>OY282515.1:50352492-55152492 GCA_958296145.1 Hydrotaea cyrtoneurina | reverse complement strand
AGCATCGCCGAAATGTGGGTTGTGTATCGCTATTCTATAGATATTTTAATGGTATTTGTTCAGAAGATATCCGTCGTCTGGTCCCTGACGTTAGAACATTTAGCCGGAATACTCGGCTATCCAGGGTCTCTCATCCGTTCATTGTCAAATGGCCGGTTGACCGGACGACGCACTATAGAGAAAATTCGTTCTTCAGCCGGACTGTTCGTTTGTGGAATAATCTTCCTGCAAGTGTTTTTCCTGCCTGCTATGACATTACCAAATTCAAGGCCAACGTCAACAAACACTACTCCCTCTTTCATCCCTCCAATACCCTTATTTCCCATCGCTAACACAGTGCATTGCATTTATAGGGGGGCATCCCCTGAGTGTTAGTCAAAAAAAAAAAAAAAAAAAAAAATCACCTATATTTACATCTACTTGTTTGGAAAATCTTTGAGAATTCTCCTGTCTTTTAAATTTAGCTTTCTCCAGTATGCTCGATGCTCGTCGCTGAGCTACCTGAAGTCTAAATTTAACAATTACAGAACCGCGTAATTTTGTTATTAAAAAAACACAGTTTTGGAATAATCTACGAACTTTATTATAATTCAATAGTGGTATTGCACTATTGGATGAAAGTAAATTACTGATTTCGTTCTGTACAATGCGAGAATATATACGTTTAAAAAGAATGAAAAGAAGACATTTACTCGAACTTGGCAAAAATGTACTGTAGACAAAATTCCGAAGAACTTACAGTGGTCTGATATAGTTCCTAGGAATTATTGGTGCAACAATTTATTATATTTGGATCGTGGCGGAAGTGATGCACGCGTTCTTCTTTTCTGTGTTGGTTCCCGTCAGCGAACCCAATATTTCATGAAGAAAAGTGCAAAGACCAAAAGAAATGGAACGAAGTGTGGCGGAAGTGTTGCACAATTAGTTTCATTTAGTTTTGGTGTTGGCAATTGATTCAATGCAAAAAAATAACCAAAAGAAAATAACGAAAAAAAAGGTGTACTGGTAGACACAGCACACATGACATACATATGTACATTAGGGCTATAACCAATTTTTTGGCATAGTACCACGAGATGCGCGATGATGTTTTATTAATGAAAAGCATTATCTTGCATCATTTTAAGAAAAAAACTTCACCCACCAAACGCATTTTCTAAATCAATACAAAAAAAATTAAAATTAAAGTAATTTTATTTCATATCATAACGAGTTATTAAACTTCATATACAATGGTTATATTAAAAATAAAACACAACAATATCATAGCATCCATTTAATTACTATTGTAGGATAACAATTTTAAGTTTAAAGTACGTGTAGATCTGCAAAATGGACATTGATAAACTGTTTTGGAATGTGATTAATTGTTTCTCCCAGATTTTGGAATTTTTTTGAACCACTATTACACTTTTCTTATAAGACATATTGAAATGCAATGAATCACGAAGCCAAATTATTAACAATAAAGGTGGCTATACTCGAAAACGCCTCGAAGAAGCTAAAATTTCCATTAAAACTAAAATTAAATTTGACAGAATTGTTTTTTGTTTTCATATTCATATTCTAGACTTCATCGCTGTTGGTGGGTGAACTTTTTTGACGCTAGCGAAAAAGTAAAAACGTATTTCTTCATAGTTTTTAATGGCCTATTGGACTATAGTATGCCAATTTTGAAATTCGCAAAAATTGTTAAAAAGTTATAGCCCTAATGTACATACTACGGGTGTAGATATGTATTATATGGCAAATATTGGTGTGGCTGTAACTCCCCCACCGCTAGTTTGAGGCTCCGACGAGGACAAAATGTAGGTTCTTGTGTTCATTCTTATATAGAGTAGTATAATGATAAATATTATGATAATTATGGTGCTTATGTTACTACTGGCAATTAGCATTTTGTTGTGTAAAAAATTTGTGTTTACAAGTGTGGTTGTACTATTATATATTAGTTGGTCTAAATATAAATCAGGAAGGGATTCATTATTTTCCTTAATTGTTAGCATGAAGTTTTCTAATACAAACATTTCTTTCACATTAACTTTATAGTTTTCATATGATCTGTGTTCTGTTTTTATATTACAGTTTTCGAATTTTAATATGAATGTTTTAATTTTTCCAAAATTTACAGTTGTATTACAGTTTGTTTCAATTTTACCATTAAAGTTTTTAAATACTAGTAGACCAGAATATATCTGTTTTTCCTCTTCCGTAGTTGATAAATTCATTTTACAATTAGGTTCGATATTATTTACAATATTTTGAATACAGTTATCTCTTAATTTCTTTAGGTTCTTATATTCCAATGAATTAGTGCTATACGTTACATTTTTGTGCAATAGAAAAACATTTTCTTGTAGAACGAGTGATCTATTCAGTTTGTTCGGTACCGGTTCAAGTAATATTTCAGAAAACGTTTCGTTTAGGAATTTTGGGATATGCATAGTCAGTATGGCTAAATTATCTCTGTATTGTACGGAAACATTAGTATGAATGTATGATTCTAGTCTATCCATAAGTTCGAATTCTTCCTTCGTCAATACGTCGGATGGAATAACTCCTAATTTTGAGTTAAAGATTACATATCCTATTTCGTCCACGTGGTTTGTCAGTAAGTTTAAGTCATTATTAATCATGAACAAGTTCTCTGGAAACAAAGTTTCATCCTCTAATTTCAGAATTCTATTTCCTATTTCGGTTTTGAATCGGTGAACGTATGTCTGTATAGTACGTTGTTGTTTGTTAATATGTGTTGTTATATTGGACACCCTGTTTGATAACGTTGTACTTAAATAGGTTAGTTGGTCTATTTCCAAAGAGGTTTCGTTATTAAGTCTATCTAGTCGGTAGAAATGGTTCAGTATTTTTTCTTCATCATCGCTATCCATTGTTCCTGTCAAATGTTTTAGTCCCTTTCCTACTATATTTACGAGTCCTCGTTTCTGTCGGAATTTGGGTATAAGGTTGTTAATCTTCGTCTTGCATAAAATCATATTTTTTTCGATGCTTTCCAGAAGAGGGGTAGTATTGCTATAGGTATTCGCCAATTTCTGGATATTGTCATGTATTATATTCGCAGTATCTGTATATTTAGTTGCGTTGATCACGTGGATGACCTTTATGTAGTAGTCAACTATGTCAACGTCTTTCAACTTAATTGGTATATATCCATGATTATCGCTTAAGTCCTGTACGTCCAATAGTTGCGGTCTAACAGTTTCCAAGAGAAGAATTATAAGCAGAAGTTTCAGCATTGTAGTCTGTAAATATCCGATAAGTATTATTTTAGTGTCTTCTTGCGTTTTAGATGAGACTTATAGTATTTATGACCACTCTTTGTGATGTCACAGCTATTTACAAATTGTGTTATCCGTTTTTTAAGTTTGGGGTGATAAATGCTGTATTTCAATTGGAGGAAATTTTCATTAATACCTCTATGGTTATTCCTCGTATGTTCGTTGCGAATATAGTCAGCAAGTACATTTTCGTCTATGACGTCTATGAGGATGTTGTTGCATCTAATGATTTTCAATTCCTGGCTTTGCCCGAAGTATTTTGAAATTGTCTGTTCGAATAGTTTGTAGGTATCATCATCATCGATGTAAACGGCGCACTGTGGTCAATATTTTGAGATAGCGGCCAAAACTCCTTTTGGTTTTTGTTCTCCGATTTTAAAGTTATTAGACTCATATGAAAGTAGACAGTAGTAAACCTCGGGAGCCAAAAAATTAGAACTCTATTTTAACTATTTCACTGAGAACAGGGTGGTCCAAAATGGGCTTTTTCAGAATTTAGTAATTATGATATTTTTAGTTAATTTTTAAAGTTGAAATGATCATAACTTTTTTGTTTTTCAAGATTCAAGATCACTGGTAGAATTGGTAAAATTGAAGCTCTACTGTTTTCAGAACAATTTAATTATTTTTTTTAAAAAAGGTCTAATTTATCGGACATTTCCTACTTCATAGAGCACAACTCCTGTGAGTCAAGCTGAGTCAAAACACAAATTTACTATTTTGTAGTCCTAACCCTCCCCTACATTCCTATATATACATGTCCATGCATCGGGACTGCACTTTTTGAGCTACAGCAATTTTTCTGACCCAAGGTAAGATATTCGGTGCAAATGCACGTCATATTTTTTGAGAAGTTATTTGTATGTGAAAATGGCTATTATGCATATATTTTGATGAAATTTTGTACAAGAGTTCTTATTGACCCAAAAAATAATTCTGTTGAAATTAGGAGAATTTGGCCCATATTTGGACCTACTCCACATAGAAGGGTGTATCAAAATTTTGACAAAAATGACAATAGAATCTGACAACATTCGCTTTGCTTACAAACCAAATAGAACATTAAATTAAATTTTTACCAACATTAAGGCGCCCATTGGAAAGGAACATCAAAGTAATGTTGTTTACGAAGTTCAATGCAAAGGAAATGACAATGAAAGCTGCGAACTTATATACATAGGCACAACGAAGATAACATTAGAAACGAGAATGAAAGAACATAAAATGGACATCACAAAAATGAAAGAGACAACAGCACTGTCACAACTTAGTGCTATCCAGTGCACGAAAACAAACGAAACGATTGACGTACATATCATCCAAAGTCATTATTATTCATTATTGTTTAAACAATGGCTAAATTCAGTTATAGTGTTCTATCTGATATATATTTTGAACGGAAAGATGAAAACGACATTATTTTACATATAATGAATAATCCATTCTTCAAAATATCCGACAAACAAGAAATTAAAATTCATAAGTTAAAAATAAAAAACTTTTTAAATACTTTAAGAAAACGGTACAATCAATGTTCCAGAAACAAGAAATTGTTTTACTCACGCAACCAAGAATGGCTAAGAAATAAACTTATTTTTGAAAAGCCATCAGTAACTACCACGGAAACTGGAAAAGGTGGTCGACCAGCAAAGCCAATTTATAATTGTAGTGAAAGATCACGAAGACGCAAGCTTAAACATATCAATGAAGAAGTTTCTTGTAGCATCATAAAGGATTCATTTCTGCATCAAATTCAACCATCGAAAACTAAAAAGAGTAAAATTGCTATCATTGAAAAAATAGTGGAAGCAAGCCCCAGACCCAGAAATTTTTACTAATATTGTTTAATTAACACTAGTTTAAAGATTATAATTTGTTTCTAATTTTAGTATAAATTTTTATTAATGGGTGAATAATCTTAAATGACTCCTTTCTGTGTCCGGCTGTTTAAAATTGTGTTGTATTAACAAATTTTTTTTATAAATATGTTCTAAGCAGCTTATTATATTTGTTAAAATAACCCACGTATTAGTTCTTAAAAATTTTAATTTGTTAATATCGAAAAAAAAGAAAACAGTACATGTAGTCTCAGTCCCGTGGCGTGTCCAAAACCGACGCAGCAAAATAAACCGTACTTATTATGTATGTAAATATTAAAAATCTGTAATTACATTCAAATGAATTTATGCACTATCACTTCAAGTCACATATACTCTTTTTTTGATTTAATTAAATTAATTTTAAGAAATTATAAAAATCATTGACTTTTGTCCGGAAAATTTTCTCTCAGTCCCGTGCCTGGTGTGGTTTTCTGCTTAAAAAAAAGGTAACGGCCGTTACGTTCAATTTGTAGTGTTTCTCTCGCGCTGAAGTATTGTTCTCTTCGAAGGTTCTCGAAGAAACTCTACTTCTATTTTAGTTTGCGAATTATTTTCGTCGGAGTGGACAGAGACTGTCCCCTTTTTCGCAAAGAAAAGGAGTCATTTCAGATTATTCACCCTAATACATTTAAATAAAATATATGTGCACTTTAAATCAATAGTAAAAGTTTACTTAAAATTGTATCGATGTTGTGTTCTGTATATTGTTGGGAATTTCAGTGTTATTTTTCAGTTTAATCCTCACAAGAATTAGCTTTCTTCCACAAAAACCAACCTTTGGCCCCTGTGAATATTGAGACTAAATAAATGTCAGGGGCCAAATGTTGGCATTTTCTGACCAAAATTAAGTTTAGGAATAATAAATAAGTATTGGTTGTAAAATACGATTGAAGAAAATAAGAAATTATAAAAAATATACCTATTTAAAATGTCAAAATATTCAACTTTTACATGGAAACTCAACAAAAAATTAAAATGCATTTTTAACTCCACATTACTTACGTTCCTATCAGTCGATTTTTACGTTTGAACACGCAAATTGAAGATTAAAGTCCCTCCTATTGAACAAAATAAAAAAATACCAATCCGGCCAAAAGTTATACAGTTTTGACCGCTATCTCGCGAAATTGACCACTGTGCGGCGTTTATCCTTTTTGGATCGGAATGATTTTTAACTATTGTCAAGATAGTGGGTTCGTCAAAATTCTTGGCAGTAATTGTTTTCCTATTATAATTGAAGATTTTCTGGTTTTTAATTTTCAACGATCCTGATCCTGTTTTCCTAATTGCTATTTGGTTTTTATATATATTAATTGGGCTATTCTTTGTCATGATATTATTGGACGTATGCTGCTCGATGAAACTAATTTAAGGATTGATACGTGATAGTGCGTCAGCGTTTCCGTTATTCACTCCCTTTTTATACCTAATAGTATAATCATATTCACCCAACTTCAGTCTACATCTAACGAGCCCGGAATTCGGTTCCTTGATCGAGAACAGCCATTGTAATGGTTGGTGATCAGTGTGGATGGTGAATTGTCTACCAAATAGATATGGACGGAAATATTTAACTGCCCATACTATAGCCAGTAGTTCATTTTCTATTCTATTCTATAGCCAGTAGTACTCTATCTAGTAGTTCATTTTCTAGTTCAATTCGTGTTCATTAAGAGTTCTGCTTGCATAGCATATTGGGTGGTTTTCCTGGGATAAAACGGCTCCCAGTGCAAAGTTGCTTGCGTCGGTATTTAGAACAAATGGTTTAGAAAAGTCTGGATATGCCAATTTGGTGTCGTTCACGAGTAGAGTTTTCAGTGTTTCGAAACTTTTCCTGTACTCAGAATTATTTATATCGAATTTGGCGTCTTTCTTTAGGTAACTCGTCATAGGCTTTGCGATTTTTGTATAATCTCTCATAAACTTCCTATAGTACCCGCTGAGTCCCAAGAATTGTTTTATCTGTTTTGGAGTCTGGTGGATCGGGTATTTCAGAACGCATTCCACCTTTTTCGGATTTGGTTTAATACCCTTCTGTGTCACAATGTGACCTAGGAATTCTGTTTCCCGTTTAAGGAATTCGCACGTATCAATTTGTATCTTTAGAATTGCTTGTTTCAGTCGGCCCAGTACTAGACGTAGGGAATTCAAATGTTCGTCAAGTGAGGTGGAGAATACAATTATGTCGTCAAGGTATACCAAACATATTTTATTTAACAGTTCTCCTAAGATATTATTCATGAGGCGTTGAAACGTGGCGGGTGCAGTTTTCAGTCCAAATGGCATTCTAAGGAATTCGTAGTGCCCTCCTTCAACTGATATTATCTAAGATATTCTCCTAAGATATTATTCATGAGGCGTTGAAACGTGGCGGGTGCAGTTTTCAGTCCAAATGGCATTCTAAGGAATTCGTAGTGCCCTCCTTCAACTGAAAATGCAGTTTTATGAATACCATTTTCCTCAATTTCAACCTGGTGAAACCCTTTTGCAAGATCTAGTGTGGTGAAGAATGTACTTCTACCAAGTTTGTCTAATATCTCGTCGATATTTGGGATGGGGTATCTATCGTCCACGGTCTTCTCATTTAATTTGCGATAGTCTACGACTAGCCTCCATTTTTTCTGTCCACTTGCGTCATCCTTTTTAGGGACTATCCAAATTGGTGCTGAATATGGTGAATTCAATGGTCTAATTATTCCACTTTCTAGCATTTCTTGGATTTGTCTGTTCACTTCTTCCTTATGTATGTATGGGTAAGTGTACGTGTTAGACTGAATAGGAATATTGTCAGCTGTATTGATTTGATGCTTAATTGCATTCGTGAATGATAGGTTTGAATTTATTCAGTAAAACAATGGGGAATATTTAATAATCAATTGGGAAAATTTTCCTTTTTATTCTGAATTCAAATGGTCCATTCTTATTTGGTTCAATAACGGTAAGTCGCATTGGTTGTCTTTTGATATGTTGTCGTCTATAAGGCAATAATTTTCCCTAGTTACCAACCATGTATCTTGAGGTTTGATATGAATTATCTCGGGACATTTAAGGTTGGTTTCTGACTCTACCTTAAAATTTTGCGTGTTATATATCCCTTCCTGGAGAATTAGTTCTCCGTTAGAAGTGTGACAATCCCTGATATGGACTAATCCACATTCCACTTATTACTAAAGTTTAACTGGAATTATGTGGTTATTTATTCTTAGAACATTGTTCTCATAGTCCATCACTGATTTATATTTACGTAAAATGTCGTTTCCGATTATACCATCATATGTGTCGTGAAATTTGCACTCGATTAAGTAAATCCAGTAGTCTGGATTTCCTAGTTCAAAAAAACATTGGTACCTTATAAATTGTGTTAGTTCGCACGTTGTTTTGTAGAGTTTTTAGGTTTACCGGTGGTAAATTAGTCCTCCATTTTGGGTTACATAGACCTGGGTTAACAATAGAGTGTGTGGCGCCAGTATCAATTATAAACTTGAGATCACCTTTTAATGTTATATGCGGTAATTATCCTGAGAGGCTACTAAAGGAAAATTTTGAGGAATGTCGTCGTCCATACTATTGTCAGTATCCTGATGTTCTTGTTGATCTCTCATGTCATCGTCATAGCTATCTTCCCATGGCTCCTCTTGGAGCATATATGGTATATCAGAATTTCGAATTAGGTTGACGTCCATGGGTTCGGGAGCAGGTAAATTATTATTAACTCCTCGATTCGGTTGGACGTTTTGCTGGGTGTTCGATTGACGTTGCTGTGCATTGGGGTTGTTAAATGTTCTTTGGTTATATTGATTATTCGTGTTAGGGTTCTGCTGATAGTACTGGTTGTGTTGAGGTCTAGGCTGTTGACAGGGCATGTAAAACTGTTGTGAGGATATGTCCTTTGATTGACATGGGAATTCTGGGGTGTTTGTCTGTTATTATTTCCGCCTGTATGTCCATTATTATTACTGTCGGGTTTTACCGTAGAATTGTTTGGCTTTGCGGTTCTATTTCCGTAATATGCATAGCCGGATTTAAAAAGAATTTCCATGATGTCTTCCAAGCTGGTTGGGTTACGGCAAGCCAGAATAGTTTTCATGGGCTCGGGAATTTTTTCCTTAAAAATATTTAACGCACTTTGCATATTATTCGTAGCAATTTGTCCTGATCCCGCGTTACCACCCATTATTATACAAGTCTTATTATTAAGGCTTCTGAGTAGGGTGGAGTGAAAACATGCTTTTTTTTAATTTGAAAAAGTTAACCTCGGAAAGAGATGTAGTCTGGGGTCCTAATGAGGGGAAAAATAAAGAAAAACAATTTTAACAATTTTTAGGGGTCGCGCCACTCCCTCGAAATTTGGAAATTATCGCTATTTTGGCGTTGATTTTAGAAAAATCCTAAAAATTAACGACTTAACTTATTCGAAATTTAAAAGTTTGAGCTTATTCAGTGCCCAAACA
The DNA here is from genome assembly GCA_958296145.1 of Hydrotaea cyrtoneurina. Taxonomy (NCBI): domain Eukaryota; kingdom Metazoa; phylum Arthropoda; class Insecta; order Diptera; family Muscidae; genus Hydrotaea; species Hydrotaea cyrtoneurina. The sequence continues at coordinate 55,142,865 of OY282515.1, read as the reverse complement.
AAAGTATTTGAGGCAAATATGAGGATAATCGACTAATATTTGTAGCTTTGGTGGCGATTTCATTGTTCAGTCAATTTTCTGAAGAAGGGACGATTTGACTTATTTTACTTTTTGAAATTTTTGAACAATGAGAATTTTTTTTTGAATTTTTTTCATGCCCTTATTTCATTGTTTACGCTATTGCAAACATTTATTGACATAAAACTTTTTAGGATTTTTCTAAAATCAACGCCAAAATAGCGATAATTTCCAAATTTCGAGGGAGTGGCGCGACCCCTAAAAATTTTTTTTCTTTATTTTTCCCCTCATTAGGACCCCAGACTACATCTCTTTCCGAGGTTAACTTTTTTTTTTTGAATTTCACTCCACCCTACTTCTGAGCCTATCCATTATGTCATTATAGAATTCTAACGTAGTTGTCCTAAAAGTTACCGACCGCATTCGATCGTATAGTGCCTCAATACTGTGGAAATTAATTTCAATAGTTTCCCTGGCTCTTCCCTTGAGACGACTTTTGATTAGGTCTGGAAACACCAATTGTGACGCCTCGTCATATTGCCTGAGTATAGGGTGTATTGTGTCTACTAATGTTATAAAATTGTACAGGTCCTTTTTATCCCCGCTGAATTCGGGAAGTTTTTCAAGATATTTAATAGGGTTTATTACGATGGTTGGTGGGTTTTGTTGTGCCATTTTTTTTGTTTTTTTTTCTATAGGAAAAGAATACTTATCGTTGCCTTAAAAATGTCGTCTTGGTCTGGATGCTTGTTGCCTTTGTCGCCTATTAAGTCTCCTAACTCTTCGTTCAGGGCCACGATACTCTCTAATGCTGGATCTAAGTCTATTGGTTGTGGTGTTGCTAAATGCACTATTTCCTCAATTTCAAAATCGGAGACGTAGTCTGATGTTGTCTCTACCGATTCCGTGTCACTCATAGGAAAAAAAATCTGTCTGGTATACTTAATATTAGGCTTACGGCTATTTTACTGATGGGTTGATCTTCCTCCAAGATTTCGTCCTTCTGTTGGTGTTGGGGCTGGCTTTTTCCTTCAGATTTGATCCTTTCTTCTTTCTCGGATGGTTTAGGTCACTTTTGGCTCGAGTTTCTTGTGTTTTTATTTTAGTTTTTAAAAAAACTAAAATTTGTAGTCGCGTATTTTTTTTTTTTAGTCTTATTTTTTGCGCAGATTTGCGTTACTAAAAATAGTTTTAGTCCTTAGTATTTTAAGGTTGAATTTTGTTCGCACGTTCTTAGTATTTTAAGGTTGGTATTTTACACCGATTTGTTCGCACGTCCTTAGTATTTTAAGGTTGATAATTTAGACCGATTTGTTCACTACTTAGTATTATAAGGTTGACATTTGTTCGCACGTCCTTAGAATTTTAAGGTTGGTATTTTCTGCCGATTTGTTCACTCCCTAGTATTTTAGGGTTGGAAAATTTATTCGCACGTTTTTGTTCATAAAAAAACTTGTAAGTCCTTAGTATTTTAAGGTTGGTATTTCGAACCGACTTTCTCACTTTATTTTTTTTTATTCCTTAGTATTTTAAGGACTGTTAGCACGGATTCTCGCGGCATTTTCATAAAAATGAAAAAAAGAGTGTTTTCTTTATGCGTATCCTACCGACTGCTCCAATTACAGAACCGCGCATTTTTGTTATTAAAAAAACACAGTTTTGGAATAATCTACGAACTTTATTATAATTCAATAGTGGTATTGCACTATTCGATGAAAGTAAATTACTGATTTCGTTCTGTACAATGCGAGAATATATACGTTTAAAAAGAATGAAAAAAAGACATTTACTCGAACTTGGCAAAAATGTACTGTAGACAAAATTCCGAAGAGCTTACAGTGGTCTGATATAGTTCCTAGGAATTATTGGTGCAACAATTTATTATATTTGGATCGTGGCGGAAGTGATGCACGCGAGTTACGTACTTGCCCCACAGGCAACCCGAACCAATTACCGTTGCAGACAACAACGATATTAATATCATAGTCCAAAAATATATGAAACACTGAACTACATTTGCAAACCCAAAAATCGACTTAAACTAAAATTCCATGTTCATTAAATGTCAACTAAACAAAACCCAAAAACCTACTTTCATTGACTTCACTAGTTATTGCCGCTTTTGTCAATTAATTAAAAACCGAAACAGATATCATATTACATAAACTCAAACGTAACCCGAATCCATATGTAGACCATCCATAAACCAATATGTAAACAAAATCTACAAAAACACCAACAATGCCACTCACATTGTCGATGGTTTTGTAGAATACCCAAAGCAACAAACAATGTCTCTGCATCGTCGCTGCTTATGGAAAACCAAAATGTAAGATCTACTATAAGTATCTAGAATAAGATCATTGTAATTTAGTCTTAAGACCAACATTAATTAATAGAGATAGGAAAATCTAAATTCTCTCGTCTTTGTTATTATTCATACTCGTTGTTACCCTGAAGCGGAACAACGTAATTCGCGTTCTTCTTTTCTGTGTTGGTTCCCGTCAGCGAACCCAATATTTCATGAAGAAAAGTGCAAAGACCAAAAGAAATGGAACGAAGTGTGGCGGAAGTGTTGCACAATTAGTTTCATTTAATTTTGGTGTTGGTAATTGATTCAATGCAAAAAAATAACCAAAAGAAAAGAACGAAAAAAAAGGTGTACTGGTAGACACATCACACATGACATACATATGTACATACTACGGGAGTTTTGTTAATTAAATAAAACACAAACAAAATTTACTTTTTCTTTAAAGTTTATTTAATTCTTCCGGATTAACACCGGAGTGGTTGGAGTATTTTTAACAACTAATCTAAATCTATGCTCGAAGTTACAGTGGCACTGGAAGTCTTCTAGTAATTATGCTTTGTCAGCAATAAGGAACAAAGAATACCCTTAGAGTTCTTTGTTATGAACTTCATCATAGCAGATACAAATTGCATCAACATAAAGGAATTTGAATTTCGCAATATGATGAAATTCATAAAACGTTAATGTTTATCGAAAATAAATAAAAGCATATGAAGTGGTCACCAATGGTAATGTGATCCACATACAATGTAATGAATTTCTATACACGGAGTGACAAAGGCAAGTTAGTTGGGTTGTCTATAAGTGCGTCACATATAACTCCCCCATCGTTAAGATTCGAGTCTCTTCGAATGCCAATACAACTTTTTAGTTTTATTATTATGTAATACAAAATAAATCAAAAAAGAAATATGTAAATAATATAAAAGTTATAATATCTTTTTTTATCTTCTATGTATTGCTGTATTTCTTTTACATTGGTAAAATTTATATTTGGTAATATCTCAGTAATATTACTTGGTAGTTTATTAAAGTTTGGAATAATTGTGTTCAAGCGGCTTTCAAATCTTACAATTTTGTAATTATCTATCGATATTTCGCATTTGTCGAATTTTATTATATAATGTCCTTGTAAAGGGTAAGTAAAGTTTGAACAAGAATCAAAAAGAGTACTATTGACATTAATTAGTAATAGATTTCCAATATCTATTTCATTAATCCCTGTTTTATTCATTTGTATTTTAGAACATTCATCATAAATATTTTTGTTTACAATATTGGATATACATTTCCCAGCAATATCCATTTTATTCAATACATTTTCATTATTTACAATAGTTTTAAGTCAAAGTATTGAACTTGTAATTTGCACTTACTTTAAAATACTTCTTGCGACGAATTGAAAATACACTTCTTTACTTTTCCGTAGTAAAATTAAGTCTGATTTTTATTTCTCTGCTTCAAGCTCTTAGGCTCTTTTGTTTGACATAACTCGAGAACCACTCGTCCGATTTAGCTGAAACAAATTCATAAAAATTAAGAATTACAATTCCTCTAATCTTAAACCGTTTCCTACTTAAGCAACAGTTTCGCAATTATAAATAAATGTATGAAAAAAAAAAAATTATTTTTGCCTAAAAATTCAATTTTTTTTTTTTAATTCATAAAAAATCCAAAACGGTAAAAAGTGTCAAGTCCTATTAAAATGTAAATAAATGTATTTAAAGAAAAAAAAAAAAAAAAAAAAAAAAAGTTTTCTTCATGCGCTTATTTTTAACTTGGAAACTATTACTTGTAAAGGAAAATAATATATAAACAGATTAAGGGAATTGTAATTCTTGGTTTTTTAAAATTTATTTCAGCTAAATCGGACGAGTGGTTCTCAAGTTATGTCAAACAAAAGAGCCAAAAACGTGACAAATTCCCCTATACGATACTTACTAACTTCAAATCGATATATCTCGATTCCTAGATGAGACCCAACGAAACGCTGGGACACGTATGACCTTTTTTTGACCGATATAACTTTCCCCGGTGGTTTCATCCCAAACCGATTGTGGCTGTCGCACAGTGTAATTGTTTACTATGGGTCGAATGGCATGGGCGTTGGCTTTGCCATAACTACAATGTATGTGTTATTATCAATATTAACAGTTTTTGTTATTTCAATAATTAATTGCATATTGTTGTGATTAGGAATGGTCAATACAATTTTTGTTTTATAGTCATTTTTTAAAAACTTTGGTATGGACAGAACAAAAACAATCGTGTTGTAGTCCACTCGTCCTATGTTACTTTTTATAAACCTCAGTTTGAGGTTGTCTATTTCGAAGTGATCTATTTCCTCATTAGTCAAAAAGAATTTACTGGCGATTTTATACTTGGACATAATAATATTTTCTTGCACTTGTTCAATCTTGCTTTTCACTTCATTTATTAATATCATGAAGCTATTATATTTTGTGATTTTTAAATTCTCCTCAAAGGAATCTACGTATGTTTTATTAAACCAATTCTTGTTTTGTTCCAATACTAATCTAATGTTCTGTAAGTATGTTTGCATTTCTGTATTTATCTTTACTTGCTTGTTCAAATTATTAATCATATTTTTCTGATTAAAATCTATTTCATTAAAGTGACCTTCTATTCTAACCCTATCTTCATCGTCCATATTTCCGAATATCCAATTTATCACTCTGCCCCCAATGTCAATTAAAGCTCGTTTATTCCTATTTCTCACATCCACATGCATTTTCAGGGTTTCCAATTTATGTTCCAACTCACCGACCTTTCTATTGAGATTTATAAGGAGCCATCCATCATTCGTATTATAATATTGTGAGATACTCGTTTTAAGTTTATGGATTGTATCTCTGAAATCGTTCATATTAATGACATGTATCAATTCTGTATAACCTTTTATGACATTTAGAGGTTCCCCTTGAAGGGTAGTGTAGCCTTCTTCATTATGATCAGGAAGATCCACTTGGGAATTGTCTGAAAATGTTTTTAAAGGTCTTTTAATATTCATTAAGTCAACTTTATTTGGATTACTAAAACTATATTTAATAAACTGTTTAGCTGTTTTTTGTCTTTGGGCTTGTGGATTTTTCATGAATAAATCCTTATGATCGTATTGAGGGATTTTTTCCCTTCTTGAGTTGATCCTGTTAATCGCATAATTTTTCTTATTATGCATATGTTCGGCAATTTTTTTACAATCTATATCAAATCGATTCTGAAAATCAATTGGTTTGATATTAGTTGTTGAATGAATTGTATTGTTATAAAATCCTATTGCTCTGATAACCAATTCTTCAATATCGACAACCTCGTTCTCTCTTTTCAGGATACGAATATGCTCCAGTAGGCTTGAATGTAACCGCTCAATATCAGAATTTCCAGTGTGGGAATGAGGAGTAGTGAAATGTGTGTCAATGTTGTTCTCTTCACAGAATAATTTGATTAAAGCGTTATTAAACTCATTATCCATTATGAGTAATTCCGGTTTTCCTACGAGTGAAATTATTTCTTCTAATTTTATCTTGATTGTACAAATATTTTTATCTGAAACTCTGTGGACGGATCCCATCTTGGTGAATCTATCAATCGTTGTCAAAAAAGCAATTCTATGGACCTGGAATATGTCCATGTGAACAATCATGTTTGGTCTGTCTGGAGTAACGGTATGGTTGAAACTTTTCTGAAACGGTTTTCTATCATATTTGTTTTCATTGCAAATTTTACAACCGTTAATAAATTTATTAACATATTTGATCAAATTTGGATAGAAGTATGTATACCTTATCTCTTCAAAGTTTTCGAGAATTCCTCTATGGTTTGTCTTTTTATGAACGGTATCAATGATGCTATATAACTCTTCTTCTGTTTGTATATCAATACCGAGTTTTTTACATCTTACAAATTTCAGATCCAGATTACCTGCAAATAGGGATGTGAGCTTACTTTCAACGATTCTGTTTAAATTTTCATCTAATTCTGAAAATATTCCGACTTTTCCTTTTTTCAATTGCCTTTTGAATATGTCATTTAGATAATGATCATTTTGTAGATCGGCCTCACATATATACAATATATGATATTTATGATATAAGGTCTCCATTTCGCATGAGTTTTCCTTAACAATTCTTATCTTACTTCTATACTTATTAACGATAGATTCGGTGACAATTATGTTGGTTGAATCTTCCCTAACTGGCACGTCAGATATTTGAAACAAGGGTCTTATCCCAACAAATCCCTGATCTTCGTCTTCAATTTCTAAACGACTAAGAAAATCAGCGACTTTGTTGTCTTTGCTTTTAACATATTCAATATCAAAATCGTATTCAGCTAATTTAATTCGCCATCTTATCAACCTAGAATTTGGTTTCTTCAGAGAAGCAAGCCATCTCAAGGGTTGATGGTCGGTCTGAAGCAAAAATTTTGTGCCAAACAGGTATGGCCTAAAGTATTTTGTAGCCCATACGATAGCTAGTAGCTCCTTTTCGATTGTGCTATAATTTCGTTCATGTTCATTCAGTGTTCTGCTAGCAAAGCACACGGGCCTATTATTTCGGCTTAACACTGCTCCCAAGGCTAAATTGCTAGCGTCAGTAGTAAGGACAAATTGTTTTTCAAAATTTGGATAGGCTAGGATTGGAGGATTTGTTATTATCTTTTTTAATTTACAAAATGATTCGATATATAAAGGATCCTCGATATTTAATTTAATACCTTTTTTTAGGTATTTTATTATTGGAGAAGCAATGGATGAATAATTTTTTATGAATTTCCTATAATATCCTGTTAAGCCCAAAAAGGATTTTATACGTTTTTGTGAGTTTGGTACTGGCACTTTATTAATAACCTCTATCTTGGAGGGGCAGGGTTTTAGACCTTCTGGTGAAACTATGTGCCCTAAAAATGTTGTTTCCCTTGCCAAGAAATTGCACTTACTCAGTTGAACCTTCAAATTATGTCTATTCAATGTCTCGAAAATTTTCGTCAGGCTATCGAAATGTTCTTCTAAGGACGTGGAAAATACTAAAATATCATCCATATAAATTACGCAGACCTTATTGATGTAATCCCTTAAAACGTGATTCATCATGCGCTGGAAGGTGGCAGGAGCGTTTTTCAACCCAAATGGCATTCTGATAAACTCAAAATGACCCATGGGCGTTGAAAATGCGTTTTTTTCTATGTCCCTTTCACCCATCATAATTTGATGGAACCCCTTCGCAAGGTCGATTGTGGAAAAATATTGAGCCATACCTAATTTGTCGAATAACGAATCAATGTTAGGAATCGGAAATTTATCGTCAACTGTAACAGAATTAAGGCTACGATAATCTATTACTAAACGTCATTTCTGTTTACGATCATTATCGACTTTCTTAGGGACTATCCAGAGAGGGGAATTATATGGCGATTTACTCGGTCTTATTATTCCCTGGTCCAGCATTTCTCTGATTTGATTCTCTATTTCCCTTTCATGGACCTTAGGATACCTATACATTTTTGAATATATTGGTCTGTCAGTTGTTGTAATAATTGTGTGTTTCAGATCAGTTGTCATTGGCAATGATTGACCAATGATCTACGTAAAAATTTATCCAATCTATTCTCTTCCTCTGTGTTTACATATTCTGCAACTTTAACGTTACAAATATCTATATTTTGAATTTCCAAAACTGTTATATCATCATAATTAATCCAAGGTGAGAATGAATTTAAGGATATTATAACATCATCGATTAGAAGTCTCATATTTAGAAAATCTATTATAACTCCCATTGGTACCAATACATTGTTTCCAATAATACAATCAAAATTCTTACTTTCCAAATGTATTAATTTAACTGACATTGTTTCCCTAGTTCGATTAAATTCGGAAGGGACATTCACGATGACTTCTTCGTTTATTAATTTAGTACCCGTTAGGGTTTTTAACCTAACACAATTTTTCATTTTCCTTTTTGATAATATAGCCCCAAATATCCTATAATCACCTAAAGTTGTGGCTGCGCCACAATCGATTAGGCATCTCACCTTAATTCCCGTAATTGTGAGTGTAATTATGGGTAGGTAGGACCTTGAGGCAGTGTGTGAAAATTTTCACTTGCATTAACATTACCTATTTCCATAGGCTCGTGATTTTGACTGCTGTCAGGATAATCGTTCTCGTTCTTATGTACATATATATTCCCATTTTGAGGTCTATATGAACCACTATTATTCGGACCGCGATTATTCTGCCCATAACCATCGGTTTTCCTGGTTTTAATTTTTTTCGAACCAGGTTTCTGTTTGCCTTTTAGATAGATGTCCTTCAAAAGATCATTCTCTATATAATAGGCAACAGCATCGTTTATGGTTGAAATATTATTTTGTATTAATAAACTTTTTATGTATAAAGGCAGAAAATTAAGATATATATTAAAAATGTTTTTCCCGTTTTCTACAGGATTAAAAAGTTTGTTTCCAGGATTGAGATTATATTTCTTATTCATTTTACTTAAAATTACAGAAAGCTTATTATGTAAGTCTTCAATATTTTCCGCACTTACATTGAGAGCGTCGTTCCTCAGTTTGAAGAATGACTCCTTTACTCCAAATTCTAATTTTAGCTTTTCGATAATTTGGTCCCATGTTGGCTCCCTTAGGGCTTCAACAGCCTGTAGTGCTTTGCCTTGGAGACGGTTTGCCAAGATTGATGTTAGTATCGGTCTATGCTCTTCCAACACTAGGGATAATATCGTGCTAATATCCCGAAGGTAGTGTGAGAGTTGGTAATCGTTTGTACCATTAAACACTGGAATGTTTCTCGTTTCTTTGAGCCCTTCAGACAGAGACAAAGCCATTTTTAATAAATTTCTGATTCTTCAATGTTTTTTCTATTTGTTTATATTTTATTTTGTCACTGTTTTACCACTGGAGGGTCCCGTAGGATTCGCAACGGTTTTAAAGTTTACGTTTTTATTTCGCACTTTTTCGTTGTTTCGACGACCGTTTGTTACGGAAGGAAAAACAATTATATATATATTTTATATATTTTTTTTTTTAAATGTCCTATGGGTTTAAAAGGATCTCCTATTTTTCACTTAGGATCCTACCGATTGCCCCAGTTTTGTTAATTAAATAAAACACAAAAAAATTTACTTTTTCTTTAAAGTTTATTTAATTCTTCCGGATTAACACCGGAGTGGTTGGAGTATTTTTAACAACTAACTTAAATCTATGCTCGAAGTTACAGTGGCACTGGAAGTCTTCTAGTAATTATGCTTTGTCAGCAATAAGGAACAAAGAATACCCTTAGAGTATTCTTTGTTATGAACTTCATCATAGCAGATACAAATTGCATCAACATAAAGGAATTTGAATTTCGCAATATGATGAAATTCATAAAACGTTAATGTTTATCGAAAATAAATAAAAGCATATGAAGTGGTCACTAGACCTCGCCTCATTCTTTTTTCGAATTTTGCATTTGGGGATTGGTTAAATATGCGATTTGATGTAAAAATGCATGTGGTAAAATTTGAAGTCGATCAGAGTATGCCAACCCGTGCCACAATGATGTCAAAGTTCAAAATATATAGAAAACAATCGTTTTTTCATTGATATTATAAGCTAGGAATTTTTTTAACAAAATTTTTTCTTTTTATGCATTTTCCAGAACACAACACAACGAAGTTAAATTCCACGTGTTCACGGAACATGTGCATTGCATTTCCTAGTATCCTAAATATAATAATTTGTGCACCTCACTGCCTGCGGTGAAGCATTTCTTTACTCTCTCTCTTGCTCGCTCATTTTTTAACACGTCATCATTCTCTTTTCACAGTCGCAGTGTGTGTGGCTGTGTGTTGTTTACACATGTGTGTTTGGCTGTTTCGTTGTTGTTGTCATGTTCACAAAAAGAACAACAAACACACATAAAAAGCAGAAAGACATGTTTTTTTCGACCGTTGTTTGACGGGCTTTTCAACTAGTAAGATAATAAATAGTAAGTAAATTCCAATGCTTGTTTACGATCAGTCTGGGTTCTGCTTGCGTTTTCGAACAAAAACCAAACAAATACACATTCTTAGCTTGCTCTATTGCATTGGTTGTGTTTGTGTTTCATTTTCTGTCATAGAACGAAACAAAACAATTTCCAATCTTTCGTTTCTTTGCAAGCTCTGCTGTTAAAGACAAATTTAGAAAAAAAAATTCAGTATCTTACAAGTACTCGCGCTGTACGTTTCATTTACATCCGTACACCACGTTCTTATATTCTAATGGCCAGTTTTTCAGAGCGAGTTTAAACCGCGGATTACTAAAACTGAGATTAGATTTAATCTTAGTTTAACTGTCCATTCTGTTTTTCAGTGCACAGTTAAATACATCACAATTTTTTTACTCTGTCATGGCCACCTTGTGCAAATGTCAAATATATCAACAGTTGTTTGTTGTTATTTGTCTTTTTTTTTGTTGTTTTTTGTTTTGGTAATTGTTCTATGTGGTTGCAGCTTCTTTTCTTTAACTGAGGTAAGTAATTTGCATTAATATAAATTCATTTGAAACTGGTGTAAACAAAATTCTTCTTCTTGTTTTTCATTGCTACTGTCAAAAGCCAACACAAGCTAAACTTAGTTTAACTCGCACAAATTGGAGAGTTAAACGTAGTTTTGCCTTTGACTGAAAAAAGGAAAATCTGGTTTAAACGAAGTTTAACTCATATCCGAAGATGATCTCCGACTGAAAAACTGGCCATAAGAAAACTAACGGTATAGTACATTGTGACATTCTGCCACCAATTTCGATTAGGTTTTGTATTTTGATTTTAGTATTTTTCCATTGCGAAATTGAGTGCGGTTGTGAAAAGTTGTTTATTAAAAGAATTAAAAATAGTACAATCAGTACAGAATTTTTATTATGGCGCTAAATAAATCTCTAAATCTTAGATCTGCTGACATATGCGTGCAGTTGATAGGAAAATGCGAAAAAAAAATAGTTGGATGCAAATTACCTTCAAAACTACAAGTGTTACAATGCTTTTTTTATTATGTGCGGTGTGAAAAAAAGACAATTAAAGAGAGTTCTGTATTAGCGTTAGAAGAAATATTGCCCTTCTGGGAAAGAGCTCGTATTCCAACGTTACACAAAAGAACATGTGTTGAAAAATTAAACAAATTATATGATGAGTGGAGAAAGGTGCAAAAAGTTTCTAAATCTAAATTTGCAAGTCATAGAAAAATGGAAGAAGATTTCAAAGGAGATTTGAACAATTTATTCGATATTGCACATGTTGATTCCTTAGAAATAATTTCTATTCAGGAGGATAGAGATTTCTTAATTAAACAAAGGGAACAAGGTCGTGTTGGCATAATGACTTCAATAGATCAAGACCTAACAAATAAAGAAAAGCGTAAGGTGGAAAGAGAAGAAAAGGAAAATCGACGCAAAGAAAAGCATCAAAGAATTGAAAGCTCTGAAGGATATATTAAAGTCAGCATGAGTAATTTTTTCCTTTCAACTTATTTTGTTCAATAATTTTTACTTTAGTCTTGACTGTACAATTTGATGGAAGTAGTGAAAGTGAAGCTGAAAAGTCTGCAGATTCGCCGCCAATTGAACCAAAAAACATTAACCCGACAGAGAATCGTGTTAAGAAAAAATTCATAGATGACAGAATGTTGGCATTGAAAAGTTAATTGCCATTCCAATTATTGAAGTTGGATCTGGAGCAGCAATCGCACAATCAATATATGATTATTTAACGAAAATGAACATGATAAATTCATTAGAAATGGTGTGCTTTGACACAACTGCTACCAACACTGGTCAACATAATGGGGCAGCAAAGTTGCTGGAGAAAAAGTTAGATCGGAGTTTGATGTGGTTACCGTGCAGGCATCATATTGCAGAAATCTTATTGCGAGCTGTTTTTGAGGTATATTTTGGAAAATCTAGTGGTCCAGAAGTTGGTATATTTGAACGTTTTTCACGGGAATGGAACACTTTTAAGTTGGAAGATTTCAAAGTTGGTATTATGGATGAAGAAGTGCAACGTGCTGTAAGTGTCGAAGAATGTAACTTCAGCAAAGAGTTTTGTATTAAACATTTAGAAAAAGACCATATTCGACATGATTATAAAGAGTTATTACAACTTACGTATATTTTTCTTGGTGGAAGCATCCCAAATTTCGCATTTCATGCACCTGGGGCAACATCCCATGCAAGATTCATGTCGAAAGCCATATATGTTTTAAAAATATATGCTTTACAAAAACAGTTTCAAATGTCTTCCAGCCAGTTGATTGGTTTGCGAAATATTTGTATATTTCTGGTACGCCTGTATGTTCCGTACTGGTTCAAAACCACTTATGCTGTCGAAGCACCAAATAACGATTTACAGCTGGTTATAAAGATTGCAAGTTATATTGACCCAAACATATCAATACCATTATTAGCAAAAATCCGAAACCACCTATGGTATTTATCGGAAGAGTGAGTTGCTCTTGCGTTTTTTGATTGCAACGTACCCTTTGACGTAAAAAGAAAAATGGTTGCGGCACTTGCAACTGATATCGAAACTGAGGAAGACAATGTAATTTCACTGCCTAAAAAAGTTTGCGCTAGTATTGAAGAATTAAAAGAATTTCAATCTAAAGATTTGAGTTGCTTTGTAACACATAAAACTAAAATTTTTTTTGCACGTTTGGAAATAGACACCAATTTTTTAAACTTTGATCCCTCAAATTGGCACGAAAGAGCAGAATACATTAAAGGCGTTCAAATTCTGAAAAATATTAATGTTGTTAATGATGCTGCTGAGAGAAAAGTCAAACTTATTACAGATTTTAACCGGTCTTTAACACATAGCGAAGAAGACAAGCAGTACTTGCTTCATGTTGTTGAGAACTACCGAAAGGAATTCCCATCATATACTAAATCGTCGCTCTTATAATAATTTAATAATATTAATTCTCTTCTTTGTTTTAAATGAAATGTTTGAATATAAAAAATTGCAAATTAATAAAACATTATATGAATTGCATGTTTTTTTTTATAATAAATAACTTGTCATCAATGAAAAAACGATTGTTTTCTATATATTTTGAACTTTGACCTCATTGTTGCACGGGTTGGCACACTCTGATCGACTTCAAATTTTACCACATGAATTTTTACATCAAATCGCACATTTAACCAATCTCCAAATGCAAAATTGGAAAAAAAAATTGAGGCGAGGTCTAGTGGTCACCAATGGTAATGTGATCCACATACAATGTAATGAATTTCTATACACGGAGTGACAAAGGCAAATTAGTTGGGTTGTCTATATGTGCGTCACATATAACTTACTACGGGTGTAGATATGTATTATGTTGCAAATATTGGTGTTGCTATAACTTTTAACTTCGCTTCGGTATGATTCTACATTATAGAGAGGTTCTATAGCTTTATCGTCTATAAAGTCTAATGTTGGTGGGATTTTGCCAAAGACAAGTTCAAATGGGCAATAGCCATGTGTGGTTGAAGGTGAAGTTTTGTAGCAATATACATAAAATTTCATCCATACGTCCCAGTCATACCTGTCTGATGATATGTAAGTTCTTAAATATTCATTACACGTTCTATGAGAACGTTTAACAGTACCAACGGTCTCGTGGTGGTATGGTGTAGAGTTTAATTTCTCTATTTTCAATAATGCACAAAGTTCTACTAACACCTGGTTCATGTATTCGGTACCCATGTCCGTAACCACTTGGGTCATCGGTCCATATATCAAAACAAATCCTTCTATTTATTTTAGCAGATTTGTCTCTGATGGGTATTGTAATCAAATACTTCGTCAATATTTTTCTTAATAACCGGGTCGTTCCAGGGTGTCCACCCCAAATTGGATCGTCGTGATACTTCCGTATGATTTTGTCCCTATCGGAAGTGGAATCAATATTCAATAATTGCTAATTTTTTTTTTCGTGGTTTTGTTTTTTTTATTTTTGGCAGAATAATAACACATATAAAATGAAATGGTTATGACAAATAAAAGGATCACATTATTTTATTGTATTTCATTATTTTTAATGGAAGATTTTTTTTCAATTTTTTTTTTCTTCTTCTCATTTTTATATGAGACTAAGCGAAGAATGCACGACCGATTTTTACACCTCCTGCCAGGATCGCCATGTAATTAATAAAACGATCACTTTTGTGTTTTGTCAATCGCCGCTGTAACGACTTTTCTATTCCACGTTTATTTATTATCAGACACACACTTGAGTTACTTAAAACTACCTAAAAGTATCTTAATACATAAATACTAATTATACTATGGGAAATTGCTGGCTAAGCATAATACATGCCTGCCAGCTATAGTGCGTGTGGACAAATACTCAACAAGGTGTGAGTATTTAGTTACATGCAGACGGCATGGTAACTACGACAAGTCGAACACAGTACACCAGGTTTGTACAATAATTCATATTTAAAATCCTCTAAAAAGGCCTTCCACCTTTTCAGTTTATAATTAGAATTCTTATTATTCAAGGTGTAAGTCAAGGGATGGTGATCTGTATAGATTTTCATTTTTGCCGATCCATAAATATAGTTTCTAAGCGACTTTAGTGGCAACACTATTCTCGTTTGTTGCGTAGTGTTCCTCAGATTTTTGGAGGGTCCTGGACAAGAATATTATAGGTCTGTCCTACTGTGAGAGTACATCACCAAGGGCATACTTAGATGCGTCGGTGGTCAACTGAATTTCTTTGTCAAAATTTGGATATGCCAACAACACGTCCTCGGACATCAATGTGTTTTTCAATTTGTCGAAAGCATTAACTATTTATAGCCTCAACTCTTTTCGAATTAGTTTTGATTCCAGAATCAGAGATTAAAAATTCAACTTCGGTTCTCAAAAATTTTCAATAATCGGAAACTAAGAGATTTTTCTTTTTGCCCGATGCGTCCAATTTTTTCGGCACAATCCATATTGGAGAATTGTAAGGTGACCGAGAGGGTCGAATTATGCCGTTTTCTAGCAAATCTTTAATTTGGGTTTCAACCTTATCTTTTAAATTCATGGGGTAATGGTAGTATCTGGAATATATTGGGTTTTCGTCTTTAGTATGAATTTCACCAATGACAGTTGTCGTAAATGTTAATTTTTCATTGGGATCACTGAATAATTTCCCATGTTTCCTTACAATTAAGTCGATGTTATCCTTCTGATTTTGGGTCATATGATTGTTCCGAATATCGATTGTGTTTACCGATTGAGAAATTTGCTGTTTTATCCATACTTTTGTTCGACCATTAATTAGCATATACATTTTTGTGTGTGAAAATTACTGCTTTTAATTCTTTCAAGCTATCATTGCCCAAAATGCCATGAAATGATTTTAACGTTGGAAGTAAAAATAACTTTAGACCCACGGATTTTGCGAAAAAAATTTCAGTGTTAGGAATAGGATTTTCTATCAGATGAGGTTGAATATAATTCTTATTCGAACCCGTATCTATAAGAATTTTCAAAATTTGGCCGGAACTCGTCCTACAATCGAAATATGGTAGAGACGAGTTTGTTAGCCTAAAAAATGTATATCAACAAAATCCTGCGCGTCACATGGTTCCTGCTCGTGATTCCACTTTTCATACTCATCTATATATTCGTCGATTGGCGGTAACTGTGACTGATTTTCGTATTCTGCCATTTCGGATTCATAATTTTCTTTGCCGGTTGATTGTCCTGGAAAGATTGGTTGGGAGGTCGTTTACCGACAAATTTATCGTTTAGTGTCGGTCTATTCATGTAATTTTCCATTCTGGAGTGTATCGACCGATCTATGTCCATAGGTTCTGGCCTGGGTTGGGGCTGATGTTGAGGGAATTGGTGTGGAGGTATTTGGTTAAAGAACTTTGGATGTTGTTGCGCCATGGGCGGTAAATTTTGTTGATGATATTGCCGTTGAGGCAGTTGAGATGGTAAACTTTGCTGGTACTGCCGTTGAGGCATTTGATTAAAAAACAGTGGTCGTTGCAATGGAATTGGTGGAAAATTTGCCGTTTGGGCTGGCTGAGGAGCAAATAATTGGTGTGAATAAAATGGACTATAATTTCGATTTTCCCTACGTTGTTGTGAATTTTGCTGAGTTTTCTCAGTTCTCGCATGTGAATTTGCGTATTGTGCCCTATACTGTTGGTTTTCCAATTTTAGGCATAAGTGCAGGGCCTGGGGAAGATTCGTTGGCTCTCTTATCCCGAGAAGTCTTTGTAAATCGCCCTTAAGACCTCTAATAAAGGTGTCCAACGCTTTGTCCCTGTATGTTTGGGTCAGAATATCCAACGACTCCTTACTAATACTCATGCAAGAAAGTTTACTCATGATCAAAGAGAGATGGGAGTATACCACTTGATAAAACTCCTGAACTGAGTTACCGCCTTGAATCAGAGATGTCACCTGGTATTTCAGTGTTGACAAATCTCTCTTGTCTGCATAATGTAATGCTAGACAGCGGGAAATGCATTCCCAATTCAAAGGCGTATTGTATGATTCTAGAGCCGCGTCTGCGTTGCCCACTATTTTATTGCGAATAACGTTGAGGATTCCGAAGTATTTCGGTGTTCCTTTGGAGGAATCGTAGAGTCTTAGTATGCTTTCTACGCTTTTTTTTCCAGGAGCTATACTCTCCAGGATTACCAGCGAAGTCTCTTAGGCACCTAACGACTTCTGGGATTTTGTAGAGATCCGATAAATTTTCCCTGTATCTGTCTTCAATGCCTTATCTGTGCCTGAAATATCGGCGTTGGGGTTTAAGACTTGTCTAACGGCGATCCGAGATTGCTCGGAACATATCCTCACAATTGTATCTAAGTCTATCACGCTATTTCCGTTCAAGTTTGGTCGATTTTCGGGATTTTCGATAGGATTATTCGGAATATTTAGGACGGAGGGACGAATTAAATTATTTGGGTTTGACATGATAATTAACGAGGGGAAAAACGCAGGAAATCACATAATTTCGTAGATTTTGCACTTTAGTTATTTCTTCCTTTTGCTCTTTACAAAAATATCTTTTAACACTTTATCTATTATTATTAATTTATTATTTTACACAACTCTTATATTTTAGTTTCTTACACACTTATTACCACTGGAGGATCCCGTAGGATTCGCAGTGGGGTTCTATGGTTTTCTTACACTTTAACTTACAACAAAAATATAATTCTCAGCATTTCCTGGATTTAGAAGTCCGGCAGGATCCTTTTTCGTGCTGTACTAAGGGGCCGATATCTTTCACTAAGTGTATCCAGTAGGAGGGCCAGTGGTCTCATCTTATGCTTGGTTAATCCTTTGGGATTTGGTAAACTGTTAGTAATCTTCGGGTACTTCTGTTAATACTGCAGCCTGTGGGGTGCTTAACACCTTTCCTTTGGGCGCCAGTTAATGTTTCATAGGTTGCGGGAACCAAAAAAATTAAACTTTATTGGTTGTTAGTTAAAAACGAACTGAATTATTGATTACACTTTATACTTATCAATACTTTACTTCTAGATGTTAATGTTAATTCAGCAGTACTGTAGTTCTTTGTGTCAGCGTCTGGAGTTTAAGTGTGCTGCAATTGTTGGTCAGCGGTTTCACGCTAATCCAGGTTATTGGTGTCAATGACTGAAGTAAACTATTGTGCAACTGCTGGAGTGTGCAAAAAGTAACATTTAGCGTATTTAGTGTTTGACACTAACATATATAAATGATAATTAGTTGGCTTATTTTCTAAGGTTTCAATTATTTCCTTAACATGGTTAAATTTATTTCGGGTAATGCCTCTGTGACATTAATTGGCAATACATTAAAGTTTGGAACGATTATATTTGATCGATTTTCAAATCTTTTTATTTTATAATTATCAATTGGAATTTCACATTGTTCAATATTGACAATATAGATTCTTTTCAAGGGGTAAGAAAAATTAGTAAATGAATCATGCAAGGCGCTGTCTATATTAATTTATAATAAGTTTTCAACTTCAATTTCCACAATTGACTTTTCTTTTACACAGCGTTTATGACAATCATTATAATTATTCTTTAGGATATTCGATATACATGATTTTATAATTTTCATTTTATTCAGTATATTCTCTTCTTCTACTAAATACGTTGTGGAATTTATTATAACAGTTTTTGTAATTGAATATCTAATTGCATTAATGCTTGATTTGGTATAGGAATTATTATTTCAGTATTGTACTTTTGAGTAAAAGTAGGTATCATTAAAACAAAAAGTTTTATATCAGTATCTATACTACCCATGCTACTACGCATATATTTTAACTTTAGACTGTCGATATTGAAGTGGTTTATCTCGTCATTAGTCAGATAAAATTTACTTACAATACCGTGTTTAGCCATTATAATATTCTCTTGTACCTGCTCGACCTTGTTTTTTACCTCATTAATCAATAAAACGAAATTGTTATACTTTGTTATTTTCAAACTATTCTCGATTTCCCCAATATATGTCTTATTAAACCAGTTCTGGTGTTGTTCAACTATTAATCTGATATTTTGTAAGTAGGTTTGCATTTCGTTGTTAATCTTTACATGTTTATTTAGATTACCAATAATACTTTTCTGTTTAAAGTCAATATTTTTGAAATGATTCTCAATTCTTTCCATGTCTTCATTATCCATATTGCCGAAAACCCAGTTAATTAGTCTGCCCCCAACATCGATCAATGCTCTTTTCTTTCTATTTTCTGTATGAAGTCTTAAAGTCTGTAGGGAATGTTCCAACTCATTTAATTTCTCATTTAAATTAAGTATTAGCCAACCATCATTTACGTTATAGTTATTTGAAAAACTTGTCTTTAGTTTTTGAACAGTATCCCTAATGTCTTTTAGGTTCACAATATGTATTAACTCAGAAAAATTTTCTATAATGCTTGTGTTTCGATATTCCTTATTTGTACCGCACATTGATTGCATGGCATTAAGCACAACAATAGAAGCAACAGAATTGCCTGCGGGATCCCCTGTAAATGTTTTTAGAGGTCTTTATAGAGGTTTTAGAGGTTTTATATGTCAACTTTGTTGGGATTATTCGCATTATATTTAAGAAATCTTTTTGCAGTTTTTTGTCTTTGTGCTCCCGGATTCTTAACGTAAAGATCGCGGTTTATTCGGTTTATTGCCTTCTGTTTTTTTTACTTTCATATACTCATAGATTTTATTATAATCTATATCAGACCGGTTTAAGAAATCTATTGGCTTCGTATTCGTAGTTGAATGTATTGTATTGTTATAATAGCCTATCGCTCTAATGACCAATTCCTCAATATCCATATTTTCGTCCTGTCTTTTAAGGATTCGAATATGTTCCAAAAGCGATAAATGCATTCTTTCTATATCGGAATTTCCTGTATTCGAATTAGGGGTTGTAAAATGTACGTCGATATTATTTTGTGTGCAGAATAATTTAATTAACGCATTGTTGAATTCGTTGTCCATTATTAATAATTCTGGTTTTCCCAACAGAGCCACACTTTCTTCGACTTTCACTTTGACTGTCGTACGGATTTCTGTCAAACTTATTTTCGTTACAAATTCTACAAGAATTTATAAATTTGGAAAGAAGTAAGAATATCTTAATTCTTAAAGTTGTCTAATACTCCCCTGTGATTTGTATTGCTATGGACATTATCAATTAATTCGTAAAGGTTCTCTTCATTTTCTACGTCGATAGCAAGTTTCGAACATTTTACGAATCTTAAATTTTGGTCATTTTCAAATAAGGACAGTAATGTGTCTTTCACTATGGTATACAGATTATCATCAATTTTAGAATATACACCGATTTTTCCTTTCATCCGATATTTGGAAAAGTGATTCTATTTCACAATTTTCTAAATTACCGTCTTTCCGTTCTATACGACTTAAGAAATCGGGCACTTTATTGTCTTTTCCTTTTACGTATTCTATATCAAACTCGTATTCACCGAGTTTTATCTTCCATCGAATCAATCTGGAATTTGGCTCTTTTGCATACCCATAAAGGTATGGACGAAAATATTTGGTAGCCCATACTATGGCGAGAAGTTCTTTCTCAATTGTACTATAGTTTCTCTCATGAGCATTTAGTGTCCTACTAGCATAGCAGATGGGTTTGTTGTCCTGACTCAGAACAGCACCTATTGCCACATTGCTAGCATCTGTAGTAACAACAAATTTTTTATTGAAGTCTGGATAGGAAAGTATTGGTGGGCTAGTAATTATTCTCTTAAGCTTCCGAAATGCCTCTATATTTGATCATTGGAGATGCAATGGAAGAATAATTATTAATGAACTTTCGGTAGTATCCCGTTAGGCCTAAAAACGATTTAATCCGTTTAACCGTGTTGGGAATACTAACTTTATTTATAGTATCAATCTTAGAGGGGCATGGCTTTAGTCCTTCTGGTGTAATCATGTGGCCCAAAAATTGAGTTTCTCTTGCAAAAAAGTTGCACTTATTTAATTGTACCTTGCGGTTGTGTCATTTAAACATTTTAATATTTTTGACAGACTATCCAAATGTTCATCTAACGACGTTGAAAAATCCAGAATATCATCCATGTATATGACACAGATTTTATTCAAATAGTCGCGCAAAACAAAACTCGTCATCCTTTGAAAAGTTGCAGGAGCATTCTTTAACCCAAATGGCATTCTGATATATTCAAAATGGCCCAAAGGTGTCGAAAATGCTGTCTTTTCAATGTCCCTTTCGTTCATCAAAATTTGATGAAATCCTTTCGCCAAGTCGATCGTCGAAAAGTATTGTGCCCGACCCAGTTTATCGAATAGGGAATCAATGTTTGGCATAGGAAATTTATCGTTATTAAGGGCCCTATAATCAATAACAATACGCCATTTCTGTTAACCTTCATTATCTAACTTTTTAGGGACTATCCACAAAGGTGAATTATAGGGCGATTTACTCGGTCTTATAATTCCTTGGGCTAGCATTTCCTTTGTCTGTATTTCGATTTCTCTCTCATGTACTTTAGGATAACGATACACTTTGGAATAAATAGGGATATCAGTTGTTGTGATGATACTGTGCTTAACTGAATTGATCGAAGACAACGATTGTCCCTCTTGGTAGAATGTCCTATAATTTTTACACAAAAACTGTTCCAATCTTAACTTTTCCTCGCTATTACATTGACTTGGTAAATCTAGATTGGAAAAATTTATGTTTTGTATTTCTAGAATCGTGATATCTTCTTAATTTTTATCAAAATTTCGTGGGCCAAAGGGTACTTCCGAGTTATTCACTATGAGTCGCATATTCAGTAAGTCAATAACTACTCCCTTTGGTATCAAAACATTATTTCCTATTATACAGTCAAAGTGTTTGTGCTCGAGGTTAACAATTACAGAACCGCGTAATTTTGTTATTAAAAAAAAACACAGTTTTGGAATAATCTACGAACTTTATTATAATTCAATAGTGGTATTGCACTATTGGATGAAAGTAAATTACTGATTTCGTTCTGTACAATGCGAGAATATATACATTTAAAAAGAATGAAAAGAAGACATTTACTCGAACTTGGCAAAAATGTACTGTAGACAAAATTCCGGAGAACTTACAGTGGTCTGATATAGTTCCTAGGAATTATTGGTGCAACAATTTATTATATTTGGATCGTGGCGGAAGTGATGCACGCGTTCTTCTTTTCTGTGTTGGTTCCCGTCAGCGAACCCAATATTTCATGAAGAAAAGTGCAAAGACCAAAAGAAATGGAACTAAGTGTGGCGGAAGTGTTGCACAATTAGTTTCATTTAGTTTTGGTGTTGGTAATTGATTCAATGCAAAAAAAAATAACCAAAAGGGAAGAACGAAAAAAAAGGTGTACTGGTATACACAGCACACATGACATACATATGTACATACTACGGGTGTAGATATGTATTATATTGCAAATATTGGTGTGGCTGTAACTGTTAACCAATTTTACAGACATGGTTTCCCCGTCGCATTAAATTCTAAGGGTACTTCTACGATAACTTCTTCATTAATCTGTTTGGCTCCGGTCAAAGTGAAATATGAAGAGTTGCAAGTGCACTTGAAATATTGTGGGTGGTCGCTGACCGTAATATGATCACCACACAGTGCAACGGATTTGCCTATGCATGAAGTGACAAAGGTAAGTGTGTGGGATTGTCTATATGTGTATCACATATAACTTACACATGAGAATGTGTGCAATTTTGTCAATGGATGTACATCAGAGATGTAAAAAATGGTACAATTGTACTTATTTGGTACGTTTTCGTGATCGAAAAGAGCTGTATCACTCTTTTGGGCCTAATGGTGAGTGTTTGTCTTTTGTTTCGTGCACACGCACATTTTGTCCGTCCGTCGCGTTTTTGTGCTTTAGTGTTTTTTATTTTTAAATAAAAATCTAACAATTATACTAAAATTAAACAATCACCCCTATTCTGCACTACAATCACGATTGGATTTTCTCCGTTTTGGCAAATTAGGTACTCTGTACTACAATCGCGATTGGATTTTCTCCGTTTTGGTATTGCGCATTCCATTCCGTTGCGTTCCGTTTGCGTAATTTTTACGATTGTAGGTATTCTGCACTACAATCGTAGCTACGTTTTTGTACGTTAAGAAATATGTGGCGGAAAGAGATCAAATTTGTGAATAAAATAAAAAGTAAAATTAAAATAATAAAAATGTAAGTATAAAATGGAGTAGAGATTAATATTTTGTATTATTTTGTGAGTTATATTTCATTTATTACAGGTCCTCTCACTTACGTTCTGTTTTTTTTAATCACCCCTATTCTGCACTACAATTACGTTCCCGCATTACGTTACGCATCGATCGAAAATTTGGATTCCAACATAAAACGTAATCGAAAGAATAAGAAGAAGATATGTGGGTTATTACAGTAAGCTCTTTGTCTGTGGAATGTGTGAGATCGAAACAGAAAACCAAACAATTTTGTAAACATTGTGTGAAAAAGTTGAATGTTGATTGAAAAAGTTGAAAAGTTGTAGTGATTAATAAAACAAAAAATATTTAGTGTTAACAAAATAAAGACAAACGTAGTGAAGGAAAAAAGGCAGAACATATACGTAGTAAAAAAAACAGAACATAAGTGAGAGGACCTGTAATAAATGAAATATAACTCACAAAATAATAGAAAATATTAATCTCTACTCCATTTTATACTTACATTTTTATTATTTTAATTTTACTTTTTATTTTTTATTTTATTCACAAATTTGATCTCTTTCCGCCACATATTTCTTAACGTACAAAAACGTAGCTACGATTGTAGTGCAGAATACTTACAATCGTAAAAATTACGCAAACGGAACGCAACGGAATGGAACGCGCAATACCAAAACGGAGAAAATCCAATCGCGATTGTAGTGCAGAGTACCTAATTTGCCAAAACGGAGAAAATCCAATCGTGATTGTAGTGCAGAATAGGGGTGAATACGTATATGTTCTGCCTTTTTTCCTTCACTACGTTTGTCTTTATTTTGTTAACACTAAATATTTTTTGTTTTATTAATCACTACAACTTTTCAACTTTTTCAATCAACATTCAACTTTTTCACACAATGTTTACAAAATTGTTTGGTTTTCTGTTTCGATCTCGCACATTCCACAGACAAAGAGCTTACTGTAAATACCCACATATCTTCTTCTCATTCTTTCGATTACGTTTTATGTTGGAATCCAAATTTTCGATCGATGCGTAACGTAATGCGGGAACGTAATTGTAGTGCAGAATAGGGGTGAATAACTAAATACAACAATTAATAACAA
Source organism: Hydrotaea cyrtoneurina (assembly GCA_958296145.1). Classification (NCBI taxonomy): domain Eukaryota; kingdom Metazoa; phylum Arthropoda; class Insecta; order Diptera; family Muscidae; genus Hydrotaea; species Hydrotaea cyrtoneurina. Next base: position 55,118,698 of record OY282515.1, on the reverse strand, counting down.
ATAAAATAAACAACACAATCATAAATAAAATGTCCAACACAAATCAAACAGAATAAAAAAAAATGAAAGAGAACATAACATATAAACAACCACAACATTACAACAACAACAGCAATAACCAAATGAAAACAAACAAACAAAATAACCAAGCCGCGCTCGCACTTTAACAACAACAACAATAACCAGCTCCACGCATCAACACAAAAAAGACAACACTAAGGGCTTTTTTATGCCCCCTCGTTGTCTTGCACTTGTGTTCCCCCCAGTCGCAAATCACAAATAGTTCTGCCTTCTTCTTGTCGCTGTTCTGTTAGTTGTTGTAGGCATAACACTGAACAACTAACAGAAATAACAGCGTTATTTGTGATTCTGCTTTGATGTTATCTTGCTTTTGGTAGTGTAGGTAGCAGAGAATAGCAATAAGTACTCGTTTGCATAAGTCCACATAAGTACTTACTCATATTTTCCATATTTGTGTGTAACCATACTTATAGCACGAAGAATACATACCACTTATTTCCGCTGTAGCAATTATGGTTGTTCTTGTTACTTATAACGAACGTTGCGTCTGCACATCCAACTTAATTTGGTATCACACAAGTATGAACATTCTAATACTCAGAGAGTTTGGCCTGACTTCTCTACATACTTAACACTCACGATGTTGGAACAACAGACACTTATCTCTGTCGTGTTTTTTTGTTGTTTGGTAATTGATCATCTTTCTTTACAGTTGTAAATGAAATACTGAAGGGTTCAGTTGTTTGTGCGATGCCCAAACCCTTGTTGAAACGACGAGTACTTAATGTGCATTCACACACTCAGAGTGTCTTTGTTTACTTCTAGATCAAAATGACGTCATCAAACAGAAGTCCGATAAGTACAGCAACACCCAACGAAATCGACACTTATAACCACTTATGCGTATGCATGTACGAGTGTGTATGGGCATGTCGCATCGACGGCTTCTACTTGTAGTTACTCAAGTTGTAGTTGGTAAGAATATGTTGGGTTGCGTGTGTGGTTTGATCGTACACTCTTCACACTTGTACATGTTAAATCACTAATACTTCAACAGTACTCTTAATGGGAATTTTGAGACTCTCTGGTAGGTAGGTATAAAATTCACTTTGCGAATATTTGTGGGCTTAGGACGAATTTTTTTGCGGTATATTCGCATGTTAACTTCCATAGACCGGATGTCCTCGCTCTATGTGAGACCCAGCTATGTGAGGATTCTGATCCACACGATTTTCACATTCCTGGTTATCACACGCTATCCTCTTTTTTTTCACAGAGGTCTTGTGGTTTATATTCGTAATGGTGTGGTGTTTCAGAGTCAGCAACATTTAGACTCACAAGATCCAGAATTGAACTCCCTTTGGGTTAAATTCAGGATTGGATCACACACTTTGCATTTCGGGTTCCTTTACAGAAGCCCAAGTTTGGAAAGGGAGGCTACCCTAAATGGCTTCGACGCCCTTTCCGATTCCATTTAAATTTTTTTAGAAGATTATCCGGATAGTGAAATTGCAGTTGCTGGTGATTTCAATGTCCATAATAATTCTTGGCTTTCCCATTCGAGCCATACATCTCCGGAGGGTCAGTACGCTGAGTTATTTGCCGCGCACAATGACTTGGCTGAAATATTTGCAAAGAATTCATCTTTGCCAGAAAGCAGTCAACCACTCCCCGTGATCGAGAACGTATCTAGTTCGATGCCTCAGATATTTTTTCGAACACGTGGCGTTAAAAGGGTTCTTGCAGATCTCAACGTAAATAAAACTCCGGACCCGGATGGTATTTCAGCACTTGTCCTATGTAAGTGCTCTTCGACGCTAGCTCGTCCATTGCGCAATCTTTTCAACATGTCGTACCGTGCTGGTATTTACCCTTCACGTTGGACAGTTGCCAATGTTCAGCCGATCCCCAAGAAAGGTGAGGCTACTAATCCTGCGAATTACCGTCCAATTGCAATATGTTCTGCGTTCTCGAAGGTTATGGAGAGCATGGTTAATCACCATCTTGTAAGGTATCTAGAGTCTAACGGCCTCCTGAATGATCGACAGTATGGCTTCCGTAGAAATCGATCTACTGGAGTCCTGATGGCGTTTCTTACGGAGCGATGGAGTCGATCCATTCACCGCCTTGGTGAAAGTAAGGTCGTGGCTCTGGATATTTCCAAGGCGTTCGATAGGGTCTGGCACGGAGCACTCATATCAAAACTTATTGCATTTGGTGTCGGTAATACCTTCTCTCGATTCATATCGAATTTCCTCAGGGATCGCTCTATACGAGTTGTTATAGATGGCGTCTCATCCAACGAGCATAGGTTGACCGCAGGAGTGCCACAAGGCTCTGTCCTCTCTCCTTCTCTATTTCTTATTTTCATTGACGACCTGTTGGGGCAGACTGTGAACCCAATCTACTCCTTTGCGGATGACAGCAACCTCTGTCATTCGTACTCATTTGATCATCGGCCATGTCGCTCGGAGATAGAGGACAAAAGGCGAACGATGAATAACTCACTTAACCGCGATTTGGCGACGATTTGTGAGTGGGGCCAAATCAACAGAGTAGATTTTAACGCACAAAAGACCCAGTGCTGTTTGTTGTCACACAAACGTTCTACTGATCCAGCACCGTCGTCAATATCTATGGGTGGTGTGGATATCGACGAATCAGACACTCTTGATGTTCTGAGCATGAAGATACAGGGTGATGCTCGCTGGGCTAGCCATATATTCGAAGTGTCGAAAGAAGCATTCAAGTGTTTAGGCTTTTTAAAGCGGTGCAAGAAATACTTCACCCCATCGGACCTCGTAAATATTTACACCACATACATCCGGCCTAAAATGGAATACAACTCGCATATATGGACAGGGGCTCCATTAACATCTTTGAAGCTTCTGGACCGTGTACAGAGGAGAGCGGTGGTGATGATAGGGGATGGTAGGGTATCCAGCTCTATTGTCTCCCTACAGCATCGCCGAAATGTGGGTTGTGTATCGCTATTCTATAGATATTTGAATGGTATCTGGTCCCTGACGTTAGAACATTTAGCCGGAATACTCGGCTATCCAAGGAATCTCATCCGTTCATTGTCAAATGGCCGGTTGACCGGACGACGCACTATAGAGAAAATTCGTTCTTCAGCCGAACTGTTCGCATGTGGAATTATCTTCCAACAAGAGTTTTTCCTGCCTGCTATGACATTATCAAATTCAAGGCAAACATCAACAAACACTACTCCCTCTATCCTCCCTCCATTACCCTTCTTTCCCATCGCTAACACAGTGCATTGCATTTATAGGGGGCATCACCTGAGTGTTAGTCAAAAAAAAAAAATTATACAATTTACAAATGTTAGTAATACGAACTTCGTATCTGTTGTTTTTTCGTCAATAATTTGAAGAAAAGCTATGCGAAGAGCAAATTTATGTATTGTGAAGTGGAATGTAACAAAGATATGCCAATACGATGCCGTTACTGTCACACTAAGACGTGCTATGGGAGAATCTCAGGTAAAAAATAAAAATAAGAACTTTTCAGCCAATGTCGTGAGATCACTCGTGACTGAATCATTGCCAATATGATGTTCCCATGGAGCGGATATGTAGTGTGAGCATTTATGCAGGTGTTCAGTGGTGTAATTTGCCCGTGAAATAGTTGTCAATGTTTGCCAGCGACGATTGTGGAGAAATAGCAGAAAAGGGTTGTGTGTTACTTTGGGCGCATATGGTGTTAACTCCTCCCCCTTTAAAACATGCAGCGTCCTTGTTGGATAGCATTGAAGTATGGTCAGCTGAAAGGGTGGATCTTTGCGTAGGTTTAGGATGATTTTTTGTGTTTATTTGAATGGTAATTTTTGACTTTCTATTTGTGATGATTTTTCTTGCTGCCAGTGGTATGAGTATAATTAGTGATATCAATATTATTGATGATCCCGTAAATAGGCTGAAATTATATTTGGTATTCAACGCATTTATTTGCTGGATATTTGCTATGTTAAGCTCATTTAAGTATTGAAGAGACAGAACTTCTTCGTGATTTCCCGCAGCATCTAGGGATATAATTACTGCTGGAAGTGGTTTGACAAATAGTTTATTTTTATTGGTGTGACTTTTTTGTTGAATCGTCAAGCTAGCGTTGTCATATCTTATGAGAAAGGTTCCTTGTAGTTGGATAACGTCATTGTCTATTTTTAGGGATCCATTGTAGCTGTTGATGAGAAGTAGACCTGGTGTTATTTCTTCTATTGTTGGTACATGGTGGCTATTGGCTAAGGTGCAGTTGGACGAATATCCCTTTATAAGATTAGCTGCTTTCTGTAACCTCTGCTAAGTTATCTTGCTTACATAGTACTAGATCATTTATTTTCTTACAATTACTCTTAACACCAAATATATTTTCATTACAAACTACTACATTTTCATATTCAAGTTTAATAATCTTATTTTCAAGTTTTACAGGTTTTAATGTTAATAATTTACAAGTTTCTTCACTTGTTATTGGAAATCTTACAATATAAATTATAGACGATAAATTTGAAGCTATTTTAACATCGCTTAATTCGATTGCTTCTACAATATTTAAGTATGGTATATTTTCTTTTTCAAGTGCTTCTCCTATAACATTTAGTTCCTCATTGGATAACATGAATGAATTTATAAATCCGGCTTTTGCCCATTGTATGAAGTAGTCTACATTAGTTAATTCTTCTTTTATAAATTTTAGTTTTCTTTCAATATTTTTTTCTAATTCTAGTTTGTGAGCATCACTCAATTTTGCTTCACTTAGTATTACATTTGTTATATGTGTTAAATTACTAATTCGGTCAAAGATTTATTGATTATTACTTGTTGATTATTATTTATTAAAATGTTATTTATTTTATCAGTTATAATTTTATAGTACTCATGATCTGGGGTTCCAGCTAGCCATTTCCAGTCTGTGCCGAGTGCATTTATTGCTCTTTTAATTGTTTGCGGCTTGAGTTGGGATAGAATGGATCGTATGGAGTTTTCTTCTTGGGATAGGAATGGGTAGCTACGACATTCCTGTTAAGTCATGTTCAACTGAAAGGGGTATTATGTCAAGTAAGGCTTCGTATTGTTCGAAGTCAATTGCGTGTATTAGATTAAATGTTCCAGTTTGTACTTTTACATTTCCTAATTCTAACGTTACTATTGGGCTGCTAGTGTAATCCAAAATTTGTATATCTGCATTGCACAGGGCAAGCAGGATCCTGAAAAAGAGAGTGTTTAAATTATTTTTTTATATGATCCTTGTGAACTGTAAGGCCTGACTTCGTTAAAATGGTGATGCCTTTGTCTTCCTGGACTATTTGTTTTTTATATCGTGGCGTTAATTTATTCCCTAGTCTTTTGTTTATTTTAACGTAAATAACGTCAACTGTATTGAATGTTCTGAAATCTGATCTATTTTTGTTGTGGAACTCTAAGTCTTTTTCCTGTTTATTTTTTATGTTTTGAATATTTTCTTGACTTTGTAATTCAATTGGATTAGGTCCGACTGTCCTTCCGAAGAATACTTCTACGAGTTTACGTTTGGTAGTGGAGTCAATAGAATAATTGTATTTAAACAAGGCTCTATTTAGAAGATCTTCAAAGTCAGTATGGGTATTTTCGGCTTTAGTACATCGTAATACTTCCGAGAGCGTTGAATGAAATCTCTCAATTTATCCATTTATTGAACTTTTATAAGGTGGAGTTTTGAAAATTTCTATACCATACTGATTTTCTATCATGAAGATTATGGATGCTGAGCTTAAAGATTTTTCCTTATCAATTACAATTTTTTTCGGAATTCCAAATATTGTCAAAAGGTCTCTAATGTGTTTTTTATATCTTCAGAAGCTCTGGAAGGTACGATTTTTGCTTGGGCATATTTAGAAAATTTATCTATTGTCGTTAGAACTATTTTATTGTTGGTGTAGTAAAGATCTATGTGAACGATTTGGCCTGGATGGGTAGGAATAGGAGTGGCTTTTAAAATTGTTTTTACTGGATGTCGGTCGTATTTATTTTACATTTTGTTATCTTTTTAATTTTAGCATTCATTTGTGGGAAATAACATCTTCCCAAAAGTTGTGCCTTATTTTCTGTAGGATTGCCATGAGCTCTGTTATGTTCCTTAATAATTTCCGTTTCCTGTTCTGATTCATTTAAAATGTCTTTAATGAACTTGCGTGTGTAAAGTACCTTGTATCCGGTAAAGTGTACTTCGTATATTGTTTGAATTTTTCCTAGTATGCTTTCTTCCGTTTTTATGCAATTGGTTACTGATGGATTAAGGTATCTTGTTAATATTGCGGTAAGACTTGCTTCCGTAAAATCTCTTTCAATTATAGTATGTCTATGGTAGGTTGGGAAAATTATTTGAAACTGGTAGGATGAAATATCACCTGTGGAAATGAATATTTGGTTCTTAAACGCGTTAACAGGGGCGTCCGTATATGCTATTAATGTTTGTGCTGAACTTTCGTCACTATGTTGTGTTGCTGTCAAGGAATTTATTTGTTGTGGTGGTCTAGATAATGCGTCGGCTACTATATTTGTGCTACCAGGCTTATATTTAATTTCATAGTTGTACTCTTCAAGTATGGATTTCCATCTTTTGAACTTGTAATTGGTATTCCTATTGCTAAGTGCGTAGGTTAGTGGTTGATGGTCTGTATAAATTTTAACTGTGTACCATAGAGATAATTTCTGAAATTTTTTAATGCCCATACTATAGCTAGGAGTTCTTTCTCATTTGTTGCGTAATGTTCCTCGCGTCTTGTTAGAACTCTTGATATAAATGATATGGGTTTTCTGTCTTGTTCAAGAACTGCTCCTATTGCATAATCTGAGGCGTCAGTAGTTAAATGGAACTCTTTTTCGAAATTGGGGTATTGTAGCATTACATCATTTGAAACTAGGGTATTTTAGTAGTTGGGAAATTACTACAGTCGGGTCTGGAATAGGATACCGATCGGGTATCCTAAAATCCCACAGAGCATTTGGAGTATCTGTTTTGCTGTGTTGCTGCTACTAACCTCCAACGGTGCACACTCTTCGTGGGTACGGGCTGTCTTCTACAGAAGTTATCCCTTGTTTCTGGTCCTTTTGTCACGGTTTGCACTACTTGAGGGCTTGACTTTACCCGAGCCGCACTGGTTTACTGAACCGAGTTTTCGATTATCCTTTAAAGGATCGCGAGGCACTGTAATTAAATAAAACAAATCACTTTTTGTGTTTTGTCAAGCCGCTTTTGCGACTTTTCTGTTTCACGTTTATTTATTATCTACCATAAACTTGAGTTACTTAAAACTACCTAAAAGTATCTTAATACATAAATACTAATTCTACTATGGGAAATTGCTGGCTAAAGGTGGGTTTACACTACATGTATTTTGCATATGTAATGTCATTTTTGCATATGAAAAATTTATGTATGTCGTGTGAACCCTGTCAAGAACGCCATCTGCTCAATGCATCATGTAATACATATGCAAGTTTTTGAAATAGAGCGTGTTCTATTTTGGTATGTAAACCGTATCGCATCAGCTGTTTTTGATAAACAACAAAGCGTTTTGTAAAATGGAAAAACACGGAAAAGTAAGTAATTTATTAGCAATTCTAAATAAAAGTATTTTTTATAATTCTGTTGCTGTTTAAAGCCGTTTAATCCTTCTATAGGAGCTGTTAATCAGCTGTTAATGACAAGCAGAGGTAATGCCATGTAGTTTACATGTGTACGTTTAAACACAAAAAATTAAAAGCCGTGTTTTTTCATAATTTTGACAGACATACGAAAAACAGACGGGTTAAAAAAGTGACATTACATATGCAAAATACATGTCGTGTAAACCCACCTTAAGCATAATACATGCCTGCCAGCTACAGTGCGTGTGGACAAATACTCAACAAGGTGTGAGTATTTAGATACATGCAGACGGCGTGGTAACTACGATAAGTCAAACACACTACACCTCCCTTTTCAAGAAAAGAGTGATCAACCCTAAGTTGATCATTCTTTAAATGTATTCTCTAAATTTAATTAAAATTAAAATATTTGTATTTAAGGGGAGTTCTTCCCTTCCCCATTTACTTAAAATTTTAATTACAAACTAATGGTATTTATAATAAATTAATTAACTACATTTGTGTTTATAATATAAGGTTTAATTAAACTACTTTGTTTTCCTTTTCCTATGCAATCATGCTTATATATTTTTAACCTATTTCTATGTATCCGCATGGATTTATTATTCATATCCCTTATTAATATATTATTCCTATTATCTATTTCCTCTACTCTAAATGAACCCTTACAGAGTTTATCTAATTTATGTCCAGCTTCATCGCGGACTAAAACTAAATCACCTATATTTACATCCACTTGTTTGGAAAATCTTTGAGAATTCTCCTGTCTTTTAAATTTAGCGTTCTCCAGCATGCTCGCTGCTCGTCGCTGAGCTACCTGAAGTCTAAATTTAACTTCGCTTCGGTATGATTCTACATTATAGAGAGGTTCTATAGCCTTATCGTCTATAAAGTCTAATGTTGGTGGGATTTTGCCAAAGACAAGTTCAAATGGGCAATAGCCATGTGTGGTCGAAGGTGTAGTATTATAGCAATATACGAAAAATGTTATCCATACGTCCCAGTCAGACCTGTCTGATGATATGTAAGTTCTTAAATATTCATTACACGTTCTATGTGAACGTTCAACAGTACCAACGGTCTCGTGGTGGCATGGTGTGGAGTTTAATTTCTCTATTTTCAATAATGCACAAAGTTCTACTAACACCTGGTTCATGTATTCGGTACCCATGTCCGTAACCACTTTGGTCATCGGTCCATATATCAAAACAAATCCTTCCATAATAGCTCTTGCTACGGATTTAGCAGATTTGTCACTGATGGGTATTGTAATCAAATACTTCGTCAAATCACTCATTACCGTGACTGCGAATTCGCTTCCAGCTTCGGACCTGGGTAACGGTCCGATTGTGTCAACTATCACGATATCAAATGCCTTTGTCGGAGTCGGAGTTATAACAAAGGGTTCCTTGCCCTTGACCCCTGATTTACTCCTCTGGCACTGATCGCAGCTTCTCACGTACCGAGAAATATCCCTTGTCATATTCTTCCAATGGTATCTTTGGCGGATTTTTCTTAATAAACGGGTCGTTCCAGGGTGTCCACCCCAAATTGGATCATCGTGATACTTCCGTATGATCTTGGCCCTATCGGAAGTGGAATCAATCTTTAATAATGCGGGTACGAGTACAATTCTCAGCCCCTTAAGGGTCTTGTTTCCGGTTTCTTTAAATTTCTCAATGTGCACATTATTGAACAAATTATCCTTTAATGATAATTGTATGGTTGAGAGACTCATTTTATCAGCTACTTTTTCAAGCTGTGGAAGAAATCGATCTAAATCGATAATTCCATTAATAACATGGTCTTTCAACTTGCCACTATAAATAGTATTTTTTCCTCTTCGGATAAAAAATTATCCGTGGACGTGTATAATCGTGGCATTTTATTGTACTCTGAGGCATTAATGGCCTCATATACCCTGACATCATCTGATGTCACTGATTCCGTCACTGTAACCTCATCGTCCAATTTCTCACGACTTTTCCGTGACTGCAGTCTGGTGGTAACCCTAAAAATTGTGTTGGTATCCGAGTTCTGTATATCGGAGAACTCGATTCGCGACAGCGCATCCGCTGCGTAGTTTTCTTTTCCCCTGATATACTCAATCGCAAAGTCATACTCCTCCAAGTCGAGTCTCATACGCGTTAATTTGGATGAAGGGTTTTTCATTGAAAACAAATAAGTTAGTGGTCTGTGATCACTCCTGATCAAAAATTTCTTACCATAAATATATGGCCTAAAATATTGGATAGCCCAATGAATGGCTGCTAGTTCCTGTTCAATTGTGGATTTATTGCTCTCACCCTGAGTAAACTGTCTCGATGCGTAAGCCACTGGTAACTGAATACCGTCATATTCCTGGCTTAACACTGCGCCACAAGCGTGTTTACTTGCATCGGTAGTAATACAAAATTCTCTATCGAAATCAGGATATTGTAAAATGTTCGGACTCAATAGTTGACTCTTGAGATATACGAAAGATCTCTGGCATTCCTCAGTCCACTCAAAAGGAACATTCTTCCTAGATAATTTAGTCAGATGCCTTGATGAATCCGCAAAATTCCGTATGAATCTTCTATAATAGTTGCAAAATGCAACGAAGCGTTTAGCTTCATCACCATTCTTCGGTACTGGGTACTCCTCAATTATAGAAAATTTACTATCATCCGGCAAAATTCCTTTGTCCGTACATTTATGTCCTAAAAATGTCACCTCACGACAAAAAAAAATGTACATTTATCCGGGTGTAACTTGAGATTATACTTCCGACACATCGAAAATACATCCCTCAAGTTTTGTAACATGTGGTCGCTGGAGCAACCAATGACGACTAAATAGTCCATATACAGGAAAGCTTGGGCTGGTTTTAGCCCTGAAAAAGCCAGTGCCATCATCCTTTGAAATGAATTCGGAGCTATTTTTATACCATAAGGTAATATTTTAAACCGGAAAGAACCCTTCTCCGTGGAAAACGATGTCATATTCCTGGAATCATCTTCCAATTCTATTTGGTGAAATCCTGACATTAAATCCAAACATGAAAAAAATTTCGCCCTACCTAGTTGATCCAAGATATCATCTATACGAGGGAGTGGATATTTGTCAGCTACTAGTTTCTTATTTATCCCTCTATAATCAACGACCAGTCTCCACCGTTTCTGCGTCGTTCCTGGTAGTGCTTTTTTCGGGACAAGTAACATTGGACTGTTATAGTCCGAAACTGATGGTTCAATTATGTCATAATCTATTAATTTATCCACCTGTCTATTTACCTCGTCCTTGTGAGAGTGTGGGATTCTATAGTTTCTGATATATACGGGTTGTTTATTGTTCAATACAAGCCTTTGCTTATAGAAATTATTGACGCTTATCTTGTCAGATTCCAAAGCCAAAATGTCTATGAATTCAGAGCACAACTTTCTCAACCTTCCATCGACAAACGTAGGGACATTTTTGGTAAGTCTTTTCAATTTCTCCCTGTCGGCATGGTTGTCATTGCTCTGTTGGACAATATTGTAGTCGTTACGACTCTCAGTGTGTATTTTAACATTATGAATAATTAAATTATTGTCCGTTGTGTTAATAATTTTAAAGACATCGATGTTATCGTGTTCGCAATATAGACACCATTCATCAACATTTGATGCGGTATCAATACTTCATTTTCTGTGGATTGGATATTGACAAGTCGTATAACTTCCGATTGAGCGGGTAGAGATAATGAATCGACACTTGGTGCGTTCATTAGTTGAATACCAATATCCTCAGGAAAATCATACTGTCTCAGGATAATTAAATCCTGGTCTTCCTGATAATCCAAAATACAATTGTATTTTCTCAGAAAATCTAGACCAATAATTCCATCGGAGGGAATTGGAAAGTCATCCTCGATGACATGGAATTCATGCCGTATGAGAATGTCCTCAATCATCAAGTCAGCATTGACTTTACCTAAGGTAGTCATTAATCCTTGACCTACGCCACTAAGTTTCTTAGTGATACTTATATCCATTTGTTCGTTCAGAACTTTAGCGAGTTTAACAACTGAAATGTCCGCTCCTGTATCAATCAAAAACGTCGTTATCCCTCCATTTAATGAAGATCTGCTACTCAGATAACTATAGAGACCCAAATTTATGTTATATACTTTACTATCTATTGCACATTCAGGGGATGTTGTCCGTTTCCCGACCTGTCCTCGGTTACCAGACGAATATATCTATTACCACTCCAGGTACTATTGGAGTTGTTGTTACGACCTCTATTGCGGTTGTTACCACCGCTGCCATTACGATAACCGTTATTGTTATTATAACGCCTATTGTCGTTACTTTCATTACTACGACCGCGTCCGTTACCACGGCCATTACCGCGATATTTATTATTACTACGTCTATTGGAGCCATAAAACATGACAGAGTTAGGTTGACTGGATGGTTCGGTGCAACTGCTTATAATTTTGGAAACCAATTCGTTCATGTTAGCAAACTGATTCGATGATCAGTTTTACACTCTCATTATTGGCGTTTTTCGCAACCGCTCTCACCGCCAGCTTAGTTGAATACTTGCCCGCAACTTCCGCCGGTAATCCATCCGAAATATAGGCACTCTCCAGTGCCTTAGTCAGGTCTTCAACTTCCTTCACATAAGCATTAGGATTTTTTCCCAGATTGCCTTATGTTCATCAGCTTTGCTGAAAGTAAACTGACCGACTCTCCTTTCACCGAACCTTTCAATTTAGAAAGTATCTCCGCCAGTATCGTCTCGAAGTTTATTAAGGAATCCACTATACCGATCGCGTCAACGAAACTTTGTAGATTCTCCGGTCTGCCATTAAAGTCAGGAAGTAGCTTTGAGGAAAAGCCGAGAAATTGTGTCACTGATTGGGTCATCGTGGAAGCTTCAAGTGAATTTTCAGTCTCCGCCTGAGGCAAACCTTCAATACCTTGTCCTTCCGTTTTATATACTAACTTCTCGTGTAGGGTATCCGGGAGTTTTACGTCCAAGCCCCTTCGTGACAATACGTTGGCGAGTTTACCCCGAACGTCTGCAAAGAAGCCTTCGGCAGCTGCCTTATGAGAAGGTGTGAGTTGGGGGTAATTTACGTTAATTAATACTCGAATTTGTTCGAAACTGTCAAATAATACACTCACGTGTTTATCTACCGTTTCGTCCTTAGTGGGCCTATCAGTGTTCAAACACTTGTAGGACCTATCAAAGTATTCCTTCAACAATCTCAATTTCACTACAATCTGCTGCCAGTCCATACAAAATTCTCCTATCCAATCAAATTAAACAATTTAGTTATCACAAAACTTACTTAAAAAAAAAAAAAAAAAAATAAATAAATTAAACAAACCTAAATTCACATAATTTGTTTAAATTTTATCAAGATTATCGTTCCTACTCGCGTACCTTTTACGTAATGACCGTTTGTGCATTAAGTAAATCTTGAGCAGCAGATTAGCTCCGCTTATAAGTGTCAGGCACAAAATAAGGAACCATAATGAGTCAAGTTTCGCAGTGTGATCTATTAATTCAACGTTCGTTATCACATTTGCGTTTGGTTTTCCAACTTGGACTCTGTTGCCCCCATAATGAAAATTTTCACTTAACGAATTAATTAAATTAATAGAAATATATTTAGGAAAACAAAGTCATTTTAAAACTGTGAGGGTTTTAAAAGTTTATAATTATAATTTTTAGAATGTATGTTAATTAAATTAATAGGAATATATTTAGGATAACAAAGTCATTTTAAAACTGTGAGTGTTTTAAAAGTTTATAATTATAATTTTTAGAATGTATGTTAATTAAATTAATAGGAGTTTGTTATTTTCATGAAATAGAATGAATATTTGGCGATCCTGCCAGGATTAAATAAAACAAATAATTAAAGGATTAAATAAAATAAAATTTGTCAAGCCGCTTTTGCGACTTTTCTGTTTCACGTTTATTTATTATCTACCATAAACTTGAGTTACTTAAAACTACCTAAAAGTATCTTAATACATAAATACTAATTCTACTATGGGAAATTGCTGGCTAAGCATAATACATGCCTGCCAGCTAGGGAATGCAGAATTTGACCAAAATCGATTTACCGGATAACCGGTATTTTTTTTTGAATTTACCGGTTTACCGGTAAATTACCGGTAATAAAAAAAGTAATTTATGGTCAATATATGAGATTATTCGTTTAATAAAAATCATTTTTATTTTTATTATAATTCATAAACAATGCTAAAAATAATAAATATTAGAGTTAATTCAATGTCTAATAAGGAACAAATTAATAAAACTAGTTAAAATTGTATTACAAAAAGTTCAAATAAAACGCATTTCATTCAGTTCATTTCAGCTTCAGGTATTGCTCAGAAATTTATATTTTATATAAATCTTTTTGCTTATTAAAATGTGCTCGTAAAAAGCAGAGACTATCCAGCGTTTGGTCATTAAGCCTGGAGCGTATTTTTGTGCATATTTGTCCGGCAGCCGAAAAGGCTCTTTCAGAGTCAACACTCGTAGGTCGAATAGTTTTAATATAATTATAAGCCAGTTGTATGTATTTTCCTCGAATTCCTTCTTCGACAAAGTAAGTGATTTCGCGTCGTAATGTTTTTAAAAGATTTTTGTTTCCAGCCGATTCAGCCGCAGATTTTTTCAAATTTGCTGTTGTTGACATACTTTTTTGTACAGCTAAATACAGTTGTTCCTTCATGTAAACTTCTGCTGATACTGAGAGTGAATCGCTTGTACCTTCTTCTTGCACTGATAATTCAGTCTCTGATACATCACGTGGAACAGTGCAATCATTATCAATTTCGATATCATCATTGGTAGCACAATAAAGTCGTTCAATCAAATTTTGTAAAGATTTAATAATCGTCGATTTATTTGTTGTATTGAATAGGCCGTAATCTGCATCATCTCTTAAAAGACAGTTTGGGTCTGACAAATATTGAAAGACGTCAGCAAAGATACTTCGTCTTTCGATGATGAGCTTTGTTAGGGCTACCTTAAATTCATCACACATACTATTTTTCTGTTTGGACAGCTTGTCTAACGTAAATTTAAGAGTTATATCTGCCTGAAGTAAAGTAACTCCTTCACAACACAAAGCTTCCACAGCCAATTTAATTGGTAGTAGTGCCGATATTGTACTGGCAACTGTAGCTAATTCCGTAGCTGAAAATGTTATGTCGGAATTGGTATCAATTAAAGCTTTCTTTATACTATTTCTTAATTTAAAAAATCTCTCGAGCAATGATAGTAAGCTGTTCCATCGTGTTGGGGAATCTAAAATAAGAGACAACTCCTTCTTGTGCTCCAGTTTGACATACTTCTGCAGTATTTAATTTTTTGTTGGAGATCGTCGAAAATTTCGAACAACTTCTCTAATTTTTGATACGATAGGATGAATTTGTTTGTGACTTAATAATGTAAACTTTTCATTGTTTAAATGATCATTATTATAATAAATTTCCATGCAGTCGTTGTAATCCTCATCGTCGGTATCAGAATCATCATCGGAATCTATATCTGTTGAATCAGGGCCACTTTCTTTGTATAAAACTTCAATTATGGCAAGTTGAGTGCCATGGGCCAAGCATAATTGGTGATCAGCATTGATTATTTTACCAAATTTAACCATAACGGATGCGCCGTCTGTTGTCATACTTACAATATCGTTAATGTTTAATTTAAAATCCATGAGTTTTTTATCAATAATGTCTACACACTTTTCACCAGGAAGTGACCCCTGGACTCGCACCAGACCTAAATTCCACATCGTATCCATAGCGTGCACATTTATATTTACGTATCTACGGTTTCTAATGGAGGTCCACTCATCCAGGGATAACTAAAATTTTCACCAGAAACTTTTCTATCCGTAATGCTTCTGATTACAGAATCATGTTATTTTTTTTTTATATTCCATCACGTGCTTTTTTATGGTATGAGGTGATTTTGGAATATCACGAAAGCCCTTTGACGCTAATAGTTTCCGAAGATCATATGAATCTGTAAACTTGGCAAACGCAAATCCATCTTTTGCAGTCATGCGCGAAACTGTAGCTGCAAATGATTCATCGACGTCACTAACAAAGTATGAAGTTATTTTCGCTGTCGATCATTTTGTGTGTATCTGTTGCATTTCATTTTTCTTTCAAATTATTTTGGAAGTCACAGTCAATAACGCATACTGGAAATGAATATTAGTTAGATTTACCGGTAATAAAAAATCAAAATTACCGATAATTCGGTAATAGGATTTCCACGGTTAACCGGTAAACCGGTTAACCGGTTTACCGGTAATGCATTCCCTACTGCCAGCTACAGTGCGTGTGGACAAATACTCAACCAGGTGTGAGTATTTAGTTACATGCAGACGGCATGGTAACTACGATAAGTCAAACACACTACAGCACTACTTAAGGGCCGTACTCGAGAAAGTGAACGGACTGACCACGTTGGGCGCCAGTTAACCTTTACTAAGTTAATAAAAGAAAAAATACAATTTGCTTGACCGAAGCCGTGTGTTTTATTTGAAATCAAAAAGAAGACTGAATACAATGATTAATTAAAAATGACTTCAAACTAAGAAGTTGCGATATGCGATGTATGTGTGGATAATCGTTCCCATGTAGTTACCGATGTAGTAGTAGATGTTTCCATTGCCAATATGATGTTCCCATGGAGCGGATATGTAGTGTCAGCATTTATGCAGGTGTTCAGTGGTGTCATTTGCCCGAGAGATAGTTGTCAATGTTTGCCAGCGACGATTGTGGAGAAATAGCAGAAAAGGTTTGTGTGTTAGTTTGGGCGCATATGGTGTTAACTTGTACATATGTCTTTTTGCTGGAATAAAATTAATTTTGAAAACCAAATATCTTTTTTGATTATGGTTCAGTCGTCAGTCAGTAGTTGTGCAGCATAGTCCTGAATGTGCGGAAAGTGTTAGAATTTTGTTTGCATAAAATGTAAAATCATGTTCAGGAAAAACCGTCAGTAAGTATGAATTAGTATGGCAAATAAAATAATATGTTCCTTTCAGTAAAAAAAAAAACGTAGAAGCAACAAATAAGAAACCCAATGAAATAGTGACAGTTTGGGCAGATACAATTTGTTGGCAGTGAGTTTTTATGCAGTTCCTTGGACGTTCGTAAGTAATTTGTGCAATGATTAATACGTACATGTTGAACATTTTGTATTTACAGAGTTGAAGCCAAACGTCTGCATTGAGATTTTCATTTTTATGCACACGTTAAGCACTCGTCAATAATTACTCTCCATATGTACACAGAACACATTTATGTTCATCAGCATACAATGTACGAGACAAAAATAATGTAAGTGCATTTTGTGTGCATAACAACACATCGTTTTATTTCCAGAATGTTCTCTAATACCGACGGCGTCGCGAGTGCTTGAAGCATAATCCAAAAAGAAACAAGTGAACAAATAGTAAGTTCGGCCGGGCCGAATCTTATATACCCTCCATCATGGATCCTTAAAAAGTCAATAAATCAAGAAAACTAACTGAGTTTTTGGGCCGCTCGTGACCCGATAGTCCCAGGAACCTGATCACAAATTTTATCCAAATCATGAAAATAAATGCATATTTGGGTTCGCGAGAAAATTTCGTTGCATTTCGATACCCATATGTCCATGTTTGTCAAGGGGCGGTTTTTGGGCCGCTGGTGACCCGATAGTCCCAGAAACCGGATAAAAAAATTTAGGCAAATCATGAAAATAAAGGCATATTTGGGTTCGTGAGTAAATTTCGTTGCACTTCGATACCCATATGCGCATGTTTATCATGGGCCCTTTTTTGGGCCCCAAGGGTCCACGGAACCCATGAGCACGCCCATTTTTGGGATTTTTTCCCCATCTATAAATTATATAAACTTATAAAAATCAGATGTAGTGAAATATTTGAAAAATTTGATTATGGCCGGGATATATTTAGTCCCGTAAAAGGGAACTATTCTCGAACTTAACCTGCTTATGGGCAAAAAACATCTTCCTACAAAATTTCAGCTTCTTAGCGTTGGTCGTTCGCACTCTATCGTGATTTCAACAGACAACAGACGGACGGACGGACATCGCCAGAATGTCTTAGAATGTTACACTGACCAATAATATATATACTTTATAGGGTCGCAGATCACTCTTTCGACGTGTTGCAAACGGAATGACAAACTTAGTATATAAGTTAATGAAATTATTAGTTTCAAAAGATTTTTTTATAAAACTTCAGAACCGAATTGGTCTGAAGCGACTTTATTGATTATTAGTCAAAATAAAAGTAAAGTTAAATTTACAATATAACTTATAATTATACTTCTGCTTTGCATTAGTTCTGCTTGCTCATCAATTGGACGGCATGTCGCAATGTTGTTGTGATCAGCGCTTTATTAATTGTGGCCGGCATGTGTTGAAATTGGTGTGACACATTTCGTTGGTCGGTTGTTGACCGTTGAAATGTGTTAGCTCAGGTTTCGAGGTAAGTAGAGATTTGAGTCAGCATATTTGACTGCTGGTTATTGACTGATGAATGGGTTAACTTGAGTTTGAAGTATTTGTTGTTAACTCCTCCACCCTTAAATGCGATCGTCCACGATCGTCTTAAAAGTAAGGCAGGTCATGAATTCTTACTGGAAGTATTGTATTTGTCTGTTTTTCTTGCGCGAAGTCAGACGATTTCATGACAAGTGTTGTTATTTTCTTTTTTCGTGATCGGCATATCGCACAAAGTGCTAAACATATTGTTGCCAATGATATAGAGACCATTGCGGTGTTGCTTGCCCACGTTACCTTTTTAATGAAATGGATTGACTTTATATTATCGAGATGTAGTTCTTGAAGTGACTCCAGCGATAATATGTGTAGCCTACTTTTTTCAAATGGAGTGCCCTGCATTTTATTCATCAGCGGTATCATCTCCGGGGCTTCTAGGCTAAAATAGGTTTCTTCATCAATTTTCAATGTGGCATTGCTAAACCTAATTAGGTATGTGCCTTCCAGGTGATAATTCATGGTTGGGGAGATTATTGTTTTGTTGATATTGTTTAGGAAAAGGATACCGTCCGATATTTCCTCTATGTTTGGAACATGTTCAGCGTTGCTCTTGATGCATGATGAGTTCTTATCTTGCAGAATATGTTTAATGCATTCGTCTTCACTTAAATTATTTAATTGTTCTTTTTTACAAATTTTTATGTTATTATGAATTTTACATTTCTCTTTAACTGAATACATTTCATCGCCATGATATAATATTTCTTTATAATTTAAATGTATTACTGAATTATTCTTTATAACTGGCCTAATAATCATGTTTTCATAAATATCAAATTTTGTTACAGGAATTTTAATCACATACAATATATTACTGTAGTTGGTTAAAACATTTACATTTGCTAATTCCAATGCTTCTTCTATGTTATCGAATGACATATTCTCTTTTTCCAACTGACTTATTGTTAAATGCATTTCAGCTTTATTTAAAAGAAATGAATTTATTATGTTATTTTTCGCCCATTGAATAGCGTATTTTATGTTTATTATACTTTCTTTAATAATTCTTATCTTATTTCTAATTATTTCTATATCTTCTCTTACAATGGAAGAATCTTTTTTTATAGCATTCGAAAATGTATTGACAATTTTTGTTATATTGTTTACTTGATTTGCAAAATCTTTATTAATAATAATTTGCTTGTTATTATTAGTGGACATTTCGTCTAATGTCTTATAAATGTATTCGGCGTCGTCGTGATCGGGAGAACCGGCAATATATTTCCAGATCGTCCCAAGAATATTGATAGATCTAACCTGTCGTTTCGGTTTCAAACTCTTAAGGGTTTCTAGTAAGTCTATGGTCTGTTGTAGTTCGTAGTACATTGTCGAGTGCAGGGGATTTGTAGCTGGTATGTCCTTATCCACGTAAAGTTTTGTCTCCTGTAGGAATTTGTCGTAATCGTCAAGGTTAATCGGGTGTATAAATTTTAATGTTCCTTCCTGTATCTTGCCAAATCCGGTCCTAATAGTCACCATGGGGGAGTCCGTATAATTGTGTACCTGTATGTCTGTCTTGATCATTGGTATGATTGACCTGCAAATTAAAGTAATTTATTTCAGAATGATTTAGTTCCTTATATGGTCTTTATGGACTATTCTATTGGATTCGGTTAGTATAGTACTTTTCATATTCTCCTTGACAATCTCTTCCTTATATTGAGCAGATAGCTTTGAACCTAATCTCTTGTTGACCTTTACATAAACTTTCTGTCCAGGCATGTAATCCTTAAACGGGGTTCTTTTCCCATTATGAGTTTCAATATCCTTCGCCTGCTTGGTTATTAGCGCCTTAATATTTTCTCTCCTAGCATCCTCGTATTGATCCGGGCTGGTACTAACCCTTCTACCAAAGAATAGTTCTATCGGTTTTTTCCCTGTGGTGGAGTGTATAGTACAATTGTACTCGTAGACTGCCCTATCTAAAAGTTCCTCAAAATCCCGATGCGTCTTATTAGTCTTGAGACAGCGCATTATCTCAGCCAATGTGGAATGGAAACGTTCCACTTGTCCGTTAACAGAACTTTTATACGGAGGTGTTCTGAAAATTTCTATATTCAATTGATCATGGAGCATAAAGCGTATAGAAGCGGAATTAAGTGTTTTCTCATTGTCTACAACGACTATTCTAGGTACTCCAAAATCAAATAGTACTTTCCTTAATGGTTCACGAATGTCAGCTATCGATCTGGTTTTAATTATCCTAGCCTGAGCATATTTCGTCAGTTTGTCTATTACGGTTAACACCAAGTTTCTTTCGGTTGACCAGATATCTATGTGTAGTATTTCACCTGCGTATTGGGGAATCGGTGTAGGCGATATCTCAGATTTGTTAGGGTGACGGTCGTATTTCCCCTCTTTACAGACCCTACATTGGGATATTATGCTGTCTATCATCTTGCTCATTTTCGGGAAATAGAATTTCTCCAGAAGTTGTAGTTTGTTCTCCCTACCATTTCTGTGAGCTCTTCCATGAACCTTCAAGACTTCTTCCTCTTGTCTGGTAACGTCAGTCAAGTCTTCTACCTTTGTCTGCGTATATCTCACCTTATAGTTCTCAAAGTGAAGTGGATAAATTTTCTGTATTTTTCCCATTAAACTTTCACAAGTGTAAAGCCCATTCACCACGCTCGGATTTAGATACTTCTTCAGGATTCCCAAAAGGTCATTTTCGGAAAATTCGCGAGCTGTCACAATATGTCTATGGAATGTCGGAAAAGGGAGCTCAAATTGGTATCCACTTGTTTCTCCTATGAGTATAAATATCTGACTTTTAAAGACATTCACGGGACATTCAACAGAAGGGACCAGATTCCCACCTGAACTATCATCACTGTGTACTGTGGCTGTCACGGAATTAACTTGAATATTGTCTCCACATGGAGGTCGAGAAAGAGCGTCAGCCACTACATTACTTTTACCGGGTTTGTAATGTAGTTCGTGATTGTATTCCTCCAATATGGCCTTCCAACGTTTCATTTTCACATTATTGTTCTTGTTGCCAAGAGCATAAGTGAGAGGTTGGTGATCCGTATAAATTATCACTTTAGCACATCCGTACAGATAGTTTCTCAGTGAGTTAAGGGACCAAATTATAGCTAACATTTCCCTCTCGTTAGCGGCATAGTTCTCCTCAGCCCTACTAAGCGATCGAGAAATAAATGTTATCGGTCGATTGTCTTGGCTCAAGACAGCTCCTATCGCATAATTTGAGGCGTCCGTTGTCAATTCGAAATTCTTGTTGAAATCTGGGTAGGTCAATATAACATCTCTTGATGCTAAAATACCCTTCAATTTGTCAAATGCCATTCTAGAGGGTTCGTCAAGTTCTATCGTCTTTTTACTCGATAAGTTTCGGGACACTCGTCCCTCTTCCCCTCTTAAAAGGTTTGTTAAGGGTTTTGCTATTTTAGCATAATCTTTAACAAAACGACGATAGTATCCTGAAAGACCGAGAAAAGACCTGAGATCCTTCAATGTTCCAGGATACGGAAAATTTATAATTGCCTCAACCTTCTTCGGATTAGTCCGTATTCCTTCTTGCGTAATGAGAAAACCTAAAAATTCGACCTCATCCTTAAAAAAGTCACATTTATCCAGCTGAACCTTCATATTGGCGTCTTGCAAGGTATGGAATACTTCCGTAATATCCTTGATATGCTGTTCCTCATTTGGACTAAAGATTATAATATCGTCTATATAGACGTAGCACCTTTCGCCAATGTGAGAACGCAGAATATCATCTAATGCTCTTTGAAAAAATGCCGGAGCATTCTTTAGGCCAAATGGTAGACGAGTGAACTCGTATTTTCCATTGTTGACTGAGAAAGCTGTTTTCTCAACATCTCTAGGTTTCAAAGGTATCTGGTGAAACCCACTTTTCAAGTCAAGAACGGTAAAGTATCTACTTTTACCTAGCTGAGCAAGTACCTCGTTAATTTCTGGTATCGGATATTTATCCGCAATAGTGACAGCGTTCAGCTTGCGGTAATCTATTACCATTCGAAATTTCTTCTCACCACTTGCGTCCATCTTCTTTGGAACAATCCACACTGGTGAATTGTAAGGTGAGTTCGATGGTCTAATAATTCCGTCATCTAATAGCGTCTTAATCTGTTTCTCAATTTCACCCTTCAGGCCCATAGGATATGGGTATGTCTTAGAGTAAATAGGAGTGTCCGATTTTGTCCGTATCTCTCCAGTAATTCGAGTAGTGTAAGTCAATTTCTCGTCTGGCGTAGAGAAGAGGTTTGAATATGTCGAAACAATCTTTTTTAGATTGTCTTTCTGTGTCTGTGTCATGTGGTCAGTCCGGAAAGTGATTGTATGAATACTGTCTGCATGGTGTTCCCTCAAAACGATGTTCTTTCCGTTTCCTAGTGTCATGTAATTATTCCTTGTATGAATAACGGCACCCAGCTCCTTAAGGGTGTCATTTCCCACAATGCCGTGGAATGTCCTCAACTCTGGTAATAAGTAAAATTTTATTGGAATATCTTTGCGACCAAAAAGGAAGGTGTTTGTATGATATCGAATTTCCACTTTCCCACCAATTGAGTTCGCATAAAAAATTTCCTCGTTAGGAATAGGCTTTTTCACTAGGTCGGGATGGATATAATTCTTATTTGAACCAGTGTCTATCAATATTTTCAATTTTCGTCCGTTATCCAATTTGCATTCGAAGTATGGGAGAGTAGACGAGTTTAGTCTTAAAAAATGAATGTCGTTTAAGCTGTCAGATTGCTGGTCGTAGTCATCCCCATAGATTTCTTGTTCGTCAACATATTCCTCAAATGTTTGTCCAGTTACTTCATCTTCCGTCGGGATGTTCTCTAAGTATTCTTCAATTTCGTCCTCCTGTCCGTTTAAATTATTGTCCGTTTTAGATTGTAGGTGGAAATTCCTACTATGTTTGTAGGCCTCTGGTTGTTGCGGCGGTGGCCGCTTGCCTGAGAAGTCGTTTTGAGCTGGTCTATTCATGTAATTCACATTCCTAGTCGTCATGCTACTATCCACGTCCATAGGTTCAGGCCTGGGCTGAGGTTTCTGTCCAAAAGGTCGTGGTGGCGGAAAATTATTTTGGTTATTATATGTTGGGTAAGTCCCCGGCCTCTGAAATTTGTTATTCATATTTTGCATTGGAACTTGTCTCTGAAAATTATTCTGTGGTTTCTGTGGTCGTGGAGGCGGTGGGATATGTGCCAATTCAGGAAGGAATTCCCGTGAAACATTAGAGAATTGTTTCCGAGGGGATGCGGACACATTATTCTGTCGGGTCTGCACATTGTTGGCATAATTTGTCCTATAAGTCTGGTTTTCCAGTTTCAAGCACAGATGTAATGCCTTAGGCAAGTCAACGGGTTCCTTCATGGCGAGCAGTCTGGGTAAATCACCCCTTAGTCCTCTAATGAAGGTATCTAAGGCCTTATCTCTGTATGTCTGCGTTAGTAAACAAAGTGATTCCCGGCCTATATCCATGGAACTGATCTTGTTGAGAATGAGAGACAAATGGTTGTAAACCAATTGATAAAATTCTTGGACCGTTGCCGTTCCCTGAACCAATAAAGTCAATTGGTATTCCAAAGTGCCTATATCCCGTTTATCTGCATAGTGAAGAGTCAGACATCGTGAGATGCTTTCCCAATTCAATGGGGTATTATAGGACTCCAATACAGCGTCGGCATTTCCTACTATTTTGTTCCTAACGACACTCAGAATCCCAAAGTATTTTGCCGTGCCCTTCAAATGTTCATAAATGCCTAATATTCTTTCTACCGACTTCCTCCATGAACTATATTCTCCTGGCTGTCCTGAGAATTCCCTCAAGCATCTAACTACGTCCGGTACACGATCTAAATCGTTCAATTGGGCCCTATGCTGCGGTTCAATAATCTGGTCAGCATGTTCGTTCTGAACAGCAGGGTTCCTAATAGCTTCAACCAAAATTTTGGTTTGTTCCTGCACTGCTTCAGAAACCATCCTTCTGATTTCTGCCTGTAATTCCGTCGAACTGGTTGATCCTGCAGCAGGTTGATTTGCAGGTGTACTTAGAACGGATGGTCGTATGAAACTCGGATTTGACATGATCTATCTTCTTTTTTTTTTTTTTTTTTTTTTTTTGTCCTGTATTTAGTATTTTAATAAAATTTTTGCTTTCACAAGTAAAATATTTTATGAGGTTCACAATTCTTCTTTGTTTTTGTATTAACCTGGAGGGTCCCGTAGGATTCGCAGATTGTTTTAATTTTTGCTTTCACAAATAATATTTGATAAAATATTTTATGAGGTTCACAATTCTTCTTTGTTTTTGTATTAACCTGGAGGGTCCCGTAGGATTCGCAGATTGTTTTTTTAAAATTTTTTTTTTTTTTTTTTTTTTTTTTTTTTTTATGTTCACAACTTTTGGTAATTTGACATTGGTCACAATTTTTCTCTGATAATTTTTACAATTTAGTAATCTAATTTTCTTTTGTTTATAACAATTAAGTTATTTTTTTTTTTTTTTTTTATGTTCACAACTTTTGGTAATTTGACAATGGTCACAATTTTTCTCTGATAATTTTTACAATTTAGTAATCTAATTTTCTTTTGTTTATAACAATTAAGTTATTTTTTTCTTTTTTACACTCTACTTACAATAGCATGAGAAAACTAAACATCTTTCGATGTAGAAGCAGCGGCTGTTGAACACAACTCCTTTTTGTCTGTCCTGTCCAGGTCCAGTTACTCAGGGGCCTCTTTTCTGCTTCGTTTGGGGGTGTTGATCCTTGGTGCCACACGGGAATGCGACGTGCTATTTTAGGACGAATTACGCGAACAGGATTTTTTTTCACCTTTAATTCCGTGGGCCCCACGTTGGGCGCCAGTTAATGAAATTATTAGTTTCAAAAGATTTTTTTATAAAACTTCAGAACCGAATTGGTCTGAAGCGACTTTATTGATTATTAGTCAAAATAAAAGTAAAGTTAAATTTACAATATAACTTATAATTATACTTCTGCTTTGCATTAGTTCTGCTTGCTCATCAATTGGACGGCATGTCGCAATGTTGTTGTGATCAGCGCTTTATTAATTGTGGCCGGCATGTGTTGAAATTGGTGTGACACATTTCGTTGGTCGGTTGTTGACCGTTGAAATGTGTTAGCTCAGGTTTCGAGGTAAGTAGAGATTTGAGTCAGCATATTTGACTGCTGGTTATTGACTGATGAATGGGTTAACTTGAGTTTGAAGTATTTGTTGTTAACTTATACACCATCCTATGATGGAGTGTATAAAAAGACTAAAATTTTAACTTAAACAGACTGTGGTAATTTTATTACTCTCCTTTTTCAATTTCGTTTGCATTTCTTATATTCCATTTCATACAAATAATTTTAATGATTAAGCATTTACAATTATCAGACCAACTTGGACAATTTGTTGCCTGAACTTCATTAATTTTCTGAACAAATGTGTATGTTATTGCTTTGGTTTTTTTAATATTAGTGCTGTTGGTAGTGTAAGTAGTAGGAAAATTATTGAAACAAATGCAGTATAGGTTATTTTTTCATTTTCTTTTGTATCTGTCCTTAGGTTGTCAATTACTTCTTTGTCTTGAAATCTATAATCCTGTAATTTTGGTAGGGTAATTTCTTCCCTATTTGAAAGCATAATAATATTGTTGTTGAAGCTAGGTGGAATTTCGATTGAGTTACCATTGTCCCAAAACATGGAGTTCTCACCGGTGTACCATACGTCGTTGACAGCAACCTTACAGTTAATGAAATAATTAACTGTAGTCGAACTAATATTATGGTATTTGGTGACATTGTTGCATAGTGTTGTTATTTGTTGTGTTGGAGGATTGATGAGAATTAAATAGTTCGGTTCTGGGTGCAAAACATTTATTATTCGCCCAACATCTTTTAGATGGCAAGTTATTGAATAAAAAACTCTTGCTTGAGGTGCTTTATGCGCGACGCGCGTCTTTATTGTAATAAAACCAAACATAGACTAAAGTTTTCATTTTCTGAAGATGATTTCATTAGTTGGCTTGACATTGTTTATGCTTATTCTGCACTTCCATGCCAGTGGCGTGATTTCGGGGAAGAACTTGCCCATGGCAATGGGAACGGAAATTGCAATGTGTTGCTAGATACATTTCTCGGTAAATATGTCTGCGCGTGTAACTCAGCAAATGCAAGTTGCGCAGTATTATTCAGTATTTATTCTAAATTTCTTAAGTTAATTAATTTTTTTTTTATTTTTTTTTAACAAAGACTTAATTTACTTATAACTAATTTATTCTTAGGCATATTCACGTATGCTAGTCCTCTATATATATCTTATATATATCTTATTCAATTCTATTATAATAGCGTTTTCTTTATTATACCCTCACCCTACGGGTAGGAGGGTATATATCATTTGATACGACCCAAAAGTGTAACACATACAAATATCCACATTAGACCCCAAGTGTCTTTGAACCAAATTCGTTTCATGACTTTCTGAATCGTTGGAGCCATGTCCGTCCGTCTGTCCTGCTGGTACGCACGATTAGTGATGGGACAAGGGTAAATACCCAAATGGTATATTGGGTATTTAACCGAAAATACCCAGGTATTTACCCAAGCACCTGGGTATTTTCCCAAAATGTGGGTATAAATCAGAATAAAGAAAAATTTAAATAAATTAAAATAATTAAATTTTTTATTATGAATTAGATTTTTTATTAACAAATGAAATAATTTTAAAATTTAATTTAATTTTTCTAGTTGCTTCAGCATCGCTCCCACTCATTACATTGAATTGCCATATGCACGCTGATTAGCGTGCGTGGATTTCCCGAAAAATCTCTCAAACATCTAACAACATCTGGAACTTTATCCAGATCTGAAATATTATTATTATGGGATGGATCAATCGTTTGATCAGAAAAGTTTGTAAAACTTGGATTGATTTGGGCCTGGGCTTGTAAAAGTCCCTGAAATTGGGTTTCGATAACATTCTTAACTATATTAGCTATCATGGCAGTAGTGTGGTGTCCGGGTTGAACGGATGGTCCTGGTACGTCGGGATTAGGATTTGAAGGACTTAACACGGAGGGTCTGATAATATTGTTGGGATTCGACATTGGGAAAATTGCAAATTAATGTTTTCTTCTTTTTTACCAAAAATTTACTTTAATACAGAGAAAACTTAAACTAATTTTTAATTAAAAATATTTTTACTTTAAATGGCAAAAATTAAAAATTAGCAAAATACAAATGACAATCTTACATTAAGATAATTATCTGGAACATGTTGTTTTATGCTGCTGCTGTATTTGATGCTTTTAATATTCTCTGGTGTTGTTTCTGGTATTCGGATCTTCTGTTGATATTCAATGGTGTTGTTTCTGATATTCAGATCTTCTGTTGATATTCAATGGTGTTGTTTCTGATATTCATATCTTCTGTTGATATTCAATGTATTGTTGTTGATGTCTTTAATTTTTTTCTCTTTTATAATTATCTCACTTTTTGAAATATTTAATTTTGCTTTGTGTTTCACTTATGTTCCAATGTTTTATTTTTTAATTTTTTCAGAATTTACAGTTTACTTAAGTTTTATTATTTTTTGAATTGTTTAATTATTTAGTTGTTCACTTATTTTTTTTTTATTTGTTGTTTGCCTTATGTTCCAATGTTTTATTTTCTAATCTTTTCAGAATTTACAGTTTACTTAAGTTTTATTATTTTTTGAATTGTTTAATTATTTAGTTGTTTACTTATTTTTTTTCTTTATTTGTTGTTCGTCTTATGTCCAGTGAAGCGGCTGGTGTGTAACACCGTCCCTTTTTCTAAATGTGGTAGATACTCGGGGGCCTCGTTCTTCAGAAATTTTTCACGGGAGTTCCGACCGCGTGGACACTTGGGAAACCGAAAGGATATTTTAACACGCACTTTCACACTTACGTGCGGCTTCTTGAGGCACACTGGATTTTGTGATGTTTCTTAAGTTCGCGAAATACACTTTCACACTTACGTGCGGCTTCTTGAGGCACACTGGATTGTCGTAGTATTTTTTTTATTCGCGTTATCCTTTTGGTCCCTGCTCGGGCGCCAATTAACTCTTTATGAGTTTTTAGAAATAAAAAAAAAAAAAAGGATTTTTTCTTTTTTTATCGAATTTTACTCCGTCTTTATTTCTTGAGATTCAAATTAGAACTGACTTAAAAACTAAACATTAATGCATACATTACTTAAACCTATGCATGCACCATTATCACCTGATGTGCGCGTTGTTGTTGATTCAGCTTATTTGGTGGGAACGGAATGCAAAGCATATTCTTATGCTTAGACATATCGTCAGCATTTTATGCTTGCGCGTGAACAAATATGTTATCATTTTACATATTTTGCGGATTTAAAGGTGTTGGGTATTAACTTATACAAGTATAAATTCTTCAACTACTCCTTTCGCAATGACCTTTGCGTGTTTACTTTTAACTGGTATTACAACTAGGTATTTAGTCAAGTCGCAAATTATGGTGACTGCATATTCGTTACCTTCCTCCGTCCTTGGTAACGGACCGATTGTATCAATCAAAACCGTATCAAAGGCGTGTCTAGGTGTTTCTGTCAGTACCAGGTTTTCCTTCGTGTTCCTCGTAATTTTATTTTTCTTGCACTGTGCACATGCCTTTACGTAATACCTGATATGTTGGGACATATTTCTCCAAACATATTTCTTCTGAATCTTCTTCAAAGTCCGACGTATTCCTGGGTGGCCACCTAAAACAGGATTGTCGTGATTCTCTCTAATTACCGAGTCTATCTCATTCCTATCGAACAGTTGTCGCAGTCTTGGTGTTAACACTAATGTTAAATCACCCTTAATCAATCTGTTGCCCATTTCTTTGAATTCTTCTACCCGGGTATATCTAAATATTTCGTCATTTAATGACATTCTTAATTTATTAACACCTCGTTTGCCGGCTGCTTTCATCAGCCTAGAAAAAAAACGTCCTAAGTCGATTTTTTCTTTAGCAATCAAGTCGTCTGTGTTAAACTCACATATAACCTTGCCACCTTTTCTGAAACTTACAGTGTGGTCCTCAAGTGATACTGTAATGTGTCCCTTGGAATCTATCATATTAAGCGCTTCATATATTCTGGGCTTTTCAACTAATACCTCCTTACTATCGACACTGTTCCCTTTTGTCTTTAGTCTCTTAGACTGACCGCGTGTAACCACGGCGACCATGTTCGTCTATTCTTCTAATGTCTTTAAAATCTATTCTCGACAGCGCATCAGCCGCGTGATTGTCTTTTCCCCTCAAGTACTCTACCTCGAAATCGTATTCCTCCAAGTCAAGCCTCATCCTTGTCTGTTTCGACGATGGATTCTTTAGTGAAAACAAGTAAGAGAGTGGTCTGTGATCACTTCTAACTAAGAATCGTTTGCCATATATGTATGGCCGGAAAAAATTGATGGCCCAGTGTATGGCCGTAAGCTCCTGTTCAATAGTGGATTTATTTGCCTCTCCCTTTGTGAATGCTCTTGAAGCATACGAAACGGCGGGAGGGGTGCAGCATTATTTGTGATTCTGCTTTGATGTTGTCTTGCTTTTTGGTGGTGTCATGGTAGGTAGGTATAAAATACACTTTACGAATGTTTGTGGGCTTAGGACGAATTTTTTTGCGGTATACTCGCACGTTAACTTCCATAGACCGGATGTCCTAGCTCTATGTGAGACCCAGGTATGTGAGGATTCTGATCCACACGATTTTCACATTCCTGGTTATCACACGCTATCCTCTTTTTTTTCCCACAGAGGTCTTGTGGTTTATATACGTAATGGTGTGGTGTTTCAGAGTCAGCAACATTTAGACTCACAAGATCCAGAATTTAACTCCCTTTGGGTTAAATTCAGGATTGGATCACACACTTTGCATTTCGGGTTTCTTTACAGAAGCCCAAGTTTGGAAAGGGAGGCTACCCTAAATGGCTTCGACGCCCTTTCCGATTCCATTTCAAAAATTTTAGAAGATTATCCGGATAGTGAAATTGCAGTTGCTGGTGATTTCAATGTCCACAATAATTCTTGGCTTTCCCATTAGAGCCATACATCTCCGGAGGGTCAGTACGCTGAGTTATTTGCCGCGCACAATGACTTGGCGCAATTAGTGAATGAACCAACACACATTCCGCGTGTTGAAGGGCAACATCAAAATATTCTTGACCTTTTCTTAACCTCTCACCCTGAAAAGTATGAGGTTAACATTCTTGCACCTCTTGGTAACTCGGATCATTGCACCATTTCAGCATCCTTTTCGTTCTCCGATCTTCGAGCCACTTCAAAACCAGTCACGAAGCGGACAATGTATATATACGAAAAGGCACGTTGGGCCGAGCTCAACAATTTTTATCAGCAATTTAACTGGAAATTATGTTTCCTAGACAATAATGTCGATGCTGCTGCTGAAATGGTTGAGAAAATAATTCTTCTTGGCATAAACATGTTTATTCCCTCGAAGACTACTTCGATAAAACCTCCAAAAAATTGTTGGTTTAATCAGACATGCAAAGAAGCTGTCAGATCCAAAGAGGAAGCGTTTAGAAACTGGCGTTTAAATAAAAATGGCACTACTGAACTGCTACGCAAACAGGCAAGATCAAATTGTGCCAGAGTGCTTAGGCGCGAAAAATTTCTCCACGAACAGCGCCTTCGTGCTAAAGTTCTTTCTTCTCCCAGGGGAAGTAAGAGCTTTTGGTCATTCGTTAAAAGGGTAAGGAACAATTCTTCATCTTCTATTTCAACCCTTGTTAACGGTGACCAGATATTCACTGACCCGGTTGACAAAGCTAATCTTATGGCTGAAATATTTGCAAAGAATTCATCTTTGCCAGACAGCAGTCAACCACTCCCCGTGATCGAGAACGTATCTAGTTCGATGCCTCAGATATTTTTTCGAACACGTGGCGTTAAAAGGGTACTTACAGATCTCAACGTAAATAAAACTCCGGGCCCGGATGGTATTTCCGCACTTGTCCTATGTAAGTGCTCTTCGACGCTAGCTCGTCCATTGCGCAATCTTTTCAACATGTCGTACCGTGCTGGTATTTACCCTTCACGTTGGAAAGTTGCCAATGTTCAGCCGATCCCCAAGAAAGGTGAGGCTACTAATCCTGCGAATTACCGTCCAATTGCAATATGTTCTGCGCTCTCGAAGGTTATGGAGAGCATGGTTAATCACCATCTTGTAAGGTATCTAGAGTCTAACGGCCTCCTGAATGATCGACAGTATGGCTTCCGTAGAAATCGATCTACTGGAGACCTGATGGCGTTCCTTACGGAGCGATGGAGTCGATCCATTCACCGCCTTGGTGAAAGTAAGGTCGTGGCTCTGGATATTTCCAAGGCGTTCGATAGGGTCTGGCACGGAGCACTCATATCAAAACTTATTGCATTTGGTGTCGGTAGTACCTTCTCTCGATTCATATCGAGTTTTCTCAGGGATCGCTCTATACGAGTTGTTATAGATGGGGTCTCATCCAACGAGCATAGGTTGACCGCAGGAGTGCCACAAGGCTCTGTCCTCTCTCCCTCTCTATTTCTTATTTTCATTGACGACCTGTTGGGGCAGACTGTGAACCCAATCTACTCCTTTGCGGATGACAGCAACCTCTGTCATTCGTACTCATTTGATCATCGGCCAGGTCCTCTGGAAGTCGAGGAAAAAAGGCGAACGATGAACGACTCACTTAACCGCGATTTGGCGACGATTTGTGAGTGGGGCCAAATGAACAGAGTAGATTTTAATGCACAAAAGACCCAGTGCTGTTTGTTGTCACACAAACGTTCCACTGATCCAGCATCGCCGTCAATATCTATGGGTGGTGTGGATATCGACGAATCAGACACTCTTGATGTTCTGGGCATGAAGATACAGGGTGATGCTCGCTGGGCTAGCCATATATTCGAAGTGTCGAAAGAAGCATTCAAGTGTTTAGGGTTTTTAAAGCGGTGCAAGAAATACTTCACCCCATCTGACCTCGTCAATATTTACACCACCTACATCCGGCCTAAAATGGAATACAACTCGCATATATGGGCAGGGGCTCCATTAACCTCTTTGAAGCTTCTGGACCGTGTACAGAGGAGAGCGGTGGTGATGATAGGGGATGGTAGGGTATCCAGCTCTATTGTCTCCCTACAGCATCGCCGAAATGTGGGTTGTGTATCGCTATTCTATAGATATTTTAATGGTATCTGTTCAGAAGATATCCGTCGTCTGGTCCCTGACGTTAGAACATTTAGCCGGAATACTCGGCTATCCAGGGTCTCTCATCCGTTCATTGTCAAATGGCCGGTTGACCGGACGACGCACTATAGAGAAAATTCGTTCTTCAGCCGGACTGTTCGTTTGTGGAATAATCTTCCTGCAAGTGTTTTTCCTGCCTGCTATGACATTACCAAATTCAAGGCCAACGTCAACAAACACTACTCCCTCTTTCCTCCCTCCAATACCCTTATTTCCCATCGCTAACACAGTGCATTGCATTTATAGGGGGCATCCCCTGAGTGTTAGTCAAAAAAAAAAAAAAAAAAAAACGGAAAGTTGGACACCATGATGTTCCTGACTCAACACAGCTCCACATGCGTGTTTGCTTGCGTCAGTCGTAATACAAAAATTCTTATCATAATCCGGATATTGCAAAATATTCGGACTCATCAATCTGTCCTTGAGGTATTGAAATGCATTCTCACACTCGACTGTCCAGATGAACGGAGTGTTCTTTCGTGTCAAGTTCGTTATTAGACGGGATGATTCCGCAAAATTCGGAATGAAACGTCTATAATAATTACAGAATGCTACGAAGCGTTTAGCTTCATCACCATTTTTTGGTGTAGGGTAATCCCTAATTATTGAAAATTTACTGTCATCAGGCAGAATCCCCTTATCAGTGCATTTATGCCCAAGAAACGTCACTTCGTGACTGAAGAATGAAAATTTTTCGGGGTGTAATTTGAGGTTATATTTCTTACAAATCTTGAGAACCTCTTCCAGATTACTCATCATGTGGTTCCTAGAGCAGCCTATGACCACCAAATCGTCCATATAAAGAAATGCCTGTCCTGGTGTCAAGCCCGAAAATGCCAATGACATCATTCTTTGAAATGAATTCGGGGCTATTTGGATACCGTAAGGCAGCCTCTTAAACCGAAACGACCCTTTGTCGGTCGTGAACGATGTAACGTCCCTCGATTCCTCATCGAGTTCAATCTGATGAAATCCCGACATTAGATCAAGGCATGAGAAAAATTTCGCTCTGCCCAGTTGGTCCAAAATGTCATCTATTCTCGGCAGTGGGAACTTGTCAGCCACTAGCCTCTTATTAATCTGTCTATAATCCACTACTAATCTCCATCTTTTCTCCTGACTTCCTGGTAAAGGTTTCTTTGGAACTAGTATGATCGGGTTGTTGTAGGCGGACGCCGAAGGCTCTACTATACCGTCTTTTATTAACTTGTCTACTGTCTGTATATCTCATCTTTCTGGCCATGTGGCAAACGATAATTCTTTATGTAAACAGGTGAGTCATCTGATAGTCTTAATTTTTGCTTATAAAAATTATTGACTGACATTCTAAGCATAATCTTTCCAATTCATCCTTGACAAAATCTGGAAAGTTTTTTCTCAATTTCTCGAGTTTCTCATTAGCTCTAGAATCAGAATCCTTACGAATCGCCAGACATTCGTAGTCCTTCAGATTCTCCGTCACAATGTGTGTGTAATCGATAACAACATTTGCATTCGTTGTGTTTAAAATTCTAACATAAGGGCTAGATTTATTTACAATCGTATTAGCGATGAATATACCATCACTTATCATTTGGTTCGGGATTAATAAATCTTCCGTTAAGGATTTGATTTTGATACGTCGTATCACTTCGGAACGTGCTGGTAAAGAAACACAATTATTCTTCGGCGCATTGCGAATGGGAATTGCAATGTCCTCGTTCCAATCATTTGGCCTCAATATGAGCCAATCCTTACCCTGTTGATAATCAAGCACGCCATTGTATCGCCTAATAAAATCCAAACCAAGAATACCATTTGATGGTATGGGAAAGTCGTCGTTCACGACATGAAAGTCGTGTTCGATTAGAGCATTATCCACTTTCAACAATATCCTAACCGTTCCCAGTGTTGTTATCGTCCATTGACCTATTCCATTTATATGAATTGTATCAGTTGACATGGGGGTATTGCATGATACGCTTCCCAGTTTGAAAAGTGATACATCTGCACCCGTATCCACAAGAAATGAAAAAAAAAATCGTCATTATCGTCTGTCTGTGTAAAGATGAAACTACTTAGGTTCAAGTTAATGTTGTAAACAAAATTATCTATTGAGTACTTGAGTCTGGGAGGTTTCCCGAATGGTCGTGTTACCCCGATGCTGATTGCCTCTGCCGTTATTATCGTCATAATTATGGTAATTGCCATAGTTATAGTTATTTCCTCTATATCCACCACGGCCTCTGCCGCGATAGTTGGACTGACCACGTCCTCCTCGTTGGCCTTTGCCACGATATTTATTTCTACCGTTTCTGCCCCCTCTCGGGTTAGAATTGAAATGAAACACCGTATTTTGACCTGAAACTTCCGTGTTACAGTTTACAAATTTTGCAATTGCATCATTCATACTGATGCAAAGTTTCCTGCCTCCATGACGAGTTTAACTCGTTCATTGTTGCAGTTCTTAACCATGGCCCTTACCGCGTCTGAACCGCATATCTTGACGCGGTCTGAGGTGGTAGGCCATCGTCTAGATAGGCGCTCTCAAGGCTTTTGGTCAGTGTATCTACTTCTGCCGTATAGGCATTAGTTGACTTGTTGTTCTGCCTAACGTTCATTAGTTTAGCAGTTAATACCTCAGATGACTCTCCCTTCACTGAGGTCTTTAATTTCCCTATAATACTCGCAAGAGAGGACTCGTCCGATATGAGATTCCGAGCGTTTCCTTTCAATTTAGTCTTTACTAAATTTACAGCGACGGACTCATGTTCCTTCTTTATGGAGTCTACTAAACTCAATGCGTCTTAAAAGGAGGTCAAATTTTCAGGTTTTTCATCAAATTCCGGTAGGAGTTTAGAGGCCAAACCGAGGAATTGGGTTACGGACTGCGCCATGGTATCGCTCGAATTCCTAGAACCTTTGTCAATTGAATTTCCGATACTCTCCTTGGTGTCCGCAGAATAAATCACCTCCTTATGAAGGCTTATCGGCAGATCGACTTCCAGTCCCTTACGGGATAAAACAGTTTCAAGTCTATTCCTAGCGTCAAGATATAATTTTTTTTTATTTATTTAATTTATTCTTATTCTAAATTTTAAAATTATCATATTACTTATCATAAATATCCTGTTGTTTCCATTTTTGAATTCCTCTTGTTGGTTTAGATGCGTTTGTTGAGTTGGCTGGTTTGTTGCTGTGGTTGTTTTTCTTTCTTTTTCCGTTAATAAATCCTTTTGTTGACTCGAAACATTTTTGCACTATTTACTTTTTAATTATTTTATTCTTTTGGAAAGTTTTTTATTTTAAGTCCTGTCTCGGTCGGAAAAGGATCGAGCTTTAGTGGTTTAATTCAGGGCCAAAAAATATTTGACTGACCCAAAGTCCACTGCAGTGCATGCACTGACATTTGGTATTGTCGTGCAATACATAATGAACTTGTACGATGCGTCTGGACCTTTGAAAGGCCAGTCGTTTTCGGTTATTGCTTTGTATTTTTCTTTTAGTTCACTTAGCATGAGCCCCTGCTCAATGCTGTGTTTGCCTGCCAAAATATGTTTCAATACTTGGTCGAAACTTGGACTTACGGCGTTTAATTCCTGTTTTTTTTTTATATAAGTTAACGAGGTTTTGGAATGATGTAAAACATTCTGAATTTTATTTTCATATTTTCCTATAAACTACCCTTGACCGTTGTTCATAAATTGCCAACGTTCGCATTCTCCCATAGAATGAATGCAAAGCATATTATATGGGTTGAATGGAATCTTAGCTTAAACTCCAACTCAGCACAAATCATCCATGCGCAGTGGTATGATGAAACTTGAGTCAGCATTTAATCTTTGGCACGTTTATAAAGTACGAGGTAGGTAATTAACAATGGTTAAGCTTATAATTATTAGGTATGATAATAGGTAGTAATCTAATCACTGTTAACTTATGTATAAATTCTGTTGCCACTGCAACACACTTTTTTTTTTGTTTGAATGGAACTTTTATTTATACACTCACAATTTCTTTGTAAATTTTATTTTATTTGTTATTTTTGACATTGTCACTATTTCTTTTTTGTTTTTAATGGAACTTTCATTTATACACTTATTTATATACACTGGCAGGATCGCCATGAAGTGCGCGCTCTCAAAATAATTCAAACACGTCCGAGAATTGTTATCTAGCGACTCCCGTCTTGTCTTTATTATTTCAAGCAAGTGGTTGGCTTGGTGTCAATGCTTAAAGGTATACAGTTACACCGTGAGACCAGACTGTGGGGACCACATGCGGTTCCCACTGAGTCAGCAGAATTAACTGTTGCGGGTGTAACGGTCAACGGGTAATTGCGATCATCAATCTTGTCGACAAGTATTCACACTACATTATCTTGGGGATAATCTTTTATTTAGATAGGATTATAGCTTCTGCTATATTATTGAGGTGTTGTGTAAGTGTATCAATATTGTAAATTATCTGATTCAGTTGTTGTATTTGTATTATTGTGTTTATTGTGGGTTAAGTGAGTTTCTAGTCTGATCTTGAATGTTTTTCATGGACTGTGTTAAGATATGTTGTTCTTTGTTAATATGATCTGTAATATTCTGAAATCTCCGAATCATGTCGGTATTCAGAATAAGTTGTTGATTCAATGTGTTCCTAATCTGTCCGTTTTTGGTCGTATGTGGTTTGAATTGTCCTGAACGTGTCGTCGTCCGCCTTTATTGCAGATAGTTTATTAGGGGCGAGGTATTGTCAAAAAATGTCAGTCATTATGGTTTCGTTAAACTTTGCTCTACGTATAGTCTTGCTCATTTTGTTTTTAAATACATTCTCCAGCGTCATATGTGATCCTCCGTCACGCACTTGCAATATAATTTGGATATTAAATTTGTCAATTGGTCTTTCTGAGATTGGTATACCGTCGTCAATATTTTCGTTTGTTGAGTGAATTGTCGTCCCTGCTGTTCCTTGCATCGAGTCATTGTCTATTGAACTTATATTTATCTCCCTGTCATAATGAGTAGGAGGACAATATATTTTAATCCGGCTCAAGGGGTCAGCGTTAGTATTGAGTTTTCCTTTTTTATAAATTATTTCGTAATCAAATTCCTCGAGTTTCAACCTCCATCGAACTAATTTCGAATTGGGTTCCTTAAGGCTCATAATCCAGGTCAGTGGACTATGGTCGGTTATGATCCTGAACTTATGTCCGAATAGGTATGGTCTAAAATACCTTGTAGCCCAAACAATCGCCAGGAGTTCTTTTCAATTGTTGAGTAGTTTATTTCCGTGTCCGTCAATGTACAATGATTTTCAAGTTAGACTCTCTCAGTCTTTCAAAAACTTTTCGTAAATGTATCATGTGCTCTTGAAATGAAGTGGAGTAGACTATGATATCGTCTAAATATACCAGACAGACTTTACCTATTAAGTCTCTTAACACATTATCCATTATTCTATGGAAGGTTGAAATTCAAAATGCCCTCCATCAACTGAAAATGCGGTTTTACCTACATTCCTCGGATGCATTTCTATTTGGTGAAAACCACTGGCAAGGTCTAAAGTCGTGAAATAAATATAAACTCCTGCCTAATTTGTCCCATATATCGGATACATTGGGTATAGGGTACTTATCTACACAGGGGCACTCCGTGGATAAAAACTATGTTTTATAATACCCTGTTGTAACATCTTGTCAATCTGACTTCGTACCTCCTCTTTATGAACATACGGGTATCTATAGGACTTGGTGAAAATCGGAGCATCGTCCGTTGTCCTAATTTGATGTTTAATCTGGTTAGAAAATGTTAGAGGTTCGCCCTCTTTGAAAAATACATCCTCGAATTTCCGACAAAGCGTTAATAAGGATTTCTTGTCTTCGCTGTTCAAATGTTCCGCTCGTATGGATTTAATGACGTTGTCACTAAGATTGGCAGCATTTGAGTCTATGTTGAAGTTGTTAACTTAAATATAGTCCTGATCATTATATGGGATTGTCTGCGGTGGTTGTTCAATATAAACGACTTTGTCCTGATTGCAAGCATTCTCTATTTCCACAAAACTAATCCATTCTCTTGAATAGTACATGCCTTCAGAAATAAATAAATCTGGTTCCAGAAGGGTCTTCCACATGAAGAAGTCGCCATTCCGGGTATCTACCGGAACTTTCATAATAAATTTGGAACATGATGAAACAATAATTTTATCAGAAGTGAAATTGGGTTTAAATTGTAATGGGATTATAGACTTGTCTGTAATAAGTGTCCTGTTACCTAAGTCCACTTTGGCTTTAAGTGAGTTTAAAATGTCAAGTCCTATTAAGCCGTCGAAATAATTATGACATTTGAATACGAACAGTTCAATTTCGCCCTTCTCCTTGAATTCAACAAAAAGGGGTAATTTTATTGTTTTATCCAATGAGTGTTTATTTAGAATTGTGATTGGTCTACAAGTTTCGCAATCATTCGCATTCACAAATTCTGGGTTTATAAAGGACGATGAGGCACCAGTATCTATTAAAAAGTTCAATGGTCTACCGAAAGGGGATGATATATTTATGTAGGGTAACGTGTGTCCATGTCTATTAACGTCTAAGTATCGGGTTGATTTGGGGAGGCATTCAACTGCAAATTTCTAGTATCATCAATTATGTTTTCAATGCCGTGGTCAGTTTGTTGGAAAATCGAGTACACGTTATCGTCGTTG
This sequence comes from Hydrotaea cyrtoneurina, assembly GCA_958296145.1. Classification (NCBI taxonomy): domain Eukaryota; kingdom Metazoa; phylum Arthropoda; class Insecta; order Diptera; family Muscidae; genus Hydrotaea; species Hydrotaea cyrtoneurina. The sequence continues at coordinate 55,079,472 of OY282515.1, read as the reverse complement.
TCATGATCATAAACATAGTCCTGTTGGATATTCTCATGTTGTGTATAACCATAATAATAACCGTCCAGGTTCTTTTTTTTCTATTCATTTTATTTGCAATCTATTTTACAATAATAAGCAAATTTGATAAGATACAAAGATAACATAAGTTGCTGTTTCACATCTGAAACAGTAAACTAGGTATACAAACAATTGTATTGCTAAATTAACATAGTATTAGGAATGACATTAAATTAAATTTTAGATTACACTCTGCGACAAATGGTAAGGGTCAGTGATCGGTTTGGAATGAAACCACCGGGGAAAGTTATATTGGTAAAAAAAAAGTCATACGTGTTCCAGCGTTTCGCTGGGTCTCATCTAGGAATCGAGATATATCGATTTGAAGTTAGTAAGTATCGTATAGGGGAATTTGTCACGTTGTAGGCTCTTTTGTTTGACATAACTCGAGAACCACTCGTCCGATTTAGCTGAAACAAATTTAGAAAAATTAAGAATTACAATTCCTCTAATCTGTTCTTAAACCGTTTTCCTACTTAAGCAACAGTTTCGCAATTATAAATAAATGTATGAAAAAAAAAAATTATTTTTGCCTAAAAATTAAATTTTTTTTTTTTTAATTCATAAAAAATCCAAAACGTTAAAAAGTGTCAAGTCCTATTACTTTCACGTAAATTTGTTGGTGGTCCCAAAAGACGTACGATCCCGACAATGAAGATGAAGAAGAAGAACATACAATCGGAGTTTCCTCCGAGTATGAAGACAGATCCTCATCCGATACAGACTCTGAACAAGTAGGCGAACCACCACGCAAGAAAGAAAAGGGAGCAAACAATGTAAAAAATAAATGTATTTAAAAAAATAATAAAAAAAAAAAAAAAAAATTTTCTTCATGCGCTTATTTTTAACTTGGAAACTATTACTTGTAAAGGAAAATAATATATGAATAATAAGGGAATTGTAATTCTTGGTTTTTTAAAATTTATTTCAGCTAAATCGGACGAGTGGTTCTCAAGTTATGTCAAACAAAAGAGCCAAAAACGTGACAAATTCCCCTATACGATACTTACTAACTTCAAATCGATATATCTCGATTCCTAGATGAGACCCAACGAAACGCTGGGACACGTATGACCTTTTTTTGACCGATATAACTTTCCCCGGTGGTTTCATCCCAAACCGATTGTGGCTGTCGCACAGTGTTATCAATAATAAAAAAAAAAAAATTATAGATACAAATTACTTTGTGTGTCTAAAGACTTAGCGTCTAAAAGGGAGATCTAAAACGTGATTTCTCTTCAATCTTCTGATTTCGTCCGAATCATCTAACAAAGCAATTGCCAACGGATTAATGTGATTACTAAGCCTTTCGAGATAACTACTGCTGTGTCTATTAATTTAATTTTTGATATAAGGAACATTTAGATCGTTATGTAACATTTTATTAGTTATGAACCATGGAGCATTCGCCATACATCGTAACGTCTTCGATTGAAAGCGTTGGAGGATTTCAATGTTCGAATTGCTGGTGGTACCCCACAGTTCTATGCCATAGGTCCAAACCGGCTTTAAAATAGTCTTATACAACAGTATTTTATTTTCCAGGGAAAGTTGTGATTTACGGCCCAGTAGCCAGTACATTTTCTTAAATTTGATGTTTAACTGTGTTCTCTTTGATTTAACATGATTTTTCCACGTTAGTCTTCCATCCAGATGTAATCCAAGATATTTAACGTCTGTTTTAATTGGTATTTCAGCTCCATTTAAGTAAACTGGTGGGCACGTTTCCCGCTTTAAAGTAAATGTTATGTGATTGGACTTTTGAGCATTAACTTTTATTTTCCATTTATTGGGCCATACGTTTAAACTATTTAGTTGTTTTTGTAACGTTCTTGATGCGTCCATTGCGACATTATTTGTGCAGACAAATGCAGTATCATCCGCATAAGTTGCTACTGTGACTTCTTCGATTATTGGCATATCGTACGTGAATATAGTGTACAGTACTGGGGCAAGTACACTGCCTTGAGGTACTCCGGCACCTATAAGTTTTATGTCGGATTTATGGTTATTAATTTTAACATAAAAGCTTCGTTCTTCTAGATAGGATTTGAAGAACATGTAAAATGGGGATGGAAGTATTTTTTTTATTTTATACAAAAGACCACTATGCCATACTTTGTCGAAAGCTTGTTGTATGTCCAGAAAGACTGCTGAACAATACATTTTCCTTTCAAAAGAGTCCGTTATAACTTGAATTATCCTATGACATTGGTTTTGTCTAAAGCCGAATTGGTATTCTGGAATAATGTTGTGGCTGTTTAGTACTGGGATTAAGCGCTTCAGAAGGAGTCTCTCAAAAATCTTGGAGAGAATCGCAAGTAAACTAATAGGTCTATATGAAGACACCATATTTTCTGGCTTGTTTGGTTTAGGGACCATAATAATCTCGGCACATTTCCATTGAGTTGGAAAATGTTGAAGCCTAAGAATCGAATTATATATTAGTGTCAGAAAAATTATAGCTTTGTTCTGCAATGATTTTATCACTTTCGCGTCGATTTTATCATAACCAGTCGATTTTTTGCTGTTCAGTTTTCCAATTTCCTCTCTAACTTCGGCTGGTGATATATGTTTTATTGGATAATCCATTTGACATGGGGAATCTAATAAGCTTTGTACTTCGTTAGTGGCAGAGGTGATATCGTGAGGTTGAAATGTTTTTTCGAGATGTTCTGCAAATACCGTTGCTTTTTCTGAATACGTTCGACACCAGGAACCGGAAGTATTTTTAATAGGGACATTTCTTTTGGCAGGCTTTTTAAGATATTTTGTGGCATTAAAAATATTATCTTCCTGATTGGGGTTTCGAGTGTTTAGCTTTCTTAGGTAGTGACCAGTGTTATCGTTTCTTTCCTTTTTAATTAGCTCCGTACATACTTTACACGCAAGATTCCAATTGGTTTTGTCAGAGGGATTCCTTGTCCGTTGCCACATAGTCGTCTCTTGTATTTTATAAATTGCCTGATATGTGCAGAAAATTGTACTTTTAGACCATTCAAAGTGATCAGTCGTGTTCTGTTCAACTTATTTGTTGACTACACACAACAATCATAAAAAAAACAATAACAATTCAAGTGGTTTAGTGCATACTCCACATCTCGTTAACATAGAGATTAAAAAACAAATAAACACCAATAGTTATTTACGCAACAACAAAAGACTTAGCTGCACAAGCAACAAGAATGCCTTCGTCGGTCGATGGCAACGAAAATGAAAGTGAAGAGAGTGATGATAGTTCACTGATCTGGCAGAATGTCACCTCTAAACGAAAGAAGGTCGCCAAATTAACAAGTGTACAAAAAAGACAACGAAATAATGATGTACCTTCTAATGTACTTCTAATCTAATTAAATTCTCCTTCCTATCATATAATTGTTATACACTCCATCATAGGATGGAGTATATACTAAGTTTGTCATTCCGTTTGCAACACCTCGAAAGAGTGATCTGCGACCCTATAAAGTATATATATTATCGGTCAGTGTAACATTCTAAGACATTCTAGCGATGTCCGTCCGTCCGTCTGTTGAAATCACGAACGACCAACGCTAAGAAGGAAGATGTTTTTTGCCCATAAGCAGGTTAAGTTCGAGAATGGGTAATATCGGACGAAAGGGGAAAAAGTTCCCCTTTACGGGACTAAATATATCCCGGCCATAATCAAATTTTTCAAATATTTTTTTTCACTATAATTTATAGATGGGGAAAAAAAATCCCACAAATGGGCGTGCTCATGGGTTCCGTGGACCCTTGGGGCCCAAAAAAGGGCCCATGATAAACATGCGCATATGGGTATCGAAGTGCAACGAAATTTACTCACGAACCCAAATATGCCTTTATTTTCATGATTTGCCTAAATTTTTTGATCCGGTTTCTGGGACTATCGGGTCACGAGCGGCCCAAAAACTCAGTTAGTTTTCTTATTTATTGACTTTTTAAGGATCCATGATGGATGGTATATAAGATTCGGCCCGGCCGAACTTACTATTTGTCCACTTGTTTTTGCCTAATTTTATTCCTCTTGAGCATTTGTCTGGCCCTTTCAGTTGCATTTTGCAACTTGAACTTAATTTCCATGCTGTAATTATCAATGTAGTAGCAGGGTTGTATTTCGTCTGAAAATCCAAATTCATTCGGCATTTTACCAAACACAAGTTCAAAAGGGCAGTAACCGTGCGTCACGGAGGGTGTGGTATTGTAACAGTATTGGAAATACCTGCACCAATCATCCCAGTCATGCCGATCAACTGATATATATGCTCTCATATATTCGTTGAATGTCCGGTGGCTTCTTTCCACCGTTCCCAAAGTTTGGTGATGATATGGTGTGGAGTAAACATTCCCAATTTTCAGAATATCTGATATTTCCTGGAATAATTGATTCATATATTCGGTCCCCATGTCAGTGATAACCTTCTGCATGGGTCCATATACAAGTATAAATTCTTCAACTACTCCTTTTGCAATGACCTTTGCGTGTTTACTTTTAACTGGTATTACAACTAGGTATTCAATCAAGTCGAAAATTATGGTGACTGCATATTCGTTACCTTCCTCCGTCCTTGGTAACGGACCGATTGTATCAATCAAAACCGTATCAAAGGCGTGTCTAGGTGTTTCTGTCAGTACCAGGTTTTCCTTCGTGTTCCTCGTAATTTTATTTTTCTTGCACTGTGCAAGTTAATATTTTTAAACTATAATATATTTTTAATATATCAGTTTGAACTGACTTTTTATTTTTCTTTTGATTTAACATTTCACATTTTGCATTTCCATTTTTCTTTAATACTAATTTTGCTGACATGACCTGAGCCGGTTGCAATATGATATTTTAATTGCTTTTGTAAGTGTTTGCATTTATTACAAACACTTGGTTGACACAGTTTAGTGTCGTTAACTCGATCAGTGCTGACTAGCATATTTATTTTTATTTATTCAATTGATATTGTTGCCGTTACACTGTTTGGCAACTGGTGTTCTGTTGCCCAGTGTTAAATATCCCCTCACTTAAGTGAAGGCCGACCTCGGTCTTCTTCAAGGCAGTCTCGATCACACATTTTAGCTTGCGTTTATTACGTCTTCTTATCCAACATTTTGTAAGAGATATTACAAGATAAGAAGCAGTGATGGAAAAGAAAACAATGACGCCAACCAATACAGGTCGTATTTTTGTTTCAGTTTGCAGCTCGCCAATATAACGCAGGTTTTCCATATTCATCTCATGCAATTGTGGTAGACTTAGGACGTCTTTGTGGGAAGTTATATTAATTGAGGGAAAAGTCGGTGTTCCCGGCTTTCTCTTTATGATATTATTTCTGTTAACGTAGAGTGATCCGTTTATTGTAGCATTTCTTTCAAAGACGATGAGGTAAGTACCGTTTACGGTTCTTTCTTCGTAACTGTCTTCTTTGATTTTTGCAGATGAATCGTTGATAATAACAACTCCATCGTCAACTTCAGTTACTTGATCCAGGTGATCAGATAGAGTGCTGCAATGTGCCAGCGTTCCTGAGACTAGTTGTTGGGCACAAGTTGTATTTTCCAATAATCTGCAATAGTTAGATGATGATGTGGGTCGGCAGTTGGTTAACGAATAAGTCATGTTTCCGCAATCAGCTACAGTATTGGTATCCAGAAATTGAATTATTTTCCCAGAATGAGAAACTGGAAATACGCTAATTTTCTTACATAATTTTTCTGGTTTTGGATACTTAATAATAAAATACAAAAATTGATCATTTAAAATAACTTTAACACTAGATACATTCATTAACTTAGAGATACTAATATTTGTGTAGTGCTCATTTTTTATCAAAAAATTTAAGTCATCTTGGTCTAAAATGACCGGATTCACAATATTTATTTTGGCCAATGTTACGGACAATATTAAATTTTCTAATTCCATTAAAATCATTCTATTTCTGGCCAGTAAAAATTCAAAAACCTTAAGAGTGTCAAGTTGTTCTTTTTTTGTTGTTTTTAAAATTGTGTTTACTGTATTTGTTAATTTTGCTATTTGTATCTGAGTCTTAGTGTTAACTTCTATTTGTCTATTGTTTGAATCTATTAATTGTTTCTGACTAAATTTCAAATTTTCAAAATCTTTTGCATCCGGTGTGCCGGCTATGACCTTCAGCGCAGTGCCTATAAAGTCAAGACTCCTTGCGTGACGATGATGGACATTGAGAACAGACAGGAGAGTACCTATGTGCTTCGTATCCGAATCCAGAATTTTCCTCATGTGTGTTTGCGGAAATATGTCCATCATTTTTTCCGTCTCATTTGCTATTTCATAGAAAAGAGTAAGGTTGGTTGTATGCCTGAGATACCCGTAGTCCCTCCAGACTATGGTATCACCGTCTAATACCGGGATGTAGTTGGAATGCGAATAGTCAATTATCTTTGAAGACGTAGTGGTTAAAAGGAGGAGGAATAGTAATGTCAGCCTAAGTGATAAAAAAGGTTCTTTTAATTGAAAGGATTATCTTAAATTGTCCTTATGGACCACCCTCCCTTTAATAAGAACAGTTGTTCCCATGTCAGCTTCCACGAAAGCTTCTTCATACAATGGAGTCATTTTATTTCCTAGCCTCCGATTGTTCTTTACGAAAACTCTTTCTCCAACCCTAAAAACTCTATTTTTGCGATTTTTATTAAAATATTCTAACTGTTTAGTCTGTGCGGTATTAATTCGCTCCTTTATCATCTGCTTAAATTCAGATGATGCGGAATGAATAGTATCTATCGGTCTTTCATTGGTCACAGAATGAATAGTCCTGTTGTATTCTATTGTCGATTGTAGAATGAGGTCAACCGTATCGTCAATCTTTCTTTCGAATTTCAAGCATCTTGCTATTTCAGCAAGAGTGCTATGAAATCTCTCAACTTGTCCATTTGAAGTGCTGTGCAATGGTGGGGCATTTACGGTATGGACATTAAATCGGTTTTCCAAAATGGTTCTAATGGTCTCCGAATTTAAAGATCTTTCATTGTCACAAAATACGGTTTTAGTATTTGGAAAAAAGTTCATTAACTGGAGAATAGGCTCCTTCACATCTACGATTGTTCGTGACTGTATGGGTTGGACGACGGCAAATTTTGAAAATTTATCCACACAGGTCAGAAAATGTTTTTTGTCTGTGGAATAAATATCGATATGTAAAATCTCACCGGAATACGAAGGTATGACGGTTTCCCCTATAACATGTTTTTCTGGGTGTCTTTTATACTTCGATTTTGAACAGGTCCTACAATTCGCGACTACTTCCGTGGACAATTTCGTCATTTTTGGAAAATAGTAATCTTCCAATATTTGCTTGACATTTTCCTGTGTTGCTCTATAAGCCCGATTATGTTCAATCGTCACAATATCCCTTTGCTCATTTTTATCAAAAATATCTAACACAATCTTACTGCAATAGCGAAACGTTGTCGCAGGGAATGTTTTAACCAGATCATGTTGAATGTGAGCTAAAATTGGTAACTCACAATGTATTGCGTTTACTACCCCGGTTTTTACTGCATCGTGAATTATTGGTAGTAATTCCGTCTTATCGGAAAACTGCACGAGGTGCCTAGTTTTTTTTTTCAAAAAGTATAAAATTTCGAGAACGAGGAAATTCAGCCTCTTCTATAATGATTTGGGTTTGAAAGCAATTTATTGGTTTGTCAGTGCTTTCTATAGTATAAGTAAGTGACTCTTCACTGTGGACTGTAGCTAAGTCGGAACAATTGTCCTCTTCTGTTGCATGGATGTGTTGTCGAGACAATGCATCTGCGACTTGATTCTCTTTCCCTGGCTTGTAAAATAACTTTGCGTTGTGTTCCTCGACAAAAGCTTTCCAGCGTTTGAGTTTCGCATTCGGGTTACGATCAGAAACTGTGAATGTTAATGGTTGGTGATCCGTAAAGATATTGAGAGTTTTTACGCCATAAAGGTAATGTCGAAGGGTCTTTAAAGCCCAAACAATAGCTAAAAGCTCACTCTCATTTGTGGCGAAATTTTGTTCATCGCTCGCCAGCACTCTCGAAATCATTGTTATAGGCCTTCCCTCCTGTGCTAGAACGGCTCCAAGGCCATCGGAGGATGCGTCAGTTGTAAGGTCGAAAGGTTTTTGGAAATCGGGGTACATTAATATTACGTCCTCTGAAGATAAAATTTTTCTTAGCTTATGAAAAGCTGTTAATTCTTCTTCTTGAAGTCTGATTAAAATTTTTTTCGATTGGGTGGCACGCAGTTTGCCGTTTTCCCCTTTCAGAATATTAGTGAGTGGTTTTGCTTTCTTAGCAAAATCCTTTACAAAACATCGATAATAGCTTGCCAAACCAAGAAATGACCTAACAGCAAATAAGGTAGTTGGTTCAGGGTAGTTTCTAATTGCGTCGATCTTGGATGGAGATGTTTTAATACCTCCCCTGGACACAAGGAAGCCAAGGTATTCGACTTCTGTTTTAAAAAAATTTGATTTCTCAATGGACACTCTCATGTTCGCTTCGAACAGGCTTCGTAAAACACAGTCGATATGTTTAACGTGGTCTTCCATAGTCTCTGAAAATATTATGACGTCGTCGACATAGACATAGCAAGTTTTTCCGATTTGCTCTCTAAGAACATCGTCTATAGCTCTTTGGAACATGCTCGGGGCATTTTTCAACCCAAAAGGCAGACGGCAGAATTCGTACTTGCCATTGTTTACAGAAAAGCAGTTTTTTGTCTGTCCCTCTCAGCAAGCTCTATTTGATGAAACCCAGATTTTAGATCCAATGTGGTAAAGTATTCTGCCTTGCCCAAATTAAACAAAATCGACGTTATGTGTGGTATGGGGTATTTATCATCAATTGTTTTATTATTAAGCTTCCGAAAGTCTATTACAAGACGTTTCTTTTTGTTGCCCATGTGGTCAATTCCTTTTTTATCGACCACCCAAACCGGACTATTGAAAGGTGACCTCGAAGGTCGAATAATACCATCAGCCAAGAGTTGCTTTATTTCAGCGTTAACAAAATCAGATACACCCATTGGGTATGGATATAGTTTTGAGTAAACAGGTTCCTCGTCCTCCATTTTGATAGTAGCAACGATATTAGTGTTGTACGGCAATGCTTCATCAGGATCAGCAAATGCCCTCCTTCTGTTTCTCAACATTTTCTGAAATTGTGCCTTTATTTCCAAAGGAACGTCTATATTTTCAATTTCTATAAAATTAACATCTTTACATTCCAAAAACTCCAGATTCTCAAAACCCGAGTTGTAAAAAATTTTCCCTTCTTTCAGATTAATATTGGCATTAATTTGTTTAAGAAAATCTAAGCCGATGATTGCATCGAATGTTGTTAATGAATTTAATATAAAAAACGGTGTGTTTCTGCCGAATAAATTTATGTAACATTTTTGTCTCACGGAATTTTGACCATGAATAGAGTGAACCGAAAATGGGGTATTGACTGGCATTAGATGTTTTAATTCTGTTAACGGCTTCACGTAATTTTTTGAAGCACCAGTATCTGTTAGAAGTTTAATGTTTCTTCCTGCTACGGTTCGCTTTATGAACGGTAACAGGGAGTTACCCCTAAAAAATTTACGTATTCGTTCGATAATATCACCTCCTCATCCGCTTCCTGAGACTCTGCCTCAGCCATATCATTATACTGTTCTTCTCCTTGATATTCCTCTGAAGTGTTTCCCTGACCAATGTTATTAATTCTTTGAGTATTTTGAGCAGTATTCCTATCGGATATGGCCTGCCTTTTAAACTGCTGTCTCTGTGACCAGTTTACATTGCCACTATTATAATTAGTTGGCTGCCTATATCGAGAAGATGTTGGATCTACGTCCATAGGTTCTGCTTGGTCTCTATTATAAGATTGTGAGTTTGATTGCATATTCCTGACGTAGTAGGGATTTTTTTGTCGGTACGAATTTCCTTGGACACCATTGCCATTGTTGTCACCTGTTTTTGGGGAGGTTTTCTTTGATGCCTCTGATCGACTTTTTTTGTCTTCGTTGCTATTAGCAAATGTTGTTGCAAATACATACCGTTCATGGTTTGCTTCGACTTCCTGTGCTAGTGCAAGGGCTGTAGGCAAATCGGACGCGCGAGCAGAAAAAATAACATCACATAAAGGTTTTCTAAGACCGGAAACAAAGACACGGAGTGCGTCCTGTCTGTAATATTAGTCGCTAATGTCTTATCGTAAGACATGATAGTCTTGTTAGTCAACAACGAAAGTTTTCGTTCAACTTCGTCGTAAAATTGAACAACTGTCCGATCGCCTTGTCTTAGTGTGCTAAGCTCTTGTTCAATCATGTAAATTGGGCGTTTGTCCGCATATGTAAAATCTAATCGGGCTACAATAGCCCAAAAATTAAGAACTGTGTTAAAAGAGGCCAACACTGCATCTGCTGGTCCTTTAATCTTGTTCCTAATAATAGCTACAGCTTGGTAATGTTTTGAGCTGCCATCGTATCTCTCGAAGACTCTATAGGCAGTATGAGCTGCCTGCCTCCATGAAACATAATTTTCTATCCTGCCTTCAAAATCAGGCAATGATTTCACCACGTCAAGTGGTTCATCACAAGGAATTGAAGAGTATATTTTTGCCTCTTCGTACGTTTTTATTTCTGTTTTCCCCGTAGGGAGAGATGCTATCCGCTGCGATTGCTCCTCAATTTTTTTTTTATCAAATTCTGCTTTTTGCGTCTGTGTCGCTATACGGACGGCAGACTCGAGAAGTTTAGAAATTTCGTCAGCGTTCATTCTAATATATTTTTCTTTATTTATGCTTAGTTTCTGTAGAGAGTCCGTCAGGTTTTCTACGCTCATAAGTAATTACACAACACAAAACAAAAATATCGAGCACAAATTGACACTAAACAACAATTTTTATGAGCACTACACTTACATTTTTTTCAAAAAGAATTTAGATATCCAGTGGGATCGTCTTCTTAAAGTTGATTTGCCTTCTTTAAAGTTGATTGTTAAAGTTGAACTTAACTTGAAGTTGATTTGTATTCAAAAAGTTGATTTGCCTTCTTTAAGGTTGATTGTTAAAGTTGAACTTCCTGTCCTTTTAGGGGGGTCTTTCCTGTTGAGGTGGATGTTCCTTGATGATTTATTACTGTTTGTCCTTGAGGAGGGTCTTTCCTTGTTGGGCGCCAGTTAATATTTTTAAACTTTACTGTTTAGTGGTTCAGTGTGAACTGACTTTTTATTTTTCTTTTGATTTAACATTTCACATTTTGCATTTCCATTTTTCTTTAATACTAATTTTGCTGACATGACCTGAGCCGGTTGCAATATGATATTTTAATTGCTTTTGTAAGTGTTTGCATTTATTACAAACACTTGGTTGACACAGTTTAGTGTCGTTAACTCGATCAGTGCTGACTAGCATATTTATTTTTATTTATTCAATTGATTTTGTTGCCGATACACTGTTTGGCAACTGGTGTTCTGTTGCCCAGTGTTAACTTGCACATGCCTTTACGTAATTCCTGATATGTTGGGACATATTTCTCCAAACATATTTCTTCTGAATCTTCTTCAAAGTCCGACGTATTCCTGGGTGGCCACCTAAAACAGGATTGTCGTGATTCTCTCTAATTACCGAGTCTATCTCATTCCTATCGAACAGTTGTCGCAGTCTTGGTGTTAACACTAATGTTAAATCACCCTTAATCAATCTGTTGCCCATTTCTTTGAATTCTTCTACCCGGGTATATCTAAATATTTCGTCATTTAATGACATTCTTAATTTATTAACACCTTGTTTGCCGGCTGCTTTCATCAGCCTAGAAAAAAAACGTCCTAAGTCGATTTTTTCTTTAGCAATCAAGTCGTCTGTGTTAAACTCACATATAACCTTGCCACCTTTTCTGAAACTTACAGTGTGGTCCTCAAGTGATACTGTGATGTGTCCCTTGGACTCTATCATATCAAGCGCTTCATATATTCTGGGCTTTTCAACTAATACCTCCTTACTATCGACACTGTTCCTTTTTGTCTTTAGTCTCTTAGACTGACCGCGTGTAACCACGGCGACACCATGTTCGTCTATTCTTCTAATGTCTTTAAAATCTATTCTCGACAGCGCATCAGCTGCGTGATTGTCTTTTCCCCTCAAGTACTCTACCTCGAAATCGTATTCCTCCAAGTCAAGCCTCATCCTTGTCAGTTTCGACAATGGATTCTTTAGTGAAAACAAGTAAGAGAGTGGTCTGTGATCACTTCTAACTAAGAATCGTTTGCCATATATGTATGGCCGGAAAAAATTGATGGCCAAGTGTATGGCCGTAAGCTCCTGTTCAATAGTGGATTTATTTGCCTCTCCCTTTGTGAATGCTCTTGAAGCATACGAAACGGGAAGTTGGACACCATGATGTTCCTGACTCAACACAGCTCCACATGCGTGTTTGCTTCCATCAGTCGTAATACAAAAATTCTTATCATAATCCGGATATTGCAAAATATTCGGACTCATCAATCTGTCCTTGAGGTATTGAAATGCACACACACTCGACTGTCCAGATGAACGGAGTGTTCTTTCGTGTCAAGTTCGTTATTAGACGGGATGATTCCGCAAAATTCGGAATGAAACGTCTATAATAATTACAGAATGCTACGAAGCGTTTAGCTTCATCACAATTTTTTGGTGTAGGGTAATCCCTAATTATTGAAAATTTACTGTCATCAGGCAGAATCCCCTTATCAGTGCATTTATGCCCAAGAAACGTCACTTCGTGACTGAAGAATGAAAATTTTTCGGGGTGTAATTTGAGGTTATATTTCTTACAAATCTTGAGAACCTCTTCCAGATTACTCATCATGTGGTTCCTAGAGCAGCCTATGACCACCAAATCGTCCATATAAAGAAATGCCTGTCCTGGTGTCAAGCCCGAAAATGCCAATGACATCATTCTTTGAAATGAATTCGGGGCTATTTTGATACCGTAAGGCAGCCTCTTAAACCGAAACGACCCTTTGTCGGTCGACAACGATGTAACGTCCATATAAAGAAATGCCTGTCCTGGTGTCAAGCCCGAAAATGCCAATGACATCATTCTTTGAAATGAATTCCGGGCTATTTTGATACCGTAAGGCAGCCTCTTAAACCGAAACGACCCTTTGTCGGTCGAGAACGATGTAACGTCCCTCGATTCCTCATCGAGTTCAATCTGATGAAATCCCGACATTAGATCAAGGCATGAGAAAAATTTCGCTCTGCCCAGTTGGTCCAAAATGTCATCTATTATCGGCAGTGGGAACTTGTCAGCCACTAGCCTCTTATTAATCTGTCTATAATCCACTACTAATCTCCATCTTTTCTCCTGACTTCCTGGTAAAGGTTTCTTTGGAACTAGTATGATCGGGTTGTTGTAGGCGGACGCCGAAGGCTCTACTATACCGTCTTTTATTAACTTGTCTACTTGTCTGTATATCTCATCTTTCTGGCCATGTGGCAAACGATAATTCTTTATGTAAACAGGTGAGTCATCTGATAGTCTTAATTTTTGCTTATAAAAATTATTGACTGACATTCTAAGCATAATCTTTCCAATTCATCCTTGACAAAATCTGGAAAGTTTTTTCTCAATTTCTCGAGTTTCTCATTAGCTCTAGAATCAGAATCCTTATGAATCGCCAGACATTCGTAGTCCTTCAGATTCTCCGTCACAATGTGTGTGTAATCGATAACAACATTTGCATTCGTTGTGTTTAAAATTCTAACATAAGGGCTAGATTTATTTACAATCGTATTAGCGATGAATATACCATCACTTATCATTTGGTTCGGGATTAATAAATCTTCCGTTAAGGATTTGATTTTGATACGTCGTATCACTTCGGAACGTGCTGGTAAAGAAACACAATTATTCTTCGGCGCATTGCGAATGGGAATTGCAATGTCCTCGTTCCAATCATTTGGCCTCAATATGAGCCAATCCTTACCCTGTTGATAATCAAGCACGCAATTGTATCGCCTAATAAAATCCAAACCAAGAATACCATTTGATGGTATGGGAAAGTCGTCGTTCACGACATGAAAGTCGTGTTCGATTAGAGCATCATCCACTTTCAACAATATCCTAACCGTTCCCAGTGTTGTTATCGTCCATTGACCTATTCCATTTATATGAATTGTATCAGTTGACATGGGGGTATTGCATGATACGCTTCCCAGTTTGAAAAGTGATACATCTGCACCCGAATCCACAAGAAATGAAAAAAAAAATCGTCATTATCGTCTGTCTGTGTAAAGATGAAACTACTTAGGTTCAAGTTAATGTTGTAAACAAAATGATCTATTGAGTACTTGAGTCTGGGAGGTTTCCCGAATGGTCGTGTTCCTGCTGCATCAGGCGTACATTACCCCGATGCTGATTGCCTCTGCCGTTATTATCGTCATAATTATGGTAATTGCCATAGTTATAGTTACTTCCTCTATATCCACCACGGCCTCTGCCGCGATAGTTGGACTGACCACGTCCTCCTCGTTGGCCTTTGCCACGATATTTATTTCTACCGTTTCTGACCCCTCTCGGGTTATAATTGAAATGAAACACCGTATTTTGACCTGAAACTTCCGTGTTACAGTTTACAAATTTTGCAATTCCATCATTCATACTGTCAAAGTTTCCTGCCTCCATGACGAGTTTAACTCGTTCATTGTTGCAGTTCTTAACCATGGCCCTTACCGCCGTCTGAACCGCATATCTTGACGCGGTCTGAGGTGGTTGGCCATCGTCTAGATAGGCGATCTCAAGGCTTTTGGTCAGTGTATCTACTTCTGCCGTATAGACATTAGTTGACTTGTTGTTCTGCCTAACGTTCATTAGTTTCGCAGTTAATACCTCAGATGACTCTCCCTTCACTGAGGTCTTTAATTTCCCTATAATACTCGCAAGAGAGGACTCGTCCGATATGAGATTCCGTGCGATTCCTTTCAATTTAGTCTTTACTAAATTCATGTTCCTCCTTTATGGAGTCTACTAAACTCAATGCGTCTAAAAAGGAGGTCAAATTTTCAGGTTTTCCATCAAATTCCGGTAGGAGTTTAGAGGCCAAACCGAGGAATTGGGTTACGGACTGCGCCATGGTATCGCCCGAATTCCTAGAACCTTTGTCAGTTGAATTTCCGATACTCTCCTTGGTGTCCGCAGAATAAATCACCTCCTCATGAAGGCTTATCGGCAGATCGACTTCCAGTACCTTACGGGATTAAACAGTTTCAAGTCTATTCCTAGCGTCAAGATAAAAGGCCTCCGCTGCAACCTTGTGAGCCGGAGTTAACCTAAGGTAATGAACGTTAAGGACGACCCTAATCTCCTCGAGTCTTTTAAACAAATTTTCGATATGTTTTTGTACCGTCTCGTCCCTTGTCGGTCTATCTACATTCAGGCATTTATACGACCTGTCAAAATGTTCCTTTATTTCTCTAACTTTATTAATTATTGCTTTCCACTCCATCTAATCTTCCTAGATGGGGCGGACATATGCCTGAAATTCTGATGCCTACTACTGCGCCCTAAATATCAGCGAGTGTCGCTGACGACTTACATTTTTTCTTCAAATTCCCCCTATAGGAATTGTGGATTTTCCACAGAAATTGAGGGATCTATGCTATTTGAGCCTGGCACCGTAACTATCTCGTTTATAATTTCCCCCGTATTCTCTACTCTTTTTGATTCCTTATTCCCCATTATTAAAGGTTTTGTTAGTGTGTTATGGTTGGGGCCAATTAGAAAGTTTAAAAAAAGAAATGTAATATATACCAAAGCTTCCGCACCTTTAAAGAATGTTGATTTCAGGCACCTTGGTATATACCGGTTACGATCAATTTGTAACCGAACTGGATCTCCAAAAAATAATTAACCAGTACAGGGACTCATAAGTATGTAGCAGTTGTGTTAGTAGTTAATTTTTGTTAGAGGTTTTCTTTATTAAGAAAAACTGTAGTCTTGAGCCAGAATACAAAATGCAATTTTAGTTAATATTTTGTTTCAGCTATAGTACTTTTTGTTTTATTTTTTAATACATTATTAATATTATATGTATTTTAATTTTATATTGTTTTACCATATAATGACATAAAGAGTATTTTGTTGTGTTTCTTTTTTTTTCATTTGTTTTTTTTTTATATATACATAATTTTTTTTTATTTATTTAATTTATTCTTATTCTAAATTTTAAAATTATCATATTACTTATCACAAAAATTCTGTTGTTTCCATTTTTGAATTCCTCTTGTTGGTTTAGATGCGTTTGTTGAGTTGGCTGGTTTGTTGCTGTGGTTGTTTTTCTTTCTTTTTCCGTTAATAAATCCTTTTGTTGACTCGAAACATTTTTGCACTATTTACTTTTTAATTATTTTATTCTTTTGGAAAGTTTTTTATTTTAAGTCCTGTCTCGGTCGGAAAAGGATCGCGCTTTAGTGGTTTAATTCAGGGCCAAAAAATATTTGACTGACCCAAAGTCCACTGCAGTGCATGCACTGACATTTGGTATTGTCGTGCAATACATAATGAACTTGTACGATGCGTCTGGACCTTTGAAAGGCCAGTCGTTTTCGGTTATTGCTTTGTTTTTTTCTTTTAGTTCACTTAGCATGAGCCCCTGCTCAATGCTGTGTTTGCCTGCCAAAATATGTTTCAATACTTGGTCGAAACTTGGACTTACGGCGTTTAATTCCTGTTTTTTTTTATATATATTCTGTTGCCATTGCAACACACTTTTTTTTGTTTAGTGGAAAATTTTTTTGTAAATTTTATTTTATTTGTTATTTTTGACATTGTCACTATTTCTTTTTTGTTTTAATGGAACTTTTATTTATACACTCACAATTTCTTTGTAAATTTTATTTTATTTGTTATTTTAGACATTGTCACTATTTCTTTATTGTTTTAATGGAACTTTCATTTATACACTTATTTATACACACTGGCAGGATCTCCATGAAGTGCGCGAGTTATTATGCTTGAGGCATAATCCAAAAAGAAAAAAATTAATACAAGACTAAAAGTTTAACTTAAACAAACGGTGGTAATTTTATTACTGACTTTTTCAGTTTCTTTTACATTTCTTATATTCTATTTCATACAAATAATTTTAATGATTAAGCATTTACAATAATCAGAACAATTCTTAAGAATTATATTTAGTTTTATTAACGGAAATGGTTGTGCAAAACAATTCCAATGTATTTTTAGTTTTATTAACGGATATGGTTGTACAAAACAATTCCAATGAATAATGCAAATATGATGACTACGTTTATTTAGGCTAAGTACAAATATGCATATATATTTTAGTTATTGAACATACATACATTGTTATTGGGCATACATACATTGTTATTGGACATACATACATGTTTATATGTCATTACATATAACTCCTCCCTCCTTAAAATGAAGTGAGGGCCAAAGGGGTTTTGGACAATTTGTTGCCTGAACTTCATTAATTTTCTGATCAAATGAATATGTTATTGTTGTCGGTTTTCTTAATATAAGTGCTATTGATAGTATAAGTAGTAGGAGAATTATTGAACTAAATGCAGTATAGGTTATTTTTTTATGTTCTTTTGTATCTGTCCATAGGTTGTCAATTATTTCTTTGTCTTGAAATCTATAATCCTTTAATTTTGGTAGGGTAATTTCTTCCCTATTTGAAAGCATAATAATATTGTTGTTGAAGCTAGGTGGAATTTCGATTGAGTTACCATTGTCCCAAAACATGTCGTTCTCACCGGTGTACCAAACGTCGTTGACAGCTACCTTACAGTTAATAAAGTATATAACTGTAGTAGAACTAATATTATAGTATGTGGTGACATTGTTGCATAGGGTTGTTATTTGTTGTGTTGGAGGATTGATGAGAATTAAATAGTTCGGTTCCGGGTGCAAAACATTTATTATTCGCCCAACATCTTTTAGATGGCATGAGGCCGTTTTATTTCTAAATATTATGTCCCTTATGCAATTATTGTTTACATTATATTCTGTGCTGTACAAATGGCTACAGTAAAATTTAGTCTCAATCTGTTTACATTTTTCTTTATAGGATGTTACGCTATTATTATTAATGAGGGCGTATTCTTCGCATATTATTTCTAATGTCTTGTTAATGGGTGTATTGATTATGTGGAAAAATTTAAATGTAGTGTTACATATAATTGGGATTTGTATATTAAATATTATATTTGTATTGTTGTAGTATGCTGTAAGTTCCAAAAGTTCGTATATGTGTTCAGGTGATAATATGTCAACAGTGTTGTTCAGTGTATTATGCATTTCCATTAGTTCCTTTGGGTCTAATATTATCTTGGGGATAATATTTAATTTAGATAGGATTATAGCTTCTGCAATATTATTGAGGTGTTGTGTAAGTGTATCAATATTGTAATTTATCTGATTCAGTTGTTGTATTTGTATTATTGTGGGATTAAGTGAGTTTCTAGTCTGATCTTGAATGTTTTTCATTGACTGCGTTAAGATGTGTTGTTCGTTGTTAATATGATCTGTAATATTCTGAAATCTCCGAATCATGTCGGTATTCAGAATAAGTTGTTGATTCAGTGTGTTTCTAATCTGTCCGTTTTTGGTCTGTAAGTATTCGATATCCCTATTTAGATTTTCTGCGTCTTTGTAGTCCATATTACCAGTAATGAATTTTATTGCTGAGCCTAAAGCATTCACAAGTCCTCTTTTCTTTCTAGTTTTCGGTGTTAGTTGGTTCAGTTTTGTAGTTAGTTCGTCCAATTTTAATTTTGTTGTTTTTATAGCCATCTCTGTAAATCTCGTAGTTTCGAATTGATTTATGGTTTCGTTTATCTTTTGTATGTTGTCTGCGTAAGCCTGGAGGTTGACGATATGTATAAGGTGCTTGTAATCCGTAATTATCCTAGCATCTCCTAACTCCAGTGGAACAATTCCCTGAGTTGGGGGTATGTCTATAATTGTCACGTCCGATTGTACCAGTACGAACCCTATTATAATTAGTATGAGCTGCATTTCCAAAAGTGTTTGATGAATTATTGTTGTGTTTGGCTAGTTGCTGCTGTTTTTGAATCTTCTTCGGCTTGGTACTGATGTGGCTATTTGCTGCTTTTGTTGTTTCTTGTATTCTTCTTGTTTTATTTATTGATGTTGTCTTCTTTTTTTTTTTTTTTTTTTTTTAGTTTGTCTTTTTTTGAGTTCGTTTTATTTTTTTTTTTTTGTTAATTAACTGTTTATCTTATTTTTCTTTGTTTCACTAATGATTCTTACTGTATGTGTTTTTTTTTTATATATTGGAACCCAAAAGCTGATGTGCCTTCAACTTGGTTCACTTTTTTTTTATGAGTGATATTCTGTCACTTAATCAATAAATAGAAAATTGATATTCCTTCAATTTTTTTATATTGGAACCCAAAAGCTGATGTTCCTTCAACTTGGTTCACTTTTTTTTTTTTATGAGTGATATTCTGTCACTTAATAAATAAATCGAAAATTGATATTCCTTCAATTTTTTTTATATTGGAACCCAAAAGCTGATGTACTCTCAACTTGGTTCACTTTTTTTTTTTTTTATGAGTGATATTCTGTCACAAAAAATCGAAAATTGATATTCCTTCAATTTTTTCTAGTGTGATATGCCGTCACTTTTAATTTTACGTTACTTTAACCTATAAAGGAGCCAACAAGTTGATATGCCGTCAACTTTTAATTTTACGTTACTTTAACCGATAAAGGAGCCAACAAGTTGATATGCCGTCAACTTTTGGTTTTCGACTGCGCCAGTTATTAGGCTTGAGGCATAATCCAAAAAGAAAAAAATTAATACAAGACTAAAAGTTTAACTTAAACAAACGGTGGTAATTTTATTACTGACTTTTTCAGTTTCTTTTACATTTCTTATATTCTATTTCATACAAATAATTTTAATGATTAAGCATTTACAATAATCAGAACAATTCTTAAGAATTATATTTAGTTTTATTAACGGAAATGGTTGTGCAAAACAATTCCAATGTATTTTTAGTTTTATTAACGGATATGGTTGTACAAAACAATTCCAATGAATAATGCAAATATGATGACTACGTTTATTTAGGCTAAGTACAAATATGCATATATATTTTAGTTATTGAACATACATACATTGTTATTGGGCATACATACATTGTTATTGGACATACATACATGTTTATATGTCATTACATATAACTCGCGCTCTCAAAATAATTCAAACACGTCCGAGAATTGTTATCTAGCGACTCCCGTCTTGTCTTTATTATTTCAAGCAAGTGGTTGGCTTGGTGTCAATGCTTAAAGGTATACAGTTACACCGTGAGACCAGACTGTGGGGACCACATACGGTTCCCACTGAGTCAGCAGAATTAACTGTTGCGCGTGTAACGGTCAACGGGTAATTGCGATCATCAATCTGGTCGACAAGTATTCACACTACATTGGTACTGATGTGGCTATTTCAATTCCTGCTTTTGTTGTTTCTCGTATTCTTCATGTTTTATTTACTTTTGTTGATGTGGTCTTTTTCTTTTAATGTTGTGGTTTTTTCTGCTATTTAATTTAATTTAATTTTTTTTTTTTTTTTTTTTAGTTCGTTCTTTTCTTTTGTTAATGAACTGCTTTTTTAATTTTTCTTTGTTTCACTAATGTTTCTTACTGTATATACGTGTTTTTTTTTATTTGCTATTATATTCCTTAATAGCATGTAAACTATCCCGTATATTATTTTCTTTAATACGTGGGAATATCATGTTGATGTTCCGTCAATTTGTTATGTATATTAATTGATATTCCTTAAATTTTTATATTGGAACCCAAAAGCTGATGTACCCTCAACTTGGTTCACTTTTTTTTTATGAGTGATATTCTTTCACTATATAAATAAATCGAAAGTTGATATTCCTTTAACTATTCACTAGTGTGATATGCCGTCACTTTTAATTTTACGTTACTTAAACGATAAAGGAGCCAACAAGTTGATATGCCGTCAACTTTGGTTTTCGACTGCGCCAGTTATTCTGCTTGAAGCATAATCCAAAAAGAAAAATAAATAAAATACTAAAATTTTAACATAAACAGACGGTGGTAATTTTATTACTCTCTTTTTTCAATTTCTTTTGCATTTCTTATATTCCATTTCATGCAAACAATTTTAATGATAAAGCATTTACAATAATCAGAACAAATAAACAATTCGTAACTAAATATAATTCAGTTTTATTAACGGATATTGTTGTGCAAAACAATTCCAATGAATACTGCAAATATTATGACTACGTTTATTTAGGCTAAGTACAAATATACATACAAGTTAATGTTTCGTACTTATCTTGTGCGATGTCACGAAAATTAAGTACTCATTTTATGGGTAAACCATTCAAGTTTATTGCTCAAAACAGACTAAACTAAAATACAAAATATTCTTATCATGAAGCTAGCCTTAACCTATAATCGCTGAGCCAGCACTTATGTTAAGGCGGATTCGGTTTCGGGTGTCGGCGCATGGAATGTTTGCGGTAGCATAATTGTGCCAAAGTTGCGAAAGTAGCTGAACATGCACTGCTGACTGTGAATTGCATGATCACCGAGTCAGTGAACTATGCCTGGCCGGATGTGTTAACTTACATATATAGTTTAGTTATTGGACATACATGCATTGTTATTGGACATACATACATGTTTATATGTCATTACATATAACTCGCGCAGTAGCCATAGACAACACACATTCCCACGAAATTCCAAGCCCAATGCGTTTGCGCAACTTAACTTTCCGCGTGTTTATGAAATAAAGAACAAATCCTTTAGTTTTTATTTTTTTTCAGTCTTACAGACTTACTTTTCGATTTACTGGAAAGAAACTAACTTTCATTGACTTAAATCTAAAGTATTTATAATGTTAATTTGCTTACTTAGCTAAACTGCAACGGCAAATGCCGGATATTGCAGTTACCAAAAATATTGTTATTAATTGTTAATAAGTACGCGATCGAATTTCTAAGGAAAAATAATTGGTAAAAACCAAATGAAAACAATTCTTAAGAATTATATTTGGTGTGAACCAAATAAAAACAATTCTTAAGAATTGGGGTTCATGGGAGCGGAAATCAATTTATGAAATAATTGCAAACTTAGCGTCTGCAATTATTTGGCAAAACCAAACAAACAAATTAAAAGGGTTCCCTCCTTAATTCGATTGTACTCAATGACCCAATTCACACGGGATTAATTGTTCTGGTCTAACATGGCAGCTTGTAGGCATTTTCGGTGAGGAGAGTCGTTTTTGGTTGGATTAATTTGTCATCCAGCTACAACCCCGCATTACCAGAACAAAACTAATACATGCACACTTATGAAAACACAGGTTCTGTGTTTTACTACTAACACACACAAAGCTGTGTATACGTATACAATTTTAGTCAGATTAATTAGTCTCGTGTGTTTTGGAAAAAACAAAAGTTGTTCGGACTAAAAATTATTCCCGTGTGAATTGGGCCAATCGTTTGATTCGCTTAGAAATTCGATGCGCTAATTGTTAAAAATGGGCCAGTGGGATTTATTTTCTTAGTGATAACAAGTTTTTGGTTTTTCCTTTTTATAAGACAATATAATATTACGAATATGATTAGAATAATAATTAAGATTAGCAAATCCGAACTTAGACTAATAAAGTAAACATTTTCACTTTTATATTGTACTAATTTCAAAACATTTTCATTTTCCAACTGTTTTAAGTACAGTGTTTCAAATTTTAACATATTTTTTTCATTTGTCTGATTTTTAATTTTAGTGATTACATGAGGTAGTATCAGGGTGTCATAAACTCTTAAGTTTATGTTTAGAAATGTCTTATTCATGGTTTTTATTTTACAATTCTCGAATTTTATCAAAAAATTGCCTATTTGTCTTAAATCTAATTTGTTACAATTATGCGTAATACTTTGGTAAAAATTTTTAAATATTAATACACCCGACATTATTTCGACTACGTTTGTCTCATTATTTTTTCTCAATTCACGGGTAGCCTCTCTAAATTCTAAGATGTCCTGTAAACATTTATTCTTTATCTTGACTATTTCCTTTCTGTCCCTGTCCAATTTGCAAGGGTCATTGTCGATTTTTCTACCGAGAAATATTTCAATTTGTTTCTTTGAAATTGTTGAAAGGACGGAGAAGTTATATTCTTTCACAGATCTGTCCAACAATTCTTGAAATGATCGGTGTACTTTTTCGGTATGCAGACACCTCATAATTTCCTCAAGGGTGGAGTGGAACCGTTCCACTTGCCCGTTTGATGAACTTGTGTATGGTGGTGTCCTGAAAATTTCTATACCAAACTCGTTTTCTATCATGAAGTTAATTGACTCTGAGTTAAAGAATTTTTCGTTGTCCATGACCAATGTCTCTGGGACGAGAGCAAATAAAATTTCGCGTAACGGTTGTCTAATGTCTTCTGCCGCTCTTGATCGGATTGATTTCGCAATTGCGTATTTCGAAAACGTATCAATTGCGGTCAAGACCAAATCTTTTCCAATAATGAGTATGTCTAAATGTACTATCTGTCCTGCGAATTTTGGTATAGGGTCGCTTGAATTTCAGGTTTAGCCGGATGACGGTCGTATTTGTTTTCCTTGCAAACCAAACACTGTTTTATGATTTTCCTGATTTTATTCGCCATTGATGGAAAATAAAAGTTTTCCAAAATTTGTGCCCTATTTTCCATTCCGTTTCTGTGAGCTCTATTGTGGGTCTTTATAATAATGTCCTCCTGTTCCTGGTCAGTAAGAATATCTTCCACTTGTAATTGGGTAAACCTTACTTTATATTTGCTAAAGTAGTTCGGATACAGTTCCTGAATTTTTCCCATTATGCTCTCTTGAGTTTTTATACAGTTGATAACTGATGGGTTTAGATATTTGTTCAAGATTTCTATAAGTGTCTTTTTCGAGTAATCTGGTTCCGTTATTACGTGCCTGTGGTTGGTTGGGAATACGATACTAAATTTGGAAGAGGGAGTTTGGGCTATGTTTATAAAGATTTGATTTTTAAACGAGTTTATTGGAGCATCTACGCAATGAATGAGATTGTACGAATGAATTTGTTGCCATCGATAAGGTATTAATTTGGAAATCTGCCGATGGTATCCTAGATAGAGCATCAGCGACAACATTTGTTTTTCCTGGCTTGTAGCACAGTTCGTAGGAATATTTTTCCAAGATGGATCTTTTCATTTTGCTATTGTTGTTTTTATTGCTGAGTGCGTACGTTAGAGGTTGGTGATCCGTGAATATTTTGACCCTGGCTGATCCATACAGGTTTGCTGCGTAATGTTCTTCCGCTTTGCTAAGTGTCCTGGATATAAATGCTATGGGTTTATCATCCTGTGATAGGACAGCTTCTAAAGCGAAGTTGGACGCATACGTTGTTAGTTCGAATACTTTGCTTAGGTCTGGGTAAACTAGGGTGACGTCTTTGGAGATAAGAGAGTTTTTTATTTTTCTAAATGATTCGACTGCTGCATCATTGAAAGAAACCTTAACTTTAGCGGATTTATTCGTGGGCGTTCGCCCCTCTTCCCCCCTTAAAAGGGATGTTAAGGGTTTTGCCAATTTTGCGTAATCCCTTATAAACTTTCGGTAATAATGTCGGAAACTTCTAAGTTCCTTCAGATTTTGTGGCTGTGGAAAATTTGCTATTGTTTTGACTTTGTCGGGGTTCGTCTTGATACCGTTTTCAGATATTACATGGCCAAGAAATTCGACTTCATTTTCGAAGAACTTACATTTGTCCAATTGGACTTTCATGTTGGCTTCGTCTAACGTTTTACATATTTTTTGGATATCGGATAAGTGTTCTTGTTCGTTTTTACTGAATATGATGATATCATCAATATAAACGTAACAACACTTTCCAATATATTCACGTAGGATATCATCAAGCGCACTCTGAAAAATAGAAGTGCATTTTTCAGGCCAAAGGGTAGGCGCGTAAATTCGTATTTCCCGTTTTTTATCGAAAATGCTGTTTTCTCAATGTCAGATTCTTTTAAAGGAATCTGATGGAAACCGCTTTTCAGGTCCAGTACCGAGAAGTATTTACTGTTCCCAAGATGTGAAATTACATCTGAGATTTCAGGTATAGGATATCTGTCCGCCGTAGTTATTGTGTTTAATTTCCGATAATCTATTACCATACGGTAGTGTTTGTTTCCAGATGAGTACTTTTATGTTCAAATTAATTTTGAAACAAAAATTATTACAACTGAGTTGTGATCCCTTCGATTAATTCGAGAGGGCAACTCAAATAATGACAACCAAACGTTTTGGAGGTGAGATTAATTCTGACTTAATTGATCTTTTTTCATTTTACATTTAAGTTTTTCACAATGACTTATGCTACTTAAAATATCTTACAATGCGTTTTTGGGTTTTGCTTATTTGTTAAGTCTGTTTCGTTTCCTGCTTTTATTGTTGTTGGGAACGAAACGGTGTAATTAAATTCTATGGAATTTTAAGTGTTGGATTTATTAAGTTTATTAGTATGCATAATGTGGTAAGTATGTGTTACTATTGTAAGAATGAAATTATTTGGAATTGCAACATTGTCGTTCCAAATAATTTAACAATTGGGTTGATGCAAAATGTGTTGTGATGACATATCGAATTTTGGAAATAACAAAATTTAATGTATAAAATTATTTCGAATCGTAATATCGTTCCAAATAATTTTGCTGTTTTTATTGTAATTTGTGTTTTTTTTTATATAATTTCTATTTTTGATGTCGTTAGAATGAGGCTCCGACGATATTACATATTTTTGTCTAGGTTTTGATAGGTATACTATTGCTAATATTAGGACACAGATGATAATGATTATATCAATACTTAAACTAATAGTCTTAGTTTTGCTATTATTATACAAGTTAAGAACAGTAATAGTTCTTTGACAAAAAATAAATGAAGGGCACACAGCCCAATTAATTAAACACTACTAATAAGTTTCACAATTAACTATTTTATTTAACAAAATGTCTTAATTACAATAGAAGCTTGACCTTACACTAGTTCGTCCCGAGCTCAACTGCCCTGGAACCTGTCGCGGTTGCCAAAACCACACCTCCGTTCTCCGACAGCGCTGCAAATTCGTAGCTTGAGGCCAACCATGGCCTTGATTTCCCACCGGTGCACTCGCCGAATGCCAGTGGCAATGTCTCGCATTACACTGATTGGGAAATTAAAATATGATGACACTGCGGCGCGTGTAACGGGCAGTTATGGGAACGTATTGGCCAATACGATGAATATGCGTTACGCAAGGGGCAATGTCTGGTGTTTCACATTACTGTGAAATAATAATTTGATGACACTGCAGCACGTGTAATGGTTAGTGGTGGGAACGTTGTGGTATAGGCAAATGGTGTGTGTTAACTCTTCCCCCTCTAAGGATCTGCGTCCCGCAGATCAAGATTTAGGGTTACATCTTTATTTGGTGGATTACGGGAACTCTGTTGTAGTATGGCGAGATTCAGCTCAGGAAGCTTTTTTCTTATTGTTAGCTTCCTCCAGATTAACGAAATGAGGGCCAGTAGAAAAAGTAATCCTAGAGCTTCAGATATTGTGAACCAGGTAGTTTTATCCTTCAGGTGACCCAAAAGTCGTATGTTTTCAGAAGTTAGGTCATGGACCAAGTTGAGATTTACTGTCAGGCTTTTGTTTGCTATGGTAGATAGCACGGATGGGAGAACCTGTACTCCTGAACCGCTTGTACTCCAATACGTCTGGTTATTGATCGTTATTGTCTCATTCTCCAGCTGCAGAATAAAAGAACCATTAAGATAATTAGGTTTTTTACCTGAGCATACGCTGCCGTTGAAGTTGTCCAGAAATATTGTGTCTTCCTTGAGTGCCTCGACATTTGATTCCGCACAAGTTGCATAGCGGCAGCTGGAGTTACCACCCTTGAGTAGACGTGGTAAGCAATCTTCTTCCGGTAACAGGTCAAGTACTTCTTTCTTACAGACCATGGCAGTGGAAAGATGGAGGCAACTATCCTTGATACCATACGTTTCTTTCTTGTTCATCAGGATTGTCCTGTACTCCAAGTCCACCCGTTGACCATCTTTTACAATGCCTCGAGTGATGAGGTGGTTGAATCTCGTCTGTGCCACTTTTGGCATGGACAAAACGTAGAGCAGGATGGTGCCGTTCGTATATATAGACGGTTCACTATATTCGATAGCCTCGATGACGTTGCTGTAGGGAAGTACTTCTATTTCGCTTATCAACTGATTTATCTCCTCTTTGTTCAGTAGGTTGCTGTTGACTACTCCAGCCTTGGCCATTTGACAAGCTCGAATCAGTTCGCTCACATCATCTTTCAGCATCATAACCTTATATTGTATCTCTTGTGACAACTTTGCCAGGTGACTGTGTCCCAATATGTCATTCGTAGCCATTACCATCCCGTTAACCACCTGTAATAACTCTGTAGTTTTTTTAAAAGTTTCAGAGTTTACCTTGTATTGCAAATTGTTATTGGCCACCAATGCGTTTTGGTTTTGCAGGACTTCATCCCAGTCTGTAACATGGTGAGCCAGCTATCCATTTCCAAGCCGACCCGATCCAGTTGATTGAGCGCCTTGGTCTTTGGTCCTTTTAGTTCGTTAAGTTGAGTCCGAATTTTTTCTACTTCGAAGGCGATGACGTCTTTGATAGCATCGGTCTCATTCATCTTAATAGCTTATATTCCAAAATTTTCAAGTATTTGTGCCTAAATTTTAACAGGTTTTTATCTAATGTCATAGTAATGAATTAGCTTATTGATATTTCTTAATTTCTAATGTTAAAGCTAATGAGCAGAGCTCGGGAAGATGAAGCTGAGGGTTTTTTGTTAAGACCCAGTAAGTGAAGTAAGGAGTGGAATGGTTTTCATGTTAGTTGGTAGGATTAGGTATTATTAGGGTAATTTTTTTATTACTACTACTTTTTTTGTTTTTTTTTGTATGGTTGTTTGTACGTTTTTTTGTTTTGATCATTTTGGATGCGGGCGTTAACTCAGATGACATAGGAAGGCTCGTGTTAGTCCCTTTTAGCCGTAAGCGTTAATAATTGCAAATGGCCTACTCATGGCACGAGTGACTTCACCATCAATTAAAGCTATAGTCCCCCGGTGGAGTTGAACCACTTCGATTGGTATCGCTCGGACCACCAGTGAACTCGAATTGAACCAACACGACCGATACAGATAATTGGTACCCAGACCGCTGGGGCTTAGGGATCTATGCATGAGTTTTTACTCCTTCGACATCTTTATATTTTCCATAGTTAAAGTTCTTAGACTTTTTTATGTCCGCTTTGTGGAATCTTTTCCCACTTTGCGTGAGAATAGTTGTATTTCTATTTTCGGCGACATCCTCTTTTTTATACAGTGGTCTGAGCTTGCCTTTGATCTGTCTGTTAGCGATGAACAATTCATCACCGCTGTTGAAATTGCGAGGGGGCGAGCGAGTTCTGTTGTTCCTGGCATTTCTCGTCTCCTGTTCATGCAGTAGAAGAGCCCTAATGTCCTCGTTCGTGTGTTCCCTAAAGTCCGCCAACTCCTGATAATTTATTCTGGCATTCCTGTTAAGGAAAACATCGGCGGGTTTTCTCCTTGTGACCGAATGTATAGTATTATTGTATCTAACCACAGTTATTGCAAGTCGCTCCTTCGGCGTCAATCTAGGAAACTCAACGCAGAGACAACGATATATCTCAATTAAGGTAGAGTGCAATCTTTCTACTTGGCCGTTAGCCTCACTTCGTTGCGTTGGCGTTTGGTAAATCTGTATTCCCAAAGATCGAATGTAGTTGAGCACAAGTGGTGTCAAAAATCCGCGCTCATTGTCCATTACCAGAGCCAGTGGAACCGTGAAGTAGTGCAGCGCAACCGTCAATTTTGTTCGCAAATGAGTAGAAGATTTGTTCTTCACCGGAAACAATTTGGCAAATTTCGTGAACTTGTCAATGCAACTTAGATATTTCTGTCGTTCTATTTCAAAGATGTCGATATGAAGGATCTCGCACGGATAACTAGGATTAGGGGTTGGCTGCATGTACGGTTTCGCTGGGTGCCTACCATACTTATTGAGTTTGTACGTCTCACACTGCTTAATGTACTCCCTAATCTGTTTGGACATAGCTGGAAAATAAAATTTCTCAAGAATTTGTTCCCTGTTTTCGCAAGCGTTACGGTGAGCGCGTTTGTGTTATTTTTCTATTAAATTGAATACCCTATCGGGAATCGTTACATCTTCTACCAATCGTTGAGTGATCCTAATTTTGTATCTAACGAAATTATCGACGTATGCCTTCTGCAAATTACAGAGCGAGCCCTCTGGAATTTTGATGCCGTTCACCACATTCGGATTCAAGACTCTCTCGAGAACAGATACAAGGGCAGCACAGCTTAATACTGGCATCGTTATTAAGAACCTTTTATAGCCCCTATGAGGTTCCTCACTACACTCGTTACTCGCCCCCTGTCTTAAGATTATCTGGTTCCTGAACACGTTAATTGGCACCTCTACGTGCGGTATAAGATCTGAACTATCTTGTTCAGCAGAATGCATTGCACCTTCTGATGCGGTATCCGTTCCGGATTCCGCGTCAGCTGTAGTACACGGCGGTTGAGCGATGATCGAGTCTGTGAGTGCGTTCACTTCCGTCTTAAGACGGGAGAATGCATCGGCGACTATGTTCGTCCTACCTGGTTTGTAGATTTATTCGCAATTCTACTCTTCAATTCGCGCTTTCCATCGCTTGAGCTTAGCGTTGTAATTACGATTACTCAAGGAAAATGTAAGCGATTGGTGGTCCGTATAAATCTTAATTTTTCTCGCGCCATATAGGTAGGATCGTAGATTATCAAGTGCCCAAACAATCGCCAGGAGCTCCTTCTCGTTAGTGGCGTAGTTTTCCTCCGCTTTGTTTAGAGATCGCGATATGTAAGCAATGGGTCTATCTTTACCCATTGGCCCTTGTGATAACACTGCCCCAATGGCGTAGTTCGAGGCATCTGTAGTCAGGTTGAATGGTTTAGTGAAATCTGGGAATGCCAATACATCGGCTGACACCAAAAGTTGTTTCAAATCGCGGAAAGCCCCTATAGCATTTTCGTCAAGCTCAACCCTTACCTTTCGTGACGCGTTTGCTTTACTTGTGCATTTTCCCCCCTAGTCAGGTTAGTTAAAGGCTTAGCAACCTTGGCGTAGTCTCTAATGAATTTTCTATAGTATGAAGTCATACCAAGGAAACTCTTCAAATCCTTTAAATTCTCCGGAGGT
Source organism: Hydrotaea cyrtoneurina (assembly GCA_958296145.1). Classification (NCBI taxonomy): domain Eukaryota; kingdom Metazoa; phylum Arthropoda; class Insecta; order Diptera; family Muscidae; genus Hydrotaea; species Hydrotaea cyrtoneurina. The sequence goes on along the minus strand of OY282515.1, from coordinate 55,049,077 downwards.
AAAATACCTTTAATGGCTTCCACTTTTTTTGAGTTGGCGCATACTCCATCAGGGGTGGTAACATAGCCAAGAAACTCGACTCCCTGCGAAAAAAACACGTCTTTTCCAGATTCACCTTCAGGTTCGCTTCTAAGAGTCTTGAAAAAACTCTCTCAATATTGTCGAGATGATCGTCCGCGTCTTTGCCAAACACTATTATATCATCGACGTAGACGTAGCATATCTTCCCGATAAATTCCTTAAGCACAACGTCTATCATCCTCTGGAAAATGGCGGGCGCGTTTTTAAGGCCAAAGGGTAAACGAAGGAATTCATACTTCCCGTTCATTGTAGAGAATGCTGTTTTGGGTATATCCGAGTTCTTCATAGGTATTTGGTGGAAGCCGGATGTAAGGTCTATCGTCGTGTAGTAGTTGGCTTGACCAAGGCTACAGAGAGTCGCATTTATATCGGGAATAGGGTAAGTGTCGGCGATCGTTACAGCATTGTTTGTTTGTTTTTTCCCATTCGCCTTTGGTTTCTTGGGCACCACCCATATTAGCGAATTATAAGGACTCTTCGAAGGTCGGATAACACCTTCGTTTAGCAGCTCGTTCACCTGTCTCTCGACCTCTTCCCGCATACACGCCGGGTAAGGGTAACTTTTGCTGTAAATCGGTTCCGAAGTCGATGTTCTAATTTCGGCTCTGACACTTGTATCGATGTTCTAATTTCGGCTTTGACACTTGTATTGACAATCTCATTGCCATCCAAGGGGCTAAAGAGTTTTGAATACCTTTTCAGTAGTAAATCAACTTTCCCGTGGATCCCTAGAGGCAAGTCCTAATGTAAAATGAACCTCGGAGGACGTTCGCGCTTTTAGTGGGATACTATAATCCTCTATCCTGAGCATATTGCTCCTTCTATCTATTATCGCCCCTAATTCCCTTAATGTGTCATCACCAATGAGACCACAGAATCCGCTTAGAGTCGGTAACACAAAAAACTCAAATCTGTCCAACTTGCCGACACTCTCAAATAATTTCAAATCCACCTTAGCCTTTATCGGCACTGTACCCCCTACAGACGCCACATTAAATACTTTTCTCACCGGAGTCGTCCTGGAAGCAATATCCTGTCTAATAAAATTCTTATTTGCACCCGTATCTATTAAAAAATCTAGTACCCGCCCGTCTGAAAGAGTATATTCTATGCATGGTACGCTAGATGGCCGGAGTCCAGAAAATCCTCAGGTTTGACGTCATTCTCCGATTCCAGTTTGGAATCATGTTCTTCCTCTGGTACTGTGTGAAACAACTTCTGTTGCTTCCTCGGGAAGTTCTCAGATGCCGCATTGCGTTTGAAAGGGTTCGGCCGATTAATATAGTTAACATTACGAGTCTGGACAGAAGGGTCAACCTCCATTTTCTCAACATGCGGGTGCGAGGTGAGGTTCCGATTCTCACTTCGACCGGAAGGATAGCTATTCTTAGTATAATGTGGCCGCTGATCCTGTGCACGCCAAGTGGGTTTCGCCGGCAATTGTGGGGGCCTATCCCCATTCCGAGGATGGCCCGGTAAAGAGATAATGGGCACTACAACACGATTACCTGCTGTGGAAGTATGAATCGCGGAATTTCTAAAATCAACGTTTTGTATCTCCAAGCATGCCGAGTAAGCCTCCGGCAAGGTTTTGGGTCGCTGTATAAGCAGGATCCTTGACATATCTCCATTGAGACCACGGATGAAAACGTCCAAGGCCCGGTTGCGGTATGTCTCCACAAGAACCTTCACTGTTTCGTCCGTGTAGGACTCGGTTTTAATTTTGTTTATAATGAGTGAGAACTGGTGATTCACCTTGGCGTAAAATTCATCGATTCTTGATCCCCTTTGATGCAATTGATGTTCGAGGGTAGGAATGTCCCTTTTATCTGCATAGTGCAGAGAAAGACCTCTTTGATTTTCGACCAATTGCTGTCGAAAATATTGTACGAAATTAATGCCGAATCAGCGGCCCCCCGTACCTTCTGCCTTATGTGCTGCAATATCGCCCGATATATGGGCTTACCCTTAACTATATCAAAGTCCGACAGGATGACCTCAACCGAGTGCACCCAGGAAACGTATTGTACAGGATTTCCATCGAAAACCTGTAATTCTTTGACGCAATCGGGAAGTCTACTAATATCCTTTATGTCGGCTTCAGTTGTGGGGGCCTGTGCCACCACCTCTTCTGCCGCTTCTACGCAGCTATTAACCGCAGGTGCGGTCATCCTGGAGCTTAGCGTATCCAGGTGTGACACTCGTCTTTCCAGAGTGTTAATTTTATCAAGCAGGGCATTAATAGCCCCTGGTAGATTTGTAACGGTGGCCCGCTGGTCTTCCATTTTGACAATAAAAATGAAAGGAATTACCTTACACAAAAATCGAGCAAAATCTCATTCGTGCTTTCCAGCAGCTTATCGATGCAAATTTCCTTCCCTTCAGGTTTTAATTTCTTTCCTTATTTTTTTCGATATTTGTATTTATTTTGCTTTTTAACTCTTCAATTTAAATTTTTTTTAATATCTCAGTTTTTACTTTTTTAACTTTTCAATTTTTTATTTTCCGTTCATTTAATTTCTAAGAAGTCCACTTTTTCCTTTTTTCACTACCGGGTCCCTGCTCGGGCGCCAGTTAAGAACAGTAATAGTTCTTTGACAAAAAATAAATGAAGGGCACACTGCCCAATTAATTAAACACTACTAATAAGTTTCACAATTAACTATTTTATTTAACAAAATGTCTTAATTACAATAGAAGCTTGACCTTACACTAGTTCGTCCCGAGCTCAACTGTCCTGGAACCTGTCGCGGTTGCCAAAACCACACCTCCGTTCTCCGACAGCGCTGCAAATTCGTAGCTTGAGGCCAACCATGGCCTTGATTTCCCACCGGTGCACTCGCCGAATGCCAGTGGCAATGTCTCGCATTACACTGATTGGGAAATTAAAATATGATGACACTGCGGCGCGTGTAACGGGCAGTTACGGGAACGTATTGGGCAATACGATGAATATGCGTTACGCAAGGGGCAATGTCTGGTGTTTCACATTACTGTGAAATAATAATTTGATGACACTGCAGCACGTGTAATGGTTAGTGGTGGGAACGTTGTGGTATAGGCAAATGGTGTGTGTTAACTTACATAAATTTGTTGATGTTTTCATCATATTGTATTTGTTTTAAATAAAGCGACTCCAGTTTGATGTCTACCAATGTTGTATTGGAATTTTCCAATACTTTTGTTATAACATTTGGTAATACAAATTTATCATGCAATTTGATGTTTACATTTGTATAAGTTCTATTTAGTGTTTTTATCTCACAATTTTCGAATTTTATCATAAAATTTCCTTTTTCTTTTATTTTTCTTTCATTATAATTATAGGTTATATTTGAGTTAAAGTTTTTAAATATTAAAATACCTTGAAGTATTTCTACTATTTTCGGTTCATCCAAAAGATTCATAGGGCATTCTGTCTCCTCAAAGTTTATAATATCTTGTAAGCATTTATTATTTAACTTGATTATATTTTTTAACAAGTTATCCTTTACGTCTGTTTTGTATATTTGGTGGTCCGCATCTTCTAGTATTTCGTATGTATCCAATGTAATTGATTTGTTAACAACATTCGGAATCGGCTCAAAGTTTATCTTTGAAAATGAAAGTTCCGAATATTTTGGTATTTTAAGAATTATAATGATACTGTTATCATGGAATGCTACTGTCACTTTTATGTTTGTGTAAGAGTCAAAGTGTTATAAGGTCAAGTTCCATTTTTGTGAAGATGTCCGTAGGTATTATTCCTAACTTGCTTGAAAATATAACTTGTCCTAACTATGTCTTAAATATTGAAATGTCATTATTTATCTGGTATATTTGTGACATAAAATTTAATTCGTCCTCTAAGGTTGATATTTTGTTTTGTAAAATGTTTTTGAATCTGTTCAAATATTTTCCAATTTGATCTTGTTGGTGGTTTATGTGTTCGGTAATGTTTTTTATTTGTAAGGTCATAAAACTACTTATTTGTGTTAAGTTGTCAAATTCATTAGTTAAATTTTCTCCTTTGTTGTACAAAATGTTCAATTTATTTGTTATCTGTTTTTCGTCGTTACTGTCCATGGTGCCTGCTATAATCTTAAGTCCTTTTCCGACTATATTGACCAGCCCACGCCGTGGTCTAAAATGAGGGTTCAGGTTATCTATTTTGGCTTTGAGCAAAGCGAAGTTTTTAGATATTGGATTAAGAAGAGGTTCTGTTTCTTTCGTTGTCCCTTTTAATTTCTTAATATTGTCTGCTATCAGTTCTAATGTCTGTTCATATTCCGTTACGTTCACGATGTGTAATATTTTGTTGTAGTTTTCTATTAATCGAAATTCTCCGGTTTTTATTGGTACGTAACCGTTGTTTTTTGTCAAGCCTTGTATCTCCACGTCTGTGTGTTATCAATTGCGACGAGCGCCATTATCAATATCCAAGTCGTCATCTGAAACAAAATTTTAAATATGTCATTTAGTGGCTCGAATAGTTGGGTTATCTCTGTCCTGGTATTTTTTCTTAGGTCTAACATGGGTTTTATATTTATGTCCTGTTTTCTTACTTTTATATGTTCTTCGTCGGTTTTTACAGCATCTATTTGTCTATATTTTCGACGGTTCTCTCCACCTCTAATTTATTTTATATAATTTATTCCTTCCTCAAGATCTACATCTTGCCTGTTTTCATTTAGTTTTTCAATGTATTTTCTTTTTTTGAAACGATTAATTCGTGAATTTCTCTGTATTTTTCTTCAGGCATTTTTCCATTTATAAAATCTATTGGTTTAATTCCCGTAGTACTATGTATGGTATTGTTGTAAAAACCTATAATCCTAAAAATTGTTCCTCAATTGTATCATCTTTGTTTTTCTCGTTGTGTCTCAAAAGTCGTATGTGTTCATTTATCGTATTATGTAAACGTTCTATATCTGCATTCGACGTGTGATTACTATTTGAGGTGTAATGTATGTTAATACCTTCCTCTTTTAGGAATTGTCGTAATGGAATAGCTTTAAATCCTAATTCGTTACCAACAATGATTTTACCATAGGTATTAATGAATTGCAATAATTTAGTTTTAAACTCTGTCCATGATCTACCAATTATCTGATAAACTACGGCAAATTTTGTAAATTTGTCTATCATAGTCATAAAATTTTTTTTATTTAATGTATAAAAAACGTCTATATGTACTATTTCAAGGGGTTGACTTGGTGTTTCCGTTACCTTCAGTGGTATTTTTGGCGGGTTTCTATTATATTTTTCAAGACAACATATCTCGCAATTGTTAATAAACATTGTTATTCTTGACTTTAAATTACAAATTATCCGTTTGAGCTCTTCGAAGACTGCTCGATAATTTCTGTTAACTTGTTTTCATCTTCAATATCATCTAATTTCACTTTACATTTTACTATTTTAAAATCTTCACAACAGTTCGTTGTAAGTATTCCTAAAAGTGTCATAAAATGTGTCATCGATTAATATAGCGTTAAGTTGTGTGGGATTAAAATGGTTCTTTAGTAAGGTGATCGTTGATGCTCGATCTAAATCTTTAATATAGAAAGTTTTTCTGCAATTTCTGAATATATTTGTGGTTTTGAATTTTGTTGATCCTGACGTTATTTTCAGTATCATTATTTGATTTTTGTAGAAATTTATAGGCGCATGGCTTTCCCTTATTCCAGTTGAGATCTCAATATTGTTAACTTCGGGTGTTTCAGGTATTATCCTCGATAATGCGTCAGCATTTCCATTTTTTACTCCTTTTTTGTACTTTATATCGTAATCGAATTCCGAAAGTTTAAGTCTCCACCTAACAAGTTTTGAGTTAGGTTCCTTAATTGAGAATAACCATGTTAAGGGTTTAGGTCCGTTTCTATTATGAATTTTCTTCCGAAGAGGTAGGATCGGAAGTATTTTGTTGCCCATACAATCGCCAGTAATTCCTTTTCGATGGTACTGTAATTTACCTCATGCTCGTTCAGTGTTCGACTAGCATAACATATTGGTCTGTTATTCTGTGATAGTATGGCGCCGAGTGCGAAATTACTCGCATCCGTATTTAATGTGAATATTTGGTTGAAGTCTGGATAAGCTAATACCGGGTCATTTGTTAGAATTTTCTTTAGGATTCCGAAAGATATCTCGAAGATATCTTCTTGAGATATCTCGTCATAGGCTTCGCCAATTGTGAGTAGTCTTTTATGAACTTTCGATAGTAACCGGTGAGACCAAGGAATGGTTTTATTTGTTTCGGGGTCTTTGGGGTAGGAAAATTTACAACACATTGTATTTTGGATGGATTGGGTTTTATTCCTTCTTGGGTAATAATATGACCAAGGAATTCAGTTTGCCGTTTTAAGAATTCGGATTTATCTAATTGTACTTTAAGATTTGCTTCCGTTAAGCATTTAAAGATTAATTTTAATGATTGTACATGTTCCTGTGGGGATGTAGAAAAGATTATTATGTCGTCGCGGTAGACAAGACATATTATGTTAATATAATCTTTTAAAACGGTATTCATTAATCTTTGGAAGGTCGCGGGTGCAGTTTTTAAACCAAAAGGCATTCTTAAAAACTCGTAGTGTCCTCCTTCGACTGTGAAGGCAGTTTTATGTACGTCTGCTTCGTCTACTTGTATTTGGTAGAATCCCTTTGCCAAATCTAAGGTAGTGAAATACATAAACCTTCCTAATTTATCAAGGATCTCTTCTATGTTCGGTATTGGAGACCTATCATCTATTGTGGCTTCATTAAGTTTCCTATATATATAAGCGCCCCGGTGGTCGAGTTGGTAGCGTGCTTGCCTATCAGCGTGGGGGTTGTGGGTTCGATTCCCACCAGAGGCTTTGGTCTGTCGCTGCAAAAATCAAGCCAAATGGTCTTTGTCACCCGGTTAACCCTTGGACCCAAAATTATAATATAAATTTACTTTGTATTGTAATTAATAATAAATAAATATCCTGACTGAAACAAGATTTCCATTGCTCCTTCCAAGTTACCTGGATTTCGGCAAGTTAAAATGGCTCAGGTATTTTTTCCTTGAAGACGTTTAATGCCGTCTTCATATTGTTTCTCTCACATTCGTTGGCTGCTGGTCCTGATCCCAATAGGCATATTGTCTTGTTACTAAGACTCCGTAGACGATTTTTAATTTCATTATGAAATTCGATGCTGTTGGTTTTAAAGTACACGCGTTTCAGTTTGTCAAAAAGTTCCTCTAGGCTACATCTTTCCCCGAAATTATTAATTAATATTGTCTTTACATCGTTCCATGATTGAGCTTGACAATTAATCTCGATGATTTCCCTAGCCTTTCCTTTCAACCTACTTTTTATGATATCGGGAAATAAGAGTTGAGAGGGTTCGTCATAAGTTCTTAAAAGTGGGTGAACTCTGTCAACTAGGTTAAGGAATGTCTGGAGATCTCGATAATCGCCGTTAAATTCTGGAAGTCGGTCAAGGTATTTTACTGGGTCTATGCTAACAGAACGGGGTGCGTGGTCGTCTACCATCTTTTAATTAAATGTAGATATTATAAACCGAAAGATTTAGTAGAAAACTCTATGAAGTTTCTGAAGTGTCTTTGTTCTTGAATTTTCTTGTTTATTAGATTTTCTCCCTTTTTTTCTGTTATCACTGGAGGGTCCCGTAGGAATCGCAGCAATATTTTTAAAAAAAATATTTATAAATCCTTTTTGTTTAGAATTTTCAAAGGATATATTTTTATAAAATTTAAGAATATATATTTTTTTTTGTTAGATTTTTTTTGTGTTTTTTTTTTTACTCTTAATTAAAACGTTATACAAATAACTGTTTAATTAATAAAACACATAAATAATGTGTATCTTCTGTTTCTGGAGTTGCGTTTATGAATCTTCTTTGGTGTGAAATTGGTATCTTCTATTGTATGGTAAAGATTGTCTTCTCTTGTGTGGTAGTTGATGAGGTTTTGTTGCACTGATTATTGGCTGGTGGTAGTTTTTTGTTACTTTATGTTTTTCTTTTTCTTGGCTTTAATGAATTCTGCCTTTGGTAAAGTTAGTTCAATTTATTTTGTCGTAGTTCTTGATATATATTTGACCTTTGTCACTTTATGTTTTTTTTTTTTCCTTTGGCATTAATGAATTCTTCTCATAAAATTATCAAATACTAGTTCACTTTAGTTTGGTGTATTTAAATTTATTTGTAAAATTTTCTTCCTTTTGTTTTATTATTATTATGTAGTTATTTTCACTTATTATTTTATTATTTTCACTTTGATTAAAAAAAACGTTTACTTCTTAATTAAAGTTAGTCCTTGTAAAAAGGTTAACACAGTGTCCGCGTTAATCGTTGAAACGAAAGAAGGAAACAAATTATTTTTTAACTAAGATCCTTTGCGCGGATCCTACCGCCACTTTTATGTTCAAATTAATTTTGAAACAAAAATTATTACAACTGAGTTGTGATCCCTTCGATTAATTCGAGAGGGCAACTCAAATAATGATGTTTGATGTCGTAACAGTTAGGTTAGGTTAGGTTGAATGGAGGATCGGTCATGCACCATGACCGTCTCATGTCATTGACATACACGTAGGCCAGCAATTCGGCCTGTTGTGCGCTCCTGATTTCGTCTACGAATTCCCTTCCCCCTTATCCTACGTTAGGAATTCGGTCCCCTCTATAAAGTTTCTTAAATTCCTTACGTCTATTGCTTTGACGGCCGATAGGTCATCTAAAGTGTCCTCTCCTAATTGGACTTTCCTGGCCTGCGAGAAAGCAGGGCAATGGCACAGGAAGTGTTCCGCCGTCTCGGCGCCCTCTCCGCATGCCCTGCATTCGTCGCTTTGGGAACATCCTATTCTACATAGGTGTGCCCTTAGACTAGTGTGCCCTGTGATGACCCCTACTAGCTTACTTAGTTCATTTTTATTAAACCCGAGTATTCTCTTTGTTTTATTGTAATCGAGATTTCCCCAGGTTTCTTTTGTGGTTCTTCCCACCTGTTCCTCTAGCCACCTTAAGGCATGGGTCGTCTTCATCCATTCCCTCAACTCCTTTTTTGTCTCAAGAAAAGGTTTGGACAGTTGCAGAGTATTTTGGTCGGATTCCCTTCCTATTTTAGCTAGTTCGTCAGCCTTGACATTGCCTGGAAACCCTTGGTGGCCTGGTATCCAGTTTATAACTATGTCGTTATTTCTCGATACGTCATTTATCATTTCCTTACAGTACATGAGTGTCCTTGATTTGACATTATCATCTCTGAGGGATCTAATAGCGTTTTGACTGTCTGTGAAAATACAGATAGTTTTTCCTGTGATTCTGTTCCGCAGCCATCCTAGGCATTCTGTGATGGCCTTGATCTCTGCTTGTAGAATCGTTGAGTACTTTGGTAATTGGTATGCAAATTCAGTCCTCGGATTGTGGATGTAGATCCCTATGCCTACTCCTAACTCGGATTTGGATGCGTCTGTGTAGCACTCCACTATTCCCTCATCTTGGGTGTATGTGTCGTGTTCTTGTCCGCGTCTATCTTCTATTCTTGTCGTGCAGTTCGCAACCACGTGTGTTTCTGAGATGCGGTCTGTCTGACAGTTTGTTGTCAGGAACCCTCCTAGGTGTTCCGATATTCTCTGATGTTGTGTTTGAGGTGCATCCTCAATCCACTCATTCAATGCCCTTAGTCTCCTTTCTGAGATCGCTGCCTCGGATTTGATTTGGATATCTATTGGGTGGATGTATAGCAGAATTTCGAGGGCGCTCGTCGGCGCGGTCCTCATTGCTCCGCATATTCCTACGCAGCAAATTCTTTGAATCCCTTGTAGTTTCTTCACGTTACATTTCTTTGTCATTGCCGTCCACCATACTATTGACGAATAAGTTATAATCGGCCTTATTACGCTTTTGTATAGCCAGTGCGACATGCTTGGGCGGATGCCCCATGTGGAGCCAATTGCTCTACGGCATATTGACCAGCATCTGAGGGCTTTTTCGGCTCTGCTGTTGATGTGATCTTTCCAGTTTAGTTTCCTGTCCAGAATTACTCCCAGATATTTAACGTTCGTGTTTATTTCTATGTTCTTGTTCCTGAAGCAAGGTTTGACGTATTGTGCAATTTTTGTCTTCCTTGTGAACAGACATAGTTCTGTTTTGTCCGGGTTGACGTTCAGTCCCCTGGGCTTCGCCCAGTTGTATGCCAGAGTTAGAACCTTTTCGGCATCTCTGCATAATTTGTTTGGATCTTTCCCCTTCAGAAGTATCGCGACGTCGTCTGCATAGCAGACTGGCTTGAATCCTTCATCAGTCAGCATCCTTAGGAGATTGTTTATTGTAGTCACCCACAGGAGTGGTGATAATATACCTCCCTGTGGTGTCCCTCTGTGTACTCTCTCCCTTGTATTTATGCCGTGGGATTCGCAATTAATCCATCTATGCCTTAGCATATAGCTGACCCAGTCGATTATCGACCTGTTCACTCTAAACTGGTCTAAGGAGTGGATTAACGTCTGCGTGCTCACGTTGTTGAAGGCCCCCTCTATGTCGATAAAAACACCAAGTGTATATATTTTATCGTCGAAAGAGCTTTCTATGAGATGCACTACCTCATGCAGGGCTGTCTCTACTGATCTTCCCTTGACATAGGCGTGTTGTTGAAATTTTAGTTGATCGCTCGGGATCTGTCTTTTAATCATAGAGTCTATCAATCTCTCATTAGTTTTTAATAAGAATGATGTGAGGCTTATGGGTCTATAAGCCTTACACATCGCGTAGCTTTCCTTCCCCGGTTTTGGTATGAAAACAACTCGTGCTTCTTGCCAGTTTCTGGGGATATAGGCTAGTCTGAGGCAGGATGCAAAGATGCCTGCCAGGTGTTTTCCCACTATATCTATGCTCCTTTGTAGAAGCGCCGGGAATATGCCATCCGGTCCAGCCGCCTTAAACGGAGAAAAGCTTTTAACTGCTTCTCTAACCATTTCTGGCGTGATGTTCTCAGGTGTATGTTGTACTTCCCTGGTCGGACTGAGTTCCTCTATTGGGTCCTCTGTGCCTGTGTGGAAATGTGTGTTTATTAACAATTGTATTGATTGTTCTAACGTTTCTGTTTTATTCCCGTCTTTGTCCACTAAGGCTTCCACCTGTGTGTGTGTCTTAGATAGAAATTTCTTTATTTTAGACATGTCGTTAACGGTGTCGACCTGTTCGCAGAACAGTCTCCACGACCTTCGTTTCGCCGTTCTTAGTACTTTGTTGTACAACAGTTAACCAACCCAATGGTTCGGTAGTAGAACCATCAGTACTATTTTCACTGTCAGTAATAAAAAATTTTTGATTACAAAAAAATTTTTTTTTGAACAGAGGTAAAGAGAAAAACTTAATTTTACCCGTATATAAAAAATTTAGCGCTTAAAAATATTATTTCCTTGACAATTATGAATATACACTAAGCGTCATAAGTCTACGCTCCCAACTCATTACCAACTATTACTGCCAATAAATTAAGTCCAGTGTTCACAAAACAAAAAAAATTTATATATTAACCCTTTGACGACCAATTGGGAACCACTGGAAAATTTTAAATTTTTTTTGGAAATTCATGATGAGAAATAGGACATTTCTATACAAAAGTTTTTGTGAAATATTTTTTTGTTAACTCCATCATTGAAAAAAACTATGGGACATATATGTCCCATTGGTCGTTAACGGTCATTACTTGCTAACAAATAACATGATCCTAGCAAGTGAAAATTTTACCGTTTTCTTTGTTTTTGCTAGGAATTCCAAACGATAAAACCAGTTTTTTTCGTTGTTGGTTGTAAATCAATTAGTTTGCGTCACGCGGTTAATGAGAACAGTCTTTTTTTAAGCTTGGAGTTTTATTTATAATATATTGTCATTGTATTTGAAGTGATTTTGCAAGATGAAGAGAATACGTCGTTTTTATGTTACTGATGAGGAAATAGTGCAATTAATAAATGCATCAGACAGCGAAAATGACGAGAATCGGCTGGATTTGGATGAGGAAGATATTGCATTTCTCGAAGAAGACGTCGGAAATTTAGATGCTGGAGCCGAAATTGAGATTGAGGATGTGCTTCTTTGTGAAAAACCGTCAACAAGCAAAGATAATATTTTGGAAGAAACAGTAAATCTAGCTATTTCCCAACCCAAAATCGCTCAGGAGCTACCAGTGGTATTCAAATGGAGAAAAACTAGAGTTAATTATATTCCACCAATATATGCTGACCCAGAATATATATACGGAGAGGTTTTACGTCCAAGTGTACGAGCGGATGATGAAGTACCCAGTGTAATAGAAGTCTTGAATGCTGTTTGTAACTTCGACACTTTATTGAAAGAAATCATTTACCAGTCGAAGATTTATTGTGAACAAAAAGGTGTTGTATTTGCGATAAGTATTGATGAACTAAAAGCTTTTTTTGGGATTATTTTGGCAATGACTATACACCGACTACCAGATACCAGGCTTTATTGGTCAACATCGCCACTATTCTCAATGCCAATCATTTCCAGTGTTATGACTCGTTTACGGTTTGAAGAAATACGTTCAAGTTTGCATTTTGCAAACAATGCTGAGCAGCCAAGTCGTAACAATCCCAAATATGATCGAGCATTTAAAATTCGACCACTGTTGAAACATTTTAATGAGGCATTCGGAAATGCTATGAGTGAGAGCAAATTTCAATCCATTGATGAGCACATGGTGAAATTTAAAGGGCGGAACATCATGAAGCAATACATGAAAGATAAACCAATAAGTTGGGGATTCAAACTATGGTGTCGGTGCGATGCCAAAACTGGTTATTTGCATAAAATTGATATTTACACTGGAAAAAAAGAACAAAGAGAAGTTGGCATTGGTGAATCAGTTGTCTTGGAGATGTCCGCTGGACTTGAAAATATGGATATCGAGATATATTTTGACAATTTTTTCAATAGTCCGACATTATTGCATAAACTGAAAATGAAAGGCATAAAAGCTTGCGGCACAATGCGGCGCAATCGTTCACAAATGCCAAATTTTGAAGCTGATAAAACTTTTAAGCGGGGTGACTTCATAAGTTTCGAGTCAGAAGGAGTTACCATTGTGAAATGGATGGACAATCGTGCTGTGCATATGGGGTCTAATTTCCTAAATCCCAATGATACCGTAAGCGTTAAAAGACGTCAGGCTGGATCTGCAGACAAGATATCCGTGAAATGTCCGAAAATGATAACTGATTACAATAAAGGAATGGGAGGTGTTGATGTTATGGATCAAAAAAAAGTAAGATCATTATTTTTTTAACCAAAAAACAATACTAAAGTTTACTTTTTCAGTCATACTACGAATGTAACCGCAAATCGAAGACTAAATTCTATCTCCGTTTATTTTTTGATTTATTTGATTTGGGTGTACTGAATTCATATATTGCGTACGAAAAAATTTGCTCAAATAATTTAACTTCATCCTCCATAACGCTTTTGGAGTTTCGTTCTCAACTGGCTATTCAACTGATCGGTTCTTTTACGAGCCGAAAATATGCTGTTAGCTCAACACCACGAGAAGGGCCCAAACGTTCAAGGATGACTGCTAATCTCTCGTTAACTGGACATCAAGTTACCAGAATGGCTGATGGAATGAGAAAACGATGTGTTGTTTGCACTAAAAATGGCAAAGAAAATCGAACAAATACACTTTGCTCCATTTGTGATAAGCCATTTTGTTTTACGAAAAATAGAAATTGTTTTGAAAGTTATCATGAATAACTTCTGTGTTATGTGCGGTACTTTGTTTTTTTGTTTTTATCAATGAATTATCTTTATGTTTTTTGTGTTCTTTTGTTCAATGAATCTGTTTTTAGTTTGTGTTTTTTCGCTTATTTCCAATAAATTCCTTCTAAAAACTAATAAAAGCTATTTGAAAATATCAAGTAAAGTTTTACCTTTGACGACCAATGGGACACATATGTCCCATCAGATTTCAAGGATCTACCAAAAAGGGTAATAACTAATTTAAAATTTCTATTTATGTCTGTCAACATAAGAGATTGATACACCATGTGACAAAAAGTTTCTGATTATTTATTAGATAACAGTAAAGATACAGCACATCGACAATTGTAAAAAAAAAATCTTAAAATTTTGACTTTGGGATGACCTTGAACGATTTTCTAAGAACTTAGCACAGATTTTAGAGAACTTACTAAAAGCCTCATGTGTTTTGTATCGACGGAAACAAGTCTTACAAAAATCGGTCTAAAAATGTTTCCTAAACAGTAAAAAGTTCATATGGGACATATATGTCCCATTGGTCGTCAAAGGGTTAACTGTTGTTTATAGTTCAGTCAACTTCGACGACTCCCATTTTTTTCATACATGCAGAACACAGGAAAAATAACGGCATTTTTTTCAGTACGTCTGTAGTTAGGCAGCATCAAAAGTGTAAGCTCATACCATGAAAGCTGTCTATATGTATTCAGTACGTGGACATTGACTGTCATTCACATATCATTTTGTCTGCATACTTGTAGCAGAGATAATTTTATGATTTTTTTTTTACCGGTTTGCACAATTATTGTACAATGCCTGCTAAAAGAAAAGAAATATCTGTAGACTAAAGGAAAATAATTATAAAATTTTTTGAAGATGGTCAAAACTATCGTGAAATTGGAAGAACTATGGGAAGGTCATGGACATCGGTTCGAACAGTACTTCAGAATTTTAAAAAAAACAGGAATAATAACTTCCAAGCCAAGATCGGGTCGTCCACGGAAATTAACAGATAGAGAATCCAGAGGCGTCGTGACCACTATAAAGAAAAATCCGAGAACAACTGCATATCAAATAACAACAGATGTCCAACAAAAGTTCAAAAAGTCGATTAGTGTGTCCACTGCCAGAAGAATTCTAAGAAAGGCTGGTTACCATGGTCGCGTAGCCCGAAAGAAACCGTTCATTTCGTTGGTCAACCGAAAAAAACGAATTGCGTTTGCAAATAAGTACGTGAACATGCCCTCAGACTTCTGGAAAAAGGTAATTTTTTCTGACGAAAGTAAATTCTGCATTTTTGGGATCAAGGGCAAACAGATTGTGTGGAGAAAATCGGGAACCGCACTTAATAGAGAAAATTTACTGCCAACAGTTAAGCACGGTGGGGGAGGAGTGATGATGTGGGGATGTATGGCAGCTGGAGGAGTAGGTAATTTTGAATTCATTGAGTCAACAATGGATAGATTCGTCTATCTAGACATATTAAAAAGGAATTTAAAGCAGAGTGCCCAAAGATTGGGGTTGTCCAGTGAATATTACTTTCAACAGGACAACGACCCAAAGCACACTGCCGAAGTTGTGAAGTTTTGGATACTATATAATATACCAAAAACACTGCCGACTCCCCCGCAATCACCAGATATTAATTGAACACCTATGGGCCTTACTAGAGAAGAAAATCCGCCAACACAACATAACCAGTAAAGCAATGCTAAAGGAAGTAATCAAGAAAGAGTGGGAAAGGATTAGGGCGGCAGAGACTACACACCTTGTTGATTCAATGCAAAATAGATTGAGAGAGGTTCTCAAACGTCGTGGATATCCGACGCGATACTAAACAATACGTGTTATTATGATTTTTTACACTTATTTAGTTTTTTTTATGAATGTTATAGTTATGAGCGTAGACTTTTGGCGCGAAAGTTTTTGAAATGAATTAATATTTTGGTTGTTTTTATGAAAACTATTAGTAATAATGGACAAAATGATCACTTATAATAAAGTACCTGAAGTACAATGTTTATTTCATAAAAAATAATTACCTTAAAATTAGTTTTATTTAATTTTTTAACTATTTAACTATAATGCACCAAGGGAGCGTACACTTATGACACCGAGTGTATGTATTAAAATATATTCGGCTTACGAATTGCTGCTTGTTGAACAATTTCTAAATGTCACTAGTTGCTGCTTCCGGCTGTTTTGGTATGCTTTCTTCTGCTGTTGCTAACTTTTCCCAGTGTTTTCAGAGCGAGTTCCTTCAAGTTCAATTTTTCAGAGTTCGATTTTATTTTTGTTTTGGAGTTTAATAGTTCACTTTTTAAATTTTAGATTATTTAGGTTAAACAAATTTTTGAGTTTAATCTTAGAGAGTTTAAGAGTTAGGAGTTTATTAGTTTTTAATTAGAGTTTGCTCGTTTAAAGTCTTATTTTAATAGTTTAAAAATTTTTTTGAGAGCTTAATTTATTTTTAATTATTTACTTTCTTTTTAGTTACTTTTTTTTGGGGTTGATTAGTCCATTATTTCTTAATTTAGTTTGCTTTTAAGATTCTAATTTTTTAATTTAGAGTTTAATATTTATTCACTTCTTTGAATAATTTTTTTATCTTAAAGTTCACTTTTAAAGTTTTAATTTTAAAAACTTTTTTTATTTTCCAATTTTTACTTATTTACTTATTTTTAGTTAATCTTACTAGTCAAGGCTGGCACATAATACCACTCGTTTGCTTCATGCTACTAGAGAACCTTTTTCCTAGATTTACAGATTTTTCCATTTGCTCGGGCGCGTGTTTATGAAATAAAACAACGGATTTGCTTGAGTTGTTCTTTAGTTTTTATTTTTATTTTTTTTCAGTCTTACAGACTTACTTTTCGATTTACTGGAACGAAACTAACTTTCATTGACTTAAATCTAAAGTATTTATAATATTAAGGTAAGAACCAAATGAAAACAATTCTTAAGAATTATATTTGGTGTGAACCAAATAAAAACAATTCTTAAGAATTGGGGTTCATGGGAGCGGAAATCAATTTATGAAATAATTGCAAACTTAGCGTCTGCAAATATTTGGCAAAACCCAGCAAACAAATTAAAAGGGTTAGGTAAAAAACCCAACAAACATTTTTGACCTTAACTCGCCCATCGATACACAACAAGCGACCGTAATAAAAGTAGAGAAATTGCAACGCAGCCGTAATAAAATATTGAACCCTTTTTGTTTGTTACCAAAATCGTTGATAGATGTGAGCATTGAGTGTAAAGAAGAGAACGCCTTCGGATTCATACAATTCATACTTCGGGAGTACAATGTAAATTAATATTTTTATTGGTAGCAAGACCAAAAAAAAAATAATCTTTGTTGGTTGAATTAAAAATACGAACTAATTGTATTTATATTGGTAACTTTCGGTCTGTATTTTATGTTAACTAAGCTATTCAGTTGAAGTTCTAGTCAGCGTCTGGAAGTGGTTGTCGGTATTGTGCTGGTCAGCGATTTGTGTTTGATTTGGTTGCCGGTGTCAATGTTCGATGACATGCGTCGCACATTTTGTTGTAGTTAGCAAAATAAAGAGTTCAGTGTCTTTGGTGTTAACACCTCCCCTCTTAATACAGCGCGTCCTCGATCGGTCAGAAATATGGAATGCGAGAAACTCTTCGTATTTCCTGTGTTTCAATCTGCTGATGTTCCGATATTTCTGGCATGGAAATATGAGTAGGGGTATCACATGGTTATGAATTGATAGTAGGTGGAGTGATAACCAATGTATTTTTTCTTCTGCATATTCCGGCTTTTATAAGTAAGATAATCCCTCCGATTATTTCGAGAGGGCGATTCAATAAAACGACCAATCTATTTGGAAGTGATATTATTTCTGCTTTATTAAAATGTTTGAGTTTTACATTATGGTTCTTAAAATTAACTTATGTTCTTTCAAATCCCTTACTATGCATAATTTCTGGTTTATCGATTTGTTTGTTTGTTATAGCGTCTGTTTCGTTTCCTGCCTACATTGTAGTTGGGAACGAACAGTAATATTTTGATCGGTAAGCAAGGTGTGTTAAATGTTTAATACTATTGGATACAAAGAAATTATTTGGAATCGCAACATTGTCGTTCCAAATAATATGGTGTTATTTTTTCGGTAATTATGCGAACAATTGTATTTTATATGTTTACATTATTATTTTGATCGATAAGCAAAAATGTAGTAAGTGCACCGAAAAAATTCCGCCGAATCCGAAGATTGATAAACCCGTATCAATTCTCGTATAAATTGAAAAGTATCAAATATAGATTAAAAATATCAGATTGATACTAAAAATATCAAATTAATAGTTTTTAATATCTATCTGATACGAAAATCATCATATTAATACTGAAGTGTTTTACACTGGCGTATTAATTTTTCGTATTAATATTACATTTTCAATATCCGAGCAATTCTTTAATGAAATTACATTTTAATATCATTTTTATGTTAGATCAGTATCAAAACTATATTTTGCGTATCATTATTTCATAAATCTTATCAAATAGTCATTTCTAGTATCAATTTGATGTTATTTCGTTTCAAATAACGTTTTACCATAATATTACAATATTAATGTATATTTCACATTTTTCGTATCAAAGTTGACATTGATTTCGATTGCCTTATTTACTCTGTATAAGTGCGAGAAGGTAAGAGATCAGTACCGTTATTATATTTCATGCAAGCGTGCTCATAGCGTCATTGTGATTTTGTTTCTGCAAGTAGACGCGTGTAAACCTGTGAACCAGTGAGGATTAAACTTTAAAAGTGTAATTGTGAACAAATCAATTCGATATAAAAAGAACAAACATTTCAAAAATAGTTCTAAATAAGACAATACAAACAATAAAAAAACAATATACATAAAACTTTATTTTGTGATAAACATACTTGTGGTAAGTATATCAAACATACAGTGTATATAAAATCTTCTTGATCCAATTTGTGTCAGAAAGAACAGAAAAGAAGTGTAATTAAACATAAAAAACAGTCTAAACAATCAATTATGCATAGTGAATATATGTAAATTAAAGTAGTCCAAAGTTTGTGGGTTTTATTTAGGATTAGCTCTCGCTTAATCCTTCTTTATTTGACCGGTATGACCGAGTTCTTTGAGTTCCGTTAGTAAACTAAAGATAACCCTAGCTTAAATATTGTCTCGAAGATATCGCTGCCCATTGCCGTTGCTACTATGTGAATCAGGCAGAATGCCTGACGTAGCTACTCGTGTGTGGTGTCGTGTTGCCTTAACATAAAGATGTTGCTGCCCGTTGCCGTTGTTACTATGGAAGCAGCCAGCATGCTTGACGTTGTTGTTCGTGTGTGGTGTAGAGTTGCTCGAGAGGCCGCAGACATGGTGTCAGCAAAATAACGGTGGGAATGCAAATTAATAAAATCACGGAGTTAACTGTAGCGTGTTAACTTCTCCCTCGCTTAAGCGAGAGCCGTCCTCGGATCTTCCGAAACTATCAATGGCAGCTTGGATGGCACAGCTCTGCAGATCCCTCTCTCGTCTCCGGCGTAATTTGGCGAAGCAATATACGATCACAGCCGCCACCATTATGAGGGTGAACGTAGCTGGACCCGCGATCAGCGTATTTTTAATATTCCCGATGATTCTCAAGTTCTCTACGCTTAACCTTTTGAGATACGGCAGACTTAATAATTCCTCATGGCCAGTTATGTTGATACTCGTAATCGCTGCTGAGCCAGGTATTTTAAATGGCAACCCCTTTGTATTTTCATAGGTGGTTCCATTAATTTGGATCTCACCCTCGAAGGTAGTTAAGAACGTTCCCGTGATTGTTTTGGTGTTTTCTGTGGTTCTTACTCTGGCAGTGTTGTCGTTGACTATGATGATGCCGTCGTCGACGACGACGACTGGCTCGAGGTGGCTAGGTCGGGTAGTGCAGTGAGCTAGGCGGCCGGAGTGGACTTGTTGGGCACATGAGGGATGGGGCAGCTCTCTACAGAATGTTGACGTGAGTGTGGCAGTACAATGCCCTATCGCAAGTATTTCGTTCTCGCAATCGGCAACGGTGTTCTCGTCAAAGTGCAGGACCTTTTCGTTATGTTGAACTGGAAACAATATTATTTTCTTACATACTATTCTTGGTCTAGGGTACTTAATTAGGAAATGTAGGAAATCATTATCTAATAAGACCTTAACGTATGAAGACTCCATTATATCTGTTACAGTTGTGTTAGTAGAGTATCGGTACATAATTTTTCTTAAGTCTTCAGAATCTAAAAGTAAAGGATTTATAATCCCTATCTTTGCAAGGGTGACGGACAACAGCAATGTCTCGATTTCCGAAATAATAATCCTATTTCTGGCCAATAGTGTTTCATACAAATGGCCCGTATCGATCTGTCCTTTTCCTGATTCTCTTATTATATTATTAACAGCATCTGTCAGCCTATTTATCTGGTCCTGCGTCTTTGTATTTATGGCTATCTGCGTATTTTCCGCATTTATTAGTTCTTGCTGTTTGAATTTCAGATTCTCAAAGTCGTCAAAATCTGGTGTCCCGGCGATCACTTTAAGGGCCGTACCTAATACATTAATGCTTCTAGCGTGCCTGTGGTGGACGTTTAGTGACGCCAAAAGATTCACTATGTGTTGTACATCGGACACCATTAGTCTCTTCATGTGGGATAGGGGAAAATGGTCTGTGAGTCGTGTCGTTTCCTCAGCTATCTCTGCGTACCTGGTCAAGTTCGAACTATGTCTTAGGTAGTCGAAGTCCCGCCAAATGATGACACTACCGTCCATAATGGGAATGTAGTCCGAGTTAGTGTAATTCGTTAATTTTGGTGTCGTTGGCCATATGAGTACTGTCACGGTCAAAATCCTAAAAGATGAAGTTAGAAACAAAATAGTCATAAACGAGGAAACGATGGTAGGATGACTTCTTTATCTCAAGTTGTCCTTATGGACCACCCTCCCTTTAATAAGAACCGTAGTTCCCAAGTCTGCTTCTACTTTTTCTTCAGAATATAGTGGGGTAAGTTTATTTCCTAACCTCCTGTTGTTTTTGACCAATACAGACTCTCCCAATTGAAACGTTCTATTCTGCCTGGAAGTATTGTTTCTTTCCAATAACGCCCGTTGAGCCTCTGTTATTCTTTCTCTTATCTCCTCCCTAATGTCAGAAGATGCGGAGTATATTACGTCAATCGGTCTTTTTTTCGTCACAGAGTGAATTGTCCGATTATACTGTACCGTTGCAAGTAAAATGATTTCAACCGTGCTGTCGATCTTCTTTTCCAATTTAAGGCACCTTGCGATCTCCAGAAGAGTGCTGTGGAACCGCTCGACTTGTCCGTTCGAAGTGCTATGAAGGGGGGGCGCGTTTGCAACCGAAACACCAAACTGGTTCCGTAGCATGGATGTAATAGTTTCGGATTTTAGTGATGGTTCATTGTCGCAGTAAATATTTTTTGTGTCCGGGAAAAAATTCATTAACTGTATAATTGGGGGCGTCAAATCTACAATAGTGCGCGAAGGAATTACCTGAACCACAGCGAATTTAGAAAACTTGTCAATACACGTGAGAAAGTATTTTTTGTCGGTGGAAAATATATCAATGTGTAGCATTTCCCCCGGATAAGATGGTTTAGGGGTTGCACCAATCTCTTGTCTACACGGGTGCCTATCGTATTTCGCCTTTGTACAGATCCTACAATTTGCCACGACCTCGCTTGTTACTTTCTCGGAAAGTAATAGTCAAGGAGAATTTGCTTGACATTTTCTTGAGCCGCCCTGTGAGCTCGGTTATGTTCCGTATTATTCTGTCTGCTCATTTTTGTCGAAAATGTCAAACACCATTTTCTTACAGTACCAGAATTTGGTAGATGGGAAGCATCTAACCAGTTCGTGTTGAATGGTAGCCAACGTTGGCAAATCGCAATGTATTGCGTTCACCACGTTTGGGTTCACTGCCAGTTTGGCCTCTTCGATAAGAGCGTTCTTATCCGAGAATTCGATGACATGTCGAGTTTTTTCAGAGAATAAAATGAAGTTTTTCTTTCTCGCGAATAGTGCTTCTTCCAAGACTATTTGGTTTCTGAAACAGTTTAGGGGTTTGTCCGTCGTTTCGATCGTGTATGTAAAGGAACCCTCGCTGTGAACGGTCGCAACATCGGAATGTGTTTCCTGTTCCAAGGTATGGATATTCTGACGTGACAAAGCGTCCGCGACGTAATTCTCCTTACCAGGTTTGTAGAAAATCTTTGCATTTTGTTCGTCTATAAATGCTTTCCAGCGCTTAATCTTAGCGTTAGGGTTTCGTTCTGAAACTGCAAACGTAAGTGGCTGGTGGTCCGTATCAGAGAAAAGATTGAGACTATTCGTTTTTATTCCGCATTCATACAATCGTTGCTTTTGCCATGCTATTGCTATCATTCGTTGTTTTTGTTGATTGTCTTATGCACACTCATAGAACCAATCGCACCATTCGCACCATTCGCTTAGTATTCGTTGCTCTGGTGTGTTTATAAGTATGCAGTGTGAAGAAATTTTGGCAAAACTTAATGCTTTACTTTATTTTCCAATTTTTGTTTTTGTTGTTGTTTTAACCGAAAATATATCAAAATGTTCCATTTATTGTTTTATTTGGTTTTATTTCACAAGTTTGATCTTCGTATTTATGTCAAAAAAAATACGTTTTTTTCAATATGCATGCAGACCATTCGTACCAATCGTTCTATATTCGTTG
Source organism: Hydrotaea cyrtoneurina (assembly GCA_958296145.1). Classification (NCBI taxonomy): domain Eukaryota; kingdom Metazoa; phylum Arthropoda; class Insecta; order Diptera; family Muscidae; genus Hydrotaea; species Hydrotaea cyrtoneurina. Next base: position 55,026,501 of record OY282515.1, on the reverse strand, counting down.
CTTTTGCGATTGGTATGAATGATAAGCAGAAGGCAAGCAATGCAATGCATGGAATTCGTCATACTCACATTTTCTGAATGGTATCATGAGTTGCTTTACTATAATGATGTCTATTGACAACAATATGCATATATTTTGTGATTGCATTCAAAGGCATTAAATATGCCAATCAAACCGTTCTCTGGTCCGTATAAATATTCAAGTCTCTCACGCCATAGAGATAGTTCCTAAGTTTCCCCAGTGCCCACACTATGGCCAGCAATTCGCGTTCATTTGTAGCGAAGTTCAGTTCTCTGTCTTTAAGTGTTCTGGAGATCATGGTGATCGGTCTACCCCCTTGTGACAGAACTGCCCCCAAACCCAATGAAGAAGCATCTGTAGTCAAATCGAATGGCTTCTTAAAGTCTGGGTAAAGGAGTAAAACATCCTCGGAGGCTAACATCTCCCTTAGCTTGTCAAAAGCCTGAGCTTGACTCCCATTAAAATCCACCCGGATTTTCTTGGACTGATGGGCACTGACTTTGCCATTTTCACCCTTCAATATATCGGTAAGAGGCTTTGCTATTGAGGCAAAATTCTTAATGAAACACCTGTAATAACTTGCTAATCCTAAAAACGATCTTACGTTGAACAGCGTCGTTGGGCGTTCATAGTTACGGATTGCATTCACCTTATCGGGACTCGTCCTGATGCAATCTCTGGATACGACAAATCCGAGGTATTCGACACTTTTCTTAAAAAAATGTGACTTTTCCCTAGAGACCCTCATATTTGCCTCATACAGTCGACGCAGTACCCATCCAACATGTCTGACATGCTCATCTTCGTTTTCCGAGAAAATTATCACATCGTCCACGTAGACGTAGCATGTTCTCCCTATCTGCTCCCTAAGGACGTCGTCAATTGCTCTCTGAAAAATACTGGGAGCATTTTTCAAGCCGAAAGGCAATCTGCAGAATTCGTATTTCCCGTTTCCAACGGAAAATGCAGTCTTCTCCCTATCCTGTTCTGCGAGAGATATTTGATGGAACCCGGATTTTAAATCAAGAGTGGTGAAATATCTAGCCCTGCCCAGGTTTGACAGAATAACCGCCACATCCGGAATAGGGTATTTGTCGTCAACGGTCTTTTGATTTAATTTCCTAAAGTCGATGACGAGCCGTTTCTTGGCATTGCCATATTCATCCTTGCCTTTCTTATCGACCACCCAGACCGGGTTGTTATATGGCGACCTAGATGGCCTGATTATGCCATTTTTCAGTAAGTCCCGCACCTCGCCATTAACGAAGTCAGCCACGCCCATTGGGTAGGGATACAATTTTGAGTAGATCGGTTCGTCATTTTCAGTGCGGATAGTTGCCACGACATTCGTATTATAAGGCAGCGCCTCGTTAGGATTCGCAAAAACTCCTAAAACATTTTTCATCATTTGTTGAAAATTTTTGGCAACGGTTTGAGGCACTATTATGTCCTCCACCTGTGTAAAGTTCACATTGGCACATTTCAAAAATTTAATCTCTTCTGAACCAAATTCTGTCTGGATTTCCTTGTTCTTAAAATCTAACTTTGCACTTGTCTGCGTTAGCAAATCAAGGCCAATTATACCATCGAAGGTTGAAAGTGACGGCAATATGAAAAATGCAGTATTTGTATTAAATAAGTTGATAGTACACTTCTTATTGACCGTGTTGAAACCATGGATTGATTTCACTAGGAATGGTTTGTCTACCGGAACTATATTACCAAGTTCCTTTAGGGGTTTTATGTAGTTCTTGGATGCCCCTGTGTCAATTAATAATCTAATAGTTCTCCCTGCGACTGTCCTTTCTATGAACGGTAGCAGAGAGTTTTGTCTAAAAAATTAATCTGGTCGAAATCTTCTTCATCATCGATCTCTGATGCCACCGACTCCGCTTTCTCCTGATATTCGTTTGGATCCTGTTCGTCTGTTTCCTGCGAAACAAAATTGATCCTTTGCTGTTTAGGACCTGTGAATCTAGCAGAGCCATTATGTTGTCTCTTCAACGCTTGTCCGGAGGCCTCATTATTAAAATACTGAGCCCGCGATGGTTCAGCGTGTTGTCCCCGCACTTCGTTGTCATGGTACGGTAAGTGAGATGGACGACTATTGCCCGCCCGGAATTTTGTCGATTGCCTAAATCGTACAGAATCATCAACATCCATTGGTTGGACGGGATCCTCCCTCTGGGGAGAATTGTTGCGATAGCCCTGACGTTTTGAAAAATGTGGATTTTTAACCGCTTGGCCACCTGAAAAATTGTTCCTATTCTGTCGTTTCTCCTCAAGGGATTTTGCGTAGTTGGTAGCAAAAATGTATCTCTCGTGATTAGACTCAACCTCCTGCGCTAATGCCAGAGCCGAAGGTAAATCGTTCGGCCGGGCCGAAAAAAGGACATCACTCAACCCCTTTTTAGTTCCAGATATAAACACCCGGAGTGCATCCATTCTATACTTCTCATTTATGGATGCCGCAGTGGACCTGTCATATGTCATGATGGTCTTGTTCGTCAAAAGAGTAAGTTTTTTCTCGACCTCATCGTAAAATTGCAACAGAGTCATATTCCCTTGACGGAGAATGGAAAGCTCCTGTTCAATCAAATAAATAGGGCGTTTGTCAGAGTACGTGAAATCAAGGCGATCAATGATTGCCTTGAAGTTAAGGACTGTGTTAAAGGACGACAGTATCATATCAGCTGGTCCCTTTATCTTATTCCGAATTATGGCAACCGCCTGGTAGTGTTTGGAGCTACCATCAAAATTTTCAAAAATTTTATAGGCGGTATGTGCCGCCTGACGCCACGAGACATACGTTTCCTGCTTCCCTTCAAAGTCCGGCAAAGATTTCACTATGTCCAGTGGTTCGTCGCATTGTCGCCCTGCAACTATTTCTATTTCTTGATAAGGTTCCACCTGAGGAGTCGTAAGTACAACCTGGTTAAACCGCTGGTTCACTTCTTCTAGTTGTTTCTCAAATGCGGTCTTTTGCGTCCTTAAGGCTGTGGAAATAGCAACCTCCATCATAACCCTAATTTGGTCCGGTGTCATCGCCATTGTGCTTTCGTTCCACCAATTGTCCTGCCTAGAGTCACTTACTTTCCTATCCACCGTCAATTTGCCAAGGCCCTCGACTACTTCTTCCAACACAGATTGTTCCCTACTCATGAACTACGGCCCTTGCAAAGATTTACAATGTTGTCATATTTTTAAGTAATTCTACTTACACAATAATATAATCTATCATTATTCCTTGATGCCGTTGTTGCCTTTGATGCTGTTGTTGCTTTTGATGTTGTTGTTGCCTTTGATATGCTGTTGTTGCTTTTGATTCCGTTGTTGCTTTTGATGCTGTTGTTGCTTTTGATGTTGTTGTTTTGTTGCTTTTGATGCTGTTGTTGCTCTTGATTCCGTTGTTGCTTTTGATTCCGTTGTTGTTTTTGATGCTGTTGTTGCTTTTGATGTTGTTTTGTTGCTTTTGATGCTGTTGTTGCTTTTATTTTTATTCTTGTCTTTCAAAGGTAAAGGTTTTACACTTTTTTGAATTTTGTCCTTGATAATCAATCACTTCACTGTTGTTCAACAATAATATGATCTATCATTACTCTTTGAAGCTGTTGTTGCTTTTATTTTTACTCTTGTCTTTCAAAGGTAAAGGTTTTAGTTGACCTTTTTTTAATTTTTGTTCTTGGTAATCAACCACTTCACTGTTGTTCACTAAAACTTTTCACTAAAGCCCCACGTTGGGCGCCAATTAAAGTAGTCCAAAGTTTGTGGGTTTTATTTAGGATTAGCTCTCGCTTAATCCTTCTTTATTTGACCGGTATGACCGAGTTCTTTGAGTTCCGTTAGTAAACTAAAGATAACCCTAGCTTAAATATTGTCTCGAAGATATCGCTGCCCATTGCCGTTGCTACTATGTGAATCAGGCAGAATGCCTGACGTAGCTACTCGTGTGTGGTGTCGTGTTGCCTTAACATAAAGATGTTGCTGCCCGTTGCCGTTGTTACTATGGAAGCAGCCAGCATGCTTGACGTTGTTGTTCGTGTGTGGTGTAGAGTTGCTCGAGAGGCCGCAGACATGGTGTCAGCAAAATAACGGTGGGAATGCAAATTAATAAAATCACGGAGTTAACTGTAGCGTGTTAACTTGTATACATATGCAAAAAATAATTTATTATTAAAAGTTAGTTATTGCACATTTTAATTAAAGCGCATTAAAAGCATGTGTCATCCGTTTAATACTATTTCGTATCAATTAGATATTATTTCGTATCTAATGCATACAATTTCATATCAATTTGATAATATTTCGTATCCGTTTAACACTATTTCGTATCAATTAGATATTTTTTCGTATCTAATTGATACTATTTCGTATCAATTTGATACTATTTCGTATCCGTTTAATACTATATCGTCTTAATTAGATATTATTTCGTATCTAATTGATACTATTTCGAATACGTATTTTACTTTCAAGCAAGAAGGTTGAAAAAATAAAATAAATCGAAGCTATCAAAAAAAAAAAAAAATCTGAATTTTCAAATAAATCAAAAGGAAATTTATTTTTCACTTACTGGCGGAAATAATAAAGATTTTCCTATCAAGGAGATGAAGAACTCATCCCAACAGGCTGGCGTACAATCTCCAGGAAAAAAGATTCCTCCAGATAAAGATAAATTTTCTGGAACTCGTAAGACAAAATCGATCCCGGTGGACAAGATAATGGGAAGGCACCAAACGAAAGATTTTCAAGAAATTACTGGCCTGCATGAAGGCCATCTCTCCTCTGATGAAAAAGTGAATGGCAGATCCTGCAATTCAGTGACTGGAACAATTGTTAAACAAAGGTTCATCAAAGAAAGCACCCTCAATTCTACTGAAACTGCGGCAGCAGATATCTCACAAGAAAAGGTACACATAACAGAGAATATATATATTCCGGCACCAGGAATCGTCCAAGGACAGGACCAACTAATTGATGAATCAACCAATATTTCTGAAATGGATTATGAAGAACGTTTACAGGCGCAAAACGATAATGATAATTCTTTTCAAGTTGTATCAAGGAAGAGAGCAAGAACGACTGCATATAAGGTAGATTTATCTAAATATAATGATACAACCACAAAAGGTATAAATAATGAAAACAGATTTAAGATACTAGGAGAATTAAATGTACAACATGATAGTTCCACAGCTAAAACAATTAATGACAATATTACTACCAAGAATAGACAGTTATCCGAAAAGGGCGGTTCTTTTTGCCCACCAATATTTGTATATAATGTCGATATTGGAAATTTAGTTAGTCAGCTGAACGAAAGAAAGGTTATATACAAAATTGTAAATAAGAGTAAATATAAAAGCAAAATATATTTTAAAGATGCTTCAGTTCACACCGAGATGATGGGGATTCTTAGGGGAAATAACGTTGAATCTTACTCATACACACCAAAAGAATTAAGAAAGACAAGTTTGATACTAAAAGGCCTGTACCATAATACTGATTTAGCCCTGATAAAAATTTACTACCCCATTTTCACGAAAAATGAATATTGACACAGGTTTATTCTTGATAACTTTGCTCTCGGGAAAATCACCAAAGGAAGTTATTAACATAAGATACCTTGTACAACAGAATGTATCTTGGGAATCACCCAAAGCCAACTCTAGAATAGTTCAATGTTGGCGCTGTCAGCAATGGGGACATCTATCACATAATTGCAATAAAAAATACGTTTGTGTGAAATGCAATGAATGGCATGGTCCTGGTGAGTGCAAATTTGTGAAAAGTAAGGACAAATTACCATATTGCGCAAACTGCAAGGAAGAAGGTCACACTTCAAGTTTTAGAGGATGTCCGTCTTATAGAAAATTTGTGGAAATGAGGACAGAGTTAAAAGAGAAGGTAAGAGAAAAGAGACAAAATGCATCTGAAAATGTTTTTCGAGCTATAAATAAATCAAATTTTGTTGTACCTGGTAACTCTTTCGCGAGTCTTTTTCATAATGTCAACTCCACACAGAATTCGAAAACAAAAATGAGGCCTCCACTCATCCAGGAATTTCTAAAGATCGCGCAAATCATATGTCAGCCCTTAACTCTTGAGGAAAGAATTGCGAATTTTATGAATAACTATAAAAATCGTACAAAACAGGAAACCAAAGAACAATGTATGTGTCTCTTGGAAGAAATAAAAAATCAATATGGTCCGTAAGTCTTTTAATCTCATGACATTTAACGTTAGATCTTTAGTCGAAAAAAGTCGAAGGATTGATCTATTTAACACTCTAAAGAGGAATAATATAGACATAGCATTTGTGCAGGAAAGTCATCTAAGAGAAAAACAGAACGTTTTTTTGGAGAATTATTCATTTATAAGAGATAACAGTTCCATAGGAACTGGTATAGCCATACGTAAGACATATAAATTTGTTAAAATTCAAATTTCCGGTCTAAATTTTCCTAATACGTTCATATCCTTGAACATTTTGGTTGATAATGTTGAAAAGAGTTTACTGTTCGGATGCGTTTATATACCATGTAATTTAAATCGGTGTCTGTTTTATGATGGACTGACTTCCATATCTAGGTTTTCTCGAAATTTTGATAGCGTCTTCATAGGTGGCGACTTTAATGCTAAACATACTTCTTGGGGGGATTCGTTTGAAAATTGCAATGGGATTACTTTTTATGATTGGCTCCGGCACTTTTCTGTAGACTTCATTAGACTATCGGACAATATACCTTCATATGCAAATGGGCGCTCTTTTCTTGATCATTTTCTTCTGAGTTGCGATTTGATTAATTCAAATAATAGCAACTTTCAAATTAGTAGTCATTCAACATTTTCTGACCATTTTCCACTCAAATTACATATCAGGATTCCGGATTTTGAACTAATTTTAAATACGCCACAAACTTTTAAGTCATATAGAAGTACAAATTGGGACAATTTTAAAACGGATATTTCCAATGAATTATCAAATCATTTTCCTGATAGTGATAGAAATCTTTCAAATCTCGAAATTGAGACATATATTGATGAATTTTCATCTACAGTAAATGCAGTAAACGATCTTCATTCAGAAAGCGTGCAAATAGGAAATAAAAAATTCACAATTTCAGAAAATATTAGAAAATTGTATAAAATTAAGTATAACTGGCAGAAACAGCTCAAAAGAATTTATCATCGCAATTTAAATAGGGCTGATCCAACGTATATGATGTTGTCAAAACAAATTCAACTGATAAATGTTATTATTAAAAGACAGGTTGAGAACGAGCAAGCTTTATATTTTAGTAAAAAGCTTTCAGAAATAAAGCCAGGTCCTACCGCTCACAAGTAGATATATAAAATTGTTGGATACAGGAGAAAAGATCAGGTGTAATCTCTAACAATTGAAGGTCAATTTGTTGAAAGCGATTCTTTGAAACTTGAAAAATTAAAAATTCATTTTTCAAACATATACAATGGAGTTTCGCCTAATAGAGATGTCACTTTTATTAATAATGAGATTGATAGGATAGTTTCCGAGGTCCCAGAAAATATATTACAATTTTGTCCCAGTTTTACATCTACTAATCCTCAATCCTGCCCAAAATTTACATCTATGGACGAAGTCTTTGATCACACACAGTCAATAAATAATAAAATATCGTATGGACTAGATAATATTTCTAATTATATAATAAGAAAGCTTCCTATGAAGGCTTTTCAGTATTTAACAATTATTTTTAACAATTGTCTAAACAATTCGTATTTTCCTAAAACGTGGAAAAAATCAAAGATTATCCCCATAAGGAAAAATAAGAATAGTAACGATATTTCAAACTTACGACCCATCTCGTTACTTTCTAATGTAGGTAAGCTTTTTGAAAAAATAATGAGGGATAAGATGGATATTGGAATAGGAAGATCATATATACCCAACATGCAATTTGGATTTAAGAAGGGTCATTCTACTAATGACGCTCTACTTAAATTACAAAATGACGTTATTACTAACTTGAGAAGTCGTCGATGCACAGTTGCAGTATCATTGGATGTTGAGAAGGCCTTTGACCGCGTACTTCATATTGGCATTTTGTTTAAAATGATTCAAATTGAGTTCGACCGGAATATAATAAAATTGTTCAAAAGCTTTCTTGAAAATAGACAGTTTTGTGTAGAATTTTGCCATATGAATTCGGATTTCGGAAATGTAAATTGCGGCGTTCCTCAAGGCTCGATACTAGCTCCTCATTTATTCAACATATTTATGTCTGACTTCCCCCATGTTGAAACTGGTTCAATTGGTATATTATATGCTGACGACGCATTGTTATATGCGCACGATGAATCTCCAATTACGGCCTTAGGAAAAGTGTCCATTCATCTACAAAAAGTAAAACAGTTCTATGACGACTGGGGAGTTCAATTAAATACTTCAAAGAGTGAGGCAATTTGTATGAGAAATGCTTCGGGTAAATGTAGGAGATATGTTGTTCCCGAGAGCAAGGTCCTAAGGCTTTTCCTTGATGGCGTAGAAATACCGTTCAGAGATGACATACGATATTTGGGGATACATTTTAGTAAACTGTTTAAATTTAATAAACACGCTAGGATGGTCATTGGAAGAGCATATGCAATCATTGGCTCATTTTCTAAAATATTTTGGAATAAAAATATGCCTAGGGAGACGAAGCTCCTACTATACAAAACTTGCATAAGACCAATTATTGTGTATGCTATTCCAATTTGGTTTAGTATTTCCCCCATCGTCATCAAGGAAATGGAAATAATGGAAAGAAAAGTATTGAGGTACTGCATTGGGAAGAATTTTGAAATGCGCAATAAACGTTTTTCTAATCGTTTCATATATAATGACTCTGGAGTAATACCTATTGGAATGTACACGTACGATCTAATTAAAAAATTCATTGAAAGGGCAAGATCGCACGATAATACAGTCATTTCGGATATATTTGATCTACAAAAAGACCTCAACCGGTCGGATGAAGTTTATTTGTCTCCAATAGGACTTTTAAATGAAATTTAACAGGGCGATCAGACCAGCATTTTATAATTAAACCCTCCCGGGCACGCATAGCGGATAACCGAAGCATTTTTAAATTAAAAGAACATTTTGTATAATTTAAGTTTAGTTTTAAGTGTATTCACGAGATTTAACTCTCATAATAATGAAAGATTCGGGAGCAAAATCGTGTATATTTATAAAAAAAAAAAATATTTTTCATTTGTTCATCATACTGTATACCAAAGCAAGGAGCTGTTATTTATAATTTGTAATTAGGATAATACTTATAGTCCTAAGTTTTTATGCGTCAATGTAATATTTGTATCTATAAAATTCTGAAAAGAGGCTCAATAAAAATTAACCTTAACCTTGATACTATTTCGAATCAATTTGATACTATTTCGTATCAATTATACTACCGTATTTGCCGGACGATAAGACGCACCTTTTTACTCTGAAAATTTGACCTAAAATCAGGGTGCGTCTTATGGTCCGATGCGTCTTATCGTCCAAACCATACGTATTTCTAAAAATTTATAGATAAAATTTTGGGGTGCGTCTTATGGTCCGATGCGTCTTATCGTCCGGCAAATACGGTAATCGTTTCTTCTATTCACACTTTTATAGTTTTTTATCATTATCATGGCATCCGACTTAGTAATTTTTGATTTAAATGACATTACTGAAAGCACAAATATTGAAATTGTGGAAACTTCTATTGTTGACAGTAAGTTGCAGATTTTACTGCAACAATTTAATTTGATGGAAGCATACCAACCTCTAATTGGTATGAACCTACGTTAAATACAAAAAAAATTACGGATAAATTACCATTCAATTTGATTTTTTAGATTGTGGATTTAGCTTCGAAAGGCTTTTTATTACAATTGAAGCACTGAACTATAGGAAACAGATGTTTAATTATGGTGAAACCGAAATTGGAAATTTGTCACCGCCTCTAAATTTACATCATTTAAAAAAACGGACAAATTAAAATGTCAGCGCGTCAAATGCTTACGTTTGTTCACTTCTTACCAATAATGATAGGCGATCAAATTCCAGAAACAAATGAAGTTTGGAAATTTTTTATCATTCTTTTGAAGATTATTGATCGAGTGCAATCCAGTCATTTCAATTTAAATTCACTTGAAGAACTTAAGATTTTAATTAAAAATCATAATCGAGCGTATATAAAACTTTTTAAAGAAACTTTAAAGCCTAAATTTCATTTTCTTTTACATTATATTCATATCATAAAACATATTTTTGTAGTCTTCGGTATGAAGCAAAACATAGAGAGGCGAACATTTATGCTAGAAGTATAACGTCCAGAAAGGACATTGCTTACACTTTAAGTCTGAAAGCATCATTGAAATTTACTTCTTTTTTTACATGAAAATCGAAATGGGTTGCCAAGTCACATTCAATATAAAAAATGCGATTACTTTAATATAGAAACTTATGAAAATGTTAAAATCATTGTCAATTATTGCGAAGTGAAAAATATATTTACAAACAATGAATCTGTGAATATTATTAATTACAAAAACTGTAGTTATAAACCTGGATATTTATTAACAAAAACATGTAATGATCATGTCAGACTTTACGAAATTCATAAGATAATTTTAAGCGTTGATGAAATTATATATCTTATTGTCAAAGAATATGAAATAATTGACTTTTCAGAACATTATCAATCATATATTGTTGGAACTGAATATAATTTTCTAAATACAGTATAATCCCGATAATTCGTACCCCGCTAATTCGTAAACCCCGCTTATTCGTAACAAAATCCCTGTCCCTTGAAAAAATCGCGATAATTCGTAAAAATCCCACACATTTCGGTCCCCTCGATAAATCGTAAAATTTTTCCAGCGAAATGCCTAAAAACATCTTATAATTCGTAATTTTTCGTTGAAAACCATTGCTGTAAACTGGCATTGATCGAGCATATTCACATTTTTCTGCAGCTCAGTGAAGTAAGTGGTGATTTTACTCCGTAAAAATGTGTGCGGTTTGTCCGAAGGCCATTAAAATGTCACAAAAACGGTCGCTTCAAGTACTTTATGAATTAAGTTTTTGTTTTTTGAAATGAATTTGTTTTTAAAAAATAAAACTTTATACATACATACATATAAATATGTATGTATGTACATATATTCATTATTGAATAAAAACCTCGGTAATTCGTATTTTTTCTTTCTTCCCCCCGCTAATTCGAAACCCCGCTTATTCGAAAACCCCGCTAATTCGTAGAAAACGGTCGGTCCCTTGACATTACGAATTATCGGGATTTTACTGTATTGTAAAATTAGACGAATTCACAGGGCCCCCAATCCATTTGTATTATACACCGGATGGAACTCGTCTAGGTAGAAATACAACTTTTTAAAATTTAAATTACTTATATAAAATTTTGTTAGTTAAGACGCAGATATGAAATGTAATAATGTATTATGTATGCATATTGTATTCGTTTCAATAAAGACATAATTTAATATAAAAAAAAAATATTTGATACAAATTTCGTATATTTTGGACATTGCAATCGTATCAAATTGATATGCTTTCGTATATATTTTATACTAATTTCGTATATTTTTTAAATTGAAGACTTATCAAATTAATATGTTTTCGTATGTATTTGATACTAATTTCGTATATTTTGGACACTGCAATCGTATCAAATTGATATGCTGTCGTATATATTTGATACTAATTTCGTATATTTTTGACATTGCAATCGTATCAAATTGATATGCTTTCGTATATATTTTATACTAATTTCGTATATTTTTTACATTGAAGACTTATCAAATTAATATGTTTTCGTATGTATTTGATACTGATTTCTGATAATTTTACAATCCGTTTAATACTATGCAGTATCAAAAAGATACTATTATAGTATCAATTTTACATTTTTCATTTCAAATAAAGAAATATCATATTAATACGATGGCTAGTATCATTTTAATAAGATCTGTAGGTTAAAAATATCAATATTATGACGATTTCGTATAAATTTTTTTTCGGTGTGTGTAAGAAATTCTTTGGAATCGAAAGTATGGGAAATGTTTGTGAAGTTATGTGGAACCAATGTACGGAATTATTTGGAATCGTAACTTTGTCGTTGGTATAATTATTTGTTTATTTTATATAATTTCAATTTTAGATGTCGTAATACCCCAACCGTTAGAATGAGGCTCCGACGAAATGACAAATTTTCGTTCGGATTTTCACATTAATATTACATATTATGATTATTATTATATCAATACTGAAACTTATAGTAGTAGATTTATTGTTATGATAAACTAGTAAGTTGTAATGAGCCTATGGCGCCCGTTGAAATATGGAAAAAAAATTTCGTTGAAAAAAAAAATTTTGTGGAAAAAAAAAATTTTGTTGAAAAAGAAAAAAATTTTAAAAAAAAAATTTTGTAAAAAAAAAAATTTTTGTTGAAAAAAAAATTTTGTAAAAAAAAAATCTGGAAAAAAAAAATGTTGGTAAAAAAAAAATTGGGGAAAACACAATTTCTGTACAAAAAAAAAATATTATTTTTTTTATCATTATTATTTATAGAATCTTATAATATCCCGCCAGTCGGGCTGGTAACCAGGAGCTCCAAGTAAGTAGGCATTTCGTATACGAAACATATGAGTACTTACTTTGGACACCACTGGTATGCTAAAGTTGTATTAGCTTCGAACTACTCACATTACCGTAAATGAAATAAAACAACGATTTGTTTTGGTTTGTGGTCAAAAATCGACTGCCTGTTGCTTTATTGTTTTTAAAGTTCTTTGCCATCAACCAGTGGTTGTTTGTCATGAGGAAATGCAAACGATGCATTTTCTCATTAAAATAATTTTTATTTTGCTGGCTAGCAAACCGGTGGTTGCTGTCTGTGAGAAAATGCAGGCAATGCATTTTCTCATCGAAATAAAGTTTAATTTGATACTTGCTTACGTTTAGGGTATATTTATGTTACTCCTCCCTTCCTCAGATAAGTCAATGTCCTCATTGACGTTTCTTACATTGTTTTTCTTGAAATAAGGTACTTTTCTTTTGCATAAAGTGAATGTTATTAAAATCAATAATATTACAATTATCGAGGAAGAGGAGATGATATGATTCATTTGGTTTATAGAACGATATTTAACATAATGTTTACTTAATTCTAATTGGTTTACATAGTCTGCCGGATTTTTAATTAAGTTTACAGAGTTTTTAACATAAGGAACAATACTAGGTACGGTAGTACTCAGTTTGCTTTCAATTTCGAAAAGTCCAATTTTAATTTTACAATTGTTAAAGGTTATTACATTATTTCCAGTTATGTTTATTTTCAAATCATTACAGTTTTGTTCTAATAAAGTTATATTAAGGTTTTTTGTCAAAATTAAGTTTGGGGGTACAAAATTTATTCTTATATCGTTATTTGTTTTAAATGAACAATTTGATATATCATCATTTAATAAATTCTCTAAACAGTTGTCTTTTATCTCTATTAAATTCGTATCTTCAATTAGGAAAAGTTTGTCATTTTTCTTAATATAATTTTGTTCTGAGTTTAAAGCCAGTTCTTGGTTATTATAATCTGGTACTGATAATATTTTAAATTTATCATATGTAGTAAACGTTTTAGGAATAGTAAGTACAAAGTAGATTGAGTCATCTTTCATCCAAACAGAAGTTCGAATAAAATCGAATTGTTCAGTGTTCAAATGGGAAATGGTTTCAATATCAACCAGTTTTGGATTAACAATGCCTAATCTTGCCAGTTGCATCCCAAGTTGGATATCTTTAATGTGTTCTAAATACATTTTTACATTATCGAGAAAAGTGTCTGCGATAATTTTTCTAACAAGGCTATTGTGGAGGGTATTAGTTGAGTTTCTTAATTCGTTTAGCAAAAGATTACCAGCATTTACGTGATCTATTATAGTACTCATGTCTAAATTTTGGTTATCAACTTTGTTTTTTATATCTAATATGGTTTCCTCAATCATAGTTCGGTCTCCATCGTCTAATGTACCGAAGAGAAATTTCAAACCACTGCCGAAAGCATTAAAGAGTCCTCTCTTATGTCTTTTAATGAATAGTTGTTTTTCTTTTTCTGCCGTTTGTAAATAATTTGATATCAAACCAGTTTGTAAAAAATCATGTTTATTATACTCTTCTGCTAGGTTGTCAAATGATTTTTCTAACTCTGTATTATTGACGAATATTATATGATTCTTGTATTCTGTAGAATTTATAAATTGTCCCTCATTAATGATGATGTAGCCAAAGTTTTCTACGATGTTGTTTATATTAATCATTTGAGAATTTTGTTGCTGAGTCAAGCATAATAGGACTAAAAGGATCTTGAAAATATATGTCCTATGGTCCTGGGGGTAGTGTCCGTACTTCCTGTGATACGTGTGGCTCCGTTTCATTCCTGGAAGCAGAGTCATCTGTTAGTTTTTTTCTTTTAAATTGGGTTTTATATTTTCTGACATTCCTATTCTTGAATTTAACAATATAATGTTCTTTATCTTCTTCTTGTTCTAATACCTTTGCATTTTTGAAAGGATTTTCTGTTTTGCATAACCTTTTTCTACTATTTTCTGCGTTAAGATACTCAGTGTTTATAGGATTCTCGACTCTTGTCTTGTTTGCGTTATTTATTCTACGTTCTTTTAAATTTTGCGTATTAATAGATGGATCGTGCATACTGTAAAAAATAGTGTAGGGGGTTTCACCAGTACTAGAATGATTTATATTGTGATTATAGGCGAAAATTGCTTGTTCTACGTTCATGTACTGTAATTCTTTATCTCCGGAGGAATGTATTATTCTAAGTTTTTCGTTAAGAGTTTTATGTAAACGTTCAATATCTGCAATCCCAGTTTTCCCTGTCGTAACTTCTAAGTTAATATTTAATTGTTCACACCATTGTTTGATATTCACATTATTCATGCCTTGATCTTGGTCAATTTTAAGAGTTTTAGGTGGTCCCATTATATTAAAAATTTTAAGTAATGCTCTTTTTGTTTCTATCCAGTTAAGACTTGACACCTTTTCTGCTGTTGCGAATTTAGAAAAAATATCGATGCATGTTAGATAGTATTCCTTGTCCCATTGCCAAAAGTCAATAACAAATTTCTCCCTAGTCCCATATATAGGAGGAGTGACTTTAAAAGGTAACTTGTGCGAAATATGATCAGATTTGCACAAATTACACAGTTCACATGTATTAACAATTTTAGAAATTTCCTTAACGTAATTTGGATAATAAAATTTTTGTTTAAAGATGTTCACTATTTTCTCTATTCCTTGGTGTAGGCCTTCCAAATGAAGCTCAGTAACAATATTTCTAAATTCTGAATATTCGGTAATATTTTTCAATTCTTTCATAGCTCTGACTAATTTGTTTGTCTTGGTTTGAATTAGATCCTTATAAATGTCTTGAAGTTTTAAAAAGGTTTCATCATCAGGGACGTATATGGCAGTATTCCTATGTATCAAATGTTCCTTAATAATGTCCTTGATATTTTCATTGGTTAATTCCTTATATATTATGGTAGTAATATAGTTTGAGAAAATTCGTATTTTCGTAATCTGGTTTGTGTCCCCTTTAATAATTTTTATCTGATTCTTAAATGTATTCAGTGTTCTTTCCGAGATTGGAATATAATTTGCATTGTCCTCATTTGCAGAATGGACGGTGGCTATATCTGATCGAATGTCCTCATTCATGTTGCATTCGTCTAATTTTATCCTTGATAACGCATCTGCTACATGATTTTCTTGACCGGGTATATGTTTTATATCAAAATCATATTCATTTAGTCTTATCTTCCATCTTTGGAGTTTTGTATTTGGTTCTTTGAGGTTATGAAGCCACTGAAGTGGCTTGTGGTCGCTATTGATAATAAATTTTCTTCCATATATATATGGCCGGAAATATTTCGTGGCCCAAACGAGTGCTAAGAGCTCGCGCTCTATGGTCGAATAATTTATTTCATGATCATTAAGTGTCCTGCTTGCAAAGCAAATGGGCCTACTCTGTTGACTTAAAACGGCGCCCAAAGCAAAGTTTGAGGCATCAGTTGTAAGAGTAAATATCTTATCGTAATCTGGGTAGGCCAAAATTGGTTCTTTGGTGATCAAAATTTTTATGGTATCTACAGCCTTAACGAAATCATTTTTGGTGGAATCGACTACGTTTCCCTTCTTCAGGCAAGTGGTTAAAGGTTTCGTTATTTTCGCGAAGTTTTTGATGAATCTTCTGTAAAATCCTCCTAAACCAAGAAACTGTCTCACTTCCTTCTCTGTTTTCGGTAGTGGATATTTCAGAATTGCACTGACATTTTTCGGGTTTGGTTTAACGCCATCATGTGTTACAACATGCCCTAAAAATTCAGCTTCTCTTTGTAAAAACTCGCACTTATCGAGTTGCACTTTCAGGTTAGCCTGTGATAATTTCTGAAACACCCTTCCGATCGATTCGATGTGTTCCTGTAGTGAGGTACTAAAGATAATAATGTCATCCAAATAGACCATGCACTCTTTTCCCACCAAGTCATCCAAGATCGTATTCATCAATCTTTGGAACGTGGATGGTGCATTTTTAAGACCAAATGGCATCCTTAGAAATTCATAGTGACCGCTTCTCGTGGAGAAAGCCGTCTTTTTCCTATCTGAAGGATCCACCTCAATCTGGTGAAAACCCTTCGCCAAGTCAAGGGTGGTGAAGTAAAGACATTTCCCAAGTTTATCCAATATGTCATCCATATTGGGCATTGGGTATTTATCCGTAATGGTGATATCGTTCAACTTGCGATAGTCGATAACGATTCTCCACTTTTCCTTGCCCGAGGCATCTAATTTTTTTGGGACCACCCATATTGGGGAAGAATAAGGAGAAGAACTGTGACAAATAATGTTTTGTTCCAACATTTCCTTTATTTGGCGGTCTACCTCCTCCCTATGAATTTCGGGGTACCTGTATGACTTACTATAAATTGGGTCCTCATGAATAGTCCTAATACTATGCCTTATTGAATGTGTGAAGATCAAATTATCACCTTCTTTATAAAAAATACTCTTATACTTAGTAAGAAGTCTCTGTAAGGACTTATATTCCTCCCCATTGAGGTGATCGAGACGAAATTTTGTCGTATCGTCCTCGATTATTTCATGGACATTTAACTTGTCCATTATAAGTTCGTAATTCCCCTCAGATATAATAGAGTGTGACACGGTGTATCTGAATCCGTCAAGAAACAGGTAATTATTACCTATATCAAAATGAGCATTCAGAATTTTCAGCGCGTCATAACCCAAAAGACCTTCATAGTTTTCTGAGAAGTTGTAAACATAGAGTCTTAACTTTTTATTACCTATTACAATATGTTGCATCTTATCCAGTATTATAGTTCCGCTAGCTGTGCGCAACGTAATTGGGGAAATTCTTTCAAATATTGGTGATATTGTATTTGTTCCTATTATGCTAACAGACGATCCTGTGTCAATTAGGAACTTGTATGGGTTTTGATCAATAATAAGTGTTATCGCCGGCAGTTTTCCGGGGCTTGAAAATGAAAATTTTCTGAATCCTGTTCCATTGGAACTGGGGAACCATATCGTCTAATCCTCGACTGATTGGAATCATTTGTCCTCGGTATCTGTACTGATTGCCAATTTTGAGGTGGACTATTATCAAATTGGGGTGGATTATAAACATTTGGTTGATAAAACGGTTGTGGGAAATTTAGAATGTGTGGTGGGTAGAATGCTTGCGGCATTCTCCAATTATTCTGGTAGTGTTGGTTGTTATTGTTACAGTAATTGTTATTATTATAACTAGGTGAGGCGATACCTTTCCTGAAATTCCTGTCTTTGAATTCCAGAAAGTATGCATTGTTTTCCCTTAAAACTTTAATGGCCGATTTAAAATCGGTCACCAAACTTGCATTTAACAATGCTGTTAAATGATTTGGCAAACCTTGTTTTAGTATTTGAACACTGAACCTATCGACTTCTGTGGAAAAAAAATTTTTCTTCAGTTCCATTTCTCCACTTAGTTTTATGCAATCTTTAATTCTGCAAATTTCACTGTTGAGACATTCGCAGAATTGACTAACGCTATTTTTAAATTTAATGTTATTTAATTCTAATATTAGACTACTAATGGGTTTGTTCTCACCAAATTCCTCTATTAGATGTGATCTTAGGGACCTCCAGTCCCCCGGTGCTTCTCTTCTTAAAATGTCAGCCGCTGTACCCGTCATTTTTTGTTGTACGGCATTATAGAAAAGTCCTTTGTCCTCTGCAGGTAGTGTTGCGATTGTAGACACTAAAGCGTCCATGTTTTGGATGAAAAGAGCGAGCCTCTTCTGCTCGCCATTGAAGGGTTCGATAAATTTTAGATTTTGGAGGATAAAGTCTCTTTTCTCTTTATTCTCCATTTTGTCGTTAATTGTGATATTGTTCAAAAGGGATTCCAATTCGTCCATATGTTTTGTTCCCTTATATTGTTAAAATTTTATTTAAGAAGATAGTATACTTTTGTTTCTACTTCTTTTTTGGTTTTGAAAAGCACTTTTTTTTTTTGTAATGAGGGTCAGTTTTAGTTTTTGGTTGATTTTTTTTTTTCTTTATTATTGCACTATGTTTTCAATACATTAGCTCAATAATTAAATTTTTCTTTGTTTTCAAATCTTAGTAAATATTTAAACTATTTTAAGTCATCGATTTGACTTTAGGTTACGACTGCCGACTGCGCCAATGAAATAAAACAACGATTTGTTTTGGTTTGTGGTCAAAAATCGACTGCCTGTTGCTTTATTGTTTTTAAAGTTCTTTGCCAGCAACCAGTGGTTGTTTGTCATGAGGAAATGCAAACGATGCATTTTCTCATTAAAATAATTTTTATTTTGCTGGCTAGCAAACCGGTGGTTGCTGTCTGTGAGAAAATGCAGGCAATGCATTTTCTCATCGAAATAAAGTTTAATTTGATACTTGCTTACGTTTAGGGTATATTTATGTTACTCGTACACAAGTATACAGTGATGCAAGGTTTATGTATAGAAGGTTACGCCATCACCAAAAATTGCCGTTAGGTGACGTAGTTGGTGACAAACGTCAAAAAGAAGTGGGTTGCCAGCTCTATGTCTGCCTACTTTTAGTTAACAAAGCTAAGATTTCATGTGAAAAATGTACATATTGCAGTGAGTTGGCAACCCTACTTTGTCAGATTTGTGAAGAAATAAAACAACAAATCGAAACGTAAACATTAAGTGTGCAGTGGGCAAATGTATGAAAACCAACAGTAAAAAATATGTCAGTATGTGAAAATGTAAAAAGAATGTTTTTCCGGTGCAGAATGTACTTTAGGTTAAGAATATTAAATGCCGACATTACCAAAAATATTTATACCAAAAAAAGAAAATTAAATAAAGCTAACTTAATATACAAAAAATTGTTCGTTTTTCGCTAATAAATAAATTGATGGCAAAAATAGTCAATTGTCCCACTGTTATGAATACACAAATATTATCAGCTGTTAGCTCGAAATTTTTAGCCAATAGGAACAAAGTTTGCGTGACGTCATTGGTGACAAACGTCAAAAACAGAAAAGGGAAGGGGGCTGGGATGGCGTAAGCTTCTATACATAAACCTTGCAGTGATGTATACGAAGGAGTTTGTTTTCTTTCGTCACTTTACTCTCTTTATTTACAAAGAGAATCGCGAGCACACAAAAAGTCCCGCTATCCCCACGCTGATTCTTGATGACGCTGATGTTTGTTGTGTTTTCTTTTGTTATGATGTCTTCAGTCGTTATTAATACTTCAACGATAACTGATCGTGGAAATTGTGTTTCAATAAAGCAAGTTTTAGAAAGAATAGAATTAGAAACTATTTTGTTCATTTTAAATTTGAAAACAATATCCACTTTTATTTATCGTTGAACTTTAACAATCACGACAGACGCCATCATACAAAAAAAAAAAAAAAAATATGGGTTCAATATGTCACACATCAGTAGCGAAGTCACTGGTGAGCGGTGGTGCCTAAGGTAGCGATAGACTACCTTTTGGGACATCCCCTTGTTAAATTCGCCAGTCAATTGCATGGCTGGTGGATTGGCGGGTAAGTACTGGTGGTTCTTGGTAAGTAGTCAAATAAGTACTCATTCAGTACTTACACCGACTGCTGGGATATATTTACCCTCGACACTGATTCACTGATACACTGATACACTGATTCCCTGATTCACTGACTCTGTCACGCAGTACGTAGGAATTTAAATAGGCATTCTATAATAATTCTATAAATAATAATAATAAAAAAAATAATATTTTTTTTGTACAGAAATTGTGTTTTCCCCAAATTTTTTTTTCTTACAAATTTTTTTTTTCCAAATTTTTTTTTTTCAAGGAATTTTTTTTTCCAAATTTATTTTTTCAAGAAATTTTTTTTTTTAAAAAAAAATGTTTTTTTCCACAAAATTTTTTTTTTCAAGAAAATTTTTTTTTTCCACAAAATTTTTTTTTTCAACAACATTTTTTTTTTTCAACAAATTTTTTTTTTTCAGCAAAAATTTTTTTCCCACAAATTTTATTTTTTTTCGAAATTTTTTTTTACAAAATAGTTTTCTCAAAATATTTTTTACAAAATTTTTAAAATTAAGTAACAAATACTTTCTCAAGCAAATTAACGGGCGCCATAGGCGCATTACAATTTACTAGTTAAATATATTTACCCTCGACACTGATTCACTGATACACTGATTCACTGACTCTGTCTCGCAGTACGTAGGAATTTAAATAGGCATTCTATAATAAATAATAAAAAAAATAATATTTTTTTTTTGTACAGAAATTGTGTTTTCCCCAAATTTTTTTTTCCAAAATTTTTTTTTTCCCAAATTTTTTTTTTAAATTTTTTTTTTTTTTACAAAATTTTTTTTTCCAAATTTTTTTTTTTAACAAAATTTTTTTTTCCACAGAATTTATTTTTTCAACAAAATTTTATTTTTCTTCAAAATTTTTTTTTTCCACAAAATTTTTTTTTTTCAACAAAATTTTTTTTCCATATTTCAACGGGCGCCATAGGCGCATTACAACTTACTAGTAGAATTATAGAATGCCTATTTAAATTAAAACGTACTGCGTGACAGAGTCAGTGAATCAGTGTCGAGGGTAAATATATATTAAGATGATTTGATCTAGGTTATTTGTTTCATAAAAAGGGATTCGAGTTGTATATTACTTATGGTAAAATTTTCGGTTTCTTTAATCTTTGTTACAATATTTGGTAAAATAATTGTATCATAAATTTTTATGTTTACATTCATAAATGTTTTGTTTAAAGTTTCAATTTGACAGTTTTCAAATTTGATTATACAATTTCCACTTTGTTTTCTTTTATTACAATAATGAGTAATATTTGAATAAAAGTTCTTAAAGATGAAGACACCTGGAATTATTTCCGTTACTTCTGTTACTTTTAACAATTTCATTGTGCATTTTGCCTCTTCAAATAGTAAAATATTATTTAAGCATTCATTATTTATTTTTATCATATTTTTCATTAATTTGTCTTTCACATTGATTTCGAATATATTACTATTTGAGTCGGATATTACTTCTGTTGTATCGATTATAATAGATTATTTTTTCAACATATTAGGAATTGGTTCGAATTGAATTCGTGAAAAGTAATTTTCAGACAATTTGGGTATTTGTAGAACAATTACTAGACTTTCGTTATGACATGCCACTGAAACTTTAATGTCTTTATAGCTCTCAAAGTCAGTAATGAGGTCTAACTCTGTTTTGGTCAATATATTTGAGGGAATTATTCCAAGTTTACTAGAAAATACGATCTGTCCTATATTATTATTTGATAAACTTATGTCATGTACGTAAATTCGTCTTCTAGTGTACCTATCTTGTATTGAAGTATGTTTTTGAAATCGTCTACGTATTTTCCGATTTTGTACTGGTGATGGTTTATATGACTTGTAATGTTTTGAATTTAAAAGGATATAAAATTATTAACCTGTGTAATTGTATCAAAATTTGTCTGTGAAATTAGTTTGTCCGTCGTATAGTGATTTAAGTTTGTCTTCTATTTCTTTCTCGTCGTCACTGTCCATTGTTCCTGCTATTAGTTTTAATCCTTTTCCTATGATATTCGCTAGTCCGCGTTTTGATTTAAAATGAGGATGTAGATTGTCAACCTTCACTTGAAGTAATTCAAAGTTCTTATCAATAGTGTACAAAAGGGGTTTATTATTAAGTGTAGTCATTATCAGGGTATTGGTATTTTCCGTTATAATATCTAGAGTCTGTTCATAATCAGTCAGGTTCAAGATGTGTACGATTTTATTAAAGAATTCGATAGGTTCGAATTCTCCTGTTTTAATCGGTATATATCCGTTATTGTTAGTCAAGTCTTGCAAGTCCATTGTTTGAGCCGTAATAGTTGTAGTTAATGTCAGTATCAGTATCCGGTCCATTGCCTAGAAAGAATTGAAAATTTTTTTTTTATAATTATTGTCGGGTTGTCTCGGTCTTGGTATTGTTTTTTCGGTTTACCATGAGTCTTATAATATTTTAGTTTTGTTACCGTGTTTTCTATGTGGTCGTTGTCTATTTTCCTACTATCGATTTTCCTAAACTTCCTGTGATTTTTGCCGCCTCTAATTTCCTTCATGAAATTTGTTCAATCTTCCAATATAACGTCTTCTTTCCCTTTATTCAATTTATGTATATATTTTTCTTTTTTCGAGACCATTAGATCGAGTATATCCTTATATGAATCTTCATGGAATCTATTGGTTTAAGTCCAGTCGTACTGTGGATAGTGTTATTGTAAAATCCAATGATTCTAATAATCTTCTCCTCAGTTGTTTCGCTATTGTTCTTGTCGTCATGTCTCAAGATTCTTAAATGTTCGTTTATTGCGTTATGCAATCTTTCAATGTCGGCGTTTGATGTGTGATTGCTGTTAGACGTATAGTGTATATTAATGTTTTCATCCGCTAAGAATTGTTGCAACGCACAGTGGTCCAATTTTACAATTTAGTCGGAAAAAAATCATAGCATGGTATAAGGAGCTGATCACTTTTATAAGAATGGAGGTTCACACCAAATTTGGACGGATTTGGTCAAATAGGCGTGTCACAATTGAAAGAAGAAGAAAAATAGCTAATGTTTAAATATAACGTTAGACTTTATTTTAAAGTATTTTGTCTAAATAAAAAAAAATAACTATTAAATATTAATTTAAAGATGTTAATCAGAATCCTCGGAACTCTCTGAATCGTCTTGTATGTCAGAGATTACCGCTGCAGAGGGGTCTGAAAGCAATGAAATTACTACTTTAGGTTCTTCACTGTGATTATGAAGAGAAGCTTTTGTTGAAAGAGATGACACAAGCGGATCTGAAGACAAAAGAAGATAATGAAACCGATCATACATTGTTTTCTCTCGGGAACATTTTCTTGTGTGGTTTTCGCGTATATTCCTAAAATCCTTGTTGCGCGATTCCAGGGCTTCTTCCGACAAAATTCCAATAGGTAGTGCAGCATATTGTATAATATCTGCACCATGCAATAGAATTTTGTGAACACTCGCTGGCATGTAATACCAAGAATATAATTTAATATATAGCCTTTCTGTGTCCATCGTATACGCTCGAAAAGCTTCCACATTTATAGCAAATCCACAAGACATAGTTCTTAAGATCACTGCAAACCTATTTATCAAATCTTCATCTATACCAGTTATTACTGAAGTGAGAGTTGGTTGTTGGAAAAACCTTCTAGCAGTATTGCCATCGTTCGTTGTACCACATCCTAGCTTAGGAATATCGACTAGCAAACCCATCTCTTTCTTCAGACGCTCAATAATTGTTTTCTTTCTTGCGTCCTTTATGGCCTTATCGGAATCCGATCTAGTTTGCCATTTTCGAACGTTCAATTTGTAAGCTATATGAAGCACACATTCGAAACACCTTATCCAAGCGTGCAGTGTTGACAGACCATACTCATATAGGCTTTCTTTCGGCTTTAATTTATCTAGCGCGCTTAAATCGTTCATAATTTTTGGCGAAGCTCCACAAATTCCACAACATTGTGAAGAAGTATTTGCTATTGTTGAGAATATTTTCCCATCAATCATCGTCATATAAAATTTATGAGTAACTTAATTCCTCTGGTGACCAAGTTTCCAATAATGGAGCTACTTTCATGCGCTTTGCCCTCTCACCTTGTTCTAAAAATTCCTTTGGAGGCCTTCCACGCTTTGATGTTGACGGCTTATCATATTCCAAAGAACTTGATGATGTGTTATCAGGAACTAAAAACATCCCACTTAACCAATTTTTATTGGAAGCCTCAAACACGAGCTTTGTTCGATTGGCTTCTATCCACTTTTTTTTTTTAAATTGTGTATAAAATTATGGACAGCCTGGTGCACATCTTTACAACGCCTATCGCCAGCTCTTCTTCCAAGACCAATTTTAGCCAAAACGTACGTTGAAACACTATCTGTTTTTTTACTTTGCTGTTTTTCATCGTACCAAACGTTATAAAGCTCCTCTCTTGAAATCTGCATTTTTCACTGTAAGGCACATACAAATTGTTTAGGCAAAAACTGGTGGCTGATTTATGAAACATTCAAAAGCTGACACCTTGCACTTCACAAAAAGCTAAAAGTTATAGCTAAAGTCGGATAAAGTAGTATCTAAAACACTAATGCAAAATGGACATAGACAAAATTTTAACGCACTAGATGGACGGACAACAAAACAAGATTTTAACAATAAAAAATGACACTTAGAACACATATATGATGAATTTCATATCAAAACCGATATGCATTGAACCCGACCCTCTCAGATTTTAATGACATTTTGCATACAGCTAGATTTTAGGTATAGAAACACAACCTCATTTTTAGAAATTGCATTTTTGAAAATATGTGGGCGTGGCAAGGTATCGAAATATTTGAAAAATGACGGTAATGGGTACTTTTAAGATGCGATTACTATGGAATGACTCAACAGATTTGAATGATCTTGGTGCCATTAGAAAGGTATATAAGTCAGCTTTGTTGTATATATACAACAGGAATTACTCATACCTGTACCCTTATTAATTTTAGTAACAAAAATAAATTTTTCAAAATGTTTTTACCACTTTGTGATTACTCGACTTTTACATTCATAAATTGACTATATTCTGAATGTCACAGCACCTGCACAATCAGCTGTTTTTCAAACAAAGAAGAGAAGCTGAAAATGCGAATAAGAGTAAAACAAACGCACAGTTAATTACAGTGGACACTATATAACTTATTCCGAAAAAAAATATGGCTTTTTACTAAGTCGACAAAATGTATTTTTTCCGACTAGATTGGTGCTTGGGACCTCTGTGCAACGGTATAGCTTTAAATCCGAGTTCATTGTCAACAATGATTTTATCTACCTTCCCGAGGGTATTGATCATTTGAAGTAGTTTTGTTTTAAACTCCGTCCAAGATCTTGCGTTTATTTGATATGCCATCGCGAATTTAGAAAACTTATCTATCGCTGTCATAAAAAGGCTTTTGTTCAATGAATAAAAAACATCTATGTGTATGATTTC
This sequence comes from Hydrotaea cyrtoneurina, assembly GCA_958296145.1. Lineage (NCBI taxonomy): Eukaryota > Metazoa > Arthropoda > Insecta > Diptera > Muscidae > Hydrotaea > Hydrotaea cyrtoneurina. The sequence continues at coordinate 55,000,804 of OY282515.1, read as the reverse complement.
CCTAGGTTTTGTCGGTGTATCTGTTATCTGAAATGGTATTTTTGGTGGATGTCTGTCATATTTTTCGATATTGCATATTTTATTCAGTACAGTATTCGTCAAGCGTTGGAAGGTCGCTGGAGCTGTTTTAAGTCCAAATGGCATTCTTAAGAATTCATAATGTCCTCCTTCCACAGTAAACGCAGTTTTATGTACGTCAGGTTCATCTACTTCTATCTGGTAGAATCCTTTCGCTAGATCTAAAGTAGTAAAATACATACTACATACATACAACGTTCATCGATTGTGGCATCATTTAGTTTCCTGTATTCCACAACTAGTCTCCATTTTTTGTTACCGCTGGCACCTTCCTTTTTCGGAACGATCCATATGGGTGCTGAATACTGGGAGCTGCTATGCCGAATTATTACGCTGTCAAGCATCTCTTGTATTTGCCTTTGTACCTCATCCTTATGCATATATGGGTATGGCTAGGTTTTTGTACAAATTGGAATGTAATCAATAGTATTTATCTTATGTTTTATTTCGCTAGTAAAGGTTAGATTAGAATCTGGTTCATAGAATACATGTTGGTGATTTTTTATGATTTTTAATATTTGTGATTTTTCCTCAAAATTCATGTGGGATGTTCGGATTTGTTGAAGAATTGGTTCTGTTTGTTGGAATTCTTCAATCACAATACAGAAGTTCTTAGCATTCACCGAAGTTATTGAACTATTATTAACATGTATTTGGTCTGAACTATCTATAGAGGTTTGTATATCAAGTTTAAAATTCTGAACGTTGTATATACCTTCTTTTAGGATTACGTCCCCTGTGTTGTTTATTTGTTCCGAAAAATGAACAAGTCAATTTTCTTCTGGTACTATACATTTTACTGTGCGTGATCCTGCATACAATAAGGGTATTTTCATATTATTGATCAGTAAACTGTCGTTCGTGTAGTCTATTATCGCTCCAAAACACTTAAGAACATCATTCCCAATTATTCCATTATAATAATCGTGGAATTCACATTCTATAAGGTTAAATTTTTCTTCCTCGTCTCCTAATTCAGAGAATAAAGGAACTCGATATATGGTTTTCACGTGATTTTGGAGGGATTTCAGGGTCAAAGATCCTGAACTGATTTTCCACTTTGGATTGCATAAACCGGGATTCACTATTGAATGAGTTGCTCCGGTATCTATTATAAACTTTAAATTTTTTTTTACGATTATATGGGGTAATACTCCTTGGAGGCCTGTATAAGAAAATTCTGGGATATCTCGGTATTATTCTGGTCATAATTATCCGATGGTTGGCTATTAATAGGGGGTTCTTGGTAATTTGTATATCCCTGTTCCATGTTCTGATTTTCCTCGTTGTTGTCATAGGTATACTGTTCGTTATCATAGTTTTGAGTATTATTTTGTACCATATTTATATCCATTGGCTCTGGGACTGGCTGGTTATTTCCTTAGTAGTAATTAGGTTTTCGAATATTTTGTTGATGATGATACTGATTATTCGTCTGTGTATTACCATTGTATTTGTTTGGCTGATAGTAGTTATCCTTTTGCTGATGACTGTTGCCTTGATAGTTTTTATTGTATTGGTTGCCTTGATTATGGCCAGGTTTATAATTATTATTTCCTTGGGCATTTCTATTGTGTTGATGGGAATTATTATGTTGCTGTCTGTTGTCGTATTGGGAAGGACGATTCTTTGATTGGTTTTCTTGTCCTGATTTATATTGATTTTGGTTGGAGTTATCCGATCTGTTCGGTTGTTTTGTATTAGAAGTGAATATGCCATTTGACGATGCATACCCGGATTGACACAACACATCCATCGCAGTTTCCAAAGAGTCTGGATTTCTGCACGTTAGTATAGTTTTCATGGGTTCAGGTAGTTTTTCTTTAAATGTATTTAGTGCCGTTTTCATATTATTTCTAGCGCATTCATTTGTTGCTGCTCCCGATCCTAGTAAAGTTAGGTCTTGATCTTGTTATTTAGGCATCTAAGACGGATCTTGATGTCATTATAAAATTCTACGCTATTTGTTTTGAATGTCACACTCTTCAGTCTGTCAAACAACTCTTCCAAGCTGTGCCTGTTATTTCCTATTATTTATAAGGATCTGGCAATTTATTTCAATGATTTCCCTTGGTTTCCCTTTCAGTTTGCTCTTAATAATGTCAGAAGAAAGATATTGAGATGGTTCATCATAAGCTCTGAGGATCAAATTAATAAAAGTTTGAAGATCCCTATAATCTCCACTAAATTTTGGAAGATTTCCTAAATATTTAACGGGGTCAATTCTAATAGATAGAGCTGTTGAATTCGTACCGTCAGTAGCCATATTGTATGTTAATAAATTTTAAGAAAAACAGATTATCAAATTCAAATTTTCGTAGTCTAAAGTAATGGTCAAATGTGTCTGTTATTTTGTTAGTTTAATAAAAAACAAATCAATCAAGTCCAATTCCCCTTTCGAGGAAAAAAAAATTTTACGCAATGTTTTTTTTCTTTCTCTAATTATATTTTTCCTTCGTTACAAATAAACAAATATTTTCTCACTTATCATTGTAGGAATCACAGCAATATTTTAAAATTAATTGTTTTTTTTTCTTTTTTCGAAAACACCAAACTTTATCTCAGTAATAGATTATTTAGGGTATTTTATCCATATTTATTTTTATAAAATTAAACTATAGTGTTTACAATATATATACAAACATAAGCATATAATTAATTTTAATCTTACTTTAAATGCTGTGCTGGTTTATTTGTAGTATTGTGCTTCTTGATTGTTGAGGATATCTTCGATCGTCAATGTTTGGGGTAGATTTGTTCACTTCTTGGATTTTGGTTATTTGCTTGTAGTTTTTTCTTTATTTTAGGAATTATTCTACTTTGATACTTGTCTCGAGCGAATTCTCACTTATAGACCCTGTTGTATGCGCCTGAAATCACAAACAATTTTTTTTATCTTATAATGTTTTTTTTTATTCACAGTTTTAGTTTTTAATTAATTTAAACCAGGATCCTTGCGCGGATCCTGCCGACTGCGCCAATTTTGATTCAATGTATTATTGAGTATATAAATTATAAAATTGATTCGGAATCCCTCCGATTATTTCGAGAGGACGTTTCACTTTCAATGTATTAGTGAATATAAAAGTATAAAATTGACTCGCGATCCCTCCGATTATTTCGAGGGGACGATTCAATAAAACGACCAATCTATTTGGAAGTGAGATTATTTCTGCTTTATTAAAATGTTTGAGTTTTACATTATGGTTCTTAAAATTAACTTATGTTCTTTCAAATCCCTTACTATGCATAATTTCTGGTTTATCGATTTGTTTGTTTGTTATAGCGTCTGTTTCGTTTCCTGCCTACATTGTAGTTGGGAACGAACAGTAATATTTTGATCGGTAAGCAAGGTGTGTTAAATGTTTAATACTATTGGATACAAAGAAATTATTTGGAATCGCAACATTGTCGTTCCAAATAATATGGTGTTATTTTTTCGGTAATTATGCGAACAATTGTATTTTATATGTTCACATTATTATTTTGATCGATAAGCAAAAATGTAGTAAGTGTGTAAGAAATTCTTTCGAATCGAAACAATGGGAAATGTTTGTGAAGTTATGTGGAAACAATGTACGGAATTATTTGAAATCGTAACTTTGTCGTTCCAAATAATTTCGTTGGTATAATTGTTTTTTTATTTTATATAATTTCAATTTTAGATGTCGTAACAGTTAAACTCTATACGTGTTTATTTCCCAATAAATTTATAGCCTCAGTGTTATTGGTTTGGAGTTCCTTAATAATTTCCAATGATAAAATTTTCTCCACGTTAAGTGTATTTTGCTTCGGCTGTAGTATTGCTGGTAAGGGTTGAATATTAGTCACTTCGAAAAATGCGTATGTTTTCTCCAATATTTTGACTGATGCGTTGTGAAATTGAAGAACGTATGTACCAGTAAAATCTTGGGGCTCTTCATTTATAAAGACGGTGCCTTTAAATTGGTTTAACAGAATCGTACCAGGAGATATTTCTTCGACTGTTGGAATATGTCTATTATCTATTACATTGCAATTTGATGGTTTACTGTTGATCAAGTTGGTTAGACAGCTATTATTTTCTAATTTTTCTATATTTATCTTATTACAAATGGTAATGTCGTTATAATTCTTACACTGTCTGATTATGCCAAATATTGTTTTATTACAAATTAATACGTTTTTGAATGCTAGCTTGTTTACAAATTTATCAATTTTTATAGGGTTTGTTACAATTTTATTACAAAAAGGGTGATCTGTTGTTGGTATACTAATTATATAAACAAGCGAATTGCTATTTGATGCTATCTTTATTTCCGCAAATTCGAATGTCTGTTCAATGTTTACAAATGGTATAGAATCTTTAGATATAATTTCTTTCACAATATTTATTTCTTCCGGCGATAGTATAAATGAATTTACAACACCTAATTTTGCCCAATGAATGGCATATTGGATATTTATTATTTCTGGCTTAACTATTTCGATTTTAAATTTTAATTTATTTATTAATTTTTCTCTAATAGCGTCATTGTAATTTATACTTTTGATTCTTTCATTTGTTGTTCTTGTTAATTCATTTATTTTTTCTAACGATATTTTATTAATGACGACTTGTTTATTATTATTTGAAAGAACTTGATTAGTTTTTGTGTTATTATTTCGAAGTCGTCATGGTCAGGATTCCTGCAATCCATTTCCATGCCGATCCGATACAATTTAGAGATCTTTTTACTCTCAAATTTGGTTTCAGCCTGTCCAAGTATCCCTGGATTTATGTTATTTAGTGGTTGAGGAAGGGATGTAGGAAATGGTGTTCAGTTATGCTTTGGGATAACGTCTTCTGCATAGAGTCGATTCATTTCTGATACTCGACTGTTTCTATAACATGGATGATTTTGAAGTTTGGCAAGTCCGGAGTTAAATGTTACGATCTGGGAATTCGTGTAGTCGAGGGTTTAATCCTCGGCCATTGCCATGGCAAAAAGTGATCTGAAAATATTTAACCCATTAGTTCCTAATATTGTTCTTATGCACGGTCTTTCCCGATTCCGTAATGACTGTCGTGTTCCTTTTTTCTTTAACTATTTCTTGTCTGAAGGTTTTGCTAAGTTTTGTCCCTAGTCTCCTGTTCTCCTTTACAAATATTGTTACAAATATTTGCGTTTTCAAACAGCGCATTATCTCTGACAGAGTTTAATGGAATCTTCAACCAATCCATTTACAGTACATAGATACTGCTATAAGGGGGAATTTTGAAAACTTTTATGTTATACTGATTTTCTAGCATAAAAATTATGGATTTGGAACTAAATGACTTCTCGTTATCAATTACTATTATCTCGGGTATTCCGAAAGATATCATTATTTCTCTAAGAGGTTCCTTGACGTCTTCTGTTGCCCTAGATTTAAGAATTTTCGCCTGAGCGTATTTAGAAAACTTATCTATGGCCGTTAAGATCGTCATCTTCTCTGTAATGTAGATGTCTATATGGACGATCTGTCCGGGGAATTGTGGTATTGGTGTTTCCTGAATATCAATTTTGTTAGGATGTCTTTCATATTTATTCTCCTTACATAGCCTTACAATTTTCTTAATCTTTGCATGCATTTGAGGGAAATAAAATTTTGCCAATATTTGTGTCTTATTTTCTGTACTATTCCTATGAGCTCTGTCATGCCCATTTATTATTTCTGTCTCTTGCCCCTCTTCACTCTTCAAATCAACTACCATGGTTCTCGAATATTTTACTTTGTACTGCGCGAAATTATCGCGCAACACTTCTTGTAATATTCCCAAAATTTCGTCAGTTGTCCTTACACAGGTTGTCACAGATGTATTGAGATATTTTTTAAAGATGTCAGTAAGAATTTCTGGTGTAATATTTGGCTCAACTATGGTAAGTCTATGATAGGTTGGTAAGACTATTTCGAATTTATTAGACGGTAGATCTTTCAACGTTGAGTCTTGGTACTTATAAGAGTCGAATGTTTAGGGGGTCTTGATAGAGCGTCTGCAACTATATTGGTATTACCTGGCTTGTATAATAGTTCGTAGTTAAAGTCCTCGAGGAAAGCTTTCCATCTCTTAAGTTTGAAATTAGCATTTTTATTTAGTGCGTAAGTTAATATAGATTTTCGTATAGATTTTCATTTTTGCCGAGCCATATAGATAATTCCTGAGATTCTTGAGAGCCCAAATAATGGCAAGCATCTCTTTCTCATTGGTCGCATAATGCTCTTCGGCTTTGCTAAATGCCTTATATAAGAACACAATCGGTTTATTGTTTTGGGATAGAACTGCGCCCATGGCGTAGTTTGAAGCGTCGGTTGTCAATTCGAATTCCTTATTGAAGTCTGGGTATGTCAGTATTACGTCCTCCGAGGACAATGCACCTAAGAATTCTACTTCCTTTTTAAGAAACTCGCACTTATCCAATTCAACCTGCATATTTGCCTTTTCTAATGTGGCAAATATGGTTGATATGTTCCTCAGATGTGAATCCTTGTCTTCCGCAAATATAATTATATCATCTATATAAACGAAACATGTTCTCCCAATGTGCTCTCTTAGGATATCGTCCAACGTCCGTTGGAAAATGGACGGTGCATTCCTTAACCCATACAATCCTTTGAAGTATAAATAACCGCTGATAGTTTTTTGTCCGCGTCAAATGATTTAAGTGTGGGTAATAAAAAAAATTTTAGTGAATCGCAATTTCTGTCGAGATAGGGTTGTTTGATCCCGTATCAAATAAAATTTTAAAAATCTGTCCGGTATTCGTCCTACATTCAAAATAAGGTAGAAACGAATTCGTTAGTCTAAAAAATTAATATCTACAAATTATTGCTGATCTTCATTGTCAAGAGCGTCGTATTGATTTTCAATGTACTCGTCTAGAGGCGGTAATTGTTCCTCATTCTCGTAACGGTCCAACATCGACCCGTACTCCTTAGCACTCGGACCATTATCCTCTGTATCTAAATGGTTCACTTTATCTGGTCTTCGCAATTGATCAGATTGATCGGTAAGTCTTTTTGTCAAAGTTTCTGCTGTTTGGAGTCGGTCGGTTCATATAATTCACTGCTCGCGATTGCATGGAAGAATCTATCTCCATCGGTTCAGGCCTAGGTTGCGGTTTTGGCGCAGTCGGCCTAGGTGGTTGAGCCTTTTGATACAATTGTGGGTAGTAAGCCAAAATAACGTTATTACGTGGATACATAGGTGCAATAGAAGTATACTGTTGCAAGTTAGAAGTTTGTGGTTAAAATGTTAATTGTGGATAAAATGGTAATTGGTTGTTATTCTGATGCTGAGCCCTTGGAGGCAAATCTGAGAGTTCTGTTTATTAAATATTCCTGCATTATTATGTGAGTTTGTCAATTGTGCCCTAGTGAACTGATTCTTCAATTTAACGCACAATTGAAGTGCTTGTGGGAGATCCGTTGGCTCTTTCATCCCGAGGTGTATGGACATTTGTCCCTTCAGGCCTCTTATAAAAACGTCAAGGGCTTTATAATTAATATCTATTCGGTAAATCCGAATAAAATAAAGAATAAAACGTGTGACCGTTTTAAAGGTGAGTTGAATACCAAACTTTATTTCATATTTTTGTTTACATGAAAGTTCTTATAATTATGATATCTGTTATGTATGTATACTTTATATTAATAAGTTCATTTTACAATCTTGCTTAATTAACAGTTTGTGTGTTTGACAACATAAGTGTGTTTCGTTTCCGGAGTAATGCAATACGTAGCAACGAAACAAACTTGCATTAGAGTAAAATTCATATCGAAATTATTAGGAAAAATGTCTGTGGATTAAAATGGATTGAAGTTAAATGCTGATGCCAAAAATTAAAGTTAATTTAGAAAACAATACGGTTTTAGTATTTCGAAATTATATGGAAATTTAATGATGCGCAAATTACGTTGTACAACGAGTATAAAAAACAAGAAAGACGAGAGAATTTAGATTTTCTGATCTTTATTAATTAGCATTGGTCTTAAGACTGAATTACAATGATCTTATTCTAGATACTTATAGTAGATCTTACATTCTGGTTTTCCATAAGTAGCGACGATGCAGAGGCATCGTTTGTTGCTTTGGGTGTTCTACAAAACCAGCGACAATGTGAGTGGCATTGTTGGTGTTTTTGTAGATTTTGTTTACATATTGGTTTATGGATGGTTTACATATGGATTTGGGTTACGTTTGAGTACATAGTACAGACTATGGAATATTGTTGTGGCGTTTAAGAACTGCGAAGTAAATGGAAGTAGGTTTTTGGGTTTTGTTTAGTCGACATTTAATGAACATGGAATTTTAGTTTATGTGGATTTTTGGGTTTGCAAATGTAGTTCAGTGTTTTATATATTTTTGGACTATGATATTAATATCGTTGTTGTCTGCAATGATAATTGGTTGCATAATCTCTCACGAATTTTCTGTAAAAGCCAGCCATTCCTAAGAGAGATTTTATCTGCTTTGCGGTTCTTGCTATTTTTAGTTTTTGTGTAACTGAGACTTTATTAGGGTTTGGTCGAATGCCCTGCGGGGTGAGGACATGACCCAGGAATTGAGTTTCCTTCTTCAGAAAGTCGCATTTATCAATTTGGATCTTTAACTTTGCCTTTCTCAGAAGATCAAGTATTTTCCCTAAGGTAGTTATGTGTTCCTGTAAGGATGGGCTGAATATAAGGATGTCATCCATATAAACGACACATGTTTTGTTGATGTGATCCCTGAGGACTTCGTTCAATATCCTCTGGAAGATGGAAGGGACGTTCTTCAATCCGAACGGCATTCGGATATATTCATAGTGTCTTGATGGGGACTATGATATTTCTATTATATGATATATATTCTATGATATTTAATATTTCTGTACTTGCTAAATATGTCTGCATATGTTGTCTTCGGCCTGAAGTGGTCCTTGAGTTTTTCTTTGATTTGTTCCCACGTTGCGTTTGTTCCCAATCCCCGTATATAGTTGCCTGGATCTCCGCTGATCTTTACATTCTTAATTATGGCTATAGCTAGATCCAGTAGTTGCCGATTCTCCATTGGGCATAGCGAAAATACCGCCTCTACTGATGCTATAAAATCTGTTGCATCCTGGTCCTTGTCTAGGTTTCTTAACTGACGGAACTGTGTTAGTAATTCTTTAGGTGTTAGCAGTAAGCCCTGTTGTAGTTGGCCTTGCATTTGCTGGAGCTGCTGTTGTTGGAGTTGCTGTTGCACCTGGTGAATCGCTGCCTCTTGACTCCTGATAACCTCGTTAAGTTCATTGTCAGGCATTTTTATTTAATTCACTTTTTCTTATTTTTCACAAAAGGATAATATTATCGGTAAGCTCTTTAATTAAATTTCTTCAGAATTTAATCCGCGACTGCGCCAATTAGGTTGTTCCGCTTCAGGGTACCAACGAGTATGAAAAACAACAAAGACGAGAGAATTTAGATTTTCTGATCTTTATTAATTAACATTGGTCTTAAGACTGAATAATGATATTATTCTAGATACTTATAGAAGATCTTACATTCTGGTTTTCCATAAGCAGCGACGATGCAGAGGCATCGTTTGTTGCTTTGGGTGTTCTACAAACCAGCGACAATGTGAGTGGCATTGTTGGTGTTTTTGTAGATTTTGTTTACATATTGGTTTATGGATGGTCTACATATGGATTTGGGTTACGTTTGAGTTTATGTAATATGATATCTGTTTCTGTTTTTATTTAATTGACAAATGCGGCAATAACTAGTGAAGTATTGTTGTTGCTTTACACAACAAAAAGGATTACTTACTATTACTTCGAAATCACTATAGTCGTAGTTTCCGGCAACCCACTTCCACGCGGAACCAATGAAGTTCAGAAATCTTTTATTTCTAGGCTTAAGATACTCCAAGTGATTTTTGATTTCGTTGCTTTCATGGATAAGGAAGGGATAGATGGGATGTGAAGTGCTTACGTTTGACCTTATGGTGGAATAGATATTGACAATTAACTCCTCATAATTTCCAAGACCGACGACGTGTACCAATTTAACAGTGTCCGATAGAATTTTAGCAAAACCAACATCAATTGCTACTACTTGTGAGTTGGTGTAGTCTAAAATCTTAACCTCGCTTAGGGTAGTTCTCACCAATATCAAGCTGAAGAAAAAAACATGAAAACGAAAGTAGAATTTATCTCTTAACTTCTAATATTATTTTTGGCCCCCTTTGTCAACACAGTTTTATGTCTGTCCTCCTTTACGATTTCTTGCTTGTAATTCTGTGATAATTTTGTCCCTAACCTTTTATTCTGTTTAACAAATATCTCATCACCCACATTATAATATTTAGGTTCCCTTCGGTTCTTATTATGATAATCCAGGTCAGATAGCTGCTTCCTCCTAAGGTTGTCAATCATCTGTGCCCTTTCTTTTTCTCGTTCAATAGAATTACTATAAGATTTTTTCCCCAAAAAACGCCTCAAATGGTTTTCGTCCCAAGGTTGAGTGAATGGTATTATTATACTCGTAGATGGACTTATCCACGAGTTCGGCTAGATCTTTTTCTATTCCGTCTGGCGTCAAGCATCTCATGATCTCCGATAATGTAGAGTGAAACCTTTCAATTTGACCATTGACTGTGCTGGCATATGGTGGTATGCGGAAGATTTTCACATTAAACTGGGTATCCATCATAAATGACGACTATTTCGGGCATGCCGAAATTCAAGAGTATTCCGCGTAGAGGTTGTCTGATATCCTCTGTAGCCCTTGATTTTAATATCCTTGCCTGAGCATATTTGGTCAACTTATCTATGGCTGTCAGGATAGATGTTCCTGTAATGTAGATGTGGACTATTTGTCCAGGGAACTGTGGTATTGGTGTTTCTAGAATAGGGATGTTGATAGAATGTCGAACGTACTTGTTCACAGACTTTGCATGCTTCTTTATCTTTGCCATCATCTGAGGAAAAAAGTATTTTTCCAGGAGTAGCGCTTTGTTTTCCTCGGCACTCCTGTGGTCTCTATTATGTTCATTTATTATTTCTACTTCCTGCTCAGACTCGTTGCAAACGTTTAAAACCATCTTTCTTGTATAGAGAACTTTGTATTTTTGAAATGGGTCGGAGAATATTTTCTGCGCCTTTCCAGGAATTGCGTCTGTGATTTTCAAGCAGTTTGTTACTGATGGATTCAGGTATTTCTCAAAATTTTTTTCCAATTGCTTCTCGGAAGGGGAGGTTATTAATGGCTGGGATGGTTGGGAGGTTATTAATGGCTACTACTTTTTTAGGATTGGCTCTTATTCCCTGAGAAGATATTAGAAACCGTAAAAATTCAACCTTTAGTTTTAAAAACTCGCATTTGTCCAACTGTATTCTCATGTGGGCAAGTTCGAGGGTGTGGAATATTTTCCTAATGTTTTCCAAATGAATATTCTAGCCTTTCCCGAAAATGACGATATCATCAATATAAACGTAGCATATTTTCCCTATATGCTCTCTCAGGATATCATCTAGGGTTCCTTGGAATATTGAGGGTGCATTTTTCAAACCAAAGGGGAGACGGGTAAATTCGTATTTTCCGTTGTTGATGGATTACTATCATTAAATTTTTCGCTGTAAGAATAATGGCTGAAAGTTCTTTAAGGCTGTCATGGCCCAATATAGCATGAAAGGATTTGAGATTGGGAAGCCCAAAGAATTTTAAATTTGTATATTTTAGTTCAAAAGTTTTTTATCTATATTATTCCTCCGGCGGAATTGGCAAAAAACATTTTTCTCGTTAGTCTTTATTAGTGAGGTTTGGATGTAGTTTTTGTTAGATCCTGTGTCCACTACAATTCGCAGAATCTCACCAGACGTCGTCTTTGGCTCGAAATATGACAGAGACGACGATGTTATTCTAAAAAATTAGCTTCAACTTGATCATCTTCTTTTTGATATTCCTCATTTTCTATGGCAGCCAAATCCTCTGGAATTTGTTGGAAGTAATCTTGGACGTAATCGGGTTCTCCATTTTCCGGGCGAAAGTCGACTTCGGTTACCTCTGGTGGGTAACCGCAATAGATATCTTTAGGCTCTATATGGAAGTTTCTTTGAGTTTTTTGGGCATTAAATATAGGTCGCTCCGGTGGTCTTTTCCCTTCGAACCTGTCGTTAGGTCTTCGCCGATTCATATAATTCACATTTCTCGTCTGAATGGTATCTGTTTTCATGGGCATGGGTTTTGGCGCATTTGGTCTTGGTGGAGGTGTATTGTATTGATATTGGGTTGGGTATTGACTTTGGTAGGGATTTGAGTTTCGGGTTAGGTATTGAGGTGGATATTGTTTCGGGGATTGGATTGTGTATTGGGTTGGGAATTGGGTGAAGTGTTGGGGTTGATATTGTGGTAGATATTGGATTGGAATTTGGGTAGGATATTGGGTTGTATGTCTATGGTTTGGAATAGGAGTGGATATTTGTGGAGGGTGTCCAATAGGTTTGTAATATGTCAGGTATTTATGATTCTGATTCTTCGAAGCGGTTTGTGGATTTCTTGAATTTTTGTTTAGTGCATGGTCCGATCTGAAATCGTGATTTTGGAGCTTAAGGCACAAGTGGAGTGCCTGTGGTAGAGTGGTTGGTTCGCGGATACATAGGAGCCTTGAAAGGTCGCCTCTCAGACCTCTTACAAACGTGTCTAGTGCTTTATCTCAGTATGTTTGAATAAGTGTGTCCATAGCCTCTCTGCCTATAGTCATACAAGTGATATTATTTATGATCAGGGATAAATGTGAGTACACTTCTTGATAGAAGTCTTGCACCGTTGAGTGCCCTTGGATGAGAGTAGTCATTTGGTACTCTAACGTATCTACATCCCTCTTATCAGCGTAATGTAGCGTTAGACAACGTGAAATTGCCTCCCCGCTGAGAGGTGCTGAATCTGCAGCTCCGACAATTTTGTTCCCAATTACGTTAAGGATCCCAAAGTACTTCGGGGTTCCCTTTTGTGTGTCGTAGAGATTTAGAACTCTTTCAACGCTCTTTTTCCATGAGCTAAATTCTGTCGCATTACCAGAAAATTCCCTTAAACAACTTCTGTTAGAGATTACTTTGAATAAGGAAAAATTTTAATTGATTTTAATTAATTTTTTTTTAAGTGTTCAGAAAGAAACTTTGTCTTTAAAACTTTTTAAATTGATTCTCCCTTAAATTATGTTAAATTATAAATAGAATAATAATTAAAATTTAACAGGAATACATTACATTAGGGAAATTATTGCTGTCATCTTTCTTGTTGCTGATGTTTCTGTTGCCATCTGTGTTGTTATTGCTGAATTTGTAATTATAGTTGTCATCTTTGTTGCTATTGATGAAATATTTTTTGTTGTCAACTGTGGTATTTGAGGTTGTTGTTGTCTTCTTTTGTTTAAGTGTCTGTTGTTTAAAGATTTGTTTTTTTTTATTATTAATTACTAATTTTATTTAGTTAGTTAATTTTATCTCCACTGTGGTTCGGAGTTTGTGTTTTCTTTTCTTTTAGATTTTTTTTTTTTAGTGCTAAATTAAAGTTTAACTTGCACTTCTTTAGGGCTTTTTTGTTTGAGACTTATTTAGAGCCTTTGGTTTTTTAATTTAAATTAGAGTTTAACTTGCACTTCTTTAGGGCTTTTTGTTTGGCACTACTTCAGGGCCTTCGGGTTTTTTTTGTTGTTGGGCGCCAGTTAATTAAAATAACGTTTCGATTTGAGTGCTGACTTTATTTTATAAAATTTTTGGTTTTATGATTTTATAAATTGCTTAGTAAACTAAATACAATTCGTTGGCACTGTTGCGACACATGCAGTAATCAGAAAGACAGTTAAACGGTAGATTGTTAGTGTTGTTGTTTTATAGGTGGACTAAATAAACTAAAACAAATAACAAAGCGGACACGCGTGTAGAGAAGGCGACGTCCAACGGAAAAATGTTTATCATGTTAACTTACATAAATATATTTACATATAAGGACTGTATCGAAAAAAAACTGCACACATAATTTTGTTTGTAACTTTACGATTTTTATTTATTTTTGCAAAATCTTTTGTCTTATTAAAATAAAAGGGGTTTACAAAATATAACACCAATATTTTGTTGGAAAAAATTACTCATTCAATTTGCGTCGGATTTTTGATTTAACTACCTTCATTAAATTCTGCACAACCTCTTTTGTGACAGCATTCGTTGCTTTACGTTGCTTTTTTTTGAATTCATTCATGTCCTTTGCAACTCGGCCATGTTTCTTCATATTCCGCTTAACAGTGGCCCAATATCTTTCAATTGGGCGAAATTCTGGAACATTTGGTGGGTTCTCCTCTTTGGCTACATAATTGATGTTATTTTCATCTAGCAGCGTGAGTGTGGACCGGGCGTAGTGTGCAGAGGCCAAATCCGGCCAAAATATAGCTGATACTGTGTGTTCTTTGTAGAATGGTATAAGTCGCCTCTTCAGACACTCTTTTTGGTAATTATCGGCTGAGATTGTGCCCTTTGTAAAAAATGAACTGGTCCTAAGACCACAAGAGCAAATTGCTTGACAAATGAAAACTTTCTCCCCGAATTTTTCCATACCAATTGTTGACACTGATTGATCGACATAACTACCTTTCTCTTTTATGTAAAATTGGGGACCTGGTAATGTTTTCGAGTCCATTTTAACGTAAGTTTCGTCGTCCATCAAGATACACTCAACGCAGTCTTTATTCAAACGATCGTACAATTTTCTTAGCCGTATTTTCCCAACTTTCACTTGCTTATCACTTCTTTTGGGTATTTTTTGTTTTTTGTAGGTCTTTAGGTTATGTATTTGCTTCACTCGTTGGATCATGGAAGCACTTGTCCCTCTTTTTTTGGCCAAGTCTCGCACTGACATTGACTTTTTTTGTTTATTAAAGTCAGTATCTTCGACTCCAGCTTTGCATTTCTTTGACCTTTTTTTCTTCCACTTTTTGGCATGTCTTTGAGGGAACAGGTATTTCCAAACTTAATAATAATGTTTTTTACTGCATTCGGTCTGACTTTATACCGTTTGCCCAACTTTCTATACGAAATATTAATTTCCGAGCAGTAATTGTGCACAATTATTTTAGGAACATCCACTGTTATGCGTGCCATCGCGATAATTAGCATACCAATGAAACAGACGAATGAGATATCAAAAGTAAATCGAAAACTCTACCTAACGGTACTTACCGCGTTAAAAACAAACATACACACCGTGAGAAATGAAGCTTGAAATATGTGCAGTTTCTTTTCGGTACAGTCCTTACACGAGTTTTGTAAACTAATACAATTTACATTTCAGCAAATCGTGGCGTTGAATGAAGATACCCGAACTGATGACAAGACGCCATGTTTTTTTTTTTTTTTTTATTTATTTTATTGAAATATAAATTGATGGTCAATTGGTTCCAGAAAATGTTCATCTTGAAATTCATTGAGTACGGTAGCTTTATATATATTTTTTATATTTAGTAATTTGTGTTGTTTGGAAAATAATTTCAGACTTGTTTCGGAATTGTAGTTATTTTCATTGGATTGATTTTGGAGGTTTTGGTTGGGAATGTAGTGTGTTTCCGTATGTGAGTTGGTTGTTTTATTTTTCATTAATATTTTGATAATTCTGTTTTGGGTTTTCTGTAAGACGTTGCAGTAGGAAAAGTTGCCAAATGCTGTTATGCCGTGACGAAGGTGAAAAATATGCTTGTTTGGTGACTGCCAATGGAGCGCAGTTGTTTAAATGGTATAGTACGTAGCTTTTTATGCAGTGCTACTATGTGGTCTTTCCATCTGAAATTGTGATCTACGATGAGACCCAAATATTTATAGTTATCCACCAATTCAATGAAAGTATCGCATTTGTCACTATCAGAAGCAGGCTGAAGTTTATTTTTGTGGAGACAATCAGTATTATGAAGTTTTATATTTATGTTACTTTTAACAATGTGGGGTAGTTTGATATGCATTAGTTTAGTTTTTGTTGCGTTAATTATTAAGCCGTTGTCATGACACCACCGTGTGATTAAGTTAATTTCCGATTGCATTATCTGTACCGCAGTTTCGAGGTTCTCGTGGGACACAATTATAGCCGTATCATCAGCATATGCGAAGTTTGTGCTATTCTGTAGTTGATTCAATATTCCGTTTGCGTATATAAGATAGAGTATTGGGCCAAGCTTTGATCCCTGTGGTACACCAGTATTTAAATCAATTTCTTGGCTCTGATGTCCGTTTATTTTGACTCTGTATGATCTGCATTCGAGGTAGTTTCTAAACCAGTTAAGGCACTGTCCACGAATCCCATTTGTCTCCAATATGTGAATTAAATTCTGGTGCGAAAGAGTGTCAAATGCTTTGCTGAAATCAATGAAGACTGCCAAACAATGCATCTTTCTGTTTAAACATTTATTTATGTGAGTGGAAAAGTGACCCAGTAGTTTGTTAATACTTTTTCCTTTTTGGAAGCCATACTGGTGTTTGTTAATCACATTGTACTTCTTAAGAAAATTGTTGAGTCGCCTTGCAATAATATCTTCTAATATTTTCTCTATTACCGGTAAAATTGATATTGGTCGGTAATTATTACAGTTATTATTCGAACCACTTTTGAAAACCGGTCTAACAAGTGAGGTTTTTAAAATTTTAGGTATAGAACACTCCGTCAGACTAGCATTTATGATTTCCGTTATTGCTGGTGAAAGCATTAAATTGAATGTCCTTTGGACGAATGCCATCTACACCTCTCCTTTGTTTATATTTAAATTTTTTAGTATGTTAAGAATTTCTAGTCCGTCAGTTGGTTCAACGAATATTGTGTTTTGTATTCTTGTTTCATTGGCAATTAATGTTTTAATATCACAGTCATGTAAAATATTTTGAACATTTTCTTTAAACTTTATGGAGAAATTTTCGGTTACCGCTTTTAAGTCTACACCGTTAAAGTTTTTTTAATAGCGTCATCAATATTGTCCACTGTTTTCCCAATAATGTCGTTTATTAAAATCCAAGTCCCTCGCATGTTGTGTCGGTTTTTTTATAAATTCTTTTCGACGGTATTAATTTTTTGTGTGCATAATTATGTGGTTCAGTTGGTTATTAAACGTTTTATATTCATTTTGTTTGCGTACATTATTTTTACTTTTTCTATATTTTTGATAAAGTTTGTCTCTAACTTCACAATATTTTAATATTTTGTCAGTTACCAAGGATAGTCGTTCCTTTTTTTATTTATCTTTTGCGTTTGTTTAGAGTTCTTGTATATTTCTGTGAATTTCCTATATATATTTTCAAATTTCTGTTAACAATGTCATTCCCATTTATTTGTTTAATTAATTTATTCACTTTGTAAGTGTTTACACTATTGCACTGAGAAAGTACTATTTCCGAACCCTGGTTGTCATCATTGACATTCATGCTTGTTTTGTTTTGTTTATTTACACCACCTACGCACCCAAACAAAGAGTAATGATCAGTATTGTTGGGCATTATCGTTCACTGAACGGACCGGTACTTTTCGTTCCGTTCCGGTAAAGGAACTCGTTCAGTCTTTTCGTTCCCTCGTTCCTTTTGGCTCCTTCGTTCAAAAGACATTCATTCGGTCAAACGTCTGTTTACCGTTCAGTGTTTTTTTTCACTCCGAGAGCAGAGTACTCATCACCTTGTAGAAATTTGATATGGAACAATTTCAATAGAATTCATCCAGCCTTTCACTGCACATTTTAAAATATTTCGTCGAAATAGATTTATATTTGCGAACAGCACCTCACCACAGTGTGATGTAGGGTATAAGAATTAATATCCATCACTCTGTAAACGGTATAGAGTATTATGCCATAGTGCTGCTGATTGTAAAGAAGGGAAATAAACCCTAGTTAATTATACCGATCGATTTAGAACCACTATTTGATTACAATAAGATATATCCATTTATCATTGTAATTTTAATGCGTTTTTCACTAACATATTTATAATAAATAAGATTTATCTTCTCTTTAACAAAATGTGTACTTAATCAACGGAAACATAAGAAAGAAAAGGAACGAATACAATGAATGCCACCCGATCGATATAAAGGAACGGAATTTCATTTTAGCAAAAAAATTAGTGTGGCAGCATTTGAGAAATAATCGTTCAGAAAAAATCTGGCAATAACTAAACATCTGTTCAAAAAAATGGTAAAATGAACGAAGGAGCCATTGAACGTTCTGATGTGACACAAATAATAATTAAACCGTACTCCAGTATTGTTAGCTTGCGACTGTTGTTTATTCTTTATTATTCCAAGCAAGCGGTTGGCTTGGTGTCAATGCTTAATGGTGTACGGTTACACCGTGCGACCAGACTGTGGGGACCACATACGGTTCCCACTGAGTCAGCAGAATTAACTGTTGCGCGTGTAACGGCCAACGGGTAATTGCGATCATCAATCTGGTCGACAAGCATTCACACTACAGTTCCAAGGAACGAAAGAGAAATACATGCAAGGGAACGAAGTGAACGATGGAACTGCAAGAACGAAAAAGCAGGAACCAGTTCCAGTCGTTCCAACAAGGGAATCGTTTAATTGAACTAGTTCGATCCGGAACGACCCAACTCTAATGATCAGAGATGGTAGTTAGAATGACGTCTGCATGTGTTTTTTCGCACAAACATATGATCAATTCATGTGCCTTTGTTTTTCTTCTCTTGTTGTTTCATTTATCAAGCTTTGTAATCCGTTATCCGTAATCCCCCTTTGCCATCTCTATTGAAAAAAACACTATTAAAGTTTTTCATTAGGTAAAAACGGTTTTCGTCATCTACGATGTTTGTTTCCACTAGTGTAATGACTTCAATTAAGTTAATTATCTTATTTATGTGTACAAGAAGGTTTGAAAAATGTTTGCGTAAGGAACGTATATTCATGTAAACCAATGACAATGGGTAATTTAAAAAATTATCATTGATTTGATTAAAGTGATATATTAGATCGTTTTTATTATTCATTTTTTATTTATTTTTTTTTTTTTTAATACACAATATTTCTCTGTTTTTTCTTTTCCAAAGTATTCGAGTCTCTTTCTCTAGATTTATTTATTACGCCTTTTTTTTTAAATGTTTAATGTTATTCTCATTCAGAAATGAGTTCGATATCATTGTCGGTATTAATGTTAACGACAGGTGTTTTTCCTATTTTACGCGCATATATTTCACCATTTCGCACCCAAACAAATTTCCAATTGGCCTCTTTAGCCTGTGTTTTTGCTAACCATATCAATCGACGCTTTTGCATAGTCAGCTGATCATTGATATATATATATTTATGTTTTCCACTGCTATCATCATTGTTTATGCCAGTTGCTTCCATTCTATGCCTCTCTATCTTACTCAGAATTTCTTTCTTTATACCGAGAGAGCTAAGCTCGACAACAACTTTATTTTTTCGCTTTGTGTGGTATACGTTATCAATGTCTGTCTCTTTCAACTCAACGCTCAGGTTTGTTGCTATTTTCTCAATAACAGCGGCTGCACTCAGATTTTCGTTGTTTACATTGTTTATTTCAATGTTTTTCTTGATGACTTTTTGTTTCAGTTTGTTAATTTTGCATTCCATATCGTTCATCCTTTTATCGTTTTCATTGTTTTGTTTTTGAAGTTCAATAACCTGACTTTTTAGATTAGCGACATTTTCGTTTATTTGAGTTAGAGTTGTTTGTTGGTTTTGTAATTGAGCGCTAATAGACGCCAGTTGATTTGTTATATGTGACATGTTTTGCATCACTACTTTTACATGTATTGAAACGAAAACTCATTACTTATTGTTTATTTTTTTTTAACAACTAGATTTATACGTATATAACTAGATTTATATGTATTATTACTATCAAATGTGCAATAATAAACAATATTTATATTATAAACGAGTACTTTCTCATAAGTACATGCATGTTTGTACAACCTATAAACAAGTTAATATTTGTGGTTCGGGCAAATATATATATGGTTGATGCATAATTTGTTTGCAAAAATTTGTTAAAATTACCATTTTTTTTAGAGTGTGGGCAAATAAGTTACTTGTAATAGCTAGTTCTTCGTTGTGGATTTCATTGTGAGGTTGATGAGGGGTTTAATTGGAGCATCCGCTAGATCGTTAAAGTCGTCAAAGAGCCTGTTCCCCAAATAGGCTAGACGATACACTTGCAGTCCTTTACATGACTCTACACAGCTTCTACAGAAGTCCTCGTATGGAAGCTTCATGTGGCCAATCACGCAGTGTCCCGTGATGACTCCTGTGATCATGTGTCTTCTTTCCGAGGGTGTTACATTAATGTCTTGGTACGAGCTATATTAATATCTAGCCAAAGAGACCCTATAGTTCACTCCCCCCTCGACTTGGTTCATGCTGTTCCTATCTCGTCGATAAGATTTTTAAGTTCCGGAATTTGCTCGTCCATGGTCGCGATTTCTTCTTGTGCGCCTGATCCTGTTCTGGCTCACTCGTCTGCTATGTCCTTGCCTTGTATGTTGCTATGTCCAGGTTCCCAGCCAAGCGTAATTCAGTGCTCCTGATTTTCGGTTAAGGGCATACAGCAATCCATAGTACAACGTGATTTGATAGTTTTTGTGTCCAGGGCTTTGAGAGCTGCCCTTCGATCAACGTAGATTTTGAATAAAGAAAGTATATATTGCGGAGTTCTAATTTTGAGTCAACTTCTTTAAAAATTAGTTAATTTAGTTCGGGAGTAGCTGCACGCTAAAAAATACGTCTTTTTTTTGTTTACATACAAGTAAAACGCGTGTTTGGTGTTTGTAGCAAGTAAAGCTTATTTCCATATACACAAAGCTTATTTGGATATAAATATAACTCATTTGCTATTAATATTACGTATTTGTGTATGAGCAATAGCGTGTTTGGGAAAAACAGACAACGAACTTATTAAATTCAACAAAGCATTTGGGTGCGAAAAAGTGTGTATTTGCAACTGGTTTCGTATTTTTTTTTTTGCATTTACGCTCATTAAAATCATATCAATAGCGAGAGAATGAGATGGATTGTTATATAGAAATTCACAAATTGAAAAAAAATAAAAAAATACTCAAAACTGCATACATATATATTCGATATTTATCACCTACAAACATGTTATGTTTGTGGTATGGAAAAATATATATATGTTTGATGTGAACTTGTTTGCTGAAATTTGTTAAACTGGCCATTTTCTTTCAGTGTGTGGGTTCATTTTTCTAGTAATCTAGTAATATTAACAACATCGAAGTAGTGTAACAGAAATCGTGTCGGGCAGTTTGAAGATATTACACAAGCTCAACAATATTTCTTTTGTGTTGGAGATGGCTTATTTTCAAAATAAGTTAGGCCGATAAATATCGTGAGAATTCGCAAGACAGACAAACATTTTGCCGGAAAAAAAATTACGGAGTTAACAAATTTTAAAACGAGTCCCAGTATTTTTAATGATCTGCAAAAGGCAGACGATATTTTACACTGATTGTATACAAATTAATAATACATTTTAAACTAACATCAAATCATATATCTCGATTATATGCAATCCTCACCATGTCTAGTTTATAGTTGATTAATTTCAAATTATCTTAAATAGTTTTTGGTGCGATCGAAATTGATTTCGTGCGAACCATTTACCAAATTAATTGGTTTCTTTTGTCTATTTTCATGTGCATCGCCATTTTGGTGTATTTTGAATAGCGAAATTTATTTTCCACACAGTAGGAGCTCAGTGTTACCCATTACTCGTATGCAAATGGCTGTCTATCAGACCCGATTGTGCGAAGATTGAACGTGTCATTAAGTGCACACATTACAGCTGCATCGCGTTCACATAAGCAGGTTTCAATGCCAACCATCGACATTCAAAATGAGTTGCGTGCAACCGGCCACACAATGAACTACCACTCCATTAAGCCATCATCTGGACGAGTACCTCTAGAAACGGGTGTTGTGATTGGGACAGCACAGAATTAATGCGTGTTATAGTTGTAATGAATCATTGGGATTTTCTCCAGTCACATCAATTCACTTTCTTTTGGCTGCTTTTAGCAACAGAGGGCCAAACTGCTGACTTGTTG
This sequence comes from Hydrotaea cyrtoneurina, assembly GCA_958296145.1. Lineage (NCBI taxonomy): Eukaryota > Metazoa > Arthropoda > Insecta > Diptera > Muscidae > Hydrotaea > Hydrotaea cyrtoneurina. The sequence goes on along the minus strand of OY282515.1, from coordinate 54,978,638 downwards.
TTAGAAACGAACATGAACTCATAATACGCAGTCACAGGTAATGTTGATTATAATCAACAACGCTCTAGTAATGAATTGAATCAATATTACAAGAATAATTTTAATTTCGTATGTTAAATTTCATGGGAAGAGGTACACATAAACGGAACCAAAAAATGCCCCTGTTAAGAAAGTGTAAGATATGAAGAAATGTTAAGTTCGTTTTTTAAAGTATTTCATCTAAAGAAAATATTGCATATAAGTTAAATATTATTACATTATTTAAATGAAAAAAATATTTAATTATTATTTTTTTTTGGGGGGGTTTTAACCCTTTATTGATGAATCCAACTTAAGAACTAACTTAACAATATTCGTTTCAATTAAAGGTAACCTATGTTGTTCTCCCGTTCTTGCTGACACTGCATGGTTCCCACACTTGTCTCCAGACATAGCGTCAGCAATAAGTTGTTCCCAACATTCTCGGTAATATGAGGCAATATGTTCTTTTTGGCGTTCGCAGTGGCGTGATGCAATGTGAGACGCTTTAGTTGCTCGGCACGTGTAGTTGTTTGGTTTGCAATAATATGTTGACATAACTCCTCCCCCTTTAAGTGCAAACATCCTCGTTTGTTTGTTTATTGGTAGAGAATTTCGTTTGGTTGCACAGGTTGTACTGATGAAGGGTTTACTTCCTCCGGAGCGTTTTCAGATTTATTCTCATTCTTGACATTTGTTGTAATTTCTATTTTTGCTCGCTGCTTTATTATTATTTTAGCTATTCCGTATAATATGACGAGTAGTAGCAGGGATCTGAAACTCCAGTTTGTAATGAGATTTGCTCTATTTTTGTTATCTATGCCGGTAATAAGTACTGTGTTGTTGTACTGCAGTTCTTTTATCATTTGTAAGGATAGTACTTCCTCTACCTTTGCTTCTTGATCGGTAAGTTGTAACAACGCCGGTATTGGATTGAATGTGGATACTTCGTGATAGGCGTATTTTCTTCCTTCGATGAATATGGATGTGTTATGGAATCTTATTAAAAACGTGCCTTGCAGTGTCGTTGTCTCATTATCGATGGTAATAGCGCCATTGAATTGGTTAAGGAAAATTAATCCTGGAGCTAACTCTTCCATGGCTGGCATGTGTTGGTTATTGATGGTGTTACAGTTTGCCTTCTGACTATGCAGTGACTTAGGGATACAATTAGTGTTACTTAAATCTATTACATTTTGAATATTGCATATAGAAATGTCATTTACAGTTTTACAATTGTCTTTTATTCCAAACAGGTTCCTTTTACATTTTAATATTTTTTCATATGCCACTTTAACGGCTATATTCCCCCTTTTAACTGGTTTTAATATTAGTTTTGTACATTTTTCTTCTTCGGATAGTGGTAGACTTAGTATGTATAATATAGTATTATTGTTTCTGGCTATTTTTACATCTGAGAATTCCAAGGCCTCATCAATGTTCATAAAAGGTATATCGTTTCTTGTTAAAATTTTATTTATTAAATTAATTTCTTCATTTGCTAGTATGTGAGCATTAACCACATTTGCCCTTGCCCAATTTATAGCGTACTCTATATTTCTAGTTTCTTCTTCTAATACATCGAGTTTAAATTTGTAATTCAAAAACAATTCATTCTCTATTTCGCCGTTATTCTTTACAACTTTTATAATTTCGTTTGTTACATTATTTAATTCTTCAATCTTATCATTTGTTAATTTATTTATTATGACTTGATAGTTTGTGTTTTCCAAAATTCTATTTGTTTTATCTTTTAATATTTGAAAATCTTCATGGTCTGGATTGCCAGCTATCCATTTCCATGTTGTACCTATAATATTTATTGACCTTGTTATTCTGTGATTTAATTCCAATCTGTGCAAATTATTCCTTATTACAGTTATTTCACGGGATAGGTAAGGGAATAGGATATGGCTTTTATTAATATGTTGTGATATGCGCCCTTCTATCTGACCAAGTACCGCGTCATATTTCTCCAGCTCGAACACATGAACAATCCTAAATGTCCCCGTTTGAATGCTGGCGGTGCCCGTTTCAACGGCGACCAAACTGGAGTGGGTGTAGTCAAGTGGCCACTGTCACAATCCTAAAATGAAAAATTTAGTTTCTTATTTGGCTTTTATGAATTATCCTCCCTGAATTAGTCAAAACTGTACTGCCACTATCTTCGCGTACGACCTCCGACTTGTACCTGGGACTTAATGTAGTCCCGTATCTTTTATTGATCTTGACATATATGGTATCTCCTGCATTGTACGACCTATATGGGCTTTTATTCTTATTGTGCGATTCTAAATCCTTTTGCTGTTTATCTCTCAATTTCAGTATATTATCCTGTCTAGCCTTTTCATACATCCCAGGATCTATACTAACCCTTCTTCCAAAAAATACTTCTAATGGTCTTTTTCCAGTCGTAGTATGTACGGTGTAGTTGTACTCATACACGGACCTATCCAAAAGTTCCTCGAAAGAATTATGAACGTTCACCGATTTGAGACACCTCATTATCTCGGTGAGTGTAGAATGGAACCTCTCAACCTGGCCATTCGATGTGCAATGATGGGGAGGTGTTCTATAGATCTTTATACCTAGCTGGTCATCTAACATAAAGGATATGGAGTGCGAATTTAATGACTTCTCATTGTCTAATACTATCATTTCTGGTACTCCAAATGCGAAAAGCAGTTGCCTAAGAGGCTCTTTCAAATCCTCTACTGCGCGTGAGCCAACTATCTTCACTTGTGCGTACTTGGAAAATTTGTCAACTGCTGTCAGAACATATTTTTTTTCAACGAGATATATATCTACATGCAATATTTGGCCTGGAAATTGCGGTATACGTGTCTCCTTGGATGCATCAGTAGTGAGATGGAACTCCTTGTTAAAATCTGGGTATATCAATAGCAAATCTTCAGATACCAAGGTATTAATTATCTTCCGAAAGGCCCTTATGGCTTCCTCATTCAATACTATCTCTTTTCTCGCAGATAAATGTTTAGGCAAACGTCCGTCCTCCCCTCTTAAAAGCTTTGTCAGGGGTTTTGCGTAATCCTTGACAAAGCGACGATAGTACCCCGACATACCAAGGAAAGACCGCAGTGACTTCAAGGTTGCAGGAATTGGAAAATTCGATATAGCCTCCACTTTTTTCGGATTAGACCTAATCCCCTCTGTCGACACTGTGAATCCTAAAAATTCCACGCTGTCCTTGTAGAACTCGCATTTCTCAATGTGTATCTTCATATTCGCCTCCTTAAGAGTCCTGAAGATCGTTTCCAAATTTTCCGCGTGAGTCACTTCGTCCTTACTGAAGATTATGATATCGTCTATGTACACGAAACATATCTTCCCTAAATGTTCCCTAAGGATGTCGTCCAGGGTCCTCTGAAAAATGACAGGGGCATTTTTTAACCCGAACGGTAGCCTAACAAATTCATACTTGCCGTTATTAATGGCAAAAGCGGTCTTCTCGATGTCAGATTCCTTTAATGGAATCTGATGGAAACCACTTTTTAGGTCTAGGACCGAGAAAAATTTGTTCCCCTTCAGTTGCATCAGCACGTAGTATATATCCGGCAGAGGATATCGATCTGGGATCGTGATCTTATTCAACTTCCTAAAATCGACCACCATTCTGAATCTTCTTTCTCCAGATGAGTCAGGTTTCTTTGCCACCACCCATACAGGCGAGCAATAGGGTGATCTGGATGGCCTAATTATACCGTCCTCCAATAATTTTTCAACCTGTCTCTCTACTTCTTCCTTCATCGACATAGGGTACGATATATAGTTCGAGTATACCGGTGTGTCATCCATTGTTCTAATTTCACCCACTACTCTAGTAGTGTATGTCAATTTTTCATCCGGTGCTGAAAATAATTCCTCGTATTTGTTCGTTAGATTCTTTAGAATCTGTCTCTGTTCCCCAGGCATATGTCCGTCCCTGATGGTTATATTGTGCACACTGTGGGCCTCGTATTGTTTCAACCTAATTTTTGTCTTATTATTCAATGTCATGATGTTACTCCTCGTGTCTATGACGGCTTCTAACTCTTTCAAGGTGTCATTCCCTAAAATCGCGTGGAATGATTTGAGTGGTGGAAGTATAAATTTTTTTATCGGTATTTCTGGCATATTGAAAAGGGTTGCTATTGTATGGTGAGTGATTTTTATATCACCTGCCACTGAATTTGCATTGAATGTCTGTTCATTCGGTATGGGCTTCAATACTAAAGATGGCTGTATGTAGTTTTTATTCGAACCTGTATCTATTAATATCTTAATTACCTCTCCGTTACTCGTTTTACACTCTGCATAGGGTAATGAAGAGGTTTTTAACCTAAAAAATTAATGTCCGAAATTTCAGTCAACTCTGGTTCACCACCTTCGGAAATTGCGAAAAATTCTTCCTGTTTGTCCATCATCTCGAGGTAGTCCTCGAATGGGATTTCATTGTCATCCCTTTGTAGTTTTTCCACATCTTGGCGTTCTACATCGGCTGTTGTGCGTTGAGTTTCTGTCTCAATATGAAAATTTCGTTGTACCTTGTTGGGGCCGGGATATTGTGGAGGATTAGAAGATTGTCCTTTCCCGATATATTAAATTGAGGCCTGTTTGCATAGTTCACAACGCTGGTTTTGACTGACTGATCGATCTCCATAGGCTCAGGCCTTGGTAATGGCTTAGGACCCATTGGCCTAGGTGGAGGATACTGTGGATATTGCGACTGCTGAGGATGTGGGGGTTGTAAAATACGTTGTTGTTGTGGATACTGGTATTTTTGTGACATATAAGGGTATGATGGTGTACCATCTTGATGCATGTTCATCCGTTGATTTTGTGGAATTTTTGGGATATGAGCTAGTTGAGGGTAAAATGGTATCTGTTCATAATTCTGATATTGGAAATTCTTCGCAGCCCCCTGCTGTGAGTTAGTTCTAGGATTAGGCATAGGATTTTTCTGTTGAGCGTAGTGAGACCTGTAATTCTGATTTTGCATTTTTAAGCACAATTGCAAGGCTTCCGGAAGGTCCTTTGGACTCGCGACACCTAAGAGATTTGGAAGATTTACATTAAGCCCCCTAACAAAGGTGTCCAGAGCCTTATCCCTATAGGTCTTAGTTAAGACAATCAAGGCTTCTTGTCCTAAGTCCATGCAGGCAACACGTTCAAAATCCCGAAATGTTTCGCGGTACCCTTTTGCGGCTCATAAAGTTTCAAGACCCTCTCTACGCTCTTCTTCCAAGAGCTAAACTCAGACGAATTCCCTGAGAAGTCCCTCAAACTTTTCACTACATCCGGCACTTTCTCTAAATCTGCTAAATTACCTCTCTGTTCTTCGAAAATTTCCTGATCTGCTAAAATTTCTTGGTTGTTCTCCGTCGCTGCCCTAATCAGGCCTGTGCATTCCTGTAAGCACACCCTTCTTATCAGGGCAGTTATCATTTCCTCCATTTGAGGATTTATCCGATTGTCGTTATTGGGATTATGTGGAGGAAGATTTTGCAAAACTGGGGGTCTAATTAAATTATTAGGATTTGACATTTTTCTTGTATGATATTTAACGTTTCAAAATAAAAAGTTTCAAAGGTTCTCTTACTCTATAACCAGTTAATTTTTTTTTTTGGGAATATTGACTTACATTAAAATAATTATTGCTGTTTCCATGGTTGATTCACTTATGGTAATTATTCTTTAAATTATTTTTAAATTTAATTATTCTTTGAGTAACAATATTTTTAATTTTTAATTGATTTTTATTTGAGTTAATTTTTATGTTAATTGTAGTTTCTTTTCCTTCTTAATTTTTAATTTTTCACTTATTTGATCGATTTTGTTTCTGTTTGTTTCTTTTTGTCTTCACTTAACTAAAACTATGTTGCCGCTCCCGTCCGTTGATTTGGGTTAATCCGGTTTACACTTCCGCGTTACTAAGGCTCCGCGTCAAACTTCCGACGAGATGTGTCCTTCAAACGAATAGACACTGGTATTATTTCGCGCTGATACTACTTAAGGACTTGACGAAATTTACCACGTTGGGCGCCAGTTATTTAAATGAAAAAAATATTTAATTATTATTTTTTTTGGGGGGGTTTTAACCCTTTATTGATGAATCCAACTTAAGAACTAACTTAACAATATTCGTTTCAATTAAAGGTAACCTATGTTGTTCTCCCGTTCTTGCTGACACTGCATGGTTCCCACACTTGTCTCCAGACATAGCGTCAGCAATAAGTTGGTAATTCTCGGTAATATGAGTCAATATGTTCTTTTTGGCGTTCGCAGTGGCGTGATGCAATGTGAGACGCTTTAGTTGCTCGGCACGTGTAGTTGTTTGGTTTGCAATAATATGTTGACATAACTTATATTCCGCTCCGCAAGTCGAGGGTGGAGAGTGTTACGCCGTTAATCAGCTGATGTCTACTGTGTTACAAAACGAAAACACACGAACCAAATGTGATCGAGTTATGTTATTCCCTTTGATATTAAAAACACTTTTGAATTGTTATTCCGAAATTGTCTCTTTATTGTTTCAAGTTACTTCACAAACTGATCTTACATTTTTTGATTAACGTTTTGTTACTTTTCATTTCATTATTATTTCCAATCATTAAAGCTAAATTACAATTATGCTGACAACTTGTGTTTGCATTACTTTATTGTTCTTTGTTGTTTGTGTCTTTTACATTTTCTTTGTATTTGGTTGTTTTTGATGGTATTAAAATAATTTGTCGAGTTTACAAATATGTTGTGCAATGGATTAGCGGATGTCATCCAGACACCTCTTGTGAAATAAAGGGCAAATAATAAATCGTTATGTTTGTTTGTACTGTGTATGTACGTACGTATGTATGTATTTGTAGGTTGTATATATAACTATGTATGTTTGTACATATGTTTATATAACTCTTCCCCCCCTAGTCTGAGGCGAAGACCAAAGTGGAGCATTAGTATGAGTTTCAGGAATTGGTTTGGTAATTTCTTGTATTCTCAACGTGACTTTTTCCGCTTGCAAACACCTTATAGCAATTAGCACTACAATTGCAACCAATATCAATGTAATGGTGGAGATTCCAATAGCATTCGTCGTAGTTTTTAGCATTTCAATTTGCTGAGTATTATTCAAATGCATTTCTTCTAATGCTTCCAATGATAGGATTTTTATATTTTGTTTTTCCATCGGGGTCGGCTGATACAATGTAGGCTTTGTTTGCAAGTGAGTTGTTTCAAAATTTGAAAATTTTGATCCTTTAGCGGTGATAGTTTCGTTGTTAAATTTAATTATGTAAGTACCATCTAACCTTTTCCTTTCTCCCTTAAATGTTATGTCATCATGGAAGTCATTCAAAAGTATTAAGCCGGGGGCTATGATCTCAATTTCAGATAAATGATAGGCAGTGGTAAAGTCGCAAGAAGAATCTAAACTGTTCAGAATTTTAGGGATGCATGTAGTGTTGCTTATATCTATTAATGAGTTCTTATCGTAAATGTTTACATAATTATATGTCTTACTCTTAGATTTAATACCATAAGTTACGTTTGGGAATCGTAATATTTCACCAAAGGGTATTTTTACAATTTTGTTGTTTTTCTTTACGGGTTTTAATAATATATCTTCGTATGTGATATCTGTTGTAATTGGAATTTTTATGATGTAAAGTAAATTTTGATTGTTGTATTGTATCGCAACTTCCGATAAACTTAAGACTTCTATAGTTTGAAAGGGTAAATTAAACACAATATTATTTGTTGAGTGCCAAATGGGAACTAAACTTTATTTTTATTAATTCTTAAAAGTAAGCGTCTTAACTAATTTATTAAATGCAATGTAAGCATTATTGATTTAAGTGTGTTCGTTTCAGTACAATAATTTCTTAAACGTAATGTCAGCATAATTGCCTTATTGTGTTGATTCCAGTTTGTTGTTTTCACACGGTATATGGTATATTATCTTTTTTAAAATCCTCAAGACCGATTTTTATTTCTTGTCTGTTTAACAATATCGAGTTTAATATATTCAATTTTGCATATTGCAATGCGTACTTAACATTTATTACTTCTTCTTTTATGAGTCTTAATTTTGTTTGTAAGTTCATTATTACTTCCATTTCAATGTTATCATTTTTCTTTATTTGGTTTGTAAGAGTCTTAGTTACTGAAATTAGCTTATTTATTTGGCTACTTAGTTGACTGTTTATGATTGTTTTGGTTAAGGGTATTCATGTTTTGTGTTACAATTTCGAAGTCTTCGTGGTCTGGTGTACCACCTATGTATTTCCAAATTGTACCCAAAGCATCAATAGACCTGGTGTGTCGTTTGTCAGAAATGAGTGGTTTTATGGATTCAATGAGTTCTAGTGTCTGTGAAAATTCGTGTTCTAAAAGTGGCAGTAAAGTATTTTCATGCGGTATAATTTTTATAGTTTCTTTCACAGTGTTCAAAAAGGCGTTGTATTGTGAGATGTCGATGTGGTGGATTATTCGGTGGGTACCGTCTCGTATCTTTGCCGGGTTCTCGTGGATTGGAATTACAAAGTTTGAAGAATACTCTATTATGTCGATCTCAGCCCATGATGATAATACAGCTATGGTGATCAAAGAAACGAGTACTGTAAAATGAAAGGAATTTTAGTTGCACTCTTTCCTATATACCTCCTCGTCTTTATCTACTGATCTGGGTTTTCTCTATTTAAATTTAATTTATCAATTCTTTTCTTAGTTTCTGTTTCTAATTTATTTTTAATAAGTGCATATAATTCATTCTGAAGTTTTTCTAGGTATTCGTGTTGGGAGGTGTATTTAATATTTCTATTGAAAACGTGTGTTCGACCGTGAAATAACTCGTAGGGTGTATGTTTAGTAGCGGAATGAATTGCGTTATAATAGGTAATTAAAATTTCCGATAGTATATCATCGTGATCAACTTCTATGTTCGCCTTTTTGAACTTTTGTTGAACAATTCTATATATTTCCGTAAGTGTGGAGTGAAGTCTCTCCACAGGTGCGTTGCTAGTACTTTGCTGGAAGGAGGTTACATGGAGTGAAATATTGTATTGCTTACAAAAATCCTAGAATATGTTAGCTGTGAATTCCGAATTTTGTCTTGGGATTCCATGAATGCTCAAATAATTTTTCATGCATTTTAAGATACAAACACTATGCCGTGAAGGTAGGGTGTATGCTGAAGCGAATTTCGAAAATTTGTCCATTATAGTTAATATGTTACGTTTGTTGATGGAATAAACATCTACATGAATTATGTCAACAGGTTTTAAGGGGGTTTCGGGTATTTCATATTTGGTTTTATGCGGATTCCTGTCGTATTTTAAGGTTTGGCATGTATCGCAATTGTCTATTGTGGTAGTTATTTTGTTCTTCATAAAAGGGAAATAGAAGTCTCGTTTTAAATGCAAAAATGTTTCCTGAATGCCTCTGTGGTTATTTGCAATATGATAGTCGCGGATAATTTTATCTTGTTCGTCGCTATCTTTTACGTCGGTCAATACTTCTGTACAACGGACTATTCTAATTATTTTGTTGTTTGCGAAATATTTAGAATATGATTGAATTATGTGAAATATTTCATCTTCAGAATATATGGCCAGTAATTTGTTTGTCGGAAAAAGTTCTTGGAATATTTCCCTCACATTTCCTTCGTTAAATTCCGGGCGTCTTATTGTACGTCTTTGTTTGTTTTTAAAAACAGTCTCTACTCTCATCGGAGATAAGTTAGATTTCATAAATACAAATTGGATGTTAAAATCATTTAAGGGTCTCTCGGATATGGGTATGCCATCATCTACGTTTTCCTCTGCTGAATGTATGGTTGATCCCGAGGTGGCATGATCAGACAAATTGTCGTTAATATTCATGTTTAGTTCCTCCTTTTTATCAACTTCTTTGCCGTCTATATGGTCGACTTTAACCCTACTCAAGGCATCAGCGTTTGTGTTCGATTTGCCTTTTTTATATATTATTTCATAATTAAACTCCTCTAATTTCAATCTCCACCGTATTAGCTTAGAGTTAGGTTGTTTCAGGTTCATCACCCAGGTAAGTGGCCTATGGTCGGTGATTATTTTAAATTTATTCCCAAATAAATAGGGTCTAAAATATTTCGTCGCCCATACGATTGCCAGAAGTTCTTTCTCGATGGTGGAGTAGTTAATCTCAGAATCGGTTAGCGTTCTACTGGAATAGCAGATGGGCTTATCGCTGCCTGTTGGGCCTTGCGATAATACTGCACCTAACTCGAAGTTAGTGGCATCGCTTGTTAAGTGAAAAGGTTTGCCGAAGTCGGGGTATTGCAACAATGGATCATTTGTCAAAATATTTTTGCAGGTTTCAAATGTTTGTAGATATCTATCATTTAGTACAACTTTGCTACCTTTCTTCAAACATGAGGTTAAAGGCTTTGTTAAATTAGCGAAATCGTTGATAAATTTTCTATAGTAACCTAAGAGACCCAAAAAAGTCTTGATTTGTCTTGGAGTCTTTGGTATTGGGAAATTCTTTACCGCTGATATTTTCTCGGGGTTTGGTCTTATTCCGTCCGTTGATACTATATGTCCCAGAAATGCACAGGACTTGTGGAAAAACTCGGAAACCCACTTGATAGGTCCAATGTTGTAAAATACAAACTTCTACCTAGTTTATCAAGAATTTCGGAGATATTCGGTATGGTATAACGATCAGAAATTGTTTTTTCATTTAGTTTCCTATAGTCGATCACCATACGCCACTTTTGAATATTACTAGCGTCCCTCTTCTTGGTTACTACCCAAACTGGTGCGCTCCAAGGAGAAAAACTATTCCTAATAACTCCCTGGTCTAACATCTTGTTAATTTGAACTTCTTCTTTGTGCAAGTTAATAAAACAGTGAGATTTACGTCCGTACTATGCGGATACCGAAAATAATCTGGTTTATTGGTCTTCAAAAACATAATTAAATACAATTTTGGCAGTTGTGGGATAATGCTTAGCTTGCATTCTCCCAGCGGATATGAATATTCGCTAAGTAAATGCAACGCAACTAGAACTTGCATTTCAACATTGTGCAACCATTCATTTATGCGATGCAGAAATATGATATGCTATTCGTCTGCGCGTGTTATCGTACTTAAATGGTAAGTATAGTAATTCAGGAAATGCTTAGTTATTGCTACTTTACTTAAGAGGTAGGTATGAAGATAAAAGGGTAAGTACTAGCTATTGCTAACTGCCCCCCCATTATAAATCGGAGAGTCCCTATTCCGACTTTGTATTCTGTTAAGTATGTCTTCCAACTCCAGTGGTTCAGGTTTTTTGTAATGTTTGCAAAAGAAAAAAACGCACAGGATCAATAAAATGAAGAAGCAAACTATTAGAAATAATAACCTGTGTCTTTTTACTTCACCACTGATTGTTTCAAGATAATCAGTGTTCTTCAGATAGACCTTATGAAGGTATGGTAAAGAAATATTGACATTGTGTCGAGATTGTTTAATATTCAGAGTTTTCGGTGGATGAGGTTCAATGAAATCAGACTGACGATGACGGTTATGAAAAGTAGTACCATTAATAGTGACATTGTTAGAAAAAATAATCAGCGCAGTACCCTCGACTATCATGACCTCGTGGTCAACTACAGTAGTCCTACTGACGTCGTTCAGCAGCACTGATCCTTCTGATATTTCCTGGATATGTGGAATGTTGTCTGCCGACTCCGTCGGACAAAAAGCTAAATTGTTATTAAGCAATTGTGTCAAACACTCATCTGCAGTAAATCTACAAATATTTGCATCACCAGTATCCACACAGCTCCTTATAGGGCTATATTGTCCCTTGCAGTTTGAAGATGTTTTGGTCCCCATCTGAATTATAGAATTATTATGAACCACTGGAAATATTCTCAAAAATTTACAGATCTCTTTTATGAGAGGAATCTTAATTACATAGTAGATAGTATTATTATTTTGGAATACACTTATAGAACTAGCTCTTAATAGATTATTTAAACTTAGCGGTACCATTTCAGTTTCAAGGAGGTAATTTACTTCGGCATTATCAAGAATTATTGGATTTACTACATTCGTTTTCGCCAGGGTGATAGACAGTGACAATTGGTCCAAGAAAAATATTATCTCGCTATTTCTAGCGATAACGAGTTCGAGTAACACTAATTTGTCAGCATTTATAGCGTTAGAGTTTCTCACTCCCTGTAGTTCATTAATCCTTTCCGTCAATTCATTAATCTTGTCTTGCAGTGCTGAGTTTATAATCGTCTGTCTATTGTTATTTTCCACTAACATGTCCTCATGAGTCGTTATCAAGTCGAAGTCGCTGCGATCAGGTGTCCCCGCAATGAACTTAAGTGCCGAGCCAATGAAATCTAGTGATCTCGCATGCCGCTTATTCACCAAATGTATCTGTAGCAGGCGTTGTATTTGTCTAGTTTGGTCCATTATGATATTTATCTCCCTTTTGTCCGTGAAATTTTGTAATAGTTCAGTGTTCTCGTCTAAAATTGCCTCGTACTCAGTCAAGTTTGTCCGATGAACAATATATTTAAAGTCATTATAGACGGCAACATCTCCGTCCGTTACAGCTATGAAATGCGAGTCCGAATAATCCAATATCTTTGCCGATGTCATTGGTATTAGAAACAGATAAAATCTGGAATGAAAGAAAAAAAAAAATCACCGTAAATTACTCTTGTGAACTTTTCTACCCTTGATTAATACTGTTGTCCCTAAGTCGCGCTCTATCGTTTCCTCAACATACCATTTGTCGAATTTGTTGCCCAACCTACGATTTCTTTTAACGAACACTTTTTCTCCTGGATGAAATACTTTAAACGTCGCATTCTCGTTATGAGTCTGAAAAGTTCTTCGTTGAGCTGATTCTAACTTCGCCTTGATTTCATTCAACATTTCCTTTGACAATGCGTTAATTATATCAATTGGTTTTCTTTCCGTTACGGAGTGAATGGAATTGTTGTATTTATGTGTTGATAAAAGTAACAAATCCGTCATGTCATCAATGCTTTGTTGAGCCTTAACGCATCTTGCAATTTCAAGGAGAGTAGAGTGGAATCTCTCCACTTGGCCATTACTTTGGCTATGCATTGGCGGTACGAAGAATTGCTCCGTTTCATAATGATCTCGAAGAAATGTCCCAATTACGTTTGACTTAAATGACTTCTCGTTGTCAGACACAATCACCTTCACATTTCCAAATCTATTCATGATCTGGGCTAAAGCGGTTTTAATGTCGATTGCATTTCTGGAAGCAATGGGGACGAGAATAGCAAATTTTGAAAATTTGTCTATGCAGGTTAAGAAATTGCATTTATTTGTTATTAGGATGTCGACATGCAAAATATTCCCAGGGTACTCTGGAATAGGTGTTGGGGCCATTTCTGCCTTTTTCGGCCTTCTTTGGTATTTGCTTTCTTTACAAATTTTACAGTTTGAAACTATGAATTTTAATCTCTTCTTAATTCCTGGAAAATAATACTCGCTTATTATTTGTTCAAAATTTTCCTTCACTGAGCGGTGTGCTCGGTTGTGTTCGGTGGTAACGATGTCCCATTGGTCATCTTCTCTGATCACATCCATAACGAACTTTTCCGTATGAACAAATTTCACCACCGGGAAATGTGTCGTAATGCTGTTTTGAATTTCGGCCAATATTGGGAGTTCGCAAAAAATTGCGTTCATTGTATTTGGGTTAATGACTTCTGACAATATCTTTAGTAAATTATCAACTTCATCATAGGTAACAGTATGCCTTGAAAATTGTTGAAACATTATTTTTCTCGTCTTAGAACAAGAACCTCCTTTCGATATCAACACCTGGTTTTTATATTGATTTACCGGAAATTTGACAGATCTTATTACACCAGTTAAAGATATTTCGCTATGAGCAGTCTCTTCGTCTGAGTTGTCCACTGTGTGGTTAACAAATTGTCGCGAAAGAGCGTCAGCAACCACATTTTCCTTACCAGGTTTATAAATGAATTTAGGCGAAAATTCCTCAATAAAAGCGCGCCACCTTTTCATTTTCGAATTCGGATTCTTGTCAGACATTGCGAACGTTAACGGTTGATGATCCGTAAAAATTTGAATATCTGCAACGCCGTATAGAAAATGTCTCAACTCCTTTAATGCCCATACAATTGCGAGTAATTCCCTCTCGTTTGTAGCGTAGTTTAACTCCGCTTCCGACAGATTCCTAGAAATCATTGTAATGGGTTTTCCTTCTTGTGACAGAACTGCACCCAATGCAAACGCAGACGCATCAGTTGTTAATTCAAAGCTCTTGTCGTAATCCGGGTATGAAAGCAAAACATCCTCAGAACAAAGGACTTTTTTTAGTTTTTCAAATGCCGCCAACGCCTCTATGTTTAGCTCGATTCTGACGTTTTTAGATTTTCTTGCGGGCACCTTGCCATTTTCGCCCTCTAGGTATCTAGTTAGGGGCTTTGCTATTTTTGCATAGTCCTTTATGAATCTTCGGTAATGACCTGAGAGACCCAAAAAAGATCTAAGGCTTCTCAGATTTTGTGGTTTTGGGAAATCTCTAATGCTTTTTACTTTTTCAGGGCATGTTTCAATACCATCCCTAATAACTATAAAACCCAGAAAATCGACCTTCGTTCTGAAAAATTTTGATTTTGCTGCTGATATTCTCATACCTGCACTACTTATCTTGTTCAAAACAGTATTAATGTGTTGTAGGTGGCTGTGTTGGTCTGGAGAAAATATAATTATGTGGTCCATATAGACCTGACATATTTTTCCGATGTGCTCACGTAAGATGTCGTCTATTGTTCGCTGGAAAACGCTTGGCGCATTTTTAAGACCAAATGGTAGCCTACAAAATTCGTATTTTCCATTATTAACACTAAAGGCTGTCTTTTTTCTATCTCCCTCAGATAACAAAATTTGGTGGTAGCCAGATTTTAAATCCAATGTTGTGAAGTATTGTGATTTTCCTAACGTTGACAATATAACTGGAATTTCAGGCATCGGATATTTGTCACTTTCAGTCTGTTCATTCAGCTTCCTGAAATCTATCACCAATCTATGGTTTGGTTTTCCGTGTTCATCCACGCCTTTTTTTCCAACTACAAGTACTGGTGAGTTATAGGGCGAAAAAGATTTCCTAATTATTCCATCCTTAAGAAGGGATTCAATTTCGCCATTTACAAACTCCGACATTAATACTGGATAGGGATACGACCTGGAGTAGATAGGTTCCTCCTTTTTTGTCTGGATTGTCGCTTCAACGCTAGTATTATAAGGTAGTGCTCGGTTTGGATCTGCGAAAGCGTTGGCATTTCCAGATATTATCCTCCTGAATTCTTCAATTACGTTATTCGGTACTGAATCCTTGTCGACTGCAAGGAAATTTATGTGCTCATTTGTTTTGAGAGTAGGTGTTTTGTTTTTCACATAAGTCAAAGTGTCATCTCCTGTGTTTAATGTTCCATTTATTTCCTTTAAGAACTCATAGCCGATAATTCCATCAAAGTTTCGTAACGAGTCAAGTAAAAAAAAAGTAGTGACATAGCCAAACAGAACTATATTGCATTTTTTATTTATCAAATTTGTACCGTTTAAAGTACCTACATTGAAAGATTTTTGAAGGGGGACTACACCAACTAAGCAATCTAGAGGTTTAATAAAGTTTTTCGCTGTTCCTGTGTCTACCAATAGTTTCAACTCCTTGCCCTTGATTGTCTTGATAATGAAAGGTAGGAGTGGACCTAGTCTAAAAAATTTAGTTCTTCTACAACTTGTTCCTCCTCGTCGTCCTCATATTGGGCAAACTGTTCTACTGAACCCACTTCGTCTTCCTCTTCTTCCTCTGGTGGGTCAGTGGTGATATGGTTTACTCGATGCTGTTTTGGGGCAGGGGCGCTTCTTCCAGATCCTGTTTCACGGTCGCGCTTAGCTGCTGAGTTTCCACTAAATTGTGCCTGTTGCGTTTGGTCTCCCGTAAACATGGTTTGTCGCCGGAACATGGATGAACCTGGATCGACATCCATAGGGACTGGGTCTCGCTGCTGTCCTCGATTTCCGTTTCTATTTTGTTCCCTCGTGGTTCGCTTATAAGCTGGGTGAGTTATCGGTGCAATATTTGATTTTTGCTGTGCTCGAGATGTTTGGGAAATACTGCCTTCAGCGAAAATTTTTGCAAACTCCTGCCTGCGCTGATCCGATTCTAATTCTTGGGCTGTGGCCAAGGCTGTCGGTAAGTCACAAGGTTTAGCCGAGAATAGAATATCGCTTAAAGGCTTCCTCAAGCCGGAAATGAACACGCGCAGGCCATTGTCTCTAGCCCTTTCGTTTAACGCATTGGCTATATCCTCATTTTCTGGATAACTCATTTTATTTTTGTTTATGATCAATGTTAAATGTTTATCGACCGCGTCGTAGAAATCAGATATTGATAGCTTCCCTTGTCTAAGGATGCTTAGTTCGTTCTCAAGGACTTGTAGAGATATTTTATCAGCAAAACTTTGATCGAGTCTCGCAATAATTGCCCTAAAGTTTAAAACTGTATTGAATGATGATAATTTGTCGTTAGCCGTACCTGTTATTTTATTTCTCAATATTCCTACTGCAATATAGTAATTTTCCGAACCCTCTGTATAATAGCTGATAGCAAAATGTGCCGCATCTCGCCATGCTGGGTAGGATTGCATGTCTCCTCGAAATTCGGGGAGTGATTTTATCAGGTCTAGTGAACTTCCACGGCTCGCACCCAATTTAACCGGTTCATAAGTTTCCACTTTTTGCGTATTCAAATTTGTAAATTGTTGCGTTAGGGAAGCAATTTGCTTCCTCAAGTCTTCAGTCAAAGCTTCAACCCCCGCACTTACTAAATTTAAAACCTCGTCTCTCGTCGCCATGTCGAATCAATGAACGCCAGGGAAAAATATACGGAACAGTTCCTTTTTATTAAATTATGCCGAAACAAATCACCAAAAAAAAAACTCGATATGGGGAACACTTTCTTTTTATTTAATAATGCCGAACTAACTTGAAAATGAATTGGTACTTACAATATATTCATAGTTGTAGTATGCAAGATGATGGCTTCTCCTCTTGGTGGTTGGTTAATGGTTTCTTCTTTGGGTAGCTGGTTGTTGGCTTCTTCTTTGGGTAGTTGGTTATTGGCCCTTTTTTTCTTGATTAGTTGATTTTGTTTGCTTTCACAGTTTGTCGTTTCCTCGTGTTGCAAGGATTTCACTTTGATTTTGATGGGATTTTGTGTCAAAACTTGGATCTTTGTTAAGTCATTTGCACCTTATTTATTTTTTCTTTTCTTTTCTGTTTTGTCTCTTTACCGAGATCTTTCTTAAGTTGTTTCAACTTTATTTATTTTTTTCGTCTCTATACCGAGATTTTTTTTTTGTTTTAAATCCGATCACAGAAAAAAAAAATTTTTCACACAGATTTTTGTCAATTTTAATCGACTTTGTTTTAACTTTGAGTCTTTATTTTTCTGTTTTGTCTCTTTACCGAGATCTTTCTTAAGTTGTTTCAACTTTATTTATTTTTTTTTCGTCTCTATACCGAGATTTTTTTGTTTTAAATCCGATCACAGAAAAAAAAAAAATTTTTCACACAGATTTTTTGTCAATTTTAATCGACTTTGTTTTAACTTTTCTCTCTATACCGAGAGTTCTTTGAGGCAAAGCACTAAGTTTCTATTTCGATCGATATTATTTTAACTTTGAATATTTACTTTTGTCTCTATACCGAGAGTTATGTGTAGTAAAACACAAAGTCTTTATTTTTATTTTTTTGACTTTGAGTATTAATTTTTGTCTCTATACCGAGAGTTGTGTGAAAATAAATAACACAAAGTCTTCCACGTTGGGCGCCAGTTAATAAAACAGTGAGATTTACGTCCGTACTATGCGGATACCGAAAATAATCTGGTTTATTGGTCTTCAAAAACATAATTAAATACAATTTTGGCAGTTGTGGGATAATGCTTAGCTTGCATTCTCCCAGCGGATATGAATATTCGCTAAGTAAATGCAACGCAACTAGAACTTGCATTTCAACATTGTGCAACCATTCATTTATGCGATGCAGAAATATGATATGCTATTCGTCTGCGCGTGTTATCGTACTTAAATGGTAAGTATAGTAATTCAGGAAATGCTTAGTTATTGCTACTTTACTTAAGAGGTAGGTATGAAGATAAAAGGGTAAGTACTAGCTATTGCTAACTTGCACATGGGGATTCCTGTATGACTTGACATAGACAGGTAGGTCATCAGTGGTGTTAATCCGATGTTTTATCGTATTAGTAAAACTGAGTTTCTGATTCTCCCGGAAGAATATATCATCGTAGCTTTTACAGAGTTTGTAAAGCTCTTTTCTTTCCTCCACGTTCAAATGGTCGGTTCGTAACAACTGAACAATATCTTCTGTTAATGCTGTTGTGTTTGTTTCTATGTTAAAGTTATGCACTTCCACGTTTTCCCGTGTATCGTATGGTTGCATTTGAATTGGTTGTTCTATTAGAAAGGTTTTTGATTGAAAAGACTCGTTTGTCATTTCAACCACACTGTACCAATTACACTCTGCGACAAATGGTAAGGGTCAGTGATCGGTTTGGAATGAAACCACCGGGGAAAGTTATATTGGTAAAAAAAAAGTCATACGTGTTCCAGCGTTTCGCTGGGTCTCATTTAGGAATCGAGATATATCGATTTGAAGTTAGTAAGTATCGTATAGGGGAATTTGTCACGTTTTAGGCTCTTTTGTTTGACATAACTCGAGAACCACTCGTCCGATTTAGCTGAAACAAATTTAGAAAAATTAAGAATTACAATTCCTCTAATCTGTTCTTAAACCGTTTTCCTACTTAAGCAACAGTTTCGCAATTATAATAAAATGTATGAAAAAAAAAATTATTTTTGCCTAAAAATTAAAATTTTTTTTGTTTAATTCATAAAAAATCCAAAACGGTAAAAAGTGTCAAGTCCTATTACTTTCACGTAAAGTCACATAACCTATGACCAAAATGAGACATAAATCATGAAAATCGATGCACGCGTTTCTCATGTATTCACAATTAAGTAAATGTATGAATTTCAAAAATTTGCTCGAGATATGCTCAAAATTCTTTGGAAAAAACATTGATGACTTTTTATGATTCTCAGAATTAAAAAAAAAAAAGTTATAAACAAAAGGTTATTTGTTTTTTATGATTGCGGTAGCAAAGCAATAAACGCATATAAATGTGCATGAACAATTAAAAGGAAAAAAGGAAAGTGGAAAGTAATTATTTGGGGTTTTCCGGTGACATTTATGAGTGCTCATGTTTTGGAACGTTTCGAAAAATTTAAAACGCACACGTGCTGAAACAGGTATATAGCCACCCTTAAAATATGCGCCGTTCACACTCAATTAAAGGGATAAAAGGATGTGTGTCAGGACCTGACTTTACTTTTACATGTACTTCAGTTGACAAATAAATAGTATTTATAGCTGTACATTGATAGATTTATGTCATTTAACAAGTGTCGGCGAACGCGAAGAGTACAATTGAATTTTTCAAAACACAGTGACGCAATAACGAAAATATAAAATCGAAATGAGTGCAAATTGTCCAGAAAATCTAAATTTATTTCAGCTAAATCGGACGAGTGGTTCTCAAGTTATGTCAAACAAAAGAGCCAAAAACGTGACAAATTCCCCTATACGATACTTACTAACTTCAAATCGATATATCTCAATTCCTAGATGAGACCCAACGAAACGCTGGGACACGTATGACCTTTTTTGACCGATATAACTTTCCCCGGTGGTTTCATCCCAAACCGATTGTGGCTGTCGCACAGTGTTATTAGCGTTATAGATTCCCTCTGATATGTACAAAAATGGTTGAATGTATGTTTTTCTAACGAAAAAATTCCCATTTTTTGTATCCACCGGAATTTTGACGGTAAATTTTGAGGTTGAAGGTACTTCGTATCTACCAGATGTAAAATTGGGTTTTAAAAGGAGTTTTATTATTGACTTATCAGTAATAAGTGAATTGGTAGAAAGGTCTATTTTTGAATTTAGTTTTGAGAGAATGTCGATTCCTAAAAGCCCGTCAAAATAGTCGAGAAATTTGAAAATGTAAAAATCTATATTTCCCTTTTCCTTAAATTCAATGAACATAGGGACAGAACATTTTTTATTTAACGTATGTTTATTTAGAGCTGTTGTAATAGTTATTGGTTCACAGTCCCTACAGAGTTTGGGATCAATGCACACAGGGTCAATAAATGAAGTCGAAGCCCCTGTGTCTATTAAGAATTTGAGACGTGCTCCGTGAGCTGATGATATATTGATGTATGGTAGGGTATTACCATGAATATTTATATCTATGTATCCTGTGGGTTTGGATAGGCTGGTGACTGAACATTTTCTTGATCGTCAATGCAATTAACAGTTTCGTTCCCATACTCTTAACATTGATCTAATTGTTGGAAATTTTCTCCGAAGTTTTCCGGATAACCCGTATTAGTTTCCGATGGATCTTGATTTGCATTATATGGAAGATCGTAGTATTGTCCATCATTGTTAGAAGTGTCTATGTTGTGGAATTGTTGTGGTTTACGAAATGTAGAATTTTTTGATTGGACACTTTGGTTGGTTTGTCTGCGTGAGTATCCTGAATATGTGTCCATAGGTTCTGGGGGTGGTAAATTATGTCTTGGTGTGGAGTGGAAATTATTCTGAAGCATTTGTTGTTGGTTTCCTCCCGGTATTGCGTTTGGATATTGTGTTCCAATTTGACTTGTGTTTGTATATTGAGGCCTTGTTTGAAAGGCGTTTGGATGTCGAGGTCTCATTTGAGAAAATTGTTGTCGAAATTGTGGATTACCCTGGAATGGGTTGACGTGGTATTGGAGTGTTATTTCGGTAATTATCAAAAGTTTGGGGAACATTAACTTTCCGATGAAACATATTCTGCTCTTGGATACAATACGTAAATGCTTCTGCCAGAGATTTTGGCCTCATGGCTCTTACGTTTGAACCCAATGGTTCTCTTAGACCAGATAGAAATGTATTAAGGCACATTTCTTCGAATAAAGTTTTTTTTCGCAGAAATAACATTTTCATCGCTCTCGTGAATATATAGATTATTATTCATCGTTGCCTGAATCTCAATGACAGAACCATACATTTTCTCGATGGACTGTCCATTTTGCCTTAACTCATGGAGATCCCTTATTAAAGAAGTTTCAATTCTTTTGTCCGAGTAGTGTGTTATTAAGTTGCTTTTAATATTTTCCCAAACTAAGGGTGTCCCATACATATTAAGAGCCTCATTTCTGGCCCTACAATTTTGTTTCTAATAGCTCTAAGTATTACATTCGCGAATGGTGTGTTGTTGTAGCCACTTAATATTGTTAGAATTTCTTCTACGTTATTTAAAAACTCGTGTAAAAGACGAGGGTTACCATCAAATTGTGGTAGGTCTTTAACCGCGTCGGGAATCCGTAGGGATTCAAAAATTTTCCTGGGGGGAACTTGTGAGTCATTTGGTGGAGGTGTCATAATGAGTTGTGGTAACGAACCAGGATTGTCAAAATCACTGTCAAAAGTTTCTGGTATGGGTGTTAACGTTCTGTGATATGGATTATGTCTGAAAACTCTTCCCATTACTGAGGAAACGAACCAATAAAAAAAAAATTTCACTTATATTTGGTTTTATTGATTTTGTATGCTCAAATTATTTATATTTTATCACTTGATATGTTTCTGTTCTTTTTATTTTTCTCTTATTAAATTTGCTCAAAGTCATACAGGGTACAAGGCTTGAGGAGGGTCTCGTAAGAATCGCTGGCCTTGTAAGGAATATGAATTTGTTTCAAGAGAAGAAACACGTAAAAAAATGTATTTTTAAACGGAGTTAATTCTCTGAGTTGGCTTTTAGTTTCACTTATTTTATTTCTACTTATGTTTCACGTATTCTATGCACTTACTTAATTACTATGTGTGTAATAAAGGGTGTTTTTTATTGAGGTATGAACTTCGAATTGAAATAAAACACAAGAAAATTTTATGCCATTAATGTTTAAATATGATTTCGGGCATGTGGCCGCCGCGGCTGGCTCGAATAAAGCCAATTCTACAGGTCCAATTTTCAACCACTTTTTCGAGCATATGGGGCCGTATGTTGGCAATAACGCCACGAATGTTGGCTTCCAAGTCCCCTAACGTTTCTGGTTTGTTGGCGTAGACGAGCGACTTCACATATCCCCAAAGAAAATAATCCAATGGTGTCAAAAGGTCCATTCCGCGAAATTATGTGCTCATCGAATGTTTCCTTCAATAATTCGATTGTGACGTGCGTTGTGTGGCATGTAGCGCCGTCTTGTTGGAACCACAACTCATCCACATTCATGCCATCCAATTCGGGAACAAAATAGTCGGTTATCATGGCTCTATACCGGTCTCCATTAACGGTAACTGACTCTCCAGCATTATTTCGGAAGAAGTATGGCCCAATGACTCCAACAGCCCATAGAGCACACCAAACAGTCAGTTTTTGTGCATGTAATGGCGTCTCAAGGGTCTCATGTGGATTCTCTTCACTCCAAATGCGGCAATTTTGCTTGTTGACGTAGCCATTCAACCAAAAATGAGCCTCATCACTGAACAAAATTTTGTGATGAAAATCAGCATCGAGATGAATCTCATTTTCGGCCCATACACCAAAATCACGACGCATTGCATGGTCTCGCGGCTTTAATTCTTGCACAAGCTGGATCTTGTAAGGTCGCAAGCCAAGATCTTTGCGCAAAATCTTCCATAAAGTTGATGAACAAAGCTCCAATTGCTGTGCACGGTGGCGAATCGATTCATTCGGGTTCTCTTCAACACTTTGCTCTACAGCCGCAATTGTTTCTTCGGTGCGCACTGTTCGACGTCTCTGCGGATGCGTATTATCACATAGAGTAAACGTAGTGCGAAAACGATCCATGGTTAACCGAATTAATTGCTCTGATAGACGATTATGTCGACCATAAAATGGACGGAGCTTGCGGTGAACTTCGCGAACTGAACCATTATTTTCGAAATAAATTTGCACGATTTGCAAGCGTTGTTCTTTTGTCAACCTGTTCATGATGAAATGGCAAACCAAACTAAATATTAATCACTTGATAGCTGACAGTTAAAAAAGTGATGCCAACTTAAAGTTCTATACCCCAATAAAAAACACCCTTTATAATCTTATTGCTTATATTCTTACTTAAGTTCATCCTTCTTGTTAATGCTTGTTCGCGTCTGATGATCCATCAGTAGCGTTGATTGTGGGTTGTTTGTTGATAATCCTTCAGCACTTACAGTTGGGTTGTTTGGCTAATATTCCTTCAGCACTTGTAGTTGGGTTGTTTGGCTAATATTCCTTCAGCACTTGTAGTTGGGTTGTTTGGCTAATATTCCTTCAGTATTGAGTTGTGTGGCTGATATTCCTTCAGCATTTGAGTTGTGAGTTGTGTGGCTGATATTCCTTCAGCACTTGTATGTAAGACCATCGACTGCGCCAGTTATGTTATTCCCTTTGATATTAAAAACACACCGAAATTTTCTCTTTATTGTTTCAAGTTACTTCACAAACTGATCTTACATTTTTGGATTAACGTTTTGTTACTTTTCATTTCATTATTATTTCCAATCATTAAAGCTAAATTACAATTATGCTGACAACTTGTGTTTGCATTACTTTATTGTTCTTTGTTGTTTGTGTCTTTTACATTTTCTTTGTATTTGGTTGTTTTTGATGGTATTAAAATAATTGGTCGAGTTTACAAATATGTTTGTTGTGCAATGGATTAGCGGATGTCATCCAGACACCTCTTGTGAAATAAAGGGCAAATAATAAATCGTTATGTTTGTTTGTACTGTGTATGTACGTAAGTTAATAGTTTCCGCTCTCTTCAGAGAACCGAGAAATTAAAACACACCAAATTTACTTTAGTGCTCTTTATTCAAGATATGTCTACAGACTAAATAATTTTTCTTAAAAACGACTTTTTGTTTAATGAATATGTATACATTGACTACTCGATTATGATGAGTCTGCGAAAATCAATTGAGGCGACGTAGTTCATTAATCTCGTAGTCAAATTTCAGTTTTTAAGAATTTTTCAACGATTATGCTGACATTGCTATTGTCAGCATAATGGTGGATATTAGGGTGAGGGTGCGAAACCGGCATATTAGAGTGGAGGTACGTAACTCCTCCCCCTTTTGTCAAAGTATTCTCCTGAATACTTTCAATGAATTTAACTTTTACAGCTCTTTTCTTAGTGTAAATAATTGTTACAATTGAAAATGATAGTGTAAACACGATAAGTATAATAATGATTATATAAGATAAGTTTTGATGAAATTGTATTTCCTGAATTTTGTCAATATTTTTGTATTGACTTGTAAGAACGTCATTGAAATTTAATTTATATTCAAAATTTTTAATATTTTCTGTAGAATTAACAATAAATTTTTCAACATATGTTTCATTTTTGTTGTAGAATTTATCATTTTGGATTATTACTTCGCAATTTGAGAATACAATCATATTATTGCCACTTATGCTAGTGTTTTGTGAATTACATTTGTTTTGTATTTCTGTATTATATGAGTTCTTCACAATTATTGTTTCATCATCTATTTGTTCAATTATCGTTTGATTGTTTGCTATTAACTTACAATTATTTTTAAATATACAATTTCTTGTTAAATGTAGTTCTTTAAATATTTTATTTGGGTAATAGGTATAAATTGTATCTTGTATATTTACAATTAACTAATTTTCTTCTTCAATTTGACGAAATAATTTGTTTGGCATTGATCATTTGTACTTGTGTTACAATATAATTTTTTGGTATTTTAATAGCCAGTACTATGGAATTATTATTATAAATGAGAACTCCCATTTTAATGAGCTTAAGTCTATAGTAATCGATTTTATATTTATCTATTTCGTCTGATGTTAATACAGACGGTTGGAAAATATTATATCTCGCTGATGAGATGCTATTTTGTATTTGATCTATTTTATTTTCCAAAAATTTCAATTTCATTAGTTGTTCATTAAATAATATACGAGTTCTGATGTCGGAATTCTGAGTTTGTATACTATTAATGGCTAAACTAATTTGTTTTCTGTCCTCTAAAATGCTTGATCTAATCAGATCTAATGTTTCATTGAAATGAGTATTAATTGATATTTGTTGATTTATTGTCTCAATAACATTATGGCTATTTGCTCTGACGACTTCTAGATGATTCAGTATATTCTCTCTGTCCTCTTCATCCATGACACCAAATAGCCATTTCTGAGCCGATCCTACAATGTTTAGTAATCCTCGTTTTTGTCTATTCCCTGTGGGCATAATGGACCTTAGTTTGGATCTTAATGTCTTTATTTCTGATTGTAACACATTGTTATAATTTTTTTCAAAGTTCTTTGTGTTTTCCTCTATAGCGTCAATGATATGTCTGATCTCCATCGGTTGAATTACATGAAGTATAATATCCGTCTCGTTAACGATTTCCGTTGTGAACATGTTAATAGTGGTGTACCCGTTATCGTCAGGTATTGGTATTATCCTCATGTCTGTCATTACCAAGAAGGGCATTGTCATTGTTATTAGGAACATTATTGTCTTAACCATACGGCAATTGTTGAATATTTCAGCATATGTCCGCCTCGGTTGTAGATGATGTTTGAGGGTGTCCTTAACCTTTTGCCAGGTTGGTTTCAATCCAAGTTGTTTAATTAAAAATGCATTGTTACCGGCTATCTTCTCGTTCAGAATTTTTTGGATGCCGTATTCAATTAGACCGGTATTGTCACCGCATAGCATTATCGTTGACTCTACTGACGAGATGAATTGTATAAGGTTTCCCGTTTCCAGTGGTTTCAACCTCCGAAATTGTTCCAATAAATCTCTAGGTGAAAGAAAATAATTATTAATTTGCTCATCTCTAAATACACTTCGATTTTGTTGCTGCTGCTGGTGTTGTTGGTGTTGCTGCATTAGATTTTCTTGTTGCACAATCACTTGTTCCAGTTGGACAATTTTTTTTTTTAGGTCTTCAATGTTTATTTCTTCGCCAATTTGGCGGTTTATATCAAAACTTTCATGTCTTGACATTTTGTGTTTTTCTTTTTACAGTTGACTGACTTATCTTCAGATAAACCAAATTACTAATTAATTAATATTAAATTAATTCCGGTTCAAAACCGACTGCGCCAGTTAAAACTTAATAGTTTCCGCTCTCTTCAGAGAACCGAGAAATTAAAACACACCAAATTTACTTTAGTGCTCTTTATTCAAGATATGTCTACAGACTAAATAATTTTTCTTAAAAACGACTTTTTGTTTAATGAATATGTATACATTGACTACTCGATTATGATGAGTCTGCAAAAATCAATTGAGGCGACGTAGTTCATTAATCCATTTTAGCCTACTGGGTATTTAAATACCCATGAAAACGTTGACACTTAAAAAATTCTAGCGTTAACCACCTGAAAGATATCGGATTTTTTTTTTTTTGTAGGAAAGAGGAAAGATTGGCCTACGAAAAAAAAAATACTACAGAAAATTATTGCTTGGTATAACTCAAGTTACATACCGGTTAATATCGGGTTTTTTTTTGTCTGAAAATTCTCTAAAAGAGTGCTGGAAATTATTGAGCAATCGAAAAAAAAGAAAGTGTTGAACCTTTTCAGATGGTTTAAGGTTTCCTTTGTGCAATAAAAAAATCCTATAGTGATATGTCGACACACGTTCCCGTCGCACCTGATTTTTTGAAAATGGGTATTTAAATACCCAACAGTCCATGGTGTATACTAAATATACAATTTCCTGATATATAAAACTATTTGTTTGAAAAGAAAAAATTACACATCTATACCGTAGTTTTATTGTTTTATTGAAATTTGACAATGCTTATAAAAAAATGAGATCATTGAGCCTTAGCAATCTTTTGTTTGTCTGGTTCAACATTGTTGTGGTACTCGAGAAAACAAGGAGCCGGATGCAAGTTCGCTTGGCACTTCAAACAACCATATTCAGTATTCCCCCCACATTGCCGACAACGATGACGATTGTCTAGTTTGCCAATAAAATGGTCAATACGATCTGAGCGCATAGCCAGTTGTCCTCCGGATGCCGATAGTCTACCCGGATGATAATAGTTACTTGACTTGACCATTAGAGTTTCGCAAACCTCAACGCGGAATTCGAATTGAGACATCATTCGTTTCTTTTCATACTTGCAGCAAAAGCAGTGTAATTTCCACGCATTTACCATAGCTGCATCCAACGCGTTTGTTATTAACGGCCACTTCTTTCCTCGAATTCGGATACGATAATTATTCATCGCGTTATCAAAAAGGTCCACACCTCCCATGCGTTGATTGTATTGGTTTACCAAATTGGGTTGTTCAATTGTGACCATTTTTCGTTGCTTGCGGTCATAGCGCTTTGCGTTGGACATTGGTAAGTGGCTCATAAAATTTGAAAGTAAAGTTACGACCTGAAAACGAGGGAATAAATGAGAAACAAACGAATGAAATTACAAATTCTTAGTGTAACTTACTGCATTATCATTCCAACGCACTGCTATTACAGCGCACTGCTATTCACCACACACACAGAATGAAAAAGAAATAGCGCGCGGTAGTTTCAAACAAATAAGTTCTAATGAAATTAGTTTACACTAAAGCCTGTCGGGTATTTAAATACCCATGCTATATCTCGGGTGCTAGGGGAGATATCAACAAAATTCTTTTTTCTTTCAACTACTACGATCCCCCTGGCAAACATACTCAAATTTAAAAAAAATCGTACAAGCCAATCTAGGGTCAGTCGTTAATGGGTTAATCTCGTAGTCAAATTTCAGTTTTTAAGTATTTTTCTACGATTATGCTGACATTGCTATTGTCAGCATAATCGTGGATATTAGGGTGAGGGTGCGAAACCGGCATATTAGGGTGGAGGTACGTAACTCGTACGTATGTATGTATTTGTAGGTTGTATTTATATAAGTTAAAGTAAAACGCGAGATTTATGTCCGAACTACACGGACGTGGTAAGTAATCTGCTTTATTCATCCAAAATTAACATATTAAATACGACTTCTGTTACAGTAATTTGTGTGAAAATGCTTAGTTTGCATTCTCCCAGCAAATGCGAATGTTTGTTGGGTGAATGCACCGCAGGTAGAACTGGCGGATCATCATTTCGCAATCAACTGCCTGTGGACTGTCGAAATATGATATGCCATTCATCTGCGCGTGTTATGAATGTTTACGAGGTACGTTTTACAATTTGGTTCTTACGAGGTAGGTTTTACAAGTTGGTTAAATCTAGCCTACTGTTAACTGCCTCCCCATTCTAAATCGGAGAGTCCCTACTCCGACTCTGTATTTTTCTAACTATGTCGTCCAAGTCCAGCGGTTCGGGTTTACGATCACGTTTGCAACAGCAAAAAATGGCAAGTGGAAATGAAATAATAACCAAAATCATTATGAAAAATATCTTGTGACGTGTTACTTTGTCATCAAGTGTCTCAAGTAAACTAATATTCTCAAGATAAACTCTGTGGAGGTAGGGTAATGAAAGATTAACCTTGTGCTCAGACCGTTTAACGTTCAAAACCTTCGGCGGATGAGGTTCGATAAAATCGGACTGACGATGTCTGTTGTAAAAAACTGTACCATTAATAGTGACATTATCAGCAAATAAAATCAATGCTGTACCCTCGACCGATATGACTTCGTGATCAATTACGTTTGTCCTATGGACATTGTTCAATAAAACCGCACCTTCGGAAACCTCCTGGACAGGTCGAACGTCATCTGCCGGTTCAGTAGGGCAGGAAGCAAAATTATTATTCAAAAGCTGTGACAAACACTCATCTGTGGTTGTCCTACAAATACTGGTACCTCCAGTATTCACGCAGTCCGTTACAGGCACATGCCGTTTATTACATTCCGAGGCTGTCCGTATCCCCATCTGAATTACTGAGTTGTTATGAACTACCGGGAATATTTTTAAATAATTACATTTTTCTTTAACTAAAGGTATTTTCATGACATAGTAAATTGTGTTGTTAGTTTGGTAAACTTTTACGGAACTAGCTTTTAGTAGGTTATTTAAATTTATTGGTACCATTTCATTTTCAAGAATATAACTTATTTCGGCATTATCAAGTATTACTGGATTTACTACATTAGTCTTTGCAAGAGCAATGGATAATGTTAACTGACTCAAGAAAAAAATAACTTCGCTGTTCCTAGCACTTAAAAGTTCAAGCAGTAATAGTTCGTCGGCATCAATAGCATTGGATTCTCCAGACCTCTTCTGTATCGCATTCAGTCTTTCCGTCAACTCATTAATTTTGTCCTGTAGTGCCGAATTTATAACAGTCTGTCTATTGTTATTCTGTACCAACATGTCCTCCCTCGTCGTCAGTAGGTCAAAGTCACTCCGATCCGGAGTTCCAGCAATAAACTTAAGTGTCGACCCAATGAAATCCAATGATCTTGCGTGTCGCCTGTTTACCAAGAGCACTCGTAGCAACCGCTGTATCTGTCTATTCTGGTCCACGATGAAGTCGGTCTCCCTTTTGTCCTTCAAGTCTCTCAACAGTCCTGCATTCTCATTCAGAATCAGTTCGTAGTCTGTCAGATTTGTCCGATGTACGATGCACCTAAAGTCCTCATAGATAGAAACGTCTCCATCCCTTATAGCTACGAAATGGGAGTCCGTATAGTCCAGTACCCTCGCTGATGCCCGAGTCGCCAAAATTATAAAAAGTCTGGAAAAAAAAATAATTAGCGTAAATTACTTTTGTGAACCTTTCTTCCATTAATCAAAACCGTGGTACCTAAGTCCTGTTCGATTGTACCCTCCACATACCACTTGTCAAACTTATTTCCCAGCCTACGGTTCCTCTTAACAAACACTTTTTCGCCTGGGTGAAAAATTTTTACCGACGCATTCCTATTATGTCTCTGTAGCGATCCCTGTTGGGCCAACCGAAGCTTCATTTTAGTTTCGTCTAAAATTTTGTCTGACACTGAATTCACGATGTCGACCGGTTTCCTACCTGTCACTGAGTGTACCGAGTTGTTATATTTGAATGTCGATAACAGCAACAAGTCCCCTGTATCATCCACATTCTGCTGTGCCTTCACACATCTTGCAATTTCCAGGAGAGTAGAGTGGAATCTCTCCACTTGACCGTTGCTTTCGCTATGCATTGGTGGTACAAAAAACTGTTCTACTCCATAGTGATCTCGCAGGAACGTCCCAATTAGATTTGACTTAAAGGATTTCTCATTATCGGATACAATCAGCTTCACATTACCAAATCTGTTCAAAATTTGGAATAGAGCTGCTTTAATGTCCATTGAATTCCTGGATGCAATAGGGACAAGTATCGCAAACTTAGAAAACGTATCCACGCATGTCAAAAAGTAACACTTATTTGTTATCAAAATGTCAACATGTAAAATATGTCCAGGGTACTCGGGAATCGGTGTTGGTACCATCATTTCCCTAGCCGGTCTTCTTTGGTATTTATTTTCCCTACAAATTTTACAGTTGGATACGACAAACTTCAATCTCTTCTTGATACCTGGAAAATAATACTCGCTAATAATCTGTTCAAAATTCTCCTGTACTGATCGGTGAGCTCGGTTGTGTTCCGTGGTTACTATGTCCCATTGATCATCTTCTCGAATTACGTCCATAACAAACCTATCCGTATGAATGAACTTCACCGATGGAAATCTCGAGATAATACAGTTCTGAATTTCAGCTAAAATAGGGGGTTCACAGAAGATAGCGTTTACCACCGTCGGGTTAATTACCTCTAAGAGGATTTTCACCAGATTTTCCATATTGTCGTATGTGATAGTATGTCTCAAAAATTTTTGGAAAAAAATCTTTTTCGTTTTCGAACATGACAAACTTTTTGATATTAGTATCTGATTTCTATACTGATTTATCGGATACCTGACAGAGTTTATGACCCGTGTTAAAGACACTTCGCTATGAACGGTCTCGCCATCGGAATCCTCCAATGTATGATTCACCAATTGTCTAGAAAGCGCATCAGCCACCACGTTTTCCATACCGGGTTTATAGACGAATTTCGGGGAGAATTCTTCAATAAAGGCTCGCCATCTTTTCATTTTTGAGTTCGGATTCCTATCAGACATTGAAAACGTTAAGGGTTGATGGTCAGTGAAGATATGGATGTCTGAAACACCAGATAGTGTCGTAATTCCTTCAGAGCCCATACGATTGCGAGTAATTCCCTTTCATTCGTTGCATAATTCGCCTCAGCCGCTGATAAATTTCTAGATATCATAGTTATCGGTCTACCTTCCTGTGAGAGTACTGCTCCTAGGGCAACCGCAGACGCGTCCGTTGTAAGTTCGAACCTTTTACCATAGTCTGGGTACGAAAGCAGAACTTCTTCTGATGACAGAATTTTCCTTAATTTTTCAAACGCAGCTACCGCTTCAGCGTTAAGTTCAATCTTCACAGTTCTTGATTTTTTAGCTGGAACATTACCATTTTCGCCCTCCAAGTACCTGGTTAGAGGTTTCGCAATTGTCGCGTAATCTTTTATGAACCGCCTGTAGAAACCTGAAAGACCCAGAAAAGACCGAAGACTTTTCAGATTCTCTGGTTTTTGGAACTCTCTGATGGCCCTAACTTTATCTGGGCATGTTGTGATGCCATTTCTGGTAACCATAAATCCAAGGAATTCCACATTTGTCCTGAAGAATTTCGACTTCGCTGCCGATATTCTCATTCCAGCTTCACCAATTTTTTTCAGAACGATCTGGATGTGCTCCAAGTGACTATGCTCGTCCGGAGAAAATATGATGATGTCATCCATGTAGACCTGGCATATTTTGCCAATGTACTCCCGCAAAATATCGTCAATTGTACGCTGAAAAATGCTTGGTGCATTTTTTAGGCCGAAAGGTAACCTGCAAAATTCGTATTTGCCATTGTTGATGCTAAATGCTGTTTTTTTTCTGTCTCTTTCAGCTAATAGTATTTGATGGTAACCGGACTTTAAATCCAGCGTCGTGAAAAACTGGGATTTTCCCAAATTGGACAATATCACTGGGATTTCGGGCATTGGGTATTTGTCATTCTCCGTTTCCTCATTCAGTTTTCTAAAATCTATCACCAGTCTGTGATTTGGTCTTCCTTGTTCATCTAAACCCTTTTTTCTTACGACAAGTACCGGTGAATTGTATCCCGAAAAGGATTTTCTTATTATTCCGTCTCGAAGAAGGGCTTCTACCTCCCCATTCACAAAATCTGACATGGTCACTGGATATGGGTATGATCTTGAATAAATTGGTTCCTCGGTTTTTGTCTGAATTGATGCCTCAACACTAGTGTTATACGGTAATGCTCGGTTTGGATCGGCGAACGCGTTGGCATTTCCGCGTATGACCCTGTTAAATTCCTCTATTACCTGTGATGGCACCAGATCCTTATCGACTGCATGAAAATTGATCTGCTCGTTTGTTTTCAAAACTGGATTTTTGTTCTTACTATAAGTCAAAGTATCTTCACCCATACTCAACTTCCCGTTAATTTCCTTTAAAAATGCATAGCCAATAATTCCGTCAAAATTTCGCAGCGTATCAAGTAAGTAAAATGTCGTAACGTAGCCGAATATAACCACCGTACATTTCCGGTCTACTAGATTCCCACCGTTTAAGGTATTTACACTAAAAGGTTTTCCCAAAGGGACTGTCTTAACTAAATCATTTAATGGTCTAATACAATTTTTCGATGCACCCGTATCCACCAATAGTTTCAACTCCCTACCCTTAATTGTTTTTACGATGAAAGGGAGGAGTGGGCCTAGTCTAAAAAATGCAATTCTTCCACTACCTGATCAACGTCTTCCTCCTCATCCTGAGAGAAGTTACTTTCCGAATCCAAGTCGTCTACATCTTCTCCAGGCGGATCAGCAGTCAAATGATTCACACGCTGTTGTTTCGGGAAAGGTGCACTTTTTCCGGAACCAACTTCACGCTCACGCATTACCAACGGGTCTCTAGTCGTGTTCCCATTATATTGAAATTGTTGAGGTCGATTTCCAGTAAATTGGGTGGGTCGTCGAAACATGGACGATCCTGGGTCGACATCCATTGGGACTGGTTCCTGTTGCGATGCGCGTGTCACGTTCGTGTTTTGAACCATGCGTTTATGTGGTAAATGAGGGTTCACTGTATTACCTAATCTCTGATGTGCCCGTGATGTCGGAGCAACACTGCCCTCCGCGAAAATCCTCGCAAACTCCTGTCTGCGTTGGTCTGATTCCAATTCCTGGGCAGTTGCCAAAGCCGTCGGCAAATCACTTGGTTTTGTTGAGAACAGTATGTCATTCAATGGCCTCCTTAACCCCGAAATAAATACACGCAATGCATTTTCCCTGGCCCTTTCATTCAAGGCTCGCGACACTTCTTCATTTTCTGGGTAACTCATCTTATTCTTGTTTATTATCAGTGTGAGGTGTTTATCAACCGCATCGTAAAAATCTGTTATTGATAATTTCCCCTGCCTTAGGATGCTTAACTCGTTTTCCAATACTTGCAGAGATCTTTTATCTGCGAAACACTGATCCAATCTAGCAATAATTGCCTTAAAATTCAATATCGTATTAAAAGAGGACAACTTATCATTCGCCACCCCTGTAATTTTGTTTCTTAATATGCCCATCGCAATGTAGTAATTTTCCGACCCTTCCACATAGTAACCTATAGCAAAATGCGCCGCATCGCGCCATGCCGGATAAGACGACATATCCCCACGGAACTCTGGGAGCGATTTCACCAGATCTAGGGAACTTCCTCGAATCCTGCCTAAGCTTACTGGTTCATATGTCTCCACCCTTGGGGCACCTAAACCCGCAAACTGTTGTGTGAGGGCAGCAATTTGCCTTCTCAAATCGTCAGTCATCGCGTCCACAGCCGCTGTCACAATCCCTACGACCTCGTCCCTGTTCGCCATGTCGATAAAAAATACCTCTTCTACTTCGGTTCACAAAAAAAAAAATACGCACTTGAGAACAATGCTACTATTGCCGAGAAAACAGAAAAATCACACAAAAAAAAAATAGTGTCTTATCGCGAATGAATGAAAAAAAAAAAATAGAGCCTAATGCCGAAAAAAAAATTGAAAATAAATTGGTACTTACAAAATTTGCATGATATTTTCTTCGATAAAAACAGGTGTTGACTGATGGTTTGATGTCAGGGCTTCTTTTCTATGCTTTGGATGATTGGTGGTTTTGGTGTCAGGACTTCTTTTCTATGCTTTGGCTGATTGGTGGTTTTGGTGTCAGGACTTCCTTTTTATGCTCTGGTTGACTGGTGGTTTTGGTGTCAGGACTTCCTTTTTATGCTTTGGCTGATTGGTAGTTTTGGTGTCAGAACTTCTTTTCTATGCTTTGAATTTGTTGGTGTTGTCAATTATTATTGTTCGTTCGTTGGCAATTATTCTTGCGTTTATGCCGTTGGTGTTTTTTTTTGTATTGTCACTTCAATTATTTGATTTTTTTCTGTTTAAATTTGAAATCGTTGTTTTTTTTTTTTTTTTTTTTTTTTTTTATTTTCTCTTTACCGAGATTTTTTGTTTAAATTTGAAATCGTTTTTTTTTTTCTTATTGTCTCTTTACCGAGATTTGTTTGTTTAAATTTGAAATCGTTTTTTTTTCTTATTGTCTCTTTACCGAGATTTGTTTAAATTCGAAATCGTTTTTTTTTCTTATTGTCTCTTTACCGAGATTTTTGTTGGCACAGATAAATTTTCACTTCTCTATACCGAGATTTTTCGTTAAAATACTTTATCTTTCTTTATCTCTTTACCGGGATTTTTGTTGCCACAGATAAATACTCTATGTTTTTTTTTTCTTCTCTATACCGAGATTTTTTTAAAGTTAACACAGAAAAAAAACTTTATATAAATTTAACGTTGGGCGCCAGTTAAAGTAAAACGCGAGATTTATGTCCGAACTACACGGACGTGGTAAGTAATCTGCTTTATTCATCCAAAATTAACATATTAAATACGACTTCTGTTACAGTAATTTGTGTGAAAATGCTTAGTTTGCATTCTCCCAGCAAATGCGAATGTTTGTTGGGTGAATGCACCGCAGGTAGAACTGGCGGATCATCATTTCGCAATCAACTGCCTGTGGACTGTCGAAATATGATATGCCATTCATCTGCGCGTGTTATGAATGTTTACGAGGTACGTTTTACAATTTGGTTCTTACGAGGTAGGTTTTACAAGTTGGTTAAATCTAGCCTACTGTTAACTTATATAACT
The DNA here is from genome assembly GCA_958296145.1 of Hydrotaea cyrtoneurina. Lineage (NCBI taxonomy): Eukaryota > Metazoa > Arthropoda > Insecta > Diptera > Muscidae > Hydrotaea > Hydrotaea cyrtoneurina. The sequence continues at coordinate 54,943,212 of OY282515.1, read as the reverse complement.
ATGTATATTTGTACATATGTTTATATAACTAGCGCAATCGACGTCGCGATTGTTTAGGTTTGAAACTACAGCGGTTTTTTGTCTGTAACTTTAGGTGTTAAACTTAGTCAGGATGTTGATGCAACATTTACAACGCTGACGGCGCGCCTCGTGTGTGATGTTGTATTCCATACATCAGCAGTTGAACGATGTTGCTGCGCTTTATGCTGGGAGGTACTATGTTCGCTGACACTGCAGTCTGGTCAATACTTGTTGTCTCCGAATAAGATGTTACGGTGGTGCAAGTTTTATCATACTGTGTTAACTTTTACATACAGTGTTATCTAAACAAGGAATTTTGATTAGTCCTAATCCACTGTATGCTTTCCAAAGATGGATTTCAGGAAGTCCTCTACAAAATTCTTGAGATATAAAAAATAAGTAGGTTGTCCATGAATTGACATGTATGTAAGTTATTAAGATCCTGTGTGCTGGTAGTAGTCGCAAAGTATTTCTATTTTATCGCAAAGCTGTTGCAACTATTGCAATAATACTTTTTGTTGAGTTGCTTTATTACTTTATACAAAGCTTGTTCCGATATCTTAATGGTACAAAAGTCAACTGAAATACTTAAAAAATATATTTCTTATATCTAACGCTAATTGTACCCTAAAAATTATGACCCAGTGATGCCAGAGGATTTTTTGGAAATTCCCTACGTTTATTTCAAAAATCCCTTTTTTTCCCTACGGCAGCTTTTTTTCCCCCTACATTTTTCCCTACACTCCAATTAGTTAAAATTTAATAAATTCTAATAATTCTATTAATTATATTTTGTTAGCTTTAACTTTTATTATTGAAGTGTAAGCAATTAAACAAAAAATAACATAAAATAGTTCACGTTCACGTTATTTAAAAGAATTAACAAAAAAAAAAACTTAAAATACTATAAAATAGTTCAGGTTCATGTAATTAAAAAGTATAATAAAAAAAAAACTTAAATAGTTCAGGATCATGTAATTAAAAATAATTAACAAAAAAAAACTTAAAATAACATAAAATAGTTCAGGATCATGTAAAAAGAATTAACAGAAAAAAACTTAAGTTATTTGTACAAATCTTTAGAGTTCAGTCTTTTATATTGAGAAGGTGTACATTTAAAACTTATACAGTCCATTGAATTACTTTGCAAATACGACCGAATAATACAAATTGACGTGTTCTATTAAAATACTTATTAAATATTTGCAGAAATTGCGAATGTTAAGGAAATTTTGCACTGACGCTTCAAAACACCTGTCAAACAATGGAACAATTGTTTACAAATAAAATTAAAGCCGGTCACTTTTGATGACGGCGATGAAACTTTAAACGACTAACGCCAATACAATTTAAGAAAATCATTAGTCGCCTCATTTAGTTGTCCCTGTGATCGTTTATATATAAATAATAAATTGTCTATGTAATTTTCCATTAAAATGAGTATCGTTTTCTTTGAATATAACTCTTTTTGCATGGTTTTCTAACAAATTATAAAAAATCCCTACGTTTCACGGGAATATAAAAAATCTGTCCGTTTTCCCCCACATCCGATTTTTTTTGGAAAAATCCCTACATGTAGGGATTTTTCCCTACTTCTGGCATCACTGGCTGTGTGAATTGCGGTCCTGAAATTTGAGGAGGTTGACTGAATTGTCATCCAATATTGTTGAGGTTGGCCTTGCCGAACTTGTGGGTTTGAATAGTAATTTTGAGGACTTAATGTAGTTCTATTTCGGTATGATGGAATATTAGCTAATTCTGGGTGAAATTTCGGCCGTGTTTCCGTGTTAGGTATTGAGTTTCGCATATCGTTCTTTGGAGTTCTGTTATGAGCATACTCTCTTTTAAACGACATGTTACTAAGACTAAGACAAATGTGAAGTACTTCTGGTAAAGACTTGGGTCGGGACACACTCAATAGTTTAGGTAAGTCTTCGTTCAAGCCCCTTATAAATGTATCAAGAGCTTTTTCTCTGTAGGCAATTGTCATTGCACAAAGGCTTCCTTCATCTAAATCTAGACATGAGAGTTTGTTTAGTATTAAGGATAATATTTGTTAAATATTCTGATATAACTCCATTGGTACTCCAGAGTACCAATGTCCCTTTTGTCAGAATAATGAACCATTAGACACTTTCGTATCCTTGGCCAATCCAATGGATTCCTATAGGACTCTAATGCAGTATCAGCTTCTACCGCAATTTTTGTGCGAATGGTATGCAGAATTGCATAATATCTGCCAGTTCCTTTTAAACTTTTGTATAACTCTAATACTCTGTCGACCGACTTCCGCCATGATCCAAATTCTCCAGGCTTTCCCGAGAATTCTCTGAGAGACTTGACAATGTCCGGAACCTTGACTAATTCCTCTAATCTTGTGGACAGTGTCCCTATTGGTTGGTCGGTCACTTCGTCGGTCAAGGTATCTGCCCTAATAAAACGTCACTTAAAATTTTTTTAATTTCGTTTCTTTGAACTTCACTGAGCCCCGATGGACTGGAAGTAGTTTGACCTAGGGTCGGTGTCTTATTCATTCTTTCAGTTACTTGTTCTATTGTCTCAGGCATTTGAAAAGTTGGAATTTAATTTATACAATTTATTCAGAGTCGTTTTCACAAAATTAAACATTGTTTCATTGGAATTAATTACTATATTACTTATTAATAATTCTTACAGTATGATGATCAGCATTTGTAGATGGGGATGTTGGTTGATGATGCTGCTTTCCTCGACGTTGTTTCCACGGATTTTTCCAGATTTTCACGGTCAATTTTGCCCGTTGGTCTCAATTTTCTTCTTCTTTGCAAAATTTCACAAATTATTTTCAGTTATTTTTTAGATTCCGTTGATTTCACAGACTTTCACAAGTTTTCTTAAAATAGTATGATTTAATTTATTTTTTCTTAATTAGAATGTGATTCTTCTTCACTGTTTATTTCTTGTTTCTTGAGAATTTTTTTCTTAATATTGTCTTAGATATTTTTTCATTTAATTTTATTTTTCTTTTTCGCTTGTATTCTTTACTGTACGTTTATTTTCTTTGATTTCAATTTTCACGTTTTTTTTCTTAATTACTTTTTGTTCTGCTTAATTTAAATTATTACTAATTACCGCGCCGCGGGCTTTGGGGGCTGTGACTTAACGTACACTCGTGTTTGTATTTAAACTACTAAGGAACCATTCCAAAGGCTTGACTTTTTGAATCGTTGTATCGACCGTACCTGTTATTTATAACAGGTCCCTGCTCGGGCGCCAATTAAATTTTAACAAATTTATTTGTTTAAAAACATATGTTTGCTGTGGGCGCGATCTCCACAAGAAACGTTCTTTATTCGAGTACACAAAACAAAAAGCAACTAACTTACTATCTACCCTAAACTTATACCTTCAGTTTTGCACCTTTGGTGATATCTGATGCCTGTGCGTGTTGGCACAACGCGATCGTCAGTACTGAGGTGTTGCAATATTGGCAGCCTGCGTTGTCAGCGTCTTTGAATATTTGATGGGAACTTGCAATTCAGCAAATTTACACGTTTGGCGTTGTGGAAGTTTGAATGTATGAGTGATATGTTGGAATATGTTTGGTGTAAACTCTTCCCCTATTAAATGCAATCGTCCCTATTGCTCATAATGGATAAAGATTGTGAGTTTTTCTTCTTCACCTCAAAATTTATTACTGTTGTCAGTAGAATTTTCTTCTTCACATTTCCTTGCAGTTTCTCCTATATCTTGAGATGTTTTTACTTTTTTGTTGAAGATCGTCTTTCGAAGTAGCCAAACAACAATGATTATAATGATAGCCATGACAAGTCCGCTGGATCCGATTATTACTTTGCTTTTGAGTTCCATGTATTCTAGGCGTTCGATGTTTTTTATGTTAAGTTTGCTGAGACGTTCTTCAATTCTTTCTTCCTTAGTTTTGGGTTGTAGAAAAGCAGGAAGGGGTTTGCTGGAACTGATCTCTTTGGAGAAATATTCACGCCCGTCAACTTTGATGGTGTTATTGTAGTATTTGACCCAATATGTCCCATTTAATTTGATGTCCTCATTATCCACGCTTATTGTGCCTTCATATTGATTCAGTAATAGAAGATCTGGTTCAATTTCTTCGAACGTTGGTATGTGCTCGTTGTTTATTTTTACGCAGTTCCCTATTCTGTTTCTAACTAAACCTGTTATACAATTTTTATTACTTAATTCTATCAAATTGGCTTTATTGCATATTGTTAAATCTAAAAAAAATGTAAATGTTTTTTATGGCAAACAGTTCTGTATTACAATCAAGGATTTTATTGTGTTCTATTTTATCTATCAAATGCCCAGTTTTTATAGCTGTTCCTAAATATACTTTACAAATATAATTTCGAGTAATAGGAATACTTAATATATATAAAATTTCTTTGTTATTAGTTAAAACTTTTACGGAACTAAATTACAATAATTCATCTATATTGTAAACAGGAATATTGTAAATTTCGAGTATATTTTAATCCCATTTTCAATTTCAGTTTTCGAAAGTATAAAAGAGTTAACAATATTGGCCTTTGCCCATTGAATAGCATATTCGATATTCTCCAATTCTTTTTCAATTAACGTCAATTTTCTCTCGATACTGTTTTGATGTGACACTCTCGAAATAATTCAACCGCACTCGAGTATTGTTATCTTGCGACTGTCGTTTAATCTTTATTATTCCAAGCAAGCGGTTGGCTTGGTGTCAATGCTTAATGGTGTACAGTTACACCGTGAGACCAGACTGTGGGGACCACATACGGTTCCCACTGAGTCAGCAGAATTAACTGTTGCGCGTGTAACGGCCAACGGGTAATTGCGATCATCAATCTGGTCGACAAGAATGCACACTACACCTCCCTTTTTACAATGAATGAATTTATTTATAATAAATTTATGGATTTTTATTTCTTTACCCTTTTTATCTACCGAGTTCCTTAGAGTGCAATTATTACTATCATCTATACTAATTACCTCGTACGGCCCTGTATATCTACTGTCCAACTTATGACCTATTTCATTCTGGACTAAAACTAAATCTCCTACTTCTAATCTAATTAAATTCTGGTTCCTATCATATTGTTTTTGCCTAATTTTATTCCGCATGAGCATTTGTCTAGCCCTTTCAGTTGCATTTTGCAACTTGAACTTAATTTCCATGCTGTTATTATCAATGTTGTAGCATGGTTGTATTTTGTCTGAAAATCCAAGTTCATTTGTCATTTTACCAAACACAAGTTCAAAAGGGCAGTAACCGTGCTTCACGGAGGGTGTGGTATTGTAACAGTATTGGAAATACCTGCACCAATCATCCCAGTCATCCCGATCAACTGATATATATGCTCTCATATATTCGTTGAATGTCCGGTGGCTTCTTTCCACCGTTCCTAAAGTTTGGTGATGATATGGTGTGGAGTAAACATTCTCAATTTTCAGAATATCTGATATTTCCTGGAATAATTGATTCTTATATTCGGTCCCCATGTCAGTGATAACCTTCTGCATGGGTCCATATACAAGTATAAATTCTTCAACTACTCCTTTTGCAATGACCTTTGCGTGTTTACTTTTAACCGGTATTACAACTAGGTATTTAGTCAAATCGCAAATTATGGTGACTGCATATTCGTTACCTTCCTCCGTCCTTGGTAACGGACCGATTGTATCAATCAAAACCGTATCAAAGGCGTGTCTAGGTGTTTCTGTCAGTATCAGGTTTTCCTTCGTTTTCCTCGTAATTTTATTTTTCTTGCACTGTGCACATGCTTTTATGTAATTCCTGATATGTTGGGACATATTTCTCCAAACATATTTCTTCTGAATCTTCTTCAAAGTCCGACGTATTCCTGGGTGGCCACCTAAAACAGGAGTGTCATGATTCTCTCTAATTACCGAGTCTATCTCATTCCTATTGAACAGTTGTCGCAGTCTTGGTGTTAACACTAATGTTAAATCACCCTTAAGCAATTTGTTGCCGATTTCTTTGAAATCTTCTACCCGGGTATATCTAAATATTTCGTCATTTAATGACATTATTAATTTATCAACACCTTGTTTGCCGGCTGCTTTCATCAGCCTAGAAAAAAAACGTCCTAAGTCGATTTTTTCTTTAGCAATCAAGTCGTCTGTGTTGAACTCACATATAACCTTGCGACCTTTTCTGAAAATTACAGTGTGGTCCTCAAGTGCTACTGTGATGTGTCCCTTGGACTCTATCATATCAAGCGCTTCATATATTCTGGGCTTTTCAACTAATACCTCCTTACTATCGACACTGTTCCTTTTTGTCTTTAGTCTCTTAGACTGACCGCGTGTAACCACGGCGACACCATGTTCGTCTATTCTTCTAATGTCTTTAAAATCTATTCTCGACAGCGCATCAGCCGCGTGATTGTCTTTTCCCCTCAAGTACTCTACCTCGAAGTCGTATTCCTCTAAGTCAAGCCTCATCCTTGTCAGTTTCGACGATGGATTCTTTAGTGAAAACAAGTAAGAGAGTGGTCTGTGATCACTTCTAACTAAGAATCGTTTGCCATATATGTATGGCCGGAAAAAATTGATGGCCCAGTGTATGGCCGTAAGCTCCTGTTCAATAGTGGATTTATTTGCCTCTCCCTTTGTGAATGCTCTTGAAGCACACGAAACGGGAAGTTGGACACCATGATGTTCCTGACTCAACACAGCTCCACATGCGTGTTTGCTTGCGTCAGTCGTAATACAAAAATTCTTATCATAATCCGGATATTGCAAAATATTCGGACTCATCAATCTGTCCTTGAGGTATTGAAATGCATTCTCACACTCTACTGTCCAGATGAACGGAGTGTTCTTTCGTGTCAAGTTGGTTATTAGACGGGATGATTCCGCAAAATTCGGAATGAAACGTCTATAATAATTACAGAATGCTACGAAGCGTTTAGCTTCATCACCATTTTTTGGTGTAGGGTAATCCCTAATTATTGAAAATTTACTGTCATCAGGCAGAATCCCCTTATCAGTGCATTTATGCCCAAGAAACGTCACTTCGTGACTGAAGAATGAGCATTTTTCGGTGTGGAATTTGAGGTTATACTTCTTACAAATCTTGAGAACCTCTTCCAGATTACTCATCATGTGGTTCCTAGAGCAGCCTATGACCACCAAATCGTCCATATAAAGAAATGCCTGTCCTGGTGTCAAGCCCGAAAATGCCAATGACATCATTCTTTGAAATGAATTCGGGGCTATTTTGATACCGTAAGGCAGCCTCTTAAACCGAAACGATCCTTTGTCGGTCGAGAACGATGTAACGTCCCTCGATTCCTCATCGAGTTCAATCTGATGAAATCCCGACATTAGATCAAGGCATGAGAAAAATTACGCTCTGCCAAGTTGGTCCAAAATGTCATCTATTCTCGGCAGTGGGAACTTGTCAGCCACTAGCCTCTTATTAATCTGTCTATAATCCACTACTAATCTCCATCTTTTCTCCTGACTTCCTGGTAAAGGTTTCTTCGGAACCAGTAGGATCGGGCTGTTGTAGGCGGACGAGGTTCTACTATACCGTCTTTTATTAACTTGTCTACTTGTCTGTATATTTCATCTTTCTGGCCATGTGGCAAACGATAATTCTTTATGTAAATAGGTGAGTCATCCGATAGTCTTAATTTTTGCTTATAAAAATTATTGACTGACATTCTTTCTGACTCAAGAGCAAATACGTCAATATATTTTAAGCATAATCTTTCCAATTCATCCTTGACAAAATCTGGAAAGTTTTTTTCTCAATTTCTTGAGTTTCTCATTAGCTCTAGAATCAGAATCCTTACGAATCGCCAGACATTCGTAGTCCTTGAGATTCTCCGTCACAATGTGTGTGTAATCGATAACAACATTTGCATTCGTTGTGTTTAAAATTCTAACATAAGGGCTAGATTTATTTACAATCGTATTAGCGATGAATATACCATCACTTATCATTTGGTTCGGGATTAATAAATCTTCCGTTAAGGATTTGATTTTGATACGTCGTATCACTTCGGAACGTGCTGGTAAAGAAACACAATTATTCTTCGGCGCATTGCGAATGGGAATTGCAATGTCCTCGTTCCAATCATTTGGCCTCAATATGAGCCAATCCTTACCCTGTTGATAATCAAGCACGCAATTGTATCGCCTAATAAAATCCAAACCAAGAATACCATTTGATGGTATGGGAAAGTCGTCGTTCACGACATGAAAGTCGTGTTCGATTAGAACATCATCCACTTTCAACAATATCCTAACCGTTCCCAGTGTTGTTATCGTCCCTTGACCTATTCCATTTATATGAATTGTATCAGTTGACATGGGGGTATTGCATGATACGCTTCCCAGTTTGAAAAGTGATATATCTGCACACGTATCCACAAGAAATGAAAAAAAATCGTCATTATCGTCTGTCTGTGTAAAGATGAAACTACTTAGGTTCAAGTTAATGTTGTAAACAAAATGATTTATTGAGTACTTGAGTCTGGCAGGTTTCCCGAATGGTCGTGTTCCTGCTGCATCAGGCGTACATTACCCCGATGCTGATTGCGTCTGCCGTTATAATCGCTATAATTATGGTAACTGCCATAGTTATAGTTATTTCCTATATATCCACCCCGGCATCTGCCGCGATAGTTGGACTGACCACGTCCTCCTCGTTGGCCTTTGCCACGATATTTATTTCTACCGTTTCTGCCCCATCTCGGGTTAGAATTGAAATGAAACACCGTATTTTGACCTGAAACTTCCGTGTTACAGTTTACAAATTTTGCAATTGCATCATTCATGCTGTCGAAGTTTCCTGCCTCCATGACGAGTTTAACTCGTTCATTGTTGCAGTTCTTAACCATGGCCCTTACCGCCGTCTGAACCGCATATCTTGACGCGGTCTGAGGTGGTAGGCCATCGTCTAGATAGGCGCTCTTAAGGCTTTTGGTCAGTGTATCTACTTCTGCCGTATAGGCATTAGCTGACTTGTTGTTCTGCTTAACGTTCATTAGTTTAGCAGTTAATACCTCAGATGACTCTCCCTTCACTGAGGTCTTTAATTTCCCTATAATACTCGCAAGAGAGGACTCGTCCGATATGAGATTCCGTGCGTTTCCTTTCAATTTAGTCTTTACTAAATTTACAGCGATGGACTCATGTTCCTCCTTTATGGAGTCTACTAAACTCAATGCGTCTAAAAAGGAGGTCAAATTTTCAGGTTTTCCATCAAATTCCGGTAGGAGTTTAGAGGCCAAACCGAGGAATTGTGTTACGGACTGCGCCATGGTATCGCTCGAATTCCTAGAACCTTTGTCAATTGAATTTCCGATACTCTCCTTGGTGTCCGCAGAATAAATCACCTCCTTATGAAGGCTTATCGGCAGATCGACTTCCAGTCCCTTACGGGATAAAACAGTTTCAAGTCTATTCCTAGCGTCAAGATAAAAGGCCTCCGCTGCAACCTTGTGAGCCGGAGTTAACCTAAGGTAATGAACGTTAAGGACGACCCTAATCTCCTCGAGTCTTTTAAACAAATTTTCGATATGTTTTTGTACCGTCTCGTCCCTTGTCGGTCTATCTATATTCAGGCATTTATACGACCTGTCGAAATGTTCTTTTATTTCTCTAACTTTATTAATTATTTCTTTCCACTCCATCTATTCTCTCTAGATGGGGCGGACATATGCCTGAAATTCTGATGCCTACTACTGCGCCCTAAATATCAGCTAGTGTCGCTGACGACTTATATTTTTTCTTCAAATTCCCCCTATAGGAATTGTGGATTTTCCACAGAAATTGTAAAACCATAATGGCCGTTATTATCATTAGCATGATCTTAATTGAGGGATCTATGCTATTTAAGCCTGGCACCATAACTATCTCGTTTATAATTTCCCCCGTATTCTCTACTCTTTTTGATTCTTTATTCCCCATTATTAAAGGTTATGTTAGTTTGTTACGGTTGGGACCAATTAGAAAGTTAAAAAAAAAATGGAATATATACCAAAGCTTCCGAATCGGCACTTTTTTTTTTTAAAGAATGTCGATTTCAGGCACCTTGATATATACCGGTTACGATCAATTTGTAACCGAACTGGATCTCCAAAAAATAATTAACCAGTACAGGGACTCGTAAGTATGTAGCAGTTGTGTTAGTAGTTAATTTTGTTCTTAATAAAGAAAAACTGTAGTTTTGAGCAAGAATACAAAATGCAATTTTAGTTAACATTTTGTTTCAGCTATCGTACTTTTGTTTTGTTTTAGTCTTATTCTAAATATTAAAATTATCATACTACTTATCATTAATATACTGTTGTTTCCATTCCTCTTGTTGGTTTTGATGCGTTTGTGGAGTTGATGTTTTTCTTGCTGCCACGCGGCCCTGGCAAAGTCTTTGCCAGGTGACTATTTTGGTTCGGTTGTAAAAAATTTAATAAATTTTTTATTTTTTTAAATTTTGTTTCTGTTTCTGTTTTTTTTTTTTTTTTTTTTTTTTTTTTAAATTCAGGGCCAAAAGATATTTGACTGGCCCAAAGTCCACTGAAGTGCATGCACTGACATTTGGTATTGTCGTGCAATACAAAATAAACTTGTATGAAGCGTCTAGACCTTTGAAAGGCCAGTCGTTTTCGGTTATTTCTTTGTATTGTTCTTTCAGTTCATTTAGCATGAGCCCCTGCTCGATGCTGTGTCTGCCTGCCAAAATATGTTTCAATACCTGGTCGAAACTTGGACTTAAGGCGTTTAACTCCCGTTTTTTTTTTACACAAATATTCTGTTGCCATTGCAACTCACTTTTTGTTTTTTATTTTATACACTTATTTATACAAGTTAACACCAACCACTAACTGCAATGCGATGTAATTTTCGGATCACTGTGCCATGTTTGCTTACGATGCAAATATGCTGGCAGTGGACTGCAACAATGAGAAGTAAAACAAAGTAATTGTTTACTTTGCAAATATGATCGCAGTGCACAGCATACACTGTACAGTTACACCGTGAGACCAGACTGTGGGGACCACATACAGTTCCCACTGAGTCAGCAGAATTAACTGTTGCGCGTGTAACGGCCAACGGGTAATTGCGATCATCAATCTGGTCGACAAGCATGCACACTACACCTCCCTTTTTACAATGAATGAATTTATTTATAATAAATTTATGGATTTTTATTTCTTTACCCTTTTTATCTACCGAGTTCCTTAGAGTGCAATTATTACTATCATCTATACTAATTACCTCGTACGGCCCTGTATATCTACTGTCCAACTTATGACCTATTTCATTCTGGACTAAAACTAAATCTCCTACTTCTAATCTAATTAAATTCTGGTTCCTATCATATAATTGTTTTTGCCTAATTTTATTCCGCATGAGCATTTGTCTGGCCCTTTCAGTTGCATTTTGCAACTTGAACTTAATTTCCATGCTGTAATTATCAATGTTGTAGCATGGTTGTATTTTGTCTGAAAATCCAAATTCATTTGGCATTTTACCAAACACAAGTTCAAAAGGGCAGTAACCGTGCGTCACGGAGGGTGTGGTATTGTAACAGTATTGGAAATACCTGCACCAATCATCCCAGTCATCCCGATCAACTGATATATATGCTCTCATATATTCGTTGAATGTCCGGTGGCTTCTTTCCACCGTTCCTAAAGTTTGGTGATGATATGGTGTGGAGTAAACATTCTCAATTTTCAGAATATCTGATATTTCCTGGAATTATTGATTCTTATATTCGGTCCCCATGTCAGTGATAACCTTCTGCATGGGTCCATATACAAGTATAAATTCTTCAACTACTCCTTTTGCAATGACCTTTGCGTGTTTACTTTTAACCGGTATTACAACTAGGTATTTAGTCAAATCGCAAATTATGGTGACTGCATATTCGTTACCTTCCTCCGTCCTTGGTAACGGACCGATTGTATCAATCAAAACCGTATCAAAGGCGTGTCTAGGTGTTTCTGTCAGTATCAGGTTTTCCTTCGTTTTCCTCGTAATTTTATTTTTCTTGCACTGTGCACATGCTTTTACGTAATTCCTGATATGTTGGGACATATTTCTCCAAACATATTTCTTCTGAATCTTCTTCAAAGTCCGACGTATTCCTGGGTGGCCACCTAAAACAGGAGTGTCGTGATTCTCTCTAATTACCGAGTCTATCTCATTCCTATTGAACAGTTGTCGCAGTCTTGGTGTTAACACTAATGTTAAATCACCCTTAAGCAATTTGTTGCCGATTTCTTTGAAATCTTCTACCCGGGTATATCTAAATATTTCGTCATTTAATGACATTATTAATTTATCAACACCTTGTTTGCCGGCTGCTTTCATCAGCCTAGAAAAAAAACGTCCTAAGTCGATTTTTTCTTTAGCAATCAAGTCGTCTGTGTTGAACTCACATATAACCTTGCGACCTTTTCTGAAAATTACAGTGTGGTCCTCAAGTGCTACTGTGATGTGTCCCTTGGACTCTATCATATCAAGCGCTTCATATATTCTGGGCTTTTCAACTAATACCTCCTTACTATCGACACTGTTCCTTTTTGTCTTTAGTCTCTTAGACTGACCGCGTGTAACCACGGCGACACCATGTTCGTCTATTCTTCTAATGTCTTTAAAATCTATTCTCGACAGCGCATCAGCCGCGTGATTGTCTTTTCCCCTCAAGTACTCTACCTCGAAGTCGTATTCCTCTAAGTCAAGCCTCATCCTTGTCAGTTTCGACGATGGATTCTTTAGTGAAAACAAGTAAGAGAGTGGTCTGTGATCACTTCTAACTAAGAATCGTTTGCCATATATGTATGGCCGGAAAAAATTGATGGCCCAGTGTATGGCCGTAAGCTCCTGTTCAATAGTGGATTTATTTGCCTCTCCCTTTGTGAATGCTCTTGAAGCATACGAAACGGGAAGTTGGACACCATGATGTTCCTGACTCAACACAGCTCCACATGCGTGTTTGCTTGCGTCAGTCGTAATACAAAAATTCTTATCATAATCCGGATATTGCAAAATATTCGGACTCATCAATCTGTCCGTGAGGTATTGAAATGCATTCTCACACTCGACTGTCCAGATGAACGGAGTGTTCTTTCGTGTCAAGTTGGTTATTAGACGGGATGATTCCGCAAAATTCGGAATGAAACGTCTATAATAATTACAGAATGCTACGAAGCGTTTAGCTTCATCAACATTTTTTGGTGTAGGGTAATCCCTAATTATTGAAAATTTACTGTCATCAGGCAGAATCCCCTTATTAGTGCATTTATGCCCAAGAAACGTCACTTCGTGACTGAAGAATGAGCATTTTTCGGGGTGTAATTTGAGGTTATACTTCTTACAAATCTTGAGAACCTCTTCCAGATTACTCATCATGTGGTTCCTAGAGCAGCCTATGACCACCAAATCGTCCATATAAAGAAATGCCTGTCCTGGTATCAAGCCCGAAAATGCCAATGACATCATTCTTTGAAATGAATTCGGGGCTATTTTGATACCGTAAGGCAGCCTCTTAAACCGAAACGATCCTTTGTCGGTCGAGAACGATGTAACGTCCCTCGATTCCTCATCGAGTTCAATCTGATGAAATCCCGACATTAGATCAAGGCATGAGAAAAATTACGCTCTGCCCAGTTGGTCCAAAATGTCATCTATTCTCGGCAGTGGGAACTTGTCAGCCACTAGCCTCTTATTAATCTGTCTATAATCCACTACTAATCTCCATCTTTTCTCCTGACTTCCTGGTAAAGGTTTCTTCGGAACCAGTAGGATCGGGCTGTTGTAGGCGGACGCCGAGGGTTCTACTATACCGTCTTTTATTAACTTGTCTACTTGTCTGTATATTTCATCTTTCTGGCCATGTGGCAAACGATAATTCTTTATGTAAATAGGTGAGTCATCCGATAGTCTTAATTTTTGCTTATAAAAATTATTTACTGACATTCTTTCTGACTCAAGAGCAAATACGTCAATATATTTTAAGCATAATCTTTCCAATTCATCCTTGACAAAATCTGGAAAGTTTTTTCTCAATTTCTTGAGTTTCTCATTAGCTCTAGAATCAGAATCCTTACGAATCGCCAGACATTCGTAGTCCTTGAGATTCTCCGTCACAATGTGTGTGTAATCGATAACAACATTTGCATTCGTTGTGTTTAAAATTCTAACATAAGGGCTAGATTTATTTACAATCGTATTAGCGATGAATATACCATCACTTATCATTTGGTTCGGGATTAATAAATCTTCCGTTAAGGATTTGATTTTGATACGTCGTATCACTTCGGAACGTGCTGGTAAAGAAATACAATTATTCTTCGGCGCATTGCGAATGGGAATTGCAATGTCCTCGTTCCAATCATTTGGCCTCAATATGAGCCAATCCTTACCCTGTTGATAATCAAGCACGCAATTGTATCGCCTAATAAAATCCAAACCAAGAATACCATTTGATGGTATGGGAAAGTCGTGGTTCACGACATGAAAGTCGTGTTCGATTAGAACATCATCCACTTTCAACAATATCCTAACCGTTCCCAGTGTTGTTATCGTCCCTTGACCTATTCCATTTATATGAATTGTATCAGTTGACATGGGGGTATTGCATGATACGCTTCCCAGTTTGAAAAGTGATATATCTGCACCCGTATCCACAAGAAATGAAAAAAAATCGTCATTATCGTCTGTCTGTGTAAAGATGAAACTACTTAGGTTCAAGTTAATGTTGTAAACAAAATGATTTATTGAGTACTTGAGTCTGGCAGGTTTCCCGAATGGTCGTGTTCCTGCTGCATCAGGCGTACATTACCCCGATGCTGATTGCGTCTGCCGTTATTATCGCTATAATTATGGTAACTGCCATAGTTATAGTTATTTCCTATATATCCACCCCGGCCTCTGCCGCGATAGTTGGACTGACCACGTCCTCCTCGTTGGCCTTTGCCACGATATTTATTTCTACCGTTTCTGCCCCATCTCGGGTTAGAATTGAAATGAAACACCGTATTTTGACCTGAAACTTCCGTGTTACAGTTTACAAATTTTGCAATTGCATCATTCATGCTGTCGAAGTTTCCTGCCTCCATGACGAGTTTAACTCGTTCATTGTTGCAGTTCTTAACCATGGCCCTTACCGCCGTCTGAACCGCATATCTTGACGCGGTCTGAGGTGGTAGGCCATCGTCTAGATAGGCGCTCTGTAATGAACACCGTACAGCATTTGCAAATACTTCCAAATGGAAATATCAATTTTGGAGATCTTTAAGTATTCGAAACCAAACACCGATCTCTGGTGAACGACGATTGAATTTAGGACTGGGAGTCATCAAAATGCTAGCACTAGCAGCCGGAGGGGGGTTCGTGTCCTTTTCAAACTTCGTCAGTTTAACATCTCAATAATAAAATTTAAGACTCCCGTTTTATTTACTTCTACAGATCTTTACGAATGGACCATGGTTACTAAAATGATTAATCAATTGCCCCATCTACATTTAGTAATAAAAAAAAAACAAATGAACGCTACTCTACTTTGGTATTGGCTCTGTTAGGTGGATATCCGTATGCACAAGCACCTTCCTGATGTTGTTGGAAGAGCCTCGCCTCTTGACCCACCCTATCCAATTGTTCTAGTGGCGTATAGTATATTTACGTAGAACCCCAAAGCAAAAGGTTTAGATTACCGCTTACCCCGTCATCATCATCTGGATAGGAAAACTCTGCATTTTTTGTTTAGCAATCCATATTGAAGTACATATTAATTTTATTCACATTATTGAGCTTAAACATTAAACGTCTTACTAACTATTTTAATATATTTAGGAAAATTATTGTGGAATTGAAAAATGTGTCAATGACATCTTTGTGCTCTTAATTCATGTACCGAATTTTTATAGAAATTAATAGATAATGAAGTTTGATACCCTAATTATTCTGCATTAAAAAAATCTGCACTTACTTAAAATAGTGTAATTTAACAAACCGATAGACCGAACATATGTACCAAGAATTTGTAGGGTATACGTTAACCAAAACGAGTTACATACATATTTACATATGTCGGTAGCTCTGGCTTGTTGATAAGCGTAAGATCAAAATCGCGACAATTAAAACAATAGGATAATGATCATTGCCAGGTTCTTTAAAATTATCAAAACAAAATGTAAAAGGAAAAGAGCAACAGTGAGAACAACTCAAAACGAAAAGACTAACTCTCTTTTCGTTCTCTTAATTATTGCCAATAAGAAGAGACATTTACACTACCATACAAAATAGCAAAATTTATACAAAACTTACCAAGACATCGAGCGCAGCTTGAAGAGGCCTTTTCAACTGGGACGGATGATTGGTTCGATGCTGGAGAAGATTCAATGGAATCAGTAATGAGCTGTTAAGACTGTTATTATATGACCGGTGATAGGCTATTAGATAAACTTTAAGGTGTTTGCAGTGGTAGTTCAAATTTCACTTATTTTACAGGCATAGTATTTAGCTTCTAGACCAAGATCTATATGGAACACTTTTTTGTTTCTCTTTTACCTGCCGCGGGAGATTATTCTTATGATTTTTGTATGACTGGTTACACTTTTCCTGGGTAATAATATGCGAGAGTTGCAATCTTATAATCATAAGGAAATTTCACATAATGCTTAGATCTTTAAAACTTTAAATGTAGAATTATTCATTAGGTATCAAAATTCACTGTATTTTTTTTTGAAATATTTGCGAAAAATAGTATTTTTAATTAATTGCAAAAAAAAACAGGCACTTTGTAACGTTACACGAATTTTTCTGACTATCATAAACCATTGTATGTACGAATACGGATCGTCACTGCATTTTTGTAGTTTCTTTTGGTTTAATTCTGGTTTGTCAAATTATTTGTGGTTCTCTTTTCTTTTTTTTTTTTTTTTTTCGTACAGTTATATACATTTGCTTTATGACTGATTTTTTGCTAAACTCTTTTGTTATGCTTTTACATATGCCGATCTAAGTATGTTAAACTATTATCGTGGGTTTCTTTTGATCTAATTCCGATTTAAGTTGCAACCCAGCAAACCACATTATTGCAGTACTGGTCTAAAGGTTCCCTATGACTATTATTCCATCGATTGATTACGAAACATTGTTAATTAATAAATTTATGTGTCTTATGATAATATTAGGGCAATACAGTTTGTTAACGATGTTGTGAAGGAATTACCATATCGTGAAGATTCATAGGTTACCCACATGCTGGTTCCATCAATACTTTACATGGTTCGGGTTGCAGAAATGTGTTGGTATTTAGTGAAACTGCCTGTATATGCTGGGCAGGTTCGGTCAGCTTCTTGGGAGGCTTCTCAGTGTGATATCCAATTTAGTTTGGCCGCAATGAAAGGGTGAATCATTTTCTAAGTTGGTAAGGAAGATTGGTGTTGTTTGCTTGAAATTCTGTTTGACGCCTTTATGCGTTAACCATTATGGGTATCCCTGTCTTGTCCACATGTTCGTGTACGAGGTAGTCAATTGTAAGATCGTCGGACGGTACGGGCACGGAACGAAGTATGGGGATTCAAGAGCCAATAAATCCCAATTGAAGAATTCTTCTTTGGAAATGTTTTAAATGTTTACATGTGTAATTTCCAAGTGGATTATTCCTCTTGAAACTACTGTCAAACACGGTAAAGAGTTATTTCGGATTTTAATTAGAGTATTCCCGTTAATGATTAATAAACTTTTATGGGATTAACTAGGAGAAGAATTTAATGTAATCGACTCAACGGATGGTATAAAAAGGAAGTTTATTTCGTTGCCGTGATCAAAGAAGAGTCGGTATACTTGTTTGAGGTGGGTAAAAGAGGAATGTCAATATTCCGAAACCTACATCATGGTTACCAGATCGCTAAATGAAGGCACTTACGGGATCTGTTTGCGCAAACACGCAAACATTTTTGCAATAGTAATTGAAAGTATTTTTTGATATTGAACACCCTTTCTTCACTTGAAGAAATGTTACGCAAATGGCTTCTATGTCAATAAGGATGTAAATTTTCAACAATGCCCACCACAAAACCAAATAATTCTGACTCTGTGAGTATGAGAATTAGTTGGAAAAGGGACATTTATGCTCTGATATCTTTTGCATGGAATGTACCCACTAGCTTACCTTGGAGATCTTCCAGAATGTAGTAGTGACTACCAAGTTTTTCCCGAATTTTTGCTTTGATAAACACTGGAGCCAATTTAGCATTGAATTTCTTTTCCAAATTGCTCTGAGCAAAATTCCTTCGGAAAACTTCCTGTCCCTTTGCAAATGTTGGTTGCCTTGTCCGTAGGTTGTAATATTCTCTCGTCTTTTCGTAAGCGTCTCTAATATGCTTCCTTACGTCTTGCCTGATAGTTTGTAGATGATCCTCCCTAGCAAGGCGAACACCGGGTTCGTTCAATAGATTCAGGGTTTTCAATAAAGGGTAGGATGACCCATGGGTGATCATATTGAACCCGAAGAGGGCATGGTAGGGTGACATGTTTATAGACTGATGGTGGGAATTTCTCAGGGCACAGCTAATGGAGCTCAGATGTTGATCCCATAGTTTGTGGTCTGTCTTTAGATATGATCTAATTCCTGCAATCAACGATCTATTAACACGCTCGGAGGCGTTTGATTGTGGTGAATAGAACGCCGTGTATGTATGAATTATTCCATAAGTCGTTAGAAAAGCGTTAAAGTCATGAGCTTTGAACTGGCTACCGTTGTCGCTGACAACAATCTCTGGTACGCCATATACATGAAAAATGTGATGCTCTAAGAATTCCTGAATAGCCGAAGATGTAAATTTTCGTAGAGGACATAACCAATGGAACTTGGTGAGGTGGTCCAAAACTATCAATAACCCTATGTATCCGGTTTTACTTCTGGGGTA
Source organism: Hydrotaea cyrtoneurina (assembly GCA_958296145.1). Classification (NCBI taxonomy): domain Eukaryota; kingdom Metazoa; phylum Arthropoda; class Insecta; order Diptera; family Muscidae; genus Hydrotaea; species Hydrotaea cyrtoneurina. The sequence goes on along the minus strand of OY282515.1, from coordinate 54,924,274 downwards.
TGGACCTAGTATGTCCACATACAACCGCTGGAAAGGACGAACAGAAGTTAGATGTTTTCCCATGGGAGGTTTCATAACGAAATGTGGGGCCTTAGTAGTCTTACAAATCTCACAGGAATTTATATACTGTCGGACATCACGTACGATTCCGGGCCAGTAAAAATTTCGACGGAGAATTTCTAAAGTCTTAAAAGTTCCGCCGTGAGAAGACACTGGAGAATCGTGGGCTCTGACTAAGACGGAATTCCGAAGATTTTGTGGAATCCAAAGCTTCCAAGCTTGTTGTTCTTGGTCTATATCGCCAGAATAATGTTCAGTCCGAATATATACATAACCGTCCACAACCTTTATGTCGGGATATTTTTCGCCATTTCCTTCTATTTTCTTTTTTAACTCTACATAATCTGTATCGGAGAAATGTGGGGAACTAAGATCTACTTCCGGTTCTACTACTTCCACGCTATTGATTTCTTCACCAGGAATTCTAGAAAGAGCATCTGGTACGATATTATCAGTACCCCTTCTATGGCTCACACTGAATTTATACGACTGTAATTGAAACACCCACCTGGCCAACCGTCCACTTAAATTAGGCTGTCGCATCAGCCAAACTAAGCTGGAATGGTCAGTAACAACTTCGAACTCCTGCATCTCAACATAACATCTAAAGCGCTTGATAGCTTCGAGAGCCGCCAAGCACTCACGCTCAGTGACGCTATAATTCCGCTGAGCGGAATTTAGCTTTCTACTCATGAATGCTATTGGTCGTTCTTGATTGTCACTGTCCAGTTGAACCAGGACCGCGCCGATTCCATAATCACTGGCATCGCAATGAAGAAAGAATTTTTTCGAGAAATCAGGATTGACTAGTACGGGAGCGGTAGTTAATAGAGTTTTAATTTTTTCGAAAGCGTTTTGCGCCTCTGGTGTCCACACAAACTTCTTCTTAGTGGAAACAACTTCCGTTATTGGGAACACCTCGGTAGAAAAATTCTCGATGAAACGGCGATACCATCCCGCGAGCCCAAGAAAGCCACGAACCTGCTTGAGGTTCTTTGGTACCGGCCAGTCCCGTATCGCACTTATTTTATCGGGATCAGTGGTGATTCCGCCGTTCCCAATTACGTATCCTAAGTAATTAACCCTAGTTACACAAAATTTGCTTTTTCTAATGTTAAGGGTTAAATTCGCTGTCCGGAAATGAGATGCAATCCGTATTAAAACTCCTATATGACTGTCAAAATCCTCGGACACTATTATTAGGTCGTCCAGGTAGCCAAACACGCAATGACGGAGATCGGATGGAATTATCTCGTCTACTAATCTACACATAGTCTGCGGTGCGTTGCAAAGCCCAAAGGGCATTACTACGAATTGGTAGAGTGGTCTACCTGGGACGGTGAATGCCGTAAAGGGTTTCGATGCGTCGTCTAAGGCCACTTGCCAATAGGCATCCTTTAAATCGAATTTAGATATAAGGTTGGCCTTGGGGAGTCTAGCAAAGATGCCCTCTATGGAAGGAAGCGGATATGCATCTTTTTTTGTAACTAGGTTTAACTTCCTAGCATCTAAGCATAATCGCACTTTATTTGGTTTAATTACGAGCCGCATAGGAGAGCTCCAGGAGGAGGTTGATGGTTCAATAACTCCTAGCGACAACATCCGGTCAATCTCTGTGAACATAACTTTCTCAACGGCTGGAGAGACGGGATAAAATCGTTGTTTAATTGGTGTAGAACTGACTACGTCAATTGAATGTTTAATTAGTGGTGTCCTTCCTAACCCTTGCCGTTCAAAATCAGGAAATAATTTAATAACAGTGTTCAATTGTTGAGTTTGGGAGTTGGACAGAGGATATTGAAACTCGTCGATCCCTCCAGAGTGATCCCGCGCATAGGACTGGCTTTCGTGCTTGTCCTGGAAATCGGATAGGTTAGAAGCATCCTTAAGAGCAATCATATCAACCGAGCCAATTACATCATTCAGCAACTGAATTTTTTTACAAAAATCTATTCCTAAAATTAGTCCTTGGGATATTGAAGGAATAATGAACAATTTTAAAGGATGTGTTCGATCCTTAAAAGTAACGACAACATCCACCCACCCATGTACTTGCTGGTGCCTTCCGTCTGCCGTTTTCACCCAAGATTTGATTTTGGTTAAATTCGGAACATTTCCTAGAACGGAAGATGCAAGTTCCGATCCAACGCAACTGATATTGGCCCCGGTATCCAATAAACCAAACTCTGTGAAATTCAGGAAGGACACCTTAGCGTAATATCGTTTGTCCTCCGAGTGAGTGATAATTGCTGATACGAGAAGTCGACGGCTAAGTTTATGTAATTTCCAATATTTTCGGAGACGGGCCGTGGAACGCCTTGGAGTGGTCTTAGTGCAAATCGAAACAGTTTCTACATTAAAAATTTGATTACGCCGTTCCATATACTTCTCCCATCGTATATGATAAGGTAGTATAGGGCATAAAACGTTCGAATCGTTCGTAATAGTAACAGCCTTAGTTTCACTATCAGGAAGTTGAGGTCTTTTCAAAACTGTTATTGGGTTGGGATCATTTATGAGAGTTTCGCAGGATTCAGATTGTTCATTGTAATTAGAGGTAATGCTGTCGTCGCCCACAGAACTACCACTTAAATTAGGTTGTTCAGCATTTAGTTTAGTTCCTTCTGTGGAACAAGAGTTCGCAAGTTTTTTGAACTCGAGATCTTTTTTGACAAACAATTCGAGCAGTTCGGTTTATAAACTCCCCGGGTCCCACATCCATAGCAAAATACTTTTCTATCCTGAAGACAATCTACCCAATGATGGCCAAATTCCTCACAATTCCAACATTTGAAAGGTTGTGGAAGGGCCTGAATAGCATCAATGTAACTATCGTCATGTGAAGGCTGGTCATCATTTGCAATCTCATCCACGACGTCTACTTCCGCTATTTGTCTACGTGAAACTCCAGTAGTATTATTTCGTTTAAGATTATTATGTCGAACATGTTCATCGTTGAGAAAATTTTCTCGTTTTTGAACTAGTTTCCGTAATTTAAATATGGAATCAATTGGAACGTAGAGTAGTTCCTGTCTAATTTCAGGACGAAGATTCCTAGTCAGGATCTCCACGAGTTCCATTTCAGCCATTGGTGAACTTAATCGGTCCACTATCGAAGAAATAGCCTCGTAAAATATGTCAAAGGTTTCTCCTGGCTTTTGTTTTCGATTTCTTATTTCCTCTCGCATGTCAAAAGAGGTTTTGAAATCACGATATTGAGAACGTATAGCCTCACAGAAATCTTCCCATTCTATCGAGGAAACTTGTTTCCGATAACGCCAATACCAATTTTTGGCCTTTCCCGATAGTAAAATTTGTAAGTGTTTACAAATCAATGAAAAATCTCCATTAAAGGTGTCTACCGTAAGTGATTCAAGTCTATACAAAAATTCCTCAACGTTTAATCCACTTGGCGACCCATCAAACGTTAGATGCCAGCTGTGTATTATTGAACTGACCTTATCGGTAGTAAAGGCAGATGAGGACGAGTTCGAAATATTAGAAATCCCATTAGATGTTTGTCGATTTGCCGAGTGAATTGGAGAATATTGATTTTGAATAAGAGGTACATTCACAGCCATCGTATTTGCATTCAAAACATTTTCCCGAATTGGTACGGAATTTTGAGCGGTATGAGGAAGTAAGTTCAAGGTACCTAGCAATCTTGTCAGATTTTGCTCGATCATTCTATTAATCTGATCATAATCGACAGCGACGTTAGAATTAATATTGTTCTGAGTAGCTATATGCGAAGGATTCCCTGCAGGAGTTGTGGAAATATCCTGAGTCTGACTCATGAACGACGTATTATGTTCTTGGAAAAGTGCTCGTGTTTGACTCCGAGTATTATAATGTTGAGCTCGTGCTCCACGAGCTCTACCCTTCCCCGACGGTTTTGTAGGTGGAATATTTGTAATCCGAACGTTTCCCGTATAACCCGTAAGGGAAGTAGAGGCAGCAGTATCAGCTGCTGGGACATCCTTATGAGGAAAAGTATACCCCCGGAGTTCCGAAAGCCCACAAGGTAGTTTACATATTGGACATTCAGCCGCTGTTGCCAAAGACCCTTCAATACATATACGATGAAAAATATGTGAGCAATCTTTCATGATTAAGCATTCGTGGTTCTCAGTCATAGTTTCCTCACATAAAAAGCAATTATTAAGGTTTTCCATGCCAGCTGTGGCTATGGATGCTGGTGCTGTGCTACCGCCTGGAGGCGTTCTATTAAGGGACATTTTAGAATGAATGGTATTCAACGTTAATTCTATATTCCCTACCTAGGTATATGAGTATATTTATGGCTACATGTAAGTATTGGGAGAAAAGTATTATGAATGAGAAGAAAATATTATAAAGTTTCCAATATACAATATATATGTATAGTAGAGAATGGAGAAAAAAAATTAAGTTCAGAGATATAGTATAGAGTTTCCTTACAGATGATGAGATAGAAATAGACCGTATTACAGTGAGCCAATACAGACTACAATCCCAGTTTATGGAGTTAAGTATGTAATAGAAAACTGCATCTTATTTAGCACACCAGTAATATCTTTGAATTGGTAGCAGGAGATATCCCATAAACTAACGGACAGTGAATTGCATACAGCGAATCACTGTTATCCAGAAACATTTCGGGTCACTGATAACTTAGCAAAATAATATACCCCTCACTATCGCATACAAAACTAGGACAAAGAATAGAACATCTTGCCATCCGTCGACAGACCCTGAAAAGAAACCCCAATAACAAAATGGTTGGCCTACTCGAACCTCAAGTAGCCAAGCGAATCCGAAAATGCCGTGAAGTTTATTCCAAAGAGAGTCTTCGAAAAACAAAACAGTCCATTACTTTGAACACTAATGAAATCTAATTTTCTGAAAAAAAAAGAGAGCCGAAAAGATCGCTGGAATCTTTTAGGGCCCCACGTTGGGCGCCAATTATTGTAATGAACACCGTACAGCATTTGCAAATACTTCCAAATGGAAATATCAATTTTGGAGATCTTTAAGTATTCGAAACCAAACACCGATCTCTGGTGAACGACGATTGAATTTAGGACTGGGAGTCATCAAAATGCTAGCACTAGCAGCCGGAGGGGGGTTCGTGTCCTTTTCAAACTTCGTCAGTTTAACATCTCAATAATAAAATTTAAGACTCCCGTTTTATTTACTTCTACAGATCTTTACGAATGGACCATGGTTACTAAAATGATTAATCAATTGCCCCATCTACATTTAGTAATAAAAAAAAAACAAATGAACGCTACTCTACTTTGGTATTGGCTCTGTTAGGTGGATATCCGTATGCACAAGCACCTTCCTGATGTTGTTGGAAGAGCCTCGCCTCTTGACCCACCCTATCCTATTGTTCTAGTGGCGTATAGTATATTTACGTAGAACCCCAAAGCAAAAGGTTTAGATTACCGCTTACCCCGTCATCATCATCTGGATAGGAAAACTCTGCATTTTTTGTTTAGCAATCCATATTGAAGTACATATTAATTTTATTCACATTATTGAGCTTAAACATTAAACGTCTTACTAACTATTTTAATATATTTAGGAAAATTATTGTGGAATTGAAAAATGTGTCAATGACATCTTTGTGCTCTTAATTCATGTACCGAATTTTTATAGAAATTAATAGATAATGAAGTTTGATACCCTAATTATTCTGCATTAAAAAAAATCTGCACTTACTTAAAATAGTGTAATTTAACAAACCGATAGACCGAACATATGTACCAAGAATTTGTAGGGTATACGTTAACCAAAACGAGTTACATACATATTTACATATGTCGGTAGCTCTGGCTTGTTGATAAGCGTAAGATCAAAATCGCGACAATTAAAACAATAGGATAATGATCATTGCCAGGTTCTTTAAAATTATCAAAACAAAATGTAAAAGGAAAAGAGCAACAGTGAGAACTCAAAACGAAAAGACTAACTCTCTTTTCGTTCTCTTACAAAATAGCAAAATTTATACAAAACTTACCAAGACATCGAGCGCAGCTTGAAGAGGCCTTTTCAACTGGGACGGATGATTGGTTCGATGCTGGAGAAGATTCAATGGAATCAGTAATGAGCTGTTAAGACTGTTATTATATGACCGGTGATAGGCTATTAGATAAACTTTAAGGTGTTTGCCGTGGTAGTTCAAATTTCACTTATTTTACAGGCATAGTATTTAGCTTCTAGACCAAGATCTATATGGAACACTTTTTTGTTTCTCTTTTACCTGCCGCGGGAGATTATTCTTATGATTTTTGTATGACTGGTTACACTTTTCCTGGGTAATAATATGCGAGAGTTGCAATCTTATAATCATAAGGAAATTTCACATAATGCTTAGATCTTTAAAACTTTAAATGTAGAATTATTCATTAGGTATCAAAATTCACTGTATTTTTTTTTGAAATATTTGCGAAAAATAGTATTTTTAATTAATTGCAAAAAAAACAGGCACTTTGTAACGTTACACGAATTTTTCTGACTATCATAAACCATTGTATGTACGAATACGGATCGTCACTGCATTTTTGTAGTTTCTTTTGGTTTAATTCTGGTTTGTCAAATTATTTGTGGTTCTCTTTTCTTTTTTTTTTTTTTTTTTCGTACAGTTATATACATTTGCTTTATGACTGATTTTTTGCTAAACTCTTTTGTTATGCTTTTACATATGCCGATCTAAGTATGTTAAACTATTATCGTGGGTTTCTTTTGATCTAATTCCGATTTAAGTTGCAACCCAGCAAACCACATTATTGCAGTACTGGTCTAAAGGTTCCCTATGACTATTATTCCATCGATTGATTACGAAACATTGTTAATTAATAAATTTATGTGTCTTATGATAATATTAGGGCAATACAGTTTGTTAACGATGTTGTGAAGGAATTACCATATCGTGAAGATTCATAGGTTACCCACATGCTGGTTCCATCAATACTTTACATGGTTCGGGTTGCAGAAATGTGTTGGTATTTAGTGAAACTGCCTGTATATGCTGGGCAGGTTCGGTCAGCTTCTTGGGAGGCTTCTCAGTGTGATATCCAATTTAGTTTGGCCGCAATGAAAGGGTGAATCATTTTCTAAGTTGGTAAGGAAGATTGGTGTTGTTTGCTTGAAATTCTGTTTGACGCCTTTATGCGTTAACCATTATGGGTATCCCTGTCTTGTCCACATGTTCGTGTACGAGGTAGTCAATTGTAAGATCGTCGGACGGTACGGGCACGGAACGAAGTATGGGGATTCAAGAGCCAATAAATCCCAATTGAAGAATTCTTCTTTGGAAATGTTTTAAATGTTTACATGTGTAATTTCCAAGTGGATTATTCCTCTTGAAACTACTGTCAAACACGGTAAAGAGTTATTTCGGATTTTAATTAGAGTATTCCCGTTAATGATTAATAAACTTTTATGGGATTAACTAGGAGAAGAATTTAATGTAATCGACTCAACGGATGGTATAAAAAGGAAGTTTATTTCGTTGCCGTGATCAAAGAAGAGTCGGTATACTTGTTTGAGGTGGGTAAAAGAGGAATGTCAATATTCCGAAACCTACATCATGGTTACCAGATCGCTAAATGAAGGCACTTACGGGATCTGTTTGCGCAAACACGCAAACATTTTTGCAATAGTAATTGAAAGTATTTTTTGATATTGAACACCCTTTCTTCACTTGAAGAAATGTTACGCAAATGGCTTCTATGTCAATAAGGATGTAAATTTTCAACAATGCCCACCACAGCTCTCAAGGCTTTTGGTCAGTGTATCTACTTCTGCCGTATAGGCATTAGCTGACTTGTTGTTCTGCTTAACGTTCATTAGTTTAGCAGTTAATACCTCAGATGACTCTCCCTTCACTGAGGTCTTTAATTTCCCTATAATACTCGCAAGAGAGGACTCGTCCGATATGAGATTCCGTGCGTTTCCTTTCAATTTAGTCTTTACTAAATTTACAGCGATGGACTCATGTTCCTCCTTTATGGAGTCTACTAAACTCAATGCGTCTAAAAAGGAGGTCAAATTTTCAGGTTTTCCATCAAATTCCGGTAGGAGTTTAGAGGCCAAACCGAGGAATTGTGTTACGGACTGCGCCATGGTATCGCTCGAATTCCTAGAACCTTTGTCAATTGAATTTCCGATACTCTCCTTGGTGTCCGCAGAATAAATCACCTCCTTATGAAGGCTTATCGGCAGATCGACTTCCAGTCCCTTACGGGATAAAACAGTTTCAAGTCTATTCCTAGCGTCAAGATAAAAGGCCTCCGCTGCAACCTTGTGAGCCGGAGTTAACCTAAGGTAATGAACGTTAAGGACGACCCTAATCTCCTCGAGTCTTTTAAACAAATTTTCGATATGTTTTTGTACCGTCTCGTCCCTTGTCGGTCTATCTATATTCAGGCATTTATACGACCTGTCGAAATGTTCTTTTATTTCTCTAACTTTATTAATTATTTCTTTACACTCCATCTATTCTCTCTAGATGGGGCGGACATATGCCTGAAATTCTGATGCCTACTACTGCGCCCTAAATATCAGCTAGTGTCGCTGACGACTTATATTTTTTCTTCAAATTCCCCCTATAGGAATTGTGGATTTTCCACAGAAATTGTAAAACCATAATGGCCGTTATTATCATTAGCATGATCTTAATTGAGGGATCTATGCTATTTAAGCCTGGCACCATAACTATCTCGTTTATAATTTCCCCCGTATTCTCTACTCTTTTTGATTCTTTATTCCCCATTATTAAAGGTTATGTTAGTTTGTTACGGTTGGGACCAATTAGAAAGTTAAAAAAAAAATGCTTCCGAATCGGCACTTTTTTTTTTTTAAAGAATGTCGATTTCAGGCACCTTGATATATACCGGTTACGATCAATTTGTAACCGAACTGGATCTCCAAAAAATAATTAACCAGTACAGGGACTCGTAAGTATGTAGCAGTTGTGTTAGTAGTTAATTTTGTTCTTAATAAAGAAAAACTGTAGTTTTGAGCAAGAATACAAAATGCAATTTTAGTTAACATTTTGTTTCAGCTATCGTACTTTTGTTTTGTTTTAGTCTTATTCTAAATATTAAAATTATCATACTACTTATCATTAATATACTGTTGTTTCCATTCCTCTTGTTGGTTTTGATGCGTTTGTGGAGTTGATGTTTTTCTTGCTGCCACGCGGCCCTGGCAAAGTCTTTGCCAGGTGACTATTTTGGTTCGGTTGTAAAAAATTTAATAAATTTTTTATTTTTTTAAATTTTGTTTTTGTTTCTGTTTTTTTTTTTTTTTTTTTTTTTTTTTTTTTAAATTCAGGGCCAAAAAATATTTGACTGGCCCAAAGTCCACTGAAGTGCATGCACTGACATTTGGTATTGTCGTGCAATACAAAATAAACTTGTATGAAGCGTCTAGACCTTTGAAAGGCCAGTCGTTTTCGGTTATTTCTTTGTATTGTTCTTTCAGTTCATTTAGCATGAGCCCCTGGTCGATGCTGTGTCTGCCTGCCAAAATATGTTTCAATACCTGGTCGAAACTTGGACTTAAGGCGTTTAACTCCCGTTTTTTTTACACAAATATTCTGTTGCCATTGCAACTCACTTTTTGTTTTTTATTTTATACACTTATTTATACAAGTTAACACCAACCACTAACTGCAATGCGATGTAATTTTCGGATCACTGTGCCATGTTTGCTTACGATGCAAATATGCTGGCAGTGGAGTGCAACAATGAGAAGTAAAACAAAGTAATTGTTTACTTTGCAAATATGATCGCAGTGCACAGCATACACTGTACAGTTACACCGTGAGACCAGACTGTGGGGACCACATACGGTTCCCACTGAGTCAGCAGAATTAACTGTTGCGCGTGTAACGGCCAACGGGTAATTGCGATCATCAATCTGGTCGACAAGCATGCACACTACACCTCCCTTTTTACAATGAATGAATTTATTTATAATAAATTTATGGATTTTTATTTCTTTACCCTTTTTATCTACCGAGTTCCTTAGAGTGCAATTATTACTATCATCTATACTAATTACCTCGTACGGCCCTGTATATCTACTGTCCAACTTATGACCTATTTCATTCTGGACTAAAACTAAATCTCCTACTTCTAATCTAATTAAATTCTGGTTCCTATCATATAATTGTTTTTGCCTAATTTTATTCCGCATGAGCATTTGTCTGGCCCTTTCAGTTGCATTTTGCAACTTGAACTTAATTTCCATGCTGTAATTATCAATGTTGTAGCATGGTGGTATTACAACTAGGTATTTAGTCAAATCGCAAATTATGGTGACTGCATATTCGTTACCTTCCTCCGTCCTTGGTAACGGACCGATTGTATCAATCAAAACCGTATCAAAGGCGTGTCTAGGTGTTTCTGTCAGTATCAGGTTTTCCTTCGTTTTCCTCGTAATTTTATTTTTCTTGCACTGTGCACATGCTTTTACGTAATTCCTGATATGTTGGGACATATTTCTCCAAACATATTTCTTCTGAATCTTCTTCAAAGTCCGACGTATTCCTGGGTGGCCACCTAAAACAGGAGTGTCGTGATTCTCTCTAATTACCGAGTCTATCTCATTCCTATTGAACAGTTGTCGCAGTCTTGGTGTTAACACTAATGTTAAATCACCCTTAAGCAATTTGTTGCCGATTTCTTTGAAATCTTCTACCCGGGTATATCTAAATATTTCGTCATTTAATGACATTATTAATTTATCAACACCTTGTTTGCCGGCTGCTTTCATCAGCCTAGAAAAAAAACGTCCTAAGTCGATTTTTTCTTTAGCAATCAAGTCGTCTGTGTTGAACTCACATATAACCTTGCGACCTTTTCTGAAAATTACAGTGTGGTCCTCAAGTGCTACTGTGATGTGTCCCTTGGACTCTATCATATCAAGCGCTTCATATATTCTGGGCTTTTCAACTAATACCTCCTTACTATCGACACTGTTCCTTTTTGTCTTTAGTCTCTTAGACTGACCGCGTGTAACCACGGCGACACCATGTTCGTCTATTCTTCTAATGTCTTTAAAATCTATTCTCGACAGCGCATCAGCCGCGTGATTGTCTTTTCCCCTCAAGTACTCTACCTCGAAGTCGTATTCCTCTAAGTCAAGCCTCATCCTTGTCAGTTTCGACGATGGATTCTTTAGTGAAAACAAGTAAGAGAGTGGTCTGTGATCACTTCTAACTAAGAATCGTTTGCCATATATGTATGGCCGGAAAAAATTGATGGCCCAGTGTATGGCCGTAAGCTCCTGTTCAATAGTGGATTTATTTGCCTCTCCCTTTGTGAATGCTCTTGAAGCATACGAAACGGGAAGTTGGACACCATGATGTTCCTGACTCAACACAGCTCCACATGCGTGTTTGCTTGCGTCAGTCGTAATACAAAAATTCTTATCATAATCCGGATATTGCAAAATATTCGGACTCATCAATCTGTCCGTGAGGTATTGAAATGCATTCTCACACTCGACTGTCCAGATGAACGGAGTGTTCTTTCGTGTCAAGTTGGTTATTAGACGGGATGATTCCGCAAAATTCGGAATGAAACGTCTATAATAATTACAGAATGCTACGAAGCGTTTAGCTTCATCAACATTTTTTGGTGTAGGGTAATCCCTAATTATTGAAAATTTACTGTCATCAGGCAGAATCCCCTTATTAGTGCATGCCCAAGAAACGTCACTTCGTGACTGAAGAATGAGCATTTTTCGGGGTGTAATTTGAGGTTATACTTCTTACAAATCTTGAGAACCTCTTCCAGATTACTCATCATGTGGTTCCTAGAGCAGCCTATGACCACCAAATCGTCCATATAAAGAAATGCCTGTCCTGGTATCAAGCCCGAAAATGCCAATGACATCATTCTTTGAAATGAATTCGGGGCTATTTTGATACCGTAAGGCAGCCTCTTAAACCGAAACGATCCTTTGTCGGTCGAGAACGATGTAACGTCCCTCGATTCCTCATCGAGTTCAATCTGATGAAATCCCGACATTAGATCAAGGCATGAGAAAAATTACGCTCTGCCCAGTTGGTCCAAAATGTCATCTATTCTCGGCAGTGGGAACTTGTCAGCCACTAGCCTCTTATTAATCTGTCTATAATCCACTACTAATCTCCATCTTTTCTCCTGACTTCCTGGTAAAGGTTTCTTCGGAACCAGTAGGATCGGGCTGTTGTAGGCGGACGCCGAGGGTTCTACTATACCGTCTTTTATTAACTTGTCTACTTGTCTGTATATTTCATCTTTCTGGCCATGTGGCAAACGATAATTCTTTATGTAAATAGGTGAGTCATCCGATAGTCTTAATTTTTGCTTATAAAAATTATTGACTGACATTCTTTCTGACTCAAGAGCAAATACGTCAATATATTTTAAGCATAATCTTTCCAATTCATCCTTGACAAAATCTGGAAAGTTTTTTCTCAATTTCTTGAGTTTCTCATTAGCTCTAGAATCAGAATCCTTACGAATCGCCAGACATTCGTAGTCCTTGAGATTCTCCGTCACAATGTGTGTGTAATCGATAACAACATTTGCATTCGTTGTGTTTAAAATTCTAACATAAGGGCTAGATTTATTTACAATCGTATTAGCGATGAATATACCATCACTTATCATTTGGTTCGGGATTAATAAATCTTCCGTTAAGGATTTGATTTTGATACGTCGTATCACTTCGGAACGTGCTGGTAAAGAAACACAATTATTCTTCGGCGCATTGCGAATGGGAATTGCAATGTCCTCGTTCCAATCATTTGGCCTCAATATGAGCCAATCCTTACCCTGTTGATAATCAAGCACGCAATTGTATCGCCTAATAAAATCCAAACCAAGAATACCATTTGATGGTATGGGAAAGTCGTCGTTCACGACATGAAAGTCGTGTTCGATTAGAACATCATCCACTTTCAACAATATCCTAACCGTTCCCAGTGTTGTTATCGTCCCTTGACCTATTCCATTTATATGAATTGTATCAGTTGACATGGGGGTATTGCATGATACGCTTCCCAGTTTGAAAAGTGATATATCTGCACCCGTATCCACAAGAAATGAAAAAAAATCGTCATTATCGTCTGTCTGTGTAAAGATGAAACTACTTAGGTTCAAGTTAATGTTGTAAACAAAATGATTTATTGAGTACTTGAGTCTGGCAGGTTTCCCGAATGGTCGTGTTCCTGCTGCATCAGGCGTACATTACCCCGATGCTGATTGCGTCTGCCGTTATTATCGCTATAATTATGGTAACTGCCATAGTTATAGTTATTTCCTATATATCCACCCCGGCCTCTGCCGCGATAGTTGGACTGACCACGTCCTCCTCGTTGGCCTTTGCCACGATATTTATTTCTACCGTTTCTGCCCCATCTCGGGTTAGAATTGAAATGAAACACCGTATTTTGACCTGAAACTTCCGTGTTACAGTTTACAAATTTTGCAATTGCATCATTCATGCTGTCGAAGTTTCCTGCCTCCATGACGAGTTTAACTCGTTCATTGTTGCAGTTCTTAACCATGGCCCTTACCGCCGTCTGAACCGCATATCTTGACGCGGTCTGAGGTGGTAGGCCATCGTCTAGATAGGCGCTCTCAAGGCTTTTGGTCAGTGTATCTACTTCTGCCGTATAGGCATTAGCTGACTTGTTGTTCTGCTTAACGTTCATTAGTTTAGCAGTTAATACCTCAGATGACTCTCCCTTCACTGAGGTCTTTAATTTCCCTATAATACTCGCAAGAGAGGACTCGTCCGATATGAGATTCCGTGCGTTTCCTTTCAATTTAGTCTTTACTAAATTTACAGCGATGGACTCATGTTCCTCCTTTATGGAGTCTACTAAACTCAATGCGTCTAAAAAGGAGGTCAAATTTTCAGGTTTTCCATCAAATTCCGGTAGGAGTTTAGAGGCCAAACCGAGGAATTGTGTTACGGACTGCGCCATGGTATCGCTCGAATTCCTAGAACCTTTGTCAATTGAATTTCCGATACTCTCCTTGGTGTCCGCAGAATAAATCACCTCCTTATGAAGGCTTATCGGCAGATCGACTTCCAGTCCCTTACGGGATAAAACAGTTTCAAGTCTATTCCTAGCGTCAAGATAAAAGGCCTCCGCTGCAACCTTGTGAGCCGGAGTTAACCTAAGGTAATGAACGTTAAGGACGACCCTAATCTCCTCGAGTTTTTTAAACAAATTTTCGATATGTTTTTGTACCGTCTCGTCCCTTGTCGGTCTATCTATATTCAGGCATTTATACGACCTGTCGAAATGTTCTTTTATTTCTCTAACTTTATTAATTATTTCTTTCCACTCCATCTATTCTCTCTAGATGGGGCGGACATATGCCTGAAATTCTGATGCCTACTACTGCGCCCTAAATATCAGCTAGTGTCGCTGACGACTTATATTTTTTCTTCAAATTCCCCCTATAGGAATTGTGGATTTTCCACAGAAATTGTAAAACCATAATGGCCGTTATTATCATTAGCATGATCTTAATTGAGGGATCTATGCTATTTAAGCCTGGCACCATAACTATCTCGTTTATAATTTCCCCCGTATTCTCTACTCTTTTTGATTCTTTATTCCCCATTATTAAAGGTTATGTTAGTTTGTTACGGTTGGGACCAATTAGAAAGTTAAAAAAAAAATGGAATATATACCAAAGCTTCCGAATCGGCACTTTTTTTTTTTAAAGAATGTCGATTTCAGGCACCTTGATATATACCGGTTACGATCAATTTGTAACCGAACTGGATCTCCAAAAAATAATTAACCAGTACAGGGACTCGTAAGTATGTAGCAGTTGTGTTAGTAGTTAATTTTGTTCTTAATAAAGAAAAACTGTAGTTTTGAGCAAGAATACAAAATGCAATTTTAGTTAACATTTTGTTTCAGCTATCGTACTTTTGTTTTGTTTTAGTCTTATTCTAAATATTAAAATTATCATACTACTTATCATTAATATACTGTTGTTTCCATTCCTCTTGTTGGTTTTGATGCGTTTGTGGAGTTGATGTTTTTCTTGCTGCCACGCGGCCCTGGCAAAGTCTTTGCCAGGTGACTATTTTGGTTCGGTTGTAAAAAATTTAATAAATTTTTTATTTTTTTTAATTTTTTGTTTGTTTTTGTTTCTGTTTTTTTTTTTTTTTTTTTTTTTTTTTTTTTAATTCAGGGCCAAAAAATATTTGACTGGCCCAAAGTCCACTGAAGTGCATGCACTGACATTTGGTATTGTCGTGCAATACAAAATAAACTTGTATGAAGCGTCTAGACCTTTGAAAGGCCAGTCGTTTTCGGTTATTTCTTTGTATTGTTCTTTCAGTTCATTTAGCATGAGCCCCTGCTCGATGCTGTGTCTGCCTGCCAAAATATGTTTCAATACCTGGTCGAAACTTGGACTTAAGGCGTTTAACTCCCGTTTTTTTTTACACAAATATTCTGTTGCCATTGCAACTCACTTTTTGTTTTTTATTTTATACACTTATTTATACAAGTTAACACCAACCACTAACTGCAATGCGATGTAATTTTCGGATCACTGTGCCATGTTTGCTTACGATGCAAATATGCTGGCAGTGGACTGCAACAATGAGAAGTAAAACAAAGTAATTGTTTACTTTGCAAATATGATCGCAGTGCACAGCATACACTGTACAGTTACACCGTGAGACCAGACTGTGGGGACCACATACGGTTCCCACTGAGTCAGCAGAATTAACTGTTGCGCGTGTAACGGCCAACGGGTAATTGCGATCATCAATCTGGTCGACAAGCATGCACACTACACCTCCCTTTTTACAATGAATGAATTTATTTATAATAAATTTATGGATTTTTATTTCTTTACCCTTTTTATCTACCGAGTTCCTTAGAGTGCAATTATTACTATCATCTATACTAATTACCTCGTACGGCCCTGTATATCTACTGTCCAACTTATGACCTATTTCATTCTGGACTAAAACTAAATCTCCTACTTCTAATCTAATTAAATTCTGGTTCCTATCATATAATTGTTTTTGCCTAATTTTATTCCGCATGAGCATTTGTCTGGCCCTTTCAGTTGCATTTTGCAACTTGAACTTAATTTCCATGCTGTTATTATCAATGTTGTAGCATGGTTGTATTTTGTCTGAAAATCCAAATTCATTTGGCATTTTACCAAACACAAGTTCAAAAGGGCAGTAACCGTGCGTCACGGAGGGTGTGGTATTGTAACAGTATTGGAAATACCTGCACCAATCATCCCAGTCATCCCGATCAACTGATATATATGCTCTCATATATTCGTTGAATGTCCGGTGGCTTCTTTCCACCGTTCCTAAAGTTTGGTGATGATATGGTGTGGAGTAAACATTCTCAATTTTCAGAATATCTGATATTTCCTGGAATAATTGATTCTTATATTCGGTCCCCATGTCAGTGATAACCTTCTGCATGGGTCCATATACAAGTATAAATTCTTCAACTACTCCTTTTGCAATGACCTTTGCGTGTTTACTTTTAACCGGTATTACAACTAGGTATTTAGTCAAATCGCAAATTATGGTGACTGCATATTCGTTACCTTCCTCCGTCCTTGGTAACGGACCGATTGTATCAATCAAAACCGTATCAAAGGCGTGTCTAGGTGTTTCTGTCAGTATCAGGTTTTCCTTCGTTTTCCTCGTAATTTTATTTTTCTTGCACTGTGCACATGCTTTTACGTAATTCCTGATATGTTGGGACATATTTCTCCAAACATATTTCTTCTGAATCTTCTTCAAAGTCCGACGTATTCCTGGGTGGCCACCTAAAACAGGAGTGTCGTGATTCTCTCTAATTACCGAGTCTATCTCATTCCTATTGAACAGTTGTCGCAGTCTTGGTGTTAACACTAATGTTAAATCACCCTTAAGCAATTTGTTGCCGATTTCTTTGAAATCTTCTACCCGGGTATATCTAAATATTTCGTCATTTAATGACATTATTAATTTATCAACACCTTGTTTGCCGGCTGCTTTCATCAGCCTAGAAAAAAAACGTCCTAAGTCGATTTTTTCTTTAGCAATCAAGTCGTCTGTGTTGAACTCACATATAACCTTGCGACCTTTTCTGAAAATTACAGTGTGGTCCTCAAGTGCTACTGTGATGTGTCCCTTGGACTCTATCATATCAAGCGCTTCATATATTCTGGGCTTTTCAACTAATACCTCCTTACTATCGACACTGTTCCTTTTTGTCTTTAGTCTCTTAGACTGACCGCGTGTAACCACGGCGACACCATGTTCGTCTATTCTTCTAATGTCTTTAAAATCTATTCTCGACAGCGCATCAGCCGCGTGATTGTCTTTTCCCCTCAAGTACTCTACCTCGAAGTCGTATTCCTCTAAGTCAAGCCTCATCCTTGTCAGTTTCGACGATGGATTCTTTAGTGAAAACAAGTAAGAGAGTGGTCTGTGATCACTTCTAACTAAGAATCGTTTGCCATATATGTATGGCCGGAAAAAATTGATGGCCCAGTGTATGGCCGTAAGCTCCTGTTCAATAGTGGATTTATTTGCCTCTCCCTTTGTGAATGCTCTTGAAGCATACGAAACGGGAAGTTGGACACCATGATGTTCCTGACTCAACACAGCTCCACATGCGTGTTTGCTTGCGTCAGTCGTAATACAAAAATTCTTATCATAATCCGGATATTGCAAAATATTCGGACTCATCAATCTGTCCGTGAGGTATTGAAATGCATTCTCACACTCGACTGTCCAGATGAACGGAGTGTTCTTTCGTGTCAAGTTGGTTATTAGACGGGATGATTCCGCAAAATTCGGAATGAAACGTCTATAATAATTACAGAATGCTACGAAGCGTTTAGCTTCATCAACATTTTTTGGTGTAGGGTAATCCCTAATTATTGAAAATTTACTGTCATCAGGCAGAATCCCCTTATTAGTGCATGCCCAAGAAACGTCACTTCGTGACTGAAGAATGAGCATTTTTCGGGGTGTAATTTGAGGTTATACTTCTTACAAATCTTGAGAACCTCTTCCAGATTACTCATCATGTGGTTCCTAGAGCAGCCTATGACCACCAAATCGTCCATATAAAGAAATGCCTGTCCTGGTATCAAGCCCGAAAATGCCAATGACATCATTCTTTGAAATGAATTCGGGGCTATTTTGATACCGTAAGGCAGCCTCTTAAACCGAAACGATCCTTTGTCGGTCGAGAACGATGTAACGTCCCTCGATTCCTCATCGAGTTCAATCTGATGAAATCCCGACATTAGATCAAGGCATGAGAAAAATTACGCTCTGCCCAGTTGGTCCAAAATGTCATCTATTCTCGGCAGTGGGAACTTGTCAGCCACTAGCCTCTTATTAATCTGTCTATAATCCACTACTAATCTCCATCTTTTCTCCTGACTTCCTGGTAAAGGTTTCTTCGGAACCAGTAGGATCGGGCTGTTGTAGGCGGACGCCGAGGGTTCTACTATACCGTCTTTTATTAACTTGTCTACTTGTCTGTATATTTCATCTTTCTGGCAATGTGGCAAACGATAATTCTTTATGTAAATAGGTGAGTCATCCGATAGTCTTAATTTTTGCTTATAAAAATTATTGACTGACATTCTTTCTGACTCAAGAGCAAATACGTCAATATATTTTAAGCATAATCTTTCCAATTCATCCTTGACAAAATCTGGAAAGTTTTTTCTCAATTTCTTGAGTTTCTCATTAGCTCTAGAATCAGAATCCTTACGAATCGCCAGACATTCGTAGTCCTTGAGATTCTCCGTCACAATGTGTGTGTAATCGATAACAACATTTGCATTCGTTTAGATTTATTTACAATCGTATTAGCGATGAATATACCATCACTTATCATTTGGTTCGGGATTAATAAATCTTCCGTTAAGGATTTGATTTTGATACGTCGTATCACTTCGGAACGTGCTGGTAAAGAAACACAATTATTCTTCGGCGCATTGCGAATGGGAATTGCAATGTCCTCGTTCCAATCATTTGGCCTCAATATGAGCCAATCCTTACCCTGTTGATAATCAAGCACGCAATTGTATCGCCTAATAAAATCCAAACCAAGAATACCATTTGATGGTATGGGAAAGTCGTCGTTCACGACATGAAAGTCGTGTTCGATTAGAACATCATCCACTTTCAACAATATCCTAACCGTTCCCAGTGTTGTTATCGTCCCTTGACCTATTCCATTTATATGAATTGTATCAGTTGACATGGGGGTATTGCATGATACGCTTCCCAGTTTGAAAAGTGATATATCTGCACCCGTATCCACAAGAAATGAAAAAAAATCGTCATTATCGTCTGTCTGTGTAAAGATGAAACTACTTAGGTTCAAGTTAATGTTGTAAACAAAATGATTTATTGAGTACTTGAGTCTGGCAGGTTTCCCGAATGGTCGTGTTCCTGCTGCATCAGGCGTACATTACCCCGATGCTGATTGCGTCTGCCGTTATTATCGCTATAATTATGGTAACTGCCATAGTTATAGTTATTTCCTATATATCCACCCCGGCCTCTGCCGCGATAGTTGGACTGACCACGTCCTCCTCGTTGGCCTTTGCCACGATATTTATTTCTACCGTTTCTGCCCCATCTCGGGTTAGAATTGAAATGAAACACCGTATTTTGACCTGAAACTTCCGTGTTACAGTTTACAAATTTTGCAATTGCATCATTCATACTGTCGAAGTTTCCTGCCTCCATGACGAGTTTAACTCGTTCATTGTTGCAGTTCTTAACCATGGCCCTTACCGCCGTCTGAACCGCATATCTTGACGCGGTCTGAGGTGGTAGGCCATCGTCTAGATAGGCGCTCTCAAGGCTTTTGGTCAGTGTATCTTCTTCTGCCGTATAGGCATTAGCTGACTTGTTGTTCTGCTTAACGTTCATTAGTTTAGCAGTTAATACCTTAGATGACTCTCCCTTCACTGAGGTCTTTAATTTCCCTATAATACTCGCAAGAGAGGACTCGTCCGATATGAGATTCCGTGCGTTTCCTTTCAATTTAGTCTTTACTAAATTTACAGCGATGGACTCATGTTCCTCCTTTATGGAGTCTACTAAACTCAATGCGTCTAAAAAGGAGGTCAAATTTTCAGGTTTTCCATCAAATTCCGGTAGGAGTTTAGAGGCCAAACCGAGGAATTGTGTTACGGACTGCGCCATGGTATCGCTCGAATTCCTAGAACCTTTGTCAATTGAATTTCCGATACTCTCCTTGGTGTCCGCAGAATAAATCACCTCCTTATGAAGGCTTATCGGCAGATCGACTTCCAGTCCCTTACGGGATAAAACAGTTTCAAGTCTATTCCTAGCGTCAAGATAAAAGGCCTCCGCTGCAACCTTGTGAGCCGGAGTTAACCTAAGGTAATGAACGTTAAGGACGACCCTAATCTCCTCGAGTCTTTTAAACAAATGTTCGATATGTTTTTGTACCGTCTCGTCCCTTGTCGGTCTATCTATATTCAGGCATTTATACGACCTGTCGAAATGTTCTTTTATTTCTCTAACTTTATTAATTATTTCTTTCCACTCCATCTATTCTCTCTAGATGGGGCGGACATATGCCTGAAATTCTGATGCCTACTACTGCGCCCTAAATATCAGCTAGTGTCGCTGACGACTTATATTTTTTCTTCAAATTCCCCCTATAGGAATTGTGGATTTTCCACAGAAATTGTAAAACCATAATGGCCGTTATTATCATTAGCATGATCTTAATTGAGGGATCTATGCTATTTAAGCCTGGCACCATAACTATCTCGTTTATAATTTCCCCCGTATTCTCTACTCTTTTTGATTCTTTATTCCCCATTATTAAAGGTTATGTTAGTTTGTTACGGTTGGGACCAATTAGAAAGTTAAAAAAAAAATGGAATATATACCAAAGCTTCCGAATCGGCACTTTTTTTTTTTTAAAGAATGTCGATTTCAGGCACCTTGATATATACCGGTTACGATCAATTTGTAACCGAACTGGATCTCCAAAAAATAATTAACCAGTACAGGGACTCGTAAGTATGTAGCAGTTGTGTTAGTAGTTAATTTTGTTCTTAATAAAGAAAAACTGTAGTTTTGAGCAAGAATACAAAATGCAATTTTAGTTAACATTTTGTTTCAGCTATCGTACTTTTGTTTTGTTTTAGTCTTATTCTAAATATTAAAATTATCATACTACTTATCATTAATATACTGTTGTTTCCATTCCTCTTGTTGGTTTTGATGCGTTTGTGGAGTTGATGTTTTTCTTGCTGCCACGCGGCCCTGGCAAAGTCTTTGCCAGGTGACTATTTTGGTTCGGTTGTAAAAAATTTAATAAATTTTTTATTTTTTTTAATTTTTTGTTTGTTTTTGTTTCTGTTTTTTTTTTTTTTTTTTTTTTTTTTTTTTTAATTCAGGGCCAAAAAATATTTGACTGGCCCAAAGTCCACTGAAGTGCATGCACTGACATTTGGTATTGTCGTGCAATACAAAATAAACTTGTATGAAGCGTCTAGACCTTTGAAAGGCCAGTCGTTTTCGGTTATTTCTTTGTATTGTTCTTTCAGTTCATTTAGCATGAGCCCCTGCTCGATGCTGTGTCTGCCTGCCAAAATATGTTTCAATACCTGGTCGAAACTTGGACTTAAGGCGTTTAACTCCCGTTTTTTTTTACACAAATATTCTGTTGCCATTGCAACTCACTTTTTGTTTTTTATTTTATACACTTATTTATACAAGTTAACACCAACCACTAACTGCAATGCGATGTAATTTTCGGATCACTGTGCCATGTTTGCTTACGATGCAAATATGCTGGCAGTGGACTGCAACAATGAGAAGTAAAACAAAGTAATTGTTTACTTTGCAAATATGATCGCAGTGCACAGCATACACTGCAGTGGTGATGCTGGTGTTGTGGGGGAGTTTATGGAGGTTTCTTGTAGGTTTTCCAAAATTTGTAAAGACATTTTATTCATGTTTTTGTTTTTTGTTTTAGCACTCTGTTTACTCTTCTTGTTTCGGTTGGTTTTTTTTTTTTTCTCCTCTCTTCAAAATTGTTGTTACTTTTTCTGTGTCAAATTTGTTTCGTTCTTTTTCACCGTTTTGCATGAGATTTTTTTTTTTTTTTTCGTTTCTTGAAACTCTTATTTTCTCTCCTCACTCTTTTTATATATGTATTTTGTTACAAGTTACCCAAGGTTAGTTTTTCTTTTTATATGCATATTTTTTGAATGTTAACGAAGGTCAGATTTTTTTTTTTTTTTATTTATTCTCCTGGCAGGATCGCCATGATGTGACACTCTCGAAATAATTCAACCGCACTCGAGTATTGTTATCTTGCGACTGTCGTTTAATCTTTATTATTCCAAGCAAGCGGTTAGTTTATTTATAATAAGTTCTCTGTTGTTATTTGCCAAAACATTATTTATTTTCTGCTCTATGATTTGGAAATAGTGACTATCCGGATTACTAGCAATTCATTTCCAAGCGCTTCCGATAAAGTCTATCGATCTGTATTTCTTTAAATGTTCCATTTTGTCTTCTTGCTGTCCCTTTTCGAATTGTTATCAGTCTCGCATTAGTCGCAATAGTCCAGAATATTGAAGTCTGCCAATGCGCTTCCGAAAAGCAATCTCTAATATATAGACGTAATGTCAATATTTATATGAAGCTGATTTCTAAAAACATTGATAGGAGTTTCTACACTTGGTATTAGGTCCTCTGATGAAGTCTCTGCGCTATGCTGTGTTGGTGTTAGGAAATTGATATGAGAAACTATAGCATTTGATCCTTGCTCAACTCTAGAAAAAGCGTCAGCTACTATATTTTGCTTTCCCGGTTTATACTTCAGTTCATAATTATATTCTTCAAGGATACATTTCCATCTTTTAATCTTCGAGTTGCTATTCTTACTGCTTAGAGAATATGTTAGAGGTTGGTGGTCCGTATAAATAATTATTTTCCTTGAAACATACAGATAGTTCCTTAGGGCAGTCAAAGCTCATGTGATTGCTAGCATGTCCCTTTCATTAGTGGCATAATTTTCTTCTGTCTTATCAAGTGTCCTAGAGATAAAAGCTATTGGCCGTTCCTCTTGGCTTAACACAGCTCCAAGAGCTACGTTGGAC
This sequence comes from Hydrotaea cyrtoneurina, assembly GCA_958296145.1. Taxonomy (NCBI): domain Eukaryota; kingdom Metazoa; phylum Arthropoda; class Insecta; order Diptera; family Muscidae; genus Hydrotaea; species Hydrotaea cyrtoneurina. The sequence goes on along the minus strand of OY282515.1, from coordinate 54,901,043 downwards.
GCATCGGTGGTTAATTGAAAGTCCTTTTCGAAATTTGGGTATGACAATAATACTTCCTGTGAAGTAAGGGTGTTCTTCAGTTCATTGAAAGCATTTTGGGCCGATAATCTAGATTGACCGGCATTTGACTCGAGGCCGTTTTTGACACTATACCTTCTTCCCCTTTTAAGAGAGAAGTTAAAGGTTTTGCGATATCTGCGTATCCTCTGACAAATTTTTTGTAATATCCCGACAAGCCTAGGAAAGAACGCAGTTGTTTAAGTGTTTTTGGAGGGGGGAATTTCAGAATTGCCTCAACCTTTTTCGCATTTGTTCTTATACCGTCACTAGTTACTATGATGCCCAAAAATTCTACTTCGGTCTTAAAAATTGCACACTTATCGAGCTGAATTTTCATATTTACTGCTTCCAATGTCCAATTCTCCAGGTCTTCTGGACCTTTTGAGGTCCAAAACAGTGAAGTACTTATTTCCTCCTAAGTTTGATAAAACTTCAGTTACTTCCGGAATCGGATATTTGTCAGTAATTGTGATTGCATTCAGTTTCCTAAAGTCAACCACTAATCTATGTTTCTTTTTTTGGCACTACCATATGGGTGAATTATATGGGGACCTTGATGGTCTTATTATACCGTCACGGAGGAGGCAATTAATTTCTTCTTCCACGACGACTTTTAATGCCATTGGATATGGGTAGCTTTTCGCGAATATTGGAGGATCATTAACTGTCCGGATCTCCCCGACTACTACAGTGGTGTAAGTTAACTTTTGATCTGTATCTGCGAAGAGACTACAATGATTTCCCACAATTTGTTCCAGCGAATTTCTTAGATAATTTGATAGGTGATCTAACATCATTTCGAGATTATTCACATTTTGAGTTATACGTTGTTTGATAGAAATTTTTATACCACCTTTAACAGTAAAGTAATTTTCGGACGGAATGACAGCTGTAAGTTCTTTCAGGCTGTCATTTCCCAATGTACCATCGAAAGATTTTAAACCAGGTAAGAGAAAAAATTTGATAGCTATCTTGTTAATACCAAACATGTTCAAAAACGTATGTTGTATAACATTCACGTCTCCACCTATAGATTTTGCATTAAAAGTATCCTTATTTGGTTTCGGATACGCGAGTGTTTTGCCCGGGTTTCATTTGCATAGACCTATCGACATCCATAGGTTCTGGGCGAACCTGAGTATTTTTCTGTACTCTAAATTGAGCACGTTGGAAGTGTTGTGGCCACATTGGCTGGGAACGCTGTGTGAATTGCGGTCCTGAAATTTGAGGAGGTTGACTGAATTGTCCTCCAATATTGTTGAGGTTGGCCTTGCCGAACTTGTGGGTTTGAATAGTAATTTTGAGGACTTAATGTAGTTCTATTTCGGTATGATGGAATATTAGCTAATTCTGGGTGAAATTTCGGCCGTGTTCCCGTGTTAGGTATTGAGTTTCGCATATCGTTCTTTGGAGTTCTGTTATGAGCATACTCTCTTTTAAACGACATGTTACTAAGACTAAGACAAATGTGAAGTACTTCTGGTAAAGACTTGGGTCGGGACACACTCAATAGTTTAGGTAAGTCTTCGTTCAAGCCCCTTATAAATGTATCAAGAGCTTTTTCTCTGTAGGCAATTGTCATTGCACAAAGGCTTCCTTCATCTAAATCTAGACATGAGAGTTTGTTTAGTATTAAGGATAATATTTGTTAAATATTCTGATATAACTCCATTGGTACTCCAGAGTACCAATGTCCCTTTTGTCAGAATAATGAACCATTAGACACTTTCGTATCCTTGGCCAATCCAATGGAGTCCTATAGGACTCTAATGCAGTATCAGCTTCTACCGCAATTTTTGTGCGAATGGTATGCAGAATTGCATAATATCTGCCAGTTCCTTTTAAACTTTTGTATAACTCTAATACTCTGTCGACCGACTTCCGCCATGATCCAAATTCTCCAGGCTTTCCCGAGAATTCTCTGAGAGACTTGACAATGTCCGGAACCTTGACTAATTCCTCTAATCTTGTGGACAGTGTCCCTATTGGTTGGTCGGTCACTTCGTCGGTCAAGGTATCTTGCCCTAATAAAACGTCACTTAAATTTTTTTTAATTTCGTTTCTTTGAACTTCACTGAGCCCCGATGGACTGGAAGTAGTTTGACCTAGGGTCGGTGTCTTATTCATTCTTTCAGTTACTTGTTCTATTGTCTCAGGCATTTGAAAAGTTGGAATTTAATTTATACAATTTATTCAGAGTCGTTTTCACAAAATTAAACATTGTTTCATTGGAATTAATTACTATATTACTTATTAATAATTCTTACAGTATGATGATCAGCATTTGTAGATGGGGATGTTGGTTGATGATGCTGCTTTCCTCGACGTTGTTTCCACGGATTTTTCCAGATTTTCACGGTCAATTTTGCCCGTTGGTCTCAATTTTCTTCTTCTTTGCAAAATTTCACAAATTATTTTCAGTTATTTTTTAGATTCCGTTGATTTCACAGACTTTCACAAGTTTTCTTAAAATAGTATGATTTAATTTATTTTTTTTTAATTAGAATGTGATTCTTCTTCACTGTTTATTTCTTGTTTCTTAAGAATTTTTTTCTTAATATTGTCTTGGATATTTTTTCATTTAATTTTATTTTTCTTTTTCGCTTGTATTCTTTACTGTACGTTTATTTTCTTTGATTTCAATTTTCACGTTTTTTTTCTTAATTACTTTTTGTTCTGCTTAATTTAAATTATTACTAATTACCGCGCCGCGGGCTTTGGGGGCTGTGACTTAACGTACACTCGTGTTTGTATTTAAACTACTAAGGAACCATTCCAAAGGCTTGACTTTTTGAATCGTTGTATCGACCGTACCTGTTATTTATAACAGGTCCCTGCTCGGGCGCCAATTAAATTTTAACAAATTTATTTGTTTAAAAACATATGTTTGCTGTGGGCGCGAGCTCCACAAGCAACGTTCTTTATTCGAGTACACAAAACAAAAAGCAACTAACTTACTATCTACCCTAAACTTATACCTTCAGTTTTGCACCTTTGGTGATATCTGATGCCTGTGCGTGTTGGCACAACGCGATCGTCAGTACTGAGGTGTTGCAATATTGGCAGCCTGCGTTGTCAGCGTCTTTAAATATTTGATGGGAACTTGCAATTCATCAAATTTACACGTTTGGGGTTGTGGAGGTTTGAATGTATGAGTGATATGTTGGATGTTGGAATATTTTTGGTGTTAACTATATCCTAGTACATATCCTAGTGTGCCAAAGTTCCTTTATTGGTTTATTGAGGTTCCTTTAATACAAAAGCAAATCATAAATTAAAAGTAACCTAACTTATACCACAGACTTGTGCCACTTTGTTGACACTGGACACCAGCTCGTGTTGATCTTCAGTGTATTGTTTGTATTGAAGAATGTTACTTCAGCAATCTGAGACGATTATACTTTCTAGTTGGTTCTGTTGGGTGACTTTAAACAGGTGCGGCGTTAATTTACATTCTAAATAATTCTAAACAATGAAAGAGTTCTCACGAATAAAGTTGTACTTGAAATTATAAATAGTAATTCTAACGGGAATCCATCAAAAATTCTGATATCGATAAGTTGTGTAAATAAACAAAATCTATCAGACACGTTAATAGGCTACAAAAATTGTCCAAGCTAGGTGAGTGGATGTTTTTTTTTTGTTTTGAAAACTAATATAACTAACCCTATAAACGCAATGAACAGACATTTCTTTATCGTCATCGCAAGACTACTGCATGATTTCAGAATGAGAAGTATATGGTATCGAAACGGCCTTTTCTTTATACTTTTCGTTGTTGCTTCGATGGCGCACTTTTTCAGTTTGAGGCAATTCTTCACATTTTGCACAAACTTCTATTTTACACCATTAATTATTAAACCGTTGTTCCCACCGGTGATATGCATGTTATGGGTTATAATATTAAAGAGGTTACACGCATTGTTTTGCCAAAAAGTACGAGTTGCAATTTTAGTTAAAATGTTTGTTAATACAAATTCAATGCCTCTGTAATTATGTCTGGTTTCAACGACATAATTATGAATCAAATTGCAAATGTGAAGTAGGAAACACGTGTATGCAAGAAGTGGAAAAAGAAATGTAAGCATTTCTTACATTAATGCATTTATCGCAACTCTTATTAAAAAAATAATTCTGTGTCTTTAACAAACTATTTAAGGAAACAATTTTGTGTTATGTTCTATTAAATAATAACAACTATAAAATAATGTAGACTATTGTTGCATACCAGCACATATTCTGCCACATCAAAGATCCAGTTCTGTTTAGAGAGTTTATTTTAAGATTACCATTACACACGTCTCTATGTATTACGTCCTTGTCATCCTCTATTGTCCTGATGATAATATTCGCGTTTGTTATCATTTAGATTCTATAAATGACATCTTCTCCCACGATGGTTTCTATAAAAACCGCAATTGCGAATATTATTAAAACTGCTTCATTTATAGCATCGAATTTACATACTGATTTCATAACCTTATTCAATAGTTTATTACAAGGATGGAAACCGATTTATTTATGTATTTCGGAATCGGTATTTCAATTAAATTTTTTTATAATTGATATCCCAAAATGTTAAGTTAAATAAGCTTGATTTCGTCCATATGTGCAAATAAGCTGTTAAACATTTGTTATATCTTGTGTTCGGTATGTATTTTATCAAAAAACAAACATTAAAAAATATTATACATAGTAAGGTCTATATTGTTATCGGAAATCAGCCACCGATTCGGCGGCAGTGTTACCGCTGAAAAATTTGAAAATGTCGCACAAAATTTAAAAAAAAGTAGCACAAAATTTCGTTCTAACAGTAAGAACTAGAACATTTTTTAAACTTTTCATTTAAAAAAACACAACTAATAAAATTATAAAAAATAAACCATTCAAAAATAAGAAAATATTAAAAAGTATCCATATCTATATATACACTCCATAAACAATTCTTTTTTGAATCTTCGTTTCTTATTTTTTGCACAAATCATTATTTGAAGTGTTCTCGCGAATAACGTTGTATCAAGAGTTGGGTATTTCCACTGCCATGTAGTCTCCGATTCTGCGTAACAGAATGGCCGTTACAGTTTGGTGTTTCCAGGGATTAATCATATGTGTATTCTCTTACTTGCAAACTTAAGATTATCTTTTGTCAACAAAAAATTTTTTTAAAAGAAAATGGATTTACCGAGAAACATCTCAAGATTTCCCGAAGCGTTAAAAAATTCAATTCTCGAGATTCGGGATGGAGAAATCTGGAAAATTTCTCGGGAATTTCCCAACTGTAGTTGTAACGTTGTTCATTAATCCTATTTGCCAACGTCGGTTCTCAAACAACTTTAAAATAGGATATAAAAATATTTTTTTTTCCACCCCGATTCAGTTTATTGCTTAAAGATGTTTAGTTTGAAAAACTATTGAAAACGTAGGGTGAGGGTATAAAAACCGCTAAAGAATTCAGAACAATGTATTTACTGACAAAAAGTTATAGTCGTTGGAACTTGAAAATTAGAAAAAGGATGTGTATGTGTTTTCCTAACATATACGATGTACTATTTAATAAAGAAAACAAAAATAAAATCGAATAAATATTAAAATAATACGGGTAAAAAAGAGATACGGGAAACGTTATGGATAATGGATAACTTATTTTTTTTTTTATTTTTTTAGCGGTTTCGTTAACGGTAACGGGGGAAAGGATTTTGAATTGGTATTTTAGCGATAACGGTAGCCAACATCGATTCATTCTATATTCTATAGGTTTTTCCCCAGCGGGTCAATCGGCTTGCATTTCATCAATAGCTTTCAGACAAATCTGAACTATTGGAGTTTTACCAATTTTTTCTTTTTTGAATGGACACCATTACCTTTTGAATTGACAGATACTTCAACAAAATTTAACTTTTCGACCGCTGTCATGGTCATTGCATGACATGTTTTCTATTTTCTTGCGCTATTTGATATCTCCTTGTAGTTGATGATGATTATGCAGGTTTATTAGTCAAGTTTGTATTTGCTTATTTTTGAATTCAGTCAATTGAGTTAATTGGTTAGTTTACCGTGTTGATGCATTACAACGAACCAAATGTAATGGTTTTAATAATTTATACCAGGATTACTCCAACTATTTTGGGAGCCCAACTCAAAATGAAAACCAACGTGAGATTATTTCTGCTATTTGAATTTATTCTGATAATAACGTATAATAATAACGTATGCTACTTCAAATTAATTGTTGGTGTCATAACAATTCACTTCGCTTGCATTGTCTTGCTTAAGGTACGATCACACTGGGAAAATATTTCTCGAAAATATGTTTGTTCGTATTTCACAACAAACGGTCACAAACCCGAAAAAAGAAGCCATGGGTGAGGGAGTGGCTACGTAGAATTTAGAATTTTGCTACACAACTTTGTTTCATTTCATTTAATCTGATAGTCAGATTCAGCTGTTCACTGTGTATAAGTGTGCCCACTTAGTGTTTTTTAGACGACAAACAAGACAATCGCGGAAATATTGTTTTTTTTAATAATGTCAGATTTTCTCAAAACATATATCATCATATATATATATTAAATACGCCATGGATATCTATGCCCCGGTTCATACCTACTTTATTTTCTATCGGAAACTTAGTGGCGGTGAAAGCTTATCGACTTACTTTTAGAGCGGTATATAAAGGGTCCGCCATCTAACTTTGTTACAACTAGTGCTTATTTCGTTTTCGTTATCGGGCCGTATTGAACGAATTTTAGTTTACAAAAATGTAAGAGGAGGATATTGGCAACATTTGGTTTCTACAGGACGGCACTACGTGCCGCACAGCCGAAGCTACATTCGATGTTTTGCGCCCTGTTTTTGAAGATCGAATTATCAGCCGCAGAGCTGATATAGTTAGGCTACTGCATGGCAAGCCCAGGGAGCCATTTGAATGAAATTATTTTCAATTATTAACCGGAAGGATTGTACTTTCAAATAAAAATAGAAATTTGAGAAAATATAAGAAGTTATTTGGCGGACCCTGTATATTTATATATATATATCCGATCCATAAACCCATTCCGAGACATCATACTTAAAATTATTTTATTGTTATTTTTATGAAAAAAGGCTCGAAACTCAAAATATAGTTTACATGAGTGTATGCACAACGTCTTCTTCTTTATGATGGTACCTCATCTATTTCGTTAACCCAATAAATGCCGGACATATTTAGGATCGAAATGTGAGTTTAAAATTTTCTAACCATTTTACGAACACCAAACCTTCGTGTCAGACATGAATATCAATTTGAAATGAATATACTAAAAAATTAATAACTATTTTAATTTGTCGACTTTTTCCATTTCAATGATTAATTGTTAAAATGTTTGTCTTACAAAATGTTTGTAAGATCAAACAACTATCTGTCAAAAAGATAGGAAAACATTTGCTGTGTCAGCTGAAAATTATTTTGTAGTCAGATTGAGACAAAGAAACATTTCATAATTGTTGACACATATTTGCCCAGTGTGGCCGTACCTTTAGACATATCCGATTTCAGTTGCCCACAAGTGGACTCATGAGCATAATCACTACAAAATGCGGGTAAACTGACGGAGGAGAGTGTTCACCTTTTTGTAATATTTCATTCATAACGATTTTAGATTTATGGCTTATCACCACTTTATATCGTTAGTTTTATTTACCTCTACAGGTAGTGGAGCTAGACGATGTATTGGACAATTGAATGACCTCCATGAGTATACATTAGACAATTTAATTCCCTTTGGATTTATCTTTCTTCAAGATTATTATGGCACCGGTAATTTTTTTTTACATTTGTTGAGGAAGATTTGCATGTACATCGAACTGTACATATCGCGTCGATATCTAAACAAGATCTTGTTGTAATCTCCACCATTGGTACGGGCAATAGATTATGGTTTCATACCTTTGATTTCGGACATATTGAGTGGTCGACGGAACAGGTCACAAATTCTCTGAATGACTAATTTCCTAAAGGCAAATCCGCCTGATAAGTCTCAGGAAATGTCCTGTTTAAGAACGGTAGGAAGTGCACACGAGCTTCATATTACTGGGACAACTACAACATTCAGACAATACAATAGTGAACTGAGGATTGCCCACAATAAAGATTCCTCAAGGCAAGGGAAAATACTGGCCTCTACACAGTGTACGATAGGTTATCTCAAGAAACCGCAGGGTGATTGGACAACATCCAGTCAACTTTCGATTGAAACCGAATCCATGGGCGGTTAAAAGTTTTCAAGTCACCCGGATCGGACATGATCTCACCGGGTGAACTACATATTGTGTGTGTTTTGAATTAAATTTCAAAAGTTGACATTCTTTCAGTACAAAAAATATTCATTCAAAAAAACGATCTCGCTCTTGCACAATTACTAATCAGTACGACAGGTAAAAAAAAAAATACTAAAATTATAAATAATTGATATGGATGTAAGTATCTATATCACTTTAAACAAAATACTAATGTCATATTCCCAAAATCGATATTTTTGAAACATAAACATCAATTATTCTGTCCATAGTTTTGCCACATTCACGTATTATATTAGCTCAATAGCTTATGGTCCAAACAAAATACTAATGTCATATTCCCAAAATCGATATTTTTGAAACATAAACATCAATTATTCTGTCCATAGTTTTGCCACATTCACGTATTATATTAGCTCAATAGCTTATGGTCCAAAGTATTTTTGAGAATTTTTCAGTTTGTTTGGAAAAGGTTTAGTGGTGCCGCACACCAATTTTATGCAAACAAAATCGGGTTTACGGAGGTTTTTCATATTTCAAGCACAAGTTGATCAATAAAAAGCATTTTCTATATCTTTAAGTTATTATTTCTAAAGAAAAATGTTGGAGCTTTAATTTGATGTATATAAATCATAAATTCTGACAATTTTTTCGTCGTTTGGCTGTAATATATTAGATTTTTTGGGAAAATTTATGTAAAGAGTCAAAAAAACGTTTTATAGCTTTTTAAAATTCCATGAAAGTGTAAAAAAGTAGTACTGCAGTTCGAAAGACGATAAAGTTCTAAATAATTTAAAAAAAATACATTGAAGAATACTTGTATCATTTCAATGTTATGGCCGTTATACCATTATAACACCTAATTCATTGGTTAGTGTATTGGGTAATACAATTACAAAGTTGAAAAACTATTGAAGAACTGTCTTTTTCTTCGGCGACTTAGCTGGGCCAAAAACCATCAATCATTTCGCCATATACTTCTTGTTTTTAACGAAGACATATCTATTGTTAAATGAGTTTTAAAAATATATTTTTCTCAAAAGCGCCCCGGTAGGCGAGTTGGTAGCGTGCTTGCCTATAAGCGTGGGGGTTGTGGGTTCGATTCCCACCAGAGGCTTTGGTCTGTCGCTGCAAAAATCTAAACATATGGTCTTTGTCACCCGGTTTACCCTTGGACCCAAAAATTAGAATATAAATTTACTTTGTATTGTAATTAACAATAAATAAATAAATAAAATATTTTTCACAACTATTTCAAAAAATTAAAACATACCGACATACGCTAATAAAATTTAAAAAAAAAAAAATCCTTGTTGAAAATGCAGAAAAATTCGGTAACGAAAATGTATGTTTAAAGAATACGTTTCCTTTTTTATCAGTCCTTTTTATGAGCGAGAGAGAGAGAGATAGGTCATGTTCTGTGAACAGTGTTAACGCATTGCTTCAACTTCGTAATCGGCACCCTACTACCCCTGGACACCCTAATGTATACTAATGAGCTATTGGTAATATATCTATTGCATTAATTTAGCTTTCTTCGATATTACAAAATATGTAATTCGAATTACACAAATTATGTATATCATGTATAGATTTAAAATATTCCCCGTATTAGGGATACTAGGTATTGAATTTATTAGTTGTATAGTAAATGATTAAATTGTTATAAATATATTTAAAATTGTCTTAAAATTGTATCATATTGGTGGTTTTTAGTGTTGTTATTATACATAAGTATACGAAATTTAAAAATTGCAGTTATGGTAGTTGCTTTTTGTAAAATTCTATAATTTTCCCAATTTGTATGTGTTCTTTGTAATGGACTTCAAAAGTCAAATCTTATTAAATGAAATTTAAATATTACAAATTTAATTTAAGTAACTAAGGTACGGCTTTATTGTAAATCCAAATGAGCTAACTGATACTTATATCTTTCAGTCTCTACGGAATTTTTAAAATACAACTTATTACCTAAATATGTTTTAAATACATAGATTTTATTAAAAAGTATGTATGTTTTTTTTTGATAATTATTTATTTTTAAAATAAAAGGAATTAATTAAAATGGTGTTTAATTATTATTGTGGTCGTTACAATAGGTAAGTGAGTTAGCTGAGTAAGTATTGTTTTGTGTATTTTTGTATCATCGTATCAGTAGAAAACACATCATACAACGTCATACAATCCTCATAGATAAATATTATTTTAATATATATCGGTCCCGGTAGAGCAACATGGAAAAATATTAGATTTTTGTTCATTTTAACCATTAAATGCGCGGTGTATCCTATAGGATACAACCATATTTAGACTTTGTAGCAATAGGGAATCAATCATATTTGACGAATGTATCGTCCTGTGCCAAAATAACGCATAATTTGTTAATTTGTATTAAAAACTGGGAATTATGTAGACTTTTTTGATTAAAACTCGTAGTAAACTTTGCGCATTTAAGGCATTAAGTCATGACGTTGTATAACACCAAAAAAATAAAATATTTAAACTATCTATTAAAAGTATCATAAAATTTAACAAAAGCTCTGATGCTTTATTTTGCCGTTGAAAAGGGTGATAGTTTCGAGCAGTTTTAAAAAAATATGTCACACGTAAATCGAACATTTCTTTACTATACAAAAAATACATAAAAACATAAAAATCAAGTGAGAAAGTTTCAGTCGGGAAAACCGACTTATATACGAGGTATGTTCAAAAAATATTGCGAATTTTGTATTTTTTCAAAAAGTATTTGTTTATTCATGAATATCTATTTTGTCCCCTTCAAAGTAATTCCCCTCGGATATAATACACTTCTGCTAACGTTTTTTCCAATCCTCAAAGGACTTTAAATGGTAATTGTTTGGGGTCTTGTTTAGCTCCTCCTTCGATGCCGTCTTTATCTCCTCAATCGTGGCGTAGAGTCGTCCATTCATGGGCCTTTTCAGTGTTTAATTATTATTGTGGTCGTTTCAACAGGTAAGTGAGTTAGCTGAGTAAGAGTTGTTTTGTATATTTTTGTATCATCGTATCAGCAGAAAACACATCATACAACGTCATACAATCATCATAGATAAATATTATTTTAATATATATCGGTCCCCGTAGAGCAACATGGAAAAATATTGGATTTTTGTTAATTTTAACCATTAAATGCGCGGTGTATCCAATAGGATACAATACTGTACAATTCCGGGATAGATCTAAAAAGTGGACTGTATGATATGAATAGAGACTCCCAGAATTGTATTGTTCAGGCAGTTTCCAGTTTTCATAAAAAAGAGGAAAAATAGAGAGGTGTTTCAGTTTTCGTTATAAGGTTTATTGTATGAGGTTGTGTTGCTGCTTACCGCTGTGCTGGTTAGATGCAAAAGTAAGTGTTACAAAAAAGGTTTTCGCCAAAGGTTTTCGTACAATTATGTACAATTCCGGGATAGATCTAAAAAGTGGACTGTATGATATGAATAGAAACTCCCAGAATTGTATTGTTCAGGCAGTTTCCAGTTTTCATAAAAAGAGGAAAAATAGAGAGGTGTTTCAGTTTTCTTTATAAGGTTTATTGTATGAGGTTGTGTTGCTGCTTACCGCTGTGCTGGTTGGATGCAAAGTTGTCATCTTTAATGATTACAAAATCATCTTCTTTCAGATTTTGTTGAGCGGATTTCCACTTATATCGCCGTTGGAGTTCGGAAATGTATTCGTTCTTCCACCGTTTGGCAAAATGTAATTGCAGCACTTTTAGTCGTTGCCATCGGTTTAACAGCGACAGGTTATCCGAATACTCTTCCGGTATCGCGACAAGTGCAGCGCCTTTCAGTAAATGACCTGGCGTTAAGGGAATGAGTTGAGTAGGGCTTTCGCTTATGGGAGAAAGAGGTCTGGAATTCAGAATACTTTCAATTCGAATTAGAAGAGTCGAAAACTCTTCGTAAGTAAATTTGAGATTGCCCGCTACTTTTTTCAGATGACTTTTCATGCTTTTAACCGCCGCCAGCCACATACCACCCATATTGGGAGCATGTGGAGGGATGAAATGCCGAGAAAACCCGTGCAGACTATATTTGTCCACTAGTGACTGTTCAGCGGAAATGAGAAAGTTTTTGTACTCAGCCTCTAAAGAACGACTGGCACCAACGAAATTTGTCCCGTTGTCAGAAAAGACTTTGCTGGGGAAACCTCGTCGACCGACGAATCTATCAAACGTGGCCAGAAATGCTTCAGTTGAGAGCTCAGCCCTTGTGGATAAACATACGAATATTGCGGCGTATCCTTTCTGAAATTTTGCGTTTCGAAGTCTAGATGTTTTGATTTCGAATGGTCCCGCGAAATCAATTCCTGTAAAGGGCAGCGAAAATGTACATCGTTCGACAGGAAGTGCTGCCATTATTTGATTCCTTATTCGATGTTTATACAAGGTGCAAATTTTACAGTTTCGTATGGCGCTTTTCAATCGAATTACGTAGAATTCTTGTCGAATTGCACGTAGCAAACACTGGTGTTCAGCATGTAACAACATTTTGGGTGTAAATTCGATGAAAAGCTTAAATAGTCTGGAATATTCTGGAAGGATGAGTGGATGTCTTTTCATTGTAGCTAAAATCAGAGTTTGCTAATCGGTCATTTACTGGCATTAACCGATTACCGGCAAGAAATGGATTTAACGTTAGCAATCTGCTCTTGCAACTGATTTCCTGATTGGAGTCGAGAGATTTGTATTCAGCTGGATAGTGTAGGAGTTGTGATAGTTTCAGTAACCTATACTTGACGAACGAGATTTCACTTGCAGTTATGAAATCTTTTGGGCTATATCGTTTTCGACATTTGTTAGTAAAACGAAACATAAAACAAATCACGCGTAATGCTCGGTTGTAGGATGAAAATCGTTCCAATATGTCTTCATGTTCGACGTGAGTTTGAAAGGTGTTAACCTTTTTCTCCAGAGCTGGCTCCTTTATAATTGGTTGCTTCGGCCAAAAGGAGGAATCCTTGATTAGCCAATCAGGGCCATGCCACCAAAGAGGACTGGACTCCAGCTAAAACGCTTCGCAACCTCGAGTACCAATATCTGCAGGATTCTCAGATGTGGTCACATGCATCCAATTCGCGTTGCCAACGTTGTCAAGTATTTCGAAGATTTTGTTCGCCACAAAGGTCTTCCAGTGGAAAGGTGGTTTGCTTAGCCTGGATAACGCAATCGTAGAATCAGACCACAGAAATGTGGCTGGAATAGTAAAATCCAAATGTTGACTGACAGATTTTACCAGCCGTGATAACAAAGCGACGCCGCATAATTCAAGTCTTGGCAGACTGACGGTCCTCAATGGGGCTACTCTGCTTTTTGAAACCAGCAAGTATGAGGAAATTACGTTTTCAGGTGAAGTGGATCGAATGTAAATACACGCGGCATACGCTTTCTCGGAGGCGTCACAAAATCCATGGATCTGAATCTCGCTATTAGGAGAGTACTGGATCCAACGTTGGATTTTGAGTTTGGCGATGTCAGGAAATGCTGAAATAAAAGAATTCCATTTCTCAAGAGAATGTGGCTTTAATTCTTCGTCCCAGTTGGTCCCATCTACCCATTGCTGTTGCATCAGAACCTTCGCCCGAACAATAATTGGTGCTAGCCAACCAGCTGGATAGAACAATTTTGCCACTATTGACAAAATTTTCCGCTTAGTTAAAGGATGAGATGGAACCGGAATAGTATTAACTTTATAGAAGAAAGTATCAGTCATGGCATTCCAGCGAATACCGAACGTTTTGGTTTCGCTTGCATCCTCCAGTTTTAGGAAATCTTCGTCGAGAAGATCTTCCGGGGATAGGTTTCTTAGTATCTGCGTGTGGTTTGCTGTGAGCTTCTTCAGGGGAAATCCTGCAGATTGTAGCAGATCAATCAACTCATGCATATAAGTTATCGCTTCAGTTAGAGTATGGGCTCCCGACAGGACATCATCGACATATATCTGATGTTTCAGAATGTTAGCTGCTGCTGGATGCGTGGCGTTGCCATCATCGCTCAGTTGCAATAAAGTCCGGATTGTCAGGTATGGTGCACAGTTTACTCCAAAAGTCACAGTTTTAAGACAGTAGTCTTGTACGGGCTCAGTGGGAGAATTTCGGAAAAAAATTGTCTGAAATTTCCTATCATCTTTATTGACCAGAATTTGTCGATACATTTTTTGAATATCACCGTTGAAAACATATTGAAGAATCTCCACCGAAGGATGATATTCATCAAATCATTTTGCAACGTGGGACCAGTATGAAGCATGTCGTTTAACGAGAAGCCACTGTAAGCTTTCTTGGATGCGTTGAAAACTACACGCACTTTAGTGGACTTACTTTCAGGTCTGCATGATGAGGTAGATAAAAGGAGGAATAGCGTGAGTTGTTACAAATCTCCATATTGGTCGTCAATTCCATATGGTCGAGTTTCAAATATTCTGACAACACGTTTGAATATTCGTAAGACAATACCTAGGATTTTGCCAGGTTTTTCTCCATTCGGATAAACTAGCCGAAGGCAGCTCGTCTTGACGATCTCAATGACATCTCTGGCGTCACATTTATTTTGAAGGGAAGTTTTACGACATATTTCCCATCCATGCGGCGATATGTCGTTTTTTTGTAAAACTATGCGCACCATGGCTCATTTTCCGACAGAGTTTTCTTAAGAGGAATTTCTTCCAGTTCCCAAAACCTTCGGACTTCATCGTTTAGAGAATCAGCAGCAGCAGTAACCGACGCAGCAAAAGTGGTAACCGAGCGCGTTGTCGGCGGCCCACTTATAAGCCATCCAAACTCTGTTTCTTGCGCCAGCAGATTCTACGCTACGTTCTTATGAACACCAGTTTTCAAAATAAATGGAAGGTTGTCACTTCCTATTAGCATGTCAATTTGGGCCGGTTTGGAGAAGTTAGGATCTGCTAAATCTAAACGATTTAACCCAGACCAATCAGATATCGATGAGGGAGCAGCAGGCATAAAGTTGTTGAGATTTGTGACAACGATCGCCATGGTATTCAGTCGGAAAATGGACTTTCTTGATTTTAGAGTCATATGGCACATTTTGTTGGAGTTCTCCAGGACGGTACCACCCAGTCCAGAAATCCTCGTGAAGGATCTGTTTGTAGGTATGGCTAACCGAATTACAATTGTGTTTGATACAAATGGGGCCGAATAGGCTGCAGTCGACGTGGTCGGCTGCTGGTTATATTGTGCTTCAATGTGGTAGGAATTTGAAAATGTCTGCGGCTCTCGACGATTGTAGGCGGTGCTTGAGCCGTTTGGCCCGGGAACTGCGTCCTGATATCCAGAGTGTCTGGATTCAGGGTGCAAAATCGTATGATGAGGCTGCTGACATTGAGCCGTATGTCCGTAGGACAGACAGTTTTCACAAATTGTGTTGGTAGTTATAAATTTTATTTTTTCAGACAGCGGCCATGACTTCAATTGGGGGCAAATTCAAAGGGCATGATTTTGTTTGCATACTTTGCACGGTCTGTACGTAGTATCAGACTTAATGTGAAAACTCTGCGTTTTTTGTGATAAGGGCGTGGCATGGATATTCGATTTTCTCATATCAGAAATCGATTCTAGCATGTCCAGTCTTTTGGATATAAAGTCGTCTACCTGATCCCAGCTAGGCATTTGTTTGTGATCCGTAATTGAATTCTCCCACGCAGCTAATGTTTCTTCGGGCATTTTAGACGAAACCCAAGAATTGGATACCAGGACAGAACAGAAATATTGTACGTTCGTAGTACAGACAAACAGTTATTTATAGTGTACTGCAATTTTCGTAATGATTTGCCTTATTCAGATAAGACACTTTCAATTTCAAAAATAGTTCTCAGTTGATGATTAATGAGGATGCGCTTGTTCTCAAAGCGTTGCCGTAAGGCTTCCCATGCAAGTGAAAAATTGTCATCAGTCAGGGCAAATCTTTTCACTATTTGATTTGCTTCGCCACGAGTTTTCGCTCTCAGATGGAAAAGCTTCTGAGCGTTAGACAAGCGTGGGTGTTTACCATAAATGGCTGAGAACATTTCTCGGAAACTTGGCCATTTATCATAACCACCGCTGAAAACTTCAGTGTCACATGGTGGAACCTTAATAGCAAATGAGCTATCATCAGAAACAGTTCCCTGGCTTTTATTTTCACGGCTGGCGACAAACTTCTGCCGTTCAATCTACATCAAATCCAAAATTTTAGCCTTGCTGTCCTTGTAATTGTAACACGCTGCTTGAAATTTTGAATTCGTGGCTGTTTTCTGATCTTTTGTACAGTCAGGATCATCGGAAGTCATGTTTGAGTCATAAATTTGAACTAATTGTCGCCACCGTCGTTCCAAGTCGTCGAGTTCGACTTCAAGTATAGATGTGGTGTGGTCTTCTATCGGAATATTGGAAAATTCCGCACAAGTCGTAACGACTTGGTCGGAAAAGAAAATAAATTTAGCATCGCTCATTATGAACGTAACTTTCGTGTCTTAGAATGAGGTTGAGTGCAAATCTGGAATTATTGTTTAGAAGTAACGATGTTCAGTTTCCTTTTTTTTTTTTTTTTTTTTTGAAGCTGCAGTTTGATGAGGGATACGTGATACCACCTCACTCGATATAAAAGGATTGCCTTTTTGCAGATCGTAAAACAAAGGGAGAAGATCAAAAATCAAACCTCAGTGCAAACCAACTAGATTTGATGAAATTTGAAAAATAAGCACAATTATTTCAAAATGTTCAGTGCGAACAACCAGGACTTAGAAGGGATTTTTTTTTTTTTTAATAAACAATTTAACAATCAGATTTTTTACAGGATTTTGGAAAAAAAAACAAATATATTTTTTCCTCAGTGCAGCAACCAGGAAGAGATTTTAAATATTTCTGTTATTCAATATTAATAATTCAATAATTTACCAAACATCAATATACAATATGCTACTTACGGATGATACGCAGCAATTGTCCTTTGTTGTTGGATTTTTTTTTATATATGTATATAATTATTTTTTATATATATTATACAATATTTTTTTTTTATTTATACTTATATATATACAGTGAGTCACAGTCAAAAGTATCCACTTGGTTTTTATACACTCCATCATAGGATGGAGTATATACTAAGTTTGTCATTCCGTTTGCAACACCTCGAAAGAGTGATCTGCGACCCTATAAAGCATATATATTATCGGTCAGTGTAACATTCTAAGACATTCTAGCGATGTCCGTCTCTCCGTCCGTCTGTTGTCTGTTGAAATCACGATAGAGTGCGAACGACCAACGCTAAAAAGCTGAAATTTTGTAGGAAGATGTTTTTTGCCCATAAGCAGGTTAAATTCGAGAATGGGCCATATCGGACCAAAGGGGAAAAAGTTCCCCTTTACGGGACTAAATATATTCCGGCCATAATCAAATTTTTCAAATATTTTTTTTCACTACATCTAAGTTCTAAATTTATAGATGGGGAAAAAAATTCCAAAAATGGGCGTGCTCATGGGTTCCGTGGACCCTTGGGGTCCAAAAAAGGGCCCATGATAAACATGCGCATATGGGTATCGAAGTGCAACGAAATTTACTCACGAACCCAAATATGCCTTTATTTTCACGATTTTCCTAAATTTTTGATCCGGTTTCTGGGACTATCGGGTCACCAGCGGCCCAAAAACCGTCCCTTGACAAACATGGACATATGCATTTATTTTCATGATTTGGATAAAATTTGTGATCGGGTTCCTGGGACTATCGGGTCACGAGCGGCCCAAAAACTCAGTTAGTTTCCTTATTTATTGACTTTTTAAGGATCCATGATGGAGGGTATATAAGATTCGGCCCGGCCGAACTTACTATTTGTCCACTTGTTTTATAATAAAAATGCCATAAGTCCATGTTAATCGATGAATTAAATGTTATTCTTTTTTATATGTGAACTAAACTTAAAATTAATAAAAAAAAATAAACAATATTTATGTGAATTCAATATAAAAAAATAATGATTGTTAAACAAAAGCAATTGCAACCTCACAGTGAAAAGTATCCAAGATAAAAGTTTTTTTTAACAAACGGATTTTTTTGAATGGTTAATACTTAGTATGATATCCCTTGTTATCTTTTACAGCTTTCAACCTTTTCGGCATAGATTTTACCAAGTTTTCCGTGTAAGATGTTTGAATTTTTCCCCATTCTACTTGTAAAACATTTTTCAGACTTGGTATGCTTGCGATGTTATGGCTTCTAATATTTTTCTCCAAAATACTCCATAAGTTCTCTATAGGATTCAAATCCGGGGACTGAGGAGGTGTTTGAATCACTTTTGGACAATTATAAAGCATCCATTCTCGAACGATCTGGGCTTTGTGTTTGGGGTCATTATCTTGATAAAATTTAAATGTTGTCCCCAATCCCAATTTGTCAGCACTACATTTCAAATTATCTTTTAGAATGTTTAAATAATAAGTATTATCCATAATTCCTTCAATAAAAACGAGATTTCTACTCCGGCAGCGCTCATACAGCCCCATACCGTTACAGAGCCTCCTCCGTGCTTTACGGTCGGAATTGTGTGCTTAGGGTCCACGGCTTTATTTGCCCTGTATACATATATGTATCTTTTATTTGGGATGCTTTTTTTTTTATTTATTCTCAAATAAACAATTTTTCCCAGTGTATTTTTCGCACTTTCTTCTTTTTCGTTTTCTTGTATTGACCTTGGCCTACTTTCAATGTTGTCTTTGCCTTCTCACTTGTATGTATGTAGGTGTGTATGTATATATGTACGCTAGTATGTCATATTGTAACCACAAATCACCAGTTAACGTTTCTTTTTGTTTTCACCTTAGCACTCACTTCACTTTGCTTATAAATAAAAATTTATTGCATTTATTTATTTAATTTTAAATTAAATTTTTTTTCCAGGCGATTACACTTTTTTTTTCGCTTTTGGTTCCTCGCTTTTAAGTACCGGCTCACACGTCACTTTAATACTAAAGCTGGTAACTCAACTTTAAGTGTAGGTGGAGGGATCAGTCGTATAAAAGTATAAAACGTTTTTTTTATTTAAAAATTACTTCAAATTAGGTACAAAGTAAGCAGAACAATAAAACAAGGTAAAAAATACGAATTCATGAAAAGTAGGGATGTAACGAATGTGTGTTTAGCGAAAGCGAATGCGAAAGCGAATAGTAAAAATTTTTTTTAGCGAATGCGGATGCGAAAGGTAAAAATTTTTTTTAGCGAATGCGGATGCGAAAGCGAAAGCCAATTTTTCTAATTTAGAATTTGAAACGTAGTTTTTCAGAAAAGCGAAGGAAAAAATGTTCGACTACGAAGCCATTTATCTTTGTTTATATTCTGCTTCATTTGCCATATTACCATTGTTTTTATGTTTTGTTTAATGTGTTGCCAGATTGGAAAACTAATAGTTTAAATGACTTGGCCTAAATGTTTTCGCGAATGCGAATGTGGAAATAGTTTTTTTGCGAATGCGAATGCGAGAGCGAATAATAAAATAATGTTTTTTGCGAATGCGAATGCGAATTTCGTTACAACCCTAATGTAAAGTAACAAAAAACAAAAATAATAATACAATAAAACATTAAAACTAAAAAAACAACTGTCAATGAAAATTTGGTACTTATGCACTTGGTACTTATTTTTTTGTAATTTTTTTTCGGAATTTGTCAATTAATTCCGGGGTTGGCTTCCAATCTTCTAAATCAGTATCTACCAAATTAAGAGCTGATAGTCTCTCATTACAGGTCTGAACTTTGAGTCTATTTGTTAGCTTATTTTTCATAAGAGAAAGTTTTGAAAAAATACGCTCAGCGCAAGCACTGCTGTGTGGCAGTGTAAAAATATATGACACAAATGTATTTAATGTAGGGAACAAGGGCTCGTTGTAGGAATTATTCATTTTTCCTACTTTCCCCCAAAACTCCTCCGCATCCCTACTTTGGAATAGGCGCTCCCATGTTTTTTCTTTTGTTAAAGCCTCCAAAGATTGATATTCGCTCACAAATTCATCTGCATCTTTAATTTTATAATTAAATTCAGATATTAAATCGAAATAGTCTATATCAACATTTGATTTGATCATAGAGGGATCTAAAAACTTCAACACATTTAATTTTTTATCGTTGATGTCTATTCTAAATAGGATTTGATCACACAGTCTTTGGTAAAAAATTAATCCATTTTGAATACAATATATATTTTTTAAATTATCTTTACAAGTTTCCTCAAATTGTGCTTGTATAAAAAATTTTTGCAACACAGTCCATTGCTCCAAAATTCTGTTTGCCACAGACTCGAAAGAGACCCATCTGGTATCACTCAGCCTCAACAATTTATGTTCGGGAACATCAACAATTTCCTGCAAGTCTTTAAAGTGTGTTTGCCGTTTTGCACTCCTAAGGTATTTGAAAACATTTCGGAGCAACTGTTCCACATCATCAGGTATGCATTTTAATGCTTCTTTATTAATTAAATTTATAGTGTGAGATACACACCCAATATGAAAAAGGTGTGGAATTTCCTTTTTTAAAAGAGTTGCGACACCTGTTTTCGATCCTACCATGGTAGATGCATTATCGGTGGCGAACCCAACAAAATTTTGTAAAGGAATTGCATTTGTTGTCAAACTTGTTAGCACTGCATTGAAAATTTGATTGGCTTTTGAGCGACCACAAGTGACCTACACGAAATAAACATTTGACCTATGACTAATATAAATATTCATGAAGACTATACCAACCATTTTAGCTATTTTAAAGTCAGGATATATCATCGAATTGAACTTTGCTAACTTGTCCATGGAATTGAAGGATTGGTTAGCACTAATCGTTCGTATTACTAATTTTACTTCAGCTATTGCAACAGTTTTGATTCGTCAAAAAATCAAGAACCTGAAGATTTTTCGTTTCTGATACTTGCTTCACATTGTTGATATGTTTTTTTGTGTTTGCATGCCGGCTCACATGAGCTTTCGCTTTACCAAAACTTGGTCACAAACAGTGCAAAAAGGGCGTTTTGATTTTGGGTCTTTCTTAATCCAGCTATATACCAATTCCCATTCACTGGAATATTTTCTGCAAATTTTTTGTCTTTTAGCAGTGCTGGTTGGCTCGGAATCTATTATTTCTTCCGTCTCAGAATCATGGGTACCATCAGATTCAGAAGGTTCTAACACCACACTTTTCTGGAGTACTGCATTGCTGGTTGTTGGTAATTCGTCATTACCGTCTTTTTTTGATTTTATAAGAAATCTGAAATATATGAACTTTATTACATGTATTTTAGAAAGTAATAACATAGGTATACGTACTTATCCATAATTATTACGTTTTTTCATTCGATTTGTTTAATTTTGTTAGATCAAATTCAGTAGCTAGCAGGTTGACAGAAGAAAAACGTATGATGTGTACGTACATATGTGTGTCTCAAGTAACAAATCAAAACAAACATTTACTTATCTATATAAAAGCTGGTTGCTCCGACACAAACTATCCAATTGTGATGCATATTTTTACAGTATTTTCTTAAAACACAAAAGGTGGCAAAAGTGGCACAGATTAACAAAAAGTATCAAATTTAGTATCGAAAACAAAAAGTATCAAAAAAGAGGCAAGACCCAAAAAAGTATCATTTTGATACTTTAGTATCATTAACGGCAACGCTGTATGTGTGAGTGTGTAATCTCTTTGTGTGGTGTCCCGCCAGTCGCGCTGCCCGCCAGTTGCGCTGGTAACCAGGAACTCCAAGTAAGTAGGCATTTCGTATACGAAACATATGAGTACTTACTTTGGACACCACTGGTATGCTAGAGTTGTATTTGCTTCGAACTACTCACATTACCGTACACAAGTATACACTGATGTATACGAAGGAGTTTGTTTTCTTTCGTCACTTTACTCTCTTTATTTACAAAGAGAATCGCGAGCACACAAAAAGTCCCGCTGTCGCCACGCTGATTCTTGATGACGCTGCTGTTTGTTGTGTCTTCAGTCGTTATTAATACTGCAACGATAACTGATCGTGGAAATTGTGTTTCAATAAAGCAAGTTTTAGAACGAATAGAATTAAAACCTATTTTGTTCATTTTAAATTTGAAAACAATATCCACTTTTATGTATCGTTCAACTTTAACAATTACGACAGACTCCACCATACAAAAAAAATAAAATATGGGTTCAATATGTCACACATCAGTAGCGAAATCACTGGTGAGCGGTGGTGCCTAAGGTAGCGATAGACTACCTCCTATGACATCCCCTTGTTAAATTCGCCAGTCAATTGCATTGCTGGTGGGTTGGCGGGTAAATACTGGTGGTTCTTGGTAAGTAGTCAAATAAGTACTCATTCAGTACTTACACCGACTGCTGGGCGTGTATCAGTGGTGTGTAAATGATTGTGTGTGAAGCTGTAGCTCTGTTCACTTATCCGTCCTCATGATACAATAACTAGAAGGTAGAATCATTTGCCCAACAACAACGACTCGGAATCAACCCTGGCATTTGAATGTCAAAATCAGATGACATATGCCGTCATTTTCATTTGCCCAACAACAACGACTCGTTTGACTTTTGTGAAAAATAATTTCATGACGCAGCTATAACATTTGTTATTTTTTTTGTGAAAATGAAAAGAAACCATGAAAACTTGATATCAAATATAATTATATATTATATAAATCTTCGCACAAGGATATCTTCCAATTACAAAACCTCCGTCTAGGTAATGGTTCCTGATTAGTTTCAGGAGGTGGGGTGCATCGGCGAATACAAAAACTTTTTTGTTTGCATCCGCTGGACTTCGAAACCAGGGCCGGTCTAAAGGGAGAATATTTGTTAAGAACGGCAGACACAAATTATATTGTTTTAAATCAAAAATCTTACCTTTGGATACGCCTAAACTTTTCCACAATGATCGGTTGGATGGTCCCATGTCAGAAGTTATTGCAACTACTGTGTAACCTGCACAATTCAGTTGCATTATTATGGACGATAGAATGTTTTTCTCCATAGGGGTGTCGTATCCAAAAAATTGGGTGCTTCCAAGACTTCCACAGACCAAGCGCCATTACGACTTGAACCAAATTCGCTGGCTTCCTTACGTAATCGTCTACCGCTTCGTGCTCGTACGTTTCCACTACCTTCATTTCGTCGAAAGCTAAAACACAGATTTTATCTTCTTCCGACATATCTGTTTCATGCGTCATAAAATCGATAGCGGTACTCAAAATCCCTTCCTTAATTTCAATCTTCCGACACCATCGCTGCAATGTGGCTATTGAAGGTAGTGGAAACCCTTTTTTACGCAAGTGATTATAAGCTCTGGGGCCTGCGGCATGTAGACAGATCGCGTTTGAAATGTCATTCCAAGTCCAGTGGACGCCTCCAGGGGTCATAATTTTTCTTATTTGACCCTCTGTTAAAATTTACCGAACACACTCTACTACGCGGTTTGCTTGGGTCAGCTGTATTTTCAAATCTTCGATTTGCGTTTGTAATTTTTTAATTAATAATTATTAATTAAAAAATTATAATTTATGAGCCGATGCTTCCTTCCGCATTTCACAAAACAGCTCTACTGATCTATAGTTTGGAATAATAGTTTTCGAAATAGGTAGTTAGTTTTAAATTAAATATTTAAGGATTTTTTTGTTAACTTACTCTGTATGTATTTCCTTATCTACCATGTTTATGGTATATTCAAAATCAATATATATATGGGTTTTAGTTAAAAATATTAAATATAAAGGGAAATCATAGGCTAATGTTGGGCTGCCCAACATATTAGAACAAAAAATTTGTATCTTGTAAAATGAATTGTAAAACAAGTAAGGAAAGTTTAAAGTCGGAAAACAAACACAGCGTCTGCAGAGTCAACATCAAAAATTTTGACTTGTCGTTGTATGAAGGCTATGGGAAAGCATTTTCAATAGGGTTCGTCCCTGCCCCAAACCAAACCCCTGTGCCGAGTTTAATTCAAATCGGATAAGAATTGCGACCTGTACTTTGATTACTACAATAGACGGACGGACATCCTTAAATCGACTCAGAAAGGGATTCTGAGTCAATCGGTATAATTTTTAATGGGTCTATCGCTTCTAGAAATGGGCGTTACAAACAAATGCACAAACTCATAATACCCAGTACCACAGTAGTGGTGTAAAATGGTCTCCACATACAAACTCCCACTCTTCGAAAACAATACCACAAGCCACACACCACTTCCATCGCATTGCTTCATCTCTTGGTATTCCAAAGAAAGATCCATTTTCATGGTCATCTACTTTGCCACAAATACTACATTTACGCATTTTTTCTTTTTATCTCTTTTTTTCTTTACAAAATAACACGATTTAAAATATTTCTTAGTTTTTCATCAATTTTTTCAATTTTGATTTAAAACACAATCCTTTTGTAATTTACACAACTGCCAAACCAATTAGAAAGTAAACAAACATATGTGTGTGTGTGTGCCAAATGTCAATTCGTTTGACAGTCAAATACTGTCAAAACAAACCAATATGAAAAAATTGTAATCAGCTGTTCTGATGATTCTACCTTCTAATAATTGTATCATGTCCGTCCTTATTAAGAGCACTGATCTCTTTTATTCTTCTTTTAGCAAAGTGGAGTGGTGAATTTAATTTCGAGCTGCTGTTGTTGTGCTGGTTGATGGTTGTAACGTACATATACACATGTGAGTCGACAAATGGCTTTTTCTAAGGGAGATTTTTTTTTTTTTTTTTTTTTTTTTTTTTTTTTTAACAAAAACTGTGAAAGTGCACGAGAAAAAAAGAAAGGGAATGGCGAAGGAAAAATGTGGATCTTTTATCCAAAGCTTTAGGCGCCCCGGTAGTCGAGTTGGTAGCGTGCTTGTCTATCAGCGTGGGGGTTGTGGGTTCGATTCCCATCAGAGGCTTTGGTATGTCGCTGCAAAAATTTAGCCAAATGGTCTGTGTCACCCGGTTTACCCTTGGACCCAAAATTAGAATATAAATTTACTTTGTATTGTAATTAATAAATAAATAAATATCCAAAGCTTTTAAGAGGTTAATGACACAGGTTTTTATAATTATTCGGGCAGAATAATAAGGGTTGTCATTAAACCAAAAAAAAAAATTAACACTTAATTTCTTCTACATACCTTTTGCCTGTGTTCATGTTGTAAATCAGTGTTTTCTTAGGGTTTTTGTCAGGGTATTGTCTTTCAATCTCGTGAAGATTTAATTACTTGCCAAGTTCCTCGTGGAAGTTCGATAGGACCATGTACAATTCCGGGATAGATCTAAAAAGTGGACTGTATGATATGAATAGAAACTCCCAGAATTGTATTGTTCAGGCAGATTCCATTTTTCATAAAAAAGATGAAAAATAGAGAGGTGTTTCAGTTTTCGTTATAAGGATTATTGTATGAGGTTGTGTTGCTGCTTACCGCTGTGCTGGTTGGATGCAAAAGTAAGTGTTACAAAAAAGATTTTCGCCAAAGGTAACGATGGCGGATGCCATTCAGCACAACCGTACTTAATATTTAACTCAAGATGGAAATCCTTTAGATAATTGAGCGAAAGCTTTCGCCTTTGTAATAGTGATTATCTAAAGATAATAAGGAAAAATTTACAAAAAAAGGGGGGAAATTCAAGGAATTTTGGGAATTTATTATCTTATTCTATCTTAAATATAAATGTTGTTGAACACGGTTCAACAAATACAGCAATATGGAATCAATAATATTTGACGAATAGTATCGTCCTGTGCCAAAATAACGCATAATTTGTAGTAAAAACTGGGAAATTATGGTTGAAATTCATGGTATACTTTGCGCATTTATGGCTTAAACTAAAACGAATAACTAAAGTTATGACGTTGTCTAACACCAATTTACGGCGTTCAGATTCGCGCATTCTGATGATGACAACCATTTGATTGGAAAACATAAACTATTTCAACTATCTATTAAAAGTATCATAAAATTTAACAAAAGCTCTGATGCTTTATTCTGCCGTTGGGTGTATATCGTTGAAAAGGGTGATAGTTTCAGCAACTTCTCTAATAGTAATTCGTCTATTGACCAATATTATTTTATTCACTTTATCTATGTTTTCGTCTGTTGTTGACGTGCTCGGACGTCCGGCACGCTGTTCGTCCTTCGAATCTTCTCTGCCCTCTATGAAAATTGTGTACCACCGATAAACGTTGCTTTGGTCCAAGGTAGCTTCACCAAATGCCACAGTCAATATTCGGAATGTGTCAGCGCACTTTATTTTGTTTTTCACACAAAATTTGATGCAGATTCTTTGATCCATTTTCTGAAATCCATAAAAATCCAAGACAAGTTAAAATACATCAAAGGACAACAGCTGTCCAAAATTAACTAAACATTCAAAATGGCCGACCTTGTCGAATAAGTAAGGGATTTGAGTACCACATTGGCAACCATTTATTAATTTAAAGATGGGTTTTCGAAATATGTTGCGACTAAAACTAAATATCGCAATAAACTTGATACACCTGTACATTGCTTCGATCACTGGGGCTTTGAAAAAAAATCAATTTCGTGAAGCGGAATGTTTGGTTCTGGTACGATCACAAAATCTTATTTTAAAAGGTGCTTGGGACTTTCACAGGCTCTATGAAAAATATTCCAAATGAAAAATGCTCCACAAAAAACAGGAATGTCCAATATCCCCAAAAATTCGAAAAATTCATGAAAAATTACCCAATGCAAAATAGTCGAAAAAACAACAATAGATTTTGTTAATTTGAAATTATATATAACATACTTTGCTTTTACACACAAAGTGTCAACTGGGGAATTTTTCATTGTTAAATCATTGGGACATAAAATGAAATCTTACCTAAAAATTATAGAAAAAAACTCAATTGTTTATGATATTTATTTAAGGGAATTCTTCTTCTTTTTTGATAAATTTTTCATTGAGTCCTTTAGCATACTAGCAAAAGTGAATATATGTGGTATTTTGTTAATATATGTTTCTAAAAAACACATAAAAACCACGACGCAAGAAATAAAATGTACAAAATATTATTGGTGTGAATACAAATCCTTAATTTTATGCCCATTCTAATGATACCACAATGGCACCCAAAGAATCTCTATATACTAATCCAAAAATGAATTGTGGGGTTTACGTTTCATAGTTCGGGACAACACAACATTTTGTCAAAAATAATTGTTTTAAACGCGGTATTTTGCTCAGTACGTAACTTTAGCTCGTGTTTTTATATTTGTAAAAATGTCGCCAGTGAGGCATAGAAATATTGGATGGCGTTCACGCTCAACAATTTAACGACATAATCGGACGATGGAGAAAAATTGCATGCAAATTTTTCCAGCGCGATCCATTACGACTCCAGAACAAAGAATCCACAGTGCAATGCCTTCGACACCAAATGCTCCACACAATTTCCACAGCCACCAAAACTATTGAAATTAGTACTTTCTGCACTAGATCCTTGATTCATGCAATTCTTGGAGAATATTCAGATGTGCAACAGTTGTTGAAGAACGGGGTTTTCACCCAACTTTTTAGGTAACTTATTTCTGCCACTCCCACGCACTTCACAAATTTACTTACTTACTTAAGTTGGCTCTACAACCTGTTGTTGGTCTTGGCCTGATTAATAAGTGACTTCCAAGCACTTCGGTCTTCTGCTTGGCTTCTCCAGTTCGTGATACCAAGCATCTTCATGTCTTCTTCCACTTGGCCCATCCACCGGAGTCTCGGTCTTCCCTGTCTGCGTCTTCCGTGGTAGTTGTCGTCAAACGCCTTTCTGGCTGGAGCGTTTGAATTCATTCGTTCGACATGGCCCAGCCAGCGCAATCGCTGTATTTTGATGCGCTTAACTACGTTCATGTCGGGGTACAGCTCATACAGCTCACGGTTCGTTCGACGCCTATACTCCTCGTTAACACAGATAGGTCCATAGATTTTGCGAAGAATTTTTCTCTCAAATACACCCAGCACAGCTTCATCTGCTTTCGCAAGTACCCATGTTTCGGCGCCATAAAGAAGCACGGGTAGAATAAGTGTATTGTACAGTGTTATTTTAGTTCGACGCGAGAGGGCTCTGTTCCTGAATTGTTTGCTAAGCCCGAAATAACATCTATTTGCCAGCACGATCCTTCGCTTTATTTCGATGCTGACATCATTCTTTCTATTAATGGCGGAGCCAAGGTATATAAATTCTTCCACTACCTCGACGTTGCAACTGCCAGCTTTCACTATGTCACCTTTTTTTCGTCGCGACGATTGCCTGGCCGTTGCAAGCATAAGTTTTGTCTTGTCCGCGTTCACCATCAGACCCATCTTCGCCGATTCCGTTTCAATTCTAGAAAAAGCGCCAGTTACATCTCGCTCTGTCCTTCCGGCAATGTCAATGTCGTCAGCATATGCGAGGAGAATGTGGCCCTTGGTTGTCAGAGTGCCAGTTTTATTAACTTCTGCATTTTCTAATATCTTCTCCATCAGGATGTTGAAGAAGTTACACGATAAGCTGTCGCCCTGTCTGAGACCTCTTGTAGAAGTGAATGGCTCGGAGAGGTCACTTCCTATTTTCACTGATGACCTAGTATCACTCAGTGTCATTCTACAAAGGCGTATAAGTTTTGCTGGTATTTTATACGCAGACATGGTGTCAAATAGTTTTTCTCTTATCGGAGTATCGAAGGCGGCTTTATAATCGATGAAAAGATGGTATGTATCGATCTGCTTTTCATGAGTCTTTTCCAGGATTTGGCGTAGTGAAAATATTTGGTCGATTGTTGATCTATTCGGCCTGAAGCCACACTGATAGGGCTTGATCAGTTCGTCGAGATTTGGCTTCAGTCTTTCACACAATATACTTGAAAGTATCTTATATGCGATGGATAGGAGGCTTATACCGCGATAGTTGGCGCAAACGGTCTTGTCTCCTTTTTTATGAATTGGACATAGTACGCTGAGGTTCCAGTCGTCAGGCATGCTTTCATCTACCCATATTGTGGAAACTAGCTGATGCACGCGCTTTATCAGCTCGTCTCCTCCGGTCTTGCTCTGCTGGTATTCCGTCGACACCTGCGGCTTTATTGTTCTTGAGCCGGAATATTGCTGTTTTTACCTCATCGTGGGTAGGGGGTGGACACTCCACACCGTCTTCTATGATTGGTCGCGGGTTACTCTCTTCGGTTGTATCTTCGCCCGATAGTAGTCTGGAGAAATGTTGTTTCCAGACTCTCAGCATACTCGGCGTATCAGTTACCAGATTTCCATTCTCGTCTCTACACGAAGTAATGCCAGTATTCGAGTCATTCGTTTGATGTTTCACTCGCTGATAGAATTTTCTGGCATCGCCTCTACTTCCATAAACCTCAATCTCCTCACACTGTCGTCTATCCATTTCTCTCTTCTTTTTTCGGAAAAGACGATTCTCCTCTCTCCTCAACTCCCGGTATCGCTCCAACACAGCTCGCGTTGCCATAGGCTGGAGTGTCGCCTTGTATGCGGCGTTCTTAGCTTCAGTGGCGACTATACACTGCTCATCGTACCATTGGTTCCTTTGTGGCCGCTTTCAGTAACCAATTTCTTCTTCGGCGGCTTTTGCGATAGAGTCCTGTATATGTTTCCACTGAGCGGAGATGTCATCGGAAGGGAGAGTTTTGGCAAGGAGCAATTGGGTCAGCTTCGTGGAGTAAGCATTGGCTGTCTGTTGTGAATGGAGCTTTTCGACGTCTAGCTTTCTCTTGTTGTTGCTACGTACCAATTTCGCGGCACTCAATCGCGTGCGTACCTTTGCTCCCACAAGGTAGTGATCCGAGTCGATGTTTGCGGATCGAAACGAGCGTACGTCCAACACGCTGGATGCATGCCTTCCGTCTATCACAACATGATCAATTTGGTTTTTTGTCTTTCTGTCCGGTGACAGCCAAGTAGCTTGATGGATCTTGCGATGCTTAAACCTGGTACTGCTTATTGCCATGTTCCTTGCGGCGGCGAAATCAATCAGCCTCATTCCGTTGTCGGAAGTCTCTTCATGGAGGCTGAATTTTCCGACGGTAGGACCAAAGATATCCTCCCTGCCTACTTTGGCATTAAAATCTCCTAGAACGATTTTAATGTCATGTCCAGGGCAGCGGTCGTAAATCTGTTCTAGGCGCTCATAGAACGAATCTTTAGTCTCATCGTCTTTTTCCTCCGTCGGCGCGTGAGCACAAATTAGGCTGATGTAAAAAAATTTGGCCTTGATGCGGATTATGGCCAGCCTGTCATCCACTGGCGTGAAACCAGCGACAAGGTGTCGTATTCGCTTATTCAATACAAATCCGCATCCGAATTGGTGCCTGCTTTCATGTCAGCTGTAATAAATGTCGCAATCTTTCATTTTCGTCACGCCGTGTCCCTTCCATCGTATTTCCTGGATGGCGGTGATGTCTGCCTTGTACTTTTCGAGGACATCTGCCAGTTGGATAGAGGCACCTGGTCTTTGGAGTGTTCTTACATTCCAAGTGCATATCCGTAAATCGTGGTCCTTTAAACGTTTGCGGTGGTCGTCAACATTTGGGGAAGTCCGTTTTTTATCTTTTATTTTCCTTTTCATTGTAGTTCAGGGTTTTACGAAGGTGGCTTACAAGGCCTACGCTCTAACCCTCCTCTTTATCCGGGCTTGGGACCGGCAAGTCGTACAGTACGACCAGGCGGAGTTGCACTTCACAAATGCCTCGTACAAATCCACATTTAGGATTCATAACGAATCACCGCTACGAAATAATGTCTACCTTCGAGAATATTGTTCGTGAATTTGTTATTAAATTTACAGATTCAAGGACCAATTTCGTGGAGGAACCACCGTTGAATGCTGGTCGTAAAGGTCAAGAAACTAACAAAAAAGTCATCTATATGAATTTGTATGCGTCAAAACGAGAACAAACAAATATTGAAATGTCGCAAATCATTGCATCAATTCGCTATTGATATATTTAAAAATCGAAACGGAAAGTCTAAAAAATTGCGTTCTGCAGAAGGAAATGCAAACAATGTCGGTCGACTTACCATTTTGCCAGAAACGTATGTTGGAAGCCCTAGGTAATGGAAGATTTTTTGCCATAATCAGAACTACTTTTTAGGAAATAAATAAATGTGTGCCTAAAGTCATCAAATTTGTAGAAATAAGTGAAAACTCACAATTTAACAACGAATATACTGGTCGAGTAACAAAACCAGTTAGAAAGTTTCAGTCGGGTAGACCGACTTACATATATAATCACCCACAGTAAAAATATATAACTCTCATATTCCAAAGTATTGAAAAGTCCAAAATTAGATTGGCTACCACCATTGAATGCAATATCTGGTGAAATGTCATAATAGAAACGACAAAATACAGAATTTATAGAAAAATATTGTTATTACACGTTTTACAAAAAGGGAGATATATACAGTAGATTTTGTAGTAAAAGCTTTACTTAATTAATTATTTAATTTATTGGTATAATATTTGTTTGTATTACAATGGTATTTACAGTTATAGAGAGTTCAGATTTTATCTTTTCTTCTCAAAAAATATAAATGATAATATACTGTGAATTGATTAATATAATGTTATGATGAGGAAATTTTAAAAACCTCAGTGAAGAAAAAAAAGGAAAAAAAAAAAAAGTTTTAACTAAAATTTACTAGGTTAATAAGTAAAAGTTCGTCTACGATATTGAAGCTAAGTTATTAATGTGTAAATAACTGGAATCAGTACACCTTTGCTGATATAATTCTGATAGTCTTTGTAGCTTCTGTTCAATCATCTCAATACCACTTGTATCATGCAATCTCCTGGTGGAATAGAACCAAGGCAAATTGAAAATCATCTTTAGGATCTTATTTTGGGCGACTTGTAGTTAAAAAGCTTTACTAAATACAGAATTTCGGCAAGATCGCATTGGGCATATTTATATTACTACACGATTTCTAAACTGGGCGGGATGGTAAATATGTGTGGGAGGTACCATGTGTTACACTTTTGGGTCGTATCAGATAATACATACCTTCCTACTTGTAGTGAGAGGGTATAATGATCAATCAGCGGACGTGTTTTCAAAGCAACT
The DNA here is from genome assembly GCA_958296145.1 of Hydrotaea cyrtoneurina. Classification (NCBI taxonomy): domain Eukaryota; kingdom Metazoa; phylum Arthropoda; class Insecta; order Diptera; family Muscidae; genus Hydrotaea; species Hydrotaea cyrtoneurina. Next base: position 54,868,610 of record OY282515.1, on the reverse strand, counting down.
GTTAGATATTGACAATGAAAAGAAGATTTGATAGCGAGATTTCGCGTGTATTGGAAAAAATTAAAAAAAGTATCAATTCAAATTCAAATCGGTGGCCAGTTGTATTTGTTTCAGTCGATCGATTCTATTACAGATCCAAATAAAGTAGTCAACTATCCAACTGACTTCCTCAACTCACGGGATTTTCAAGGAATGCCGCCGCACAATTTGCATTTCAAAGACGAAGTAGATAATAGTCATGTTATGCAACCTGAACCAAGCAGGAATTTGTAATGGAACAAGACTAGCTGTTAAAAATCTGATGAAGCACCTGATTTCAAGTATACCAATGATTTCAAACGACTTGACATTCGAATTCAAGCGAGTCCACTTTACAACTAATAGATCGCAATGCCAATCATTGTAAGTCTGTGGAATAAACCTCGATTTTCCCTGTTTTTCACATTGATATGATCGACAGTCGGTAAATCAGCAAGCTTTGCGATAATTGCATTTAAATCATAAGCAACTTTTTTTCAAAATAAGAAATTCCAATTTGTTTCTTTCCAAGAAATTTATTATCGATTGCACGTAACTATTTTTCGTATGTAAACATGTACAAGGATATATACACAGCTACAGGTTTAAATGTACAGCTACGTGAGGATCAGAAACGCAGGCCTGATCAGCTAAGTCAACATTTTTTTAGGTAGGACGAAGTCGGTAGGAAAATTTACAATTTCATCGTCGTGGACCACCGCATCAATTGATTTAATTGAAAACGATATATATTCTAGTTATATATTTTAAATTCGAAAATTGATGGCGTCTACATCAACATTTTTAGCACATTCGTAAATAACTACGGCAGACATAGTAGTAATTTTGTTTATTAAGAGCGATTAGGATGTACCAGAACCTTTAGCGGTGGTTGTTCCACTGCCCTTGGTCCGACCATGGCATAATATAGCCTAACTATCGGAACACAAATTGACAACATTTTGTTTTTACTTGATTATTTACATATAACTTCACAATAATTTTAATGTTAAAACATCTTTATAGTCTCTTTATGTACTCAGTGGATAAAGAAACTAAACAACTTTTCAAAAATTTGCAATCCAAATATACATACACAATATTTTCATGTCAAGACAAACATATTGAATTTGAGAAAAATCGGACCATAAATATAAATTTTGGAAATAACTCCACCCCAGCGCCTTCTACCGGGGCCATTTATACACAAATGTTTGTCTCATGAACAAAGAAAAATGCATTCTGCATTTAAGTTAAATTTGTCTATACGTTCAAATTGTCAATACAAATCCACCCTTGCGCGCGGGTCCAACATATAAACCGTAGGAGAAAATATGGCTTCGGGAGCTCTTAACGTTAATATCCGATGATCGGACAAACATATGCACGAATGTTTTTATATATTAAGATGATAAGTTAGTAATTTGTATTTAGTGTATTTCGATTTTTCTAGTTACTACGCAAAAATGGCTTACAAAAATATGAAAATACATGTTGACGACGAATTCCACTTTCGCTTTTTATTTTTAGTTAAAACTAGTTAAGTAAATATATAAATGTAACTTCACAGTACTCTCAAAGAACTTTTGTTGCTGAAACTCACAGTGTGTCAGTACGTGAATACATTCACCACAGAATTCACCGCTAATATGGTCTCATCCCTTTATAAGAATCAGCTGAAAATAAAACAGCGCTTGAACTCCACCATAAAAGTGATTCCAAATTGTACCTTATTTATGTGGTATTCGGTATGAAAACAACTACGCCATTGTTTCGTCCTGCACAATAGAAGATATTAAGACATTTGCCTAATAAATACAATTACATTGTTTACCCTTGAAATTCATAGTAATTGTGGTAAAATATAAGTTTGTGGCACTCAGACAAGGTTAAAACTGCACTGAAAAAAAACTGTGTATCAAATCAATGAAAGCACCAAACAGATGTATTATTTTACACCCATTTGGTTTAAGAGATAGCCAGAGTTAAATTTATTCCACCCACTTCAAGTAAAACTTAAAAAATCTTCAATAATCGCATTAGCTAAAATATTTTTGTAATTATTGTTTTGCATTCGTAAAACCAACATTAATTACGTGTATAGTTAAACAGTTTTGGAAAAAGTGACCGAATGGGATGATAATAACAAAATGCAAACATCGCTGAGGAGAGTCACTAGAATTATTGTTCTGACTGAAATATGTAAATTCCAACTCGCTCGGGAAAAATAAAACAGCAGAAATTAAATAAAACTGACTAATACCAATGTTGACGACCACAGCTATCCTTTAAGGACACTGATTTGCGGATGTAAAAATAAAAATAACGAACGGGCTGGGTATTGCCGGCATCCAGAAAATCCGATTGGGTGTGTCACGAAGTATACGGAATGAAAAACTGTGAATAAGCACCAGTTCGAAGGAGACTATGTTGTGACCAAGCGAATATGTCACATTGCCGTTGGAACAATGTCGTGTGCAAGAATACTTAGGAATGAAAAACTTCTTCACGAACAGCGTCTTCGTGTCATTGGTCAGTCTTTAAATGGGTAAAGGACAATTCTTCATCTTCTATCCCAAATCTTGTTAACGGTGACCCGATACTCAATGACCCGGTTGACAAAGCTAACATTCTGGCTGAAATATTTGCAAAGAATTCATCTCAATATTGTGTCGTTCTGCAGCTGAACTGTTCGTATATGAAATACTCTTCCAGCAAGTGTGTTTCCTGCCTGCTATAACATTATGCAATTAAAGCAGAAAACACTACTCCCTCGTAACTACCTCCAATACCCTTGTTTCCTATCGCTAACACAGTACATTACATTTATAGGAGGCATCGTCTGCGTGTTAGTACAAAAAAAGTCTTCCCCATTTTACCCAGATTTTTAATGCTATTTGACAAACTTTTTGCATGGGAGGTATGTTTTGGAAAAATATTAACACATGTCAAGTTTTAAAGCCATTGGTTAATTCTTTCGAAAGCTATCGTGATCCATCCGGATAGAAAGGCGGACATGGCTCAAACGACTTAAAATCACGCGGGAAGAAATTTGTTCAAAAACACGTAGATTCTAAACTGACTTCTTCTATGTGCTACACTTTTGGATCGTATCAACTAAAATATATATACATATGTACCTTACTACATATTAATGCTTTAACTAGACACAGCTTACGAGACAACATATTAGTTCATGCCACACCCCTTCTCTTAGTGCCCACTTTGGAAAACGTGTAATTAAATTAATTTTCTGTACAATTCGGTATTTCGCGTTGTTATTATGGCGTGTTGCCTGATGTGAAATCAGAAGTTGGTGGCCCACATTTAAATTTCCGATGCATTGGAATACGTCGAAACAAATCCGATTCCTCGACATACATACATTCTTAAAGAAAAAGGAATCATAAAACTAATGAATTTTAGAAAACTTAAAACTATTACGTATTGTTTTAATTTTATGTGGTGAAGTCTAATGTGTCTCACAAATATTTGTCAGTGTGTTAGAATTAAGGGTAAAATAACGCTAAAAGAAAACAACAGTCCTTGCTCCCGGCACTTAAAGTATTTTAGTAGAGTTGTATCTACTAAAAAAATTATTCTTAAATCTAAACTAAATAAATAAAAATAATAAAAAAAAGGTAATAATAAAATAAAATATCACCGTCTGTGAATGCCGGGAGAAGTGTGCGAATAAAAGTTCTGTCCAGACAGTGTATCAATATTTTCTTTTAGAATGCCAATTGCTGAAATATAGTTAGTGTTCGACGAACTGTACGAGTCCTCACTATGGTAAGTAGGAAAACGAGAACTACTGTTTAGAAGGGCATATCCCCAAAAACGGACAGGCAGTAAACCAAAGAAACACATACTGAAAAATCGTTGTTAACATAAATCAAGTATTTTATTCTTATTATAATCATTTTTGCATTTCATTTTTTAGAACTATCCCATTTATACTTGTTTTAAGAATAACTAAGTACAAATCGTACTTATTGTTTTAAGTACGATTTTAGTAAAACTTATTAGTATAGTATCTATCTGCGTAAAAAATCAGCAGTCGGGATGTACAAAATTGGTAAATTCCCTGCGGAAAGTATCCCGGGAATTCACGGCATATTGGGAAAACGACAAGAATCTTGTGGGGTGAACCAAACGAGGATAAAACCAAAACCTTGCTGAATCTGAGCAAAACAAAAACTAGTAAGATCATGGGCATCCTAACAGGACACATATGCTTACATTCGCATCTATACAAAATAGGAGTAATAGACAATAGCGTATGTATGGCAAGCGGAAATAATGACGAAACATTGAAGCATTTCCTCTGTCACTGCCCAGTGTTTGCAAACAATAGATCCAATTTCTTGAGAAACGACTCTTTAACAGACTTGACCCATCTCAGGGGCGCAGATTGGAAAACAACTAAGGATTATGTCAACAGTACACAGTTCCTAAAATAACTTCTCAAGACCTTTCCATGAACAGTTAGAGCGCACAGCAAGCCGAATACTGGCTTATGTTTATGTTCAATGACATGAGGCGGAGAAAATCCGCCTCCTCTTCTCAACCTTTTATCATCAGATAGGTGGATGGAAGAAAATATTAGAGGTTAAACATTTTGAATAAATTTAAAATACGTCACTTAATGGCACAACGTAATGTTACAGAGTTAGTAGATTTGTGTTGGAACTTGTACGAACCAATGTGGGGTCCAGTACCGAGTTAGTTTTGTAAAAAGACGCAACTCAGAATTCCAGACTCAACTCAGAGATTTCACCAAATTTTTGTTATCTTGGCCCAATACTGTTCAGCCACCATGTGACCGTTATCCTTTCGGAATATGTATTGCCCAACGCCACGGTCTGACCAAAATGTACACCAAACAATATGATTCTTCAGATGCAGTGGAGTCTTCGTACACTGTCGTCGATGTCTCTATATGTCTTTCCCCGAATGCGGAAATTTGCCAGCACAGGAACAATAAAAATGTGGTTGCTTTACTTTTGACCAACAGTGTACATAGAATCATCAAAGGAAAATGATGGTTCATCCGAACAGAAACAGTCTTTTTGTCTTCACAGAAATTTGCATACATATTAAAAGAAGTGGAAACACCTTATTATAATTTTTATTGCTAAAATTGTTAGGCATTTATAGCATTACGACTTAGAGACTAATGGGCGATTGTTAAGTTGTTGTGACGCACCTTTTCAAATTATTTAAATTTCGCAGATGTCCAGGGGGGGCCTATGAAATAATAATGTTAATTATACGTGATTGCAGTAAGAGAACAGGTCTGGTTGTAAAATCATAAATTTGTAATATTTTGCAAGGCGTTTAAAAAGGGACACACAAAATAAATTGAAATTTTTAGTTTTAATTAAAGCAACCGTACCTACAGGTTGTTTCGTGCCACTGGAAAAAAATTGTCGATTGAAATAATCTTTTGTTTAACGCCGTCATAGTAAAACAATACTCAATCTGTTTTTAGAAATATTGGGAAAGCGTAGGAGAAAACTTGGTCAGTGGAGTGACACTTCAGGATCGAATACAAGAACAACGGAACCGGCAGAAAAGAAGAATGCACATTGAAAACAATCCCGAACTTCCCGACCGGAAGGAACGGTACCGAAAATGACCCTGGCAGGCGACTCAACTTTCGGACGAATAATACAGATGGGTGTGATAGACATATAAATGACTTCCAACATCTTCAAAGGAACATAGCTCATACAAAATCCCCACCAAAGTGCTGCTAACTACAAAACAAACAACACTGGTAGTAAACATTTGCATTTTCTACTTTTTGTAAATTATACTGCCGGAAAAATTGCTGGTCGTTAGAGCACAATTATTCTTTTTTTTTTTGTTTTTCATACGTTTATGTGTAATCGGAAACAAAGGAAAAAAGTGTTGCGTAACGCAAATGTAATTAATTTAAACGAATTAATAATTTGTAATGTTTTGGGAAATAATTGAAAGCAAATGTATAGTTTAACCCTTATTAAGGAAAAATGTGGGTGGCCGAGTAGGTGGACTGTGAAATAAAATATTGTGTAAAATATTAAATGCCCATGAAAGCATGGAAATTACATTTTTGCATTATAATTATTTTTTTTTACTTTTTAGCATTAACTATGCAATTCAATCAACTTTTAAATATTTAATTTTTTTTGTTCGCTTGTGATACTATAGCGTTTGTCTCTTTAAAGTTGGGAGACCGAAAAAGGAAACACCTAATTCGAAAGTCGAAGAAGCGCTTAGACCATTAGACCACGGTTTGTTCTCAGAAACATGAGAAATAGCGGAGTTTGTAGTCTGATCCGATTCGGTATGAAAAGAGGTGGAAAAAAGATGAAAGTTCCGCGACGCCGTTAATGACATTCTGAACGCCACAAAAGATCTACGAGACCTCGTTGTCCTTTCGCAAAATAAATGATGCAAGAAAAAAATAAAGGATGATAAAAATGGCCAGATCACTAAATAAAACGTATATATGCGTTTTGCAAATGTTTTCTACTCACAAACGGTGATGTTCGTTGTGAATTTATCTTTCTAGTTTCTCGTCAAAAACCAACCTCAGTCGTATTCATGGAATTTGACATTTATTTAAGTACACACCCTCTATCAGACAGTTATACATGAATTTTAATTTTCATTTAGAAATATAATTACGATGGGGTTACATATTAGTTAAAATTAAAAGCAGCCAAACCGTAATCTCGGCAGGATTTGTTATAAATTAATTCGAAAAAAAATTCGTTGACTGTTAGTCTCATAATCAAATAGTAATACAGTGTTATCCATTTCGTGGTTTCAAAAGTATAGGGCTGGAATTCGACATCTGTCAAACTATGTTGTAATTTTTGTTGTCTAATTTTTTTCTTTTCAGTTGGAAGTCTGACATTAACGAAAATGGATCGCTTAACTATCACACAACACGTAAAAATTATTAAAACCTACTACAAAAATGGTGATTCTGGCACAGCCACATATCGTGCATTAAGAGGAGATTATGGTTTATGTTTACGAGGCACATTTCTCACTCGGTGGGTATGTTAATAAACCTAATTGTCGTATTTGGGGTTCTGATAATACTCAAGTAATTGAAGAGAGACCATTACATCCACAAACATTCACTGTTTGGTGCGCTCTTTGGCCTGAAGGTGTGATTGGACCTTACTTCTTCGAAAACGACGAGGGAACGCCTGTCACCGTCAATTCGGAGCGTTATGGTCGTATTATAACCGACTTTTTTTTGCCTGCTATTGAAGAATACGACTTGGAGAATATGTGGTTTCAACAAGACGGTGCCTCATGCCACACAACTCGAGCGAATATGGTTTTATTGCAAGAGAAATTTCCTGGCCGCGTAATTTCTCGTCGTGGCAACATCAACTGGCCACCAAGATCATGCGATTTGACACCATTAGACTTTTTTTGTGGGGCTACGCGAAAGACCGTGTTTGTGCAGATAAACCTTTAACTTTTGAGCACTTAAGAACCAACAATGCTTGCGACACTACGCGTGGTGGTCATTTAAATGTTGTTGTGTTTCACACATAATGTCAACGTTCAAACTTTATAATAAAAAAAGAAATATGAACAAAATATTTTATATGTGTGTTATTTACATTTACTTTTGAAAACGCAAAATTGATAGCCCTTTATTAATAAATTAAATTTGTTAAAATAACTACGAATTTCGATCTCCCATTAATGTGCTTTTAGTGTTTAAATAGTTTTCAGTTGTTTTTTTGAATTATTTACGTATTTTATACAATTGTCCATCATTGTTGAGAGAAGAAAATGTACAAAAAAAATAAAATTGTAGTCGGAGTCAGGTGTTTAATGAGCGAAATATAGCCCATGTGTAAGAATGAATAACGATTTGTATGATGTTTCGATCGGCATCATGACAACACAGCACAAACTATTTGTCTACTATGACTCTTGGATGTTGTCGTTATGTAATTCACTGACTTTCTTGTGTTCCCAAACCAGTCCCACTTAAATCATATTCCTCCTCATATCGCATATAAGATGGAATTATTGTGGTCCTTGCGATCTCCGTAAACAGATTGCTGACCGCACAGATTGCTTCGCCGTATTGTTTACTTTGTTTAGTCCTTTTGCACCATCTGTTTGTATATAAAAAAACAACAGTGATGTGCATTAAAATGTAAGATTTTGAGAGGATGGGGAACTGCAATTCGGGATGAGAAGTCGGATACGAAATCACCATAAGTCAGTGCATACTCATACTTAACTGTGAAATTGATTTTTATCTTGTTCCTGTTTCTATATGTTTATTTACTCGTATTATTATTCAAACCATTAACATACTTTCAATAACATTATTTAAGCCTACCCTTAAGCGCTTCTGTCCAAAGGATGCCTTGATGTATTTGGCTAAATAAATTATGTTGCCCTATTCACTTCGCTTTGACGTGCTTTCATTTAAGACACGCAACTATGTATCGCCAGAGGGCAACATTTTCCGGATATTACAATTCCTTTAATCAAAAAATGCCATCAAATAGAAAACGTTTTTTCTTTTCTGTACCGAAACGTTGGTATATTTACTGTACACCCCTAAAAACTTGTTTCGGTAACCAGAGCCAGTGATTTGATTGTAAAGATTATCAAACAATCTTATCAAAGCTATTTCAAACAAAAATATTTTTTTACATACATATTTGTATTTGAAATTATTATTTTTTATTTAAATACAACAAAATATATGAAGAAATACATATAAACTAAAAATGGATGAAAAATGATCCAAGTGACTCTAAAAAATGTCGTACAGGTACTTACTTTCATAGATTGGCTCTACAACCTGTTGTTGGTCTTGGCCTGATTAATAAGTGATTTTCCAACACTTCGGCTTCTACCACTTGGTCCATCCACAGGAGTCTCGGTCTTCACTGTCTGCGCATTCCGTGGTAGTTGTCGTCCAACGCCTTTTTGGCTAAAATTCCCTTCCGTCGGATATCATATTTTAATTTTCATGCAAATTGTAACAGATTTCTGGAAAAAAATATAAAATTTGGGCTTAAGAATTTTGAACAACTTAAAAGCATTGTTGTTCATTGTTTTTATATGTTCACTAAAATGTCATTTATTCGCTTATGTTCTTGTATTGGTATTTGTTTCATGTGCAAACAAACTAAATGTATTGTTGCTGTTGAAAGCATCTGAGTTTGAAATGAAAGAATTTTTCAAAAATGATGAACTGTTTTTATTTTGGATCCCATCGAGATCCAACTCTGAAATATATTTTATGCATACTAAAAAAAGAAATAAATATGCGATATATTCAAATCTGTGGGACATTTTATCATAAGCCATTTTATGGTAGATTCGATTTGTTAAATGTTTGCAAAAATTTATTTTATATTATTAATTCATTGATGTTTGGTATATTTTCATTGCAGTCCATTATGTGCTGTTGTTTGCTTATTTCAGTTGTGACAATCCAACCAGGAGCGTGAACCTGTGGCTTGTGCACTTTAAATTTTTAATTCTGTGTTGGCACTTTAATTTCTTTGTGGGTCTTGGCATTAACATGATTTATTTACTCTTCATTCTGGTCGTTGTAGGTGTAGAACATCATTCAGTGTGGCTTTAGTGCGCTGTGCACATTTTACATTAGGGTGGACAGTCTAAAATTTTCAAATTACAAATTATAGGGCCCAAATATATAAACAGAAGCAAAACTACATTTTACATTCGTGGTTCCTTTTCAAACGTACGAGAGATTTGTGGTCTGCAGAGAAATTTATCACTCAGTAAGAGTTTTTGTAGCCACCACGCAGAAATGTGTGATACTGTGCCTGTTCCAAATACATTTATTGAGCATAGAAAAATAGTTCGCAAACTAAAAGATAAATGAGTAACAACTGAAAGTGAGAAACTTTCACAGCCTGTTTTTATAAAACGTATACGTCTGAACAGAAACGTCTGTAGCCGAAACGAAACAGAATTGTGTTTCTATAATTCCAACGAATCCAATTAGACAATACACACAAAAATACATAAGAAAAAAATTTCAATTAGTATTTAACTGAGACTTTCGTGTTACAAAAACCCAAACTGACCAAACAGAATTTCTGTTCGTTATTTTAACGAAACGAAAAAACCCATTCGTTTTATAAAACCAGGCTGTCAGTCTGGTATACCGACTTATGATTTTCATACGAATTCCAAAAGTAAAAGTGATCGCCACGTTCGGATTTTAAATCTGGCATAATGTCGTAATATCAAGGCGAAATACTGATTTTTAGGGAAATGTTGATTTTCAAAGCGGCCGGAATGGAAATTATGCGAGAGGCAGTGTTGCCACCGGAAAAATACTTTGCCTATCGATTTTTGTAAAGTTTGAAGTTAATTAACCTAAAATATATAATTTTGTAAACAACTTTTTTATATAAATGCGACAATATAGAATAAACTGACCAACCAAAATTTGGTCGGAAATGGGAGATACACGAAGGGTGTGGGGCTAGACTACCACTTTTTGCTTGAAAACGTTTGATAAATAAGAATTTTGGTACGATTGCTTTACTTACTTATTTCCCTTAACATTCCATGAAGGAACAGACGGGGAACTTCTCTCAAATCAGTGAGCTGTGAACGAATTAATTTGTATACTCACTGACCTGGACCTACTGTTTAAAGCCGGCTCCGAACGGCTAATGCTTTTCTAGAGAAGTTTTACATGGCTTAGAGATTGCTCTCTTACTCGTAAAGTCGCCAACATTTACGAGGTGGAAACAGCCGCTGAACAAATGTTTGATGGTCTTACTCGGTTTCGAACTCGGTTATTCTGTGTGATAGACGCACACACTACCTACCACACCACGGCCTTCCATACGATTGCTTTAGGTGTCGTAATTTATTATCTTTTTTAAAAACAATAAAAATACACCACATGGGATCCAGAAACTTGTCCGTCTACGGGAGCTGTCCGAGACTAGAGCTTTTACTGTATATATATCTATATAATATAATAGATAATAATAAAAATGAATTGACACATGTATGTCACTTCATCACTTGAGAACGGATGAACCGATTCGGCTAGTATCTTTTCTGCTGAATTAGAAATTTACAGGAAAAGGTTTCAAAAGATGATTTTTTATGTTATTTTGGTATTGAATTTCATTTATGAATGACGTTTAAAATTGAAAAATTAGAAAATCGTAGTGAAAAACTCAGACAATTCAAACAACGAATCATGTTTAACAGCTTTACGCGGTTTTTGAAAAATTGACATCACAGAAATAGTCTTGACTTGAACATATGACAATGTGTGACTTTACGTTTCATAGTTTGGGACAACTTTATATAATAAGAAAACAACATTTGTCAAAAATAATTGTTTTAAACGCGATATTTTGATCAGTATGTGACTTTAGTTCGTTTTTTTTTTAGAAATTATGGGTGGGCGTACACTCTCAGCAATCCAACAACATAATCGGAAAGCAAATGCGACTGGCGATGAGCGTAGTCAGCTTTTGGAGGAAAATCGCATCTAAATTTTGATCCAGCGTGATCCATTTTGACTCCAGAACAAAGAATCCACAGAATCTCACACACACATCACAAACACCTCGTACAAATCCACATCTAGGATTCATAACGTTTCACCGCTACGGAATAATGTCTACCTTCGAGGATATTATTCGAGAATTTGTTATTAAATTTACAGATTCAAGGACAAATTCACCATCGAGCAGGAACATTGCTGCCACCAGTGAATGCTGATCAGAAGTTTCTTGAGATTTCTTTCCTTGAAAACTCTAATGATAAAATCAATCAGTGTCGTCATCAATATATACGTAAAGGAAACTAACACAAATGTCATCTATATGAATTTGTATGCCTATCGTTTGATGATTCGTTAAAACGAGGACAATCATATGTTGAAATGTCGCAAATTATTTCATCTATTCGCTATTCGGAAAGTCGAAAAAAATGCGTTCTGCAGGAGGAAATGCAAACAATGTCGGCCGACTTGGAAGCCCTAGGTAATGGAAGATAATCGGAACTACTTTTTAGGAAATAAATAAATGTCAATAATAGGAAATAATAAAAGTCATCGAATTTGTGGAGATATGTGAAAACGCTCAAGTTAACAATGAATATACCGGTCGAGTAACTAAATTGTCAATCAGCGGATGTGTTTTCGAAGCAATTTTTAGACATTGAGAATGGGGAAATTTCAGTTGTCGCTTCCACCAACTTTTTTTTTGCAATTCACAACGTCAAAAGAAGATTTAATAGCGATATTTTACCCTGTATTGAAGCAAATTATTAAAAAAAAAATATCAATTCAAATTCCAATCGGTGGTCAATTGTATTTATTTCAGTCGATCGATTCTATTACAGATCCAACTGAATTCTTTAACTCACGGGATTTTCCAAGAATGCCGCAGTACAATTTGTAGGTAAATCATCGGCGCTCCGGCAGAAGAGACAAAAAAGTTTGTTTATCAGCAATCTTAAATCATATGCACATTTTTTTCAAAATGAGAAATTCCAATTTTTTTTCAATTTAATGCACGTAACTATTTTTCGTATGCAAACATATATAAGGATTTATCCACAGCTACAGGTCTATTGTGATCGTATTTAAACCACGATTATGATAAACTCAGTTTTCAATAACACTACGTTTAAACTTCAAACACGTTTTCGAGTGGTCAGTCAAAATAATTCACGGCTGTTGATGTGGCAACGCTCAGAATTTTATCAGAAATCATATGTGTCCGGTGAATAATTAAAATTATATTAAATTTTTGTGGTTGATTTTGGTCACACAAGATTTTTAGAAAAAATATGAGAATTGAAAAACTCGGCTAAATGAACTTTGGCACGGACAAAAGACACATGTATGGAACTGGTGGTTATCGGAAACAAATTCTAGCACCACCAACGTCACACGGAACTTTATTTATGTAATTTATTTTATTTGTGGAATTTGGTGAATCATAATTATTTGGATTCTTCTTCTTCTTTCGTTCAGTGATGTCACAATCATATGGCTACTAAATTGTGGTTTAAACGCCAAATATTTCCAGTTCTCCAGTAGTGTCGTATTAGCGATTTCTGTATGTGGTTACATACATTTATTATCTTCAGAATATATTTTGATTATGTTGCTTTGCTCATGATGAAGACCGACCCTATTACCCATACATACATAGTTAAGTACATTTGTTAATTGCGCATGCAAATGCACAAAATTTGTTGATCTCTTTAATAGAGCAACGTATAAACGTTTGCCTTCTACCTCCATTCGCCGCATCTGGTATTCGAGACTGGAAATGGAGGCAACAAGTTTAAACCACCCATAGACATTTGCAACAACTGATACCTCCGCAGTCAGGCACCACTGCACGAATCGTTTGTGGAAGAAGACGAATTAAATACTCTTGTGTGCCGTTGGATGTTAACGTGCCATCGGAATAACCACATTCAATTGGTATAGTGGCTGACACAGATGTCCATGAGTGTCACTGCATTTGCTGGTGTTCTTATGTTTACACTCAAACATACGGCAATGTCAGACGTCATCCTTAACTGAGAGCACTCCTGTTGCTGCTAATATCCTAGTTAGCCAGCTTTCCCATTCACTGAGACATGCAAATGACAACCAACATAGCAGACTGGAGTAAATTGCACATTGTTTTGGAAACACGACTCCATAGCCGTGGTCATGCGGCCTGTAATATTTTAAAATGGTCCGGTATTCTAAGGGATATATTCAAATTCAGCTGATCCGGGTAGATTCCACAATCAACTCTGCTACGATCTGTGAGTAAAAATCTGCATGGCATCCCCAGGAAGACGCCATTTATGTCGTGCAATTATTCTCGATCGAAGGAGGGCTCAGGTGTTACAACAGGAATTTTTTGTGTTGATTTTATCCGAAATTTTAGCATGTCCATATTTCTATCCCCATGTTTTGATAGCTGGGGATAGCAGCCACTTACATTGCCAAGACATTTGCAGCAGATGGAGTCGTCCTCAGCACACTCGTTGTCATGATCGCCACCATTCTCATGAATCGTTCGAACCTCTTCATCGAACGAAGTTGTTAAAAATCGTCTTTTGCCACCTTCCTGTACGATATCACCTTATTGTTTGGACGTTTTGTGGAAGAGGAATCTTGTCTCAGTACCAGTCCCGTTTTAGCTGGGTTGACAACCGCATTCCCGGTACCATTACAATAATACTTCTAGCGCAAATTCTAATAGCCCTGATCCCAGGCCGTAGCTGCAACCGCTACATCATCGGCGTATGCAATTGTCTTGCAACTCGTTTTCTCCATGAATTTAGGAAGAGTTGATGTTTTCATAGAAGTGGAGAGCGAATAGCCGTTTTGGTGTCCCTCGTTTTTCTCGTCTGGAAACACTGGAGGAGCCCAATGTAAACACAATGCGCCTGTAATTTAAAAGTTTGAGATGTCAGCCTGATCGATTCAATCCGTTTCCGGGGTAGTAATTGCCTTGCTTAAAAGTAAATTAAAAATGAACAAACTTCACTGAAATGAAGAAAAATAATGTGTGAGTGAGTTGTCATCATTTGCGTCTATTGCGGTGGAGTTATGACTCGACTGTGCTTCTGAATTCACAATTTGTGGTGAAATGGGTGGTACTGGAACATTTGTGGTCGGTGCACTGCATCTCGTCAAGCTGCCATTACTATTGTACGTAAATGTTGGTGGAGTGTGCGAAGAACTGTATTCAGTGGAAAACGTTTTGGAGTACTTGGTGAACTTGACATATTTAACTGCATAGACTTTCTACGCGACGTTTCCATTTGTCCTTCGAAAAGAATTTCATTTATGAATTTATCCGCATACATCCTTTGCCTCTCATCCATTTTCTTAAATTTTACACCCCAACTTTCAAGAATTTTGTCATACTCGTCTGGAGGCTGCTTCAGACGTTTCGCTGCCAACATCATTAACTCTTCAGCCGCATCCGGCTTTTTGCGATTACTTCGTTCCTCGCTAATCTGAAAACAAAAAGCATATATGATTCGCTATAAATAAAAATATATGTATGTTTTTCTATTTGCAGATCCCTTGTACCGAAGATGAGTGGAAAAAAATTGCAACCGACTTTTACCGCCGTTGGAATTTTCCTAACTGCTTAGGAGCCATCGATGGAAAGAAAGCCACCGAAGTCTGGTTCTTTTTATTATATAACTATAAAAAGTTCTTTAGCATTGTTCTTATTGCACTAGTGGATGCAAACTACGAATTCGTTATGGTTGATGTTGGAACAAACGGAAGAGTATACGATGGCGGTGTATTAGCCAATACCGCATTTGGAAGAGCATTCTCTGAAGGTGCATTGAATTTGCCGAAGCCATGCATTTTGCCGTCAATCGATAAGGAACTGCCTTTTGTTTTTGTTGGAGATGATGCTTTTCAGCTGACAAGCAATTTAATGAAACCGCAGTATTATATAAGTATATATATTAAGTATATATATTAAGGTTCTACAAGGAGCAATTGGACTTTCGCCCGAAAAAGCTCAAACGATTGTCTTAACTTGCTGCTATCTACACAATTTTTTGAGGAGAAAGAATACCAAGGAATATATTTCTACAGCCTCAGTTGATAGGGAGAACGTGATGGATGGTTGTTAGTGTTTCGGAAGGTTTATGGAGAGATGATTACAATTCTACACCATTGCAAGGCACTCGAAATTCTACAATTACTGCTAAATTAATTAGGGATCAATTTTGCAGCTATTTCAATAACGAGGGTGAAGTCTCTTGGCAAAAACAATTTGTATCCACCAAAACAAACAATATGTAAATAAACACGGCTGTTCATTATCCCGCAGAAAATCAGTTTTTGTGCAACATCTTTTTTTTCTGCATCAGGGTATTTTTCTTTATATTTTTCCAAATGCATTTTTGTTTATCCACTTGTGTACTTTTTTATACCGATGTGGTACGCTTTTATCACTTTTCGATCCTTCTATAACTATTATCCACTTGTTTTCCAAAAAATTTGTTTCCCTTTTTTTGATTATTCCATATTTTTTGTAACTTCTGTATCCTGTCATGGTTCTTTTTTCGTCCCATCTCTATTTTATTTCGTGTTGTAGATTATTTTCCGTTTTAGTCCCATTTTCCATTATTTCCGTTTTTTTGGCCCATTCCAGTCGAATAAAATCGTTCTTACACATTTTTGTTTTTCGACTTTTTAACCTTTTTATCCCGTTTGATACGTTTTTGCCACTTTTTCGTCATTTCGATAACTATTATAAACATGTTTTTACAAAAATTTGTTTCACCATTCTTTTTCAGTTTCGCTTTTTTTTTGTTTTTTTCACCCTTTTTTATCCCATTTTGGCCCCTTTTTCGTCTCATCTCTAACTCATTCCCACCTATTGTTGCCAATGGTATTCGTGAACGAATTTTGCAAAAAAAAAACTCAATATTTGAATTTTTTGTATTTTTGCGAATTTTGAAGGGTTTTGGCAACACATTTTACCAGTTTTCCCCTATTTTTATCCCCTTCCAATCCGAATTTCCAAAAACCGCAAGCCATGTACTTTAAAAAAAAAAAAAAATTTAGAAAATATCCAGTAGTTTTTTTTTAGAATTTTCAAAAAAAAGTTATTTGGCGGACCCTTTATATATATAAAAGGCTTGCGTGATTATCATTATTAGCATTAAATTTATCGTAAGCTAGATCAAGCGGTCGTCACATTCATTAGGTACTTTGTAATCAAAATTGGTTCATAAATAATAGGAACAAAATATTTGTAATGTAATTTATTTTTATTAAAAACAGAAAATTAATTTAAACTAAGGTATGATTGTTCAACAGAAATGTGTCGTTGACGGAACAGAAAAAGATCAAATTTTTTTTTAAATTTTAGATGACCTAACAGATTCCAATTACTTCAAAGAAGTAACCTTTGTTTGTGTAGTCGCTATAGTTCGCCGATTATTATCTGGTCCAATGAAGGTGTTAGAAGGTGAAGAACAATTTTTAAATTTCTACTACAACTTATCTATATTAAGACTAACTAGAAGTTCCCTTCGTATAATACAGGGGTTTCCAACAAGAGGTATTATTTTGGTATTCAAAGAAAAATGCAATTTTTTGAGACAAAAGATCGGATGATTATTTCATAATAAAGAGGAAGGTACGCCGTTATTAATGAAAAACAGCATCAGCCAAATGGCCCCACGACCACGATTACAGGACCATATCATTTTCATGAAATTGTCCATAACCAAATCGCAAAGTGGCTGCCCTATGTCCTCTATAGCCTCACGAATTCTATCTTTGAGGTCTTAAATCGACGCTGGGTTGTTGGTGTAGACCTTATCTTTCACGTGACCCCAAGGGACGAAGTCGCAAGGTGTTAAATCACAAGATCTCGGTGGCCAATTCTGATCACCTCTTCGAGAGATAACACGGTAACACGATGGAATTCTGAATCTTTTTTATGCATTTCCAGGACCAAATCAGCAAATATACGACGTTGTTGATGATCGGCCGGCTTGAGTTCTTGTGTTAACTTAACTTTATAAGCCTTAAGACCCAAGTCTTTATGCAAAATTTGGTGTAATGACGTTTGTAAAATGACCAATTCCAAAGAACGACGAGGAATGGACAAACCTGGGTTTTTTCAACACTTTGAGCTACAGCAGCAATATTCAATTTCAATTTATTAACATCGTGATTTAACCAAGCTAGTTAGGACTAAAACGGTTAACAATTCCAACAATTTATCCAATACAACAATTGGTATTTTTTTTTAAATATATAAATAATTAATAATAGTATAAATTTACGGTATATTACAACGATTAACTTTAGTACAATGACTCACTACTCCAAAATTCTCAGTTGTTCTTGAGCGACGTGCACAGATTTTATTCTTCACATCACTGTCTTGTCCCAACAGCTCGAATTTTTCCATAAATTTCGGTATTGTGGTCCGACAAGGTGCTTCACGACGACCCATAAATGCTTTACTTTTGCGAACTCTGACTGCCTGATTTTCACCATTTTTATACCCTCACCCTACGGATAGGAGGGTATATATCATTTGATACGGCTCAAAAGTGTAACACCTAGAAATATTCACATTAGAACCCAAGTGTCTTTGAACGAAATTCGATTCATGACTTTCTAAATCGTTTGAGCCATGTCCGTCTGTCTGTCCTGCTGGTACGCACGATAACTTTCGAAAGAGTTAAACAATCGCTCTGAAATTTGGCATGGGTTAATATTTTCCCAAAACTGCTAATGGGATTGCATATGTGCTATATGGCCACACCCCTTTGGGTACCTCCCATACAAATGTACCATCCCGCCCCTGATAAACCGTCTAATACTATCAGTATAACCAACGCTATCTTGCCCAAGTTTTGTATTTAGTAAAGTTATAGCTAGACAAAGTTTTGGACAAAAACTTGGAAGTCTGGAAACTCCCCTTCTGGTACCTCCCATACAAATGTACCATCCCGCCCCTGATAAACCGTCTAATACTATCAGTATAACCAACGCTATCTTGCCCAAGTTTTGTATTTAGTAAAGTTATAGCTAGACAAAATTTTTGACAAAAACTTGGAAGTCTGGCAACTCCCCTTCTGGTACCTCCCATACAAATGTACCATCCAATATTTTTCTATAGCATTCGGTATTTTAGGTTGCTATTATGACTTTTCATCAGATGTTACATCAAATGATGGTAGCCACGGTCACTTTTGACTTTCCGATACTTATGAGTATGAGACTTGTATATTTTTACTGAGGGTATATATAAGTCGGTTTACCCGACATTTTAAAAATGTCAATGCGTTGTTGAAGAAGAAATGTCAAAGAAAAAAAGCTTCAAAAGTGACAGCTACCGAAATACCGGGTGATTCAAAATAACACCTCTTGTTGGAAAACCCTTTACATAGAATAAGACTGAAATTTAAAAAAACGTCCACTCCAAAACGTGCTAAGTAACACTTAGCATTCTTTAGAAGGGATATTTATGTGTGTTGTGCTTTCGAAGTCTACTTAGCACATCGTATATACCTGCAAATATAAAGTAATATTGAAAGGTAGTTTCGAAGATATTTTTTTTATACAAAACCAAGATACAAGGTCTGGTCAAGGATGTCCGTTCAACGGACAATTATTTTCTTATGGAACGCTGAGGAGACCTGACAACAAAGGGGGTGTCCGTTCAAGGAACGTGTCCGTTAGGGAGATTCTAGAGATATTTCAATGTTATCAATGGTCCCTGACGTTATAAAATTTACCCGAAATAAGCGGCTATCCGTTCATTGTTAAATGACCGGTTGATCGGACAACGAACTATAGAGAATACTCATTATTTCGCATAACTGTTCGTGTATGGCATTCTCAAACGAATCCCTCTTTGCCCCTTCTGTAACCCTTATTTCCTATCATTAACACAGTCCGTTGCATTTATAGAGGCCATTCCCAAAGTGATGGTCAAATAAAAATACCAAAACGGACCACAGTTTGTACAGAGAACATTTTGAAATGTTTTTCATAAATAGGACTAATTAATACGATAAAATATTCTCCATAAATATAGTCCATTACTAGCACAGCTATCAGATTCGATCCTTAATGTGTATTCTATCTACATAAATAACAACTATAAAGTGTAAAGTCTCGCTGTGTCGCGACTCTGGTATTTACCCAATTTAAACTCGCCACTAACAAAACTTTTGTATTTATTGGACAGTGTTCAGGATAAATGGAGTATAGTTACCCATGATATTTATTAGTTTTGGTTAGGAGAGAAACACCCACACTTTGGTTTGTACAAAGTTCTAGTGCGGCCATAACATTTGCCACAGTAGGAACAGCTGACATTAAACTGGGTCACTGTAAGCAGTGAAATACTTCGGTTATATCTAATACACAGAGAAAAAAATTACATTATATAAGGTTAACTTCACTGTACGGTTCTGTACACATTGTAAGATTGGTACTAGTTGTAGTTCCAACAATATGTTCACCTTTTTTGTTATGAATGCTACAGGTCGTAAATACTGTCTTTTTAGTTGATGCTACAAGTTGTGGGATTATAATAATTATAAATTCTGATTAGAAGACAAAATAATGTAATGTCAATGACACTGTGTGTTAATGGACAGAGTTGGTGGGGCAATAATGAAGCATGTTATGTTTATTTGGTAGAATCTAAATATATTCCACTATTTGTGTATTTATTTAATTGTCATTCTGTCCGCGTTTTAGGAAGCGGCTTATCATATAAGAATGAATGTGCATTGGTGCATTCGTTTAGTTTTTATGTATGTTTGGTATGTACATGTACATATGTATTTTTAGTTTCTTTATTTATGTAGGTTTCGAGTTAAGATTCAATTGTAAATAAAGTTTGTTCTCGACTAAAAGTCAAATCGTGCTGTCGTGTTTTATTCCTCCTCCCTAACATATACATTCACCGTAATTAAACATGATTTGGAGTCTACGTTATATAAGGTTAATTTCAACATTTTCTTGTTAACTGGTTTTTAACAACAATAATAGTTACTTTAACTATTTCATAGTTGAATATTAAAACTTCATAGTTAATTTATTGAAGGAATACCCATTCGCAACTTAATTGAACAAAGCAGTTCAAAAACTTCGACACAACGGAACCGAAAGATCTTTAAATTTTTTTTCTGATTCTCTCTCGAAAAAACCTTATGTAATGTAATTTTTTCTTCGTAATCAAACATTTACCATGAACAATTTAACCAGACGCATAGTTAAACAAATATTTGTATTGCTAGAAGGACCTAATGGGTCCGTCCATTAACAATAATACTGGCAGACAAAAAATTACTTTCTGAAACGATTACCTACCGAATAACTGTCCACCAATATTTTTTTAATCAAAGATGGAAAAGGTCCCTGAATACTGTTTCATTTCCTCACTAGAATGCGTACTTCGGTTGGATGTGTGGTATTAGCCGATTTGCTCCTTTATTATTCCGCTTGGGAACGTAAGACAAGAGTATTCCAATTTAATCTATCTTATTCTAATATTTTCATTTCAACGTTCTTTTTTTCTGCATTCCTTGGTTCGCTTATGGCAGTTTTTGGCCAACTTTTCTGGGGGCCTGGCCCTTTGTAATATTGCTGGTTCCATTCTGCCAGTTTGTTGTAATCACTGATTCGTTGGTTGGTAATTCGTTACCTTGGGGAACAAAAAGTAAAATTAATCATGATTTTTTTTAACACACCTTACTTTTTTTAATTTTTTTGTTTTCTTCATTAATTCATTTATAGATTTTATATACTACTGTAGAACATATAGCCTAGGTAGATGGGACTCAGTATACTTATGATATGTAGTCTATTTTACTTAACATTTCGCTACCTTGGAACAATAAGTTTCGAACTGACATTTTTTGAAAAATTTACCTATATATCATATCACACTATAGTGGGTAATATCCAGCAATTACTGTTAAAATCTAAACTGAATCTTAATTGAAAAAGATTAATTAATAATGGTTGAAAACAAATAATGACTTATGAGAACAATATAACATATTAAACGTTGATGTTAAGTTTTATCAAAACTACTTCGGTGCAGTTGGAACCTTGTTGTTCTAAGGTCGCGATTTAATGCAATCTAATAATTTATACATATTTTATACGGTGTTCTCTAACAAGAGGTGTTATTTCAAATCACCAGGTATTTCGGTAGCTGTCACTTTTGAAGCTTTTATTCTTTGACATTTGACACGTCTGCCGACGTGCTAACTTTCAAGTTACTTTAATTTTATAATGATGCCAAGACAATTGAAATTTTTAATAAATATTGCAAAATAAGTAAGATTTTTTCTTCATAAATGTATTTTTAACTGTAAAATAATTTTTAAAATGTATTTTTAATAATAAAATAAAATAATGTTAATTAATTCAAAATAATTCAATTATAAAAAATATATTAAAGGATATAAAACAATGAGAATTACATTGAAAATGAATAGATGCGAAAATGGAAAATCTGGTTTTGTTTGAATAAATTGCGAATTTATGTAAAGGTGGTCTCTTAAATGCTCTTCTCCTGTCCAAACAAGGATTCGGGGCCCATTTTTTATTGCTGATTCTTAAAGGAAAAATTATGAGAAAATTTAGGAGCTTCTGTGGAAAATCGGAAAATTTAATTTTCATGGGAAAATTTAAAGGTAAATTTCTGAGAAAAATTAGGAAAATTTTATTTTTTTATTAAAGCCTGATTCAATACCTTTCCAACGAGCTATCACTCGTTGCGATCGCTTTAGTAGTTTTTAAACAACTTTGAATGAGGTCCCTTATGAAGAATTCTTCAATTTTGTCACATGACAGTGGATTACACCACCACTAAAGCAGTCACTATCAACACTAAAAAAAATATGTACGTACATTATTTTTTGATGGACAATCGATTCAGACTATTTATTTTAAAATCGCAGAGGGGCCGTCCAAAAATTTGCCAATTTTGATCGTTTTCATATGGAATTGCTCATATATCAAAATATATTCGTAAAACCACCTCTTTTTAGATATCTGTCACTTGCATTCTTCGGTGTAAAATTGCTGGATTTATATTTTAACATTTTTACCTGTGAAATTAAATTGTTTGTGTTTTAATATTTGCAATTAACTTATGTGTATTTTCTAATTATTTAGTTTAGAAAAACGAATATTATTATTGAAAATAGAGACAAATTCGTAATAAAACAAAATATTTCGTTCATTGTACAAATATTTTTGTACTATTTCCAAAAGGTTTTGTGAAACTCCAATACTAATTTCGTAATCTTACAAAATCGTACTTCTACGAAAGTTTTGTAAATAATACAAAATAATATTTACATATTAATACGAATTTTTTTCGTACATTGTACGAAATATTCAGTTGTTTCAAAACCAAGAATATTTTCGTACAATGTACTACGATTTTCGTGTATTTTACCTATGAAAAATTTTGAGTGTACGTTAATTAACACCTAACAATTAGATACTTTGACATTGTAAATTTGTAATTATCTTTTTGTTTTGATTGACAACAATTTTCGCTCTCTAAAAAAGTGGATCAGCTCGATCGAGATCTGCAGCAATCGCCACCCAACCTATTCTACAGAAATTACAACATGTACATATCTTGTCAACTAACTGAAGAAATTTCAACATATGATTCAGTCTAACTCTTTTTGTGGTTGGCGGCTTTAGGAACACTTCATGTCTTGTGGCGCATATAAATTGTTCCTTGTGTATTTTATTAGGGATGGAAAAAAAACAGAAGGGAAAATAAAACAATATGAGAACACCAGCAAAAGCACTTGTTTATATTGCGTTCAAAATTGCTCCCACGAAAATACAATTTATATGTAAATAATCTTATTCATTCTCGGTGTTGAAGGAGACAATCACACAACACATAATTCAACGCTATGAGAATTGTTATGGTGCATATATACTCGTAATAGTTAAATAAGTTCGGGTTTACTTTAAACAGGAACGACGAATATATAAACACGTTGAGTATTCAATCTTCATAGCGACAGTATTTAGTATGGAACGTTAGACTTACACTTTAGGAAATTGTAAAATGTGCGTTATATCATTAAAGGTTATGCGGCCTTTAATAATCTAACTTGACAAACCTTTAAGACCTAGGTAAACAATTATGATAAGTTGGGACTGTAATTTCTGGAAAATTTTATTTTTTATTTTACAAATAAAAACCGCCATGCAGAGACTTGTGGTGACAGTGGTCACAACCAGCGTTGCCGTTGATGATACTAAAGTATCAAAATGATACTTTTTTTGGGTCTTGCCACTTTTTTGATACTTTTTGTTTTTGATACTAAATTTGATACTTTTTGTTAATCTGTGCCACTTATGCATGTGCCCTTTGTAAAATGTTAGAACATAACTTTCAGAGTCATATTTCATAAAGCATCTGGTAATCTCGGTGGATTTGACGTTAAATAATAACTTTTATGAAAATTAAAATCAGAAATCTACTCAATAATCACCTCATAAAACGATCGCACAGATGCCCTGCCCGAACAATTTCTTTGCCTTAAATTTGCCCAAATTTTCTATTTCACACATAATATGACTGCGATAAATATTCTTGTATTTTTTTTAGTTGTAGCTCCAAAAGGCCGTAAACAATTTCAGAAATCATTATAAAATTTTTGTTTTTGGTTTTTAATTTTTGGTGATGGTGTTGTTGTACTGTTTGTGAAAAACAACTCTTGTTTTAATGAGCGGATGGAATTGCTATTGATTGCTGTTAATGTTTTATTGTATTATTACACAGTACGACAGTGGTTGGTACACATGAGAAATGTTAACAGAATATGAAAATAGGCTTAAAATAAAGAAATACGTGTCTCGGCGATTTGCTGTAGCACGTCAGAATTTTGAGAAAATCGATTTTAAAGATTCGAAGGATCGTGGAGGTTCACTTGTAAAGTAGTACTATTAAAAAAAGTTCTATAAAAACAGAATGGGTGAACCGATTTAAGTGCTTGAGCCAGTTTTGAAAAGGGAATTAAATTTGGATTTGTTTTTATTAAAAAAAAAAAATGTACGAAATTCATTAAAAATACAATGTTGTTGATTGAATTACATTGAATTACATTACATTTTTGGATATTAATTTTTGTATTTTTACATTACATTTACATTACATTGAATTACATTACATTTTTGGATATTTTTTAATTTTACATGAAAATTAAATTAATTAATAAAAACAAATCCAAATTTAATTCCCTTTTCAAAACTGGCTCAAGCACTTAAATCGGTTCACCCATTCTGTTTTTATAGAACTTTTTATAATAGTACTACGTTACAAGTGAACCTCCACGATCATTCGAATCTTTAAAATCGATTTTCTCAAAATTCTGACGTGCTACAGCAAATCGCCGAGACACGTATTTCTTTATTTTAAGCCTATTTTCATATTCTGTTAACATTTCTCATGTGTACTCAAAAAAAATTGATTTTGTCGTACTGTGTTATGATTGTTTTTTGTTACTTTACATGAATTCGTATTTTTAACCTTGTTTTATTGTTCTGCTTACTTTGCACCTAATTTGAAGTAAATTTGAAATAAAAAAATCGTTTTAAAATGTTTTATACTTTTTTTTAAAAATGATACCTTTTTTTTGATACTTTTTTTTGAAAATGATACTTTTTGAAAAAAGTCAACGGCAACGCTGGTCACAACTAGGCAGTACCCCCGTCGGTCAACCTCTTCGTGTCGTTTCTTCGGTGACATCTCTCTGTATTTGCGACAGGTTATTACGGCTTGGTCCTTTTGGCACAAAACAATTGCCTGGGCGATCTCGTTGACATCTGACACATTCTAGAATTATTTACACGGCGTTTTAAGTAATAGTGAGGGTATTCATTTACTTCCAATGTCTTCTTCTGGTCTCATAATCATTTTTGGGGTATCCTCCACCTCCCACAAACGTATTAACAGTTTTTCAATGGATACTGTACTGCACAGTAAAACTTGAGTATTATTTTCTTTTTCTTTATTAACGGGTCTGCCAATCACATTTTTTTGGGCCATAAACGATCCGAATGACTGAGTCGGAGTGCCCATTGTAAATATATTCCAATCGAGAGATTGATCCGAGAAACGATCCGAATGACTGAGTCGGAGTGCCCATTGTAAATATATTCCAATCGAGAGATTGATTGGTCGACTGGCATAAAAACGAGGATCTGCCAGCTGAAACTTGACATTTTCAGGAAGTCTAATGTTCCGGGTGGAAGTCAAGAATGTTGCTGCTGTGGCAGAAAGTGCGCGTGAAGAGCCATCAACATCAATTCACCGTCGTTCTCAACAATTGAACATTTCGGAGACATCATTGAGACGAGGTCAGCCTAGGCAGCCATTTGAATGAAATAATTTTCCATTATTTACCGGAAGGATTGTACTTTTAAATAAAAAAAAAGAAATTTGTGTGTAGTTTTTTTATAGAATTTTCAAAAAAAAAAAAAATATTTGGCGGACCCTGTACATGACAAAACATTCTCTGACAACACCTCTAGATTGACTATGTACACAAACCCTCGTTGAAACAGTGATGCTACAAATTGTAGCACTGTTTCAACAAAGTATTTGTTTTTCAAATTAAGCGAAGTGCGTTTGCCAATTATCGGTCATAGTGCTCAGATTATTATTAGAAATTTTTTGTACATTTCGTTAATGTGTCTTCCAACGTTTTTTTTTTGTCCAGAATCACTGTAAGATATTTCACACAATTTGGAATTGCAATATTATGATTTCCTGCCGATTTGGTGACTTACACCGTGTTACACACATTCTGTCCTATGAACATTTCGGAGACATCATTGAGACGAGGCCAGCCTAGGCAGCCATTTGAATGAAATAATTTTCCATTATTAACCGGAAGGATTGTACTTTCAAATAAAAAAAAGAAATTTGTGAAAATATCCAGTAGTTTTTTTTATAGAATTTTCAAAAAAAAAAATATTTGGCGGACCCTGTACATGACAAAACATTCTCTGACAACACCTCTAGATTGACTATGTACACAAACCCTCGTTGAAACAGTGATGCTACAAATTGTAGCACTGTTTCAACAAAGTATTTGTTTTTCAAATTAAGCGAAGTGCGTTTGCCAATTATCGGTCATAGTGCTCAGATTATTATTAGAAATTTTTTGTACATTTCGTTAATGTGTCTTCCAACGTTTTTTTTTTGTCCAGAATCACTGTAAGATTTTTCACACAATTTGGAATTGCAATATTATGATTTCCTGCCGATTTGGTGACTTACACCGTGTTACACACATTCTGTCCTATGAACCAAATTTACTTTTTCGTAAAGGGGATACAAAATAAAAATACACGTGTATCGGCGATTTTCATGTACACGTCAGAATTTTTTTTTTAAGTTTGAAGTATGAAGCTCGTAGTGGCCTGTGTGAAAGCCTTTGGACCGATTTTTAACACTTTTTCAGTGATCCAATCGAGCAGGCAGACTCGTGGAAATGTCTGTATCACGTCAAATTTTTTAAAAACAATTTTTATCAATTCTCAGATTTTCCCCAATTTTTATTATTTTTGAAAAAAAAAATATTTTTTTCACTTTTCTTAGCATAACTTGAAGAGACTCCAAATTTTTAAACTACTTGTCCTCTTTGTTCATGTGTGTTGTTGTTGACACTGTCGCTTTGTCGCGAATTTGTGTTTGTGCTAAACCGGCACTTGGGCATGTGCGAAGAAAAATAAAGTTCAGTTTTTTGAT
This sequence comes from Hydrotaea cyrtoneurina, assembly GCA_958296145.1. NCBI lineage: Eukaryota > Metazoa > Arthropoda > Insecta > Diptera > Muscidae > Hydrotaea > Hydrotaea cyrtoneurina. The sequence goes on along the minus strand of OY282515.1, from coordinate 54,841,263 downwards.
AACTAACGAAGTGTGCAGTATTCCTGTTCCGTGTTTTGAAACTTAAATATTTGTGTACAAAAAACATTACATAAAACACATGTGAGACATAAATTAACAAATTAATTAACATATCGAAATCAAACACTTGAATTTATGAATTACATTTAAAACACAATAAAATTGTACATATAACATAAGTAAAGAACAATAAACAAAAATTTTAATTTAACAAAAAATAACACTTACAACATTCATACTCATTTAACAATAGCAAAAAAGGTAGTGACAAACCAACAAACAAAACAAAAAACCCCAGTGCAAAAAAACCTAATGATTAAGAGTAAGGCCAGCACTTACAAACGTATGCCAGATATGGTACATAGCAGCAAAAACAGACTTTAAGAAACTTCAATTCTGCAATACAAATGACATAAAATAATAAACATTGGAGATATCCTAATGAAAATCTGTACGATTTCGTAACCACACTAAATGACAAACATTTTGATAATGTTGAAATCTCTACTTATCATTTCATTGTATTATCATCTGTAACAAAACTTTAAGCAAATATATTTTCTAAAAAAAAATAATATCCCTTTAATTTCATATAAAGGTTTACCTAATTTTCCTTTAAAAAAAAGTGAAAAATGTAAACTACATTCCACATTTTCTTATCAAGATTTCTATAATACTTTCATATGAAAGAAAACACATATCGGTGGTGATTCTAGCCCTGATTTTTACAGGTTTCATATTCACAAACAGTTGTCCAAAAAATACAATAAAACGAAAACGTCGTTATTTTGTATTCAATATTGAAACCAACATTTTAAGTTTCCACATGATTGTTTATTTATAAACAATAAATAAATTATAAAATGATATATTGGAATGAAGCTATGACAACTAAGGTCTTAAGCTTTCCACATGATTGTGTTCTTACATTGAATGCTGCCTGTATGTAAATAAGACGTGGACACTAGATAACCAAATAAATTTAATTTGTATCAGGCCTACACATTACATTTGTTGTGTTATTGTGAATACTACTCATACAATGAAAAACCTCCATGAAATAAAAAATCGATGAAACCTTCAACATCAACGCAATGAAAGTAAAGTATGAAAAATTATTCGCCAGTTTGACTAAGCTTTTTCTTTTTTACCCTTACTCAACAATATTAAGCGACTCATCCATCCATCCTTTGAAAGGTTTTATATGGAAGGTGAAGGATTTTGTCCAAAATAAAGTGCACTCCATTATATCCTTGTCCTTACTGGCGCCTAGAAACACTATCTGGCATTTTTCTAACAAAGGAATAACATGGAATTAAGCTGATGCTCCACTTTGCTTGTTGGAAAGTTTTAAGGTCTTAAAATTAATCATTGTGCAATGATATATGTAGGTGTTGCTACCATCAAATCACCCCCATACCAGGATATTTTTTAAAGAGAGAGAGAGTTAAAAGACTCGTAACAACTGTCGGTAGGAGTAATGCAAGAGTTGAAGCTAACAATAATTTCAAGAAACATCGTTTAATTACAAGAAAGTAATTTACTTAATTTAAAGTCAATTTCCAGAGTGACTACCACGCATCGTTCATGCTGAGCATAAAATACAAAACAAGTCACTTCCAGGCTTTCGGAGACGAACAAAGGAAAAAGTTTAAAGAACTTTGCCATACCTCGCCTAATAGCGCAACGTGTATTAAAACAAAAAGTTAATTGTTTGAAAGGTGCGAAACAATCACGTCAGTTGCTCATACATGTTCTTAACTCTTTGGCAATTGGAAGCCAGCAGTTCTTAATTAATAATACACAAAATCAAGAGAACACCCACCTCGTTTTATGTCAATTTAAATTTATGCGGTTTTAATTTTTTTTTATTTAAACAGTATTTTCACACGTCAAGTTCTTAAAACAGTTAATGTTTTACAAAATGAAATTTTAAATATGGATCTATGTACGGAACGAGTAATGCAGCTTCAATATGAATTAACCGATCTTTTTTGAGGGATATCAGTGTAAACAACTAATAAAATAGACGTAACAAAGTCTGATGACAAAGAATTTTATACGAGAAGAGAGCTCCAGAAAATTGATTATAATATGGCTAATATGGAAGTGATATTGACTAAATTCGGTAACGACACAGAAAAATATTCGGCGATTTTGATATTTTGCATAAAAAGACCAAGATATAATAGAAGAGGTGATATATATGGCCGATAGAAACGGGAAAATGCTGTAGTAGATTCAGACATTACAATCAATTTATGTTATGAAAACATTTTGTGTCAACCACAACCAAATGCAAATAAGTTACTATTTTCATCCAAGCTCATTAATATTGAATTTAAATTTTACATACATGTATTTTAATAGTTGTGCCACAAGTTTCTGTTTTCATTCATAGAAAAATGTCTACAGTACATGCTCAGTTCGTTTAAATGAAGAAGATTCAATTATCCGAAGTCCTTTTTATTGAAAATCCCGCATAAGTTTCACTTTCAATCAATATATTCTTTCGTTTCTGTCGAAAAAGTAAGTAAAGCAAGAATATAAACAACTGAGCTTTTATTAAACTACCAAGAAGTAACAGAATTTGTTTGGACGAAAAAACATTAATACAATTTTGTATTCATAACATTAATATCTGTAGCCATGTATGTCGTACTGTCCTCATCCAAGTTATAGTTATTTGGGTAGATCGTGCGACTATCACTCAGCATATTCGATTTTCTATCCTGGTACAAACATTAAACATTTTTCAGCTGCCCTTTTTCACCTCGTAAATGCCTGCGAAGAGTAAAAGTGTAATCTCCAAGCCATGTAAAACATTTCTAGAAAAACTGTTATCCGTTCGAAGCCGACTTTAACACAGTAGGTGTAGTGAAATTATTAAAATTCACTATAAAAATGGTGAAAATCTTGCAGTCACAGTTCGCAAAACTAAAGTATTATTGGGTCGTCGTGAAGCACCTTGTCGGACCGCAATACAGAAATTGGTGGGAAAATTCGACATGTAGGGACAAGTTAGTGATGTGAAGAATAAACCCAGTGCACGTTGCTCAAGAACAACTGAGAATATTGCTGCTGTAGCACAAAGTCTTGAAAAAACGGTTTGAAAAGGTTTGTCCATTCCTCGTCGTTCTTTGGAATTGGCCATTCCACAAACGTCATTGCACCGTATTCTGTATAAAGACTTGGGTCCTAAGTCTTATAAAGTTCAATTAAAACAAAAACTCAAGCCGGACGATCATCAACAACGCCGTGTCTTGTCGTGTCTGATTGGGTCCTTGAAATCCATGAATATGATCCCTGTAAGCGTGGTCGTGGTGGCCATTTGGCTGATGTTGTTATTCATTATTAACAGCATACAATTCTCTTTATTATGAAATAAACATCCGATCATTTATTTCAAAAAATGGAAAACCCGTTATGACTGGATTTGTTCCCCAACGAACAATTTGTTTGCCCATATCTTCCAATTTAAACGTCTCCCATCGCCTTAAATTCTTAGCCGACCTACACGCGGAAAGAATCTGCGGTGTTATCGGCGGAACACGTAAGCATTTAGTAGCACGGGCTAGCCTTCATCGTACAATTTCAACAGCGTTAATCATATTAAATTGGACAATAACATAAAGATTATTAATAAATGTTCTCACATAGAATATGTAAAACAGAAGAGCTCTTAATAACATCGTGCCCAAATCTGAGACCTAAAACAAAAATATAGTCGAATATTTTATACAATCTGATAAATATAACAATTCACGAACTACGAGTATTCAATAGCTGAAACGCAACGTCGCTATGTACTTGTCCCATATATAAAACACCCGAACATAAATAGTTACAAGTCGTCCGAGTAGGCGAGTACGTAGTGTGGGTCTGTGTCACCCGGTTTACCCTTGGACCCAAAATTAGAATATAAATTTACTTTGTATTGCAAATAACTAAACATAAAAAGAAATATTTACAGAATGTCTTTCGATTCTCCTGTAAAATGTCAACTAATGAACTTAACGCCTTCACAACATTGGGTCGGGATCTGTACATATGTAAATGAATTATTCGAATTACAAATTCTGAGAAAACTTATTTTTGTTTGAACCCAAAAATGCCCGAGGTCACCAACAGATGTAACAGGTACAGTTGGATCGCCTGAAATTTTCTCAGTATGTTACAGTGGACATAGAGGTCTGGATTTACAGAATATTTGGAATAAGAAGCGTTTCCCCGTCCACAGCCGTATTTTAAAACAAATATGTGATGGTTCCCGGCTATATTGGTGATAGTTAGACAAGGGGCGTGTAACATCCCACTCAACCCAATTTTAAAATGTTCCCATATAAGTGGCGTAATTGGTGGGAATTTTCCCGAAGTTTGGCTGTATTATGTATACTGGCTAAATTAGGTGATATTTGGATAAAGATGTTGGGGACCGCCCATACACCTTAACATGTTGAACAATCATATCTTATGAACTGTTTGAGGTACACAAATTGAAAATACACGGTGATACCAATCTGCATGATATTGTTGGTTTATCATCCTGGGCCAGGAAATTATGCCCAATGAAAATATACCCCAAACTGAAAACTAAATTAGGTCCTAAACATTGTGAAATTACACCCCAGAACGTAAAGAACGCAAACTAAACATAACCGCAGATATTTTCAGTGGGGCCTAATTGCATGAATATTTATTGATGGTATGAAAATTAAAATTGGGGCCTATTTTCATTTTAGAGTTTGGGGTGTAATATCAAACAAATATTTCAATTCGTATGTAAAATCATTAAAAACCCCCAAAAATTAAATGGGGCTTATTTTCGAACTAACATTGGCGGTCTAATTTCGTGATGAAATATTAAGTGAAGCCGCAAGAATTCATAAAATTTTGTGTTGTTGTTCCACGTGGATTCCTTGGGGTCAAATTTCATTATACATTTTTCTTGGAGCTTAATTTCATTTAATATTGGAAACACCAAATGTCGCGTCATATCCTGTGACTGAATTCTAAAATCCGGTGATGGTAATCGTTGGTAGTAGTAGATCGTTGAAAATGATGTAGGCAAAACCCACAAGAGCTTCACAGGACTGGGACATTTACAAAGAACAATTTAGACAATACAGGGGTTCATTGCGGAAGGCTTAGAATAAATCTTGGAGTGCAGTGCAGAGACACTTCCGAAGCCGGATGGACTTCTCGGATATATAAGAGGCGTTCAGTACCGAAACTCCCGACATGATAGTCACGGCAATATCAAACTTGGGAGTGGACGTCAGTATCAAGAGGTTTACGCACGATCTTCTTACAAGAGACGTATCAGGGCCAACTTAGGCTCATGAGACATTAATAGATTGTTTGGTCATGCCAAATGGAAAAACGCATTAAAATTTGCAAGCTAACCAGTTGTAATCTGTTATATACAATAACCGACAAAGTACTTCCACAGTATTGTCCATATTGTGGGTTTCGTAATAAATGGTAAGCGAAGGGGTAAAAAAGGCCAAGGACATCGTTCCGGGAAATCTGACAACAATGTTATTATTTGTTATAAATATGTTCCAATTCAAGGAATTGGTAAGCCTTTTGGGATAACTTTGCTGTATTTGAAATTACAGCTCACTACTTACGAATAAAACGTGGACCGACGCATGCGTCTACAATGCTACGAGAAAAATTTTGATGATACTGCATTTTTATATATTTGAGTTATAGTTCTAACTGGTTTTCTCATATATTATTTGATAGGACCCACAAAAGAGTAACACATAGAAAAATTCTTTGAACCAAATTCCATTCATGATTTTATATGTCGTTTAAGTCATGTCCGTCTCTCGGTCTGTCTCGCTTTAATTGCAATACGCCCAGCGCCATCTTGCCCAAATTCTGTTTTGGAGAAAAGCTTTGGTTAGGCGAATTGTCAATATGTACCGTCGTGCTGTAGTAGTACCGACAATTTTCGTCGGGCGATATATACGTGTTTACATTGAATAATAATAAACATGTTGTACCTAGAGATTTTAAAAATGCCTACATATTTTAAAAACTCTGTTGCTTTAAGAGAATATTCATTTCATGAAATTAAAGAAGCCATCATAAAAAGTTGATTTTTCATCTTGAAAACCGTAATTCTATGAAAATCTACAAAATAGAACCATTTGTATGACAGCACCATCTAGCGTGAATTTTAGGTAAAAATAAATATGAAAAATTAATTCATTGACCCCAAAAACAACTTTCCGGGATAATAGAAATAAATAAGCCTCGTAAAGTATTGACATATTTAAAAACTCGTTAGAAAAGCGTTTTTTTTATATTCTTGTAACGGTTCCTAAAAACTTCCCAACACAAGTAAAGATTTCGCATACTACATCTTAGGGTCTGTCAAAATTGTCAAACTAATACCTGAAAACATTCCAAACAATAACAACAGACGAATTTTAATCGATGGCACATTTTTTGAAACTAATATTTTATTTTTTGTGGCAGGATGAGCTACAGCGAAGAAACCCAATGCAGCCATATAAGCGGGTCACTTTTCTTGGCAATAACAATTTGAATACAAAAAAACCCACGGTGTTGAAACAGTGCTACAAATTGTAGCAGCACTGTTTCAACGAGGGCTTGTGTATATAGCTAACCAAAAATGTGTTGTCAATTACATTGACACCGTCATGTACATTAGGGTTATGACTTTTTGATTTTTGTTTTTCTCAAAAATTATTTTCTGTTGCACGAATGAATGAACTTTTGCCTATTGAAGACTAAAATAACATTTCTTCCATTAAATATTGAGAAAGGTCACGCACAATCCACTTTGAAAATACTGATAAATAAAAATTTTAAAATCATTTTGTGCCTTAGTTTTTCTTATCGAATCACCAATCACGAATCAGGGGTTTCCAACAAGAGGTGTTATTTTGGTATTTAAAGAAAAATGGAATTTTTTGACATAAAAGAGCGGATGTTTATTTCATAATAAAGAGGAAGGTATGCAGCTAACAATGAGAAACAACATCAGCCCAATGGCCACCACGACCACGCTTACAGGACCATATCCTTTTCATGAAATTGTCCATAACCAAATCGCAAAGTGGCTGCCCCATGTCCTCGATATCCTCACGAATTCATCTCTCGATAGCGCAATTCATTCACCATAACTGTTGATCCAACCTCATTTTCGAAGAAGTAAGGTCCCATAACCCGCCGGACCATAAACCGCACCAAATAGTCATACGTTGAGGATGCTTCTCAACAATAACTCTTGGGTTTTCCGAGCCCCAGATGCGACAATTTTGCTGACGTAGCCCCCTAGGTGAAATAGGGCCTCATCAGTCAAGATGGTTTTTCGATGGAACTCCAGATAATTTCAATGCATTTCAAGGACCCACGAAACGTTGTTCATGGTCAGCCGGCTTGAGTTTTTGTTTTAACTGAACTTAATGAGCCTTAAGACCCAAGTATTTATGCAAAATACGGTGTAATGACGTTTGTAGAATGTCCAATTCCAAAGAACGACGAGTAATGGACAAACCTGTGTTTTTTTCAACACTATTCAATATTCTCTGTTGTTCTTGAGCGACGTGCATGGGTTTTATTCTTCACATCACTAATTTGTCCCAACAGCCCGAATTTGTCCACCAATTTCTGTATTGCGGTCCGACAATATTCCGACATCACCACGACCCAAAAATTTAGTTGCGAAGTTTAATCGACGACTAAATGAGAGAGCATAAGAATATGTGTGAGGTAGCTGTAGCACAATTCAGCAAAGAAATGGCCATTAGGGTGATGACTTTGACAGGAAGTCATTTTTGAAAAAAATAATAAACTGGCACTTGGGCTTGCGCGAAATGAAAGTAAGTTCAGGTTTTTAATAACTACCGAAGTGTGCTCAGTAATCCTACCCCGTGACTTAAAACTATTACATAAAACACATTGCAAATTATTGAACATTGAAACATAAATTAACAATTTAATAACATAAATTTATAACAGAAAACAAACAAATGAATTTACGAATTACGTTTAAAACACAATAACATTGTACATAAAAACATATAACCCCCAGTACAAACATTTTGGTCCATTCGAACCGAATGATGAAACAAGTGAATGTGTAAAGAAATAACTGTGCTATAAAAAACTTTAAAAAAAAGAACTGTGATACAAAAAACATCAAAAGATGCCACCGCCAAAAAGAAGAGGTATCAACACAACAACAAAAACCCAGCAAAGAAGTATTAAATACCCACATACAAAAACACGGAAATACAAGTAAATGATGAGGGTGCTGCTATAGACTTATCGGGACGGCTGCTATTACGTGACCGAATCTGAAACAAAGTTTGTTGCATGACCCTGGACATACTTTTCTTGTCGTTATGTGATTCTGACATATACAATTTCATTGGATTGTGACGCCATTTTGGACTGAAGTGGAAAACCTCGTGGACAAGCTACAAATACATTGATCCTTGACATAAATTTCGCTAGCGGCCATCTTTTTTTTCTTGGATGGAAAAAATCTTGGAAGTTTTAAAATTTTGAACGGAAAATTCCATGCCATGCTTTAAATTTAGAACAAAGTCCTCCATTTTAATTAAAGCCTTGTCTGGAAACCTGTAACACTAACTTCGCCAAATCACAAATATTAAAAAAAGTTAAACACAGAATATATTTTCAAGGAAAATTATTTTGCGACTTAATAAAATTTGTTGAAATTTTTTTGGTGGATATTTGAAAAAAACCTTGTCGAATTGGCGAAATGTTTGGTAAATTGTTGAAATAACGATAACTTTTTGCGTTAAAATGGCGAATGCAATAACAGACACATTTGGCAACTGTGTGAATGACTTAAGGGACTTCGAATCAGTCTATTCCGTCACAAAATTAGAAGATATCCTGCATGCATGGAGGTACTGAAGTTTCGGCAATTTAGATCAACAATTGAACATTAAGCATGGAGGAAAATCTGTTTCACCTTAACAAAAAAATAGCAGGATAAGCATAATAATAATTCGGATAATTCAGAAATGAGGAAATTTTGTAGCCCGATATGAAAATAAGCGTATGCCAATAAACAAACAGTTAAAAACACTATTTAATTTGCTCAGGTATTCTCGGAATCTGGTTCCTCAATCCAAAAATTGCAGCGCTAGATTTATTCAGACACTAACTACCTTTAGGATCGACTCAACAAAGCTAACTAGAGCCTTTCTAAAGGGTGTTTTTTTATTGAGGTATAGAACTTCGAATTGAAATAAAACACAAGAAAATCGTTTTAATATCCATCAATTTGGCTTTATTGGAAGGATAATTGTATGCCATTAATGTTTAAATATGATTTCGGGCATGTGGCCGCCTCGGCTGGCTCGAATAAAGCCATTTCTACAGGTCCAACTTTCAACCACAACTCATCCACATTCATGCCATCCAATTCGGGAACAAAATAGTCGGTTATCATGGCTCTATACCGGTCTCCATTAATGGTAACTGACTCTCCAGCATTATTTCGGAAGAAGTATGGCCCAATGACTCCACCAGCCCATAGAGCACACCAAACTGTCAGTTTTTGTGGATGTAATGGCATAAAATGGACGGAGCTTGCGGTGAACTTCGCGAACTGAACCATTACTTTCGAAATAAATTTGCACGATTTGCAAGCGTTGTTCTTTTGTCAACCTGTTCATGATGAAATGGCAAACCAAACTAAATATTAATCACTTGACAGCTGACAAAATGGCCGCCAGCTAAAAAAGTGATGCCAACTTAAAGTTCTATACCCCAATAAAAAACACCCTTTAGAAGAATTAGAAAATTCTTTAAAACGTTGTGCAGCAATCCCCACTTGGGCAGAATTTCACATGTTTTTGACACACAAATTTAGGACCCTAGAATCAATGGGTAATATAAAGCCCTCTCAAAAAATTATCTGCCACGATCTTATTATGGCAAAAAGGACACACGTATGTATTCTTGACAAACGAATGGTTCACACAATTCATATGTCACCGGGCTTTAAAACAACCAAGAAATAATATTGTGCGAAGACTCCCATACAAAAAAATAGTCCAAACTGCCATCTTAGTAGAGAAGAGCACTTCGTTGTCCAAGATTTCTAGAGAAAAGCATTAGCGATAGAATACACATCTTAAAGTTTCACATTTGTGCAACGGTTTTCTCTCTCCGATCATGGAGTCCGATATTGTAAAAGTAAATACACCTGTAGAGAATGTAAGCAAATACAAATTCATGTATATGTCCTTTTTGTTAGTTTCTTGACATTTAAGTAAATACTGAACTTTTCTTAGGAATCGAAATGAAAGACGGTACCGGTACAAATCCCTGAACAATATCCTCGGAGGAAGACATTATTTCGTAGCGGTGAAACTTTATGAATGAATGAGACTTACGCCAAAAAAATATGTTGCGTCTTACGACAGCACGAGGAGAGGTCTTATGTCCCTAATCATATTTGGGCTTTATGACAGCTTTACACAGCATTTTTTGTTAATAATTTGGCAACTTTACTTATTAAAGGTGGTTTTACACGACATGTATTTTACATATGTCATGTCACTTTTGCTTATGAAAAATTTTTGCATGTCGTGTGAACCCTGTCAAGAACGCCATATGCACAATGCATTATGTAATACATATGTAAATTTTTGAAATAGAGCGTGTTCTATTTTGTTATGTAAAACCGTATCGCATCAGCTGTTTTTTGATAAACAACAAAGCGTTTTTGGAAGGAGACCAATTTTAACGAGTGGTAAAATTTAATTAAAATGGAAAAACAACACGGAAAAATAAGTAATTTATTAGCAATTCTAAATAAAAGTATTAATGAGTTTTTTATAATTCTGTTGCAGTTGGAGTGGTCTCAAGAAGCTATTGTGAAGCTCACAAAAATATTGTTTTTTATGCCTTCGCAAAGGGATGACTAGTTGTACACTGCTGCATCGTTCGCCCTCCCATTGCACCCAACATTTACATATATCCATTTCACAAAAATTATAAAATTCTGTTCTGTGACAAAAAATTAAAAGCCGTGTTTTTTTCATAATTTTGACAGACGGGTTAAAAAAGTGACATGCGATATGTAAAATACATGTCGTGTAAAACCACCTTAAGCAAAATCATACTAAAACCCTGTGCGATTTTATTACTTAAGATTTATATTTACTATCGCATTTGGAATCAACGTTTCGAAAAATGTGACACTCGTTCCATAGTTTTTTATTTTTCCTTTGGACTTTTCCAGCTAAATGGTTTTTTTCCTTTAAGGAAAACGAACATTTGCAAAACAAGACTATTGACTTTTGTTGCGGACCATAGCCAATTATAGGAAAACATTCAAAGCACCTTCAAGAGGCGAGGAATCCATAGTAACTACACCATCTGTCCTCTTGAAAACACTGTTTGACCCTTGAAATTTATGGAATCTCCAGTTCTATGTGAATAACCCTCAAAGGAAACAATTTATTATTTCATTACAATTACATGTATCCCAAATCTGCATTGTTAACTATTAAGGAAGAACATGAAAGTTTTTTCGATTAAAGGTTAAGCTGATCTGAAATGCAAACAACCCGTAGACATTAGGGTGTCAACATTTTATTTATAAAATTTCCCACAAAAATGTAAATGTGATCTTGTTTCCTTCTTAAAGGACTTTCCAAGGCCATACTTGTTTGAACAATTCATTTTCGTACATTTCCAACAACGGCAATATAGAAGAAGAATATCTGCTGTTTGATTTTTCGCTTTTTAAAAACTCTCGCTGCTTTTGAATGAAACTACAACTGTTTCGCTTCATACGAGTGAGTATTTATTACTGTATTCAGTTGTCTGGATGTTTTGTAATGCACCCAGTGAATACATGGAACATACAATCAGTATGAACCTTGAAATAATACTAAAGAACCAAGGAATTGGTGTGGACTATTTATACCAATCATAACAATTGTTTTACTTAGGTACTACATTATAAATTCTATTTATATTCTAGTGTGTGTGTTTGCGGTTGCGCGCCGTGTGTCTTATCGCGAACCATTTTCTTCACGTGGCTGCGTTCAGGGCTACCTGGGGTTATCCCATGCCCCTTTCCTCCTTATCGATGTGCATCTATTTGCTCGTCACCATGCAGGTACATTTGTTATCGGTGAGAGTGTACACACTCCGAAATGTAGATACTACAACAGCACAATCCAACCACACCACAAGAAACGTGTTCATCTTTGAACAGCTTTAAAAAACTCTCAAATATTGCCATGCCAATTAGTGACATCTGGAGAAGCACAATCATGCATCAGAAAACGACTTGCGACGTCTGTCTTTGTATGGTCTTTGGCAGTATTAGTTTAGAATCAACCGTTATTCCATTTTAAGGACAAGTCAAGTTGTCGAGTTTTAGCTTAAATCTTGCACACAGTATACTCGAAAGAACCCGCAGTAGCTTTTTTTGGCTAACACTCCGTCTACATAGTCTAAAACATTTAACGACTAATATCAGACTGTAGAATTCCTTGCCTACATTTCACAAGGTTTAAAACCAAATGTGGCTTAAAAGTCTCTAAAATGTGAACATTGTCTTTATTGTATAAATAATTTAACTATCAATATCTGGCTGTGGAGGTTAAACACTTGAATGCTTCTTTCGACACTGTATTTTCATCACCCTGTATTTGCAAGCCCAGAACATCACTCGTAGAGTTTAACGACAATGTTGGATCAGGTGAACGTCTGACCCAACAGGTCGACAATGAAAATAAGAAATAGAGAAGGAGATACGACTTTGGCAACTTTCCATCGTGAGGGATAAATACCAGCACTGTACTACATGTTGAAAATATTACGCAATGGACAAGCTAGCGTAGAATAGCATTTATATAGGACAAGTGCTGAAATACCACCCGGGTCCAGAGTTTCAGTTACGTTGAGATTTGCAAGAACCCGTGTTCGGAAAAATATCTGTGGCATCGAACTAGATACGTTTTCAATCACGGAAAGTGGTTGACTGCTTTTTGGCAAAGTTAAATTCTTTACAAACATTTCAGCCTGAAGGTTAGCTTTGTCAACCGGGTCAGTGAATATCTGTTCATCGTTAACGAGAGTTGGGATAGAAAATTAAGTTAGCGTAATTTTGTGTACTTTATTATAAATCGCCGAGGTTTCAATCATCAGACTAGCCTTCGTTCTTCCATATATTGCAGACTAACTCATTTAAAGTCTTCGAAAAATATAAAAGAATATTTTATTATTCTGAGTGTAAGAAATTGGAGGTCAAGCGCAGAATGCCGAAATCCTGGATTAATACCATAAACTCTGCTCAGGGTGTGAATTAACACATAAATAGGCAAGTACGAGTATGTATTTTGAAGAAACTGACAATAAGGACAATCAATATTTTTTTTTTGTAATATCTGTTTTGTTTAATATCTTCAATAATGCGAGAAAAACATAATGAAAAATAAGTAGTAAAAACTAAATTCTACAAAACTTTGTTATTGTGCATATTTCAGAAACTGAAACATTCCAATTGAAAGAAAAAACGTATCTTGTTTATCAGTTCCCGAATTATATCAGCAATGAGTCTACAGTGGCAAATAACGCGAGGGCATGACAAATGCGTTTCATATACCAATTTGCCGATAAGCTGTTTTGCATTTCCACAGACATTTATGAGACGGACATTAACACAAATTATACTTTGTTTGATTTCAAATATGAGCTCAAAATATTACTTACGAAATTTGTTTAGGACGGTAATGACAATACGATTTTGTTTTGATCTTTCCTTTTCGACAAGTTAAAGTCGGTGAGGTAATGTTAAGCATATTTTGAAATTCAAATATTTACTCAAAAATGTTGACAAAGCGTAGGCGTTTTCTTATCTATAGGGCACCGAAGGCAAATGCATATATAAGTACATAAGGCAACTCAAACTACAAACTAATACAGGGTTTTCCAACATGAGGTGTTATTTTGGAATTCAAAGTAAATGGAAATTTTTTGAGATAATTGATCGGATGATTATTTCATAATAAAGAGGAAGGTATGCCTTAATACTGAAAAACAACATCAGCCAAATGGCCACCACGACCACGCATACAGGACCATATCCTTTTCATGAATTTTCCATAACCAAACTATGTCCTAGATAGCCTCAAGAATTTTTTATTGAGGTATTGAATCGACACTGGGCTGTTGGCGTAGACCTTATCCTTCACTTGGCCTCAAAGGAAGAAGTCACAAGGTGTTAAATCAGAGATAACACAGTCCGGAAACTTTTCACGTGAAAGAGCCATGGTTTCGTTGCTTGTATGGCACGTACCGACATTGAAATTAAACGGCGACCATAAAAAAGTAATCAATCATCTCTCGATAGCGCATTTCATTCACCGTAACTGTTGATCCAATCTCATTTTCGAAAAAGTAAGGTCCAATGACCCCGCCGGACCATAAACCGTAACAAACAGTCACACCGTGAGGATGGAGAGGCTTCTCAACAATAACTTTTTTTCCGAGCACCAGGTCGACAATTTTGCTTGTTGGTGTAGCCACCGAGTTGGACCTCATCAGTCAAGATGATTTTTAGATGGAATTCCGGACCATGTTCGTGCATTTCAAAGACCCAATTAGCAAAGACACGATGTTGTTGATGAACGGCCGGCTTGGGTTCTTGTGTAAACTGAACTTTAAAAGCCTTTAGATGCAAGTCATTACGCACAATACGATGTAATGACGTTTGTGGAATGCCCAATTCCAAAGAACGACGAGGAATGGAGAAATCTGGGTTTTCATCAACACTTTGGGCTACAGCAGCAATATTCTCAGTTGTTCTTGAGCGACGTGCACGGGTTTTATTCTTCACATCACTAACTTGTCCCAACAGCTCGAATTTGTCCACCAATTTCTGTATTGCGGTCCGACAAGGTGCTTCACGACTGTGTGACTGCAAGCTTTTCACCATTTTTGTAGTGAATTTTAAGAATTTCAATGCGTTGTTGAAGCGTGTATCGTTCCATTTTTAGTAATGGCGTAGTTTCTTGTCAAATGTCAAAAGAATAGAAGCTTCAAAGGTGACATCGATCGAAACACCGGGTGATTCAAAATAACACCCCTTGTTGGAAAACCGTTTATATACCAATTCCCTCTGCCTATAGAGCACACCAAATAGTGACTTTTTGAGGATGTGACAGCGTCTTAACAATGGCTTGTGTATTTTCATTACTCCATACGTGGCACTTTGTAATTAACGTACCCATTCAACCAAAAGTTAGCTTCATCGCTAAACAAAATGTTCTTGTGCAAATCGGGAACGGTTATTTTGGTAATACATTTGCACGATTTGCAAATGTTGTTCCGTAATAAGTCTGTGCACTATGAAATGGCAAACCAAACTGAGCCTAAACTCCGAAAGAAGTGCGGCCTCATTGAAAACCACACGTTTACAAAAAAGCAACCAGTACATGTGTATATGTTATATAGTAACACACATCACTGCTCATTTTGGGAATTAAAATCATAAACAATGGGCACGCCACGAGTGTAAAGGAGTTTCACTCCGTGGATGTTGTGCCCAGTATAGTCGGATTTTGTCTTGGTGTTACCTAAACAAAGATGTTGGCTCCGAACTGTCCAATTTTTAAAACCTGCATTAGGTTTAAGATGGATATTATCATTGGATCAACCCTATGTACTCGTATATGAGCTATGGAATAATTCCACTTAACATATAAATAAGTTCTCCGTTTTTAACATAAACAAGTGGACAAATAGTAAGTTCGGCCGGGCCGAATCTTATATACCCTCCATCATGGATCCTTAAAAAGTCAATAAATAAGAAAACTAACTGAGTTTTTGGGCCGCTCGTGACCCGATAGTCCCAGGAACCCGATCACAAATTTTATCCAAATCATGAAAATAAATGCATATTTGGGTTCGCGAGAAAATTTCGTTGCATTTCGATACCCATATGTCCATGTTTGTCAAGGGACGGTTTTTGGGCCGCTGGTGACCCGATAGTCCCAGAAACAGGATCAACAAATTTAGGCAAATCATGAAAATAAAGGCATATTTGGGTTCGTGAGTAAATTTCGTTGCACTTCGATACCCATATGCGCATGTTTATCATGGGCCCTTTTTTGGGCCCCAAGGGTCCACGGAACCCATGAGCACGCCCATTTTTGGGATTTTTTCCCCATCTATAAATTATATAAACTTAGAACTTAGATGTAGTGAAAAAAAATATTTGAAAAATTTGATTATGGCCGGGATATATTTAGTCCCGTAAAGGGGAACTTTTTCCCCTTTGGTCCGATATTGCCCATTCTCGAACTTAACCTGCTTATGGGCAAAAATTTCAGCTTCTTAGCGTTGGTCGTTCGCACTCTATCGTGATTTCAACAGACAACAGACGGACGGACATCGCTAGAATGTCTTAGAATGTTACACTGACCGATAATATATATACTTTAATATATATACTTTAATATATATACTTTATATACTTTATATATATATGCGAGATCACTCTTTCGAGGTGTTGCAAACGGAATGACAAACTTAGTATATACTCCATCCTATGATGGAGTGTATAAAAATCATGAGAGAGGCATATGTCTAGGAAAGTCATTAAGTACATTAGGTGATACATTAAAATAATGTGTCTTATAAACTGAAATTATAATTATTTTAGAAAATAAATACGTTCAGTACGGCGGTCTGTTGTTGCTTTTGGCCTACATACCGAAGTATTATAATTATTGTAAGGAATGAGAAAAATAATATAAACAAAACCAAGGTCCGTGTAAAATAAGGTGCCCAACCGTCTAACCTAGAAATTTCTAATGATTTGGATAGAATTGGTCAATACGCAGTGGGCTGGAGGATAATAATTTTGCCGTTACTGTTATTAATTTTTGTCATCAATTAATGTATTTTTATCTGAAACGAGAATCATTTCATGAATAATAGAGCACGTAAATAAAGTCCTTCTTTCATCGACCTTTGGATTCTGTTCACGGATAATCATTGAAATAATTATGAAATATGTCATATGCCATTTTTTGTTTTAATTTTTAATAGCGAATACATGTAAGAGTGGGTCGAGACAAATATTTGCTGCGGACAAATAAAATATGCCTATATTCTTTAAAAGCTCCGTAAGGAAAGGTATGGCATCGTCATCTTTCACGTTCTCTGAATTTGTAACAAAATTATGGAATCCTCGCTTTTGGGTAAAGTACACGGAAAAGATTATTTCTCTTAGTCATAAAAACTAGATTCGGATTCGATTTAGAACACTTGTCCATATATTCCTGTAATAAATGTGCCTGGTCGTACTTTTAGGACTTGCCGGTCCCAAACCCGGATAATGAAAGCGTAGATGGCTTACAAACCTTCGTAAAACCCAAATTACAATGAAAAGAAAAATAAATGGTAAAAAAAAGGACTAATATTGACGACCAGCGTTTTAGGGACATTGAAAAATACAAGGCGGGAACATAAATTAATCGTTTTTAATGAAAAGTCTGGAAGACCAGTAAACTGTAATGTTTATTGGAAATTGGTCAACGTCGGACTATGTTCTGATTTATCGCCCATGAATTAAGAGCGGTGAATTTTATCAGTCAGATCAGTCCATGTTGTCCTTCCATTTGGTTTCCAGGGAAGTTCACGAGGGTATTATTAAATTTGTACAAGACCTGGTACTTGCGGTCCTTATTTAAATTTCGCTGATACAAGAACATACACAATTGCTCCTTTTTTCAAAAAAAAAATTTAAAAAAACATATATTTTATAAAAAATTTATATTGGCAAGTACACTTGAAGTATAGGAAATCCTGGTATTTAGTCTTAAATGTATTTGGCGGTCCCCATATCTATTAATGTTTCAGGCTTCATCTATTTCTCATACAAATTTAATAGTCTTTAATATTTGTTGACTATTTTTCATTTGATAAATACGCAACAAATTATTCTAAATGCGAGTTCTACAATATTCAATGCATAGAAAACTTCGGATCCACCGATTTTCAAAAGTAAATTTCCAACTATCCACACTGCCGAGTTTTAACATTATTTTCGGGTTGACCATTAGCTTTCATATCGCCGTAAACATGACTATATGAGAGCTTATAACATGAATTGAAAGGGTAAAGAGACAAAACTTAGATTTTAGTTACTGTTCGGCAAACATTTTAAAGTTATAGTTCCCCAGGCATGTTGTACCTATTGCACGTGAGGGACTGGGTATATTTTAACAGATACCCAACTCAACGTTTTTTAAAGTGAATATTGTTCTTGAATTTACACAGCTTGTGATGCTGATTCTAATTGGGATTTCGATGAACCGAACTTTTTGCCGTTCCAAAGTCTTACCGAATGCTATCCGAACCAAATCTGTACATACTCTGATAACATTCTGATGAAATTATCATGATTTTCCAATTCATTGATTGCGACCCATTCTAATATATAAATGCATTTTACAATAATGACATTTAATAATGGAATTACAAAAATTTGATGCTTACGAAATATATGTATGTAAAGGGTCTGCCATTTAACGTTTTTTTTTCAACTAGTGCTTATTTCGTTTTCGTTATCGGGCCATGTTAAACAAATTTTTTTTTACAAAAATTTAAGAGGAGGATATTGGCAACATTTGGTTGCAACAGGACGGCACTACGTGCCACACAGCTGAAGCTACACTCGATGTTTTGCGCCCAGTTTTTGAAGATCGCATTATCAGCTGCATAGCTGATGTCGTTGGGCTACTGCATGGCCAGCCGAGGCAGCCATTTGAATGAATTTTTTTTTCCATTTGTTAACCGGAAGGATTGTACTTTCAAATAAAAAAGTAATTTGAGAACATATTTTTTTTATAGAATTTTCTCAAAAAAAAAAAAAAGTTATTTGGCGGACCCTGTATATGTATGCATTTTATGGATGTTATGTTTGGGTTAAACATTGAGGTTTTATTATTTTGTAATTATTTACATTTAAATGAAAACAACTACAGAATTTAAAAAGTATTTAAGTTTATTTATTTGTTTTTTATTACAATACAAAGTAAATTTATATTCTCATTTTGGGTCCAAGGATAAACCGGATGACACGGACAATATGGCTAGATTTTTGCAGCGAAAGACCAAAGCCTATGGAGGGAATCGAACCCACAACCACCACGCTGATAGGCAAACACGCTACCAACTCGCTCACCGGGGGCACTTATCAAATATTTAATCAGTTGCAATATACAGTTATCAGTTTTGGGGAATGTGCTTCTTAAAGGTGTCCAATAGGGTGGAGTGAAATTCAAAAAAAAAAAGTTAACCTCGGAAAGAGATGTAGTCTGGGGTCCTAATGAGGGGAAAAATAAAGAAAAAAATTTTAAAAAATTTTTAGGGTCGCGCCACTCTCTCGAAATTTGGAAATGATCGCTATTTTGGCGTTGATTTTAGAAAAATCCTAAAAAGTTTTATGTCAATAAATGTTTGCAATAGCGTAAACAATGAAATAAGGGCATGAACAAATTTAAAAAAAAATTTCTCATTGTTCAAAAATTTCAAAAAGTAAAATAAGTCAAATCGTCCTTTCTTCAGAAAATTGACTGAACAATGAAATCGCCACCAAAGCAATAAATATTAGTCGATTATCCTCATATTTGCCTCAAATACTTTTGTTTGGGCACTGAACAAGCTCAAACTTTTAAATTTCGAATAAGTTAAGTCGTTAATTTTTAGGATTTTTCTAAAATCAACGCCAAAATAGCGATAATTTCCAAATTTCGAGGGAGTGGCGCGACCCCTAAAATTTTTTTAACATTTTTTTCTTTATTTTTCCCCTCATTAGGACCCCAGACTACATCTCTTTCCGAGGTTAACTTTTTCAAATTAAAAAAAAAGCATGTTTTCACTCCACTCTAGTGTCCAATCTGCAGTTTTGTTAAAAAAAAGTGAATTCCATTACAAAGAATCGAGAACTCGTAAGACATCAAAAATCGATTAACACCGTGGTAAGATAAAACAAAAGGACAAATTTCGATTCCGCAATAGATTTGATATAAAAAATATGGATAATCTAATCAACACAACAAGAAAAAGAGAATTTGTTAACGAAATCGTAAACAACATGTAACAACTATAAATATAAAACTCTTGCGTGACTGACTGATTCATGACTGTCCTGACCAAACGGCTGAAGCTAGAGATGGGACGAAAATGGGGAAAAACTGGATAAAAAAGGTACAAATGCACACAAATTCGACTAGCAACTGCAGTTGGAATTGGGTTGTAAAGAAGATAAAAAAGTGGGAAAAACTACATCAAATTAACATGAGAGGCGAACAACTGAAAGAAAGGGATAAAGGGACAAAGAAGGAGCCATCGCAAGTAAAAAAATTAAAGAGTTATAGAAAGAGACAAAGAGGTCCAAAACGTACCAAAACGGGATAAAAAGAGACAAAAGGTGGGGGAAACCAAATAGTTTAATAAAAAGAGCTGACAATTCGAAAACACTTAAAAGACGACAAAAATAGTCGTCATAGTCATGTAATAAGTAAGTAAGAAATCATTTTAAATTAGCGGGGCTTATCAAAAAGGTAGGGATTAAAAACCTTCAAAATACATCAGAAATGGTAGGAAAATAGGATGAATAGCAAATCGGGAATATAATCTGAAAGTCGAACTCATATTACAAACTTGTCAGCTATGACCAATCGTTGTTAAGTAGCCATTGCACTTTTCAGGTTGGCAGCTGTGAAAACGCATATTCAGATTTGTCGAGTGATTTATTCAAAGTTTTCAGCCCAGATATCCACTAAGAACGGGTTTATGGAAATTCCGATTGGATGGGGATTAAAATTGAAAAAACTGGGAAAAAATGAAAAAACGGTCAAATATAAAATAGAAATAATTTACATACATTTGTACGTGACTTATTCATTACTGATCTAACCAAACGATTTAATCTAGAAACACAAAATTTGAGGAAATTGGCACAAACGTGTCCCCAAAATACAAAATAATCAAATATTAAGATTGGTCCACGAATACAACTGCCAATAACAGATGGAAACTGGATGAAAAAGGGGCCAAGACGGGATAAAAATGTTGAAAATGAGACAAAAAAAATGTGGAATAGGTAAAATATAATGGAACGTACCTGTACGGACGAAAGTTGAAAAGACAACTCACTCATTGAGTACTTGTTAGATACTGATTTTATTTTGTTAATATTTCCTAAAACTAGCATACATTTTCTTAAACTAAACTAATCCTAAAGAAGGAACGAGAACGCGATAGACGCATGCGTGGGGTTGATTTTGTCAACCCACACACGCGTAACATCTTGTGGAAAATTCCACTCGTTATCATGCTCGTCCCTTTTCCTAAAAATAGCCCGCCGCTCTATACCACACACGCATGTTGTACTGCCTGCTTATCTTAAAAAACCCAAGCTACAACATACTCACATGCATTGAATATATCCAAATTACAATTGTATACATTATTTGAATACATACAAACTACAGTACAGTTTTACACATTGTTTTGAATACATTCAATTACCGAATCCAACACAATTTTATACCTTCAGCAGAAAAGGAAAAAACACCATGTGAGGATTTAAAGAAATCTGAACAGTACCAAAACGGGGCAAACAATTCGAGGATACTGAGGAGACTACAAAAATGGTAAAATATAGAGGATGTGGGAAAACGGTTTCAAAACAACAATAAAGGGCGATAAGTAGAAAAGGAAATAAGAATTTCGAAATTGTTGCCGGCTAGATAACAGAATTTACAAAAACGGGCCAACATTTTAAAAATTAAAAAGTGTGAATAAATATTTAAAATTAATGTCTGGAAAAATGTCTTTTGATCCCGTACAAAGTTGTTTTTTATAAACCAAAGTAAGTAAACAAATATTTTGTCTGCTATATAAATTTAATAGTGAATACAGGTACGTAGTTTTTTTTCTGCATGGAATAGTGCAATGAACATTAGGTAGAACCAGTGGTATTAATAGCGGTATTTTTAGTTTGTTTCTCGAACCACGATTCGTCATCTGAGACGATGTTAAACACGGCATTTGAGCTGCCGCGATTGTATGTTTCCAAGGATGCCTTAATCTCACGGTACGTCACATGTCGGTCTTGCTTTATGAGAACGAGCGGCAGAACGAGCGAAGTTGGTCGACCTTCACGAAATTCATCCAGAAGCGAACGGCGAGACTGAACTCTTGGTACCAGCGTTTTCGGATGGTGTTGATGGTTTCTGATGGTCAAGTTGAAAAAAAAATGTTTTGACAGAGATGAATTTTTCAACACACTGTACACAAAACTCAATGACAAATGGCAAAACGTACTGAGTGAAAGTTTGCTAAAAAAAATGTCAAACTTTCTAATGGAAGTTCTAGATGGCATTTATCAACACTAGTACTGCCAGGACCAGGAATAAAAATTGCAACCTTCGTATCAGCGAACCTTGATGAAGTAGTTCGTATTTGTTTCTTTAAGGAAATAGATGCAAAGGTTTTGTTTCGTAAAAAATTATGAAGCATTCTGTTCACAATATTAGCTTTTTTTTTAAGGTAATTTATTCAGTACATGAACTAAATGTGTAAAATATCATACAACAAGGATTCATCGAAAACATTCCCTGGTACCGATTACTGGCATCAGGATTCGTCGCAACCTTTACATTGACATTTAGATAGACCGTACATCGGCATAATAAGGTGAAGGTACATCTCATCCTTTTGGTTATGATGCAAATAAATTTACCAAACTATGTATTAATATTATCCTCTGGCACAGTGTGATGTCACAATTGTGTATCTGCCCTGCCATTTTTCTCTACGACAGTCCTGTTAATTGCCAACCCCGAACTCGACGTGTGCTTCCTGACATTGTGATAACTTTGCTCACATTCGTATCCCAAGTTATACTCGCATAAGCCTACCCGCCCTCTGTGATTTATAGGCAAATCACAAAATGTTTTATGTTTATGCTGTTTTTATTGCTGATAAACTTTGGCAACATTAAAGATACACTACAAGGTGGAACACACTGTCGGAGCACCTTTTAACAGCCAAGGATTACATTGAGAGCAGGTGCTGAAAATCGTATTACACTCGCTTTATCTGTTTTCCGAAGAGATAAATAAATATTCATTTGAAAAGGAATCTTCCAACGGAAACGGTAATGGAACACTACACGCCTCTTCATCGAATCCTCCGTCATTGTTTAAAGCTCCCTTATTAATCCGACTTCTTACACTAATAAACCCCAGGAAAACCTGTTAAAAATGGCAACACTTACGAGCAACGGAATGTGTGGTGTGGAAAAGTTTAGTGGTTTCGGTGTAGT
Source organism: Hydrotaea cyrtoneurina (assembly GCA_958296145.1). Lineage (NCBI taxonomy): Eukaryota > Metazoa > Arthropoda > Insecta > Diptera > Muscidae > Hydrotaea > Hydrotaea cyrtoneurina. The sequence goes on along the minus strand of OY282515.1, from coordinate 54,817,874 downwards.
AATCCAGCGTAATTCGTTGTCAAGGTTACGTACACATGCCGGGACGTCAGATGTGCAATTAACACACAGCAATTTCAATATGATAAAGTACAGAAGATATGTATGTCGGCGGACATGGCATTAGAGTGTACAGCAAATTATAGGGCAGCAGATATGAAAACGGGAAAAATTAATGGCAATAGTTAACATCATTAATTGGAATTTAAATATGGTGGCAATTGCTGGCAGTGCGGGCTTACCTGAAATGTCGATACAAAAAAAGTTGGTAAGAGCCAAACCAGTGTTGTTACATTCTGAATAAGTTTACAAAAGTGTTTAGTTTAAAGATTTAATATTTAATCCTAACAGTAGGATGACATGTGAGTTCAAATCATTGAGTAATTTATAAAAATTATCTACTATAACACAGAGAAGAAGGCCTGGAGTCGACACATCCTGTTGGATATAAAGGACCAATCACCAGCTTAACGGATATCTCATGACTAACGAAACCACAAAAAACATTGTTCGCATTCGTCCGCCAGTTACAACCACTATAGACAGATTGAGAAATGCAATGAACTAGATACGGAGAGTGGTTGAATACCCGAATCAACGGGATCAGTGAATATCTAGTTATCGTTGACGATAGTTGGGACAGAAGATGAAGAGTTGTCCCCCACACTGTTTACAAATGACAAAAAAAAACCATTTCTGAATACAAAATTGTCGTATATGTGGTTCTGAGAATCCTCAAGTAATTGAAGAGAGGCCATTACATCCACAAAAAGTTACTGTTTGGTGAGCTCTTTGGTCCGAAGATGTTATTGGACCTTACTAATTCAAAAACGACGAGGGAAAGACTGTCACTGTCAATTCGGAGCGTTAGGGTCGTATGATAACCGACTCTTTTTTGCCTGATAGTGAAGAATACGACTTGGAGAATATGTGGTTTCAAGAAGACGGTGCCACATGCAACACAACTCGAGCGAATATGGAGACATTTCCTGGCCGCGTAATTTCTCGTCGTGGCGATATCAACTGGCCACCAAGATCATGGGATTTGACACCATTTGACTTTTTTGTTAGGCTACTCGAAAGACCATGTCTATGCAGATAAACCATTTACTCTAGAGCACTTAAGAACCAACATTCGTCAAGTTATGGCTGAGATACCGCCCAGTATGTGCCAAAAACTGGTCCAAAATTACCTTAAAAAGAATGAATGCCTGCATTACGTCGTATGGTGCTCATTTAAATGATGTCAACGTTCAAACTTTATAATAAAAAAGAAATATCATGAAAAAATTATATGTGTTTTATTTGTGTTTACTTTTAAAAAAACAGAATGGACTATTTGTCACAAAGAGAACTTCTAATAGCATAATGAAAAATCAACCCAAATTTGTGGCGATTCTTCATTTATGAATTGGGGAAACTGTTCACAGAGCCATTGCAGCCAATATGGATAAAATGAAATGTCCATATTGCTGGACAGACTTTGAAGATATTTTGGTATATTTATGTGTGTGGACGGCCGTGTAGTGCTAGGTAGTGTAACCCCAGTTTCAATACCGGGTAATTTTTTTTTTTTGCGGGTTATTTTTAATTTTGCCCCTTTGGGATTTCGGATACTTCGGAATATAAAAATTGTGTGTATTCACAGAGAGTGATGGTATATGTAAATCAAATTCCCACTTGTTTCGTTTTAGCAAACACAAATCTCAGAAAATTGTATCTCTTCTTCTGTCGTATTTTGTTATACAGCATAACTGTATATTAATACATACATATGTAAATTCAATTTAAAATATATTGTAAATATCGATACGGCCCACTGTTCATATCGATTAAACTGATTCTGACATTTAGCGTTCAGATAAAGTTAACGTCAATTCGGTGGAAATTCTATAAAATATTTAAAATGCTTCTGACTCTTCTAATTAGATGCCACAAGGATATAAATGAACCTTTTCCTTTTCATAAAATTAGTTCGCAAACAACGATACTGTTATGTCTAGCAAAATTACTCCTTTGATCTTCTTTACGCAGTGGTGTGAGGGTTACGGTTGGTAACATCAGATATGGACATCAACTATGACATTTTATACAGGGAACCCTGTCCCATTCACAAACACTTTTAACTCGAAAGCTTAACGGTAATGTAGTTACTTTGCACAGCATTTGGGATAATCCAATAATTGTCATACTCCATTAGAGGATTTTTTTTACAAAGGAAGGGTTGTCGCTTCCAGCATTTAAGTGAAAATTTCAAAAAGGTGAAATGCCTCTTAGCGACCTGCAACAATGTTGGCATACATAGTTGGCTGTGGCCACGTTTACAAATAGTGGGTTTGTGCTCAACATATAGATGGATAAAGTGAGATATAAATTATTCCTAATCGAGACGAAATTAATACTGAAAATAATTAATGAACAGTTTAATTAGTATTTCCATGTACGTTCATGAAAACCTCCAATACATTGTACGTACACCATTTGTCAGTAGACTGTAGACTGGGAAACAGGAATTGATATTTGTATCCCATATAAAATCACACAGCAGAACTCAAGCTCATCAAATATTTTCAGCGGCTGAATACTATGTAAAACCTCTCTAGAAAACCATTGACCGTTCGGTAAACACACTATAAAGTGAACGGCCCACTGATTCGTGAGAAGTTCCCCGTTACTTCCTTTATGGAATTTTCAGGGAAATAAGTAAGTGCGTTCACAATGGAACATGAGTCTTTGTATCTTTCCTTTTGTATGTACAGGGGATAGGATTATGACACTTTAAGTGTTTCACTATCAGCAGCCTGAGCTGTACTCGCGTATACATTCAATTGGAAATCGACGCTCGAACCCTTTAAGTGGTTCACAGCCTAAGTCACACACACATTCAGTCGAATGGATATCGATACTCTAATACTGCATGGGGTTGCAATAGAGCTGGCAAACTATCGATGGTACTATCGATAGTATCGATAGTTTGGTTTTCACTAGACTATCGATGGTTTTTTTTCGATAGCGATACTATCGTTGAAAAAATGGATTGCCGTATTTATTTAGTTAGTGGCGGCAACTTCTATCTGGCAAACACATCTAAGCGGCAGCTGTTAATTAATCGACTAAGATTTCTTCTGGATAAACGGCGTTGTTAATTAATCAACTTTGATTTGTGATATATATATGTATTAATAGCGCAATAGTAGAAACCAGCAATGAAAATGACGGCCAGGAAGCCAGCGAAAACAGCGAAACATACTTCGTCATGTCGTCTTTCATCTTATGTACCTTTCTTTTGTGCTTATTCCGTTTTTGTGTTGATGTTGAGATTAAATGGTTATTACATGTGTGATGTGTTTGGTTAATGTTGTGTTATTTGTATTTTTATTAAAATTCACAAATGTTTACAACAAGAATAACACATAAATACTCATAATACACAAATCAATATCATAGAACAATGTCAAAGAAGTTGTACGTATCGTTGAAAAATGAAATTTCACATTCCTAAATTATTCGATACTATCGATAGTTTTCCAACAAACTATCGAAAATATCGAATGGCGTGACTATCGATAGTTTGCCAGCTCTAGGTTGCAATGCGCTGTAACAAATGTTTGCGTCTGCTATATGTTTATGTATTTTTTGAATCTTTGTTAGTCTGTAGTGTATTTGTATAAATGTGTTAGTTTATTGATTCTTCGTATGGTGAAATCAATGTAGATATGTTGAAAGAGTTTTATTTCTGTTATTAGGTCTTTACAAAGTGAGTAATATCGCAACATTGTTTGTCGATCTACACTGATTGAAAACCCTTTATCAAACTAATGAATTCCTACTTACACTACTGTTTTCGACGATCATCAATAGTAGACATTGACCACTACAACAGGTATTCGACAAGAGCACGAGCTCTTTTAAAAAAAATTACATCAATTCAATTTAACCACCTGCACGTATGAGTGCAAGGCTTTCAAAATAATATTACTCATACGCTCCAAATATTAACTACCGTATTTGCCGGTCGATAAGACGCATCGGACCATAAGACGCACCCCAAAATTGTATCTATAAATTTTTAGAAATAAGTATGGTTTGGACGATAAGACGCATCGGACCATAAGACGCACCCTGATTTTAGGTCAAATTTTCAGAGTAAAAAGGTGCGTCTTATCGTCCGGCAAATACGGTAATGCTTTTCTACTATACAAAGCAATTTTAAGAATTATTCCTAGGAAGTTCATATATTCTAGATCTTAGGTACATGTTTGTAATTGATTGTTTCTTTGAATTTTGAACCTGAACAGGGGAAAAAGATTAAAAAATATTTTTTTTTTTGCGATTTTGGCCTTGAAAATTAAGTTTTGATATTATTGTTTTTTATGACAAAAATTCCAAAAGGGTTGCATGATATGAGCCTGAGAAAATGATTACTTTTTTGCAAAAATGACACCGAGGCTCCAAATCTTTGTGGGCTCATAAAAAAGTGCATGACTGTAGACAAAATTGGGAGACTTGAGTCTTTTTTTATCACGTAGGGTTTTCCGTATTAGGTTATATTTTTTAAATTTCAAAAATATGTTATATAAGACTCTGCGTTTTGTACAGAATTAACTAATCAGCAACAATGAAAACATACAGGTAAAACATGTAAGTCAAAGTACACCACATCAAAAAGGATTCGTTTTATATGATTTCTAATTGATAATGATAACTAGGTGTTCAACCTCTGTAAGTAATCAATATTTTTGCAGATAAATATTAAAATTTTTGTTGTTACGTCAAATGACGTTTGCAACAATAATTCATAAAATTATAAATAGTTGTTAGTTTACTAAATTTGAATTTTTATTGGAATAGAATTAGAGAGTTGAATGAATTAAATTTTGTAAATGTATAGAAATCGTTAAAATTGAATTGAAAGTTGACTACACTGAAAGTAGTTGTCAAGTTCGATTTGTTCTTTTCTTTATTTTTTCTTCTTCTCCTTTGCTTGTTTCTAATTGTCAGAAAGAAGAGATAATTTTCGTCTGTCTAAAAACAACCAACAAGAATTGATACTTGAAGTCAAACTTTTATAGAATAAAATAATTGTTGTTATTAGAATTGTGTACAATTGCGTTTTTCTTGGCAATAACAATTGTTTGCGAGTACAATTATACTGTACACCTGAGCTGTTTGTACAACGGAATAATTGGTGGACAATCTTGATCTGAAAGTTGTGATCAAGAAGGAAAGTGAAAAACCTCGCTTTAAACATTTGTCATTTTTTTTAAATTATTTTCATTGATCTCTATGCAATATCTTCTTTGTAATAACTGTAAAACTTTCGTCGTTAATCCCATTCATAAAATATTCTTCAAAGACTGAACCAAAACTGGTAACTGGTGTTACTACACAACGATTTAATAGATTCATTGAACAATTTTATTGATTTTCTGCAGAATTTCGTTGATTTTGTGAAATCATTTTCACTTTATATATAAAACGTAATTTTTGTTTATGTTTATAAGAATTTGCATCACAATATAGCACACGATTACTTATTTCCGTTTACGTACGATCTTAAATTGAAATATTTTAGACGACTGCCATGGTAACTGCGAAAACAAGAAGAATTTCTGGGTAATTCAGAAATGAAAATTTTTTGATGGAGGGCATAAAACCGACTCATTATTTTTGTTTTGCGAACAATTCATGATTTCCCAGGACCCCTGAACAACAAACGCAACCACTGAGTAGTCTAATCATAATTGCAAACATTGGGATGTGACTGGCGGAATAGGACTTTTTAAATGAGTTCTTTAGCTACACTAGACTGGGTCGCACTATGTGAATCGAATAAAAACCACTAGGTGAAAAATATTGATTGCGCCGTAGACAATCTTTGTATTCGTATCGTCGGTCATTCATCTATATTCCATATTCCACCTAAAGGTACTTACAGGCTATACAACGAGTTGGTTGGTGGACTGTTTTAATGGTAGCTTCGCTGTACGATCTGAGTGAGGTGGATATATTTGGCTATTTTATGTTATTTAGACCACAGTAACTTACACTGATTTTTTAGTGCCCACAAATGTCCATTTATCGGTTCTGATAAATATAATTGATAGTTTTTCGAGCATCAAATTAGGTCAGAAAATTTTAAATATGTGATTAATCATTAATGTGATCATCCTTTATGACTGATATGCATAGTATTGCTCATGAACTTGATCTTAATTTTTTTAAGTTTCCTAAAATTGATTCAATTGATCTTCGGAGTTTTGATTGTAGGAATCGTAATTTTAATTATTTAATAGATTTTTTTTGCAAATTGAATTTTATTTACTTTTTTTTATCGAACGGAGAGCCCGCCACCACAATAAGTATCCCGACCGAGAGGGCACATCCCCATAACGTAGGGACCGCGTACGCACCGTGCCTGGCGGAGTTGTATACGAGGTGTATACAATTAAAACAAAACGTACAAAATTAAATACAACTAAGACTAAACATTAGTTAATTCTGGAATAGCATGTTTTATTTCAACAACACTCTTTTGAAAATCAATGTGTTCATAATACAAATTAAATTCACCACAATTTAATGGATTCGATTTAATGGATGAAAATTTGCATAATTTGATCTGCAATGGGGTAGACTAGGAGCATGAATATTGCGAGATAATCTTTGTGGAATAAAAAACTTCAGATTAGACAATAAAAATTGAGAATCAGTTTCTCCATTGATAAGATTAAATACAAATAGTTCTGCGACTAGACAAAGTAGGGAGACTAACCAGTTTGAGGCGATGTTCATATGGAGGGAGCACCAAATTTGAGTTCCATCCCAGACCACGAAAACAGAACAACAGAAATTAATTTTTATCAAAATGAGTTGGATAGTTCGGACTCCATACAACAGAGGCGTATTCCATAATAGGTCGAACAAGAGAAGTGTACAGTTGCTTCGTTATATATGGGTCCAAGAATTCTTTGGACCATCTTTTAAATCCGAGAATAGATCGTCCCTTATTTATGGTCATATTTATATGGTTAACAAAATTAAGTTTCTTATCCATAAGAACACCAAGTTCCAAAAAAGTGTTTATTCTGTCAATGACAAAATTTTCCAAAAAATATTCATTATTTATAAATTTACTTCTATAGTACGACATACATTTACACTTATTCAAATCCATTTTATTTAACCGACACTATTCACAAAAACGATCGAGGTCAGGTTCAAGTGCATTGCAACATTCATTTTTATCATAACTATAAAACAGTTTGACATCGTCAGCATACATTAAAATGTTACACTTATTAAAAATTTCTGGAAGGTCATTCATAAAAATTGAGAATAGTAACGGGCCTAGATGACTTCCTTGTGGCACTCCCGACGTAACAAATATGGGTTTCGATATGACGTGCCCAAATAAGACACGTTGCTCACGCGAAAAAAGATAAGATGAAGATAAGAATGAAGTTTAACAATGTTTTTGGAAAACCTTTTTAATACATTTTTATAAAATCCATTCTTCTTGGGTTTCAGTAATGAATTAAAGATAATCCGAAAGCATTTTGCGATTTGTTAAACCCAAAAAGACTTCGTGGGATTATCGTTATACTTTTCGGTAAAGCGTCAAATTGTGTAAATATATTCGTACTCGTTATTATAACACTGATTTCCTAGATTCTATTCAGCCAGGCATTGCAATGCATTGGCTTAATGCAGATAAACGAGAATGAGATTATGGGCGCTGTTTCTGGTCCTGAAAGCTGGATACCGAAAGATTTTCTAGGTAGTTTTTGAAATTATTTCTTCTCCATTATGTACTCTTTTGAGTCAAAAAAATTCATGAATGAGGGATCATTTATTGAATGGTGGACTATTTCTTTCGTTAACTCAATTTTTAAGTATGGAAATAAGTCGAACATCTACCACTATTCGCTTATATTGAAGATATCAGATATTCTTATCAGAGTATACATACATCACAAAAGAATATTTTCTACTGTTAATCCTTTTTTTGTCTAGTTGCATGGTCTTATCCAAAGCCTCTCTCGAGACAGTCTTTTGTCTCGAGACAGCCTTGACAGCCTGATTTAGTTTATTTAGATTTTTCGAAAGCTTTTGCTATACCATTTGAATTTATATGGTGGGTAAAATGGGACTTCATTGATGGCTCTGATATGTCTGGTGTACCTCAGTTAGTATTTTAGAGCCCTCTTGTTTAACTTGTTAATTAATGATTAAATACTATTTATGCTAAAAGTAAACTTATTAAATAGGTTCTTACAATTCTCGCCTTGAAATTCTTCAGCTTGACTTTAAATTAAATTTCCATTGCCATACTGATTAAACGTCATAGCTCGGAATTCATTGATCTATTGGTACAGATTTTACTTATGTATGACTTTTGTTCCCATTATGATCGAATTTTCAACCACTTAACTAAAACGGAAGAGTACGTATAAACCATTTTAAAAACCTACCAGGCCTGCTCTGAACCAACTCGAATTCTGAAATGGTAGCATCCCAGGTTATCAATCCATAATGTTCTTGTACCAAATAATTTGTGGTGCTATTAATTCTCCCTCTATATTAAATATGATTTAAATATGGTTAACAATTCGACGTGGGAAAATGTTTTAAAAATAATCATAAAGGGCTAGAAGTAGAAAAGGCAATAAATGTTTGGAAATTGTTCCGGGCTTGGCAACAGCAGTTGCAAAACGGAAAAAATTAGGAATATTACAAAAGTGTAAATTAATATCTACCGCCAGAAAATATACGATTAATTCGGTATAACGTATTTCTTATTTATAAACCAATGCAATTATAGAATATTGTACGCTTTATGCAAGAAGAATCTTCAAATCTTACTTTTCGATATTGACCGGTGCTACTGGCGGTAAAACAGCCTTTGTATTGCGAAAGCCAATTAGCGAGAGGACAAAAAGGTATGGAATTTTCACATTAACAAGGAATTGCCGAATCCACGCAAAGCATTATTAAATACATAATTTGTTTAAGAATATGTTTCAAATAGTAATATTACACAATTTTTAAAGTGGGCGAGAGGTACCAGAATAGGCCTGGCTACAGTTCTAAATTTTTCTAAAAAAAATAAATATAATAAAAGCATTAAAAGTACAGATTGGGAAAGAGTGTGATGTGCGTAGTAATATTATTACACTATTTCCAAAGTAGTCGGAATGCTCCATTTGTATTTTCTTAACAACTTTATTGTAGATGTTAGTTAATAATGGGAGTTTGAAACATAATCAACTATATATCACTAACTTTACTGTTTCGTAATACGTACAAAGTCAATAAAGTGATGTAAACAACACAAATTGAGAAAAAAAAATACAAAAATGTTCAGTGTTGCGTTTGATGACGATAACTGAAGCTGAAAACGCTAAAGTGCAGCAGATGGAGAATAATGTGCAAAGGATAGAAAGGAGAAAGTTAAGTGTTACCATCAACCCACTTGAGTTGCCTCAATCTTTGTAAGTACATACATAAATAAACTATTATTTCATTTTATTAATGAGAATCCTACTTTTCAATGGTTTGAAAAATATTACAGGGTAAACAAAACGGATGTGTTATCTTCCAATATGAAACCTAAAAGGCAAGGCGTTTGCTGTTTCTCCCGTTGTAAAATTAAGTGCGGCTCTACGCTTCTTTGCAGAATGCGGGTACAAACGGTTAAAATGTGTCTGAGCAAAGTTCTCACAGAAGTTATTCGTATATTTTAGGAGGGTGGTAACTTTCTACAGAACGGAAGAGAAAAGCGGAAAATTGCTTTAGCTTTTTATATAAATCATGGCATTCCGAGCGATATGGAAAGCGTTGACGGAACGCATTGCTCCCTATACCAATAAGCAAACGTGTTGGCCACACCATCCACTGACTCCTTTATGCCAATTAAGTCAAATATGACCTCTTCGGTTGAAGAAAACTTCTGCAACATATTGGAGCCTCCATCAGTTTCAAAATGAGTGTATACAAAACTGGAAGTTCATGAAATATCTGCATATGCTCCCATGACGAATTTATTTCGTACTCATCATACTGAAATACTCCAGAAACGGTTCATTTAGCGACCCACTCGTATTCATAGCTGCCAACATTCGTTCAAATGAAATACTTTTAATACAATCTACAAAAACTCAAACACACAGCCTCTTGTCAACAGCGGAGTTCCGTAAAAACAATCTGGATTTCTTCACGGTAGACTGAATTTCTCATCGGAGAAAGATGAAATCAATTCGAGTAATTGAGTGAATATTTCTTTGAAGCATTTGCGACACTTGATTGAAGCAAAAGTAATTAGACAGAATTCTTCCACAGTCACTAGTTATTAATGGCCAAAAGTACTTTCGGTTGAAGAATTAAATTGGTATGGCTTTTTCATTGGTGCGAGGATTCATTGGTATGTACAGACTTCTATCGACCGCAACAGGTCCTTTCCATATTGCTATTGATACGAGTTATTTAGATTGTTATCATTTAATTGTTACAGTTGTTCATGCTACTAAAACAAGGTTCATTTCAAACAAAACATATACTCGTGAGGGTATTATAATTCAGAATGGGGGATCACGTTTGTGACACTCTAAAGTGCTTAACCTGCCATTTAATGGACCGATTGGTTCATAATCACAAGCTGTTCCAAATTGTTGATCGGAGAATTGCCGGAATTATTCATCTCGAAAGTTATTGAAATTGTGAAACGGTTCAGATTCGGATAGATCAACTCAAAATATACCTAATGTTGAAAAATATAATAACATAATATGATTCAGCCTGTACTGCTGCAACAACGTTTCGATTTACCCTTGAAATATTCGCAGATTCTTAAAATTAAAAATCGCATTCAAGTAGACGTTGAAGTAGTACATATACATTTTCATTCAATGTCTGTACTACGGCATGTGTGTTTGTATCTTTCCGAAACATTGATTATTATTTTTACGACAGCAACGTAAAGTGGCTTCATTACATTTCCTTTAGTTGGCATTCCTGCAGTACATTTCACAGATTATCCGAATTTATTTCCAGGAATTGGGAGAAGTAAAAATGTATATACACATACTTTAATATTTTTTTAAAACATGGCGAAAGTTATGAATGAGGTTGTCGTAAAGACAACAGTTTCCATGTTAAATTTGCATATGTGGGCGGGCATGCAAAATGTTGAACTTTATAATTGAAATTGTAATGTAAATCCCAATGTCAGAATTTATGAGGGCGTTGTTTGGATAAGAAATGTAAAAAAAGTCCACGTACGTTCTATGTAGGCTGAAAATGCCTTCCAAGGGAATTGTTTTATTTTATTTAACCGGGGAAGAGAACACATTGTTACAGCATTAAACTTCGCATACATAATGCTGTAGGGTGTACACTAGACTGTTAGCGCAAACTATTTACGGAACATACATTTCAAAGCAATGGTTGATTTTAACAGGCACAGTGAGCCCTTGAAATCTTTTAAAGTTCGGGGTGATTCTTCGCTACAGTGGATTTCGAATTACTGAAAAAGGTGTCAGTAAAGCAAACTTCCTCACCCTACGGTTTGGAGGGTATATATCATTTGATACGAGGCAAAAGTGTAAATTATTGAAAAATTTCCTTTAGACCCTAGGTGTCTTTCAACCACATTCGATTCATGACTTTTCCCAGATTACATAAAATCTGGAGGCTAGAAATAACTTTTTAGTTTCCATTCAACTTTTTTATGTTTGTGTTGCATAGTGTTATAGACGATAATGAAACGAACAATATTACTTCAACCCAGCCCTGCCATTGAAGAAAACAATCTCAATTAGCAGGCGTTATTCATTGTGCTTCCCATTGTTAGGAAAATGTGGAGCGTATGAATGGTAATTATTTCTAAAAGTGACAAAATTGCACGCCTCTTGAGCCAGCCATTTGCTGGACAACGTGATTTTAATGTAACGTATTTCTTTAAGTCTACAAATCCATCCCTTGTAAATTCGGTGATACTTTTCAGTTTTCCGTTGTATTAACACCTTTTTCCGTCCAAGTACAGCACAGAGAATTAATTTTCGTGGTCCTGCATCTGATATTTCGAAAAAAAAGCCTAACGTTCGTCAGCCCATTACTTTTCAATTTTGTCCTTCCATTCCATTCGCTGTAATCAGTTCAGCTGTACATTCAAATGGTAAAATTATTTGGCCATTAAATAGTGATTTACTCTGTCCTGAGGAAATCGAGTTGGGACACTTTGATAAAACATTTGTCAATATTCTAATGCCGTTTGGAAATCGAACGTTTAACTGATAAATTTGTTTGTGTTTACTTCATCGCTGGTGAATTAGTTTGCTTTAGGGAAAGGGGAACCGCAATACAAATGAGACTTGCTCTTGTAGTGGTTTGCGAATAAAAAAGTAAGGAAGGTATTCATTTCACTAAAAGTTAGAATATCAACATTAATGCTTTACAAAATGATCAATTAGGTGAATGTAGAAGAATTCCATTCTTATATTAAATGACTTATTTTCTTTTCGACTGTACAGTTGTGCATTTTTGCTGCGGCCCCGTACACTTTTAAGGGTCCCAGTTGAATATAGCGTGAAATATTAGGGATGTAATTTTAAAACTGCTGTCTGTTTGCCTTTTTCGATTATGAGAAAACACCTGATACGAACTGCAAATGCCAAATTATAGTTTTAATGCGATTTAAATTGCTTCGTTGTAAAATAGAATTGTCTGTAAAAGGTAGATGTTGACAAATTAGGCAAATTAATTAATCAAATTACAACCACGTCCGCCTGTGCTTGTATCAATTATGACTTCGTTCATTTTGTTTTGTTATTGTGTATATGTTGAGTATCTGGGTAAATTCATAGCCAGAACATTTATATTAATACAATAATAAATTATGTTTTTACATTTATTAATTTGCATACTCTGTGGGTGACATAAGTACACAATTTATCAATTCAGACCGGTCAATTTGAAAAGGGTGTTGGTGTAAAAAGTTTTATTTGTGAATAAAACTGGTAGGCATTTATTAAAATTGTTACCTTTTTGTCTTCACTAGATTGGCTTTGTTATGGCATTTAGAATTAAACGAAAATGTAGTGAGAGTGTATGTCCTCAGTTGCTCCGCTGCCATTACATAATTGTATAATTTTGGGTTTCCCATTTAAATAAACTTTGTGGGTAACTCTTACCGACTTAAATCGGTTCTACAATCTGTTGTTATTACTTGCCCGCAACTTCATAGCCTCTTATGTACGATAAATAAGAAACTATCTAATAAAAATAGAACCCACAACCCCAACGCTGATAGGCAAGCACGCTACCAAATCGCCTACCGTGGATAAGAAACTGAGTCTCCAAATCGCGTATCTCATGTTTTAGGAATCGAACATTATACGCTGATGTTGCAATCATCAGTCCTGCATTTATTATTCCGGATTTTACAGACTATCAGATACTAGTAAGTTGTAATGCGCCTATGGCGCCCGTTAATTTGCTTGAGAAAGTATTTGTTACTTAATTTTAAAAATTTTGTAAAAAATATTTTGAGAAAACTATTTTGTAACAAAAAATTTTGTGAAAAAAAAAATTTTGCTGAAAAAAAAATTTTGTTGGAAAAAAAAATTTTGCTGAAAAAAAAATTTTTGTTGGAAAAAAAAAAATTTTGTTGAAAAAAAAAAATTTTGTTGAAAAAAAAATTTTTGTGGAAAAAAAAAATATTTTGTTGAAAAAAAAAATGTTTGCTGAAAAAAAAAATTTTTGTTGAAAAAAAAAAAAAAATTTTGTGGAAAAAAAAAATTTTGTTGAAAAAAAAATTTTGTGGAAAAAAAAAATTTTTGGAAAAAAAAAATTTTAAAAAAAAAATTTTGGAAAAAAAAAAATTTGGGGAAAACACAATTTCTGTACAAAAAAAAAATATTATTTTTTTATTATTATTATTTATAGAATTATTATTATAGAATGCATATTTAAATTCCTACGTACTGCGTGACAGAGTCAGTGAATCAGGGAATCAGTGTATCAGTGAATCAGTGTCGAGGGTAAATATATATTAAGATTCCTTTTTCTTGCCGATAAAATCAAATAAATTACATAAATAAAGCTGTAGTGTAATTTTTTTGGTGCTGGAATTGGCTTACGACTACCACCAGTTCCATACATGGAAATTATATGTTTTTACTAGGGTTGTGACGAATGTGGTTTTATAAATATGATTTTTTGCGAAAGCGAATATTTTCAAATATTATTATTTCCAAACGTTGCACAGTGTAACATTTGGCCAATCTAGAGGCACAAAAATCGAATTGTGAAGATATTGATTTCAAATTTGCATGTACGTTGCTAGCGATGTAGAAAATATTTTCCCAGAAAATGGGCTGGCCCCTTTTTTTAATAAAAATACAGAATAGAGGGAAAACTCTAATTTTAACGATTTTTTTTTATTAAAACATTACGTAAACCAAACAACAATAATGAAACCAAACAACTACAACAACAAACGAACCAGTGTTAACAAACACAGAAAAATTTCAAAGTATATTTTAATAAAATCGGCATCTTTTAAAGTGCAGTGTTTCATAATTTTTGGCAACTTTTGGCAAAAAATGTTCACTATTACTCCTAGAGGAGATACAACTCTAACTCCAGGTTACATAATTTTTGGTGGAGTTTAAATTACTTTTAAAATAAAAAAAAATGGTTAGAAAAGGTGCAGGAATAAACAAGCTACGAGCGTTGAAAGTGCCCCTATATTTAACAAACTATCATTATGGTATTTTTAAGATTAAAATGCCCAACTTTGAGCTACTATATGGTGAGAAATAACAGTAAACTATAATTTTGATGTTACTTTCTGTTAATGGGAATGTTTTTTATTATATACAAAAATATCTCGTCATTCGAACAACTTTAATATTTCGATTTTTGTCCCTCTAGATTGCCCAAATGTCACAGTGTGCGTTGTGAGATACGTAATCTTATTTTTTCGAATGAGACAGCGAATAATTAAATAGTTTTTCGCAAAAGTGAACAAATGTTTTTTGCGAATGCGAAAGCAACTTCTCAAAATGATGCGAATTATTCGCATTCGCATATCCGAAAGACAACTTCGTTACATCCCCAGTATTTACTGAGGGAGTATATATACGTAAGTCGGTTTACCCGACTAAAACTTTCCCACTTGTTTATGATTTTTTCGGTGCAACAAAAAACATTTTTTTTTTTAAAATTTGTTGCCCCCTGCTCTTAAACCATTTTTTTATATAAATATCATGTTCCCAACATTTTTAGCTCACATAGTTACCTCTAAATTGATAGATGGTTGGTCTCCTTCCAAAACTATAGCCAAATTAATAAAGGAGGTTAAAATACACCAGAAAATATTATAAACTTCCTTTGGACATAATGGATGTTGCATAGTTTAATGGGTTATTTTATCTTTAATTAATGATTTAATTTATCATAAATGACAAATTAATCGATTATTTTCATAACTAGTAAGTTGTAATGCGCCTATGGCGCCCGTTAATTTGCTTGAGAAAGTATTTGTTACTTAATTTTAAAAATTTTGTAAAAAATATTTTGAGAAAACTATTTTGTAAAAAAAAATTTCGAAAAAAATAAAATTTGTGGAAAAAAAATTTTTGCTGAAAAAAAAAATTTTTGTTGAAAAAAAAAATTTATGATGAAAAAAAAAATTTTTGTTGAAAAAAAAAATTTATGATGAAAAAAAAAAATTTTGTTGAAAAAAAAAATTTTTGTGGAAAAAAAAAATTTCGTTGAAAAAAAAAGTTTGTTGAAAAAAAAATTTTGTTGAAAAAAAAAATTTTTGTGGAAAAAAAAAATTTTTGTTGAAAAAAAAAATTTTGTGGAAAAAAAAAATTTTTTTGAAAAAAAAAATTTCTCGAAAAAAAAAATTTTAAAAAAAAATTTCTTGAAAAAAAAAAAATTGGAAAAAAAAAATTTTTGTAAAAAAAAAATTTGTAAGAAAAAAAAATTGGGGAAAACACAATTTCTGTACAAAAAAAATATTATTTTTTTTATTATTATTATTTATAGAATTATTATAGAATGCCTATTTAAATTCCTACGTACTGCGTGACAGAGTCAGTGAATCAGTGAATCAGGGAATCAGTGTATCAGTGAATCAGTGTCGAGGGTAAATATATATTAAGATAATCGTTAGCCTTATCAAAAGTTATGGTACACCTAAGAAATGAAATAATAGAAATTGGTAGTGGACTCGTCTTAAAATGGTCAAGCCTAAGCTTTACTCTCTTTCACAAAAATATTGTTTTTGAATTGGAACATACCCAGCAGGAAAAATGGGAAATTTATAACATGGATAATAAACTATATAAAGATTCGATTATAATTATTTAACATATTCCAAAGAATCGACGGGGTAATGCCACTTGACAATAATTGCACATTGATTACCTTTTTTATTCCCTCATGTGTAGAACATGGAATGTCTTGTTTCGCCGTGTGAGGATTATTAATATTATACTATTCGTATTATAATAATAATATAATATTATTAATAATAATATAACAATATTATTATTAAAATCAAAATATGAAGCTTTGTACGCGATACTTCTGTACGCTCATTCATTTGCCAAAACAGCAGGCCACAAAGCAATTAAAAATAAAAATTACAAATGTCATGCTTCATTGTCATTGTCAAATAATGCATTATAGAACGCATTCTTTGCACACATTAAAAGAATTATTCTTTTCCTATGACATCGTACGTGTTACGGATAATGTATCAAAATATTGTA
Organism: Hydrotaea cyrtoneurina; assembly: GCA_958296145.1. Taxonomy (NCBI): domain Eukaryota; kingdom Metazoa; phylum Arthropoda; class Insecta; order Diptera; family Muscidae; genus Hydrotaea; species Hydrotaea cyrtoneurina. The sequence goes on along the minus strand of OY282515.1, from coordinate 54,801,093 downwards.
CAAACTACGAATTACCTTCTCGATTCCTATCGATTACCTTTTCCTGCGATGAGAGCGGCCTTTTTCCACAGCGGATGCAATAGGTGAAACGTGAAAGCGAAAACACCTATCAAATCTCTTGTGTAGGGTTCTCCAACATGAGGTGTTATTTTGAATTACCCGCTATTTCGGTAGCTGTCACTTTTAAGCGTTTATGCTGTGACATTTGACAGGTAGAAAACACTCTTTAACAACGCATTGAAATTATTAAAATTCACTACAAAAATGGTGAAAATCTTGCAGTCACATTTCGCAAAACTAAAGTATTATTGGGTAGTCGTAAAGCAGCTTGTCGGGCAGTAATACAGAAATTGGTGGAAAAATTCGAGCTGTTGGGACAAGTTAGTGATGTGAAGAATAAAACCCGTGCACGTCGCTCAATAACAACTGTGAATATTGCGGCTGTAGCCCAAAGTGTTAAAGAAAACCCAGGTTTCCTCGAAGTTTTTTGGAATTGGGCATTCCACAAACGTCATTACACCGTTTTTTGCATAACGAGTTGGGTCTAAAAGCTTATAAAGTTCAGTTAACACAAGAACTCAAGCCGGCTGATTATCAACAACGTCGTGTCTTTGCTGATTGGGTCCATGAAATGCATGAAAATGATCCGGAATTCCAAAAAAACATCTTGACTGATGCAACAAGCAAAATTGACGCATCTGGGGCTCGGAAAACCCAAGAGCTATTGTTGAGAAGCCTCTCCATCCTCAACGTGTTACTGTTTGGTGCGGTTTATGGTCCGGCGGGGTCATTGGACCTTACATTTTCGAAAATAAAGTTACATCAACAGTTATGGTGAATGGATTGCGCCATCGAGAGATGATTAATGATTTTTTATGGTCGGAGTTGGCTGATATTGATCTGGACAACGTTTACCTTCAACAAGACGGCGCTACGTGCCACACAAGCATCGAAACCATTGCTCTTTTACGGGAAAAGTTTCCGGACCGTGTTATCTCTCGACGAGGTGAATACAATTGGAGACCGAGATCTTGTGATATAACACCTTGCGACTTCTTCCTTTGGGGACACGTGAACGATAACGTCTACGCCAGCAGCCCAGCGTCGCCCAGCCCAGCCACTTTGCGATTTGGTTATGGAGAGTTTCATGAAATGGATATGGTCCTGTAAGCGTGGTCGTGGTGATCATGTGGCTGATGTTACTTATTTTTGATTAAAAAGTATTCGTGGATGATTTTAGAAATTGTAGACAACTGATTCGAATGTCGGTATAATGCGGCTCCTAGAATATACACACAAGATTCATAAAAATCTCATGGACTATCACAGAAAAAGTTCAAATGTGAGAACTCGAGTGACCTTCCTGGCCTACAGACGTTAATACATTTTGCATATGTTGCCCAACACACCAATGATATTACTACACCCCGTAAATACTCACACTAACCGAAGAGACTCTATCAAGAAAATAAATTTTTGTGTTTGCTTCGAATGAGTAGAAAGGACATATCGAAATGTGATGTGCGGTAACATTGTGGAAATATTTATGAGATTGATACCGTTTAGATATTGCTCATGCCAACAGTTTTACTCAGTATAAAGCTTTCTGTATCTTGAACATGAAATCTGCACCATGCTACGTTTTATGACGTGTAGTTGATACGATTTTACAGCCGTTTGGCACATTAAATTATTGCCTTCCAAAACATTTGCGATACGGCACGGAAACGTCATTTGTATTATTTCTATTTTACTCAGTAAATATTAACCGGTTTTTCATACTCATACATAATAAGATAGGAAACAAACGAACCGCTGTCTTACTCGTAAACAGTGATACGTTTTTCAATTACCAACACGCTTTATTGTCAAGGCGGTAATGAATTATCTCTAATTATTTAACGACACCCTTAACTCAAAATGACTCAAATTGGACGCGTGATGTTCAAAGGTTTCTTGCAGATCTCAACCTAAATAAAATAATTCCGGGTCCTGATGGTATTTCAGCACATGTCCTATGTAAGGGCTCTTCGAGACTAGCTCGTCCATTGCGCAATATTTTCCAAATGTCGTACCGTGCTGGTATTTATCCTTCACGTTGAAAAGTTTCCAAACAACCGATCCCTAAAAAAAACTGCGAATTTCCAATTGCAATAATTTCTGCACTATTGAAGGTTATGGATAGCATAGTTAATCACCATCTTGTTAAGTATCTAGGGTCTAACCACCTTCTGAATGATCGACATTATGGCTTGAGGATATTGCCAAAGCGTTCGATAGGGTCAGACACGGTGCACTCATATCAAAAGTTATTGAATTTGGTGTCGGTACTACCTCGTTTGATATGGAGTTTTCTCTATACGAGTTGTTATAGATGGGGTCTTACCCAACGAGCATTGGTTGACCATAGGAGTGCCATATGGTTCTGTCCTCTCTCCTTCTCTATTTCTAATTTTAATTGACGACCTGTTGGATCAGCCTGTGAACCCGATCTAATCTTTTGCGGATGACAGCAACCTCTGGCACACACTAATTTGATCATCGGTCAAGACCTCTGGAGGTCGTGAAGGTCATCGAATGATGAATGACTTCGAAGTGTCGACGGCCTGCGGCAACTTTATTTTATCAAACACTATGTGACGAAATATTGTTAATAATTAACATTAGGCTAGATATGTTTAAGAAGATGAAAGTTATTTTTTATGTGCTTAAAAATGAATTATAAATAATATTGGTAACTTTATTTAGAAAGAGTTCTTTTTTTTTTTTAAATTAGGTTCAACAACAATAAAAATACGTTTGTACACATTTTTGCTGCACATGTACTAACTATACTTCCCAGAAATAAGTGTGCCGAATGGTTTTTATCTAAAATAGTATTAATGAATAATAGATGAAAAATAAAACTTGCGAATTTTTTTTGACAACAATTTTTTTGATGAATTTCCGGAGGAATAACTATTTCGAAAGCGTCAAAATGCAGGATCAAAATGTATCAAACAAAATGAAAACATTTTGATTTTTTTTTCATGCACCGTCAGTGTCGGTATAACACCTACATACAAATTTACACCAATACTACCGTAAAACTGTGCATATTCACCTTTTAAAGGGAGCTTAACAGAAATTCATCTAAAAAACAAACCAACTTTTTATACGACTGTTTTTTAAAACTATCACGGTAACACTGGTTGTGAACTATTTGCAGTTTCTCTTGTTGCAATATTTAATACGGATCTGAAAAAATTTGTATTGATCGGAAAATTATAAAACGCTTCTTTATAAGCGTATAAATGCTATAACTTTTGTTATATTTTTTTTGGTGGGGGTTGGAAAATAATGTATTTTTGGTCTGTACTAAAAATGTTCCAGAACTGTAAGATTTAACGATTCAAACATTCTTTGTTTTTTTTTTACTGAAACAATTTAAATGTTGTCCAATGTAAAAACACCAAAACAGTAATCTCATTTTTGGAATAGTTATAATTGTTGAAGTTATGGACAAAATACTGACTTTTGTCACGGAACACAACGACATTTTGCGTAACACAAAGTCTGTGAAATTTCCCAAACACCCCATTGATATCCTGTTCCCAAACCCGGTCATGCGTGCCTTTGCGCACTAATACGTCTGTAAAATATCAATCTATTCATAGTTTCTAACTTTTGTATGGGATGTACCCGAAGGCGTATACAATCCCATAAGTAGATGTTTTTTTTTTTTTTTTTTTTTTTTATTATTCTTCTATCATCATAACGCTTAAAAATAATTAACAATTTTATAGTGTACAGGTCTTGAGTTATAACTAAAAGTACTGCAGCAAATAAAGATATTTTTGGTTTTTCAAATAATAATCAAATTCAAGAACTGGAGTTAGCAAATTAAGGGAAAAGATAGGATAAAACCTTATAAATGTCGGAAAAGAACAATTTAAGTTTTAAATGAAACTAATCATGTAAATTGTTTTTGACAACTTGAAGTTTTTTCAAATATGTTCTTGCACATCTAGAAGCCCATACCTGGCAGCCGTATGTCATTATTGGACGTATGCACATCTTGTAAATCAGCAGCTTATTTTTCGTGTTTAAATGCGATTTACGATTCATTAGGGGAAATAATGCTCTACCACATTTTGTAGCTTTATCGGCAGATGCGAGAACGTGTTCCTTAAACGTCAAGTTTTTATGTGTGAACATATCAACCCTTGATAAAATTTCAAAGGAATTGTTTAACTGTTTCGATTTGATTTGAAAATACGGATAGGTATGGAAAATCTAATTTCTACATAAACCCATCAACTTCTGACTGCTTCCGCAACCTGGCAATATTACTTGCATTCACGAAAAACACTCAGCATTGAACTACTGTGTCCTTGAGACAGACTAAGGAAAAAGTCCGTATAAGAACATAATGACCAAGGTCTTCGGTCATATTTGTGGGACTGAAATTGTGTATACAATCCAGAGTAATGAGCTTAAAATAAATACGTCTTTTTATTATTACAGATATTGACATATAACGGTTTCCGATAGGGTTATGTCATTTCTGTGTTTTTTGTTTGATCTGGCAGCGCCAAAACGACAGTCCATTATATTACAGTGAAGTCCACGTAAAATATGAATCAAACGGCAAGGCCGCCATAAGGTAGTATTCAATAATTTAATTCAAATATTTAATTTCATAAAAAATAGAAATACTGGAAAAACCTAGCAAACTGTTTTTTTTCAGTTATGTACAAACAAATATTTTTTATGAAATTAAACACAATTAAATTAATTAAAGTGCAGAAACTTTTCCAATTTTTCGCAGTAAGGGTTTAAATAAAATCCTGAAAGCGTTTTAAACAGTTCTAGTTTGTTAAGATTGTTTTTCATATTTACTGTTCATACAGTTTTTGTTTCTGTTGTTCGAGCTCCAAATCATTTATTTATTTTTATTTTTTTGCAAAAACAGAATTCGAATAGGAAAATTTTCCCAAAAATTCTGAAAAATCTTCCAAACAATTTATGAAAAATACCCCAAAAAATAACAATAGATTTTCGACATTTAGAAAAAGTGTATTTTTTGAAAAAAAAATCGCAGTTATTGTTTTACATTTATACTATTTATACAGTAATTATACGATTATTATAGGTAATTTGCATTTAGTGTTAAAATATCCCCAACGCCTTTCCGGCTATATGGAAATTTTATTATATCCAGGGCTCCGTGGCGATATGAAAAATGACCCAAATTCAAAAATGAAAAATCGCCCCAGAATGTAAGTTTGGAGTGATTTTTCATATTTTGCTGCAGCCATCGTTTTTTTTTTACAAACGATATAAAACTTTTTCAAAACAAAGCCAATTAGTTCCATAAACGATACAACATGGTGCCTGGCTTACGCTTTTAAAAAAACGGTATGGAAATTAAGCTTAGGTAAGGAAAACTATCGCAAAGAGCCGACTATATGGATCAATTTTGAAGACAACTTCAACAAATAATAAGTGAACATAATTTGTCGATGACAGGTCCGGTTTGAAAGTTCTTGACTTATTTGGGCAGACCCACTAGGTCCATCTTCTGGAGTTAAGCTAGATCTGTGTGAAACTAAATCGGATAAGCCAATTTCAAATGGCAGATTCCCCCACTGTGTGGCGTTAGATCCGATTTAAATTAGTATCCACATTACTCCAGATATTTCTTTTTATTATTGTCTTTATTGTTGTTCATAGATTAGAGGTCCAACAACAATTGTATTTTGTATGTATTCCTTCTTGGTTAAGATTGCCAGTAATCACCCAATTGTGGTTACCAAAAGTAATGATGAGAGCATAATTTTGATAAGAAAATTATATTATATGTATGTCTATTGTGTTCAATTTGGGCAAAACAATTACTTTTTGGCTTTTAAAATGAACTCTGTTTCACTTAAAATGGTGATGTGATGGAAACTTTTTAATTGCTGATTTAAAGTGCGTATTAAAAAGTATTTTAAGGTCGCTCATGCCGTCGTGGCGCAGTCCTTGTGTTTGTTTTTGTGGTTTAATTGTTTGTTTTTGTCGGCCTGAATGTCATCGTCTCTACATTAAAGTTAAGGGTTCAGTTGATTTGTTTATTCTTAACAATTTGATTTGCAAAAGAATTGTGAGTTCCGTTGAGTTTGTCTTTACTTTTGTTTTGCATGTTTTGGATATTCATGAACGATATCGATAATATTAAATAATGTCAAAAACTTTTAGAATCTGTATGCTAATTCTCATGCGAAACACGTTAAGGCAGTTGCGAACAAGTGGCTAGTTATCGGTCTACTTCTTCAAGCAGAAATATGTTTTAATGCCAAACTAGGAAGAAAAGAGAATGTGTGGGCTAGATACACAAACATTTTTTCTCCAGGAAAACGACTTCGAAAACGGTATTAAGTGGGAGGTTTATTGTTTATTATTAAATATTTATAAAGGATCTGAACTTTTCGTATTTTTTTTTTCTCTTTTGCTCAGTAATATGGGCATGTCTGAAAATTATCTTTTCGTTGATCCACAGCAATTAAAAAAATCGTGTACATTGTGTGGAACTTTTAAAATTTCATATCAACATAAAATATTCTAAATGTTTGCCGACATTCTCATTCACATTTCATTTGTTTGTTAAAACAATTCGCCTTTTTCGTGGATTGTTTTCTAACAAACAATACGTACATTCAAATATGGTTTGTTATCGCGGATTGTGAATAAAAAAATAAACATTTGTGGTGTTAATCAAGGCAACCTCAGAGTCTGCACCTACGAACCCAAATATCCTCAACTGGAATGTAAAAGGTGGTAACTGACATTTAATTTTAGCAGATATTTAGATTTATGTACCAAATAGTAATTATAATCTCATCTGTGCACGCAGAAAAAGCTGTCTATTTTAAATGTCAAGTGTTTGAGAAAAACAAGCAAGAAACTTATTAAATTCGACAGTGTACAACATTTGGATGCGAAGAAGTGTGTATTTGCACCTGTTTTCGTAATACACAAATACGTAATATTAATAGCAAATAAGTTATAAAGTCGAACTTCCCTATAATGAATCTTGACGGGAACAGAAAATTACTTCATTATATAGAAACTTTATTATAAAGAAATTATATTTTCTTTCCCACATTATATTTAAAACAATAAGGCTACACGTTTACATCTTTCTTAAATGAAGCCTGTAGACTAGCCAAATCAGCTAACGGATAAAAGTCTTCGTCATCCTGCATTCCATCTTTCGAAAAGCTTACTATAGAGAAGTTCGACTGTATTTGCATTCAAATAAGCTTTGTGTAGAAGAAAATAAGCTTTACTTGCTACATAGTCCAAATACGTTTTACTTGTGTGTAAACATTTAAAAAGGACAGACTTTCCAGCGTGTGGAAACTGGGAATAATAAGCGTAATTTAAAGCTACTGACGATTTGTGGTTACAGAATTAGAGAATGCGGTAAAATTGTCGACAAAACTGATTACCGCTGAGAATTTTGAAAAAGTCGTTTTCTAAAAAAACTTTTTTAACTTTTTTTGAAGTTTCTATTTGGGCAAAACACAACAAAAAAATTAACAATTCAAACAATATGAAAAAATTAAGATCTATTGTTCATTTGCCCTATTTTAACTCTTTCCAGTCCTATTTAAGTCAAGTAAAGATTTTTATCAAAAAGGAAATTATAGTTCTTAGAACTTGAAAATTAAAAAAAAAAAATATTTTCATTTTCTTAAATATATCTATCCTACTACAGTCTAACCTCGATATAACGATTCTCAAGGGGATTGGAAAAAAAACGCTATATCGAATAATTCGTTAAAATGAGGTTCGTTATATCGAGGTGAAGTTGCACTTCTATTCGTTATAACGAGGTAAATAAACGTGTTTATTAACCATCATCTACTTACCGTGTTATAGCCAACGATTTCCGCTAATAAGCTTTTAATAAGCATCAAACAACAATGATTGTCTATCGAAAAACTTAGAAAACTTTTTCTGATAAAAAAAAAACAGAAGCAGCAGTCAAAAATTTACCAATGCATTCCGCACGCAGACACAATGATTTCGTTTGCAACAACAACTGCTGTGTCGAATACATACAATTTCACCGTTACTTTAATTCATGTTGCTGTCGTTGCAAACACAATAATTTTGATGTGTGCTTGTTACACAAGCTCTTGGCAACAATTGATTTTTCTTCAAATATTTTAGCCGTTAGTCTAATTCATGTTGCTGTTGACGTTGCAAACACAATAATTTTGTGTGTGTCTGTTTCACGGCAATGGATGAAAATTCGTTATAACGAGGTTTTTGAAAAAGTATTCGTAATAGAATGGTTTATTTTGTATTAGATCTTATGGAACGTTGTAGGGGATTTCAAAAAATTCGTTAAATCGAGGAAATCGTTATATTGAGGTTCGTTATATCGAGGTTAGACTGTATTATGACAATATTTCGTCATATAGTTTTTGGTAAAAAAAGAGTCGCACATAAAGACACAGGTCGTCAAAAAAGTTAACATTAATAGCTGGATTTAAAACTAACGAACTGGATTTAAAACTACTGTATTGCCTAATCACCGTCATATATTATAATTTACTGAAGCCTCTGATAAAAACTTTTTAATCGGTCATAGATATTTATCTCCCGCTAACTCCGGTTACAGATACCAAAATAATGCCTCTAAAATAAAACAGCAAATTGGTCATGAAAAAGTACAAAAGGTGCAGTGGGGTGAACCCACTTACATATACCCGATTTATTAGTTGTGGCGTTCAATATTATCTCTGCAATCGTCGATTGTACTGGATTTTTTTCTTTCCATCGTCCACTGCCTTCCTAAGCATATTGAAGACTTATCCAAGCTACCAGAATTTGGTTGTCAAGCGCCAGCATATTTCATGTGCGATAATAATGCGTAACAACTGGTACTTTTCAAACATACCATTCCTATTCATTCAGTAAAACGTTCCATCTGCTCCAAACCATAATTCTAAATATTGGTACTTAAGAGTATTTTGTAATGTTTTATTGCTGTTTATCGATTGTGTTCCAAGAGAGTCTGACAATAAAAAAAAAGTACAAATCCTAATATCTAAAGGAAAGTTAATTCCTCTATACACAATCACCAGGCGTGACTTTATTTGCCTGGTGAGTTGTGTTTGTGTAAGAAAGTCGGATATACTGTAGAAATCACGGTATAAGCTGACACATGTAAGAAAAGGCCATCAGAAATATGCAAATGACCACAAAAGTATGTTTCCTTTGAGTGAACAAAACAAGAAGAACAAGATACGAAGATCGTATTCTCGGTGTACTTCATGTTGTCATTCCTAACCCCATTCCCGCTAATGTTACAGCTGAAATTTGTCCAGCTTAAAAGCGTTAGGCGATAACTACACTATAAAAAATGATTTCATAATTCATATTAACAAATATAAAATATTAAATATATTAAAACTTTCGTGAAAAAATTTAAATGCCTGATTTAGTTGCCCATCACGTAAAAGAATTATAATTCTTATAATTATAAGTGATGACCCAAATCAAACCAGATTTAATGACATCTCTCCCATTATGATAGCGTTTGGAATGGGTGACGAAGTCAAGTGGGCTACATGTTGTAAGCGGAGCTGCTAGCATGAGGGAACGGCTGAAGATGCCAAAGCAAGGGGAACACACACGACGTTGAGTATGTATGGAATTTTGTATTCTCCCTGCCGTCAAATGAGTAGCTAACTACATAAAAACCCAACTTTAAGTTAGCTTGCATAGACTAACTTAAAGCCAATTACTACGCAATGCAGAATTAACATTGTTGTGTATACAAACACTTCGCATTATTGTTTTAAATCACATTTTGAAGTATTGAGAGAACCAAGTCGATTGACAAACAAACAGCTCCAAAGCCCTTAAAAGATTTAATTAGTAGATATTGATAACCGGTTATAGCCAGGTTATAGTATAATTAAAAAGTAAAATAAAAAATAACATGTAAGTCCTGATTTGAAAATATATGTACGAACTAGTGATGCACAGGACCGAAGGCCCGGATCCGGATACCCGGGTCTTTACAAGAACCGACCGGACCGGATCTTACAAGAACCGAAAAACGGGTCCAAATACCCGAACGGGTCCAAATACCCGAACGGGTCCAAATACCCGAACGGGTCCAAATACCCGAACGAGTCCAAATACCCGAGAACGAGTCCAAATACCGAAAACGGGTCTAAATACCCGAAAACGAGTCCAAATACCGAAAACGGGTCCAAATACCGAGAACGGAAAAAAAACCGAGAGAACCGAAAACGGGTCAAAAGAAGTGTGTGTGTGAGAGTTTGAATGTGCGTATTTTCATTTGTTGATGTCTGTGGCTTGGTAATGCGAACAACGAGGAAAAACATTTGTTTTTTAATTTTGGCTGCTGCTGTTGTTGTGACTTCAAATTCTGTGGTGTGTTAGTCATTGTTTACATGCAAATATACGTTAAAATACCGTTAGTTCGCAGTTTGCAGAACGCAGCTAGTTCTTTGGCTTAGTAGTGTTTTGTTTTTGAATGTAAGCAAAGTGCATATCTTTCAGTGGAGAATACTAGTGAAAATAAGCAATAACATAACATTCAGTAATAAAATTATCTCATTGCTATACTGAGGAACTAATTTCTAAAATATTTGAAGCATAAGTGTATGTATTAAGAGTATTTAATAATATATAATACATATCGATGGCTTAATATAAAAAGGGCCTAACTCGATTTTTTGTTACATTACAGGAGAAGGAAAAAACTTAATAAAATTCGTAAAATTTTAGAAACAAGAAAAATTTGAATAAAGTTTTTAATAAAAAAGCAATACATTTTATTTCTCATTCAATAATTTTCTTATTTTAATACGGATTACGGATTTCTTTTAAGTTTTTTATTTCTCCCGTAAATTAATCAAAAATCGAGTTAGGCCCTTTTTATATTAAGACATCGATATTATATATTATGCATGTATAAATTTAACTTTCTTATAGTTTAAGGCAATTAGTTTTATATTCATTAGTAGTAACTCTTGGGTTAACCCTTTATTGAGAACCGGTCCAAATACCCGGGTCTTGTTGGAACCGGACCCGAAAGACCCGGGTCTTAAAATACGAGGAACCGCACATCACTAGTACGAACCGAGTCTAACATGTACAAATTTTCATAAATATCTTTTATATACGTACCGCCTTAAAAATAGTAAAGAAACGTGACATCCATGCTAAGTGCATTAGAAATGGACGTGAAACCAAAAATTTAATTTAAATTTGTATATATTTTGAAGTGTTTATTATATTTATAAATAAGTCTTTTCTTATGTTAAAAAAAACAAATGTGCAAAATATTTTTGTAAGGCGTTTGACATTAAAATGAATTTATAAATTTAATTTTTATATGCTTAACATTTTCAAAACAAAAAATTTAATTTAAATTGGAAATACTTGAATTTCTTGTTTAAAAAAGCCAACTTAAAGCTTGCATAAGTAAGTATGTTTATAGTTAGCTACAATAAGTTGACGGCTAGGTAACTAACTTTAAAGTTGATTGAAAGTAATGCAGAGCCGGACAATTGACTACTTCCTAGGACATCGCCATGTTGGAATAGTTAGTTAACTGCATATAAAAGCAATCCAAGTGTCAACCACCACACGCTGAAAAAAAAGGCCATTTTAAGAAATTTCAGCAAACAAGTTCGCACCAAACATATATATCTATATTTTTCCATACCACAAACATTAACTTGTTTGTAGATGATAAATATCAAATATATATGTATGCAGTTTTGTCTCACTTTTTATTTTTTTTTCAATTTGTTAATTTCTATATAACGTCGGTTGACAGGAAAAACTCACTAAGTGCGTCTACAGCACAATGGAGATAATGGGGTTTTAAGCAATTACTTTGTACCAAAATTCTATTTTAGTAGTTATCGACTTAAAATCGTAGATTATAATAAAACTATATTTCTTTTTTATAGTTGAGCTTGTATCTTCGTGTTAAATATGCAAGTCTTCGTAAAAGTGCGAAATGAAGGACTTAATGAATTTTACCTGCCGGGATCACAAACATAGAGGCACATAATGAAAAACAAATTCTACTTTTAGTAAAAATAATCATTTATTTATTTAAAGAAGAAAAAAACACTTTAGTCGTCCTGTATATCGCTTTCATCATTAGATGGCTCTGGTAAGCGTTCCGGATGTACAAAATTAATAGTGGGCAAACTTTTGAACCACGGGATAACTTCTTCTGGAATTACACCAGCATCGCAAAGTTTTACAAGGTCAGTTTTTTTTGCTTGTGAAATAGGTAAAATATTACAGTATGCTGATTTTAGTTCAACTATTGTCCTTCGGCGACCTCTTCCGGATACATTTATTTTTTTGTAGTCAGATGTATGATCGTATCTATAATATAAAATTTCTCGGAATTCTTTTTCGAATTTTAAACACTTTATTTTAAGCCATGACACTTTTTCACCACACTCGTCTTTGTTCCGGTTTTTGATAGTGGTAGCTGCTAGTTCCTGTAGGTTATAGAAATCCGCGAACTTTAAGAGATGAACTTGATATTCACCCTTCTTTTTATCTTTTTTGGAAGATCTAGCAGATTGAAAAATCCGTATCCAGTCAGACATTGTGTAAGCGATTTTATTTTTTTTTGCCGACTCTATTGCGGAATGCATGGAGTCACATTCCATGTGCGAATGACCTGACTCTAAAAATTTTAGCTCCAATCTGTTGAGATGGCTTAAATGTTGTACAGCATACATTAACACGGCTGCTACTTGCTGGTTTCTGTTCTGACCACCACAAGTGTCACAGAAGAGTGAAACATCTGTCACGGTCAAGGGCAATGTTTTTAGGAAACGAAACAAAATTGAGCCTATCTCATTGCTCCCTCGCTTACCATTCAATTCATTCCAAGTGTAACAATGAGCATTTTCTCCGCTTCCTACGTAGATAGTCAAATTATATACGCATATCTTTCTGGAATAATAAAACAATGAGACACTCGAATACGGCAACTGGAGGACACTTTGCAAATCGAAAGTACAAGTAATGAACGCAGGATCATTTTTGCATCTCAGTTTATCATTTTCCTTGGCTTCATTACACGGGGTTTTTCTCATTAAATGCATTGAATGCTCTGCTTCCAGCTCGTTTTTATTTATGGCTTGATCATATTTAGCGCACCTTGCACAGAGGTCTTTTTTTTGGTTTAAAAAACGAATAGTTATAATTATCGCAGAATATCCTTCTATAAGTTTTTTCGCTGACAATTTCAGTAATATTGCGTTCTTTGCAGAAATCATTACGGTAAAGATTATACATCTTCCAAATAGACAGATGACTATTTAGGTACAGTTTCTTTGAGGACTTTCGAACATAGTGGGATTCCATAACTGGGAAGCTTTCTATATGTGTTTTTACTAAAGCGACCACTAATTCGCTAGTTTTGTTACCAGGCGCCTTTCGGCCTCTTTTATCGCTATCAGTAAATGATCCAAAATGGGAACCGCTGATGGCTGTATTAATAGGCCCATTCGAAATACACAACGTCTTTTCAAAAAAAAATTTGAACATACTCTATGACGTGTTCCAGAGCTATTTTCTAAGAAATATTTTTTAGAAACATGGCGTGCTTTATCACTGCTGGGATCTACTTTTCTTCGTTTCGGCTCTGCTTGGACAAATTTTAATATAAAATCTTTTTTTCTATCAAAGTCACAAAATCCCCAATACAATTTACAAATTTTTTGTCTGTCCTCTTCTGTAATATTGCTTGTACACTTAAACTTACAAGCAAGAAATATTCATTAAGTACGTTCATGATTTTTTCCTGCCGTAAAAATCTGAAAGACCGCAGTTAATGAAATTTGAAAATTTGAAACTGGTATTTTGGAAGCACTTATTGACTTACTGAGTTTTTCCTGTGATACATAATTGAAAATTATAGTACTTAGCATTAAAAAGTCATTTTAGTTAAAATGTGTACTTAGTGAGTTTTTCTTGTCAACCGACGATAACATTCCATCTCATTCTGTCGGTATTGCTTTTATTTTAAAGAGCGTAAATGCAAAAAAAAAAAAAATTACAAAAACTGTTGCAAATACATACTTATTCGCACTCAAATGTTGTACTTTGTTGAATTTAACAAGTTCGTTGTCTGTTTTTCCCAAACACGCTATTGCTTATACAAAAATATGTAATACTAATAGCAAACGAGTTATATTTACATACAAGCATGCTTTGTGTAGAAGAAAATAAGCTTTATTTTTTTATTTATTTATTATTAATTACAATAGAAAGTAAATTTATATTCTAATTTTTGGGTCCAAGGGTAAACCGGGTGACAAAGACCATTTGGCTTGATTTTTGCAGCGACAGACCAAAGCCTCTGGTGGGAATCGAACCCACAACCCCCACGCTGATAGGCAAGCACGCTACCAACTCGCCTACCGGGGCGCCTAGAAAATAAGCTTTACTTGCTACAAACACCAAACACGCGTTTTGCTTGTGTGTGAACATTAAAAAAAGACATATTTTTCAGCGTGCACTACTTGGGAAATAGTTAGATTTAATTTATAGTTAACTGAATGTACGACGGGGCTAATTTAAGTACATATCTATGTAGACGTATACGTTTCTAAATTAATTCTGGATGAATTCGATTAATAACCAACAGTATTAAATCTAAACTCAAAAGAGACGGTATTTTTACTTGCGGATGTGTACCAGCAAAAGCGCAGAGAGGGATCACCGAGACTCAGGAGGAAAGACCAAGTAAAATATTTGTATTAAAAACTGGAGAGAGATAAAAAGCCGAATTGCTTATAAATTATTTCTTATGCCGGCCACAGTAAATAGCAGTAAGAATTTATCATTTTAAGATTAGGCGACAAGTAAACACATATGAGTACGTAATGGTAAAAAGCCAATGTAATAACTCAACAGTACTAGCTATCAGTAATATTTATAGACACTGCCGTACAGATTGCTTATCCTTAGTGCTGATGTTTATAACACCTACAAGAAAGGGGCATAGAATATATTAAACATATGTGAACAACATTCAACTCACAATTGTATCTTGCTGTTGTGCACAGTTTATGGACGTCTTCGAACGGATAAATTCTAAATATGGCTAATGAAAGAATTCATTTACTCGTATAGTCGTCAGTATGTACAGGTAAAACGGATGATGTTCTTATCAGGATTTAAATTGTGGAGGATATTCGCACACATTTATTTCATTCCCCAGTCGATATTTGGCAATCAGGGATTAGTACTAACTACTTTTGGGTCATGATTAATTGATTAACTTATTCGTACCCTACCAGACACGTATTTCACCACCTACACTCAAGTCAATATGTCTGTGTACGATATAATTTATCTTCAAAAAGCTAATGCGTTTTCTAGGTAATTTCTACATAGCTTAAAGGTTACTCTCACTTTCGTAGAGTCGTCGGCGTTTATGAGATGGAAACTGCCGCCCAAAAAATATTTGATGCTCTTACCGGAATACGAATTGGGGTTTGTAATGAGACACTCGCACTCACTATCACACCACGGCCGACCATCACATGATCGACGGTATCGGAGATTTTGTTCGACTAATCTACCCACCAATTCGTCACGTTCCATATGTATACTGCAAGAAATAACATGAAATGAAATATTTTCAACACAAATACTGTACATAACACAATGTTGTTTTAATAAATTAAACTGTTAACATTTATTTCCGGTTATCACTTTAAAATCCAATATTCCTGATATTTTTATGACTTGGTTTGTTGCTTTATATATTCCGGATCGTAAATTGTATTTTCTATTAAAAACAAGCAAATAAACATAAAATGTGTGACATATAAATTTTATATACCAATGACATTAGGAAAAATTGCGAAGAAGAATAATACAAAATTATATGATGAATTGACAGGAAATGTGAGAATAAATTGCCAAATTCGTCGGTTATGGGTTTCTTATTCAAAATGTCTACGAAATGTTGCCGGTACCTGATGTGGTCAACATTGTTAATGTGAAGGTCGTAATGCGCGGAAATGTTACTCAAAAGTATGTTAAGTACATGTTTGTACTGTACATTCATAAAAGAAATGTATTCCGACTTACTTATACCGTGAACCGTTTATTTTTAATGTATTAATATATCTGGGGATATATTGGCAAAAATGCGAAGTGGAACATTCGTGTGGTGGTTTTCAGAATGGGGCCAATTGTACATTTAAATACCCTCCACACGCCTTTATGCTTGACCACACTAATGATGGTTACCGGGTCCAAATAGTACATTTAAATTCCCTCCAGCTTTCACGTGTGAACAGCTGTAATGAAAATATTGCGAAGTGTTAAATTCAGGCAAAATTAGATAATTGTCAATAAGGAGGTCCAAGATAGAGCGGTCACGTGTTAGAGTCATTAATAGTCGAAATTTTAAAATATTAGTATTCTTAACCAAATGCTGAAAAATCTGTTTTTTTTAATGTTTACACAAAAGTAAAACGAGTGTTTGGTCTTTGTAACACTTAAAGCTTATTTCCTTCTACACATGGCTTACTTAGATGTAAATATAACATAGTTGCTATTAATATTAAGTATTTCTGTAAAAGCAATGTCGTGTTTGGGAAAAACAGAAAATAAACTTATTAAATTCAACAAACTACAACATTTGGGTGTGGATTTGCGGATCAGTACACTCTGAAAAATTGTTTTTAATACCTTTATTGCGTGTTTTTTCCAAACATTCTATGCTTCAGCTGTACTTTCAAATAAAAAAAGAAATTTGAGAAAATATCCAGTAGTTTCTTTTTTATAGAATTTTGAAAAAAGTTATATTTCAGAAGTAAGAAACCTTTAAGAACAACTAAAAACAGCATGTTGACATTTAACTGTGTTTATAATCAAATGTATGTTAAACATGTTTTATGAGACACATTTTAATGCCAATGTTGCCAACAAAATTGCAAGTAAACATGTTTTGTAGATGTCCATCATTTGTATGTTTGTATACAAATGGGACACAAACATGTAACAGTGCAATGTTTACGGATAATGTTTACAGAATGTAAACAGTCTTTAAAATAAAAAAATTTGCGAAATGATATTTTGAATAATAGTGAAAATATGTAGTTTTTTTAAAACTAAATTCAACAAAACATAAACCAAATTTGTAGAAATGTAATGCGATATAATTATTTTAGGAGGACCTCTGACCTATTTATATCCGTTTGAGAGACGGGGGGTAAGTAAAACACAATATTGTTAAAGTTATTTTTTGAAATCAACCCATAAATTCGATTGAGATATAACTTTACATTCTCACCAAAAAAGTGTAATAAAAAAGATATATTCGGTTTTCGGTTTGTTTGAAAATCACTTAAGCTCTGTCAGAAAATGACAGATCCCATGAATTCTGGACTGTTTTGTCAATTTTATTACAGCCTCCATTGCATACCCTAAAGAGAAATATTGAAAAAACATATAATGTGTTGTGAAATGTGTTTCAAATTTCATCATCGCGACTGAGAAGTATGTTACGAAATAATCTTATTATGAGAGTTATCAGTCAGTTAGCAAGCAGCTCACAAATTCTGCTTATTATTCTGTATCTGGCCTACAATGTGCTAAAATTAATATTAATTTCTTCGTTTAAAGTTAAGGACGAAATCTGTATATTTTTTTCGACGGTAACACCACATTTTTGGATTAAACCATTGCAAACTTTCACTTTCAGAATTATTAACTGTTGGGAGATGTCATTAAACTGAAAGACCTTCTATATTACACTAAGCTTGAAACAGGATATCTCTCTCTCTCTCCGTTTGAGGAATGCCAGGTTTTGTATAACCTGCGTAATTCTGTGTTACAATAATTAGTTGTAAATATTCGAAGAACATTAAAAACCGTTTAAACCAAATCTTCAAAAATCCGACATATGTTTATCATTGAATTACAGTTAACTGTTTGAATTCATTGAAAATCACCAAATGTTGAGTCTGAAAAGTTGCTTGCCTTTGTTGCTGCAACATTTTACAGGCAGGGGCGCAGATACAGTATCTGTAAAATCTGCACAGGGCACTCTCAAAATATTCTGTTCAGTTGACTGACAGCCGGCAACTTATACGGTTCTGAGATGTAGGAAGCGGCGGTTGAGCAGAATTCAAACTATAATAATGTTGGAGGACATTCATTTATTTTTTAACATCAAAACAAGAAACATTTATATTGGTCTCCAATATGGATTTCGCCATTATTGAGACAGTGATACACCATTACATACCCCAATTGTACAGATTGGGAATTAAGCAATGTGGGAAAAATCCTGATAATATGTACACATATCAGCGAATTGATCAAACATTTGTTAAGGAGTTTATTGAGTTATGTTTTTACCCGTGCCTTGATTCCGCTCATAAGCTCTTTTTCTTTTTTCAGCTACAGATTTTGATTGACTATGGAAAAAAGTGTTGCAATTCATAATCGAGGCGCTAGATTCGGAAGTTAATGACTTCTGATTTTGTTATATTCTAATACACTGTGTTTGGCGTAAATCACTTCACTACCCTCTTGTTATGATTTTATAGTACATACTCTTCCCTCCGGTAGTCACAGAAACAATGACTTCGCATTGTTCAGCCATCAATAGGGAGGTGTGCAGTAGTAGTAGTCATTCATTTTTATAATGGATGTTCGCAATTTCGAATAAACCCTTTAGCAACATGATACTGTCAGGCTGAGTGCCACTACTCGCAAATAGTCCTGCACCTGTTGAATTCAAATTTAGTTATTGTGCGAAATTTAATTAGTCAGTTCACATTCACCGCAAATCAAATTATACTCAAAATATAATTACTATGGTTTTAGTCATTCGTTCGTTTTGTGTGCATGTCACATAATGTCAAAAGCAACCAATATTGATAAGGAAATTGCGATTGAACTGGTCGACCAAATATAATTGTTTTCGTGGTTCCAGAATGTGAATACAGTTTTTGTTATAATCCAACTGAGTAATAGGGTGTATTTGGGGTGAAGGGAAATGGAACATATCAAAGGAGTCATTTAAGATGCAAACTCAGTTTTTCACCGAATCTGGTTATAATGAAAAAGGCTACAAGTCAAGTTTGTAAAAATATTCGGATAGTGGTACATTATTTATGACTCTGGTAATTCAATAATTTATCATAAAATACATGTAATATTTGGAAATATTCAATTTCAATGAAATTACTCAGGGAAATATATTATGAGTTTCGTTGGGTCTGGAAGGTGAATAAGCTCAACCGGAATTTAGTATTGTCTGTCCAAAATTTGGAACATCCTACAAAATTTTTATAACGCATGACCACAGTTATGGAAACTTCAGCAACATTTTTAGGAATCCAGGGTTTATTTTAAATATTGATCATCTTTATATTTTTATAATTAATCTGACAATAGCGCCATAATTCTTCACAAATTAATTTTATTATTTGTAACTAATTGATCCGTCTTATGTGGATGCCGTTATGTGCATTCATAACGGAGCTATCAAAACTCGGGATTACTTTACAAATTCCAGACGAAATTTCATTCCGTAGGCCTGCCTCTAGCTACTTGTTGGCTCCTACTTCGTGAAAGACCATAAACTGAAAGAAAAAGCTTCATAGCGAATTCGTACGTTGTGTCAACGAAATCTGTTATTAAAACTCAACGAACGTTGGGCATCGTTGATGCAACGAAAAAAGTTTCGTTGAAGTAAAAAGTTTCATTCATACAACGTAAATTGAATCAAATCGTTGCTGCAACAATTTTGTTTCTTTGATACAACATCGTTGGTTCGTTGATACAACAATCATGTTTCGTTGATACAACAACCTTGGAGCTTTTTGGAGCACTCAGGATGGTTCAAGGGAAAGAACAAGGAATGCGATTTTCGGTAGATTCCGTGGAGACTGATGTATGATGTAAATGAAAACTCAATTGTTAACATAAGCCACTCTTTTTAAGTGAAGTTTTTATATTACATGCATAGAAATAACGCCGGAGCGCTACAAACATTTTGTAATTTCGAATTTTTTACGAAATACAGCTATAACTTCGTACATTTACATTTTGTAAAGTTTCGGATTTTAAAATGTCCGTCGCTTTCATAGACTTTTAAAATTGGTCCTTCGCTACCTCGGTTACCGACGGAATATTGACAAATTGGGCCAATAGTGCTAACATCGACTCTTATCTATTAGAATTATTTTGTTTTTCCATTTTTATGTTTTTGAAGATTTTTAGACATTTTGTTTGAAATGTTCTTTCCTTTTTTTATATCCGGAGTTGAATCACATTGACAGGAGTTATCCTTAACAAAAAGGTATAAATTCATGAATAACTACTGCAGCTCATTCAGAGAGATATTTCAAATAACTTACGAATATATCTATCCAAAATGTATCCATTAAGACTAGTCAATTATTGATCATAATAAAATATGCAGAATTGCTCTTCTACTTTTTGCAAACCGTTAAAAAACCTTTCGCACCAAATTCAATTACCGGAGACCAAATCCATATTTTTCATAGTGTCTATTTCTTACATTACTTAAAATTTTGACAAAAACGTTGCACTTAAATCATCGGGCTCAAGGAATCGCCTAATGAAAATCACGAGAAACTATAAAAAGTCTACTAAAATGATTATTGCAAAAATTCAAGCTGAAAGAAAAAAAAAATAGCCAAAACATTTGTTGAATAGAATTATAAATGTTATTGCAATAAACCCAAAAAAAATCGTTCAACTCTGGATTCATGAGATTAACAAGGTCTGTATTATTATTAAATATTTAAAAAATTTAATGCCTTTTTTAATATCGGGATTGACAAAAGCTAGATGGAATTCGATTCATTTCTTCTACCGATGAAGTACCCTGTATATAATATACAGGGTACATCACATAAGACCTACTGATGTAAATTTGTTTATTTCCTAATTTCTTTTTATCTTTAAAAGTTATAACTGAACTCTTGATTTCAGTTACAACAAAGCTTTAAAACCATCGAAGCTCATTTCCATTTAAATGGCTGTGTCAATAAGCAAAGCTGTAGATTGTAGATTTTAATAAGTTCGTTGTCTGTTTTTCCCAAACACGCTATTGCTTATACACAAATACGTAATATTAATAGCAAATAAGTTATATTTACACCAAAATAAGCTTTATTTTCTACAAAGTCCAAACACGACGTTTTAGAGCTTTGCGGATTGGTTGACGTTTTAGAGTAGACTAGAGAAACGGTTGACGTTTTGCGATGTTGACAAAATGTGTGTTGACGTTATCCCGAACGCACTGTATTCGATTGTCATGTCATGTCATAAACATTATGGTGAATATAATTATACGATATATTTCTATGCATACGCCATTTATAGTTTCGAGTCAGACTAAGAAAAATTATTAGTCGTTTTACAACACATCATTTTTGTGCAAAAAAGCACTGGTAAAAAACACTTTAAAATACCCGTTTAAGTGGCAGATTGGTCACATGGGCCCTTTCAATGTTCATGCTTTAAGCATCGAAATGACGACACTGTTTGGAAGTGTGGAATTTCATTAGATTTGCGTTAAAGGAGCTACAAAAATTATTGGCTTACTTGTTGAATTTTAACATTTATTGGCATGACGAACTTGAAATATGAGGTGATTACCTGGCCATGTAGACCAATAAACAGTTCACGACCCGACAAACTAAATATCTCCCAGACGTATCGATTCGTTGTGATCGTCGACCTTGAAAAACGTTAATTTTATTTATTTATTTTTATTGTATTAAAGTCTTCGTTTGGCTTTTTTGCCCTCCTTACTTGCAGTGTTTATTTACTCAAGATGCTTGAGCTTCTGCAGTTGAATTGGCTTTTCATGCCAATCGTAGACATACATATCTACGTATTTGGCCTTTGGTGAACTTTAAGTAAAACATAAGTCAAAGTTAATTAAAAGGAAAACATCTGGAGCACACAGTCTTTTCTATTCGATGTATGAGCACAGGTCCCATGAGTTTTTATGAGGTGCTTTCATTTTCTTTCGGAATGCACACGAGGACAGAGTCCATTACATGTGCAATAACACTTTTAACATTCGTTCTAATATCCGTTTCCCTTAATTGATCACAAAGTGTATTTTTTACATGTGTTAGATACTTTTGCCGCTTGTGGATATATGCACATTAGGGTGGCTCAGATACTCAAAGCATGAAAATGAGAAAATTATTGTATGCCGTTCATTGACTCTCGAAGGTTATGGAGAGCATGGTTAACCACCATCTTGTTAAATATCTACGGCGTACTGAATGATAGACAGTGTGGCTTCTGTAGAAACAGATCTACTGGAGACCTGATGACGCTCCTTTCGGAACGATGGAGTCGAGCTCTTGACCGGCTCGGTGAAAGCAAGGTTGTGGCACTAGATATTTCCAAAACGTTCGATATGGTCTGGCACGGAACGTGCATATCAAAACTTATTGCATTTGGTGTCGGTAATACCTTCTATCGATTTATATTGACTTTTCTCAAAGATCGCTCTATATGAGAAGTTGTAGATGGGTTCTCATCCACCGAGCATAGGTTGGCCGGACACTCATAGAAAAAGTATGACCAAACACATGACCTGACAACATACGAACACGAAAGTCTATCGTTACACGTATGTGGCCAAATCGTCAACCATGTTCCAATTTTGTCAACACGGTTTTGTCAAAGATTTGTGTAAAAATTGGCAACAAGGTGTTCACAATTGGCGTACTATACTGTCAACGAGTTGTTGATGATACCACCATTTGTTCTTGTTGTGCAACGCAAAATCCCATGCAATGGGTCACCCCAATATATAAAAACGATTTAAATTAGTTTAAACAATTTATTTTATAATTACATATTCCAAAAAAATTATATATACTTAATTCCATTATTCATGGGATATAAATGAAATGAAAATTACCTTCGATAAAATTCTGGATGAAATGAAGTTTAATGTTCAACAGTCGACGTCGATGTTAGTGACGCATCTTCTATGCCGAGCTACAAAATATAACATTATAATTATAACATCATACTACTTAAGAATTTTGCCAGGACAAAAGTATATTGCGAAACTATGCACGAAGGCCTAATGGAGACACGGCTTCCTTTACGTCCTGCTCATTCAGATATGGCAAACTTCTAAATGTAATTTGTGTAAAAAAAATATGCATGTGCAATTGAATATTGCAAACGATTTATTTACCCTTTAACCAGTCGAAAATTGCTCATCTCTTTCTACTTCAGGAAATTCCGAATTTCCTCCACGTTATTACAGATTTCAACAAATTCGGCAAGAATGTTTTCTCCGCTAAGAGCGTTCCTTCCGGAATTTTCCATTTTTTTAATTATTGTCGCAAACAAAACTATAACATTGAAAACCAATGCCGAGTAATGTTGACGGTGATGAAACCGCCGGCATTATATTGGCTATTATTATGGATTTATAATTTAAACTTCAATCCATAAATAACGATTTGTTTATATTATTTGTGAACACATTAATGTTTTTGTTATTTTTTTATCAGAACACTATCAAAACGTTACAAACTGAATGTCGGCGTCGTACAGCTTTCTAAAACTTGCGCCGTTTTATGGAAATGTGGCCTTTTTAAGAACATTTGTGCTTGAATTTCCATAATTTTGTCAACGAGCGTTCACGTATAATTCGAGAACTCAACACGTTACAATTCTTCACTAACGTTGATTATTTTTCAACGTGTTTTTCAGTGTAGGAGTACCACAAAGTTCATATTTTCATTGATGACCTGTTGGGTCAGTCTGCGAACCCAATCTACTCTCTTGCGGATGAGAGTCATATTTTCGAAGTGTCAAAAGAATAATTCAAGTAGTTTAGGCGTTTTGAAGCGGTGCACGAAATATTTCACCTCATCTGATCTTGTGAATATTTAGACGACCTACATCAGGTCTAATAGGGAATATAACTCCCATACATGCACAGGTGCTCCAAAGACATCTGTGCAGCTTCTGGACCGTGTGCAGAGGAGAGCGGTGGTAATAATATGAGGTAATATTAGGGTAAACAACTCTATTGTCTCCCTACAGTATCGCCAGAATGTGGATTGTGTATCGCTATTCTATATCTATTTTAACAGTATCTGTTGGTCAGATATCCGTCGTCTGGTTCCTGACTTTAGAACAATTAGCCGAAATATGCGGCTACCCAGAGAGTCTCCATTAGAAATGGAGACCGTAATATTACCAGATTGTCATTATTTCTTAATGGATTGTCAAATTGCTCTCACGGAATTCTATAAGTATTTCCTAGATCATTCGTTATCCACACTATCCGCAACCAAAACAATCCTCAGCAAGTCGGTCAAATAAGAAAGCCACATAATAGATTGAGCAGAGGAATTGCGTAGATAATTATGCAGATATTACCTATGTGCTCGATGCAATTTGAATACTCTCTGAACGGGACCTACTGTGTAAAGTCGGCTTCGAATAGCCGATGCTTTTTCTAGAGACGTTTTACATGGTTTGTAGGCAATTCGCCAGTCGCCAGCGTTTACGATGTGGCCACAACCGCTGCATAATTTGTGCACGTTTCTCGAGCTTTCGAAATTGGGTCTACAAACTACCTTCCACACCACTACTGTTGGTAATGAAATTGTTTTGAATTTTTATCCATCTTCTAATAATCCACGGCGAGGTATTATCATTTCGGGCCAGATGTACCGATACCATATTCAATTTGGAGATGGCTTGCCGGGTAATCCCGACAGTGTTTTCATATTTAAAAGCCGTCTAGAACAAATCTTTGCAATGCAGCCTCCGCTGGCAATACAGGGTGACATTGAACAAATCGTCCACCTAATTCACCTTAAAAATGGAATAAATATTCCCAGCGAGCCCCTAACGCAACAGAATAACAAATCAACGAAAATTATGTCTATGCCTCACTTGGGGAATTGTCATTTAACTTTACCAACCATTTGCAAATGCCTGAACATAAAAACAATTAGTGGTAATTACACTTGGTTGGTTAACTTTACAGCACAACGTATTTGGTGCAAATTAACTTTAACATCAGTCCGTTCGTTCGGAGAGACAAAATTGTTACGACAAAGACAAACCTCCCCATGCGGCCTTAAAACATTTTCGTACTGCGTAGATAAGTGTTTGTCGTAATTATTACGTTCTACAGCATTGAGGCAATACTTGTGTTATGCAATGGTGCTGCATGTCCGTACGCATTGCAGTGTCCAGATGGAACAAACACTGAGATACATAGTTCGCTATTACGGTCCAACCGTCGTACGATGCGCAAGTTAAAGATTGGTATTTTTCTGTTCTCTTCGCGCTGACGAGACTTGGAGACTCTTACTTACTTGTTGGTCCTGGCCTGCTTAATAAATTATTTCCAAGCACTTCGGTCTTGTCCAGTTCTCCAGTTAGTCACACCAAGGATTTGCATGTTTTCTTCCACTTGGTCCCTTCAAGTCTGCGTTTACCGTCGTCATTGTCATCCATCGCCTTTCTGACTGGAGCTTTTGTAGTCATTCGACCGACATGGCCCAGCCACCGAAATTTCTGTATTTCGATGCGTTAACTACGTTCATGTCGGGATATAGCTCCTCGTTAATACAGATCGGGCAAATGATTTAGCAAATCATTTTTCTCTCAAAAACACCCAGCTTCATGTGCTTTCGCAACTACCCATGCTTCGGCATAAAGAAGCTCAGGTAGAATAAGTGTGTTATTTAAGTTCAGGGATAGAAGGTGGAACCGAGGTATATAAATTCTTCCACTATCTCAACGTTGCAACACCTGGCCTTCTCCATTTTTTCGTAGCGACGGTTGCCTAGCAGTTGCAAGCATAAATGTGGTCATCTCCTCGTTCACTATTAGACCCATTTTTGACCATTACTCCTCAATTCAGGAAAAAGCACAAGTTACGTCTCGCTCTATCTTACCAACGATGTCAATGTCGTCCGCATGCGCGAGTAGGATGTGGCCTTTGGTGCGAATAACGGCGTATGTATCACAAAACTTCTATCGCCATGGCCGACAGACCCACGGAACGACCACCATGAAATTAAGTAAACCCCCCTTGAAACTGATGACGGATAGATCCACAGTATTTATCTAACATTTCCTTGAATTCGGAGATAATTTCTTACGTCATAAATAAGCTTGATAAGCATACAAATTTTACATTTTCCAGAAAACATACTTTTTTAATGGCATTAAAACCAAAGTCTTTTAACAGATGGTGGTTGACAGGTGCTCGTCTACTTTTAATTAACTGAGTGGGAAATGCAAAAACCCATGCACTCGCTGTAGAGCGTTTACATACATATTCATAAGCGTTGCAAAGAATTTGAATTTAGGTGGAGATAAACAATTTAAGTGGAAGCATTGACATAGTATTTAACTATTCACGGTGTTGAAAATTGTGTGCAGTCAAATTTACCAATATACATTTTTCCGAAATATTATCTTAAACTATTTTTGTATTTAAAATAGTTATTTTTTTTGTATTTATATTTTTATTTTTTATATCCGCTTTCGGTGTGAATAACCGAGATCTCTAGTAAATACATTTCCCGTTTATAAGCACTAAAAACCATGTGAAGTTGGAAAGGGATAATTACTGTACATACTTTTAAACATTAAATTGAAGATAAATGGGGTTTGCATTTCAATGAAACAGTTGCATTGATGTTTGCGAAGGTGATGCGTATTTGCAGCACCAAAATGTACATAATTACTGCTGTATAGTCGACCTTCGCAGTCACACAACGGAGATATTTTCCTAAACAATTCATATAGGAACAGATTGGTGTCTTCTCCCAAATTTATAATCGAATGGCTTATTATTTTTCCAGAGAAGGGCTTAGAGATTACGCCTTTACTCGTAAAGTAGCCCATATTTACAAGGTGGAATTGTTTGATGTTCTTGCAAGAATATGAACCCCGGTTTACCACGACCGCATATTCGACAATACAGATCTTACGATTTGTTCGTCCAATTCTGCGCAGATTTTTGTTTGGTCAGGTTATGTCACGTGACATGTATACAAAATTTCATACGATACATTTTCCAAGAAATTGGGTAATTTTTTATTTTTTTATTTTTTATATATATAAAAATGGATGTGTGTATGTATGTAACTTATGGACTCGAAAACGGCTAGACCGATTTTGATGAAATTTTCAGGGAATCTTTCGAATAACCCCGCGAGTAACATAGGCTACACATTGTTTGGATTTATCTACATTTAGGGGGTGAAAATGGCAAAAGGGATAAAAACTCCCCTTTCCTATATAAATATGTGTAATACAACACTAATGTTTGCTTAGGGCCAGCAACGCGTACCGGGTCAGCTAGTAATTTCATAAAATTACGAAAGCCCATATTTGATTGTTTGTTTTGTGCAAACTCGTAAACATTTATACCAATTATTGAGCGATTTTTCTTAAAAATAGGCATCTTAAAAAAAAAATCTGCCTCATTGGAAAAATAGTTCTATTTATTTAAAAAATAATTATTCGGTGTTTTCTTCCCACATCCCAATCAGAATACAAAATTACTTACTTAATAAAACAATTGTATAAAAATGTATACAAAATCGCTCGATTTTTCTTAAAAAATGTCTTTCTTAATAAAAATATTAAAAACGGTCTTACAACTCGCGCCATTTTTAATGCCTTATGAATGCCAAATGCAATAGCGAATATTGAAATATAATTTCTAGCGAAAACGAATACTCCAAAAAAATCCCAAAGGTTGTTAGATTGCTAAAATGTATTATTTAGTTCTCAAAAGGAACCAACCTTAATGTCTTAGGCGTAACATAAACAATCTTAATTTTTTCGAATTAAAAAAAAAAAAAAAAATCGAATTAAAAATAGTTTAATTGAAGCACACACAAAAAATCTAATACAATTCCTGTCTCATACGGCGAACGACAACGTTCGCAGACTTTCTAAGCAACAAACAGCTTATTTAGAAGCCACTTATCGGCTGTTTCTGGTTTATAAAGCAGTCGAACGTTGTCGTTGTTCGACATCGTGGCTTAGACTGTGAATGTGTCTCTTGTAAAATTTACCTTTTAGACTAAGCATACTATGGAATAAAGCCATCAATCAGAACTATGGCTTCAAATAAATTGCGGTTCATTAGAAGGTGAATCACGTTTGTTTCTCCGAAATCAATTTAGTAGGCAGTATAATTTCATTTTCCATTTTACAACAACTAATAGTTGCTGAAACTATGCTAGTTTCCTACTCTTCTAGACGGTAGGAATTTTTCGATATTCATATTGCAACTAGAAATATTTGATTTTCAGAAGAACAACTGTGGAATGTTAATACGCTCAACTGATTGCCAACTATTGTTTTCCCTGGGTGTAATATCTCAGGCCGATATTGTACATCCCACTGTTTAAGCATGGATGGTTTATGTGAAGGTGTCGATTACTTTCCACACTTCTGTCTGGATCATGCTTATGCATTTTTTACTCGTTGCTGCAAACCAATAAGGAAATGTTGTAAATATTTTATTAATCCACAATATTCGTATAGCAACGCGTGAGTATGAGTTCTCCACTGCAAAAATAAGCTGAACCCTCAAGTACCCAAGTGAAGAAGCACCACAACTACATATTCTCGTACGTTAGGCTGTGCATATGAAATAATCCTCTTGGGAATAAATGTTCATACACCAGGTCAGGGCACAGAAAAGTTGAAACGAATAAAAAATATCTTCAATTGAAATTTTAAAATTTCGTTGTAAATTTCTACATGAACTATTGCCAAACAACGTAAAAATAACACAAAACCATTTTTCATTTCACAGCCTGGAGTGTATTTCATTTATTGGCAGCAGTTTACTCCTTGAGCAGAATATCAAATTACATACCTACTCAATTATTCATTAGCACAAACCTCGTGTATAAATAGATTGGAGTGAATGAATGTGGCGCTGCATTCAGTTGCTTATGGAAAGTCTTAAATTCTCACAAAAATTACATGAGTTTTCATGGAAATTGTTACCATCTTGTTTCTATTCCACACTGTCGATGCAAGACACAGTGTTTAAATTGCAATCCCGAAGTTTCTTATTCATTCAATATTATCAGTAAATTAGTTATATGACATAAGTATGGTAATGGGGAGATACCAAAAACAGTTCATATCAGTTTTGTCAACTCCGGCACAAACCTGAAAATATTTTGTTTGTACAGGGGTTTCCAACAAGAGGGGTTATTTTGGTATTCAAAGAATTACGTTTTTTGAGATAAATGATCGGATGTCTATTTCATAATAAAGACGAAGTTATGCCGAAGACCTTATCTTTCACGTGGCCCCAAAGGAAAAAGTCGCAATGTGTTAAATCACAAGATCTCGGTGGCCAATTGGGATCACCTCTTCGAGAGGAAACAAGGTCCGGAAACTGTTTAGTTTTGCGAACTGTAACTGCAAGATTTACACAATTTTTGTAGTGAATTTGAATAATTTCAATGCGTTGTTGAAGCGTGTATCGTTCCATTTTCAGTTTTTACTCATCAAATGTCAAAGAATAAAAGCTTCAAAAGTGACAGCTACCGAAATACCGGGTGATTCAAAATACTACGCAGCGAAAGTTTACCTTCGTCTAAGAAAATCAAGAATGCTATTCCACACTAAACATGGATATGGCTCAATCCTGGAAATCACAGCCACAACAGAAGAAATCAACAGGCCAACAGACTACATGGCCCCAACAACAATTCGCGAGAAAAATTTTAAAGTAATAATACCTAGCCGTGAAGACATCCCAGACGGATGTACGATTTCGCAGGCAGAGATATATGTCACATTACCATTGCTGCAAAACAGATTTGGAACAGGAATTACCGTCAGACTGCTTTATACCCTTAACCCAAATTCTGGCGCACGAATTTTCATGCGATTGCTCCAGAATAGTATCAGGAGCCCAAGAAAAAATCGTGAACATGAACGTGCGAATTCCGTTTACGGAACAGCATTAACCAGGTCGAGGTGGGTAAATGTAGAGAACTACCGGGTATATCGATCTCTTTGGCCAGATATTAATTTGACTCGTACTTAAGAAGTGCTTTCCCGCGGATACAACACACTTAGCGAGCTCATAGGATTGGCCACATGGCTGTACGTATGAATCTTCCATACGAGGACATCTGTCGAATTTGTGTAGATGCAGAAGAGGAGGAGTCAGTGGACCACCTACTATGTTCATGTAAAGGCCTACGAGTATCGTCTAGCTCTCTCTTCTTGCCTTGTACTAGTTGTACAACCTTTCTCTAAAAATTGCCTTTCTACTTAAGAGAACCAGAATGTACGGAATCGTCAGTTCGAGTAAACTCGTCAGTTGTATAGTTCAACTGGCCGGCATCCCTCTCAACCTAACCCAAGCTAAGACCATATACACGCTGAAAAATACGTCTTTTTCAAATGTTTACATACAATCGCGTGTTTTGTCTTTGTAGCAACTAAGCTTATTTCCTTCTACACAATATTATGTATTTGTGCATAAGCAATAGCGTGTTTGGGAAAACAGACAAAAAACTTTTTAAAGTCAAAAAAGCACAAAATTTGAGTGCGAATAAGTGTGTATTTGCAGCATTTTTTTGCCTCTATGATCAGATAATAACAATAATCGAGACAATAAGATGAATCGATATATAGATTCACAAATTGAAAAAAAAATAAAACAAAAAATTATACATATATATTTATAACCTGCAAACAAGTTTATGTTTGTGGTATGGAAAAATATATATATGTTTGATGCGAATTGGTTTTTTTCAGCGTGTATCATTCATTGCGATGTATGTCTTTAAGTCTATCAGGAGGACTATGTCGTCCTAACTGTGTGTTAACACAGTTCCGATTAACTGCTGCGGCGTTTGAGAAGGGTACTTAGATATTTTGTGTACAAACTGTTTTGATTTTTATTGATGTACATGAATTTAAAGGCGATTTTACATGTTTCCATTGTTAAATACCCCAAGTATGTACTAATAAAATAAAGTGTGAAAAGCACATCTTTAAGGATGATGTCATGAAATGCCAGTGTAGACGACAATGCCCCATCATGCACAAACGAAACAATCACAAAATCCCATGGAATTTGATTGATGTCCACTTCAATAAATACGTGACCTCCTCTAACATTTGAGTTGCCGAAAAACAAGTGTAGGAATAGTTTTAGGACGCACTTTTAAACTAGTGTGCGTGATGTGTGGTTGGTATTTAAACGAGAATTTCTTTCGAGTACAGATTGCAGACTATTTAAGAAGAAAACATGTAGCCCATGGTCATATTATTGGGAGGGGCAATAAAAACAGTATATGTTTATATCGTCAAAAGTGTATTGCTAGACTGGAGTCATTTTGCATTTCCAACAATATAGTGAAATCGATTATACAGACTTTTTGAGTTGTTCTTTATTCTGGTGAATCTAATTTGGATCAGGGGGTGTACAGAATCTCAAAACTGCCTTGAGTCTGTCCGGGTCAGTTCTATTGTTTGAGATAAATACTAACAGAAATTGAAACAAGTGAGAAAGTTTCAGTCGGGTATGTGGAAATAAAAAAAAGTCCTGACTTTTTTCATTTATGCGGGATTTTAACAAAAAGGACTTCGGATAATTGAACCTTCTTTCATTTAAACGAAGTTGTATGTACTTTTGAAATTGATCTATGAAACGAAGATACAACTATTAAAATACATGTCTGTAAAATTAAAATTTTCTTATGCGGTGTTAGTATCATATAAGTTTGTGTTCTTGTTCTTGTTCATTAACAACTAAATTTGGAATTATAAAGTCAGTTTTGGACAGAAGAAAACTATCTGCCAGGGAGTTGTTTTAGAATAAATGACTTGAATAATGCAGTAGGGTTCTGTAGCCCTTCGTACTTCCTACTTGGTGAGTAGTACGTGAACCGCCTATTTTAATGTGGCATGCATTCCATGGGGTAGACTATATACGAGTTGGCCTGGACGAACTAAATGGTAATTACTTAATTATTTCTCCCAACATTCAATTAAGGGGACATACGGGGAACTTCTCCCGAATCAATGAGCCGTGCGCGATATAATTTGTATACTCACTGACAACGATATGTATACTTATTTAAACATTCCCGGGAATTATATTTCTTTCTCCCAATTTCAGGTAGAATTTACACCCAAACACTGCACAGTAAATTAAATGGAAAGTTCACGACGCTGTTCCGCAATAAAGGAAATGATAATATAAACAGAAGTTGTAGTTGTTTCTGTTCTTTATAGTTTTTAAGTTCGCCATTTTCAGGTATCTAGTCAACAACCATCTGTGATATCGCATTCGTTTGTATCTGCCCAGTGGTAGTAGCAGCGCCAGTGTATGAATGAAACAGTGGCTGCATGCGGCTTATTGCTAACAACTAGAGGTGTCGATTGTGAAATCCTGGGATTTTTCAAAATAAATATTTTTGTTATTACCAAAAACATAACGTCAAAGAAATTCATTATGTATGTCTATTTTTTCAGTTTAAGTGATACATACTCTCTTTTTGTAAAGACCAATGCATTAGAGTTTTAGTCCTGTAAAAAATAGGGAGAACGGGTAACAACTTTGACTAAACCACTATCTTTTTATTGCCATAAAGTGGAATTTTATTTTGTGTTTCAATATCGTACTGATTTCCGAAATATATATGTATACATCAGAAAATAATCGTATTCACAAGTGTTCTGGGAGGCGACACCTATTTGGTGGTACGCATTTAAGTCAGCTGATTGAAAGTCTATTTGTTTTGTCGGTGAACAGAGGCTAAGTCAATATTGTGTTGTGGTTGTCCAATTGTGCAATATTTTGTTAACGTTTAAGTACAGGCCTTTCTGACAAGAAGTGTTATTATGGTATTCAAAGAAAAATCAATTTTTTTTAGATAAATAATCGGATGTTTATTTGATAATAAAGAGGTAGTTATGCCGTTAATAATGAAAAACAACATCTGCCATAAATTTGATGAAATTTCCCATAACCAAAACACAAAGTGTCTGCCATATGTCTTCGATAGCCTCATGAATTCTTATTTTGAGGTCTTGAATCGACGCTGGTTTCAGGTGACACCAAAGGAAGAAGACGCAAGGTGTTAAATCACAATATCTCGCTGGCCAATTCTGATCACCTCTTCGAGAGATAACACGGTCTGGAAACTTTTCCCGCAAAAGAGCAATGTTTTCGTTGGTTGTGTGGAAAGTAAAAGTTGTCCAGATCAATATCATCCAACTCCGGCCATAAAATATTATTAATCATCTCTCGATAATGCAATCCATTCACCGTCACTGTTTATCCAACCTCATTTTCAAAAAGGAATGTCGAATAACCCCGCCGGACCATAACCCTCTCCAAACATTCACACGTTGAGGATGGAGAGGCTTCTCAGCAGATGCGATTTTGCTTGTTGACGTAGCCACCGAGGTGGAAATTGGCCCATCAATCGATATGATATGATGATGAAGGACCCAATCAGCAAAGACACGACGTTGTTGGTGATCGACCGGTTTGAGTTCTTGTATTATCTGAACTTTATAAGCCTTAAGACCCAAGTCTTTATGCAAAATAAGATGAAATGACGTTTGTAAAATACCCAATTCCAAAGAACTACGAGGAATGCACATACCTGGTTTTTCTTCAGCACTTTCGACTACAGCAGCATTATTATCAGTTGTTCTTGAACGGCGTGTATGGGTTTTATTCTTCTCATCACTAATTTGTTCCAACAGCTCGAATTTTTCCAACAGTTTCTTTGTTGCAGTCCGACAAGGTGCTTCACTGTGACTGCAAGATTTTCACCATTTCTGCAGTGAATTTTAATAATTTCACTGCGTTGCTGAAGCGTGTATCGTTCAATTTTTAGTAATGGCGTAGTTTCAACTTGTCAAATGTCTAAGAATGAAAGCTTCAAAAGTAACAGCTACCGAAAGGCCGGAAAACCCTTTAGATTGAACCTAACAATTGTACTTGTGGTTCTTGAGTTATAACTCTTGAATGGCAAACCATTGCAAAAAGTAATGAATGACAAGTTATTAACAAAATTCGAATAACTTAAAATTCTTGCTTCAGTTGCAGCGATGGCAAAAGTTATCGCTCTTTTACAATCATGAAGTATGGAAATTAATCATAATCTACGATGAGTGTAATCTCTCACAGGTCGTCGAATCAAGACGATGGTGAAGAGGATAGTTTTGGAATAGAATATTGTTTTCGCATACAAAAATTTTAAGACACCGGTTTCGGTAGGGTAAATCGACTTATATATTACCCCACACTGAGTATATGCGGTATCCATATGCAATTCCAAAAGTAGTTTTGCGAAAATATTAGCAAATGCCAAATTTCAAAGCGATTGTTTAACTCTTTCGAAAGTTGATCTTACCACTTAAAAAAATATAAAAGAGTTTGTAATGACCAACCATTGGCCGACTTTTTATGTATGGATTTGTTATAAATTCAGTTTTCCGAGACATCAATTTCCTAACTTGAAAATTGATCGATTTCTTTGAAATAAATTAAAAAAAAAATATTATTAAATCTATCATGATTATGAGTTAAATATAAATTTCGTAAGTCCCACAAAACATTCGGCTGGCCATTTCTATAAAATTCGCCAAAATAGTAATAAATCATGAATTTCGCAATGTCCAAGTTTGTCCAAATCTGACAAACCTGCTTACTGCTGCAGACACTTGACATAGAATGAGGTCAAAAAGCAATAAGGAAATATCAATGCAATACAAACAACAGACGATGGTAGTCACATGACACTAGTTTAAGAATCTGTTTGTAATGTATATGTAAGCTTTTGTTCATGTTTTCAATGTAATTTTCAAAAATCGAACTCAATATTTAGTCGATTTAATACAAGAAGTCATTAAAAATAATAGATACACTAAATAGTAATTTCATACAACATTTTCCAAGAAACACCGACATTTTACTTACTTTTGTGATATTATTTCCGTTCCTTTCCACCGTTTCCTTAAATTCACAATGACAGGACTTATTATTATAATTTTATATTAAAGTTGTTAATTACCTTTTTACCTGTTGACTTATTATTAAATATATCGGTTTTGTATAACTAAGCGACCGGTTTTTGAAAAGAATGTAAAGGTTATAGAGCTGCATACTTACATTTGTAATACTCAGTACATATGACAGGTTTTTCGGCAACAATATTGATAAAATAAAATAAATCGCGTTATGTCTTCAATCTTCAATGACAAAAAGGATGTCGGTAATCTGAATCACCCACATATGGACATTTTCTTCCCCATTTCAGTTTTCTGACCTCTCCATTTTGACACCAATATTTTTCGGTCCTAAGTCCTATAAATGGGGTATAATTAGAGAAATTAAAAAGTTTGTTATTAGAGAAAAGTTTATGTCCTGTATTGATAATAAATAATCAACTATGCGTTTAAAGATGACTTTATAATTAATATAAATCCCGAAAACTCCGTATCCTCGGTCTTATATAAACTAGTCCGGATTGAAATCTCTACTATCAAATGAAAATGGGAGACAGAAAACAGTTCACACAAGAACTGTTTTATGTTTCTCTACA
This sequence comes from Hydrotaea cyrtoneurina, assembly GCA_958296145.1. NCBI lineage: Eukaryota > Metazoa > Arthropoda > Insecta > Diptera > Muscidae > Hydrotaea > Hydrotaea cyrtoneurina. The sequence continues at coordinate 54,765,397 of OY282515.1, read as the reverse complement.
GCAGATATTTAATTCAAAATACATACATACTTATGCAAAAGATAAAGACACATTTTTCTTGAATGCATTTCAATCATTGTGAACACACTTACATCTTCAACCTTACTTACGTACTACTCAAGTTGCACGAGATACTAAAATATTTCCTTAAAGATGTCCTCTTTTTTAATCATGAAATTACATCTGTCCTGCAGTTTTTTCTAGTGTTGGCATTTATAGAAGGGTCAGTGGACTGGTGTCCAATGAAAATTAATCTTAATGACAGACAAAATTAATGACAGATCCAGTTAACAGAATTATTCCAAAAGCTTTGGACTAAAATTGTATAAGTAATAGCCGAGTAAAAGATAATTGTACAATGCACTAATTAAAAATGCACTTGCACGGCTGAATGTTTGTAAGACACTCACTCACTTGAGTACTTGTAAGATACTGATTTTTATTTATTAACATTTCCTAAAACTAGCATACATTTTCTTAAACTAAACTAATCCTAAAGAAGGAACGAGAACGCGATAGACGCATGCGTGGGGTTGTTTTTGTCAACCCACACACGCGTAACATCTTGTGGAAAATTCCACTCGTTATCATGCTCGTCCCTTTTCCTAAAAATAGCCCGCCGCTCTATACCACACACGCATGTTGTACTGCCTGCTTATCTTAAAAACCCCAAGCTACAACATACGCACATGCATTGAATATATCCAAATTACAATTGTATACATTATTTGAATACATACAAACTACAGTACAGTTTTACACATTGTTTTGAATACATTCAATTACCGAATCCAACACAATTTTATACCTTCAGCAGAAAAGGAAAAAAACACCATGTGAGGATTTACAGAAATCTGAACATTCTGCGGCCGGCGAACTACAATTATTTGTTTTACATATGTATATCAATATTTTATGACAAATTTAAATCTATTAATTCTATTATATGTGGCCATTTGTCGACATCCTTCAGCCATTCAGGACCATTCCACTTATGCAGTTCCCTTGATGTGAAACCATAAGGATTAGCCCTCACATGCCTCCACAGCAATACATCAGCTTCTTTGCATCCATTAGGTAACTTCGGCTTTGCAGTTACAAAATTGCCAGGGGTTTCAGCAGTCATTGTCTCTTCTCTCACCAGCCCTTCCTTCAAAATCCCGTGGTATAAATCAGCTCCATCTCCAACCGCTGACTTAACCGCAGCCACCTGCAATCCACCGAAGTGTGGAGCTCCCGGGGAACCCACAGCCTTCACCATTGTGGTGATCGGCTCCAACCATTCATATGGACCAGACTTCTGCGCTTGAGCAGAAGCCGCCTTCGTTTTTTCCAATTGAAAATTGTCTTCAATTTTTGGATCTTCGCCAGCACAATGATTTTTCAAGCCACTCGCTTGAAAATTCTGTTCGATGACATCAATCGGAACATGCGCGAGATCTTCCTTCGGATCAACACCAGTCTCTTCACCAGCTTTCTTCTTAAGCGGTAACCTCGATACCCAGCGTTGATCGTCATTAGAGCGTGTGGATATTCGGGTAACCCACAGCTCTTTGATGTCTTCCTCATCGGTTGCAGCTGTCTTCTTTAACGGTAGCCTCGATACCCACCGTTGATCGTCATTACAGCGTGTGGATATTCGGGTAACCCACAGCTCTTTGATGTCTTCATCATCGGTTTCAGCTTGAAACCGGTCATCCTTCTTATTCGCGGAAACACACAGCTCACCATTTTGTGTTTCAGCATCAAACCGGTTAAATGTCAGGCGTGCACTTATGGTTGCTTTAGAAAACTCCTTGAAGTTTTCGCTTTGACTCGCGATTTCCAATCGCACTTCACGATACTGCCTCCGTATTTTCGTATACGCGTCATAAATATCGTCGTCGTCGAGATTTTTAGCGACAATCCTCCTATATGCCAGGACAACTTCTTGAAACTGGTCCTCTACCAATTGTTGTTGTACCTGCAGCCGTTCGGAACTGAGACTCAGTATGGTATCTCTTGTCGTACTCATAATTGTCGCCAATTCCCGAACTTCTCTTCCAAACCTTTCAACCATTATACTTTGTGGTTGAGAAGGCTGTATGTCGCTATTGTGGACTGTATTTTCCTTTCCGTCTTCGCCAATTCTGTTTGGCTCTGCTTCCAACGACAGCTTCTCTTCGATAGCGTCAATCCTGTATTCTGCTATCATTCCTTTAGCCCCTTCATACAAGGCCTCGGTGGATTTGTGTATATCCATCAATTCCGGTACCTCCTTGGATGTGGGCTGTATTTTATTTGTTCGACCTTTCATTATCCTCTTTGACACGTGCAAAGTTTCGTAGGATTAATGTTCAAAAGTTCGAATTATCAAATATCTCTGGTTCGAACGACCAAAATGTACAAGCGAGAGATGTAAAGCTGACCCGCACGGATGAATGTTTGTAAGACACTCAGCGACAGATTCTGTTATTCCTTTGCTCCTCTAGTTCCTTCATACAAGGCCTCGGTGGATTTGTGTGTATCCATCAGTTCCGGTACCTCCTTGGATGAGAACTTTCTTTTGTCTGTTCAAAACTGGATTTAATAATCCGGTTCGAAGGACCAAAATGTACAATGCACTAATTAAAAATGCACTTGCACGGCTGAATGTTTGTAAGACACTCACTCACTTGAGTACTTGTAAGATACTGATTTTTATTTATTAACATTTCCTAAAACTAGCATACATTTTCTTAAACTAAACTAATCCTAAAGAAGGAACGAGAACGCGATAGACGCATGCGTGGGGTTGTTTTTGTCAACCCACACACGCGTAACATCTTGTGGAAAATTCCACTCGTTATCATGCTCGTCCCTTTTCCTAAAAATAGCCCGCCGCTCTATACCACACACGCATGTTGTACTGCCTGCTTATCTTAAAAACCCCAAGCTACAACATACGCACATGCATTGAATATATCCAAATTACAATTGTATACATTATTTGAATACATACAAACTACAGTACAGTTTTACACATTGTTTTGAATACATTCAATTACCGAATCCAACACAATTTTATACCTTCAGCAGAAAAGGAAAAAAACACCATGTGAGGATTTACAGAAATCTGAACAATAATAATAATGATCACTTTATGTTTCGTAACTCATAAAAAATAAATGACAGAAATGGACTGCAAATTTAAAATAGAAAGTCGATTTGTTCGGCGGACAGTATTTGTTAAATGTCCACAGTGAAATGCTTTCCACAGTATTGTAGTCGGTACTTCGAATGATAGTTTTCACACGGTTCAACATTTCATCCTGTATTTCCGATTTTTTGCTAAAAGACAAATGTACGAAAGGTCTCCCGCAGGTGATGATATCCGCATCATCGTAGTAACACCATATGTGATGACCAGCGCTGCTATACAGAATAGATTTTAAGAGTGTGTAAGCAAATTAACTTTTTGTGTGTAAGAAAAATATAGAAATTTCCAATATTGAATTGTACGATTTTACAGAAGAGTCACAATATTTAATTCAGAATTTAGCTGAAAACTTTATAAATATTTTGTAACTTATATTAGGAATAATTCATATACATGTATGGACATGTACATACATATGTTGTTTATGTACTTTTTTTAGGTCTTGAAAAATATAAAATTAGTAACGGTGCCCCGATAGGCGAGTTGGTAGCGTGTTTGCCTATCTGCGTGGGGGTTGTGGATTCGATTCCCACCAGAGGCTTTGGTATATCTAAATCTAAAATCTAACCATACCATACCATGTTACCCGGTTTACCCTTGGACCTAAAATTATAATATACATTTATTTTGAATTGTAAATTATAAAAAAAATGACTTTTTGATGTTTACGACGATAAATGGGTTGATCGATTTTTAAATTTTTATGTAAATTTTTTTTAAATCTTTTCTTTAAAAATGTTAACAAAACCACCCTTCTCTCCGATTTTGTTTTACTTATACAAATACAAAACAGTATAAGTCTTTTTGGAAACTCAATAATTGTAAAAGATATGGACACAATATTGATGGTTATTGGTACCTACAAATCCCTTTGCATGCAAATTCTCCACGGTGCTACAAAAAATAACGAAGGTTTAAGGTCTCGTCGAGTACAACAATAATCGGTCTGTGAAATTTCCCAAAATACCTACCGACATGTTGATATATCCAGCCACTTTTTGGTTTCAGGCCGGATTTATAAAGATGAATATCAGACCATTCGAACGATAAATACTTTATGTAAATAAACCTGTGAATTGTGTGTCTAATTGTCTACCACACAAATTTGTTTAAATTTTGTTCCTGCCATATTTCAACTGAACGATGTTTTTACATATTATTTTGTCAGAGAAGGAGTAAGTGAGAGTAAACTAAGGAGTAGAACGTCTTCTCGTTTTATAAAATCCATTAGTAATTGACTGTGTTATTAAAGTTTTCTCTTTAATATGACACAAATTTCGTTAAAATTGGCCGATCCATTCCAGAGTCGGAAACTTTATCTAAACGTCATTTTTTGCTCATTTTATATTTTACGAGACCTGAAAAATGTACAAAAACAATACATTAATCTGATCCTTCCTAAGTTAAAAAAATGTTTTATAAACAAAAAATCGTAGGTCAATATTACTTTGACCCAGAACTCAAAAATATTTACTATTTATTGGATTTTGGCTTCGCTCTCATATACATACAACACGTTATGGGTTTTCCATACTAATGTACCCATTTAAATTGTTTTGGTAATACATATAAATATTTCTATTTATTTATATGCTCCAAACTCTCAGGTGAAAAAAAGGCATAACTGATAACAGATTTTTTTGATACACGGAGTCACTCGATCAACTTTTTTCGAAAGCGAGCAAACTTCTAACTTCACCAAACTGATAGCGCCTATGACAATTATGTGAACTACTCCCACTGTTTGTCTGCCGCGATGCATTCAGTTCAATTTTTTTTTTTGATTTTTTATTCGAGAGGAGGTAAATGTTGTTAAACTATTCGCGATTTAAAACTTTGTGAATGTTCTGTCATGGCCTTGTTCGTAATTGGCTTCCCGCAAAGTTTTAAATGAAATACTTTAAAAACTTTCCGGACTTGATAACTATGCCAGCACAGTGAAAAAAACAATTTATACCAAAAGGATATATCTGTATATTCCTTTTTTTTAATATTAAAAATGCTCTTATTTAACGCTTCAAGGATGAAAATGGTAATTTTCTTATATCATCGCTTTGTGTGATATTCCATTTGCATACAACGGAATAGAGACACAAATGTAATGGTTCTTAGACATCATTACACTTTTAGTGCAAAAAGACTTTTGTCTGTGATGAATCAAGAAGCTTTGCATTTTGCATTGTGTCCAAGTAAAACTCAGATACTATTAGCACACTTAGTGTATTTCTTATTATATATATATGTACATACCTCTAGGGGTTTCCAAGCATTTGCAATAATGTGGATTTGCACAAAAAGAATTCATTGTTATGATTTCATATTATCGAAAACAAAGGACATTTAGTACAATGGGCAACATTATCAAAGGAATTTTACAAGCATTTCCTCTTCGAGTCTATTTGGAAGTGAATCGAGAAATAGTCAATGAATGTGGAATTCATTGTTGTTCATGATATAATTGATAGGCTGCAAAGTTTACTCATAAGGGTGTTCACAACCTTGGCCGGTCTTTAGTTTTGACTAAGCGAGGAAAAAAATCAAAAGTATGAGAAAAATATAAATTTTACCTAGTAATAATCACACATAAATTGTGAAAATATCTTCAAACTCCCCTATTTCATATGAGATTTTTTTGGGGAATTCTTTATCAAGCCCTGAGATTGAGTATATAAAAAGTGGTCGGTAATACAATTTTTGAATGTTTGTTATTGAACAGCTGAAGTCGAAGTCGAGAATTGAATAATGCTGGAGCCCGAGTCGGTGGTTGCTTTCAGTAGCTGAGGTAATTCAACGTAATTCTGCATATTCTTACTCATTTTGCGTCAGTCATTGTTTCAACATCTCTGACTGTATCGGGCGACCAATGGCGGCTCTATAGTAATTATTAGTGTTTCCCTGGATTTTGGTCAATGTCAAGATCTGGTCAGTAGTCAAGTTGATAAATAATAGTTTAAATAAAAATGCCACCACTGAGCTGCTACGTAAGCAGGCAAGATCGAATTGTGCCACAGTACTTAGGCGCGAAAAACTTCTTCACGAACAGCACCATCATGCTAAACTTCTTTCTTCTCCCAGGGGAAGTACGAGCTTTTGATCATTCGTTAAAAGGGTAAAGGACAATTCTTCATCTTCTATCCCAAATCTAGTTAACGATGACCAGATATTGACAAATCTAATCTTCTGGCAGAAATGTTTGCAAAGAAATCAACTTCGCCTGAAATTAGTCAACCACTCCCCGTGATTGAAAGCGTATCTAGTTCGATGCCTCAGATATTTTTTCGAACACGTGGAGTGAAAAGGCTTCTTGCAGACCTCAACGCAAATAAAGCTCCAGGACCGGTTGGTATTTCAGCACTTGTCCTATGTAAGTGCTTTTCGACACCAGCTCGCCCATTGCGCTATCTTTTCAAAATTTCGGACCGTGCTGGTGTTTAGTCCAAGGTCCAAGGGTAAACCGGGTGACAAAGACCATTTGGCTTGATTTTTTCAGCGACAGACCAAAGCCTCTGGTGGGAATCGAACCCACAACCCCCACGCTGATAGGCAAGCACGCTACCAACTCGCCTACCGGGGCGCTTTAAAATCTTAAAGTAATATTTAACAGATATGTCCAAGGCATTCGATAGGGTCTGGCACGGAAGACTCATATCAAAACTTATTGCATTTGGTGTCGGCAATACCTTCTTTCCATTTATATCGAGAGTTTTCAGAGCAAGGAGCTTAGTTTGTTCGCATGAGTACCAAAAGATTATCTATTTCTTATTTGCATTGACGATGAACCCAATGTTTTGTGGATAACAGCAACCTCTGCGACTCGTATTCACTTGACCATCGGCCAATCCCACTGGAGGTCAAGGACAAAAGGCGAACCATGAACGACTCACTTAACCGCAATTTGGCGACGATTTGTGAGTGGGACCAAATAAACAGAGCAGATTGTAATACGCGCTACCACAGTGCTGTTTGTTGTCACACAAACGTTTCACTTCATCCAGCATTGTCGTCAATCTCTATAGGTGGTGTGGATATCGACGAATCTTGATGATGAAGATACAGGGTGATGCTCGCTGGGCTAGCCATAAAGCAGTGCAAGAAATACTTCACCCCATTTTATCTCGTAAATATTTAAACCATCTACATCCGGACTAAAATGGAATAAAACTCCCAGGAGACCTAAAGACATCTTTGCATCTACTGGACCGTGTACAGAGAAGAGCGGTGGTGATGATAGGGGATATTAGGGTATCCAACTCTGGAGAGGCAGTAGATATCATTGGATTGGAAGACTTTGGCCTAACTGATGTCAGCTAGCTCTTTCTCTTCTTTGTTGCAGCTTCGGCAGATTCCTTCAGAAGTTAGTCTATGACTCCCTTCACTTGCCAATTCATCTAATGTTTGAATTCTTGTTGCGTCTTCAAACAAGGCAGCCAAGTCTCCCACTGCTTTGTTCGTCATATTAGTAGTTCTGTTCGTAGTCGTATTCGTTCTGGTGTGTGTTGTAGTTGTTGTTGGGGCTGACGAGTTTGGAGCCTGCAGATATTCTGACCCCGGGGGACATCCTTCGTGTTGATTTCCTGGTTCTGCCTGGGTACCACCTGCAGAGTTTATTTAAAATATTTGACTCTCTTGGTGGGGGGGGGGGGGTTGTTTTGCCTTTTCTACCTACCTATAGTAAATGCTGCAAATTGTTCTTGTCAATTAGGCTTAACAAATTTATATTAAATAACGAATAAATCTAACAAACGATATTATTGTTCTGTAAGTACAACCCTCCGAACAAATTGAGTTTTGTTTCGAAAGGAAAAAGTCTTAATCCAAGATACACTAATTTTTTAATTCAGTCTCAAGTACTTTAAAGTAAATTTTAATGTATTCCTTGAGTAGTGTTAACATTAAAGAATTTTCCTGAAATGTCTTCTGCATTTGGGGTTCTACGCCGTATATTTACACAGCAGTCGAACAAATGGACAGGGTGGGTCATGATGCGATGGTCTCCTTATATGACAATTTTTACTAAATGTTAAGTAAATATTAATTATCACAAAATGGTTGAGTTTATTAAATATTCCGGTGCATGTGCGAAATTAACAATGAAACATTGACTGAAATGTGTGGTACTGCCAACATGAATGAAAATGGATAGTATATACATATTTATATATTTTTACTTTTGACTATATTTGCCAAATGTAATTTTAAATCTACTGGTCGGTTTGCCACAAATTCGCTTCTTAAGAAAACGAGCAAATTGAACTCCACCCTTTTGCATTCAAGTCAGCTATGTGTATATACACATGTGAAAAAAGCCATATATATCTGATTTGGCTACGTCAATAAATCATCAAACGATTAGGAATTTACTCCGACAAATTGCGTAACAAAAGGAAATAGGATCCACTAGTTTTCATCATCTGCTTTAAAAAAAATACAATTTGATTTAATAGATATAGTCACAAATGTTTTCAGGTGTTTACAGACTTTTGTGAACTTACCACCATTAGTGTAGGCAATGTCATGGTGGTGAACCAGGAAATTTGCATATACACCATTCGACTGGTACGGATCAGCATCATACGTAGCAGCAGCTTAAACTCTTCCGATTCGTTGTACCATTCGCAGCTGTACAGAGCCATTGGAATTTTTTCGCACTTTTCAATTTACATACAAATAAATGTCTTCATTTTTATACTAACCAAACTTAGTTTTTTTTTTTCATAAAAATAGCGATTATATGTGAATGATTTATAACATGTATTTTCAGTGATGTTTCAAAATATTAGTTTTATACTATTTAACTTCAAAAATAATGGATTGAAATTCGGGTTGAAAAATGCCCCAAAAAAAAACTCATACAAAATTGAGGAGTTTTTCCTAATTTTTAGGTAATATTTAATTTTTTCTTATTTGGGCATTTTTCATCGTCTATGATAATTCTCTGTTCGAACCGTGCGTTGGAGGTTCATCGGGGGTATGTCATAAGATAAAGTTACTGATCGGTTCAACTTAGCGATCCCAGTCGTCTGACTTCTCGGCAATGGCATTTTGACAACCGTCAAGGCGACAGTCTACATGTGAGAGGCGATAAGTTCCCTCAAGTTATGAGGTTGGAGTTGGGCTTGTGACGCTTTACAAGAAAACTCTATCATGAAAACAAGGAAATGAACGATAAAGAACGGACTCCACCAAAATGTTGACGACCACTTGGAATAGAAGGGCGAAGAAATCAAAAATATGTTTTACGAGCGCCTATAGCAAACCCACGAACGCAGCCATGACATTAAAATCGTTCTAGAGGACCAAAGTAAGCAAGAAGAACATCGTAACCTTCGTTAAATTTATCCTCCAAGACGACACATCCGACAACGGAATGAGACTGACCGATTCAGCCGCCGCAAGGAATATGATTGTTAGCAGCATCAGATTTAAGCATCGCGAGACCCATAAGTCTACTTGACTGTCACCTGATCTCAAGACAAGAAACCAGATGTGTAGATCACGTTGTGATAGACGTAGGTCATGCATCGAGCGTGTTGGATGTAGGTATGTTCCGAACTGCGAACATTGATTCGGACCACCAATTTGTAGCAGCCATGGTAAGCTCGTAAGTGCCAAAACATGTATGTACATAACAGCAGAAAGAGAAAGCAACACGTTGATCGACATTCACAATCGACAGTTCAACCGTAATCCACTAAGTTATCTAACTTGCTCCTGGTTAAACCTCCTCATCACGATGATATCAGCGAACAATGGCAACATATAAACTCCATGATAAAAGCCACCGAAAAAGAAATTGGTTACCGAAATCAACCCGAGAGGAAGCAATAGTATGATGAGGAGCGTAAATCCGTCACTGAAGCTAAGAGTTTGGTATAAAGGGCAACAGTCAAGCATATGGGAACATGAGCTGAGTTGGGGTGATACCGTGAGTTAAGGAGGGAGGAAACTAGTCTTTTCGAAGAAAAAAGACATGAGGCGAGACTTTGGTGGAAGGACCAACTGGAAGAAGACATGCAAATTCTTGGTGTGACGAACTGGAGAAAGCGTGCACCGAAGAGCTTGGAAATCATTTATTATACAGGCGAAGACCAACAACAGGTTATAGAGCCAACTTAGGTAAGTAAGTATAAGGGTATTCGATACAACGACGTTAAAATCAGAAAAAATACAAATTAATGAGTAAAAGTGGTTATTTCAAATCAGTTAACATTTTAACTCGCTATTTTCATGAACACATGATTTTTTTCATTGATACCTCTGACGTCAAGCGTTGGCCATTATAACAGTAAATAATGATTTCATAACCGGCAGCAGAGATGTATATCAACATCCGAACAAGGGTCATTTTATCCGATTCCTATGACATTCAACAATTCCGTAAATTTGTATGACTTCCAGTCCATGTCCATAGCGGATACTTACCAAGCCAACACTCATTTGGAACAGGACGATTCCCCACACCAACAGACTGAGTAGAAATTGTGTTATGCTAATGTGTTTATAGATGGAGCGTATGCTAGTTATATAACTAAATAGGGAATTCAGGAAGTACTAGTAATGATAAGCATCATATTGATAGTAGTCGTACGTACTCAGAAATTCTTTGATATTGGTCTATGCAGTAACGCAAATACTCCACTCGTCTCTCCTGAGGAACATCTGGCGATGTTGAGTTCTCAATCATTAGATTTAGTACCTTTGTAAGTCCAACCGCATGTACAGTAAGAACAATGAAGACTCCGTCAAAGCTAACAGCACCTACTCAGAGATGATATGCACCTTCAATGTTGCAGTAGATAAAGTTTATAGTAAATACGTACACATGCCAGCGATGTAGACAGCGCAACCGCCCAGCAACATCTGCAAATGGTAATATGGGAATGCCATGCCTTTGTCTTCCCATATGGGATAGACTGCAGGTAGAGCTGTAAAGATATCAGTGGAAAACAATTTTCATTTTGAATTTTTGACCGTGGTACATGTGGACGGAAAACTCATCTTTAATGGTGAGGTAAAGTATAACCGAAGCGTGTAAAATGTGTTTGGTATTCTTTTGTAATATTTAATTATTTTATTAGGCAAAATATATTTAGAATTCGTCTGCTTTCAAAACTTGTCTGCTTTGTTAAATTTGAAAAGAACTCGTTTCTATCTGGTTTTGTGACTTTCACCAACAGAACTTCATAGTTACACATCGAACATTTCCGTAGCGCAACCTTTGAAAGGTTATTTTTGATTCGTACTGCTGTAGCATATTTTTCGGAATTGGATCGTCAACAAAAAATCCATTAATCTTAATATTTTTTGTATTTACCTCATCACTGGCTGTCACTGTATGTAACTTTTTTTCTTTCTTTTTGAATAACAATCAGGGGCTTCCCCCCATGAATGCAATGCACAGTTTTAGCGTTAGGATAATTTTTGAACAATTACTTACGCAACATGTGTTGATAATTCGGAGTGTCCTTCCACGCATGATACATATTCACAAATAAGGCCCCGAAAAAGTAGTTACATAAAATGCTGGAGCAACAAATAATGTAGAATAACAATTGACCACGAATATCCTTCCAGTTTGCTTCCATGATGCCTTCAATGCGTCCCTTCAATTTTTCATTTATTGGAAAATCTGTATATGTAGACACATTTTAGTAAATGTTATTACTGAAAAGTTCTGTCTTACCTTTTTGGAAAACCTCAAAACTCTGTATGTATTCATGCGATTGGGCTTTCTTCAGAAGTTCATACAGTCTTCGTTGAACGAAGAGATAATACACCATTTTTATTAGAGATATGACGGTCTGCAGTGCAGTACATATACTCTATGTGAGATAAGGAAACCAAGGACAATAGATTTGAGTAAGGCAATCGTGTATATTTTACCTCAGCTATTTTAGGAATATCTGGAAAGTAGCGGGCAATCAGACAGCCATTAGCGTAAAGCGCAATAAGGCTAGTAACGACCAATGATACATTTAATCTGAAAAATGAATTGTATACTAAACATGTGCACAATTGGTCAGTAAAATCGTTGTTAAGTTCGACCTGGACGACTCTTTAGTAGCGTTCAACGTGGAGTAAGTCCAAGTTTCTCATGCATGTTACGAAAAATATACCAAACGTATCTGCCATTGGTTATTGCCATGCTTCGAACACGGCACTAATGTTTTGATGAAACTTACACCCGTAGAGAATCCTTGATGCACGATGGTCTTGTTAAATTTACGCCAAGTCCAAATGAAATTCTTATTAACTCCTTTATTCTCTGATAATTTTTCCTTTCCAATTGTTTCACTTGTCCAGCTTCCAACATCACGATTCAATTTCAAATAAATTGTTGATACTTCCGAGGTTCGTTCAGTAATGACTTCCGTATCGAGTGAGTCTAGGCGGAAGTCAGCTAGTGACCCAAAATACTATTGAATTGGAGTATTATGTGGCTGCTGCTAATCAATAATTACTGATGTACGCAAGAGCCAACCTTGGTTGGTTGGGACGCAATCACCAAGAGTATATTTGCTTGTCCACCCTTTTCCATGTCTGTGATCGGTCAAAGCATCGGAAATAATTAATGTTTAATTAAAATTCATATTTATAAAGCTGGAGGCGTTTACCAATTTAAAATGCATTTCAAATATAAGTGTAAGAAAGAGGAGGGAATATTAAATAAAATACAAATGGTCGGTTTAGTTAAACTATATCCTTACCCTACGGGAGAACTTGGAAATGTATTTTCAAGAGAATTATAGCATTGTTATCGTTAGGATAATTTTATATTAAATTCATCTTTCACCCACGATCGGATCCCAGAGACTGACAAATGCTGTAGAGAGTCTGCTATTGGAGAGCTTTATTAGCCCTGTATTACAGGCCTTCCCTTTAAATTGTATATTAGCTGCGTTGTTGTGAAGAGTGACAGTCAGTCGTAGTTGACGATGTTCTTTGTCTATATGAAAACTATTGTCAGGTCTTCACGTAATCACGTTTACAGTAAGCCATCATTGACATGTATTTCATTTTGTGGGTGAAAGTCAGGTGGGCAGTATGGTCTTTTCTTCTTTAATGTCAGCATATTTAACATAACCGTACTGATGGACTGGAAGAAATATTCGACACCTCAAAGGTTTCTTCTTACAGTAATTTCCGAATGTCGGTTCAGGGATTCGTTAATGGCATCGGGATCCTGAGGAATTTAATTTCAGATGAAAAAAGATCTGGGACCATTTTTCACAACACAGTCCGACAAAAATTCTTGCATAGATGTTGTTTCTTTGCATGTCCTTGACAGGAGTCGAAACTTATGGCTGGCATAACTGCCAATTGTCTTTTTCGAAATATAACTAATGAAGTATTGTATTTTAATGCAATATTTTTCTCTCAAATGCACCCAGCACAACTTCATCTTTTTTTGCAAGTACTCGGAGCCACTATAAACACAGGTAGAAGAAGAGAACTGTGTTCTTGCATCTATTTGCCAGCACGATCCTTCGCTTTATTTCGATGATGACATTATTATTTCTATTAATGGCGGATTCGAAATATAAGAATTCTTCCACCACCTCGACATTTGAACTACCAGCCTTCACAATGTTACACTATAATCTGTCCGAGATCTCTTGTAGAAGTAAATGCATCGTCATTCTGACTGTCAGTATTGGGATTTTATACGCAGACATGATTACAAATACTTTTTCTCTTGCCGGAGTATCGAAGGCGGCTTTATAGTCGATAGGCCATGTATCGATCTGTTGTTCTTCGGTCTTGTCAGGATTTGGCGTTGTAAGAAGGTTTGGTCGATTGTTGGCTTATTCGGTCTGAAGCCACACTGATATTCTTGGATTAGTTTGTCGAGATTTGGTTTCAATCGTTCACACAATACACTAGAAAGCTTGCAAAGGATACAAGACTTATTCAAGTCATCCGTTTGATGTTTCACTCACTGACAGAATTTTCTATCATCGTTTCTACCTCCATATCCATCTCTCTTTTTTTTCGGAATAGACGATTCTCCTCAACTCCCGATATTTCTCGAATACAGCCGGGCTCGAATATTTTCCACTGAACGCTGTTGTCACGAGCAGATGGGTGAGCTTCGTGGAGTTGGCATGTCCGGTATATTGTGAGTGGAGCTTCTCGACTTCAAGCTTCCTCGTTGATGCTACGTACGTATTTCGCGGCACTTAGACGAGAGTACAACAACTACCTTGTCGGGTTGTGATCTGTGTCGATGTTTGCTGATCGGATCGTTGGTACCCTGAACACGCTGGATGAATGCCTTCCGTCTATCACCAATTTGATATTTGTTTTTCTGTCTGGTGACAATAACATAGCGATGCTTAAATACTTGAGCTTAAACACATTAAAAAAATCTAAATTCGATATAGTTGACAATTATTATTCATATTTTCATAGCAAATATCTTTTTATTTCTGTCCATAAAGGAAAAATCATCTTACGATGACGTCAGTGTGTGAAAAATTTCGTTTCCCTTCCGAATCTTTTTTTTTTTTTTAGAAACCTAGTTGGAACTGTAAGTTCCCTATCCTACTATATTAGAAATATTTCCAAACTTTTCTTATTTTTTGATATTATTTTTCTTTTTAATTTCACATTTTGTTTTCAATATAAATGAGGGTATTATTATTACAATTGTTAAGATTGTTGGTTTTATATTGCCGACTATCCTGATTCTGAAAATAACTTAAAGTTAAAATACAAATTTTGCATATTTTTATTCGAAAACTATTCCATTCTACGTATATGGGTAAATCCGAAAAAATTTATGAAAAAACTGCAAATATTTGTTAATAGAATAATGGTCTATATATTTAACCTTCAAAATATATAAAGCATAAACTTTCCCTGTACCTACTACACCTACCTCCTACTTTTATTTAGATGAGTTTTTTAGATGTTCATAAAAATGGTAAAAACAATCATATCGAGGGCTTATATTCAATAACCTCTATCTACAAAAACACAATTTTTCAGGAAAGCCAAAAAACTGTTTTATTCGCAAATTAGCAACAATTTTAATGAACTCATCTTCCACAATATTAACAAAATGTGTCTTACAGACACCCTAACTAAAAATTTTGTTGAAATTCGAGTTATTTTAACTTCTTTGGTAGATAGAGGGTATTGACTCACAAATGAAGTCATTGCGTAGGAAAATAATATGTAGATAGAGGGTATTGCCTTATTTTAAAATTACGTTTGTTTTACGGTTTTTGTATGGGGATCCACAAAACGGTGGGAGATAGGGGGTAGATATGTTCACAAGAAATGTTGGGGATGGAAAAATGGCAGGACCTGTTCTAACATTTGCACCCTACACAGAAAAAAAAACTTGTGTAATTATAATTTTGTAGTGAAAGCTATATTAAAGGATTATAAAGGACAATAGGTCAGTTAGATTTTAATTCGAGGGGAAGTGGTAAATTTCAAATCAGTACTATTAATTTAACTAAAAAATAGCCTGAAATTAAATAAAACGAAACAATTATATGATGTAGATAGAGGGTTTTGCCTTTATAAAATTCATAAACAAGTATCTTTGTAGATAGACAAATGATAAAATACAGCATAAATAGTACTAAAAATAGGTTTTTTCAATTGAAATTTTTACAGTAGATGCAGACGGGGTCAGTGATGAGTTTGGCATAAAAAAAAAATTTCGTCAAAATGTAGATAGAGGTTATTGAATATAAGCCCTCGATATATGTTTTCCGTTGTATTAGAAAAATAAAATCTACTTATGTGTATACAACTTAAGCACGCATTGGAAAGTCATTCAGAAGATAAAACAAGTGGACAAATAGTAAGTTCGGCCGGGCCGAATCTTATATACCCTCCATCATGGATCCTTAAAAAGTCAATGAATAAGAAAACCAGTGAAAAAGTTGCAATCGGGTAAACCGACTTATATATACCCTCACCCTCATTAAAAACATACAAGTCTCATATTTCAAAGTATCGGAAAGTTAAATGTGTGAGTAGCTACCATCATTTGATGTAACATCTGATGAAAAGTCATAATAGCAACCTAGAATACCGAATGTTTTAGAAAAATATTGTATTACATGATTTTACAAAATGGACGGAATATAAAGCAGAGTTTTTACTAGAAAATTTTATGTAGTTAAAGCTTTACTAAATATAGAGTTTCGGAAAGAATCGTTGATCGAGTTTATATAATTACACGATTTCTAAAGTGGGTGCAATGGTACATTTGTATGGGAGGTACCAGAAAAGGAGTTGCCAGACTGCCAAGTTTTTGTCCAAAACTTAGTCCAGTTATACCATTACTAAATACGGAATTTTGGCAGATCGCGTTGGTCGTATTGAAAGTATTACACGGTTTATAATGGGTGGAATGGTAAATTTGTATGACAGGTACCAGAAGGGGAGTTGCCAGACTTCCAAGTTTTTGTCTAAAAATTTGTCTAGCTATACTTTTACTAAATACAAAATTTGGGCAAAATGTCGTTGGGCATATTGGTGTTATTACATGATTTCTAAGGCAGGCGGGATGGTACATTCGTATGGGAGGTACCAGAAGAGGAGTTGCCAGACAGCCAAGATTTTGTCGGAAACTTTGTCCGGTTATACCTTTACTAACTACGGATTTTGGACAAGATCGAACTTGCAAGTGTTGATATTATTACACGATTTATAAAGTGGGCGAAATAGCAGATTTGTATGGGAGGTACCCGAAGGAGAGTTGCCAGACTGCCAACTTTTTGTCCAAAACTTAGTCTAACTCTACTTTTACTAAATAAAAAATTTGGGCAAGATCGCGTTGGGCATATTGGTGTTATTACACGATTTCTAAGGTAGGCGGGATTGCACATTTGTATGGCATGTACCAGAAGGGGAGTTGCCAGACTGCCAACTTTTTGTCCAAAACTTAGCCTAACTCTACTTTTACTAAATACAAAATTTGGGGAAGATCCAACTAGGCGTGTTGATATTATTACACGATTTCTAAAGTGGGCGAAATAGCAGATTTGTATGGGAGGTACCCGAAGGGGTGTGGCCATATAGCCCATTTGCTATCCCATAAGCAGTTTTGGGAAAATATTAGGCCATGCCAAATTTCAGAGTGATTGCTTAACTCTTTCGAAAGTTATCGTGCGTACCAGCAGGACAGACGGACAGACGGACGGACATGGCTCAAACGATTCAGAAAGTCATAAAACGAATTTGGTTCAAAGACACCTGGGGTCTAATGTGGATATTTCTATGTGTTACACTTTTGAGCCGTATCAAATGATATATACCCTCCCACCGTAGGGTGAGGGTATAACTAACTGAGTTTTTGGGCCGCTCGTGACCCGATAGTCCCAGGAACCCGATCACAAATTTTATCCAAATCATGAAAATAAATGCATATTTGGGTTCGCGAGAAAATTTCGTTGCATTTTGATACCCATATGTCCATGTTTGTCAAGGGACGGTTTTTGGGCCGCTGGTGACCCGATAGTCCCAGAAACCGGATCAAAAAATTTAGGCAAACCATGAAAATAAAGGCATATTTGGGTTCGTGAGTAAATTTCGTTGCACTTCGATACCCATATGCGCATGTTTATCATGGGCCCTTTTTTGGGCCCCAAGGGTCCACGGAACCCATGAGCACGCCCATTTTTGGGATTTTTTTCCCCATCTATAAATTATATAAACTTAGAACTTAGATGTAGTGAAAAAAAATATTTGAAAAATTTGATTATGGCCGGAATATATTTAGTCCCGTAAAGGGGAACTTTTTCCCCTTTGGTCCGATATGGCCCATTCTCGAACTTAACCTGCTTATGGGCAAAAAACATCTTCCTACAAAATTTCAGCTTTTTAACGTTGGTCGTTCGCACTCTATCGTGATTTCAACAGACAACAGACGGACGGACGGACGGACGGACGGACGGACAGACGGACATCGCTAGAATGTCTTAGAATGTTACACTGACCAATAATATATATACTTTATAGGGTCGCAGATCACTCTTTCGACGTGTTGCAAACGGAATGACAAACTTAGTATATACTCCATCCTATGATGGAGTGTATAAAAGTCTTGTGTAAAAATGGGACTTTACATCCCATTACAACAAAAGTAAGGTTGTTTACGTTTAACTGCGGGATTTTCTTCTTTTTATTCAATCGAACTACGTCTGTAAATAGGGAAAATAGTGCGCTTAAATATATATGTCTATCAATATATGTGTATATAGCAATTTACGGAAAATTTGAATGCCAAAGTGTGTATCGTCCACAACGGCATGAATTTATTCGAAAACAGTATTTATTGAGAACAAAAATTTTGAAAGCATATGAAATGTTTGCGGATTGGGTAGTGCAGCTGGAGTTCTAGAGTGTCTGGCAGGCAATAGTTTTCTTATTAAAAACCGTCCATAGGAAATTCACTGTATTTGCCGAAGTTTTAAACAAAACATGCTTCATTGTTGAAAATGAAAAAGTGTGTTAAATGAGTGCAATAGGTACGTAAAACACATACAGGATGTGTTATTTCCATTGCTGTAGATTAATCGTCTGGAGGAAAATGTTAAATGGAAACATTGGAGAATGGTTAATAACCGAATGAGCATTGATGGACCATTAAACGATTGAATTGAACTCTCAATTGTCAGCTTTTAAAGTACAAGATTTATAAAATGTTCGCAACAACCTCACTTTGAGAATTCCAAAAATCAAATTCTCACAAATGAGCTAATTTTGCAGGTGGATTTTGCTCGAAATTACTGGTTTATATCTCAAAATGAGGTTCAATCATTCGGTAACAAGTCATTTTGTATAGGTACAGGTGCCGTCGACGGAGTTGGTGCTATTGTAACGCAGAAAGTTTGGCAGCTGGTTCGATCTCAAAATATTATTTTAAAAAATGCTTGGGACTTTCACATTTTAGCTGAATCGAATACAAATGGTATTTGCCTAAGATATATTTCTAAAAGTTACATAAAACCGACAAGAAATAGCTGAAACCTGGTTAAATGTAAAAAATATTCCTGGTGTGAAACGCAATCACTATTTTGCGTCCCATTCCAATGATCCCACCATTGAAATAGCACTTTCAACAGGGTCTATAAAATATAAAATTAAATTAAATAAATTTGTTTTTAATTTTAAAAGAAGTAGTAGGAAGAAGTGTAACGTCCTCAACGGAACGTCCACAACAGACATATTTAACATTTTTGTATAATTCTCACTAAGGCTAATTTAATATCCTTGAATATTCTTCTTTCTTTAATGTTATTCGATTTTTCTAGTTACTACGCAAAATTATATGCAAATACACCTTGAAGTCCAAACCTACTTCCGTTTATGTAACGTCCGCAACGGCACTTTCGGCACGATTATTGTATTCCTCAACAACAGTTAAGTAAATAATGATATGCCATTTTAAAGTACTCTTAAAGAACTGTTGTTGCGGAAAGTTGCATTCAAATATCGCCTTCAGAACACCAACGGCATTAATATTACTAAAACATACATTTTACAAATGTAACGGATTTGCCCATATATTTACCCTTGGGGTTTTAAAATTCGATGATTTCCTCTGGTTAGCTTTTTCCATTGTTGCAATTTTAGCTTCGAACAGAGGCTGAAAAATAAGAGGTTACATGAATCCATGGCTCTACTAAAACCATGGCTAATATTGTCTAGTCGTGTGCATTTTCATCCTTTGGACGGTTGCTCCAAATTTCAATAAAACATACATGACGAAAAACTTATTTTCATATAAGTGACTTATTTCAAAATGGGTCAAAAATGATAGTTACTCACTTATCTCCACACTTTTGTTAATAACTTGTTTTTTGTAACTTTTCGGAACGGTTTGCCATCCAAGGCTTGTAATCCAAGAAACGCAATTACAATTCTTAGGTTCAGTCTAAAATGATACATTAGCAAATTGTAGCACAAATGGACAACATCAGACAATAATAACCAAAGATGTTTCAAGCTATAATTTAACATACCTCAACTGCAGTTTTCCATAAAAAACACTTTTCGCAAACCAATATAAATCAGTTTTATACATCGTCGAACATTCCATCCTTTCTTGAGAAACTTTTATGTGAAATCACATGGGGGAGGAAATATATAATTTCTTGCACTGCACTACCTGGTTTATCCAACATATCAAATGTGTTGGGTTCTTGTCTTTGCTAAGACGCAAAAAGCTTTCATTTTGTCTTGCAAAGCTTTTTTTTGAATTTATATGTAAGTGGTTTAGTTTATGGCATATCCGCAATTCTTGTGTATGTCTTGAGTAATACGGAAAAATATATCTATGTTATTTTCTATTTTCCCCAAGGGGTGCTTATAACATTTTCTGATTAACAAATATTGGCGTCCTTAACTTGAAAAAAATATTTAACCCACGTGGTGCCACCGTCCTCTTAGAAGTGGGTTAAAAAAAATATATGGATTAATTTGTTCTCAAATTGCCATTTTGGTCTGATGTACGTATATATATTTACATGTGGTTCCTCATTTAGAAAGAGACGTCTGACAAACCCCGGCAATATATCAAACTAAGTTAATTATTTATGCGCAAGTGTTTTTTTTTTTGTGGGAGCGGTACTAGCGGAACAAGTATTAAATACTATAATTGGTGGTAGCTATCATTTCGCTATTGCTATATCGGTAGACAGTGGTCAAAGGCCCAAACTGGGATTTCTGGCAAAACAAAGTCTTTTAAAAAACTTAAACAAAAAATTGCTTCTCTCACATATGGACTCAATTGAAAATGATATAAAACTGAAATCTTTAACTTTAATCTTTTAATTTACACAAAAGTAGTACAAATGCTGAAATCCTAGTCAATGCTAAAAAAAATTATCAGAAAAGCAAGAAAAAAAGCTAAAGCGATCACTCACCAGTCTACATTAAGAAAACTCTGCAAGTCGTCCTGCCATAAATCCCTTTTCAGATATGTCCGCGGTTGTAAAAATTCAGTATCCCCTTCAATCCATTCTAAATGTAGCCCTAGAAGAGGACTAATGTAATTTATGTACCAAAAGGGGTAGTAAAAGAACCAAAGATAGTCTTAAATGGAAATCCAATTCCGATTGCAAAATCCATCAAATTCCTACGCCGACATACCAAAAACAGTCTATCTGTCAAGGAACACTATGACAAAGCACTACTAGCCTGCAAAACCACAATAAGTGCGCTCAAAATCGTATCCAGTGTTAGCAATGGTCTTCATCCTACTATGGCTAATAACCTGTCAAAATTACTTGTCTTTTGTAAAACGGAGTACACTAATCGTCGATGTCGCATATGCCCACTTACATAAAAAACGAGTTTCCAAAATCAGCTCCTAAGAAGAAATGTTGGTTTACTCCATCAACACCCATACACGCTTTATCGGTGTATCTGTCCACCGACTGAACTATCTTTGTCGCAAATGAAATTATAAAGCTGAAAATTCACAGTCCTCTACTCTATGAAAAAATCGCAGCATCTCCATCTCCTGAATACTGTGTAGGGTACACTTTTACTAAATTTAATAATATTTTCGACATACTCATGATAAATGAGAACTCAGTTCCCCCAAAAAAGCTTACTGTAAGCATAAACATATTCGATGTTTCAAAAAATGATATCCCAAGGGAAGCTCTAAAGGCAAATTATGCTAAACAAGTTAATGATCTAAAAGCCGAATAATATGCAATCTTGGCGACAGATGCCTCTTTAAATTCTCAAAAAACTGGCTTAGTTATTTGCAACATATCGTCACAATATAAATTTCTTTTTAAAATTGAAAAGTCTTTGTCTTCACTATCGGCTGAGCTATATGCGATTTAAAAAGCAGTCGAACTCATCATTGAAGACGGCATTGACAAAGCTGCCAACTTCACTGACAGCAAAAACTCCTGCCTTTTGCTTACAAATAACACATCCAGCTACTTTATTGTAAACTACATTTTGCAAAAAGTGAGCTCTGCTCCCATGTCGTCACTCACCATTATTTGGACACCTTCCCACGTCGGTATTTACCCTCATGAACTAGCAGATTACTATGCCAAACATGCAGCTACAGCAGAATGCCTCTATGAAATTGATTTCACAGCGCAAGATGCACAGTCGCTTATCCACAGATAAGGTGTTATAACCCGCAAAGGCACTGGGAAGATTTGGCCCGGCTTGCTCGGCTGCTTCATAGGGTGTGTATCCCTCCCATCTTCCTAGCCCAACGGATGTCACAATTAATTCATACAATAACAAATAAACGAACGAAAAAATGAAACACACCAGGAGCGAGAGGTAGATGTTCGTCCTCTAGCCTTCCAACCCGACCTTTGGTAATCTGGAATTCCTTTCTTTTTTATAGACGGATATATGGATCCGCTAATTATTGCACTTACAAAAAAACATGGAACCTACAAAGTCTATTTAATATAGTCTTTTCACTTCCTGGCTTCTCGAACTGTGCCTATCGAGTTTCCTGCCTAACAGAGCTCTCTAGGTTTCTTCGATGGACTAGATAATCTACTGTAAACTTTGTAAATCCCTCACAATCTTATGTGAAACTTAATAAAGGGTCCGCCATCTAACGTTTTTTTTCAACTAGTGCTTATCGGTCCATATCGAACGAATTTTTGTTTACAAAAATTGAAGAGGAGTATATTGGCAACATTTGGTTTCAACAGGACGGCGCTACGTGCCACACAGCCGAAGCTACACACGATGTTTTGCGCCCTGTTTTTGAAGATCGCATTATCAGCCGCAGAGCTAATGTCGTTAGTCTACTGCATGTCCAGCCGAGGCAACCATTTGAATGAAATTATTCTCCATTATTAACCGGAAGGATTGTGCTTTCAAATAAAAAAAGAAATTTGAAAAATATACAGTAGTTTTTTTTTATAGAATTTTCAAAAAAAAAGTCATTTGGCGGACCCTGTATCTATTGGTTACACAAAAAAAATATGGACAAAACTTAACACTAACATATACTACTCTGTCCACACTTAGTTCGTACCCCTGAACATTTTTTAATATGTAATTTAAGTTGCTGTTTTTTTGTTCTGCTATTAGATCTAAGAAATAAAAATGTTAGCTTTAAGGAGACAATAAACTTTGTCTCAAAAACATAGATTTTTAAAAAAACATACAAACAGAAATTAAAAATATTAGAAAACAGATAGGCGTACGAACTTATTGTTGGCGGGGTAGTATATACACTTACAGTGCTATTCTCGAATTCATATCAACTATCATACATGAATTTTTCAAACAACTTTTCTTGTTATATGTATTTCAAATACCTATTCTGGAATTTCATTGAAAAGAGGAAGGGTTTTTTATTTTAAAAATTGTGCCATTATTACCATTACAAAAAAACTGAATATGAAAAGCTTTTGTGTTTGGTGGAAACAATTCATATTCGTATTTAGTGTAAAATTTTTAATTGACAATTGAAATTCAAAAACATATTTGATATACACACATATTTGGTTTTAATTTTGTACGTACGTGTTCGACCAATACACAACGGCCCCAAAGCAATAAATAGCAAATGTCTGTCGTTGTTCTCCGTAGTCGAATATAGGGACTGTTGAAGCAGTGCTTCAATTTTGTTCAGCACTATTTCAACCAATGTACTGGCATAGTTTTTGCGACCACTGTGGCATTTCATTCCACATCTATAGCGGGAGTAACGTGCGTACATACGTGCTGACATGTGTGTGTCACATATATGTTTTCGCACATTCTCCCGTTTGTCTCCTTTCGTTCGACCTGTGCTTGTAGACTCTACAATGTAGACAGAGCCAACAAGAAGTGATCGAACGGGAGCAGACAATTAATAGTTTTCGTGATCTCAAACAGAGCGGTGCCCGTCACAATTCTAGTTAAATACATTTAACAAATTAACACTCTAAGGTAATTTTTTTAGCGATTCAATACAAAATATCCAATACAAGTTTTATTAGAATTAATGTAAACCACATCATTTTCCACAATTTGCAATCTATTACCATAAAATTCTTACTGTCATGTGCTATTTTGAATATAACAACTATCATTGCCCAACACAACAAAAAGAGCTTTTATTTCAAACCCAGAATATCAAATTGTTTTTATTGTCATGAACGTTGGTACTATCACAAAAAATAACTTGATATAGATTACAGAATAGCACTCTTAATGTATTATTTCTTATTTTGTTTTTTTTTATTTGTTATTTTTTTTTAGTTGGTTTTTATTAATACTTCCAAACGGACGTGGAGTTGTTTCCGTTCTGAGCAGTGACTTAGTTTGACGACCACTGGAATTAATTTTTGGTGCTGTTTGGAGACATCTAACGTGTATGAATCAAACACGCGGTTTACGGTCCGAGTCCAGAGTACCCGCGGTATGACTCGACCGTAGACGAAAAGGTACTCCGCCATCGATTTATTATTGGACATCGCACCGGGGGAAAACTAATGGGATTTTGGGGTACGGAGTTGTTATTCCCTCCTTCATGCATGGTATAAAAATAAATAACAGGGAAAATGGTTAATGAGGACACCATAAATGATAAAAGGCTATCGGTATGCGGAGCTCCACGCATTTTATTTTTGCGAGAAGAGCAGAGCCGTATCGAGGTTGTGGGACAACAATGGCACATACTTCAGCAACTTCTTTCAGGTTCCTCCGAAACAACACTGGCATCAAAACATCCAAACGAGACCAAAAGAAATAAAAATATTAAAAAGATTGTTTACTGGTCATATTTACACAAAAACAGACTTCAAAATGGTTGGTCTGGTCTCCACAAACTTATGCGTTCCAGAAAATTACAAACATCTCATTTTCCACTGCAACACATATACTGTCCACTATGGCAAAAAAGAAACAATGAATGAAAATAAAAACAAAACAAACGGCAAGAGGGGTACACAGTTATTTGCATTTATGTTTTGATATTGTTTTTCTTTATGTTACGATGGTAGGCAAATTCAAGGCACATTTTGCCAATATACGAGGGCTGAAAATTTATTTGAGAGATCCAGTCCTTGGGGATTCTAATCCACAGAACTTTCACATTCCTGGTTATCAAACCCTTTCCTCTTTCTCTTCCCACAAAGGCCTTGTGGTATACATACGTAATGGTGTTGTGTTCCAGAGCCAGCATCATTTCAACTCACAAGATCCAGAATTTAACTCCCTTTGGGTTAAGTTCAGGATTGGGTCGCACCCATTACATTTCGGGTTTCTTTACAGAAGTCCAAATTTGAAAAGGGATGCTACCCTAAATGCCTTCGACGCACTTCCCGAACCTATATCAACAATTTTAGAAGATTTTCCGGACAGTGAAATTGTACTTGCTGTGGATTTCAATGTCCATAATAAATCATGGATTTCTCATTCGAGCTACACTTCTCCGGTGGGACAGTACGCTGAGCTTTTAGTCGTGCATAATAACTTGACGCAACTAGTGAATGAACCAACACACATTCCGCGTGTTGAAGTGCAACATCAAAATACTCTTGACCTTTTCTTAACCTCACACCCTGAAAAGTACAGGGTTAACATTTTAGCACCTCTAGGAAATTCGGACCACTGTACCATTTCAGCATCCTTTTTCTTCTCCGATCTCCGGCCCACTTCTTCAGTCACAAAGCGGACAATGTATACATATATACGAAAAAGCACGTTGGGCCGAGCTCAAAAATTTTTATCAGCAATTTAACTATAAATTATGTTTTCTTGACAATAATGTCGATGCTACTGCTGAAATGGTTGAGAAAATAATTTTTCTTGGCATAAACATGT
Organism: Hydrotaea cyrtoneurina; assembly: GCA_958296145.1. Classification (NCBI taxonomy): domain Eukaryota; kingdom Metazoa; phylum Arthropoda; class Insecta; order Diptera; family Muscidae; genus Hydrotaea; species Hydrotaea cyrtoneurina. The sequence goes on along the minus strand of OY282515.1, from coordinate 54,739,437 downwards.
TAATTCCGAGTAAGACTACTTCGTTCTGCGCTCTCGAAGGTCATGGAGAGCATGGTTAACCACCACCTTGTTAAGTATTTAGAGTCTAACGGCCTTCTTAATGATCGACAGTATGGCTTCCGTAGAAATTGATCTACTGGAGACCTGATGGCGTTTCTTCGGAACGATTGAGTCGATCAATTCAGCGCCTTAGTGAAAGCAAGGTCGTGGCTCTGGATATTTCCAAGGCATTCGATAGGGTCTGCATTATTGCATTTGGTGTCGGTAATATCTTCTGTCAATTCATATCGAGTTTTCTCAGAGATCGCTCTATACGAGTTGTTATAGATGGGGTCTCATCCAACGAGCATAGGCAGACCGCAGGAGAGCCACAATGCGCTGTTCTCTCCGCTTCTCTACACGCTAAAAAAAATGGTCATTTTAACAAATTTTTGCAAACTAATTATGCACCAACCATATACATATTTGCCCGAACCACAAAACATAAACTTATTTGTATGTTATAAATAGTATATACTTACACCAAAACCTTTGTTTGTTTAATACGAAATGAATATATACTCTCGTCTAATTATTTGATTATTGCCCGCGAACTATACACATATTTGTAAGCAAAGATTGCTTACTTACCCGGAAGTATATTTGAGGTTTCCCCCAATTATTTCCGGAATTGTGTATTCTATAGTTAGAATTTGTTGTTTATAACTTAAAAAATGCCACATAATATTTAATTTGGCAAAGAAACAATAAATTTAAATGGGCTGTTGTACTTTTACAAACTTTAGCTTATAAGATGGAGACCTTCATTGGAGAGGATAGACTTGTGACGCCTAGTGTATGCCAGTTAAGAAACAAAAAACAACAATCAAATACTGGTTTAATTTTATGTTGGCAAAAGTGTTCATCACTACATTTGTTAATTATATTTAATAAGTTTGACCGCAAAAAACTTTAAAACCTATAAAATGAGGTGACGAAAATATTAATAAACGTTCACCATAATTTATACATAAATCTGACAACATGATACATAATGGAAGACCATAAGATTCGAGGCATTCTACCAGACATTTATGAATGTAAAAAATACATGGGTTAATTTAATTAAAAGTTTATTAACAAAATACTAGTTAAGTATATGTTGGTAAACTATGAAGAATTGAATGGAAATAATGTCGATATACATACAAACCTATAAATTGTAGTGATGAAAATATTAGGCAAAAGTTTGGTTTATATGTTCCTTTGTAACTACCAAGTCACATAATAATAAATAATACTTTATATAAAAAGGGTTATTTTTTATTTATTTTTTTTGTAATCTCGAGTAATATTGATAATTTTTAGATTATTTGTAATGATAGTTAATTAGTAATCAGAAATTATACATTAAAGAATTATATAATCATTACGATTGTTTTTAAAATGTAATCTAATTGATTACTAATCGTAATCGAAATTTACAGATAAAAATTTAAATAAAAATATTGTTGTCATTATTTTTACAAAGGTATGAAGTGTATCCCGTCACCAAAGACTGAATAGACATAGCGAAACATAATTCTTCGATTTCTACCCTGTAGGCATAGAAATGACAACCAAACCATGTGTTTTTATGCTCTGAAGACATAAAATATATTGAGGTGCAATACACACGTGTAAAATAAGACCAAATTTAGGCAATTCGTCGTCATAAAAATTTACTTGTGCGACCATATTTTTTTTATATAAAGTATTATTTATTATGATGTGACTTGTCAATGACAAAGGAAAATATAAACCAAACTTTCGCCTAATATATCGACATTATTCCCATTGAATTCTTCATACTTTACCAACATATTGGCAATACTTAACTGGTATTTTGTAAATAAAGTTTTAATCAAATTAACCCGTGAATTACATGACAAAGCACATTTTTTAAATGATTGGTGGAACGCCTCGAATCTTATGGATGATATATGTTTTAAAGGGCCAATTTCCCCAATAATTCTTCCATAATGTGTCATGTTGTGGTATTTTGGTTTTAATGATGCCTTCGTCAGCTTCATGTATAAATTATGGTGATCGTTTATTAAGTGACCTAGTAAAACGTGTGAATTAATTTGCAGTGAATCAGAATTACAGCATAAACTTAATATTTCCCTTAGCAATAGATACAGGTTCCATACCTCACATTCTGAAACAAGATCACAAAATAATTAATGAAAGGTTAATGGATATATTCTTCATTTCCGATGCTGACAACTTCAGTTTAGTTTTTGAAAGGGAATCGTTGTTTAAAATTGGAGGCTTGTTTTTGCAACATGGACCATAATTAAATGTTAGAATTCTATAATTCAACTGTTCCAAGGTATAGGTATAAGGTATATATATATAATGTATAGTTTGTTATAAAAGAATTCAATATGAAGATCATAACATAATGACAAACCCCTTCTAACAAGTCATGCATTACATCTACCGCAAAGTTGGTAGAAACATGAAATTTTTTTAAATTGTTCCAAACGGAGATTTCCTTTATTCCGGTTAATTTAACATTACACGTCTTACTATCCTCATCGTAGTTAGTCTTGTTTCTTACTGAACTGAAGTTTTCTTGGCAAGACTATTGAGTTTCAATGCGCTGCATTTTGCAAAACCTGCAAAAGGAATTGCTATTGAAACTCTCTGTAAATCCTAAAATAGTATTCAATCCCAAATTGTCTCCCAAAACTAAAACTGCCAGAATCTTCACTTCTTTATAACCTTCTATTTCTTTTTCTAATACGATGCCATCACCGTCCAATTTTGTTAAGGTATTTATGAAAGGTGTAAAAACTCGACGGTTTCCAAACATTTTCCTATCCTCACTAAAAAGAAGCATTCCTGTAAAAATATTACAAAGCTTGGATGCCATATGATCTGGGAGACACTCGAACTTGACATAAACTCCACAGATTTTCTGGATACCCGCGTGCGATCCCAAGGCATTGTTTGGTTCAAAGTCGCCACAAAAAATAAATATGGGAAATAAAATATCTTTTCAGAATCCGGATATGCTGATCTTATTTGTTGCCAATGTTTACTTTGAATGTAGTTTTTTATTTCCTCTTCATTAGTTTCCAATAGCAATTCACGACAATACAAAATGGCTTCTCGTAAGAAGTTGGTAGAATTGAAAAGAACAGTGAAAAACTTTTCAATGGGAAAATTCCCACTACGTAATTAATATCCCTTAAAATGATAGAGTTGTCTATGCCAATACATTCATTAATTTCATCATGAATACTGTGGTATTCAATATTGAAAAAATGACTATTCGCAAAGGCAGACGAACGTGGTACTTTTTCGTTGCTGTATATTCGAAGAAATTTTTTTAAAAATTGGAGTCGAATATCACCGGCGTCGACAAAAGAGTTACAAGGTGATGAAATATTTGTTGGTTGGGTGGAGGTAGCTGTAGATTGCACTTTGATATGTTTAGCCTGTGTGTCTAAAAATTCTGTCTCTATACTGTGAGATTGGGAGGTTTCTAAACATTCGAATTCTGCGCATTGAGAACTAAGTGAAAATATTGGATATGACATATATGAGATCTGAAAGACTCTATATGAGTGATTTAAAGTTACACACCGTGCAATAAAAAACAGTGCACTTTCTTTGTAATCGCTTGTAGTGATATATTAATGCTTTTGCAATTGGGAATTGTTTTTGGCACAAGTGGCATGCCAATAACCCCATTTTAAATAATTGTTTCAATAATTGGTACCTTAACATCAGGCAGTTGAATTTTAACAAGTGGACAAATAGTAAGTTCGGCCGGGCCGAATCTTATATACCCTCCATCATGGATCCTTAAAAAGTCAATAAATAAGAAAACTATGAAGAAAGTAAGTGCTTTGAAAGTGTTAACATTTATTTAAATTTAACATAATTTTAAATTGTTTATACATTTACAGTTTATACATTTATTTATTAAAAACAGTTTATACATTTATTTATTTTAAATGGGCGCATATTCGGATTCGTCAGAAAATTTCGTTGCATTTCGATACCCATATGTCCATGTTTGTCAGGGGCCGGTTTTTGGGCCGCTCGTGACCCGATAGTCCCAGGAACCCGATCACAAATTTTATCCAAATCATGAAAATAAATGCATATTTGGGTTCGCGAGAAAATTTCGTTGCATTTCGATACCCATATGTCCATGTTTGTCAAGGGACGGTTTTTGGGCAGCTGGTGACCCGATAGTCCCAGAAACCGGATCAATTTAGGCAAATCATGAAAATAAAGGCATATTTGGGTTCGTGAGTAAATTTCGTTCCACTTCGATACCCATATGCGCATGTTTATCATGGGCCCCAAGGGTCCACGGAACCCATGAGCACGCCCATTTTTGGGATTTTTTTCCCCATCTATAAATTATATAAACTTAGAACAATTTTACCCAAAAAAATCAGATGTAGTGAAAAAAAATATTTGAAAAATTTGATTATGGCCGGGATATATTTAGTCCCGTAAAGGGGAACTTTTTCCCCTTTGGTCCGATATTGCCCATTCTCAAACTTAACCTGCTTATGGGCAAAAAACATCTTCCTACAAAATTTCAGCTTCTTAGCGTGATTTCAACAGACGGACAGACGGACATCGCTAGAATGTCTTAGAATGTTACACTGACAGATAATATATATACTTTATAGGGTCGCAGATCACTCTTTCGAGTTGTTGCAAACGGAATGACAAACTTAGTATATACTCCTTCCTATGATGGAGTGTATAAAAATGAAAGCCCTGTAACGAGATACTCCATTTACCATATGCACTATTGCACACCAAGAACGAGTACACTGGAACCAAGAACGCCTTCTCACTGAAACGAAAAGTAAGAGATACCGATTTAAAGACATCGGTCTCTTTTCGGCATCGCTTCTCTTTACTACTTTATACCGAAGACCTCGAAGAGAACTGGTCCTATACTGAACTTCAGTTGATGAAGGGGTTCAGTAAAGAGAAATGAAAAGTTTTCGAAAACATGTGAACAGACCGGTCCTACCGAGATGGACCGTTTGGTTGGCAATAGACTGCTGCTTTTGTATTTTTTTTTGTATTCTTGGAACAAATGAGTTCATGAGTGTTTGTGTTTGTGTGGGGTTAAATGACTCTGCTGTTAATGAAATGATGTTCATTCATTTTAATCACCAAAAAGATGATCTAAATATTGGTGATTTTTAGTTTTTATTTGAAATACAAATTATATTTTTTTATGAATTGAATAAATTTTAGTTTGTTTTGTTAACTTTTGTGTTTTTTGTTGTGTTGTTGCTCATTTATAAACTAGTGTGTGTATCATTCACGCTCACAGCAATTTCTGAAAAAAAAAAAACAAAAGTTTTCGGTCCGACCGAGTACTTGTACCTGGTTCTCGAAAACTTTTATCTCGCTTTGACCGTTTTCGACAACCATGGTTCTCGGTTGGACCGTTTAAACGCACACAACCAGGCAAGTGTGCTTATTCTCATTATACCCTGTCCCGATAACACAACAAAAGAAAAGTGAAGTTATCTTCTCTGTTTGGTGAGAGAGGGTAAGTGAAGTTCTCTATTCAAAAATAAATTCATGTTTTTGAAGAGGTAAAAACAGTACCGATGCAGGAGTCTAATAAAAATTGACAGCTGAACAAATTGCCAGACATGTGTACACAGCTTTGGATACGATACATTAAGCGCCATTATATATGTTAACCCAATGCTTAGCGCTTCCAGCAGATCGCTGCATTTTGCATGAAAATCCGGCAAATTTAAACTCTGCAAAAATAATTCGTAAATCTGAAGATCCTGTTTCCTTATTTAGTGCCGCGATTGTCTGAAAAATAATTTGTATACTATGTCAAGTACTTACATTTCTAATTATCTATGTACATACCTTATACTCGTTTATGTACATACCTTATATCGATTTTGTATTTCATTCTTAGTCGCGTTCCCGTCCTTACACTTACTGCGCTTTCCGGAGTGCGGCAACATGTATGGTATTAAAATTAAGCTTATAATGTTGAACATGTCCATATTCATCATTGCTCGAAATACTTACGATCGTCCAAAGAATTGTCAATTGCGGATAAAATCTCACAGACATGATTGTCACGACATACACGAACTCGATTTATAACTTTGGGATAAAGTGTCAACCAATTGTCAACGTTAGTGAATGACGGGAACAGACTTTATACATCGATTGTTAAGAGTTCAATTCCTTTCTTTCCATGTAATGCAGGGTACTGTTTAATGTAGACGTAGGTGGATATATTCGTTTTTAATTCTCGCATACGAAAACTATGCGTAACTGACCATTTGATTAAAATAGTCGAAAAATCCGAACTGTTGTCTTTCAAATATTGAATACTTTCTAAAACCTCTTCCGCAGGAGCTAACAAATATTTTATTTTAAGCGCCCCGGTAGGCGAGTTGGTAGCGTGCTTACCTATCAGCGTGGGGGTTGTGGGTTCGATTCCCACCAGAGGCTTTGGTCTGTCGCTGCAAAAATCAAGCCAAATGGTCTTTGTCACCCGGTTTACCCTTGGACCCAAAATTATAATATAAATTTACTTTGTATTGTAATTAATAAATAAATAAATAAATAAATAACAAATATTTTAAAATTTTAGTCAAAATATAATTACGACCTAAAATTGTTTGGCTCAAAAAAAAAAAAAGTCCAATCTATGATGTTATGAATAACAAAGGTTTTAGTAATTTTCATAAGTAATCTTTTTTTGTTTAGGACTGTTTTCTTTCTGATCGCCTCTACGTGTCGTAGGATGTACACGAAGTATAAATAATTTTGTAGCTGGGTCAGAATATTTAAGACCGACCTAAGAATTATTATTTTTGCTCTAAGTGATCGTAGAAATAATGCAGAATATTTTGCTTTTTTTATTTGTTTTTGTACTTTTTAAGGGATTGAAAAATGTAAAATGAGTAAAAATATATAGATAAAGGGGCCACAATTGTTCATAAATACTTACGAGGAGGAACCGTTTTAAATTTGTTTTTGGACGTCGAATGATTACACCTTCAAGGCTTAACGCAGTTCGTTTGTTATTGTAGGTGCTCACTAGTTTTCCTCGCGGAGCACAGGATTTTGTGGATGGCACAAAACACGCAGAAACAAGTTCAGTTTGAAAAATCGACACTATGGATTTTGACAGGCTTTGGAAATCGTGACGATTGAGTCTAAAATAAAAATTAGTTTAAAACACTGGCAATACAGTTCGCTGAAGAGTTTACATTTTGTTTGGGTTATCCTTCAAGCAATCGTCTATAATATTATCTAATGTGGATAATGTACGGGTAACAGTAGACGCTGATTCAGACGTATGGATACATTCTTAACCCCGGAACACTAACGTTATTTTTCTAGGCATTATAAATACACGTAAAATGTTAGTCGAAACGACTAACATTAGCGTTCCAGGGTTAAAATAATTGTACATTTATACGTAATATAGAAACATGTTTGACGAATTATGTGTATGTTACCTATAGTTTGTATGTCAATATAAAATGATGGTATGTTGACGTATTGGAAAACAACTCTCTTACATTGGTCGGCCTTGATTTTAGCACCATTTACGAACAAAGAAACTTCGTAGGGATTAATATTAAATTCCTTTGCAACTGAAATTTAATAAGATTATGAAGCAATCGAAGTTTTGCAGCGTTTGAAAATGCTACGCTACTCCGTAGTATTTTGTTTTGCTCTCGCTACCGCTCCCACTTTGAACAGAGCCGTAGCAGAGCCATAGCCGAAAAATGAAAAAGTATATGCTCTGCTCTGCTTGTAGTTCTGTCGCGTCATAAACTATAGCAATAGTAACAGCCAAAAATCAAATGATGTGCTCTGCGTAGCCATAGCGGGAGCTGAAAACTGATAGCGAGATGAGAGCAGATGAAGTGAAATTGTTTTTATTTACTATGGCTCTTCTGCATTTTTGTTTTTGCTAAAATTCTGTATTGAACAGAAGAACATTGAGTACACGAAACAAATTGACACAGAATCACAGAATTGTAGCAAAAACAAAAACGTCCAAACAAACACAGAATTTTAGCAAAAACAAAAATGCAGAAGAGCCATAGTAAATAAAAACAATTTCACTTCATCTGCTCTCATCTCGCTATCAGTTTTCAGCTCCCGCTATGGCTACGCAGAGCACATCATTTGATTTTTGGCTGTTACTATTGCTATAGTTTATGACGCGACAGAACTACAAGCAGAGCAGAGCATATACTTTTTCATTTTTCGGCTATGGCTCTGCTACGGCTCTGTTCAAAGTGGGAGCGGTAGCGAGAGCATAGCAATATTTGTTAAGCTCTTGCTGCTACGGAGTAGTAAATGGAATCACTGGTTTTGTATCAAATGTACTCGAATAACACTTAGCGTTACAAATCATCATAGTATGATTACCTGCAGCAGCGAATTCCTCGTATTCATTGTTCTCAGACAATTCGACAAATAATTTGTCCTTCCCATAAGCAGTTTGAATAAACATTTTTTTAAGTCTATGTGGTGTGGAGTATAAAATTTATTATAAAAAATCATAACTAAATGAATGCACAAAAAAATACAAGGGCAACCTTGCATAAGTTCGACAGGTACCAGTAGTTGAAATAACGATACGCTACTCCAGACATTGGCCCTAATTTATTGTTCGTCCAAATGTCTAAAAGCGTCACCTGAAATCCAAAATCACTGAACATCAAAAATCCAAAATCATGTTTGATTGATCCTGGTGAAATTGCCGAAAATGTATGTACAGTTCAATATACACAAAAAACTTGGTACGTCATATTGTATTTCTGGTGACGAAATAGAACATGGCAGTGGTTTGTTGGGTAACGGTATTTATTGCAAGAAACTGTTATTTGTAATTATTAAAAAAAATAGCGAGTGAGTATTTCTTTACTATATTTTGATCAAAAAATTTAACATTTTCATATCACTGTTTTAGATTAACTTTTTTTAGTTGCATACTTACCGATTGTTTTTTCCTGATGAATTTGCGTTTCTACCAAATAGCACTCACGACGTGCTTGTAGACTAACGACTGAATGTCACCATAAATCAAAACGAGAAAAATACGATCGACCAGTGATGTCAAATTCACAGAACAGAATTTTATAATTTTTGTGAAATGGATGTACATTAGACCGGTCGTTATTTTCCAAAAAAGTGTCTGATTTTGAAGTGCCCATCAGATTTTATTTCCTTTTGGTCTAAAACCATTAAATTTAAAATTTGGGGCTGATCGGATAATATTTAGTGGCCGCGCCCATCAACCAAAAATTTAAATACATGAAATATATGGAAAAAATTTATATTTACCCAATATTCTTCGAATTAAGTGCACAAAAGAGAATATTTTCTACAAAATCTAATTGATTACGATTAGCAATGAAATTATCTTTCTAATAAGTCATCAATTTCCAAAATTGGTTAATAAGAAAGTTGAAGCAAGTAACATAATTATTTATTTTAAACACTTATGAAAAGGCTATATATATCGTTTTGAAATATTTCTCTTGCTGTTGCAAAGCAAAACAAAAAAGTACCGTTGCGAATAGCTCAGTACACAAAATATATGTATTTTGAGTCTTTATTCTTTATTTTCATTCATATATTTTTTCCATATATTTCATGTATTTAAATTTTTGGTTGATGGGCGCGGTCACTAAATATTATCCGATCAGCCCCAAATTTTAAATTTAATGGTTTTAGACCAAAAGGAAACAGAATCTGCCCGGCACTTCAAAATTTATTTTTAACGACCGGTCTAATGTACATATGTAAATGTTGGGTGCAATGGAAGGGCGAACGATGCAGCAGTGTACAACGAGTCATCACTATGCTAAAGCTGGCCATAGACGAACGATTTATTGGTGTGATTTGCAAATTTATTGCTGCGATTTATTGCATATCGTTTCTCCACACACGCTCGAACAAATCATAACTATTAAGGTGGGTAACGCCAGCAATAAAACCAATTGCTCATGGTAATTCGTCAAATAACGCGAAAAATGTTCGGCACAAACTGAGCAACTATTTTAACAGCGTTGGTGCCGTACCCTGGCAGTACAATGCCTCCTAAAACCAGTCACCATTAAAACCCAGCAAAAAAATGTCCTTGGAAGTAATTAGATGAGAGCTATTAACAAACAAATATTTTATTTACATAAAATCTCTTAAATCTATAAAAATAAAAAATAAATTAATTCAATAATTCTGTTTTAGGTAATAATTACATTAAATACGTTGGGGGTTAATTGATTTAAACACACAAAAAAATTCTATTCATATTCTAACGTGTCAAAAAGCTGCTGAAATGCATTTTCTGATGGCACTACCTCGTCAGATATTATATACACGGTTTCATCTAAGGGGGTGCTGTGATGGGATGACACTGTTGAATAAGCAGGTGAAGGTGTTGGTGTCGCATATAACGGTGTTGCCGATTCATCCGAAAAGTTGAAGCGACTGGATGTCCTTGTTGATAAAACTGGTGAAGGTAATGGTGTTGCATGAGGTGAAATTGCGGAAAAAGACGAATATGTTGAGGAAGCAGACGCGTAAGACTTTGAGTTTTGGTTGTTGTGGTGAACATTGGACATATCGCTCATTTACTTGAATAGTGGCATAATTCAAAATTCACTTTATATATTTTTGGTCTTGGAAAAGCTGTAAATCTCTAATTTAAATTGGCTTTTGTTCTACTGAGTATTATGGATTCATATGACAGGTCTCCATATTATTGAAATAGCCTGCAGTTCTTTTTCTATATTTGGAAAGTACGACGAAATTGACTATTTTAAACGGCTCTCCGGAAAAAATCCTATTTTGAGTTATGCCACTATTCAAGTAAATGAGCGATATGTTTCCGTGGTTGCACTTGCAAGTAAACTTGTTGTTGTACTTGTTGCTGCCCAAGGCTCACGGAACTTTGTAGCGTCAGATTGCCTAGTTGCGCGTACACAAGGGCTTCGTCCATCACCTTTTTTGCATAAATTTTTTGCTCCGGCCTTAATTTGCGGAATGTTACTGCCCACGCTTCACCATAAATATCCGCCTCGTCCTTATTTGTTTTTGGGACAGTTTTTTTCAGATGGTCGACAGCCGTTTCTAGAAAATCTGTCGGATCGAATTTTTTTTTCTTTGGTTCCTAAAAATGAAAATATTATGCATTTAGAGACTGAAAATAATAAATTACATACACAAATAAATATTCTATTAAACATGCACAATTTACTTACCTTTTCAATTTCTTCGTCAAACGTCTCATCAAACGTTGTGTCTCTTGGTCGAGCAAAAAATTAAGATGGTCAAAATACAACAGCGACGCCACCTTTCGCTTTTGCGCATCTTCTGCAGCTCCCTTCTGTACGTTGTTCGTAGGCAATTATATTTTTTTTTTACTACGTCCACCGAAGCATTTCTGTCAACCTCTTTCCATTTTGTTACGAGTTTTTCCCATGATTTTTGTTTTTCTAATTAGTCTTTAAATTTTTTTGCTTGCCATTTTTTGTGTGCACTACACGACCTTTCGTTACAATGGTTGAAGAGCAACTGAAATGGCTTAAAATTTGCGCAGTAGCCCACACACGTATGATTTGTTCGCAAACTACCCCACAGACGTAAAAAAGCGACCACAAACCCAACAAATTGCTCGAATTTATCGTTCGTCTATGGCCAGCTTAAGGCATAAAAAACAATATTGTTGTGAGCTCCAAAATAGCTTCTTGAGGCCACTCCAACTGCAACAGAATTATAAAAAACTCATTAATACTTTTATTTAGAATTGCTAATAAATTACTTACTTTCCCGTGTTTTTCCATTTTAATTAAATTTTACCACTCGTTAAAATTGGTCTCCTTCCAAAAACGCTTTGTTGTTTATCAAAAAACAGCTGATGCGATACGGTTTTACATACCAAAATAGAATACGCTCTATTTCAAAAATGTATTGCATGATGCATTGTGCATATGGCGTTCTTGACAGGGTTCACACGACATGCATAAATCTTTCATATGCAAAAGTGACATGACATATGTAAAATACATGTCGTGTAAAACCACCTTAAATTAACAAAATGTTCTTATGCATAAGATTACATACCTACATACCGTTACCTTAAATTCAAAATGATCCATCATCAAAAAACTCAAAATCGTGTTTTGATTAATTTTTTGACTTCCATATTCAAAATTTACAATTTTATAGGTGAATTCCTAAACGACAAGAAGTGTGTTTCGATTTTATAACAGTGTTTGACTTCTCTTGTGAAGTTATGAAAATGCTTGTTAAGTCATTTTGGATTTCTGGTGACGATGTACATATGTACATTAGAGCGTACCAGGTTACAAGTAAAAAAAAAAAAGTTCGCCGTACACCTTCGAATATGAAGTATTATTGAAAGGTAGTTTCAAAATTTTTTTTTTTATTTTTTTATGCCGAACGTAGGTGTCGCGCTTTTACATTTTTCTATATAACTTCCTTTTTTAAACGGATTTGAAAGTGTGATACATCGATGTTTTTGTCTCGACGTGGCCAATTTTTTTGTCTTTGAAGTCATTGAGCTCAAGCACCCTCTTCTGGTACTTACCCATCATATCTCAGTTGCTACTACCCTAATGTACCACTCTAATATCAGAAAATTAAAGCTCGCATAAAATCATGAAACTCTTCCTAAGGAAGTATGTCGATTTTCCCAGCAGAAAAAGTGTCGTCGAGACAAAAACATCGATGTATCACACTTTCAAATCCGTTTATAAATGCAGAAGTTATATAGAAAAATGTAAAAGCGCGACACCTACGTTCGGCATAAAAAAATAAAAAAAAATTTTTTAAACTACCTTTCAATAATACTTCATATTCGAAGGTGTACGGCGAACTTTTTTTTTGAGGTACGCCCTAATGTACATGCATATGTTGACAAAATAATTTCTGAGGGGCAATAAACCGTTTTCGGTAACCAACAAGTTGTAGAGATGCATAGTGTGTTCTCTATGGGACTGCGCGACGGCGTCAGTACATTTTGTAAGTACATAAAAACATTTATAATTTTTGCTTTATAACATTTTTCTTATTTCAGTATTCATAAAAATTTAAAGGGTTTTCCAACAAGAAGTATTTCGGTAGCTGTCTTTGACATTTGACAAGTAGAAACTACGCCATTAAAAATCATTACAAACATGGTGAAAATCTTGCAGTCACAGTTAGCAAAACTAAAGCATTTTTGGATCGTCGTGAAGCAATTTGTCGGACGCAACACAGAAATTGGTGGAAAAATTCGAGCTGTTGGGACAAGTTAGTGATGTGAAGAATAAAACCCGTGCAGGTCGCTCAAAAACAACTGAGAATATTGCTGATGTAGCTCAAAGTGTTGAAGAAAGCCCAGGTTTGTCCATTCCTCGTCGTTGTTTGGAATTGGGCATTCCACAAACATCAGTATACAATATTTTGCATAAAGACTTGCGTCTTAAAAAGTGCAGTTGACACAAGAAGTCAAGCCGGCCGATCATCAACAATGTCGTGTCTGTGCTGATTGGGTCCTTAAAATGCATGAAAATGATCTAGAATTCCATCGAAAAATCATGTTTACTGATGAGGCCCATTTCCATCACAGTAGCTACGTCAGCAAGCAACATTGTCGCATCTGGGGCTCGGAAAGTCCATCCTCAACGTGTGACTGTTTGTTGCGGTTTATGGTCCGGCGGGGTCATTGGATCTTACTTTTTCGAAAAACCAACGGTGAATGGATTGTGCTATCGAGAAATGATTAATGATTTGTTATGGTCGGAGTTGGATGATGTTGCCACACAATTACTTCTTCCTTTGGGGCCACGTAAAAGATAAGGTCTACGCCAACATAGGGCAGCCACTTTGCGATTTGATTATGGACAATCATGAAAAGGAAAAGGATATAGTTCTGTAAGCGAGGTCGTGGTGGCCATTTGGCTGATGTATTTTTTCATTATTAACGGCATACATTCCTCATTATTACGAAATAATAAACAGATCATTTACCTCAAAAAAATGCTGTATAACAGCTTATAAACCTTTATAGACAAAAAAATGTTCACACATTTTTCTTATGAAAGGTTTATAAAGCTGTTTTCTGTTAAGTTTTTCTGAATGTTGCCAAAAATGCATTCATTGTTGTTTCACAGTGGTAAATTTGTACGTACCCTGCAAAACAATTGGAATATTAGTGGACGAATATGACATGGGAAGAATTTTCGAATCTTCCTGAGCAGTAGAATTCCCAACACATCTTCGATTCTTCATAGTGTGATCGCTTGGGTAAATGAAAATGCGTTAATTAATAATTACGGGAACGTTTTTTTTTTTTAAAAAAAAGAACAAACAATACAAAAGCATTATGTGTGTGCTAAATATCACTAGTGATTGTCAATCACTTGCGGTTGTCAAATCAACTTAGGAAAAATTAGTTGTGCTGGACTTCACCAAAACCCTTGAAGACCTATAAATAAAACAAATAAATGGAACATATTTTAAAAACGCATTAAAAAAATTTTAATTGAAAGTATCGTTTGGTTTTTTTTAAATGTACAACGGTTCAGAACTTATTATAGATTGTTTATTTGATGTTTTGGGCCATGTTTAGTACAAAAATATTGATTTATATTCTCAGTAAACATGGTGTTTGAAAGTGATTGTGTATCACAAACAATTTAGAGATTATTAAATCCACTACAAGAATTTTGTGAACGACAATAAAGTGAAGTCCAGCACATACCAGATTGTCAGTTTTTATAAATTATAACGAAGTTTCTCTCTTACTTCTTTTTGTAATTGTATTTTTGGACCAGATTTTCCGTATGTGAATTTATCTTATTATCTCGGTTATTATTACACTCAGAAAGAGCGTTGTGGTATGAAAAAAAAAATACGAAACCCAGCAAACAAGTCATTGTTCGAACACAAATATTGTACTTGGTAGAATTTAATAAGTTTGTTGCGTATTTTTTCCCAACCACGCTATTACTTATACGAAAATACGTAACATTAATAGCAAATGAGTTATATTTACATCCAAATAAGCTTTGTGTAGAAGGAAGTAAGCTTTACTTGCTACAAGTTCCAAACACGCGTTTTACTTATGTACAAACATTTAAAAACGACATATTTTTCAGCGTGTATTTCTTATAATCATTGAGTGGGGCCAATGGAACAGAGTAGATTTTAATGCACGAAAGACCCAGTGCTGTTTGTTGTCACACAAACGTTCCACTGGTCCAGCATCGTCGTCAATCTCTATGGGTGGCGTGGATATCGATGAATCAGATACTTCTAATTTTCTGTGCATGAAGATACAGGGTGATGCTCGCTGGACCAGCCATATATTCGAAGTGCCGAAAGAAGCATTCAAGTGTTTTGGCTTTTTAAAGCGGTATACTTCACCCCATCTGATCTCGTAAATATTTACACCACCTATACCCGGCCTAAAATGGAATACAACACCCGTATATCGAAAGACATCTCTGCAGCTTCTGGACCGTGTACAGAGGAGAGCGGTGGTGATGATAGGGTATCCAACTCTATTGCCTCCCTAAAGCATCGCCGGAATGTGGGATGTATATCGCTGTTCTATAGATATTTTAACGGTATCTGCTACTCAGATATCCGTCGTCTTGTCCCTGATGTTAGAACATTTAGCCGGAATACGCGACTCTTCAGGTACTCTCATCCGTTCGTTGTGAAGAACATTTGTTCTTAAGCTTGTGTCTAAAAAAAAAAAATAGATTCACTCATCAAAATTTATTAAGTGAACTAAGCTTACCAGCTCCAAGAGATTTGCAATTTTTTTTACGGTTGGATAATACCGTGTACGATAATTTGTTGGAGTAAGTTAGCCCATTAATAAAAAAACATGATACAAACATCCGTGAAGCATTCGCTGTTCATCAGCGTCTATCAGCTTACGATATTTGGCAACAAAAAATACTGTCGCCGATCTCCAGTTTACCAGTGCTGTCTCTGCCCCAACTAGTGGAAACATTGTCATAGAAACATGTTCAGCAATTATCACCGTATTATCGGACTATATAAAGGTTTTTATAAATTATTTATGAATATACATATATGAATAGATAAAGTGCATTATTACTCAAATGTAGAATATCTTAATTTACAGTCCTCATCCTGATTTTCTGCAATAAACGATTGATCATTTTTTATATATGGGAATACTTTTTGGTACATGCCAGTGCTTTGGAATGTCCGCGGAATCGACACAATAACTTTATTGTTTTGCACACTACTATATTTCGTCAGTAGTGGCTTGGAAATATATTGAATATTTGATCGATCCAATGACAATGGTGATGAAAGAGGCCGAGGACCACATTTTATAGTTGGCGAATTGGAATGAGAACTCTTTGATGTTGATGAATCCATTCGTGACTCAACAAATTAAAAACATTGAGAGGTGGTTGGTGTTACAGGGGTTGATGAACGACTTGTATTTGTTAGCATGGAATTCATATTCAGTAGACCAAACTGCCCTTGAAACACAACGTCGTTTATAATCTTTTCGGCTATAAGTGCTTGTTGACTTTCCATTATGTGCTATTTTAAAGCCCAAACTGTGCTTGTCGGTCCAGGTTCATCCAAATTCTGGAAAACATTAATATAGATTTAAGAAAATGATATGAAAATGAACATTTATTATAAAATTGTAATATTAACAAAATCTTTGATGTGGGTGTTAACGGAAGAATATCGGATAGAGGTGTTTTTCGACAAACACCATTTGGTGATGCTTTCTACAAAAATAGACTGGACTTATCACGAAAATTTACATGACTGATAGAGAAAAGGAACTTCCTTTGTTTTCGTTGGAGACAATGCCTTTCAACTGACGGAACATTTTTTGTAACCGTTTCCACACACAGGCCTTAGTAGAGAGCAACGTATTTTCAACTAATGGAAGATTTACGCCATATTCAGAACTACTTTGTAGGAAATAAATAAACGTGTGCTTAAAGTCATCTAATTTGTAGAAATAAGTGAAAACTCACAATTTTACAACGAATATACTGGTCGAGTAACAAAATCAGTGAGAATGTTTCAGTCCGGTAAACCGAGCGAATTAATATTATTACACGATTTCTAAAGTGGGAAGAATGGTACATTTGTATGGGAGGTACCATGTGTTACACTTTTGGGTCGTATCAAATGATATACACCCTCCTACCTGTAGGGTGCGGGCATAATGATCAATCAGCGGACGTGTTTTCAAAGCAACTGTTAGACATTGACAGGGACATTTCAGTTGACGCTTCCACTGGTCTCATTTCGCATCCGCCTATTTTTTTTGTCAATTCACAACTTTAAAAGAAGATTTAATAGCGAGACCGTGAAGCAAATCGTTAGACAATTGTATTTAGTTCAGTCGATCGATTCTATTACAGATCCAAATGAAGTCGTCAACTATGCAACTGAATTAATTAACTCACGGGACCGATTTTGATTTTCGTGCTTTGATTGATGGTCATATTAGTATAGGCGTCAATCGAACCATGAGCTGTATCCCGACATGAACATAGTTATGCGCATCAAAATACAGCGATTGCGCTGGCTGGGCCATGTCGGTCGAATGAACACCAAGAGGCAGACAGAGAAGACCGAGTCTCCGGTGGATGGACCATGGGAAAAAGTCATGGTATCACGAACAGGAGAAGCAAAGCACAGATCAAAGGAAATCACAAAGTAAGTAAGTAAGATTCTAACTGAAGATGGCATGATAACATCCACATCCACATTGTTTTACAAATAAAACAATGTAACTATAATTTCCTTAAGTACTTCTCCTACTTGTGACGAAATATTAGATAAATGTAGTATGTAAATTTATTTAGTGTCGGATTCTAGGCAACAGATAGCGCCATCAGAATCAATGGAAGGGTGGGTAAAGATGTATAGGTTTCCGTAAGCATCTGGGAAGCGTTCGTTTTTTTTTTTTTTGATTAGTCTGACGACCAATGTGCTTTGTTATTTTTGCTCACAATATGTATATAACTGAATCTGGGATATTAGTTTTGGAAAAAATCCAGTTATTTCGGTCCATGTTTAGTGTGTAGAAAACTGGTGAGTTTATAATAAATATTTGATTATGACATTTGAACATCTCTTAACTAAGTCCCCCTACACCCACCTTTTCTACCACAGGGAATTTCTGTAATTACAACTCTCTGTAACTCATGACATTTTTAACATTCGATCTATGCGGTCCTAACACGTTACAACTGGTTGTACAATTTGATCTGATCGAAATTCCAAAGTTAGATACTATTATTAATGTTATAAGTACTTTCCAGTATTTATGCATTCTTGGCAACCATGATTATCAAATACGATGGCTTTTTCAGGCAACTCTGAACTTAAGATTCACATACGTGTTGGTTCAACTGACATAAGTGTGTTGAATTTAGTAAAAAGGGGAATTCCCTGAAGTAAATATTAGTTCTGCGAATTAAGCGATATAAGATGGTGTTGTTGTGGTTACTTATTTTGCAGTCATTAAAATAACACAAATGCCGAATTGAATGAAGTTAACTATCACAGAACGGGAGATTATGCATGCCAACGACAAGTCGAACTTGGAAATAGGTTAACTCTTATCGCGAAGTGGATCAACAGTCCAAAAACACACCAGAGGTAATAGAGGGGAAAATGCACCCAGAACAGGTCGCCCGTCTAACCTAATCAAAAGCGACAAAAGGAAAATTTGGCGAAAAGTTAAATATTTTTAAAATATACCCAAATTTTTTAATATCTTACAGTTTACAGATTTTCCTTTTTTATTTTTTTACACATTTTTTCTACGGCCGAATATGCTCACTCAGATAGGGTTCATTTTGTACAAAATGCCAAATTGTTTAGACGGAAAACGCGAATTAACCTTTGAAAATTAGGTATGCCAAATATTATACCAATTATAGTTCCATTGCCGTTGCTATGGCCAAATATTCCCGCATCGGTGAATTTAAACCTATTTTCTACCCCCAAAACGTTACTAACTATTTTGTTACCACAATGTGGTAGTTAAAAATACTGTCAAATTACCTATAATTAATAGCAATCGGTGGTCATTCATCAGTTCTTTAACCAAAAAATACGACAACCAAAAGGAGAAAATAGTTTAACGAGCACCGTTCTCACGGAACCTATGGTACGACGATGAGTGTAAAAAGATACAGATGAGAAAAATGGTGCCCATAATGCAACACTCTACAGGGCACAACAACAAGAACTATACTGAAGAAACACCGAAAATTAAGGGAAATGGAAAATCAACATAAACTAACTGCTAGGAGATAGGGAAATTCAGTGGTATGAATTGCAGTAGAGATGGAAACATAAATCTAGTGACGGATAATATGGAGAGAACACTTTGCGAACCTTTTGGATCTTGTTGGAGAAGACTTGCCAAACACAGACGATGAAATAGAGGTTACCCGCCTACCGAACGAGTTGTTCCAGACTGAAGGTGATGAGTTGCTTTGGTACATACATCAACTCATATACACAATTTGGCCGATAATCCAGTTATATATATCAGTGATAGTATATCGTCGTCTCATTTTGTGTAACGTTATTCCTGCTTTTGCTGTGCTTTAACAAATAGTTTATAAATTGTTCAGGAAAGGAATTTAATGTTTACTGTGGAATTATTTATCGCTAATTTCTAGAGCTCTTCTAATTAAATTATTAGCCGTGTGAATAATGGCTTTCTTCTGAAGCTGTCTGTTGTTTTTTTCTTACCACTACTGTGTCTAGATACGGTAGGTTACCATTTTCATCTTTTTCCATTGTAAATTGGAATTGTATGTGAAAGTTATTCACCTCTTACAAAACTTTCTTTTAATGTACACATTTTTACTATATCCAATAAGTCATCTACGTATTTAGATACCATCCTAGGTCAAGTCTTTCGACGCATTGTTTTAGTAATTTTTCCATTACGATATCTGCAACGATAGGAGACGCCGGTTATCTCATACGTAATCCTTTATATTGTGTGTAAAGTCGTTTCTTATATTAAAAATGACTGCTATACTTAATGCAGAATTTTAATATTTTTAAAATAAATCCTGGAAAATTGTAGTAAAATGACTGCTATACTTAATGCAGAATTTTAATATTTTTAAAAATAAATCCTGGAAAATTGTGGTAAGTTTGTCTATCTCAGTCCATGTTGCGAAGATTTTTGAAACAATGAGATAACGTCTATCTTTTGCGCTGTTGTCAATCTTATTCGTAAATTGCATAAAATGCAATAAAAATTAAAATAGAAAAAATGCATATGTTGACATAAGCAAGTGTAAGCGACTTCTACCGTTAGACACTCCTTTACGGGTGATGTACAATGGAGTAGCAGTGAACATGGATATTGACATTTCCCGGGACAACGGCGTCGTCGTTGCATGTCAGTCAGCATACTCCCCAATTCTTCGGGGAAGGTTGTATAATCTTTGGGTATCTCCAGCATCTATCCCAATGTAACTGTATGCTCCTCATCAGGCTTCCCATCGTTCCAAAAGGCTATTGTGCAAAGACGACGTTCCAGTGGTATCTGCTCAGTTGACTGCAAGCGCGAGTTCTCACGTATTCTTCTATTCATACAGGAACATGACGAGGTTCATGAGTCGTATTACGCCGATGATATAATTCGGTCGGACTAGTTTGGTTGGACAAGAGATGAGCAAATTGATATTATCTCGTCCACGTCTGAACTATGGGGATATCTTCACCATTTTCATCCTGAGGTACCTGTGTGGTCATTATATTATGACCTGGAGTCGGTCGAAGGGAGGTATTTTCTGGTGTACGTTCTCTCATCGGAAGCTGCCTAATGAGTGGCACAATGGGATGTCATGAGATTTGTGGACCTCTGCCTTGCGTGAGTGGAAGATCCTTGCTGGACCATGTTACACGTACTGGAGATATAAATCTTCCTACCTCATATTACTCCTTTTTCGTAGCCAATTCGTCGCTGCTAAGGACTATTACGTAGCCAAGGTTTTGTGTGGTTTCCGATCTCGTTTGTTGTGCCTCATTTCTCTTATTTCGGATCAGTATCTTACTATATGGCAACAATATGGTTTGACATTTTTGAGAATTTATCCGAAACTCTTTGAAGGTTTCTCATGGACGTTAAATTCCTTTCCCAATTTCATCCTCCAATTTCTCAAAATTGCGATTTTTAAATCTTTACATAACCTCCAATGTTTATTGTTGTTGCGGTTACAAATCTCGGAAAAATTCCGGCATTATTCGCTGTAGCTGCTCCAGCAAAAGCTGTAAATCCATCGGATCTTCTCCACCATCCTACTTGATTCCCCATTTCCTGACCAACTCGAAGAGGAGGGCACGATTTTCTAATGACGGACGATCGGCTTGAGCTGTAGACTGTCTGTCTTCTTGTAGTTCCGGTCTCAATGGTGACTTTTCCATGTGATGTTGATTTGTGGAAGGGAATGGCGGAAAATTTTGATTCCCAGAAGACGTAGACGGTCGTGGTGGGGACAGGTCGCTGAATGTTTCTATGGTCTGGGACTGCTTTTCTAAAGTTCTACCATTGTAACGACGTGTTTTTCACCTTATGCGGCTATAGAACTCAGCGGGTTAAGGGTCGTTATAACAATTTTTTTTTGACACGGAGAAAGAGTTATATTTTTATTTATATATACACTACTATCAAAAAAATACATATCCATACATATGTAAAATCAAGTGAGATATGAGAGTTGTAATATGTTTGTGGCACCATGATGAAAGCTCACTAATGAATATCATAGCTAAAACTCGTATTAAATTCGAATATATAGTAATAAACTGTCACATAAACTACTGAACGCAGCCAGAAGTTACAACTCAGTCAGAGACGCATATTGTAAACGTTTTGTCTTATATGTGCAAGTGGAATAATTAAACTCGCGAGCTAACCCTTACATGGTACACAACACGAACGCTCCAGAATAGATGACAATCACGGTATAACCAACTGAGTGTTTCTGGCAGATCTGCCAAATTCAAATAAATTAAGCAAAACACTTTGTAAGTAGGAACATCTCAAAAATGTTACCACATACTGAGAAATATGTTGACGTATGTTTATGTCGTACACAAACCTAATAACACTGTTAAATGTTAAGCGCATTATTTTCACCATATAACCCACCGTTCCCGAATACACCTCCATCCCATGCAGAAAAATGGGCATAATTACCGGATGAACTACTCTCAATTTAATGTGCAACGGAAGGTAGAAATCTAAGTAATATAGCTTTCTTCGGGTAAAGCTAACCTTTGATACAACAGAGTTAGAATGCCACTCAAAACTCAATTACCTATCAACAATAACAACAAATTTATTTTTAACCTATTCACTGACATCCAAGTAGCAAGTACACCTGTTGCACCATCTGTTACATTCTGCAACACATCGAAAAAATCCCGCTCTCCCTTAAACAATAGCTGAACATCATCTGCAAAACCAACCGGCACACACATATTACGTATATTTTTGGAAAACACATAAGAGACCTTGAAAGAAATTGCCTGCGATTGTTTAAGGGAGTACAAAATTGTTGCACGTCTATTTTTTTAGGAATTTCCATTAACTGGAATTCATAAAAAAACAGTTGTTAAAAATGTGTCTTACAATGTTAGTCGCATCAAATAATTATCTTGTGGAAAACGGCAGAAACAATGATTCAAAAAAAGCTCTACTCGCGGACAGCTTCCGTGAACGGACAGCTCCCGTAGTTGGACACATTTCTCGGCCATATGCGGTATTTTTAGAGCAAAATAATCTCCGCTGACCGGACATCTCTCGTGGACGCACATGTCCTACAATTTTCCGACCTCCCCCTTCAATTATCGTTCACTCCTTGACTTCAATCAATTTTTTGCAGAACTCAAAAATGTTTACTAGTTACAGACTTTTGGCCAATAAAAATGCATTCTGCGTCGAAAGGAAACATTCTGTAGAAGCGAAAAAACACGTGCACATTTTTATTTTATTTTACTCGTATTATATTTAATTACAACATACATTTGGTGAAAACATTTCAGAAAACACACTATTTTAATTTTTATTCCGCCACATTTCTTAATAAAAGGAAATAAGAACCACTGGTTTTAATCATCTGATCATGAAAAAAAAGGGAATTTTCAATTCAATTTAAACATATTTATTGCAACGTGTGTACCTACCGCCATCAATGTCGGCAACGTCATAGTGGTGAACCAGGAAATTTCCATGTAAAATATTCGACTGGTGCGAAGCAGCATCATACGTAACAGCAACTTGAATTCTTCCGATTCGTTGTACCATTCGCAGCTGTACAGGGCCATTGGGATTTTTTCGCACTTGGTAATATAAACAGAAAGAGAAACCAGTTATTACCAATACGTAGACAATTAGCACAATTAATGTAACATTCGTCGGTCTAGTCCTGGAGATCCCAGGATCAGGGAACTGAATCTGGAAATCAACAGACTGGTCGACGAATACAAGCGGAATAAGTGGCTAGATCACTTGAAGCAATGTAGCCTAGGCTCCGACATCAGCAAGCTGTGGTCGACGGTTAAGTCACTCTCAAATCCCAAGAGAGGTGATGATAGGATTGCAGTCACATTTGGTGAGACGACAGTGACTGATCCGAAGAGGTGCGCGTGTTATTTTAACCGGCAGTTCATAGAGCACCCAGAGAGTGACAAGGCGAAAAGGAGAGTCATGCGTCGAATACATGGACTCCGAGTCGAGGACACACCACCACAGTTTGCACCAAGCGAGGTTGCCCTCGTTATTCGTAATGCCAAATCATCTAAGGCATTAGGACCCGACGGAATTTCTATGTTGATGTTGAAGCAATTGGGACAACAGGGAGTTGAGTACTTGACAAAAGCCCTCAACTTATCTTTGACCACTCTAGTAGTACCCGAAGTCTGGAAAATGAGCAGAGTGGTCCCGCTACTGAAGCCAGGCAAGGATGCCAGCAAGGGGGAATCATACAGACCAATATCCCTCCTTTCGCCAGTAGCCAAGACACTTGAGGCGCTACTCCTCCCCAGCCTCAATGGACATTTTCCAATTGCAGACCATCAACATGGGTTCCGTAAACAGCACAGTACGACGACTGCGCTGCATGCCATATCCACACATATATGCCGCGGGATGAACCAGAGCAAGCCGCATGATAGGACGGTCCTCGTGGCGCTCGACTTATCGAAGGCATTCGATACAGTCAACCATGCCATGCTCTTCGAGGACATTGCCAATACGTCGCTTCCGGTTAGCTTGAAACGTTGGATCGTTAATTATATGTGTGGTCGCCAGTCTTTTGTGGAATTCAGAAACAAAAAGTCCAAGCCCCGTAGAGTTAAACAGGGAGTTCCCCAAGGAGGGGTGATATCTCCGGCACTGTTTAATCTCTACCTTTCTGCAATTCCACATCCACCTGACGGCGTAAAAATCGTATCATACGCTGATGATTGTACGATTTTGGCATCAGGTCCTGAGGTTGAAAACATATGCGATAGGCTGAACGGTTATCTCATTGATCTCTCACGTTTTTTCACTGCGAGGAATATGAAAATATCCGCCTCAAAATCCTCGGCCACCCTTTTTACTGCATGGTCAGCGCAAATGAGAATGCCACTGAATGTGATAGTCGACGACACGCCAATTCCGACCGTGAACCACCCCAAGATACTGGGGGTCACATTCGACAGCAAATTCTCCTTCTCGGCGCATGCCACCGCTATCTGCGATAAGATGAGAAGTAGGAACAATGTCCTCAAGTCCCTTGCCGGCAGCACTTGGGGAACAGATAAAGAAACCTTGTTGGCTACATATAAAGCAATAGGCCGGTCAGTGGCAAACTATGCAGCGCCTGCGTGGTCGCTGAATGTGAGCAATACGCAGTGGAAAAACATTCAGACCTGCCAAAACGCAGCCCTAAGAACAGCAACAGGCTGTCTCCTCATGTCCTCGATAGGGCACCTACATGAGGAAGCGAAGATCATACCTGTGCGGGACCACAACCACATGTTGTCGAAGCAGTTTTTACTTGGGTGCTACCGTGAGAGTCACCCCAACCGCTGTCTCACGGAGCTGCTTCCCCCGCCAAGGAATATGAAGAAGGATCTTCAAGATCTAGAGAGAGAGGTGCAGAGGTACAAAAGAGAACCTCTAGATCAACGGGCGTATCAGGCAGGTCTGAACGACATTCACAAAGATTCGGTCGCAGCAGCAATAAACGCTCTCCCTGTGAATGTTATTCTCGGAGACCACCCTCCTGCAGTGGCATTGGAGGAGGAAACTATGCCACGACGCACCAGAGTGATCCTGGCTCAGCTGAGATCAGGATGGTGTAGCCGCCTCAATTCTTATTGGGCAAGGATTGATGGCACAACGCCGAACACGTGCCCCGCATGTGGACAAGGGCCCCACACTACGCTACACCTGTTTGATTGCCCAGCTAAACCCACTCAGCTCGAACCAAGCTCACTCTGGACACACCCATCGGACGTGGCCAGATTCCTAAACTTATCCACGGGCAACCCAGATCCAGAAGACACCGATGAAAATTCAAATGACGAAACATAGCTGTTACAACAACAACAACACAATTAATGTAATAAAATAAACAACGCTATACACATATTTCCCGGTTTATTTTAGTTTTTAGGAAAATCAATTATTTGTTAAAGTTGTTATTGGAATATGTCCATTGTTAGAGTCGTTTGAAAAACTTCATCGAAATAAATACATTTTTATTAGATACGAACGTTTTTAAAATAATCGTTTTAGACCCATTAGTCTATTTCCAGATAGAAAAAATAAAAGGTATCACGCTAAAATATCCAATTTCCTAGAATCATTCAATGAAGTATTTCATTGTTCAAGTTAAATGAAATTGAGTAAGTATAGAAACAAATTGTCGGAGAAATTATATGCATATTTCATGTAAGTACATTTTGTATTTACTCCTTATAAATACAAATGTGAGTAGGTTTTTTTTGTGAATTTCGGGATGTAACTCAACCTATGATTTCCCACCCATAAATATTAATGGCATTTATGCCCTAACCACTCACAACATTATATTAGACATTGTAAAAAGCACCGATGATTTAAAATTGCCTGCATGTTGCAGCATTTTCTCGTTATGTATAATACGAATATGATTAGTGTCCATCTAGTAAAAGTAAGTCTCGGTCTATTGTTGCACATTACCTCTTGTTCTTATTACCTCTGAAGTCAAACGTTGACCGTTGTAGCAGTATAAGACGATCTCGTAACCGGCAGCTGAAATGTACATAAGCATGCGAAAAAAAGTCATTTTATCGGATTCCTGAAAAGGGATACAGTTTGAAGCAATTGTTAAGTTATAGCATCGATTCAGGGAATTCAATTGATGATACTTACCAAGCCAACGCTCATTTGGAACAAGACGATTCCCCATACCAACAAACTAAGCAGAAATTGTGTTATACTGATGTGTTTGTAGATGCCACGTATTTCTTCAATATATCTAAGAAAAATTGATTGAAATCAGGCTTATTTATTCTTCTGGCAGTCAATCAGCCTACCCTAAAATTCGTTGATACTGATAAATGCAATAACGTAAATACTCTACCCGACGCTCCTTGGGTACATCGGGCGACGTTGAGTTATCGATCATCACATTGAGTACCTTTATTAGACCCACACCATGTACGGCCAGAACTATGTAAACGCCATCGAAACTGAAGGCGCCTGTTCACAAATTAATTATACGGCAGTCATTATAAAAGTGTGTGGCTGTGAATTGATTGAACTTACACATGCCGGCTATGAAACAAGCACAGCCACCCAAGAACATTTCAATGTGGTAGTACGGGAAGGCCATGCCTTTATCTTCCCAAAACGGGTAGACTGCGGGAAAGGCTAAATGAATAGTAATAGTTTAAATAAACACTATGTAGGTAATCTTATATTGCATAAAAATAGGCACAAATGCAAATTTTTAACTGAACAGAAGATACACTTCTTTCTGCATCCACATTATAATTTTACTCTTTACTAAATTTTTACAAACGAAAGTACATTTTCAAATACATCTGCAATTAATGGCAAGAGAAAGACAAGATTCCAAACAAAACCACGCTCGCATCATGCTAATTTTTTTTGAAGTTCAAAATAAATACAAAATAATTTGGAATAAAATAATGAAAATTGGATTGCAAATTCAAAAATCTGATAAGGTCACAGTATTTATTTGTAATCTTTGAGGAACTCAAAGGATTAAATAGACAAGTCTGAGTGGAAGACATTAAAAAAATGCACACTTTGTGATCCCAATACATAAAAGAATTGCGGGAAGTAACCATGAGCAAACGGAGCAGTGATATGCTTTCAATCCAATGCGCCAGATCTATTTGGAAATTGCCATTTCATTGCAAAATTTTCTGCTATCGCCTCCCATTCATTTACCTTTGTCGGCAACTGAAAATACAAATACACTTTTCTTTTACTATTATTCCAGAGAAGAAATGCAAAATTCGAGGATCAATTCAGCAATGTGAAGTCTATGATTGCAAAGAAAGTCGAAGGCAAGTCGGAATATGACTGGCTGGGAAAACAAGTGCTCTTCCGAATGAACCGGATCAAGAATCAAGGAATTCAAATGGAAACAGCCTGGAAAATACAAAACATTTTAAGAGAAGCACATTTGGAAGATGTTGCAAAAAAAAACTGAAACAATGCCTAACGAAAAATCCTGTGGATTCCGGACATCTAGCTTCAAGAACATCAGTTTTCGAAAAATAATTCCGATATCTGGAATTTGCTTGATTAGACCACCATCAGTATCTGCCAATTCTCATATTTCTCTGGTTATGTTCTCTCACAGAACTCCACACGCAAGTTCACACCATCGCCAGATAGTCTGTCCCAGTCACTGGAGGATGTATTAGACGATAACAACTTTTGAAATCTTACACACCTTCATGTACTCATCCTTCGAACTTCTCCAAATTGCTTCACCGACTTCTCCAGTAGCAAGATATCGAAGTCATTTTCCCTACAGGACTTAAAGGACTTCTTGTTGTTTATTTTTTGAGGCAGGGAGTCGTTAGCAAGCTCATATGTAGCTTCTCGGGCTAAGGGCAAAATGTCCTGTGTCAATAGTTAATATTATGGTAATACATCTTTTGTGCATTTAGTTCCTTGTTTTTTTATAGAGTACTATATATAAAGGTCAAAAAGGAAGGTTAGCAAGATCACGTGTCTTCTGGAAATATAGAGGCATGTGAGTGGGAGTTAGACCCTTTGGACTTATTTAATCATTTTTGAAGTGCAGGATTTCACAAAATATAAAGCAAAATTCACAGTTCTTTATTGGTTATCTTGTCAGATTTTTGTTTTTTCCATTTTCATACCATTGATATAAGTTTTGGAAATTTCTCAATATTAGTCAATTTGGTTATTTTTTGAGGGAATTCGGCGATAACCAGGTGTTGCTATTTTGAATAAGGATATCTGAACGTTTTTAGCGTAATTTTTTAATAATTTTAGTGATTGCAGTACGGGATATTTGCATATGGGCATTTCCGCCGATCCGTACGTTCGCGACCACATGTTTATTGCTATTATTATGAAAACTAAAACTCGATGAAAGCCATCTTTTGTACTAAATATAGAGCTACCAAAATGTTATCGAATCACAAAAAAAAATCGAGAAAAAAGATGTGTTCTATATTTTTTGTACATCAAAAGCGTACGAACGTACGTTCGCGACCCACGGAAATGACAATATGGAATTGTGTGGTCAACAGAAACGATTGGTTTTCTCGTTGTGGTTTTTGTTATTTATTTTATATTCCGCACATAAATTAACACACATACGTGATAGATTTTCACAAGACACAAGGCATCTACGCTTTTTAATTCCTACTGATGATTCTCCTTGCAAGAGATGAAATCGTTCTAGGAAGCCTCATAACATCACATTTGCAGTACAGTACACGACACCGCATTCCGTTGCACCAACACTTACCACACATTAGTAGTTTGTGTTTTTTGTAAGTAGTGTTTAGTGTAGTCTACTAATAGTGTATTTATAAAGGGTGGTTAAATTGTAAGGGCCGATGTTGAATGTGAACCACACGTAAACGTCAAGTTTTTTCTGCATTTCAGTTGAGATTTCTCAATTTCAGACTAACTCAATTTGAACCATGGAAAGATACACAAACGAGCAACTCTTTAAAGTTACCCAGGCTTATTATGAAAATGGTCGTTCAAATCAAAATGCATTTCGAGCACTTCGAGGAAAATCATCTTCAGTGATGAGGCACATTTTCAACTCAGTGAATTGGTCAATAAGCAGAATTGCCGCATTTGGGCGAATGATAATCCAAGAGTGATTGTCGAAAAAACAATGCTGTCACTGTTAGGTGCGGTTTATGGGCTGGCGGCATCATCGGGCCGTATTTTCTCCAAAATGAGACCGGTCAGGCAGTTACTGTGAATGGTGTTCGCTATCGAGAGATGATAACGAACTTTTTATGGCCCGAATTGGGAGATATGAATGTGGACGATTTGTGGTTTCAACAGGACGGTGCCACTTGCCACAAAGCTAACGAAACAATGGCTCAATGGCCGTGTTATCTCACGTCGTTGCGATGTTAATTGGCCACCAAGATCATGTGATTTGCCGCCGAGTTCGCTGCGGCCATATGGCCATAGTTGAACCATACCAATATTATCATAATAAAAAGAAATGACAATATAAACTAAATAATTTGTGTTTTATTCAAAATCAACATCGGCCCTTAAAATGTAACCACCCTTTACTTCAACCCCATATAATCTCGTAAATATTTACAACACCAACAACTGGCCTAAAATGGAATACAACTTTCATATGGACAGGAGCTTCAAAGACATCTTTGCAGCTCCTGGATCGGGTAAAGTGGGGTGCGGTGGCGATGATAGGGGATAGAAGGAAATCCAACTTTATTGTCTCCCTACAGCAGTGCTGGCATTTGTTTTGTGTATTGCTATTCTATAGATATTTCAATATAACCGTCGTCTGTTCCTATGTGGAATAATCTTCTTTCACATGTTTTTCTGCCAGCTATGACATCCAGACAAACTTCACCAAAGACTCCTCCTTCCGATACCCCAATTTCCTATAGCTAGTCAATTTTCTATAATAGTCAAGAGTGGAAATTTGGTCCTTCGTTATATCATGTATCGTACAGCTTAGTCTCATATTGTTAAAGATTTTGTATTTGTGAATCAGACTTTACACTACTTTGTTTCCCAAAAAGACTGTTCCGAAATGCATATTTAGGCAATCTGTCGTCAAATGGCCAATACACAGGTCAATACCCATTGTTTTTTTTTTGTTAAATTTTAATACTTACGCAGCATTATCTCATAATTTGGAGAACCTTTCCACTCGTGGTACATATTTACGAACAATGCCATGAAGAAGTAGTTACTTATTATGGCCGCGCAACAAACAATGTAGTACAACAATTGGCCCCGGATGTTCTTCCAGCTGGCTTCCAAGATATCATCAATTTTATTCTTAAATATTTTATCCACCGGAAAATCTGTTTCAAAGACAAATCATAAACAATTCAAATGTGAACGCCCAGACTAAACTCGTTACCTTTCTGGAAAATTTCACAATCTCTTATGTATTCATGAGTTTGGGCTTTGTTTAGTAAAATATAGAGTTTACGTTGCACGAAGAGGTAATAAACCATTTTTATAGCTGAAATGAGAGTCTGAAAGCAAGTACAGACGCTCTGTTTTAAACAGAAAAATGGATAATGAATTGCAAAACAGAGGGAAGCAAGAAATCTTTAATAGTTCACCTCAGCAATCTTAGATATGTTTTGAATATTTCGAAACGTGTAGCACCAATGTCCATAAAACGACAACAGACTTGAGACGACCAGTATAATATTTACTCTGCAAATATAAAAATGGAAGTTCCTAAAATTAAAATGCCAATGATAACTGGAAATATGCATAACTACATGCAACAAATCAATTACGTCCCTTGTCCATTAGGCAAATCTTCAGTCCTAGCAACACAGTTTAAAATACTGTAATGTAAGGGAGACGAATTGGTACCCCTAAAGACTACACTGACTAAAATCGTAAGTTTGACCAATACAACTCTCAGAACCCGCCAACACCGACTCTGTTAGCGTCCTATTGTATTAACTTTGTTTGTACAGGTTTTTTCAACAAGGGTTGTTATTTTGATATTCAAAGAAAAACGAAATTTTTTGAGATCAACGACCGGATGTTTATCTCATAATAAAGAGGTAGGTATGCCGTTAATAATGAAAAACAACATCAGCCAAATGGCCATCACGACCACGCTTACAGGACCATTCCTTTTCATGAATCTCTCCAGAATCAAATCACCAAGTGGATGCCCTATGTCCTCTATAGCCACACGAATTCTTTCTTTGAGAACTTGAATCGACACTGGGCTGTTGGCGTAGACCTTGTCTTTTACGTGGCCCCAAAGGAAGAACGTCTCGATGAAAATTGTCATCACCTCTTCGAGATATAATACGGTCTGGAAACTTTCCTGTAAATGTGTAATGGTTTCGTTGTTTGTGTGGCAACTCCGACCATAAAAAATCATTAATCGTCTCCCGATAGCCCAATCCATTCACCGTAACTGTTGACCCAACCTCATTTTCGAAAAAGCAATGTCCAATGACTCCGCCGGACCATAAACCGCAACAAACAGTCACACGATGGAAATGCTTCTTAACAATAACTGGGTTTTCCGAGCCCCAGATGCGACAATTTTGATTATTGACGTAGCCACCGAGGTGAAAATGGGCCTCGTCAGTCAAAATGATTTTTTTTTCGATGGAATTCGAGATCATTTTCATGTATTTCAAGGACCCAATCAGCAAATACACGACATTGTTGATGATCGGCCGATTCTTGTAAACTTTATAAGCCTTAAGATCCAAGTCTTTATGCAAAATACGATGTAATGACTTTTGTGGAATGGCCAATTCCAAAGAACGACAAGGAATGGACAAACCTGGGATTTCTTCAACAATTTGGTCTACAGCAGCAATATTCTCAGTTTTTCTTGAGCAGCGTGCACTGGTTTTATTCTTCACATCAACAGCTCTATTTTTTCCCTCTATTTTTTCCACTAATTTCTGTATTGCGGTCCGACAAGGTGCTTCCCGACGGCCCAAAAATGCTTTTGTTTTGCGAACTGTGACTGAAAGATTTTCACCATTTTTGTAGTGAATTTCAATAATTTCAATGCGTTGTTGAAGCGTGTATCGTTAAGTTTTAAGTAATGACGTAGTTTCTACTTGTTAAATGTCAAAGAATAAAAGCTTCAAATATCAGGTGATTCAAAATAACCTCTGGCTAACCCTTTATAAGGCGCCAAAACATGTGAAGGAGTCAACAGTGCCTTTCATATCGCGAATTACTCGTAAACAATTCGTAAAGAAACATTTAAAAAATGAAGGAAAATGTTATTCCATTTCATGAATCTAATTTCAGTTGTCATGTACAGGTTGGCAGATTAATGCTGCTAGCGCTAATGGAGGCCGTTACTTAAATATGTTGAAAGAGTTTTTCTTTGCAGAACTCAGCCGAAAAAGAATGACTTTTAATACTGTGGGGTTTCAACAAGATGGTGAAATTGTTCGCACAGATGTTTGCTGACCAAAAAACACCGATTTTCTGGACATAGGGGTTATTGGATGGTCTAATACAACTACCAGTGTAAACTCTCCAAGCTGTAATGAATGACTTTAAATAAGATTATTTGCAAAAAATATTAAATCTATTTAAAAAATAACGATCTGTAAAGTAATGTATATGCCTTAAAAAAGAGTGGCCTCAGGTGATGCTAGTCTCGTCATGACTTGAAGCGTAATATCGAACGGCTTTAGTCAGCTGCATATTATGGTCTACAGGGGCCACCAGGAAGCGAAAGCTGATACAACATCATCTGACCAATTACCGAAAGAAGTCGCAGATATCGCAGATGATATCACCCTATTATCTGATTCCTAGTATATCGGGGGCCTTAGAAAGCGTTTGGGAGTTCCGACAAAACGGTAGTAGAGAGGGTGGTATCGATTCAGGCAGTCCCAAAGAATTTCAAAAAGACAAACTGGACTAGATATAAACAAACTAGATATAAACGTTCCCTTCTCTGAACCGGGGACCTACATATGCTGAGATTGATAACCTTACAAACAGTTTAACATCAGCATTTAACGCAGATCTTAATTCGGCGTGCACTGAATGTAAAAAGAAACATAAATGGTGGAACACGGAGTAAGATCTTCTTAGAAAGTATTTTCAAAAATGTCATTAATAGACTGGGAAAGGTACAATTAAAAATTTACAAGAAGAAACTAAGGTCTTCACAGCCAGAAACTTCAAAAAACGCCAGCGGTAGTATTGACAATATATATGACGCATCCAGACTACGCAATGACCTCTCTACGACTCCCATCTCTTTAGGATATCTACAACACTCTAAAGGGGGCTGGAAAATATCAAGTGATGAATTGTTAGACCTCCTACTCAATATAAAGGGTCCGCCATCTAACGTTTTTTTTCAACTAGTGCTTATTTCATGTCTGATATCGTCGTTCTCAACAATTGATCGTGTAGGCTACTGCATGGCCAGCCGAGGCATCCATTTAATTGAAATTATTTTCCATTATTAACCGGAATGGTGAGTTGGTAGCGTGCTTGCCTATCACAGTGGGGGTTGTGGGCAAGAATCGATTCTCTTGCTGCAAAAATCTAGCCATATGGTCTGTCACTGGGTTTACCCTTGCACCCAAAATTAGAATAAAAATTAACTTGTAATTTATGATAAAGAAAATAAATAAAGATCGAGAAAAAAAACTAAAAATAAACATGAAATTTTATGTTACCTCGCCTTTCTTTTACCTCGAATTAAATGAATTAATGAATTAATAATCTTAATTGACGCCGATGTCAAACATGGTCAATGGCTGAAATGTAGCAAACAGAGTACTTTAATATTCAATTTGCTAAACGAAATAATACAAGTTAGTCTTTGGAATATGCGGCTCAAGTATATAATTACAATGATGCTGGAGGAAACAAAAAAAGTTCTGTCTTCGATGATTTTTAAGCCCAACCAAACTTGTGAAGACAAACGTTAGAAAGCGAAAGCATCGATTTAGTTTTGCTATAATTTATGAGATACTTTAGTGTTTGAAGTAGTAAACATTAAATTTGATTGGAGGTAACGAAAGCTATGATGGTTTTAGCAAGGAGAAAAAAGATAACGATTAGAATTTTAATAAACTTTCAGATATAGTTTATATTGTAATTTTTTCTATTTTCATATAGTGAAAATATTTCCTAATAATGTTTCTACGGATTTCACAATTTATTTTTTTTAGCTAAAGGCAATCATCTGTGAATTTTATAGTTTGTTTTTTAAATAAAAATAATATAGTTGGACACTGTACGCTGCAGACATTTCAACTTACACTCGCAAGGAGTCCTTAAATACAGATGGACTCGTCAAGTTAACGCCCAGTCCAAATGAAGTCCTGATTAGCTCTTTTATTCGGGAGTAGTTGCGTTTTTTCAGCAACTTCACTTCTTCGTCGTTCAACATTTCTTGCCAGTCTCGAAGAGGATTCGCAACTCCAGTAATAAAATTGGTATTAAAAAGTTTTGATTTACCGACCGTGTTTAAGTTGCCTGCACCTAATTACAGACTTGCTTTTATAATGACTGCTTTAACTAATAAGTTGTTACTGGAGTCAAATGTTGTATCCACAAAAACACCGCCGCGTCCATGGAGGTGGTCACAATTAACATACTGGTATATTCACACCCAAATATTACATGATTGTCCATTCATTTTAAGTAGCAACGCCCATGTGTCCCCTTCAAACGAACTGAATTTCAAGCATAAGTGGTCATCGTATTTGATGTATTCGAATTAATGAATTTTTAATTGCACATCTTTATTAAATTTGTTTGGGTGTGCATTTTAAATGCGGGCCTTTTAGACATTAAACTCAGAATTACTTTGTGAATTACACATGTCCGTCTATTAATCAATCACATACAAGTCGCACATATTAACCAAATTCTTGAAACATTGATCGTTATTTGGCTTGATGAAGAAGGGAAGCTAATTCAGTCCGTTATGGACAAAACTGGGGTTTCAGATTCTTGTTAGGGCCGAAAAGATAAACTGTGCGAAATAGTCATAGTCAAAAATATGTCAATTGTTAAACCTGATCTAAGGTGGTCGTGAAGGAAGGTGTATAGAGTAATAGATAGTTTGCACAACTCGCATACAAAATACCTAGTTGGAGTTCAACTAAGAATATCAGACATTTTAGTGACAAGACCAACATATGTCAAATGACATATGTTGGCACTACAAAGACAAAACTTGAGACGACAGAATCTTCACACAAATCTGAACAAAAATTAGTTAACACACCAATCGAACAAAAAACTGCACTTGCAGCCCACTGTACTTTGTAAGTACACAGTAAGCCAACTTCAAAGACGCAGAGATTCTATATAATTACAATATCGAAACAGTGGTAACGATCATAAACAGAAGATACATTAGTAGAATGTGAGTTGTGATACGGAAGTAAGACTTGTGACCGAAACAGCAGTGAGAAAATAAATGTATTTAAAATGTAAAATGTAACTTAACTTTAGTGTTGTTGTTGAAATATATAATTTGTTTTTGATTGTTTAGTGATCACCCCCTGTAGATGGTTGAGGAAGGCAACCGAAATATTGGGAAACATTAAGTAAATATTGAAATATTAAATAAAAACAACAGCATCTCGAAAAGACCTAACGACAACAAACATAATTAAGTTAATCAAAATTATTTTACTAATGGCTGATACGATGACTTTTTGGCTGAGACTTATTTGGTTCTAGAAGTCATATGTGAAATACATGTTTGAAGTCAAAGGCCCGATTTAGACGATGACTTTCCACCCAGGTTGAACACGCAAGATGTTCGAAGATTGTTGGCGAAGGGGGTAGAAAAAAAAGAGAGGTGCCAAAACAGTCATAAAATTAAAATTGGGGGAAATCTTAGTTTTAAGGGGTTTTAAAAGAAAATGTAAATTGAGTCCAAAAAAAAAAATTAAAAAAAGAACCTAAAATTTGAGACTTTTTTTCTAACACAAAAAATAACTTTGGCCATCAGGCTAACACTGTTCTTCAACTTTTTCAATTGAGAATGATTCCAATATAATCTACAAAAATTGTCGACCATGCCTTCAATTAGCTCCTATTTGTTGCAATATTGTTTCCCAGACTCGTATACTATCAAGAGCTATTAAGAGCTATCAATCCCCAAAAGTTCTCAATTATATTGATATCTAGTGAATGAGGCGACCACTGCATTAAACGGACATTGTGGCCTTTAATCCATGACTTTACCACCCGGGCAGTGGAGATCGAAGCATTGTGGTATTGGAAAGTCCATGGAAGATAACAAAAAAAAATTTGAAAATGGGGAAAACCGGTTTCTTTTACTTTTTTGTAGATTTATGTATATCTACTACTACCAAATGCCCGCTACTTCGTAAGCGTAAATTTTCTTTTTCCAGTAAAACATAAAATATCATTGGTTTACAAAAAAATACTTTATACCGACTCAGAACCTGTATCGCATTATTCCAATTTCTGGCGATAGATGTAAATTTGAAATCTATGTTCACACTTTTTTATTGTTACCCATTTTGGTTCCTTTTTCTACTTTTTGCAATTGTTGCCCGGAACAATTTCTAAACACTTATTTCATTTTCACTTCTTGTACTGTTTCCATTTTTGTCGTCTTTTTAGTGCCCTCGAATTGTCAGCTTGTTTTATTAAACTTTTTGGTTTCCCCACCCTTTGTACCCTTTTATCCCGTTTCGGTACGCTTCAGACCTTTTTGGCCATTTCTACAACTTCAATATTTTTCCTGTACCTTTATGTCGATTAAAATTTTTTTCACATACTTTTGTTCCCGTTTTGGCCTCTGTTTCGTCCCATCCGTAACTAAAGGGTTCGCCATCTAACGTTTTTTTTTTCAACTAGTGCTTATTTCGTTTTCGTTATTTTCGTTATCGGGCCATGTTGAACGAATTCTTGTTTACAAAAATTGAAGAGGAGGATATTGGCAACATTTGGTTTCAACAGGACGGCGGTACGTGCCACACAACCGAAGCTACACTCTATGTTTTTCGCCCTGTTTTTGAAGATCGTATTATCAGCCGCAGAGCTGATGTCATTAGGCTACTGCATGGCCAGCCGTGGCTGCCATTTGAATGAAATTATTTTCCATTATTAACCGGAAGGATTGTACTTTCAAATAAAAAAAGAAATTTGAGAAAATATCCAGTAGTTTTTTTTTGTAGAAA
The DNA here is from genome assembly GCA_958296145.1 of Hydrotaea cyrtoneurina. Taxonomy (NCBI): domain Eukaryota; kingdom Metazoa; phylum Arthropoda; class Insecta; order Diptera; family Muscidae; genus Hydrotaea; species Hydrotaea cyrtoneurina. Next base: position 54,701,919 of record OY282515.1, on the reverse strand, counting down.
AAAAAGTTATTTGGCGGACCCTGTATTATCCACTTGTTGTTGCCAACAAATTGTTTCACCGGTTTTTATTATTATTTTCCCTTTTTGTCTGTCCAGTCTTGGGCTTATTCCATTTTCCTCGTTGTTGCCAACAAATTGTTTGCCCTTTTTTATATTTTTCTCATTTTGTATTCCGTTTTGGTAATATTATCCACTTGTTGTAGTCAAAAATTATTTTTTTATTTTTTTCCGTTTTTAGCTCCGTTCTTGTTACATCTCTAACTCACCTGTTGTTGCCAACAATTTGTTTCAGTATTTTTGTTTTTTTTTTTTTGTTTTTTCCCCTTTTTTTATCCCGTTTTGGTACGTTGACCAATTTTCCAACAAAAATCACAATATTTGATAATTCTGTATTATTGCGTATTTGAAAGGTTTTTTTGGACACATTTTTCCCGTTTTCCCCTTCCGATACGAAGTTCCAAAAATCCTTCCCTAGCAGATGTCTAGGCTGCATGGGCTACATTCTCCCAACATTTCATGACTCTAGCTTCAGCCTTGTGGTGAGGACAGGATGAATCCGTCAGTCAGTTACGCAAGCGTTTAATATATTCGTATGTAGATTATTTCTCATTTAAATTAGTTTTTCTCATTAACCTGTTTCGGACCCTTTTAGTCCCATTTTCCATTACTTCCAATTTTAAGGTCATACTTCACACATTTTTATTTTTTTTTCCTTTTGTATTTTTTCTGACTATTTTCCACATGTTTTTTTTATCACGTCTTGCCCCCTTTTTCGTCCCATCTATAAGTCATTATCACCGGTGTAGATTATTTCTGATTTGGAGACACATTTTACCCGCCCCCCCCCCCCCATTTTTATCGCCTTCCGGATGTATAGGCCCAAAATTTCATTCTAGCTCCAGCCGTTTGGTCAGGACAGTGATGAATCAGTCTGGCAGTCAGGCAAGAGTCCAGCAGTGTTTAGGCTATGTATAATAATCCTAAGTTAAATTTGACTATTATTTCTTAAACTATACATAAAATAATTAAATTATCATTCGATTATGTTTAAATTCAATATTTCTGCTTTGGCATTATCGAATCTTCCCTTGCTAAATGTTTGATGATGACTTAAAGGTGTTTGCAGTTGACAGCAGATAAGGCTGGTTAATTGTTACTAGCGATATATGTAAAAAGCAAATGACAAACAAACAAAAAAAATTGAATTACCAAAGAGAAGTCACCCCGTTGCTAATAAGTGGAACTATTGCAGAGGGGTTTGTTTTGTCGTCGGCAATTTAATAACTTTCACTAAGAATCTTCTTACTTTTCTCTCGCGATGAGTAACTACCTTGACGCGATGCGAGGGCCTACGTGTTACCTCGTGTTCAAGGTCTCTAGTGCAGACTTGGATCTTACGATTCAACCTGCAGAAGCGACCTTGGATATAAAGGGATGCAGGCTTATTAGATTCGATTTACAAATTTATTTTTTGATATTTGATTTCGTAAGACTTCAAACATAACGAATAGAACGAATTCAAAGAATCACAGTAAGACATTCTATCTGTAGGTGTTTCTACTTTTTGTATAGCTTTACTTCATCCGATTTGTAAATCCTTCTCAATAAATTCCCAAATTTTAGTGTATCTCGAACAACGAAAATGATGTAGCCCTTTGGTCAAAGTATGATGGCATTTCTGGTCTACCTAAAGTACTACAAAGCAGTTGAAATGTTTCTACATTCGTTATTCTTGGCCCAATCTGCAATTTATATCAATGGCCTTCCTCGTGTTGCAGATACATTTAACATGATGACAATGACCAATTAGATATTTACGTAGGTTCGTATTTCCCTTAACATTCCATGAATGAACAGACTTCTCTCCAATCAGTGTGCCGTGAACGATGTAATTTGTATACTCAATGTTCTAAAGCCGGCTCCGAATGTCTAACGTTTTTTTTTCTAGAAAAGTTTTCCACGGCTTAGAGATTACGTTATACAACCGAAAAGGACTGTTGACGACATTTACATATTTTGTACTTACGAATTCACCACTGGTTCAATAAGTTAAACATGCGGTAATATTTCTTTTCTCTTTTTATTTCGTAATAACTGAAATGAATTTTTACAATTTATTTCGGAAATTTTTATAAAATTATATTTGTTTGTGTTTTTTTTTTTTTGTTTAATAACTATACAACAATATTTTCGTTTTTCCATTTTTTGTTTTCATTTAATTACGACATAACAAAATTATAAATATAGAAGAAGTGATAAACAAAGAAACCAAATGAGAAAACTATAGGGCAGGGAGAATATTAATAAATAAATATAAGAGTTAAATAAATAAATTTAAAGTTGTGTAAAAAAATTGACTCATTGATTTAAAGGGATTCGAGTTTAACAACACAATCGTTCGTTTCTGGTTTTGTTTGTTTGTTGGGGCTTGAAAGTGATTCATTTCAATTCCTAAACAATTTCAATACATTTGAATTTAATTTTTCCGTTTTATATGCGTGCTATTGTAAATGTAATGGCGCTGTTAAGTGAGTGAGTGTATGTGTGTGTGTGTGTTATGGGGGGGAGGTGCTAGTGAACAGGTGTAGTTTGTGATTTCACTGATATGTTTCTAAGGAGCCTAAATTCAAATAATGTCGCTTTCTTTAGTGTGCGTGTGTGAATGTGGTGGAGTGTATTTATGTACAAATGTCACAGTGGCGTAGTTTCCACTTCCGCTTCTTATCGAAATCAACGTTTTCAACATACGAAAATTGTGTATTTTGTATTTCCCATTGTTGTTTCGTTCGTTAGGAAGCGTCGGCGGAAAGGTGACGCCAGCAGATGTGGAATGCATTTGTAGTGAGTGGGTATTATCTGGGCAATTTGTTTTGTTGGCTTACAATTTGTAATTTCGTTTTCACTTCTCTGTGTTTATCTAGTGTACAATATTGAAATTTTTATTTTGTCTGGCTTACTTTATGTTTTTGTTTTTAATCATTTGGACATTATCAGATAAATTATAATAAATGCTTTTTTGTTTGTCTGTGTGTGTGTGTGTTTCTTATCAATTTCGCCTTGCGGATTCTGATTTGGTTTTGTCGTTTTGGCTGTTATTAATTAATTTGCAGTTTTGAGGCATACAAAAAATACATTATTTGCATTACTTATGTACTCGTATTAAGTAGTATTTGTATGTATGTAGATATATATTTAAAGACCATAATCGGCATCAGTTTTATAAGTATTAAACATTTAATTGTAAATAAGCTTATTACGGTTATCAAGTATTCAAATCTATTTACAATGGTCAGTTTTCGCTTTTATTTATGTTTTTATTCTGGTGAAATTGGCATTTTTGTTTTCTTTTTTTTAAGGTTTTGTTTTTTGTTTTTTTTTTTTTGCTAAATTATGTTTCAAGGTACAGCACAAATTTTGTTGGGTTTTTGTTTTGGTTTCCTAAAAATATGAGAGTAACATTTGAACGATTATCTCTGTTAAGTGGGTTCTGGTATTTTTGTTTTCTTTTTGTTCTTCGTAGGTAAAAAACAATGAAAATTCCCTAATATTTTTTTTAATACATTTTTCTCTTTAAGTTTTTATGGACAAGTTGTTTTCTGTTTAGGCTAAATTTTGTAGGCATTTAAGACAAAGAAATTTCAGCGGATTCACATATATTTTTAGATGCATTTTTATAAAGTACGATGTGTTTAATAACAATCCCAGCCCGCCCAGCTAAATCGACTGTAAACATAACATTTTAGCAGAATTCTGTAGAAGATTTCAACTGAACAAAAGACTTGCACATATTTAAAATCAACCAGTATCGGACAAATCATTCCAGTTCTTCCAAACATGGCTCTGAATAAACTCTTTGAATAATAAACTGAATAAACTACTTTGAGTTATTCATGGTGAGATATCTGAAAAAGGTTGTCATTCAGCTTGCCCAGAGGGTCATCTACAAATGTTTGTAGTTGTATAGCCAAAGAGTCTTGTTTTATCTTTAAATGTTTTCAAATAAATACTTTCTATTTCGCATTTGCATGCCCACCCTGCTCATTTAATTTAGCACATATTTTCATATGCGATTTGTCAACAGAATACTTGATTACATGTGCCCGTGCTGCAGGTTGTTTGATATTGTACAAATGCAAAGAAAGAGCCAAAAAAGAACATTAATGAAATTGTGTGCCGTACATAAAAGCTTCGTTTGCTCTTTCGAATAAACCAATAATAGCAAAAGAACTACTACTATATAATTAATTTCATTATTCGAAATTTTCAAGCTGAATAGAAACCTGTAAAAATGCCTGTCTCGGACTGGGTTGTCCATTGCACATTTATACTCGTATGGGAGATACGTCTCAGTCTGATGTATTTATATTTCAATTTTACTTCAGATTTATTATTGGGTTTAGAAAATAACAAATACCAAATTCTGCTGAGATCGCTATTTCTGTTATGGGAAGGTAACGGTGTACTGTAATACCGCAAAATAGTTGTCACAAATATTATTTCCATGCTGCATTTGGGTGAACTAGCAGCAATTCCCAGTTGGAATTGAATACATAAATTCTCACATGGCGATTTTTGTATATGGAATAATAAAAACTGTTGTTCTACACCTCGACAGTTGATGATTGTCGCCTCGCGGCTTCGATAGTAGCATGACCTCAACTGCAGATGAATCTTAGAATCATTTGTAGAAAACTGTGACCAGAGTTGTTGGTTTAAATGTTGATGGCTTAAGACCTCAACTCGGGATGGAACTTAGGTATTTTCTTAACATATTGCACAACGCGTATCATTTGAATACAGATTGATCGATGGTGTGGATCTGTCAAATTTCATTCACACCTGAAGTTAGATTACAAGATGGATGGATTAGCACCGGTTTGCTATTGATACCCCAGCGAAAGGTATAATAAAATCAGTGTTTAGGTCACCGATATTTGGAGGTTACAAAAGTCAGCCACTACAATTAGTTTCCACAGTAAGCGCCCGCAAGTGTCGAATCCTACTTTGGTTCATTATAGTCTAGTATCGAGTATACACTGATAAAAAAAAGTAATTATTTGAATTAAGCCGTAACGGTGTCAAAAATATGGAAAGTACGGTTTTCCTTAAACCAAGTTAAAATACTTGAATTAAGTAGAGATTTTTGTAGCTCGGATTTCTAAATTGTATACATAGTTGATCTCGAATGGGCTCGCTTTTTAGGATAGATTTAAGTTCATAATAGTATAGAAATAAGTTTGATTAATTTAAGCCCGAATAAATATGTGAAATTACCGGAAACTGGGGTAAGGAAAATTTAGATTAAATTAATATCACAATATTCTTGTTCTAAGAATATTAAATTCATAATAGGATGAGTTCGAAATGTATTTAAGGAAAGCACGTTTTATAGTGTTTCACTCTTAGAAACAGTTCTTCGAATTTTTCTCTTACCTCACTTCATATTTAACTACACTTAAATACATCGGCACCCTCTTCAATGATTTCTTCACCAATAATTGGTTTATTATGTGCTATAGTCTTTCGTAATTGAACGAGAACTACTGTTTACTAAACCGAAAAATGACAAGCGATAAAGTAAACAAATAAATCAAGTATTTTATTCTAATTATATGAATTTTCGTACTTGATTTTAAAACTATCCCATTCATACTTGTTTTAAGAATAACTAACTACGAATCGTACTTATTTTTTTAAGAACGATTTTCGTTGAAATTAAGAATATTCGGCTTTAATTAGAATGTCAGTTTGCTTTCTGTGTAATAAACGCAATTGTGTTCAAATATGTTTCCATTTAGAGTGATGGGACTGACTTAGTTAAGAAGAAATATAAACACATCGATCTCTCGATACCAATGTCCAATAGGGTTCGACGTATAGTCAGACACTTGGGCATTATTAAAATGATTCTTAGGCGATCGACATATTTTCTTATTCGTAGCTCAAATCATTATGCCGGATTACAGCACAGTTCACGCTGTTTTAAAGTGCCAACCACAACAAAAAATCGAAATTAGTTTTCAGAAAAACTTAGGTGAATTAAATAAATTAAATTGCCCTGATTGCTTTATGGGACGACTAAGGCGACTATTATGTTAAGATCGCCTCAAAATACTGACATATTTATAGAGAACGAATGATAGATTGCATGGTCTTAATAAACGGATGGTCCGCATGGTAAATCTGGTAAAGACTTCCGATGTTAAACACTGTTATTGAATGTTTAGGATTTTAGTTAATAACCAATTTGGTCTTCTTCCCTTATCACCATGACAGCCGTAGGAGCTATCGTTTATCAGCCAAATTGGAGTTTCTGGAATGATAACTGCCACATATGGAGTCACTGCCTGTGTCGACATTATGGACCATGGACCAGTTCCAGTTACGACACACAACTTCATTATAAATGGCTATGTTTAAATGTTACCCAATCGATAGAATTTCGTGCACAATAAATTGTGATCATCTCCCCAAAACCATGCGAAAAATACATGTTTATACATATGTATATAAACTAAAAGGAGCATAAATAATATTACAATTTTTTTTTTTTGGACGTAGAGTATTTGTGTAACAATAATAAAAATCAGTCAATAAAATCCTTCTTCGTATTTGTTTATTTTAATGTTAAAAACTAAATGCTGAAATAATGTACTTTTTAAAACTCAGACATACACGAGTGTATTTTGTAAAACTACAATTCATGATAAACTCTCATGCCATTTTTTTTTTATTTTTTTTTTTTATTATTTACATTAATATCACTAACATTTAGCAAAAACTTTGCGCTATCCTATGTACTTTTATACCCTCCAGCAAGATGAAGTTTCTTTTAATTTTTATTTTCAAAATTTTGAAATATTCGAAGTTACAAATTCTATTTAAATCTAGCGCTGCGAATAAAGCAGGTCGTCCTCGATTATATTAAAAAAAAAATGTTGTATTAGTTTCTATAGATCTCAGCCAATAAAGATGATCCATGAATATATTAATTAATGCATTTGATATTATAATTCAAGCAATGCACCACACAATGATTTCTTCTTAACGCGGCTATTAAATTTGGACAAAATTACTAAAATTTCACAATTTTATGTTTTGATCGAACTTATTGGTCAAAAGTATCCAAGATGGAGGGTATACAAGTTTCGGCCTGGCCGAAACTAACTTTGCTTACATTTTTGATTTTAACTAATTTCAAATTGAAAACAACCTGAATTTTGAAATATTTCCGATTTCAATCATCGAACTATTTAAATAAAATTTTCATAAACATCTGCAACATAATCACATACATAGCAAACGCGGTGTACTACACATAGAGTGAACAATGAACGATTTAGGGATACGGTTACAGTAACAGTTACGGACATGCACAAAGAACAGAACAAGAAAACGCTTAAACTCCAAATAAACTGTACTGGAATGAACGATACACATACAAACATTGGGTTCTGAACGATGGCGTGTGGCATTTAAGTCTAAAAATCCTATGTCAGATATCACTTTTCGCCGGCAATCATCTTTAGTGTTATTGGTTGTTGTACAGAGGGGTTTCGAGAATATAGCCATTGTTAGTCGATGGAAGCAATGCGCCTATGGCAAATATTCCCTGGGTGCGGATATTTCCAAGGGTAAGAATATTTAATCGATCAACCGTTGCTGGCATCGGGTTTCTCAAAGGATTTCTCGAGAAAAGGATTATTGGGTGATAAAAACTATCATAGATCCTCTGATGGTAGCCGAAGTGACTAAGCGTTAAACATATCCTCCCGATCAGAAGAGTTTAATTTAATTTTATTTTTGTACTTTTGTCAAAAAACTGTTATGTCTCTCCTCATGTTGTATGGGAAACCACCAGCTGCAGAATGTTTGTCTGGCGTTTTCTTAAAATTGAATTGTGGCTCTTTAGTAAAGGGTGTTTTTTTAGACGTGTGGTTTTCAAAGAAGAAATAAAACGGCCAAGAATTAGAATCTTTATCATAAAGATAAGGGTTTGCCATTATGTTTTAAAAATGATTTCGGCCAAGTGACCATGCGGCTGACTCGTGTAAATTCCAGGCGAGAGGCCCACTTTCGGGCCGTATGCCAGCAATCATTCCCCGAATATTCTCTTCTAAGGCGTATATCGTGTCAGGCTAATCTGCATAGATAAGCGGCTTCACATAACCCCAAAAAATCGTCCAGCGATGTCATATTGGAGGCCACGCCATAGGCACACGACGCGAGATAGACCACCCACAAATGTATGGCATGTAACGCCATCTTGTTGCAACTCAAGGTCGTCCAGATCAACATCCTCCAATTCAGGCACGAAAAAGTCATTAGTCATGGCTCTACAGCGTTCCCATCGACTGTAACATTATAGCCGACTTCATTTCTGTTAACTGAAGTTAGCAGTTTGCAAAAGAAAGTTAGTTAGTTTCGGCACGAACAAATAAAGTGCAGGCTGTGTAGTTAAATAAACTGCCCTAAATAAAAGTAATCGTGAACTGAATGTACTCAATCCTTCCATTAATATTCATTACGAGATACGAGTCTCTCTTATTTCCCCAAGATAGGTTCGGATTTGCCATTGAAGTAATTGGTGGTTTGATCTTAAATGAAGATCCAATGTCTTCACGAGATGGAAAACGGTCGCGTTTAAATGTTTCTTTCTTACCAAAAATCCAGCTTCGCTTTGTTGTGTGATAGACGCACACACTACCTTACACACCTTTTCGTAGGAGAAAGAATTACTTTTTCCGTTTTCTGCATACTGAGCTTATGGCAGACAACGAATACATACAAACATGTGATTGTGTGAAGTGTGGAAAGTTTGTGGACGGAATTTAGCAATTTGGAATAAATTCAAGTACAAAGCGATTAAATTATTTCTTTTATAGTACGCAGAATGTTCACCTGTACTCGAATCAAGTACAGTTAACTCAAACTAAGTATTATTTACTTTTTATAAGTTTAAATTCACTCAAACTCAAGACTTGTTTCTGTATCAAATGTATGATGTTGGCCAGAAAGTTAAGAGTCACCCAATAGCCATTACCTATTATTGCGACAGCCAGATTTCTTTATGTACCGAAATTCAAACTTCGTTTGCAATTGCAAGGTGTGTATCAGTTGAATGCAGAGCCCTCATCTGCCAGACATGGACTATATTCTCGAGACGCTTTTCACTGAAGATGTCACACATGTTTATAATTCTTAATAAGTACTTATGTATGTATGTGTGGCATGTACGAGTATATATAAAATTTATAAGTTGTTCTTGTTTGCTTTAAGAAAATATTTACGCCTATTTGGTTGTTGGACATTTGTATGTTCTTTTTGTTTTTGTTTTGGTTTTGTAGTTGTATTTTACATGAATTAACCTGAAGCATTGCCTTAAGATAGATTTTGAATAAATTGTTGCATTTCTTAGTTTGTTTGTTGGTTTTGGATTTTAGTTGTTAGTTTAAGTTGGTTTTTTGGTTTTTTTTTTGGTTTTGTTTGTTGCTTTTTACTGGCTTTCGTTAGATTTGTTGTTGTAAATATAATTTGAAGTGTATAAGGAATCAATCGATGCTTTCGTATTTGATAAAAGTGGCTTATTTGGTTTTTTCTTCGACTAAATGTAAATAAATAAATAAATAAATGTTTGGTTTTTGTTACTCGTCTATCATCTATTTCCATTTGAATTTTTTACTTTCAAAGAGGCTTTTGTGGTGATCGTTTGTGTGTGTTCGGTACGGTTTGGTTTTGTTATCCTTGTGTTTCATTTCTTGGGCTGTGTGTTTGTGTGTGTGTATATATATAAATACGAAGATATAACTTTTGTTTTTGTTTTTGTTTTTGGTTTGACGGAGTACATGTTGTGTGTATAAAAAACAGTGAAGCTGTATAATTTTTTGAAAATTGATTTAAGATTGTTTTTCGTTATTTCATTGGATTTGGTTTTCGAGTGTTTCAGTTTCGGTTATATTTATTTCAAGCTTTTATACATTTCCATTTTTGGTTGCTAGTGGGATGCTCAATTAGGAATTGTAGGTATGTATGTATAGATAGGTATATATAAGTATGTATATCATTTTTACAATAGTGTTTTTCTTTTGTTGTTGTTAATTTCATTAAAAAATAAACATTTAATCAGACTAAAATACTGTTCATTGCTTTTCAATATTCACATTCTGTTCGGCATTTATATATTTTTTTTTTCCTTTTTGTTTTGGATGGGGCGGGGAGGGGGATTTTGGAAATTGGGAGGGTGGTTGATTTTAGCCGCATATTCTGTTCATTCGGCTTTGGATTTAGGCTTCATTAATTGCTACGCCTTCGGACCGCTGGCGTCGGCCTTGTCGCCATCGTTACGATCATTTGAGTTATCACGTTGCAATAGTGATCGATTCTCATCACTTGAACCGCCAGCATCCCCGCTGCCGTCGTTGCCACTGTCAGCCGTTTCACCACGTAAATTAACATTAGATGTAAATGTTGTTTCTGAATCTGTGGATTATAGAACAAATACTTGATTAGAGTCTACTCGAATGACGCCGAATGATTAACGATTGATTGACAAAAAATATATACAGCATTTGTGTCTAAATTTATGGTACGACTACTCGGTATTTTTGCTTAAAATGTGCACAGTGTAATATAATCGCATAATTTTTAAAAATAAATAAATATTAAATAAAAATTCTAGAATACACCAAACGCTACAAAACTAGAAATTAAATTAGAAAATGGTATGCACATTTCGTAATGTAGAAAGGCCACCAATGGTAGCGGAGATTAATAAATCTACTCAATTATTATTTTTGATCAAACCGCGATATTTTAAGCAGAAAAAGTATTTTCAACTTCTTTTCCCTTTTTTAATCTAAAAGGTACGAAAACAGAGCTACAAATACAGCAACATTCGCACGCAATTATTGTATTTGGTAGAATTTAACAAATTTATTGCTTGTTTCTTCCCAAACATGCGAATTTGGGATGAACTAACTGTAAGATATGTGGCTTTACGATAAACCTTTGACAATGACATTTTTTTTTCATTTTCATTAGAAAAAACAATTTTTGCTTTAACTGCGTTAAAGGCCTAGCTGTGAAATGCACTTAAAGCGAAGATTTAAAATAATTTGATACATTTTTGAAAATCAATTTCAAACAAATCGTACACTTCGTTTTTAAGCTATGAGAATTCTATAAAAAAATTAAAAAACCTATCCATAAAGAGTATACCAGAATTGTGCAGTGGTTGTACACTTCTTGTTGTTGCTTATGGTATTAGTCCGATAGCGCCTGATGCTAGTGCCGTTTATACATATTTTAGGTTTTTATAATTTTAATTTTAAATTTAATAACTATAGAAATAAAAATAAAATATATACAGTGTACTCTCTCCTTACGGACATTTCTCATAAACGGACACTTTTTTAGTACCATTCCCCTTCAGTCCTCGTGTGGTGTCCGCTTATGAGGAAGTACACTGTATATGATATTTAAATAATATTTCATTTTTTTTAAATCAAAAAAAATTGGTGTTAATACCGGAAATTTAAATTGCATTTTCGGACAGTAAAACCCTATTACATTTGTTTGATATATAATGTATTCATCGGATATATATAATGTATCCCTCGGGTATATAACTGCAGAAATTTAAATTTCTAGCGTATTTTCTGAAAAAAAAAAAAACTCATGGACAATCGTTGAAACATTCTTAACTTCGGTCTGGACGAATAATGTATGCCCTGCTTGGGAATATTTCTGGTTATTTCCAGTTATTCTATATACATATATATCGGTGGCATATATATGCTCGATCAATATTATTGTGTCCATACTTATTGGTGATATACATATTTAGGTAAATATTAATAAGTCTACTTTATTTATACATATAAATTTATTTAAATATCGGACAGTTTATTTATTTTCATGATGTAAATAATGAATCCTAATCAAGGGTGGATCAATAGGGTGGATCATTTGGTATGGGCGGAAAAAAATCAACAAAGCGTAGAGCAGAAACGAAAAATACATGAATTCTAAGAATATTTCACAATATTTCTAAAAAAATACCCAGCTCGCGCAAATCGATTTTGTATTTTTTTGAAATCAATATTTTTTGAAAAATATGTGCTACAACCAAACTACATTTGGTACAAATCAAATATTGACGTCAAAAAAAAGATTTGAAAACATACTTTACAATAAAAATAAAAAGTATCAAAGCTCATAAAATATATAAGTTACAGTTCGACAAAAAAATCAAATTAATTTTTTTAAAAATTTCTCATAAAAATCTGAGAAAGTAAAAATTTTTAATATAAAAATAAAAATTAAAAAAAAATTTGGTAGGTGAAATTGGTTTCTGGACCACTGTGCATAGGTATTTATTCGTTTTTCGCCAGAATTCAATACTGAATTTTTTTTTTGTAAAAGGTGACATAAATATTATTATTTGCCAGTAAATATACTAAAAGTTCCCGTAGCTTTCGTTTTCGCTATGAGTTTTGTTGATTTTTCTCTCATAAAAATCGATTTGTCCGTGCTTGGGACTTATTTTAGACTCGTAATTTCTTGGGGAATTATTAAATACAACATCTGAGATGTGATGGGTACAAGTGGAGCGATTTTTTGATTAGATCGAGCCATCACAGCAAACAAATTTCTTTTCAACAAATTCGTCTTATTTTTTTCAGTAGTGTGAAAATTTCCAGTTTCAAACACAACAAAAGACAAATAAAAAAAGATTTAAATAAAATAAATGCTCGTAAATATCGCAGAAGAATGTATAAGTGCCATTTTTTTGCGTGTGTCAAATCTGGACTTAAGCATGTGCAAATACAACAGATTGTTTCAGAAATAGTACGTAATATATTTTAAGCTTTTGAATCCAAACTCTGTTTTAAAAAAAAACCTGAATTGTTGATACTTTTGAAAAATCTTCTATTCTATTCCCGACGGAATAAAATGAAACTGACGAAATTGGCATTTAAATTTAGAATAATGTCTGGCGTTGTTCGAGTGTAAGGTATTACTTTTCCAACTAAAGGGTCCGCCATCTAACGATTTTTTTTTTGTCAACTAGTGCTTATTTCGTTTTCGTTATTTTCGTTATCGGTCCATGTTGAACGAATTTTTGTTTACAAAAATTGGAGAGGAGGATATTGGCAACATTTGGTTGCAACAGGAGGGAACTACGTGCCACACAGCCGAAGCTAAACTCTATGTTTTGCGCCCTGTTTTTGAAGATCGCATTAACAGCCGCAGAGCTGATGTCATTAGGCTACTGCATGGCCAGCCGAGGCAGCCATTTGAATGAAATTATTATCCATTGTTAACCGAAAGGATTGTACTTTCAAATAAAAAAAGAAATTTGAGAAAATATACAGTGTGTCAAACATATCGCTCATTTACATAAATAGTGTCACAACTCAAAACATGATTCTTCAGGAGAGCCGTTTAAAGTTTTCAATTGCGCCTTTGTTAGCCAATAAAGGGAACAAATCATAGGTTTCCCAAATAAACTAGGACCCTGAGATATGTACGAATAAAACACACAGAACAAATGTCAACTCAAATAAAAATTTTGAATGAATTTTGAATTTTGACACTATTGAAGTAAATGAGCGTTTGGAGCAGTTTCCAAAGATATTATGTTTCGACATGAACACAACAACATAACTAGTCAGTGGTGTCGGTCCCAAACGTGTTATGATTATTTATATATGTTTATTTTAACATATTTTTTTCACCCGTGTATTTCTTGGCGGAAAATAACGGGTAACATCTCTCCCATCAGTGCACGTACACGATATACGTTTTGTAGTCTTTGACCGGGACCTACTGTTTAGGCGCAGAGAGAGGTGGGAAAGGGCATCTGAAAAAAAAATTTTCCGGTGTTCCTACACTCTTCATATATGCGCTTTGGGGAATATAGTGGATTCAACTTTGTTAAGGAATACACGAAACGCTTAGGCGTAATAACCGATGTTGGATCTCTACGACTAATTAAACTGGCAAGACTTAAATCTTTCATTTCGAGTTCTAAGAGTGGATATTAAGAAATTAAAAATGAGTTTATACCGTATCAGTAACGGAAACCAATTAAAGTCTTTTGGAAATTATTTAATATATTTAACAAGAAATAGTGCTAGCATTTTATTTCAATAGCTGTTATTTTGATACAGTTTTATTGGTCCATAGTGGCTTGCAGTAGACTGTTCAGGAGGGAGTAGGCATTCAATAGCTGTCAACAGTTTAAGCTGAGAGTCGAATTCAATTGCTCGTCATATATATGTAGATATTTTGATACCGTGTGTGTTCTATAGCCTAGTGCAATTATTGTTTGGTGCATATTTACAATACAGTTTCAACATTTAGTAAAATTTCTTAAAACATAATGTAATACCAAATATCATGGGTTTCCATAACAAACATTACGAACGAACGAACGAACACAATTGTAGAATATTCAAAGATGTATAGAGAGAGGGGGGGAGAGAGAGATAAAATGGGGGAGACATGCTTCAAAGATAATCTCATTTAAAATGCAGCATCGAATATGACTGTATGATGGATGGATGGATAGAACAAAAAAATCATTCACATGGAATCAAGAAAGAAATATTGGTATATTTTCGATTTAGATATTAGATTTGTTTTTAAATACCAAATAAAACTCAGAAAGTATTAAACATAGAAAGTGGAGCGGCTTTTAAAAATATTTCCTATTTGAATCGCCAATCTCAGCAGTTTCCGTTAAAATAAATGCCAAGAATTGGTTTGCGATTCTTACACTTAACGGGTTTAATACTTTCGGATCAGGCTAGAGTTTGACGTGAATATACATATTTACCTAAACTACTGTCTCTGTTCGTTGAGTCATAACGGCTGCTGTCACCCGACAGATGGGAGGCGGCCCCGGCACGTGACAGCACCGGCTTAGCTTGCCGGAGTGCCTGCTCTTCCAGTGGATAGCGGGGTGTTTGAAATTTCGTCGGCTTCGATTGCAGAGTGGCCGGGCCTGAGCGTTGTTGCATTAAGGTTCGATGCCTAAGGGGTGGTGGGGATATTGATTTAGCTAAAACTGAATGAGGTAATTTATTCGGTGAGTAATCACTGCCTGATTCACCCTGTCAATGGAAAGAATATCGGATATGTTAGTGACAGTTGGCGGCATTTGATACAACAAAACTTACCATTACTGTGCCATTGTCGGAGACACCTGAACCAGACATGTTGTCCGCTAGGAGACGTTCACTTTCCGGATCCGCCAGCACTCGCGACACATCGGATTTATTCTTCAGTATCGATTTGGATCGCCGATGGTGCTCCAAATTCGGTGATGCATCTATTGATTCTATCGATGAGGAATGTTTACTTTCAAATTTGGCTAAATAATTACAAGCAAGCAAACAACACCAACGTATATACATACACATACATATAAGTAGATCCAGAAAATAATATAGTAAAATATTCACATATTAATTGCATATAAAAATATTTACAAAGAAATGAAAAGAAATTAACAATTCCGAAATATATATTTTCAGTACAAAAAGCATTGAATGGCAACCAAGAAACCTGTACGAATTCGAATTTACAAACTTGTGTCTGTACAAACTCTACTCGACAGAGCTTTTGGCCTTTTGTTATTGGACACGTCAGAAGCAATTAGGAGGAAATCAAGTGCTGCGGTCAAGCTCACAAAATATCGTTTTTAAGCTTGGCTATAGACTTACGCTGAAAGCGCACAATCCCTTAGATGCGTTAAAGCGTTAAAAGACAAGAATTCATGTTGATTAGTAAAGAAGACCTAGAAGTTAAGGGATTCGCAGAATTTTATTCAGATTTTGGGAGACTTTTGGATCAAATCTTAAGATTTATACGTATATTAAGTGGCTTTAAATTCACATCGTCTAATTTAGATACCAAACGGACGACTAGTCTTGGGCAATGGCAGAATATACAATTATGTTCCTTCTTAGAGGTCGTGTAACGAAGACGTTTATCCTCATCGCGAATTTTCGATTACTGTGAGATCTGTACGATTTTTAAACTCCTATCGGTTTAAATAATGAACTGCAGGGCGACCTTAAATATTCCTTTAGATCGACAAAGACACTCAATTTCAATTTCGTTCAAGAACTACTTATGTAGTTGAACGGTGAAGGACCCAGAATAACATCATGATCGATACCTGCCTAGGTATTTCGGGCCACGTTCGAGGTTACACGAAATGTTATTATTTTTCAATAATACACTTAGTATTGATACATGAAGAGAGTCTTGATAAGTACAGCGTTTTCCAACAAGATGTGTTATTTTGGTATTCAAAGAAAAATGAAATAAGAAGAAGGTATGTCGTTAATAATGAAAAACAACATCAGCCACGCTTACAGGACCGTATGCTTTTCATGAAATCTTCCATAACCAGATCGCAAAGTGGCTGCACTATGTCCTCGACAGCCTCACGAATTCTATATTTGAGGTCTTGACACCGAGGTGGAAAGGCCCATTTCAGTCAAGATGATGGAATTCCGGATAATTTTCATGCATTTCAAGGATCCAATCAGCAAAGACACGACGATGTTGATGATCGGCTGGCTTGAGTTCTTGTGTTTACTGAACTTTATAAGCCTTAAGACCCAAGTCTTTATAAAAAATACGGTGGGAGTGGTTGTAATTACAAAGCAGAGGTGGCCAAACTACTGTCTAACCTGTTGACTGAGGAATATTTAAGGCAACGAACATGAGTACCATCCCTACGGGAAATTGGACCGGTACAGAACCAGTCACGTGATAGGTCCCTCATGGATAGGGACTGGTTCCTGTACCTACCCAAATATATGAAAAGAACCGGTGACTTTTACACGGCTTTGTCATTTGAGGTAGTAAACTGACCAGATACCATGTGACATATCACGGGACTGAGCAAAAAGGACACGTACCGTACGTGTCATGTTAGTACTCATCATAGAATACGTCGCATTTGTACCCATCACAGAACCCAACAACACTTTAAACGGCATAAAATGTGTCAAATCAAGTTAGCCGCCGCATTTGCAATAATCGATCGGAACATTCAAGGTCAATTCTGCATTTACCGTAGGGATGTTTAATATAAGCTTTTCTGCTACCGATGCGGAGATCTGCCCATTTACTTATGTGTAATGGAATACGTTCAAAAGTTTAAGTTTCTATCGATTTTGAATATCAACTCCTTTCTATATGATTTCCAAGACACACATTGGCAATAGACTTATGCCGGTCAAATACATTTTTGTTTTAATCCAGTTCAAAGAATTCCATCGAACTCTTAATTCAAGCAACACAAATATATACACATACAGATGTAAATGTACACAACAAATTTACAAATCGAAAATAATTGAGCACAAGTGCGGCTTTACCTTTGGGTCCAACATTTTGTATACCGAACAGGTGCTGATTGATCAATTTGGTGGCAGTGGCTAAACTCTTGCCGGGCATGAAGGATGAGCGCTTCTTCTTGCTGGTGGTACTACTGGCCGGACTGCTCTCGCTGCCGAGATTTTCTTGTGACAGCTTCGAGTCTTCGAAGCGTGCACGCGGTTTGGTGATTTGAGTGGTGCCGGTGGTGGAATGTGAGGAGGACGAGGAGGAGGGCATAACTGCTGAGAAACTCTGTTGGAATCGCGTTTTGCGATGTTTTGGCACGGGATTCTCGTTGAGGCTGATGTGACTGCCGCGATCGTGTGCATCGAAATTTTGATAGACATCATCCATGGGACTTAGACCACCAGCTGCCAAGTTTCGCAAAGCCGTGTCACCAGATGCGCTCTTTTTCACATGGGCCCGTATCTGGCCCGAAGATGGCGTCGGCGGTAGACCCACCATATAACCGGTAGTTGTGTTACCAGCCGAGTCTTTCTCCAGTGGATTTATATACAAATTATCCATGTCAATGTCCAGGGCACAGACCTCGTCGTTTAGGTCCGACGTGAGGTCGCCTTGAGACAAGAATGGGTGGGTTTGACAACTGGCATAGGTGTCCGAACTATCTACGCTTGCCAGATCGGCATTGTTATTATTGAAATTATTCAAATTATTGTTGCTGAAATTGTTCCCCAGTGCTGTCACACCTTGTTGGCTTGTGCTCATTGACAGCGGATGGCAAGTTCCCAGAGATGTTGTATTGAAATTGTTATTGTAATTGTGATTGAAATTACTGATGGCGGCACTGGAGCTGCTGCTAACATACGGTGGATATCTAATGCTCGTGTCCAAGGGCAGCGCTATGGTTGTCGATGTTGTGGTGCCATACGACGACGACGTCGACGATGATTGTGAAATTGGCGCAAGGCCGGTGGCAGTGTACGGCAGTGACGTTCGGACAACACCTCCACTGCCGGCCGAATATAACAATTCGCTCTGTGTTGTACCCGTAGAGGCTGTAACGATGCCGCCACCCATTTGCAACGCCTGCAGCTGGCTGGGCATGAACGTTGGCGGCATAGCCGCAGTGGGTGGTGAAGCCGCTATTGCAAAGCCAAACGGAAGGGTCTGTTGCAGTTTTCGATTGGCCGCCTGTCGCATCTCATAGCAAATCGGTTTATGGAAGTCCGATGTAGGAAGTGCTATAACACCTTCGGCATCGGTGAATTCCTTGAAATCCTATAACGAACAAGAAATGCGTATTAAAATACGACATTAATATCGAATTGAAAAATATGAAAATGTTAAATAATTTTAGCACAATTACACGGTTGCAAGTAAAGACTCGCGTCTTTATTTTCAGACCGCACAAACAAATAATTAATTTACATTTTTATTGACGGCGCAGATTACAAGATATGCAATGATATAGAGACTTAGTAATAGCAGGGTGAAAGAGTCTCTTGAAGTTCTTTTGAATCAGCTCTGAAGATGCGATAATAATTCTATTTCTCTGAAACTATTATCGGTATTTGAAGACCGAAATAAACAGTAAGCAATTTGAAATTACAGCAGAGATATCAGTAACCGCCATGATTAGAGCCAAATATAGAATTTACAGCCTGTTTCCGTAAAACGAATTCGTTCGTTATCTACAGATTATCAAAATTGCAGGCGCACTAAAACTAATCAGAGTTGTTACTAATCAGAGTTCATTCATTTGGGCCTGGATTTCATATGTCGATATCTAACATATGTGTGAAAACCAGAATTGAAAAAGGCCTGAAATCCGTTTTATAACGCTTTTAATATTGAAGATTCGTTGTTGTTTTTATGTTGTTTTGAAGTAGAATTTATTATCGTCTTGCTGTTTTATCGATAATTTATTTTTTTGATATTTATCGTGTTATCACTTTAGTTTGTAGGACAGATGGTGCAAATTTCAATAAAAATCGTATAATGGTAATAGGCGCCAGTTAAACGAGAGAGGTCTTCGAGCCTCATTCTCAAAAATACACTGTGTGGTCAGTAATCAAGAGAACAACATTTAGTTATATGTTTCGAAAGAGGTAGACTTTTAATAAAACTAATATGTAGTATGATTGTGTTTATGAGACATTCCAAGTATTCTAAACTTGAACCCAATGTATATTCCTACTTTGGTCACAATTTGTAATTCATTTGCTCACAATTCATATTAAATTTTAATTCTAATAAAAACAAAAGTGATAATTAAACAAAAATAATTTATAATTATTTTTTTATTTTAAGAAAATAGTAAAATTGGAATCGTCGTTGACCCATAAAATAACATTGGACCTTACAATCAACAATATCTTTCTGGACTTTGAGATGGATTGTTTTGCAATTTGCTGAAAATCTACAAAAAAAAGTATTTTTTTTCAATACTAAATGTTAAAATTGTTTTCTGATTTTATTCTAAAATATTCATCAGCTAGTATCGTATTACACGTTACAACTTCTCAACATAGAAAAGTATAAATATAATTTAAAGAACTGAACCAATTACATTCTGGTTTAGTTTTTTTTTTTAAATTAAACACCTCTGTGATGTAATCAAAAAATGCATTTCAAAAGACAATAAAACAAAGATTTTTAATAATTTGATCATAATGGCTGAAAAGATTTCTGTTTGGAATTAACAGGGTGGCCTTTAAGATGTTAATTCATATTTGCACCAGTTGTACTTTTAATATTAGTAACAATTTAGACAAGTACTGAATAGTCCGATATATTACATAATGCCTACACAATGTACCGATATTTGTACCATTTATTCCAGGTCTACAACTAGGAATTATCGTCGCTTAGTGTTTGTGTTACTGTTAGTGTCATGTGTTATTTTTTTTTGAATGCAATATTAGGGTGCCTGTGCAACTGGAGACAAACGAATAATTTTTAAAAATATTTGCCATACATTCATGCCATTGACAACATTAATTAAATTATTTCTTGTATTTTACATGAATTAGAATTTGAACTTACCTTGAATGGATTTGTCGGATTGTAAATTGCTTGAGGTCTAAATACAAAATAAAAGCATACTAAACACCACACGTAGACGGACAATATTTGAGCAGAACCCATTCTGCCAGATAACACGTTGGAGCTTCGATAAATCCTACTGCACTATATGGTTACGGCAAGGAAATCAATTTCGAAAGAAGACATGATTGTGCTCGGAGTAGCACGAAATATTCGGACTAGTTTAAAACTAGTATTGCGGCTTTCGTACGTGATTGATTGAATACTTTTGAACCATTTCAGTCACAAGTCCTGGTTGAGAACCATTGTCTGTCTCGTATATAAATATTGCAAAGCCGATTAACACTATAACATTTCAATGGCTAAAGTAAACCTACACCCTACACTAATCCTGAAATAACACCAAATTCTTCATATAATTAAAAACAAAATGGCGAGAAAATATATTTAGAAATGTATGTATTTGGAGCAATGCGGTTTTTATTAAGAAATTAGACAATGAGAAAAGATTAATCTGATTCATCTCCACTATCTTAAATCAGTCAAGGTACCGCCGCGGTTAAGTGCAGCAAATCTCATACGTAACAAGGCCAAAAGAAAGCTAGCATGAGATCGCAACCGACAGTCCAAGCCTACTCTACCAAGTTATCTCATCTTCTGCTGTTAAACCCTCCCCCTCACGGTGATATCGGCGAACAAACACTACCTTTCTTCCTATCGCTAACACAGTGCATTGCACTAACGTATACAAAACTCCATGACGAAAGCCGCCGAAGAAGAAATTGGTTACCGACAGCGGCAGGAAACGAATCAATGGTACGATGAGGAGTGTAAAGCCGCCCCTGACCTTAAGAACGTGACAAACAGGACTACAGTCGCGCATAAGACTACGCGATCGTTAACGAGAGTTGAGAAGACGGAAAATCGCCTGTTCTGAAGAAAGAAATGACGCCAGAAAATGAAAATGAGTAAAACATCAAGCAAACGACTCTTCAATTTGCATAACCTCGTTTAGAGATGAAAATGGGAATCGAGTGACAGACACGTCGAGTGTGCTGAGGAGTTAGAAACAACATTGGGCCAGCTTGTTGTCCGGCTTTTGAACAACAAGGCCGCATGTACAGACGGACTACCGGCAGAGCTGTATAAGACCGGTAAATCAAAGCATGACCTCAGCTCACTATGGCTGATTCACAAGAATGGAGACAAAGCTGTTTGCGCCAATTACCGCAGAATAAGTTTGTGCAACAGATTAAAGCCCGAACTCGATGTGCCTTCAGGCCGAATAAATCGACTACCAACCAAAATCTTCACCCTGTTCACTATAAATTCGCCCTCGACGGAACTAACCAATGCCAACGAGTCAAAACGGAAAGAGAAACAAACCTCATCGACTACTGCTGATTTCGTTAAATAGCGGACAATAACTTACGCTAAATAACTTTAGTACAGCTGTAGAAGAAATATCGAAGCTCATACAATTCACATACAACAATCAATGGCTTTTTGTGTTGACTGCTTCCCCTAACGTTAAATATTACAAATTATCAAAGTCAAACAAATTGGCTTTGGAATACCTACTAGAACAGCTGAAGCTAATATTAGATGTTGATCGGTTTTAGAAACGAAATGATTGTAACAAAAACCAAAAACTCAAGTTTTTGATTTGTTTTCCCCAAAAGGGAGACAAAGGGTTCAAAATTGTGGTCATAAATTCACAGCAAATAATACCCTCCGAAAATATAGACATGTTTTCGTTACGAGCTAGTTATTATCGCTTGCTTAATTGTAAAGAAAACGCCAAGCTATAATATATTAATATTAATATATTTTCATAAAAATCTAGAGAAATATTCATGAAATGTAATACAAACACAGTTATAAATGATCTATATTCATTCCATTCTTCAGACATTTTCTCAAGAATTTTATATTTATTTTCTTCTTCTTCACAATGAATGCTATCTTTGTTGGCTTGGCACCATTTAATATTGGTTTTTTATAATTTGTTATGCTGGCAATGCCGTGTCAACTTAAGCGTTGTAACGAAAACACGCCTTATGTTACAATATTCCTAGTGTGAAATGTATTAACGTCATGTTCCATTGTGGATGGTTCGTTGAAGACATTATCCGTCTAGGTGGTCAACACTGGCAATTGATAGATCTGTCGAATTGACAAGAAATATCATCTCCCCATCTCATAAATCGGATACTTTGTGTGTACCTGGCTTGCCTGATTATAAGACACAGTGTTTTCTTCGATTTGTCAATATATTTAGGCATGTATATCTTTATTAATAGACTACAGAGTTTAAATTTCGTTTGAATCTTAACCTAAATACAAAAGAAAAATAATAATCCAAAAGAAAAATTATGTAGACAATTACAATTAAAATACTTTTGTTTAAAAACTACTTACGCATAAATTAAAGCATTCAATTTCGTTCAAAATCAATTAAATCAAACACTAATACAGCTACGTATATAAGTATGTGTGTAGGCGTTGTCCTTTAAGAACTAAAAAGTAGTTTTCTTTTAGTTTTGAAACAACTGTCGATGTATTCATATAATGAGAAGTACTCATACACGTATGTAGGTAGTTAGGTAAGTTAATTTACGTACTTATAGTAGAAAATTAAAAGTATGCAAAGATTTAACAAAAATTCTTTGAATTTTCGTTTGTCTTTTATGTGTTGTTGCAGTATTCATGTCGTAAGTTTGTTTTTGTTTTGTTCTTCCTCATGTTCAATAAATTCTTTATGTTTGTTCTATAAATTCTACTTAAACTTTTAATTAAAATTATAATAATTATAACAACAAAAAATTATCATACAACAAAAAAGTACTGTTAAATTATCTACCACACATTTTGAATTTAAATATTTAAGTATGCTATGTATTTATATGTATGTATGTATAAACATTTGGTCTACATAATTATTGTTGGTGTACTCTAAGTTAATAAGACATCTGCTAGAAATGTTCTCATAAACTCAATGGTATCGCCTAGAGAGAGGTCGTCAGCGCATGTTTATGAGAAATTTAGGAATCGTTACTTTAAACACTATTCGCCCGCAATGGAATACATTCGCCTTGACATCCTTGAATACCCTTTAAAAAAATAAATAAATAAATCAAATTAAAAAAGAATTTCATGAAAAGAAAAAAACAAAAACACACACAAAAAAATCAACTTAAGGACGGAAATCGGGAAGTGGGAGATTATCTTACAAAGAAACAAACATTTACACTCTAAATGGGAGTCACTGGCAAAATTAACAGCGAATAGAACAGAACAAAAGATCGCAAAAATACTTTACTTTGTGTATTTGTTTACAGTGAATGTAATGTAAAACGCAACATTTGTTTACCAGATTATCTACAACGACAAGAAAAATGGACGGAAGGACATACGGACATTAGTGAGACGGAAGGCGCGATAATTCGGCAACAACTTGTAAGTGATTTGAAAGTGGACAAGTAAACATGGTGTCAAATACTCTTATATTTGAAAATACTCTTACATTTGAACATTCACGCCGTTCTGTTCAGTTAGTAAAGTTGAAATGCCAGTCACTTTACTGAGGTGTCCACACACACGTGAGCCATTAAGACTCGCATTGAAATTTAACCCAAAATATTTTCTCAACCCTAAGTTTTATGTTATCAATGCAAGATTAGACTATATCTGAATCTTTGTAAAACTACCTACATATCAGAAACAGCTTTTAGTTTTACATAAACACAAAAGTAAAAAAAAATATAAAAAAAAACACAAAATAGCGATAGAAACAAAATTGATGAAAAGCTACAAAGATGTACAAATTGAATTGCCGGACAAATAGTTACAATTTAAGGAATTACTTTAAAACGTACAGTAGTCATTTACAGGGGGCACCAATAGTTTGAAAAGTACTAAAAACGATCACGATAACATTCCCGAAAAATAACTCGTTAAGCCAAAGAAAGTTTTACGAAGATAAGAAATCAGTTATTTGTGTGTGAGTGTTTGAAAGCTGCCTGTATTCTTTTGCTATTACAAAAGATTCAATTATAAAGAGTGTTCAGATCGTTTAATTGCAGTTTTTATCTATCCGAACTCCTTTTAATTGAGACTGCACAAATAAATTTTCTCAACTTCGGTTAAATGATACATATTTTAATTAGCCGAACTTAGTATTTCTGACACTACGGAAAATGCACTGTATTTTTCCCTTTTCAATTAAACGGATTCGTCTGCAATGTTAATTATTTGATTGTGACCAACGCCTATGTCGTTGCTAATTCTAATTCATCTAAAAAAAATCATTTATTTTGCAAATAGATTTAAATATCCTTGGGTCACATATCCTCATTGTCTTCGCCTTCATAGCTAAATGTAAACAATAGCTCCGATGTTGGTAGTTGACGATAGCAAATCTCAGGAAATACTGTAGGAAGTATTTCAACCGGGCTAACACTACAAGAACTTCACAGGATTGGGACAGTTACACAGAGTCGAAAATACAATTATTATTTTAACCATGTGTCTGGTTAAATTTTTCATGGTGTTTGATTACGAAGTCAAAATAACGTTTTATAAGGTCAAAAGTACATGAAAAATAGTTGGGTGGAGTGAAAGCTCCGATATGCGGACACCGACGTTCGCAGATATTTTGACCGTCCACGGGAGAAGTCGGCCCAACGGTGATTAATTTGCTTTAAAAATACCGCATTGGACCGGGGATGATTAAAAAAAGAATACAACTTTTGATATCATAATGATAATCAATAATGATCCAATAATGATAATCAAGAGTTATTTTAGTTTAAGAAGATAAGGTTTTCTTTAGCTGCAAAGTGTATTAATGCTGTATGTTAATTGTAAAATCATTTAATACTAAATTCCAGTTATTAGTAACCACTATCGAAAGGTGGATGGAAATCGACGGTTTACTACCAACTAACATGAAAATTAGACTCATCTTTTCTAGGTTATGAGAAGTCTTCGTAATTAGTCCAATAAAACTGCCAGCCTACTGAAGTGGATTTTAAAAATAGAACAATTGGAAAAGAATCGAATTTTCAGAGATTTGAAGAGAAACCGCCCATTGGGCATCCTTCAAAATCGAAAAAAAAAATTGTGGTACGCGATTTATGGATGAGTCTTATTAATCAGATAATAACATTGCCTACCGTTATCGCTAAAATACTGTTATCGAAAAAATTTAAATAGCTTTATCCATTATCCACAACATTTCCCGTATCTCTTTTTTACCAATATTATTTTAATATTTTTTTGGATTTTATTTCTGATTTCTTTATTTTTGATAACCTTGAGGTAAACTAATTCAACTATTTCTGGTTTAGTTGAAATTGCTTCATCAAGTTGGGTGTTCTGGTCGGACAACATTTCTGGTCGTCATAATCGCTCTACTGAGAGTTGGATACATTTGAGTCCACTGCTTCAGTCAACAATCAGCCAACTCCCGTACATCGTTATCCGTAATAGTGTACAGAATTATGCGAGGCAGTCGATTTTGCGTCGCTCATTAGAACTTGACCCGTTCGCAGACCACAACTTGGCGAATTATCCATCGTGCGTGGGGCCTGCGTCCGTAAATATATGTGACCCAGGAACTGAAGGCAAACGACCATAGACAACGACGAGTGTTCGCTGAATGGGTGTTGGAGCCGCTGCAAACTGACCCTAGTTTTCATCGAAAAACCATCTTCAGCGACGGGGCCCATATCTTAAAGAATGGATACAATATGCGACGATTCCAAAACACATGAGATCATATAAAGTTGGGCTGGCGGCGATGGGTTCATATTTTTTTTTTTGGATAGACCTTGGCCTTGCCTTCACCGTCGATGGCGGTTGCTATACGTTTATGATTACCAACTTCTTTCGGCCTCAGTTGGATGATATGGGTGTAGCTACATGCCACACAGCTCTAGCCATGAAATTTCTGCATTTAACCCCGTTTCAACTTTACCAACAAAACCCATGCCATTGGGCAAACTTAGCCTGAACTACTCGCCAGTGCACTACAGTCTCGATGATCATATTCTTGGCCAACAGAATATAAATAAATTGTTTTTTTTTTTAAATTGTACTTAGAATTGATTATCGTGTAATTCAAATTGGGCATATTACCGCGTTTAATGGTGAAATCAATATGTGAACTAATTTCTCAAATTTAACAGTTTTTATTAATATTTCATAACTACAGGAGTTAATGAAGTTAAAGTGCTTAATCTACTCACAAAAAGTGTACTTACAATTCCCATCTTCCTCCCCTACATACAGGGAAAATCCATGACAGGGGATGCCTCCTATGAATGCAATGCACTGTGTTAGCGATTGGAAAGAAGGGTATTGGAGGGAGGGAAGAGGGAGTAGTGTTTGTTGATGTTTGCCTTGAATTTGATAATGTCATAGCAGGCAGGAAAAACACTAGCTGGAAGATTATTCTATGGTGGGTCATCCGGTCAACCGGCCATTTGACAATGAACGGATGAGAAAATGATTTGTTTATCTCATGACAAGTACCCGACCGTAATAAAACTATTATAAACAAAACGCTGCAGCAATAAAAATGTCGTACCCTTTTTAAAAAACTATCCGTAATTAAAACATTGAAAACTGAACCGTAATAAAAGTATCGAAATATGAGTTATGTTCGTTCTCGAAGGGCTATTAACTGGCACATTATTTCTAATTCAGTTCTACCTAAATTCAATTCTATTTCCGAAATTATTTTTTTTTGGACTACTAATCGCCCCGCTCGAACACGCTCAGAATTTTTCTTAAAAACCACAAAACTGTATTACAATACATCACAATCTACGGTATTTTTTATTCTAGGTCCACCAAATGCTACCGAAATTGTTTAGACTACTATTGATATCAATTTTTTTCTTTCTGTTATTTATTAATTAAAGTACTGACGTACAACTTTAATTTCCATACATAACATTGTTTGCAACTGTTTTCATTAAAAAAATACGAATCATTGCAAGAACGATAATGTTGTTTAGGACAGGCTGGTTATTAGCTTATTTGGCTTTAAAGATAACCTCTGAACAAAGTGAACACTACTTATCTACTTATTATTTGCATCCAGATATCTGAGAATTTGGTTTTGACATAAAATAAAATCAATTTACAATTGAAATTGTTCATTAAATGCCTAAGCAGAGCATAAAACAGCAAATTATTGACTTCTGAGTAAATAGATGTATTTGGGAAATTAAATTAATTGATGTTAATTTATCGGCCATTTATACGATGCAAATATTAAACATTTTGTGGTTGTAGACATATCTTTCCCCGGCAATTACCATTGATCAAATTTAAACCCGTACTAGCCTTATACATATAACCAAGAAATAAGAAAAAAAAAATTAAACCCGAACTGAATATCAGTGATACCAATATTAAATATAAAATGTGAGATGCCTTTTGCTTAAAATTATTTTTTTGTGTGCTGCCAGTGAGTTAAATTTGTAATACTTTCCAATAGTACAAATAAACATATAACTAAGGCGCTCGGTAGGTGAGTTTGTGGCATGCATGCCTATCAGCGTTGGGGTTGTGGGTTTGATTCCCACCAGCGGATTTGGTCTGTCATCCGGTTTACCCTTGGACCCAAAATTAGAATATAAATTTACATTGTATTGTAATTAAATAAATAAAGCATATATCCACATAATTTGTAAACAAGGATATATGTTGCGTAATGTTATTATCTATTTCTTTAAATGTATTTTGTTATTGTTGATATAAACAGATAACCACATAACCCGATAACCAGCCTATCACAAACAACCTTACACTGCATCTGTTGTATTTTTTTAAGTATTTTAATATATTTTATTTGAAATTTGAAATAAAACAAGGCATTTACGAAAAAACCCTGTGTGACCACGACGAATGAAAAGGCAACATCGCGTTTGCCCGACAATATCAAATCTAGCCAATAAATTCGATTTTCGACATTTTTCGAAAATAGACAAATATCAAATAGCCGTCGAAGGTGGTAGATCGGAACTATATGAAATGGATTTACAATACAAACACTAGCACAGACAATATAAAATATAATTCTTCTTTTGATATCCAGAATATACAGTTGATATACATAAGCAGTCATCACAGGGAAAATAATAAAAAAAAAAAAAACTACATTCAGCTGCATCCAGAAGGAAAATATTCAATGGACTAAGGTAAATATTTCAAGTTGGGGCGATGGACGGATTCTACTTCAAATGGAGTTGCAAAACTACAAATTTCTAGCGGACAATAGGGAAAGCAAATCACAGGACCGTTACCCCACTCCTCAAAGGTAGAATAAGTCGACGGCGCCTGTTTCTATCATTCGCTTCAGGGCCATATAGTGTTCTGGAGATGGTGGCGGACGCACCAACTGTTGCATGCGGTAATCTACGCCGTGAAATGTACACAGACGATCCTGTAAAATTAGACTTGCGTTTACATTGGAATGCCGGAGAATAACATAATTAACAAAGTAAATAATGGACAATTAAAATTTAAATGAATTTTACAATTTACACATTACAACACACTCTCCTCTTCGTCTCTCTCTCTCTCTCAAAACAAACAATTACGTATTTTACACACGCACAAACATCCAAGTGTACAACGTTTAGAAACGGCAGCAGCAGCGAACATGTCAAGTGTCCTTTGCCGTGGCAGAAGCCACGGCACAACTTCTCGAGACACATTTGCCGGTGCATCTGTTCGTGTACTTACAGACACGTTTAATTGTAGGCACATGCATCTGTATGGGCCAGTACGCTCGTGCTTTACCAACAACTGGTGCATTTCCGATTTGGCCCAGTCTTTACAGCATCCACTATGCATGGAGGACGTTTACTGTCTTTTGGTTATACGATAAGAAGTACATGTGGTCTGATAAAAACTATAAAATCCTGTTTTTACTTTTAAATATATAAGTGGAATTCTGAGATTAAAAAATAGTGACATATTTTGGGAAATGGTGTGGGGTTCTCGTAGTTCGGTTTGGTGTCTAACTGAAAATATTCGATGCTTCTGCAATGCAAATATACGGCTTGGTCCCAGAATTTGAGCCACAATTGAATTAAGTCAGAATTTCTTGTAAACGAAACGATTTAGATTCTTTCATTAAATTTAAATTTCCAATGATTTGATGCAATCTCTTTCGATTGGTTTTCGTGTAAATCGAGGAATTTTATAAATCCCTTAATTTACTCGAACCCAAAAAAGTTGAAATCGTTCAAAAAAGTGTGGTATAATTTTCTTTATCACTTAAATGCAAAAAGTTGACATTGTTCCGCCACAGGAACAGGCGATATTCTGAATTGGTTGTCCACCTCATACAATCTTCAGGGAATTTAGGACCTTCTCCAAATACCCCTCAAACGAGTACTACCAACTTTCTCATAACTGTTCTCCACATTCTGGGCTGCTTTCAAAAAACTACTCAAACAGGTGGATTTTCGTTTGTTGTCAATTGGACTAAAAAAACCCAAATCGCATGTCATCGCTTTCATATAACCAAAAACTACAAAGTGTCAAAGATGGGCCAGATAAATTTTGAGCGTATTGGCCCATATGCATAATGGACAGAGCTTGATGGGTATACACATTTACATATGTACAGATAAAACGCACACCCACACTCACGTTGGCACAACACTTAATAAAAGTTATAAAATGCAACAGTGCACTGTGACGGTGAACACACACACGCTCACACTGCATTATAAAGGGGCGGGGTGCATGTACGATTGAAAAGATTTCTTGTTTTTTGTTTTTTTTTTTTTGTTTAGGTACCTTTGATGTGCAGAAACAGCATTCGAACTCCACGGGTACATCCTGATCGTAATTATCCATTCGTTGATTTTGCAAGTTCTCAAGCGCCACCTGGCGACGTAGTTCGGCCACTTCCTACAAAACGTGTGTGGGAGGGACATGTAATACAGTCTCAACGCAATTTCATTTTAAATACTTAATTAAATTATTTATGCATAATTGAAATCAAAATCGAAGTACCAAACATAAATCATAGAATTCATTGTAAACGTCCATTCAGTATGGAATCACAATAATAACAAACCGAACCACAACAACAAAAGAAAAAAAGTAAAAACAATTGCAAAATGCAAGACGAAATAGACCAGACAGAGGAAATGAACGAAAGAAAAAAACGAACATAACAAAGAGACAATATAGTAGATAGAAATATAGAGATTGGTATACAAGATAGATAAATACACAGTCAGATATGTACAGATACAGATACAGAGAATGACAACCATGGAAACTTGGTGTTGTATGTATGTATGTATGTATTTATGAGTATGTGTGGGTATATGTCTGTGTACATGTATATTCATATGTGTGTATGTGCGTATCTTCGCAAATAAATAACATACACCCATTCAATACGAACAGAAAAATCAGCTTCAACAATATGAGATTAGATTAGATTCGAAAGTTTGCAATGAATCCAAGAGAAAAAAAAATAATCTTGAATAATTCCAATCAAAACATGCGTGCATCTAAGCTGTACTTAATGTGTGTATGTATGCAACGTGTGACAATGTGTCTGTGAAGGGATTTATATGTGGAGAATGTATGCGTTTGTCTAATGGAGGGCATAAATCTTGCAACATGCTGCATATTCACATTTCGGGTGATTTATTGACTAAACCCCTCTAAGTGCATCTGAATCAGATGCGCACATCTGGCAATGCATCTTTACTAAATTCATTGAAGTTAATGACGACACAACGTATACGAAATTTAAATTCAATGTAGTATTGAATTAAAGCTGCATCCGTGATTTATATGTGTCAATTTTAGATTGCATTTCCGCATGAAACTGCATGAAAATCACATTTGCCTTATCTGCACTTCAACACAACCGTCGACGATTAATAATCCAAACAATCTGAGGGTACGAATGTTTACACAGCACAATCGAAATTTCAGGCCTTCTCGCGGGAAACCGATTTTGTATGCGACAGTAAGTAAACCGTCAATGCATTCAACCACAGAAATTTGAGTAAAATCCATACTGCAATTTAGTTCAAAATTTGTACTAAAAACAGGGAAAATTAATTAAGTTTATGTCTTTATTTTAAGTTTTTTTTTTTTATTTCAAGGTTATCGTTAACAGTTCATACACAAAATGTTTCAATGTAATTAAAAACAGTAATTCTATAAATAATTTGTACTGTACCTAGGTAGTTATCCAGGTTAAGGAAACAAATTGCAAACCATCGACATTGTAACTTGAAAGAGTTGGTTCATAAAATCCAGAAAACGATTCTCCCAAATGTAGATTCCAAAATTATTTTTGTATTTAAAAAATACTCGAAAAGTTGGGCGCTCAGTAAAGGTACAACTGGACAAAGTTTCGGACAAAAACTTGGAAGCCTGGCCACGCCCCTTCTGGTACCTCCCATACAAATGTACCATTCCACCCACTTTAGACAACGTGTAATAATAGTACTACGCTCTATGCGATCTTACCCAAAATCTAGAAACATGTAAAGCTCTCCAGAAAAAATTGGACTCCAAGTCGGCCCCCTTCTGGTACTTCCCACACAAATGTACCATTGCACCCACATTAGAAATCGTATAATTATATAAATTCGCTCAACCACGCTCACTTTTGACTTTCCGATACTTTAGAATTGTATGTTTTTACTGAGGGTCAGCGTATATATAAGTCGGTTTACCCGACTGCAACTTTTTCACTGGTTTGTTTTTCATTAAACCTTGTCTACCTAATTCCGAGTTGTGTGCGCTTGTTTGACAATTTATGACAACTATTTTATTAATTATTGACATTTTGCATTTTCAGAATATTCAATGTCTGTATATACATACATGTGTACAAATATACAAACTAATCAAACAGGAAGAACATCTTAATGGAATTCTACTGGATAGGTGAGGGATTGTTGTAGCCCCGTTGAATAAAATTCATTTCATGCTATGTCCAAATATTTACAGTACTAATCGTAGTAGCGGCGAATCCTGTAGCTTCCTTCCAAGACGAAAGTGATGACTTCGATTTCGAACCAGATACGGACTATGAACTTGGTCTACATTCTAACAAAAGGCCAAAGAACTTTCACTTCTCGGCTTTGCCACGATCGACTGGGAGGCAGTCCAATGATGAAGAGATTCTAAGCACATCAACTGAATGTGGTTAATCTTTGAAGTAATTCTCATTTCAATAAGGAATAAAAGTGTTTTTCAATTTTAGTGACATCTATTTCCAACGATGAGCCCACACCACCGGATGATGAAATATTAACAACTCAATCATCGCCTGCACCTCAACCTACCCCAACTCCCACAGACACAGAATCAGATACCATAAGCAGCATGCATCAAGACATGAAGGCCAAAGAATTGCGTAATCTTGTGCAGCATTTGTATATTGCACAGGCTCGTGTGCAGCTTGAGGCAACAGAAATAAAAAAGGCCCAAGCCGTTGCGAACACAGCCCAACAGGCTCTGGAAGAGGCCGCCAATCACGTGCGAGCCATCACAACATCTTTACAAAGCTCCCAACAAGAGGTGGCTTCCGCTGCGATTCGTGCTCAAACGGCTCAATTGCAACTGGCCGCTCATGATCAGCTGCTGTTTGCCGCTCGTCAGGATGTAGATGCTCTGTCATCGCAGATGGTCGGTCTGCAAGCAGAGGAGGGTATATCGCAACCCAAGATTATGGTCGATATGACCGGTCTATTGGAAAAACTGAAGCAACCCCTAACAGATGCAGACAAACCCACACCTGTGCCACCGCTAATGGCATTACCCACTCGATCCAAATATAAACATACAGTCCCGCAGCGGCACACAGGGTCCGTCTTCCGTGATCTGTATTTTGAGTAGCTAAAGTATAAAGCAAATGCTTACGATAATTTATTTTCGCTAGATGTACGTTTTTCTTCGATGGCCGCTATTTGTTTATTTTAATAAATACATACTAGGAATTTATAATATTGTTGGAAATAGTTGAGTCCGCTAAGAAAGAAAAGACGTCAAGATGGACGGAGGTTTGTCTGTAACTAGAGTTGGAAAAATATCTGCTCGTGAAGCACAGTCAAGAGAATCCCAGAAAACCGTATAATCGAAATTAGTTGTATGCTCGGATTTTAAAATATTTGAATTGGAACCATTGTAATTGCAAAATGATTTACACCTGTTTTTCCAATGTCGCCACATTTTTGGATAATAATTCGTATTAAGCCGAGCAAATTGAGAATACCTTAAATTACATAGGACAATCGTCTCTTCTTATTTAGAATGTACTTTTTTGTTGTTACAACGAGAACGTTTGCAGATTACCAATAGCGTGTCAATCACTGCTGGGAGCTGTTCACTACCCCTATAGACATAGCTTTCAGATGCCAGACGAATTTATATGGTTTATATCTGGCATGATATTGCATATATTTCTTTGATGTTTTTTTTTTTTGAAAAAATCGTAGTACTCGTACGTGCTGGGTGTAACATTCTTATGGACGGCCGTGCTGTTATATATAGCGTTGACGACTATCACCTAACAAAACCGGGTTCATAAAATATTTCCCATTGTCTGTGTATATCCATTAAAAAACGGGATTCCATACAACCTAGTGCAGACATAACAAACATCGACGTAATCGTCACTAATTATTTTCGCTCTCCCCACAAACGTAAAAATTCTGATTTTGTCAGTCTTTGGAGGCTCAAAGTTGTCCATAGAGTACCAGTGGCAAATAGTAGCAAATGAGATAAATTCTTTGGTGTTTCCCCAATCATACGTTCACCTTCAGATTACCCACACACATGTAAGTGCCACAGTGGGCAGGTGATGACAATACACCAATTTTAGCGGTTTAACTTTAAGAAGCGTGTCGAATTTATTTATGTCACAGTCATAGCACTTGTCAATTGTTTTGTTGTGTGCTTGCTTTCAATGGAATCGAATAACTGAACAGAGTTGTCTTTTTTGTATTAGGGATGTAACGTGTTCGCTTCCGAATATGCGCAAAAAACATTTTTGGAATATTATCTTTCGCAAAACATATTTCAGTATTCGCTTGCTCGTTCGGAAAAAAAATATTTTTGCATACGCGAATTTTTCACATTCGCTTTCACGAAATAAATCATTTTTTTTTAATTAGTCGTTGCTATTGTTGATCGGGCAGCTTTATTATTTTGCAATGGCTAAATGGCTTTTTTTACAACACGTGGTTACACATCGTGGCTAAGACTGTGCCGGATTGTATCCGTTGAAAATATTATTAGCAGAAATAAAACATATACAATTACGCTAAAGGTCGCATTAACGTCGACAATTGGCGTCTACCACTCGGTTCTGTAGGGTGAATCTTCGCCGACCCATCATCTGTTTCACAAATCATGATCTAATGTCGCTTTTCTTCGAATAAAAAAAAAATTTTCTCTGAATTTACGACATTTTCTGCTTCGTACCAAAGACATTTTTGAATAATTTCCGAAATCAGTATTTTTTTTTGCTCCCTGTACATCGCAGATCGTCTGTGGCCCAATACGAATTACCTTTTAACGGGCTCTAGCCAAAAGGTAAAGTTGTAGATTATCCAACTACGAAGGGTCTCTACTGCCACCGCAGTATTTCCTCGATCTATATATTCAGTGTACTCTCTAATTGCGGACACCTCTCTTAAGCGGACAGCTCTCATAAACGGACACTTTTTCAGTACCATTCCGCTGCAGTCCTCTGGTGTATTTCTCTCATAAGCGGACAAAATTCTCAGTCCCTTAGGTGTCCGCTTGTGAGTACACTGTACTTATCTTCCGACAAGAAATTGCCAATGAGAATTATTATTATTATTGCCGAAGAACAACTAACAAGAACACTGAGTATCCACAAATCTTCTAATAAAAAGACAGCTCGACTGGGCAGAGCAAGACATTCCGTTTTTTTTTTGGTTAACACTCAGAGGGTACTCCCATTAATCCGTAGCATTGATTTAGTGATAGGAAATGAGGAAAGTGTTAGAAACTGTCCAAAGTCTAAAATAGTTTGTTATACACAATAATCATGGCACAATAATAAAAGGTAGTGGCAACTGCCCAACAACAAAAATTCAGATACAAACCTGGGTATTTTGATTGTCAAATTCTGAATTATAAATGGCAGACAGTTAGCGAACTATAACATTATATTTAATAGTTTTAAGAGCTCCCAAAATTCTATGTTTGTATTCCTTGATTTGAATGTTTAATACGAAAATGTATTCGACATTTGAAAAAAACTAAACCAACAATTGAAATGTAAACAATGATTTTGACAATCAAAATTCTGTCAAAATGAAAAGAATTTAATCAGCTGTTTGCATGAATCTACCTTTAGTTATTGTGCCATGCACAATAAGAGAGAAATATAATTTCCATATGTTTTAAAAAATAGAAAATTATTCCAAACATTTGAGGGTATTTATTACCGCCTCATACAAAATCTGTTACCCGTGTTTAGATTTAGATCAGACCATAAGCAACCTGTTGCACTGTGCTCGTCGAAAGGCTTTCGATATTTATTTTTGCTCGAAATTTACCACATAAAGCGTTATTTTTATTTGGTAGTATGAAGAGGGCGATCGTTTTATTTATCTCGAAGTATTGTAAAGTGTATTTTTTTATCTTATTTGATTTCATGATGGGGATGTTGAGAAACAATTAAAGGTTTAAGCCATTAAACAAAATTGTTTTATGCGGTTGGTATTTATTCTCTTTTAAATTATAATAACTCGGAGCAGTCAATAGTTATGTAGACAATACCAAAATAGAAAATAAAAATTATTGTTATTAAAGTATTTCGAAGTATTTCGTAAAAATGTATCTGATCTGATTGAAAGGAAAAATAAAGCAAATTTCTTAATTAAATCAAAAAATGTTCATTCCAAATAACTTTAAAATGGTCAAACTGATGTACAATTTTTTGTTTATTTTTTTTTTGTTTCTCTTGAGCATAACCGGTGCCAATGGTAAATATTTTTTTGATTGTTTTGAAGTAAATTAAAAAATGTATTTCCTTGTAGCTTTTTTTAAAGAACAGCCTCTAATTATAGATCATGACATTGTACAAAATTAAATGAATGAAAATAAATTGGAATTGAATTAAGGAAAATACATAATTTGTATTTCAAAAAGTATTATTAAGTAATTGTAAGGTATTTTATTATACCTCCTTACTCCGTCCCCGTAGAATCTATAATTTAAAAGGGTGTGTGTTTAAATTTGACAACAAATTCGTTATACAAGAGTTGTTAGGTAATTAATTAAGTAGTATTTAATAGTTGGTAAGTAAGTACATTGATATGAATTACAAATCAAATCAAATCAAATCGAATTAATGAAGTACAGAAACCATTATGGAATACGGAAATAAAGCTTTGTAGTTTGGAGTCCTACATGAGGGGAAATAATGATTCGAAACAAACATATGAAAACGAACAGAAACGGAAACATAAACGAATACTTGGGTTTTTTGTTTGTTTCATTGATATTTTCGTTAACAAAACATTAAAAAAATCACAACGATTATGTGTACAATTAAAATGTGAAATAAACAACACAAAAACAATATCGATTTGAGTTTAAATAACATATTGGTTTTTGTTTAGAATATCTAAATGTTTGTTGCTCTGTATGGGTTTGTGTTGATTTCGGGGCGATTGTACTTGCAACACCACTGTGCATAGACCAAGTTATTGCTGATCAAACCGAAATGAAATGTATCGTTAAAAAACATTATTTCTGAAAGGGGAATAGCACCAGCACAATTGTGAAATACAATTTTTAAACTAATTTTCCAATGAGACCATATGTTTAATATCGATTTAGAGTCTTTGTCCCACTGTGCCTCAATATCACTGAATTTGTTCACAGACAGACAGTGAACCGAATGCAGAAAGATTCTTAGTAGATATTACCAAAAGATCACAGGTCAAATTCGATCTTTCTTCAGGAACCGTTGTTTACTCTTGTTTTGTTCAGTACGAACTCTTAAAAAACTTCACACCACAAGCATGAGTATTTAATTAAAAAAAATATCCCATAAAGTTCGATTACAGTAAATAACGGATATAAAAAAGTCAAAAAATACAAAAACAATTGTTTCTTATATGCGATTTTATATAATAACCAATTAATGTATATAAGAAAGTAAAGAGACGGTATTTTGAAGAACTTTCTTATGTGACATATAATATATCCATAAACTACTGTATTAGGAATAATTGAACAATATTAGGACTTGCTTTTCAGAAATAGGCCGAATATATTTTAAATGTATAAAAAGAGTCCTTTTATATATACAGTGGAAAGCTCATCATACATTTCCATTTCTTTATCATAATTGCTTAACAGCATCGTAAACTTCGTTTATTACCAAAGTCAGTGATCCTAATATGCGAATGTACATACTTAGTTGCTCTTTGTGGAGAGAATCTTTATTTTGGACTAGTTAGGATTTAGGGTGAGTCGTAACAATAGACTTAGCATTCGTAATAAAAAAAAAACAAATTCTTGGTTTATTCATAATACGCAAAATACTGGATAAAGTGGCTCAGTTGAGGATCCAAACGAAAATCGGAATGGACCTTTGTCTCAATCACCGGCAAGATGCTTAGCATTTTGGCGAATTTAGTTAATATCAGAACTTATATGCATCTTTTGGTTTGGTTTTTTTTCCGAAATAATGAGTTTTAAAATCGTCTACTCGAAATTATGATTGCGATATCCATAAGAAATGTAAGACAGATCAAACTGTCTTGATATGTTTGATCTGTTCTGTTTTTCATCATGAAAATACTTAGGACGTCGATGTTTCCGCAGTGGGCCCATAGGAAAGATCCACTTTTACTTTCACACTTGGTCACATAACCGATGACACCATGGGATTATTGGGAAAATAATTCAGTCACCATTAAACTCTTTTCAGTGACTATTTAAACCTCGTAAACGCTGTCGACTTTTCGATTAAGTGAGTAATGTCAAATCCATGTAAACACATCTCTAGGAAAAGCGTTAGCCATTCTGAGCCGGTAGATATCGGTCAATGGGTATACAAATTATGTAAAGCACAGCTCACTGATTCGAGCTGACTTGTTCCTTCATGGAATGAATAATGTTGGAAAATTACATGTAAATAAATCACTTGATAGGTCTATTCAAGTTTAATTTATTTATGTATATCTCGGATGAACGGATACATCTCGACCAGTGTTGATTAGTGGTGAATATCGACGTTGATGCTGAAAAACATCACATGAAAATACAAAAGAATTGTCCAGCTAAGGCACCCGGTGATGGGAGGAAACTTGAGTTGTTCGCTCACGAACACTTCTTTGCAATGCCCTCAGAGACACAAAGAAATGTTGGACGGTTTGCATGAGAATAATAAAAAAATTCGTCTGGAAGTAAAATTATTGCTGATCCACAGGTGGCGCTATGCACAGCTGGTGTTGCGTTGGAGGAATTTGTTGCTGCGGTTAACAAATCAGGTCTGTTGTATAATGTGTGTATATGTGTTTGTGTATGTGTGTGTCTATGTTTTACTACAATTTACAACATAGAAATTATAGAATCGAAAGATATAAACATAAATATTGAAAGAATGAAATCTGATGTGAACAGAACGAACGTTTGTTTGGTCATTTGTACCATTATGACAGTTCAAGGCTAGGACTACACATGATACTTACCCCTGGCTTTATCATCATTTGTATGGGAAGTGCCGAAGGGGGGCCATTTTCATCGCCTCCCGCCGCCTCTGCGTTTGGCGGAGCGGCCGCATCTTCACCGCCGACCGACTGTGGCTGTGCTCCGGCACTCGCTGCCATAGTGGCAATCGCATTTGAAGTCAGCGCCAGGGCGGAGGACAGAGGTTGGCCAAGCTGTTCCTGCTGTTGTTGCTGCTGCTGCTGCTGCTGTAAGGCTTGCTGTTCACGCCGATAGCTTTCCATGGCCATCATGGATGTTTGCCGGGCATTGGGGTTATCGAACGAATATGGCGGCACAGCATCCTGCTGATCCGGTCCCGATGACGTATGGTGCTGTTGGCAAATAAACAAACGTTCCAATAAGTAAAGGGCCTGAGTGGATAATGTGTGCGTGAACATTTATTTAGCGTCCCAACTATCCACGAAATTTCAACAAGACTTTGGCGATTCAGGTGGATTTTGTTCGAAATTTCGTGAAAGTGAATACAAAGAACACAACATTTGAAATATTAACAATTACAATTATTACCTAAATCTATAAAAATATGATCATTAGTATTATTTTCATAAACATGAATGGTTAACATTTGTATCGCAGTGGGGGTGGCCACTGGCCAAAAAGATAATGAAATTCATACTCACATGTGGTGTATTCGAGTTTCTTAGATTAGAGACATGATCATAGTTCTTATAGCAACCGATTCCCGTTGTAGCCGGATTGCGTCCACTGGTCGAGTCGCCCTCCGTGCTATTCCCATCCGTCTGCGAGAGATTGTGCCCTGTGGGTAACGATCGTCGTAGGGCTTTTGTTAAACGGTGCCAATTTTTTATGGATCTAGTGCGACTTTCGCGCTTTTCTAATGTATGCATGTGTGTATGTATGTGTGAGGGAATGTTATGCGTTTTTTTGTTATCGTTTGTTCAATGGCGTGTATGTGTGTATTTTTGTGATGATTATGTGATAATGATGACCACAATGACGATAATGATCATGGCATTGTTAGTAGGAAGAGATGACAGTTGGTGGTTTGATGAAATAGTAGCAGTAGTTGTAGTTGTAGTAGTGGAAGTGGTAGTGGTAGTAGGAGAGAGAGAGAGAACGTTAAGAGGGATGATCGTGCACATGGTCGGGGGGTTTGTTTTTTTGTTCATTATTGTTGTCAGTTTTATTACGCCATTTGTTGATGTAGCATTTTGATCATTACAAATGATTGCCCAGCATTATTCGTTATGGTGATCATCATGATTTCAGTCAAGCCACATGTGTGTGTGAGTGTGTTATTGATCGTTTCATATTCGGGAAATGGTAGCAAATAATGCACATGTTTCGAATGTTGTTGTTTTCGTTGTTGAGTTTCAGTTTGGTTTTTCAATGGAATTTCAATTTTTGAACCGTTTATCGGATTGATTTTGTTTTTTGTTTTTATATTAGAGTTGGCCAGGGAGGAGTGCCCAATCAATACACGGAACGCGCAAAGGTTTACGAAAAAAAAAGAAAAGGAAATTTTGTATGAATTCCGTCTGGGGATTTCTTCGTTTTGGGTATATTTTACACGCAGAGCACAACAAACTTACAACATTTATGTATGTACGTTTAGTTTATATAGTAGATATTGATTGATTGACTGATTGAATGGTTTAGAATACGAATGTAATTGGTTTACACACATTTAGTTATTAGCCAGCAATAGTAGTAGTAGTAGTGGTAGTAGTAGTAGTAAGTACATACATACACAGTTGGTTAGTTGGGGGGGTGGTGGGAAGGGGTATGATAGTTATAAGTACACATACATAATTAGTCGTTGTAATAAACGTTTGTTTGGGGATAAGATTGTTAGAAAACATTGACAAAAAAAAAATACAAAAATTACTTGTTTAATTGGTAGAGAACACACACATTTACGTATATTAGTGATTTCAATGGTTATAGTTCACCAAATATATATTCAAAAGTCCATGTTAGTCTATACTACAAAAAATATTGGCAAACACTTAGAATGTTCGGGAAACTCAACATAAAATGTGGCCCTTGTAAGAGAACTCATCGAAAAAAGAAAATGTCCATTACATTGTTATGAATGAATCTGTATCTGTATCAGCAGATGAAATTGGCAAACGCCATGGCTATACTTGTCCTGCAGGAATGTTTACTAATTCATTAATGTAATAATTAAAAGGTAAGAGACTTAGCGGCCTATATACACACCTCTTCGATTAAGCTGATAATATCGACATAATATAATATAACTAAATTCTTCCTCTGAATATCTTCCCTGAATAGCCCGACTGACAACACAATACTAACTCTATGCGCTCTACATAGACGCAAACATATTGTTCGGAAAATTTCAATGTTTCTAATGATTGAAGTGTTTTAAATGTTGGCGGCATAATTGATACAAAATTGAATTGAAAATGTCTTTTCTGTGAGAAATCGATCTGGTTTTTCCATATGACATATTTGAAAGTTCAATCGAAGAATTTTAGTCAGATTCGTAGTCAGAACACAAGGGTTGAACATAAAATTATTCCTAAAGCAGTTTAAATAAAATATCGAACGACTGGCCGCGATTGGGTTAAAATTATTCAAATAACAATAATTTAGTCTAGGACAGTTTATTAGAAAAGAATATTGGATGTACTAGATGGAAAATGAACGTTGGTCTACTAACTGTCCGGTTAGAAATCAGAAAATATTTAGAAAGGTTCCACTTCCATGCACAGAGAATATTGACCTGGGTGCTATAAATAATGGACGGCCGTGGTGTGGTAGGTAGTGTGTGCGACTATCACACAGAAGAACCCGAGTTCGAAACCGGGTGAGACCATCAAACATTTTCCACCTCGTAAATGTTGGCGACTTTACGAGTAAGAGAGCAATC
Organism: Hydrotaea cyrtoneurina; assembly: GCA_958296145.1. Lineage (NCBI taxonomy): Eukaryota > Metazoa > Arthropoda > Insecta > Diptera > Muscidae > Hydrotaea > Hydrotaea cyrtoneurina. The sequence goes on along the minus strand of OY282515.1, from coordinate 54,659,858 downwards.
TCTAAGCCATGTAAAACTTCTCTAGAAAAGCATTAGCCGTTCGGAGCCGGCTATTTCCCGCCTATTCCTTCATGGAATGTTAAGGGAAATAAGTAAGTAAGTGCTATAAATATTTGGCACAAAAATAAAAGTAAGCAGGTCAAAAAGTCACAGGGGCTAACAGCCGACTATAATGTCTGGATAGAGTTTGATTGAAATGCCGCAAACTATAGATCACCCACAGATTTGTGTTCGGATGTGTGACGTTTATTAGTGAGTGGACATTTAGGTTAGTGCAACCTATCACCTTGGGGACACAAAATTCCTTTTGAGGACTGTTGCCGAATACCACAGATTATTATTGCACAAGAAGCTGCATTTCAAGAACAGCATTCTAGACAGGGAGAAAGAGCCCCAGTGACATTATAGGCATATCAGAGGGATGCCATCGCAGTGTTCGCCATTTGTATACTGCAGTATTAAGGACTTACTTACTTATTTCCCTTAACATTCAATGAAGGAACAGACGGGGAACTTCTCTCGAATCGAATGAGCTGTGCGCGATATAACTATGTATGCTCACTGACCGGGATCTACTGTTTAAAGTTGTAGGCTTTTACTTTTCTAGAGAAGTTTTACATGGCTTAGAGATTACTCTCTTACTCGTAAAGTCGCCAGCATTTACGTAAGTAAGACCGATAAAGCTTAACTCTGGCTGAATCGCTGTTCGATAAGAAGTATCATATACTTATGCCAGATTGGAATGCGTGCAATTACAGAAATCCTGCACAAGACTGTTTGTCGACTTCTATACTGACGGCTCTAAATTAATTGAATAATGTTGGTGTCGGGGTATACACTAAAGACCTTCTTCTTCTGCTGCCACGATAACCTCACCTAGGGAGTGGAAACTCTATATAATTTGTTGCGAGTGATCCAAGTTTAACAAGAGTCTATGAACGAATCGACAAGGAACTATCGTTCAAATAATATGTTAGTTTGTTTAATAATTTTAGATGGTAAATCTTCTTCTATTTTGCCAAATGATTGCAATTCTGTGAACCAAACAAACCATGCTCTGCTTTTCTACAGCGATAGTCTATAATCTAAATAAAGACAAATATCATTTAAAAATCCATTAAAAAAATCGAATAACAGAATCCCACCGAACGTTTGTCTGAAGCGAACAATTGAGCACAGCAGTCGTGTTTGAATGCTCCCTGATGGTCATTTTAATGTCTGCTTTATGAGCATAGATTTCCCCTTGGTAATGTGTTGAGCCACTTTTAAGGAGTAAGACCACAGAATCTGTGGTTCTTTCAGTTTTAGCGTCTATAATTTGGGTTCAAAATGTCTCTCACAAAGATTATATTAAGAGCCACAAAAAGACAGGGTATCCAATATGTAAAGGGTGTTTTTTATTGAGGTATAGAACTTCGAATTGAAATAAAACACAAGAAAATCGTTTTAATGTCCATCAATTTGGCTTTATTGGAAGGATAATTTTATGCCATTAATGTTTAAATATGATTTCGGGCATGTGGCCGCCGCGGCTGGCTCGAATAAAGCCAATTCTACAGGTCCAATTTTCAACCACTTGTTGGAACCACAACTCATCCACATTCATGCCATCCAATTCGGGAACAAAATAGTCGGTTATCATGGCTCTATACCGGTCTCCATTAACGGTAACTGACTCTCCAGCATTATTTCGGAAGAAGTATGGCCCAATGACTCCACCAGCCCATAGAGCACACCAAACAGTCAGTTTTTGTGGATGTAATGGCATAAAATGGACGGAGCTTGCGGTGAACTTCGCGAACTGAACCATTACTTTCGAAATAAATTTGCACGATTTGCAAGCGTTGTTCTTTTGTCAACCTGTTCATGATGAAATGGCAAACCAAACAAAATATTAATCACTTGACAGCTGATAAAATGGCTGCCAGTTAAAAAAGTGATGCCAACTTAAAGTTCTATACTCCAATAAAAAACACCCTTTATAACATTTGAATATTTCCTGGAATCGCTTTATAAATATTGGTACTGCGACTCCCGTAGGCGACTGTTTGTGTCTTCGAAGGCTCTTTAATAGTGGGTCTGTATAACGGTCATTGCTACAGTTTTTTTTTCGGTCTTTACATCACTTGTTGTCCTAATGCGATTTCATTTCCGTTGCATTTTTTAACGTTAAAGGCATGTCAAAGCGAAATTAACTATGATCGGAAGTCCCACGGCTTTTAAAATAACCGAAAAAAAATATTTAATTCTTACCCCAAAAAAAAAGATTAATACACTCTATGGTTAAAAGACAGATCCCGAACGATCAGCTAAAATTTCAACAACACGCCTATGTCAAGGGAAGATCAGTAGAGACAGCCCTGCATGGGGTAGTGCATCTCATAGAAAGCTCTTTCGACGATAAAATATACACACTTGGTGTTTTTATCGACATAGAAGGGAACTTCAACAACGTGAGCACGCAGACGTTAATCCACTCCTTAGACCAGTTTGGAGTGAACAGGTCGATAATCGATTCGGCATAGATGGATTAATTGCGAATCCCACGGCATAAATATAAGGGAGAGAGTACACAGAGGGACACCACAGGGAGGTATATTGTCACCACTCCTGTGGGTGACTACAATAAACAATCTCCTATGGATGCTGACTGATGAAGGATTCAAGCCAGTCTGCTATGCAGACGACGTTGCGACACTTTTGAAGGGGAAAGATCCGAACAAATTATGCAGAGAAGCTGAAAAAGTGCTAACTCTGGCATACAACTGGGCGAAGCCTAGGGGACTGAACGTCAACCCGGACAAAACAGAATTATGTCTGTTCACAAGGAAGACAAAAATTGCACATAGAAATAAACACGAACGTTAAATATCTGGGAGTAATTCTGGACAGGAAACTAAACTGGAAAGATCACATCAACATCAGAGCCGAAAAAGCCCTCAGAAGCTGGTCAATATGCCGTAGAGTAATTGGCTCCACATGGGGCATCCGCCCAAGCATGTCGCACTGGCTATACAAAAGCGTAATAAGGCCGATTATAACTTATTCGTCAATAGTATGGTGGACGGCAATGACAAAGAAATGTAACGTGAAGAAACTACAAGGGATTCAAAGAATTTGCTGCGTAGGAATATGCGGAGCAATGAGGACCGCGCCGACGAGCGCCCTCGAAATTTTGCTATACATCCACCCAATAGATATCCAAATCAAATCTGAGGCAGCGATCTCAGACTAAGGAGACTAAGGGCATTGGATGAGTGGATTGAGGATGAACCTCAAACACAACATCAGAGAATATTGGAACACCTAGGAGAGTTCCTGACAACAATCTGTCAGACAGATCGCATCTCAGAAACACCCGTTGTTGCGAACTGCACGACAAGAATAGAAGATAGACGCGGACAAGAACACGACACATACACCCAAGATGGGGGAATAGTGGAGTGCTACACAGACGCATCCAAAACCGAGTTAGGAGTAGGCATAGGGATATACATCCACAATACGAGGACTGAATTAGTATACCAGTTACCAAAGTACTCAACGATTCTACAAGCAGAGATCAAGGCCATCACAGAATGCCTAGAATGGCTGCGGAACAGAATCACAGGAAAAACTATCTGTATTTTCACAGACAGTCAAAACGCAATTAGATCCCTCAGAGATGATAATGTCAAATCAAGGACACTCATGCACTGCAAGGAAACGAAAAATGACGTATCGAGAAATAACGACATAGTTATAAACTGGATACCAGGCCACCAAGGGTTTCCAGGCAATGTCAGGGCTGACGAACTGGCTAAAACAGGAAGGGAATCCGACCAAAATACTCTGCAACTGTCTAAACCTTTTCTTGAGACAAAAAAGGAGTTGAGGGAATGGATGAAGATGACCCATGCCTTAAGGTGGCTAGAGGAACAGGTGGGAAGAACCACAAAAGAAACCTGGGGAAACCTCGATTACAATAAAACAAAGAGAATACTCGGGTTTAACAAAAATGAACTAAGTAAGCTAGTTGGGGTCATCACAGGACACACTAGTCTAAGGGCACACCTGTATAGAATAGGATGTTCCCAGAGCGACGAATGCAGGGCATGCGGAGAGGACGCCGAGACGGCGGAACACTTCCTGTGCCATTGCCCTGCTTTCTCGCAGGTCAGGAAAGTCCAATTAGGAGAGGGCACTTTAAATGACCTATCGGCCGTCAAAGCAATAGACATAAGGAATTTAAGTAACTTTATAGAGGGGACCGAATTCCTAACGTAGGATAAAGGGGAAGGGAATTCGTAGACGAAATCAGGAGCGCACAACAGGCCGAATTGCTGGCCTAGGTGTATGTCAATGACATGAGACGGTCATGGTGCATGACCGATCCTCCATTCAACCTAACCTAACCTAACCTATTGCATTGAGGTCGATTGATTCGGAACCACTGCGCGTCAGACAAGATCGTCACCATGAGATTTTATACTCTGGGGATTTGACTTCACTGATTGGAGAGAAAGAGATTTAAGTAAAATGAATAAGGCATTTGTTAAGCGCAAGTCCAATTATAGGGACTTATAGCAATATTATTTTAGGATAGACAAATATTGTGGATTATGTCGAAACCTGAGCGCCATGGTTGCTGGATTCAATAGTAGATGTCGTTAGTTATATCGCAGGGAACCAAATTGGTCATGTGGCAACTGTATAATTACAGCAGGCTAGGGTGATGAATTCTTCCACATCGGGTCAAACAATCGCTTATCACCGGATAAAGACGTAATTCTAATGGATCATAATCTGTACAGCCATAGTTTTAAGTCAAAAAAGTAGCACACTGTGGAAGCAGTTGATAAATATTCGATTAATTCACGTTCTGAGAGGCTTGAGACGTACAAGAATAGACAGCCAAATCAGGACAACGGCAAACCACTTAACTGAGTATTTTGACTGAATATGAAAAGGGCTTCGCTTAACCGTCTAACCACTGAAATCAAAACCTTGAAACATTAGAAATGGCTATTAGCGTTTCCCGTCTGTAGACGGCGTTTGTGGTTAAAGGGTTAACTAATAATATTCAAACATTTGAAAAAACATTTGATTATCTGTTTTTCGAAGTTTTTTAAAACATAACGAAATACGTTTTTAAATAAACTTAATGTCTGATTAAAGTCAATAACCGACACATTAATTTATCGACTCGATATTCTGCCGGTTAAACATTTTCATTTTCTCATGTATCCGCCAAATTGACTAGCTGGCAACTGGTAAATAAATCAAGTCTATGTGTCCATAAAAGTGACAATGTTCTCCACGAAGACCATTTACCTGTTGAACTGGTGGAGGAACACAAGACTGTACACGAAAATACAAAATCCACACAACTAATTACAGTTGGTAAAACATACACAACTGTTGGCAGTTTTCGTTGCTATCAACGACTAACCGGCGGACAATTGTCGGTTGGCGTTTATCGATCACATAAATTCGACGATAAATTATAAATGCCTAATACTCGTAAGAAAAACAGAAAAACTGTCACTCAAATCGTTTAAATGAAACTTATTTCGCTAATCCTAATTCGCCGGAGAAAAAAAAACACTGCTAACTAAGACAATTTGGCTGCGGTTCTTACATTTCAGTTAACCGGACACGAGTATAGTTGATTTTCATACACAATGAGTTATATTTTTTTGCTATATCACTCATACGCAGCTGTTAAATAAACAAGATTCCATTCATAGGCACAAGGGTTAAATTTCAGTATAGTTAAATTAACAACAACAATTTCGGAAAAGAACAAACCACAAAAATTTGTGACGGAACTCCCTTTCCAATCTCTCTACAAAACAAGATTTACTTAAGAAACAGAAAAAAAAAATAAAGGAATTCGTTTCTATTCAAAAAAAAAAAAAACATTTACAACGAAATTTTCGGAAAGCGGCGCTATTCAACAACAGTCAATCGATGTGTATGAATGTGGACGAATTTGAGGACAATGTGTGTATGTCTGTATGCGGGAGTAAAACGATTCGGAAGATTCGAATAGTCAAGAATGTGTGACCGATGAATTGAGCAAAATGTGATGGTCATGGTGTTGGTGATGGTGATGGGGTGGAGGTGACGATATTTGTCGATTTACACGATTCTTTTCAATCCTATTGACCACTCTGATCAACAGATTTGTTAGTTACTAGCTATACTCTGCGGTATACAAAAAAAAAATACTTATTTCTCAAGTTGTGGATTAGATTGAAAAATATATGTTTGCAGTACATTTAGACAGAGACATGTATGAGTAGGTTAATTAAGCCGCACACAAACAGTGAAACCATCGTTAGTAAGTACAAATACTAGGAAAGAAAATGAGGGCAGCAGTCACAATACGAGTATTTATTTATTTTTATTTTATCGAAAAAGAAAACGAAAAGAAAAAGGAAAACAAAATTGGCAATTGCCAGAAAGGACAAATGCTTTACATGTACAGAGTAAATTTCACATGATAACTATACAATTGATCTGAATGAATTCGAATGCCGTCACATACACAGTTAGTACGTAAAGATAACAGGTATTTGTGTACGTAAGATAGACAAAGAAAAACCGCAACTATGACACACATAGAGGTGGTAAATTTCATATACTACATATTGAATATATATAGATATATGTACGAGTATGTAGTATGTATTTACTTAGTGCATGCTTAGAGTAATGAATTAAGTAAAATTAGTATTAGTTTATTAATAAGTTTGCGCTTGAATAAAACAGACATAAAATAATTATGAAAACGTCCACTGTCTGTTGTTCAATCGACAAATTAAAAAAAAAAAACAGATTATTGCATATTATTATTAGTATATGTATTTAGTTTTATTGAAGAATTACGGTTTCGTTCAGATTTCCATGTTCAGATCTCTGCACAAAAACTACAAATGTCATTCAAAAATATACAATAGAAAATGAATTGTATTCTCCGAGGGAAATCAGTTACATGATAGAAATTCAATAAAAAAAAAAACAAATCATAATCATGGACCAAATACAAAAACAAGAACAGGAACTGGAAGAGGTGGGGGGAAGAGAGAAAGTCAAACACTTGATTTTTCAATATGTCTCGGTATATTTTCATATATATTTTTTGTATCTTTCTTTTCTGTTGTGGTTCTATATATATATATATATTATATAATACACATTCACACATTGTTCTTGTCAGTTTTGGACTTACAAAGCATTTGTGGGGTTCTGTATGTGTTGGAGTGTGTATATATGTTTGGAGGGAGGGGTTGGGGTTCGTGGATACTTGTGTGAACAACTCCCTCTAAGGCCAATCGTAATTTCACTTCAAGTCTGCGAAGATCAAATTCCTAGTATGACGAAATCATACGCAGGCCATGACCAACAACAGGTTGTACAGCCAATTTAAGTAACTATTTTTATAATCAATGTAAGCAGACGTCTGAAAATGGGCGAGGAATTTATGAGAACAAATAATTTACAATACATATGACAAATAATTTCCGTTTTAGTGGGAAAAGAGAGAAGAAATGATTCTACGAACCTCACGGAGGTATAGAATATGGTAGGACTGAAACGAGACTAGCGGTATAATAAAGGCATGGAGGGAAAGCACTTGTCATAGATTGACAACAAGAGATTCTGTTGGAGTATACAGTCAAGCCACTGTTAATACCATAATTGTAAAACAATAGTAAGACTGCAGAAGCCTACATTCTTGGCTATGGAGTTCATTGAAATATAAATCGGCTAGACAACTGAGTAATGTATTTATAAGAACTCGAACCTAATGTTGTGAATTAAACCAAATGCAGAAGTTTAATCTACCAAGGTTTTTATTTTTCTGCCACTTTTTATATTTAGCAGAGCTCTTTTATACATTTTACCGGGTTAAATAGATAGCCTTAAATTTGTTGGGATTAGTGTACGTGTTTTGGCTGTGATCGCGGCAACGCATTCCCATTGCATAATCTGAGGGTTCTAATGGCATTTGACAGTCACAGTTCATTGTGGGAATCAATGTATGATATCGAACACCAAAATGTGTTTTTCGATTCACTGACCAAGGGCTATACGACTGCAAACTCAGTGATGTTGTGGGAATACTCTCCAGCAGTGAAATAATAATACTGGAATGCACGAATTTGATGAATTAGGACTATTATTATCCACGTACACCACAAAAATAACAAAACAACAAAATTGTTATAGAAATTCATGATTTCTTGCTGTTCTATGGATATTATGGATTTATCAATCAGACTAATTTCACTTAATTATGAAGAAAAGCGAATCCCATTATAATTTTATTCATGAGATATTTACGGCTTTACGGTAAAGTAATAAAAATGAAACAATTCTTTGTCGTTTTTGATTGATGTCCTATTTTGTTAAACGATTTTAAAGAGCAACATCATTTTTGGCACAATCTCTAAAACTACTGGGGCGTAATCACAGCATCCATTATCGACAATTGTCGATCGATAACTTCACATTTTGGATAACGGCATTCGTTTTCGATGAATTATTTTCGAGTTAAGCGCCTTGGAGACGATCAAATAATTCCATCAATCGCGTGCATATGTATTAGTGTGTGCCTTCGTGTTTTGCCCGCAAACGCACCACAAAATACGGCAATCATCACTTCGTGTTTGACTTCGTTGTGTTCGGTTGAAACTTTCATACTACTTTTGCTGCACTCCGCTAATGAATGAATTTTTTTTCACCCGCGCACTTGTCCATCTCGCACAAATGTTTACTACTAAATGAGTCATGCTTGACAAGCGTAACTGGAGACCATCAACGAAAACGCCATCAACGAAAATATCAAAAAATTTTGTTTTTTATGTCAATCATTGCCGACGTCGTGTACGTGTAGCCGACGAAACCCGATTAGAGGCACACACACAACCGATTGATGGAATTATTTGATCGTCTCAAAGGCGCTTAATATGCTATCCGACGAAAAATGATAACAAAGTAAGATACATTTCGATCGGAAGCCGTGATCCAATGACGTCGAAACATCTACAATTATATATATAAATGTTGCCGTCATTGGGCCCCTGATCAGATAAAAAGAAAAGCTAGTATTTCAACAATATTGTATGAGTCATTTACGTATTATGATATATTATGTGCAGACATTTTCCAACAATTTGACAATTTCTCGAAAATTTCTAATTTTATATTTAATTTTCCTACAGTTATTCTGAGGGCAGGAAAACATCGGTTAAAAAAACATCAAAATCATGTTTCCGTCTAAATATTCACGTGACGGCAAAATCCGAATACGAAAACAGTTTCAAAATCAATCCTGGAAGATTCGGGTTGGAAAAAGTAATGAACCGTTGTGTTTTTAAAGTGACATCGGTTTGCGGTTTCCCTTAATTGTGCAATTTGATCAGCTCCTTGGGTATCAAACTGCATTCAAAAATCCACTGTTATTTGGACGCAAATGATAGCATGGATGACAGACCGTACATTGATATCAGTTGCTTTCAAATCGTAAATGCAAAACTGTAGAAAAGTCTCATAGAAATGTATTTTTTTTTTTTGTTGCATTTGCCTTATTTTGTTGCCATCGTCACAGGCAAAGCATTAAAAAGGAAGGGGCACCCATTGGTGTGCATATCAGAGCTGGGCAATAAGGATTACGATTACCACACGATTACGATTGCAGTAATCCTAAAACAACAAAAAATCCGATTAAGATTAAAGTAATCCTTCATCGAAGGCATTAAGATTACGATTGCAGCAATCGTAATTCTGAAAAAGTCGAAATTGCAATTACAGTAATCGTAATCCTAATGTCTTCGATGAAGCATTACTGTAATTGTAATCACGTGTTTTTTTTATAAGGATTAAGTAATCCTAAGGCATGGATTACTTTTTATTTTATTTAAAAAAAAACCTTTTGCTTACTACATTAGCTTTCGCTAACTTCTTTAAATAACTAAGATTACGATTACTCAAAAAATCGTTATTTAAAAAAAATTAAATTAGGATTATTGTAATCCTTCATCGAAGACATTAGGATTACGATTACTGTAATTGTAATTTCAAATTTTTCGAAATTACGATTACTGCAATCGTAATCATAATGACTCCGATGAAGGATTACAATAATCCTAATTTTAAAAAATGTTAAATTGCAATTAAAATAATCGTAATTCAAACCGCAATCCATTACACATGTAATTCTTAGCGCCCAGCTCTGGTGCATATGCATACGACAACGCAGCTAATGTCGGAAGCTAAAGGGATTGTCTTGAAAAAACAATCCTAGAAGCTCCTAGAAAAGTGACACGTAGGACATATGCACATGCCAAATTGTAGGTAATGACGAGTTCTATAACTTCCTCCATTCACTTTGTCAAATTACCAACATACGTAAACTGGCAAAAAATAAATATGTACTTTAGACTACAGTTTTATCGTGTGATTGTGCAGTATTTCCTTCTATGGAGGGCTTGCTGCACTGAGTCTCTTCTCAATATTCCCCGTTGGTCAAGAAACCTATTTCCAGCAATTTTTTTTTTAAGAATTTCAACTTTGATATCGCCAACGATATTCTGATTTACATTTTATGAAAGTACAGAGAATATAGGTGTTGTCAACACTTTGATGGAAATGCAACCAGTAGCGAAAGGTTGACATTACAGGTCATCAAAATAAAATGTAAACGGCCCTGGGCATAGAGCAGTCCATTCATGTTGTAATTTGGTTTGCCGGCACGAAGAAGTTTAAATTTTAGTCTTTGCAATTTTAGAATATTTTTTCAATAAATTCATGGTGAATTTTAAAATGTCAGACTTGAGGTGAAATTGGTGGTCAGCTGAATGTGAAATTGCTCACATATGGATCCATGTATTGGTAATCATCATGTGTTAGTACATACATACATATGTATGCATGTGAGTACATATCCTAGCTTTACATTGTATATAAATTGTTGGTGTTGTTGCAATGTCTGTGTGTTATGTAGTTGTTTGCTAAACATACACATTTTTTGCTGTTTTTATTTTTTTTTTTACAGAACATACATATACGAATATATAAATTATTAAAATATGCTATTGTTGTTGTTGGTGGTGGGTGGCGATTATAGTGTTATGTGGCATATGGCATGTATGTATGTATGTGTGTGTGTGTTTTATGGAGCAGAACAACATTTTAATTTTGCTTTGCTTAGCTTTTTTTGCATTTGGTAACATTTGCTGGTAATAATCTAACAATAACAATAGTACTTAGTAATCAGAATAATAATAATAATAATAAAAGACTATGGCTAATTGGTTGTTGTTGTTGTTGCTGCTGCTGCTGTTCTGTTCATTGGAAATGACATTTAAAAATCAACAAATATCATTGTTTTCGTATTTTTTGTTTGTTTGTATTTTGATTTTGTAAAACTAACGGTTAATGATCAAATAACTAAGATTTGCTAAATAAGGCATTGTCTTTTTCTCATCGTCGTCATTTGTAAATGCATTTGCTAGAAATTTGTTTTTGGTTTGCTTCCGGTAACATTTAGGAACAAATCGGATTTTGCATAAAATGGAAAATTATGTCTGTATGTAAATAATTCGATACGTAATTCGAAACTATCACAAGTGATGGTAAACTATAACGTCAGCATTCCGAACCATTTCCAATTTGAAACTAACCACATTGAATTCTCATACGCCGAACAGTGCGTGCGAAGTGCACATCCCCAGTCCATCGTATGACAGATAAGTTCATTCGTCCAAGACAATGACAGTTGTTATCTGATGATAGCCAATGTGTACTAAATGGATGTTTGTCCATATTTCAAAGTTATTGTTATTGCAATGACAAAACTCTAATCCCACTGTAATGATCTGCGTCGACGGGGTGGTGCAATCGAAGAACACCGACTTATCATAGGTCGCAACAACTCAATATTTCGAGAGAATTTTGTACACAGATGCATTTGCCGGTATCACTTCGTAATCGTTTGTCGATAAGGCTCAAGAAATGAGTCAAGGTTGATCTTCATTTTTCGTTTAAACTGAAGTTGAACTTGAAATTCATTTTTCCAGTCAAAGTTTGGGAGTTTAAACCATAGTTTATTAGTCTATTATTAAATCCACCACAAAAGTTTAATATTATTTGAATTATTCACCGGAACCATAAGTTTTCTTATAAAAGAGTGAGTGTTGCCATATGAACAGCCGAAAATGTGGATTATTTTGACTGACCACTCAAAAACGTATTTGAAGATTAAACTCAGTTTTATTGGAAACTGTTGGTTTAACGAATCGAATCGAATTTATTCGGCCTAAGTGTCTTACTGTAGTGATTTTGGGTGAAATAATTATACTTTGGAGAGAGGCACATTTTCATCTCGCTGCATTTGGAGATGGGAAAACCGGCAATGGATAAACAGAGAATAATGACATGGATTTTAGAGGTGGTGCGAAGATTGGCGCATAATGTTTCGAAAGCGCTGGTCAAAAGGAACAGAACGTGATGCAGATTGCCGTGAGTTTCAAATGTTTACCACCGTGAAGGCCCGCAATTGTGGAACGCCATGGGGTAATTACGATGTTATGCGACCGACGCCAGTACACTCTGACTGGTAGCACATGTAGCAAATAATGGTTTTGGAGCAAAGACCATACAGAGGGCTGACCTCCAAACTCGTTTGCTAAATATATCGAAAAGAGATCGTATGTGTATATTGTCAGAATAAAACCAGACTTTTCTCTTATTGCCTTTGTAAAACTGTCAAATTGCCGACATCCAGAGTGTACTTTCGAACTAAAGTGTTACAAAACTAATTGGGACGTCTGCCCTCGGCATGTTTTTTGCTGCAAGAGTTATCTCACAGTTCAGTCAATGCCAGTGGTTTTGAAGATAACAACTGACAGTCTCTGATCTCTGTTAGAGATCGATGTTGTGTGGACAATTCTGACACAATCTAGATGCGTATTGTCCGAGGGTCTTGGAAAATTGAGATGAACATCCAGACCATAAATGAAATTGTATCAAATAGTTTGTAATGTCAAAAAAAGTCGCAGTATACCAAATGAAATTTAATTTTGTTTTGCTTTTGTTTTTCGACCACCCCTGGCCCCTGGTGTAAGTGATATCCACTAAACAGGGTTTAAAAGCACCAGTCCGCTAACCATTAGCATCATTTTGCTAAACTAATGCTAACAATCTTTTCCACAAGCCAGAGCTAAAACTAATGTCCGACTAACGTTAGCTCGCGATAGCGTTAGTCAAAAAAATGACACACCTCTGCTAACCACAATTGACTAACGTGCTGCTAAAAATTTGCTAATTTTGACTAACCATTTTTCGTTAGCAAAAAAATTTGAGCTGGTTTCAGTGTTGTCAACGGAACATGACGCAAAGTATCCAATAGTGGTACCGTAGTGGCGATTTCTGATTCTACGAATATTTATTATTTCAGCATTTTCAGAGTTCGTTATGTATCTCCTCAATCCAATGTTAAATGTGGAACATATAACATTCCCGTTGGAAGTTAAACGGATCTAACCATGTGGACTCTATTATGCAGTGATTTATTAGTCATTGTACATAACATTATATTATATGTATAAACAATATGTAAATATATACGAGTACCTACCTCGAATTATTTCTGTGCTATTAATTTCACTTGTTTTTATACATATACCTTTAACAGCTACAGAAACGCACATCAATATTGTTTCATGCGATTTTTTAAAAACACAACTTATTGTCTATCAAAGGTAGGCAACACCGTACTCGAGCCGAACACAATTTTCGGTTACACACAAAAACCGAACCAAACACACAAGTCGAAAATAGTCACCAAATTAGCACAATTTAGCAAAGACGTTAGCAAAATCAGCAGTTGCTTCTTCTTCCATTGCTAATAATATATGCATATTTTGGTTAGCGTTAGTTTATTTTGCTAACGCTAACTGAATATTACGACTAATTTAGTTTTAGCATTTGTTCGCATATTAGTTTTGACTTTTTTATGCTAAAACTAATTGACAAATTCTGTACTTTTGACTAAAATTGCGTTAGCATTTTAAACCCTGCCACTAAACAATTTTGTCTTATGTCGCCCAACATTCACTAATCATTTTCAGATGCATTGGAGGGACGACAGTTCTGAATTGAATATCGCAACACAGGCCAGGACATTCTAATTGAAAATCCCAGCAAAATTGTATGCTGGAACAATCGATCTCTGCATCAACTGAAATATTGGATTTGCTAGAGATAAGCTAAGTGGGAATTCTTTGCAGCCATCTTATTACAATGTTAAATTGTGTAAAAGTCATTGGCGTTATGGAACTCGACTCTTTGTTAGTCATAATGAGGTTCATATGTCATATGATCGGAAATCTTTTGATTCCATTGGAAATGGTTTCGGTTGCGATTAGAAAAAGCTTTATAAGCGTCACTAACTATAGACGATTAATGTTATTTGGCTTTTGTCTTTTTTTTTTTTGGTTTCTATCTAAACTTAATTTCGTTTATCTTAAGTTCGTGTGTTTTTTTTTTCTCACACAATTTATTGATTAATTAAAAATCATTATCAAAAAAGCTCGTGTCTGGTTCTAAATTAATTGTATAAACCTAAATCAAATATGTATATGTGTATATAGAATATGTATATATGTACTTATATCTTATAACACATACATACGTTGTAATCATAATCTACATATGTAACACATAAAGCGGATTGTTCAACACACACATATATTTTTTTTTTTAATATTTATTTTTAAGGCATTTTTTTGTGTGAATTTTGTTTTTTGCTTTTGAATATAATTTTTTTTTTTTGAATTTTGAATGCGAATCTAAAATAACTTTGCCGTAAATCATCTTTGGTGCGAGTAATTGGGTGCCTATTGGAAGAGGCGCAGATCATATTCTCGCTAAGGCCAAAGAGTTTGTGTTTCCTTACAATGGACGGACATTTGTTTTGGTTTGAAAATTAAGTGATTTAAAACGATAAATAACTAGTTTGCAAAAGTACATGTCATGATAGAGGTGATGCTGGGCTATTGAAGATAACTATTTCCTGCTAATTCTTAAAATACTATAGCGGATTTGACGTTCTGTTAAAGGAAATTAAGCATTTTCACTTCACTGAATCATTGGAATTATTTAATTGTTTTTTTTCTTCTGTTTTGTACACGTTGTTAATTAATGATAAACTTTAGTTGAAGTTGTTTGTGCTTTTAACAAAAAATAACGAATTGTTTTTGTGTGCATGTAAAACTTTTAAGTGGCAATTGAACAATTAAAGTTTGTGAACATGGCAAACAAACAAATTTTAACTCAATAATAAATACACTTCAAGTTGAGGAAACAAAAAATTAAGTTTTCAATAAAAGAAAATTCGAGTTATGCATGAACCTAGAACGTTTAAAGAAACTGAATACACTTGTAATTCGATATAATTCAGATTCTTAGACATGAAGTATTGTGATTGTCATTTGAATTGTCGATGCGAAAAATGGATTGATTTGATTATTAAATAATTTTGAGCATGGGTGGACAGTTATTCCACGTGCCAAATATTCTCGTTCTAGTGATGGACTACGTAGATATTGGTACGAGAATGAGGGAAACATTCGGTATACAGTAGGGATATGTGCATTTCGATTTACAAACAATCTCCTATGAAGACCAGAAGAGAATTAAAAAACAATTGGCATAGAACTGAAGATTCTCATCCAACAGCATAATTCAAAACTGTAATTTCTAATAAGGAATAAGACCACATTAACCGCATTGTACAATTTAGACAATTGAATATGTCACACGGGAAAGGTTGAGATCAAAACAACCACTACATTTTGGATAAAAACACATGTAAGAAGCAACATAATGTCACTGATTGAATGGTGAAGTATTCTGATTTCAAAAAAGGTTTCTGATGAAAAAAATGTTCCAACTGAGAATTCACAATGGTTTATTATTTA
This sequence comes from Hydrotaea cyrtoneurina, assembly GCA_958296145.1. Taxonomy (NCBI): domain Eukaryota; kingdom Metazoa; phylum Arthropoda; class Insecta; order Diptera; family Muscidae; genus Hydrotaea; species Hydrotaea cyrtoneurina. Next base: position 54,643,887 of record OY282515.1, on the reverse strand, counting down.
ACCTCACCCTTCGGCTAGGAGGGTAGGAAACATTTGATACGACCCAAAAGTATAACACGGAGAAAGGGTCACTTTAGATCCCAGGTGTCATTGAACCACATTTGATTCAAGACTTTTTGTGTCGCAGAATTCGAAAGAATTAACGAATTGCTTTGAAACTAGGTTTGATATTTTCGCAAACGTAATTATGAGACGTCCGTGATATCGTAGGTAGTGTGTGCAACTATGACACAAGTAAACCCAGGTTCAAAACTGGTAAGACTAACAAACATTTTCAGCGGCTGCTTCCACCTCGTAAATACGAGTAAGAGACAGAGAGAGATCTGTTTAAAGAGTACGACCCGGTCAGAGAGTAAACAAATTATATCGCGCATAGACCACTGATTTGAGAGAAGTTCCATGTTAGTTGTCCATAACACCTTACCCAACCGACTAATATTTGATATTTCTTTGTTTCAGTGTTTGACAAATTCAACCATGAAGAGGTAGACAATTGAGCCGCGCGTTAACATTGTTTAAGCCTTTTACGAAAATGGGCGTTAAAATCAAAATACTTTTTGTGGACTTCGTGATTTTGTTGTCCATAATCGGGAGAATTGTGCGCAAATTTTAGAAAACCGGTTTTTCTGAAGTTCTTTCAGTTCGTTCTGCGGAAAACATTGTTGTTGTTCGCGATAGTGTGGAAGAAAAGCCGTCATTCTCGACTCATCGTCGTGCCCAATAATTGAACTTCTCACGAAATTCGCATTTTGAAGAATGATTTGAATTTCTCTTTGAAAATTGCAAGCGTCGTCAATACGCCGAATGGTTGGTTGAACAGACAGTAGTGAATGGTGACTATAGTGACGAGGCACACTTTCACCTCGGTGTATTCGTTAACAAGCAGAATTGCCGCATTTGGGTAAATGAGAATCTACGAATGATTGTTGGAAAGCCGATGCATACACAAAGAGTGACGGCGTCTTCGGACCGTACTACTTCGTAAATGAGGTCGGCTAAGCAGTTACCGACGGTAACTTACCGTGAATGGTGTTCGCTATCGCGAGATGATAACAAAGTTCTTGAGGTCAGAAATTGAGGATATGGACGATATGTGGTATCAACAAGATGGTGCCACTTGCCATATAGCCAAGGCAACAATTGCTCCTTTTGCGCGAGAAATTATATTGGCCGTCACGATCATGTGATTTGTCATCGTTGTACTTCATTCCTTGGGGATATTTAAATGAAAAAGTGTGTGTCAATAAGCCACGAGCTAAGTCAACAGCTAGTGGATGAGATAATTCGGCACATTAACGACATTGAATCTAAATTATGTTTCAGAGTCATTGAAAATATGGACCATCGGATAAAAGTATGCCACCAAAGCCCAAAGCTGGCAGACATTTAGTTTCACACATAATTATCATAGACCGTTCTATCATAATAAAAAATATTCAGATAGTTCTCTGAAAACTGTTTGCATTAAGCGATCTACACACAGGCAACAAATTCAAACAATTGGTTGAAATTTCAACCAATTGATGTGTGTGTAGAGTGATTTATAAATAAATGGAAAATATTTCAAATTTTTTGGTCTTTCTCACATATTTCTACAATAAATAAGTTGATGGATTTTACGTAATTTCGTTCGAGTTCCATAGAGTGAACATCGGCAGCAGAATGACTACTAAAATGATGAATTCAAAAATAGGGACATACAAATAAATATATGGCAAATTTTACTAGAAATATTGGTGGTTTGCTGTTAAAAGCAATGTAAACATATTCTCTTGTAGGAAAATTGAAATTAAAGATTTTACAAAAAAATCTTTTAAGAACAGCAAAGAAAAAATAATTGAATATTCCATTTAAAAAATATACAGGGTTAAATTTGATATTGGCTGTTTTAGCCTTATGAAAGAGAGCTAGAAAATAAATCTAACACAAATATTAACCCCAAATAGACATTGTCCTTTTTAGGCCCAAGCCACAGATATGTATAAGAAATTACTTAAAGAAATCACCATTGAAAGGGTTACTGAAAAAAATGAACGCATTGGAAGCAACGTATTTTTTTCCACAATTGAACAATTGTTTTTTTCTGTCTTCGACGACACAATGCAAATTAAAGTTGCCAACTTAGCCCCAATGTGTGTCAAAACAATTTTCAACCGATTGTTTCAATTTGTTGCCTGTTTGTAGGCCGCTTTGTTTACAATTAATATTTATCCATGTCAAGTTTCATAGCTATTCATTAATTCTTTTGAAAATTATCGTGCGATCCACAGCTGGCACATAGAATGTGTCAAAAGTGAAGCATTTTAAATTTGGTTTGGTTTCAGCAAATTTTTGATTTAGAAAAGGCGAATGTTGTATTCAAATATTTTAATTGTGCGATACTTTTTATCGTTTCTACATTTGACAAAATATATATTTAGTAAGAGTTTTTTGTTAGTCTATTTTTTGTTTTAATTTTGTCAAAAAGTTCAACCTGCCTTTTTTTCGTATACTCTGGGAAATCTTTCTTTTTAAATGTTTGCACGCAAATAAATCGCGTGTTAGAAGCCTTTATCAGGTTAAGCATATTTGCTTCTAAACAAATTTTATTTGGCTGCAAATATAACTCATATGACGTATTTTGGCAGATGCAATAGCGTGTTTGAGAAAAAACACGTAATGAACTTATTACATTCCAGCAAATATAATATTTGAGTGCGAATAGGTTTGTATTTGCAAGTGTGTAATACTAACTGGGAGAATACGATATATTAATAGAGAGAGATTCACAAATTGAAAAAAATAATAAAAAGTAACACAAAATTGTGTATAGACGTAAATACATACAAGAAAGTATTTGATATTAATAAACTGCAAACAAGTTAATGTTTGTGGTACGGGCAAACTATATAAAAAAATTGAGATCAAACTTGTTTGTGGGAATTCAATAAAATGTATTGAAATAAGTGAAATAAGTAGTTGCTTCTATGAAAATATAGAATAATGGAGGAACGTCAATTCAGTGTATATTTCTTTCCATTGGCTAATTGAAGTTCATATAACACAAAAGATCAAGCAATCAAGATTCTGCATACTCAAACTGTGTGTATTTTGGAACATGGAACACAACGAATGAATTAAAAATGTCAGTTGGTTTTGAAATTATTAGCAGGCGCCCAGATTTACGATGGAACAGAATCACAGCACAAGAGGAATAATAGTAAATATTCGATGGTAAGTCTTTTCCAAAGACTTTTCCAAGGCTGGAAAAATGTATGCCGCCTGAGAATTTCATAGGGACCTGGTTATTCATAGACAGTTAGGCATTATTAAAGTTTGTGATCATAACAAGTAATTAAAAATATAAAAGCATGTGTAATAAATATTGTTTTTTTTTTTTAAATAAACTACTAATGGTATTAAACTTTTCTTTAGGTTAACCCTTAATTAGCAACAGATATCGCTGTTTAGTTTTCAAGTGCTGATTATTATTATTTTTTTTAAAATTTTTTTTTTTTTTGTAAATTATGATGTACTTTTGCAAAAGCTGTATTTTTTCGCTTCTTCTGCAGTTGTTGGAATTAACACAAACACAAAATTAAAACGCAAATGAGTCAAATTTAATGTATTCATATTGGATTTGTATGCCTTGGAGGTTTAAATGAAATAATATGGAAATCAAATTGAATTTTCAATTCAGCGAATTAAGCACCAACGAGATTGAATGGCCGGTAAGGTGTACCTTACATCTGATTAGATGAACATTGACTGATAGGATTGATTGTTGGGGAGGGAGGAGCAAAGTGTGGTTGCATGATTTTTTATTTTGTCGGGTTGGTTGTTTTGTCTAAACTAGTTTTAGTTGTAGTTTCGTTTACATATTACAGGAATCACAATCGCAATTAGAAACAATTACGTTTAGTTCAATATTATTTAAAAGTTTTGTTTTTTTTATTGTTGTTGTTGTTCTTGTTTGTTTGTTTATTTGTTTGTTCTTCTATATTCTATTACCACTAAGTATTCTATGGAGATACAATAACATTTTATGTGATTTTGTTAACTTGTCTTTCATGTGGTTGTTGTCTTTTTGTTTAATGAAATCATGTTTTACATGGACATACAATTACATACAAATGTGTCTGGGTGTGAGTTTGTGTGTGTGTGTGTCTGTATGTGGAGTGGTGATACGTCATATTATTTATCTTATTCCGATATCTGATCTATTTCTATACAAACCTAACATTAACTAATGGATAGACTTTTTTGTAGAAGAGTTTTGTGTATGGCCACCACTAGTGTTCGATCGATAGCTGGAAAAGAGTCGTAGCCGAGTTAAGGTTTTGAGCAAATGGTGGAGCATTCATCGAGTTGACTTTGCAATAATGTGTGTGGAACTTTTTCTTTTTTTTGTTGTTATCATTGTTAACATTGTCAATACTCATGCAAACCTTTTCCAGAGTTAGGACAAGGTGGTTGGCAGTAATTTCTCATTTCTCGTTAGATCAAGATTAATTGATGGATTAGAACTATATGGAGGACTGATCTGGACCTCGACCAAATTCTATTCATTAACTGTTTTTTTGCAGGTTACAACTTTGAGTTGGTAACACTGCTTTATTTGACAACAGATTTAACAGCTCATTAGTTTGGTTTGCCATTTCGTCATGAAAGGACGTACAAGAGAGCAGCGCTTGCAAATTGTAGTCGTGAAATTGTCGCATTTGGAGTGAAGGCAATCCACAAGCTTGTGACCCTACATCATTACAACCACAGGAAATTACTGCTGGTGAAGTCGTTGGTCGGTATGTATTCAAATACGTTGCGGCCACATGGCCTAAATCATAGAAGGGGTAATTTTTGGTCCCTTAAAGGGGCACTTCATTTTATCTGGCTTAAGTTTGTGATGTTGGCTTTCATAGTAAAATCTTATTATATGGACCGTTCGGACTTTTGAATTTTAAGTTTTTTTTTTTGTAAGACAACCGAAAATACGTTTCGGTGAAGCCCAACAGAGTCGCCATGTTAGTTAAGGTCTTGTCGTTAACGACTGACATACGACTGATTGTCAACAGGCATAGAGTCTACGACGAAACGATTGATCAACGTTGGTAATTGCCTATTATTAACAATTGCTCTGGCTTGATTACGTAGAAAATGGCTAATGGCTTAAGTCAGTTTTCAAAAAATAGGAACCTACATCGAAAACGTGTACTTGAATGAAATCTGACATTGATTCAAATAAATTTGAATGGCTTGGAAATATGACAACCTTTTTCAATATGTTCATATTCGAGCTGAATAAGATATGTATGTATATCACACTATGGAAACTTAATGCCAACAAGGTGAACAAGATTAGTAGTCTGAGGAGTCTTTGGCCCGACAAACAATCGAACGAACACTAATGATCCTCTGTCAAGGGGCATTTTGTTGCATTTGGAATTGTGAGTATGACATCAACACGGACATGGATGGTGTGGACTTAAGACTACTTTCTTATATTAAGTTGTTTATCCGCTATCATCGGCATCGCTGTAACTGCTTAGGTTTTGGCCATCTCGCTCCTCCAGTAGGCTGCGATTCAGTTCTTGTATGCGGGCGGAAAGTGCTCGGCGGCGTGGCGTACCGAATGATGGAATCGGTGGCGGCTCAATCAATGTATTCTTTTCGCCTGCATGCGGGACATGTTCGGCGATTCAAGACAAACAAAAAGGATGACAGAACAAGAGTGGTTTCATAGATCGACAGAGTATATAGTTTGGCCGATTCGTAGTCAGATGGAAGGGATGACATGGTGATGTTATCATGTTCAGTTGAGTAGGGATTTGGTGTGGATTTCGCATCGTGGCAAAGTGATGGTCAGTGATAATATGACATGGTTCGGGTGAGGTATGGTGACAGTTTGAATGGGTGACAAGTGGTTGGTGGTGGTGTTGGTAGTGTGTGTGTGGTTATAGCGTTTAGAGCAACGGTTTTTTTTTTTTGGTTTGGAAATTGAAGAAAGAAACGAGAAGAGAAATTGAATTGTATACATCTATGAAATAATACTTATCAGACAATTTCTAGTTATTATTGTAATTGTAGCTGGCTGGATTGATTGTTCGGCTGTTTTGTAAGAATACTAGGCAAAGAAAATGTCGTATTTGCTAAAACTTTCAACTATAAACGAAAATTCTAAACAATATGTATGTAGGCATGTATGTATTTGTACAATTGAAATATATTCAACATATGTATGAAACCAAAACGAAAAATAGGCTAAAAAGCTAAAACCAAACATTGTTTTTTTTTATTATTTCTAACTGATGGCAAAGGACAATACGGCCTGGAACATTGTCTCATGGGGAGATGTTGTCCTCGGCCATATTGTTTCTGCGGTGTACATACAACCAAAGGATGCTAAATTCAAAAACAAAATTGCATGCAATTTCTTCCCAGTCTAGTTTTCTAGTTTTTGTTTGGAATTTTTTATTAAAATTTGCTTTCTTTTACAAAACTTATTATTATTATCATTAGTGTTGTTGTTGTTGTTGTTGACATGTTTTTGGAATTACATACATAATTTATAATCAGCACTTGAACCAAATATATTTTCAAAGAAGAAGAAGAAACAAAAAAACGTAACACAACTAAATTGAAAAAGAAAATGTTCAAATAGTATTTTTTAGATACATATACAGGATATAGCTAAGCTAGTACAAACTTGTATTCAAATACGGATACTCATATTGACCGTGTGACTTTCTAAGTGACGTCATCAAAACATACAAAGAAAGATGTCATATTCAGCGATGCTCCTCGCTCATTCAACTTGAAACGGGGGAAAACTCTATTGGGTCGACTGTACGGCCCAGACACACAAGAATACTTATAGACAAAAAAAAAAAACATACAACAAGAACGTACGTTCGTTAAATGCTATCTGGAAGAGAACTATATATGTATGTATGTATATGTGTATGAATTCATGTTAACTAGAATCGATCAGAGGTAAATACGATGAAAAACTGCTTACGGATGAATTCGTAACAGAAACAACAACTACTCCTGTATGATAAAAGTAATGTGATTATAGGTTAACATAAATTAAATATGATAGTCATGGTGATACTAATCGTCCTTCTACAACGAACTCTAGTCTCTCAAGTGAGGACTGGCGGGGTTTCAGACTCGACACCCTCTGCTAACGTAACGGAGTTGCAAATGTTAACAAATGACTAAAAAGTTGTGTTCGTAGTGAGAATGTGAAAAATGTGTTTTAATTGTCAAAAGTAATTAGAAAACTAAAGTGTTGCTTCTTTACTGACATTTCCTTTAAAACAAATCATCGACCTGAAATATAAATAAGTGGACAATTCGTCAGTGAAAGCTTCACTGAGTTTAGACGGGCCCAATCACATATGTATAAGCTAAACATTTGAAGGAATTCCCCCATGACATTGGCAGTAAGAGGAAAATAATTAAGTAATCCGTACTTTAATTAAGCCGTAGCGGGTTTCCTTAAACCAAGTTAAAAAAACTTGATTTAAGTACGGATTTTTGTTGCTCGGAATTCTTAATTTTATCCATAGTTGAGCCCGAATAGGCTTCGTTTTTAGGATAAATAGATAGAATTTCTGTGTAGAGGGTCAAATTTATTTGACGATACAAATTAGCACCGTGGATAGATTGTTTGGATTCAAGAGAACTCTCTTTTGATTTGGGTACCCAGATCGGGTATCCAACATTTACGTTAAACATCGTATTTACTCCACTCTACAGTTGACGCCATAACTACGATTATCCTGTTTATCCAGGAGTTACTGGAATATCACCTATTGAAAAATTAAATTCGTCAGGAAAGTGAATATGTAGTGGACACATAAATTGTTATATGTTTGAAGGATATTCTGCAGTGAACTGCGTACTATAAAACGGATAAAGCAACAGTATTTTTAGTAATTCGCTTTTAGGCGGATGTAGATGGTGTAAATAATTACGAGATCAGATGAGGTGAAGTATTTCTTGGGCCGCTTTTAAAAGCCTGAACACTTGAATACTTCTTTGGACACTGCGAATATATGGCTAGCCCAGCGAGCATCACCCTGTAGCCCAGCACGTCAAGAGTATCTGTTACGTCGATATCCACACCACCCATAGAGATTGACGACGATGCTCGATCAGTGTCAAATCATATTGATCTTGCGTACCAAAATATATAAGATACGAATCAAGATGAACGGCAAAATCATGTAGAAATTGTCAACATTTATATTCCGTTGTATTTAAAATCCATCCATCCAAGTTGAGAGAAATTCTTAATTGAATCAGGCATAACAGGAAACTGCGAATACACCGAAGGTCTGTCATAGGTCATATTTGCGACATATTTTTGAATCGAATGCATTCGATTGAAATAGTTATTTTTATTTCCAGAGCCATACAGAGGTCAGACGTCCTAAGCACAAATTTTTTTTTAAAACAAATACTGTTTAAATACCCTCTTGGAAATGTTCAGCAAACCACATGGGACGTCTGCCCTCTGTATGGTCTTTGTCCGGGCTCATCAATGTGCTTCATTTAAGTAATCAGTCACATTGGAAATACTGAATGCTGAATTATGTGAATCTCAATTTGTATAAAAATTAAGAAGGAAATTTACATTTAGAAATTAATTGTGTAGACAACACAGTTCTAAAGAAATACATCACAACCAAACAATTTCCAAGCAATTGTTTGAGTCTGAAAAAACCGAATTTTTTTGGAATTCAAAATTTTGTATGTTTATACGGCACCAACACGGTCACACTGGACAAATATTTGTTTAAAAATATTTCCGTTAGTAATTGTACAAAGATTTGCCAAAATAACACAAGGTCGATTTTGTGGTCACACTACGAGCAAATATTTGCCCGTTTTGATTGTTAAAACAACTGTAAATAGTGAGAATAGAAGTTGGGGAAAACTTGTTTGCCGTGTGGTCACACTTGAGCAAATATTCCACAACAAACTGTCAAATGACAGAAATTTATTTGATAACAAACTTGTGAGAACAATTATGAAGGAGAACGATAGTTTTCTTAATTTTATATTGTGGAGCACTGAAGTAATTTTCTTTATGCAAATTACGTCAAATGTAGGGCAATATTATTATGCGCAATGTTACGTCAAAATTTGTAAACAAAAAAAAAACTTAAAACAAAAATATAAAAAAATTCCCCTAAAATAGAAAAATACGTAATGTCAACAAACAATTTTACTAGATAAAAAGTTGGCCTTTTATCTGTAGATTACGTTTTCGTTATACGCTTCACGCAAAAAATGTTGACCCGCCCTAATGTATATAACATTTTAGGAATAACATTGGAGATCAGAAAAGCGAACAACATCGCCGAGAAATAACCATATAAAATTGTGTACGGGAGGGTTATTACTTACTTAGTATGATAAGTAAGTCTATTCTACCCAGGACTAGAGTAGTGAAAAAAAGAATAACTGCCGGTTTCCGTAAAACGAATTCGCTCGATACAAATGGTCAAAATTGAATGCGCAATAAAACGGATATTTGTCAGTAATCAGAGCTCATCTTTTTTTTGACCTGTATTCCATATGTCGATAAATAACATATATCTGAAAACCTGAATTGAATGAAGTATGAAACGAATTCTATAACACTTTCAAAATTGACGATTTATAACGAATGAAAAAATTGTTTTATGCAAACCGGTAGTAAATAAAAATGTATTGACGCATGTGAATGTTATTCGTGGTTTTCAGGATAATGTATTTTTCATATTTTTCAAAATTTGATTTTGTATAAAATTTTACATTAGGGTCACGAAAACAAGTAGATGCCTATACTCGATTTCAGAACACCAAAGCTTTTTCTGATCCTGATTTTGATCCCTCACTGTTCAAAAAAGTTTTGATCTTCTAAAATCGTCTTCGGATAAGCTACAAACAGAGCGGTGTCCGCTTGACGAATGACGTTTCATGGAGGAAAATGGGAAGATCGGTGTGGAAAATTCTGAAAGACAATCACGTTTAACTAGAGGCGAATTATGTTCGCGGACATTTTTATGTTCTATTGACTGTTTACTATTTTATGAATTCTTTTTCACAACGTGTGACTTTAAGTTTCACAGTTTGTGATAATTTTTTATAATAGCAACACAATATTTTGTCGAAAATAGTAGTTTTAAAAGCGATATTTTGCTCAGTATCAAAGACTATACAAAGGGCAGACGTATAATTGGCATGACAAAATATTGGAAATGTTCAGCAAACGACTTAGGTCGTCGTTGGTCGCCGCACACGCTCAGCAATCCAACGGAGAGCAAATGAGACTGACAATGAGCGTCGTCAAGGTTGGAATGGGAAAATTGCATGCAAATTTCTCCCGAATAAAGAATACAGGCGAGATCGAAAAAATATTCGTGATCATGGGCAAAACAGATTCCTACATGCCTCAATTTCATATGAGCGATCGACAGTCAAATACAATCCAACGGTCGATACGCTGCAGACACTGTTTGCCTTAAAATTTCGACAAGAAAAACCTGTACCATGATGTGTGGGTGGAAATGTTATATAGCCATAATTGAAACTGCCACCAGAGCATATATCCAAATCTCGACTTTGCTTTCGTGGGATTCATTTATTGCGCTTTGGGAATTTCTTTCATTGATGGGTAAGTAAGGAAATATGTAGATAGGTATATCGGGAGCCGGCTCTCCACAGTGCGGACTTGCCTGGCCTGGTAGTTGTGGAATAACATGACAATTATAAGAACTCAATCCTATAACTGTACACGGTGTGGAGTAGTGTGTTTTATGAGTGGCTTGGATGACATTCAGGTAAAAACCCATCTGGCCACCTTTGAATTCGCAAGGATCCCGGATGTCGCACTAATAATGGGGGAGACGTATAAATGATTTTAAAACGTCAAACATTAAACAGTTACCATTTTTAAAACTTTCACATTTTGTGAAATCTTAAGGGCTGCCGGACACAGTAGAAACTCGACGATCTACAGGTAGGGTTCGTTCGATTTTTAAACGAGATAAAAAAACGTCAGCTGGTCCTTGAGATTTTACCAATTGCTAACCAAACGGCTATCAAGTAGAATTAGATTGTTGGAAAGTCAGGAACTAGTCCTTACGAATAGACGGAAACTGTTCTTGTGGTCACAGAATTTTATAAATCGAATATGTTTTCTTTTATTGAAGTCTGACATCCGCGTAGAATTTTGTCGTCTCCTAAATGATGACCTCTCGAGTTGAGAGGACTGGAATGTTTGGATTGGAGCCCTACAGCGGCATTGATTTCCTGTTTACATCTCTCTTCTGTCGTGCGTGACGTGTCGGCTGTAGGAGTGTGTGTGTGTGTGTGGTAGTCGTGAGTGGAAATGCGTGACAAATCAATGACATACCATGTGATGAGCCGTGTCGATTGGTGGGTGTGGGGTGAGTCTACATAAATACATACACATGAGTGTATGTATGTATTTCGGCATGTGGGTGTACTGTACATATGTAAGTTGTGGATTTCATGTAAATAATATATGCGGGTTTTTGTTTTGGAGAATTGTATGTACATGTGAGGTCTACACTCTATTCGAAAGCCATTGATTGCTTCAGTAATTGATGTAATTAAATACTTTCGTACAAGAGAATGAAGAAGGAAAACCAAGAAAAAACCAAAAAAAAAAAAAGAAATTCAACAAGAATTGGAATTCGTATTCACCTGACAGCTTGGAACTTAGGGGCTGTTTTCCTATATTTGTCGCTGTCTGTCTGGTTTTACCTTTCGGATGAACGACGTTCGTTTGCTTGCTCCCTAGAAGAATACACATACACAGATATTCACAGTTGAAGACTTCGGTGGTAAGAATGGCTAGACACGTTGGCTTATAACTCATGTTCAACGCAATTTAATTTTACTACTTTTTGTCTTCTATATGTGTGTGTGTGTGTGAGAGTTCGTGAAAGAGAGTGTTAGTTGAGTTGGCTTAAATTGATTGCATTTTACGATAATTCTGTAAACTTTTGCTAAACTTAAAATAAAGCAATTTGGTTGATTGTTTCCTCTGCTTGTATGTATGTGTGTGTATGCGGATGTTCGCCGTGTCCGGATCCATTTCCGTTCCGTTCCACTTTCGTCTGTCGGAATGTGCGTGTTAGTGTAGGTATATATATATATATATATATATGTACAGATTAATGTGGGTATGGCTTGCTGTTTGTAATCACATCAACAACAGCTTAATACTGTTATGTACTACAGGTATCTATGAGCATTTAACTACATGTATCAGTGTGAGATATGTTGTTGTTGTTTTCTTTTGTGTCATTTATTTACATTTAAACAAATTGAATGGATTTGCTAAAAGAAACAAGGCAAAATAACGGCTATCAATTGCTTAAACACACAGCTATCCAAAGGTTTATGTCCCTTCCTCTATCTAAGTTGATGTAATTCCATGTAAATCGTTTAAATGCCAACAAATTCTAATTGCCTACGAACAAACCTAAAAGTTCTTAGATGTTCTGCATTACAAAATTGCATTTATTAGGTGACACTTTCTATATCTAAGTACTAGTACACATAATTTTGGATCTACTCCGTTGGCTAAGTACTATCGTGATTTAAACTGAATTTAAGTTTTTGTTGATTGATTTTGTATTTCTAATCACAATCAACTAAGCTCAAAACTGTTTCTACGAATCAAGTGTTTTTCTGGTAATTTGGAAGAGAAGCAAGCGCCTGGGATTAGGGACACTCAAACCGTATATGAGTCATTTCATGCCAACCACTGGAAATATTAAACATTATGAAGTTCGAAACAGTGCTGATGATAACACAGGTCAATTGTCCTGTCCAATATTCCATCGAATGCGGAATAGTCGAAAAAATAACGTGAAAATGTCTTTGTGTTATAATTCTTTTTACTGTTCTAAGTAGTCACGGAAATATTAGTTCATTGTGTAAAGGGCATTTTGAGGATTTCACCACTTCCAAAATGTAGCTGCTAAAGAAGGTGCTGAAGACCTGCGCTTGCAGATCGACATCTAACGGAAATTGCTATTTCGGCTATTGATGTGGCAACACTGACACTTTTTTGTGTGTTTCTGATAAAAGTGTTTCCGTTGAATAATTAAAATAATATAAAATTTGTGTGGTGGATATTGATCATCCAAATTTTTAGAAAATATATGACAATTATTAAAACCTCAGCTAAATGAACTTTGGCAGGCGAAACTAATTACAGCTTCAATAAATTTACCCGGCTGCATCGTAATTTTATTTGTGGAAGTTGGTGAACCAAAATAATTTTGATTCTGCTTCTTTTTTCGTTGAAACGATTAAAAAAATATTGAACGATTTAACTGCTGTCCAACTTTGACTGAAAAAATTAATTTGAAGTTCAACTTCTGTTGAAACGAGAAACGAAGATCAACCTTGACGCATTTATTGGGCCTAAGAATCATCAACGGCCTGGTCGACATACCACGTCAATGGCGTTGGAGAATTCAAATCTGATCAATCGTTGTTGTACCAACTGGAGGTCACTCGGACCATGTAAATGTGCAAAAAGTTTTGTTAAGGGTAGTTTAAGCTCCTTTTGTTTCATAATCAATTTCTGCGATTGAATTGCTGGCTAATGACAACTGGTCCATGGTGGCCAACTTCAGGGCCATAGACCAATTATTGTGATCTTTACTGTGTTTTTAGCCGACTCTTTTACGAACCGGATTGAGTGACGGAGTGCAAAATAAAATGCATAAGAACTGTAAGTAGTATTGGTCGGTTGGAATAACCCTCAAAACTCTACATGTATTGTAGATCGAGTTTTGAGCTATTACATTTGTTTGTGGTTACGGTTTACTTTATTGTGTAGTTTAAACGAACTCTGATGATTATTTATGCGATATATTTTCTATAGGGAACTGGGGAACAGGAGAACATGGCAAATATGTTTATATTTAACCGAAGTTCGAGTGGAATTTATATGGGATTTAGTTTTAGCTCCTATATGGGTGATACCAAAAGGTTATGGTGCAAAATCAAAGCCAGTTACGGAATCATTACTCTCAAATGATGACCGATTAAAATGTGCATTTCTTTCCTGAATTTATTTATTGAATGCCAAACTTCGTGGTCCAATGCTCTCGGAAATAGTGAAGCTATACCTATTGTGATCACAGCGAACGGAGCTAATCTACATAAGGATTATTTATTTTACTAAGTGTTGCATTCTGCGACATTAACAAATTTGTGGTAAGTAATACTATTTTTCTTATAGATCTTGTCGAGTACGTCCAGAATCGGTTTGCGAAATTTCCAAAATACCCCAAAAATTCTGATAGCTAATTAAAAAAGGCGGTTTTACGTACCTTTTGGCACATACAAGTCTTTCTCAGCGGATTTAAGAAGAATTGACTTAGTTATTTTGAAAAATATTCAGTTTGTTTAAGAAAACTTGAACAATCTTTGCGAGCAAACACAATTTTCTATTTTTAAAGATATTGGGGATTTTTCAACTTTAGGTCTACAATATTTGAATTTATTTCAACTCCATATCAGAAAAACGCATTGATTTGCTGAATAAACAAAAAACCTCTCCAAGAAGTAATTCTAATGAAAACATTAGAAACTCAGTCAATAAACGTGATTTTAAAAGACGTTATACGGTTTGCTCAACAAAAAAATGTGTAAAACCATCGGCAAATACTAAAAAATGGCAAACAAATTTAGGATAAATGTGTTTCCTGGACAAATACACACACAATTTCCCAGTTTTTAAATTTGATAAGAAACTGAAAATCGGTTGAGATTCGTGGTGTTTTGTAAATTTCTTGTGCTCGACTAGACCTACACACAAAATACTATGACTTACCAGTAATGTCCACTTCATTTTTTTTTGTAGCACTGTGTTATTTTTGTTCTAGTGTTATCCTTACACATTACAACTCACGGATGGGACATCTGGCATACTGATTTCGGGACTAGTGCTAGGCTAGATCTATTATAGTCTCCATTAACATGGCCTAGGGTTGCCTTGGAGGTCTAGCCTAAAACGTGTTTTAAACTGTTTTAATGTAAACCTTGGATTTCTGTGACCTATCCTGTCCGAATAGTGAGTAAAACTATTCAGTGCATTTGACTCTATGGTAATTTCAGTGCTAATACATTCTACAGCTTCACAATATTGAGGTTTCGAATGCGCCAAAGAAACTTAAGAGATTATAGACAAAATAAAAAAAAATAAAATTGGGAATTTCTATCATTAACTGATTTGCTTGCTTGTTCTAAGACTAAAGAAAACTAAATCAATGCGAAATGAAATTGTTTAAAACCATTTACTTTTCATTTCAATAACTCAGAAGGCAAAGCTAGAATAAAAGAAAAAGAAAAAAGAAGAGAACCAAGAGAAACCGTCAAACGGTCGAGTGCGATGAGAATTAAAAAGTCATGCATTTTCTACCGCGTACTCGTGCATGAGATGAACGAACGGCGAGGAAGACAATCAAGGCAAGATGATAACTAATTAAAGGCGAAATAAATAAGCACAAATCGTTTCAATTTTAGAGGGACACAATGAGAGGGGGAACTCAGTAGGGGTGGGAGGGGGGAGACAGACAAGCAAATAAAAGCGTAACGGATGTGATGATAAAAAATACACATTTACACAGTTCAGTTATCGGTTATTGGTTATTTGATCAAATGGAAAATGTGTGTTTTTCTTCTCTCGGGTATTTGTGTGAAATAGGGGGAGGTTTTCTTTTATAGATATGACAATAGATATTTAATATAGTATGTGATATAGATTGGATATATTGAGACTTACCTGTGTCGACGATGACATCGATGAGATCCATGGATTTGGCAAAGGCATCTTTCAGATTGATATGATGGAAAGAAACAATGCTACCCTCTCGTTTGGCACGATCGAGCGCCTCACGGCGTTTGAGCGCCTTCTCGCGTCTCATCTGATTCTTATAAAATTCAGCGAAATTGTTAACTATGATGGGAATAGGCAAAGCGATTACCAGAACACCGCATATGCAACACACAGTACCAATAACCTTTCCCAGTGCAGTAGTGGGATAGATGTCCCCGTAGCCAACAGTTGTCATTGTAATACCCGCCCACCAAAATGTTTCCGGTATTGAAACGAATTTTGTATCCTTTTCATCCTTTTCGGCAAAATATGCCAGCGAAGAAAATATGAGAACGCCCATAGCCAGGAACAGCATTAGTAGACCGAGTTCCTTATATGAATTGCGTAGCGTAAAGCCTAACGACTGCAGGCCCGTTGAGTGACGGGCCAGCTTAAGGATTCGCAGGATGCGCATGATGCGGAATACTTGCACCACCCGGCGCACATCCTGGAACTGGTCCGTTGCATTCTTGTTTGTCTCCAAGAGGAACAGTGAAACAAAATAGGGGAGTATTGCCAATAGATCGATTATATTTAGGCCGCCTTTGAAAAATTTCCACTTGTCTGGCGACGCACTAAACCTAAGTATATACTCTAGTGTAAACCACGATATACAAACGGCCTCAACCATAGCCAATTGTGGATTATCAGTTGGTGTACCCGTATCAACGTCATAATGTTGTAATTGTGGTAGGGTGTTCAACGTCAGGGCTATGGTAGACAGGACTATAAACAATATGGATATCACAGCGATAACCTGCATAGATCAATACAGAGAGAGAGAGAGAGATACAGACATATTTAATCAAATTTGTTACAACACAAGCGATACAAGACACCATTAATCTTAACTATTTATATCTACAAATACCCTACACATACACATCTAGTTAAGTAGCGGGGCCGATCTACTCAATGGGAGGGATCTGCTAAACTTAAACACTTACACTACCCTACCCTACCCTACCGTACGACGACGACGAGTGCTAAACCTCACGCAAGGGACAGACTTGTTCTTGTATTTTCTACTCGCATATACACACACACCTATCCCCCTTTTTACTGATTACGTTTCTTTAATATTACTTTAAAATGCATGTCATTTTAATTCGTTTTCTTATTTTTCTTATTCTTTTTTTTCCGGTTTTCAAGTCAAAAGCGCTGCAGATTGTTGTTGGATACTTTGTTGCAAAGATGCATCTTAATATGTTAACATATGTTCAAAATATTTTCGTAATATTTTCACTTGTACATTCGTTAGTCGCTGAAAACGGGTAACGGGGTGTTGGGGTGTGGGGGGCAAACATAAATCAGGGGGAGGGGCGGGGGATTTCGAGTGAAAAAATCTAAGAATATCTTCAATTGAACTAAAGAAAAAAAAATATATATAAACAAGTTTTCAATATCGTTGTTTTCATTTATTTTTTTTTTTTTTGTTTGTTATGTGTGCGAGGGTTGACTTTGGAATTTGAACTGAATTTTTGGACCTGATCGTGGATTTTGGATTATTTCGTTTCTTTTATATGTAAATAGGTCTCCTAACGCCATGAAAAAAATGACAATATGTAAGTAATTGAGAAATGAAAGAATAAAAGAAAAATTAATTAAGAACAACTGAAGAGAATTGAAATTAAGATCATTCGTAAGAAATCGGATATAATTATTCCGTGTTGCAAGTATTATAAACGAAGTACATGTAAATGCCGTTTACACAGTGCGCACGTAGATATGTGTTAGTTTAGTTATTTATTTATTAATTACAATACAAAGTAAATGTATACGGTAATTCTGTGTCCAAGGGTAAACCAGGTGACACAGACCATTTGACTAGATTTTTGCAGCGACAGACCAAAGCCTATTGTGGAAATCGCCCCCACAACCCCCACGCTGATAGGGTTAATTTATTAAGTTATTCTAACGGCTCAAGCGGCCATTTAACACTGAACGGATGGGAGTCCCTGGGCAGCCGAGTACTCAAGATAAACCGTAACTAATTCGATGTTAACGACGTAAAATTGTTCTTCTTTTTGGCAGATTCACATGGTACAAACAAACTGACACGATTTGGGTTTCCATATGAAGGGTGTTTTTTTAGACGTGTGGTTTTCGAGAAGAATTATAGCGGATATAATTTAATGTTATTATAAAGAAAAGGGTTTGCCATTAAGTTTCAAAAATAACATCGCGGCTGACTCGAATAAATTCCAGTCGAGAGGCTCAAATTCCGACCAATTCTTGCTGCATTTGGAGCCGTACGTCAGCAATAACGCGCGAATATTCTCTTAGAAGGCTTCAATCGTATCGGGCTTATCTGCGTAGACAAGCGACTTTACATATAGTCCAGCGTTGGAGACCCGTCACAGGCCCACGACGGGATATAATGCGCTTACCAAAAGTTGTCTTCAACAAATTGATTGTTTCGTTGGTTCTATGGATTGTAGCGCAGTCAAAGGTCGTCCACAGCAACATCCTCCAATTCAGGCAAAAAAAAACCAGTTTAATCACGGCTCCATAGCGTTCCCCACTGACTGTAACATTATGGCCAGCTTCATTTTTGAGGAAATATGTACCAATGATTCCCTCTGCCCATAGAGAACATCAAACAAAGACTTTTTGGGGTTGTAACGGCGTCTCAACAATGGGTTGTGGATTTTCCTTACTCCAAATTCCACAATTTTTTTTTATTAACATACCCATTTAACCGCATATTCGCTTCATCTCTGGACAAAATTCTTTTTGTGATAATCGTTATCGGTGGTTATTTTGTTTTGGGAACATTCACCGAACGTGCGACGGGCTTGATGCCCGTTCGGCTTCAATTTCGATTTTGTAAGCTCGCAAACCAAAATCCTTTAGCAAAATCTTCCATAAAGTGGATGGGAACTGCTCCAAATATTGTGCGTGATGGCGGATGGACTCATTCGGGTCGTCTTCGATACTCTGCTCCACAGCAGCAATAGCGCCTTATCCACTAGAGTAAACTTGGTGTGAAACTGATACATGGTTCCTCGAATTACCGACTCTGCTGGGCGATTATGTCGACCGAATATTGGAGGCTGCGCGCGATGCGTCGCTCGAACCTAACTATTGTTTTGGCAATAAATCTGCACGATTCAAGTGACAATTGTTAAAAAGACCAACTCCGAAAAAAGTGTGTCCTGATTGGTGAGATTTCATTGAAATCTCGAGAAATGTTCACATTAGGCAAAGATTCGTTTCATTACAGATATTATTGGCTGTATTGTGGCCCTGAAGGCAAAAGCGGGAATATAAAAATCATCTGCTCCTTCATTTCATGGTACAGCAAATTTCCTTCATTCACTTCAAAGTTTGAAATTATTCATGGTGGTGATAAATGATTTTCAAGGATGTCCTTACGTCCTTTTGTTTAATCTTACATATTTCCTCCAATATACTATTATGGGGCAGGCAGAGAACTTTTCTGAAATTTGTCTGATGTAATTTATATAGTAAGGATCGGAATAAACAAATAATTCGTTTACAGAGCAGTTTAAGATGTCAGATGTTGTTTTGCCGGGTTTCATCATTACGATTTGCTAGAACTCGCAGAGCTTTAGTTGTTTGTACTGGTTTGGTTTGGGCTGATACCAATGAATTGAGTTCCTGTGTGACATCGGCCTATCTTTTAGGAGAAATTTATTATTTCCATTTCTTCTGTGCGACCGTCATACCACGAAGTATAAATAGCAAGTAGACTAATTGTTCTAGAAGTTAAAATACATGTATACATTATTGTGGCAGTTTACATCGATTCGTTGCTCAGAAGAGTGCAATGTTGCCAGGCCATTTACGACTAATTTAGTCTTTTATTACCAACCCTGCGAGATTATTTCTCAAAAATTATTTCGCGTTCATGAGGAGTATAAAGCTGCATAATTTATGTTTAACACCAGTGACGAAGACCGGTGGCGCAATTTGCAAACCACATTTGGGCCACCTTGTTTCCTCATACATGTTAGGTTGCGGGCATATGACTTACTATGTATTTAATATTTCTGTTAATTTGTTCACGAATACAATCATTGTTGGTAATTGAATTTATAATCAGCCGCTGGGATTGTTTCTTTTCTATAGAAACACCAATAAGACTAAAAACAAAGTAACTCTTTCTCTGAAGTCGATTCCAATATTACTGTCAATTCCAAGATATTTGTGTTAAAGTCAGGGCTGTGGAGTCAGAGTTGTACAAATTTGCCCAGAGTCGGAGTCTGGAGTAGAAAATGCTTGTTCGTCTTCGCGTACGAGTTTCATTTACTTGCATTTTCCATAAAATAAATAAATATTTTTGGTTTTACTGAGACTACGTATTGTGTTCAGAGTGTTGAACGATTGTTCTCAGCATTGAAACGGCTTGAAAGGTCAAATTGCTCAATATTACATATTTTCTTATTTTTTCTTCATACAATTTTTCTTAATGTAATTCACAAAGTCTACGGCGCACAGGCGGAGATATATTGCAAATGTTTGGTCGGGCTATCTCAACATGATTGTGTACTTCGTGTTTTCGCACGGAGGACGTTAATTTCTGATTTGCAGTGAGGTTTCACATCGTCGCTTTCCGAGCGATAAAAATACATAATTAAAAATATATTTGCAACCGGCAATTTTAAATATCCGATTTCTCAGCGAACTTCAGAATTTATGTCATCGGGGTGTATTGTAAACAATATTTGTGGTATTCAAAGAACGAATTCTCTTTGGGTCGTAGTCCACAGTGATGGATGTGTACTAAACGTATGTTTTGTTTACCCCTGTTAAGGAGAAATCCGTAAGTGTGTGTGAACGTCTAGAAGTTTTCACTAAAGAGGTGTGTGTAATGTGGAGAGTCGTGTGGAATGGTGTGGCGTTGGTTTGGTGGAAAGAGTATAAAAATGCTTTGGACTTTTGGTCCTAACTAAAGGAAGACAATTAAATAAGTGTTCACTGTTACAATAACAACTAAAATAGGTCGTCAATAAACATAAACTTAAAGGATAAACTTAAAACATTTAAATATTTCACAAACAATAGACAGTGGTGTGGTTGGTGTTGTTGGTGGTTGTGACGACACCGTCAGTACTGGATACAATGTTTAAGTTAGACTAATACAAAGACAATTTGGACAGGTTTTTACAAAATGAAGACAAACAGACAGATGGAAACAAAAAAAAAAAAGAAATGAATAAACGAAAACCAATCGAAAGATTGAATGACAGTCTAGAGCGCATTTTCTGGTAAAACAAAAAAGAAATTATAAATAATTAAACTACATTGGAAACAGTACTAAATGTTCTTTCGTTCGGTTGTACAAGGATGTGTAAGAGTTGTAGTTGTTGTTGTTTGTTCTTCTTGTGTTACGGCAGTTCTATGGTACACACATCAAAAAGAAACCAAAAAAAAAAAACGGAAAACAAAACGTATAACCAACCAAATAAAATAAACAAAGAAGACGTAGAATATTATATATATATATATAGAGAGAGAGGGAGAGAGAGAGAGAGAGAGTGGAGGAGCAGGAGCAAGAAGAAACTATTTATTCTTCTACATTGTTTTACTTAAAAAGGACGAAATTATAAACTATACGCAAAAAACATTGTGGGCTCCCCATCCGCATGTATGTTTGTTTGGCCACATTTCCAGACGAGATCTCGTCCTTTGCTTGATGGATTTTGTTGTTGTTTTTGGTTTTTGTGGGGCTTGGTGGGGAGCACACAATTTTTTTTGGGTGTCGTTGTTTTAAAACTACTACGAGCATCTACAAATCCGGGTCTGCAGTCGATTTGATAATGATTTTTAACAATGATTGCCATTGATTTGGTTGTTTGATTAAAAGATAGCATTGTTTTATTGTTCTTGATTGATTGACATCAATATTACTTTTTTTCTTTTGTTTTTGTTGTTTTGTTAAAAAACAATAATGTTTTGCTTGATTGGAAAAAGAGTGTTGTTCGGGTTTTGGTGATACTAATGTTCTGTTGTGGTTACATTGTTTTAGTTTTTTATTGTTTTTACGAAAAAGTAAAAAAACGACAGAAATGAAGGGAAAGTAAAAAGAACTTTCTAGAGAAATTCAACAAAGAAACTTAAAACTGAGGGAAAACAATTCCAAACCATAAAAACGAAGACATTATCTTACAAAAAGGTCAACTTGATAGAAATTAAAATGAATAAAACAAAAAACGGCATAAGAAACAGAAGAAGTCTCAACACACTTTATAGCCACATTCTAATGGAGGGAACGAACGAGTGGAAACAGAAAAGGAAAAGGAAAAGAAACCCATAAAACCAAAGGACATGTAGTTAATTAAGAGATATGATATCAATTTATGTAGGTATTATTAATAATGTTTATAACAAACAGCTCATTTAACAACATTGACAAAACTCTTTTAAAAAAAGGAAATCAAAATAGGATTATGAGTAATGTTCGCTTTTCACTCTCACATCATCATCATCATCGTTTTGAAACCAGTGTGAATCTATAAAAACGAAAATCTAACAAAATCAAAAGTAATACAAAATAACAAAAACCATAAAAAAAAAATCTTAATATTACTACGGAAAACGAAGGGAAATGAAGGAGATAGACTAGATATTCCATAAAACAGATTCGAGCGGCTGCCGATATTTTGATTGCAATCAAGCTATGCATGGATGGACAGCTCACAGCTGATAGAGTTCGTAAGAAAAATTAGAACTCCAATATTGTTAGTCAGCTAAGGCGGGCGCAAGGCAGTCTAGAATAGTCGTAGTCGGGCATGAGTCAAATCCGACAATTCGTCTTTCTCCACCTAACCTTACTACGGTTTCATATCGTGGACTGACGATAAATATAAAGGATCGAACTATATTGTTACATAATTCTCATGGAAATATTCCAACTGATTTTAGGTCCAACCGGTCAAACAGCGGAATATATCCAGAATATGAACCTATACAAATATACTTCCCGGTGTTAACTATAACCGATCGAAATACGACGTCCCAGACTCCGATGGAAAGAGCAAGTCTAAGATGATCTGACAAATCTGTAACTAACTAAAGGTAATGTGGTTAAAACCCTATAAAACCTAAAATCCTCATATTTCTTTAAATGCAAAACATGTTCTATTCGTGCTTCGGAATTCTAGAACCAGTCAATCTCCACCATCTTCTGGTATCAAATAAAGGAACGTTATAGGGAATGACAGGACTGGACCACATTCCCGTATATGTCGATACGTCGACGTATAAACTCCTATGAAACCTGTTTGATACAAAGAACACTCACTCACATTTTTGTCAGAAATCTACCAGAAATTGACAAACCATTGGTCTAGCGACGATAGAAGACGAGACAAAACTTATATTTGCACCCACTGAATGTGGCAGCGACAGAAAAACAAATTCTACCTCAGATACGACAATGAAGCGATTTCTGGGTCCTTCGCAAATTACCACTAACTAAAATAACGGAGACTCGTGAACACCCTCCACAGAGCTCTCGGGCAGTAACATTAAGGCTGCTTAACATCACAGCACTATATTTGTTTATGGACAAAGTGCAAATTTTACTTAATACCAATGAGAGAGTTGTTCGGTACAAGTCTTGTGATCCATTGAAACATTCCATTTTCCGCCTAGCTTGTGGATAATAGGCGAAACTTTAATTCTTACTTTAATGGAAATGTCACTTTTCCAGCGAGCTCTTTTAAATTGTGCTTGATTCTATCTTTTGTAACAAAATACAAAACATGTGATTGCTTCAATCTGATTTGTTGGTTCTGAGAGACGATTAGATTTTGGTGGGGCTTCGCTTTTTGTCTGGTTTATGGAAATCGGAAAACAAACACAAAAGAGAGAAAAGACAACAA
Organism: Hydrotaea cyrtoneurina; assembly: GCA_958296145.1. Lineage (NCBI taxonomy): Eukaryota > Metazoa > Arthropoda > Insecta > Diptera > Muscidae > Hydrotaea > Hydrotaea cyrtoneurina. Next base: position 54,620,133 of record OY282515.1, on the reverse strand, counting down.
AACATTATTGAATTTCTTTCTAACTAATCATAGAATAGTATATTAAAGGATATGTAAGTATGTCTGGTAGTTATGTAATCGTTATGTTGATGGTATTCTATTTTATAGACGGTTGAATGTTGTCATTCATAATTTTCTCCTAGACGAAAAATGAAAAATGCGAAAAGATAATGTGTGTAGTATTCCTTACATTTCCAAAGGATAGTGGGAAAATTCAGCAAGTAAAGATAGAAAGGGGGGCATCCCTGCCATACAGATATCATAGTTAGTGGGTATATTCGGGCTGTAGGGGGTGGAATCGTTTACAATCTCAACATACTCGGAAATATGTTAATATTTTTTCATTTCTGTGTCCACATCTACCATGGAGACCACTGTACGCAACCACGCAGTAATTTTGTTTATTAAGTTTAGATTTGATGTTTCAATATTTGATCGTAATGTTTTTTGTATCTGGCGTAAGTAAGTATTTAATTTAACCATTTTTGTTTGTACTCAAGTGAATAAACTGAGAATGATTTCACAGATATATAAATGTTTATTTATTTTATTTTTTTTTTGTATGGATACTGTTTGTAGAGTAGGGGTTTTCAAAGGACTGGGGATGTATGAGATTTGCATACAATAGTAGTAGTAGTAGTAGTATAAGAGAGTATAAAAGTAGTAGAGTAGTAGTAAACATGCTTTCGTATAATTATGTATTTGGAAATGTTAAAGGAATGTTTTTCGTTTTTTTTAAACTAAACGTTTCAAAGATTCTTGAAATTGTTTCGAAACAAAATCAACTAACTTTCCCGGGAACCAAAAAAAGAATGTTTTTTTTTTTTGTGTGGCTGTTGGGATTGTCTTTGTTTTTCTCTAAGGTAGTAGAAATATAAGAAGAATATCTGCTTAAGGTTGAAAACGGAAAAAAAAAATTCAAAACAATTTTAAATCGAATGTCTTTCAAAAATTCACCAAAATTGAATTGAAAACAAAGGCAAAAAAATCATAGTTCCAAATGAAATCAGATAAAGAAAGTAAACCGAAAGGAACTTATCAATGTAGTGCTGCTTCTACGTAAGCATTCAAGCCTCTAGGAAAGTTCAAACAGTCCAAAAACAAAATCAGAAATCATTCAAATCGGACTCAAATCAGGTTTGTGGCATTCCCACTCGAGCCTATCGAGCAGAGTAGTACCTTAAATTATAAAAAAAAAACATTACAGACTGAAAATAAAAATTGCAATCAAAGTACATCTTAGGAAATAAATTGCATACAAATTAAACGTTGGCATTCCATCATGCAGTTCTGCTCGGTCATTGTTTTTTTTCTATTGGTTTGGCATAAAGATTGTGAGGGGGGGGGGGGGGGGGGGATGGGTGGGGGTAAATCCATTCACAGTCGAGAACGTGCAACATTTCAAACTACAAAATTATCACCAAATTCATCATACACATCTCACCGACAAAGGAAAAAATATTAACAGATACATACATGTGTGTTTGTGATAGAGAGAGAGCGACATAGTGTTTGTGTATGTGTGCCGGTGTTGTTTTCATTTTCATTTTCGATTTAGTGTTGGTGTAGGTGTGTTAAATTGCGAAAAATTAAGAATTGAGCATAAATTACAAAAACAATTTATAAAGATTGAATATACAGTAAGAGAAATTTGAATAAGGGCACTTTATACTTGGATAGTTTTCTGTGGGAATGTGAGATTGTGAGATTTATAACCACAACAAAAATACGATAAATAAATAAACCACTTTCAAATATAAATTTGTTTTCATTTGCAATACTATTTATTGGCTTTGACAAATACCGGTTAATAGTTTACATATAACGGCTCTATAACAGGTCTTTAATGTGATTGTATTGGTAAGCGCGTGTTATTTTTGCAATTTCTTGTTTTCTCTGGGCAGACAAAAGATTCTCATCATGAAAGATGTCACTCATCCAAACGAAAGTCTATGCGAGAGTGTGCGTTTGGAAACCGAGATAATAACAAAAACAAATAAGATAACTGAAATGGTGGCACATTGCAGTTCTATGGTCCAATGTACACCAATTGGTTTGTGTAATGGCAATAATAGGTAACTGTGATAAGTGATAGCCTGGTGTAAAAGTACTTTGAACCCCTTCCTGGGAAGGAACCTTATGACATACACGTACCATAGGAGGAAGCAAGTTGTGACCTTTTCATTATTGACCGGGTTCTAGTCTAGTTCCCAATGCAGCAGTTCAAAAGTCGTGTATGTACAGCAACTGTATTGGGATTGTCTAGCTGGGTACAGATAACACGTGCGTATTTCCCTTAACATTGGACGAAGGAACAGACAGTAAACAGCTCTCGAATCGGAGAACGGTGCACGCTATAATTTTATAAACTCAATGATTCCTATCTACTGAGAACGGAAAATGTTTTTTGAAGAAGCTTTTCAATTTCTGACTCTTAGAATCCTTATTGTCTACGAGATGGAAACGGTTATTAAAAAAATGTTTTAATTGCTCTTACCCGGATAAAAAGCGGGAAAGTTGCGTTACAATCGCAAAAGCCAGCAGCCACCACTGTCGCCATTATTGAATACTGAATACTAAACACTGAACAGACTACTGAAGTTACAAACTAAGTCAGTTCAGAGTGCATATTAGTTATTTCCCTTAACATTTCACGAAGGAACATTGAGGATGGCACCATATAATTTGTATACCCACTCACCGGGACCTAAACTATTTTATTGCTCTCTTACTGGTGAAGTCGCCAGCATTTTCGGGGTGGAAACAGCCGCTGAACTATGTTTGTTAGTCTTAATAGGTTTCCAGTCTGAATTTACTGTGTCATAGTCGCACACATTATCCACATCGATTAAATAATATTGAAGTCAGAATGCAAATTACGGAATACTGAATTTGAACGAAGGAATTGCGAATACTGAACTCAGTATTCAGAGTGCTGAGTTCACAAGTGCGGACAGAATTTTCATAACACTGAGTAAATTCAGCCGACACAGCCTATTCCGCAATTTATATCTGATCGAGCCACATTTTATAGAAAATAATTCGTACTGTTTTGTGGGGTACTGACGTCAAATGCCCGTGTCACAAGTAGTACACCAATCTTACACGTACGATCTTTACAACTCTGGAATTGAGAATATTCAATTCTCATAGTTATTAACTATATTTTCTTTGGTCTGGTGGTAACTAGTTGGTTTTACATATTTTCCCTCTTGAGACCGGATACGACGAGCTGTCTTTCCAAAATCTTTAATAAAAAACATATCAGAAGGTAAGTTTTGAAATTTCTTTGGGATTGTTGCTAATCTATAAAATGTCACCCTGAAATAACTATTTTCTTTGTTTTCACATGAATGCTACAAGCAACAATTATATGATGTAAATGGTGAGCCATGAATTATTGGCGCTTGAACATATGTCGTGAGTTTTATGTGATTATCACCGCGAAGGCCTGAACCATGGTACGCTACCGCACCAAAACCAACCCACCGTCATCAGTTCAAAGCATCACATCTTCCCACTTGGTTTAGAGTCTGGCCCAGTTCACACCTCTGCCGATCTATGAGCCTCGGCCGGTTGCAATGCACGATTTTTTTTTTTTTGTAACCATATCCTCGATGGTACTCCCAAAAGGCCGCACCTGCTGGCCAAGCCGGAACAAGTTCCGCCCGTGCTATCACATTTAACAAAGTCTCTGGTCCGGCCTCGTATCTCCCATTAATATACTCCCAGTTTCAGCCCCATCGTCCCATAAATAGTCAGCTATTTCAGAAGTTACGCCAAAAAATGTTGCTGTGCCATTTAAAAAATCTTTCAAAATGTTTTCGTTTACTTTTGTCATTCGCCCGTGGATATAACAAAAAATTGCATTATATTTATTGTTCTTCTTCTTATTATTCTTCGTGAAAGATGTCTGGGAAATTTATATTTGAAACATTTACGCACACATACAATAACACTTTGTTGATTTTCGGTTAGTTTTTTTTCTTAGTTCTTATCGATTTACATTTTCTTTGTTTTTGTTTTCTGTTTGGATTTCTTTCGGACAGAAAAAAGTCGATTTCGAAATGCATTTATACAAATCTCTCCCACTGTACAAAACATTAAGACATTGATTTTTTGCAATATTAAGTATTATTATTATTATTGTATTATTGTTATTGATGTCATATGACAATGATCATATGATGAGATGATGACATTAAATCACAAACACTTGGAACATAAAATGAAATACACAAACACAAACAGACAAACCAACGAACTGAAACATTAAATAATTACACAATTATATACAAATTATAACAGTTATATTTGAACGACAGGAAATCATAATCTACGAAATTATAGAAGTACACAAAAAGAGAGCGATACAAACGAATATTGAAATAATTAATTACTTATTACATAAATAGACGGAGAGAGATAGAAACAGAGAGAGATAGAGAGAGATCGAGGAGACAACATAAAAGAAATACGTTAAGAACATTAAAACAAATATACGAATGTACGAACACAAAGTAAAGAAATCAATTACGGGAATTTCGAATTTGACAAGGGCACTCCTTCGTACATACGGACTACATACGGAAACGGAAACGGAAGAAATGAAATGAAACATAAACAGAAAAACCAAACGTCTACTGCAATTATGTGTTTGAATTGATTGGTTTTGTTTTGTTTTTATATGGGTTCACATACTTTTTTCGACCTTACTAAAAAACAAACAAAATTCGAGACAAACGGAATTGAATTTCAGTTTCAATTTTTTAGCAAACTTAAAAATATAAGTTTGAGCACAGTTTGTATCATCATGTATAGTCTACAGGCATGACCACAGCCAATCTTATATACGATAATTTGGTGGGAGATTATTATTTTTGTTTTGTTTTGCTTTGTTCTCAGCGTTTATCGCGGTCTAACACGTTACTTGTTGATATTATGTTTAATTTTTGTATTATTGTATTATTGGTTTTGTTTCAACGCAAAATGTACACAAAATAAATGGTAAAGAACGAAAATCCATAAGTAAAAAAAAAAAACGTTACTAAATCGATACTCTGTTAGGCAAATATTCATGTAAGTAGGTGGTATATATAGAGAGAAAGGAGAGATATCTGGAGATATATATGCTCAGATATGGAGATATACATTCATACATCGGAAGAAAGACATATTATTTATATAGAGTACATACATATGCACATGACACATTTAAATGATGGTTTACATTACCACAATCTAAAAAGAGTTCTATTGAAATTGAAAAAAAAACCAGAGAAATAATTGAAAAAGAAGAAAAACAGAACAGAACAAAACAAACCAAAAATAAAATTAAGATGGACAGAAATCAATACGATCACTATTTGGCATTATAGATGGGCTAAAACGAAAGAAAAACGCGTATGTTTTCGATCTCTTCGGGGAGATCTTGTTGTCTTTCGGAAAAAATGTTGGATGTTGTTTCATTGAACTCAAATCAAAACCAAAATCAAAAACGAAATGGAACAAAAAACAAAAAGTGGTTAACTTGTTTCGAACTGATAAAGAAATTTCATGTTTATTTTGTGGTAGTAGTAGTAGTAAGTACGTATAGAATTTGAGTTTATTCATATTCATATTCACATTCATATGCTTGGTGGTCTTTTGTAGGAGTTTGTTTCTTTATTTTATTTTTTGTTTTTGTTTTTCTTACTTTCGAACGAAAACGACGAAACGAAAACGAAACGAAATACTGCCAAAACGCAAAGAGAAATCAAATAAACATAATTAATGTTTTGTATACATACATATTATATTTAAACAACTTGTATTGTTTTTTGTTTTGTTTTTTTTGTTTTTTTTTTTATAGAGTTATAATTTAAATGGTTCTCATATTATTCTTATTCTCAAAAAGGATGTGTTTAGGCGGTATATTAATTTTAAACACAAAAATATTGAAAATCAAAATAAGAAACGAGTATAACAAACAATCGAACGGAATTTTGTTTGAATTCGTATCTTGTGAAATTTGGAAAACTCATAAAGAACGCAAAATCTCGAGAAGAACGAGAAGAAACTGACTTTTGGAAATAAACTTAAAAATCGCATAAAAAGGTACAACTGGCAAAGAACTCTGGAAATTTTTCACTTCCCTTATAATGAAACCAAAAATTAGGGGGGCGGGGGGTAACACAAAAATATTTCAAAAAATTTAAAACAAAAACGTTCGAAAAAGGAAACCCAGGGAAATCAAATATGATAAGTTGTGTATATTGTGTGTAGAACGTATTGTGCCGGATGTCTCCGCCATTCGCGGCATGAATTACATAAAATGTGATGTTTTTCGAACTAAAACTGTAGACAATGAGCCTTTCAATTAGATGAACAAATTAGTAGAAATTCTTTTGTTTGGTATTTATAATTGGCGGAATTGTTGTCGTTTTTTTTTATTTAGGAATTAGGAGTCAAATTATTTAACTAGACAACGAAATTCTTTGTTTCAATTAAAACACTTTTCATATTGCCAAACAATGTAATGGGATTATTAAAAATTATTTTGTTGGCATTTGTATTTTGGGGTTAATTGGAATTCGCGAAAGAGAAATTATTACAATCAATCAATTTTACAATTGTTTGAGACGGAATCAAATGCAATTGGAGTTTTACAAAATCACTTGAATTAAGTCACAGTGGCTGTGGAAGATATTTTACGGTCATAACATACAAATCATATTTAATGCAACTGGTTCTTAAAGATGAAACGACTTCATTTCATTTAGTGGAACAGATATCCATAAATCACCAATTGACTAAATCATAAAAATCTATGATTACACCCAAATTTTTATACTCCAATTGTGACAAATTGTTTTCATGAAATCATTGCAAAACTCGGAAGTTGGAGGGGTTTTCAGTAAAAGAAAAAGATTTTGGACTCTTCGAGCCATTCAACATGTAGTACAGATTGGAAGACTATGTTGTCAAATGTTAGAAAAGTGCTTATGGCTGGCACTTGCAATGCCGAGATGGATATCAGGAAAAATGTTGACGAAACAAATCGAAGGAATGTACTATCATTTAAAAGAATAACAAAACTCGGATTTGTCTCTCTATATTTTTATTTAAATGGCATCATGCCAATTAGGACAGAAGCCGAACAAAGACCTGAAATGTCATAGTGAATTTATATTTTATTGTCTGCGATACATGTTGGACAAATTGGCTGTCAAATAGAAATACAAATTTCTCTCCGAAAAATCTCACACAATAAAATTGTACTCTTTGCTATTTGTATGTTATTTGTTCTCATTAAATTCTCGGTCGAGAGACCGGTTGTTAAAAAAGTGGAAGGTAAAGTCATGAGAACATTGAGGATCGCTGATTTACCACAGACGGAAATCATCGCAACAAATGCCCAATTGTATATGAAATGCAGTAATAATAATACGATCAAGAGAACATTTATAAGTTATATCCGGTCAGCATTTGCAAATGTTTCAATTGTGATCATATTGTGGGACAAACATTCTTCTAAACCTAAATTTGTTCGTTGTTTTGACAAAACAAATAATTAGTTCCGCCTTAAAGTAATTGTTAAATGCCTACAATAATTTGTAGTTAATTTAAAATATCACATTCCGAAATTCTATTCACATTCAAATGATTCAACTACAATACGCTGGAAATTAATCGCATACCTGCCGAATGGATAGGGAGACATTATACACACAATAGGTTTTACTATAAACAAATTACTGATTCCGGTTAGTTTTGATTTGTTTGTTTTTCTTTTTGGTTTGCAAATTTTCAGTGTGTTCACAATGAAAATTAATACAAAACGAACTCATAATTTAATTGAATAAACTGAAAAGAGAAAAGGAAAAATTATTGGAGATGTCCCCAAATATGTTGTAATTATTTCCATTGCCGGGGTCCAGCGGGTATGTACAACTTATATATAAATACGGTGTAGGAAATCAGATGAAAGAGAACGAGGAGCAGAGGCAGAGACAGAGATAGAGAGTGTGTACTTGACTTAATTAAAGGAGGAGGAGGGGTGGGCCAAAGATTCTTTTGCTTGTGATTATTTAGACTATGAAGCAGTTTATTTACAGACAAGCAGAAGCTTTAAGCGGTGGTTGTTAATATTCGCCGGGGGGTCGGGGTCCAAGGATCAGAATTGTTACATTGGCAAATCACTGTCATTTCGTGTTACAGGATTGTACAATTGTGCGTAATTCTGTGGCGGGGCCAAGGGTCCAGGGCGTTATTGTTATGGAATGGAAATGTATTACAACACGAATTTGGCCACTTCTCCCCAGAGGTCTTTTTTCTACAATTATTTCGAGGATTTCTACAGCACACCTGCCGCCTGGTCATATCGCTTATTGCCCATTCCCAAACATTGTTGATGTTGCTTGTTACTGTTACTGTTGCTGTCTGTCTCCGTTCTGTTGGTTATAGCAACAGAGACCGTCGAGTCGCGTTAACATACTAACAACATTTTTTTTGGTTTGCTTTTTTTTTTTAATTTTCTTATACTGTGTGCGGTGATTATTGTTAATATGTTCACTTAAAAACTCTTATTATTGTTCTTGTTATTGGTTGGAAAAAGTTAATATTTTTGCATTAAAAATGATTGAGTTGTATATTATTAATAAATATTGGTTAAGTAAATATGGCAAATGAATAGTCTTTCAACAAATACTTATTAGGCTAAATATATTTAATTGGACTATTTTATTAAATTGAACTACTGACGAAAACATGGTAAAATTGTTCAAAACAAAAACTGAAAACGGAAACTCAAAACCAACTGATAATCAAACTCAAAAGTTAGTCGAAAATACCAAAAAAAAAGGAACATAATCAAAATGTAAACTAAATCTGCATGTCGGTGGTACATGAACTGATGAAACTAAATCATAAACGGAATTTAAAGTCGTTCAAATGCGTAATTCGTGAATGTGGTTTCAATTGTTCTTCATTCAGAACTCACTCGATGCCATCGGAATTTCTATTGTCCTCAAATCAAATGAAATATATAATTTCGTTTGTTTTTTTCGTGTTTCGTTTAAAAATTGAATTTAAATCGCGATTGAAAACGAATCTGGTTGCCCTTGTTGTTTATTAGTACGTTATATAGAACAGATAAAATCATTTTAATTAAATTAAACATTAAAATTACATAGATCATTACAACATAAAACATCGAACGGTTATGTTGCAGACACAGGTCCCGAAGGCGACATTCAACATCCTCTCCTACAACCGCAGCAGAGTCGCTGGCATTGGGCTAATCGGCCTTCAGGACCCGGTAGTCTTATTAGAGTTTACATGATTAGTACCAGGTGGTATTTCCTTGACGACTTGAATTTCTTTTCACAGCGTGATGTGGCCAATCTGTATTTCCATTAACACTTTACTACAGAACACTCGGGCAGCTTCTCTGAAATCAGTGAGCTGTACTTCGTATAATTTGCATACTCGCTTATGACAAATATTTGTTGACTAACTATTACAAGTAGGTATCGTGTTAACGGAAGATCATATTTTATCCTCGATATGTCGAACTAAGCTACGGCTTTGTGTAAAATCTTTGTAAAACTTTGTTTACAATGGGACAACATTTCCGGACAATTGACGAATAATACCGACTTACATACGATCGTGCAGAATATCCATAATAATTTCAAGCAATGGTTTAGCAATAGGTTAGTCATAGTACGAATAAAGAAGATGCTTTTTCTTTCACTGCATATCTTATCCTCTGACTACTGCCCGGTTATTTATACCGGGAAATATTCGCGAAGTACTTTTATGGTTTTGTACTGATTTCTCATCCCTGCTCAAGATTACCAGCATTGTCGTCGATCATCTGTTCTTTGTTTTAATAATTTTTAGTTTGAGTTTGTGTGCAGTGAGTTCTACAATGATTTATTTTGTTTGGTTGGTCTGAAGGAGGGGCGTAGTAATTTTCACTTGCCTTTTGGGGGGGGGAGGGGGGTTGTAATCCTGAATGAGTTGGGAAATCCTGCTCCAATCTTTTCACCAACTGACTGGAATTAGAGTCAAGTATTTTCATTAATCAGCCAGGTTTTGGAACCAGTAATTTCGTTACACCGCTGGTTTAGATTTTCCCTTGTGTCGAGCGGCCAGTAAGAGCGGCCCATTTGTGTGTTATGCTCAACCCGAAACCGGATTCCAAGAACGCCAACGAAAGAACAAGAACAGACACCGAGCCATTCCGTCTAATTTTTTCGGTCTTTTCAGTGATGAGACCGCACAGAAAAATTTGGTTGAGCATATGTTGCAAGCTCTGGTACCAAACAGTTTTCCCGCCAAAACATAGATTCGTTGAAATATGTGCAACGTTTGGGAAATTTGTTCGCCTACCGCAATATTTTGTACAACTACGTACTAATTATTTAAATTAATGTATTAGATTGATTTTCGGGAACATGTCTGTCGATGAGAAGTTAATAATGAGCAATCTGACAATGTGCGAAACGTAACAATCAGTAGCCACACAACTCACTCACGGTACGATACCACTTAAATGGACCAGTCGATGGCGGTTCTGGTATTTGAGCCAAAGGAACTTTATAAACAAACCCCACCGATACATCGCCGGATTAGTTTAGAGGCGAATTACTATATAAATCTGTAGTATTTTTTCGTCGACAAATCGTCATCACTCACGCTTGCGGTCCTGCGAGTTGTAAGGAAAACGATTGAGACCGCTCGTTTCTCATTTTATCGGTGTGGATTTCTGTAGAGCCAACGAAACTCCGTAAAGAGAATTTCCAAGGCGTCTCTTTACCTTAAGTACTCACATGTAAACATAATAATGACTGATATTTTGTAAATATTTGCTTAATTTTTGTTAAAAACCAATACAACAACAACTAAAGAATATTAAACAACACATATATTTGTTTAAATTTTGTAAAAAAAAAAAAATGCTATTTACAGCAGCATTTGACAGCGAGTTTTTGCCTCATCACGGTATCGTTCTGTAAGCTGTTTTTTGTTTCTCGTCTTCGCATGATGTATCGGAAGAATATACACTTATGAGTACATAGAGGAAATGTTGAGATGTTGAAAGATTTAGTAGCAAGTATATATGTAGGATATACATAAGTCGGTATGAAAGTTGATATCAACTCGATCGCACAACAAACAACAAAGCATGACAATAGTAACTGAATAACACAATTGACGTCAATAATTCGAAAAAAAAACGGAAACAAAAGAAAATCCGAAAATTGAATAGACTTTCGGTTTTTTGGTGGTCGGTGAAGGAAGGCATTTTTTACAGCTTTTCTCGGAGGTACAATGCGAAGTAGAAAAATATGAAATGGGGTGGTGGGGGAGACAATGTTAAGGTAATGAACGTGGGATGGGGGTTATGAGGGATAGGGGAATTACTGCACTTTTTACACTATGCCAGTGAGCAAATTAAGTAGTCTCGAGTGCTCCAAAAAAGGAAAAAAAGAAGTGTTGCGAGAAAAAAGTGTTCGTTTGATCGCAATGATTCCCCTAAAGCAAACTGATGTTTGGCTTCGCCTGTCGGAGACATCATTGTGATTCGGATTACGAATCTTTTTCGCTTTTGGAATATAGTGTAAAACTTGAGTTACTTCTGAACTTAATGATGGTCTATGTTCAATGATATGTATCGGTTGACTAAACTTAGGAATAATTCGTAAGGAACTCAATGGAATGAAAGTAACGACTTAATAACTTAAAATACTCAACGAAAATTGTAATAATAATAGTAATAATAAGAAGAAGACATAAATTAAAATATGCAAATATTCAAAAAAAGATGACATTGAAAACCAATCGAACTTACCCTCGCTGCAAAACTAGTGTTCGGTTTCTCGAGCAGTTCCCACAAGTACTTTTGGTATTCAGCACATTTACCTTCGCCGAATTCCTCTTCGTCTCGCTGCCGCAGAGATTCCGCTTCTTTGCGCATCTCCTCGTGAACGTTCTCCTTGCGCTGATGGTACTTGTGTTGACAGCAGGATTCCAGATAGAGCTCATCGACGCCCCAGTATTCGAGATCATCGCTGAAGGCCAGCACGCACATTTCGTCGACGATGTGCAGTTTGCCGGTCCGATAGAAATTGAGAATGGAACTGAAGCTTTTGGGATGGCGGTCGAAGAAGTACTCGTTGTCGACGAGGGAATAGTCGTCGCAGAGTTCAACGATGGCCTCGTGGGTTGTACAGTCGCGCAGGCGGCCTAGGCGTGTGTGGGGCAGGCGTTCCAGGGTGCGCCAGAGGACTTCGTGTTTGACACCGCCGACATTGATGGAGACGCGAGTGTTCATTTGCTTCGACTGCGCTATCATAAAAGGCTCGGGAGGCGGGATGGAGGACATGGATCTGGAATGTGTCCGTTGGAGAGCGCCGGCATTGATGGGGCCCTGGTGCAACTGGGAAGTAGTGGGATTCGAATGTGTGGGTGAGGTGATTGGGAATGGAGCGTAGCGAACTTCTTTGCCAGTGCCCGTGCCCGTGCCAGAGGTTGCGGTCGTGACGGCGGTGGTGGTAGGAGCATTTGTAGCGTCTGACGCCCAGCCGACAGAAGCGACCGAAGTGCCGCCCGGCATACCGCCAGCAGTGTGCGTAGTTGCGGCGGATGCGCCAGCAATGCTGCTGCCATCAATATAATCCATGTTGCTAGCAATAGTGGGGCCGGGATTGAGGACGGGCCCTCGGGCGTTTGCAGGACTTTGGCCAACGTTATAAACAACACTGCCAGTTGTTGGGAGAGATCCATCGCCGCCAATGTATGCACCAGTTCCACCGGTTCCCATCGCCCGGCCCCAATCGACATTGCCGCTGGTGTCGTAGTAGGGCTGATTATCACAGCCGTCTCCGATATTGGCCGTTGTTGTGGTTGATGTTGCACTGTTGCGTCCAAGAGTTTCGTTTTCGATCCAGTTGTTGGCCTGCTGCTGGTGGTAATTGAAATCCTGTTGTTGCTGCTGCTGTTGTTGTAGTTGTTTATGCTTTTGCAGAATTTGCTGTGGCGGTTGTTGTTGCTGATCACGTTGTATTGGCAATTGCTGCTGCTGCTGCTGCTGTTGTTGTTGGCTTGTAGCCTGTCCACCGTGCAATTGTCCCACCATTTGTAATACTCCATTATTGTATTGGGTCGGTGGTGTTGATGCACCCGTTTCCCAGCGTACCGTTTCACGGTCTCTATCACGTTCGCCGACCATAGATCTGCTGCAAATGTACAAACAAAAAGAAACGTTGTAAATCCTAGAACGATTAAATTAAAATTCAATCTCTACATTGCATTGAGAGTATAAAGTCTCGGTTTTTTCAATTGTCTAAACTGATTGGCAGTTCGAGGAGACATCTGAGAGGGATCTTACATTGAGCGAGGACAATGTGAAGCGTAGCTTGGAAACGTCCGCGAAAAGACGATGATGATGAATGAAATGCGTCCTAGTTTTAACCTAGGATTGTTTATGGTGCACAGTGGTTCATAATTCGTTTTCGGTGGCTAATTTTGATGTAAATTTTTTACTAACACTTTGTGACTAAAAGAAAATTATTTTTTCCCGATTGACAATTACGTGCACGAATTTGCCGGGTGGTTCATATTTTTAACTGTATTCTTTTTTTCTAATGTAGTTGTAAAAAAATATGGATTAACAGATATAAGCTATTTTTTACAGAACTCAAAAATTGCTTAATAAATCTAAAGTTTTTGAATTATTAAACACTATAGAATGACAGATATACATAGAAAGTGATAAATGACGAAAAAAAAATGAGTGGAGGCTTTAACCTGAAAAACGGACAACGGTTTGTAAACAGCCAGAGAAAATATGTGCCATTTCTAGCAAATGGATCTGATGATGACACCAAAATGTGTCTATATACAATCCTAATTCATGAGGGGAACATCTAGCTCTTTGCTAGCTTCTCAATAGGTCACAAAAGACGTCACGGAAAGGTGTTGGCATTTTAGCGAATGAAAAATCCAGCAAATTTGTCATTGATGGCTTTACAAAGGGGTCGTATTTTGCTAAGAAAAGCTAATTTTAATATTAGTGATCTTTGTATTTTTACTGGGATATTAACGATACGAAAACAAGTGACCATATACGAGTACATGGCATTACTTTACTGAACCAAAATAAATATTTGAACTAGTTACTTAGTGATATCTTATCACTGGAAAAACGGGAGCAATGAGATCATGTCCCCTAAAGTGTATCTGGAAACAAGAGATATCCATCTCAGAAATTGTGTTTAAGGGGCACCAATATACAATTAAAACAGATGACTGACTCTTTGCCACCGATACGGAAGTTTGAGAAAACCTTCTAAGTCTACATACCATCTTGAGAGGAATTATGGAGAAACTCAATGTTTAAAGGGGGTTCACAAATGAAGACAGGATAGAGCTCAGGAATTTCTCAGAAACTCTAGGATTAGAGATCTTAAATACAAATTACACAACTTGTGTAGACTGTTCCAGGCAGAGACAGTCGCAATTGACATGAAATCCAAAGTGATTTCAATCGAAGACAGCCTCGCTGCCTTCAAAACTTTGCCCGCCCATGCCGCTGCAAAATCTAGACCAGTGATGACCATTTCATTGCACAATTGTGCATATTTTCTTTGCATTTTCATTTAGTCGTCGATGAGACTTTGACAAGTGCACATTAGGGTGATAACTTCTTGATTCTTTTCTAAAAAATTATTTCCTGTTGCACGAAGGAATGGACTTTTGTCTATTAATGACTAAAATAACGTCTATTCCATATAAATATTGAAAAAGGTAACGAACAAACCACTTTGAAAATGCTGATAAATAAATTTTTTTAAATCATTTTGTGCGTGAGGTTTTTTTTATCGAATCGTTTTTGCCTATTAACGACTACTGGATGCTATGATATTTTTTTCAGGTTTTCACTCAAAAAATATTGCATGGTCAAAAATGATTTTGTTTGACTCAAGTTTAGTAAGCTTGAAAATTGCTATTTCCTTTATATTGTATGTATAAATAAATAATTTAAATAAATTCTTTCAACTTTTTTACTCCCTCGTACTCACTAATACAAAACCAAAAAAATTTTGGCCATCCCTAATCTAGACGTACTTTAACATGTATTAAATCCCTCGCCCTTATTTAACATCAAGATGCCTGATCTTATCACAATGGAAAAGAAGATGTCAGACCTATACAGGGCATTATAAGGGGTCCAGTTCATGACGTCGAGGAAATTCATTAGCACAGTTTCAAAACAGATGCCATTCTGTTTTTTTTTTTTTTTTTGTTTTTTTTTTAATATAACGAGATCGAATTCTCTGGCAACACATTGGCAACCACTGCTGAATTTCAAATTTTTTCGTGTCATGTAAAGTTTATGAAATATTTTAGAAATACTAGCTGACTCGGCAAATTCCTTCTACCTACAAACATATTGACTTAAATATCGATCTAACTCCCATCTATCGATGTATAAAGGGTTATCCATTTCGTGGTTTCAAAAGTATAGGACTGGGATTCGACATCTAAACTAAATTGTTAAACCATTTTTTTTCTTTTCGGTTGGAAGTCTGACAACGCACACACAATGCGTACAAATTATTAAAACCTACGATAAAATGGTGATTCTGGCACAGCCACATATCGTGTTTTAAGAGGAGATTATGGTTTACATAATCGTCCAACTACGCAAGCAATTGACAAACTTGTGAAGAAATTTAAAGAGATTGGAGCGGTTACAGATATTGTAAGGCCTGTGCATCATCGTTTCGCTCGTTCCGCTAAAAATATCGCTGCTGTAAGTGAAAATTTTGCCTAAGACCCGACTGTGTCGATTCATCGTCGTTCTCAGGAATTAGGACTGTCATACGGCACATTATGGCGTATTTTGCATTTGGATCTACACCTACATCCGTATAAAGTTCGGCTCACATTACAACAACTGAAGCCAGGTGAACATTCACAACGTCGTAGATACGCGGAATCAGTAATGCTAACTCTCGATCGAGAAAAAGCACCGGCAAATTGAAAAAGGGGTAAAAACGGGTAAAATGTAAACAAAAAAACAATTAATTTGTATTTAGTATTAACGGACATTTTTAAATTATGTACTTTGATACGCTTTTGGTTTTTAAATATGAAGTAAATTCTAGTAATGAAAACACAGACTTGTATGTTGACTAATAGCGAAACATTTAGCACTAAAAAAGGGTATTTTAAAAGATATGCAGGGTACCGATGCGAAACCCACCGAAATGGTGGCTCTGACCAAAAGGGTTGGAAATATTGAAAAGTAACACAGTTAATACTTTGTTTGCATCGAAAGACAAGTTATAATATGTTTATGTGGTAGAACTTAAACTTAGTTAAATTTTTTTGTCAACTTACCGCTACATTTCATCTATTGTTTCTTCTTTCTGTTAACACCAGCCACGCCAATACTTTGAAATACTCTTCAGATCTAAACACTTTCTATTCGAATTTATTGCTCTTTGTTCGCTTGCAAATTTGATGTAGTCGAAGTGGTCATTGGCAAACCTTTTAGTGAATGTGTCTTTTTTTTATTCTTCTCTTTTCTTTAAAAGTTAAATCACAGTTGCATTCCATAAATCATCCGAGACAAAGATGTTCCAATTTCCCGGCAAGTCTTAAGACCAACAGTATGAACTATAGACGATTTGGTTTTGGCAGCTTTCATTCACTGACTGACAGAGTGCCCGAACGACTGAAGCAGACAGCACACGTCCTTCGTCCGAATGGAAATGATGAAATTGGTCTGTAAAAATACACAAAACAGAGATACAAAATGAGATACGAAATATGAAATATGATTTTACTTATTACGCTTATACTACTATTGCTACACACATATGTACTTAGCTCTACCACAAGTGCTAGTGTGTTCACGGGGTTTATCTAAACCAAATACAAATGCATTTCACTTATTTATGATGGCAGTTGACAATGGCAATGCCGACGATAAGGATGACAATGTTGGTGGTGGTGGTAGCTGTGTCTATGACTAGGACGGTGGTGGCCAATTTTATTTGATAACCGTTTAATCTTTTGATAGGCCAAATATTTATTTGGTTTTCACATTATACAAGTTTGTGGAATTTATTACCTGACAATCTATCTAGTATTTATTGACGAGTAGAAGGCACCGATCTGTATGAGTGTGTGTGAAAATATTAACCCCTCCAAAAACGAGTATCAACACAAATACAATTCAGGTGTTCGTAGTTAGACGGTAGCTTTTCAAGGTTGCCTTTTATCCCGGAATTACGGCGAATAGACATGTAGGCCTTTCACTGTATACATTAGGGTGTCAAACAAAACAATTTTCCTATATAGCAGATAAATGAGCCAAAAATATTCCCAAACTTATTGTTACAGACGCCACTGACTTATTTACTACAGTCAATGACATAAAGATCATTTATTGCCTAGTCTATCGTTGCCCTTTGTTTGTTTATGATTTCCCAGCGAACCAAATTTGGTCAGAGTTCGGTCAGAAATCGGTACGAAAGTCGGCAAATGCCTCCGATGTCGGATCCGAATTCTGACCGAAATCGGTACGAAAAGTTCTCTCACCGTGAAGAATTTTACAGAAAAAGCTTGTTATCAGTTTAAAATCCTTTCCATCTCGGTGGCTATGTCAGTAAGCAAAATTGTCGTATATGTGGTTCAGAGAACCCACACGCGACAATTGAGCCAATGCATCCACAACGAGTCACTGTTTGGTGGCGATTTAGACATGGCGGCATTTTTGGCCAATTTTTCTTCGCAAATGAGCAAGTTAGATTCAACGGTGAGCGTTACTGAACCCTGATCAATGAATTTCTGTTTCCATAAATTCAAGAGAAAGATATGGAGGACGTTTGGTTTCAACAAGACGGGTCCACATATCACATCGCCAACGCAACCATTCGTATTTTACTGTTACTTTTTTTGGGGAAATAAAATAATTGTCCGAAATTGTGATGTCAATTGGCCGTCTCCGAGCTGTGATTTGAGCCCTGGGGATTTTTTTCTGTTGGGAACCATTAACGACAAATGTTACTCAAAGCACCCACAGACAATTGCTATGCTTCAACGGGAAATCGAAGTTGCCATTAAACAAAATCGATTCATATAGATAGACCAACGCAGGCTTTGACACTGTATTAACCCAGCTACACTAAAATGTTATAGACCCCGGCGCCAAATTTACCATTGAAATTCGTTGGTCTTCTTCACTTTTCATGGAAAATGCATGTAACAACTTTATTTTTCCACAATTTCACATTACTCGACACAAAAACAAAACGTCTGAGGCGTTTGAAAGCAATTGAGCTACTAAACACGACTGCTTCAAAACGTCTGTCGATTCCTCCCTTCGTTGCATGCGTCCTGCAGTTTAAACAATGAACAAGTAATTTACGTATTTACTTTTACTATGGGTCATTAACGAATCGAAAATTATCGCCGCCATAAAATGTAATACTGTCACTGCGGTAATAATGAGTGTTTAAAGTTATGGCAACTGTGCAGTGTATATTCGTACTTCAAGTTGTATTCATTAAACGAACAGGGTACGAATGCCTAATTCAATGCGTGTTGAAATGTATTGCATGAAGAACTTAAAGCAGAACATTGTAAACCAATTCTGAAAGCTTTCTTTCTCTTCAAGACACTGCATGTGCGTTGATCAGGCGCATCGGCTTTTATTGATACAGCTCTGTCGTGTGTGAAGAGCATAAAGGATGCAGTCTTTTTAAGAATCTGTAGAGCTTTGTAAAGGTATAAAACATATTTTTTTTTACTTGAAAAACTGTAGTGCCACTCTGTATTTTGTATTGAGTTTAAAGGAAATCCTGTGTCAAAAAGAAAGGGTCCCCTTCTTCACTGGAATCCATTGTTGTCGAATATTTATTGTCTTCTTTTTTCAAGTTGTTGAATTTTAAAGGTCACATTCGAGTGTTAGTGGCCGTATGTGCAGCAGGATGAGAACACTTGCATACCACTCGTGTATGGAAATTTGTATTCAAGTGCATATGTGGTTGAGTTTAAACAAAAATAAATTTTTCGTCCACATTATTTGTTAGGCCATAAAGTTGTCAGGTATCTGCACACCATACCATAAGCTGAATTAGTTTACATGTACGACAGTTTTCGCTAGCATGCAAAATATACTAACTTAAGTTTCACCCTCAGAATTTTTACGCTGAGAAAAAAAAAGTCGCACACTTTTTTAACGTTTTTATTGCAAGAAATCAAGAAAGAAAAATTTGAAAAAATTAACAATTCAAACAAGATAACAAAATTAACCTGAGTAGTTCACTGGCTACAAAAGTCTTGACAAACCGTTAGTAACAAGCGGGATTAGTTAGTATGTATTTGTATTTGTAAATCGTGCAAGGAATCCCTAGCACTTCCTGAGAGTTAGTATCCAAACCTCACATTTTTTCCTTCTCGGATGAGTTAAGAATTGTTGGATTCTAGGAAAGGCAAACGATGGAAATAAATAGAATTTATTAATTTTTCAACTGCGTTTTTCCTTTTCCAACGTTGTTCGACACTATGTAATATCGTGTTAGCAACTGTTGCCATGACAAATGCGGAACCTTTTTCTATTTCTAAAACCGAACCACATTCAATAATGTTTTACATTTTTTATTAATGCTTTATTGGGTATTGTTGGATCTGCTCCTCAATATGTACAGTCGAAGCGGAAATGACAAAACTCAACATATTTTGTTCACTTATGTGTGATTTTCAATAAACAGGACTTCGGATAAATGAATCTTCTTTCATTTAAACGAACTGAGTATGTACTTTTGAAATTGTTGTATGAAACGAAGATAGAAACTTGTGGCACTACTATTTATTATGTATGTGAAACTTAAATTCATTATTAATGAACTTGGATGAAAACAGTCACTTATTTTCATTTGGTTGAGTTTTCTTAAATGTGGTTGACACATAATTTTTTGAGATCATTTGTTTTGTTCTTTTTTGTCACCCTTACATTCATCATATTTCTCTTAAGCGGTGTTCGTATATGTTTGTGTCATTGCATTAAAAGTGTGTTTCACATAAACGATTTTTCAATAAAGCTGGTTTTCGTTTGCGAAGTACAGAGCATGGAAAATCATCCGGAACAATCGTTACTCATATTTATTTTCAATTAAACGATTTTTTTAATTAAAAGGCGTACGCTTATCCGTATGCGACTGTATATGAGTCTTAAGTTTATTTCCAATAATGAATGCAGATATTTTTTGTGAGCAAAAAGTCATCGTGTAAATTGGGACAAATATGTACTGCCTGTATTTCAAGCGGTTAGTATTTGGTGATATTAGTCTTGCTGGTTCACTTCAATACATGACTGTCACAAATTAAGTTGGAAATAATTTAGTTAATTACAAAACAGGAGACCAGCTCCAAAAATGTATTCCAAATTGTTCAACAGAGACAAGTTTTAAAAATTTACCAATTTTATAATTTTGTAAATCGTAAAACAACTTTGAAGTCGTACCAATTGTTCCCTCAGCCCGTATTACTAATTTGTATAGATTGAAAGTTCGGAAATTTTAGGCAGCTTCATTTTGTAAATGACACAAATTATTCCAATTATCAATTTGCTTACAGTTTTTCTTCAGTTTCTTTGTTTAAATGGAGTTAATCAAATTTGCTAGGAAGCCATCGTTCTGTTTGTTTACAAATACCTACTGGTATATTTGAGGTCACTTTTATAAATGCATTTAAACGCATTTAAATTCAAATTTTATTGTTTTACTGCAATGTGTAAGTAAATATGTCACGTAAAAACATTACTCGTAATGGGCCATTCCATCACAAACGAAACATGGGACGATAACTATTAAGGATAAGCCTCCTCGGACGAGTATAGGACATCGTCTAACCACATGTTGCCTGTCGACTAGAGAACATTCAGCAATTATGTGGGTGGCAGCACTTTTTACTGGTCTGTATGTCCGAAAATCAGCCGACAATATCGATTCCAAAAATGTAAGTTCATAAATTTTCCACTGTTCCGTTTGTCGTGGATTGTCTCATATATATGTGACCATTCGAACACAATTTGTCACCAAAGTGTGGTTGAACCAAACGGCTAACATGAGGTGGACATTCTTGTCAGCCCAACGACAAACATTTGCGAAATATGGTCAAACTCACACAAATGATTGCGAATATATACGGGCTTTATGGAAATGCAAACAATGCGCATACGGGGTTGTTGCAAAAGTTCTTGGAAACATTTTGGCCATCATATAATAAGGGACTATATGAATTCTGTGCGGAAATTGGCATCACAGTCATTGAACTCACAGTCATCGAACGCAACAAAAGGATCATTCTGAAAATGGCAAATGATGTGTCATCTCGATAAAAGTTAAAAGCTTCCAGACTATAGTATAGTACATACGGAAATGGATTGGAAACATGACAATCTAAAATGCTAATCACAATTGCCGAATCTTGGTTAATCAGAATCTGCTGATGAATATTTCTATCTTCCGATCTTTTGTATTGCGACACGTGCGTATTTTCTACATATTGACCTATGGCGGTAAATATCAGTAAACAATCTGGTGCAAAACGTTGCGTTTTTTGAAATCATACACTGATAAAAAAATTAAGTAATCTGTATTTGAATTAAGCCGTAGAGTTTAAAAAAAAACTAGATTTAAATACGGATTTTTGTAGCTCGGAATTTTTAAATTGTATCCATACACGCTAAAAAATACGCCTTTTTTTTTTTGTTTACACACAAGTAAAACGCGTGTTTGATCTTTGTAGTAAGTAAAGCTTATTTCCATCTGCACAAAGCTTATTTGGATATAAATATAACTCATTTGCTATTAATATTACGTACTTGTGTATAAGCAATAGCGTGTTTGTGAAAAACAGACAACGAACTTATTAAATTCAACAAAGTACAACATTTGAGTGCGAATAAGTGTGTATTTGCAACTGTTTTCGAAATTTTTTTTTTTGAATTTTCGCTCTTTAGAATAAAAGCAATACCGAGAGAATGAGATGGATTGTTATATAGAAATTCACAAATTGAAAAAAAATAAAAAATTACACAAAACTGCATACATATATATTCGATAGTTATCACCTACAAACAAGTTAATGTTTGTGGTATGGAAAAATATATATATGTTTGATGCGAACTTGTTTGCTGAAATTTGTTAAAATGGCATTTTTTTTAGCGTGTAGTTTAGCCCGAATGGGCTTGATTTTTAGAATAGTTTTGAGTTCATAATAGGATAGAAATCACTTCGAAATGGACTTATGTGTAAATAAATAAATTTAATTTAAATACTTGAAATTATCGGAAACTGGAATTGATTTAAGAAAATTTATATTAAATTGATATCACAATATTCTTGTTCTATGAATATTTAATGCTTAAGAGGATGAGTTCGAAATGGATTTAAAGAGAGTACATACGGTCTCCGTTTTATGTCTCAATAATAGTTCATCGAATTTCTTTCTCTTACCTCACTCAAATTGGACTTACTTTTCCTAATAAATATTTAACGGCACCCATTTTCAATGATTTATTCTCCAATCATTGGTTTATTATGTGCTATAGTCTTTCGTAATTAAACGAGAACTACTGTTTACTAGCGCATAGTCCGAAAAACGACAAGCAATAAAGCAAACAAATAATTCAAGTATTTATTTTATTCTGATTATAAGGATTTTGGTACTTGATTTTAAATCTTTCCCATTTATACTTGTTTTAAGAATAACTAACTACGGATCGTACTTATTTCGTTAAGTAAAATTTTAGTTGAAATTACAAATATTCGATCTGAATTTAGAATGTAATTTTTCTTTCTGTGTACGATTTAAAGTATTTTTATGTAAAATTTGCTATAAAACATTGTTAATATAATTTTATATATTTTGCGATTAAGAGCGTTGAACAATTTTTTATCGTTTTCTATTCATTCATTGAAAAGTAAGTTTTGAAAAAATGGCGTCTACATCTTTTTCGTGTTAAGGCTCGATCATGGTATCACAATAAACAACACCTTAGCTAATGTACGTAATAATTCCCAGACAATTCAATGATACAGCCCGATATCCTGCTATTGACTATGTCTGCATATGGGCATTTGCAGAAAAATTCCATTTTCTTATATGATTTGCGTTACATTTTGAAATGCAATTAGTCATTTATAAAAAACCAACTTACAAACATTGTATGTCTTCATACTTTTTTTTTAAAATTAAAGCATATGAGTTTGTGGTACTAAATATGTACACCCTGCTTTACAAGCCGCCACGTCCACCATAGGAAGAAGCAGATGACACCTCCAAGTCAGATAAACAATTGCAATATATTATGGACGTTAAACCGGAGAGTGCATAAAATAACTAATTCATGCCCATTAGTGGGGATTGTTGAAATAGTTCAACGTGACAGTAGTCCGGATGTGACCCAAATTTATTTCTTGAACTTTTGGCGCGACCCAAACGCTGTTTTTGCTCTTCAAATCAAATTAATTTCATCGCAGGTGCAATTTGTTCACACCCAAGACGGGCGATCCATATTCACAAATAAAACTGGAACTGAAAGTAAGAGTTTCGTTGTTTGTTTGGGTTTTCATTTTGTTTGTTGGTCGCACAGTAATCGTTTGTTGCGAGTCATTGAAGCAAATGCGACTATGGGCCAGCACGACGTGGCGTTTGGACTCATGTATCAGCAAATTGGTTTAACCTTGTTGGTAGGTTTGGTACTCCTGCAAGGCTCGTCTATTTGCAATGACTTTTGTACTGTTCGCAAACGGAAACATTACCCATTAAAATTCTGCAGCAAAACAACAAAGTAAAACTTAAACTGCCACTTAACAAATGTCCGTTTAAGTTTACGGGGTTTGATTGTGTTTATGTCTGTTCCAAACACGAGTATACGTGTGTGTATGGCTGTGTAAAGTTTTTGTTCCACTTCTGAATAGTTGAAAGATATTGTTTGGGGTCATTTGTTGAACAACGACTGTTCACAACTTGTCTGTCTTCAACTTGTAATCAACAAGTTTCAAGGACATCACCAAAGTCTTTTAAAAATGAAAACTTTTTTGTCTTCCAAGTGTATGGACTTTCGAACATTATAATGTAGTGTCAATGTGTTGTCCGAATATTATGTTCTCTATAGATGCTCGTGTTTACATTCAAGTCAACCGAATGGTATGGCATATAAATCACGGTATTTTATAGCGTAAGGCGGGACTTTATTATCTGGCCACTAGAAAATACAAACAGAAAATCCAAATCTGAAATGTTGCAGAATTGAAAACTTTCAGAAAACCATATTTTGTAGAGTAAAAAGGGTCTGTATATGGCTCTACCTGTTGTCTCATTAGTATCATTGTGAAAACTGATTCATTGAGTTGAGAGCTTTCTTGAGTATTCTTCGAATGAATTTAAAATAGTAAGTCCGTACATATATTTTGAAGCTGAACACAAGATAAGTTCACAATAAATCAATTTGTAAACATAAAACATAAACAAATTGTTGCTTTGTTTTATTGTCCACATCAAATGTACCCGAAAATAATCATTCACAGACAGAATTTGGGTTCTCCTATAAAATTTCAACAAGTGGACATAGCGCCTTTAAGCACTTTGGTTGGGATATTCTTAGTCATAGTGTGCCACTTACATTGTCAGGGTGCGAGGATGAGCCATATCTGTCCAATTTATATCCAAGTCGATGTAGGTTAGAAAATGGGCTCCATGAAAAGTGTCACCAATGCAAAATGGCCCTAACACAAGAAATAACAAATGGCCCAAATTTCGAGAATGAAAAGTCTCCACTAGCCACAGCCCTCAGTGAAAAGTTCCACAAAAAAATTTTAACTTTTAATTTGTAGTCATTTTTCATTTTCGAAATACAAAAAAACAATCTCCCTAAAAACATGCTAAGCATACATACGACTTAGCATACTCTGGAAGTAAGAACAGTTGTAAAACAAAAACAAGAACAAAAAGTGGACTTTAAAACTTTACTTCATTAGGCCAAACTAAAAAGCCGATTGAAATAGAAACAATAATGACTCTCGGTTTGTAGATCAAATTAGAAAATAGCTTAAGGGCAAGAATATGGGAGAGCGACTAGACAACCCCCAATTATATTTGTATTCAATATTAATTGGATTTTGATTGCTTTTAAATTGTTTAAATGTCATTATGGCGTTCTTTCGAAAATATTTCGTGAAAACTCACAGCTTGCAGGGTAGACAGAATGTTAATACATATCGTAACCTAAAATCCAAAATGACTAATCATCGAAAAAACCAAAATCGTATTTATGATAGATTCTTGTAAAATAACCCAAAATACATGTCTCTACAAAATTGTACTCTTCAATATCGAAAATTTAGAATTTTATAGGCGAATTCCTAAACGACGTAACAGGACAAGTGTTTAGATTTTACAGCAGTGTTTGGCCATTTTGGAATTCTGGTGACTTACATGTACCTTTTTTCGTTTTCTGTTCCAAAATACAAATACTGCAACGATAAACATTACTTACATATTTCCGTTAACACCACGTGAATGAACGTATGAGGAGCATTTCTCAAATTAGCGAACTGTGCGCGATATAATTGTGTATACTCAAGAAGTTGCCGGATTTTACGAAACTACCCCTCAAAAACATTTCTTGATAGTCGTACCAGGATACGAACATCTGGTTTTTATGTCTGTGTCACTCACGCTAGTTATCATACCACGGTCGCCTAATATAAATTTCATGATTTCTAAATCATTAAAGTGCTGATACAGGGCTCTCCAACAAGAGGTGTTATTTTGGTATTCAAAGAAAAATTAAATTTTTTGAGATAAATGATCGGATGTTTATTTCATAATAAAGACGACGATATGTTAATAATGAAAAACAACATAAGCCAAACAACAAGATATCGGTGGCCAATTGTGATTACCTCTTCGGAAACTGTTAGTTTTGCGAACTGTGACTGCAAGATTTTCCCCATTTTTGTAGTGAATTTTAATAATTTCAATGCGTTGTTAAAGTGTGTTTTCTACATGTCAAATGTCAAAGAATAAAAGCTTCAAAAGTGATAGCTAACGAAATACCGGGTGATTCAAAATAACACCTCTTTTTGGAGAACCCTGTACATCGCTCTAATAAGCCAGACAGACAGAGTTCATTTGCATTAATAATTCACTGATGAAACTTAAAACTTTACTATGATTTTCAGAATTTAGTAAGCCGCGGTTTTTTTTTTACATTTACAGTTTTAATTATGGAAATAACAATAAGTACATTCGAATTCGGATAAGCGCACGCCTTGTAATTGAAAATAAATATTAGTAACTATTGTTCTGGATGATTTTCCATGCACTGTGCTTCGCTTAAACGAAAATCCGCATTAGATGAATTTCATGTAAAAAATCGAGATGCATTGAACCCGACCCCCTCCGATATCGGTGAAATTTTGTTCATAGCTAAATTTGATCAATACAAAGAAACTCTCATTTTTAAAAATGACTGTTTTGGGATTTTTTGGGCGTGGCACAGTGGGAAAGTTTTGGAAAAAACGCGAAAATGGTCAAAAAGAGCTCCATTTAAACTACAATAACTCAGAATGGGCTGAACCGATTTGCATGATCTTGGTATCATTAAAAAGATATTTTAAAATGCTTTATGACACGTTTAAAAAAATACACTGTAAAAAATTGTATAAAAAAAAAAATTTTAACTAACGAAAAAACCAAAAAGATCAAGTTTTTTTACAGTGTATTATTTTTTTAGAAAGGTATTTCCGTCACCTATAACATATCCAAAAAGTAAAATGGGTTATTTTTTATGTTTTTTTATATAATTTTTGAAGTAGTGTCACTTCTAGTAATACGTACCGAAAGATTTCGAAATAATTCGAATAACAGCGAAAATATCAGGTCAAATTCTTACACATTTACAAAATAGTTCAACAATTCTAACATTTTTTAAATGTTTACAAATAAAAAACCATCAACAATTGTTTATATTATTTGCCATGTTTTTATTAATTTGTGTTTTATTTTATTTACATTTTTTTTAAGTTAATTATTTGTAAGAATTTTTATCTCTTTTATCTCTCTTACCAATCAATATGAGTCACGCAGAAATTCAGAAACCAATAAGAAACATATAACACCACCATACAAGTTGCTTACGCAGATGCTGACGAATACAACAACGTTAAAGAAAAGCTATTTTCAAGATATAAAGAAGCTCAAACTATAACAGGAACTCAACGCTTTCATTCATTCATTCCGATAAATTTCTTACAAATAATTAACTTAAAAAAAATGTGAATAAAATAAAACACAAATTAATAAAAACATGGCAAATAATATAAACAATTGTTGATGGTTTTTTATTTGTAAACATTTAAAAAATATTAGAATTGTTGAACTATTTTGTAAATGTGTAAGAATGTGACCTGATATTTTCGCTGTTATTCGAATTATTTCGAAAACTTTCGGTACGTATTACTAGAAGTGACACTACTTCAAAAATTATATAAAAAAAAATAAAAAAGAACCCATTTTACTTTTTGGATATGTTATAGGTGAAGGAAATACCTTTCTAAAAAAATAATAAACTGTAAAAAATCATTGATCGTTTTTCGTTACCTTAAATTTTTTTTTGTTATAAAATATAAGGGCAATTACTAGAAGTGACACTACTTAAAAAATTATATAAAAAAAAACTAAAAAAGAACCCATTTTTATTTTTTGGTATGGTATAGGTGAAGGATAAACCTTTCTAAAAAAATAATACACTGTAAAAAAACCCTTGATCTTTTTGGTTTTTTCGTTAGTTAAAATTCTTTTTTTTTATACAATTTTTTACAGTGAATTTTTTTATTTTTTTTTAAACGTGTCATAAATATCGTTAAAATATCTTTTTAATGATACCAAGATCATGCAAATCGGTTCAGCCCATTCTGAGTTATTGTAGTTTAAATGGAGCTCTTTTTGACCATTTTCGCGTTTTTTCCAAAACTTTCCCACTGTGTCACGCCCAAAAAATCCCAAAACAGTCATTTCTAAAAATGAGAGTTTGTTTGTATTGATCAAATTTAGCTATGAACAAAATCTCATCGATATCTGAGGGGGTCGGGTTCAAAATTTCAGTTTTATCTCGATTTTTAAATGAAATTCATCATTATTGAAAAATCGTTTATGTGAAACAAATTTTTAATGCATGATACGATCACCGCTTAAGAGAAATTCATGCAAATAATTAAAGTACATACACAAGAATTGACGGACTAAGATATAATAGGTGAGGTGATGTATATGGCGTTGAAAATGCTGTTACAGGTTCAATAGAATTTATTATAAGACCATCATAATAAATTCTATTTAACCTACCTCGAAGGAGACATTAGAATCAATTTATGTTATAAAAACATTTTTGGAGTCTTAGGCAAAATAAATGATCTCAAAAAATTATGGGTCAATCACATTTAAGGCAACTCATCCTAATGGAAATATGTGACTTTCATCGTAGCTCATTAATATTGAATTAAACTTTTTCGTACATGTATTTTAATAGTTGCGTCCCCAGCTTCTATCTTCGTTTCATAGGACAATTTCTAAAGCACCTACTCACTATTAATTGAAAATCCTTTTTTTATTGAAAGTACCACATAAGTGAAAAAAAGTTCATTATTTTTTCATTTCCGTATTTGTCAAATGCCAATAATTAAATTTAACATTTAAAAAATTTACAACACTTAATTTTATATTTCACGTTAAACTTTGGTATAATACTATATTAGATCCAGGATGTTTCTTCTCTTTAGACGTCTGTGTCCTTCGTTGTTGACCAACTCCCGAGCGAGTGTATTAGGATGAATATGCGAATTCAACCAATTTTACCGTCGAGAATTAGCACATGCTTTACCTTGGAGTTGGATGCCGTAAGTCGATATGGGTTTAATCACAGTCTTGTATACCAGTATTTTGTATTCCAAGTCAAGGCTGACCGGCTGATAAAGCAACTTCCAAACTTCAACATTATTTGAGTTACTTCTGATTTAATATGACGCGACCATGTAAGACATCGATCCAAATGAATTCCAAGATATTAGACTCTGGTCTTTTGTGGACAAGTATCCTTTCTCAGGGTGAAAATCTTGCATTTTCCAGTATCCTCCATTTGTCTAATCAGTTTTATGACAATGAGACGTGCGACTATAGTTGTTCGGACCCAACTGTCGCAGTTTTATGACTGTTGAGGATGACACTGTCGCTAATACTTGTGGGCATATCTGCTGTATATATTGTGTACATTACATCGTTATACAATGGATAGAAACGAGAAAGTACCATAAGCAGATTTGATGTTTACTACTACTCACTGTTTATTACTAAAACAATTAAAATAACAGCTCGTTTTTCATTTTATTTCAACACAATTGTAATCAATTTGACAACAGCTTATTTAAAAACAACCGTGATTGAGTTGCATTAATGAAATACCTAAATGCAATTCGATTTTGTTCATGTACGTCAACGTTATTTGCACAACTTAATATAAATTAACGCTGTCGTCTGTCCAGGATATTAGAAATTATATACTGGGGCGTCTCGGCATATCTCAACATGTGTGTTGTCCTTGCTTTGGTCTGTCCTCTCACAACATGTGGCACACTTGCGTTCGTCGCCAAACCCAAACGTTATCAGCATAGGGGAGATGTCATTAAATCTGAAGTGATTTGGACTTTACCTTCAATACCTTCTCTAAGAAATATCCTATATACACTTCTTCATGCATAACAGACTTCACTTTCGTTGTGAATTTCCCATTTTATTTGTAGAAAATATTTCCATTTTCAGTACAAACACCTCAATAATAAATATTTCTATTTTTCCATTCAGATTTTGAATTTGCATAAAAAAAATGAGTCATAAGTAATGGCTTTCTTAGCATAAAAAAGTAAATGAAGGTTAAACAATCTATTGTGTAATGTCGACGTAACGCCTAAATTTGGTCAATGGAATAGTTTTTTTATGCAAAACAGAAACACACTCGCCATCGCCCTCACACTCTCACGAAAATTGGTCAATGCAAATCTAATGGGCACAAAGAATGAGCAGAAGAGCTTCGTACACGAAAATCGTATGCGATACAACAACTTCAGGCTCATAAACACAAGCCCACCCTTAATTTGCAGTTTGAAAGTAAAGAAAACCTTCTTAAATGGTTAAGTTAAAATAATCGTAGCGCCAGCAATAACAACAACCAAAACCCACTACCGTTTAAGACCAAAGTCCTAAATCCTGACCAAGGCCAATGGGCAAGAAGAAAACTAGTTCGCATGCGAAACTATAATAAGTTTCCCCACAATTTTAGAAGTTTACATGAACGGGTTTTGACCATGTTTCGAAGACGGCACGTGCTTAAATTCTTACAGTCCATAAAATATACGAGCGTCTATCAACCCAGTAACAATTTATGCACTCAATTGATAAAAACAAATAAACTACCAAATTCGAGTACAAAAGAACTCAATTTATCCACATGCAGCCAGGAGTGGTCGATTGTCTCACACCCTTATACCAAATATCTCAACTTGGCTCCCAAGGAAACATGGCGATACTATTACCTTACCTATTACCTCACACAGTTTCTGACATGCCACGAACATTTAGGAAATATCTGCACAGATTCGGACGCGATAGCTCGCCTATTTGCCCGACCTGTGTGGTCGAGGAGGAAAGCGCAGAACGCGTGATGTTTCATTGCTCTCGATTTCAGAGGAGAACTCTTTCAACGGCTGATCCACAGAGTGAAGAAAACTGGAATGAGATTAGTAACTGTCGAACTAAAGGAGCTTCGGCCCACGGAGAGAGAAAGAGCTACACTTGACAGCAACTGAAAAGTAGATACGGCGATGGCTTGAGCGTGGTTGATCTCTGAGGGGCCTTAGTGGCATGGACCACTGATATCTATGAAGATTACCAATTCCGGTTCACCAAAAAAAAAATAATAATAAAAAACCTATCGTGCGCGCAAACATTAATTAATTATGGTTACTCAATGAAAGGAAATTTCGGACGCCTTACACTATGGCGGAGTTCAAAGAGTGGA
The DNA here is from genome assembly GCA_958296145.1 of Hydrotaea cyrtoneurina. Lineage (NCBI taxonomy): Eukaryota > Metazoa > Arthropoda > Insecta > Diptera > Muscidae > Hydrotaea > Hydrotaea cyrtoneurina. The sequence goes on along the minus strand of OY282515.1, from coordinate 54,588,989 downwards.
TCATGAGACACTCACGCACAAAACAAACGAATAAATTGTGGCCAACACTCGGCAAAGTGTATAAGCAACTTTGTGCGTGAACTGTCTTCTGTCTTCGGTCAGTCTACAGCAGTGATGGACACTTTTCTGAAATACTATACCCGCGGGTATAGAAAATAAAACGGTGCTTGTGTGACGCTGACACATGTGGACAAAAAGTTTCTTTGAAGTAATTTAAATCAGTTGCACTGCGCAACTTTATGAGCAAATCAAAATGTTTAATCATAGTTTTTTTTATTATAGAGATGTCTGTATGTCTAGGTGCATTATGTGATTTGTTATCGCGTTTACTATTCTTGTCATGGATAAGCTGAGCAGAGGTGATCGAATGCAGACAAATTATTTAAGAGTAAGACCAGTGAAGTTTGTTGCTCACAAGCGTAGCGCTAATTTGATCGTATATGTATTGGGGTGCCATGTAGGCCCGTTCAGCTTAAATGATGTGGATTGGTGTCACACCCCTTACTCTGCACTTTAATCAAGTATTCCCCAAACAAATCAATTACCAAGTAAAAGTTTTGCTGGGTTAACGCAGCCACGAAATAGTTTACATCTCGCATAACATATGGGCATGGAATTTGTTCTACCAAATGCAAAATAAGGTGTTGAGATTAAATGTCTGCCATTTCTAACCACAATGTCGGACGGACTGTTGTAGTGGTAGGTGACCTACGCGAAGTGTGGTTTTAGCCAAAACTATATAAGTTTCAAGTAACAGGGCGTTTAGTGCGCCAAGTCAAGCCGTACAAAATGAGTAAACATACAAATTTGCTAAGGAAATGTTTGCAGTGGTGCGTTCTTACAAACGCTCACGTTCGGCCATATCGCTGTAGCCGTCGCTTATTGTTGTGCAATGTCCTGGTCGTTTTACGTTTGTAAGCAAAAGCGAAATGCTTGAACAGTTTCTTATTACACAAAAGATTACATTTAACGCCACAATGACGACAAATGCTCAGATCTTCTTCTTCTCGAACACACTCACACTAATTTACAGTTGCCAACTCTGACGCACGTAAATGTGTCTTAGAAAATCTTAGCACAATGACTGACACACTCAACATACACACACACACTAACAGCCAAGTAAAAGTATAATAAAGTAAATTGTATAAGACCTAACAATTAAGACAACTTAAGTGTCTAATTTCACTATATTATTATAGGTACAGACAGAGGCAGAGAGAGAGAGAGAGAGAGTCGGTATAGGTATCGACTTATGCAACGTCTTGGGCATTTCTTGTGGAAGGCTTCGTTTAGAATTTGCTCAGGCTGTAGATGTGTGCGTGGTTGGATTGAATAACGATACCTGCGGCCACAGTCACCAACATTGTTCAGGACTGCACAGTAGACCAGGCATATCTTCTTAATTTGGCTCGATACGGCCCCCAAAATGAACACTAAGTAACGCGTAAATGGCATTTGCAAATGGAGATGTGTAATTTTAATAGTTTTATTGCCTTGCATTCTTGAAATAAATACCAGATGTTCAGAGTCACGGTGGATTCTGCAATGCGTGGTAATTTTACAGCTAAGACAATATTTTTTCAAATACATACTGTCAGCTGTAATAGAAATGGAATTCATAGAAAAAAGTTACTGTTATCAAAGCACGTACAGGTATTTCACACCAAAATAGCTTGGCCACAACAGGCGAAGCTTAACCAAAAATCCTACAATAAGGGAAAACAAACTCATCGTTGTTTGGCATCGACGACGATATCCTTCACACTCACTACACAAATGACTGAATCAAATTCAAATACCTATTGTTTTTCTTGCTGTATCTTAGCAAATTGTTGCTAAATATTTGTCCACTAATTTGTAGGGGACAGTAATACTGAAACTTCTATTACCCCACTTATCATCTGGTATTGTTACAGTTTTCACCCAACTTTATAAAAAAAAAACAGACAAAGGGGATGTTAATTTACGCTAGGAATAATTTGTTGAGTCTTTATGTCATGACTCATGAAAATATTATAAACTCCACATATCACCGGACAGTATAACCTTTCTAATCCGGACAGGTATAGTTGTCCGGATTACAATACTCTATTTGTTAAACTCGAAAGTGGGTTATGTTTATTTATTCTACTATGAAAAAAGTTATTTTGAAAAGGGAAATATGAAAAATTAAAACAACCGCCACGCTGCTAGGCAAGCACGCTTCCAACACGCCTACCGGGGCGCTTATAAATCATTTAATTAATAGGTTCAGACCTCGAGATCGAATTTTATCAACATTTACCAAAAAAATAAATTCATTTACAAAACAGGTTCAACAGAACAGAAATTTAAAGATGTTAGTGCGTTGAATTGAATCAATTTTTCTTTGTGGGGTTTTTGAGTTCTGCAGTCAATCATTATACATTTCTCTGTTCTGTCAATAAAAAAAAATTAATTTTCGTCATGTATCCAAGCATTAACTTCAATAATGTAAAAATTTACAGCAAGATTAAGAATGGACAGCGTGAAATATATTCTATTCATGTTAGTCTCATCGTTGATGGGCTAACGGAAAATAACGTACAAAAGCTGCGAACAAAAAAAAAAACTACTTGATGTCCGGACTAACATTTAAAAAATCTCCGAAATGTTGTGATTCCGGACTAGAGAGGTTACTCTGTATTCAGTTTATCAAAAATATTTCAGTTTGGTGTTTTTGTTTTAAACTAATATAGCAGTTTCAGCTTAAAGTATTTTTCATTTAATCAACGGAAAATTCCGATCACTTTTTCAAAGTCTACCGATGTAAAGGGTGTTTTTTATTCAGGTATAGAACTTCGAATTGAAATAAAACACAAGAAAATCGTTTTAATGTCCATCAATTTGGCTTTATTGGAAGGATAATTTTATGTTGTGGCAAAACAACTGCTTCCGTAGTATAACGAGAGTGTGTTGGTGAGCAACTTCGTTGTGTTGGAAACAATTTGTTTGTAAGCAACATTACTTGATTGAGATATATGAATTTCCCAAATTCAGCAAACATTTTAATTAATTAATTATCATTCCCATAGTGAAATAGAAGTACGGTATAATTTGCACCGGCTCCGAACGGTTAATTCGTTTTCTTACTGAATGGAAACGGACGCTGGAAAATGTTTGTCGTATGATAAATTTAATTATGGATATTAATATTGTCATGGAGGGCCAATATTATGTAAGACTTGGGCTCTGATGTGATACATAATATCGGTCAATCTGCTTTGTTTAAATCTACCTTGTCACCACTACAAAATATCGTAACGAAGACAAATAAATTATAACGAAAGATTAATTGTGAAGAGACCATCTTCACACTTCTTGAAATTATTATCTGATATTCCAGATTGGGGTACATTTCATGTCCACCCAGTCGAATGAATAACTGCAAGAGCGGTCAAAGAATCGTCAGTATCATCTACCTAATCAGAACAGTATGTAAGCTTGACACATATTACCAGCCTTGCCAATTAATGTTTTTCAAAAATCTGTCAATTTCTAAATAAAAAAACCATTTTTTGGTTGAAAAACCTATTTTTCTAAAGACCATTATTAACAGTAAGGAAGCTATGGGAGCTTTTCGAGAGGTATGATGCCAGTTTGTAAGAATTTGAACACCTGCAAGACTCTCAGCAATTTTACTCTTATTTTTGTGGTCAATGTGGTGCACAGATACGTCTTCGGAAAGTAATTTAATACGTGCTAATACATTAACCGGATTAGGCCTTATGGGTTTGGTTAAAGCTTAATGTAAATAAATTGAAATTGAAATTAGGAACTGTTGCAGGCATAAATATGCTATTGGTAGAGAAATAATCACGTCCCATTAAATGAAAATTATATCCGCCCGATCATTAGAAAAATTTACCACAGCACAGCACTATTTACTGCTCAGAAGTATATGAATTGAATACATTTTTGGTCCCGATTTGAGTTTATTTTGGAACTTGATTTTATAAGTACATTTTCTTTTTTCGGTGTTCAAAACCTGGTACATCATTTTCTTTCTCTAAAATCATGGAACAGCGGAGCTCATCGGGCTACAGTTAGTATTTTAAAAAATGTTCATGTGCTCTAGCAATTCTGTACACTCATTTTAACCTCACTTTTATACACAAATTGCTTGCTTAATTGTTTTAACCACAACCGAAATACAATTAGCAAAACAATTTCCCACACATCCACACACAAATTTGTTGTTGCTTGTTAATTTTTTGGTTTGCTTTTTTGTTTCGCTTTTGTTTATCGCGTGCAAAATATTCAGCATGAAGGAAAGTCTAAAAAGTCAACATTCAAAAGCAGCACGTCCAATTAATTTCGTTAATAAACGAAAGGAACGTGTAAATGATTTTGTCATTAAATTAATTTATAATGAAAATATTACAAAAGCCAACGCGAAATCGTACTGATGTTAAGGGTGGCACGAAAATCGTGTTCATCCAAAATTGACTGACTGTTGCTTTCCATTTGTTACGCAAACATTTTGGTGACGGAGCAAACCATGTGTGTGGTTATACTTCATAATGATTGACTCTCTGGCTAAAAATGCCCATGCCAAGAAGTGAAATAAAATAATCAAATTGTGAACCGGAGTATATGCAAATTGGATCCGATGCAATTAGTTATACATAGTCTTGCCATAGCACGATAATATTTCAAAAAATGGTGTGTCATCTCTTTTGTTTTTCTTCTTCAGCAAAAATTCTTTCAGAATTTCCAATAAAAATGATATTTTAATTTTTTCCTCATTACGATGTGTTCAAAATCAAAACGTTTTAATAAGTTCCAGTCCTTTGCAATGTAGTTGGTTTCGTCGTTGTTGAGAGTTGTTACTGAAATTAACTCTAGCAAATAAAACCAAGTCAACTTCATCAAATTTTAATGTATAAATTACGTGTCTCTATTGATATAAAAAAAAATTCTGTTGATATTATTCACCACGAATGTTTCTGGATCTACACCTACGAACTGACGAGGACCTACATTTTTGTTAATACAAATCATGAAAATAGTATATTTTCCTATGCTCCAGAGTAGTTGGATATGCTGCAAATATTTTCAATCGTTTTTTTGGTAATGAAAATCAATGTAATAATGACATTTTTTTAATTTCGTAAAAAATATTTTTTTTTGTATAACTGGTAAAAAAACAGGTTGCAACGATTATCCAGCATTTCGGTTTGGACGGTTAGAGAGATAATATTTTATATGAAATATTTTTATGAAATTGAACACAAATATTGGTGTCCGCCTTATGGCGGTCTTGCCGGTTAGAAGGATAAATTATTCGACTAACTTCTGTACAGAGTGAATGAGTGTTTTCAGTAACAGGGGACTCAATAAACGCATTAAATGTATTGTTGGGAGTTATAATGTATTGTTTAGAATCATTAACAAAAACCAATATATAAAAGATACATTTTATTAAGTTTTTTGATCTATGTCATCAATGTTCCATTGCGTTTTTACTATTCTTGATTTTTTATCTCATATCTCTTGTTTCATTGTACAGGGTTTTCCAATGAGAGATGTTATTTTGGTATTCAAAGAAAAATGTAATTTGTTGAGATAAATGATCGGATGTTTGTTTTATAGCAAAGATGAAGGTATGCTGGGTATAATGAAAAACAACATCAGCCAAGTGGTCACCACGACCACGCTTACAGGACGAATTCTACATTTGAGGTCTTCAATCGACGCCCCCAAGGAAGAAGTCGCAAGGTGTTAAACCACAAGATCTCGGCGGCCAATTGTGATAACCTCTTCGAGAGATACCACGATCCGGAAACGTTTCCCATAAAATAGCAATGGTTTCGTTGCTTGTGTGGCACGTAGCGCCGTCTTGTTCAAAGCAATAGCCCTGATCAATAGCATCCATCTCCGACCATAAAAAAAGCATTAATCATCTCTCGATAGCGCAATCCAATTACCGGAACCTTTGTTCCAATCTCATTTTCTAAAAAGTAAGGTCTAATGACGCCGCCGCACCAAATCGTCACACGTTGAGAATGGAGAGGCGAACTTCTGGATTTTCCGAGGCCCAGATGCGACAATTTTGCGAAATGTGGCTACGAAATGGAAATGGACCTTATCAGTCAAGACAATTTGTCGATGGAATTCCGGATCATTTTCATCCATCAATCAGCAAAGACACGACGTTGTTGATGAGTTCCGGCCGGCTTGAGTTCTTGTGTTAACTGAACTATTTAAGCCTTAAAATCCAATTCTTTATGCAAAATACGGTGTAAGGACGTTTGTGCAATATTCTCAGTTGTTCACGAGTGACGTGCTCGGGTTTTCTTCACCACATCACTAACGTGTCCCAACAGCTCGAATTTTTCCTCCAATTTCTGTAATGCGGTCCGGCAAGGTGCTTCACGACGACCCAAAAATGCTTTAGTTTTGCGAACTGTAACTGCAAGTTTTTCACCATTTTTGTAGTGAATTTTAATAATTTCAAAAATGTCAAAGAATAAAAGCTTCTAAAGTGACAGCTACCGAAACACCTCTTGTTAGAAAACCCTTTTTTTATGTTTTATCCTGATTTTATGAATTGATGGTTATATTTTTGTTATCCTTATCCCTCAGTTACACATAATAGTGATTGTATAAAAAAACCCAATACCTTGACTCTATTTTACACATTTTTGCTACTGGCAGGCCAAGGAATATTCATTGGCAGTGAAATGTTGACAGGTAGTAGGAGGGTTTATATCATTTGATACGACCCAAAAGTATAGCACATAGAAAAATTCACTTTAGCGGTTGAACTAAATTCGATTCCAGACTTTTTTTTGAATCATTTAAGCCATGTCCGCTGACTCTCCGGGTAGCAGGCACGATAACTTTCGAAAGAGTTAGAAATCGACGTCGCAAATGTGTAGTAACTAAAATAAAATGAATAAAATTTTGGTTATGTGATATTCGCAATTATGCCTACATTAGGATACAAAGGTGTTCTCGGTTGTAACACAATATTAGTAATAATTTCGAGCCATAGACGAGAATCACCACTTGCATTGCTTTAATAATGTTGAAGGTGAATGAAAGCGTACGTACTCACATATAACCACATATATACATATATATATATATATATATATATGTACATAAAATACTTGTATGTATGAACAAGTTCAAAATGTTTGCCTAGAATTTTTTCAACATTTCGCTGTGGGCATTGAGTAAAAAGTTTTGTGTTAACAACAATTTATTAACAATGTTAAGTGCTTAACAAAGGCGAAAAAAAGTTTCTTTTGTTCGTTTGTTTTGTGGTGCTTAAGTATAAAAAGCGGTTCTTTGTTCGGTATTGTGCCAACCGCCAAAAACAATTGTCGTCCTAGAACGCCATTCACACCAAAATAAAGAGCTTAATCCAAAGTATATTTACACTAAATTTCAAAAAGACTGTTTGTAGTAATCTCCAGAAATCCCTTTTGATTAGCCATTAGTTGTAAATGCCACTCGTGTATATGCAATGACATCTGTTTTTATATAGAGCATCGGTTTGGCCACTTTTATTTTGGTACGACCTGGTACTCATCTCTGGCGCAATCTTCAACACCTGTTGGTACAGTGAGTAAAATGAATGGATCGTCGATTACGGAAGTCATCTGCGGGCAATTATGTTCCAATGAAATAGAAAATGTAAACAATCGATAAGGTGACAACTATATTTCCAGAAGTGGTCCTGTTCACTGACCCCTCGACGCTTCTGGATTACTTTCTATGGGACTATGCTTAGTCAATAGTTAAAGCCGACAAACCATCAACTCTTGAAGCATTGAAGCCAATATTAAAGCCACCATTGACGTCATACAGCCAGTATTATTGAAAAAAAAAACTTCAACAATTGGCCGAATGGATCATGTAACTCGTAGCCTCGGCGAACATGTGCTGGAAATCATATTTAAAAAATAAACGGCGTGAAATTACACAGGTGCCTTGAGTTTTGCAGCTGATTGTATTTGTACTTGTATCGCTGATTTCACAACTGAAAACCATGTTTTCTTATTAGATGCACATTCGGGAATTTCCCGACGGGAATTCTCGAGAAATTTTCCAGATTTTCCCGTCCCGAATCTCGAGAATTGAAATCTTTAGTATTTCGGGAAATCCCAAATCTCAAGAATATCTCATGATTTCTCGAGAAATCTATTTCGTTTTAAAAAAAAAATTGTTGACAAACATTAATAGATAAAACAATTATAAAAAAAGTAAGAGAATCTAAAGTTTGCAAGTAAGGGAATACACATATGATTAATCCCTGAAAACACCAAACTGTAACGGCGATTCTGTTACACTGAATCGCACACTACACGACACAGCAAGAAGCTAAAACGACGATGCTGCTAAGCAGAATCACATACCAATTCACACCAGTGTTTCAATTGCTATGCGAGAAGCGACAACAGTAAAACTTTTCCATGTGTACGCGATTGTCAGACGAAGACATTAACAGTCTATGTTTTTTAAAACACCAATTTGGTAAATAATGTTTTTAATCACTTTTTTCCCCTATTTTAATAAATATAATTTTGAATTATTTTTGTTTTGCTTTTTTGTAATTATTTCTATTAAACTATTTTTTTTTAAAATTATTGAAATAGTAATATTTTCAAATATTTTTTTATATTATTTATACTTAAATAATAATAAATAAAAATAATATTTTATGAAATTCATTGCTTTTAGACAGATTTTAGATTTTCCCGATATTTCGAGAATTCTCGAGATTGAAATTTTCGTTATTTCGGTAAATCCCGCATTTCGAGAATTGACATTTTCGTTATTTCGGGAAATCCCGAATCACGAGATTAGGATTTTATCGGGAAATACCCAACTCTATATACACGTAACAAACCTGTGATTACATAATTTTCTTCTCTGTCAGGGAGAGTTCATTTTATTTTTTATCAGATTTATGATAAGGAATTGCAGTAAAGTACTCTCATCTTCATAATTAATACTGTAAGTGATTGACAGCTTATTTTTTTAAATATGTCATCGAGCCGCAGAATCTTTATAAATTATCTCGAGCAATTTTGTTATGTACATATGTTCTGAATATACGATAAATCAGAACAGAAAATCCGTTAATGAATCTGTGAAGACAGCATGCAATGCCTATTTAGGTGATCAATGTAAATATTGGGCACCACATTCTGTTTGCAAAATATGTACTGAACATAAACGTCAGTGGACTAATGGGAAAAGCTGGAGTCTGAACCAAAAAATCACTACGACGACTGAATATCAGAGACATCAGTGATAAAAATGGCCTAACCCTTATTCCGATGAAGTTATCATATCAACATTTCATCACCTTACTGCGGCACAGATCAAGACAGTGAATAGTAGGAAAATGCATCAAGTCCCCAAAGATTTAAAACAAAGTGTGTTAAGTGATCTCATCAGGGATCTTAACCTCTCAAAACAATCTTCCGAGTTACTGACATCCCGGCAATTACGTTCTATCGTAGAAGGGAAGCAGAGTTGGTTACGTTATATTCTCAGGATGAAGATTTTATTTTCTGTCAGGATGTTAATATCTCTTAACAAAAATGGGCCACCCCGAGTATAATTCAGATGTTTAGCCTCTGTTTATTGACAGTTTCAAGCGACGTTTTAAAACTACTTCATGAGTTTGAAAAAATATTAACTTACAAATGTGTCTTGGGTAGACAGATGCAACGGCTACTTGTTTGAATGATTGAATGAATGATGGCAATACCTTAATGAACAATGCCACCATATGATTGATCATACCATACAAAAACATACGATCATATGACCGAAAACCATGCTTTACTATCTCTCAAAGCCTTTGACAGACCTTCGAGAAAAAGTTGACTTCCTTTTTCATCAAGTAGTAAAGTAGTGACTAAAGTGCATTTTAAACAGAAAATAAATCTGAATAGATCCAAAAATCTTGGATTAGTTCTTAATTGAAAGTGTTGATATTTATGAAATTTATAATCTACTTTTTTAAATAACCATACTAAAACTACAATAATTGTACAAATTTAAATACTCTATTTATATTAAGACCTTTTTTTAAATGTGAAAATGTTTTCTTTATCTATTATTTTTGAAGTCATTTGCCAGAATCTAAGATGATTTGAATACATTTTATGTAAATTGCAAAATGAATTGCTAAGCTAATTTAAGGTATTTTCATGTTATCATATGGTAGTACTCGATTAAAATAGGTAATCATGGCATCCTGCAACAAAAATTCATGGCGCTGTTAAGAAAAAGGTTGGGTTAGGGTAACGAATGTGTCAATATCTCATAACATCTTGAGTTAAAAGGAAAGGAATGTTATGCCGACTTATTTCACCAAGACTAAAATTTTTTTGTTTCGTTGATAGTCTTCGTATTTTTTTAGTAGAGTAGTTTCTACTTAGCGCTAAATAGGGAGTCTAAAATAATTTTTGTGATTGATTCTTTTGACGAGAGGAGGACGAGAACCCCCCACCCGACTAAAGGTAGTGCTCAAATGCTCCCGTAGTCCTCCTTGAGGTCTAATTCCCTTGGACGTAATGCCAAATCACCGGCAAGAAAATTATTAATTTATTGACAAAGTCATCGTCAATCGATTTTGCGTTCCAAGACACCTCCGATATATAACCAATTTTGGAAGGACATTACATGGTAACGAATAGGAATCAATACATATTGCTCACTCAATCAAAATTAAAGAAGAGTAGATGAATATAGTTGAATTCTTGGAAGAGATTAAGTATCACGAATAAGGATGGTCATTTGTGTTGACTTGAAAGTGGTTATCTACCTCCATGGACAGCAAAGTGGAAACACACTATATCCTTGTTTAGGATAGCAGAGCTAAACAAGATTACTTTGTAAAAAAAAGTCTGGTCTGAAAGAGAGAACATGGTTGTTAAAGGAAACAATGTTGTTAATGAATCGTTGGTTGTTTGGAATAAAATAATTCTGCCTCCACTTTATATAAAACTTTGCTTAAAGAAGCAATTTGTTAAGGCTCTAGATAAGGATTCATCATGTTTTAAATTAATATCTTTAAAGATGCAAGGATTAAGCATTCAAAAAATAAAAGCTTGCTTATTCAATGACCCTCAACTTCGGCAGTTATTGCAGATCATCAATTTCGTTTAATCTGTGAATGAAAAAGACCGAAATGCGTGAACAACACTTTTCGAACACTTTCTAGATATTCCTTCAAACTATAAGGATTTAGTTCAGCATCAAGGTGCATTACCTGCAAAACCATTTGGACCGGTTTCCTTAAAACTTGGTAGACCTGAGCGAAGAGCAAGGTGAACGATTTCAATAGGATATAAGAACAATGAAAGAACGATACCAGTACCAGTGGGATACGCATATGATGTCAGATTTCTGCTGGAATCTGCAAAGACATTGTCCGCAGAAACACATTGCAGAATAAGCAGGAAACGAAGCTTCTTGGGTTCCAGTACATTATGGAATCTTGTTAATGGAATTATTATTTTTTATATTTATGTGTAAATGTATTTAGTTAGCTAAATTCTCAAAGAAAAAATGTTTTACTTTATTCTTTTCACAATTCTTTTGGGTATTTCGAAGTGGTCTCAGGTTTTCAACACACTGCACACCATGAAAACGGGAGCTGCGAGGCAGACGCCTATATCAGATTCGTACTCAGGAGGTTGAAATACTAAAGGACCAACCAAAAAGTATCGGCACCAAAATGTTTGTATACCAGATTGTTATAAAACAACAATTTCATTCTCACAATATTTCTGCCATGTATTATCATTTTAAGTTCTCAAGCTCGATTATTGTGATTTTATCTATTTCCGGCATTTAAAGACAAGTCGTATCTTAAGGTATACTCTAATATTTAAATGATACTTTTATTCTTCTATCTGTTCTATATTTTGTAAACATTTTCATTTATTTCGTAAAACATTAAAACACTTTCCTTCTTGGAATGGAATCTTCTACCGTTTTTTTTTCTTCTGAAAACAAAAAAATTAATTTATGTATTCTATAAAATTTAATTTATGATTTTCATAACATAGCTTTATACAATTATTACTTTTCCATAAACTAATTAAAATTTGTATATGTGTTTTTTTTTTTATTAATCAACCAGAAAAGTATTTCCGTGCAAACTGGATACCGGTACTTTGCTGTTTATCTTATCTTCTGGTACTCGTAAACATCGAGTACTACCCGCCTTATAAATATGTATGCAAGATGCGATATTTAACCAAAAAAAAAATAAGAATATTTTTTTATTCTCCAAAAAATACACACGGGGATGTTCTGGAGCGATGCCAAGAAACATCATCGTCGTCAGCTCAAAACAACAACAAAATATACAGACCGACACAAAGAAAAGGCCAGAAAATCAAACAACAATAACAATCAAATCCAGAAAACTCACAATAATCGTTTGGCATTTTAATGACGTCATTACTAAGGCATCAGCATTAAAATGAAACTGTGTTCTGTGCTCGTTGGTAGGTAGGTACGTTCGCTAATTCTAGTGTCTTGCATTGCAAAGGAACAAAAAAAAACAAGTGTGGAAAAGACGGCGTCTGGGTGCCTTACATCAAAGATTAATATCTGCGTGCACATCTTCATAAACTGGTCACATTATATGGCAGATGTACCGAGTTGCAGCGAATGGGTCGAATTTGTTCGGAAAGAGGTCTTCTGAGGGAGAGAGAACAGGCGAGAACTTTAGCCCATGTTAAGTGACCTACTAGGAGGCTAGAGAGAGTCCTTCTATGAACAATATAAAACATCAGCGTGCAATGCTTGCATCCCATCAAAGCAGACCTGCCAGCAGGACGTATCTTTGCCTTGCCAAAGGTCCGATACATCTCATTGTCATAGTAGAATATACTCGAGCCACATCGATCATTTACTTCAGTAGTTCACAACTCAAAATTAACTTTTTAGTTGTCCACTGAAGAAAAAGCTGTTAATCTGTTACGTGAGTTGAATTTTGTTCTGGGTGTATTATACAAAGATATGTCAGGGCTCTAGTTTATTCAAGACATTTGAGAGTAATCCGTTCGTAATCGAAATATATGTAGTTTTTCATTTTAATAATTGTCAAAAAAATTTTAATTAACTTGTACATTCGAATAATCATTAATCATTCACTTCCAAAGGCACTTTGCAAACGGTAAGTTGACAGAAAATCGACCAGAGTTATCGTAACATGAAAACTTTGCTCCATTGTTGGAAGCGACCCAATCTAATGTGCATACCTACGCCAATCGCTGGGTCGATATGTGTATATCATTTATGAGTTCAAATATTTCGGTATTTATTTTTGTTTATCTCCAAACAAAACGAAATTGGTTAATTTATTAAATACTAAAATCATAACAGCAACAATGTATTCTTATGTATTTCTCTCAGTTATTGACCATTAAAAATTATATACATATGTACGTATTTCAACTATCCCAGATACCCCATCCACAGGCGGGATAATGCGGGGGTAATTCTAATGGTGAAAGTGCCTTAATAAATAGAACTATTTGGATTGCTCTCAACCTCATAGATCAATAAAATGCTACGAATTCTTCCGAGACATTTGCACTTAACCCGTCTGTCTTACCTCATGCCAATCAAGAACCCGGCACAACTATTCCGTGCCAATACGTATTTCTGACGTTCAGATTATTATCATCTGTCGAGTTTAGAATATGTGTCAGCACAGTGCACACATTCACACACACGCACATTCGAAAGAGACGAGGAGAGGGACACGTGCTTGCTACTCGTGCTAAATATTCAAATTTGACATCTAGCACATGTTTGTTTTTCGCTTAAGTTAAAAGCAAATTTATTGTTATTTAAAATGTGTTATTTATATATTTATTAATTGGTCGAAGACCATCGATATATATATATAAATATATATAGATGTTGATATTTCTCCTATTGAGAATCGTCGGTTCATCTCAATGCATATTTAGAAGTTGATAGAGCATTTTAGAATGGAACTACAGTGGTGTGAGTCAATCTGGCTACTTAAGCCGTCAATAAAATGAGATAACATTGGAATTCCCAATTCTCCGCTTGATTGGATTTCTAGTTTTTCTTACAGGATATTATGAAATTCGGTACCACAATCTGTACGTTCCTAGAGTAGTAGAATGGGTTACAAAAGGTCTTTATGTAGAAGATTGCATTAAAAAAATGAAAACCAATTTGACACAATTTGTAAAGTTTTTTTTTTTTAATTTGTCTCAATACGGAGCGAAGACTTCAGTCTACGGACAGTTTGACTAAATAGACGTACCTTGTGATATTTAGTGAAACATTTTGCCGCAAGGTATTTAGAAAGAAATGGACATTTTGTAATCGCAGGTATTCCTTCGTAATTACACCGCATTATTTATTTTTTAACACAAAACAACGAAACCAATATGGGATTGAAAGACAGGGTAGATCATTTACAATTTTAAATTTGAAGTAACGATTACTTTGACTTGGAAAGGAAGAACAACATTCATTTTTATTTTTATTTTCAGGTTTATGTTTGGCGGGAAATGAAGAATTTTCATCTCGGTGGCTATGTCAATAAGCAAAATTGTCGCATTTGGGGTTCACAGAACCCACACGTGACTATTCAGAAGCCAATGCATCCACAACGAGTCACTGTTTGGTGTTGATTTTTAGCTGGTGGCATTAATAGGCCAGTTTCTTCGAAAATGAGCAAGAAGCCGCCGTTACCATCAACGGTAAGCGTTACCGCGCTCTGGTCAACGAATTTATGTTTCCAAAAATTTAAGAGATAGACATGGACGATTGGGGCTTCTTGTCACGCAACCAACGCGGCCATTTGTGTTTTACGCACTTTTTTTTGAAAATAGAATAATTAGCCGAAATTGTGATATCAATTTCCCGCCTCGGAACTGTGATTTGGACACTTTGGATTATTTTCTGCGTAGAGTCATCAATGACAAATGTTACACAAAGCATCCACAGACAATTGGAGCTTTGAAAAATTAAATCGAAGTTGTCAATGAAGACATTCGACCCGAATCAATAGAAAATGTACTGAAAATAATTTTTCTTCATAGCCGATTCAAATTTAAAAATTTTAAATGGCCCACCCTGTAGTAGCCGTAATTGTTTTGTTCGAAATGTTCATCCATACTGAATTTGCTATTACCAAATCTCATGTTCTCTGTCATTTTCAAAGTTGTTCGAGTGTGACAAAGACATTTTTGTGCGTGGTTTGTGGTAAATATCCTTTCCCGTTATTGTGCACCACATGCTTGGCTGTGTTTATTTTTTGCCAGTGGAGATGTTGGAAGACAATATTCTTTTCGAAGACAGCAGCCATTCGGAACTCATGCTGAGAAAATTGACGTACATACCGAGAAGGCACTGGAACAACGCAGTGCAAGGATATTGACAAAGCCAAAGTACGCCAAACAAAAATGTCGACTACAAAAAAAAAAACTTCGACTGCGAGTATGTAAAAACTGATGCAATATTTCGCCAATGTGGTCTGGTGGCCAGTAAAAAAAAGCAAACAACCTTTTAAATCTCTTTATTTCCTTTGGTCGTCTTAACGGTTCTTTTTATTTCTTTGGAGCGAAACACAAGTTTTGTTGCCAAATTGTCATTACACATTCTATGGATGATGGTTTTTTTGGGATTTACATTCAACCACAACATAAAAAGCAACGTCCCAGCTTTAAAGACAAATAGTGCCATTTCCACTCTGCTAACACTTTCGCCGGCCCCAAGAAACATCAGACACATCAGAAAACAAATTAAAGTCTCATCCTAAAGTTGAGCGAGTGACGTTAAAGTAGAACACAAACGAATAGAATGGAATGGGAAACTTGTTGTTTAATTAAAAAACTTTTTAATTAACGCACTGTAATTTTCAATTATCTTTTCCTCTCCAGCAAGCCGGCCAAAAAACGAATCAACAATCAAACTGAAGCAACTTGTTTGCACTTTAAATTCGAGCTCTGAAATTTAAGATTTCGTCTAACACGTAACATTTCACATGAAATCACCATCAAACACTTACAAAATGTTCGCTCGAATGTTTGGAAAATTCCAACACTCCGCTCTGTTCTCCACAAAAAACTATTCCGTGTGTTAACTTTAAATTTTAATTTCCACAGGAAATTGAAAAATATTCACGTAAAATGTCCAGATTTCACAGACACGCGGGCCTACACATGGAGCTGTACTCAGGCCTTCTGCCGAAGCCAGAGGGCCTAAAACTTGCAAAACCATGTTGTGTTGGCGACCTAAGAACTCCATTTACTTGTCCTTCGCAGGACAGAACTTGCCCACGTCTTGTACTATAAATTGAGGAACAGATTTATTGGTTGATAGACTTTTTCCCATTAACATAATGTAGACATTTTCGTTATTACAATGAATCTGTCGGACTCTAGTAACAGCCCAGTTTGGGCAAGGCCTGATCAATGCAGTCATTACTTATGCCCTTGTGTGCGTATTTGAGATGGTTTTCTATTCCGCCGGAAAATGCCTCTGGATACTTTCGGATACCTTCTCCTATAAATTATCCAAACACATACACTTTGGGGCGGCAAAAATAATCGTGGTGCCATGAGGCGGATGTATTTGTTGGTTTTGTTAATATCCTGTCGTATGCTCCCATTCAAATGTGTTTGCGCTGAATTCGCTTCGGATACGGTTTCGCATTTTCTCTGTTTCCTTGCAAAGGGGATGTACCTGGAAATGGTTTGAGCAGAATTCAATTGATTACAGATAATGGACGAATTCTTGATAAATGGTATACTAAATATCTCAAGGATTTGTAAAGTCGATTTTAGTTGAAATTTTCATTAGAACAAATTTAACTCTTAAGAAATTTAAAAAACAATAGAAACTCATCATCGATACTCTTCGTTTAAGCACAATAATTGCAAAAAAAAACATTGACCGGTGCACAGTGGTTGGAAATAGCCCTCTGGAAATCCTGTATTTCTATAAATGAATGTGGAAAGAAACTTTATCATAAATTATCGGCATGAACGTACATTTTATTTTATTTTATTTTTATCTGAAGAGCAGATACTGCAAATACATCCATAGAACAGCGATATACAACCCACGTTCCGGCAATGCTGAAGGGAGACAATAGAGTTGAATTCCCTACTATCCACTGTCATCACCACCACTCACAAATCGTCGCCAAATCGCGGTTGAGTGAGTCGTTGATAATTTGCCTTTTTAATAACCTTACAAAGCGCAAAACATATTCCAATTGGGCGATAATTTGCAGGATTTGTAGCCTATCCTTTCTTGGGAATCGGCTGAACATTGTGTAAGAAACATAATTTCCAATTAAAAAGCTGATAAAAATTTTTGAGCTCTGCCCATCGCGCCTTTTCGTGGCTCGCAGATCGGAGAACACAAAATAAATGTCGATATGGTGCGATGATCCTAGTTACTAAGTGGTAGTAGAGTATTAACCTTGGTGTCAGATTACGAAAAGGTCAAGAACATTATGTTGTTGGCGTTCAACATGCGAAATGTGTGTTAGTTCAATTGAAATATTCAACATATTTATCTCTATACAGTCTCTATAACGAACATTTCTTTAAGTCCCAAGAGTTTTACTTCTATCCTATTTTACCCTGGATATAAGGAACTTCGCGTATAACGAACCAATTTGTCGAGTCCCTAGGAGTTCGTTATAACCGGACTCGACTGTATATGTAAATAAAAATGAATTGACGCATGTATGTTACTTCATCACTTGAGAAAGGCTGCACCGATTTGGTTAATTTATTTACTGTTGTATTCGTAGTTTCCAGGCAAGTGTTGTATGAAATAAAATTTTGACATCGGAAAAGCGCGATAATTCAAAAAATTCGAAAAATAATTTTGTTATTTCAAAGAGAAAATGAGAAAATCGTATTGAAAAACAATTCAAAACAAAAATGATGTTTAACAATGATGTTTTTGAAGAATTACCATCACAAAAATTTGAGTCATGACTTGAATCCACGTCTTAAAAACGACACCAAATGCCCCTGCTATGCTGTGCGGGTGGAAAGGTAGAATTGCCACAATTTCCACCGCCACCAAAACTATTGGAATTATAACTTTCTGGACGAGATCCTCGATTTAATTTACAACAGTTGTTAAAGCACGGGGTTTCAATCCCACTTCTTAAGTAACTTATTTCTGCCACACTTATTTCCCACACACATCACAAACACCTCGTACAAATCCACATCATAACGTTTCACCGTTACCAAATAATGTCTACCTTCGAGGATATTGTTCCAGAATTGGTTATTAAATTTACAGATTTAAGGACAAATTCACCATCGTGCAGGAACATTTTCATCATCAATATATACGCAAAGGTTAAGAAACTAACCAAAATGTCATCTATATGAATTTGTGTGCCTATCGTTTGATGATTCGTCAAAACGTAGACAATCAAATATTGAAATGACGCAAATCATTTCATCAATTCGCTGTTGGTGTATTTAAAAATCGAAACGGAAAGTCAAAAAAATTTCGTTCTGCAGAAGGAAATGCCAACAATGCCGGCCGACTTACCATTTAGCCAGAAACGTTGGAAGCCCTAGGTAATGGAATATTTACGCCATAATCAAAACCACTTTTTAGGAAATAAATAAATACGTTCTCAAAGTCGTCGAATTTGCAGAGATATGTGACAACTCACAATTTAACAAGGAATATACTGGTCGAGTATCAAAATGATCAATCGGCGGACGTGTTTTCGAATCAACTGTTAGACATTGACATCACTGACTTAGACATCACTGGTCTCATTTCGCATCCAAAAGAAGATTTAATAGCAAGACCGTGAAGCAAATCATAAAAAACAAATCAATACAATTTGAAATCGGTGGCCAATTGTATTTAGTTCAGTCGATCGAATCTATTACAGATCCAAATGAAGTCGTCAACTATCCAACTGAATTTCTTAACTCACGGGATTTCCCAGGAATGCAGCTGCAAAATTTGCAGTTCAAAATAGGATCGGTTATATTCATGTTACCCAACCTAAACCAATCAAGAATTTGTAATGGAGCAAGAGTATATGTTAAAAATCTGATGAAGCACCTGATTCTGAGGATACCAATGATTTCAACCGACTTGGCTTTTCAATTCAAGCGCGTTCAGCTTACAGGTCGCCTTGAATTCGCAATGAAGACTAATAATTTCAAAATAATTTCCAATTTGTTTCATTCCAATAAATTTATTATCGATTCAATGCACATAGCTATTTTTCATAGGTAAACATGTGTAAAGAGATGTCCACAGGTACAGGATTAAATATAAAGCTACGCGAGGATCAGCAACTCGGGCCGAGTCACCTAAGTTCAAATATTTCTAGGTCGGACAAAGTCTACCGGGTCAGCTAGTATTTAATATTGAAGAAACTTTTTTAGAAGGTACTTATTAACGACTTCCTTCATTCTGACCAGAAAACAAATTAAATTTCTGTTAGTTCGTATTGGTTTAAAGAAAAAAATATAATTCCGACATTATTTGTTTGGTGAGTAAGGGTCCGTTCTAAATTCAAGTCGAATATTCTCCATTTCGACCCAAATCCCACTTAAACCAGTGAAAAAGTTGCAGTTGGGTAAACCGACTTATATATACCCTCACCCTCAGTAAAAACATACAAGTCTCATATTCCAAAGTATTGGAAAGTCAAAAGGGAGCGTGGCTACCACCATTGGGTGTAACATCTGATGAAATGTGATAATAGCAACCTCAAAATACCGAATATAGAAAACCACAAGGGGAGTTGCCAGACTTTCAAGTTTTTGTCCAAAACTTTGTCTAGCTATAGCTTTACTAAAACAGAATTTGGGCAAGATCGCGTTTGTCATATTGGTATTATTACACGGTTTATAAGCGGCGGGATGGTACATTTGTATGGGAGGTACCAGAAGGAGAGTTGCCAGACTTCCAAGTTTTTGTCCAGAATTGGGACAAGATCGCGTGGGGCGTATACGATTTCTAAAGTGAGCGAAATAGCAGATTTGTATGGGAGGTACCCGAAGGGGTGTGGCCACATAGCCCATATGCAATCCCATAAGCACCTGGGGTGTAATGTGAATATTTCTATGTGTTACACTTTTGAGTCGTATCAAATGATATATACCCTCCTACCCGTAGGGTGACTGTATAAAAATAAGTACGTAGTTAGTTATTCTTAAAAAAATATATAGTGGATAGTTTTAATATCAAGTACGAAAATTCTTATAATAAGAATATAATACTTGATATTTAAACAAAGATTGGTACTTACACACTTTTGACATCGCTTCGGCATAATTCAAGTACGATTTTTTTAACAGTGTAGTGATATATTATTCGAAGTTTTCAACTTTATACGAAGAAAGTTAACCAGATTTCGGTCACCACTCGCAAATCCACAAAGTTAAGTGGTTGTTAACATTTTTGAGTCATTTTTGTATTTTCTTTTATTTTTATATTAATTTTACATAATTTTGATTCTTGAAATGTCGATTGTCGCTATTTATATACGGTCAAGTCGAGGAAACGTAAACTAATTATTGTTGATTTTCACATGTACAATTTCGTTCAAGGTTTGGAATCCCGATTTTTTTAAACTACTTCGTAAGCGCACATTTTACTTCCCAGTAAAACGCAAAATATTTTTAATTGCATTGTTTTACAAAAAAATGTTTTATACCGACTCAGAAACTTTATCGCCTTTTTCAAATTTATGGCGGTAGATATTAATTTGAAACACATGTTCACACTTTTTTAATTTTCCCCGTTTTGGTTACGTTTTGTTACTCTTTTTCAGCAGTTGTTGCAAAGTGTAGTTATGGACTAATTTTCCAACAAAAATCACAATATTTGATTTGTAAATATTTTTGGGTAGTTCGAGGGGTTTTAGTGACACATTTTTCCCGTTTTACCATTTTTATCCCTTTCCTATCCTAATTTCGAAAAATCCGTTCATAGCAAATGTCATGGTTTTTGCTTCATTCATTGGCGAGGACAAGATAAATCAGTCAGTCAGTCTTACAAGTATTTTATATATATATAGACACTCGTATGTGGATTATTTCTCATTTATATTATACCAGTTTAGGTCCCGTTTTGGAAGCTTTTTATCCCCTTCTATATTACAATAAATTTTTGTCTCATTTCTGACGACAACAACTTTTTTACACACATATTTAGTTTATACCGTTTGGATACATTTGGCCTCTTTTTCGACCCTTTTTCTAACTATTGTCCACATGTTAAAAATTAAATGTTTCTAGTTACAAAGATATAGCAATTTCAATTGCATCGTAAGCGTCACATGCCCCTTTGCTTAACCAGAAAAAAACCCTCTCCTGTAAAACATACTATTTGGAGCTTTCGTTTTTTTTCATATATTTGCACGCATCAGTTACTTGTTTAAGAGAAAGGTAGTTTGATGTGACAAATTACATGCATTTTTCATATCAGGCAATGGTTAAGAATTCGAAAAATGTTAAGTACTCCAGAACGAACTACTTAACTTCTAATGTGTTACATTCTCCCAGTTATTTTGTGTTTCTGAAAATCGATTTTTACACTCAGTACACATTCTTATAGGGCCCCGTATATCAAAAGCTGGCGCAATCAAGTGTTTGTGTCAGTCGATTGACCGTGTATGGTCTTGTGGTGAGATTGTGCCAGCTGTTGGATTCTACATCAATAACCGTTTGTATTTAAAAATGTTCGCATTTAGGTAGAAAATGTCAATCGCCCGAATATGAAATCAAAAGAAAAAACGTTGAACTTATACAAAACTATTTAACTAATCTTTGGCACTGATTGCCAACTCTATCAGGTAATTATTCATTTTTTCCAACCATTTATTTATCGCAACATTTTTTCACGACGACCTTTTGCGCACGCAATTTGTAAAGAAATAAATGATGGTGTGGCATGTGCTTAAGCATAATGACACCATCACTGGATAGCTCCAGTTTGCTGGAATAATGCACCTATATTTTCGACGATAAACAAACCACATTTGTTTCGAATTCGATTTGTTTTTAGGGACCAAGAATGTGTTGGATTTCAAAAGGCATAAATTTTGCCAAAGAGGAAACCCACACGAAGGGTCTAATCGAAAACAGAGCATGAATAATTTGGCGGAAATGGATCAGAAATTTACATTCTGTCTAAACTCTTAAGCGGGTCATGGAAAATGGATAAACATAACAAATCTCCATTTATCTCATGACAACAATAGCACCAGCAACAACAACAAAATCCCAAAACATGAAAATTTAATACCGAAACATGTTTGAACACACTCGCCTATCCCTCGTATACATAACGACGCATACATCAAGATAAACACACATGCATACGCTTACACGAAAGTGTGTAAGGCCAAAGCAGAAACCCAGAAGTGGGAGAAGAAAAAATGATGTACGCATCGTGTTACCACAAGAAACAAGACACATACTTCAGGCCAAACTAGTGACACATACAGAATAAACAAATCAAAAGTGCAAACGAAGGCAACGCCGCCGACATAGGGCGCGGTGAGCCGTTCGCCACTCTCGGAAACGGAAGGATAACAACAAAAAAACACGAAATAAGGAGACACAAAGGAATGAATAGTTAGCGGTGAGCGGGTACGGACGAAGCCTTGGAACCAAAAGAAAACAAAACAAAAACAAACAGATAAAAGACCAAAAGCGAAATAAATAACAATTACGCTTGAAAGCCTAAAACAAATTATACCAACAAATACACACGCTCTCACACACGTATACTCACAATGGCATTGACACACACACACACAGCTACACCCGCGCTCGCATACACTCATAAGCCATATTTTGGCCAAAAGGGCAGTTAAAGGAACTACTCATCGTAACACAAAATTCCATTAATTAAAATCCTTCAAGTGTGCCATGGAAAAGCTTCAATTTATTCGAATGGAATGGTCTCTCTTTCTCCGTAACTCTCTCTCTGCATCTCTTACACAGAGAGCGCAGATGCAGATGGCACAGCCAAGCATCGCTCATTGGGTGCGATTGAATTCCAGTGAGAACAATTCGAAAGTCAACTCATTCCCAACTCAACATCCAAGTCTCCCATTTCGAATTATTTATGGCAAAGTTTTCACTTCTTCCTTAAGGACTCTTCATGGCAACAAAAAAGAACGCCGCTCTCAGCTTTGTAAGTGAGAGTTTTAGTAGTGTGCTGATGTGTGTGTGTGTGTGCGAGTAAGTACAGCCATATATAGCAGAAGGCCCAACCAATGACGTCACTGATTCTGTTCCTTTAACCCATAGAAATTGTGAAATATGTAAAATACTACAAAGTCAGACATACACGCACACACCATCACAATAACAAGGACGACCTAGATTCACACATACACAAACTCACATAAAGGAGGAAAAAGTAAATAAAATAAAAGAAAAACAACACGAAGAAGAAGAGGAGGAAAAGTTTCACACGAACTCTTTATGGGTGACAACGTACTCAAACAACTGGAATTAATGGGAGTGAAGTTAGGAATACAAAGCCAAGTGTCTGAAATGTAAAAGACCGCATGAACTGAACCGTTTTGAATGTACAGACGCAGACACAGGAGCTGGGGCAGGGCCAGTGGCATCGACATCGACATCGACCGAGTACAAGTATTTGTGTTTCTGTGTGAAGAAAGTACACAGTGGAACATTTGACCTTGTGTGCGAACAGAAGACTTTTCCCCAGATGACATTTCCACAGTCATTTCAAACTGTCGCATGTATTCAGTTTTCAAATGTAGAACAAGGGTTCTGTTCACTGAATTTGAATGGCAAAAGTAATGCCGTGATTATGTTTTTCCATACAAATGCGAAACACATCTATGCAGGTCTAATAGTGGACGCGTCATCCATTCATTACAATAATTTCCATGTCTGCATTTGAATTAAGCGATACCTGCGAATATGACCACAGTGGAAAGTAATTCCAATTCACAGATTTTCAAATGTGGGACAATGTAGTATCGTAGAATATAACCAGTTCGATAGATATCAGATGTACGATTCTTTAACAAATCCGGACAAAAAGTTCAAAATAAGGTTAACTCTTAGTGGACTTCCAGCTCCAACATCTGAAATCCATCCATAAACCATTTTTGAAAAACGTGCGATTGAAATCATTTGGAGGATCTGGCATTCTCGTACAAATGTTAGGGAGAAGGAAACTCTATACAACCGTAGGTTTCAAAATCTGATTTAGTTTCTTAACCATTAAGAAGTATTCGTTATTTCACCCACCTATTGGATATAGGTTCTTACAAAATCATGTTCCAAAACAAACTGGATTCGAGACCAGAAATGTATTTTTCCTTTGAGGAGTACATTGTACTCAGCAGTTGTAAACTCTACGTAGTTGTACTAGATATACATAATAGGGTGGAGTGAAATTCAAAAAAAAAAAGTTAACCTCGGAAAGAGATGTAGTCTGTGGTCCTAATGAGGGGAAAAATAAAGAAAAAAATTTTAAAAAATTTTTAGGGGTCGCGCCACTCCCTCGAAATTTGGAAATTATCGCTATTTTAGCGTTAATTTTAGAAAAATCCTAAAAAGTTTTATGTCAATAAATGTTTGCAATATCATAAACAATGAAATAAGGGCATGAAAAAATTTAAAAAAAATTTTCTCATTGTTCAAAAATTGCAAAAAGTAAAATAAGTCAAATCGCCCCTTCTTCAGAAAATTGACTGAACAATGAAATCGCCACCAAAGCTACAAATATTAGTCGATTATCCTCATATTTGCCTCAAATACTTTTGTTTGGGCACTGAACAAGCTCAAACTTTTAAATTTCGAATAAGTTAAGTCGTTAATTTTTAGGATTTTTCTAAAATCAACGCCAAAATAGCGATAATTTCCAAATTTCGAGGGAGTGGCGCGACCCCTAAAATGTTTTTAAAATTTTTTTCTTTATTTTTCCCCTCATTAGGACCACAGACTACATCTCTTTCCGAGGTTAACTTTTTCAAATTAAAGAAAAAGCATGTTTTCACTCCACCCTAATACATAAGTATGCTTGGAAGTTTTTTGTGATTAAAATATGTAAGTAGTTTTTAAATTGTGTAAATTTATATGAACACGTAATTTACTCAATTTACGAACGTTTTGCATGAATTTCGAATGTTTTTCAGTCTATTTCCCTTAATCTTATATTTAGGAACAATCTAATCTACTCTGAAATCGGTGAACTTTGGGTGATGAAATTAGTTATTCAATCATCGGCTTCAACTGCTTCAAATATCCCTTTTAGGAGAATTTTTACATTGGTTCAGATTTTACCCTACCATCACCAGGCGGACCATGGAATACTGGTTTCGAGCAAACTCACTAAATGTGCCTACTAGACAATGTTCACAGATTAGAAATATTTTAAACCAAATTTTGAGTGAGAGTAAATTATTTTTGATACCCACTTGACGGGACCTGCTGTTTAAAGCGGGCTCCGAAAAGCCAATGCTTTCTTTAGAGAAGTTGCACATGGCCTACAGATTCTTCTCCTACTCGTAAAGTCGCCAGTATTTACTAAAACCCAGTAAACTAAACCCGTAGCCAGTAAAACTAAACCCGTGATTTACCGAAAACCCGTGATTTCAGATGATGCTCATTTTCCTGGAGGTGGCTATGTCAATAAGCGAAATTATCGCATACGGTGTTCAGAGAACCAACACGTGACCGTTGAGACGCGAATGCATCCACAACGAGTCACTGTTTGGTGTGAATTTTAAACTGGGACATTTTTCTTCAAAAAAGAGCAAGGATACGCCATTACCATCAACGGTGAGCGTTACCGCGACATGCTCAACGAATTTCTGTTTTCAAAAATGCAAGACAGCAGTCTGTTTAAACCGCGAACGCATCCATCACACACCCTATCTACCACAACCGTCCTCCTATTTTAACCTACCTGTATTAACTTACAGTAAATACATGGAAATATTATGGAAAGCTGTATTCGTGAAATTATATAAATGAAAACCATTGTGGACTTACAGCATTGTGATTTGAAAGAATAATTAAACATTGTTACCTTCAGACGAATCTTTACATGAATTAGAACTTACCTGAAAGAAATACAGAGAAAAGCAGTAATTAGTATATTACATTTCAACTGAATTGGAAATTTAAAATGTACGATAATGTTCATGTTGAAATGTAAATGATGCAGGATAGTTTTATTTATAAACTTTTGACTTTAAACGATGAAATTTTAACACCATTGGGTTTAAGCCTCGTGAGGTTGAGGCACCGACCTCCACAGCCTTATATTAGTCATAAGTAAAATATTTCAAATATAAATGAAATGCACTTAACAATACAGTTGTTAAAGAAAAGTAAAGAAAATTTCAAAATGTACTGACTTGTGCGCAGTTATATGAAATGGAACAAAAGTACTGTATACGATTTTATGTATTTTCTCTCGGCTTACTGGTGGTGAAATTTTTTCGATTGGCTTTAAACACACATTTTCACAAGAGAATGCGCTGAATTTTCTAAATCCTCTACTAGTGAGAGCTCATTCGAATTACCAGAAGTTGGTATTGGGATCATAATCGTTAATTTTGAAAGAAATTAATCTGTGAATGAAGTGTATTAAATATTAAGTCCTTCGGAATTCCTATAAGGAACAGAGGAGTCTGTGTGGTTGATTCATTTACACAACATATTTTTGGATTCACATATATTCTATTATAATTTATCCATCAAGTAAATTTATTCAAGAAGTAGTGGATATGTACGAGTATTAGTTTAATATAAGTGTAATTTTTAAACCATACAATGAAAGTTATTTTAAGCTCTATGAGAATTTTCATTACAAATTGTCTTATGTGTGGAAGGAATGATAATCGGACGGACAGTCGGACGCCAGATGTTACGGACATGATAAAGAATGTATGGACATCGGGTGGACGTTGCTGCAATTTGTTTATTATATTTTGGTGTGCTTTGGTTAGACGTCAGAGATTTGCATTTTTTGTTAACAAGGAATCTGCGACTCTAGCGATAATTGTAATTTGAAGGAAACTAGTAAAGTGGATAGCGTTGTGGACAGATTTTAATAAATCATTATTTTGTATTTATTTAGTTCACAGCGGATAATATCTTCGTATATAAAGCAAAGAGCACAGAGGTAGAAAAAAAATACGAAAAAAGCGGCAAATACAGACTTATTCTCACTAAAACATTGTACTTTCTTGTATTTAATAATTTAGTAATTAATTGCGTATTTTTCATCTAACACGCTATTTGTTGCTGTCCAAATACTTAATAATAATAGGAAATGAGTTATATTCGCAAGCCAAATAAACTTTGTTTAGAAGCAAATACAAGCTCCAAAAACATAATTTACTTGTGTGCTAACATTTAAAAATTAATTAATTTTTATTTTTTGTATTCAGGCAATATCGCTTAACTCTCCATAATTAAATAATGGTATTATCCAAGCTAGCGGTGTAACGAAAACAAGTCTCATTTCGTTAGGTTCTTTTTTCTAAAAACTGTTTCATACACAATTCCAATGACCATATATTTAGTAGTAATTTAATTCAAATATTGAATTTTCTCTGAAATTGTATATTAGAGCATCATCATCAATTTTAAACACATGTTTACGAATTACGTTACACGAAACGCGTGGAAAGTGTAAACAACTTGATTTAGCTTTCGGTTTATCTGAACAAAAAAATACGTTTCAATTGTTCTGGTATGTTTTGTCATAAAGAAATTCGCTTTGGTTGCAAACACAATGGGCTTGAAAAGTTCGCTACAATCTCGGTCATGCTGAGATTGAGCATTTCCCGCCATTGTTTTATAATTTGAATTCGTTGTGTCCAGCACCACCACAAGCTCATAGCATAGACACACAGACAGAAAAGCGCCCATACACAGTGGGCACATAAGACCCACGATCTACATCATTAGCATAAACTTTAATCTTTAATCTGGAAGTCGTTGAGACCACAAAATATGAACATATGTTTGTTCGACTATACTTGGAATATCCATTCCTGATTCTGGCTGTCGCCTAACTGAGATTTTCCGTCATCATGACCCTCTCATGTATTTGCATTTGTATGTGAAGCAAGTGCGGACATCAAAAGCCAACGAAAATAAAATATTTCAAATTCCATTTCTTGTGTGAAAGCGGTCACATTGAAATGTCGTTTTTCTTTTGTACATATCATCGTGGTCTTCGAACTGAGATAGTGTTTGGTGGCGAGGGAAACTGTAAATGTCCCCACATACAGCGAAAAGTTATATCTAATCAAATGTGCAAATTTACATACGAATTTGCAAGTGTGTGCGTGAGTGCATGAAGATATTTGGAATAATTTCTTTGAAAGTTAACAAAAGAGTTACGCCAAAATGTCACAGATTAAAAGTTTAACGCGTTTGTATATAATTTTACGCATGTGGCAAAATTTGCATATTAATAAGAATTTCTGATAACGGTTATTTTCACATGCCGGAACGGACGTTCGCCGTGTGCACGTATTGTTAACAGTTTTCTTGGGATACACACTCGAAACTTTTATAACATATCGCACAAAATATTGTCAAACTTTGCTTTTAACTCGGGCTAAAGTTTAGCCGGGAATATTGTCTTTTAAAACATTCCTTGAAGTAGTTGTGCAATTTTTGTCGACGATACGTTTTTTAAGTGGTAGCCTAGTGAAATGGTTAAGGGTGTTTTATGAAGGCATGTTTGTAATAAAAAAAACTGAGAAGGTGATTGGTAACCATCAGATCCTGATGACAGATCCACAACCGCGACCAACGGACGTCAACCGATTGTCATTATTGAATGCCCTGAGAAACCACGCATCAATTGGAGGTCTACCAACAAGTGCAGCAGAGTCCTTAACCAACATGCTCCTGCAATTTCGGATACTGAGCGGCAACGTCCAAAACAAACCCGTTCAATCGTATCACAACTAAGAGCTGGCTGGAGAAACATTATCAACCGCAACAAATAACAAATTAATTCAATATTTGTTTTGTCCACAGACATGAACTTTCGGCAACAGTATCAGAACTGTTACAACAACAATATCGATGTATCTGGTCCGCCAGATGAAAATTTTCATATTCTGTTCCTATGACCAGGTATATAATGCGAAAGCACGCGTTTAAGGCTTTATAATCTCAATCATTATTAGGAAATCTTTTCATAGCTTTAAAGCTTTTAAAACAGTCCCATACTTCCATAGGCCATTCAGGCTACTTTTTTGTATGAAAAAAACTCTTTGACAAATACTTTCTTCGAGTTACTCCAACTCCACGTATAATATTCTATCGTTTCCATTGTCTGCTGGGCTGTAGTTTTTTAGACTCAGCAGCTGAACATTTTCCCGTTCCATATAAGAATTTCCTTTTTTAATTTACAATAATGAATTTTACAATAATGAAGTGACCAAGTTCATGAACCTAAACCACCATCTAATGACACTCCATTGTGTAGTTCGTGATATACTAGACCGATTTGTCATTTTTTTGCATTTAGCATTTGTTAATTGTCCAAAGTATAACGATTTTCGAGCGACGAGTCACGCGAACTGAGCTGTCAAAATTAAATGTTTGATATTTTGTAAAAACAGATTGTTGTAACTAATTGTTAGATAATGGGGCCACATTAGAACTGGTATTTAAAACCGGGATAATTGGATAATTAGAAATGTTCGTAATTATTATAATGACAGAAATTTAAATATGTTAAGGCATTTTTTTGGGTTTCTTCAAAAGAAGAAATAGTAGAAACTAAATGGTTCATGAGAGTGGTTGGGGTAATTTGGTGCCCTCATTATAATAATAGTGTTTACTATACAATATACACTACTGTTTCATTGAGGATACGAAATGATATCTAACCACTCTCTTGAACCATTAGCAAATGGAATGCAGCATTGAGGGAAGGGGTCTTGGTGTCGAAGACATATCGATACAAAAACCCTATAATGCCCACACTGGTTATTATTCCATTGTAACATTCAGTGCACATAGCGAATACGGTACAACTTCCCCAGAGTAGGAAACTCACCATTTTTTCTAATTTATGCAATATCAAATTCATGGATGTCCTCAGCCGAAATTCAAATCGATAGAGACCGTAGGGTGGGAGTCGTATCAATATGCTTCATTCCTCGCCTGATATAAGGCACTGGACCAACTCAAAATTGAATACAACATTCTTGTAGGCACTAAATTAAAATACATTGGCGATAGTTCCCTATTAATATTCGCAACAGACTTGCTTGCTCTAATGCTCTGATAAGTTCGTCGGACTTTGAGAAATGATGACATACAAAGTCTGTTCATCTGTGCGTTATAAATAATTAAATCATTTATTACATTTCCTTTAAAGTACTATACATTTCAACATCGCAACGAATCATTTTAATATTTTGTTTGTCGATTCAATATCCATTTGTAAACGTTTCTTCACACGTTTAAATGTTCATGCGTAATTGTTCGGAACTTGATGTATGGACACAATTTATCGGTTATGAAAAACAATTGCTTCGAATGAGATCAATATCCATTTCGATACCACAGCCTGTACTGAATTATGACTCACAACATCACCACTACAACGGCAGCAGGAGATGTTCGCTCTGAAATTCTAGAAGAAGAAAAAAATGATTGATTATTTCGACATTTGTTGTTCCCCAAATGAAACCACTAACGTGAAAAACGTAATGAAAACATGTCAAAACTGAAATAGCAAAAAGTCGACGGTACAACGCTACAACTAACAAACATTAAGAATTCGTGCAATTGTAAAAACGGAAGAACGCTCTATCACACATCAATTCCAAATGTGACGGATGCTTTTATTTATTTAACAACATTAGCACGGCGGCAACGGCGATGTTGATCGTGTTTATTTATGGAAAACTTACCAAGAAAATAAAGAACAAGTGTATGAAAAAACTCAATAAAATACAATGCATTGGAATAAATAAGGCTCATTATCACGGCCAACCGCTAAATGATTTCATCGAATTTCATGTTAATTGGGGAAATGGAAACTTTTATGCAATCGAACACAAGATTTTAGCTGAGAAAGTCATGGCAATATGAGCACGTATTCTACGAAAGATGAGTTGCATTGGGTACTTGTTAAGCATTCGGGTATGAAGTAAAAAAAAAATTAACATTTAAATTTCTCGTTCCAATGCAGGGTATTTGCTTTTGAAGGATTATTCCATTTTAAGTGTTAACTAAATGTGTAAGTGATCGGCAAGAGATGCGCACTAGTGAACACAATTTCCGGTGATAAAAGTTGGCAATTGACGCAGTTTTGTCGGTATAGACCAGTGATTATGTCTAAATGTTTTATAAATTGATCCAAATCGGTCATTTGTTTCAGATACTGAAAAATTCGAGATGTTGGGACAAGTGAGTGATGTGAAGAATAAAACCCGTGCACGTCGCTCAAGACTAACTAAGAATATTGCTGCTGTGGCGCAAAGTGTTGAAGAAACCCCGCGTTTCCCCGGTAGGTGAGTTGGTAGCGTACTTGCCTATCAGTGTGGGGGTTGTGGGTTCGATTCCCACCAGAGGCTTTGGTCTGACGCTGCAAAAATCACGCCAAATGGTCTTTGTCACCCGGTTTACGCTTGGACCCAAAATTAGAATATAAATTTACTTTATATTGTAATTAATAAATAAATAAATAAATAAATAAATAACCCCGCGTTTGTCCATTCCTAGTCGTTCTTTGGAACTGGGCATTCCACAAACGTCATTACACCATATTTGGCATAAAGACTTTGGACTTAAGGCTAATAAGGTTCAGTTAACATAAGAACTCAAGCCGGTTGTTGATGAACAACGTCGTGTCTTTGCTGATTGGAAACCCATTTCCACCTCGGTGGCTACGTCAACATGCAAAATTGCCCAAGAGTTATTGTTGTGAAGCCTCTCCATCCTCAAAGTGTGACTGTTTGGTGCGGTTTATGGTCCAGCAGGGTCATTGGATCTTACTTCTCGAAAATGAGGTTGGGTCAACAGTTACGGTGAATGGATTGCGCTATCGGGAGACGATTAATGATTTTTTATGGTCGGAGTTGGATGATATTGATCAGGACAACGTTTACTATCAACAAGACGGCGCTACGTGCCACACAAGCAACGAAACCATTGCTTTTGTACGGGAAAAGTTTCCGGACCGTGTTATCTCTCGAAGAGGTGATCACAATTGCCCACCGACATCTTGTGATTTAACACCTTGCGACTTTTTCCTTTGGACCCAGTGAAAGATAAGGTCTACGCCAACAGCCCAGCGTCGAATCAAGACCTCAAAGATACAATTCGTGAGGCTATCGAGGACATAGGGCAGCCACTTATCCATTTGGTTATGGAAAATTTCATGAAAAGGATATGGTACTGTAAGCGTGGTCGTGGTGGCTGATATTGTTTTTCATTATACACGGCATACCTTCTTCTTTATTATGATATAATTTTAAGAGAATACACCAATCTCCGGAAAACCTTACATTGTTATCCCTGAGTCCCTGTCTGTGATCGGAAATTCGATCATTTAATGTCTGAGCATACTTTTAGCTGTCGTGCTGTACTCACCGTTGGAGAAAGCGTATGAACAGTGTTTAATGTGATACGTACTGTCGTTCTCCACTGTAGTTTACCACGGTTGCCTACAAGCACACGTTGCAGCCAATTAAGAATAAATATACAATTTCCTAACCTCTAACCCACAGTTGACGACTGTTACTTGCCGTGCAGGCCAACTCACAATACCTAAGAATTGCCAGTTAGCTGATATAAAATAGTCGTCATTGGAGAAGTCTATGTGTCGTAGTCTCTTCGAATGGATGAAGCGATGCAATCACATATATGAATGCTCTGGAGACCGACTGTCTTTGTTTCAAGCAAATAATCTGGCAGCATTGACACAATTTGTATTGTGATTCACCAAGTTTAAAGCAAGACATATCATAGTCCAGTACATTGCAGTTGGCCCTTTCGTCTTCCCTTCTATTGCTTGAGCTGAGTAGATTCACAAACATGAACATTGAAAATTATTTCCACATTACACCAAGGAACAATTAGTTAATTATGAAGTGTTAGAAAATATTTTACGACTCGTTACGTGTGTTGTGGCGCCAGTGCCAAAAATACATCTCCCATCCACATGGTAAGACCTTGTCGTCGGTGGAAAGGAATGGGGGAGGTCTGCAGTGTTTACACCTTATTGACATCAATATTTAAAGGTGAATTTTCCAAATGAGTTTGCACCAAGTCCAAGTGTTTTTATCTAAATCAAAATGTCAGTTTCAATTGATTTTTCCAAAGATTTGAAAAATAAAAAATAGTAAATGACACGACAACAAAACGATAACAATGCTTCGTACTTAGTAGATTAAAAATGCATACATACATACAGGGTACCCTGTCGTATGATTTATATTTAATTTAAATCTAATAAATATAAATTATACGCTCCACATCTCTGTGTATTCGGATCATTAGCTAAGAGATTGGACTGCCAGAGAGTAGCTCATGCTTGAATCAGTAGGGATGACGAATTATTTTTGGATGTTAATGAGAGATGAATAATGAATTTCTATTAAATGGCCAACCAAGTCATTAATCGCGCGAAAAGATTTCGAATTTTCGCAATGAATCCGAAGTCAATGCAGGGGAAAATAAATGTAAAAGTGTTTCAATACCACTGGGAATACAATTTCACACTGCGACAGTGGTTCCATACGAAAAGTAAGTGTATGTGGTATTAAGTGAAGAGAGGTTATCGTTTGAAATGGTTCGTCTTAGGTGGGGATTCTCGAAACTGCTCTAAAAATTGCATATGATTGAGCTCGAACGAGAGGTCTAAATGTAAGCCCAGACGAAACAGAAATATGTCTGTTTATAAGTAAAACAAAGATTGGTCAATATTTTATCCCATTTCTCCTTAACAAAAAATGTTTCCAATATCCGACCAGGTTAAATGTTTAGGAGTAATTTTGGACCAGAAACTAAGAACGAAAAAACAAAGTTCTCAGATGTAGTAGAGCCAGAGCCATAGGACCTCAATCCAAAGATGATAACTGACGCACCTGCAGGGAATTTAACTGGCATGGCAACAGTACCCGATAGAATATCCTAAAAATCAATTGTTGTTGAGTGTGTCACCCTGATACCAGATACACAATCTTAGATTGATGGAATGCTAGCGCAGACACCAGCTGGATCTTTCTGTTATACAGATTGTTCGAAACTAGGCGAGACTGCGAGTTTTTATCGAAGAGCAGGACTTGTTTATTTATTTATTTATTAATTACAATACAAAGTAAATTTATATTATAATTTTGGGTCCAAGGGTAAACCGGGTGACAAAGACCATTTGGCTTGATTTTTGCAGCGACAGACCAAAGCCTCTGGTGGGAATCGAACCCACAACCCCCACGCTGATAGGCAAGCACGCTACCAACTCGCCTACCGGGGCGCTTGAGCAGGACTTGTATTCCGTCTACCAGACCATAACAAGATCTTATAGGCGGTAGTGCAATTAAGGACCAAGTCAATAGTACAGAGATCCGAAAATAAATTCTTAGGACTAATCCATGAAACAATTAGAGCGAACAACAGGCCGAATACTGACTAATGTGTATGGCCAAGGACATGAGGCGCAAAAATCTCAACCTAACCTAGTCTAGATACATATCCAATGTAAGTTTGTTCTCTTTACAAGTTAAAGGAATCAATGCTAACTCCATAATGACAACTTGACTAAGTATTTACGGCTATATTACTCTCAGCTATGCTTTACCAACTTTAGAGGAGCCAACAATAGTACAGTGAAATCTCCCATAACGGACACCTTCCCTGAACACTGCTGCCAGGTCCCCAAAGCGTTCCATAAGAAAATAAATATCCTTTGTACGGACACATTGCAATGGTCCCGTCGGTGTCCGCCTAATAGAGTATATTCCGTATTGAAGATGGAATGACGAAATTATTTAAAAATTCTAAATACTATGAAATGTACTTATCTCGGGATGACTACAATAGAATATTTGTTATGTCACTCTAGAGATCTACAGGAACGTTGACACACTTGGAAGCAGGTTCCTTGACAATATTCAACAGCTGACCAATGCACATCAGACTTCCGTTGCGAAATTCATCGAAAGAACCAAATGGTTCTTGCATGTAAGCATTATACTCAATCTTCCCCTCCATCAATCATCTAACTCTCCATCCATGCTCCACCAACCAAGGACCATTTAAGACCTCCAAGAGAACCTGAATGGGTTGCCCGCTCGTGAACCCATTCAACCACACTTAACATATTAAATGTACTTTGAACAATATCGATAAAAAGTGTTACAGATAAATACTCTAATTGATGTATGATAATTTATATGAATCCCAAAAGCAGAAAATTTAATCATTATAACATATTTGTCTGAATAACGCATCCACTAACTAGCTACAAAATGTTCTTAGATTTGTTTTCTTAAAATAACACTTATGCGATTGACAATCAACGTGATTGGTTTTGTGCATGATTTAAATTCGGTTTGACAAATATCACTTACAGCCATTCATCTAACGAAATGACTTAGCTTTGAGTTTCTGAACCTTGATTAAATATCATCAACGAAAAAGTATTTTATCCCACAGTGCAGCAAATTTGATGAGCGCTTGATTTGCCGTCGGTGCGTATGAGTGTTTTGTTTCAGAACAATTACAAAAATAAATTTATTGATACTCATACGCAGACATGCGTATGAATGGATTCTATAGCCAACCACCATTCACCATGACACGGCGGGAAAACAAAGTCATGAGGGAAATAATAATAGTAAAAAAAAAACATTATTACAATTAATACAACATATTATAACAAATAATATAACATGTCAACCGCATAATATTTTAATGGGATGATCATAAAAATGCTCAGCCACCAACGAAACACAGAGTGCTTTCTTTAAACGAACACTGCAAAAACATTTGAATATGGAATTTCAAAACAAAACAAAAAGAAACTGAAATCTAATAAAACTAAAAGCTTTATTGTTAGTGGATACCTTCACTGAGCCTATATTTTCAGACACGACTCTTTAATACAGCAGTTGTCATCTTCCAATTTAGCTGGCTTACTGCCTGTGTGAATAGGTGGGAATGACTTCCGGGAGCAATTTGTATCTCCAAAAATTAATTTAAGGTCAGGGATAGCAAACTACAAAACTTGGCCAAAATGGGTTTAATATTACAGTTTTAAATTTGTTAAAGATTTCTACTCTCATTGGTTCTATTACTGGGATCATAAAATGCTCTTAACTAGGACGGAGTTAAATGATCAAAGTTGGGTAGGATAGTTAGGATTACATAATTTTATATAGACACAGTTAAAGCGCGCATCAGCTTCAAATATGCGTTGTAGTAACGCCATCCATTCTGTAGTTAATTTGAATGCTACAGAAGTCAAGCCTTGAAAATAATAAGACAGCAGAAGCCGAAGATTTACCGGCATAGCTTTTTAAGTCTGGAGTTGATGGGTAAATATATTAGCTTATCTGTACAATTCCAGCAAGTCCATTAAAACCTCTCCATTTGCTCCAACATACTGTGTGAAGAACTCTCCGCACAATTCGATACAGCACGAGGCCTCCGGCTACAAGACAACCTTTGTTACAATCAGATCAAAACGGTGAAGCACAATCTAAGATAAATCACCCAATGACACTACATACGTCACACATTTCAAAAAATATCAACAATAATTTTTTTGCATAAAATGCTTCTTAAACGATGAAACTTCCATGTTTCGCTAAAACTGCCGTCATTTTATGATCGAAAACACCTGAAACGAAAACACATAGTTTTTACAAAAATCATAAAATAATTAAAATTATTTTTAAAAATTACGCTCCTGTATAACTTGCTTATTTTGACTTGTGGTGCTTTTGTATATAAGGAGCGATATCCATCGTAAGTGGGAAAAACGACTGATCTTATTAGCTTCATTCGAGTACCAACGAACTCTCAAACAAAATGTAATAGAAACAAGTGGACAAATAGTAAGTTCGGCCGGGCCGAATCTTATATACCCTCCATCATGGATCCTTAAAAGGTCAATAAATAAGAAAACCAGTGAAAAAGTTGCAGTCGGGTAAACCGACTTATATATACCCTCACCCTCTTTAAAAACATACAAGTCTCATATTTCAAAGTATCGGAAAGTTAAATGTGTGAGTAGCTACCATCATTTGATGTAACATCTGATGAAAAGTCATAATAGCAACCTAGAATACCGAAT
The DNA here is from genome assembly GCA_958296145.1 of Hydrotaea cyrtoneurina. Taxonomy (NCBI): domain Eukaryota; kingdom Metazoa; phylum Arthropoda; class Insecta; order Diptera; family Muscidae; genus Hydrotaea; species Hydrotaea cyrtoneurina. The sequence continues at coordinate 54,551,636 of OY282515.1, read as the reverse complement.
GTTTTAGAAAAATATTGTATTACATGATTTTACAAAAAGGACGGAATATAAAGCAGAGTTTTTACTAGAAAATTGTATGTAGTTAAAGCTTTACTAAATATAGAGTTTCGGAAAGAATCGTTGATCGAGTTTATATATTTACACGATTTCTAAAGTGGGTGCAATGGTACATTTGTATGGGAGGTACCAGAAAAGGAGTTGCCAGACTGCCAAGTTTTTGTCTAAAAATTTGTCTAGCTATACTTTTACTAAATACAAAATTTGGGCAAAATGTCGTTGGGCATATTGGTGTTATTACACGATTTCTAAGGCAGGCGGGATGGTACATTCGTATGGGAGGTACCAGAAGAGGAGTTGCCAGACAGCCAAGATTTTGTCGGAAACTTTGTCCGGTTATACCTTTACTAACTACGGATTTTGGACAAGATCGAACTTGCAAGTGTTGATATTATTACACGATTTATAAAGTGGGCGAAATAGCAGATTTGTATGGGAGGTACCCGCAGGAGAGTTGCCAGACTGCCAACTTTTTGTCCACGACTTAGTCTTACTATACGTTTACTAAATACAAAATTTGGGCAAGATCGCGTTGGGCATATTGGTGTTATTACACGATTTCTAAGGTGGGCGGGATGGCACATTTGTATGGCATGTACCAGAAGGGGAGTTGCCAGACTGCCAACTTTTTGTCCACGACTTAGTCTTACTATACGTTTACTAAATACAAAATTTGGGCAAGATCGCGTTGGGCATATTGGTGTTATTACACGATTTCTAAGGTAGGCGGGATGGCACATTTGTATGGGAGGTACCCGAAGGGGTGTGGCCATATAGCCCATTTGCTATCCCATAAGCAGTTTTGGGAAAATATTAAGCCATACCAAATTTCAGAGTGATGGCTTAACTCTTTCGAAAGTTATCGTGCGTACCATCAGGACAGACGGACAGACGGACATGGCTCAAACGATTCAGAAAGTCATAAAACGAATTTGGTTCAAAGACACCTGGGTTCTAATGTGGATATTTCTATGTGTTACACTTTTGAGCCGTATCAAATGATATATACCCTCCCACCGTAGGGTGAGGGTATAACTAACTGAGTTTTTGGGCCGCTCGTGACCCGATAGTCCCAGGAACCCGATCACAAATTTTATCCAAATCATGAAAATAAATGCATATTTGGGTTCGCGAGAAAATTTCGTTGCATTTCGATACCCATATGTCCATGTTTGTCAAGGGACGGTTTTTGGGCCGCTGGTGACCCGATAGTCCCAGAAACCAGATCAAAAAATTTAGTAAAATCGTGAAAATAAAGGCATATTTGGGTTCGTGAGTAAATTTCGTTGCACTTCGATACCCATATGCGCATGTTTATCATGGGCCCTTTTTTGGGCCCCAAGGGTCCACGGAACCCATGAGCACGCCCATTTTTGGGATTTTTTTCCCCATCTGTAAATTATATAAACTTAGTGTAGATGTAGTGAAAAAAATATTTGAAAAATTTGATTATGGCCGGGATATATTTAGTCCCGTAAAGGAGAACTTTTCCCCCTTTGGTCCGATATGGCCCATTCTCGAACTTAACCTGCTTATGGGCAAAAAACATCTTCCTACAAAATTTCAGCTTTTTAGGGTTAGTCGTTCGCGCTCTATCGTGATTTCAACAGACAACAGACGGACGGACGGACGGACGGACAGACAGACGGACATCGCTAGAATGTCTTAGAATGTTACACTGACCAATAATATATATACTTTATAGGGTCGCAGATCACTCTTTCGAGGTGTTGCAAACGGAATGACAAACTTAGTATATACTCCATCCTATGATGGAGTGTATAAAAATGATCATAACAAAAACCAAAAACTCATATAAATCGAAGCAGTTGTAACATCGAAATAACTCCCTCTTTTATTATAAATAGCGATACAGTCTCTGTCTCTACATTATGAAGCTCTCATCCAAGAATTGTAAACAGTTTAGTGGAAATGTGTAAGGCTGTAGTTCTAAATTGGAAGTCGACTGTAAATTGGATGGGGGCCTGTTAGAGGGCCTTGTTCAGTCTCTTACCCAATTGCACAAAAAACTAACGAAGCATTCACCCTTAAAGGCAATCCATTAATATTGTGGTTGTTTGTTTATTTGACAGTGGTGTGTGTGTGTGTATGAACACAACAAAAACAATTTTCCAATTATTCCTACACAGCAACAAAATATAAACTAGCGGCTATAACGCGACGCAAACATAGTTGCGAGCATACAATCAAAGTTAAATAACCCATTTAAAAAAATATTACAAACAACAGAAGTATTAAAATTACATATACATATGTATGTGTGTGTGACTTTTTAAGGGTGGATCTGGAAATACATTAGAATATTCGAACATACATTATGGGCAAATCGAAGTTACTGAGGCACATCCCCTAACAGATCAGCCAGAAACGGATAAATTGCACACAGACTGGTCCATAGTCACCGCATACCAGATCATATAAGCAACAGTAATTTATTGACCCACCCTAATACTCATACAACCTCAGGTATTTTTTTGTAGAGTAGATTGCAGAATTTCCAACGGAAGCCACCGGCGAAATATTGCCATGCAAATGCATGTTAAACATGGGGTCATAACCATGTTTCTGCATGAATACCAAATGCACCTTGTAAAAAAAAATGTTAGTCCAGTACAACATGAAATATGCATGAGACAAAACGATAGTAGCACCTGTGACTGCGGCGGAAGTTTATTAAGTAACGTAATTATAATCGCTATTAAAGAAAATCTACACAGGAAAATGTATAAGTCTGCATTAAGAGCAATACAAATCCTGGAAGTCGGGCTATAAACGTTTAAATCCTCTGCAGTATGCTAATAACATTATCTAAATATTTCTTTAGACAAATTTGAACATTCACAGAGAACCCGACCAATGTCAAAATCGACTTCAGGCGATAATCCTCCCTGTTCCGGCTCGGTTAACAATTGGTTCATTAACCAAAATAGTTACTGTATTAAAATGGCGAATTAGCAGCTATATATTTCTATTACATTTCCCGCAAAATTGCCTAAAATAATTGAGAATACATGACTTTACTGGCAAAGGTTTAGAGTAGCCAAATAACGTGTGTAATTGTTATTCTGCTGCAACGCTTTAAGACTCATTACCCATTCAATGGATAGCTAAAAACGCCTTGGTAACAACTAAGCCTTTACCAAATGGTTTCTAAAAGATTGGCGCTCTATGATCGAGCCAGGCCTTGCTTATAACTCCGTTATTTTTTAAGTCATTACTGTGATGTGGTTTTCTCAAAAAATCTAACTTTTTTTTCATTGGCGAAACCAATTGTGGTTTTGGTCAGGGCTTTGGAGACCAGCCAAAATTGCTCGACTTCGACTCCAGCTTTTTTAAATAGCTCGACTCCGGCTTCAGCTGTGCAATTATTCGTCCACTATTCAATTAGGTTCAAAACCGGTTCGGGTTCGGTTTGCATACCTGTAAAAATAATTTATCCAAAAAAGTAATCTGCATCAACAGATTGAAATGCAGACAAATTATTTGTTTATGGAATGAGGATAATATCCTTCTGCTGTGAGCAACATCATTTTCGTATGTTCTGACTCCGAACCGCTAATGCTTTTCATAGAGAAGTAAAGAACTTTAAGTTGGCATCACTTTTTTAACTGGCGGCCATTTTGTCAGCTGTCAAGTGATTAATATTTTGTTTGGTTTGCCATTTCATCATGAACAGGTTGACAAAAAAACAACGCTTGCAAATCGTGCAAATTTATTTCGAAAGTAATGGTTCAGTTCGCGAAGTTCACCGCAAGCTCCGTCCATTTTATGCCATTACATCCACAAAAACTGACTGTTTGGTGTGCTCTATGGGCTGGTGGAGTCATTGGGCCATACTTCTTCCGAAATAATGCTGGAGAGTCAGTTACCGTTAATGGAGACCGGTATAGAGCCATGATAACCGACTATTTTGTTCCCGAATTGGATGGCATGAATGTGGATGAGTTGTGGTTCCAACAAGTGGTTGAAAATTGGACCTGTAGAATTGGCTTTATTCGAGCCAGCCGCGGCGGCCACATGCCCGAAATCATATTTAAACATTAATGGCATAAAATTATCCTTCCAATAAAGCCAAATTGATGGACATTAAAACGATTTTCTTGTGTTTTATTTCAATTCGAAGTTCTATACCTCAATAAAAAACACCCTTTATAACTAGGCTCAGAAATTACTCAGGCAATGTCAGAGTTTGGATATTACTATCATACTGGCTCACAAATGTTGTTGAAGTTTTTACCAGTAAATCGAATCAAAGCATTATTTTGGTAATAAATTTGCACGACTTGCAAACGCAGTTCCGGAAAAAGAAATGGCCAAACAAACTGAGCATAAATCAAGTGCCAACTGTCAAAAAGAGCAACTCCCAAAAAAGTGTGGCCAGATTGAGAACCACACGTCTTAATGGAAACTCCCGCAATTATTTCCCTACGTTGTCGGACTGAAAAAAAGTATTGTTTTATTTCATCCAAACTAAATGTCATCATATTAAAGAATTTTATTTGAATGAGAAAGCGAATACCGAAATAGTTTTTTCCAGGGACCGTAAATAATGATTATTTTTGGTTTTTTCAATCATATCTATAAAAAAACAAAATCACAATGAATGTTTTCGAAAATCTTTGCATTTAAAGTTTTCTTCAATAATAATGATTAATTTTAAGTAATAGTATACAAATCAGTCCATAATGATTACTTTTGAGCGAAAAAACTAAAAACCAGAAATAAAAACTATTTGAATGCGAACGCAAATATATATGTAAAATTAGTTTTGCGAATCTTCAATATAATTCGCATTAAAATCCACGGGTCAGACCGACGTAAGAAGAGCAAGAGATCTGGGTTTTTGGTCAATGGTCGCTTGATTAGAAAATATTGTTTGGCGATGAACTATCCAAAACATTCGACTGTCGGCCATTTCGGAACAAGTGCAACAAAGGTGGACAAAAAATAATAACAACAAATACTTATTTAAAAATATAAATTACATTACTTTAATTCATCAATATGAAATATAGGGCCATAACAATTAATTTTATTCACTACTCTTGAGAGTAGAATATTTTTTGCCAGTAAAGGATCTAGTCGTTTTCGCAACTTCGTTGTTGAGTTGCCGTCTCGTGGTATGGTCAGATCTTCCTCTCTGTATATCTTCCAAATTTCGAGACTGAATAGTCGGGCCAAAGCTAAATCTGGACTTTAGGTCACTCTAGAAGTCACATGTAATATCACATTCGGCACACCAAAATCCCATCCCAACATAAAAGTCACACCCTACCGTCCGTCTGTCCATTTATTATCGTAAACCAACTCTGGTAAATTTTGGCAGGGTATCTTCTATAACAAACCTTATTGACATTGGCGGACATCTGCAATTTTGTACAAATAGCTCCCAACAAATTAATTAATCCGCCCTCGTAAATGTAGATATGTACATGGATAGAATATGTAAATGAGTGCAACATCGCATGTCCACCGATAGTTTGCAAGTGTTGAGTATCACCACGCAGAGCAAATATTTGACAAACATTTATTAATTACACGGTTGATTTTATCTGTCAATTTGTTTGGTCTCACATCGCTCGCAAATCTCACCCCTTTATTTGGTTCGTATGCGTTCTTATTCAGAAAGTTGTGGAAATTTTAAATTGCAGTCGTTATTATTGTACATTAGGGTGGAGTGAAATTAAGAAAAAGTCTCACTCGGAATAAGATATAAATAAAAAAATAATACAATTTTTAAAAAATTCAATAAATGTTCATAATTTTAATACCAACAAGACACTCTAATGAATAATTTAAAAAAAATTTAAAAAAGTACAAAAAAAAACCGAAACCTTCTATTCAGTTTCAACATGATAAACATTCTGAATTATTGGCCATTCAGGCTATTTCGATTTGTCTGGCTGGTATCATCACTCTGATCACTTCTTCAAAAACGAACTTAACAGTTTAATAGATACCAAAGCTACCATTATTGGTCGATCATCCTCATCTTTGCCTTAAATACTTTTACATGGGTACTGAAGAAGCTTAAACTTGAAAATTTTGAATAAGTTAATTCATTAAGTTATGAAATCCTTAAGTTTTAAATTCCAAATCATCACCAAAATTACAGAAGTATCAAAATTAAAATTTTTTTTATTGTTTTTCCCAAACTACATTTCTTTCCAGTGTGAAATTTTCAAATTCAGAAAAAAGTATGCAGAAGCCTAGGCTGAAATTTGTGTCAGAAAATGAATCATGTTTGGGTTATGTGCAAAGGAGTAAACGATAATGCGCGTATCATGCTGGGCTGAAGGACTGGTAGTCCGGAATATCATGTTGTGCGATACAGTTGAACAAATGTATGATTTTATGGCAATTTCCATTGCATTTCGTATTCTAAGTCGATCGCTACATTGAATTGTGACCCTCAACGGTGGACTATTACTCAACGTACGATCAAAATTACTTACGATCACATGAAAATAATTTCACCATTTTAATGTCTACAAACGACACAGTATGCCCTTGACCAAACCGCGAATGATGCAGACAATGTTAAACTAACATACACGTGTCTTGTGGATCGATGCCGTCAATAATTTGTACAGACAGTACAAGGAACCCATTAAGAACATTTCGAATTTTGAAGTACATTACAAAACTCGCGTATCAATAAATTTTCATATTTATCTATAATTTTTTATATCTCTTGAGTACATTCAGAAGTATTTCCAGTGTAATGAAGCAACCAGGAATCCAACCGAACGCATAGGCCATAATTTAATGGGATTTTAATAACACTCCAAATTGAACAGTGGAATTTATTACTTATTTGTGTGGAAAGGGAATGTGAGTGAACACATCCAATTTATTAATATCAATTTTATGCTCAGTGATATTAAAATAAACAATACCTCCTTCATACACATCGAAAGTGAAATGAGGAGATTAATACAACAACACAAATAATAAGACGACCCCAGAGATAGAACACAAAACCGCTTCAAGGTCGTCAATTGTTTGTTCACAATTAATTTCGATTGTTTCACAACAAATAAAAGGCCGATCGCTTCTCAGGTTGGTAAACAAACATGAAAACTGTTTTGAATTCGAATACCAAAACAAGTGCCGGGAAAGTCGTCTACGTGAGTGTCTTCTTTTTTTCGAGTACTCGATAACAAATAGTAACCACGTCAATTATTCACGTCCCCATTCGACTTGCTTTTTTACTGGAGTTTTTGCTGTTTAAGCAAATGACACATTCAGTTACTCAAATTGTCAATCCGTAGTTGGTGTTTTCATTAATGTTGTTAATTTCATTACTCGTGAAATCAATATTCACTTATTTGTCAAATATCCGAAGCTATCATTTTATTAAATTAAAGGAGTATCAAAACTTATCAAAAATTATTAATTAAAAAATTAAAAAAAAAATTATTAAGAAAAATTAATTAAAACCGTATCAAAAATTAATTGATTAGTTTTCAATTACACGGATTCGACTGTAAATATTTTCCACCTTTCACAGTGTACCATTAAATGAGGTGACAATTTATAAGACCTGTAGATGTGACCATGATGTAGAAGGATCTGGTATTGTCGGATACGTTGGATCCTATATATCAGCGGATCCTCCTAAGGCCATGGCAAATTTCCACGATTCCATGGAAGTCACTGCACACTAACTCAGACGTTTTTTGTAAATGAGGAAAAGGTATTTATACAATTGTCTCGTTAGAATGAAACTAGATGTGACACGTGATAGAACAGCATACTCAGTTTTTCATTTCGTTATGATTTATCCTTTTTGACTTTTAATTTTCAAAGGATACACTAGTTATGGGTATCAAATTAAAGAGAAGATTTTTTGTTTTTATTTATCATGACGAAAAAATGAGAAGAATGAACATTAAAATTTTGATCCCTGAATAACCATGAAGATTTTTTACAATTTTTTTTATAGAAAAATATAGATGTATGGCTGTTTCTAATGCTGTTTAATATATTTAAAATTTCATGCAATTCCAAGTTTTCCCTTAAAAATATGAATATGAGTTAAAATTTGAATTCTAAATTCTGAGTCTAAAGGGTTATCCATTCTGTTTCTTAAAAGTAAACGTAAATAAAACACATATAAAATATTTTTTTATCATGATATTTCTTTTTTATTATAAAGTTTGAACGTTGACATTATGTGTGAAACACTACATCATTTAAATGACCAGCACGCGAAGTGTTGTAAGCATTGATTCTTTTGAGGTAATTTTGGACCACTTTTTGGCACATATTTTGCGGTATCTCAGCCATAACTTGACGAATGTTGGTTCTTAAGTGCTCAAGATTTAAAGGTTGATCTGCATCTGCATGGGATCACAGTACACAAAACTACGTACTTAGATTTTTATTTTATTTCCCTATAGTTTTATTTATACAAACTTAAAATATCCATATTTTTCACAAACAAAATACATATTTTGGTGTTTTTTTGTGTAACAGTGTTACACTTTCCCTGCCCCATTCAATTGTGATGTACTGTGATCCTCTGAGTAAAAAAAGTGTCGAAATTATTATTTCTATTGATTTTTTTAGGATTCAATTTATCAAAACATATGTATATTGTAATAACTCTAAAACGACTAGTCAGATTTTGTTGAAATACATTTTTAAAAATTTAACAATAATTTATTTTTAATTGACAGTTTCAGAATTTTAAACAAATTTGATTTTTTTTATTTTTAATTTCCATACAAAGTAAATTTATATTCTAATTGTTTGTCCAAGGGTAAACCGGGTGACACAGACCATTGGGCTAGATTTTTGCAGCGACAGACCAAAGCCTCCGGTGGGAATCGAACCAAAGCTACCAGCTTTTATTTTCGAAAAATCATAAAAATTCGAAATGGACAAAAAAGCGTCAATTTTCATTTGATTATCAGAAAAGATTCACATCTTACAACTAAAATGAGATATAGATCATTAAATTTGATGGAATATATTCGCATTTATTCACAATTTAGTGGAGGTCCCTATTGGTTTGTTGCTTAGTATTTTTTGTAATCTAAAATTGTTAACGGCAGCAGTAGCTAATATTCGTAAACCAAATTTGTTTCTGTATTAAACGAAGATAACTCTTACGTGGAATTATGTTTTGTAGGCATTGAAGACACACTGAAATTAAATATAATTGGACATGCAGCATCATGTACTTCCAAAATAATTTGTTTTCGAACAAGAAAAAAACGTCTGTACCATTTTCGATTTTGGGGGCGAAAAGAATTTTTATATTTCCTTTTTAAGAAATCAACTTTTTGAAAAAAACTTCATTTAGCCGAACTGTATCTCATACATTTTAATAGCAGTTGTATTTACATTTTTTATTATATAAAATGTGTGTGTCTTGTCTTTATTATGACGTCAACATTTAGCTTTAGTATGGCTGTAGCAAATATTTAAATAAGTATTAAATAAAAATTCTTGCTTAAATATTTATAGAATTTCCCGTAGTTTTCATTTTTGCTCTACGTTTTGTTTTGTTTTTTTCCCTTCCATACAAATTGACCCCCATAATGAATATATTCAAAAGGATATTGTGCCGGAATAATCTCACCATGGGACATTCAAATTCTCGCTGTAAGTAGTCGTCTTTAATGAGACGAATTTTCAAGGGGATCGCAAACCTTTTTCAGTGCATCCCAACCCTTCCATTGTTAGACAAAAAAAAAACTCAAATTACGACATGTACTCAGTAGCGAGTAACCACTTTAGAAATTAATCACACAGTACGGTACTCACACATACAGGTACAAATGCGTATGGGTATGTGTGAGGCATTTTCTTTTGTTGTTATTATTGTTATCGTTTTTTTATTGCTGTTTTTGTTGTTCTTTTCGAACTTGTGTTGTTTTATTTCTGGTCTATGCAGATTCTATGAGCGAGATTGTTCGTGTTGTTGCCCATGTTGTTATCTTTTGTTGCTGTTGTAGTGAATGTATGTATGGGGATGTGCATGTGGATGTTTCTGGTCGGACGAAGGCAGCTGTGGCACCCTTCGTTGTTCATTAATTTGGCATCCAAAATGCACATATCGCTGGTGATGTCGTTGTTGGTGGGGCAGCTACTCTTCGGAGGCATAATGCGCGAGACTTGAGTCTATTTTTGATCCTCAGCCGATTTGTTTACATCGATTTGGACTAAAGTAAATGTAGTTCAAGTGTACGATGATCTGTCTGACGCTTTTGTTTGTTCAACTGCCTCCCAAATGTTTCCCATCAGTTCGTGTCAGCTAGAAGCAATAAACAAATGCGTCTTTCGGGGTTTTCTCAAGGTGGAGGTCAATATGTTGTCAATTTAGTTTGATGCTCTCGATGAAGTACATATTATACACATACTCATACCCTACGAGTACCTCGTATTATAGATAAATTTGAATGATTCTGAAATTGACTAGTTCGGAAATGTTCTAAAACAGACTAGAAAAGTGGATTGCATAGGATAACTTTTGCGAGCAATTAAAAACAAAGAAGAGATGGACGATAGCTAGATAAGGACCATAGAAATCCATATCGTCAGCACAGAATAAGTTTGCTCCATAGGCCCCCCCTTAAAGGTGATTGGATCCCGCATTGACATCGCCTTTACATCATCAATATTAACTTTTACTGTTATGGTTTTTCTACATATTCCACTGTTTGGTACAACGAGGAAACTTCACGGTTGAAGAAACTAGAACTGGTCATGAAATGTTCTTACCTTAGAGTACTACTGAAATATATTGAAAAGAAACACAATTGGTCAATAATACTCGCTGAGTATTTCGAATTGTACTAAAGAAACCTAGAATTGCTACGGACTATTTATACCAATATTAAAATGAGATCTACATACATTCCATTAATATTCCCTTTTCTTCCCATGGGTTCGTTCTGGCACCACTGCTGTTATCATATGCCCTTTTCGATGTCCCAGCAAACCAAAAGTTGGTTATCTGAACAATGTCTGATCTCTTTCGATAATTCTTATCGATTTCGATCCGAATTCTTTACGACTTTTCTTCCGACAGGTCTGGACGAACTCTGAATGATTTCTGTGCTACATGTCTGGGGAATATTTTTTAATTTTGTTCAGATATGTCTGACATAATTCTGAACGTTTTCTGATCTCTATGTCTGAGGACTATTTTCTTTAGACATGTCTGAAAGAATTCTGACTTATGTGTGCGGAATATTTTCTGATTTTGTTCAGACACGTGTGAACGAATTCTGAACGTTTTCTGATGGCTGTGTCGGAGGGATATTTTGTTCTGAACTATATGTCTGAAGTATTTACCGCTAGCAAGTTTTCCAGAATGTCTGAGGATTGTTTGGTTCTGTGTTTTTATTTTTTGTGTTGTTTTCTGCTTTTAGTTATCAAACAGCATTCGCGGAGTTCACTAATGTGGCGGGTGGAAAAAGTTTGGTGTTATTGTTTTATTTCAGAGTCAACTGTGTAATGTATTCCACATACCACGTATTCGACCATGGAGGCGAATATACGGATATTTTCCAATTGAGCAAAAGGCAGACTCAATAATTGTAGATACCACTGCAGAATTCGTTAAGAATTTTCAACGAGGAGTATACAGAAATGTCCGAATGCCATCAGATATCAGATCAGAATTCTGAATAAAGAGTCGGCAAATAAATCCGAATTCCATCAGAAACTACTTTAGAATTCGGTTAGAATTCTGAACGACGAGTCGGCAAAAACATCAGAACGACATCATGAGAGAACAGAATGACATTTCGAATTTCACTTCAGAATTTCGCAAGATATTAATTGAGAGTTCGGTCCAAAGTCTGTACAATGTGTCGGCAAAAACATCGGATTTTCCGCCTACGGTTCGGTCAGAGAACGCGTCAAAAATTCGGAAACGATGTAGGAAGAATTGACCGATTTTCATACCGATTTCTGACCGTTTGGTTCGCGGGGGTGTATCTGTTTGCTAGTGCATTTCTTATCGGTGTGAGTGTCATTGGATTGCATACACTCCGAACAGTAGACACTCCAATTGCATTATACACACACACACACCAAAAGTGACGTGTTCATCTTTGAACAATATAGAGGTTCGTATCTTCGATCAAAATGAAACTAACCCAAAATGTCTTGTCCTCGATATATAGAAATTATGAATAATCTGTCAGAAGGAAATCTAAGTGTTAAACAAAATATAGTAAAAAGCAGAAGCATTTCAACAAAGCATTTCAAATTGTGTTCCCCTAATTTCCATTTAGTTTGCCATAATTTATAGTAGCGCAGAGGCTGGGGGAAATTCTAGGCAGAAACCCATCGAGGCCAAAACTTCATAATTCAAAATAATTTCATACTATTTCACCGGAAGCAATTGTTCATATTCCCGTAACATTATTATGAATGCCCATTAGATCAATGACACTCAGAGAATTTGTCCTAAATTACTAGAAAAATGACCGGTAAAACGGGAACATTAATGAAATTGGACTTACCGAAAAGGCTGTACACTGATCGCACGTTGACATTATTAAATTTTAATTGAAATCGGACAGTTGATGATCCAGAAGTTCTTCAATTAAGGTATTTTCCTCCCCGTATTATGCCTGTCATGTATCTTGAAGCTAACCAACAGTAACTTACATGTTTCCCTTAACATTCCATGAAGGAACAGGCGGGGAAACCAATAGTTATAGATTTCAAAAATCCATCTATACCTGCTGGTTAGCTATCACTTTAACCATTTTGGACATGTGTGTGTTCATTGTAATAATGACAAAATCCATTTACATCCTTAAAATCCACAACGAATCCGACATCAGTCGGAATGGCTAGTTCAGCCGGTTGGGTCAGCATAGCTCCAAAAAAAAAGTTGAGCGCATCTAGAAATCAATTTTTCTGCTCCACCATAAATGCCATGTGTTGACTTGGCAGATAATTGATTGATATTGAAAACACATTTTTATTATTCAGCCGCATTTAATAAAGTGGTCACACAATCGAGGCCATCACTTGAATCGTCGTGTGAAATTGTATGAAACATGAAAATGAAAGTTATTTTTAGTTGAATTTCATAACATCTGCTTGATTCCATTATTTATTTATAACATCACCGACTATGTGCCTCATAACAATTTGATTAGCAGATCGTCTAAAGACCATATCGAAGCAGAACGAACTCGCACTAGCGAAAGCTCCGACACCCACATTTCTGTTACACTTCAACACCACGGCAGCCAACCACAAACAATTCGGACCGACATACGCTAGTGGATGTACGGACTAGTGATGTTAAATATTTATAAAGACTGAGCCGGAATAAAAAATGGAATGCATGCCATGTCCATAGCGTTGCAATGGAATCGAGTGTATCGTACAAAAATAGATGTTTCACATATCCGCCGATCTCTCCCATCATGAGCTGCCGAAGTCCGGAACTGGCCAACGGATCAAAATTAGACGAGTATTTTTGTATCGCAAAAGCAGCACGCCAACAAATAGTTGCCTGTCTGTCGCATTGTTTGTTTTTGCTTAGACATGAAAACAAAACTGCAAACGAACAGAGCAACCACCACCACTCGCCCACGCTCTTGGTAGAGATACTGGCATTTGCGGCAAAAACGTGCATTTGCCAGCCAAAAATACTCGTGTGTATGTGTACAATTGTGCTGTTTTTTGGTGTTTGTTTGTCGAATATCAAACCAAATGCAATGACCTTCTTCTTCTGCATCCACCGCATCTATGCAATGACTGCATCGTTATTTTTCGCTTCAGCCAATGGAGCAAACTAAAACAAACCTTGTACACACACACACACACACATTCACACACGACTAGATCTGCGTTGAATGCATCATAGGGGGACAGACTCGATGAGCCAACATAACGTCATTGTTGGTTTGCTCATGTGTAACATGCACCATCTCCACCGCCATAGCCATCATAGCCACAGCGACCATGATGGTTGAATGAAGTCATACAGCATTTACACATACATCTTTGTATATTAGAGTGGGTCGATACCCGTAATAATTCATGCAAGTTCCAATGCTATCGCACCAGTTTTAAACGGCACATCTGTGAAATTCGAATTCCACGACTTTTTCCCCCAAACGATGAGCTTCGTGAAGATTGTGACACATACATAGACATGCATACTAGGTAAACTGCTACTCTTAGGAATTTTAGAATTTAGTGAACTAAGTTTACCTGGTATGTGTCACATTCTGCTGGAAGCTAATCATTTTGATGATTACACAGCAGCATTATTTATGTAATTTATATTATTAGGTGAACCAAAATAAACTGCATTTAAACTTTAACTGAAAAAATGTATTTGAATATTAACTTTAGTTTAAACGAAAAACTAAGATCAACCTCGACTCTTTTATTGGGCCATAAGCATATTTGTCATGTGTCAACACTGTAAAATATGAGATAAACGAATTTTACAATTTAAAGGCCGAATTTTTATAAATTGTCATACAAAATATTCCGTTATGAATTTTTAATTCATGAAAAAAAGAAAACCTGAAAATTCCTTCATTAAGAGCTCATTTATTAGCATATTCCATGGTTTGCAATATGTCTATGGACGTTTAATATACATGTGTGTATATTTGATCTTCTGTTTAGGTTGTAAAACGTGCAAAATTCTTATCGACAAACCATATTTGAAAGTGGGGTTTTTCCAAACCAACTGATCCTTCTAGTCCGTAGATTTATATGTAGATTTGAATGTACTAGAAATGGGCCGGAACAGACTGCAATCAAAACTCATTACCCCTATTGCCCAACAAAACTAAATTTGATTCCATTCTCAAGTCGAGTCCAGAAAATGTATTTAATTCAAATACATTTCTAGCCATATGGTGTGTGTCACCCGGTTTACCCTTGGACCCTAAATTAAAAAGAAAACAATGCGAGCTAGTAATTTGTACTAGATTTTAGTATTCTGGTATATTTTTCGAAATAAATAATGGCTAAATTCAGAATATATCACACCCTAAATACGAAAGGGTCACAACTCAAATTATTTCAAACTGACTTTTTCCACAAATTAATTCAGAGTACACATCTCTAACTACTGCAAACATTTCTTTCACGCCACTATCTTCTTTAACTGCAAAAATACAGTTATGTCTATTTGTATGATAATTGTGTTTCTTTTGCATGATGAACTAAAGAAAATTATTTTTAGTTCCGTTAGAATTTTGAGTTGTAACCCCTTTGTATTTAGGGAGCTGTGTGCGATATGAAAATCAAATTCACTGAATTGGAGTACAACTTTTTTTAAATTTGTAAAATTTTGATTTTTGAATGTAGGATTGGTATCTGAAATACCAGTTGGTTCAGTTCAGTAGCTGAGAGCAGGTCTGAACCACCATCTGGGGATGTAAATGGTTTTTGTAGGTACTCGTGAGTCGTGGTTTCTGTACTGTTCAGTAGTTGAAAATTGATTCTTAAATAATTGGAACAACAATATTTGCTACTTTAATTTATTTTTATTAAAAACAAAAAAAAAACTCAATTCAAACCGAAATAAAATTAACTGCCTGTTTCCATAAAACGAATATATGTTAGATACCGACATATGGAACACAATTGCGCCTTCAGTTTTGACAATTTGTAACGAACGAACAAGTTCGTTTTATGGAAACAGGCAGTAAAACCGAAAAAGTAACAGAAAAAACTCTTCAAAAATTTGTTTACGACTTATTGTTATGTTTTTTCCAAAACCCAAACCAAACCCAAACCCAATTTTTTATCTAGCGACTCGAACCAATTTTTTCTTTTATTTTTTGCGTTTTTTTTTTCTACATTTTTTGACAGTGGTCTGGTTCACGATTCGGTTCACAGATATAAAAATGATACAATTTTGTTGAAACCCGATTCGGGTTTGCATCCCAGGCTGGCAGTTTTGGGGTATAATGAAGGGATGAGAGTATCTGGATTGCCGAGTATCCCGGCTGAAATTTCTAACCTAACATGAACTAAACGATGGATATCTGCAGAGAAAATATCATTGGAATATGTATGGATCAGCGATAGACAACCCACGTTCCGGCGATGGTGAAGGGAGACAATAGAGTTGGCTACCCGACTATCTCCTATCATCACCACCGCTCTCCTCTGTACACGGTCCAGAAGCTGCAAAGACATCTGCGGAGCCCCTGCCTATAAATGGAAGTTGTAATACATTAAAAAAGGTGCAAATATTTACGAGATCAGATGAGGTGAAGTATTTCTTGAAACGCCCAAAAAGCCTAAACCCTTGAATGTTTCCTTTCACACTTTAATTATATGGCTATTCCAGCGAGCATCACCCTGTACCTTCATGCCTGGAACATCAAGACTGTCTGATACGTCGATATCCCCATAACCGATAGCGATTGACGACAATCTTTGATTATGAATTTATCGATCTCCAGAGGACTTTGCCGATAGTCATATGATATGAATAACAGAGGTTGTTGACAACCCCAATAGAGTAGACCCTGATCATTATCACAATTAACATGTGGCTCCTGCCCCGACAAATCATTTGACCTTTGTACATGGATACTTTATAAATACAAGGAATGATATGATTCAATTGTAGTTGACTTTATTCTGAAAGATCATAATGAAAGTCCTCAACAAGATGTGATTAAATAAGTGTCTCGTGAAGTGGTGGTGTAGGCGAAACAAAATCATATATTTATTTAATGCTTTCCTTCTATTGGTAAATTTACGATGCGCTGACAATCCGACCCAATCCCATACACATTCGTAAATTGGATATATTTTGTTGTTTTTTTTTTGTTTATGTTTATTTAAGACGAACATCTCAACAAATCAAGAATGTTTGTTGTGCACGTACACATACATAAATGTCTGTGTATGTATAGATATGCAGGGGTATGTGTGTATTTTGAAATAGTATTAATTTTGCAAATAGATTCATGACGCAATAATGCTTACCTACCACAATGATATCTGATGATTTTCCACACGATGTATTCATAGAATCTGTAAAAAATAAAAGAGAAATTGCACCAAATTAAATTTGAATTGTAACATTTAAGTCAACACCAACATGAAGAACAAATATTCATAAATATTCATTTTCAAAGTGCGATGATATGATGTAATCAACATACAACTATACCTACATACGTCTGACATTATTTTAATATGTAATATATTCAATAAAACATGTGGACACCATGACCAAAAGGGTGTGTTACCAATAATAGTGAAAGAATCGCGAAGAACTGTAAAAAACCGACATCGGGAGTGAAAGCTCCACTTTAAATCCATTCACTAAACTTCCAACTTGCAACTAGATCACACTATGACTGTTCTACCTAAAAGAGTACTGCAATCATATATTTGGGTTATTGGTCCATTCATTTTGGTAATGGCACCAATTACTTGGATAGTTGAATTCCATTATTGGCCGAAAGATATCCTTCTAGTATGAATTAGCAAAACAAAAATATTGTTTGTTCATCCAACGAGCATAGGTTGACCGCAGGAGTGCCTCAAGGTTGGGTCCTATCTCCTTCCCAATTTCGTATTTTCATTGACGACCTGTTGGGTCAGACTGTGAACCCGATGTACTGCTTCGTGGATGACAGCAACTTCTGGCATTCATACTAATTTGACCATCGGCCAAGTACTCTGGGGGACGAGGGCAATAGGCAAACGATAAATGGTTCACTCAACTGCGATTTGGCGACGATTTGTGAGTGGGGCCAAATGAACAGAGTTGATTTTAATGTGCGCAAGACCCAGAGCTGTTTGTTGTCACGACCTCAATGGGTGGTGTGGATATCGACGTACCAGACATTCTTGATGTTCGGGGCATGGGATAGCCATATTTTTAAAGTATCGACATCAAATCTCGTAAATATTTACACCATTTTTAATGTATTACAACTTCCATATATAGGCCGGAGCTCCAAAGACATCATTGCAGCTTTTGGACCGTGTAAAGAGGAGAGCGGTGGTGATGATAGGGAATAGTAGGATATCCCTCTCTATTATCTCCCTACAGCATCGCCGGAATGTGGCTTGTATATCGCTGTTCTATAAATATTTTAACGGCAAATTCTCCTCAGATATCCATAGTGTTGTCACCGATGTTAGAACATTTAGCCGGAACACTCTGCTTGCCAGGGACTCTCATCTGTTCGTTGCCAAGAGGCCGGTTGATCGGGCGACATCACACGATAGGGAAAATCGTTCTTCAGCCGAACACTTTCTTTCGCTTACACAGTGGATTGCTTTTGTAGGGGACATACCCCGAGTGTTGATCTTCATTAAAAGAAAAATATACATTTTGGATGGAACAAAAAACGTTAAACACTAGCTGACCCGACAGACACAATTTTCTATAATATCTATCTCCTATCTAATGTTCTATACAAAGTAAAATAACATTAGACCGGCTAGATCGATTTGGAGTTCTTTTAGGGAAATCAGAATTTGCAATACATGACCAAAATCTAAATGAATACAAACAAATTTTAATACAATGCCCAATCTAAAATAAGTTTCTTTCTTTTATTTGTTTTATAGCTTAACTTTCCAATAGATTTTCATGAAACAAATTGATCTGTCTCTTTTAATTAAAATATTAATTAACAAAAATATGTTATTTATTATTCTTGTAGGATGTATGAAGTCTCAGCAAAATTGTTCCAGTTTCCCATAACAACCGTTTATTAAGGCAGATAAATATCTTTATTAAGGGGCATAACACCGTCCCCCTTTTTTACGAAATGTTTATTTGTCCACCGATGGAATATGTACCAAATCACATATTTACACCTCTAACAGTTGATATGAGATATGAGAGTTCAAAATATTAGCATATGACATTCCCCGGTAATTCACTGTGAAATTCCATGACGATTGTCACATTATTACAGCAGATATAGCGTTGATTTATTATCGATTTGAAACCGTTTCAGTACGTATTTTTTCTGAACCTCTAATAGTATCGGCGGTGCTACGTGCCCTCGCTGGATTATGATCTAGTGCAGCCTACGATTCATCGGATTGAATAAGTCTGCATTCTAATTCAAGTCCCGTAGGCAAATGGATTCACCCGACTCAGCTGCTTGCAACTTTTCCAACAATATCAGCACCATGTTATCCGAACTTCAAAATGTGTGAATAAGATGGGGTACAAAAGGTACGATTTGACTCGACAACAATAATTCTATACACATCGAATATTGGTGCTCCCCTCGAATTGTACCATAAATCTATATCTGCCGCATACTTTTGTCATATGTCAACTGTTATCAACATTAATAATACAAAACAACGAAAATGACATGCGTACACCAACAACATCCAAAACATTGGTTTGTTTGTAAATCATTTGTAAATGGAACACAAGCACAGAAAATGTTCGCTTTCCTAAAGAAAATTTAAGAATGAAAATATACGCGAATGGCAGTCCATAGGAAGTTCAAAATAGAGCAAACTAAATTCGTTCATATCTAAATTTGGATGAAACTCGGATATTTTTAGACAAAACCAACGACCACCTGATGGAGCACACCGAGCAAAGCGGAGCATAGCACATAACAAATGCTTGCCCGACCATCCGTCCCATGAAATGATGTAAACTAAACAAAAGTGCACCGAGCAGAACAACAACTTGTTTCAGTTCATGACGACGATGGTCATGTACATTGTACATGCATACATACTCATGCACACACTCACACACACATCCACGTACTTCAACATGCATAAATCTTCTCAGCCATTCACTTGTTCAGAGTGCTCCGAGTGCACACTGTGGTGGTGGTGGGGCATCGGGGAAACATAAAAATAGTGCACTGGCTCTTCCTAGCAATTTTCCACATTTCTCGCGAGTGTTATAGGCGATTCGACTAAAGGCACGGGGCACTGTGGCTCAACAATTCAATTCGGTGACCAATTCGTTTTTGTTGTTGCCAATTTCCTAAGGTAGCCACAAAATTGGGTAAAAATATTGGCAATATTGCAGGGTGGCAGTCAGTCAAATGCAAATGTTGTCTTATGCTGTCCTAAAATGGACCTCATTCTTTAGCGGCACGCAAATGAAAAATATGCAAACGACGCAGATTTCTACTGGTTGTGTCCAAATGATGAATGTCGATCGTGTAGATGATGAGGAGACCAGGATGCTGTCATTCAGACAACATATTGTGCTGCTGACTAGACAGTTTCTGTTGGCATGTCACCAGATCCACCCAAATATCTGGTGGAGGATATTTTAATCTTGCGGAATTTGGATTTTTGGCCTCGGAATTCCAGGATGGCTTGCCTACCATGAAGATAATTAGCAATCAATCGTTTGACATCATTTAGAAGAGTGGAGTCATGATGTCGGATATCAGAATCGAATGGTAGACGGTATTCAACGCTATAGACAGGTCAAGAGCTGCCACAATAGTTCGCTCGGCATGGATGTTATCTCTTGCAATCCGTTGTTGAGCTATGCGCTTCCCTGAAGCTATATTGGTGATTACCGATCTTGAAATGCTATTTGATGATGGATAACAATAGGAATCTAAGACCTTATGAGAGTAGGGAGAGCTTTCGGTATGATTCCCCATTAGTAGTGGTTTATAGTTGGTTTTAGACTATGAATTCTTCGGGCAACTTAATGAACATCTGATAGTTCCAGACTCTTGGTCAGATAGCCCAAAACTGTTATCCCACTGTTCTTTAACCAAGGGCTTTGGATAGTTTTGCTTTGGAGATTATTCTCCCAACTTCACTAGATGTGAAGGAGACTGGTTGCAGATCCCGTTTGACATTTTTGCATTGCCGGATTAAAGATCGCTGTTCTGTGATGTTGAACACTTTTTGCCATCATAATGCAAGCGATACCAGGGAGATTTTTGTGCTTATTGAAAACTGATAGACTTTTAATTGCATACCAAACTTGTTTGGAATTAATTGAGCAATGTTCCACAAGTTCTAACCATTTCTGCTCTGTGCTCTCAATTTCTGCTCAATCGTTCCTTCAGGCGGGTCGTTAGCACGTTACTGTGCCAATGTGGAAGCCTTGGATGGAACATTTGCTGTAAGAAGAGGAATTCTGCCAGCTGGAATATTTGTGTCCACTAGCGCTATGCAAAGTTGTTTGTTTTTAAAATTTAGTATTAACATGTTTTATTATTAACGTATGGCCTACAGACCAACATTTCCATGATAACTCTAAAAATAATTAAAAACTTCAACTTTGCTCTTGAAGATTTTATAAAAAAATATTACATCCGTTTAAGGAGCGAACAGTCGATTAAAAAATTAATAAAATATCTCAATCGGTTTGAAATTTACACAGTTTTGGCCAACGAAAAACGATTCTGAGCTACTGTGCGGCGCCAGTACGAAAGGTTTGCTCTCCAGTGGTTTCTTCTTCTACTGGGGCAGAGTAAGCTGGTGCATGTGGGTGGGAGAAATGACATTTAAGGAAATTTTAGGGTTCGTTTGTATTTATTGCTCAGTAAATATGTATGGAAACAAACAAATTATTTATTTAGTATTTCCAATACCTGCGGGAAGGCAGTAGAACATACAGGGTTCTCCAACAAGAGGTGTTATTTTGGTATTCAAAGAAAAATTAATTTTTTTGAGATAAATGATCGGAGGTATGCCGTTAATAATGAAAAAGAAAATGAACCAAATCGCAAAGTGGTTACCCTATGTCCTCGATAGCCCCACGAATTGTAACTGTGAGGTCTTGAATCGACGCTGGGCCTTTCACGGACATCAAAGGAAGAAGTCGTAAGGTGTCAAATCACAAGATCGCGGTGGGCAATTGTGATCACCTCTTCGAGAGATAACACGGTCCGGAAACCTTTTACTTTTGCAAACTGTAAATGCAACATTTTCACCATTTCTGTAGTGAATTTTAATAATCCCAATGCGTTGTTGAATCGTGTATCATTCCAATGGCGTAGTTTCTACTTGTCAAATGTCAAAGAATAAAAGCTTCAAAAGTGACATCTACCGAAAAACCGGGTAATTCAAAATAACACCTCTTGTTGGAGAAATCTGTACAACCAAAAGTAGTCAATTTCAAGCACAATGGCAGAGTCCTAGCTGGTCTGGAAATTGTATTCGATATCTCCCTTGAATTGTGCTACTAAAGAAAATGACAAACTCAAAACCAGCTAATTGATGTCGCCATAGAGCAAAACTATTAAAAACAAATTAAATGGACCTAAATGCCACATCTGAGCGCCAATGTTTTCTGGCCCTCAAAGAGCTACACTATGAAATCATAATGTACTTCCGAATGTATTGAATTCCTCACACAAATTCATTGGTACAAAGTAGCATCAACCTGTCTCGCAGTAGGGTTATTCCATAGAAAAATGAACCATACATTGAAATATTCACACCCTCCGATTTTAATGAAAATCCATATTCAGATATTCCTCCAAATAAAACGCCACATTACGAAATACCCCATGTGTAGGCAGATGTGGTAGTAATTGAAACTTTAATTATAGTGGTGTTTTATTTATTTAATTTAAGTTCGGTTTCCATCATTTTAGCCCTCGGTTTACATTTTAGACCATGTAATGATAAAGGTCAATACCATATAAACTTGTTGTTCAATCATTTTGGAAAAAATACTACAATTTCTGAATTCGTTGTCAGCCCATTCCAAATTGTATATATCCTGGACAGAATATATTGGGATCAAGGGCATTTTTATTTTTTGGAGTCCTTGAACCACAATGACATAATTTTTCCATTTACATTTGTTAGGAGGGGGTTTCGCCTTTCACCAACATTATTTCAATCGGAAAACGCATTCCAAAGTTATTCCATCTTAAAGGAAGCTATATCACGTCCGAGGCCACCGAACCACAAACAATTTCCATACTATATAGTAGCCGCTAGATCTAGCAGAATATATTCGCTAAATTGCATTCAAATCGAAGAGGGTCAAAATTAGCACTTGGTCGTAATTTTTTGGAATTACCCAGTATCAGAATCGGTAGTTATCCTATTAACCAATTTATTTGTCAATGACAATTTATGTTCTCTCTCTCTCTCTCGGGAATTTTCCCTTGGAGTGTTATTTATATCCGAATAATGTCAAATAATTTAAAGCATTTCGATCGTCGATTTCGTCGTTATGCTCTTACCGTGGACTTAGTTTATAGACTTGTTGTAAACTCCAATACATCCCACATCTGGGCATAAAATGATATTTTAATCGAATTCTTACAACTCTACTACGTAGTACCCGCCCTCCAATGAGTTTGTCATTTGGAATGATGTACTTCGAATCGAAGCAATAACACGCTAGCACTCCTATATTTATAAAGTCGTCATATGTACCCGTGTATTTGTATGGGTGTTTATTTAGATGTGGATGAGGGTGTGTATGTACATTTCTCAAGGGTACTCTTGTTAACCGGAACAATGCCCGCAGACAATCATACCATTTTACGTGCAACAAAGACAGTTGTTGCTGGTGCTGCTGTTGTTGTTGTTGTTCATGTTGTTGGCGTGTTGTAGTTTATGTGACATTTGTTGAGTTGCGTCTTCAATATCACCTGGTATCTGTTCTTTCCCACTCGTCAATGGAAAACAGAAGACACCGCAACAATGTGAAACGTGTTAGCCATTGTCATTCCGTGCGACAGTGCGACCATAGCTGATTCAGGAACATCGCACAAACATACGAGTATCATCGGTCTGACAAAAGTTATTCTGCATATCGCGTGAGTTGAACGGATATCGACAAAACAGAGACGTTTAATATATGCATACATAGATCAGAAGTTGGAGACATATGTATGAACAGTACAGTACCGGCCGAGAGCGATATGCTTCACATGAAAATCATGGATTGACAAATTGGAGAAAATAATGAAACCACATAAATTAAAAATTTATATTTTGGCAACTAGCGTTGGGCAGTAAATTCAAATAATTATTTGTATTTTTGTGAAAAAAAAACTAACTATGTTATCCCTATAAAGCCATAGTAAGTTCACTCGACGCTTTCTATAAGAATTCATTCCAAAAATGTTTGGAACTTTTCTCTCATTCCCCAATTATTGATGAACATCTCCTGAAATTATAACTAAGACAAGCTTACGAAATTAGGCTCAATTTCTTTAGGATGAAATGCCAAATTCAAAATTTCGTCGTTAAACAATAACAAACAAGTTGGAAAAATCTATATCGAGGGATTTGCTGTTGTAAATTACAAAGGTATAAAATACAATCAGAACAGCATATCCTGAACCTCGCAGGGATACCATGGAATACTGAGAACAGTGAGTAGACTGGATTGAGATGGTCTGAAGAAGTATGAAAACTATAAATGCATAAGCGCCCCGGTAGGCGAGTTGGTAGCGTGCTTGCCTATCAGCGTGGGGGTTGTGGGTTCGATTCCCACCAGAGGCTTTGGTCTGTCGCTGCAAAAAATCAAGCCAAATAGTCTTTGTCACTCGGTTTATCCTTGGACCCAAAATTAGAATATAAATTTACTTTGTATTGTAATAAAATAAAATAAAATAAAAATAAAATAAATAAATAAAAATAAATGCAATGTACTGTGTTAGCCGAAAGAACTTAGGGTATCGGAAGGAGGAACGAGGGAGTAGTGTTTGTTGGCATTTGTTTTGAATTTCAGAATATCACAACTGGCAGGAAACACACTTGCTGGAATATTATATTAACGGATATTCTCTATAGTGTGTCGTCCCATCAACCGGTCATTTGACAACGAAAGGATGAGACAATGGATATCTGAGGAGCAGATGCATTCCAGCGATGCTGAAGGAAGACTATTATATTCTTATTCTTGACTCCATAGTCGTATTGATGGAAGGATATCACAAAGATAGATTTTGTAATGCCCTGACCGGATACTGTAACTACACGAACATACCCATGCACACGTCCTCGTACGTATGCACGACAGGCACACTACAAAACATTTCTATTCGAAGAACTGTCACCACAATTGGTGACGAGTTTGTGCTTCCCCTCTAACAGTATTGTCAGACTGTCTGTCTGTCTGTTGGCTGACATAAGTATCGGTTGGAGTAAGAAAACCGATTAATAATCGTCGCTATCATATGTCTACGTATGCGTGTATTTGCTCCATGCTTGTTTAAATGCTCTGGGCTAGTGTGTGTTTAGTAGCAGATCCCGTTATGAATTGACTTGATGTTCGTTCATTTGTTAAGGAGGGCGTGCGGCGCTGTACTCTATACAATTTTAATCATCACAATCAAAGGCGAGTGAGTATGTGTGAGTGTGTGTGTGTGTGGAAGTGTGGGGGAGTGTGTCTGTTGTTCTGTGCGAGTGTGTTTGAATAACCATGTGGGGAATTAGTTAATTACAATAATATTTCAAAAATGTATTTTGTTTTCGTTTCGATAATGTAGTTGTTGTTATTGTTTGACTTTTCTTTCTCTGTCTCTCTCTCTCTTGTTTAATTCCTGGGATTACCACAAATTGTTGTTGTATATAAATACGAGTACGAGGATTTGTATTTGTTGTGGTTGCTGTTTCCATTCCAGCGCTCGATTATAAAGTTATGGGTCGTGTAGTTTCTGTTGTGGCGCATGTTAAGATCTGTCCAAACACATGCCTACAAAGATATGGTTCCTTGTTGAGAAGACCGTCATAAGTCAAAATTGTTCATTACTGAAACTTAAAATGGGGTGGTGTGACACAGTGAAAAAGAAATATTTTTCAGTGATAAGAGTAATCTCTAAGCCATGCAAAATATCTGTAGAAAAATCAGCTAACGCTTCATGAAATCTAAAGGAGAGCAAGATTTAACTGCAACTAATTTCGATGCGGCAGCTGTACTAGTTTTGCCTCACGTTTTTCTGAGTTACAACAGTCTTCTAGTAAATGCAAAATAAATATGGGTATACGTACGTACAATATGCACATGTATGCCAGTAAAATATAAATATTGTCTAGTGTCCCAGTGTGTATTTGTGCCTAACTAAATATTTATTCAAGTATTTTCCCTTTGATATGGGGACTGAGGCGTATCAGTTTTTGTTTTCCATACACTAGCATATGTGGCCAACAAAAGACACCGAACGAACGGCAAATAGTTTTGTACTCATCGCACCCTCACGCCGTCCGTATATTCGCACATCCATGTGAACCGAATGAGGGGTTCAAGCGTTTGGGATTGGGGCATGTGTTATTTTGTTTACTTTTTGCTTATGATAATGAGAAATTATTTTCATATCATCAGATACTCGTTCTATTTATTTTCTATAATAAATCCTTTATTTAATCGATATTTGTTTGCACCAATTATTGGTTTCCGATATGAATGGACAACTGTATGATTGGAATTTTATATTCGGCAAAAGATTCTTCTCAGCATGCGCATAACAACAGGTTGGGTTAGACGATTGTTAAGCCATTAGAGCGGAGGGGAAAGTTTTCACACATTCCTTATGTAATTTTGCATGAACTTTTGTGTCTCCTACACGTCAAAACGTAATGATGTAGTGTTGTTCTACAGGGTTTTCCAACAAGAGGTGTCTGATTTTGGTATTTAAAGAAAAATTACATTTTTTGAGATAAATTATTATTATGTGTATTTCATAATAAAGAGGAAGGTATGCCGTTAATAATGAAAAACAACATCAACCAAGTGGTCACCACGACCACGCTTACAAAACCATGTCCTTTTCATGAAATTTTCCAGGGCTGCCCTATGCCCTCGATAGCCCCACGAATTATATCTGTGAGGTCTTGAATCAACGCTGGGCTGTTGGCGTAGACCTTCACTTTCACTTGGCCCCAAAGGAAAAAGTCGCAAGGTGTTAAATCACAAGATCTCGGTGGCCAATTGTGATCACCTCTTCGAGAGATAACACGGTCCGGAAACATTTCCCGTAAAAAAGCAATGGTGTCGTTGCTTGTGCGTCTTGTTGAAAGTAATCGTTGTCCAGATCAATATCGTCCAACTCCGACCTTAAAAATTCATTAATCATCTTCGATCAATTCACCGTAACTATTGATCCAACCTGATTTTCGAAAAATTAAGGTCCAATGACCGCGCCGGACCATAAACCTCACCAAACAGTCACACGTTGAGGATGGAGATGCGACAATTGTGCTTACTGTTGAGCCCCAGATGCGAAAATTTTGCTTGTTGACATAGCCACCGAGGTGGAAATGGGAGATGATTTTTTTATGGAATTCCGGATCATTTTCATGCATTTCAAGGACCCAATCAGCAACGACACGACGTTCCAAAGAACGACGAGAAATGGTCTAACCTGGGGTTTCTTCAACACTTTGCGCAACAGCAGCAATATTCTTAGTTAGTCTTGAGCGACGTGCACGGGTTTTATTCTTCACATCACTAACTTGTCTTAACAGCTCGAATTTGTCCACCAATTTCTGTATTGCGGTCCGACAGGTGCTTTACGACGACCCAAAAATATCTTTAGTTTTGCGAACTGTGACTGCAATGTTATCACCTTTTTTTAGCAATGGCGTAGTTTCTACTTGTCAAATGTATGTAAAAGAATGAAAGCTTCAAAAGTGAGAGTTACCGAAATGCCGGGTGATTCAAAATAACACCTATTGTTGGAAAACCCTTTACAAATGACTTTCAAAATAGCAAAATACGAAAACCAGAAAAGGAATTGACAGTACTAGCATTTTTATTCCATTTCCATTCACCTTCCATACACAAAGACGAAAAAACGTAGTTCCTGGTCTTACTAGCCTTTTGTACAAACTGACATCGTAAGCTCGAACATAAGACGTGAGTTTTAAATGATTATCACTGCCTGAATCATGGTACGCTACCGCACAAGGGCTGTTATATGCTGCAGCCAACATCGCTTTAGGCTAAACAAGATTTGGAACCGGCGGTAAATAAAAACTAATCAAAATATGATACAGGGAAATGAGGATGTATAAAAGTCATCACCCTAATGGCCATTTCATTGCACAATTGTGCAACTGGTATCTGATGACTTGTATACAACCTCGTTTCCATGTATCATATTTTGATGTGGTTTTAGTTAAGATTAGCTAAAAATCGTACATAAAAGGTGATTCGATAAAAAAAAACGTCACGCACAAAATTATTTTAAAATTTTTATTTATCAGCATTTTCAAACTGGTTTGTGCGTGACCTTTTTCAATATTTAAATGGAATAAACGTTATTTTAGTCATTAAAAGTTCAACAGGAAATACTTTTTGAGAAACTAAATCAAAAAGTCATCACCTTAATGTACACTCATAGAAAAAGTATGGTAACATACGGGCACGAAAGACTATCATTACACGGATGTGTTCAAATCGTCAACGATGTTCCAAATTTGTCAACACGATTTGCTTGAATTTCCCTTATTTTGTTAAAGAGCGTTCTAGGATAATTTCAGAGCCCAACACTTGGATGATTTTTCAACGTCTTTTTGCTTCAGTGTGCATCGATATAAAATGGATAGACGGGGAGAAAGTAATATTAGTAGATATAATGTTGGTGAAAAATCACTAGTTATTAGAAAGAAATCTGAAATTAATAAAACAATAAAAAAATAACTCATATGTTTTCATTTTATTTCGACACAATTCCAATCAATTTAACAACAACCGTTGATTGTGACTACAGCAGTTGTTTGTGATAGCTTGTGACTCTGTTGGCATAATGAAATAACTAAATGCAGTTCGATTTGGTGAATTTACGTCAACCTTAATTCGCATTATCATCTGCCCAGGTTATAAAGATCTAATCAAACAAATGTGGTTTCTAACCGAATGCAATACGTATTTGCAAACTGTTGACAGAGCTTGGATAAATGAAGACTAAAAAATCGAAATACTGCAGTAAACTCTTATTTATTTTTTTGAGTGGAAAAACTTTCTCAAATTATATTGCATTATTCCACAAATGCCGAACATTTTAATGATTCTTTTGTCGAAAACACCTTTTGGCCCGTTGACGGACTAAAACGAAAGTGAAATAGTGAAAAACCAAATTCATAACGCAGATTTAGGTTAACGTGTGAATCAAATTTAATATTTTTTGTCAGCCACATGAACATCATAGCTAAAGTGTTCCTTAGCAGACAAACAGTGGTATTTAAAATTCATTTGTTTGAAGTTTTCGTGCCATTTTTCCCATCTGAAATGTCATTTGATGCTCAAATGAAGAGGAACAAAATATTTGCATTTTCCATTTTCATTTGCGTATTTGCATTATTCTAATTCTTCTCTCGGGGAACTGTGAATCAAAGATGCTTGAGTACACGCAATCTCTTTATGGATATGTAAATGCTCTTAACGTACACATTTACAAGTACATACGAGGGCGGTATAATAACTGCGTAACTTTTTGCCGGTCGTCCGGTCAACCGGTCATTTGCCAATGAACGGATGAGACTCCCTGGATAGCCGCGTATTCCGGCTAAATGTTCTAACTTCAGGGACCAGACGACGGATATCTGACGAACAGATACCACTGAATACACAACCCACATTCCGGCAATGCTGAAGAGAGACAATAGAGTTGGATACCCTACTAACCCCAATCAACACCACCGCTCTCCTCTGTACACCAAAAGCTGCAAAGATGTCTTTGGAGCTTCCGCCCATATGTGGGAGTTATATTCCATTTTTGCGATATCCACACCACCCATAGAGATTGACGACGATGCTGGACCAGTGGAACGTGTGTGTGACAACAAACAGCACTGGGTCTTTTGCGCATTAAAATCGACTCCGTTCATTTGGCCCCACTCACATATCGTCGCAAAATCACGGTTAAGTGAGTCAATTATCGTTTGCCTTTTGTCCTCGACTCCCAGAGGACCTGGCCGATGATCAAATGAGTATGAATGACAGAGGATGCTATCATCCGCAAAGGAGTAGATTGGGATCACAGTCTGACCCAACAGGTCGTCAATGAAAATAAGAAATAGAGAAGGAGAGAGGACAGTTTTGCACAAACGCTTGTTAATTTAGTTTAAAATTAAAATAAAATATAGTTTTGTTTCCGTTTGTCGAGTTCGAGATCATTGAGTATTTCTATTTTTTTTGCAAAAATATAAATGTTTAAAAAGGCAAGTTGAAGTTATATAAAAGAATAAATCTCAAATCTAGATAATAAGATAATGATACAAATTTCAGTTCAAATTGATTTACGGATTCATTCATTTTTTTTATTTTAATTTCAAACCAACTAAACGTCCAATCTTTTGTCGTAGTTTATTTCAACGCCAATATTAAAACATTTATAAAAACAAATTAGAAGAAACCAAACCAATCATAGATGAGAAGCACTTTTCCCTAATGAAAATCTCATAATTTATATGCAAACAGATATTGTTCCTATTCGCCATACGACCCAAAAAGAAAAACTCCCGAATAACAAAATTGCGATTTCCTTTAAGATGCCATAAATTATAAAGAAACTACAAGATAAAATAATGTCTTCTGTTTCCCCCTCGTCTCGTTGACTTCCTTTGCCCATTCCCAATTTTCCGTCTTACTCAGTATCTCTGAGTTGCTCTGAAGTTGGATTTACGTAAAAGATTTTCAATGAATTATTATCACACAAATGGAAATGCTTCACAGCCAACGACGACGACATCGAAAATGGTGGAGGGCAAACATGAAACGAATGAGAAGAATATGAAAAGAACCCTTCTGCACCCATAGAACAAAAAAAAAAGTAATGTACGAAGGGATACGGGCGGTTGTAAAATCAATATTGAATGGAAGAGTAGAGTGCGGGTGTGGGCACGAGTGTAGATTCTAAAGAGTACTTACACACATTATGTTTTTTTTTATTTTTGACAAGCTAGAATTTTCCATTTTAACTCAATGAAAAATGTGGATGATAGAAACTGTTTCAACCAAATCTTTTGGAGTTGTAACGAATGCTGGGATGTTTTTGGGACTGCTGATCCCGGCCAGCACAATAAGTCGCATGGTGATGACAAATCTAAAAATTGTGAGCAACTACTCTTTCTTTCTATATGTTTCACTAAAAAAAAATTTTGCATTTAAACTTTTTGTGAGTCGATTTATCGAACCCTAATGGGGAAACCACTATGTATTTGATTTAAGTTGCTTACTGCAAGTTGATTACTGCACACTTTTCTTCAATTGGCGCCCAGATAAAGTAAAGTAAGCTTTTCGTACAACGTGAGCCTTTGTAAGGTGATGGACTGAAATGTGATAACGCCACAATAGTTTAAGAATAAGTAATGGGATATTTGATGCCGATATGAGGTTTAATTTCTGATATATTGAATCAATTTCACTGTTAATCAATTTCGATGACTTTCCATCAAACACCAGATTAATACAAGATCTACAACACTGTAAGAGTGCTGAGACACACATATATCGGTGGCGGTGGTCTTAGGATGTTCTTTGATTATTATCTCACTAAACTGTCGAGAATGCTTGATTGTCAAAGAAAACATGCTTATTATGAAGTATTCCGAGTGAGGGATTAAAATAAAACTTGGTTAGCGTTTGCCAAGAACGCAAGAGAAAAGGAAACTGTGAACGAGGAAAAGCGTCACAAAAATAACACTTGTGACATTTGCAAGTCTTCTTAAAGGCTTAAAGTCGGCATTATGCGGGCGGAATGCCGTTTGTGTCGCTTACAAGTGGCAACATTTGATAGTATCATCCGAACAAGTGGCATGAGTAGCCGTAAATGGATGCCAGCCAGCTCGTGTGGATGTGCACTGCAATGACACAACGAGTACTTCCCTTCCGACTGCAGACATGAGTACGAGCGTGTGATGAAACACCTTTTGAATGCAAACATACATGACACGGAATGAAAACACATACACATACATACATACGCGTGCATACTTCATGGGATTATTAATACTTATGTGGTAATGGTTGCGGATCCGTTGTCTCTGTTCATTTTTAGAATGCTACGAAGGAATGGGGCGGCCAGGACAGACCGCGAAGATGTGACAAGGGACTGTATCATATTTTTCCAATTCATCTCACCATCGAATGCCATTCAGCCATCTATCCGTCCGTACATCCATAGCCGAGAAAAAGCGACGTGTTTGCTGAACACTCGTTCTTCGGCGCACTCACAGCGTTCGCTGAGTGGTTGTAAGTGAGCCATTATTTGCTAACAGTGATTGGAAATGTGCTCGGAGTTCTCCTGTCCGCTTCCACGGTTGCCGGCACTGTTTCCCCCGAGAGTATTTTCAAATAATTGAAAGGTCATCGGGAAATGACGTAGGCTCTCGAAGTGTGAAGATCTCTGCAATGCCAGTAAACCATTTAAGGAGCCAAAAATGTTTTGGAAATTATCCAAAATTGTAATTGGAAAAAATTTGAAAAATTTTCCAAAAGAATGTTTTAAAACCTTTAATTTTAGGTTCTATCATTACTGGCATGGCACAATAACCATGAGAGAAGTTACTCTTGCGACGTCGTTTTTGAAATGAACATGCACGTGCATATGTAGATCCTCAGTTTTCTTCAGATGATTTTCGATATATTTCTTCTGTTTCGAAGAGAACAACTGGCAACAAATTAGTTGGCAGGGTAAAGGTAGGCGCAGCTGATTAAAAGTTTTTTTATTTTGAGAGAATTTTGATTGTCAAACTCATTGTTTACATTTCAATTGTTGTTGTTGTTTTTTTCAAATGTCGAATACATTTACGTATTAAACATTCAAAACAATGAATACAATACAGAAAGCCAAACAAAGAATTTTGGGGGTTTCAAAACATCTTAATATATATTTACCCTCGACACTGATTCACTGATTCACTGACTCTGTCACGCAGTACGTAGGAATTTAAATAGGCATTCTATAATTTTCTATAAATAATAATAATAAAGAAATAATATTTTTTTTTTTTGTACAGAAATTGTGTTTTCCCCAAATTTTTTTTTTACCAAAAATTTTTTTTCCCAAATTTTTTTTAAAAATTTTTTTTTTTTACAAAAATTTTTTTCAACAAAAATTTTTTTTTTCAACCAAATTTTTTTTTTCAAGAAAATTTTTTTTTTCCACAACATTTTTTTTTTTCAACAAATTTTTTTTTCCATATTTCAACGGGCGCCATAGGCGCATTACAACTTACTAGTTTACAAATAATGATATAGATCGCTAAAAATTGTGCCGCGAGTTGTAACTGTCTGTCATTCATATATCAACATATGATAATCAAAATACCCATGGTTGTATCAGAATTTTTGTTTTTGGGCAATTGCCCCTACCTTATATTGTTGTGTAGCATTGTTGAATCACCGAGGCCTGGGTAATTTTCCTACATTATAGCAATAACTTCTTTCTTTCTCCGATATCAATGGGCTGTGCTTGTACTCCGACGATCGTAGATCTATTACCCGTAAAGACGCCAGAAGTCTTTAGTGATTTCACCACATACACAATTGACAATATGTAGCTTATTTGAGTGGGAAACAGTGTTCACTCTCTCTAGGAGTCTCATTGCCAACACGATGAGATGCCAACACAATGGTGACAATGACTGATAATAGATTAAATGATATGAAACGGTAAGGGGTGGGAGAAATGTGGGTGGGGCGGTTGGTTGCTGTGGGATAAAGTTGCTTAAACATTCTCGTTTGATGTTTGTTTGCCAACTTTGGTATGTTATCGATTTAAGCCATACTGTGAAAATGTTGCTTCGTTCTTCCGTTGGCTCATTGAGATGAAGAACGCTGTCATGTCGTTAAGGCATGCACACTGACAATGGTCGTCATCATAGCCATCAGTGTCATCACAGCAATGTGGCAAAACTGGCGGTGGCATTGGCGGTGGTGGTGGAGGTGCTGTAGAGAGAATACAAAAAACACATACACCCGCATAAATATGAAGAGGCACGGATGGCGTCTGATGGTGGGTGTATACCACTACTACTAATTGCTTTGAGTGCGCCGGAATGGTGGCATTGCCATTTAGAGTGTTTAGATAATTGTGCTCTGTTGTTGTCCTTTTGTCTTCTATCATTTGGCGACGGGCTCTTTGTTTGCCGTTTGCTTGAAACGGACTTGGAGCCGGTGCTGGTGCCGGTGCTGGTGCTAGTGCCGGAGCCGGAGCCATCGATACCCCACTCGTGTTAAGTATGGATACAGTCATCAGTTTGATTGGCCTGGGCGTATTCCGGGCCAATTATGTAAGTAGTTCTTGTTGAATTATGAATTATAGATACGTGGTATATATTTACATGTCAGACGAGATGGTGCGTGTCTCCACCTCGTTATTTGGTGGTTGGTCTGAGCGGAAGACGACGGCAGGTTCTTTAAGTGCCCTAAAGGGGTTTTTAGTTGCTGCCAGCCACGCCAAACACAACTAATTTAATCAACACTTTGAAGTCTGAACTTGTATTCTGCGCGACGATGATGACAAGGTGCCTGTAACTCCTGGCATATATTTGCATGAATCAATAATTCGAGTGCCCCAGAATCACTTGTCAAACACAATGGATTCAATTTCGAGTGCGTCTCATTCATGTCATATTTCCACTTTTCCTCTCCCCCCTCCCCAGTGAAAACATTACAAAAAACAACAATGGAGATCCTTGTAGCGAAAAAAGACGTCACAGTACGAGGACTGAACTGAACTGAAAAAGTTGTATTATATTTCACATTCAATTGTTGTTGGGCTTTTATTACTTTCTCCTTTTTCTGTTATTTGCCTTTGTTCCCGTTTTATTGTTTTTGTGTGTGTGTGTTTTGTTTTATTGCTTCATCGAGAAGGGAAATAAAACAATATTTTATTTCAGTTCTCTGGTTATATCTTTTTGTTGCCATTTGGGTTATGACAAGTACAAAATATACGAGTAAGACATTTTTTTTTTTTTACAATCACACTAGCTTACAGCAATCCAGTGGTCGGTGTGGAGACATATATGGTTTATGAACAGCTTTACAAACTGGACCATATGGAAAGGGGTTATTATAATTTAGGGATGATACTAGTGGCACATTAAAGGATCCGCCGAGAAATACTGAGAAATACTTTCTGTCCACTTTTTTTTATTACTAAAGTTGATGGCCCAACAAAACTGTGGGCATTATGTGATTTTGGGCTAAAACGAGCCCTAATGTCTCCATTTTGAATTCCTGTAGATTGAGACTTAAAAGGATAACTCATAAACGACCGAGTTGCAATTGGATCACAGCAGAACATGTTTGAACTAACTACAGAGGGTATTTAGATATTCAAAATGAAGTTTGACATATTCGTGTTATCTACAATATATTTGCTATTTGCCAGCCATAACACAACCGTTTACATCGAACACATAAATTCATAGATTCTGTTAACGATTTGGGGCTAACAATTGTAGAGAACATCGTTTGCCTACCCCCTACGAAGTTCAAGGCAGCAATAGCCTGGTAAATATTAACAGTATTAAGCGCCCCGGTAGGCGAGTTGGGTTGGTAAATTCACTTTGTATTGTAATTAAATAAAAATAAAAAATAAATAAAATTAACATTCAAAATTGCTATGGAAGGCTTTACAAACAAAAATCGGTTAATTACATTCGAATTAAATTTCTTAAAAATTAATTTTTAAGCTGTTTCGGGTAGAATTTGACATTGACAGTTTTAGAATCAGAGAGAGCAAGAAAAAAAGTTAGTCAAAATATCCAAGGATAGGATGTTCCCAGAACGACGAATGTAGGGCTTGCGGAGAGGACGCCGAGACGGCGGAACACTTCCTGTGCCAGTGCCCTGCTTTCTCGCAGATCAGGAAAATCAATTGGGAGAGAACACCTTAGATGATATGTCGGTCGTCAAAAGGAATTTATGGAGGAGACAGAATTCGTAAAAAAATAAACGTAAAAAAGGGGTAGGGAATCTATAAAACAAACCAGGAGCGCACAACAGGCCGAATTGCTGGCCTAGGTGTATTTCAACGAAATGAGACGGTCATGATACATGACCGATCCTCCATTCAACCTAACCTACTCAAAAACTAATAATAAATCAATATGCACATTGGCCCTTTTAGCACCAAGTCACAGATTTATTCAGGGCTCCAAATAGTAATTGCCAAAAACTTTGCTTGGTGTCTTCGAAATAAATATCATTTCAGGGATTCATAGAAAAATCCGAGCATTAGCGTTTTCATTTACAAATGTTTGAGTTTCAAAGATGATTTTAAAGGGTGCATTTATATTTAACAGCAAACCAAAATTGTTATTACTATCTTGTCATAATTGAACGGTGGAGTAGAAACGGCAATGGGGTGTGAAATCAACACAGCCCAATGACAGCTAACTCTATAATTCAAGTCAGTAAGAGAGTAAGAGTAAATCCAAATACCCAATTATCGCATCGCATTATATACTCTTAATATAAATTCGTTAATATTCAGCAGCTTTTACCATTCGGATTGACTATTACACTGTACAACACAAAAAAAAATTACAAGGTCCGACCTATAAATTTTGATAGAGGAGACAAAAAAAAAAGACACGTGTATCGGCGTTTTGAAAGTTTACATCTGGGTGTCATTTTAGGGGGAGGTAAAGTTTCCCCCCAAATGCAAATTTTGTATTGTCAATCGGCATAGAAAATCGAGTAAAGCTTACGTTTAAAGTATAAGGTGTGTTCAGCAAATTTATGCCAAATGTTGCGGAGAACAATTTTGTAGAATATGTTAACCCTCTAACTGCTCAAGGCATGGGTCTTTTTTGTACTTCTTTTAAAAAAGAGCAAAAAACACCATTAAAACAGGTATTTAAGGGGTTAAAATGTTCCGCAAAAATATTCGCCGTGAAATTTTACTATAAGTCCCTAAATACACCAAAACGGAAAATTCAACCAGAAAGTCAGAAATAAGACACAACACTAGAGAGCTTAGGGTTAATTTTGCATTTAGTAAGAATTTTATTTTAAAGTACCCCAAAAATTTAGCACTTGTCCAGCATATTTAATTTTTCTAGAATATGTTAACCCTGTAACTCCTCTTCCCATCTGTTCTTTGGCTAATTAGATCCGTTACATTACAACAAAAACAAAAAAATCAAAACAAAAATCAATAGCTATATTTCTTATTGTACTGGATTTTTGGGGTACTTTAAAATAAAATTCTTACTAAATGCAAAATTAACCCTAAGCTCTCTAGTGTTGTGTCTTATTTCTGACTTTCTGCTTGAATTTTCCGTTTTGGTGTATTTAGGGACTTATAGTAAAATTTCACGGCGAATATTTTTGCAGAACATTTTAACCCCTTAAATACCTGTTTTAATGGTGTTTTTTGCTCTTTTTTAAAAGAAGGACAAAAAAGACCCATGCCTTGAGCAGTTAGAGGGTTAACATATTCTACAAAATTGTTCTCCGCAACATTTGGCATAAATTTGCTGAACACACCTTATACTTTAAACGTAAGCTTTACTCGATTTTCTATGCCGATTGACAATACAAAATTTGCATTTGGGGGAAACTTTACCTCCCCCTAAAATGACAACCAGATGTAAACTTTCAAAACGCCGATACACGTGTCTTTTTTTTTTGTCTCCTCTATCAAAATTTATAGGTCGGACCTTGTAATTTTGGAAAAAAATTGATTTTGTTGTACAGTGTTATTGGCAAGAAGTTGAACATTTCCCGTTTTGCGGATAACTTATAGTTTTGGATAAATAATAAATTGGAAACACAAACGACCTGCACGGGCCACACCATCCATCGACATTCCCATTACAACCAAAGATTGTATTATTAATGATTGTTTCGGGACTTGTATTAACTTTGACAAATTACAACCATTGCTAATAGTCTCACATCTACTTAATTATGTTCGTGCCGAATAATTATCTGAGCCAAAAGCAGAACACAAATACAGGGGTTCGGTCAAAAATGAAGACGAAGACCAACAATACGATTATGACCAACAAATTGATGTTTGGCAAACTAAATACAAACTAATGATTGTTGTTGTGTTTGGGGGGTCAATTCGCTTCACAACAACGGCTAGGTGCTAGTATAGGTTCTTATAAACACTTCATCGTAATGATATCTAGACAAATATGGACATTAATATAGTTAAGTACTCAATACTCATACCAGAAAAGACGTCATAGTTGTACACGGCAGAAAAAATGCAATAGCAGTCGCCATCTGAGTTACTCATCTACAGGACCTGGCCATTGAATTACAAGCTGTTTTTTTGTTTGGTTCAAGTAATTTTCCAAGAAAGATTAACGAGTAAAAGCGATATAAGGAATTACATTGTCTACAATCTGGGGGAGGAGGCATACATAATGGAGGGAGGCATAGGGGTGTACTGAGAGCAAAATGGCGGACAAACTATGTGCATCTAACTTCAGATAAATGGAGCCATCTGATAACTCACAGGTGGAACCATACATCGTATTAAATGCTAGCAGTTATGCTGAAGTAGTAAGTGATTATGCTTTTGGAGGCCATGAGCCCCTAGGATTTGTGTTTTAGTCTGACCAACTGGAAACGGCTCATGGGGGAGTTATGCGGTGCCGTGACCTATATCACGACAAACTGTATAAACTTTTCACGAACTAGGAGACGAAACACCAATTGCACTAGTTTCCAGACAGATAAGGCCAACACAATTTACGGATGTAGCTAACTTGGTCATAGTAAAAACCCGATCACATTGAAAGTGTGTTGTTACAAGGTTTATTTTTACGTTTCGCTGCATTCAGGACAATAGTAGATATAGACTAGGAGAAAAAATATGTAAATCGGAAAAAATCGCAAAATTGTCAAGAAATTGCATATAATTTTGTAAAGTAAATTTGGAAAATTTTAGACATACATTTCTTTTAGACTAGACAGTGACTTGTTTTAAATCTGATCAATACTCCTAAAGCTATCGACAAAATTTAGGCGGACAATAAATTCTTTTTCGGTAAAATCTACGTATTTCATGAATAAAATGAGACATGAATCATTCAAATCGATGGGTGCGAGAAACTTATCTTGAATCACTGACTGAAAGATGGTGACTAACTCTGCATAGAACTTTCCAATAGAAGCTTTACATGTCTTAGAGATTACTCTCTTAGTGGGAAAGACACAGGCCGCTGAAAAATGCTTTTGTGTTCTTATCAGGATTTGAAATTCAGTTTGTTGACTAATAGAACTTATCCAACTACAACAATAAATTCTCTAGTGACTTGAAATTAAACAACATGTTAATTGCGTTCACAAATTTAATAATTGCATCGGATTTTGAAGCATCAGTATGATCCATTACAAAGGCTCTATGAAAAATGAACCAAATGATGAATTCCCCCTTGAAGTCAAATATGAAAATTTTCAAAAAAAAATTCTAAAAAATCTCTCCAAAAATTTATGAAAAATTACCCAATGCAAATTCCCCCAAATATTATGAAAAATACCCCAAAAATATTATAAAAAAATCGATAAAAAAAAAATTCCGAAAATAACAAATTTGGAAATTTTTCATTGTCCAATGCACCAAAAAAAATTAAATGTTACCAAAAAAATATGAAAAACTTCCAATTTTGTATGAGATTTTTTTGGGGATATCTTAATTTGTTTGGTCATTTTTCATAGAGCTTATTAAAAATGCATGGATTTTAGTCTCGTCTTAGCGTACTCCCTAAATTTTCTCAATTATAAAGGCCCTCCTAGTCAGATCATCAGCATAATAACATTGGATTTATAAGCGAATTCATCAATTTGGAGTTTTACGGTAGGTTTATCAAAATGTTCAAATTAAATTCGCTTGTCAATATGAATATCAGACCAAGCCGTAAACTATACTGTGATCTTTAGAATGCCCACTTTATCACTGCAGGCAGTGATTCTGCAATACTAGGCATAGCAAGCGTTGTCTAAATCTGATTATCTCTACAAATTATAAATAGTTATAAATAATAATAAAAAAAAAAACATTGTCATCGTTGTCTGGCCCAGTTCAATAGCTCGTGGCCGTAGTTGTCTGCAAGCATGTGTAGGTGATGGCAACTGACATTTACCACAGCGTTCTAATGTAATAATTGCGGTTAAAGATGTCATAATGTCAGTTGAAGTACTACAAATGTGTGCAAAACTACAAAACACATTTTACATATTTTCTCAAACGATGTCATAGTGTGTATGTATCTATGTGTGTCTGTATTTAAGCATGCTCAAGTAGGACTTTACTAAGTACATAAATGCAAGTCTATGTATGCACTCGTACAATAGAACAGCGTGTTGAGTATACGCATGAATGTGTTTTCAGATGCCTCATTTGCCATAAAGACTAACTCAATAGTTTTGTCTTTTCTTGAACAAAGCGATAATGAATTGGAGGAATCGTGCAGTATTAAGTCAATTCGTCATATCGAACATGTTCATAATACGGTGGTATTGAAAATAATCTATTGGGCTATTAAGTTTCGATATATCGCTCATTTACATAGTGTCACAATTCAAAAGAATTCAAAAGTTTAAAGTTTCAATTGCGCCTTACTTATCAAATATAGGGACAATAAACTGCCCGAATAAACTGCAGCCAATACATATACAGTGTACTCTCTCATAAGCGGATGTCCGTACGCAAGAGGAATGCAGCGGATTGGTACTAAAAAAAGTGTCCGCTTGAATGTGAATTGTGACACTATTGAAGGAAATGTATTTGTCTACATCTACATAAATCTGAACGGTATTTTCTTAATAGAATATCAATGTATTCTAGTGCAAAAGAAAATAAAAAACTGCTGTGAGATCGAATGAAACAGAAAGTAATCTTAAAACATGTTTTGAATTCAGGAGTTAGAAAATGCGTTTAACTAATAATTAATATTATCACTGTTGCTACTTAGAAACGATCTTTTCCGATTTTCAGCTGGTGAATCGTTTTCATCATTTTGGCATTTCCCAACTGTTGGAAAAATTTGGTATTTTTTTGTTGTTGCTGACTTTTTTAACTGTTTCTGCTGTTCGCGA
Source organism: Hydrotaea cyrtoneurina (assembly GCA_958296145.1). NCBI lineage: Eukaryota > Metazoa > Arthropoda > Insecta > Diptera > Muscidae > Hydrotaea > Hydrotaea cyrtoneurina. Next base: position 54,510,625 of record OY282515.1, on the reverse strand, counting down.
TAGCCAGAGATAAAGTGATTTATCTCCTTATTAATTTCCAAGACTTTTTTCGTACCTGTTTAATGTAAAAATTGAAGAAAATCGCAACTACGAAACGACAAAACAAAAACCGCATAAATTCAAATCCACATAAAAAACAGAGACCTGAGTGTATTACAGTTTCGTAAGCTTCGTATGCACAACAAATCCTCAGCAAACAGTCAGTGTTCGATTGACTTCGTTTAAACAATATTTGCCCATACCATTTTACGTACAATTAATTTGCTGCCAGTTGCGAGCACGTATTCTATTCGAAACAAAAAAAAAATATGGAAAATCATCTGAAAAAAACTAAGGGTCTACACGTGAACGGGCATGTTCATTTAAAAAATGTCGTCGCAAGAGGAAACATATAATGCTGCTGCGAAGAATCCTTTATTGACAATAATGTTTTTTTTTTCATACGACAATAACGTTATGCGATAAATTGACACACAAAAATGTGTTGGACTTCTCTAAATGATGTTAAACAAATGGTGGATATGTGAATTATGACCACACGATTGCTAAGTAAGAAATTAAATGCAGTGGCATGAATTGCTCAGATAAAATACCAGTAAAGGGCAATGACGGCGGAAAACGGTTACAGGGAAGACGTAGACCACGGTGTTAAGACTATGTGGGAGAAAACATGATTACAAATGAGCGCACGGACAAGACCCAATTGTGTGCAACAAAAAAGTCAAGTGTAACAACATGTTTTATAGTCAACCAAAGTCCCTCTCAGTCCACCCCTTTTAGTATGGAGATTATGTTCGTGAATGTAACACCGCGGTAAATAGTTTTTATTATTTTTTTTTTAATTATTGTACATGTCAAAATTTCGAATTTCCCCAATGTTTTGTGGAAGCTTTGAATCTGTTTTAAATGTTTTGTATCGAAAATTCTTCGGACAAACTCAATCGGATTGTGATAGGTCTGGCAATGAATGCGATTTCGATAATGACAATAGGGGTCCTCATCACGTATTGCCTGAAGATGATTCATTTAAGTGTAATTAAAAATTCATGTTAAGCAACCTTCTCTAGTAAGTACATCTTCTAATTCCTCCTCTTTCTTTCTCCAATGCATTGCAATGGTAGGAGGAATCATGTTGCAATTGCTGTCTCTTGCAAACATCTAAAATACGTTTCAAGAAATCACAATTTTCGTTCAGTATACTATACGTACGTTGTTATTGTTATTTAGTCTATATGAACTAAATATGAACATAATCTTGTCAACGGATGTCAACATTTCAATATGCACAACTGACAGTACGCTTCGGTTTTTTTTTCGGCGCCATCTCATATTGGCACAAACGTAAGCGATGTGTTGGATTGAATTTAAACCCGCATTTACCCACATACGATGTGTGCACTGTCCAAGCCGAACAACAACTTTACGCTGTAAATATTTTAGAACAAAAACCACAACAAAAAAACATATTAAATATAAGCATGTAACTACGTACTGCTTTCAACAAAGGCGACCTAAGTTAATTGGCTGTGCAACAAATTTCAATTAACCCACAAAAAAGACGCATGGACTTTTCTATGCCTTTAACGATTTTCCGCATTGACTTGGAAATGATTTGTTGCGAACCTTAATTTCCTTTTTGTTTCGAAAGTACGTAAGGTTCCTCAAAAACGTTAAAATCTTTGGTACAACTCACTTTCATATTGGAAGAGCTGCCAATAAAGTCGCTGTATACCAAAAAACAAAAACGAGAATCACAAGTGATTCGTTGATTTGTTGAGGCTTTTAGAATATTCTTTTTGTTTACGGCCAAATTTCAGGCCCTGCATTTGTTACCCTACAGTCATGTGCACTGATGACGTTATGTCATGTTTGCCCAAGAACAGAAGCTGAAACTAAATAAATTTTGGCTAAGCCCAAATGGTTTCCATTGACATTAACCACTTAAGTGTAAAAAGTATGAAGAGGCATACATGTAAACGTATACATATGCGTATGAATATTAGGGTGGCCCTTATTTTCATGGTTTCAGCATCATTGTCAAAATACATTCATGTTTTGAACTGCAAATAAAGAAATTGAAAAAAAATATCAAATCTAGAAATCTGAAGCGCAAGTAGCACTGAGTGGGGTACTGAAGCAACTGCCGAAAATTAAAAGTCTTGGACAAAGTCGTCATTTCATTTAATTTATTTAAGTCAATGGAACAATAATTCCTTACAGATTAAATTAAAAAGATATTGATCGGTAACTTGTAATAATTAACAATTTATGTATTGAATTCCTTACAATGCAAAAACATTAGATCATATATTAAAAAAAAATGTGTTCTATAGATCACACTGTTATTGGGCCACGGCGGTAGTCAAATAGAATATTACAAATCCTTTAAAAATCCAGTGATCAACTAGGTTTGTACAACGAAATGTTACCCACAAAGAGTGTAACATTTTATTAATGTACAGAATCCAGAATATGTCCCACATTTTGTGATATCAAACGAACACATTTAAGTGTAACACCTCAAAGATACCGAGAAAACACAGCTGTAGTTTCAAACCTATAAATCTCGACGTTGGTGGCGCTCGCAATATGAATGTACGCATTTAATTTGGTTTGGGTGTTTTGGAATGGCAATTCAGTCGACATCAGCTGTTTTACGGTAAAACATTATCTTCCCTCTACCTAAACAATCGCGAAGTCGATCGCGATCACGTTTTTAATGTACGCGTTTAATTTGGATGAGGTTTTTTTTTTGATAATGGTACCACAATTGACATCAACTGTTCTTTGGTCAACTGTCTAACCTCGACTAACGGGAGTGGAATATGTTCGACATATCCCGACTCATTGCAGGCAACACTTAACTTAAAATTTCTTCATATTGTTGCAGTTTTAAAAAAAAAAGAACAAAAATATGCGCGTTAAATGCAATTTAAATTTTTATGTTAATTGCGTTGCTTCTGCACGATAAAATAAAGAGAATTATTTTTAGTTGCGTTAATGCGTTAGAATTTTGAGTTGTGATACTGTTCCAGTTAGGGTGCGATATGTAATCGTTAAGTAAATAAAGGGTGTTTTTTATTGAGGTATAGAACTTCGAATTGAAATAAAACACAAGAAAATCGTTTTAATGTCCATCAATTTGGCTTTATTGGAAGGATAATTTTATGCCATTAATGTTTAAATATGATTTCGGGCATGTGGCCGCCGCGGCTGGCTCGAATAAAGCCAATTCTACAGGTCCAATTTTCAACCACTTGTTGGAACCACAACTCATCCACATTCATGCCATCCAATTCGGGAACAAAATAGTCGGTTATCATGGCTCTATACCGGTCGCCATTAACGGTAACTGACTCTCCAGCATTATTTCGGAAGAAGTATGGCCCAATGACTCCACCAGCACATAGAGCACACCAAACAGTCAGTTTTTGTGGATGTAATGGCATAAAATGGACGGAGCTTGCGGTGAACTTCGCGAACTGAACCATTACTTTCGAAATAAATTTGCACGATTTGCAAGCGTTGTTCTTTTGTCAACCTGTTCATGATGAAATGGCAAACCAAACTAAATATTAATCACTTGACAGCTGACAAAATGGCCGCCAGTTAAAAAAGTGATGCCAACTTAAAGTTCTATACCCCAATAAAAAACACCCTTTATCAACAAATTGTGCCAACATAAAATTTGGCTTAAATCAAATCTGCAAGACTGCTGTTGAGCATCGGACAAATTCTCTCAATTACGAACTGAATTTCAACGATCTCAACAATTAGTGTTATCTCTGACATTCTAATAAGTTGAGGACAGCCTTACGGCAGCTAACTTAATAGTATTACTTTTGAGTTCGACACAAAAATTGTATCTGTCCCCAATAAATTTATCAACAATTTATTAGCCGAAGAAATCTATCGAAGCACAAATCCTTTTGTATTCATTGCATCTACGTGCACCAAACAAACATTCAGCTTCTCACAGGATTTTGTCTTTGAAAACCCAACAAGTCCACCTCCCGGTAAGGGTGTTGTTCAACTGCAGTAAATGACTTTTTTTTTATATTTAGACCCGACGAAACTTTTCAGTAAAAATTCATTGATTTGTGTGATATTCGACATAGAACCAAATAAATGTTTTCTCCTAGCATATACGAAAATTCTCAGATAATTATTGAAGATTTCGCTCATTTACTTCAATAGAGTCAGAACTCAAAATACGATTTTTTCACGAGAGCCGTGTAATGTTATCAATTGCGCTTTACTTAGCAAATATAGGGAAAGACTCATAGGTTTCCCGAATAAATTAGAGCCCTGACATATATATGTATAATGCACGCGGAACAAATGGCAGACAAATAAAAACTGAATTTTGAATTGTAAAGTAAATGCGAGATTTGGATCATTCCATAGATTCTTTGAAAGAAAAACAGAACTGAAAACTGGAACTGACGTCCAGCTTGGTAATGGATTAATGGCTGTTAAGATTTTTTTTTAAGTCACAAACATGAAAAACTTGCATAATTCCCACTGTCCGTAATTATAACCTGTAATAACCTCCAATCGAAAAGAAAAATAAATTGAGGATTATATCAGCTAAGTTAAGCGGGGATTATGTCACGTCACCAAAAATATACCACTGAATCCACGAAGAATATTTTAAGGTGACATTTTATCAATCAGTTTTTCAGACATTCTCACCAATCGACTGCTCATGACATTAGATTGTAATCACTGGCTGCAAAGTTGCCGTTAACTCTTATCTTAGCTCTGAAAAAAATGTATGTCATTGGTAGGTTGGCCACACCTCACCTCATTCATGCTGGACTCTTTACGTGTATTAAGATAATTTCCCAAGCCAAGTTATCTACAAAAACACGACTTATCGGAGCAGGCTTGGAAGAGTTGTTCATTGTCTATACAACTCATTGACGACTGGCGTTTCCCCATGTTCCTTAATGGAATGTTGACCTACATTATAGGGGTAACGGAGAAAGACATTCAAAAAATTACCTCCATCTTGGGGCCGCCCTAACTGACTGATATACTATGTAAAGGTGGTATTCACATGCATATGCATATATTTACACATGTTATACATATGAATGAGGATGGATATGTGAAAAAAAAACGATTGTTTGGATCAATATTTGGCAAAAATCCGAGTAGATACTTTTTGTTGTTGTTGTTGCGACTTAAAATATCTAAAAATAAACAGAAATGTTGTGGAAGAGGGAAGACAAAAACCATTTGACATTGTTGCTGTTGTTTTTGTCAACTACGTTGTATACATACAAACGTGAATGTGTACCCAGCAGCGGAGTACAGGATCGGAAGACCAGGCTCTGGTATTCATTTAACTAAAACCCAATATTCGGATCGGGTTCTTATAGGAACAACGAAGATTTCTAATTTGTTTGGGAAATTTTAATTATGGATAGCTTGCTGAAAAAGCAGCCTAATACAAATGCTTAAGCAACCTAGGCACATACTGAGGCAAAGTAAGTAAATAGAACCGGAACGTTTATTGGTTGGCAGAATTTAAATGTGATAATACGAACACAATTGGTAAATATCCTTGAGATCGAGCAAACGAAGCGATAAAACCATAAATGAGCAAAAAACTTATAATCACATAACATTAGACAGTGTGCATTTTGTTATGAATGGAAAAGCAGACAGTAAAATGGGTGTCGCATTTGGTCGCATTTTCGATAAAATTCAGAACACGAGGGGAAACAGAGACAAATTTACTCTGCTGATAAAGATAACCTATTGTCACATTCATAACCGCGAATTTACTACAACACAACTCAAGTAATAGAACAATCGAAATAATGACCGATAAATTAAAAAGTGGTGACATTGACTGCAATGCTGTTTCCATGTTCAGAGCGTCCATTGATGGTACCGCCCTGAAACCACACAAATGTCAACCCAGTAGTATGTTCTATGACTATATTTTTCTTGAATTCATCTTTGAAAATTTAACAACATTTTATAACTATATCCACCCCGGGAACGGATAATATAACAAATACAGTAGGGATGGCATAGCATGCCATTCAGCAAAACTTCGAATCTTGTCCATTCCAATTGTAGCAACATATTTTTCATTTCCGCCATAAACAAGGCCTAATAAATTTCGTCGCCGTCGTTGTGAGCATATTTGTATTTGTGTAAGTGTTTTTGGCTGACATACATGTGCCGATTATGATGTCAAGTGATTTTTCGGCTGGGTTGGGAAGAAGTAAGAAAAGCTCAATTTAGGGTTTCAAGATTGAAACTTTAAAATAAAATATATAATAAACTTTAGTATAAGATAATTACCAATTTTTATTAACCCTAGAAAGTCATCCTTATTTTTTGTACACTAACGTCATCCTTCGTCATTTTGACTACGGCCTATTTCAAGACGCTATAAATAGCATTGTGAGCAAAAATTGGAACCGATGTTAAGTCTATTTTTTTATTTAGTTTAGGCCCATCAAGTCTAGGCCCATCAACAGTTTGCAAACGACTAACGCTATACGAAAAATGAGGTCAAAACAAACGATAAAAACACATGTTAACTCGAAAATAAAATTGCGCGTCGTCATTTTGACGAAGGATGACGGTGCAGGGTTAAATTATACAAATATCAGCTAGTTGTAGTGTTTCCTCCCTCATCCAATCTTTTTTTAAAACCGATACACATTGTTCAGTTTCCGAAATTTAATAACATTTGCAGTTCCTTGCAGTCAGCGAATGCTCAGAGATTAAAAATATGGCCAATATCAGCTATTTACGTTACTATTGGTAACACAAAAAAAAATCTGAAACCAGGTTTCAATTCAAAAATCCTAACCTATATTAGGTTGCCAATCTGCAATCTGCATGTTGTGACAATCCAGGAGTATATTAAACAGTACCCAATCCAATGGAACATCTCACTCAATATCTTCCACTTGTCTCACACAATCTTGCTGTAAATTGGTGTCCTGACTAAATCATTAATAACACAGTGCAACAGGAAAAAATATAGCCATATACGGACAACACTACGTTATAAAATACCAATAAAAAAGACCCGTGTCTCTCAGTTTTGAAGTCATGCTCTTTTTTATGGCCCCCCATGGATTTGCTGCCTCAGTTTTTGCCAAAAAAAAAGTGATTATTTTCTCAGCCAAACCGTTTGTAATATTGATTTTAAGGCAAAGTTGTAGCTCTTGTCATAAAGAAGATTGTGAACATATAAGTTAAAAAACGTCACCTTCAAGGTCAAAAACGCAAAAACATTTTAAAAATTTAATTTGTCTAACCTTTTCCCTCTGGTTTAGGTCCATAGATAGCAAATTGTTCAGAATTCAAGGAAACAATCAACTACTAAAATTTACCTATGATCTCAATAAACAGCTTTCTAGCACATATGAACTTTCTAGGAATGATTCCTTAAAGTAAATCAATCCACATTTGCTTTCTTGAATAGCATTAGCCAATGTTTGGAGCGTATGAGTAATATTAATTTGAAAGCCTAGCACTCATATTTAATTAAATTGAATTGATGTAATTCTTTTTTAAACTAGTTCAAACCATGTAAAAACAAATTGGAATTTTATTAGCTGTTTCATTACCTTGGCGCAAAATTATCACTTTTTTGCAAAAATGAGACCGAGGCCCCAAATCTTTTGGGGAAAACAGCCGCTGAAAAATGTTTGATGGTCTTATCCGGTTTTGCTTCTGTGATAGTAGCACATAGTACGTGCCACACCATGGCCGTCCACTTCCAGATTGCAAGAAGGTAAAATATGTTTTTGGTTTGTTTAAAAAAATGGTATGATGTCCTAATCCTGCAAACCAGCATTTTGGTTTTCAAATTAGTTTTTCCGTTATTCATTAAATTAAAATTAATTTAAGACACCAAAACAGTACAGCGACTTTAAAAAATCACAAATGCATTGCATTAAACTTAATAAATATATTTGTCTAAGTTCGTTTCATTTCCATTAAAGAACACTTCATCTCTTCATCAATTTGGTTTTCGATTTACCCTACCTTTAACTTTTCTAGTTAACTGTGATGGGGTTTTGTGTCCGTTAACTTACTCCTACTGGAAAACAATTAAGGATTATGTCAATAGTACAGAGTTCATAAAATAACTTCTCGGGACCTATCTATGAAAGAGTTAGAGCGTACAACAAGCCGAATACTGGCGTATGTGTTTGTCCAAGGAGTAAATCGTTTTTGTTTCAAATCTAATATTTTTGAATTAAAATCCACTACTCTTCTAAAGATTGGCTAATCCTCTCTACGAAATTCAAGTGGCTCATCTTCTCTAAAAAGATCTTTTATCTCGGTCTCAATGAGGTCAACGGCTGACTTTTCTTTAGCCTTTGATGTAAATATCTTTCAAGATTATGTTACTGTTTACCAGATAATGGAGATCGCGTGGGAATCGAAACATCCAACTGAATTGACTTTTTCTTTAACAGTATTTTCGTTGTTAATTTCTAAACCTCCTGAAACAAAAGAGTCCTCGACCTCTTCAACAGCTTCTCTCATGGTCAGCAATTCACAGATTAGCTCCTCATCCTCTCTGATCAGTCCAAAACTTTTACAAATTTCTGAAATTAGATTTTCTTTAAAATTTTGGAGATACCGCACTGTTTTAGCTGTCACTGCACCTTCCCAAAACGATGAATTTTCTTCTTTTTGTTATTGTGGAATAACCAGCTGCAATAAAATTCCGAATAAAATTGCTATTTTTTTATATTTTAAAACAAACGAATTATTGACAAAAGTCTAAAAAATTCCAGTGAAAATATATTTCACAATAAAGGAAATTCACTTTCGAACTTGTCAGATTGGGAAAAAAAGTTTTGTAATAACAACAAAGGGAACATAACCGTTGGGGTGACTTTTTCATAATATGTGTGATTAGTTTTAAACCAGCAACTATGTAGGATATCCTAGACAAATGACATGAATAATTCATCACATGAGTAAGCAGGGATGCATCATGCATACGAGTATGAATCCCGATCGTTCTTCCCAGAATCCTCCAACCATTCCATTTCTTCAATATTTAAAAAAAAAACACTGAACCTTTAAAGTTTCCTAAAGTATGGAAAGGGCTTGTGCATGTGTTTATGTCGTATTTATTAACATGTCATTCGAATATAAATAAAAGTCGTCGTTTTCATTTCATTTCATTTTCTGTATTTTTTTTTTTTTGAATTTACTGTTAAATCTATTACAGCAGATGTTGTGCATCCATCCATTCAGGCTGGGCAAAAACAATTTCAACAAAATCAATGACAACAAAAGCCCATTTTGAAAGCACCCAAATCAAAGAGACCCAGTTTCTGGCACAAGGCACACTCAGACCTTCTGCTACAAAAAAAAAGAAGAAAAAAACGTGAAAAGGCAGAAATAACAATAAATAAAACTATTAACTTTTGACATGAATTGCAGCGAATGTACCCGCTGCAAAGTAGCAAACGACCAAGCATACATGTGACGTGTCTATCTGTCAGTAAGCCAGACTCGTGCGAGCCCCAGAACCAGCACCAGCAACAACAAATCCAACATCGACTGGCTTCTACAGCCAAAATTGTAGGCGTACAGAATGTGGAGTTTCAATTTTGGTTGCAAAATGAATGACGTCTACCAGCCCAATGCTAGTGTTAGTTTTTCATTACACTTTCCACACTCACACAGACATACTGACTGACATGACGACAACGTTTAGGAAAACTTGGATTTAGACAATATCCTATATCCCTCCCCGCCCTCCACGCCCGCCATGCCTACGGTTGTTGGTCTGTGTGTACAGCTTTTTCGATTTAGGCAATTACGTCACACAACTGCCGTTTCTTTCAAGTTATTCGGTCGAAAGAGCAAGAACTATTTATTGGTTGTTATTGTTATTCGATTTCTTAGCTTTTGTTCGTAACTTTCTTCCTATGAAGAGTTATTGTTAGTAAGCGTGGAGCCAAGTATCTCCGAGTGGCATACATACAATTATTTTCTGGGTCAGAAGCCTATCATCTCCGTCCTCTGCTCTGCTCATGACTATAAGGTTATGAAGTCTTGGAATTCCAACTCTAACTAGGGGGCAGTCCTTCGACCGAGGGGGTGTGTGTGTGTAGTCTAGATATACAATAAGTTTATGCCGGAGAAAAAAAAATAATAAAATGTTCATTTCATTCCGGGGGGGGAGATGTGGTACATTGACGTCGTCATTTGCTGGTGAGTGTGTGTTTGGCAGAGAAAGTGAATGACAGTGTATAATTTCCATAAATAAAAGTGTAAAACTTTGTTACAGTTCGGCTTAAGTGATTGACAGAAGTCGTTCGTTAAGTTTCGTTTATTACTGTCTGTCATTGCCATTTAAGAAAATAAATTAATTTTAATGGCTCCCAATGTCCCACATTTTAAATTCGGCCCTGCTCCTGTTAGTATTGTGACTGGATAGGAAGATAGCGAGATTTAGCATTCATTGATAGTAACAGGAGTTGTTTGTCAATCTTTCTTGTAGGCAATCTGTATACGCTTTGAAGTGTGTGACGTCATCATGGCATACCTTTTCCCCATGCAGGTTACTTTTTATACGTTTATTTTACTTTAAAGCAAAAAAGAAGATACGCAGTTATTAGGCGTGTTTACATTACAAGCTAGCTATTATATCTTGCTTAATTGTAAAGAAAACGCCAAACTAGTGATATTGTCATTTGACACAAGCTAGACAGCATTCTGAGAACGCTGTAAACAAATATTAATCCATTTTCATTGAAATCTGAAAAATATTCATAATAATTCGTCCATAATTTTCGAAACAATCATTCATAATAAAAAACCGCGATCAACGAGATTTTACTTACTTACTTCTTTCACTCAACATTCCATGAAGGAACAGACGGGGAACTTCTATCGAACCGGGACCTAAATCGCACGATCTTGGAGGCCACGTCTTGTTGGAACCAAAGGTTGTCCACATCAACATCGTCCAATTCAGACACGAACAAATCATTAATCCTGGCTCTATAGCGTTCCCCATTAACTGTGATATTATGACGGGCTTCATTTTTGAAGATATTTTTGAAGACCAATGATTTCCTCTGCCCATAGAGCACACCAAACAGTGACTTTTTGAGGATGTAACGGCTTCTCAACAATGGCTTGTGGATTTTCATTACTCCAAATGCGAAAATTTTTAGATTCATCGCTGAACAAAATTTTCTTGTGAGACTCGGATCGAACCGAACAAATATATTGTTAATAAATTTGAACGATTTGCAAAAGTTGTTTCGGAGTAAATCTATTCATTATGAAATGGCAATTCAAGTGACAGCTGTCAGAAAGCCAACTCCGAAACAAGTGTGGCCCGATTGAAAACCACACGCCTAAAAAACACATCCGTGGGAGGGAATTCTCATCAGATTTGCTTGAAATGCCTGTTCATCCGAAGTGAATTTAACGATTTTGCAATGAATACAAATATTTAGTTAGCATTGACGAAGTAAACACAATGGAGCCTGAAACATTGAGAAAGATAACCGTTGAAACTTCTGTGTCCCACGAATCATATGAAGTTCGGTGCCGCCCATCTGCAAAAACTCGGTCAGGTAAAGGTTATGATGAAGACATGCTGGAACGATTTCATTCCAACCCCTTGGTTATTGTAAGGAATTCCAACAAGTAACTTTCTATAAACTAGGATTCCCCGGGAAAACTTCCCATATATTTCTCTTTCTAGAAACCAATGTGTGACTGGAATCAAAATGTAAAACTTATATAAAAAAACATTATATAGCACACAACTCTATCATTCGAGAGATGTTCCCCGTCCATTCCTTCATGAAATTTTAAGGGAAATTAGTAAGTTCTTAAAAACATACACCCGTATCCATAAAAACTTAAAACGGCTTTACAAACGGTTGTTAAGATTAAGTGTGAAAATAGTTTTTGTACTTTCATACTTAACATCGGTTTGTAAAGCTATTTTAAGCGCTAAAGCCTTTTGTATAATTGTATACCAATCTAAAGATAAAGGGTGTTTTTTATTGGGGTATAGAACTTTAAGTTGGCATCACTTTTTTAACTGGCGGCCATTTTGTCAGCTGTCAAGTGATTAATATTTAGTTTGGTTTGCCATTTCATCATGAACAGGTTGACAAAAGAACAACGCTTGCAAATCGTGCAAATTTATTTCGAAAGTAATGGTTCAGTTCGCGAAGTTCACCGCAAGCTCCGTCCATTTTATGCCATTACATCCACAAAAACTGACTGTTTGGTGTGCTCTATGTGCTGGTGGAGTCATTGGGCCATACTTCTTCCGAAATAATGCTGGAGAGTCAGTTACCGTTAATGGCGACCGGTATAGAGCCATGATAACCGACTATTTTGTTCCCGAATTGGATGGCATGAATGTGGATGAGTTGTGGTTCCAACAAGTGGTTGAAAATTGGACCTGTAGAATTGGCTTTATTCGAGCCAGCCGCGGCGGCCACATGCCCGAAATCATATTTAAACATTAATGGCATAAAATTATCCTTCCAATAAAGCCAAATTGATGGACATTAAAACGATTTTCTTGTGTTTTATTTCAATTCGAAGTTCTATACCTCAATAAAAAACACCCTTTATTATTTGATATAACAGGGAATTGTTATTTTACAGTGCCACTGAAATTATTGTCTCTGATAATTTATCAAATTTTAATCTCCAACAAGTGTATCCCACTCAATCCCTATTTCCTCTTTAAGCCCCCACATTTTAAAGTCACTGGTGGATTGCTAACGGCCAGACAGAAAACTAATACATTTTTCGTTTCCATGTGACTATCGGGTCACGTTAGTTAATCGGGTCTTTTGTGTTGTCGTTAAACCCATATACGAAATGTCATTGAAATGTCTATCGGCGTTCGAAACATGTGCCCTTTTTTCTACATCTCCCACAGCCTAAAAATGCTGCTTTCAATTCAACTGACAAATGGATGAAGTACTTTCCAACGAATGGGTGGTGGTCGGTAGGTGGGACTGAGGGAGAGGTTAGAGTGTGCTAGAGCCTATTTCCATTTCGTACAGTCATAGTTTACTTAGAACATGATTCCAATGTGTTTTACACGAGTATTCTAGCGACCTGAAATCGTTTTCGAACACAAAGAGCCTCTAAAAGAAAATGTAAACTTAAATGTTGGTTATTGTGTTACAAGGTTTTATACGAAAAATTTCCCTTTTTAAAGTTTGGCCGCTATTTGAAATGTGGGTAGCAATGGGGTGGATGTGGGTGGCATACTACACAACTCTCGAAATATGTACGTTGTAGGTATGTATGTACAATGATCAATATATACAATGGCATGTTTTTAAAGGAAAAACTGAAAACCACAAAAAAAAAACTGATTCTGATGCGTCGTTTAATAGGTTCAGTTGTTCGGTAGTTTCATGACGCACTGTAGTACAATCACAAAAGTCGCTAGTGCATTCATTGGTTTAAGTATTCTGTGAATCAAAACCATTTTCAAATTTGAATACAATCTAATTTCCTTAACTCGAATCACCATTATCTCATAGGACTTATCGACTTACCGAGACTTTGATATTTGATATTACTTATAAAATTGTTTCCCATTTGGAAAAGAGTACATTTATTCGAATGTATTTATTTTTATTTTATGTATACAGTTGTAATTATGTATTCGAAAAGCTGTGTAATTTTTTGTTGTGTATAAGGAGTGACTCCAATTTGTTTAGGACTTTGAAATGCCCATCAGTTGTCGGGAAGGCTGTACAAGAAACCTCCTCCTCATCATCATCATCATTAATTGGCGTTTTTTCGAAGTAATTGATTCGGAGAAACAGTGATCAGCAATATCGGCATCCGTAGAAAAGTCATTATCAACCTCAGACTTCGTCTTACACAAAATTAGACTAATGGAAATTCGATTTATAGAAGTTCCACTGTAGTTGTGTCCATTTTTGAATTCAGTTTTAAAAGACGCACATAGGAAAACAATCCACTCAATACCGATTTCCTTGTATTCCATCAATGCCTACGATTTTACATACAAATGTTTGACGCACGCTCTGCATGAAAACATTACTATTATCCCATTGACGAACTGTCTGTAGAGGCGAAGAATATGTGACAGAAAAAGCCAGAGTTCAGATTTCATAAAAATGCTTTTGATTTTCTTCTGATCCTCTGAGCACTCCTCTTCGTTATATTCCAAAATGTAATACCCAAAAAGAAGTACATTCGATGAAAATATTCACTTACTTTCATTTGGTCGGGTTGTGTTAACCCTTTCATGCCCGAATGTTACGTCAAATATGAATTGACAAAAAATGTGAAGTCCTTGGTATCCTGGTTTGTCAGTTAGAGGATTTAGCCTGTAGATAGTAGAGGTACATTTTACAAATAAACTTAAAAAAACTTTTTTTTAAATAATTCTCTGATCTTTACGCATTTAATTTTTCAATTGGTTTTAGTATAAACCGTAGGTAAAACCAGTCAAAATAGCGGGACTTTGATGCATATAAGTACTATAGGCAACATCGGGCTTGAAAGGGTAAAATGTGCTTGACAGTTAAGTTTTTTTTTTTTTTTTGGCTAACACTCAGGGGTACCCCAAATAAATGCAGTGCACTGTGTTAGCAATAGGAAGAAAGGGTATTGCAGGGGGGAAAAGGGAGTAGTGTTTGTTGACGTTGGCCTTGAGTTTGGTAATGTCATAGCAGACAGGAAAAACACTTGCAGGAAGATTATTCCACAAACGAACAGTCCGACTGAAGGATGAATTTTCTCTATAGCGCGTCGTCCGGTCAACCGGCCATTTGATAATGAACGGATTTGTTAAAATGGCCATTTTTTTTAACGTGTATAAGTTTGTGTCTTTGCATTAAAAATGTGTTTCATATAAACGAATCTTCAATAAAGCGGATTTTCGTTTACTTACATTTATTTTCAATTAAGCGATTTTTTCAATTAAAAGGCATGCACTTATCCGAATTCGATAGTAATAAAATAAATATAACTAACTCGAAATTTGTTCACTTCTAATGATTTTTATCACCAAAAGTGCCCTGTGTAAAGTGAAGAATGTGGCATGGCAATGGTTCAGACTTATTTCTGATTAGCGTCATAGCCAAAAGTTGACGGCTCCAATTTAATTTCAGTTTCAACTTCGATAAGTTCGAGCCTGGCTAATTCATCAACTCAGTTTTGGTTAAATGTCATGATAATGTCGAATACTTTGAGAAAACTGTTTTCATTCCAATTTCTATAGCTTTTATTAAATAGAACTCAGATACAATACAATCAGTCTGTTGAGCGCCACAGAATACAGTGGAAATAAAGTTTGTTTTTTGATGTAATTGGACCACGGTAAATCGGTCGTTCAGCTGCGGCCGGCCGAATGACCGGAATTTTGTGGATGTTGCAAAAGAGAAACGAAACAAAAGCCTCATAACAATAATGTTCGTCAAGTTCTTGCTTACGAAACATCATTTTGCAAAATCCTAATAAATGTCGGTGTATGTGTTTGTGTGTCAGTGTATCCATCGGCCATTACGTTGAATATTCGCATCAAAACGATTATTCCCTAAGTAATATTTGTTGTGTTACTCGTTCTCTCTTTCTCTGAGTCTCGCTGTCTGTCCAACTATCGCATTATTTCTCTGCTATGTGGGAATATGTTTGTGCATGTGGGTAAAATAGAGACACCAATACACATGTCTGAGTGTGTGTGTATGACGGTTTGCTAAATGCTCTTTATTTCCATTTCATATGTGTTTCCTGTCTCGATATAATTACACAATTTGTGTGTTTGTGCGTGTATGTTCGTTCTCAGTCTATACACTCACACATGTGTGTACCACAGACACTATCGTCCGCACGTGAGTGTTTATTGTGGAGTTCAGATGAACTTTCCCATAGCTAAGATAAGGCGTAGCCGTTTGTTATGTTGAATGAAGCGAATTATTGTGTCTTCGTTTATGTTGCTGTTGTTGTCTTTCGTTAACAGCGTCGTCAACATCTAATGTGGCCCATGACGAATAGTGGTTTAGAGACGCTTTCTGTGTGGAGGAACATATATCAGGCATATCTCAACAATTCCAATCAGTTACACTGTCAATTCATAAAAATGGAATAAGAAGAGGCCTAGGCGTAGCAATACATAGCCGGTATTGTTTGGGTTCATCAGGATGTACAATTAGTAAGGGAGGTATTATGAGTATTCGAGCCCAAATACATACAATATTGGCAATAATGTCTTCTCTGTTTTTGTCAATGTGTATGAAGGGTAGCAAGAAATCCTAGCTACTGTTGCAGAAACATAACATTTATATGAGAGTTCTGGAAGGTTCAATGATTAGAGCAAGTAGCACCATGAGAATGACAAAAGTTTTCGTAAGTTTTCCTACTATCGTATCATAAACCATATCAGGAAAACACATCTCACAAAACTTTTCATTGGAGTGAGGATTTTTATAAATTCGGTATCCTCAGAAATTTCAGAGAAGGGTATGTCAAAAGAGGACCCTCATCTAACACGCTCTCTTTGTGCGGACCACTGGTTAACGCCATGTGGGGTATGCCGCAGGCACATTTATTAATTACTTTTGGGAACATAAGGAACTCCTTAAAAAAGGAGCACTGAAATTTCGTAGAAATTGAATGAAAAGAAATATTAAGACAGATGCTTTTTTCGGTACTACAAACGGTATAAATCGTAAGGTCTGTATAACAAACAAAAGTCACTATGTGTGGAATTGGTCTTACATTTGTGCCTAGAAAATTGTTATAAAATACAGAAAAGTACACGAAATCGTATTTTAAGAATGGTTGTAGTTTCGAAATCAAGACTTTAAAAGAAGTTTTCGAAATAATAAACGTTAGTAGTTTGTTAAACCAAGAAACGCCATTATACCCACCCGAAACTCATATTGTATTGAGTCAATAATTTTTTTTTGTAGAGGCTGAATTTTTAGTGATTTTAGCGAATAGCACATCTTGAGGTATGACTGCGGACAATGAGATGCGACACACTATGACTCATTGGTAGGAATTTCCAGGCAACCAACCAAAATATGTATTTTCTTATCAGAACCACTGTGTGACGGGTGTTATTAATTCCGTGCACTTCAGTTAGTTCCGAATAAACACAAGACATTCCTACAAATAGGTGTGTGTGCAGTGTTATGCTTAAATGCAAACATACGCACCCTGCCAACATTTGGTAGTTTCTTTCACCGTCAATCGTCAAATGCGTTACGCTTTAGTCACTTCCATACGTTAATTGGAAAATAGTTTGCCTTTTACTCGGACAATTTATATTGCAGTCGTCTTTTAACCATTCGGACGACATTTGAAAGATTGTTTATTGGTACGGCATGTGTGTGTATATAATAAACAAAAACCGAATGGTTAATACTTTTTCAAGAAAAGTTATTACATGGCTTTTACTTCAATGTTTAATGGATTGACCAAATTTCGAACATGGGTTGACTGTGGGATAGTCGCACACAATACGTACCACAGTCGTCTACAAAGGAACTGAATTGAAGAGACGGAATTGTCTACAAATGAAATGAAAATTAAATGTGAAAGAGGCGCTTATAAAATAATATCAAATATATATATAACACTCCAAATGGTGCCACAAACATCATAAAAATAATAATTATTGATGCAGGTCGCGTAATGAAGAAAGTTGCGAACCAAGTTTATTATTTTTTATTATATTGTTTTGTAATTGATTTAAAAACCAATTCATAAATACACTGAAACTTCCATAACTCCAAATTCTTTAAGTCAAAGAACTTCTAGCCGTTATGGAGACAAATTTCTTTAAACAATATTGTAAGTAATTCCATAACTAAAAGTCTCCATAAGTCGAACTTTCTACGGCATAATGGTGGATCGAGTTATAGACCTTTGACTGTATAACTATTTTTAATATGTTGTGGATAATGTGACTTCTAAAAGACACTAAAAGGTAACTTCCATGGAGACACTAAAAAGTCTCGCTTTGTAGTAATGCAAAAGTCACTTCTTTTCGTTAACTCCGGGGTGTACGACTTCTCAATACAGAAGACGCTTCTACAAGTTTCAACTTCCTAAAGTCACCAGCCTCGATAGAAAATGTTGGCAGGGTACCCACATTCCTACACAGTCTCACACTCCTACCGTTAGTTGGGCACGAGTACAGGTTTACTTTCTAATGATTGTTGTTTTATTTATTTTCTTTGCGCTCCCCTTTTCTCTCATTCTCTCACTCGAATACTGTCGAGGAAGTTCTACGAGTTTATATCATGACTCAATGTTTACAACAAACACACACATACACACATCCTTACGCATACACGCCTCTACATTTGTAGAGGCCTGCACTTGCCATAGGCACTCCACCCACTACTAATCCCACTACCCCAACATTAGTGTGTCGGCAAGTAACGAACCGTTACATTTTGACATTTTCGCATTGTTCGACGAGCCTCGTTTCGTTTCGTTCGATTCACTTTCGGTTGAGGTCGCCTTTTTAAAAATAGCAACCTATTGTTATAAAAATAGATAGCGAGTTTCGTACAAATGTATTTGTTTACTCACTCCTTCAGTGTATTGTTTGCAAAGAACATAAATCATAAATTCTGTGTTTTTCCTCTGCTTTTGTTTTTGCCTCTTCAATTAATAAAACATCTGCAACAACAAAAACAACAACAACAATAAAATCGACGACATCGACAATAATAGCGACAGCCAGCAAGAATTGCAAAAATTGTTTTTATTTTATAATAATTTACAATGTGTGGTGAGTAGTGCGTGATTGTGGTGGGAGGATGTATTGTGTACATGGCCTTCAGCAACAACAACAACAACATAAAAACTGTCCGCATATTTTACAAGTACACGAAACAGTCATAAATAATGAACAACACATTTAACGATATTCGGCATCGGAAATATTTGTACACATACACAAACATAGCCCAACTCTGAGAGTTCCCCATGAAGTACAAAATAAACTTTATTTTTGAGTTTGAGTTTGGACCACTGATGTATATCAAAAGCCTAAGTCGAAACGAATAAGTTTTAAGGGCCAAAAAAAAGGGTTTCTGAAAAATCGCTGATCATTTTGTGAAATATAGGCGATGAAGATATTGTGTTTACGCTGTTTGAAGTATAAAAATTCTGTGTCCTGAAAACATTTTCTGATGGTCCTTCAAAAAAAGAGTGAAATCTCTTCCTTCAGACTTATCTTTATACTTAATAGACATTTAAATTGTTTTTCTTTAGCGGTCGCTTCACGCTGATCGAAATTATTGCGTGCGTTACTAACATAATTATGTTTGTGACAGCTAATAAAATTCCAATTACCTTTTACATGGTTCGAGCTATTTAAAAAAGAAATGAATCAATTCAATATAATTAACCACCTGTGCGTACTCATACGGCTTTGAAGTTAATATTACTCATTCCCACCAAAAATTGGCTAATTCCAGAAAGCAAATGTGAATTGATACACTTTTAGGAATCATTCCTAGGAAGTTCAAATGTTCATATGTTTATTGAGATCTTAGGTAAATTTGTGTAGTTAATTGTTTCCTTGAAATTTGAACGGTTTGCTACCTATTGACCTGAAAAGGGGAAAAAAGTACTGAATAAGGAAGGAGTACGCATTTATCATGTTCTCTCGAATTTGTCAGATCCAACAATAAGCTTCCATACATTTGAATTATACACAGAAAAAAACGGTTGTCTCATCGTCTCAAATTAAACCTAGACTACAAATCAGTAACTTTCGTAATAAATACAGAAATTTCCAACAAGTACATAACAATTTTGTACTAAAACGCAGCACATAGTATCTAAGATATCGAGTTGCAAATGATTTTATCGTCTCCTTCAGGTTAGCCTGTATCCACCTACTCTTTATTTCAATTTCAAATCAAAAACTTTAAGTATCCTCAACAAATGAAATCTAAAGGCATTCAATCACATGAGTGAGGTGGAAATTTAAACGGATCACCGAAGTACCCCTTCAATAGTTTAATTTATGGGTAGTCATATTACTGACGTCCATTTAATCCTGCCCAAAAACTATCTCCCAACATGGAACGATAGAGAACGATATTGCAGTATAACTTGTGTATTCGTTTCATAGACGCCATAGACGAATTTTTAAATGTAGCATGCGTCTCCTCTCACCGACTAAAGGCTATTAATTAGTGAATATTTTAACTCTAATTCATCCATTCATCTCCCTGAAATCGTTCAAATCCCTGTTGCAAAATCAGGAGATCCGCAAAATGTTTGTACGGAATCGCTCAGTGTCTGAAAAGCAACCCTCTGTTTTGTTAAGTTTGTGTTCTTGGTGTCGGATTGTTGATTGAGCATAACACACGAATCGGTCTCTTACTGACCATTCGGTACGAGCAATCGAACAAAAGCGTTCGTCGGTTGAGCTAAGACCAAGCCAAAGCAGAGCGATGTTTGAAAGTTTTTTCGCGATAGTTTCGCATCAGGTCCGCATACGAGTGGTTTTCCGCCTGGGACATCAACGAATTTGAGAAGATGATTATCCTCCTTATTTTTGCCTAACATTAAACATAATTGTGTTTAATGATTGATTTGGCTTAAGTTTGCTTTCTATGCAGCAAGAATTAATTTAATCGGAATATTTAAGAAATGGATCCCTATTGAGTGGTTTCTTGATATTTGATTGAGTAAGATATTGTGTGAGTGCAATCAGACGCTTTCTTTAGTGAACTTACCTTAAGCACAATGTATCTTCTTTAGGTTTTATTTTCAGTACATAAATCTTTTTGGTTTTATTTTATGTATTTGCTTGCTGCCAACTGTTATATTTTTTCAGTGAATTTCATTATTATTATTATTATTTGTTTTAGTTCACTATTTTCTTGTTGTTATTTGCCTGAATATTTAAATTTCGCTACAAAAAAAAAATGGAAAACATTAACACAATTTATTATTTCACATTAAAAAACCATTCGAGTTGTTTTTCATTTTTGAAGCACTTTTGTTTGATAATTTCAAATAATGCCTTCCCATTCATCGTCAAAGGGGAGGGCGAAAATGCACGAGAAAGCCAAAATAAAACACAATTTTTATTCAAATTTATACAATATCTTTCAGAGAACGCTTGTGTGAGTTTTTTTTTTTTTTGTTTTTTTTTGTGAATGGATAAACAGAATTTATTCAGTCGAAAGAAAGAACAAAACGGCAAACAACTAAAAACTACGGAAAAGCTAATTATACACCCAAAAGAACGAAAGGAAAGGAAAAATAACTATTTTTCGGTTGCTGGTTGTGAGGAAGGGGAAGGGGAAGTTGAGGTGGCAAGTTACCATTAAACAAACTTGACAATGAAACTGAAAGGCGACAGCGATAAAACGACACAAAGCAAACCAAATGGAATCGCATAAATAAAATGAACTAAACTGAAAAAGAATGCTAAATAAAGGAAATACGGAGGAACTGTGAAAAACTATAACAAGTTCTGTTCCAACACGTCCACTTTCCTACTTGTTCGTGAGTGCTTAAATTTCCCTTTAAAGGGAAATGCATAATTCAATTGCGATAGTCCATCCCACAACTTTGAATAAAGCGCCATAAATTATTCGGCAACGACGGCGCGAACAAATACCTGGAGTCTATTTTTTGTGACGGCAGTCGGCCAACGAATACACGTTGGCTGATTGTTCCGCAGAGAATCACCTAATGTAATACCATAAATTGAAAAGTGCAAAAAAAAATTGGTTTCATACAACGTTCAGTAATCAAAAGCATCCCCTTTCTATGTAATTGGAATGTGTTCCGTTCTAAAGGGAATATTCCAATATTTCGTTCTGGATTAGGCCAACTTAGTTGGTGGTAATGTGATGTTGTGGGATTTAACCTAATCCATTCTTCACGATAGGTGATATATGAAATTTCGAATAGGTGATATATGAAATTGCTACAGTTGTTGTAATCTACGACATTTCATTCGTAGGGCACTGCCTCGGTAGACCAATCAAGGAATATACAAATATTATTCGGCTCATAAAGTGTTTTTGCCTTTATCACAATTAAGCTCTCGCCTAATACCCACAATTCTCCATAAACTCAGCTGTATGACAATAGATTATGGACAAATTATCTAATAGGTTCATGGGTTAGTTACAAGGTCCCTGGAGATCAGTTTGCCAGTTTATGAACCTATCACAACACGGCCGTCCACACAATGACCATTAAAAACTAATTGCACGATCGCGTGTGCGGAACTGACAGCCATTTCTATGAACGTTGTTCCGGAATAAGTCCATCCATTATGAAATGGCAAATCAACTGACAGCAGTCAAAAAGACCAACTCCAAAGAAAGTGTGGCCAGATTGAAACCACACGTCTAAAAAAAACACCCGGTAGTTGTTTGGGATTTAATACTGTATATAACGAGACGCTGCAGGGTGCGGAGATTTGGAGATATATCGGCTGATGAAACAATGAAATTCCTGTGGATACATATAAACCCTCTACAATATTAATGAAAATTGAGATGTGGCGCCAGAATATTCTATCAGAGAAGATATGATGGAGTAGACTGTCTGATCAAGATGGCACACTTTAATTAAAAATAAGGTTGCAGAAACCGATTGTCTATCGGCCGAGTTATTTAAGGCAGGTTGGTATTACTGTGGATTGAATTTGATCCAAATTAAATGCAAGGTTCTGTCATGTGTGTATAAGAAAGAGTCCTTGGTTCATATGACTGTCACTATGAGCACTGCAACTTCACAAGTCATCTTGACTTTGAGTTAGAACTTGAAATGTCCTGTGATAAACAAATTGTAACATTCCTCCAATACGTTTTAGATAGTCGAATATGATAATATCTCTTCTACTATCGGATACTATACAAATTAATCTGTTGAAATAGTAAAAGACATCTTTAAACAATTCTACGATGATACAACGCATCAGATAAAGTATCAAAGTAGAAAAAGCAACCAACTGCGCGGTTGCGCAGTGTGTCAGAATACCATTCCATACGCGCATCACATTGACATCATTGAGACAGATAAGCGATATGTTACCGCTCCCCATGGGACAGTTGCTCAAGCAACTGCAGTAGTCTTAGACGAGATCAAGTAAAACGTATGGAACCATTTGCGCCAAAGAACAATTGCCGACACCAATGAAATTTCGAAATATTAAGTGGACAATCTTCCTATGCAAACACAAGACGTACATAAAATAATCCAAAATCTAGTAAAAAAAAATTTTAATCTCACAAAATGTTATCATAGCAGCGCGAAATAGAGAATCTCAGAGAAATAATGACATTTCCAAAGTAGGTGGATTTTTATAGGATGAACCAATTTTTTTCTTTCTCGAAAACTGTCTTATAGGAGCGTTACTATTTGTGTTGGGCATAGTAATATTATTAGCCTTTTTGCAATGTGGGCGGCATGTTGCACTTATATGGCTCAAAACTTCATATGAACTGTTTTGAAAGTAATTTTGTTACAAATGTAACCGACCTGATAAAATCACACCGATGCTAAGTTACACAGTTCCGCCACCTGGTGAAATGCAATGTGTGCGGAATGAACCCGTGTAATTGTAAACACTTATCTTAAAAGGATTCTTTTATAGAACATTTGGGAACAGGTTGCCGATGTAGAGTCATCCTCTTTTTCGGATGACTTACTTGGCAATACACGTGTCCGATTATCGTTGTCTTTCCCCCTCTGTTTTGTTTAAGTAAAGTCTTTTTTTGTAAAAAGTGTCTGTTATAAATAGGCTTTCACAGATTTGTGTTTCATCTCTGAACAAAAAAGAAAGAAAGAAAGAATCAAAAAAAGAAATACAACAAAAATAATTGGCACATCTCTAAAGTTCAAGGACGTCAATTGCGAATAGAGCGAACAATTTCTGACAAAAACAAAAAAATGTCATTTCGGACAGCGATGATTAGAAACAGACTCGATTTAACTCTTCACATTATTCAATATTCATTAAGTGTCTCCAATTCATTAGTTCTTTTCACTGAGCACACACAACAATGACGTTGACTGCCTCGTTAGGTTTCTGGTGTTCTTTTGACACGCTTGCCAATTCAAAATAAATCATACGCCACCAATGACAACGAACAACAGAGCTGTCTATGAGATTGGTGTGTGTTTCAATTAAAAAAAGTTTATAGTCCGTTACGATACATGCATGTTATTAAAAAACACTCTGCTATTAATTAGATTTTCTTTTCGTTCTGATTTCTTGATTATTTTTCCCAAGATTTTTTTATTCTATCACACGCCATCGCTCTTGACAAAATGTAGAAAATATGGTTGCATTTCAATTGATTCACACCGAACAAACGACCGACATTCTGAATACGTTTTTTTATTTCCAGGTTTGAGGTTTTGTGTCCGCTCATTATAACGTGCATAGGTACAGAATCGTCTATTATTATAATTTATTCATTTGGGAAATTTTTTATTAAATATTAATCATACGCCACGGTTCATTACACCCGAAATACATTTTTTTTTTCGTTTGGCCGGAAGGGAACTTTTCTTGGTTGCTTTACACCGCTTCTCCCATCTTGTGGTGTTTGGTTTTTCTAAGAAATGTCTTTTTTTTAAATATTTGATTTGGGGGTTTTGTTTTTGAAAAGCACAATTTTCTTGGTATTTACTATCTGACGTGTTCTTTGGAACTGTGGCTACAATGTTTGTAAGCTCCTGATGTCAAGACCGTAAAAGCGAAAAGCGCAAAATCTCAACACAAAGCATTTCTTTGGAAAATATTTTCTACTCTCTCTCTCTCTCTCCTTCTCTTGCGCTCTTGCTCTTAACATCCTTTTGGTAGGTCTCTTTATTTTTCTTCGCTCTGCATTTGCAGTGGCTATGAACTTCTAAAGAGCAGTGAATGTCCTGTAAACAGAGTTTAGTTTTCCGAGCCATTCAGTGGTTTTCTGTCTGCCTTTGTTTTTATTTTTTATTTTTGTATGCTGGTGTCTCTAAATACCAACCAGTGCTGAGGGAAGGTCGACAGGCGGAATATGTATTGCTTTTGTTTCATTGCATGTCCACATTTTCCTGATAATTCTTTATTTTATTCCATCTCTATTTCCAACCCCTTGGCCAGCATGCACTCTTGTGCATGTGTGTGTGTGTGTGTGTGAGTGTGTTGGAGTGCAACGTAATCAACTTCAGCTCCACTTTCAGTTTGTGGTTGATTTCCTTTTTCCTGAACCCATTCCTTTAACACTGACCTACATTGGATGCTCTCACCAGAAGCAGCAGAAACAGCAAAGGCCTGCTTAAAAAGCAATTACGTTTTGTGATAAATACTTTCGAGAACCTTGATTTCATTTGGGCTTCGTGACAAAGCGACATGGAAGCCGACGCACTAATAAAAGAACGCGCTCGGCCATACCAATGACGACGATGACGCCTATAGCCCTCCAGTCAAGCTGCAAGAGTTTTCTTTTCTTAGCCACAATTTATTCAATTAAGGTTGTGAACCCGACCACAACCACGTCAACACACTCGTACATCCAGCCAGCGAACAACTCATATCAATTTGCATTAAAATGTTTTCAATAAAATTATAAGTTGTCACGGCAGCAATTCAAAAATCAACCAAACATGCACCAAGAACTACACTGCTGCTAAATTGAATAGTGGCGAAATTTCCATAATTTGTTAGAATTCATATATTGACAAGTACATGTCCATCAGGGGTTTTCAACTTTTCGTACAAAGATTGAATGGACGGTGAAATAATAAAGAAGACATCCTAATTTCGGTCACATATTAATAGAACACAAACAAAAATCGATCGATAAATAAATAAAACTAAAATTTGGTTAAAATGTTATTAATCACATTTCAAAGTAAGCGGTTTGTGGTGCGACAATAATCATTTTCGTGAAATACACAAAAAGAAATGTACATGGGACATTTATTGCCACAAGTCCTAGGTAAACTTATTTTTTTCATAACGAACCAGGAATGTAGAGTCGAATCAGAATGGCTCAACACCGACTCCAGCATTCGTTAGAATAGCTTGACTACGACTTCAGCTGTTCTATTATAAAATTTGGCATTTGTATTTCCGTCCACTACTACTGTATTCTCTCTTACACTGGGGTAAGTTTGTACTCTAGTCTGTTCTCTACTCTAGTCATTTCGACTGAAAAGAAACGTTTTACTGCTCGTTAATTCAATTTATTCTTCTTTGACGATTGGACGATTTCTAATCACAACCGCCAAAGAAAATAATTAACTTCTTCTAACTTGAAGCACTGCCTCAACTTTTGTTAACCTGTCCATGTGATTTGCACTGTACGTAAATCGGTGGCCAGTGTGAACAGAATGAGGAACTGCGAACCAAATTAAAATACACCACATCAATCCTCCAATTGCCGAAAGAAACAACAAAGAGGGGAATTTTGCTTTCACATCCTACTCAAGACTAATTCTCATCTATAAAATTTGTTGGGTTTTTTTTTGGAAATTTCATTTCAAATGTATAAAAAAAAATAGTGAATGCAGCCGTGGCTTGGTGTGTGTGTGTGCGTTAGACGTTCTGTTTGCTTTATTTGTTTGAGCACCACAAAACACTTCTCACCAACCCCACACACACACACACATTTATATCGCTGTCATGTTCCAATTGCCGCAAATGGTTCTTTTTCAATTTCATGGAAACCAAAAAAAACGGAAAACCCCGAACATGAATGACCATATTTTATTTATACAAATTGAAGCCAGCACGTCACATCAATAACGAATTCGTACCAAGTTCAAATAGAACAACCAGCAACAACATACCAAAGAGGCAACGACAACAACAACATCGCGTAAATGATGATGCTAAAAATAAAGACAAGAAGTGATGTTCATATATCAGATTATAAAAGTATATCTTGTTATGGACTGACCTTAGACAAAATAAAAACACCAACAACTATAGAAATTCAATATTTACATTAGGGTGGCACTTAATCAAATTTCCAAAAAAGAATATAATTGCCCTTCAGTCAAATCGTGTGATTTGGTTTTCCAAAACCCAAATTAGAATTGTCTCATAATGCAATGTGTGAAGCATTTTTTCCATAATGATTCCCAACAGAAAGTTATAATATTGCCAGCTCTGTATCTTAATTAAAATACAACGTTTTGAAACATTGAAGTTTTATTCTTTTTTAAACAAAAATAAACGATTTTCGAACAACACTCCTTATTACTTTAAAATGAGTTTAACAAACGAAATACATTTTAAGAAAGACCAAGCGATTCATCCCTTGTGGACACTCAGGAAAGGCTTCTTCGGAAGATATTGTAAATAGTAAGATGGAGATAATATTTATCGGTTCCAAAACATGATTCATTGGTTCAATAGAAAACTAAATAGGAGTTGAAAGGTTTATGGATTTGGGTGTATTTATATCAACCGGATTCCAGTTGCTCTATCCCTCTTATTACCACATTAAGCGGAAATTCTGAATCGAAAAAACTCGAATTCTGAAATGGTTTACATCTGGATATCTATACATAACAAATGTGTTCGTTTGCGATAACGGACGAAATTGTAGACACACTGAATTTTGCCGAGACGATGTCCTCTTGGACAATTTGAATTACGACTGAATGTTCGCTTGAACTCCAGAAATTTGACTTTTATAGACACAGCAAGGCCGAAGCATTGACCAAAAAAATAAGTGTATTCAGTTGGTTTCCAGAAAAATACCGTATAATATCTCTCCATCCATCTCCGGTTATTACCATTGTTAGACCGAACTCAGGAAATCTTAGAGAATAATGAATTTACCATCATGGAGTTACCACGGATTTTGTTCCTCTTTTTAAATGTCCTCTAAGCCAATATTAATGAACTATGACTCACATATGCGTCCTGCTTTCAATAATAAAATTGAGTTTGTGATTCAATATTTGTGAATATAATATATGAAATTTGAATATACTTGAAATTCATACCTTTACTCAATTGCGAATAAAAGCGAAACGCGTGCATCGATTTTCATGATCTTTGTCTCATTTTGCTCATAGGTTATGTGACTTTACGTAAAAGTAATAAGATTTGACATTTTTTTTCATTTTGGATTTTTTATGGATTTTTTAAAAAAAAAAATTTAAATCTTTAGGCAAAAAATAAGTTTTTTCCTTTATATATTCATTTTTAACTTGGAAACTGTTGCTTGTATAGGAAAACAATATATGAACAGATTAAGGGAATTGTAAATTTAAATTTTTTTTTCAATTAAATCGGGCTAGTGGTTCCCGAGTTATGCCGGACGAAACAAATTAACCAAAAAATTTTTTTTAAAATTTAAAAAAAAAAAAATAAAACAAAAACCAAACGAAAAAAAAAATTTTTATTGCGTTTTTCGAGCTCATGTCAAGGTTATCTACACAGAAAAAATTATCGCATCCCGAGTACATTTTGACTGTTGACTAGTGTTATTTTTCCGAAAAAATGACAAATTACGTTTTGGTGCATTCGACCGAACTTAATACGCTTTATGATAATTTGAAGTTTTTATAAACTACACCATAACAATTAGCCAATTCCAAGGATAAAAAAAACTTCTTCGAATTTTAAAAAAATTATATTAACATATTTCTTGGGAAATTGAGTGGTGCTATAATTAATTTTATGATTAAGACCACCCAACTCTTTATATATATACAGGGTCCGACAAATGACTTTTTTTTGAAAATTCTATAAAAAAAACTACTGGATATTTTCTCGAATTTCTTTTTTTATTTGAAAGTACAATCCTTCCGGTTAATAATGGAAAATAATTTCATTCAAATGGCTGCCTCGGCTGGCCAAGCAGTAGCCTAACGACATCAGCTCTGCGGCTGATAATGCGATCTTCAAAAACAGGGCGCAAAACATCGAATGTAGCTTCGGCTGTGCGGCACGTAGTGCCGTCCTGTAGAAACCAAATGTTGCCAATATCCTCCTCTTTAATTTTTGTAAACAAAAATTCGTTCAACATGGCCCGAAAACGAAATAGCACTAGTTGAAAAAAACGTTACATGGCGGACCCTTTACCAGACTTGTTTTCATTACAAAGTAGCTATTTTCGCTTGCCTAAAGGTAATGAAAACGTCAAACTATCGATATTCTTTTGATTTTTATTGGACTAATTCTGGTCAAATTGTTTGGCGATGTAAATAGAATTAATCTATTTCATATTTTTTTCGATGTTTCGCCGGCTTTTTTCTTCATCATCATGAGTTTTTATTGAAAAATCTGTTGACAACAATAAACGATTTTTGCTGATGTTAAATTGGACACAAACTAGGCGGCATTCTGGGAACGCTGTGTAAAAATGTTAATGCATTTTCATTAAAATCAGAAAAATAATCCATAATAAGCAATACAATTATAAATAAACTATTCTATAACCAATCGTCCATAATTTTCTAAACAATTTTTTATTGATTATCTTCTTCTTTTGTATTGGTTTACAATGAATGATCTATTTATTCACTTGGCACCATTTAGTATTGGGATTTTGTTATTTTTTATGCTGGCAATGCTCTGCCATCTTAAGACACAAATTTCTATCCAAATTTCTATCGTACAAAGTAAGCGATTACCTAAGCTAGCAGTAGTTGGCAGCCCTAACTACTACCGAGCCTGTTTGTATATTTTACACTAGCGAGGTTTGGTAAAAGAAAAAACTCCTCTAAGAATCTGCTGTCACTTTGGCCGACATCACTGGTACTCATGAATATATGCGCAATCAGATGTAATAACTAATCCACGCTAAAATAGAATGTATGGCCTCGTAATTTGAAATGCACCCGTTCAACACATACGACAACCCACATGCACACCACCAGCTATGATGAGAAGGTGTGTCTGAGGGTTGTTGCTGTTGCAGTCGCTAAGCTAATTTGTTGCACGTTGCATCAATGCAACTGGCATTACAAATGTGTATTTAATTTCGAAAATTGAGCAACTGCAAGTAGTTTGTTTAAGGCCCGAACGATGGTATGCTACCGTACAAGGGCGTGTTCTAATGCGACGGCCAGCGTTCCTTTAGGCTGAACAAGATGAAGACCAACTAGGATATCTAACCTGCCGGTAGCAATTTAAAACATGATATGTATGGATTATGACATCCTTCATGAAATTGCTGCTCCTAGGTTGTTAGTTAGTTTCTAATAGGCTCGTTATCCTTAGGCAAGGAACCCATTGTTCAGAATTGATCTGCTTTGGAATCCTAATGATTCCGTTTCCTTGAATTGACCGAAAATCTAACTGATTTCATACAAGATTTTAGGGACTTGAGGTAAAATGCCTTCAATTCGAAAATTGAGCTCCGTCGGCGATCCGAAATACTAAAATGCTCTGCCTTACTCTGTCATGTTTCGGGGAATTTATATATTTTGCACCTCCATTTAGTGTCTATACAGTAATTTTTGACATTAACGTATACAATTAAGTTGAATATTCATTGCAAAAACCAACCAAGTTTTGCATATCGTGACGTGAAATCTAAAATGACCAACCATTAAAAACCCCAATATTGTGTTTTTGATTGATTCTTGTAAAATGGCCTAAAATACATGAATTTGCAAATTTTACACTTCAGTATCCAAAATTTACAATTTTAAAGTCAAATTGGAGTCTACAGCAGTGTTTATCTTGTCCTGTGAAGTTTTGAAAATGCTTGTTACTTATATACAGAATTTTCCAACAAAAGGTGTTACTTTGGTATTCCAAGAAAAAAGGAATTTTTTGATATAAATGATCGGATGTTAATTTCATAGTACAGAGAAAGGTATGCCTTTAATAATGAAAAACAACATCAGCCAAAAGGCCACCACTATCACGCTTACAGGACCATATGATTTTCATGAAATTTTCCATAACCAAATCGCAAAGTGAAAGCCTCACGAATTCTATATCTGAGGCCTTCAGTCGACGATGGGCTGTTCACATGGCCCCAAAGGAATTTCGATCACCTTTTCGAGAGATAACACGGTCCGGAAACTTTTTAGTTTTGCGAACTGTGACTGCAAGATTTTCACCATATTTGTTTTAATAATTTTAATAATTTCAATGCTCTGTTGAAGCGTGTATCCTTCCATTTTTAGTAATGGCGTAGTTTCTACTTGTCGAAGAATAAAAGCTTTAAAAGTGACAGCTACCGAAATACCGGGTGATTCAAAATAACACCTCTTGTTGGAGAAATCTGTATAAAATGAAGTGCCTTTTACTTCTATTTTTTGTTGATGTTTACAAAGGATAACGTCACCGAGTCTTAATTTTAATCTTATTTAATCTGAAAAGGAAATGTGTATTTCATTTTTGTATTTTATTGCAAAGCAAAATTTTGAAAATAGATTTAAAAAATTATTTGTTTTCTCTCACACATCCCTCAGTGTTACTTTCTATTGATTTCTGATTAGCAGGAGTACAGTAAAATGGGCGGGGAAAGTGACGTCTGCACAGCAGTAAATCCGGTTACATAAATTGATTAAAACTTGGACGTCTTGTGTTCACACCAAATATTGCTGCTACGAATTCCGTATCATATGACATTTAACCATCTACAGGGTTCATAAATTAAACAAGTTTATGCAGAAAGTAATAGTCGTTGCCATTTAAGAGTAATTAAAATTTATTTTACATTTGAATAAATACCAAATAAGGATGGGCTTCATTCCATCGAGCAGGAGATTTAAACATCTCCATCATGCAGATCTTGGTGTATCCACGTGTAAAATAAATCCGTACATACACGCACACACTCACAAATGCCGACTCGAATACACATGTAAAGGATACATTTCCTAGCAAATGATCTACATTAAAGTGGGTAACGTGCAAAAGCTGTTGTAAAACTGAAGTCTGTGCTGTCGTGGAATATTTCGCAAACATTGTCCACTTTGTTTTAAACTGAAATTTGCTACACAAAAAGTTCAATAGTGTTTCATTATTTAGTAAAATCTGTATTAACTCTCAAACAATGAAAGACCATACAGAGGGCAGACGTCCCACATCGTTCGCTGAATATTTCCAAGAGGGTATTTAAACAGTATTTGTTTTAACTAAAGTAGGTATTTGTTTTAAAAAGAACATATTATTAGCTTTGGAAACCTTTCAAATATTGCCATGCCAATTACTGACATCTAGAGTGTGTAGCCGAACTAATGTGTCAAAAAAGTCTTTGAAACCATTTTAAAAATATGACAACTAATCCGAACCATTTCCTTCCGTAACAAGGAAACATAGTCTCTTTGTGTTCATTGTATTTCCTACAAAAACAATACTGATTTAAAAATGAAAACCATACCGTAGGTTTACATTTTCACTGAGGTTTCCCCTAGTCAAACGTTGGAAATATTTCAAGGATGCTTGAACTGAGTCCCAGTCTAATGTTTGTAATGTCTGTATAAGTGTATGTATCTACAGACAATTATGTCAGTTTGTAGTCGTACTTGCCTGTAATTACAACACATTTTAGATTAAAGACTTGTGAAAGGGTGACCAGCTTTATGCGAATTTGTTGTTTCAATTATACATAGAGGCCTAAATGTCCGATCAGTAATGAGGTATTGCCGGCACAAGTCACTATATACGCATATCATACATATTTTTCTGCTAATGATTTAAAATACAAGGGCATCTTATCAGAGCATCCGAATAGTAGTGTGGACAGAGTGAATTACTTTGGTACAAGGATTTCGGAAAAAAAAAGTTAACAAGAATTCTCATTTGTGTGTGAGAATTTTTTGTTTCAATGACTAATAAAACGATGAATGCTGGACAATTGCATGGAGTTTTTAGTGTGCATGGAGTAAAAATCTAAAATGAATATAGATTCTTCCACTGGCATGTGAATTTCTTTAACGACAGCAAACAAAATCTATTTTTTCGGTAAATTTGGATATTATTTCTTTTTTGTTCACCGATTTAAATGCTTTTCATTAACAACTCATCCATTCAAAATAGTAATACCTTTTGATAAGCCAGCAAGTTCATCAATTAAATTTTTGTATGGACTTGGAACTGGACTCTGCATTAACTATGAGTTTCTACCAATAATTTCCCGGTTTTTATAGAAATTAAAAAAATTATGATATATGTTGGCCACAGGACTACACTATTGATATGACTACAAATATGATTGATTACCTATAATAAAAGTTTACCC
Source organism: Hydrotaea cyrtoneurina (assembly GCA_958296145.1). Taxonomy (NCBI): domain Eukaryota; kingdom Metazoa; phylum Arthropoda; class Insecta; order Diptera; family Muscidae; genus Hydrotaea; species Hydrotaea cyrtoneurina. The sequence continues at coordinate 54,477,431 of OY282515.1, read as the reverse complement.
GGTACTCTGTGTATTGCGACAAAGTCACAATTTTGTACACCGCGCATTTAAGGGTTACGGTAATTCCTGGACATACTGCATAACATTGTCAATATTGTGAGGAACTTGGTGGTAAAATTTTAAAAGTTATTTCATCGGGTAGAACTCATTAATAACGGCTCAAGTAAGGATGTATATGTAGTGCTCATGCTAAAAATACTTTTTATGCATGTCTGGTCACCCTAAGCAGGATACCTTTTACACTTATACAGTGTCTTTACACTGGGGAAATGTACGTCCGTAGATAAAAACACGCAACTGCTCATAAACATATTAAAAAGTGTAAGTAAATTGCAGACAATGAATGTACATTAGACTGGGTTAAAAAATAAATTTTTTAAAGGGCAGTTCTTGTAATCCTGGAAGTCTTTATACCTATTACTTTATGTAATAAAACAATAACGTTCATAAAATAGAAACAAAATGTTAAGAACTATTAAAAATATTTAAGCTGGGTAGGGGCCAGTACACGTTTTTTTTCACAAAGTTTATGAAAAGTAACAAAGTTCGAGTGGGAGATACCAAAATAAGCGTTAATAAATATATTTCACTATTATGTAGTACATTTTATTAAATACACGCTTCTCCCACAATAGGTATTATTTTGAATCCCCCGGTATTTCGGTAGCTGTCACCTTTGCAGCTTTTATTCTTTGACATTTGACAAGTAGAAACTACGCTTTTATGAAAAATGAAACGATACACGCTTCATCAACGCATTGGAATTATAAAAATTCACCACAAAAATGGTGAAAATCTAGTAGTCACAGTTCGTAAAACTAAAAACTTTCCGGACCGTTGTATCTCTCGAAGAGGTGTCATTTAACACCTTGCGTGACCACTTGGCTGATGTTGTTTTTCATTAATTACTGCATACCTTTCTCTTTATTATGAAATAAATATCCGATCATTTATCTCAAAAAAAATCAATTTTTGTTTTTGAATACCAAAATAACATCTCTTGAAAGAATGAAATATTATCTATCGGTACGAAGAAAAACTGTAACCCGTTGTAACATTTCTAAGAATCCAAACTATGATAAGATGAATTCTATTATTTTGCTATCTTCCTCAATTCGAGCAGACATAAAAATAGTTATCCTATAGCTAGGTGCCAGGAAAAATGTACGTCCCACACATGATGCCCAGAGCCAAACAATTCAGCCCTTTTCGTTTGAAAAATGTCGCATGGCATTGATAATATCCATTTTTAAAATTGGTCCTTATCGATCGATATGAAAACCCACATACATCCATTTTTCCAAATAATCCTTACCCACTTGTGACTCAAAACCAGAATAGAATTAATCCCTTTTTCTAAGGAGAATTTCCCGCTCAAAATAAAGGAGTCTTGGAAACACGCAAAGATTGGATAGACATTGAATTCGGTTTGTTCTCGGCATAAAAAGTAAATGTTTTAAAGGTTTATCAATGTCAGAGTTTTTGTTTAGGAACACAAATATCTTAACTACCAATTTTAACGAAAGAATCGATACTTGGTAATGGAAATAACAAATAAAATTTAGTATTTTTGATGACATAGTTGTTAATTCTGGTCAGAGTATGGAGTTTGGATAGAAGAACGCCCCAGAAAGGTGTTATTTTACATACCCGGTATTTTACATCACCGGGGGAACAAACCTGTATGCAAAAATTCGTCAATATTTAAAGACTGTATAGCGGATGATATACGTGTCTTAAGCAGAAGTTTGCACTCTCGGCTGAAGGTCTCGTACAAATCGGGATTAAGAATATTTTATTGTGAGCAATTGTTATAAAAAAATTTTAGTTTTTATTTCTTTAAGCAGGTTTCGCGCACTTTAATGTGGCAAATTTTGAAGAAAAAAAACTCTTTTTTTCCATAAAGAAATATATTTCACATTGAAATAATGTACCTTCACTTAATTGTGAATAAAAAGGAAATACCGTCATCGATTTTCATGATCTATGTTTTATTTTAATCATAGGCGATGTTATTTTAGCTGAAAGTAATAAGTCTTGAGACTTTTTTCTGATTTGGATTTTTCAATATTTCAAAAAATTTGAATTTTTTAAAACAAAGAGTTGCATTTTTTGGGAGAAAATTAATTATTTTCTTCATATATTTATTTATAACTGCAACTCAGTTGATTATGTAAAGAAACATTATTTCAATAGATTTAAGAAAATATAATTCTAATTTTTTCTAAATTTATTTAATCAAAATCGAACTAGTCCCTCTCGAGTTATGACAAAATGATAAGACTAAGCAAACAAGCCCCAAGATGTGGAAAACATGTAATAACCATAAAAAAAATTAGCCTGAGAACCTCAAACCGTTTGGGCGTTTTCCTATACTGACCTATTACTAACACCGTATTCCCAAATTCTATAAATTCAGGACCCGATTATAACTACTGTTGCCCGACGAGATGAATGGGCTGGATTTTCCAGATCTTTTAAGTCATGTCCATTTACAAGCTATTGCATAATTGTTCCAGCCAAATCGAAACTGTCAAATTCCCAACATATTTTTTTTATTATTCTTTTTAGGATATGTATATTATAATCCGATGATATCTCGAGCCTGTGAAGGATTTGTATGGCAGGATGGCTACTTGGAAATATGGCTTTGTACGCACCTCTCATCAGACTAAGGTAAAGATACCTTGGCAGGTTTTCGAAAACGATCCCAATAGAGACAAGGTAAAATTTTTTAATTTTTAAAATTCCACGAAAACCGAAAATTCTTATAAGAGACAGAGAAATTATCACATGCACTTACTTATTTCCCTTAAGATTCCATGAAGAAACAGACGGGGAACTTCCCTCGTATTAGTGAGCTGTGCACGATATAATTTGTATGCTCACCTACTGTTTAAAGCCGGCTCCGAATGGCTAATGCTTTTCTAGACAAGTTTTACATGGCTTACATCCTCTGTAGCTGAGCAAAATTACAGACAGAAATATATTTTTTTTTTCAAAAATCGTAAATTTTTGTTTTTTGTTCTTTTTGTGAAAGTAGTTTTTCTCTTATTTTGATATTTTGTTTTTGTACCTACATTTTGTGCATTGAAAATGCAATAATTGTCATCTAGAATCTTTTTACAGGTTTCCAAGATACTCCACTTCGCAAGTAAAACCTATGAAAGTTGGCGCTGCTCCTTCGATCCATAACATCAATTGTAATCTAGTTATAAGTTAATGATAATAGCACGTATGGTTTCCGATATATGACCAATGAAATACCAGTTTTTGTTGTTTATCAAGATTTGTCTCCTTAATTTGTATTCATTTTACATATAATACAGTTGGTATCTGGCAACCCTAATTTAAACCCGACCTTTGGAAAATATTAAATTAAATGTAATTTAAATGCAGTGAAGCTTAGTAGCGTAATTATTGATGCAGTTAATTTCTGATTTTTATTATATCTTCCAAAATTCCTTATAACAAATGGTTTGGTTTTCCCCCTGAGCAGTGAAATGATTGATGTTTTCACAATATTTGTTTTTGATTGATTGTTTTTTTTTTACCTTTTAGTGTGGGCCACATATTATGTGTTATTGGGGGGGTTGGTTATGATGTTTCTCTTATTAGTATTATTATTATTATAACAAATATGATTATTCCTGTCTTATACTAAAGATGTTTTATGCGCACTAGCCTTCGTTGGGGTTTGGTGCCTTTTCTACTTCAGTTTTTTTTCCCAGTCTAATGTCCCCGATTATCTAATGTGCACCAAAGCAACCCACTGGGGAATCTTACACATCCGCCCATGTACATCCTCGTAATAGTCGCATGGCTGAGTGCTTCCTTTTGGGTTGCCTGCACCATTGTTACTGGCACCATAAAAATAAGTGGCCACATTATGCCTACAACCTTTTCATCCTGGGCAAGTGTATCTAATTTAGTCTGCAGCAACAGAACAACAGAAGCGACAGCACAACTAAAAATTGTCGCGCAATAGACAACGACAACAACAACAAAAACACTAACATAAAACGTGGTTTTATTCGTGTGGTTGTATAAAAGGATGGCAGGATATACATACATTTTCCCCAGAAGATGACCGACCTACCCACCTGCACCCCCTCTCGATGGGTACTCGTATCTAAGCAATTGCCTTAACCCCCCCACCATAGCCAACATACACAGTCGCACTCTAGCATGGAGCTAACCCCCGGTTAGATTGTTTGGTTTCGTTTAAATGCTGAGCAGCAGGAACAGGAACATTTTGGGGAAATGTCCTGTGCTTTGCTGTGCGTGTGAGCATGTGTTTTCATTCACCACGAACAAGGCACACCACGATGACGATGTTAGCTATAGAATTTGTTGGTTCGTTTTTACTTCCCTTTCGTGTTTTTTGTTGTTGTTGTTTTTTTTTTTTTGGTGAGAGCGATTTCTTCCCTTTGCGTGGCATTGTTGAGCATGTTCACTCACTTTTATGCTGCCTGCCACAGAAACGAAGTTTTTCGAGTTACACTTTTTCGCTTTTCCTTTTGCCGAGTACTTCGAGTACTCACTGGTGGTGCTGTGCTCTGCAGCTCCTGGATGGGGGTAAGGGGAAGGACGCCATGGAAATTGTGGCCAAGAAATGACTTGAGGGTGGATTTTCTTTCGTTCTTTGTTTCAGTTGCTGCTGCCGTTGTAATTTCGGTGTTTGTCAGTTTGCGTTATTATTGTGTGTTGTTTTTGTAAAGGGGTTGTGTGGGTTGAGGAGATAAATAACGAATATGGAGTGGAATGAACAAATGTATTTATTATTATTCTATTTTCTTTTTTTTTTGTCAAGCCCAATAATATTGATTGATTTCTTTTTGTACTCTTTTTTTGTTTTGTGAATAATTTTCCCAAGTACTCCCTTGTTGGGCATAGAAATGTGCGAGAGGAAAAAATACAACAATTTAGGAAAATATACAATGAACTGATATTTACTTTTTTCAATACTCGTTGACGTCGTTGTTGCTGTTGTGGTTGATGTGAATTTTCTGTGGAGGAGGAATTGTTTAAAACACTTTGATCCTATTGGAAATGTTGCATTACACCTTTTTTTATTCTTATTAGCCTTTTGTATACATACTATACAATTTACACGATTTTCACTTCCCTATGTCGGCCTGTATGTATATTTTTCATATATTATTTTTTCTTAATTTTTCTTAAAAAAAAAAAAAAACTTTAAATATATTTTTTAGCACACACACACACACTCAAGAACTCACTTGTACGAGGGGATATATAATCACTTAAGACCGTTAGATAGATATCTTTGTAATAGATTTTTTTTCTTCTTTTATGTTAAGATTTCGTTATTCGTTATTTTCATTTGGATATTTTAGAGATTTCTGTTGTTTTGCCGAAATTTACATCTGATTTCACAAGAAAGAAAGTAGGAGAATTGTATGAATTCTTGCTTTTGCCTTTTTTTCCTTTGCCACTTAGTATATATTTTCACCCAGTTTCAAGGTAATGCCAAAAAAATAAACTACAATTTATTTTGGGCGCATTGAACGCGCACGCACTTGTGTTTCGAATCAATACGTCCGTTTTCAGCCGTGGCCGTTACTCCACTGAAAAGTGAAAAGTTTTTCCAATGAAAACTTTGGTGTTTTTCACACGCGCTATCTCTTTGTCTATGTCGCCGTCTCACTGGCTAACGCTCTCCGGCTCTCGCGGAGTACAGTGGATGTGCGGTACATGTGCGCAGCAACCTACGACGACAGACAAGCTCTGCATTTTCACCAGTGTTGCCATTCTGCTGATAAAAGCACTGTGCTTTTGTTGTCTACGACCGCTTTAACTTTTTAGGGAAACAAATTTCTTAGTCCCTCACTATTTATTGCGTTTTTAATTATGAATAAAGATTAGGTTAACATGAGCAAATCAATGAATTATTAAATAACTTATTGCAGACACTGAGGTGTTTAATAAATTTATTATTAAATTCATTATTATGTCAATGTCCGTTATAAATTTTAAGACCATCATACCGATGTGGCCAAGCCGGTTTCATTAGAGAGGCAATAATGCGAAAATGGTTTTAGACCACTAGGAACATTCGGTCCATTTTCCCAAAATTCGAAAATTGTAACCATTAAATATTTGAAAAAAGGATAAATAAGTCAACAACGTTACCAATATTGTTTATACTTTTTTTTATTCGCATAAAAAATAATTTTAATTTTCTTAAACACATCTAGTGTAATGTTTATCCCGGACAAAATTACTTTTTCGTAAAAAAAAGTCGCACATTTGAGAACTGCAACTTTAGTCGTAACTTTCGGGTAACACTGATCCGATAGCGTCAATATAATTCTGACGAATTGCTCCGTTTTGGACATTACTTGATCAAAAAATGTTTTTCTTCAACATCTAGCCAAAATTTTAACCTGTTAAGTGTTGCTGTTTTGATCTTTCTCCATATTGGAACTCCGAGAAATCTAGTCTTTCCTCCGGAAAAAAATCATATAAATACAAGTATAGATGTATATATCTGATAAAGGATTGGCGTTAAACAGAATGCCTGAGAGCATGCCTTGACGAGAGCATGACGACGTTGGAAAATGTAGAATCTATGTAGACCTTATAAGTCCTAGAGGTTAAGAAGCTTTGATTCATCCTAAAAATATTGGAGGGAAGTTCAAATGTATTAGTTTACATTTAAGACCTGCCATACTGTGAGTTAGAACAACATTCGGTAGAGACAAAACGTGCTATGAAACAGACGGTTGAGGAATTTGAAGAAACTGTATCTATTCATAATAACAGAAATAGAATTTGCCAACGTAGAGGTGAGCAGAAATGATGCAAAAGATCCAAAAACACCCATTTGTCGTCGTTCACAGGAATTCAATTCAACGACATAATTTTCAATTTTTAACCGGAACCTACTTGTAATAAAGGAAAAACACTTGCAGGAAGTTTATTCCACATACGAATAGACCGGCAGAAGAACGACTTCTCTCTATAGCGCATCATCCGGTCAATCGGCCATTTGACAATGAACGGATGAGACTTCCTGGATAGCCGAGTATTCCCGCAAAATGTTCTAACGTCAGGGACCAGACGACGGATATCTGATGAACAGAAACTAATGAATAGAATAGCCATACACAACCCATATTCCGGCAATGCTGTAGGGAGACAATAGAGTTCGATACCCTACTATCCCCTATCATCATCACCGTTGTTCTCTTTACACAGTCCAGAACTGCAAAGATGTCTTTGGAGCCCCTGTCCATATATGGGAGTTATATTTCAGTTTAGGCCGGATGTAGGTGATGCAAATATTTACAAGATCAGATGGGGTGAGGTATTTCTTGCACCGATTTGAGAAGCATGAACACTTGAATGGTTCTTTCGACACTTCTAATATATGACATATGAACATCACGAGTGTCTGATACGTCGATATCCACCCATAGAAATTGACGACGGTGCTGGATCAGTGGAATGTTTGTGTGACATCAAACATCACTGGGACTTGCGACCATTAAAATCGACTCTTTTCATTTGTTCCCACTCACATATCGTCGTCAAATCGCGGTTGAGTGCGTCGTTCATCGTTTGCCTTTTGTCCTCGACCTCCGGGGGACTTGCCGATGTTCAAATGAGTACGAACGACAGAGGTTGCTATCATCCGAATAGGAGTACATTTAGTTCACGGTCTGACCTAACAGGACCCAATGAATGCAAGAAATAGAGAAGGGGACCTATGCTAGTTGTATTGATGTATTGACTTGGAGAAATAACTGAAAATCTGAATAATCTTAAAAAAAAACTAGCCTTATTTTAGTCAGAATTTATGACACATATTCCAGAAATTATCAAAATTAATTTTATTGAAACAATACAGATATCCTTGCCAATCTGACCATATTTCGGCCCGTACAGGGTTTTCCAACAAGAGGTGTTATTTTGGTATTCAAAGAAAAATGAAATTTTTTTGAAATAAATGATCGGATGTTTATTTCATAATGAAGCCGAAGGTATGAAAAAACAACATCAGACTTATGGACCATATGCTTAATGGACCATATGCTTTTCATGAAATTTTCCATAACCAAATCGCACCAAATGGCTTCTCTATGTCCTCGATAGCCTCACGAATTCTATCGTTGATGTTTTGAATCGACGCTGGGCTGTTGGCGTAGACCTTATCTTTCACTGTGCCCAAATGAAAAAGTCGCAAGGTGTCAAATGTCGGATGTCGTAGGCCAATTGTGATCACCTCTTCGAGAGATAACACGGTCCTGAAACTTTCCCGTACAAAAGCAATGGTTTCGTTGCTTGTGTGGCACGTAGCGCCGTCTGGGTGAAAGTAAACGTTGTCCAGATCAATATCATCCAACTCCGACTATAAAAAATCAGTAATCATCTCTCTCATTAACCGTAACTACTGATCCAACCTCATTTTCGGAAAAGTAAGGTCCAATTACCCCACCGGACTATAAACCGCACCAAACAGTCACACGTTGAGGATGGAGAGGCTTCTCAACAATAACTTTTGTGTTTTCGGAGCCCCAGATGCGACAATTTTGCTTGTTGACGTAGCCACCGAGGTGAAAATGGGCCACATCAGTCAAAATGATCGGCCTTGAGTTCTTGTAATGACGTTTGTAGAATGCCCAATTCCAAAGAACGACTAGGAATGGACAAACCTGGGTTTTCTTCAACATCGTGGGCTACATCAGCAATAATCTCAGTTGTTCTTGAGCGACGTGCACTGGTTTTATTCTGCGATTATTTGCAGTTTTATAACCACTAGCAATTTCGATACAAATTTTCTCTCGGGCACCTTCTTTCAATTTAGCCCAGTTTCGTCAGCGTAAAAATTTGAGCATGTGTATAAGAATGGGCTGAAATTTAGTCAGAAAATGTTTTCAGATATTATTGAACAGCATTTTTATCAACTGAAGATTGTTCACCTTTTGGGTTGTGTAAATAATCTCTTCGCTTAAGTTTTGTGTTTTTGTGTAGTGCTTTTTATGATTAATTCTAGTGCTTTCTGTCCCATTTTAAGAGCATGTCGGTGCTAACGCTTTACCAAAAATTGGCAACACTGACTTTCACACATTGAAAAGTTCCTTCCGCTCTGTTTGGATTTACTTTTGTTAACTCTCCGAGATGTTCTCTTGCTCGGTTTTCACTGCTCTTCCTCTCTGTTGTTGCTTTTGTTGTCATTGTGCTGGCCATCCGTACGATAAACATGTTGTTGGAAGGAAAGCTCTGTTAAACGGACTTGTAATTGTTGTCGTCGCATTGTTTTGCTTTTCGGAAAATGCTTTTGTGCTCTTTTTCTGGCGTTCGTTGTTTTTTTTTTGCACGATGTGGGTACTTATTTTCATTTCGCTTGATTGTGCATTACGAAAATTTTAATTTTCTCACACACAATTTTCCAATAACTTTTTCACGACACAAGCGTACACTCTGAGGGGCGTTGAAATGGATTGACAATCGCCGAAGCCAACAAATTCGATCTGAGGTTAATACCGTCGGTATACTACGAGGTCAGTGAGTTTTGCAACATCCCTCGTTGTTGGTTAAAAATCCACAGCGATCTTGCCATTTGTCGCTGTCAAAGAACTACTGAAAAAGTTAAAGCAGGCGACGTCGTAATTTGGGACGAAAATGGTAAAAACTGTTTTTTTGTGACCTGGTCAAGATTTTTTCGCTTACTTGGTAAGTTCAATCGATTTCAAAGGCTTACTGAGGTTTGTTCTGGTTGAACCAGCACAAATGTCGCCGAATGTTTTGGACGCCAACAATAGGCCGTTACTTCAGAAACCGTCGATAAAACTCACGGAATGACATTGAAGGATGGCAGAATGGTTATCTGTGGGTTGGCCAAGGCTGTAGTAAGCTGAATTGAACCGATCGTGAAGACTTGTTCTTCTCTGGAGGAAGGTGCACTACAGAATAAGAATATTTAGCGCTATTCAAGACGATGACGACACCAGGCGTCTATTTTCGCATTGCCGTTGTCAGTATTAACGATTATCGATTACTTTATGCATATGGTCGGTACAGCCAACGATATGTGACTTTAGTATTGTCTTGATTAGGGTGATGACTTTTATACAACCTCGTTTCTCTGTATCATACTTTGATGAGTTTTTATTTATGGTTAGATAAAATCGTACATATAAGGTGATTCGATAAAAAAAAACCCCACGCACAAAATGATTTTAAAATGTTTATTTATCAGCATTTTCCAAGTGCTTTGTTCAATGTTTAAATGGAATAAACGTTATTTTATTCATTAATAGACAAAAGTTCATTCATTCGTGCAACAGGAAATAATTGTTGAGAAAAAAATCAAAAAGTCATCACCCTAGTCTTGATACGACGCGGTATTTTGTCATCATGGTTTTTTCAAACGACATGGACAAACCAATTTGCGAAACGTGTGGAAGAGTGGGAGAAGACTTCTTCGCTTGCCCGAGAGGTTTCGACGGGGCACTGTTCCAAGTTATTTTAAACAACAATGGGACGACATAGAATTTTTTTAAATTCTTGAAATGGTATTTTATAAAAACACAGCATTTATTTAAATTCGGTGAAACACAAAGTGGAATAAAATGCTCGCCAAGAAAACAGAACGTAACACAACTGGCGAAAGATTCAAGTAAACAGCTGAGCCCGGACAGAGGCGAATTGTCTTTCTAAGGCTTTCAGAGTCTCAAACAGTGTCTGGGAAACGACTGTAATAGTCCCAAATTAAAGTCTTTCCTAACAGTAATATGGTACGATTCAAGGTCAACACATCTGAATGTTGCTGGCAATTTAATGTGAATGCTTCCACCAGACTTGTAAATGCTACCTTATTAAAACCAAAGCATCTCTCAAATTTTTCAAAAAAATAAGAAATGTAATAGTCCCGGAACGACAGATTTTGTATTTGTTAAGAAGATATGGACTACTCTCTTTGAAATAGTAGATTTTATTTTTTTTTTCTATCACTCGAAGAGGAATCAGAAATAACATTTTCCCACAAAAACCTCAATCAAAATAAACAGATTCAACCGCATGGAATGCCATTCTATTTATTTAATTTATCGATAAACAGTCGACGTTGTCGTCACATCGATTCAAAATACCAAGTCGCGATTGAATTGATGTCGACGTCAAAGACAAAAAAACATGTAGACAAAAAAAATCGAAATAACTCAAATTTTGGTCAGAATATTATATTTACAGAATATAATATTTTTTGTTTTGATCAAAATTTTATAAAACGCTTTTTCATAATCATGTAAATGGCTGCTACATTTTTTTTTTGTGATGGGGGAATGTTCTCAGGCTAATTTTTGTCGTAATCGACAAGATAGTGTGGCCATTATTTTTTTTTTGTAGCACTCTGTTATGGAATGAATATTATGAAGAACGGCTTTATAAACTATTCAAAAAAAATTTGGGTACGTATTAAAAATTCTGACCCGTTTTCATTCTTATTTTTGGCAGATAGTTTACTATTTAACGGGACTTTGACATACCGAAAATGAAATATGGAAATTTTTACTTTAAAGAAAGTTTAGCTTTTGTTAGTTCTTGAATAATATTAACTTAATTTATGAAATTATTCAGTATAAATATGTGGGGAGGTTGGTCACGCACTCCCACACTTCGCGAGTTGATTGCACGCTGCTATTGCGAAGAAAATGAGTTGATGTCTGCCATAGCAAAAGGGTTTTGCTGTTCAAAGGAAATGGTGTTTGAAACAATACAATATTATAGAAAAACTAAAGTTTCGAGAACCCAAAGGATTTCCAAAACCAAGAAAAACAACTCAACACCACAATAGTTGTAGAAAGAGCAAAACCAATTCATTTTTGACCTCATATGAAATAATTGTCATCGTAACTCCACTAATTTGACAAAAGATATCTAGATATCTAGAACTATCAGACGTAGGAAGAAAGAAGCTGGAGGCATTGCACGAAAAAGAGAGAGAGTTTGTTGTTCAGCCGAACCGTTCGTATTATATTACCGAACCGTTCGAATATTCTTCCAGAAAATGTGTTTCCTGTCAGTTGTGACATTCAGAAATTCAAAACAAATGGTAACCAACCCTACTCCCTCTTTCCTCCTTCCGATACCCTAATTTCCTTCCGCTAACACCATGCATTACATTTATAGGGGGCATCCCCTGAGTATTGACATTCGAATATTTCTAAACAGGATAACGATCCTAAGCACATTTCTCGTGTTGTGAAACAATGGTTTATGGATACGAATACCGCGTTTGGTTTGTCCTGGCCTAAATTCCGGACCTAAATCCTATGGAAAACCTATAGTGAGATGTCGAACGAATGTTATAAACAAATACTCCAAAATTTAATGAACAAGCACACTTTCAAAATATAGAAACAAGTTTGGGATTCGATGCCGGACTTCGGTTTACCACGGAGATTAACGGAAGTGATTAAAAATGACGGTTACCTAACCAAGTATGAAGCGTATTTTTTTTATTGTTTTATTTCGTATTAATTTTTAATTATTATATTTTCTGTGTAATTTACAATAAAGTATAATTTCTGCCGTTAAAGCCGTTTCTAATCATATGACCACTATAAAATTAAGTCAGCCAGGTTCTGGAATAAAACTAAATGTAAAATGTATGCCTAGAATATATCGTATGAAGAGCAACTTATAATAATTGGTGCGTAGTTGCTAAATTCGTATTGTATAGGAGTCGCGGAGATACAATTGAGCACTGGCCCAAAGATTTTAGCCTACACACCTTTAAGATCCAGCTGGTGCAGGAATTAAAGCCACGAGACCATAATATGAGTCGTTCTTTCGCTGATTGGACTGTAGAGCAGTTTAAAACTGTTATCGCAAAAATGTATTCATGAGCTTTGTTCATACAAATTGCCGCATATGGAGTGAGAGAAATCCTAAACAGACCCTACAGACTCCATTGCATCCAGAAAAAAACAACTCGATTTACAAGCTGATGGCGACATTGGACCCTATTCTTCAAAAATCCGACTCCACTTTCGAAGAACATCCGTCAACAATATTTTATTTGGAAATATGGATAACATTGACAACAGAATGACACAGTGACCGCTACCATCAATTCTTTCGGTGATAAGTTGCTTTTCAGAAATGGACCTCCAATATCATGCAATTTGACACCTCTCGAAAGTGTTTCGAATAATAAAAAAATAGTTTGTTTAAAATGAAATTGTTTATTATTTTTTAAAATGTAATCATGACTTACTAAACCAGTTTTTTTTTCTTTTTTAAAAAAAAATGTCCTATGTATTTTAAATCATTTATTTAATGGCTTTCCGCTCTACCAGAAATACCAGAGGGTGATACTAACGTACATACATATTCCAGACCTCTTTTTTGCAAATACTTCTCCATTTTGTATTGTCTTGTGCCTCGGTTCTGGCTGATCAAGGCTCGAATCTGAGTTCCATAAATATATTATTAATTGCATCTAGCCAGGTGTTTCTTCATCTTCCTCTGTTTCCTGCTTCTCAAACTGGCTTTTGCAGACGGGCTTCTGACATTCTGGCAACATATCTAAACATTTTTACCTTCCTGCACTCGATTTTATTATCTAGTTAACGTAAGTATTTCATTTCCGCAGCTTGAACTCTGCTTTGGTTTTTTTTTGTTGTGAGGTCCCATGATTCGCATCCATAGGTGAGAGTTGGGACGTATGTGGAATTGCATACCGCACACTCTTACTTCTATTTTTCCAATGAAATTTTTGTTCGGCGATAAGGTTAGATTGGCAGTCACTGATCTGCGTTTCAGGTCCTCATCCGCTTTTCTGTCTTCACTTATAGTAACTCCTAAATAACAGAAATGCTGTACTTGCTCTAGAGATTTAGATCCTATCTGGATCTGGTTTCGTTTAGTTGGTGTCCGCTTTCCTCTGTTAAGCTATCTACGATACGTTGAAGAAATTCCGCAAAATTTACTCGTATTGCAACATCATGTGCGTACGCTTACATTGAGACTTCCAAAAGTTGTATGTTCCAATTTCCCAATCTCATTGAGGTGTATGATTCCTTGAATTGGTTTATTAGGCTATATGAAAAATGGAACTAATTGATCAATGAAAAATGCTGCAAAAGTTGGAGTACTAGTCCCGCCCGTTGTTGTTTAATTAATTTGTCCATGTAATATTCGGGATTATTGGCAACTCTTCCGCTGAGATCTACTAGTAGTATAGCATCTGTAGTTATGTCGTCAATTCTGTTATAGAGTTTCTCAAAAATGTGTTTTTTTTCTCTAGTTTTATCTACTGTTGGTGCATATGCATTCACTAAGGATATGTACTTATTTCCCTATTTAATTTTATTTTCTTTCATATTTTTGCGGTTTCCAAACCTCACACCAGTTTTAGCTCTATCTATCATCGATACTCCAAGTTATAGCAGGACAAAACCGTCATTATTGATTTCACATCCTTGTCCCTTTTTTTTCGTTCCAGGTGATGTGTTTAATGGTGGTCTCCTTTTCTTTCATCCAGGAGTTCAGTTTTTTTTCCATATTCAGTATTCGATAGTCCTATTTCGTGGCCAGTTCGATGATCTGTTTTTCATTCCATTATTACCCTTATGTCTTTAACCAAAACTTAATAAGAAGTATATTTCTGAATTGGCAGGAACCTCTTATTTGATACCCACATGATCGAAATGGAATAAAATAGCTCAGATCATCTTCCAGGAAATTTTAGTTAACAAATATTAAATTTAACAATCATTTCAGTTCTTAATACAATCAAACTCCTCTCAATACAAACTCAGTGAATAAAGTCGTTAGTTGAACTACGAAAACATTACAAAAACCTCCTATTATGCGTAATATCCGGGACAAGGGCGGATTTTGTGTTATTGTTAGTACACAATTTGCTATGACACTGTAAACAAATGTATATAATTACAGTTCACTTGAGTATTTGATATCAGTCTTAAGATCTCGACATTATGTTGCCTTTGTTTTCGACTTTAGTCTTTTCAAAAGTATTGAATAAAAATAAATAATTTAGTTAAAAATACAAAAGAAAAGTGAAAAAATTCGTTTAAAAAAGACATTTGACAACACTTACTAAATAAATACATATTTCTTCGACCGCCCAAAACTATGCATTGAAATTAAATGTACTTAGCTAAGACTACAACCACATGGTGATTCATACAACTGCGATAGATTTTTTTAACGACCTCCGTCTTCTTTTGAAAGTGGGAATACTTTTAGGGAAATTATATTCTGATTGAATGGGAAATTCTATTTCAGTAAGAAATGCCCAATTAGAAAATTTTTGAGATAAGTGAAAAACAAATATGAAAATGTTAATATATATTTATGAAAATCTAAAAAAAATAGTCATGATGAGTAGGTGTTGTGAACAAACATTACAAATTGAATTAGGTTTTTAAATTTCAAAAAATTATTACAAATGTTTCTTGAAAATAATAAAAAAGTTATGCCTTGATTTTTTTTTACTTTTTTACTCTTCACATAAAAAAAATTGGTGCCGTTCTGGCCCTTCACTTACAAAACTATTTAATTTGGCCGCTACACAAGTTTAACAATCGGAGATTGATTTAGGCAGGATCATTTAAGAATTTATAAACGAGTATACAAATTATGTAGTCAGTATTTTTTATTTTCGAAGTAAAAAATGCAATCACATCAATCAATGAAAACTGGCAGGTCCCTTTTGATAATCATATATTATCATAGATAGAATAATCGTGCAGTTCCGTTTTGCTTTAATTCGTTATGAGAGGTATTTGATTGTTGCTCAGTAATCTATTTGCCAGCACGATCCTCCCGTCTTGTTAATGCGGACATTATTCTTTGTTTGGATTGCGGAACCGATGTTGACAAATTCTTTCGTTATATTTGGTCTTGACATTTCTTGGGCAGTTTCAAGAATGAGTTTCATCTTGCAGGTGCCCTCATTCCGATTTTCCGAATTTAGGTTAGGTTATAAAGGGTGGTACATCCGAAGATGCACCTCCCTTTATATAGTTAAAAGTAGAGGTATAAAAGTAAAGATGAGTTAATGTTGAAAGATTATGTGAAACTCACAGGAGTACTTTTTTTTGTGTTAAGTCCACTCTCTTCTGTCTATTGGGTAACCGCATCTCCTGTCGTCCATTCATCTTATGCCCCTTATAAAACTAATTATGTTTTCAACACTTATCCTTGAGATGTCCCCTAGTTCAGCCAAAAATCTACCTTCTACACATTTTAGTCTGTGGCATTGCAGACTTGGTCAATGACAAAGAATGTGTTCTATTGTCTCCAATTCCTCCTCATCCTCGCAAATCCTGCAGAAGTCTGAAGATCAGTTATCCAATCTACTGATCCTCGTCCTAACTGAGTAGTGGCCTGTGATGACTCCTACTGTAATTCTGAGACTTCTCGATATATCTAACCTAGGCCACAAGGCTTTCGATACATTGTAACCCAGTCTCGAATGACCTGTTCTCGTATGTCTGAGCAGTGAAGACTCGTTGAGGCGAAAGATGCTTCTGGCTGCCTCACCCAATATAGAATCTTTGAGGTGGAGAAGGTGCAGAATGATGTCTAGTGCAGCCTTTGGTGTAGGGTTATATAGTTGCAAGCAAAGGTTGACTTTTCCATAAATGTAAACAGTCGATTTTTCGACTTTTATGGACTTACAAGTCGATTTAAGTCGACTTTTTTTGTTGACTGAACCACAAAATTAAAATGATCTCGAACATATCAAGCCCTTACCTTGAAAAAGACTTAAGAGCCATTTTTTCGAAACTCGTTTTTTAATTTTATTAAAATATTAAAATTTTATATTTACAAAGATATGGCACATTCAATTGTATCGTAAACGCTAACGCCTTTTGCTTGACCACAAAAAACCCTCTCCTGTAAAATTTTCTTTTTAAGAAAGAACTGAGTAAATCCCCGTATTTTTTTATTTAATTCTCTGTTGTAGTGTGTTGTATATATGTAGTTAATATATTAATATAAATTGGCAAAGTAATTGAATCCCTAGAGAAATTTGAACATTCGCCGCAGTCGTTTTTAAGGCAATGACAATGGTGTAACATTGCAAAAAAACATTATGTGTTTTAGAGCATGGTGATAAAATTGGACGTTAGTCGAATAAGCAACGATGTACTGGACGTAGTAAAATTAATGTATATTATCATATTTATGTTAATGTGTATCTATCATAAATTTTGCAATGTTTCCAATTAAACTAAAAAAGTCGATTTTCTCTACTTTTTCGTAAGCAAAAGTCGACTTAATTGTTTCCCATTTTTTTCAGAAAAATTCGATTAAACGACTTTTCGTGACTCGACTTATACAACCCTGTACTTCTCATGGCCCCCGTTATGCCTAATTCCGCACACCTCTGTACCTTTTATAGTTCTTTGTAGTAACTATCCACCCTTGTTACCTCCCACCACACTGTACAACCATATGTAAGAACCGGTCTTACTACCGCCGTGTATATCCACTACCCCTAGCCGAAGTCCCCAGTTCTTACCTATGGAGTTCCGTAGCTAGTTTGAGCTCCACTCCACCCAGCCACGGTAATCTGAATTTCTCTATCTTGTATCTTGTGGTAAAAAGTAGCAGTTCTGTTTTATTAGGGCTGACTCCGTTACTTTTTGCCTTTGACGATTGCTCCTCCAATGCCGCATTCATGACCTCACTGATGGTCGGGAGATATTTCCTGGATACCAGTATTACCACATCATCGGCGTAAGCCACAATCTTCCTACCTTTTTGGTCGAGTTCCCTGAGAATGGTATTCACCACTAGAAGCCACAGAAGTAGAGATGGAACTATTCGTTTGTGGTGTACCCCTGGTGGCCAACTTGAATTCCCTGAGCGTAGGCTAAAGTTGATAATTCTGCTGCCTAGCATGTTATCTATCCAGCCTACCAAGAAATTTTGATATTGTTGAAGGCTCCCTCCAAAACTGATTTTTTTCCATAAATTAAATCTCTAACTACAAAATTTCTTTCACATCACTGTCTTCTTTAACTGGAAAAATAAACTTATGCCTATTTTTATGTTAATGGCGTTACTTCTGCACGATGAACTAGGGCGTTAATGAGTTAGAATTTTGAGTTGTGACCCTTTTGTATTTAGGGTGCGATATATAGATATTGATGTGTTTCGTATTGTATTTTTTTCGATGCTACAAAAGTATTTTCTTGCCGATATTATTGCCTACTGTTCTTATTAGTTGTAATAATATAAAACATTATAGCCAAATACCGTTCATAATCGTCACAAGATGGCCTGAAGAATGTGAAATTTGATTGTCAAGATGCTGCATAGATTGTGATATGACGAAAATATGAAATTTTGATTAGATACAAAAGGCCTTTGCACTTTAAATATAGGGTTATCTACTTCGTGGTTTCAAAAGTATAGGACTGGAATTCGACATCTGTCAAACTAAGTTGTTAAACCAATTTTTTTTCGTTTCAGTTGAAACTCTGACATTGACGAAAATGGATCGCTTAACTATCACACAACGCGTAAAAATAATTAAAACCCACTACAAAAATGGTGATTCTGGCACAGCCACATATCGTGCTTTAAGAGGAGATTATGGTTTACATAATCGTCCAACTACGCAAGCAATTAGCAAAATTGGGAATACATTTGAAGAGACTGGAGCGGTTACAGGTATTGTAATGCCTGTGCATTATCGTTTCACTGTTTGGTGCGCTCTTTGGTGCGCTCTTTGCTTCGAAGGTGTGATTGGACCCGACGAGGGAACGACTGTCACCGTCAATTCGTAGCGTTATGGTCGTATGATAACCGATTTTTTTTGAAGAATACGACTTGGAGAATATTTGGTTTCAACAAGACGGTGCCACATGCCACACAACTCGAGCGAATATGCCTTTATTGCAAGAGACATTTCCTGGCCGCGTAATTTCTCGTCGTGGCGACATCAACTGGCTACCAAAATCATGCGATTTGACACCATTAGACTTTTTCTTGTGGGGCTACGCGAAAGACTGTGTTTATGCAGATAGACCTTATGAACCAACATTCGTCAAGTTAATTGGCTTCCAAGGATCGGGGAGGAGAACAACAAAAAAGTTAGATCGACTCTTTTGACATGTTCTCATTCAATAATTTCATTTCGTTTGCTTACAAATATACACCTTTGCCACTTTCTTTCTGAAATTTAAATGAGTCTCAACGCCAAACAATCGTAGACCCTTATTGGGTATAGTGCGCCTGTACGTCCTAGTTTATATTTTTCGAATAACACGTTGCGATTAAACGATATACCGCATTCAAAGATAACAGTTTGATATATGTATGTACATATAACATACAGTATGTACATGCCGATCTACATGGTTTCGTGAATTTATGAACAAACAATTACGCGGTTGTCGGTCGTGATTTAAACTGTTCCCACTGTGAACAAGTAAAACCAATTTTTATGACATCATGACCTGAAATTATCTAATACCCTCCGAATCCCCAAAAACAATGTGAACGTACATACATAGGAGTCTTGGGTACGAGTACGTTAGATCATCCAGTCCATCCGAACAAAGCGTGCGAGTGTTCATTAATTTTGCAACACAAAAGCCCAACAACGCCTGTAGCATCACTTAACTGTCAAAAGGTGGGGGTAACCACCACTGCCAGCAATTAGCCATGGTCTGGATAGATAACGCAACATGATTTAGCCGACAGCATCTGCGGCCTAATGCTGATCATTCCATTTCAGATGTTGGTGGTTTGTGGGCCTTCTTCTGGTGTCGTGATAAATGAGGGCTTTATTTGCTGTTAACTCTTACTTTGTATTGTGTGATTTGCCGTATCTTCTTCTACGAAGCCGGTATCGATGGGTGCTACTGATTTTACGTGATTTTTTGGGTTATTAAGTTATGGTTCAACCAATCTATTTCGACGTTACCTGTAGCGAATAAAAAAAAACCACAGCACGAGTAGGGGTTTTCCAAACAACACAAAAATACGCATGTCATCTAGGCCTATTTGGAAGTATCTAATTAAGTGAAAGCATACACAAATTATCTACATTTCTACGATTTCCATAAAAGTCGAAATCAATAGAGATTTGACTACAAACTCGTGTTTACGGTGTCAAAATTAAATAAACAACTATGAATGTTGTGTCGATTAAAGTCTAGACATATTATTTTTTAGTAATAGAAAACAATGTTGGCTTGTAAATTAATTAGCTTCAGCACATGATTTTAATACAATTCGATAATAAGGAAGTGTTAGTAACCTGACTGTGTTAGATCTGCTATCTGTTTTGAATTTTCCGACTTTTGTTTCCTGAAAAACCCGATTTTTTTGGCAACATTCTTCTATTAACATTATTAAAAGAAGTTTTGAAAGCACATCAACCCAAATACCGTAGTTCCGGTTTAGCTGCCTCTCACTTAAGTACCAATTTAAGATAATTGCCAACAATGTAAATTACTATTTTAAGTTCCATTGGTGACGTGCCAATTTTAGAAACCTAATATCAAGTTATGGAATGTTCGCTTACATTTAATTGTAAATCTTGCACTTAACAACAAATCAAAAGAAAACACAGCAACGTTTTTCTCCCTATAAATTTCATCCTGTTTCTCTTTTTATATTAAAAAAAATGAGGTTATATCAAAAATTGTTTTTCAATAAAAAGGACTTCGGATAATTGAACCTTCTTTCATTTAAACGAACTGAGTATGTACTTTTGAAATTGTTGTTTGAAACGGAGATGGAAACTTGTGGCACAACTATTAAAATACATGCATCTTCAATATAAATTAGCTTGGATGAAAATAGTCAATTATTTTCATTTGGTTGAGTTGTCATAAATGTGCTTGATTCATAATTTGCCCAAGGCTTCAGGATTGCTTCCAACTAATTGTAGTGGATTTAATAGAATTCATTATCATGATCTCATAATAAATTCTATTATTTATTGGTCTGTCAATTCTCCTCTATTATTGTGTATGTACTTTAATGAGTTGCATTGAAATGAGACCGCACAACATAATTTTTGTCGTCGTTATATTCATCATATTTCTCTTAAGCGGCTTTCGTATCATATAGCAACTTTGCATTAAAAATGTGTTTCACATAAAAGATTTTTCAATAAAGCGGATTTTCGTTACTGCGAAGTACAGTGTTTCCATGCACCCAGAACAATCGTTACGAATATTTATTTTCAATTCAACCGTTTTTTTTAATAAAAATGTATGCGCTTATCCGAACTCGACTGTACATACTTGAGCGACCTGTTAGCGGTTATCTGCAAAGTGGTGGCAGTTAATGCATTTTTCTTAAATAAATCTAAGATTACATTCCAACATACTCTTAAACAAAATGAATTTAATTATGTGTCATTTTTAGCTATGTGCCACTAAATTTATAACTTATACACGACGTTAAGTAATTCTAAAAAATATGAAATTTTTAAAAATAGTGAATGATTTTGATGAACTTTACTTGGGTTTAATACAGTATAATTCGCTTAGCTGCACTGAATTTCGGTGCACACATTTTTGTACAATTATCCCAAGTCTTTTACCATAAACAAGATGCAGTTATCCGTATTTTTTACCTGCACACATAAGGCAGTTACGCGGATTTTTTTCCCCCCGTTTTTTCTTGCACAATTGCCCTCAAGATTAATTCTTTTACGTTGTTTGCACGGACTTTATAATTCTTAACTTTTTTTTACACATTGACAAAGTCAAAAATGTTTTACATTTCTATTTGTTTTCATGATGTGATTTCATCGATTACTACTCTGTCCACACTTAGTTCGTACTCCTGAACAATTTTTAATATGTAATTTAAGTTGCTGTTTTTGTAATTTTTTTTGTTTTGCTATTAGTTCTAAGAAATACAAATTTTAGCTTTAAGGATACAATAAACTTTGTCTCAAAAACTATTAAATAAACATAAAAGCAGAAATTAAAAATATTTGAAAACGTCCAGGCGTACGAACTTATTGTTGGCGTGGTAGTACTTACAATAAACATATGATTATAAGATACCGATTTTGAAAGTGTTGGTAAACGAATTTTGTTCTATAGGAAATATAATTGTAAAACACAATCATAGCGGCTGCTAGGACGAATCTAAATGCAGTTAAATGACATAATTTCATACAAATTCTGCAATAAAATGGAGCCATAACGAGTTTAAGTGCTCTTATCTGGAATGTGATGCAAAGCGAAGGGGCAGCTAAGCGAATTTTACTGTAGTTTAAAGAGTAGGTTTCAGTAACAGCCATGAAAAGGACTGTGTACATTTTTATGTAGAACTTTCAAATTAAGTATTAAAAAATTTTGATTTTGCACTTAACTCTTGCAAATCATAAAATTAACCCAAGGATCGTTATGAGGAAACAAAATAAGTCTTTTATGGAAATTCTAAAGAATATTCCAATTTTATTGCTGCAAACGAAACCAATTATTATATTCCGAATACAGGGAGTTAAATACAATACTAGAGTTGGCGGAATGTGGGTGCAACAGGATGGTGCCATTTTTCACACAGCAATAGAAACACTAGATCTTTTGAAAGCAAAGTTTGAAAATCGCATTATTTCTCGTAGTGGAGGAGTAAATTGCCTACCAAGTTCGTGCGATTTGACACCTTTAGATATTTTGGACGACCGTGGTGTGGCAGGTAGTTTGTGCCACTATCAAACATTTTTAGCGGCTGTTTTCACCCCGTAAATGTTGGCGACTTTACGATTAAGAGAATAATTAGCCGCTTAAACAGTAGGTCCCGGTCAGTGAGTATACAAATTACATCATACATAGCTCACTGATTCGTCTGTTCCTTCATGAAATGTTAAGGGAATCGGATTTTTTTTCGAGATATTCCCCTAATGGAATCCTAGCCCAATATTCTTAATTTGCACTAAAATCTTACTTGAAAAAATAAGTACTATTCGTAGTTAGTTATTCTTAAAACAAGTATAAATGGTATTGTTTTAAAATCAAGTACAAAAATTCTTATAAAAAGAATAAAATACTTGATTTATTTGCTTGTCGTTTTTCGGATAATGCACTAGTAAGCAGTAGTTGTCGTTTAATTACAGAAGACTATAGCACATAATAAACTTATGATTGGAGAAGAAATCAATGAAAATGGGGGCAGATATATTTAAGTGTACTTAAATATTTATTAGGAAAATGAACCCCAATTTGAAGTGAGGCAAGAGAAAAAATTAGTAGAAATTTGTTTAGAGAAAAATGATGCCGGAAAAAACTGTACTCTCTTTAAATCCATTTCGAACTCATCCCATTATGAATTTTATATTCTTACAACAAGAATATTTTGATATCAATTTAATCAAACTTTTCCTTAAATCAATCCCAGTTTCCGATAATTTCAAGTATTTAAATTAAATTATTCCAAGCGGTCTACAGATAAGTCCATTTCAAACTTATTCCTGTCCTCTTATTAGATCAAATCTATCCTAAAAATCAAGCCCATTCGGACCCAACTATGAATAAAATTAAGAATTCTACATAAATCAAGTATTTTAAACATGCTTTACGGAAAACCGTACTTATCATACTTTTGACACCGCTACGGATTTTGTTTACCAGTGTATTGAGTAGTAATAAAGCCAAGTTTCGTAGTTCACTGGAAATTTAAGTAATTTTTAAAATTTAATTGGTTAAAATATTTTGATGTAGAAAATAGAAGTTTTCGTAACGAATCGACACAACTATTTCATTTCAGTAAGTACAGAATTTGGGCAAGATCGCGCAGGTCGTATTGATATTATTACCCGATTTCTAAGGGAGGTGGAATGGTATATTTGTATGGGGGGTACCAGAAGGGGACAAACTAGGAGAACTTTGTATATTTACAGCTTTAGAAAATACGGAATTTGGGTCAGATTGAGCGTAGTAATATTATTACATAATAAGTTTTTAAAAAAAATATTAACACATGCCAATGGATTGGTGAACCTAATTTGGCGCTCAACGCACAAAATAAAGCAGTGTACCGATGATGACCTTACTGATGCTGAAGAAACCGGTGACGTGGTACTCAATATTAAGTTACATCGGAGAAGACTATATCAACGTTCAATATTTGGCTTGTGTGACTGATTGACTGACTGATTCATCACTGTCCTGGCCAAACGGCTGAAGCTAGAATCATAAAATGTGGGGACTATGTAGCCCTTGCATCCTAGAAATATGCTAAGAACGGATTTTTGGAAATTCGGATTGAGAGCGGATACAAATGGGTGAAAACGGATAAAATGAGTCCCCAAAATTCGCAAAAATACAAAAACTTCAAATATTGTTTTTTTTTTGGAAAATTGGTCCACGGCTAGGATTGGCAATAAAAGGAGAAAATGAGTTGGACAAAAAAGGGGGAAAAATGAAAAAAAGAGGTACACAAATTTTTGTAAAAACATGTGGATAATAGTTAGATAAGGGACGAACAGGTGGCCAAAACGTACCGAAACTGGATAAAAAAGGTACTAAAGGGGAAAAAATAAAAATGTGTGAAAAAAAACTGTAATCCACAGGAATGGGCCCAAAATTGGATGTAATGGAAAAGGGGCCAAAACTGGTATAATATAAATTAGAAATAATCTACAACAGGTGGAAATGATTTTTCGAAATTCGGATAGGAAGAGGATACAAATGGTAAAACGGGAAAACCCTTCGAACTACCCAAAAATACATACAAATCAAATATTGTGATTTTTGTTGGAAAATTAGTCCATAACTACGCTTTGCTACAACAGCTGAAAAAGGGTATCAGAACGTACGAAAACGGCGAAACTCAAAAAAGTGTGAACATATATTTCAAATTAATATCTACAGACAAAAACTTGAAAAAGGCGATAAAGTTTCGGAGTCGGTATAAAACATTTTTTTGTAAACCAATGCAATTAAAAAATTATTTGTGTTTTACTGGGAAGGAAAATGTACGCTTACGAAGTAGCGGGCATTTGCTAGTTCCACATAAAATATGTATCTACTGTTATACGAATACGTTAAACTGAAGTGTTTTGAATTGAAATATTTAACTTAGATTCTAAACAGATGTATGTGCCTTTTATTTTGTATGGGAAATTAATACTCGGTACTTGTGACAACCTCGAAAATTTCACCGGTTTTCATTACGTGCAAGAATCGAGTCTACCGTATTATTATATTATATTTGCTAAGGGTATACACAAAATATAACCTACAAGTAATTTTAAAAATATTTCCCCAAGAAACCATGGGTCGAAAAATACCTAAAATCTAAATCCCTAAAGAGAAAAAGATCAACAACAAAATGAAAACTACGTAAACTTCTATGAAAATAAATATTTATGTCACAAAATATAATCTACAAGTAATTTTAAAAATATTTCCCCAAGAAACCATGGGTCGAAAAATACCTAAAATCTAAATCCCTAAAGAGAAAAAGATCAACAACAAAATGAAAACTACGTAAACTTCTATGAAAATAAATATTTATGTCACATTCTACAAAAGAAAAAAAGTTTCAGAACTGAATTCTTGCTAAAAAATTAATAAACACCGATGCA
Source organism: Hydrotaea cyrtoneurina (assembly GCA_958296145.1). NCBI lineage: Eukaryota > Metazoa > Arthropoda > Insecta > Diptera > Muscidae > Hydrotaea > Hydrotaea cyrtoneurina. Next base: position 54,451,855 of record OY282515.1, on the reverse strand, counting down.
CATTGGTTTCATCAGCCAAAAGTTTGTAACTTTTGAATTAGTAAACATTTTTCAGTTCTGTAAAAAAACTTGTTGTAAGCTTGGAGTGAGGGATTATTTGAATGTGTTAATATTAAAAACCAGACAATTGGTTATATTTTCAAAATATTTTCGTATTTGAAGATTTTGAGGGAGACCTGTTTTTATAATTTTTGTTCTACTTCTTTTACAAATGTATATATCTAAAAAATACTATATTGAAATTAAAAAAAATATTTAATACCTAGATGACCCATGTGTCAGGGAAATTGTCTTTAGTAGTTTTTCAAAAGTGATTTCTTCTGTTTAAAGTCGTGTACTTTTGACTTTCGTACGACGCCGTATTTTAGTAGCTACCACTAAGCCAAGTGCATAACCTTTAAGCGAGCTAAAATGAACAAAACGATGAGATTTATGAGATCACATGCAAAGCCAACAACGAACTTGTGTGTGATCTTGCATATATTATACACATACATACATTGAAACAACAAAAATAACGTTACAAATATTAATCGTAGAGCATAGGAATGAATTCGAAGAGGAATCAAGAAATAACTGCGTTATCGGTGCATAACATTAACACACAATTCAGACTTTGACAGCTTAAAAAGATTAGATAAAGTAAACAAAGGGAGCAGCTTAAAAACCCCAGCACTCGTGACAGAACTCTTTCGTGCAAGGCAGTCAAAACTCAAACAATGGAGTTCTTAGCAAATCAAAATTTTATGGTCCAGAATCCATTTCCATTGGTCAAAAGACTGTAACATTTGATCAAGTAAACATTTAGGAGTTCTGTTAAAAATTGTTTGAACTAATTATTGTTTAAGGTGAAATTTTGAAATAGAACAGTCCTGTTTTATCACTGAAAGGAATTTCTATTAATAAATGCAATACCCAGTCCTGTTTTATCACTGAAAGGTATATCTATTGAAAAATTCAATACCATATACCCAAAAAATGTTTTATTGATTAAAAACCAAAGGCGTTTTGTGAAAAAATAACTAAAATTCGACGGAATTGTTGCAAATTATGTACGAGTATAATTAAAAAAAAGTCAGTTAACTTTCAGTTATAAGAGTCCTGTGTCTAGACAATATGGTGTTCACGTTTCTGGATCGTTCATATTTTACAATGTTCACGTCACCGAAAGTTGAATGTGTTTAAAAAGAAATCATTTGAAATGAGATACAGTTTGACAAAGTCGAAAAATCAAATTATATGTTTTTAAATTTCAATATCTGGCAAAGTTGAATTTGCTATTAATATTACGTATTTGTGTATAAGCATAGCTTGTTTGGGAAAACAGAAAATAAACTTATTAAATTCAACAATTTGTTAAAATATCCATTTTTTTCAGCGTGTATGAACGTCAAAATTTTAAACAAAAAGTAGTCAAATTTCGAAATATTTCTAAAATTTGTCCAATTGTCCGATTTATAATGTTGATAATTTAAAATATTCGGTCACTCCTTTATTACAACCAATTTATACAGAACTCAAAAATGTTTACTAGATCAATAGTTACAGACTTTTCACCGATGGGAATCGTTTCTGGACCACAGCACCCTGAAAAATCCGTCATTTTAAAATGTTTGTACAGAAGTAAAACTCGTGTTTGGAGCTAGTAGCAAGTAAAGCCTATTTCCTTCTACACAAAGCTGATTTGTATGTAAATATTAGGGTTGTAACGAAATTCATTATTTTATTATTCGCTCTCGCATTCGCATTCGCAAAAAACTGAAAATTTATTGATTGGATATTAGACTCCTCTAGAAACTGAACTCAATCTGAAATTATAAGGTTTGCCAAGAATTTATTCCTTATGTACCCAAATATGGAATGTTCAACTTTGAAGTTAACTTTAATATATTTTACCATGAGACTGAATTTTCTGTGAATTGAATTAAAATTTTTTGTTAAATTTTTGTTACTTTGAAATAAATTTTTGTTACTTTGAAATAAATATTACTGGAAATAAGTACTGCATAATTGACTCTGACATTCCCAAAGATTTTCGCATTCGTTAAACGATTCCTTGTAATATTTACATTAGCTAAAAGTAATTTTGGCTTTCGCATTCGCTTTCGCATCCGCATTCGCTAAAAAAAATTTTTACCTTTCGCATCCGCATTCGCTAAGAAAAATTTTTACTATTCGCTTTCGCATTCGCTTTCGCTAAACACACATTCGTTACATCCCTAGTGAATATAACTCATTTGCTATTAATATCACTTATTCGGATATACGCAATAGCGTGTTTGACAAAAACCACGCAATGAACGTGTTAAAATCTACAAAGTAAAATATTTGCGTTCAAATATTTCAGTATTTGGATCTCTGTACTTTTCAGGAGAGTAGTAATAACCAAGAGAATAATTTAAATTCACAGAGAGAGAGAGAACACAAAAAAAGAGTAACACCACATTTTATACACACAATGTGTATTACACATGCATACACATGAGAATGTGTGAAGTTTTGTCAATGCTTGTACATCAGCGATGCAAAAGATGATAAAATTGTACTTTTTTGGTACATTTTCGTGATCGAAAGTACCATGATACAGCACTTTTAGGCCTAATTTAATACTATTTACAAATAACCGTTTTTACAAAAATGTACGTAATTTGAAGAAATGCTTTGAAAATTGAAAATTTATATATTGTGGAATGGAGAGTAAAGATGTTCCAATAATATGTCGTTAATGACGCATTAAGTGACGTGCTATGTGAGAATCTCAGGTAAAAAATATATACATACATATATATTTAATATTTATCACCTATAAACAAGTTAATGTTTGTGGTATGGAAAAATATATATATGTTTCATGCTAATTTGTTTGCTAAAATTTGTTAAAATTACCATTTTTTTCAGCGTGCATATCGAAAATATTCACATTGCTTTGGAAACTATTTTATTGAATTGGAAAATTTTCATTTTCTTGTTTTCTTTAAAACATTTTGACCGTAATTGTTCATAATGCACATAAAAATATTTTTTTTTCACATTTGGAAATTTTAAAAAAATGTTTGCTCATAGTTTTTATCTAAAATTTGCTATAAACAACAGTTGCTGCTAACGTTTAGGGGGTTTCCTTGAATTCACCGATGTCAAAGTTTTGACACTTTCCAAACTTAAAATTCTTTTAAATCAAAAATGGACATTTTTGAAATAGTTACTACAATCAAACTATATATATTGGGGCAGTCTTGTTAGTGACATCGTCCAGTAAACTCATATTGTGATCAATGTCTTGTTTGTTTGTATACCGTTATTCACTGCTTGTTTACATTCAGTTTAGTCCCATAGTTTTTTCGTCATTATTTTGAATCTATTTTTGCCATTAAAGTCTAGCTAATTGAAATAAAATTCCACATGGATCTTCGGTCACATTATAGGGAGACAAAAACGTAAAGTTTTCTGGTCGTTTACATCGGCTAATCAAATAGATGCGCACTTTAACAGCTGTAGTGTTGATTGAGCTGGCGTTGAAATTGAATTGAAATCTACGTTATTCAGATATTTTACATTTATTTTATAAAAGAAGTGGAAGTATGTGTGGAAGAAATTATTACTAAAAGTACTTCTCCAAGTGATGATTTGCTGAGATTCAACAGAATATAAGTTAATAATATAGTGTTGATGTTGTTTGGAAAAATCAAATCCTGAAAAGGCCTATGCTAAGTCTAAAATGTAAATTATACAGGAGTGTGTTGAATTCACTCGATTGTTTCGGTATTTATATCAGATGTTGTTTGGAAAAATCAAATCCTTATTTTAAGAACATTTGAGCTTGAATTTCCATCAACGAGCGTTCATGTATAATTCGATAACCCAACACGTTACAATTGTTCACGAACGTTGATGATTTGATACAGAATTCTTGACAGACCGCATCTTTACTACAAATATTATAATTAATATAAAGTTTTCCGTTTTAAGTAATTCACTTTGTAAAATCTTTTTTTAATTTTTCGCTTCGATGAATTCTACTTTTCGATTATTGCTGTAAGTTTATCAATTCTATATGAGTTTCCCAGAATACACAGCACAGAATTAAATGTTGTAGTGTTATCGCCATGACGGTCACAATAAGAATATTTCAAATTACCAAAAAAAAATAGTTCTTACATTGCAATTGTAAACTTACAGGGTTTCTACTAACATAAAATTGTAATTACAGGTTGCCTTTTTGGTATCAGTTGGTTTGGTACCAGATTTTTTTCCGAAATATTTCGTTTTCCAATCTCTATGCGCAGTTTTGTCCCCAACACTATACTCTCACCTATGTTCCAAATTTTGTACCCAGAAAAGAATCGAAAATTACCTCATATACTGATGATAAATATGTTCTATTGTTCCATAATAAATGTTAATACATTATAATTCTACAGTCCTTGCCTACAACCTATTTTTACTGAACTCAACAATGGGTTCTAAATCAAGAAGACTTTTGTCCAATGTTATTTAATTCTAAACCACTGTGACAACTGATAACCTAAACCTCAATGGCATGCGCATTCAATCATTTGAAGCAACATGTCACACATCCTTAAATTCAAGTTTCCAGAAACTGGGCAATACATTTTCGAAATGAAAATAGTTCGGAATTGAATAAAGTACATAGAAGTGCGAATCACATATGCATGCACAGTGTACACTTTTATATACTTGAACTCGACCATAGTTTCACATTTTTTACGACAATTTTTTAATTACGACATTCGCAGAAATGAAACAATTTATAAAAATCATTTTTGTTTGGCATTAATCATTCTCTTGCTTGCGAAAATATAATCGTAATCTTGAGAGTGACTCGCGACGACTGATGCTCTACTCCAAAGACCGAAGACGGCAAACATTGAGCACCGATAAAATGGGCAAATACCCCATTTGGCATCAATGGGGCTGTATTATGTGTTTGCGACTTCCCCCTCCATATCACGACTGAAGTGAAACTTTGCAAATAAGTTAATTAATGCAAAACCAAAGCAAACACTCTGACGAACGACCGCAAAGCCATCGTGCTTTGTTTGTGCCTTTTATGGCCAACAAAAATAAAGTAACAAATCAACCAACAGCGACAAACAACGAAGCCATCTCTGATGCTCAGATAAAACAAACAAAACCCCAACAACAATGCAGCCAAAAACGCGGAGTGGCGACCTTCGCTGGCTGATACAACAAGTCAAGACGGGCAATAATTGTCAAATCTAACAAAAACACGCCAATAAAATATATGCGTTTTATTACAATCTGAATGCTGACCGAGAGACAATGTAAAGAAACCAACAATAGGACGATCGATAAATAAATAATGCCCATATGACAACAATTCCATTTCGAACTCAACTTCTTTGTCACTAAACTTCCGGTCTTTTTGTCATAGCCCCCCCTCTAGCCATTTGTGCGAGTAACAATAGACGATGACAAAGACATCATTGTCGCCATCTCACCCACAATTGAAACCAGTTTTGACAAGTTTCCAATTGAACAACATGAAATTGTAAGGGATTTTTTCTGTTTCTTCATTCTGACGAAGTATCTGTTCCTGATGCTAGACAATTGAGTGTAAGTATCCGAAAATTGTGGAAATCTAATTGAGAATTCGGTTTATGATTAAGTATTTGTAGGTCGTTTGTAAATGGAAATGAGAAACATTTCTCCTCTCATGGACTGAAACATCTTATGAAACAATTAAAATGTTTCGAAATTACTTTTTTCAGTAATTTTCTGCTTAGTCTTCTCATCCATATATTCTTCAATAACGAATGGTCACTTCGGTCCTGATTTGTTTGGAATAGATCAGCATGAAATTAAATTTCCGTTTTAAATAGGAGTAGGTATTTATATTGGGATATGTACTGTCGAATCCGCTTAATTGAAAACGGAAAAATACAGTGCATTTGTTTCATAAGTCCACAGTTTTCAATAATTCGAAGTTCGGATAATTTAAATATGTTTCATTTAACCGAAATTTGTTTGTTTTACATGCAAAGAATAGAGCCGGCACTAAATTTACGTTGGGATGCGTCCCAATTTCGGCTCTTAATGTGTTATGTGAAATAAGTTACTTAAGCGGAGTTGATATTATTAAAATTCGATTTATTTGAGAGTAATTTTGATTCCTATTAAGCGATTTTTTAATTAAGCGGAGTTTCCAATAAGAAGAGTGAAATGTGAGAATAAAACGATTTTAAAATTTGGTTCAATTGAAAGGGGTTTTCAATTATCAGGTTTTTAATTAAGCGGACTTGACTCTATACATATTACATAATACGATTCATCTATACTTAATATTATACTTTGCGCTAAATATAACAGAGATTGCACCAAATATATGTTACCTAAAACTGTAGGACCGCATACAGCCACATGACGGACCATATCAGGTCGGGTATTATTCTCGTCGTTACAAGCAGACTCACCGATACAAATAAAAGTAATGTTAAACTCCTGAAATATTTCATTATACCAATCGCTCTGTAATATGGCATGGGTTAATATTTTCTACTTATTGCATATGGGCTAAATGGCCACACCCCTTCGAGTACCTCTCACACAAATGATATTTTCCGCCCACTTTAGAAATCGTGTAATAATATTACTACGGCCATCGCGATCTTGACCAAATTCTGTACTTAGAAAAGCTATAACTTGATAACGATTTGGAGAAAAATGGAATATGAGACTTGTATGTTTTTACTTAGGGTGAGGGTATATATAAGTCGGTTTATCCAACTGAAACAGTCTCACTTGTTGAAAAGTTGAATTCAGGAAGACACAATTCGAAGATTACATGGCAGCTGGACTGGGCCCGCATGTTGAGAAAAAATAGTAAATATCAGCATGCTTCCCATTTGAATTTGGGAAAATTTTCTTACGAAATACTGGTCTTTTTAGAGCAATTTTTCATTTTGGGCGATTTTTCGTACTGCAAAACCAATTACTCTTGCTGGTACTCTTATGCTAAACTCATTAACATGTAAACCACTTTTTAAACGATTTTTAATTTTCTTAAAAAATTGCATCAGTTATTTCTTTAATTTTTCTAGAAAAAAGCTTCTATTCTCAATATAAAAATGCCTCTTTACAGCGATAGGTTAAAGTAGAGCATATATTGTATGTAGAGCTATGCGATATTAAGCTTACTTACTTAGGTTGGCTCTGTTAGTTACTTAGGTTGGCTCCGTTGCAAGCATAATTGTTGTCTTGTCAATCAGACCCATCTTCGCCGATTCCTTTTCGCTCTGTCCTTCCGGAGATTTCAATGTCGTTTTATGCGCAGACATGGTGACTGTTTTTCATGAGCCTTTTCCAGGATTTGGCGTATTGAAAAGATTTGGTCGATTGTGGATCTATTCGGCCTGAAGACATACTGATAGGGCTGGATCAGTTCGTCGAGATTTAACTTCAGTCTTTCACACAATATACTTGAAAGAATCTTATATATGAATGACAGCGATTGCTGTCACCCGCAAAGGGTGATCTCTGAGATCTTGTGATTTAACACCTTGCGACTTCCTCCTTTGGGGCCACGTGAAAGATAAGGTCTACGACAACAGCGTCGATTCAAGACCTCAAAGCCACTTTGCGATTTGGTCATGGACAATTTTATGAAAAGGATATGGTCCTGTAAGCTTGGTCGTGGTGGCCATGTTGTTTCTCATAATTAACGGCATACCTTCCTCCTTACTATGAAATAAACATCCGATCTTTTATCTCAACAACTTCTATTTTTCTTCGAATATCACAAAAACACCTCTTGTTGGAGAACCCTATATAAAACCTGGCGATGTGGGGTAATGATCTGGGGGTGCATGGCGGCTTCAAGTGTGGGCAAGTTGGCATTTATTGATGGACAATGGATCATCGAATATACATTGACCTTCGGAAGGGCAAATTACGACCCAGCGCAGAAAAGTTAGCTTTCAGTTCTTTCAAGACAGCTATAACAAACATTCTGCAGAGAATACAAAGCTTTGGCTTTTATATACCTGTCCAAAAATAATAAAAACTCATTGAAAACCGGAAAAATCGAATAAAATTAAAAATGAACAAACGTCCAAAAAAATGTTGGTTAATTTTCATAGTGAAAAAAAGCGCAATAGCCCAAATAGTTATGAACAAAGGCCCAAACAGAAAAGTGAACAATCGCCCAAAACATTGGCCATGATTCGTATAGCCATGATTTTTCAATATGCAATATCACCCCAAACCAAAATGTGAAAAAACTCCCCAAATAAAAATGGAAAAAACCCCAAATAAAAATAAAAAATCATATATTTTTTTAAATAATATTTTGGGGTTACGACCCCAAACAAATTATCACAAGTGCTCGACATTTATGTTTTTTTCCATACATAAATTCAAACTCCAAATTTTGCATTTTTGTTCTTGTGACGTGTGAAGCCAGAGAGAAAAGTAGTAATGCATTTGGATAGTTAAGGTTAATGAGCAAAAATTCACGTTTCATCAAAAATCAGCAAAAAGAAACCACACCTAAAAATTAATTTTGGGCAATTGTACATTTCTTGGAAAATGGCCGATGATTCATAATGAGAAATCGCCCAACATTGTTAGCACTTTTTTGGGCGATTTTTCCTTGAGCGATTATTCACATAGCTGGACGCATAAACTATCCATTTGCCGCTGTTATTTGTTACACTCATCTAACTATGTAAGTTAATTCGTCGATTGTGGGAATGGAAATTTATCGTTGCGTGTATAATTTTTGCTGATTAGAATTTGGGGTTTCTTGTTCAAATCAATACTTCGTCTGATATGACCTTGCAAATTGTACATATGAACTTACCAATATCGTTAATCGACTGGTAAATCGTTCCGATTTCCAATGTCATGACGCAGAGTTTTCCCACGAAATTTCAACTGCGAAAATTGTTTATTAAACGCAAATAAACAATTTTCCAATTATCAGATTAGTTTGCCTTTCTAAAATGAGGTAATGATTATCAAATTATTTGCGCTGTTAAGCTCTTTTTCACTATCGACAAATTCTCATGAATAAATTAAGTTTATTTCAAAAGCACAACATTTGCAAAAAGGCTCAAATGTAGGCATTTTCTATTGTGTAAGTTGCCTAGGCATGGTTGAAATTGTAATTAATAATAGATTCAGTAGTTACAATAAGCTATCTTTCGAAATTTCACTCAGTTATCAATTAAATTCATCCATGTGTCATTAAAATACCAAAATGATGACGATCACAATAGTTCTCCTTCTAATCGAGTTTCGAACCGATTCTTCACTTCCACGACAATACTTGTATAGCATCAAACATCGCTGCTGCCAGCTATGGATGTTTGTAGAACAACACAGTGGGGTATTTTGAGAAAAAAAATATTATTTTCTTCAAAAACGAACAAGACCAACAACAGTTTGAAAGTGATTAAGTTGGTGCTGGTCGAAAACAAATTAATAAAACAAGTTTAGAATATTCTTTTTAAATTTGTTGTTTTTTTAGGTACAAAAATACGTTTTTTAAAAAAAAACATATTTTTTTAATGTTTTCCCTTTGCTGGTTAACCATTCAGCTGCCACACTTCTTCATCGGTACCCATTTGTCAGCTTCCGAAACGGATCCGTATACCTTGCTAGCAATCAAAGCAAACACAATGCTTGAAACCTTTACAAACATTTAGATTTTTGCAAAAATAATCAATGAACTCGAACTCGACTAACAGAAACGAATATAGGCCAACAATACATAAACAAAATCAAATAATTACCCTTAATTTGGTGTAATGCATTGTTGGATATTATAGTCAAAATAATAAAGATACATCCGACGAAAATGGCAAGTGCAAATATTTTCAAATTATGGGCTCCGAAATCCCTTGGCATATGTTTGTCTGGGCATCAGATCGGTACGATAAGAGCTACAGAAGCCATATTTACTCCATAGGTTCGGTTGATGGCCGATTAGGTTTATATTTAGTTTAGACTCGGTAATGATGGCAAACGTCACTGGAAAGTACAAAGGAGATCACATTCTGTCACCTGAAATTCCCATAATATCGAAAGATGCGCCAATCCAATTCAAGCGATTACAGTTTCCATGAAATCAGTCTATGCAAATCTGCGGTTGGGATTTACAACATTCATGTTTGTCATATCGAAAGCTTTCTGTAGCGTATTCTCGCGTTGTCAAACTCAACGATTTATTTGTTTTTGAGATACATCAGCTATAGAACAACGCATTTCATTACAAATATTTTCATTAGAAGTATTTTATTTACCTACATTGAAACATTCAATTTTAGAAATCAAACATACATTTTTTTTATTAAAAAAAAATAATTCTCGGCAAAACAACGTTTGCTTGGTTAGCTAGTAAAATATATGTTTCTAACAAAAAAAATACTAATACCTCATATAACATATATAATTCTTTCGCTGTACATCGCAATGATCCAATTTCTTATCAAGATACTTCATATCATCACACTTTGCATATAATTTGCGATTATTCAATATCACATTCTGTGACCAATGCAGATTTAAATATTAATACAGTTTTTGGTTTCCGCAAAACAGATTTTCATAAATTAAATACATACTCTCTTCTCAGATATAAATTGTTTCGAAATTATAGATTCGAAATCTTGATATCTTTTTTGTACTATTTAGCGATCCTAGAATCTGCGAAAACAACTAAAATGTGAACAATTTCAAATGTATTGTTTGTTCAAAATCACCCACTGTGAATTGTTCAAAATCAAATGAGATGACACGAGTGTTGCTGTTGTTTTAAACAATAATCGAAACAGCTGACTTGTTGTTAACAACAAATCAAAAACAAAAACAAATGAAAACCGGCATTTATGCTTAAGCTACTCATAGCGAATCAAAAAACAATTTTACCCAGTGCGAACATCAAACAAGTGGCGTGGAGGGTTATTGTGTACATTAGAGTGTGTCGAGGAAAAAGTGTTGCCCCGAAAAAAATGTGAAAAAAATGTTAATACATTTTCATAAAAATCTAAAAAAAAAAGTCATGATGAGTAGGTGTTGTGGACAAACATTACAAATTCAATTATAAATGAACAACACCACTACCATTCGTCCGTCATTTTTCAAAGAATTTTGTATTTATTATCTTCTTCTCCTGTATTAGTTCACAATGAATGATATTTGTGTACACTTGGCACCATTTATTATTCGCATTTTCTTATTTTTTATGCTGGCAATGCCGTGCCAACTTAAGAAACAAACTTAAGCAGTAATTTCTATCCGCGCCTAATATCGCTTAGATGTCCATACAAATTAAGCGATTGTCTAAGCTAGCAGTGTAACGAAAACACGCCTTTTATATGGTCTGGACAAAGTGTTGTTCCTATAAATCCGTCTACAGATAATGGTCTGGTCAAAGTTTTGTTCCTATAAATCTGTCTCCAGATAAATTAATTTTATTGTGTATTGTGGAGTTGTAAACAGGTGAGGAAGTAAACTGACTTATATGTACCTCACCTTCAGTAAAAACATTCTAGTCTCATATTCCAAAGTATCCAAAAGTCAAAAGTGGGCGTGGTAACGATCTTCGGATTTTAAATGTCACAATAACAACAGGAAAAAATCATATTCCACGTTTTCCAAAGTGGCCGTAGTATACATTCTTAAAGAGAAAATTCTATTATTTTGATATTTGCTTAGTTTTTGTATTTAAAGTCTCTGCTAGTTTGGTTATGTTGAGTGAATTATTTAAAAATTGTTTCCATTTGGGTTTGCACATAGAATAATCGAATATTCATCAGAATAATCAGAAATAAATCACGTATAACTTTTTTTTATTCCCATTGAGTGGCCCAATCGAATGTACATGTGTACACATGTATAGGTGTATGTATGCAGGTACTCAACAGATACACGGGCTCGTAGTGCTGCACATGTGCTGCGACCGGGCCTTCTCTAAACCTGTATGAGTAGCACTGTGTGAGATTTTTCAAGTCGTCTCTAGTTCGGTCTCTATTTCGCTGTAGTGGTAGTAGTGGCATTCGGTGGAGAAAAACGTTTGAGCCATGGCTCAAACACTCGGCCAACAAAAGCTGACGCATTCAGTTTTATTTGAAGATCGGTACGGCACGGTACGAGTCCGCGGCTAATACTTGTATGTTTTGTGTTATATTTTGCCTTTAACAATTTTATACGAAACAATTCGAATTTGCATTTTCTTGTGGTTATTTTTGTTTTATCGCCTATTTCGGTGTTTATTTCCATTTCCTATTGTTTTACTTTTATTCGGTGATTTTAAGTTTTTTTTGCTTCTAGGGGTAGAGTGACAGCATTGCTAGTGCTAGTGTATGCGTGTGGGCATTTTGTGTGGCTGTCTGTCGATGTTACGGTTTTCGAAAGTTAACGTGTCCGGACTTTAAAATCGCGCGCCGTTTTATCAGTTGCAAACGATTAATTTTAATTTTACCACTTTTTCTTTAATCGTTTCAATTTAGAAAAATATACAAAGAAATAGAGGTAAAACCCACACACCAAACAAAAAAAAAACGATTGTTCAAAAATTTAATAGAGATCAAACAAAAAAGGTCGTAAAATCCCAAAAAGTACATGCCAAAAAAAGATAACAATTGTTTCAAGGGGAAACAACACCTGAAAACGTGCTTAATTTACAGATATCATCAGCAACAACAAAAACAACAACAGCAACAAAGCATTTGCCCCCTCATTAGCATTCAATGAATTAAGATTTACTGCTTCTTTTGCTGCAAAAACCAGGTGAGTTAAAGGTTCATTTCATTCCCCCGGAATGCGTAATTACTGACATGGCCCAGATCTGCCTGCATATATTTCTACTTGGATAGTTTACGAATGTGCCCTGGTGCCTGTGACGTTCATTTTCGATGTCATTGTCGATAGGGCGGCGGGACGGCCAGGCCAGACCGGGCCGGCAGTTTAGTCGCCTGCCAAAGAATTGTGCCACTAAGTATCAGGAAATGTTGAAGTGATGTGTGTGCAGTAACATTTATTCTTATCTGGCGTATGGCAACAAAATAAAACGCAGAGCAGATTAATTAACCAGTTTCTAAAGCGAGCGATTAATTTCGAGTCAAACGTTTGTCTGTTGCCCTTGTTGTTGCTGTTATATTAGAATATTTGAATTTCGGACAAGTTCTTATGCTCTGCACCCTAGGGGTACATACTCCGTTTGTGGTTCCATTTGTAACATCCCACGGGACAGCAATTCTGCATGCACAAGTTTGGAGAAAAGAGTTTTACAATTATTCTAAATGTTTGGGGTTAGGATATATACGATATCATCATCTGTAAGTTTATATATTGTGTGTGTCCGTGATCCAAGAGTTTTAGATTTCATATCTTTTCTGCATTAATAAATGCAAATTCTTACTTCGCATTGTAAATCAGACTATACCTGACAAAAAAAAAAAGAAAAAATGGAAGAAAATAAATATGTACAGTGTACTCTCTCCTTGCGGACACCTCTTATAACCGGGTACATTTTTCAGTGCCATTCCGCTTCAGTACTCCTGCGTACTTCTCTCATAAGCGGACACCTCTCATATACGGACAAAATGCTCAGTCCCTTAGGTATCTGCCTATGAGAGAGTACACTGTATTTCTTTTAACATTCCATGAAGGAACTGACGGGGAACTTCTCGCGAATCAGTGAGCTGTGCACAAAATAATTTGTAAACTCACTGACCAGGACCTACTGTTTAATGCCGGCTTCGAACGGCTAAAACTTTTCTAGAGAAGTCTAACATGGCTTAGAGAGTACTCTCTTACTCGTAAGTTACTATCCCAGCTATAATTGTAGTTATTCCGAAGCAATATCGGCATAATCCTTATAATTCGGGATAATATAATGTAAATGCAATTAGCTCTCTTGGAGGATCATATGTAAGTTTTCTCTCTTATCTTACTGTCTGTGCTGCTCTCCTAAGAAAGAAAGTCACATCTCCTTTTAGTAGTTTCAAGATATGTAGCTTTTACGTTTCATTTCCAGCGCGAATTCAAATTAAATTATTTTTTAAAAATTTTAAAAATTATTTTAAGGAATACTGTTGGACTTCCATAAGTCGAATATTCTTTTAGTGAAAGCACTTCTATTCGCAGTTAAATACGCCAATTCACGTAAACAAATTTTATAAGTAATTTCACAACTCAAAGTCTCTGTTAGTCAAACTTTTCAACGGGAAAATGGGGTCGAGAAAATCGGAATCTCATTCACGGTTCCGAATCTGGCCTTACCCCAATTATGACATTTTGGCGCTTGTGTCTGTATTTTTTAGGACGGCTGTATGGGCCAAAGCTATACGCATTTTCTGCCTCTCACACTTTCTGATTTAATTTGAAGTATTTTTATTACTGAAACCCTTTGTACCATTACAATTATCCGCTCATAAATAATTAAAAGAAAAATATTTCTTAAATTGTTCACCTATTTACGTTAAAGTACGCTAAAATGTATCTAATAAATTTTTTTTTAAAACTGTCGGTAACTTGCAGTGAGTTTCAGCTCTTTGCGAAAACATGATTATTGGCAAAAATAGATGTCTTGGAGAACGAATGGTTTCATCAATCTCTACAGACTGTTTTTCGAAATACCATTGCATAAATTAATATATAATGGTGTTATTATTAATTTCTTTTAAAGTTAAAATAAAATATAAAACAAACTATTAACTAGTTCTTTCATTCTTTTCTATTCACTCCGGCCAACGTACCACTCCTTGAACATTTTTAAACTTTGAACATATCTTTAAAATGCCATAACAATTCAGATTTCGTGAAGAACATATTAATTTCACAAACCCTTCGAGTCTTGGTCCACAAGATTAATTTCGATTTTAGTTTGTTTGGTCGTCATATTTGTTTCCATATTGTGCAATTGGTTTCTTAATTGAAATATTTTCACACTTTGTAATATTCCCTCTGTAGTATCTTTCTTCGCACACCTCCTGATGAATATTAAATCAATGTATCTTTCTAACTTTTAGTATATTTTTATGCATATTAGCCGTTACTGCGTCGTTATCGAATATTAAATATAAAATTGTGTTTCAAACTATGTTTGTATTTTCATTTTTCTCCTTTCGAGTTTTTTTTTTGTCTCGATTCTGTGGTTTTCCATTCTTTACGCTTATTTTATTTAACTATTTGTCTCTCTTTCTGGTTTTCAAATTTTTGCTCTTTTTATTAATTTTAAAATATTTGTTTTTGCCCCATTTTTATACCAGTTTATTCCATTAATTCCTAACCTCTCTGATTTGCAGTTTTTTGATAAATAAAAATAGCTTTCACAAATGTGTTCTTACAAATTTTTATGTTGTCAAATTCAACAGTTTCTCAGCAATTAAACACTTTTATTATTTTCTGTCTCTATTTATCGTCTTTAGTCTAATTTAGGCCGTTCCTTAACTTTTCTGTATTTTACCCTTTGACACTTTCCTTCTATTTTACTATTTTACTATTTTCTTTACATTCATTTCAATTACAAATTGTTGATCAAGAACATCAATGACCTTTGATCTCAAACAGCCACTGCTTGTCCTCTTTATATCTCAACAACAAAATGTTCAATTATGAAAATGTTCGAACACCACATAATCTGAAATTTCGACTTGATGCTGCCACATAACTGTCAGTCAGATGAGTTTCGTTGTTCTGTGATAAAGATAAGAAACAGAAAAACCACTGCAGATAATAAATTTTACGTTGTCTGCCGGAACTGGCGTTTTATAACCATTGATCAGTAAAGTTATGTTAGTCATATTATCAGAGAGTTGTCTGTACAAGTGCCATCACCGGAATGGTGTGTTAATAATTCGTGAGCAAAGTTTCACAGAAAAGTTGACACATTCTCGGAATGTGTTACTTACTATTTCGACGCTTTTCAGAGATGATAGAAAATGCACCAAAGACTTAGGACGATTTTCTCATAGGCTGTGGCTCTGAATTAAAAATTTAAATGGTGAGCCAGGTAAAAACATATTTTGTGAAATGATTCTGAGACAAGTCGTTTGGTAAGCCCGTAACTATCATACAGCTATAGTTCAGTAAGCCGAATCGAATCCTTTACGAATTGAAAAGGATCCTTCAACAGTCTAACCTCGATATAACGAATCTCAAGGGGATTAGAAAAAAACGTTGTATCAAATAATTGGTAAAAATGAGGTTCGTTATATCGAGGTGAAGTTGCACTTCCAGTCGTTATAACGAGGTAAATAAACCTTGTTTATTAATCATCATCTACTTACCGTGTTATAACGAACGATTTCCCCTAATAAATTAAATCAAATTTGAACAAAGTTGCTTTATTTTACTAAGCACCAAAAAACAATGATTTTCTATCGAAAAAAATTGTCTGGGCCAAAAAAAAAACACAATAATTTTCTGTGTCTGTTTCACTGCAATGGATGAAAATTCATTATAACGAGGTTTTTGACAAACGTATTCGTAATAGAGAGGTTTATTTTGTATTAGATCTTATGGAGCGTTATAGGGGATTGCAAAAAAAACGTTAAATCGAGGAAATCGTTATATTGAGGGCCGTTATATCGAGCATAGACTGTATTTAGCTTGAGCTATTGGGTGGCAACAATTGTGCAAATGACATCTGAAGTTTTGTTGTAAAAAACAAATGTTTCAAATAAACTTATTACGATTATGCGTAACGGCTCTACCTCATCAAAATGCGCAGCGTAATTTGACTGTCATCTCTCTAACATGTTGTACGTACTATCGGAATACGCAAATTCGAAAGTTCGACACTTTACAAAAATGCAAAAGAAATACTTTTATTTAGTTTTTGTTAGATTGTTGATGATTGTTCGTTTTTTTCTCATTTACAGACTTATTATATAGGTAAAATTTGAAACTAGAAGTTACAACTCTTGTCTTACCTTATCACACAATTTGTTATTGACTGCAGGGTTTACTAAAGAAGATCGTGTGGAAAATGTATCCTTACAATTTTTTAGCCATTCACTTACCTTTGATGGTATTGAAAGCGTATCTTCGTCTATTCCAAACAAAAAGCAAACTTATTACTTACTTTTTTTTTCTTTTTTGGTTTTCACCTCTTTCTTTTTCCAAGCAAACAACTTTTCGCGAAAGTCCCAGAGGAGGAATCGCTTCTTTCTTTATGTACTGCAAATTTTGGAAAATTACTTTTGAGTCGAAAACAAATGAATTTAATGTCCAATAAATACATTTTCTATGCACATATTTCTTTTAATATTCACGTTTTCTTAACGGTTTATATATAAATAAGAAGGAGTACTTACCCTTGAGATACTTGAAAGCAGACTCCACTTGGAACTCTTGTAAAAGGTTTTCCAACAATGCGTCGTCTGACAACTCCGATGCAATTTCCTCCGGCGTGCTGACCACATCATATTGTTCATTTGGCAGCGGTAATAAATCGTCACTCACTAGTATGGTTATAAACACCGTTTCATTTGTGTTCTGATTTTCCATTTTTAATTTGCCTTTTACAATAATATTATTTTTTCATTTTTTTTTTAAATTCGTCTTCTTCATTCAGCGTCTTACAATTTATGATTACGTTCTTGATTTGAAGAATTCGTTTTTAAAGTATAAGACCACGTTCATAAACTGTAGAATATGATTTTAAAATTAAGATTACGTTTTTGATTTTTAGAATTCTAAAAATTACCAGTTTATGCTTAAATTTGAGAACGTCAGCATTACTGACCAAGATTGCAACCATTTCCAAAATTGCAATCTGATTTCTGCAATCTAAATTTAAGAACTTTATTCTTAAATTTATATCCTCATTTTTCTCTTAAAATCTGGAGGTGTTGTACCAATTCACGACCAATTAAAAACTGCTCATGTAATAGAACATTTTAAAGAATAGCTTAAATTGATTTAACTTGGTAATGTTAATAAAACTCGTAGTCAGAGTCTAGCAAAATTTTCGACACCAGATTCCGCAGACCCAACAATGACACTTTTGACACCTGCGCTCCGGTAGAGCGAGTTGGTAGCGTGCTTGCATATCATCGTGTTCGTTGTGGGTTCGATTTCCACAAGAGGCTTAGGGATGTCGCTGGAAAAACTAGCCATATGGTCTGGGTCATCCGGTGTTTCCTTAGACCCAAAAATTAGAATATAAATTTACATTGCACTGTGATTAAATAGAAAAAATTGACACCAGGCTGGTCGGCAATACCGGACCGTAATCTCTAACTCCATGATGAAAAATCAAAAAGTTAATTTCCTTTCATGTTAAATCTCATACGAAGCTACATTTGGAGAATCTTTTACGTATGATTTATTAAAGACAACATACATATATCCAGCGACTCACAATGTAGAGGAATGTTATTCAAAACATATTAGTTTTTGTATGCTAACACTGTGATGCAAATTTGAAAATAGACCGGTAAAGCCTTTGCAAGAACCTGTTGTATTCATTTTGTCGAACGGCATTTAAGTTCATAAAACAAAAATCAAACCAAGCTACCTCAACGCTTTTCAATAGCATCGACATTCATATTTAGGACAGACATTCATATTCTGCAATATTAATATTATTTTGAAAGTTATGGAATGCATCCCAAAGTCTCGCAACATATTCAAAATATGATATTCCTCAAACCGGTCACTAGTGCTTAAATGTTTTAGGAATCACAATGAGAACCACTTTTTCTGGAAAGGCGCCCTACTATACGCAATTATAAATATACGTACACACGTCTACATACGAATGTATGGGTCTATATATTAAAGAACTGGTGTGCGTAGAATTATTTCTATTTCATTTAATTCCTGAAATTCTAAAACGAATCGTTTGTTTCGCCGATAACTGGTTACGGATTTTTGGGAAGCTAAATATTTTCTTTAACAGAATATAAAAACCCCCGTTTCCATACCCAACCCGCCGTTGTCTATTTGTTCTGATGTTAGTTACCTTCAAGAAAGTGAAAGACTAGCATCTGCCGAATTGGGTTTGAAATAGAAAAGCGGCCTTAACCAAATTAGTTCAAATGCACCTCGAACTAACCGACCTAGACTGACAATAGCATCAATATAGTCTCTTTTTTGTTATATGCCAAAATGAGGATGTACTTTCTTATTAATGTTTTATAGTACTATAGTGTTTTTCGCTTAGCAGCGTTTTCTATTTTTGCACGCCATCTTGTGCATTTAACCGAAAAATGCTCTTATGTGATGTTCACTTATCTGGCTCAATCGTGCACATAACTAATTCTCATACTTATCATTTTTAATTTTCTCTGACACCATAGAAGACATTTGAAAAAAAATACCGTAATTTCTTGCGAGGCATTAGATATGATAAAGCAATGAAAAGCTTTCCTATAAAAGTGCAGATACCTGAAATGTTCACTCAACTGAAGTTCACTCAGCAATACGATTTCCCCAGAAAAGTAAAGAATAATTCAAAATTAACTGAGTGATGAGCAGGTAAATGAAAAATACTGCATTCCATTTAGTGATACAGACGTTTTTTTTCTCCTCAGAGCATGACATCATTCTGCCTTTGAAATTAGAAGTTAGGTTTCCCTAAACTGCACAATGAAATTTAACAAAATGATACCCGTAACAAAATGTGATGGACCAATTAAAAAATATACCGATTTTGATTTTCTGGCAAATGTTAGTACTTCACAAATCAGCTGTTTGTCGCAAAGAATGCAAGCGAACGTTAACGTTCGATCTCGTTCATGTATTCTTGTAATCAAAGTGCAGATTCCAAATATGAGCTACTATTGATGGAAGCTTTCACGTTTCCATATTTTCGGATCAAAAATGGATGTCGTCGGATTAAGGTGGAAATATTGGTTAATATTTTGAATAAAAAAGAGAATTATCTGCCATCGAATGTGTGTTTGCGAATTTTGACAAATACAAATCATTACAAACTAATAATGGAATGCTTAACCGGAAAACAAAACAGAAATGGTATAAATATATATAAATTTGAGTCACTTGGATATTTCACAACGGAATGTCATTATATATGACCCCCCTCTACGGACAAGAAAAAAAAATCAAATCAAATATGTTTGGATGGGTTTTAAATGAATGTTTAAAGTGGTTTATCATTGATTTAAAGTTCGAATAGTTTAAACATTTTTCAAATGACGTCGCTGCTGATGATTAAACAGATGGAAGAGCACTAGTGAACTTTAAAACAAAAGCCACAAGAAAATGGTGATATCAAAATTATGTGTGAGTTCATTTGTATTTATGGTAACATAATGACACAACCATAAACGTCTTAAAATTTCCGAAAACTTGAAATGAAATCATAATATTTTCCGTACTAAAGACAATGCGGATTTTTGTGGTGAATATGGCTTGGTATTTGGGAACAACTGGATAATATTCTATAGAATATGGCTGATTTGATTTTTCCGGCTTAGGAAACGAATTCAAAGATCATAACTAGATATTGGCAATTCTTTAAAAAAAAAAATCGTTTTCTCGGTATGTTTTGTCAACGGTTATAAATGGACCTAAAAATACTCTGAAATAATTGCCGCATGTTTGGGTTTTTGATTAGTTATCAGCAAACGCTGATGTCTGTATGGAAATGTTCATGCTAAATCTAATGTCACATAGGCTTAACTTACCGACATTCGGACCGAAGATATTCTCCCTGCCTATTTTGCTATTGAAAACCCCAAGAACAATTTTAATGTCGTGGCCGGAAGACTGATGGTAAAAACCAGTGAAAAAGTTGCAGTCGGGTAAACCGACTTATATATACCCTCACCCTCAGTAAAAAAATACAAGTCTCATATTCCATAATAGCAACCTCAAAATACCGAATGTTATAGAAAAATATTGTATTAAACGTATTTACAAAACGGGCGGAATATAAAGAAGAGTTTTTTCTCGAAAATTGTATGTAGTTAAAGCTTTACATAATACATAGAATTTCGAAAAGATTCGTTGAGCGAATTTATATAATTACCGATTTCTAAAGTGGGTGGAATGGTACAGTTGTATGGGAGGTAAAAGAATGGGAAGCTGCCAGACTTCCAAGTTTTTGTCCAAAACTTTGTCTAGCTATAGCTTTACTAAATACAAAATTTGGGCAAGATCGCGTTGGGCATATTGATATTATTAGACGGTTTATAAGGGGCGGGATGGTACATTTGTATGGGAGGTACCAGAAGGGGAGTTGCCAGACTTCCAAGTTTTTGTCCAAAACTTTATCTAGCTATAACTTTACTAAATACAAAATTTGGGCAAGATAGCGTTGGTCATACTGATAGTATGAGACGGTTTATCAGGGGCGGGATGGTACATTTGTATGGGAGGTACCATAAGGGGAGTTGCCAGACTTCCAAGTTTTTGTCCAAAACTTTGTCTAGCTATAACTTTACTAAATACAAAATTTGGGCAAGATAGCGTTGGTCATACTGATAGTATGAGACGGTTTATCAGGGGCGGGATGGTACATTTGTATGGGAGGTACCAGAAGGGGAGTTGCCAGACTTCCAAGTTTTTGTCCAAAATTTTGTCTAGCTATAACTTTACTAAATACAAAATTTGGGCAAGATAGCGTTGGTCATACTGATAGTATGAGACGGTTTATCAGGGGCGGGATGGTACATTTGTATGGGAGGTACCAGAAGGAGAGTTGCCAGACTTCCAAGTTTTTGTCCAAAATTTTGTCTAGCTATAACTTTACTAAATACAAAATTTGGGCAAGATAGCGTTGGTCATACTGATAGTATGAGACGGTTTATCAGGGGCGGGATGGTACATTTGTATGGGAGGTACCAGAAGGGGAGTTGCCAGACTTCCAAGTTTTTGTCCAAAACTTTGTCTAGCTATAACTTTACTAAATACAAAATTTGGGCAAGATAGCGTTGGTTATACTGATAATATTAGACGGTTTATCGGGGGCGGGATGGTACATTTGTGTGGGAGGTACCAGAAGGGGAGTTGCCAGACTTCCCAGTTTTTGTCCAAAACTTTGTATAGCTATAGGTTTACTAAGTAAAAAAATTTGGGCAGGATCGCGTTGGGCATATTGCTATTAATACACGATTTCTAATGTAGGCGATATGGTACATTTGTATGGGAGGTACCAGAAGGGGAGTTGCCAGACTTCCAAGTTTTTGTCCGAAACTTTGTCTAGCTATAGCTTTACCAAATACGTAATTTGGCCAAGATCGGTGCGGGCGTATTGATATTATTACACGATTACTAAAGTGGGCGAAATAGACGATTTGTGTGGGAGGTACCCGAAGGGGTGTGGCCATATAGCCCATATGCAATCCCATAAGCAGTTTTGGGAAAATATTAACCCATGCCAAATTTCAGAGCGATTGTTTAACTCTTTCGAAAGTTATCGTGCGTACCAGCAGGACAGACAGACGGACGGACGGACAGACGGACAGACGGACAGACGGACAGACGGACATGGCTCAAACAATTTAGAAAGTCATGAATCGAATTTGGTTCAAAGACACCTGGGTTCTAATCTGAATATTTCTAGGTGTTACACTTTTGAGCCGTATCAAATGATATATACCCTCCTACCCGTAGGGTGAGGGTATAATTAACATGTCAGTGAGACGACATGACGTAGCTTTAGCTTATGACATACAACCCCATGAACTTTGATTTATTGACTATAAATTTCTTACACATTTTTCCGTTTTATTTTTTCTATAAAAAGACAAACTCATATCATACAAACGTTCTGAAAATGAGCATTTTGCATAAATTTCCATTGTATTCTTTATTTATCAGTGAGATAAAACACAAGCTCAGTGATCGTGTTTTCATCTGTAAGAATCGAGGTGAGCTATTATATTTCAAAAGCACATTTAAAGTGAAATGTCATAGGTTTCAACACAAACAACTTTCATATCCGAAAATACACAGTGATACAAAATCGAACTTTCCGAATGGTGTGAGACCAATTGCAAATGAAAGTTGACATTATTCATAAAAAAACCTTCAAGGGTTTTTTTTGTTCAGTGCGAGATTTTGGAAAGCAGTCCAACAAGAAAAGATAATTGGAAATTTCCTGTAAAGTTGTTGTATCTCACTGTTTTCGGGTCAATTCCAACTTCAATGCAAATAGAAGATTATTATTTCATTCTTTCTATCCGAATTTTCGTTGGGATTTTTTCAACTTCCTCAGGAATGGATCTGGCTGACACTTATACGAAAAGCAACCACATTTAGTAACAATTGAATAATGTTCTTTATAGTATAGTTTGCATTAGTGTTGTCCTTGTCTTATTATATTTAATGGGAAATCTAGCGCATAATATTCCCAAAATACTACTAAAGAATAAAATAGAAAATGTGGGTTTCATTTTAGTACGCACTATCGACATTGCCAAGCACAGTTTTGGTTTGTGCAAAAATATACATTAGCACTATCGCACAGTGGGCGACTGTTAATATATGTATGAAGCGAAGTAGGGGAAAACCCTTGTTTTGGTTTTTTTGGTGTTTAGTTGCGTTTGAAGTTTGAGCAGTCCGGACAGTTGTTGTGTAATATTATAATGACGTCAAAATCAGTAAAGTCGGCCAAAAGGCAACGAAAAGTATTAGTAATTCAAGAAAAATATAATTTAGTCAACGAATATTTAAAATGAAATGTTTCCGTTCAAACATTGTCACAAAAATATGGTATTGGGAAGCAAACAGTTTATGACTTGAGTGAAAAAAAAGACAAAATATTAAAATATTGTGGAGAAAGTGATTCAGTTGAAAAGTGCACTAGATCGAAAAGTTGATTTTGCGACGTATGAATAGTTCCAGCAATAACGTTTTAAAGGGGCCCCAATTTCTAGTTTAATGGAGCACCTAGCTAAACTTTTTGTAAAATTCTGCATCTTCGAACATTACAGAACAAGATAAAATTCAAATATACCGTGTCCAAGAGAAGCTTTTCGCAGAAAATATTCAGGTTAAGAAAAAAAAACAAAGTAAGTAATAATTAAAAATCTATAAGTATTATATCTTGTAAGTATGCATATTGAATAAATAAAACACATTTATGTAAAGACGATTTACCTCAATTAACCGTTAACATCGATTATCCGGAACGCTTCCGGTCCCGACCATCCGGGATAATTGATGCTCAACTGTAGTTGCAACCCAAAGTCGACTTTCGGATCTTACCATAATTTTAAGCAGTCGATTTTCCGTCTTTTTGTTTGAAAATAAATATAAAATAATTACTATGTACTTATTTCCTAGTTCTGGAAAATATCCTGTTCAATCACTCGAGGAGCTCAGCTAGGATTTACAAATCGATTTAAGCCGTCTTTTTATTTGAAAATAAATATAAAATAATAACTATGTACTTATGGTACAATTTTAAGTTTAAAACTGAATAATATACCATTCTATGGTTAACAAAACAAAATGGGTTTCCTAGTTCTGGAAAATATCCTGTTCAATCGCTCGAGGAACTCAGCATATTTGCAGTGTGTTGTTCATAAAAGTACAGTTTTTTGTATGACCAGTAAATTATAGTTTGACGATATGACGCAAAATATCCAAAGCTTCATATTTCAGACCAGATTTTGATAAATACTTCTTAAGAAAGATAAATATTGAATTTCGATTTGAGTACATCTTCTGGTTTTTATTTAATTCTGTGTTGTTCCTTGCCATCGCAATGGTGGCAGCTCACACTGGGGATTTCGTGGAAAAAACTCGAACTATCAACATACTGTTCATGCAATATTCAGTGGTACTTTGAAATTTAAGACTAAATCAAAATAAATTACCTCGATCCGACTGATAGTTTTTTTAACCGTTTCATGCTCAGTACTAGTATATTTTACCGAACTGACTTAATAAAAATCTAAGAATTTCAAGACGATTATTATTTCACTATGTGAATTAACATTTTTCTTTTTATGTAGGATATTTCAATACAATAAAATGGAAAAAATAAAGAGTTACGTTTTTGTTTATATTAATTTTATGAACTTATAACAAAAATCCCTTTTTCTCCAAACAGTTGGATCTGTAATTTTAGCTAGACTTGCCTAGAGTTGCAAATCACTACTAATACATTGTCTCATACATTTTACATTTTTAATTAAAGTGCTACCAGGCTCCATTTCTCAATAAAAGTTATATTTTTATAATTCAAAGATAACCTGTTGAATGAAGTTGTGTTTTTAAAAAAACTCTTATGGTTCTCAGATTTAAAAAAAAAGTAATAACCAAAAGGTTACAATATGCCACCTACTTACTTATTTCCCTTAACATTCCATGAAGGAACAGACGGGGAACTTCTGTCTCGAGTCGTGAGCTGTGCGCGATTTATTTGTGGATACTCACTGACCGGAATGATTTTCTAGAGAAGTTGTTCATGGCTTAGAGATGATTCTCTTACTCGTAAAGTCGCCAGCAAATATGAGGTAGAAGCAGCCGCTGAGAAATGTTTGCTGGTCTCAGCAAGTTTTCGTACCTGGGTCGCACACACTACCTACCATACCACACCATACTACACTCCTCAAAATACTCATTCATGAAAAATATATAATCTATATATTCTAACAAAAGTGTATTTTTTCCTCTAGACCTCCTATCCGCCTCAGGCTCTCTAGAAAATTCACGAAAGCAGATATTATGCGAAGTTGGTAACATCAGTGCCCATGATTTCAGATTTCACTTCTTCGTATATCCAGAAAAATCATAATGATATAAGCGCCGAATTTAAGGCTCTTTTAGAATAATAATAACATTTTATATGAAAAATTTCATTCAGAACGTTTTAATTTTGATAATTGTAAGCTCTGCTCTAAATTTCAACAAATTCGGATCAAAATAAATAATTTTATATGAAAAATTCGTTTTGAGCTATATGGGCGATATATGATGGGCGTGATGATAATTTATATTTTTCTTAAGAATGTGCTCGATGGCAATTTTCATAACTCTACGAACACTCCTTATAATTTTTTCAAACAAATGTATGAAACCATCCCCACTGTGCGGCGTAACATGGCAAACAAACGATTTGTTTTAGAGCGGAGTATTGTGATGAAATTGGTGGTGACTGAAATTTTATAAGCAGGTCGATTGCCGAAAGAGCAACGATGTTCAGGGCGTAGTAAAATTCATCCGTATTAACATGTTTATGTTAATATCTATCATAAATATATAACAATATTTTCAATTAATCTCGACTTTTTCGTAGAATGCTAAAGCAAAGCCCTGCATAGATACCATTGAAATATCCATAGAACAGCGATATACAGGGGTTTCTAACAGGAGGTGTTATTATGGTATTCAAAGAAAAATTTTTTTTTTTTTGGATAATTGATCTGATATTTCCGATGACCCCGCCGGAGAGAGGCTTCATAACAGTAACTCTTGGGTTTTCCAAGCCCCAGATGCGACAATTTAGCTTGTTGACGGAGACACCGAGGTGGAAATGGGCCTCATCAGTCAAGATGATGGAATTCCGGATGATTTTCATGCATTTCGAGGACCCAATCGTCAAAGACACGACGTTTTTGATGATCGGCCGGCTTGAGTTCCTATGTTAACTGACATTTATAAGCCTTAAGACCCAAGAATGGACAAACCTGGTTTTTCTTCCACACTTTGGGCTACAGAAGCAATATTCGCAGTTGTTCTTGAGCGACGTGCATGGGATTTATTATTCACGTCACTAACTTGTCCCAACAGGTTGAATTTTTCTACCAATTTCTGTTTTGCGGTCCGACTGAAAGATTTTCACCATTTTTGTAGTGAATTTTAATAATTTCAATCCGTTGTTAAAGCGTGTATCGTTTCATTTTTAGTAATAGCGTAGTTTCTACTTATTAAATGTCAATGAATAAATGCTTCAAAAGTGACAGCTACCGAAATACCGGGTGATTCAAAATAACACCTCTTGTTGGAAAAGCCTTCACAACTCACGTTCCGGCGATGATTATAGGAGATAATAGAGTTGGATATCCTACTATATCATATCATCAATGCACTGAAGGAAATTGGTTTGGAATTTTAAGATAAGATAATGTAAAGATAATATTTAGAAATAAACAGAATATTTACACATAGATTACTGGACCAAATCGTGGGTATTTTGTTTAAGCCAGCTCCAAAAATCGGGTTTCTGAAAAAAAAAAGATTTACAACTCAATTACAAATTCAAATAATTACACAGCAATTCAGGTTATAATATTTATGATGCACAATTGAACAAAGTTTATTAACATAACAAAGATTTAAAATACGTTTATCAAAAAATTAGACGCGCCAGTTCTTGCGTGGGAGTTGTGGGTTCGATTTCCATCAGGGGCTTTGGTACTAAAATAAAAATTAAACATTTATCATCAAAAATTTCGTTTAGTGTACGATTGGAACAACATCATCCAACGAATGCTAACGAATTTGATATTTTTTTTTTCATGTGAGAGAGCCGCCCATGGCACCTTTCTGCCGATGCCTGTTTTGGGGCCCCTACACGCTGAAAAAAAATGGCCATTTTAGCAAATTTCAGGAAACAAGTTCGCTGTGGTATATTTTCCCATACCACAAATATAAACTTGTTTGTAGGTGATAAATATCAAATTTATATGTATGTATTTTTGACTTACTTTTTTTTTTTCAATTTGTGAATTTCTATATAACAATCCATCTCATTCTATCGGTATTGCTTTTATTTTAAAGAGCGTAAATGCAGAAAAAAAAATACGAAAACAATTGCAAATACGAACTTATTCGCACCCAAATGTTGTACTTTGTTGAATTTAATAAGTTCGTTGTCTGTTTTTCCCAGACACGCTATTGCTTATACACAAATATGTAATACTAATAGCAAACGAGTTATATTTACATTCAAATAAGCTTTGTGTACAAGGAAATAAGCTTTACTTGCTACAAACACCAAACACGCGTTTTACTTGTGTGTAAACAAAAAAAAAAAAAGACTTATTTTTCAGCGTGTACACATATATGGGAGTTTGGCCGGGTATACGTGGCGTAGATATTTACGAGATCAGATGGAATGAAGTATTTCTTGCACCGCTTCAAAACCTCTAAACACTTGAATGCTTCTTTCGACACTTCGAATAGCCCAACGAGTATCAACCAGTATCTTCATGCCCAGAACATCAGGAGTATCTGATACTTTGATATCCACACCAGCCATAAAGATTGACGACGGTACTGGATCAGTATAACGTTTATGTAACAGCACTGGGTCTTTTGTGCATTAAAATCTACTTGGTTCATTTGGTTCATCCACAAAACGCGGTTGAGTGTTTGTTTGTTTTTTGTCCTCGATCTCCAGAGGACTTGGCCGATGATCAAATGAGTATGAATAACAGAGGTTGTCATCCGCAAAAGTGTAGCTTGTGTTATCAAATCTGTAGCCTGTGCACAATATTTACTGGAACACTCAGCTCAGAATGGAGATTGTTTTATAAATGTCTTGCTCGTAAAGTCGCCGCTTTTTTCGAGGTGAAACAGCTTTTAAATAAGTCTGATGTCAAAAATGTTTATACCCGGATTACAATTAGATGGTTTGTGTGAAGTAATCCCACTCCAAATGTAAAAACTATAACGTTTCAAGTTATTGGACCACGTCTTTGTTACGTGGAATACAAGACTCATACCGAATTTCATGGAATTCGGAATGTGTACGTTCGAAATTGTGATTTTCCATTGTTAATTTGATATGGAACAATTCATTATCATATCCGTGGAATTCCTATACATTACGGTGAGTTGGCAAATCGTTTAGCCGTCAATTGCTGGCAATCACAAATGGAATTGCTGTAACAAAAAAAAAACTGAATAAATTGAAAAGACACATAATCATTAATGTTGTCATTAAAATCAGAGCACAATCCCAGTCAATTTGGCTGATTGATTGGTTAATTAATAAACATTACCCGGCAAGCACCTGAGACTGACCTGTTGTTAACGCTGTCATATTGTCCGCATTTGGAATGGTAACATTTAGGGCGTTATTTCATACATTTGATCCCGGATCAAGAACAACCACTTCAAATGGAAACATTTCCGTACAAATGCTGTTCGTCAAAGTGGTCGGTCATTTAAGCGATTATGAATAGAACATTTTAAATTCTGTTCCGAACATGTCGTTCTTGAACATGATGTTTTTTTTTGCTAAGTTGGCCTTATGTTTGTAAAAAACACAACAAAAAAACATACGAAGTAGGAACATGTGTGTAATTGAGAAATAGCGACAATATTTATAGCATCAACTGGACCACATTGGGTTTGCAATGAAATGTGTATTTAAAAGTTGTTTTCAGAAATGTCAGTCACAGACAAGTGTTATAAATTATTTGGTACCATATTCAGTTCGAATGCCACTTGGTTACTACCTACCGATTCTGGCTTATTTCTAAATATACACACATACATACATACATATGCATTTGCTGGTACGTGTGTATGTATGTTCTTGATTAACATTCCCATTGAAATCGTATCATTAGGAACGTTTTGTGTTACAGTTTCACATGTTAGTCGATCGTTCTTTGCATCCGGTTACAGATAAATTATGGTCATGTTACAATTTGCTCCGTGTAATTAAATTTGCATGCTTAACATTCGGTTTGAATATTTTAATTATACTATGTCCATTTTAATTGTATCTTTTTGTTGTTGCAACTTCCATGTACTACGTAACACCAAAAAGACGACAGTAGACGCTCATCAAAAATACAAAAAATAACTGTTATTAAGCCCTACAATATACAACTTTAATATGCATGGGTCACGATATATTGATGTTTTATCTTCTTCTATTTTAGTATTATTTTTTGGAGCAGTGCACATTGGCACTGCCGTTCACACAATGTATCCGTTCATTCAAATAACTTATGTTTCGAATAAAACCAAAATAAGCACATTTATTCCCTCAAAGACTACTACTTCCTACAAAGAAGCTGTCAGATCAAAAGGGGTGGCGTTTAAATAAAAATGCCACTACTGAGTTGCTACGAAAGCAGGCAAGATCAACAAGTGCCAGAGTAGTTAGGCGTGAAAAACTTTTTCACAAACAGCGTCTTCATCATTTGAAGTCAAAGCAGTCAACCACTCCCCGTGATCGAAAACGTATCTAGTTGATGCCTCCAAACACGTTGAGTTAAAAAGGTTCTTACAGATCTCAACGTAAATAAAACTCCCGGCCCGGATGGTATTTTAGCACTTGTCCTATGTAAGTGCTCTTCGACGTTAGCTCGTCCGTTGCGCAATCTTTTCAACATGTCGTACCGTGCTTGTATTTACCCTTCACGTTGGAAAGTTGCCAATATTCAGCCGATCGATTGTGAGTGCGCCAAAGGAATAGATTAGATTTTAACGCACAAAACACCCTGTGCTATTTGTTGTCACACAAACGTTCCACTGGTTCAGCATCGTCGTCAATCTATATGGGTGGTGTGGATATCGACGAATCAGACACTCTTGATGTTCTGGGCATGAAAGCCTCTGGGCTCGTTTGGGAAAGCCGTATATTCGAAGTGTCGAAAGATGCATCCAAATGTTTAGGCTTTTTGAAGCGATGCAAGAAATACTTCATTCATGTGATCTTGTACATATTTACACAACCCACATCCGGTCTAATATGGTTTATAACTCCCATGTATGGGCTAGAGCTGCAATGACATCTTAGCAACATTTATCCGCTAAAAACGGGTTTTTGAGAAATTCGGATTGGAAAGGGATAAAACAGGTGGAAATGAGTTAGAGATGGGACGAAAAAGGGGCCAAGGCGGGAAAAACTAATATAAGAAAGGGTGAAACTAATTTTTGGCAACAACGTGTGGATAATAGTTAGAGAAAATGGGATAAAAAACGGTGCAGAGGGAGAAAAAGCTAAAATGTATGAAAAAACATTTAATCCGCAGGAATTAGCAAAAAATTGGAAGTAATGGAAAAGAGTCCAATACATGCCCAAAACTGGTATAATGTAAAAGAGAAATAATCTATATACGAGTATGTTCTCACCAAACGTCTGAAGTTAGAATCATGAAAAACCAAAACCCTTCGAAATTCGCAAGCGTACACAATAATCAAATATTGTGATTTTTGTTGGAAAAACTGGTTAGGAAAGGGACCAAAATGGGATAAAAAAAATGTACAAAATGGTAAGAAAATGTGTGAAAAAAATGTAATCAACAGGAATAATAACATCAGTGGTGAAATATATATATGAAAAATAATTTTAAAATAATAATTTAATAAAATAATTTAAAAAAAATCATATATTTTCAATTAATATCTAACGCCAAAAATGTTCTGAGTCGGTATAAAGATATTTTGTGTTTTCCTGGAAAATGGGAATTTACGCTAGCGAAGTAGCGGGTATTTGCTAATGTTGTCATATAACTCGCCCCCATACAAAAGCTAATGCAGGTCTTAACAAAATTTGCGATGAAGTGGTTTTCTGGGATATTTATTAATTACAAAATGGTTATTTATTTTAAAAGTGTTCTGTTAAGAGCTTCGGTTCCGCATTTAGGTTATCCACCGAAGTCTGGGTGAATCAATTCGCACAATATATAGATCACGAATCAATCGCCATTTTCGCGTATGCGTCCAAACACTATTCGAAAAATCATTCTCTCGAAAACGTCCAACACTGCCTCATCTGCTTGAGCAAGTATCCATGCTTTTGTTCTTCGGGATAGAGCTTTATTTTACAGCTAGTATTTATATATGTATGTATTCAAATGTAGCAACGGTTTGCTCCAATTAATATTCGTTTTATTTCGAGGCAGACATCATTATTCTTGTTGTATGTCTGATATATACAAACTTCTCCCTTCGTAGTCGCAACTGCCGACCTCTATTCTGCTAAAAATTCCATTTAGGCTCTTAGCAGCTCAATGTGGTCCTCGATTTTTTTTTATATCTTCTGCATTTACATTCGTTTCTTAAAGTGTGACACATCGATATGTTTGTCTCAAAAAGATAATTTTTCAGTTTTCGAAGTTTTGACCTTAGCAAGAGTTTAATGATTTTGTGGGAACTCTAATTTTTTGATACTAGGGTGGTACATTAGGGTAGTAGCAACTGAGATATTATGGGTAAGTGCCGGAAAGGGGTACTTGAGGTCAATGACTTCAAATTGGACAAATTCATCGATGTAACACATTTTAATATCCCACTATACACAGAATAACTAAAAAAACAAAAATCTAAAAACGCGACCCCTTCGTTCGGCCAATTTACCGTGCAATAATATTTTATATTCGAACGCGAACTTATTTTTGTGGTACGCCCTACTGTGCAGCATATTATTTTTGAATACGCATACATCACCCTGTTCTTAATTGATATGTCAAATGTGTGAATTTAAATCATAAACGGTCATGAATTAAATGTGTTTAGCTTAATATTTGAATTTAAATCATAGTTGGCCATGAGTTAAATGTGTTTTAGCTTCAAACTGTGAAGAAACATATTATAAATCAAAAAAGTAAAGCATTTCATAATTGATAATGGATTTTAGACCACACAAAACAAATTCAGAAGACGAAACTTCGGTGTGGTATTCTTGTGGAAATTTGGGGAAAAAAAGTTTAAAGACCTCTGATGGTTCGACCAAAGGACTTTTAACATACATTGATGTATGAAAACAATACAAAATGTAAGTTAACACATTGCCCAACTTATCATTCCTATCACCCATACCCATATCAACTCAGTTTATTTGTGACACTTTAGAAACATAAAGTATTCTGGGGATAGAAAAAGTTGAAGTCATTGTATTGGAATAAAAATAAAATTATATTATAATTGGCAACCGAATAGAACGGTATTGAACTCTACGTTTTTAATTGGAAATAACCAAGCTGAAAGGAAGGAATAACCAAGCTGAAAGGAAGGCTCAATACAAAGGAGCCAGGCGACTCCCAACCTTAATTTTTTAATTTGTATATTGCTCCAATAAAAATATTTATATTGTGTAAAAGAATTAAAAATATAAATTGAACGTTTTAAAAAAAATTGGTGTCAGAAGTCTATAGCGATAAGGATTTCGATATTTTTATGGAAACAAAATTGAGAACCGCATTGACAAATTTTATTAGTCCCACAAAATCTATTGACAATGATAATTTCCACTTAAATCCATATTTGTCAAAAATTGAGAAATGTGTCTTTGTCCTAATCTGACCACAAATTTAGTTTGTGTGTCAAACGAATTCTATCTCTGTATTATTCGCTGTATTGTTATATTAGAAGAAATGCATGCATTCATGTAAGCCATATTTTAAGTTGATACGCCTTTTCCATACAAATAACAAGAAAATACTTTTAAATTTGATGTCTTGGAATGGGTTAATGGATCGGATTACTCGGGGAATAACATGTTAAATCTACTTAACGACACTCAAAAATATACGATGTGCATGTGTGCTAAATTCCTAAATGTCCCCTTTGAAGAGCTTCTTGGCCCGTTTTACTAAACTTCAGTCATATGCTAAGTAAAATTTTAAGCATAACCTTAGATAGGATTGGTTTCGGAAAGCCAAATAAACACTTCGCTGAGAGAACTGCAGTTGATTGCGGAGCATCAAGATTAATAAATGAGTAACCCGCTTATATTTATATGTACATACGTCATACATCCGTAACAGTAGTTAATCCCCGGCACACATCCTGTAAAAACATCAACTATTTTTTGCGATCATTACATTTTACTACGAGAGTAGTGACTATACGAGAGAGTGACTAACAACGCAAACTGTCCCTAGGAAGAGAATTGACCGGTCTGTGAGTGCGCAAATTGTATCGTGAACAGCTCACTGGTGTTAGTGACGTTTCCCTCTATTTCTCCATGAAATGTTGAGGGAAATCCATACCTACTTCCGGATGTCAAGTTTATGACGACGTTTTATATATTTATGTGACTGATACAATACATGCGCCCACTGTGCTCTGCTTTGTGAATATGTACGGACGCTTAATATGAAACTGTTGTTTAAATAAATTCAATTAGAAATTGAACAAATCACATGAGATAAGCTGACATTTTCATGACAGGCACTTTAACACTCGGGCAAAATAAACTATAAGCTACGCCCGGCAATGTTTCTATTTTCCAAAACACTTGAAGCTACAACAGACACGTTCTAATCTGTTTTCAAAAGTTTCATAATACGCTCGATGGAGTGGCACTATTCAACACAAACTCATCTTGTCTTTCTTATCTTGAACTGAAAATCTATTTTTAACTGAATTTCGATGTCATCTCCACTCCGCGACAGCGCATCAGTGATTCATGGGAAAAAGTGCAAACTTGTTTAATGTAAATTGTTTCGTCACACAATGCAAAATAAAGGTTCCCACAAAAAAAAAAACAACACACACAACAAAAAACTAGGAAGTTCCCAATGGCGCAGACAGCAAAAAAAATCGAAAAAACCAAAATCGCCAACTACGACAACAACGCCACGAGCAACAAAAGATCACGAGCAATTCACCGAACAAACAAGTTTCACTTAAAGATACCGAAAATAATCATAAAAAATGAATAAAATAAAGTTCAATGCACCAAAAACAGCCAACCAATCGACCGACCGACTGACAGACCTGCGACCGCCGTCGTCGGTCTTCAACAGCTACACAATCAAAACAAAAAGAATCTGCAAGTAACAGCTCACGAACGGCGACAATGACAGAATCGATTAATAACAAACCGTTAAAAAACAAAAAAAAACGTTACAATAACAGCGATGTTAGTACGTGTCAACTAACAAACTCTGGTGCCAGATACTTTTTTTGCACCTTGCGTACTTTGGGCCCCCATTGTCACACTACAGTACCCGGCCAAAATATTGTTTACAGTTTTGTTTCACTAACGATTTTCCAATCCACCAACACATTTCCAGTGTGGGAAAATATAAATTTCCCTGAATAGTCTACACTTGTTCTAAATGATTTTATTCCCCCTTTATTTTTTTTCTCGTAGATCAATAATAAGAAATCATAACTAGAACTGGCCGAATGCAATATGACCCGATAGTTTTGTTGACAAATAATTGTGCGATTTGTGGATATTTGACGGGTTAAAGTTCAATAATAACTGGCTCATTAAACTCCCAATAGGCCAACGTTAATGTCTCTGCAAAATGTATGCATATGTAATTACTCTTTGTTCAGATATCAAGAAATTATTGATGGAAATTATTGTGGTGAACGAGAACAATCTCGCGATAAGAACAATTTTCAATGGTTTGGTATTAATACAGTGAAACCTCTCTAATCCGTACTATCCAGTAGTTCGGACAGCTCAACTGTTTATAAATTGTACCTCTGTAGTCCGTACATCAATTTGTTTTTTCGTTTGTTTTGAAGATAACATAGACTCTGACAGGAGTATTGTTGAAATCCACGAAGTTGAAGACAAAGTTTCAAATAAAGATGCAACTAAACTCTTTGTCTGAACATAAAAACAGAGCTCAAAAACCTCACAAAGAATAATGTCTACATTCCATAATTTTAATTTAAATTTTTCTTCCGTAAAACTTTTTTTGTACATGAATTAATTATTATTTATTTTTTATATTTTGCTTTTTCAATAACATATTTCATAATAAAATAAATAACCATAAGCAAATTTCGAGTTTGAAAAATGTTGTGCTCTAGTGCGGACAAAGACCGAAACTATATCTGTTCGGATTAGACAGAGCGCCAGTTTTTCTGTCTAATCGTCATTTCTCTAGCCCTTCCTGATTAAAGAATATTAGAGCTTTTAATCTATTTCAATATTTAAAAAATTATATGAATTAATTTTGACAAAACAGCTTATATCAATTTAGCAATTTTAGATACAAATTTCCGCTTAATTGATTGCAGTTGAAAATGCACAGTTTTCTTTGCAATACATTCTGTTAATTGGTCCGCTAACAAAATTTAAAGAAATTCTTTTATTTGCTCGGTATGCTCAATAAAGCGGTGCCTTCAACTACAAATGCAGAGTAAAATAATTATTTATATGAAAAACATTAAATAGCAATTGATTTCCATTGGTAAAGCTCATGGATTTTAAATGCGTCATATTCCCCCATTTTCTTGTTTTACACCTTTTGGTAGACAAATTTGTTGGCTTTGAAAATCCCACCATTGAATATTTACTTATTTTTTTGAATTATATTTATCTGGATTTTACTTTACTTCTTTTGTGGATCCATTAAACAAAAACTACTGTCATGTCTAATTTAATTTTGACAAAAAAAAAACTTAATCCACAGTCAATTTAGGATAGAGCTTAACTCTACTCTGAAGCGTTGAAACCGAAGTCGTCATTGAAGAGATTACACCCGAAACAATCGTAAATCTACTAAAAAATTGGGTTGATCAGATGAGGTAATGTCGAGCTAGTCGTGGTAGTCATATATATGATATTGTGGTCAATTGTTAAATGACAAAGTCCAACTAATCCAATAAAACCACAAATTTGAAAAAGTATCAGTACTTTTTTTAAAGCCGATTCCAACCATACATTTTAAATGGCCCACCCTGAATAACTTAACGCTGAAACTGGTGCGTTTAAAAAATAGGCATTTGTGCACAAAACACTTAGTTTTTTCAGTGTCCATCGCACCCATTTTTCCGAATGGATACTTTCCACAAATATTGGCAATAGCGACAAATTCGCATATTCATGCGAACCGTAAATTGTTGCAGTTATTTCCGCTCGAATGTTGAAAGATTGCTGGTCGTGATCACTTTTTCTCATCTTCGTTATGAGATGTACATTCAGTTATTTGCAATGGAATTTCACATCTGCATTCACAAATCAATACCAACACCATCAGTCCATACGTCGACGTCTGTCTGTGGACTATCCCATAGATTCGACTTAATTGAAGTTTAAATGCATAAATTCCGGTTAATTTATTTTGCACTATTCTGTCGGAGAAATAGATAGAGGGAGAGAGAGATAATTGTCCTAAGTATGTCTGCCGGTGGCTGAATGCAGACAGACCGACTCGGAAACTGATTGACTGACGGCGACTGGCGAACTGTGCCTGCTGACTTCAATCGGCGATAAACTATTGAAAAGCGTGCTAAGCCGGCGATAATTTATGGTTGCTCGTAGCGGACAATTGCTTTGGATGAAAACGTACAATTAAATTGAATGATAGTTCTCGCCCGATAAATATTTATTATCACCTGTATGCAATTAACACATTTATGAAAGTAACAATTTAATCTGTACTAAATCTATCTTATTAATAGACTTAATTATGCCATTAGTTAATTGAGGTATTCAAGAACTGTGAGTTTGTTTACGTCAGCTCGAAAAGTAAAACCGAATACTCGTTAGTTTCAAATTCTGCTGGTTGACACATTCAATTTGCCGGTATATATTTCATAACTGGCGGACCCGGTAAATTTCGCCCTACCTAGACAAATCCTGGCGTAGCTGTACCTTTGAACCTGTAGCTGTGGATATACGAAAAATAGTTATGTGCATAAATTGGAACTTCTTAGGTTGAAAAAAATTAGCCTGGGATTTTAATGCACCTATCGCAAAGCTAGCTGATAAACCACTTTTTTTGTCTTTCCTGCTGGAGCGAAAGTGAAAAGCGCCGATGATTTACCGACATGGGAAAAACAGGGGAAAAACGGACTTGCAATGATTGGCCTTGTGATTTATTAATCGTCATTGCGAATTCAAGGCGAACTGTAAACTGGACACGCTTGAATTGGAACGTCAAGTTGGTGGAAATATTTAGTATCCTTGGAATCAGGTGCTTCATCAGATTGTTAACACCTAGTCTTGATCCATAACAATTTTTGTTATTGGTTCAGCTTGCGTAACATGAAAAGAAGCGATCATTCTTTGAACTGCAAATTGTGCGGGGGCATTCCTGGAAAATCCGTGAGTTAATGAATTCAGTTGGATAGTGGACGACTTCATTTGGATCTGTTATAAAATCGATCGACCGAAATAAATAGAATTGGCCATCGATTTGACTTTTAGTTGATATTATTTTACTCACGGGAAATCTCGCTTTTAAATCTTCTTTTGAATTGATACAAATTAGGTGGGACCGAAATGAGATCGGTGAAAGCGTCAACTGGAATTTTTTTTTGTTACTTTCTTGTAATGCCTCATTCGACGATGTGTTTCGGAGATACTCTGAAGGTTGTCACCATGACGCAGTCGAATAGGTTGCGCAATAATCTCTCACGTGCCGATTAATGACAACGCTTTGATTTTATCATTTGAATGACCAAGGAAATAAATCTAAAGAAACTTGTGATTTTGCATTTGCACAACATAGCAGGATCATTTGGTGGCGACATTTTAAGGCATTGCACTGGGAATTTTTTGTTCTATTCTGGAAGAAATAGCATGCTATTTTCCTCCAAAAGCTAACTACAACCGTCGTCAGTCTCATTTGCTTTCCGATTATATCGTTGGATTGCTGAGCAATATTTCTACGAATCACTGGTGACATTTTTAAAAATTACAAAAACACGTCACGTACTGAACAAAATATCGCGTTTAAAACAATTACTTTTGACAAAATGTTGTGTTGTTATTACATAAAGCTGTGAAACTTAAAGTCACACTTTGTTATATGTCCAAGTCAAGACCCAAATTAAGGTAAGGTGGAATTCCAGATCATATTCATGCATTTCAAGAACCCAAACAGCGACACGCCAGACACGACGTTTTTGATGATTGTCCGGCTTGAGTTCTGAACTGAACTTTATAAGTCTTAAGACCCAAGTGCAAAATACGGTGTAATGACGTTTGTGGAATGCCCAATTCCAAAGAACGACGAGGAGGAATGGACTAACCTGGGGTTTCTTCAACACTTTGGGCTACATCAGCAATATTCTCAGTTGTTCTTTAGCGACGTGCACGGGTTTTATTCTTCACATTACTAAATTGTCCACCAATTTCTATATTGCGGTCCGACAAGGTGCTTGACGATGACCCACAAATGCTTTAGTTTTGGGAACTGTGTCTGCACGATTTTCACCACATTTGTAGTGAATTTTAATAATTTCAATGCGTTGTTGAAGCGTGTATCGTTCTATTGGTAGTAATGGCGTAGTTTATACTTCAGATTTTAAAATTGTTTGTGGGACTTTTTTTTTGGGAATTGTGTGTTATCCCCAAATAAAAACGGTCGCAAAACCCAAATAACGGTCGTAATGCCAAAACATTATATAAAAAAACATTGCACCGAAATTTAATACTGTAATATTCAGTAAATTTGTCCATTCTAACGTTATTTATTTTTGCCAATGGCAATTACACACAACAAAGGTTTTCAATGGGTGTTTGCTTTATTTGGTTTACTGCTCGACTGTAGATCTCGTTCACTCGCGTAGAGCTATAGCACATATTAGACCAATCATTGCAAATGCGTACCGAGGAATAAATGTGGCAGCTTAAGAAACGGATCCGTATAACATGCCTGCAATCAAAGGAAACACAATGCTTAAATCCATTTTTTTTTTAACATTTCTACGTTGGCAAAGAAATATAAATAATCAATGATCAATGATCTCGAACAACGGAAACAAAAATTATTTACGAAATTGTTTTTAGGAGATTTTTTACTTCTTCCATGTGATCTGATTTAATGATTTGGACGATCTCAGCGATTTAATGACTGTAAAGAACATTAATTTGTTTAGCCATGTCCCTCAACATAATTAGAGTTAATTAATTATATTTAGCTTTTGGTATAAAACGTTAATCGTCTGTTAGTTGAGGTGTTAAATAACTGGGGTTTAACTTCCACACGAGTAGATGTGAAGTAATGAGTGAACTTGTTCGAAATCATCAAGACAACGATAAGTGCATATAGTTTTTAAATTGGAGTTATTACTTCTTGAGCACAGACATTTTTGAAAACAAAATACAACAATTTGTAAGTTCCTTTTTTCTTTGCGGATATTTGGTATATGAATTTTACAGTCACATTACGCAACACTCATTCATAGACTATAACTAATATTTTTAGTATTTGTTCATACAAATGGTTGAAACAATTGTATATAACATTTTTTATATCAGGTGAAACTCATGAAAACTCATCTAAATAAAACATCCAAGTATGATGTTTAAAATAAAAGAAAAATTTAATAATTTTGTTCAGTGGTTTAAAAATATTTAGAATTTTATTGAAGTCTCATACAGTGTCAAAAATAACACTTTAGTAGCTTTTTCTCGATGTACTTAGTACATCATAAAATAAATTGTGCAAAACTTGAAAAAATCATTGTAATATTTTATAAGTAAAGTAAATTGTATATTTCTACACTTTGTTCAGTGTCCTTTGGTCACTAACTGCCGCACAACGGGTTTCCGTTGAATAAACACAATGATGACATAGGAATCGACTTTCATATCTGCTAAATGACCTCTCAAAAGCTCAGTATCGATTGTGAGTTTGATTGTCGATACTCGTGATTTATGTCTATAGATTCAAATTTGTCGACGGTGTGGAACACTCCACTACACAAATTTTATTTTCCTTGAACCCGAGATTTCCAATTTGCTGGTGAGCTTTGGGTCACTGTCCAGCTGGACGACCCAAACTGGAGGCATATGTTATACAGGAACCTCCATGCTTAACAGTGTATGCTGTAAAGTCCTGTTTATATTCGGCATTCGAAGGTCTTCCAACAAACGACCGTGAACCTTTTCCTTCAAATAGGACTACTCGTCCATAAGATATATCGCCACTTTTCGGGAGGTCCGTCTGCATGAGACACTACTGTTGCTATTATTTTGACCGACACTGTATATTAGTATGGACCCGTTACCAACTGTGGAAAAGTTGTAAATTTGTGAACAAGACTAATTAGCTTTGGTTGAGAAAATATTTCGAACTTCCATGTCCAAAATGCACTAGAGCACACACTTTAGCAGATACTGGAGTGGGCTTTGTTCCCCTCAATAGAATTGGGAGCAGTTTGACTATCACTTGGCGCTATAAAATTTGTCAGTCAAAGTTACACGGAATATAGAGAAGTAATTTTTTGATACACCCACGAGATGAAATGTACAGACTTGCCAAACAACAGACATTGGACACATGATTTAAAAGAAACTTTGTAATTGGATTCTTTATTTCTGTAAGTTTATTTTAAAACAATATTTGTTTTTATTGCTTTATTACATTTTACTAACAGTAGTCCACTGTGATTTTAAACATACGTTTTTTTAAGAAAGTGAAAATCTCTTACTTTTACTGGATTTTTGTTAAATGTACGTTTACGGCATTTCGCTTTACAGCCAACATTTTCGGAACGTATTTATGCCGAATATTTTTTTCCAAAATCGTCTGTATATGAGAGTATATTATATACAGTATCGGACAATACATATTGAACTGAATGGGCATTTCCTCTAACTCATGAAAATCTCAAAAGTTATGATTGATAGATGTGTCAAATGTTTTTTAAACTCAATCTTGTTTGTGAAAAAATATGATAGTTTCCTGATTGTTATTAAAATTCAAAATATATTAAAAGGATAAAACCAAAATAGTCAAAAATTCATACGACAAAACAAATTGGACTAGGTATTGCTATCAATATTTTGTAGAGTATCCGTTGTTTTTAAGCACTGCTGAGCATCTTCTTTGCATGAAATCAACAAGATTGTTTATTGTTTCTGCATCTGCAGCAGACCAATTGCCTGAAAAAGTTTGTTTTTAGCTCGTCCTGTACCTTCTCGGTTTATTTTTTTGTTCACTATTTCCCAAAGATTTTCTATGGGGTTTAAGTCTGGCGATAGTGCTGGCCATTTCATTACATTAAGTCTTTCGTTTGCGAACCAATATTTTGAGGTCTGTTTGGGTTCATTATCCTGTTGGAATTGCCAAGAAAAGGGCAAATTCCATTCAGGGCAAATGTCCATTTCCAGAGAAGCAACCCCAGACCATCACATTCCCTCCTCCGTGGTTCACAGTACCTTGGCAGTATCGGGGATCCAATCGTCTATTTACCGGTCTGCGTATTCTTCTTATACCATCAGAGTATTGCAAATTAAATTTTGATTCGTCAGAAAACAATATGGTGTTCCACTTGGTCGGCCACCACTGTGCATATACACTGAAAAATACGTCTTTTTTAAATGTTTACACACAAGTAAAACGCATGTTTGGACTTCGTAGCAAGTAAAGCTTATTTCTCCCTACACAAAGCTTATTTGGATGTAAATATAACTCGTTTGCTATTAGTATTACATATTTGTGTATAAGCAAAAGAGTATTTGGGAAAAACAGACATCGAACTTATTAAATTCAACAAAGTACAACATTTGGGTGCGAATAAGTGTGTATTTGCAACTGTTTTCGTAATTTTTTTTTCTGCATTTACGCTCTTTAAAATAAAAGCAATACCGAGAGAATGAGGTGGATTGTTATATAGAAATTCAAAAATTGAAAAAAATAAAAAGTAAGTCAAAAATGCATACATATGTATATATTTGATATTTATCACCTACAAACAAGTTAATGTTTGTGGTACGGGAAAATATATATGTATATATATTTGATGCGCATTTGTTTGCTGAAATTTGTTAAAATTACCATTTTTTTTAGCGTGTAGTTTC
Source organism: Hydrotaea cyrtoneurina (assembly GCA_958296145.1). NCBI lineage: Eukaryota > Metazoa > Arthropoda > Insecta > Diptera > Muscidae > Hydrotaea > Hydrotaea cyrtoneurina. The sequence continues at coordinate 54,409,254 of OY282515.1, read as the reverse complement.
AACCATTCCTGTTGTAGTAAACTTTTTTATAATAAAGCTGGCTGTAGACTTTGGCAATGAACATTTTACGCAAATTTCTTTTTGTGACAAACCGTCTTGCTAATGTTTCATAATTATCTTTTTAAAGTGATTGTTATATGTACTTCGAGCAATACTGGACTTTACAATAAAAATTAAAAAAAAAAAAAAAATTACTGTCTATGTTATATTCTCCCACCGTCATCTAACCGAATATGTCCAATATGTCCAATATGTATTCTGATAGTCCGAAATAGTATTGACTTCCCTAAAACAACCTCAAATCGGGAAATAAATTTACATGTATTTAAATATCAACCTTCTAAATGCGATATAAAAGGACAAGTTGTACGGACTGGTCCTGTCATATCGATGATCACATGAATTTCATAAAAATTTCCAAAATAAAATCTACATAAGTGTGAAAAAATTCCTAATTTTCCCTACAATTTCCAAAAAAATCCTCACAATAAAATCTACAGTACATTTTCAGTTACAGTTAAAAAATATATTATTTACCAATTCCAAAATCAATTTTGTTGAACGTTTAACATTTAACATTTTGCGTGTTATAAAATGGTGTTAAACTTTGAATTTTGTTTAGGTAAAGAAAACTGTGCTGTTTACATTTAGTACATAGTAAATCAAACTTTAAGAGTATTTTTATTGACTCTGAATGAGGAAGATGAATTAGAGACTACTTGGCTTGAAAAAGACAATCTAGAGAATTAAAATAATTTAAAACCATATTTTAGAAAAAACAATACGCCTAATTGCATTCATTTGCGAATTCATAATAATTTAGTTCAGATGATTTTAATATGTCCAATGGGTAGATTGTTTTGTTTTATTTTTCTTTGACACATTGGCTTGATGGATTTCAGACTTTGTGTGTTTTTCCAACTCTGATTTTCCTGATTTGTGATTATACGGTGGGTGACATACAAATTACAGTCTGATAAAGTAAAATTATATATCAAATATAACTTCAGTTTACGAGCAATTAACTCCGTTTACCAAATATGTGTTTGGAAGTCCATTAAAGACTTTAATAAATTGTGATAATCTTCATAGACACCCACGCGATCGTAAAAAGTAAAATGATATCACATTATCATGTATTTGCCCATATCTCACTGATTTTATAACGATGCATATGTCACCTACCGAGTCCCGCAATGGCACAATGGGCCATAAAAAATTAAAACTTGAGATGACAAAACATCGTAAAGCATTCACTTCTCCTAATGCTGACACAAAAACAGCCATATTTGTCTTCGGATGGTTGGTGTTTTAAATCCGAAATGACAGGTCCATGAGCCGTGGTTTTTATTGCCGCGGACAAATTAACACCCTATTTTGTCGCTATTTCATTGCCGCGGGTATTGTTGGTTTTACCGGGCTATTGATTGATTTGCTTTTATTTACAAATCTCTACTATTAATCAATAGATCATCATTGATAATTTCATGGAAAATTGATATTATGCCATTACAGACATCATTTATATTTGCATATATCGTGAAGATACTAAAGATAACATTCGATTCAATTTCAATATACTTTTATTTTCTTTCAGGTGCTTAGGCGCGAAACAAATACAAAGGAATGCAGATACAACGACACATGTGTGAACAATGAAGAGTATTATTTGTCATCTTTCTAGTTATAATGGATTTACATTAATTTATGTGGTAAGTAAGATGGTACTAAGAATACACCGTAAACGATTGTAATAATATCCTCTAATTTAATATTTAATTTAATCGAAAAGTCAGAGCAAAAAGTGGTTTCACCATTTATGTAGGTCAGAAGTTTTAACTTAATTGTTGTTGTTGTAATAGGACATTTTTTGAGATAAATGATCGGATGTTTATTTCATAATACAGAGGAAGGTATGCCGTTAATAATGAAAAACAACATCAGCCAAATGGCCACCACGACCACGCTTACAGGACCATATCCATATTTGCCATAACCCAATCACAAAGTGGCTGCCTTATGTCCGCGATAGCATCACGAATTCTATCTTTGAGGTCTTGAATCGACGCTGGGCTGTTGGAGTAAATCTTATCTTTCAGGTGGCCCCAAAGGTGTTAATAACAAGATTTCGGTGGCCATTTGTGATCACCTCTTCCAGAGATAATACGGTCCGGAAACTGTTCCCGTAAAAGAGCAATCGTTTCGTTGTTTGTGTGGCACGTAGCGCCGTCTTGTTGAAAGTAAACGATGTCCAGATCAATATCATCCAACTCCGACTATAAAAAATCAGTAATCATCTTTAGATAGCGCAATCCATTCACCGTAACTGTTGATCCAACCTCATTTTCGAAAAAGTAAGGTCCAATGACCCCGCCGGTTCATAACTGAGGATGGAGAGGCTTCTCAGCCATAACTCTTGGGTTTTCCGAGTTCCAGATGCGAACGTTTTGCTTGTTGACGTAGCCACCGAGGTGGAAATGGGCCTCATCAGTCAAAATGATGTTTGGAATTCCGAATTCCATTTCCATGCATTTCAAGGACCCAATCAACAAAGACACGACGTTGTTGATGATCGGCTGGCTTGCGTTCTTGTGTTAACTGAACTTTATAAGCCTTTATGCACCAATTTCTGTATTGCGGTCCGACAAAGTGCTTCACGACGACCCAGAAATGCTTTTGTTTAGCAAACTGTGACTGCAAGATTTTCACCATTTTCGTAGTGAATTTTAATAATTTCAATGCGTTGTTGAATACTTCAAAAGTGACAGCTACCGAAATACCGGGTGATTCAAAATAACACCTCTGGTTGGAAAACCTCTTAGAAGCGGCTTCCGTGGAATTGGCTTTTGAATTCGTATACGAAGCTTTGGTGGGATGTCCTAAACCGGTTAAAGATCCGTCCCAAACATATTTATTTAAAAAAGTATGAAATCAACACAGTTTTGGAAAATGAGTGTGGACCAGTCAAATAATAGCTCATACTTGTGTAGATAAAATGCATATGAGTCCAAATATCGAATTTTGCAACTCGGTGAAACAAGTGGTGTTTTGTCCAATTTAGTATTGTAACGTAGAGAACCTTCAAATTCATTTGAGTACCCGGAGGTATTATATTCACCCTTTGAGTGTTATGAATTCCGACATAATGGACTAATGGGTTGTGCAAACAATAAAGCCGTGTTTACATTAACAAGAAAAGTTAAAATCCGATTATCGTGTACATGTTTTTCGTGATGATCTCAATCGCAATAGAACGGTAGTCAGTATTAAAATGAAAACATAACCTGATCATAGGGAACATTTGAGATTGCGACCAAATCATTGGAATCATTTTGTTTTAGCTGAACAAAGTAACTGGACTGGACTTCAAATATCCGAAAAATCCAGCACGTTTGGCAACCCTAGATGCAGCTACTAACTGTACATGTATGTTGTGACATATTTTTTATTCAGACCAAGTTTTAGTTTTTCGGAAATAAGAACCCGGAGTCACTTAAGATACTTGTTTGTAAGAACAAAAAATGTGTATTGAACCAGGTCACGTCTTCCTGTAGCAGCCGATAAAAACAGATGCAACTGTATTGAGTGTTGGTCACATTGAAATCTTATTGTTCTGTCAATTTTTTTTTGTCAATATCATCACTTCAGTATGACATTTGAATTGGGTCATGTCTTGTGCACCTATTGCCAAATAAATGAAATGGTTTTATATCTTAAAGTGACCCATTTTTATAATTCCAAGCATAAAACTAATGACATGTTCGATTTAATAGAACCTTTGCAAGTGTATGCTTTTCTTTATACCTAACTTTTTCAATTTATTTTCGTTATACCCCAATGTATGCATGTACAGTTGGTGCATTTTCTAACATTTTGTTTGCTTTCTTTGTTTTATTTTCAGATATTAGTTTGTACAACATTTACAATTTGCTCAGCACATTCAACACCACCCTGTGGCTTGTACGGTGCACCACCATGTCGTTTTCTACCGGCACCACCCGGCCAGACACCGACCTGTGCTAGACCGGGTAAAACCTATTGCGAGCATGTGGAAAACTACCCAACGTAAGTTCAAATAAACACACACACACACAAAACCATTGCGAATTCGGCATATCCAGTGGACAAACACGATTGAAATGACAATTTTGTAATAGCCGGCGATCGGTCTCGAAAATGTCTAAAAATAGATGTAACACCAAATCAGTGCAGTCCGTTCTCAAAACCTGAAAACAATAAAATCAACTGTAATCCTAAATGCATACGTGTAAATCATCAGCTCCCACAACAACAACCGTTTGGAGGTCGCTGCCGCAACATTGTAACAATGACTGATACCAATCTCAGTCAATTCCCATTTGACACTAACCACACTTCCATGTCCGTCGACCGCTGACAATGTTCGTTGTTGTTGTTATTGGCCAGTTTGTAAAGAAGACATTAAGATGATGTGATAAATGACCTGGCCAACAATAAAACCAAACAAGTTATTGAGACGCTTTTTGAGAATTTCGACATTTATCGATCGTACGACCGACCGGAGAAGAAAAGACATAAAAAACGTTAGACGCTAACGTCATTTGCATACTTGGCTGATGTTTGGCATCGGTATTAGCATGAAATTCTTCTCGCACTCATTTAAGTGGCGCACAGTGGTTCCAAAACAAGAAGTATAGAAAACAAAATAAATGATATTTACAAAGTACAGGTTCGGGCATATTTGCGGGTAATCTGAACAAAAATTTTCTTGAATTAAAGTTTCTGCTGTTACAGAAGAATATCAGGCCAAGTACGAACATATTTATTATAAGAATAAAATACTTGATTTATTTGTTAGCTTTATTGCTTGTCGTTTTTCGGACTATACACTAGTAAACAGTAGTTCTCGTTCAATTACGGAAGACTATAGCACATAATAAACCAATGATTGGTGAAGAAATCATTGAAATAAGTGCCGATGTATTTAAGTGTACTTAAATATTTATTAGGAAAAGTACGACCAATTTGAAGTGAGGTAAGAAACAAAATTCGTAGCACTTTTTTTGAGAGAGAAAACTGATACCGCATAAAAATGTACTCTCATTAAATCCATTTCGAACTCATCCTATTATGAATTTAATATTCTTACATCAAGAATATTCTGATATCAATTTAATCTAAATTTTTCTTAAATCAATCCACGTTTCCGATAATTTCAAATATTTATTTGGGCTTAAATTAATCGAAGCGGTCTACACATAACTGCATTTCGAACTTATTTCTATCCTGCTGTGAACTTGAATCTATCCTAAAAATCAAGCCCATTCGGGCTCAACTATGGATTGGATTAAGAACTCCGATCTACAGAAATCCGTACTTAGATCAAGTTTGTTTAACTTGGGTCAACAACCTTGTAACGGCAACTCTATCACCGGCGAATATTAATTTACTCTAACATAAACGACTCACAATCGTTAAATACATTAAAACATTAAAACAAAAATATAACTGTTTACTTAGTGTTGGAACCACTGTACATGGACGGGGTAGTTGGCGTTGCCCAAACTTCCTTGACCCACTAAACTTGACTTGACAGCTTGAAGAGATCATGAATTATAGCGTCGAAATTTATTATATGTGCTGGGTTTTTTTCTATCTACCTGCTGCTAGTACTAGTACATTTTGATACCAAAAATATAAAAAAAAAAACGCCTCTAGCCGTTTTCCTCCACATGGCAGTGCTAATAGTTTTGGTTAATGTCCGAAACCGGATTCCGTTTCAGCTTCATTTTCAATCTCAGCTTAATAAACAACAGAAACAACCAAATAGTGGTAAAATATTCTGCGGCAGACGCTCGTATGGATTGGTTATTACTTAATATAAGCGTTTAGATATGTTTTTGATAGCCGGGAATGGCCAATGAATCACACACACACACACTACTCCGACTGCCGACTGCCGACTGCCTGACGTGGTTATAAACATTCTTTTGTGATCGGTATTTATTTGGAATGATTTTGAACATGACATATTTACGATTTGTTTTTGTTGTCATTTGCATAAAATGTCAATGGAATTTCAGACTTGTATTGCCGCGGTATGTGGGCACAGGTCTGCGCTTATGTTTTGGCTGTAAACCCGCACTACCAAAAACAAATTTATTAATAACTTTTTGTTCGTTTGGTAGTTGGGAAGTGGCTTTGAGATGGCCCAAGTTGGAATGCAGTTGAAGTATTGTTTTGACCAAAGAAAAACAAAACACGTTCAAACTTCAGATGCGCTTATTTAATTGGTCATAAAAGAGACAAATGAAAATGATACAGCCGGTGTGTACCGAATTACGCACACACGGATGGGGTTAATTGGATATGAAGCAGGGCATAACCTGTTCCATACTCGTACACTTACAAATGTATGTCTTTGCAATGGGTGGCATGGGATTCGGTGGGTGGCATTGGACTTTAGTGGGCATTTTTAGAAACATGCAGTGAGCCACAAAGTTTCGGAGGAAATCACATGCAACTGTAATATGAGGGGCTGTGTGAAAAATCGAATTAACCACTGCACCTCTTATGCCTCAGTCGAAGTTCAAGAAACCCATACTGATAATGATGGAGAAAATGTATGCGGAGAAAGGGACTAATTCGGCTTGACTCCAATTCAATCAATTTGAAGATTGAGAAAAAACTTTACATATTACCGACTGGAAAACCACCAATAGAATATTAAAGCAAAGATATTACAACGTAGACACCAATGTGAGTCGTTAGTATAATTAAAAATGGAATATTTACTTATATAGATTTGGACTGAAGTAATGAGTTCTTTTGATGTTTAATTTTAATAGGATCTTCATGCCCCCCATTAAAGTACATACACAATAATTGGGGATAACTGACAGACAAGAAATTCTGTGTCAACCACATTTACGACAACAATTAAAATGAGTGACTATTTTCATCCAATATCATAATTAGATGAATTTCATGTAAAAATCGAGATGCATTGAACCCGACCCCCTCAGATATCGGTGAAATTTTGTTCATAGCTAAATTTGATCAATACAAACAAACTCTCATTTTTAGAAATGACTGTTTTGGGATTTTTTGGTCGTGGCACAGTAGGAAAGTTTTGAAAAAAACGCGAAAATGGTCGAAAAGAGCTCCATTTAAACTACCATAACTCAGAATGGGCTGAACCGATTTGCATGATTTTGTTATTATTAAAAAGATATTTTAAAATGCTTTTTCCCACTGTGCCACGCCCAAAACAGTCATTTCTAAAAATGAGAGTTTGTTTGTATTGATCAAATTTAGCTATGAACAAAATTTCATCGATATCTGAGGGGGTTCAAAATTTCAGTTTTATCTCGATTTTTAAATGAAATTCATCATTATTGAATTTTAATCATACATACATGTATTTTAATAGTTGTGCCATGTATTTTCAAAGAACAGTTTCCAAAGTACATACTCTGTTCGTGTAAATGAATGAAGGTACAATTATCCGAAGTCGCTGTTATTAAAAATCCCACATAAGTAAAACAATTTTTTTGGAATTTTTGCATTTCCGCTCAACCGAATTCAACTTCATGTTCTAATTCATAGAATATTGGCAGGCCGAAGATCAATTTATAGAAAAACAAATCGGATGGCTTTTTCAAGTCCAAATTTTCACATGAAATGCATTTAAATTTCTTTGCTTTCTCACGCTGATCTTCAAAATCATTCTATGAATTTTATCGACTATTTCTAAGTGAGAACTCTTTCGATCTACCCGAGCGTCATTTGCGCTGGTACGATCACAACAGAATTCAGAGATAAGCTAAATCAAATGCAAACATATCCACGTTACATATCGTCTCATACCAGCAACTCAAAAAATTCTGTTGCAATTCGGGAAATTCATAAACCACATTTCCCGAATCAGAACGTGACTGCATTGCAATGACAGATCTTGTATTTTCTAAGTCTTTCTCCTACAGATGGCCCATAGAATTATCTATTGTAGAAATTATTTTTATTTTCTTTTGCACAATTGAGGCATGGTCATTCAGTTTTAAGAAACGCGTAGCATTATATGGTTATCTCATATTTCATCTTCGTATAATTCGTTTATAGCGAATTTGTGCTTTGGAGTTTTGCCAGGCAAAAAGGAATAAATTTGAACAGCCGACAGGTTAGGTTTAGTAAAATGTTTAAAGTATCCACATGTGATGGCTGACCACACTTAGTTGAGAATTAGACTCGTTAAGCAGTGGCATGTAGTTATTTATTTATGGTGAAATGATAACTATTTTCGCTCCAAAGTGGATGTTATTGAAGTGGACTCCATTTGGATTTAACAAGACTTTAGAGTAACTATTATCCCAATAATACTTCGAGGACAATCGTCGCTTCAATAGGAGTACCTGGCCTTGGGAGTGCTAGTAAAGCGATGTGATTAAAACGTTTGTAGTTTAGGTTTCAACACGGCGTTTTCTTGCCGTTACCACGTGTTGGTGGTCTACGATATGACGGGAAACTTAGTCAATACACTGATAAAAAAATTAAGTAATCCGAACTCGAATTAAGCGATAGTGGTGTCAAATGTATGGTAAGTACGGCTTTCCTTAAACCAAATTAAAAAACTTGATTTAAGTACGAAGTTTTGTAGCTCGGAATTCTTAATCTTATCCATAGTTGTGCCCGAATGGGCTTGATTATTAGGATAGATTCAAGTTCACAACAGGATAGAAATAAGTTCGAAATGGAGTTATGTGTAGACCGCATGGATTAATTTAAGCCCGAATAAATACTTGAAGTTAATGAAAATTGATATCACAATATTCTTGTTCTAAGAATATTAAATTCATAATAGGATGAGTTCCAAATGGATTTAAAGAGAGTACATTTTTATTTGGTCTCAGTTTTCTCTCTCAAAAATAGTTCTACGATTTTTTTCTCTCACCTCACTTCAAATTGGACTTACTTTTCGTAATAAATATTTATTACTAGTAAGTTGTAATGCGCCTATGGCGCCCGTTGAAATATGGAAAAAAAAATTTTGTGGAAAAAAAAAATTTTTTTTGAAAAAACAAATTTTGTTGAAAAAAAATGTTTTTCTTGAAAAAAAAAAATTTGTGGAAAAAATAAATTTGTTGAAAAAAAAAAATTTTGTAAAAAAAAAAAAATTTGTAAAAAAAAAAATTCTGGAAAAAAAAATTTTGGTAAAAAACAAAATTTAGGGAAAACACAATTTCTGTAAAAAAAAAAAAATATTATTTTTTTTATTATTATTATTTATAGAAAATTATAGAATGCCTATTTAAATTCCTACGTACTGCGTGACAGAGTCAGTGAATCAGTGTATCAGTGTATCAGTGAATCAGTGTCGAGGGTAAATATATATTAAGATTATTATTTTTTATTCGACTAAGTCGATGGTATAACCCTTACAGACTAGTTACAAATTACTGACCTTTTTTAATGATTTGTTCTCCAATCATTGGTTTATTATGTGCTAAAGTCTTTCGTAATTAAACGAGAACTACTGTTTACTAGAGCATAGTCCGAAAAACTACACGCAGTAAAGCAAACAAATTTTTTTTTTAAATAAATCAAGTATTTTATTCTTATTATATGAATTTTCATACTTGATTTTAAAACAATCCCATTGTTTTAAGAATAACTAACTACGAATCGTACCTTTTTTTAAGTGCGATTTTACTTCAAATTAATAATATTTAACATGAATTTAGAATACCATTTTTCTTTCTGTGTACAGACAACAGTTTTACGCCATGTTGAACCGATCAATTGCATTATCTTGTGGTAAACACACACCGTTTTGGTGTAGAAATGTTAGCTTAATGAAGGCTTAGAGGCTGTAAAATCGGTTAAGACTTAGATTTGAATTTGAGTTCTTTTTAGAAAAGATATGGGCCATTTCCAACCCCAACAGGAGGAATAGAATTATAAACCATTTAGAAGTCAACATAGTCGGACTTGAACAACTTTGATGAATATTTGTATCGGGAATTCTCGCCTTTATTTTATGAGAGATCTAATGGAAATGTTCGCGGGTATTCCCCAACACCAAACCTTCCCACGGTGTAGGGTACAATAAGAATAACAATCCCCAAACCCAATTTGTGAAGGCAATAAATCTGGTGGCAGTATTTCAAACCGGTTCTAAGCAATTTTTATTTTAATCGAATATTCTATAATATGGCGTTCGACTATTTCCATTCTTTATCAATTAGACTGAGTGTGGGTATGTGGACATTTATGGTTATTTAACATTTGGCGCCAATAAACATAGCAACGACAGCGACGACTACCAAGTACCCATAGATTAAGTATCGATGATACCCGTGCCATAAATTGCACAACCAACAAACAAAGACATGTGTGCACGGGTGTGTACATCCATACCAACTCATGCATGGTTGTATCTCTCGGCACGGGTTTGTTTGAGTGTGAGCGGATAAACAAATTAAAATAAACAAGTTTATTTTAATGAAACAATTTAACTGCCGGTCAAATAGACGACACGCAGACAAACGAACACTTTCTCATGCCCAGCACTTGGCACGTGACTTGAATGATCTTCTGCAGCCGACAGTTATGCTGCCACAGTGGCATAATGTAAACCGACCTGTTGGTGGTTTCTCCTCGAGAGTTTGTCGTTATGATTAATGGACAGTGTGTAGGTTGCACTCGTCACTTACGAAGTTGGCTAGCCATTACGAAGTTTATAGTGTTGGTCTAGTATGCGAGGAAATTTTTGGTATTAGCAACTAATGAAAGGTAAACTTCTTACTTGCAGATATGTAATTAAACACCTCGTGCACAAATGGGGTTACGAGGCAAAAAACCTACTGGTCGATGAGACGTGGGATGACTTTGCAGCTGTGGCGTGGCATGATACGCCAGTGTTTTATGACCCGGCTTACATATTCCCCCAACACAACAATGGCAAAGACTTCAATGGCTACAATTATGAGACACCACCGTATGACAGTGGGAGTGGCCATGGCACTGGCAGCAACGCACACAATTACAACGATGATCCTTATCAGTTTCCAAAGTCCTCCACCACCGAGGGCCCCACGTGAGTGATGTCAACGAAGTAGATGTTTTTGTGGAAATCAACGTATTTGCTTGTATTCCATTGCAGGTATCTACTGTATACGTCGGCTGGCCAACGTTTAAACTTCAACAAAAATCAAATGTCTTCGTTTGCCAGCAGCAGCGGCAACTCGAAGACCACACCTAACAACCCCACGTTGTGGCTTAAGCGTATCGTACGTGACTTGAGCAGGAAGTCTGCCACGGCGAACGAAACGGAGAAACCGCTGATTATCGATACCATCGATGGCGCTGATGTGTCTTCACACCGGGTATCGACTCGCGATGTCTCTTTAAACATGGATCTCTTGGATATTGTGGGAGTGGACAAAGGCACCAAGTCGCGCGTACGCCGACAAAGTCCTGGACGCACCTCACTTTGCCAGACCACATCAAAATTTATCACTCCACAAGCAGCTTTAAATAGTAAAGGTAAGTGTGTCTGGTGTGGTATCGACGCCAACGGTCACCTAATGTCTGTCATTTTCCATAGGTAACTGGATGTTTGTGGTGAATGAAGCCAGTACAGCTCGTCAAATGGTCAAAGCTGAATTGTGCGCGTAAGTACAAACCAGTTGCGCAATCCATTTAGTCGCGCAGCACATTATGTCCTTAGCTTTTGAAGTGTTCCGAAAATGGTTTAGATGATTTACGTACATACAAATGTCTTTAATTAAATATAAATGCACAACTTGAGTGTTTGCAGGTGTTTTCAAAAATATGGTACAAGCTTTCATGTCAGTTTTGACAACGAAAATGTTTGGTGATGATTGTTCAAAGTTACATTGGGAGAATACTTGAGTTTTCACAACTTCGCCCTAAACTATGTTCTACATTCATAATTTCATACCAGCTATAACACGGCAAATAGCTCATATTTCTGCAACTTGTAATGTAAAGTAAAGTAGTTTCATTAAAAGGATACTATTGACTGTGTCACGAGAAATAAAAACATTTGAATTACCCCCACCCGGCCATTCCCTGTGGATTAAATGTTTAGGGGAATTCATGATTTCCAGAGACCAAATATAAATCAAGTCGTTTCGGTTGACAAGGATGGTCCATGTAAACATAACTTATGTCCAAAACATCAGGAGAGGACCTTGTTGGGCGACTCCGTGTTGACTGAAGTAGTTAATATAGGTGTTCGATGCCATCAACGATCATCAAAATCAATGAGGTTTCCAAAATCAGAAATTCTAACGTTCTTCCGAAAACTGGGCAGTGGCAGATAATGTTCCCTCCAGATGGGGTCTCACAAGTTCTTTTCGCGTCCAATGCGAAATTTATGTCACTTCAGTGTCCAGTGCCCATTTAGAATGTCCATGATTTTACTTAGTTCATGTCTGTTTAGAGTCATTGGCTTTATTGTCATGTAATTCTGTGGTTTGCACGAATAACAGCATGAGTTATAAAAAAACGTCAATTTCAGGAAATCGAAATTGCGGCTTTTATCCACGAATTAAATTTTGTTATTATTTGCAAGTAGGGTTTTTAATTTTCCGACTTTTTTCAAGGAATATTTCAGAAAGTAAGAAATAGTATAATTTCCCAGTGTAAAATCGTACATTGTTTCATTTTTTTGGCAGTAGTTTATTCCGGGGAATCCCGACCAATATCCCGGGAATCGTTAAGTAAAAACTTGGCAAATTTCCCGGGTAAAAAAAAGTTAACAAGTTTGCCTAACCTAATGATCATCAATAACTCAAAATGCCAAAAACGACAAGATAATTTGCATTAAAAATTCACTAATGCAAAGACGACAGTTTCTGCATTTAGTAAACAGCTGTTTATAAACAACTTTTTGCCCCAACTATTAGCAGCTGTTAAAATATGACTATTTATTTGAAAGAAAGCTGAAAAAAAAGAAAACAGTTAAAATAAAACGTTTTTCATTTTGTTTCGGCACAATTGCAAACAATTTGACAAAAGCCGTTTGTTGTTAGTACAGCGTTTGATTGTAACTGTGTTACCACAAGGAAATGAATAGTTTGAATTAAGTCTGCTACTGCAAATTTACGCACAAAGAATTCTCCTGGTCAACCAACAGCATTTTTGTTGCCCAGATGAATTTTCTGAAATCTCGATCCTTCCCATGTGTGTAAATCCTTGACCTTCTGCGCATCGACTAACATCTGTGCACTTTGACAGCTCTAGTATTCATGCGGTAGTTACATTTTTGTTTCTTATCAGTACTAATCAGGGGGAATAACGGCATCCGTTATCGATAGTAAACGTCGCATTTTGGATCACGGCAGTCGTTTTCGACAAATTATTTTCAAGAAATCCATCGACAGTTCAGCTGACGTAAAATGATAACACACTATGAACAATTTCGATCAGAAGCCGTCATCCAAAGAAGTGGAAGTATCTACAATATCACACGACTCCCGTCCACCGTCTCCATCATTTCTCTTATATCTTGCGCATTGGCAAAGTCAGTTTAAGATACAATTTGGTTTTTCTGAGAGACAGTAGGTTCGAGTTTTGAACGCCTAATGCTTTTGCATAGAGACAACTCTCTTACTTGCTAAGAGATATTATACATATTTTATTGCATTCGCTGAACAGCCTTTCCCTTGATTTTGGTAAAGCTGGCTAACGAAAAAAAAAAAAAAAAAAAAAAAAAAATTAGTACATCACCCGCGTTGTTGACAGGACAAATTGAGCCACAGTTAAATCAAGCACTTTTGTTCCCTAACAGTCCAATATGATTTCAAAAAAGACCCCAACTTGTGTTGAAATTCTTGGGCCCGAAACAACGAGAAATCGGCACTAGGAAATATAGATATTTTGGTAACTGGGGTCCACGACATACGTGCACACAAATTTCAACATTCCATTGCCAATGTTCTACAGGTGGCTTATAATATTCGAACTTTTCAAGGGTTTTACAGTCAAATTATTAACATGTTTACATGCAACTACTTTTCTTGTGATATTTGGCAATTTCAATATCACGTAAGACAGAATATTTGGAAAAGCCACATTGATTAGGAGCTGCCAATATTTGACCTTAAGATTAAATTTTCAAAAGTGTTGTTTCCTTCATATCAACTCGGTATCCAATGTCAATTTTGAAAATTTCATGAATATACCAAGTTTGCACCCCCTAAAGTTGAAATTTCTACACGTTTCTAACGGGATTATATACTGTCATTTAGCTTGAATCTTTAATTACGGATAGAGGTGGATAATTTTGCATTCACTTCATTCTATGTGACCGCTGAGATTTCTCTGATTGGAATTTTTGAGTTGGAATCAGTCCATATTGCTGACTACATCTAAATAACTTCGGAGCACTTCATTTCTGGCTGACTTTACAATATTTAATATTTAATTAATTTATATTTTTCCTTTATAGTTCGAATACCTGTAGCAATCTTTGCCAACTGCCGAATGGTTACAATTCCCGCTGCGAGCAGAAATACGTACAAAAGCGCCTAATCGCCCTGCAGGGCAATGGCGAAAATCTATACGCGGATTCTTTTTGGTTTCCCAGCTGTTGTATCTGCACAATATCCGCCAATTAGTACCAAACTACTTAAGAATAAATAACGTGCATTTTTTATTATTATTATTATTTTCATTTCCCCATTGCATTATTTTCGAAACAAAAAGAGGCGAAAACTATCTTCAAACAATTCGATTTTTATTCTCACTAAACATACAACTAATAAAATACAATTATGTATACAAAATTTCATTTCAATTTTAAATAAAATTTCATATAATTTTCTAAGAATTTGTCATTCTTCTCAACAAAAAAAAAGAAGCATATTTTGTGTCTATCAAACTGTGGGCAAAGTGGTTCAGAAATTTGTTTCTCATCGGCGATTTCTAAAATGTTAATGACATTTAATAGCAAACGTATTAAAACTAAGGCAGCCAAATAATTAGATAAAAATATTTATAACTGGTGTGCGGCTGAAAACAAATGTTTTATATTATTTTAGAAAAACTTAATTTTTGTAAATTTGCTTTGAACGAAATTTCCATTTCTCGCAAACTATTATCTATAAGGGGTTAGTTATAAGTTTGTTAGGTAGGTTAAGCTCCTATTAGACGGTAATGACAGCATGGAATGCGACATGACAGTATGGAATGTCATCATCAGACCGAATGGTTGCATATAAATGTAACGAATGCTGCTGGATGCATGATAACTGTTGCTTTAAAAATTTTGTACCCAAACATGTTACATTTAATATGTTTAGTAAATCAAAAGCACTACCTAATAATTTGTAAAGACTGTGAAATTAAACACAGAATAAGCAAAATAAAATCTAAATATACATTTTAAAGAAGATTTTTGTTTCCCCCGGATAAGTGGACAATTTTCATTCTTTGTGTCGTCCTCGAGTATAGATACAAGTAACAGATTCAATTGTGTCATCTTGCCTACATCCTTATATATGTGGCTTTGCCCCAATTTCCATTTCGTGATTGTTTTGCAATCACTCTTGCTTCTCTACCCCCTTCGTCAACAATCGAACGTCTTGCCTGTTCAACCTGGATGAAAAGTCATCGTATAAATCGGGTAATTTATAATTATTTTCCAGCCTATTTTGAAAAATTTCAGGCATATATATGCGTATATTTGCTAGTATAAATACTCGCTCTGGTCATCATACCATCATGCTCGTGTAACAGCTCTGTTGACACGCACAGTACAAAATTTCATTTAAAATTAATATTCGAGTGTTAAGGTGGCGTGGTTAGAACGCGGATGTGTGCGGCTTTTTATTGAAGTTTATGAAAGTTTCCAGAAATTTTGAATATTAAAAGTGATGTTTATAAAAACAAACAGAAAAAGCAACAGGCTTATGAAAAGGTTTTAGAAAAAATGAAAGAAGTGTTAAACGTAAAATAAATACATTGCACTGCAACCAAAGACTATACAGAGGGCAGCCGTCCCAAGTTTTTTTTTGACACAATGTTTCGGCTACACACTCTAGATGTCAGTAATTGGCATTACAATATTTGAGGGGTTTTCAAAGCAAATACTGTTTTTTTAAAAACAAATACTGTTTAAATACCTTCTTGGAAATGTTCAGCAAACGACTTGGCATCTGCCCTCTGTATGGTCCTTGCTTCAACTATCGGGGTGAGTTGAAAATAATTGATTGTAATGAAAGCTGGGGTCCTGCAACCAACTTTTAACTGATGTATGACATGCCGCGCATGATGGTATAATAGCAAAGCCATTTTTCTCATCATGCTGTACTGGTTACATGTGGTGTGTTATATGTATCCGCACACGCTGAAAAAAATGGCCATTTTAACAAATTTCAGCAAACAAGTTCGCATCAAACATATATATATTTTTCCATACCACAAATATAAAATTGTTTTTAGGTGATAAATATCAAATTTATATGTATGCATTTTTGACTTACTTTTTATTTTTTTTCAATTTGTGAATTTCTATATAACAATCCATCTCATTCTATCGGTATTGCTTTTATTTTAAAGAGCGTAAATGCAGAAAAAAATTACGAAAACAGCTGCAAATATACACTTATTCGCACTCAAATGTTGTACTTTGTTGAATTTAATAAGTTCGTTGTCTGTTTTTCCCAAACACGCTATTGCTTATACACAAATACGTAATATTAATAGCAAACGAGTTATATTTACATCCAAATAAGCTTTGTGTAGAAGGAAATAAGCTTTACATGCTACAAACACCAAACACGCGTTTTACTTGTGTGTGACTATTAAAAAAGCCGTATTTTTCAGCGTGTACCTGCAACCATAGTTTCTTGAAATTTTTTTTGTATGAGCTATGTCCCGAGCTGCCATCACAACCCTATTTATAAACAAAAGTCAATGTGCTGTAATTAGGAACATTGTAAGCAACAACAGGCTCTTGCACTTTTAACAATCGAGCAGCGGTCAAATTTACAATATCTTTGACAATGATACTTGTATGGCTTTAATCAACATAAAAACTTTCTTCATTTGGAAAACAATCTATCTTCTATTTTTTTTAATCCATATGCAGAAGGATATAGTAAGTGGCACATTGCCTTTTCCCGCAGAGTTTTGTAATATACAGTGTCAATATACAGTGTTTCTTCTCTTGTAAGAGAACGTTGCAATTGTACATCCTTTTTCGCTTTTAATAATTGACTTGCCTCCAATTCAGATTACGAAGCCGATTATATCTGCTGCGATACGAAACCCATCTGATCTTTTACCCATCTGACCAGCAAAAAGTTATTCAGTCGTGGTGTGTGATTTCATCAAGTCTCGAACTTTACCTCTCATAGACGTTTCGGTGTACAATTCAAAGGACTTGAATGGCTATCCTGCCCTTGAAGTGCAAGGTAGCTCTTTCCTCTTCTCTTTAAGGTTGATCAAATCCAAAACGTTAACGAATGTTAATTAAATGTAATAATATATATAAATATACCATTCTTCAAATATATTTTGACCTTAACACTTTTTGTATTTGAAAAAACAAAGTTTATTCGTTGAAAACCAAAATTGAATAGTTTACATGATCGATGTGATTTGGAATCTGAAGACCACACTTTAAAAAATTCGGCACAGGTAATGAAAGTTGTATCTGGCAACTCTCCTTCTGGTACCTGCCATACAAATGTACCATCCTGCCCTTATTACCGTGTAATATTATCAATATGACCAACGCGATCTTGCCCAAATTCTGTATATTGTAAAGGTGTAACTAGACAAAGTTTTGGACAAAAACTTGGCAGTCTGGCAACTCCCCTTCTGTTACCTCCCATAGAAATATACCATCCCGCCTACCTTATAAATCGTGTAATAACACCAATATGCCCAACGACATCTTGCCCAAATTTTGTATTTAGTAAACGTATAGTTAGACTAAGTTTTGGACATAGACTTGGAAGTCTGGCAACTCTCCTTCTGGTACCTCCCATACAAATGTACCATTGCATCCACTTTAGAAATCGTGTAATTATATAAACTCGCTCAACGAATCTTTCCGAAATTCTATATTTAGTAAAGCTTTCACTACATAAAATTGTCTAGTAAAAACTCTGCTTTATATTCCGTCCTTTTTGTAAAAACATGTAATACAATATTTTTATAACATTCGGTATTTTGAGGTTGCTATTATCACATTTCATCAGATGTTACATCCAATGGTGTAGCCACGCTCACTTTTTATTTTCTGGTACTTTGGAATATGAGACTTGTATGTTTATACTGAGGGTGATGGTATATATAAGTGCAACTTTTCCACTGGTTTTTAATTTATTTCTTTGTTCCCTTTATTTTCATTATTTTTATTACAGATATTATTGACGTTTAGAGGTTATGTCTTAAGAAAAATCATATGCAGGTGTGATAGCAAAAATTATGAATACTATGTAGAACGACGATTTTGTCATACATACGGATAAAAAATTGACATCCAAATGTACAAAATATACCGTCTGATGGCAGCTTATGTAGTATTCGAAAAATATTTAGCCATGCAAAGTTCAAAACAACTGTTTACGGCTTCCGAAAGTTATCGTCCGAACCAAACGGACATGGCTCAAACGTCTTAAGTCACGAATTGACTTCGGTTCAAAGACACCTAGGGTATAACGTGAATCCTTCTATCTGTGATACTGTAGGGTCGTATGAAATGATACATACCCTTAGGTACAAAGAACATTAAAAAGTAAGAGGTGTTTTTATAAAGTGAAAAAAAAACATGTCATGCGTGGTCGGCTACTAAGGGATTATAAAACTGGACAAAATATTCATTCAGATAAAAAAAACTTCTTAATATTCAAAAGTCAAAAAAATGTGATTTTCCAAAACAGTTAAGAGAATTCAATTTGTTTTCCTTAAAAAAAGATTTCACTACACGATGCGAAAATATTAATTTTATAAATAATATATAATAACAAGTTATTTTTTTTAATAAAAGAACACACTTTGAGCTTTTTTTAACATATATAACCAATAAGTTAGAAATCCAAAAGACAGACAAAAGGTTGGTCTCTAATGTATGATTTTTTGGCAGACCAGAACTGACGAACAAGATTGTTTTGTAATTCATGATTAACGGATAACTGTAGAATACATAAAATAAACACTTGATTCAAAAGTATTCAAAAGAAAATTTCCCTATATCGAAATTACATTATGATTTTTTTTTCGTCTAGCCTGTATGAAACGTTCCCTAACACTACTTTCTCTTACATTATTTCTAAATTTCTTAAAAAATAAATAATAGTATAAAATGAATATTACAATTAATGTTTAAAGTTTTTTTTTGAAAATATGCTAGCTGACCCGGTAGACTTCACCCTACATAGAAAAATTTTGAATTAGCTGACCCGGCGCGCGTTTCTGATCCTCGCGTAGCTGTACATTGGAGCTGTAGCTGTCGACGTATCCTTATACATGTTTACATACGTTAAATAGTTATGTGCATTGAATCGATAATAAATTTCTTGGAAAACAAATTGGATCTTTTTTTTGAAAATGCACTCATTGCAAAGGTTGCTGATAAACCACCGTTTTTGTCTTTCCTGCCAGAGTGAAAAGCGCCAATGATTTGCGGACTGTCGAGTAAATATCCATGGGAAAATCGAGGTTTATTCCATGGACTTGCAATGATTGGCCTTGCGATTTATTAGTCGTCATTGCGAATTCAAGGCGAACTGTAAACTGGACAAACTTGAATTGGAACGTCAAGTCGGTTGAAATCAATGGTATCCTTGAAATCGGTGCTTCATTACGTTTTTAACAGCTTATCTTGTTCCATTACAACTTCATGGTTGGTTCAGGTAGCGTAACATGACTATTACCCAGAGCTGGGCAATAAGGATTACGATTACCACACGATTACGATTGCAGTAATCCTAAAACAAACAAAAATCCGATTACGATTAAAGTAATCCTTCATCGAAGGCATTAAGATTACGATTGCAGCAATCGTAATTCTGAAAAAGTCGAAATTGCAATTACAGTAATCGTAATCCTAATGTCTTCGATGAAGGATTACTGTAATTGTAATCACGTGTTTTTTTATAAGGAATAAGTAATCCTATTATTACTTTTTTATTTTATTTAAAAAAAACCTTTTGCTTACTACATTAGCTTTCGCTAACTTCTTTAAATAACTAAGATTACGATTACTCAAAAAATCGTTATTTAAAAAAAATTAAATTAGGATTATTGTAATCCTTCATCGAAGACATTAGGATTACGATTACTGTAATTGTAATTTCAAATTTTTCGAAATTACGATTACTGCAATCGTAATCATAATGACTCCGATGAAGGATTACAATAATCCTAATTTTAAAAAATGTTAAATTGCAATTAAAATAATCGTAATTCAAACCGCAATCCATTACACATGTAATTCTTAGCGCCCAGCTCTGCTATTACCGATCCTACTTTGAACTGCAAATTGTGCGGTGGCATTCCTCGAAAATCTTTGAATTGATATTTTTTTATAATTTGCATCAATACACGGTAAATCTCGCTAAAAAATCTTCATTTGATGTCGTGAATTGACAAAAATTAGGTGGAAGCGAAATGAGAGCAGTGGAAGCGTCAACTGGAATTTCCCCATTGTCAAATTCGATGACTTTCAGCATCCATTTATTAATTTCGTAAAAAGTAGTTCTAAGTATGGCGTAAATATTTCATTGCCTAGGGCTTCCAACATACGTAAATGGCAAAATGGTAAGTGGGCCGACATTGTTTGCATTTCTCCTACAAATTCATATAGATGACCTTTTTGTTAGTTTCTTGACCTTTACTTTATTGAACTTTTCTTAGGAATCGAAATCAAAGACGGTCCCGGTCAATGGATTAATCGTTTTTATTAGAGATGGATACCCATCATCTCATCTGCGAAATAGCTGCGGGTAATGTAATGCATCATACGAACGATGAATGTTATCACAATCATGCAGTCGAATAGGTTGCGCAACAAGCTGACTCTCGATTTAACCTTGTTGTTGGAGAATACATACTCAGTTGTCGAAGCACAGGGTTTAACCAAACTTTGTATTATTTCTGCTCCACAAACTTATAATTCCTATAGATTTGGTGGAGATGGAAATTGTTGCAATGCTGCCTTTCCACCCGCACAGCTGTGCAGGACCATTTGGTGTTGAAATTTTAAGACATTGCACTGTGGATTCTTTGTTCTGGAGTCATTTTCCTCCAAAAGGTGACTACGCTCATCGCTCATTTGCTTACCGATTATGTCATTCCGATAAGCAACAGCATATGCTTCAAATTTCATCTTTACATTTCTACTAAGTCAAAAATTGTGAGGTGTTGCCAGGCCTATTCGCCCGATTGTGACCTAATGCAGCTTACGACAGTTACATTATTACGGCAGATATAATATGGACTGTTCCATTATGCCTATGCTTTTTATCATGTTCCTTTCTAGTTCTAATAGTTCATTAGATATGTTTGCTCAAATGTGCATGGGCGGCGCCACGCCCATTACAATCTGAAATGTTCTTAGATTTGTCAATATATTAAAATTTTCGATATGAATACTACGTTTACTCGACATTTGTGAAACTTGTTTGGTTTCCAGAATTTTCTAAGTTGTCCACTCTGATTTTCTTATTTTTTTTTCCTTGAAACGTCGTTCAGAAATGAAATTTAATACAAAAATACATCTTTTGAATTGTTTGATTTGTCGTGCTTATACGATGTGTTTGGTCTAAATTTTATTTCATACAAACCTTGTCCTGGAAACTACGAATACAACAATAACGTATAGGTTCAGCCGTTTTTGAGTTATTAAGTAACATACAGGCGTCAATTCATTTTTATATAAAGGGGTTTTCAACAAGAGGTGTTATTTTGAATCACCCGGTTTTTCGGTATTTGAAGCTTTTATTCTTTGACATTTGACAAGCCATTACCAACACGCTTCAACATGATTTGGAATTGGGCATTCCACAAATGTCATTACACCGTATTTTGCATAACGACTTGGGTCTTAAGGCTTATAAAGTTCAGTTAACACAAGAACTCAAGCCAGCCGATCATCAACAACGCGGTGTCTTTGCTGATTCGGAATTCGGAATTCCATCGAAAAATCATATTGACTGATGAGGCCCATTTCCACTTCGGTGGTTACGTTCGGTGGCCCAAGAGTTATTGTTGAGAAGCCTATTCATCCTCAACGTGTGACTTACTTACTTTTTCGAAAATGAGGTTGGATCAACAGTTACGGTGAATGGATTGCGCTATCGAGAGATGATTTATGATTTTTTATGGTCGGAGTTGGATGATATTGATCTGGACATCGTTTACTTTCAACAAGACGGCGCTACGTGCCACACAAGCAACGAAACCATTGCTCTTTGTCGGGAAAAGTTTCCGGACCGTGTTATCTCTCGAAGTGGTGATCACAATTGGCCACCAAGATCTTGTGATTTAACAACTTGCGACTTCTTCCTTTGGGGCCACGTGAACGATAAGGATATGCCAACAGACCAGCGTCAATTCAAGACCTCAAAGATAGAATTCGTGAGACTATCGAGGTCATAGGGCAGCCACTTTGCGATTTGGTTACGGAAAATAAGGATATGGTCCTGTAAGAGTGGTCGTGGTGGCCATTTGGCTGATGTTGTTTTTCATTATTAACGCTATACCTTCCTCTTTATTATGAAATAAACAGCCGATCATCTATCTCACAAATGTAATTTTTCTTTGAATACCAAAATAACACCTCTTGTTGGAAAATCCTGTATAAATGTCACTGTCCAATAAGTAATTACCCTGGAGGATATACTTTTAAAGTATTGCATGCATCGGTTACAAATTTAGAAGTAGATGAGCGCCTTTGATAATTAAGTATCTATTCAGAGAAAGAATAAAGTTAGTTTTCTGAAATATTAAATTATGCGAGGTATACTATTCACCTATTGTACTATGCACCTGGGATGAAATGGAAGAAAGTCTGTCAGATTAATTTTCATACCTGTCCATCGATTTAACACGAAATAAAACAAGGTGATTCATGTGATCAGTGTAAATATTAACGCATGTGCTTATATTTTGAAATTTATCAGGCAGCTTCTTTGTGATTCATTGTGATTCAATTACATTTGCACTAGCAAAGTTGCAGTGCCATTGGTAACATCCTTATAGCATCTGTAGTATGAGGATCATTCAAATGTGCTAGGACATCTCCTTTCCCATGAAATGCACCCACCTTGACTAATTGACGTGAAATATCGTCATTGCCGTTCTCGTTGAATAATTTGATTACAGTGGCAGATTCTTCTGGAGCATCTTCGTCTTCGTATTGCCGTCTCAATTTGTTGAAATGATTGACAACCCTCAATGTTTTATCCATACAGAGGCCCCGATTGGTTTGGTAATCATTTACATCGTTAAGGTATTCTTGAAAATCGTCTCTGTACTTGCTGTAATTGTCTGTTTGCGGTAGCTGCTCCTGTGTTGCTTTCACCATCGTTTCCGTGGCTGGGATGATTTCTACTAAGACATCAATAAGACCTTCAACGCCCTTTTGAAACTCATCGAAATTCTCATGTAATTTGGCGTGTGATCCCTGTAAGGACGTGAGCGTGTATGAAACATATTCCAAACGCGGGAATGGTGTCAACTTACCCGGATCATCATTGCGATGGCTACAATCACAAAGAAATGTTTCATGTTGATCACGAGGTGGTATATTCGTCAATGCTAAGCCATTAGAGATTGCCTCTCGATTTATTCAGCATTTTCTGTCAAACGCAGATGAATCGTGACGTAGATATGTTTTCAAAATATTCTGCAATGGTAAATCAGCAACAACTTCTAAACCCGAAATTCTCCAGAGACTTTATCAACGAATGAATGACCAGATGCCGACCTTCTATGTGCTATGAACATGAAATTAGAACGATAAGAACTAACTTGATTAGAACTATAGG
The DNA here is from genome assembly GCA_958296145.1 of Hydrotaea cyrtoneurina. Classification (NCBI taxonomy): domain Eukaryota; kingdom Metazoa; phylum Arthropoda; class Insecta; order Diptera; family Muscidae; genus Hydrotaea; species Hydrotaea cyrtoneurina. Next base: position 54,385,246 of record OY282515.1, on the reverse strand, counting down.
AAGAGTGGTGTGGTTCAGTTCTGCGAGAGCTCAGCATTTATAGACGACCGCAGTGTGTTATCTGTAGTTGAGAATGTACGTTTGTTTAATCGTGAGAACAAATTTCATGTATAAATGGACCTGGTACGTGGCTCTGGGGCGGATTTATTTCCAAAAATGTATATATATATGATCCGATATTACTTAAAATGTAAGTGTCGTCTGTGCTATGGCATGCTTCACTTTTGAAATGTCATTTAGTCATCATTGTATTAAATTTTTTTAAAAATATTAGTTATTCAGGCAAAAACAAAATTTTCTGAATTTAGTGAATGTTGTTATTAAATCGAATTTAAATCATATCGATAGTTTACATTTTAAGGTATTTTAATAGTCAAGCGATATCTCAACAAATACCATTTTTATTAAGTGTTGACGACTTTTAAGAACAACTGCCTTTTTATATTTCTATAAGAAAGTATACGTATTAATAAATTAAACGGTACATAAATCGCCGTTTTTATGGACCAATGACCTATCAATACTACACCATTATTGTATTTCTCGTTAATTTATGCATTTTAATAATTTCAGCTTATTTCTAGGAAAAAATCCACACAAATTCGGGTATTTTTTCATTTCTTTTTGGGGTGTTATTTCATTTCGATAAGGGTTTATTCCATTCTCAAAATGGGTGATTTATTTCATATGAAATAAGATCCCAAAAATTGGGAACTTATTTCGTGAGGACCTATTTCATGGCGCCCGTTACATCAAGCGTTTCAATTTCCGCACAAGATGTTAACTGCCATTCATATGGATTTATAAGTCTGGATTTAAAGCACACCAAATACTGTATATGAGAGTTTTTGTGAAAGATAGAAAAGATATCCAAGAAAAAACCAAAATCCTACTAAAGTCAGCATATATTCTGAAAGATGAGCGGCACAATTCAAAAATCGATATAATATTTTTAACTTTGCACGGCGAAAGATAATTTCGGTGCTGATATAACATTATAATTTTTTGTTCAACTGGTCAAGGCAAAACAGCTGTAAGAGGACTATGTGGACAGCTATGAAGGCTGAAACAGTAGATCAACAACATTCCTGACCGGTGGCACAGCGTATTCTCAGATAGAAAATTGTTATTGAGGAAAAATATTAATAAGTTTTTGAGTTTTAGAAATATTTCGTTTTGGTGTTTTACTTTATTATACACTCACCCAACGAATAATTCATAGGTGCCTTTGAACCAAATTCGATTCATCACGTTTTAAGTCGTTTGAGCCATGTCGGTCTGTCTGTTCGGCACGATAACAACAACTTCGAACAACTTAACTAATTGCTTTAACACTTGGCATGGGTTAATATTTTCCTCAAAAATAACTATGGGATTGCATATGGACTACATGGTCACACCCCTTTGGATATATCCCATACTAATGTTCCATTCCGCCCACTTTAGAAATCGTGTGATAATAATATCAATACGACCAGCGTGATCTGGCCCAAATTCGGTACTTAGTAAAGCTATAACTTGATAAAGATTTAGCGAAAAACCTGGAAGTCTGGCCATGCCCCTTCTGGTAACTCCCATGCAAATGGAACATTTTTCTGTCAAAATTCGGTATTTTGATGTTGCTCTTATGACATTTTCGCAGATGTTACATCCAATGGTGGTAGCCACGCTTACTTTTGACTTTCGCCACGCCAACCTCTGACGAACCTATAAAAACGTCAAAAGTGGTAACATATTCATACGTATCCTGGCAAAACCAGGAGCAAATTACAATGGCATAACTGATATCTGATTCTTAGTCCATAAACCGTGTTATACCATGATTTCTGGTAGATAACAGAAAAAACTATTGCGTAATTTAACAAAATATTAAAACAATTGAAAAACGAAACGAGGTTAAATTGTCGAAAAATAAAAGTTGAAAAACAACAACCCAAGTTCTTTGCGTATCATTATGAAATGACAAACATCTGTTGACTTCGTAAATATAGCTACCCAATTGCATGTTGATATTCATAGGTTCTACTCCGATCACTCCATTCTTAACATTGTCTCTTACGAAATGATGTTCGATTTATGTCAACGTATTTTTCTCGCTTGCTCTCCAAATTGTTTGTAATTCCTTTACATCCTCGTTTGTCCTTAAAGATGTTTATTTTATAATATTCGTCTATTTCGTTTACGTCTTGAATTATGCCTCTAATCCAAATACAGGGTTTTTCGATTAGAGGTGTTATTTTGGTATTCAAAGAAAAATGCCAGTTTTTGAGATAAATGATCCGATGTTTATTTCATAATAAAGAGAAAGGAATAGCGTTAATAATGAAAAACAAAATCAACCAAATGGCCACCACGACCACGCTAACAGGACCATATCCTTTTCATTAAATTTTCCATTATCAAATCGCAAAGTGGCTGCCTTATGTCCTCGATAGCCTCACGAATTCTATCTTTGAGATCGTGAATCGACGCTAAGCTGTTGGCGTAGACTTTTCTTTCACGTGGCCCCAAAGGAGGAAGTCGCAAGGTGTTAAATAACAAGATCTCGGTGGCCAATTGTGTTCATATCTTCGTAAAAGTGCAATGGTTTCGTGGCTTGTGTGGCACGTGGCGCCGTCTTGATGAAAGTAAAAATTGTCCAGATCAATATCATCCAAATCCGACTATAAAAAGTCATTAATCATCTCTCGATAGCGCAATCCATTCACCGTAACTGTTGATCCAACCTCATTTTCGAAGCAGTAAGGTCCAATGATCCCGCCGTTCCAAACAGTCACACGTTGAGAATGGGGATGCTTCTCAACAATAAGTCTTGGGTTTCCCGAGCCCCAGATCTGTTGTGAGACATATTGCTGGAGCTGAACAAAATGCCGCTTTAAACTCTAAAGTAGGCGGGGTACCATTGTATGGGAGGTACCAGAAGGAAACCGACTAGGGGTCCAATTTTTTCTGGAGAATAATATTTGTTTATAGCTTTACTAAATTCAGAATTTGGGCAAAATCGCATTGGGTATATTGATATTATTACACGTTTTACCAAGTTGGCGCAATGGTACATTTGCATGAAAATCAAAATCATTACTTAGTTATAGCTTTACTAAGTACAGAATTTGAACAAGATGACGCTGGTTATATTGATAATACACGATTACTAAAGTGGACGGAATGGAATATTTGTTTGGCTACTCCTAACGTGACACGCACTTGTGGAGAGCACCCCACTGACGTCCCATTGATCACCAACTGATGTTGTACCCAGGACGGCGCTGTTCCCAATGTCATCGTACAGCGGACAGCACAACATCAAATAATTGAGATGGTTGTTTATCGCTCATGGATCTATTATGCAGGAATACATTTAGAGGCCCATGACCAGACAGCAAGAAACCAGGATAAAGGCCAAAACAAAAATCGGGATCTCCTCCGATGAAACCAACATCCAGAATGAACCTGTACGTCACACTTGTATTCACGCTGGAGTCCCATTTGGATTTTCATCCGAATTAGATAATCTGACGCAAGCGCGCCTTGTATCTAAGCTCACCACACCCTCAATCGTCCAATCAATGGGCAGCATTGCCAAGCCCTTCTTGATCTTGATACCGCCACGCATTACATCCAGATCAAGAGAAGCTTCACCCATCAATTCCTGCAAAGTATCAGTAGAAACCATACGCCACACTAGTAAACATGCCAACAAAACCACCCTCTGGCTAGGAAGTATCCTACGCTACCCAATGCTTTTTTTACCATCTCATACCAAACCGAAGACCGTAACCAAACCACAAACATGGCACCGTCCATGGTATGTACCGCATGTCTACTGAAACCCCTTTCAACTTTTAGAATACGGCGTACCAGCCCAACAACACTGGTCAACTTTCAGCAACATTGTCAGAGACTTGTTCCTTGGCTCCTCCTCCAACATTTCCAACGCAGGACTATACTGGCCTTGAACAAAAATCAGCAAATTATCTGCATAGGCACCAACCGTGCATTCGTTACCAAGCTGCCGCAACAATGGATCCATCATGATGTTTCATATAAATGGACCACATGCGAAGAGTGCAGCTGAAGAACTTTCCTGCAGTGAGTAATCCGATCAACCGGCTATTTGACAACGAACGGATCAGAGTCAGCGTTTTTCCGCTGAAAGTCCTAATATCAGGGACAATACTACGGATATCTGAGAATCAGATACCATTAGAATATCCATATATCGGCTACAAAACCCAAATTGGCAGATGCTGAAGGGATACAATCTTTCGAAATAAAATCGTGGACAAAATTCATTGTATATATAGTTTTTTCCGAATAAGTCTTATATTACAGACTGAATCGTAATATCCTCTACCTTGTTCGCGAACATCGGCCACATTCTCCGGAAATTTTTAAACACCATTTAACCAGAACCCTATATCTTTTGACTGGACGGAGTTTGGGGCAGTTAGGTGGATTGGACCAATTAGATCCAAATACTACATTATTATACACTATTGATATCACTCAATTGCGTTTTTTCTGTAGTGACAAGACACCAGTTCGAGTCAGAAAAATTAGGAAACTTCATGTATGCAGTATTTATTGTGTCACTCGTTACGAACGAACAAATCTTTATTTTTTTTTATTATTTTTTTCCTCTATACGCGATCCAAAAGCGGCAAAGATAATGTGACAACCTGTACCGAAATGGCGGGTACTGTACCGAAATTTGATGATGTGTACCCGAGAAAAGCTTACAATTTGTGTACAGGCAAATGTGCCCAAAATCATTCAAAAAAATTATACTAAAAAAGTACTGAAAATGCTAAACCAGTAAACACAGTATTTTTAATTGTTGTTGCTTTGTGTTTATTTTTCCATTTTTTCACTGTCATAATCATCGGTACTGTCCTTTTTTTGATATATTTTGATAGTACCATTACGAGGATTAAATAATACTTTTTTAATGAGGGTGCTACCAAAAGACTTTTCTATTTCGCATCCCTGACATCGCAGATTGAGAGTGGATAGTCCCTCATTATACTTGCTATTGATGGCAGTTGCCAACTGTAAGATGACTTGCGAGCAATCCATTTTCTATTGTTTACTACATTGGTATGTCACGCATGTGTATTGTTCCGAGAAATTAAAATAATTTATTGCGATAAAATGTAGAGGAAAAAGCGAAAATATACAAAATATAATTTTATTAAAAAAAACATTCTCTGATTACTGGGAACTTCAGCCAACGAAATATGGTCAATAGAAAAAACACAGTTGAGTAGTGGAATGCTGACAGACATTTTATAAGTAAGGTACAATATGGAAGTGTCATGCCTCGACTTTTAAGATTTCCTAAAAAGTCAGCCAATCACACTAAAAAATCTTAATTTTTTTAAAAAGCTAAATATTAATTTTCGTTAAAATTATTGTATTGTACACAAATTTGCTCGCCAAATGGTGGTCACATTAGGCAAAGATGTCTATAGAGCCCTTGTCCATATATCGGAGATACATTTATTCTATTGTATACCCCATGTAGGTGGTGTTGACATTTACGAGATCAGATTTCTCGTTTTTAAAAAGAGAATATGGCAAGCCCAGCGATCATCACCTTGTATCTTCATGCCCAGAACATCAAGAGTGTCTGATTCGGCGATATCCATACCACCCATTGAAATTGACGAAAATTCTGGGTCAGTGGAACGTTTGTGTGACACAACAGCACTGTGTCTTGCGTACATTAAAATCAGTGGTGGCAGATACTTTTTTTCGTAGTACCTACTCTAACAAATAATATTCCGTTTTCCTCCTACATTTCCACAAAATGTTTCCCTTCATTTATACCTAAAAATATAAAGTTCAAATAAAGGCTTACATTTTATTAAATTTTGTTAATAGAATTTGCTGTTTTTATTATAGCTGAATCGGCAACATATTTTTTAGTCGCAACAGACGATCAGTAATTTAAAATGCAACATTATGCAAGATATCGCCGAAATTTGCTACGACAACCATTCTTTTTGGTCGTTTTTCTAAAAAAAAACTCATAGCTTGAGTGTGTTTAAAATACGGAACATTTTTGTGGTGCATTTTACCCATGCTATGTTTTAAAAACTTCGATATAGAAATACAATTCAAAACATTTCCACGTTTATATTTGTCGTCCTTCATTTGTCCAAAGTACCCTTTGGACAAATCTGCATCTGCTTGATGTCATTCTTGCATTAATGAAAAAGGCACCTATTTATATAAAGCACTATACATATGAACGATAGTAAAAATCGGACCATTGCCCCTTCTCCGCCATTTTTACAATGAATGTTCCTACATGTATGGTATTTCTGGTGCCCTACTTCTGGCATCACTAATAAAACGTCGTGAGTCATTCTTCGTTCACCTTTTGTCTTCGACTTCCAAAGGACTTGGCCGATGGTGAAATGAATGGCACAGGTTGCTGTGATCCACACAAGAGTAGAGTGGGTTCAAATTCTGATCCAACAGCTCGTCAATGAAGATAAACAAATAGCGACGGAGAGGTAACAGATCTTTGCGTTCAATATATGTATGCTCGTTGGATGGGACCCCAACTATAACAACCCAGCAGAACTTTTTCCGATGTAGTCGGAATGTATACAGTGTTTGTATATGAGCCAAAAAATTGACTGCCTACACATCCATACACTTTCTCTATGCAAAAGTATGCACGCACGATTTTATCAATCGTTTAATAACTTCGTTTTGTTGTGTTATCAACTGCCTACTTTTCCGTAAACCTACTATATACATTGTTTATAAAATGTTAGCATAGTCGAAATTAGACTTTTCACTTTCCTTCAAACCTCGTGGCTAGAGAGTGTATATGAAATACGAACATAACTTACGAAGATGTTCCATATACACTAGAGCCCCGACTTGCGTCGTTAATGGGGACCGGAGGAACGCGACGCAACTCGAAACGACGCAAATCGAATCACCTTTTCTATACATATACAAAATGCACTGAAATTTAATTTATTCGGGAAAATGTTCAAAACAAAGCAAACAATTTTATATTTTTGATAAAAAACAAGTATGAATACATTTTTATTTATTTCATTTACTTCAACCAATGTTTATAATTATTATAAAGAAATAACAAAACAATAAATTAAGAAAAAACATAACAAAAATTAAATTCATTTACATATGTACATATGTATACATATTCGAAAAAAGTAGATGCACTAAAAATTGTAATTTATTTAGCTTACATTGAGCTGTCTTCAGATGATAAATCTAAATCAACAACACTTATATCCATTTGATTGGACGGTCTTACTGTTTTTTTAACAAAAATGTCTAAAGTTTGTTGAATTTTTAAAGATTTTTTTTGTTGATATATTTCTTTGTAACAACTAATGGCTTGATCAACAGATGCTGCTACGCCCGTGCTACGGTTTTCGTCAGGATCGTTTTCAGAAAATATATCCATTGCATGGGAAATTAATTGCATAGCTTTGGAAATATTGGCGATTGTTAATTTTTCTTCTTCTATTGTATCATCACTTATTATGACATCTTCTTCTGAAACATGCTGAATATCAATGGCTAATAAATTTTCATTATCAAGCTCCTCATCGTGAGACAGCAAAAATTCATTAATATCACCTTCCTCCATTCCTTCAAATTCGGCTTCTCTAGCTAAATTAACCAACTCATTACTAACGTTTGGAACATCATCGACATTATCTTCGTCTCCATCAATAAGTTCTGGCCATAATTGCCGCCAACTCCCTTTCATGGAGGATGCCTTAACTTCTTCCCAAGATAAATGTATATTTCCAATAGCTTTCACTATGTTGTAGTTTTTCCAGAAGTCTTTCATAGAGAGTCTATCATTTTGGTCTGTTGAATCAAGAAGTTGCCGGAAAGTTCGGCGTAAATAGTACATTTTAAAGTTTGAAATTACACCCTGGTCCATAGGTTGAATAAGTGATGTTGTGTTAGGCGGCATAAAAACAACTTTTACCTGCTCCGATAAGTCATCTGAAAAAGTTGGATGTCCTGGTGCGTTATCGACTAACAAAAGCATTTTGAACTCAATTTGTTGAGAGGAGCAATAGCGTTTAAACTCAGGAACGGCACAATTTTCTAACCAATCTTTAAACAGGGTTGCGGTCATCCAAGCCTTTTTATTAGAGCGCCAGTGTACCGGGAGGTCTCTTTTGTTTATACTTTTCATTGCCCTTGGATTTTCTGATTGGTATATTAAAAAAGGTTTAAATTTAAAATCGCCTTCTGCGTTTCCGCCCAAAAGAAGTGTTAGCCGATCCTTCGCGGCTTTATATCCAGGGCATGCTTTCTCATTTTTTGACAAGTAAGTTCTTGATGGTAACCGTTTCCAAAAGAGACCTGTTTCGTCGGCATTCAAAATCTGCTTAGCAGAATACCCTCCTTTTTCAATTATGGCTTTCAGCTCAAGCTTAAACTTTTCTGAAGCTGCGGAATCTGCACTGGCTGACTCTCCTTTTAATGCCACATTATGTAAATTTGCCCGTGTTTTAAAGCGGTTAAACCAACCATTGCTGGCTTCGAAAGTATCAGAATTTCCGTTACTACTAGATGCAGTATTTTTTATTACGTCCTTGCTCAGTGGCATTCTTCGCTTGTTTTGGTCATGTATAAATTGAAAGAAGGGACTCCATCTTAACCAATAAGGGATTTCTTGCTATAGTATCTTGTTTAGATTGGAGTGGTGTAACAATTTCAGCGAATTGATTTATTTTATCACTGTCTCTGTTGCAAATTGTTCTTACTGTTGTAGGTGCTAGTCCAAGAGCTCTTCCTATATTAACAGCCTTTTCTCCCGATTTAAAACGTTTTATTACGTCCAATTTTAATTCCAAACTTATTACTTTTCTTTTATTTTGACTCATTTTTACGTCCTTAATGTACTCTGGCGAATCACACACTAAATTCTTACCACAACCAGACAGGTGTTCTTAGCACCACTTATACATATAACAAAGAAAAGGGAATTCCCCTTATTTCACGCAATTTGAAAACTTTTTAACGTACAGCATAGAGAGATAACAACAAGATGGAATTTCTTAGCTTCACACATTATACAAGAGATGTCGTATGCAGCTAAAAGTACCAAAGACCTAAAATTCATAAAGACTGAGCATGACACGAATGAAACTAAAACATAGATGGCCAAAATATCATGATATTTGAATTTTCAAAGGGAAATATTCCAAAATTTCCAATAATGCAGTAACGACACCTATTGCAAACGTTTTTATTTTCTCATATGCTCAGTCTTATGACTTTAGGTCTTTGAAAGTACAGTATTTAATTTAGATTTAGGAAAGAATAAGAGAAACAAGGGAATTTTTTTCTGTCATGACACCCAGAGCCCTCTGGAAAAAATACAATTTTTAAAGAGAGCAAAGTCTCATCTTGTTGTTATTAATCTATGCGTACAGGTGACGATCAGTGTTGTCAGAAGTTGTAAAAATGCTAAAAGACAGAAAAGATGCTAAATCAGGCACTGCAAATGCAAAAAATGGTAATCTACAATGCAGCTCGGACCGACGCAACTTGAAATTGCAACGACGCAAATCAAATTTTTCCAGTTTTTAAAAAGCGACGCAACTTGAAACGACGCAAATCGGGACGACGCAAGTCGGGGCTCTAGTGTACTTTCCTACTCTACCATGTGTCCCATGAAAAATGCGGTCATTTGTTCTGGAAAGTATAACAGGGTAGTGTATAGAGAACCGTAGTAGTCGGGTCTACTTTGTGTACAGGAGAAAACGCGTTTTGTGTTGTACACAAGTTCTGCTGGGAACTCCTATACAACGATCTCTGAGAAATCTTAAGAGAAGGTATTACTGCCACCAAATGCAATAAGTTTCGGTGCCAGACACTATCGAACGCCTTGATAGTCACAACATTGGTTTCACCCTTGAATGGCTCGACTCCATCAGGTCTCCAGTAGATCGACTTCTACAGAAGCCATACTGTCGAAGGCCGTTAGATAGCTAACCATATGGTGGTTAACCATGCTCTCCATAACCTACGAGACGCCGATCATATTGAAAATGGCCGGTAATTTGCAGGATTTGTAGCCTCACCCTTCTTGGAGATCGACTGAACATTGGCAACTTTTTCAACATGTGGGATAAATATCAGCACGGTACATGTTCAACAAATATTACGCAATGGACGAGCTAGCGTTGATGAACACTTGCATAGGACACGTGCTGAAATATCACCCGGCGCGGTAAGCTTTATAAACCGGATCAGTGAATATCTGGTCATCGTTAACAAGAGTTGGGATAGAAGATGAAGAATTGACCCTTACCTTTTCAATTAATGATCAAAAGCTATTACTTCCCCTGGGAGAAGAACGAACTTAAGCACGAAGACGCCCCTTCCATTGTACATGATCAGCCGTAAACAGCGTTGCCATTTATGCACATGTATCTATTTGTTTTGCAGTGTTTTAAATCGCAAAATGTTACTTAACTAATTTCCAATTAAATAAGCATTTTTTTTTAAATTTACAGATTTTTCACAAAATACATATGGCAACGCTGGTCGTAACCTTCTCACACTTTTTAATCTCTGGTTTGTTTTTTATGCTGAATATTGACGTTCTTTTGTTTACCGCTTACTTCATAGCTCTGCATGAAAGGTCAGTGCCAGATAACATTTCCGATGCTATTCATTTGAGAGAATGCGTACAAATATAAATTGTTGGTATGTGGCCGGTTGGGGCGTGAGTGGTAGTACGTGAGACTATTAGACAACAAACTTAGGTTGAAATTCGGGTATGAATATGACAGCTCGTAAATGCCAAAAATATATTTGTACAAGGTCTTCAGAGAGGACGTAGTAAAGAACATGGTTACAGCGAAATGTCGAATCTGTATTAGAAAAATGGCTACTACTGTTGGCATATGTGTTGGCCAATTGTTATTTGAAGTTACTTGGTTTTTGTTATGATCACACGTTTTCCTTATTGAGTTATATTAAGTGTATATGATATTTGAATGCAAGTTTAGTGATCCGGGTTTGTTGTTCTCAAATGGAGAGAAATGTAGGGTCAACCAAAGTAAACTATACACTAAGTTGACCGCAGTGATAAGTGGAAGGAAACGAATGTCAACGCGAACCCCACAATATGATAAGACTTTGCCGATTTTACGATAGTTGACGTATGAGCACGATTAGAAAATGGTAAACAGTGCCGCTAGGAGCTCAAAGTTACGAAAAAAAAAGGTGCAGCCAGTGACGCCTTTGTATACAATTTTCAGGCGGGGTGAAATAAAGCCCCAAAGTGACAATGAACTAAGGCCCAGGAAATGGGGGTTTATTTCGTTATGAATAAAATTAAATAAAGGTGGAATAAAGCAACATTGGTTTTTTTATATACAACATTGGTTTATATTTTTAAAAAATACATTTATCGTTTACCATCTTAACCCATTTCCACCCATTGGTCGAAAAATCGACCGGTGACTTTGCGATTTGTCTAGGTTATTAGAAAACGGTAAGAACCTAGCAATCCACAAAATATGTTATTTTAAACATCTTTCTAAATATTGATTATTTTTGTCTCAGGTGAATTCGTGCAAAAATCAATTTAAAAAAAATTAAACGCTCGTGAAAAATACCAGAATAAAAAAAAATTCATTGTTTACATTTTTGTAACACCTGCAAATGAGTAATGTTTATGACAGCTTTATGACATTTCTGATTGGTCTTGTTTTTTGTACTATTGGAGATTGGTTCGCAGATTTTATAGTTGTAATATGTATCGTCAAACATATATGACGCAAGCGGAGATAGAGAGATTACTTAGCGAAAGTAGCGATGAGGATGATACCGCAACACTTCTTCAGAATGCGAATAGTGTTGGTTTGGTGTTGTTGCCACCGGACACAGTTGATGAAAAAAAAGGAGCGTGATTCGTTGGATTACGTGTTCGACAAGAATAATTATTTGTTTATGGCTCGTTGTAGCGATAATTCCGTCGTTTCAATTGTATCAAACCACGAAGCAATTGAGCCTACGCACCATGTAAAACGGTGGTTTTGGTCCCAGGCAGGGAAAATTACAGTTATCCAAATGCCTCATATTCTCAAAGCGTACAACCGTCTTATGGGAGGCATTGACTTATTCGATAACGCCACAAAACAACTTTCGAATTCGCGGCAAAAAATGGTATTGTCCATTGATAACTAATACTGTCGATGCCGCCATGGTCAACGCATGGAAACTTCACTCCGTAATAAGGAAATACGCAGACTCTATCGAAACGCTAAAAGTCGGAACTGATAGGTCAAAGAGTCGAGTCCCTCAAAAGAAAGGCAACTGGAATTCCGTGTTTACGTGTCTGAGTGCTTGCTACGTCAATCTAAACCGATGACAAAGAAGACCGCGAATGCATCCAAGCTGAGTGCTAAAACTGCGCTACATGATATTCGTAGCGATAGAACAGACCATGGAATCGTGAAAGCTGAAAAGCATCGTCGTTGCCGCGTCTGTCAGAAACACTCTTCGTTCAAATGCTCGAAATGCGATGGTGCAGTTCACACCAAATAAATTTCACAACTTGTAAATTATTATAAAAACATATGATAAATAATTTTTCAAAAATAAAATGTAGTTTTGCAATTCAAATTAATGAACCATATTTTTTAATTTTTTATATCGTATCCAGCCATTGGTCGAAAAAATTGACCACCAAAATCATTAAAAAACCAGTCGGGTAAACCGACTTATATATACACTCACCCTCAGTAAAAACATACAAGTCTCATATTCCACAGCAGTTTTTGTCCGAAACTTTGTCCAGTTATAAATACTTTTACTAAATACGGATTTTTGCCAAGATCGGAGTGGGCGTATTGATATTATTACACGATTACTAAAGTTGGCCAAATAGCAGATTTGTATGAGAGGTACCCGAAGGGGTGTGGCCCTATAGCCCATATGCAATCCCATAAGCAGTTTTGGGAAAATATTAACCCATGCCAAATTTCAGAGCGATTGCTTAACTCTTTCGAAAGTTATCGTGCGTACCAGCACAACAGACAGACGGACATGGCTCAAACGATTTAGAAATAGAAATTTGGTTCAAAGACACCTGAGGTGTAATGTGAATATTTCTATGTGTTACACTTTTGAGCCGTATCAAATGATATATACCCTCCTACAAGTAGGGTGAGGGTATATTTAAAAAGTAAATTTAACATCTTTGAATCTACTACCTGAGCCATTATGTTCATTGATTACTGGCAGAACAGATTAATCAAAACATTTTCAGAAATTCCTCCAGTCGAACAATTGCTACTTTCAAATGACATCGTTTGGAGCAAAAAACAATGTTCCCGATACATTAGAGCGATGACACACACTGCGGTGTGCCGGCACGGTACGCACTGTGGTTAGTTGACTCTGCAGACGGGCGACAGTGAAAAGTTCGAAACGTTGCGGCAACCAGTCTATCTACAACAGTTGACCTCAGTGGACATAATGGACGCAGATTTACAATATATATTGCATTTGGGCTTGGTATATTATCGTTGGAAGAGAAGAAGCAATAAGAATCGACGAATGTGGGTGCATCCAATTGTAAATGATCGTCTAACCAAAGGACATTTTTACACGTTATTTGCTGAACTACGAGAAGATGAGGATACATTTTTTAATTATACTCGTATGTCAATGGGTTCATTTTATGAACTACTTCGTGCTATAAAAGAAAAAATAACAAAGAAAAACACTCGCATGAGAAGTTGTATTCCACCAGAAGAAAAATTGATCGTAACACTCAGGTAAATAAAAGTAACAATTTTTATAATATTTATTTATTTGTGCAAAATTAAAAGTGGTAATAAACAAAAAGAAATACTGGAATCCACGCTATAAATAAGCAATAAAAATTAGATTTGTAATAATTAGGAATTATTCCGTTGTGAATTAAATTCGTCACTTATATTAGAAATGTAAGATGCAATCGATTCGGCTGGAGATGGTGTTGGCGTCGGAGTCGCAAATGTTCGGGACGGATACTGTTGCGATACAGATTGCAGTTGATTTGAAGAATTTGATGATGATGTTGATGGAAGTTGATTTGGGACGTACACTTGCGTATGGTATGGCTGTTGAAAGGGGTGTGCTTGTTGTTGTAGTTGATGCTGGGGGTTATGTAGCTGATAAGCTGGATTTGAGTGAGTTGTTGGTGGATACATTAATGGTAGTTGGTGCTGCTGGCTCATAGTTTCGTACTTGTTAATGCACTGCATAAGTTCAATTCGGCAACTTGTGTTTAGATGCCTTGGTAATGATGTAAGACTTTGCACCAATGACAACAGAAAGAGGCGATTATCATTGTCTTCAACCTTTTCCTTCGCTCTGTCCAACTTTGCTCTCTTCTCGCAGTTATCCAATGAACGTAAAATTTGTTCTTCAACAGGGTGTAGTCTTTTTTTGCCCACCCGTTTTGCCTGTGAAACGTTTGGTGCAGGAGAATAGATGGAAGCCGCAGATGTAGCTTCTTCGTCATCGTCGTCTTCACGTTCTTCTTCAACTGCGGTGGGGTTGGCACTTGTACGTTCTAACGAACTGACTGTTGTTTTTTGCCAGATTCAACTGAAAAGTTTCCATATGTAATTTTGGGTGACGAAGCTTTTCCCTTGTCTGAAAACTTGCTGAGACCCTACGGTGGAAAACAATTAACGGAAGAAAAACAAACTTTCAATAACCGATTATCCATTGCCCGACGATACATTGAATGCACCTTTGGAATCTTAGCAAACAAATGGCGAATATTTCATCGAGCTATAGATGTTGACATCGATTTTGCTGATAGTATTGTTAAAGCTGCATGTGTACTGCATAATTTTGTAAGAACACGAGATGGAACCCGTGAAGAATCGTTTTGTGACACAAATATACCTCAAACCCGTAGTATGGAACGTTTACAACCTGATTCGCGCCATAGAGGAAATGTCAGGGCACTATCAGCCAGAGATAAATATGCACACTATTTTTCAAAGAAATGACTACTTATGTATATTGTGTACTTAAATACTACTAATAAAACTACTTTTCTTGTATCTAGAAATAAAAAAATTTACTTACCTAATTGTTTTTTATCATCCACACTCAAAGAGGATCCAAAAATTTCTGTAATTTCATCCCAGCACTGTCTTCTTTTGATGCGATCGCTATAATCTTTTTGGGTCATGTCCCACAATGCTGGGCGATTCTGCACTTCACTTATTAGCTTTTCAATGTTAATATTCTTCTCCACGTACAGCACTGCTTCTGACGAAGTCATTTTGAATACTGAAAATTTCACAATTGCATAACAACAAACCCCGGTGCAAAGTGATGTGTGCGTCATCGCCAAGACGATGTACCGTACCGGCACACCGCTGTGTGTGTCATCTCCGAGGCGGCGCACTGTGGGATTTTGGTGTCAATAAATAAATTTTTCAACTACTGAATTTCAAAAATTTAAAGATGCAGTTTTGTAGAGAACTGTTTAAATAAGAAATGTGCATTTATGGTTTTTTCGAAAAATTGTATTCTATTTGTGAAAAATTGAGGGAAAGTCCCTGCAAGGGTGCAAAGCAAGAAATGACTGATATTTTCATGCAATGCAGTGGTCCATATATGTAAAATTTTCTTGATAATACCATTTGACTTTAATATATTTTAAAAATATAGTATTTCTCTATAAATTAAAAAAAAAATCATGGGGATATCATAAACCGTTAGAAAGATATGTCCACATCTGTAAGCCGCTAAAAAAAATTTTTTTTTGGATTTTCAATGGACACTAAAAAATGTAGCTCCGCTGTCCTCCAAGCCGTTCTTTTAATAAAATGAAAGGTGGGAATGTCTTCTTTCGATTAAACCAAAAAATATTTTTAGGAAACTTCCGGAAGTGGAAGAAAACTAGAAATTTCTGGTAAAAGTCATGAACATTTTCATTAAATTTTTGCAAAAAAAAGTATTGCATAATTTTAGGCCAGCTATTTATTGAATATTGAATATAACAACAACAATTAACAATTCGGGCGAAACAGTGCATAGAGATAAATAAAAACAAAACCATATGATTTTTAGAATTAATTACAAATAATATTACAAATAATAACGTGTGGCCACAAAATCAATTCGGAAAAGTTCAAAAACTATACTTGGGATACGGCAAAACTATTCGTTGAAAAATATGGTTGGTATTTCAAGCCGATCGCCGTGCATAAAATACTTATACATGGAAAAGACATCATGGATGCAGCAATTCTTCCTATTGGTATGCTAAGTGAAGAAGCGGAAGAAGCAAGAAATAAGGACTACAGGAAGTATAGATTAATGTTTTCTAGAAAATGCAGTAGAGTTGCGACAAACACTGATATTTTTCATTGCTTACTGGTTTCATCAGACCCTTTTATAACCAGCCTAAGACATAAGCCATCCAAACAGGATTTGGAATGTGATGATGTAGTCAAAGAAATGATAGATGAAGAATAAATAAAGTTTTTTGTGGAATAATAAACAAAATATTAAAAAAAATTCATATCTATAATCTGTATGGGCGGTGGGCGTGACCGATGAAACTTGGCACGCATCTTTTCTTAATTCTAGAAACTGTATGTACCAAATTTGAACACTTTTGACCGGATAGGAAATTTTATGCGAAAAATCCATTTGGATTGTATGGGCGGTGGGCGTGGCCGATTTTGATGAAATTCCATTTTTTTCTTAATTTAGTCAATATAATGCTCGGTGCCAACTTTCAATGATCTCGGACTACTCCTTCTATTTTTTGCACAAAAATGTATGAAGCGATCCCACAGTGCGGCGTGCCGGTCCGGCGCACCTTGCCGGCACACCGCAGTGTGTGTCATCGCTCTTAATCCAATATTTGAATTTTATAGGACAGTCAAAATACTTTCGGCAAACACAAATGTGTGCGTGTATTATACACGGATATGGACTTGACACCATTACATTTCAGCTGTTAAATATAGAAAGGCAAGCATTTGTTAAGTTTTTGGATACAAATCGACGTATTTTGGACTCATATTGCGCTCTCTTGGAATTTTACCTGTATATTACTGTCCCACTTGGAATTGTCATATAGTGTCATGTTTGGATGTAAGGGCGTGTCCATGCACCGTAAGTAACATTTTGATCCGACACTGTGGCCATAAAAACGGTCGTAATGATGTAACTATGGTCATGGAATTGTTATAGGTCATGAGCGGACTTAGAGGGCAGCAACACTTTAAAACTTGGAGCTATTAGAGATGAGAAGATAAGATTTGTTGCGTATGTTGTTGGTTCAGCAAATATAATTAATTTTTATAATATAAAAAAAATAATAATATTTTTTAAATTTAAAAGCACAATTTTAATTAATTTGCTTGGGATCGTTTCTTGAAAAGATATTTGGAAATAAAAAAGAAAAACTATTTATGAGTGAGAATTTTTTCAAACCCCAACATTTTTTTGGAAAAATAGTATTTGTTAAAAACCCATATATATTTTCCCATTTAATTCTGAAGGTACATGTTTTCTCAAAATTTTGTTGTCAGGATTATCCCCAAGTGTATATATAGTTCCTATGAATCTTGCCTCGTCTAATAAACATTCAGTTTGAATTTTCTTTCATCAGCTTGGGCTAATTTCCGTTCCAATCCAAGTATACAGCCTGGTCGACCCCTTTCCCCATTTTTTTTAAAAGAAACATCCTTCCGATTTCATCAAGGCGAAGGCATCTTGATGGACAATATAAAAAATATCATCTAACGTCAAAGCGAACTTTTTAATTTTATTCTTTGCAAAATCCGATTGTTATTCGTGTCGTTTTTGTAAATTTTTCCACTCTCCGTAAAGTTTTCTTAATTTTGTAACACCAAAGACCATACAGAGGGCAGACGTTCCAACTCGTTTGCTGAACATTTCCAAGTTGGTATTTAAACAGTACCTGTTTTAAAAAAGTACGTATTTTGTTAAAAAAAAAACAAGCTTTGAAAACCTTTCAAATATTGCCATGTAGCCGAACTAATGTGCCAAAAAAAAAAATTGGGACGTCTGCCCTCAGAATAGTCTTTGCTAAACGCATAAAACCCCTTTTTCTGTATCTTTGAGCCACCAGCGGCACGGGTTAACATACTTCAATCCCGATAAAACTTCGGTCATCGTAAAATATTATCATTTTGTGTTGACAAAAATGCAACATATTTTTTTAAGGTCTCCCTGCTATACACGACCTAAATAGATGAGTTTCGTCGTTGGTGAAGCGATTTACCAATACACTTGTGCTGTACTAGTACTGATCTGCCGTTGTCCTTTTTCTTCGTTCTATTCATATACACTTGATTTTTCTGTAATATTACAGATTAGAACTTTTCATATTATTGACGAAGAGACAGACTCGTCTGACTCGTTTGTGTATGATTTGGAAAGTTATTCACCGAACACTGTTAATTTTTGCTACATATTTTTTGTGAGAGAATGCTGGATACGGAGTTGGCAATGTGGTGGTCTGGCGTGTAATTGGTGTAAATGACTTTGGAAACCAGCTAATTTTGGAAGAAAAGATTATTTGAAACAGATTATTTGAATATTTTGAAGAATAATTTGGTACAATCTGCCCAAAAATCGTTTATGACAAAAAAATGGACCTGACAAAAATTCTGATTCCCTCGATACCAAATAGGCTCTTAGCAGTAAGGAATTAAATACTAACAAGTGGACAAATAGTAAGTTCGGCCGGGCCGAATCTTATATACCCTCCATCATGGATTCGTTGCATTTCGATACCCATATGTCCATGTTTGTCAGGGGCCGGTTTTTGGGCCGCTCGTGACCCGATAGTCCCAGGAACCCGATCACAAATTTTATCCAAATCATGAAAATAAATGCATATTTGGGTTCGCGAGAAAATTTCGTTGCATTTCGATACCATATGTCCATGTTTGTCAAGGGACGGTTTTTGGGCCGCTGGTGACCCGATAGTCCCAGAAACCGGATCAAAAAATTTGGGCAAATCATGAAAATAAAGGCATATTTGGGTTCGTGAGTAAATTTCGTTGCACTTCGATACCCATATGCGCATGTTTATCATGGGCCCTTTTTTGGGCCCCAAGGGTCCACGGAACCCATGAGCACGCCCATTTTTGGGATTTTTTTCCCATCTATATATTATATAAACTTAGAACTTAGATGTAGTGAAAAAAAATATTTGAAAAATTTGATTATGGCCGGAATATATTTAGTCCCGTAAAGGGGAACTTTTTCCCCTTTGGTCCGATATTGCCCATTCTCGAACTTAACCTGCTTATGGGCAAAAAACATCTTCCTACAAAATTTCAGCTTCTTAGCGTTGGTCGTTCGCACTCTATCGTGATTTCAACAGACGGACGGACGGACGGACATCGCTAGAATGTCTTAGAATGTTACACTCACCGATAATATATATACTTTATAGGGTCGCAGATCACTCTTTCGAGGTGTTGCAAACGGAATGACAAACTTAGTATATACTCCACCTATGATGGAGTGTATAATAAAATGTTGATAGTAACTTTATGCAAAAAATCTTTAATTGGCTTATTTTTGTTGTATGTTTTTCCTCAAATATTAAGCAATAGAAAGATCTTTATTTTAAAATATAGTATCGTTCTCAAGCTATCTTAATATATAAAATTCACGTGTCATTGTGTTCGTACACGCTGATCTTCAAAGAAATTTTGTGGGTGTGCATTATTGGTTCCAGATTGAAAGATAGGATACTTTTGGATCAGACAGGAAATGGAAATGGAAATATTTTACATTTACAATATCAGGACAAGGGCGAGTGGCACCTCCCCTGAACCCATATTTGAAAAGTCGCATATCGCTGGCGCTTTTAAGGTAAATTCGCTTGGATTTTAACTGGAAGTTACTGCTGCTACACAGATGGTTCCTGGATATAAAGGGTTTTCCATTTTGCTTTTTAAAAGTAAACGTAAATAAAACATATATAAAATATTTTTTTTTTTGATATTTCTTTTTTATTATATTTTCTTGCACGCGAAGTGTTGCAAGCATTGATTCTTTTGAGGTAATTTTGGACCACTTTTTGGCACATATTCGGCGGTATCTCAGCCATAACTTGACGAATGTTGGTTCTTAAGTGCTCAAGAGTTAAAGGTTTATCTGCATAAACACGGTCTTTTGCGTAGTCAATGGTGTCAAATCGCATGATCTTGGTGGCGGCAGGGGTAACGTAAAACCTATGGGATGGTACTCAATGTACATTGTACTCAAAATACATTTTAGTGCTAATCGCTGCACTCTTCTTGTAAGGATCGTGTTACCTAGGCTGGAGGTTATACGCCTTAGAGTCAATGAGTCCTTGGTCGAGAACCGATACTGCTGGTTTTATCGATTCTAGATGGACGTTTTTGAAGGCACCCTCCATGTCTATAAAGGCAATGAGAGGGTATTCCTTCTGGCGAATAGATTTCCTGGAAGACTGTCTAAGGGGTCAATCTCCTACCATGCATCGCCAAACAAATACCGAACCACCACCATGTTTTACACTACCAGTTCAGAATCTGGCTTTCTCCAAACTTTATCACGCCCATCTCATTCTTAAATATTAATTTTGGTCTCGCAGAAAACATTACTGTATTCCCGAAGGTTTTTTGGGTGGGAATTCTACTCTCTTCTGTCGGTTAACATGGCTAATGAACGGCTTTTTTCTAATACGTGGACCATGATATCCCGATCTGTGCAATACACGGCGAATAGTTTCTGATTGCAAGATTTTTCAATTTCCGAAATAATGTATTCATTATTGAGTACCTTAGGGGACTACAAACAAATATCAAGCTACAGCTAAGGACCGGGGATAGAACGGCGGCTTATTTTTAGGAAAAGGGACGAGCATGGTGATAACGAGTGGAATTTTCCACAAGATGTTACGCGTGTGTGGGTTGACAAAACAACCCAACGCATGCGGCTATCGCGTTCTCGTTCGTTCTTTAGGATTAGTTTAGTTTAAGAAAAATGTATGGTAGTTTAAGAAAATATTGAAAAATAAAAAATCAGTGTCTTACAAACATTCAATCGTGCGAGTGCATTTTTAATTCTGTCTCGTACAGAGTATGTTTTGAAAGTGCTGTAGGTTGAGCGACGATCTCAAGCGTCTTCACTACGGCGAATATGACTTTAGAGAGATGGTTTCTACAACGAGAGTACCTAAATATACCCATATATAAAAGAATTTCATAATTCTGTTCACATTCTCATAGGTAATGAATGAATTTATTCTTTACCTATCAATAATTTAGCTAAATATGCAAACGAAAAAATCAGCCTAGACTTTCTTCATTCCGATTACTTGGTGTACGTAGTACATGCAGGGTCGGGGTCAGTGTCAGTTCACATCTGCGATGATAAGTTATCAAGCTACCGCGAAGAACACATTTCTTGCTGAGACAATAATTTCACCATTAGAGTGACTATAAATACAAAGGGAACCTTCGGAGTTGCAGCAGTGCCCAAAGATCGAACACCCAAGATACATCGGAGAGACCATCATGAAACTTATACTGATACTAGTTGCGATCGCTATGATGAGCCAGGTAAGAGTTTTCCGAATGACCAGATTGGTCACCCATAATTCGTATTCTCTTTTAGGTATCCATGGCCAGCGTACTTGGACGTTTCAAACGTGATAACGCTGTGGAGGGCTTTACAACCATGTTGAAAATTATGCAGACTGTGGCGGATGCCACAGGACCAATTGTGCAAAAAACTCTGGAGAAGATGCCTCAAACCGAAGCTTACGCTAAGTACAAGAAGGAGTTGGAAGTTTTCCTTCAAGCGTTTAATGAATATAAAACCAAACAAGGACTTTGCATGGAGAAAACTATGTTCATAGTCAACAAATACGACAAAATGACCGCTGAATATGAGAAAGAGGGTGCGTCCGAAGAAGCCAAAAAGGTAGATGAGCTTCTTAACAGCTTTGGAAGTGAGGATCTTGAAGAAGAAATTACTGAAAATATGGAGAAAATGGAAAAGCTATCAAACGAAAAGAAATCAAATGATACCGAAGACGTTACCGATGCCCTGGAAGTGTTGGCTTTATTGTTTAAAGTTTGTTAAAGCATTCAATTGAAAGAAAATAAAACGACATCGCCCCCTTTTCCCATATACGAGTACTACTAAAACAGAATGTGAACATTGGCTTGACAAAAGACAAAGTAATCTGCTACAAAATCTAATCCGGGAAAGAACATCCGACATATCAATATTTTTTAGAGTATTGCACGTCAATACCTAATATATGGCATTGCTTAAGTTTTTAGGTCAAGCCCTGGTGTCAGACTTAGTCAAATGCTTGGGTATCCTAGTCAAATGCCAGTTTTTTTTTTTGCTGAAATTCAGACGACTGACTTGTTCAATTGTACTATTGGCCTGTCGTGCAGCTGACCGAGAAATAATATTTGTATACATTGTGCTACCAGTGTTATTGTGCTGGGCTCAAACTAGAAGTAGTTACGTTATGTAGGGTGGTAAGGAGTCCCTAGAATTGTTGCCCTAATTCGACCAACTGAGAGCAGCACTTCGAGGAACTCATCGTTGCCGGTGGTCTACCACCTGAATCGCAGGGAGAGTTCGGCTCGGCGTATAGTTGAGATCCCAACCAGGTGCAACGACCCATAGAGTAGCAGAGGGGTTATTGTAGAAATAATGTTTTCCTGCAAGCCGCCCCAGTAGGCGAGTTGGTACAGTGCGTGCCTAAGAATGCTTTGAGTTTTGACAAAACCACTGTTGAGAGAATAAATTGTTGAATTTTTCACCACTACGACATTGTGAACGAATTCAACAAAAATCGTCAACAACATTCACATAATATGTCAACTTTTGACACATTTTCAGTCAATAGACGACATAAAAAACACTACGCGATAAAAACTGAAGATGAGTTCGAAAACAATATCTTTACCATACAATAAACTTGAATGAATAATATATACAGGGTGGCTGATGAATATTGCTACAGTTGTAGCAATTGCAAGATTGTGCAACTTGTCACATCCTGTGATGACAGAATTGCAGCGAAAATTCTCCAGTAAAGAAACTCGCCATTGCGTTGGCCCCAAGGTATCCTGACCTTACTGCACCTGACTTTTTCATGTGCGATTATTGCAAAAGGAAGTTTACTAAACAAACCCATAGAATTTGAAGGAAGTTTACTAAACAAACCCATAGAATTTGAATGATTTATAGCAATGTATTCGAACAACAATTCAGACAATTCCCGCTGCAACTCTCCAGGGTGAATGCATCTTTTTTTAAGTATATATATAAAAATATATATCAGATATAATATATATATATTAGATATATTAGAAGAAAAAAAACATTTAAAAGATTTAATAACTATGTATTAGTTTTTAAATGAACAAAGTTCAAATAATGTATATGAGTTAAAAAAAAAATTGTTTGAGTTTCTTAATGTACATAAATTCATCAGCCACCCTGTATTGCGAGTATTTGTACATTGGCCCTATTGGCACCAAGGCACATATATAATGGCGCAACTGTACCAAATGTTGTCACAGGTCCGAAACTATGTCAAGCTCGGTGGTTGCCTAAATAGTAACGATTTGCTGGACGTATTACAATTAATGTATTTTAACATCTGTCTTAAATATCGCATTATTTTCAATTATACTAAAAAAGATTGTCGTAATCAAAAGTCAACTCAATTTTTAACATTTTTGTAGCATAAAGTGGGTTAATAGATTTGATCGATTTATAGAACTCTAGTTGTGAAATCCGGCTTTAAACCCTTCACCAGGGTGTTCACCCATTGATGATATAGGGTTGTACAAGGTCGACTCACGAAAAGTCGATTAGAGGGTTAACCAGGGTTCTTCTCCAAGTGCGTAATGCTACAAGATCACGATCTGATGCCCCAAATTTACTTACAGGAGATTAAATTGAGTACTGAAGTTAATGTAACTCTTAGCAAATGTATTCCAATGGTAAATGTATTTTCCTTCATGGAACGTTCGTTTTTCTTTGATCTATTTAACATGATATGTGGTTCAAATCGAAGTAAACTTTTTGTTTTGTGTACCATAAAGTGGAACTGTATTGATCTCTTGTTTTTTTATCATTTGTTAGGTTTTGAACTTGAATTTGTATAAAATTGTGTTAGTTCCATTTAAAAAGTCGACTTAAATCGACTTGTAACACACAAAAACTGGAAAAGTCGACTTCTTAAATTTTGGAAAATCTCAAAAGGTCGAAAAGTCGACTTTTGTTGCAACTATATAACCCTACCCCGTAATCTCATAGGCAGCTTTTTCTACCGAGCCGATCGACGGCTTCAAAAGAGGAACGGCTTGGCCATGTAGGCCACAGCTTTTCGCTTTGTTGCGTTTTCTATTTTTGTACGATATCTTGTGTACTTAACTGAAAAATGCTCTCATGTAATGTTAAAATAGCTGCCTCAGTTGTGCACATAACTGATTATCATACGAACCGTAAATGAAAAAATTTACCATAGATGAAATTTGCAAAGCTTCAAATTTCAAAGAAAACTAAAGTATATTTCAAAAGTAATTGGACTGTTATATGGCATATGCACATATGTTATAGGCAGGTAAACAGTTCTGATATGCCGGAAGAGGAATTGTCAACGTATAGCACCAGATCGAAGCGGCGTTAAAATCTAGGTCCGATTCGAGCCTACATCTCGATATACAGACCAAGAACACTACCGATGCTAGCGATGCCAGGAACAGAATCTAAAACCGGAGATCGGGATAGATGGATGATATTGCTGAAACATCGTGGTAACATATGGAGAAGGTGGAAGGAAAGACAAGATGAACTGCAAGTACTTACACCTAAGTATATGCATGTTTGTAAGAAACATGTATGTTCTTCCACGTGAGCACATGCGTATAAGGGAGGAACACGGATAAGTAAGTAATGTTTACTTCGAAACAAGTATAATAATAATAAAAGCAATTTTATTGAAAAAGACACGCACATTTCGCAAATAATTGAGTCATAGAAAAAAGTCGATTTTTTATTTATTTTTTTTTTTTTCAAAAATGGCAGCAGCAGTGTTTTACTTACCTAAAACCTGTTGTTGGTCTTGGCCTGCTTAATAAATGATGTCCAAGCATTTCGGTCTTCTGCTTGGCTTCTACCGTTCGTAATACCAAGGATTTTCATGCTGACATTTCGATGCTGACATTATTATTTCTACAAATTCTTCCACTACCTCGACGTTGCAATTGCTGGCCTTCACTATGTCGCCTTTCATTCGTCGCGACGTTTGCCTAGCAGTGGCAAGCATAAATATTGTTTTGTCCTCGTTCATCTTTAGACCCATCTTCGCCGATTCCCTCTCGATTCTGGAAAAAGCACCAGTAACATCTCGCTCTATCTTACCGACGATGTCAATCTCGTCTGCGTATGCGAGTAGGATGTGGCCTTTAGTGTTCACTGTGCCTGTTTTTGTTAACTTCGTCTTTTTCCAATATTTTCTCCATGAATATATTGAAGAAGTCGCACGATAAGCTGTCACCTTATCGAAGTCCTCTTGTTGTAGTGAATGGTTTGGAGAGGTCGCTTTCTATTTTTACTGAGGATCTCGTGTCACTCAGAGTCATTTTACAGAGGGGTACATGTTTGGATGGGATCTCAAATGCAGACATGGTTTCAAAAAATCGGCGTGTCGAAGGCGGCTTGAACACACACGAACACACGAAATTTTTGCCTCTCAGTGATTGGATAATATGAGTACCAAATGTTAATCCAAGTGAGTACAAAATACCGTCCTACCGTTGAGTTCTGATTCAATGCTAATTTTATTAAACCAGAACAACGTGAACAGTTACAGCATTCACTTAAGGTGGCTATAACAGGGCAAGTATTTTCTGTAAAAGTTTTACACATCGTCTCATATATTTCATATGTAGTGTAGAAATATATATGCAATTTTTTCAATTATGAAAAACAGATTGAAATAATATTGTTGAAAAAAATGTGTACAAAAAATTAAAGAAGACGGAAAGTAAGAATTTTTCGATTTGTAATAAACTAAATAATGTTTATTATATTTATTGCAGTTAGATTGGCCAAAATACTTGATATTATTGGGATGTGGCTAACATATGAGTGCCTCCCAACAAGCACGCCAGGAATGCTGCGTTCAATGCGATTGCAGAAAAGTTGAAAGTATTTAAACAATCAGTTGGACCAACCGATACATTCATTTAGTCTTATTTTGATATTTGAAAATTGTTTTACGTGGACAGAGTACCCGGGAGCTTTCCAAAAGTAAGAACATATAAAGTGGATCAAGTACAGATGCTATTTACGTCCCAACTGACTTCAAGGAGTTGAGTTTTTTGCTGGATTTTGTGAAAATAAGAAATGGAAATTGTAGTTTATTTCTTATTCAAATTGGTGATTTTACGGAAATAATATGTATAAAATAAATTTTCATCGGCAGGGACAAAACTCCTTACAGTTTGAGGACCCCCTTATCACTCCTGCACAATCTAGTAAAAGAGGTGGAGTGGATAATGATACGCCGGTGTCAAGCCTGATCACATATCAAGAAGAATCTGTACTTGAAGCACCAGTGAATGTTTTACAAAATGTAGCCAATACCAATAAGACTTATGTTAATGAGAAGGATGAAGATTTTTTGGAGCCAAGAAAAAGCAGTGCATGCACACAAACCCAAGGACATTTTTTTCGGATTTTAATTCTGTGTTGTAATTGTGAATATAATACTTTAATCTTTGATAATATTTACTGTTATATACTTAATAATACTTGCTTTTATATGAATTAAATATCTTAAGGTCAAAATCAATCTAAATAAAATGCAGTTCGTTCCCATTGATGAGATGCCTAGTCTGGAATCTCTTTGAAGCGACCACTTCTGACCGAACTTTTTTTAATTTCTTTCTTGTTCCCCTTTTGATTATAAATTTATATTACTTATTTTTTCAGCGATTGTGAAACACATTTCACTTTTACGAACATTGTCATACATACTGATAAAATAGTGACAGTATGGAAAATAAACATCGCATGGTCCAATTAACACGATGAATTTTCCCCCAATTTTTTTTTTACATATTCTTTTGAAATGTTTTTGTTTCTGCAGTATATTCCTCTTTTATATTGACAATATAAAATTAACAACGTCAATTAATTTTCAATCAAAAAGTCAAATTTCGCCCCGAATTTACATTTCGTGACTGCTTCTCTACACACTTCTCCAACAATCATCGAACGTCTTGCCTGTCCAATCTGGGTGGAAAATCGTGTAAATCGGGTCGTTGTATGTATCGTCCGAAATGACCAAACATCAGAAAACCCAAAATCGTGTTTTCGATTCATTCCGCTGAAATGGTCTAAAATGCATGTCTCTGTAAAATTGTACACTTCAAAATATATGCCATAACAACAAGAGTGTTTAGAATTTACAACGTTTTCTTTTTGCTTCATCTCTAAATTTATGAAAAAGCTTGTCACACCCTATATTGCACGCTTGGAGTTACTCACTTCTCCAATGCGTGACAAAGATATACCCTATATTTCAAAGGGTTTGTCCCCTGATCGGACCGACTAGTGAGCATCTGAGTGTTATAACACACTTTTAAAGTCAAAGTGTCGAAGGACACCATGTTGAAGTCGTTAAGGACGACCTGTGTGTGCGGCCCAGTCCCCACAGAGTGGAGTTCTGTAGTGTTCAAATTGGCTGAGTTCGAGATGGAACACGAATCCTTATCCTATAGTTTCGACTTCAGTGAGTTTCACAGGCGTAAAAGCGTTCCATGGAATTGAATACCATATCAATTACTTAAAATACTAAGGTAAGCCTAGATCGTGTATTGTTACTAGTACAATACAGCAGACCTCAGAGTGATGCATGGCACAAATTATTTCTTCATTGCCACCATTGAGGATCAATACACCCTGGCAACACCATCAATCTTATCATATTCTATAGGTGTAAAGCAAACTTTGTTTTCCTCAGTTCGGATAACTGTAGGGGGTGGAAAGATTTCATCGACTTGATTCTTATCTCTAATAAAAACTCGCTCACTTTGGAGAATTGAAAAGTGTCCAGTAAGAGGTCTTTTTCAGATCATAATTGGATAATATTTAACACTTAAATGCTAAATAGAAAAATTGGAAAATTTCTGGGAAGTAAACTACGGGAGCCGAATTGTGCACAAATGTCAACGGACACATTTGAGACATTCTTGTCAACTTTGGAGAAGTCTTTAGATACAGCTTTCAAAGTTTCATATCCTATAAATCCCTCTAAGATAACTTGTCCTACTTGGTGGTCTATATGGCTCTCTACACTACGTAAGAAAAACTTATAAGACTTGTAATTCATGCTACAGAAGCAAGTCCTGGCAGCCATCTAAGAAAAACTTGCAGAATACAAGGAAGCTATTAGAGCGCTAATAGGCATTTATATTAAAACTTCTGCTGCTCAACAGACAGTTCTAATGAAACTGTGCGATTAAGCAAAATAAATACTAAAGGTCACTCAAATCACACCTACGCCAGAAGGGAAGATGTACGGATGTACGGACTTTAGACACACGGAAATGCAATCCGACTTAGCAGTTTTATGCTATCAGAACTTCTCCCCTTATAAATCTCCAAGACCGGACGACATCATCCCAATCATGCTGCATAGTACGGAGTAGAGGTCTGCACAATTCCATTTGTATTTGCAGTGTACACATGTACCGACGACACATGTACTTACTCGAAGTGACGAAAAAACAAATGTTCACATTTGTAGGAACAACAAAATCTTCGAATAACTACTAGTTGTTACTCGGCTATGGTCTCTGCCAGCGAATACATGTTCCTCTTTCTCTTTTATTCGAACATACCGACAGCGATCTTGTCGAGTACGTCGCGACAGCGAAAGTGATTGCGGTACTCTATGTACAACGTTCAGTATAACAAATAGAAGGAACAGTTGTCTATGATTTCTTATCGCCTTTCAGTGTCTAATGAAAATGAATACTCTTGAAGTAAGTTTATTTAAAATTATAACAAAATAAAATATTAAAATATTAAATAAAATATTTTAAGTTTTTACTTTTTTTTTTGTTACCTAAAAGGCTTAACCTCTGTGTATATTTACTTGATTTACTTAACATCATAAAATAAAAATGATATCTAAGCATAACCATAATATAAAAATTATATCTATGTACAACCGTAAAATAGACGAACATTGGTACTGAAGTTTATAACTCTGATCAAACGAATAATTTGGTTTTGTTTAATATAAAAACATAAGTTAAAAAAACGTTATTGTTTTATTTTTAAAGGTCACGACATAACTATTATATTGCCATACAGAAAAATAGGTGGTATTATATTTTATTTAAATTTAAAATAAAGTTTAGTTGCACAACAGTCAACGTGTCAATGTTACCTACTAAATATCGCCACTAAAACAACAAATGTTTGAAATAACTGAAAATCCATGCACAAAATACCAGTTAAATTTTAATTCGAATGTCAAAACCATCATCAACGAATTGTTAATACTCGAGGTACCACGTGAAGTGAACATCATATTCGCAGTACTTTTTCTGTGTTGTTCTCATTTGTATATTTGCTTTTTATATGCTTTTTTCGGAACACATTGTGCTGCGGCTACATACTCTTCTGTATTTGATATACAACCGTTCTCTTCACTTCATTGCTTGCGCTCTGAGAGAGCGAGTATGTACTTACTCGTTTCGAATTAGAACTTCATATGTGCAGCGAAAAGGTATTCGTTGCAGACCTATAGTACGGAGACAGATATCATACCTGGCTGATTCACAATTATAAAATGTGTCTCAACCTCAACTAAACTCAAAGTCGTGTTCATTCCAAAGGCTAATAATGTAGCCATGGAAAGGCGAAGGATTTCAGACCAATTAATCTATCCTCGTTCGTTTTGAAGGTTTTGGAAAGTCTCATCGATGCATATATTCGTGTACTTCTGGTTAACTCGACCACGTTATCGGGCAGTTAACACGCTTAAGTGTCGTTCAACTGAAACCCCCCAACACGAACAGTTAGGGATTTTGAAGGATCTTTGGAGGTGAAAAATATACCCTGAATGCCTTTTTTTCAATAACGTGACCACAATAATGAAACTTCCTAGCAAGTAATAAATGAAATGTCAAAGAATACCAGAGCTTATTCGAAAATAAAATCTTCTCTTTTTCACAGATCACATACAGAGGTATATCGGGAAAAGAATTTTTATTAAAAAAATTATTAAAAATAAAAATAATTGTAACTGGTTGTGGATTATATTTCCGAATGTGCCTAAATGTGACCAATTTTTTTTTATTTTATATCGTTATTATTTTAATCCGAGCAGTGGTATTCGCTAAGTCAGACATAGTGATGGTCGTAGTTAATCGGTTGTTCGATTCATAATTTGGTTAGTTGTCATCGTAATCGAAAGCACTCGAGGTTATCACAAAATTTTTGTGTTGCTGGGTTTGTTCTAAGTAGACTTTTATCGCTGAAGCCTCCACCAAACAAAGAACCCGCAACTTATGGTAATAGCTGCCTTTGCTATACGAATTATCGCTGTATCCTTGTTCCTATTGGCATGTGAACGTAACGATTTATTACTTTACGCCTTCTATTGCCTAACATGACCCACAATTTGACTGTAGTAATAGATAATCATAATGGTCGGATAAACGAAGCTGAAAAAGGAAATGATCTGAACAAAAAGACGTGCATCGACATGATCTTTCAAATAACCGAATGTACAGGATGTTAGATAGCCCTCTGGAAAGAAAAGAAAATACGATTAGATGTGAATTGATAAAATAAAAATATACACGAGTGTTAGTTGGTTTGTTTTACTAGAAAAACTAGCATTTTCGATAATATTGTAGGGATATATCTTCGAGCTACATATTCCTAGAAAATTAATTTATTTAGAATACTTAAAACAAACTACACTCGCCTACTGATATTCTGTACGATCAGCCCTGATAAAGGAGGATGGTGAGAGAGGATAGGTCTTGTAAGCCTAAGAAGCGAAAATAAAAGTTAGAAAACCGACTCCCCATTTACGGATATGCACTTGGAATATAAGAACACTCCTATGGCCAGGTGCCTCTATCCAATTAGCGGATGTGCTCGAAAAATATAAAGCTGTAATTAAATTAAGCACCAATTCGTATATGGATTTGTCGTGAGTAGGCGAATACGATACTGACGGGGACCTAATGTTTAAAGCCGGCTCCGAAGGGCTAATGCTTTTCTAGAGAAGTTTTACATGGCTTAGAGATAGCTCTCTTACTCGCAAAGTAATTAACATTTACGAGGTGGAAACAACCGCTGAAAAATGTTTGATGTTCTGTACCATCTGGAAGTATGAAAGCATGCTTATAATTGAAACCTCAGCTTTTTATGTCCGATTCATGTCCCTTAGCGCAAATTATCGCGGAATAAGTCTCTTATCCATCGCTTATAAGATAAACAATGATGTCAGCATCGATATAAAATTAAGAATCCTGCTGGCAAATAGAAGATATTTCGGGATAAGCAAACAATTCTAGGTCAAAGCCTACTCTCCTCGAACTAAAACAACCTGTGATTTTTATGGCGCCGAATGCTGATGAAATAGTCATTTAAGAGGAAACTTCTTCGTAAAATCTATGACGCGATCTGTGTTAACGAGGAGTACAGACGTGGAACAAACTGTTACCTGTACGAGCTATGCTCGATATGAACGTAGTTAAGCGTATCAAAATACAGCGATTGAGCTGGCTGGGCCATGTGAGCCGAATGAATCCAAACGCTCCAGCCATAAAGACGTTGGACGACAACAACCAGGGAAGACGCAGACCATGACGACCGAAACTCCAGTGGAAGGACCAAGTGGACGTATAAATGAAGACCCTTGATATCACGAACTGGAGAAGTGCTTGGAAATAATTTCTTAAGAATAAACAACTGGTTGTAGAGCTATACTAAATGAGTAAAAATTATAAGTGAAATTTAAATTCAAATGGGTGGGACGAAACATTTCGTATGAAAGATACGTGTTAGGGTTAATTTAAATATGAACTGACAAACAATGCAAAGTTCTCGGTATCCTGATTCGTCTGTTACAGGATGTTGCCTGTAGACAGTAGAAGTATATTTTTCAAACAAGCTTGTTTATTATGTTTTTTCTGTACTTTATTTAATTTAAAACAATTATTTTACGGCGTTTTCAACACTTTTCGAATAAACCTTTTTTCACGAAACGATTTTGACAAGTTCACTCTACTGAGAACGGATACCGGGAAATCACGGACTCGATGGTAACATGGACCCCCTATGTTTCTTGGAGAAAAGCGATACATATGCCAGACTAGGTATATTTCCATAAATGACCTTACATCTTATAGAACTGGAATTTATTACACAGGCGCAATACAAATCTTGAGGAGGTAGCTAGCAGATCTACATTGGAGAAATATCGGATAGTGAGGAGAAAGGCAAAGCTACTGTTCCCATATATGAAGATGGAAGTGTGCTAGTTTGAGGGGATTGATACGAACTTTATTAGAAATGACACCCGAATGAAAAATATATGAGGAAATCTGATACAACGTAGAGCAAGGGTTTTATCGTTTTTATCTCCGCAGCAAATGTAATAATATTTTAGAATTCGATTGATATTATTATCAATAATAAGTTATATTTGGGCTGCGGAGTTTTGGCCATATAAACAAACTCCTACTCATTTTTTCCAACATGAAAAACAAAACAAATGATCGTTTTGGTAGTTAATCCTTAGTAGCGAATTTCGAACATTACCTTGAATTGGGATTTCTTAGTACAATAAGTAAAATTGGTCCCACGAAAACCACTTACTTATTAAGAACTGGGAAATTATTGTTATCCAATGAAAAACTTTGAACTACAAATCAAAACATTGTGAGAATTATTTGTAACTCCGTTGTGTAAACCATCAAGGACGAACGAAATGTACTCGATTGGTGGGTAGTTTGAAGAATTTCATTCCGCCTATTGGGTGTAACTTTGAGTTCAAAAGAGGGTTTCAAAGTATGTGAAACGGCTGTAAATCAACCAAATCTAAATCTAGAAACACCAGCCACAAAACCAAAACCGATATTATCAAAAAAAAAGTACTCCAAATTTTTTTGATATTTTCGCAGAAGAAAAGTGGGGTGATACCCTTTGGTCTTACATGACATTAGAAGACCAGTGAATGCAACGAACAACCCCACATACACCATTTGTGAAATATCGTAAACACTTGTATAAGAAACAAATGTCCGTCCAACTCTCATGGGGTTGGAATTTTTGAGGACTTTTTGTACTATATGCCAGTTGCAGTCTGCCAGGACGGAGTCGATTCCCAGGACAAGGCTATGACTAACAATTTTGAACATTAAATGATCTTCAACAAATTATTAATCAAGCTAAATTGGCTTCTATAATACTACTGTCCCTATTATTTTTCACATAAGTGTATATTAACATTACTTCTCAAGTTTATTCTAAAATAAGATAAATGAATGATAGATTAAAACTAAAACTTGTGAGTCTATTTTATTTTTTTAATTTTATTTCATTACAATAAAAGGTAAATTCATAGTCCACTGCACTAGTCACCGCACTAAATTTGATAGACAGCAAGATAGAGGACTGTCGTTCTCGTGAGTAACGATAACTAAAGGCAGTCATGAACACATCTGATTAAAAAATTTTCATTTTGACAGAATTTTGATTGTCAAACTCATTGTTTATATTTCAATTATTGGTTTAGTTTTCTTTGTATTTTCGTATTCAACATTTAAATCAAAGAATTCGAGTATAAAAAGACAAACAAAGAAGTTTTGGGGATTTCAAAACTATTAGAAGTAAAGTTATTTCCGTGAGTTGTATCCTTCTGCTGTCTGCCATTTTTATATCAGACTTTGACAATCAAGGGTTGTATCTGAGTTATTGTGGTTGGGCAATTGTCACTACCTTCTATTATTGTGCCATGATATCCAACAGGAATTCATAAACTTCAAATAATTCTACAAAAAAAAATATTGTATGAAGTGTTTACACGGTAGATACGACTGCTTCCACCACTTAAATGCTTGAAAAAAAAATATTTTTATTAAGAAATGATACAATGCGACACACACCGGTCTAGAAACTCACTAAAGTAATATGCTCTCTCCAGAATGTTTGTTGTTTTGTTTCAAGATGGATAATTCCCTTTTTAGTGCAATTTCAGACAGACGAATCATACATAGATATTAGTAATGCATTTTTATTCAAAAGTAAATGTGAGCCTACAACAGATACACGAATGAGTTTTTAAAGGCATAAATATGTGTACATATACAAAAAATCGAGGAATTTTATAAATCCCTTAATTTACAAAAATGTATAGTGCAAATCGAGAGATAAGTATTTATTAGAGGATGGCTTAATCATGGATACTTTTTAATACTTTCTTATTGTTTATGATTAAATTAAATTATTTAAATCGTGATTATTTTTATGCGACTTTTTTTTTAAAAAAAATTACTTTTTGTGCGACTGTGTCAATATTTTCAACGGTAACACTGCTACCGATATCTGGAATATCCATACCGGTATACCGTTACTTTGTGTCAAACTGTGTAAAAGTGAAAAAACTCATATCACGCGGCAATCTGGAATGAACAAAAGCATGGGTTTCTTGAAAGATTGTAGGTAGTGAGTTATACAATACCCTGCATCGAATTGTCCACGGGGACGAACGTTTTATTGCCTAAATACGAAATATAACAATAAAACTAATTAAAGTACAGTACTTTCTTTTATGAAGGTATTGTATCTTCTCAAGATTTCCTTTTGGTCATCTTTTTCTCGGACTAACCATATTCATGAAAATGGTATTACACACTCTTATAAAAAATAGATTTCTTCAAGCATTTTTTCATCACTCTCTCTTGTTCTCTTACCAATGTTCAGTATTGTAAGAACGAAATAGGATTGCCTACTAAAGCATGAAGATTAAATAGAATATTAAAAGTACCAAATGTTGAAACTGCTAAGTGACCCGGAGTCGAAGTCGAATTTTCACACAAATCCGACTAAGACTCTGGAAATCAGGTGACAAATAATTCAATTTTGAATTCAATAATTCGAAA
Organism: Hydrotaea cyrtoneurina; assembly: GCA_958296145.1. Lineage (NCBI taxonomy): Eukaryota > Metazoa > Arthropoda > Insecta > Diptera > Muscidae > Hydrotaea > Hydrotaea cyrtoneurina. The sequence goes on along the minus strand of OY282515.1, from coordinate 54,349,997 downwards.
ATGTATGTATATTTCATTCATTCTTTAGTAAAATATTGATATGGTAAAGCTTTATCGACATCAAAGAAAAGAAAAAGATACATTTAAACCTATTGACGATATGTAAATGATTTTTAATTCTGGCAAATGTTAAAAAATCGAGAAATTTCATATTTTCTATGGTTGGTTGGTTTGGTTTACGTGGCCGCTCCAGAGACCCAGGAGCGTCAAGTAGCCGCCTGTTGTCATGTTAACTCATATCCACTTCGTCAGATTGAGGAATTTAATATTGCTGCTCAGTTCGATATCTCGGAGATATCATTCAGGAACCTTGAACGCTTTGTCTTTAGTCGTCGGTTCATCAGTGCGGGGCATCCGCAAAGGAAATGTTCAAATGTCTCTTCTTCGTCTGCGTCGTCTCAGCTGTGGCAGTGGTCGTTATACTGTAGATTCAGGCGTCGTGCATGGTTACCGATCAACCAGTGTCCTGTGACTACGGATAACAGTCTAGATATATCCTTCCTGCCATGTTTTCCTTGAGATTCGACATTAATCTAAAATTCTCCATCTGGAGTTAGCCTGTGACATATAGCGTTGAAAAACGTTCCTTTTGATGAACCCTATTGGTACGGATACGTGTACTGTGTCGAGTCTATAGTTGGTAGATTCGGTCCTTGCTAGTTCGTTCCCGTAGAAATTCCTGTGGAAAGTTATCCACACTAAGGTTACCGCTGACAAGAGACAAAGTCTAGCCAGTACCTCCTTGCATTCCTTCACCAAAGCCGAGGAGGTCACCCAGGATTTTACAGAGAGTAAGGCTGCTTGGCTGTCAACGCAAATATAGATCCGTCCAGAAATGCAGGCTTCCTTTATGGCAAAAACTTCTGCCTGAAAGACGCTGGAGCCATTCGGGAGACGGTAGTAGTGTTGCAGTTTGGCTTCCCTAGAGAATATCCCCGAGCCCACTCCGCAATCCGATTTGGAGCCATCAGTGTAGACCCCACTTAAACTCTGCATGTGAAATAATATTTAGTTTAATGGATGCGAATTGGAGAAAGGATGAATAACCATCTATTGTTAGCATTAATTTTTTCTTCCAAAGATCTCAGTTTTTCCTTATTTTCTAAAATTGTGTAAAAAGTTAAATTCAAAACATCAATCTGAGTTGTCCTTCATTTTAAAATGTTCTTGAAAATAAAACTCAAAATAATCGACAAAAAGCTAAACATTTTTTTTAAAACCGGTTTCGAACCTGTGTTCTGCCTTGTGATAGTCGCACATTTAGGAAACAAATATGTTCCTGTTGCCAAACAGAACGAAAAATAATATATATACCCTCCTACCCGTAGCGTGAGGGTATGCACAAAACCACCTATCGCTCTCCTGAACAACTTTCAAATGTTGTCAGGATGATGGTGTTTATTTTTACGAACACTAATCAATCCCTTGAGTAATGGATAAGCCAATCATGGATAAGCTCATTTTGAGGGCTGTAATTTAATTATTTGGCATCTTCGGGAGGTTCAAAATTTCTCTAAATGATTTACAAAACCAGTAAAAAGTTGGGTGGAATGGTCCATCTGAATGGGAGGTACCAGAAGGGGAGTGGCCAGACTTCCACTTTTTTGTCCAAAACTTTGTCTAGCAATAGATTTACTAAATACAGAATTTGTGCAAGTCATATTGGTATTATTACACGATTTCTTAAGTGGGGGAAATAGACGATTTGTATGGGAGGTACCCGAAGGGGTGTGGCCATATAGCCCATATGTAATCCCATAAGCAGTTTTGGAAAAAAAACCCATGAGAAATTTCAAAGCGATTGTTTAACACTTTCGAAAGTTATCGTGCTTACCAGCAGGACAGACGAACGGCCGGACATGGCTCAAACGTTTTAGAAAGTCATGAATCGAATTTGTTCAAAGACACTTGGGTTCTAATGTGAATATTTCAAGGTGTTACATTTTTGAGCTGTATCAAATGATATATACCCTCCTACCCGTAGGGTGAGGGTATAATAAAGAATAGAAAAAAACTGCCCAGATGAAAGAAACAAAAAATAACAAAAAGACAAGTAAAAAAAACTCAAACGAAAGTAAATGTTTTCAATAAAGCAATCGGACACCAATGTAACGGGTTTTCCAAGAAGAGGTGTTATTTTGATTCACCCGGTATTTCGGCAACTGTCACTTTTGAAGCTTTTATTCTTTGACAAGTAGAAACGACGCCATTAATGCAAATGGAACGATAAGCACTTCAACAACGCATTGAAATTACTAAAATTCACTACCATAATGGTGAAAATATTGCAGTAACAGTTCGCAAAACTAAAGCATTTTTGGGTCGTCTTAAAGCAATACAGAAATTGGTGGATAAATTCGAGCTGTTGGGATAAGTTAGTGATGTGAAGAATAAAACACGTGCATGTCGCTCAAGAACAACTGAGAACATTGCTGCTCTAATATTGCTCAATATTTTTTTAAACAAATTTTCATTATTATTTTATACTCTTCATATTACATGTTGGTGTAAAATAGCCTGACAGAATTTTGTATTTAGAGCTCTTATTGGCTTGTCGTCTTTTTTACAAATTTCTATAAAACGTGTTTTTTTTTCAAAATCTTTCTAAAAGCGAAGACGAAGTAGGTCTCCCTATTTCACTAAATGACTTTTAAGTCAGAAAGAATTTTATTCCACGTTATTGAATTCGACAATTGGTAATACAATCTCAAATGTTTCGTTTAATATCATGTTTACATTAGAAGTTGCCAAACTGGCAAATTTCAAGAAGTCGGTTCCTTTATTTCCGAAACCGAACAATTCACAATTTAACATAACTTAATTTGTAATTGTTTTTTAATGCATTTATTTTACTAATACTAAAAAAAAATCATGTTATAATTTGAGGGAGTCTAGGAAACCTAGCCTGCATTTGGTATAAATTGTTTTATAATTCCATATAGACATCTGACATTGGACATACCTATGTTATGCCGCCGATAAATTTGGTCATTTATAAAAACAGACAGAACGTGATATTTGATTTGTTTTAAATCAATATTCGTATTAAAAAAAACAGTATAGTCCAGCCATAGTAAATAGGAAATGGGATGTGATGGTCTGTTACGTTGCTATGACTTCTATAATCAGATGTTATATTAATTTTGTATTTGCTTTAATTATTACGTATGTATTTTGTTGTTGTTTTTTTGTTTATAAAATTCATATTATTAATATTTTTGGAAAAACTTAGCGCATTTCCGCTTTTTTTACATTCTGGTTAATTTTTCACCAATCAAGATGATCAGCTTCCAAACCCTTACCGCTAAAATACTCTTTTACCACGGATCTCTGGGAAGACACAACAATTATAAGTGGTCAATATGCAATAAATTTAATATTTACAAATATTTCCGAAGAATATTTATAGAAGATCGAAAAATACCCATCGAAAACAATAAATCTACGACCGACAAACCATGTACACAAGAATAAGACAACAAATAACATGCACCTGACAAATCGCCTGCTTTCTCAGCAACATAAAAGGTAAACAAACAAGCGACCATTTCATCGCAGCCATTGTCTAGAAATTTGTTATTTATGCCGGCTTACAGATCATATAAAAGTGGCACAGTCTACTTCCCGATCAAATCTATTGAATGTGAAAAAATCGCCTCGAAATGGAACCATAGTGCCAGTCTATAAATCTGCTTTACTTTCTCGCTTCTGGTTTTTAGTCTATCTCTACCAGACAAAAGCAAAGAAAAGTGTAAACCCAAATAATATAAAACAAACTGCAACCACTTCAATTCTATGAAATACAAACAATGTAATAACCCTGCTGTTAGATTAGGCTCATTTGGTCCAATTTTTGCATCGTTTCCTACATATAAAAGTTAACGGTTCTATTGCCATAAAGTGAGATTGAAAAAAAAATTAAAAGTTACTTATCTTGAATTAGGGACCATCGTTTTTTTCATTACATGCTGAACAAAGTACCTATTTTTCGATTTGTTTTGCAAATAAAATTTCCACAAATGGAACCCGATGTTAGATCTACAACTTCCACATATTCCAGCTCTTGGATTCGAAGTAGTATTACTTGAAGATGCTATGGAATCGGAGGATGATGTACGAATATCAGTCAATAACTGTTCTGAGAACTGTTGTTAAGGTAATCTGCCCCGTTTCGTCATACTCCGTCTCCGGCTATTTCGACTAGCGACCATGAAGCATTGATTTCAGAAAAAATGATGCCCGCATTCAATGCGGATATATGAAGTATATTAGCAAATACAATATTCGGTCATCGATTTGTTTTGCGTTTTGTAGTGTATAAAACAATTATTCGGTCAGCAGTATCTACGACTCCTAAGTCAGAAGCATAAACAATTATAGATGAACAAAAAAAAAAACATACTTTCGTCGAATTGTAATAAGATGGTTTTGCTTATTTGAATCGATAGATCAATTACCAATTACTATTTTAAATATTGTGTAAATGGCCAATGGCTGTCATTCTAAAATAGCAATTTTGGTACACTTCTTGCAACATACGGGCCGGTATGTGACTAATGGCACGTGTAATATTATCATTCAAGACAGAAATCGTTGTTGGATTTTCAATATTATCAAATCGCACGTACCAGTCTGTCACAAACTCCCCTTTCAATTACGTGGCGCTGATTTTACCGCAAACACTTTAACTTTCAAAAAAATTTGGTTGTAATTTTTCACAGATTACATTCTTGTCCAAAACCGGCACACAAATAGTTTTCAATAACATTCAATATTTTCTGATTGTGTATTACATATGCGCCATCATTCTCTCTAGTGCACTGATGTCCAAACAATTACACAGTCCACAAATTAAAAATAAGTCCATCACAACATCGACATTCAATACAAATAATTCTGTAACCCTCACCCTAGCATTTGGTAGGTCAAAAAGTTTGTTTAATAACCACTATAATTTATTTTAAAGATTCGCAGTGTCAGGAATTTATCATCAAAGAGGACGTAAATCGAATGGATTTTTTAAACATCCGTCAGGATGTACAGCAGCAGTTAAAATATTAGCAATATCTCAAAAAAAAATAGTTATACACCTCATATCTCGTTAAAAAAAACTTAAAAGTATACCAACCACCAAAACTTGTATGTAAAGTAACTTAAAATAATGAAATACCAACACAAAATAGTTAAAATAATAGTCCTTAATGTCATTAATTCAGATATGCTTGAACGAAAACTGTGTTTAAATAGAAAATACTAAAAGATTTTAATGCATCAAACCCTAAAGAAGAATCGGATATCCACATGTATAACTATATCTTTGGAAATCCAATTGCACACAGAAAAACCATATTTTTGAAATCAATTACGAAGTTTGTATGGAATTCGTCAATTCAATTACTTTTTTAATTGATTTTCTTCCAATTACAAAAGTTGTGAATTCAATTACTCAAATTTTAAATAAGTAATTGATTTTTTTTACTATTTTTTACATTGATTTCACCAAGAATTTCTAAGTTCAATTACAACATTAATTGATATCCAAGCTTAATTTCAATTACGACAGTAATTGAATATTTTTGGCCCGTATTTTTTCTGTGCATGAAGTGGTAGTTTCTAGTTGGTATAAACAAGACATAAATAGAAATTCATGATATTTATAAATTCTATGGCACAACGCCACGACTAATTTAATATACCATCATTGTTTTTGTACAAACCAATGTATTCCTTTAAATTATTGAAATGAAAACACTGTTTGTTCTTTTAATGGTGTATTAAATATTTATGTGATTTATTGATGTCAACACGACTGACTTGCTCGATGATCAAAATTATACTGCCCTAAAGATCACAAACAAAACTGACACCTGCATGTGTCATAACAAAGAGCACAAAACAAAAATATGACGTTCTATTGCAATTCAAAATCTGAACGTCGTTAATTGAAAGAAAGTATTAAAGTGACATTTTACGTTAAACAAAATAAAATTTCAAAATGATTATTCTCATATAAGTGATGATCGCCAACATACGGTCCCACCTTGAAAGGATCACCTTTCAAACATTTAGAAAAAGGGGGCATAGTTTAGAAACAGGTGGATTCAATGTACCATTCTTTGTCTTCACTGTGGCCACTCGGGCCAGTCCATCATTGTCGGAATGCGTCACTAGAATCTTGCCCATTAACCATTGCGTAGGCGGCAAATTGTCATCTTTTATTAATACCATATCGTCTTTTTGAAGATTCTGAACCATCTTGATCTATTTCGGTTTTTTCTGTAATTGACTGAGATATTCTATCGACCATTTTGTCCAAAACTGCTGAACGAGATGTTGCATGTACTGCCATCGGGTAAGACGATTCACATTAACATCTATCAAACTTTCATCAGGAGCAGATGCCATCGGACGAAGAATTAAAAATGACCCAGAGTCAATGGGTCAGTATCACTTTCAAATTTCAAACAAAGTGGACGAGAGTTGAGGCAACATTCAATTTGGAACAAGGTAGATAATTCTTCGTATGTTGTTTTGGACTCCTTTAAAACACGATTCAGGTGAAACTTAACCGATTTAACACCTGCCTCCCAGATGCCCCCGAAATTCGGTCCAGATGGTGGTGAAAAATGCCATTGAATTTCTTGAAAAGACAATTCTTGGTTAATTTTATTGTAATTGTTGTTCAGAAAATCGAAATATATGATGCGTGTCTTGCCTCGTCTTGAAGTAAACCGACGCACTGATGCTGAAAATGCTGCAGTGGAAAGCTCCGTAACGGCTTCAAGATGAATTGCCTTCGTACTCAGGCACACAAATACCGCAATCCAACATATGTAGTTTTTGGACCCACGTCCCTTCCAGGATCGTATGAGTGTTGCGCCTGCAAAGTCTGTTCCGACACGTTCGAAAGTTGAGCAGGGTTGTACACGATGACTCGGAAGGTCACCCATACGTTGCTGGTACGGAATTTGTCTAAGTCTCTACAAGTCGTGCATTTGTAAACTGTTCTTTTGACAAGATGAACAACATTTGGAATCCAATATTTCGAGCTTAATAAGTACTGCAATTGTCTCGTACCAGCGTGAAGATATTTGAAATGATAGTGTCTGACAATTAGTGAAGTCAACGAGTTATTAGCAAGCAATATAAATGAATGTTTCTGGTCGTAATTAACGTTAGCATTTTGAAGACGTCGTCCTACTCGTAGTTGACAGTTATCATCTAAAAACGGAGTGAGTCCCGCCAGTTTATGTGCCGCTGGAAGTGATTTATTATTTTAATAACAACAAAAGAGCTTCATTCGGTTCCTTAGTAGTTATAAACCCATAACTTCTTGCGGTATTGTCCCTTTTTGACTTGCAGTTGTTAATAAAACGCAATACTAAAGCTGTAACTCTCAGCAGAGTGTTAAAATCGGAATAACGCTCAAAAAAGTCCATGTCCGTGACATTGCTGGTGGCCCTTGCCACCAAAGTTGATTATGAATTATATCTTCAGAAGAGATGCCTCTTGTAGCCAAAACGGCTGGGTTTTGTTTTGCTGGGATGTGATAACATTGCCTAGCTGGTAATTTGTCAATAATGTATGACGTACGATTGGCGATGAATGTCTTCCATCTTACGGGATGAACACTGATCCATGCCAAAACCACTGTAGAATCAGTCCAACCAAAAGTTGCTACTTCTTCAAACCCCAATGTAGTTTTTACATTCATCATTAGCTTAACCATCAAATAGGCAACACATAATTCCAAACGTGGTAATGTAATTTGCTTAATGGGAGTCACCCCGGTTTTTGAAGCCAATAAAAATGTAGATATTGCACCATCCTGCTTGATAATGCGTATATAGATAGCATCTGCATAGGCCAATTCGGATGAATCCGAAAATCTATGAAGTTCTATCTGATCGCCAATATTATAGTTGAACCATCTCGGTATCTGTAATTCCCGAATGTGTTTTATGTTATTATGCAGTTTGACCCATTCATTCCTCAAAGCATCGGGCAAATCCTGATCCCAGTTCACGCCTTTCAACCACAGTTTTTGCATGAATATTTTGAATGTGATAACAACATGCGATAACCAGCCGATGGGATCATAAATCTTTGAAATATCAGACAAAACTCGACGCTTAGTTATTATATCAGAATATTCCTGGATAGTAACGCTATACTGAAAACAGTCTGTTGCAGTGTTCCAAAGTTTTCACTGTTTCAGAATAGTCAATGACTGTTGATGGTGTTCTTCTGAAATTTGCAGGAATTTAACGACCATTTACGCAAGTTAAATCCTGAATTTAGGAGTATTGAGCACACCGCTGAGCGCAGTGAGTTCGCTGTTTTATTGTCAGGTGCAGATGACATATAGTCATCAACGTAAAAATTACTTTGAATTTCAGACGAAGCAACCGGATGGTTTTCAGCGTTATCAAAGGCCATCTGTTGCAGAGTCCGCGTAGCTAAAAATGGAGCTGCAGCCGTTCCAAGGTTTATGTATAGAAGGTTACGCCATCCCAGCCCCCTTCCCTTTTCTGTTTTCGACGTTTGTCACCAATGACGTCACGCAAACTTTGTTCCTATTGGCTAAAAATTTCGAGCTAACAGCTGATAATATTTGTGTATTCATAACAGTGGGACAATTGACTATTTTTGCCATCAATTTATTTATTAGCGAAAAACGAACAATTTTTTGTATATTAAGTTAAAGTTTTATTTAATTTTCTTTTTTTGGTATAAATATTTTTGGTAATGTCGGCATTTAATATTCTTAACCTAAAGTACATTCTGCACCGGAAAAACATTCTTTTTACATTTTTACATACTCACATATTTTTTACTGTTGGTTTTCATACATTTGCCCACTGCACACTTAATGTTTACGTTTCGATTTGTTGTTTTATTTCTTCACAAATCTGACAAAGTGATTTCAGCTGTAGGGTTGCCAACTCACTGCAATATGTACATTTTTCACATGAAATCTTAGCTTTGTTAACTAAAAGTAGGCAGACATAGAGCTGGCAACCCACTTCTTTTTGACGTTTGTCACCAACTACGTCACCTAACGGCAATTTTTGCTGATGGCGTAACCTTCTATACATAATCCTTGCAGCCGTTCCATAAGTAATTGTTCGAAGTTGATATGGCGTAGCAGGTTCATCTGGTGTTTTCCGCCACAAAATACATTGATAGCGTCTTTCTTGGGGATGTATAAATACCTGCCTATACATTTCCTCTATGTCCGAGGAAATTCCTATTTCAAATTTGCAAAATCTCAGTAAAATTTTAAATAAATCATTTTGTACCGTTGGTCCAACAAGCAGCTGATCATTTAACGATAAACCCTTTGAGCTTTTGCAAGAAGCGGCAAACACAACGCGCAATTTCGTAGTGGAACTCGATGGTTTTAAAACAGCGTGGTGAGGTATAAAATAAGCTGATTCATCTTCTTTGGGAACAAGCTCCATGTGGTTTAAGTCGTTATATTCGTCCATGAACTTAAGAAATTCGAGCTTAAGATTTGTGTCTTTTATAAACTTGCGTTCCATTGATTCCAATCTTTTTAACGCTGCTGTTCTAGACTCTCCAAGCTCAATAGAGTCGCTTTTAAATGGAAGTCGCACAATGTATCTTCCATCACTTTGCCGTTGAATACTATCTCTATATTGTTTTTCTGCATTATCTTCGTCAGGACTCAATAACTTTGATTTATGAGACAATTCTTCGGTTTCCCAACATTTCTGTAATTGTAGGTCCAATCCCGTGTGAGCATGAGCTACAAATGTTGATTGTTGGGGCTTGTCATTCACATTTCCCATTATTATCCATCCAAATATTGTATTAACGGCAATTGGCGATCCCGGTGGATGTACCCTTTGCCCTTCCAATATGGAATGTGCAAACACATTGGCACCCAAAATGATATCGATGCGGTTTTATATATGCTGGATCAGCAAGTTCCAGATTACCAAAATAATCCAAATTTGTATTCTGGATGTTATAAGTCGGAAGGTATTGAGTCAGAATCTGCAAACAATACGTGTTTACGAAGAATTGTTTCTTGAACTTATCAACATATATCTCAATTTGAACTTTTCCCTTAGTGTAATTAGGCTTTCCTCCACAAAGTATTATCATATGATTTCTTCAACTGTAGTCTTTGAACACAATCTTCTGTAATGAGTGTTGATGGCGCCCCAGAATCAATAAGCGCACGACATGGCTGCAAAATATTGTTTCTATCACGTCGGCAACAGCGTTATTTGATGACATTTCTGCTGATTTATATCAATGCTAATAGATGTTGGAGTTTCGTTATTTTCACAGCTTTGACTGTATCAGTAAAAAGATCTCTAGAGCGAATCCAGTTAGAAAGATCCCCATCAAAATCTGGTATTTCTATAGGTGGTAAACGTAAGTCCGATTGACCTGCACTTGATAATTGAGCAGCCATTTGGCTGGTTGAAGCCTGTACATTAGGCTGAACAGCGGCAACAGCCGTGATTGTAGCTGACATAGTCTCAAGTAATGACGTAGTGGCTGCTTGTTGCGGCGCAATCGCTTGTATTGTCAAGTCATTATTATTCGGAATACCTGCAGACGAAGCTTCTACCATTTTTATATCTGAATTTTCTTGAGATTGATTCGGCCAAACAGTTTTAATCGAAAAATAAATATTCTCCATTTGTTCTCTGTACTGGTCCTCGGTCCTCATCATCAATGACCAACACGTCAATCTCTTCCTGGCATTTCTCATAGCTCACATAAATGTCTTCAAGTTTGTCTATACGTACCTTAATTTCATGGTAACTTATTTCCTTACCGTTGACAGAATTATAAATTCTATTCAGAGATTTCTTTAATTGCGTCCGTTTCTTTTTTAATTCCTCCATTTCGAATTTTTCACAGTATTCATTAAAATATGTTTTTGAACAGTTCTGATCTCCACTGTTTATTTATCAAACAAAATAAGTCAAACACAGTTTTAATAGCACAGCCAAATTAAATAAATGCCCGTCAATTTAAATTACTTATCAAAGTCTCGAACCGTTTGTTCTATACAGTTTGAAAATCACCAACTCTTTTTCAAATTCAACGACATTTGACAAGTTTCTGTGGCAACACTAATTCTCTCTTTCTCCTTGTGCACTTCTCACAGCCCTTTGCTGCTGTTGTTACCAGATCTTTTCAACGTATTTTCTTAATCGGTCGCGACTGAACTCTGCTCAACACGACACGACGTCACTAGCTGCTGTGTATGCAAAAACAATTAAAAAAACCACTACGTACCGGCGACTCGTATGTATGTCTTTTACTGCGAATGTTACTTCACCAAACAATTCCTCTTAAAACACGCACTTTCAATTTTATTCGGTTCGACTGGACCAAAAATGTTTTTGTACAAACCAATGGACTGTATTCCTTTAAATTATTGAAATGAAAACACTGTTTGTTCTTTTAATGGTGTATTAAATATTTATGTGATTTATTGATGTCAACACGACTGACTTGCTCGATGATCAAAATTAAACTGCCCTAAAGAGCACAAACAAAACTGTGTCATAACAAAGAGCACAAAACAAAAATATGACATTCTATTGCAATTCAAAATCTGAACGTCGTTAATTGAAAGAAAGTATTAAAGTGACATTTTAGGTTAAACAAAATAAAATTTCAAAATGATTATTCTCATATAAGTGATGATCGGCAACAATCATAGTATTCATCATTGTTCGCCTACTTTTAAGAGTTGGACATTTCATAAGGTTCAACCCTCTCTTATAAGATGGAAGATCATAACCTGAAGTCCAGTGAAGATTTCTCAAGTAAAAATTGTTTATGTACAGACTCAATTTTATTAACATAGTAAACATATTGGGGATAAATAACAGCTTCGTTGTATAAGGGCCATTAAACTCTTTCGCCCAACGCTTCATAGAAAAAAGGACGCCATAAGCTTATAACCACTGAAATCAAACCCTTCAACCATTAGATATGGCTGTTAGCGATGACCGTCTGTAGATGGTCTTAGTAGTTAAAGGGTTAACTTTATGTCCATCACAAAACCAAGGATGATTAACCCTAGAGAGATAACCCTATTGGAAGTTGCGGAGAAGATAACCATTCGTCTGTGGCACGTATCATAGTTTTTCTTTATGGTGACAATATTTTTGGAAATATTTTTGACCTTTTTTGTACTTACGTGGATTCTTTATATATTTCTTTATTATTTAAATGCGTTATTGGCGAAATTTTTTTTTATTAGGTAACCAAAAATCACTTTTTCAGTATTCTTATAAAATAAACAAAAAAAAAACCAAGTATTTTGTAAAAGGAACTGCCGTTTTCTTAAAAACTAAAATGAACACATTTCTTTCGCTTTTTAAGCTTATTTAGATATAACATTTATGATAAATAAAAAAAAATATTAAGTATGCTCACATTAGGTACAAGTTTTGCACACTTAATTTTTATGTTCCCCACATATAGTCTTAGTACATTTTACACACCATTTTAGACATACGCCTTATTTTTGAGGGGCAATAGTAACAGTATCTTTTTTCTTTGGTTCAGGTTCTTCTCTGTTTCCATTATTGTCTCTTTCAACCTGTTGAGGCAATGCATTTTTTATATTTCGCTTCAAAGCGTTACTCAAACTACTGTCAACGAACTGGATAAAGTTTTCATATAATTTCTTCGACTAGACGGCTTTTGGTTTCGAGACTGCAGGTTGTGGCAATAAATAACGTATGAATTTACAAAAGCTATGTTGAGCAGTCAGTAAAATATTGCCATAGGCCAACGGATAGTTTTCCTTGAGCACGACATTATTGAACACATTTGGTCGAGCGTGTCGACTCCTCCATAACAAAATCTGGCAGTTCCAACCTCTCGCGATCGTGCATTATTCATTAATTCCGGAATTTCACGTTTATTGGACCTTATAGTTCCCACCAAAGTCAATTTGTACGGCTCTTTTGACAAGTTCTTTGCCAGTGGAACTGACGTAAACCAGTTGTCACAAGTAATATTGCGAAAAGTCCCATGTATTGGTTTGGATAATTCCTTCACGTAATATTCCCCCAGAGGGACGTTGTTAGTATTACTCGATTTGCCTAGGTATGGAATGGCATTCTATCTATATATATAAAAATGGATGTGTGTATGTATGTAACGTATGGACTCGAAAACGGCTAGACCGATTTTGATGAAATTTTCAGGGAATCTTCCGAATAACCTCGCGAGTAACATAGGCTACACATTGTTTGGATTTATCTACATTTAGGGGGTGAAACTGGCAAAAGGGATAAAAACTCCCCTTTCCTATATAAATATGTGTAATACAACACTAATGTTTGCTTAGGGCCAGCAACGCGGACCGGGTCAGCTAGTTGAACATATTTTTTCTGGCACTGTCGCAAATCATTACAATTTTGATCCCATATTTGTTTGGTTTATTGGGAATGTACATCTTAAATGGACATCGGCCACGAAAAGCCAGCAACTGCTCGTCAATTGTGGTATGCGACCCCGGTGTGTAACTGGTTTGGCATTGTTCAATGAACGTATCCCACACTTTTCTGACAGGCAAAAACCGGTCAGTAGGTTGAAGAGAAGCTCGCAATGCTTTGTCATCCATTCGCAGGCATTGTATCAAAAATTTAAACCTTTCACGACTTATAGCCGAAGTATATAGCAATGATTTACATTGTCTAGTAGGACCTCTTGCCGTTCGAACAATGTTGGATAAAGAAACTCTGCCAGCGTTCTTACCTTTCGACGTTGTCCAGCAGTACTTACTTTTGCTTTTAATAGTAGGTTCAGAAAACGTAAGAATACGGCTATCTGAAGAAGAAACACAATTGAATGATCCTGTAAATTGGTCCTCCAATAAAGCTGTGTTGATATCAGGATCTTCACTGGCGATTTCCTCATCTTCGACATCGCTCTGAACATCATCTTCAAATAATTCATTTTCTGTTTCACTGCCATCAGATGATTCCGAATCGTGCGATAAACCTTCCAAATACGCATTTATTTCTGTGTCATTTAACCATCCATTTCGGGCCATTGTTCTTGGTTTAACTAATGAAAACACGAAATCACGATCAAAACATTTATTCAAATTGAGTGTAAAAGTCACACAAAAGCTAACCATACGTCTCTGAGACGTATGCGATCGCCAAAACTCAAAGAGTATCGAACTTACCACGACAAAATAACCACCACCGGCAAGCTACTGTAGTCGACTAAGAAAAACAAAAACAGCAACGTGTTGCAAAAACATTTGAGAGAGGGAGAGCGAAAAAATAAAAAGGCATACATCTCTCAGACGTAGGTTATCTCTCTAGGGTTAAGGAAATGACTGAAATCAGTTCCAAGCCGCATAAGATAAACTTAACAGGCCACACTATAGATATCGAGAAACACATATGTTTACACTCTTTAAGTTCAGTTCCATACAATTAAAATCACACCAGGCACTAAATCGGTCCGAGCCATGCTGCAGCTTGTGACAGCCATCAATGCTTGAGTAGGATACAAAGATTTTCACATCATCAGCGAATATAAGTAAACGAGAGTTAATAATTTTGTTATTTATGAATAATGAAAATAGTACTGAGGGTATATGAAGTGTTCTAGAAAAACAATTCTCAACTGATACTACTTGCTGCCTGTCAACAAGGTTGGAGGAAATCCACTTTAGGAAATAGTGATTAAAACCAATTAAGTTTAACTTAAATAGTAAGAGATTGTGATTTACTTTATCAAATGTTTTGCTAAAATCCGTATATATAACATCAGTTTGATTGCGACAAACAAACTACTTTGGAATTGTACTTTATTAAGCAAGGATTTCTCTCTCCAATACACCCAGCACAGCTTCATGTGCTTTCGCAAGTACCCATGTTTCGGCGCCATAAAGAAGCACGGTAAAATAAGTGTGTTGTACAATGTTAATTTAGTGCGACTAGAGAATTTGTTCTTGAGCCCGAAATAACGTCTATTTGCTAGCACTATCCTTGGCTTTATTTCGATACTTACATCATTCTTTCTATTAATGGCGGAGCTGAGTTATATAAATTCTTCCACTAGCTCGGCGTTGCAAATGCCAGCCTTCACTTTTGAGCGTTTTTGTCGTCGCAACGATTGACTGGCCGTTGCACGAATAACTGTTGTCTTGTTCTCGTTCACCAATGTCGTCAACATATACGAGGAGAAGGGCCACCTTGTCTAAGTGCCGGTTTTATTAACTTCTGCATCAGGATGTTGAACAAGTTACACGAAAAGCTGTCGCCCTGTCTGATACCTCTTGTATTTTTACTGATTTACCCATTAAATTAACTAAATGTTGACACCTCTCCATATGAATTGAGATCCTCCAATAGGATACTCAATTTATCCTACTATTTATTTTAAAAATCCATATGCCCTTCTGATTTACACGTAACAAACGTGTGTTTACATAATTTTCTTCTATGTTACTGGTAGTGTTAATTTCCTTATCTTATTTTATATTTGTGATAAGAAATTACAATAAAGTAATCTCATCTTCTTAATTAATACTGTATGTGATTGAGATCTAATTTTAAAAAATGCCGCAGAATCTGTGTAAATCATCCCGAGCAGTTTTGCTATGTATGTGGTGAATATACGACAAAGCATACAATGCTTATTTTGGTATCAAACTTGGTGATCAAGATAAATCTTGGGCACCACATGTAGTTTGCAAAACATGTTCTGAACATCTACGTCAGTGGACTAACGGGAAAAGGAGGAGTCTGAAATTTGAAATTATGCAATCAAAACAAACACAGAGCATAGAGACTTTTTCCAATACAGTCGAACTTTCTGACGTTCATTTTGATCATATTTTTATATCAATATCGGTTCATAATCCATTCATCACGATCTTTTATGTTGACATCAACACTTTCCCCACATAAGGTTTTTGCCGTTTTTAAATTTGTCTAACCATTCTGTGCTGGCTTCAAAACCTTCGTGACCCAATAATCAGCGAACTCTTTGGCTTTTTGCTTCATTAATTGTCCAGATTTCTACCACGTCCAGCATTGCTTCATCAATATCCCAAAAAAGGCAGATTCGAATCCTTTTGCGTTTAGTGCTTAATTGCTCGTCTTTTACATTTTTTAGAATCACTGCTTTATTTTTTAAAATATTAAAATATTGAAAAAATATTTGAAAATAACGTGGAAGGAAGAATTCCAAACTGGTTAGCTACATCTTTTTTTTACTCCTTCTTCAACTTTATTGATAATTAATAATTGTTCTCCAGAGAAATGCTACCACGCTGCGGCATTATCGATTCACTGAACACCAGCAACTGATGCCAAAATTGTTATTGATGTGACTTTCTTCTGTTTTTTTTTGGTCAGATTTCCATCATTTGGCCAGATATCCAATCGCCTAATTATATAAAAGCTGTGTTTTTATACACTCCATCATAGGATGGAGTATATACTAAGTTTGTCATTCCGTTTGCAACACCTCGAAAGAGTGATCTGCGACCCTATAAATATTATATATATATATATTATCGGTCAGTGTAACATTCTAAGACATTCTAGCGATGTCCGTCTGTCCGTCCGTCCGTCTGTTGAAATCACGATAGAGTGCGAACGACCAACGCTAAGAAGCTGAAGTTTTGTAGGAAGATGTTTTTTGCCCATAAGCAGGTTAAGTTCGAGAATGGGCAATATCGGACCAAAGGGGAAAAAGTTCCCCTTTACGGGACTAAATATATCCCGGCCATAATCAAATTTTTCAAATATTTTTTTCACTACATCTACACTAAGTTTATATAATTTATAGATGGGGAAAAAAATCCCAAAAATGGGCGTGCTCATGGGTTCCGTGGACCCTTGGGGCCCAAAAAAGGGCCCATGATAAACATGCGCATATGGGTATCGAAGTGCAACGAAATTTACTCACGAACCCAAATATGCCTTTATTTTCATGATTTGCCTAAATTTGTTGATCCGGTTTCTGGGACTATCGGGTCACCAGCGGCCCAAAAACCGTCCCTTGACAAACATGGACATATGGGTATCGAAATGCAACGAAATTTTCTCGCGAACCCAAATATGCATTTATTTTCATGATTTGGATAAAATTTGTGATCGGGTTCCTGGGACTATCGGGTCACGAGCGGCCCAAAAACTCAGTTAGTTTTCTTATTTATTGACTTTTTAAGGATCCATGATGGAGGGTATATAAGATTCGGCCCGGCCGAACTTACTATTTGTCCACTTGTTTTAAATCAATCCATTATAGGGAGAGCATCATTGTATAGAAGTTCACTATAGAGAAGTTCGACTGTATATTTTTTTTTGTATTTTTAAGTAAAACGAAGACTTTTAATTCCAAAAAAAATTCTATCTTATTGTCACAACTACAGTTACGGACTAGAGGTCTGCACAATTCCATTTGTATTTGCAGTGTACACATGTACCGACGAAGCATAAACACTTACTCGAAGTGACGAAAAAACAAATGTTCACATTTGTAGGAACAACAAAATCTTCGAATAACTACTAGTTGTTACTCGGCTATGGTCTCTGCCAGCGAATACATGTTCCTCTTTCTCTTTTATTCGAACATACCGACAGCGATCTTGTCGAGTACGTCGCGACAGCGAAAGTGATTGCGGTACTCTATGCACAACGTTCAGTATAACAAATAGAAGGAACAGTTGTCTATGATTTCTTATCGCCTTTCAGTGTCTTAAACCAAATAATTTTAAGAAATATAATTAATTTTTTGTAAAATACTGAAGTTTTCTTTGAAGTTATGTAATTAATTATTTTTAAAAAAATTTTGTTTTAATGCTTTTGGCGGAATAATTGACTGATTTTAAATATACGTATGTATATATTTCAATTTTAAGTTTTTACTTTTTTTTTGTTACCTAAAAGGCTCAACCTCTGTGTATATTTACTTGATTTACTTAACATCATAACCATAATATGAATATAATATAAAAATTATATCTAAGTACAACCGTAAAATAGACGAACATTGGTACTGAAGTTTATAACTCTGATATACGAATAATTTGGTTTTGTTTAATATAAAAACATAAGTTAAAAAACTTTATTGTTTTATTTTTAACCTTTAACTGATGAGGTGGTGGTAAATTTTACACTTTTTTAGGCCACATACTATGTGCAAAAAATTCACCTCATCAGTTAAAGGTTAAAGGTCACGACATAACTCTTATATTGCCATACAGCAAAATAGGTGGTATTATATTTTATTTAAATTCAAAATAAAGTTTAGTTGCACAACAGTCAACGTGGCAATGTTACCTACTGTATATCGCCACTAAAACAACAAATGTTTGAAATAACTGAAAATCCATGCACAAAATGCCAGTTAAATTTTAATTCGAATGTCAAAACCATCATCAACGAATTGTTAATACTCGAGATACCACGTGAAGTGAACATCATATTCGCAGTACTTTTTCTGTGTTGTTCTCATTTGTATATTTGCTTTTTATATGCTTTTTTCGGAACACATTGTGCTGCGGCTACATACTCTTCTGTATTTGATATACAACCGTTCTCTTCACTTCATTGCTTGCGCTCTGAAAGAGCGAGTATGTACTTACTCGTTTCGAATTAGAACTTCATATGTGCAGCGAAAAGTTATTCGTTGCAGACCTCTATTACGGACAAAAAAAATTGGGTAAGTAGTTCGCCAAAAGCAATTTTACCAATATAATTGTAATTGTTACGTTATTCCAAATATGGAATTATTGTGAACGTTGAGTGTTTCTTAATACAAAAATGTGACAACAATTTCTTGTTGAAAATAATATGAGACATGGCTCATAATGATAAAAGTAGCCTGTAACGATGGACACAAAAAAAATAGGTTCAACGGTAAATGGCTATAACAACCTACTACCATTTGCTGGAATAGCAAATTTTAATATCCAAACTTGATCAGTAGTGTGAATTGCACAAGCTAGAATATTTTTTAAAAATATAATATATACAAAGAATTTTATACCAAAAATATCGACCGAGTAAGTTTTTGTACCGACGCTGATCGATCCATTATTGCAAATTTGAAACGTAAAAGCAAAGACGACGTCAAATTGTATTACTGACAGATCAGAGAATTTTGGTTTTCAACGCCCTACATGAAAGAAATAAAGATATATTAAGAGGTATACCCACAAATCTTAAGTTATAAATGATGATCCCATCAAGTTATTGTCACCTCGGGAGCCATTTAAGTCTGCTGCAGCAATAAATAAAATTTTAGTTGAAAAAAAAAATTTGTAAAAAAAAATCGTGTAAAAAAAAATTTGTAAAAAAAAAATTTTGGAAAAAAAAATTTTGGTAAAAAAAAAATTTGGAGAAAACACAATTTCTGTACAAAAAAAAATATTATTTTTTTTATTATTATTACAGTCGAACTTCTCTATTACGAACACGTACAACGAAGTTCTCTATATAACGAATTTATTTCCAGAACACTGCAATTTCGTTAAATTTTCAGTATGTTTTGATCTCCTTATAACGAGTTTCCTTATAGCGAATATTTCTTTACTACGAATTTTTTCTACGCCCGTAACTCGAATGCTCATGCGTTTTTGATCTCCGTATAACGAGTTTTACATAAACACATTTTTCACTCTCACCATACACACACATATTTTTATTTGTTTTTGTGTGTGAGATTCACATTTCTACTCTCTGTAAGTGAGAGAAATTTAGGCTCGCATAGTAGACTACACGGAAAAATGGAAAAATCAAACGCAGACAAAAATTACCAATTATTTTAAATAAAATACAACATACATAAAAATAAATTTTTTTTAAAATAATTCTATATTACGAATTTTCTATATAACGAATTTTTTTCGACTGTATTTATAGAATTTATATAGAATGCCTATTTAAATTCCTACGTACTGCGTGACAGAGTCAGTGAATCAGTGTATCAGTGAATAGTGAATCAGTGTCGAGGGTAAATATATATTAAGATCAATTGAAATGACCCTATTTGTTTGTCCGTGACAGCACACGGTTGAGAAAATAAAGGTTGCGCATGTCCGTTATTCGATGATAGATCAAGAGAGGACAAAATCAGGTCACAAATGGAATTAGTGTGCAAATAATGCATGCTAGTCCTTTATAGATCACTTATGATCTACGTGAAATGGGTAAAATTAATTAATAAAATGTATTAAATTGTTAGAAAACATATTTGGAAACAATTACAGCGATGCATTGTCTATAAAAATCGAAAATTAAAAAAAAAAAATGCAGTTCAATTAAATCAATTAGGTACTACCACAACACATCAGATATCAAATAAATTCAATAAAACAATAAACAAGTAAATAGCAAGCAATTGTATCATATACAAAAGGTAAATTGTGACGTCATGCGCAAAAAAAGGTACAAAGTTCTACACTTCTTTGCATAACCTTTATTTTCAAAACCGTGATGACTGTATATCATTTTTTACTCTTTGCTCAGTATATATAAAATACCAAACGAGAACAACGTGTTTCTCGTTGAAACTTAATATGTATAATGTTTTGTCAGATAATTATTTTTTTCTCATGAGCGAAATATAAAGAGACCAATTTTCTATTTACAGAAATTTATGTTTATATGAGATTTATATTTGTACACGAAAAAAATAGTGCACGGTTCCAGGTTTTCAACTATTTTTGATTAAAATACATATCGCTCATTTACTTGAATAGTGGCATAATTCAAAATTCACTTTATATATTTTTGCTCTTGGAAAAGCTGTAAATCTCATTTAAATTGGCTTTTGTTCTACTGAGTATTATGCATTCATATGACAGGTCTCCATATTATTGAAATAGCCTGTAGTTCTTTTTCTATATTTGGAAAGTCCGACGAAATTGGCGATTTTAAACGGCTCTCCTGAAAAAATCCTATTTTGAGTTATGCCACTATTCAAGTAAATGAGCGATATGGTAAGTACCTTTACATCTGGCAATGTCGTCAGAGACACCGTGGTTAATATTTACCTCGATCGGCCAGTAATTATGTACAAAAATGATGCATCAGCAAAAAGTGCATAAACGCATCGTTGAAATGTTTCTAGAAAATGAGGAAAAGGTCATATACAGTAGCTAGAAGGTGAGGTGTATTCAGAAATACTGTTTCATCAGTTATAAAAAAATACAAGGAGCTCCTGACAGTTGGATACCCTAATATCCCCTATCTTCGGCACCGCTCTCCTTTGTACACGGTCCTGAGCCCCCGCCTATTTAGTTTTTTTCTTTGACTGCAGTCGCATTTATATGACAACGGCAGTTCAAAACTCCAACATCAAACCATTAAACTACAGTTTACCTTTGACTTAAAAACTTAAGAAGAGAAACGAACTTATTTATTCGTGAATTATTCTTTTTTAGTGTGGACTAATCAAAGTTTTCCGTTCATTAGATTATTTCATAATTGTGTCTAATCCAAGTCATTTAATAACAAGACTCTTCTTATTGAATCCACTTCACAAAATCCCTTTGGCTAAATGGCTGCATTCTGATAAATCCCGAGCATGCGTGACCGTAGGAAACATAATCTGGGTTGTCTTTCGTGTGTTAAAACGAAGGTGACCAGAACGTGCGCGATTCACTTTTTGTTTCTCGTGAGCGAAGATACATTCACGTACATATATACCTCTACTTAGTAGAGTCTACTCCAAGCCCATACTCATCAAACATGTACTAGCAGCGTTTGCTCATCACATAAAAAATCGTATCATGAGAACGAACAAACCAGGGGCACACATTTGCTCGCGCTCTCTCTGTACCAACACCAGACCCACTACAAAAAAAATAACAATAACTCACCCATACAACAGTAGTAATTCCGCTCCACACACACGGTGCTCATATTAAATTATTACTTTTTGTTGTGTTTTTTTGTTGTTCTTGTTTCCTTTCGAGTTTTCCGAAATCGTGAAAGGAGCAGATGTTAAATTTTTGAACACTTTTTCACTGCCGCTGCTGCGCCGTCGTCACTGTTTGTTGTTGTTACATTGTGAGCCAATGTTTTTGTGTGTTCCTTTTGGTCGTCCAAATGATTTTTATTGTTAAATTCATTTCGTTGTTCCGTGAGGCTATTTTGTTGTTGCATTTCAAAACGTTCATCCTCTTCTGCTTGGTGAGTGTGAGCGTGCGTGTGTGTGTATGTGAATGGCTGAATTGCAAACATACCCGTCCCGTCCGTCGGTTTGTCTGTCCGCCCATTTGCAAAAATAATTACAGAAACGGCAAAAGGTTAGAGTCCGTCCGTATACATTTGTTGGCTATTGAACCGATCCGAACACAGAAATCATGTGGGCCTTTGTTGGCGGCAGTGCTGTCTTTTTGGAAATGTCTCTTTCTGTGGATAGAATTACACGCACACTCTCTCTGTCTCTCACTCTTTCTGTCACCTAATAGTTATGACTCTGCGATCGATGATATCCTTTTGTTGTGCATTTCTTGATTTCCATTCTGTATTGTTTTGTTGGGCATTGTTTTCTCATTTCATTTCGCTTTTGTTTCCTTCGAAAGTCAAGTGCAAATTTTGTGAAAGAGGTGTCAATGGCATTGACCGCCTGAATAAACGCTGCTCGTACGCATATTTTTTATGTAACAATAGGTGTGTATACCTCATGTAATTGTGTGTAAACTTGTACACCTGATGTGGTGTCACCTACCACAATATAGTCGACACTTCAGACCTTTATGTGTATGAAATTTCATAAGGTGGTTAAACGAGATGTCAACTTTGTTGGTCTTCATTATGACCCAACAACAAAAGATTCTATTAATCTGCGATACTTGCTCAGATAGGTCTCTGTTCTTTCCGGTCCAAAACTTGTTACACTGGAAATTATTGTCGATTGTCATATGCAATGTCTTGTTATCGTTGGGGTTTATGTGTTATTTCCGGGATCCGTGATCGTGTTTTAGCATTTGTGATCTGTAGGTTTCAGTACCAATTTCTAGAGTGTTGACTTTTCTTTCAACTAAGCATTCTTACGTTAGGTTAGGCTGAGAAGAAGAGGCGGATTTTTTCCGCCTCATGTCCTTGGACATACACACAAGCCAGTATTCAGCTTGTTGTGCGCTTTTCATCAATTATTTTCATCGTCAAGATACATTGACCGGACAAGTCTTCCGGTCTTTGTTCGCTTCATTCTACTCCTCTACACAGTTTGTTTCCAGATTTGCGCAGATATTTAATAAAGCATCAGTGGCAAAGAACACTTCTATCGCTGTTTAAAACTTTAGTTTAGTAGCATATAATGTAGTATTCATTTGGACTTTTTTTTTAAACGAAGGGATCTTAGTGGGGTTCCTTACGTTGAGAGGTAACATCCCTGTCAGAATAAATAACGCCTGTTCCACTGACCACTCGCAAACACCGTAAATCGATGTAATGTTCTTCCTTGTCGAAGGGAGAAGCGTGTAATATCACCGAGTTTCCCAATGTTGTTAATGCCTTCGGGCCGACTTCTCCCCTCGAATATTTTTCAATATCGCTCGCTTCTTAATTGGCCAGTGTTGAATTTTTTACTTAACTCATGCCAGGTTTTAAACCGATTTTAATTACAGATACATGAGTCTGATACTCCAATTGAACCCTCCTTAGATCCGGATGGGACTTAACCCACACCCCACTATTGTACTATTGTATTTATGTTTGGAGCATTCAAACAGACTTGAGTTATCCACAATCTTAATTAAAATGATTCACTCAATATGATTTTCTTACTCAATAAGTTCGTCTCTCCAGATACAGGTCGCAATCAAAAACCAAAGATGTCATTGACTCGATATTTTCTCCCAATATGGACAAACCTCATGCAAATGATTGGTCCGTGCCTTCATATATCATTCAGACCAATATAACTTCCGATTATAACTTCGGTGATCTCTTAAATGTTCGCAATACCACGAAATCCATTAGTTCACGTGGCCCCAAAGATCTCGGGGGCCAATTGTGAACACCTCTTCGAGAGATAACACGGTCCGGAGACTTTTCCCTCCTGTTGGAAAACCCTTTATAAACGACGGGAACACATATATATATATACAGTAAAAGCTCTCTTAAGCGGACACTGATGGTCGCAGCGATTTTGTCCGTCAACGGGAGATGTCCGCCAAGCGGAGGTTAATTTGCTCCAAAAATACCGCATGGGACCGAGAAATTTGTCCGCTTAAGAGAGCTGTCCGTCTATAAGAGCTGTCCGCACGGAGAGCTTTCACTGTATATACAGTCAACTCGCGGAAATGTAAACATTCTAAAACGTGAACGACCTAGAGACGACATATTGTCCAGACAGAGGTCTCTAACAAAAGATAACTGACTTTTTTTTTTAATTAAACTCGCATTTGGTTTTTTTAATACCGGGTATTGAATTAATTAATAGAATTTCCTTTCACTGATAAAACAGCACTATCTGAATTCAAAATTTCAGGATTTGAAAATGTGAAAGAAATTGTAAACGTGAACATCCTCAACTGCAATTAGTTCACATTTCCCGAGTTGAATGTATATACATACAGTGTACTCTCTCCTTGCGGACACCTCTCATAACCGGAAACTTTTTTCAGTACAATTCCGCTTCAGTCCTCTTGTGTAATTCTCACATAAGCGGACACCTCTCATATACGGACAAAATTCTCAGTCCCTTAGGTGTCCTCTCTCAGTACACTGTATATATTTCTGTCTATATATTTTCTGTCCATTGTCATTTAGCATCTTTCTATCTATAGCGCCAGGGTCATTCGTCTCATATACATTTTTAAGTAAATCCCTACGAATGGGCTATAAAATAAATAAATAATATAAAAATAAAATTTGGAATCCGATCTGCCCTCGAATCTCTTAGTTCGTACCATTTACTGAAATTGCAAACAAAAGTTCTTAAACAGAGGTTGTGGTAGCACATTGACTTGAGCTGGTCCTTACTAACCCAACAGGACCACACTTGTTGGGTTAATTCATGTGGATAAACGCTACAAGCTAATATGATTTGATATTGCATAGACAAATATCATAATCCCGTTATTAACGTTGTTGTAATTATCTCTATCCCAACATGCTATGCTGTCATCAAAATCCCTTTTGGAACATTTTGACATAACCCTTTTTATTTGCAGATCATTGCTATTCCCCCTTTTCAAACCAAATCAAAACAAGCATTCAACCAAATTCGTGTCGAGTTGAAAGTGTTGGGAAATAAAGAGATTATGAATATAATCACACCTTGCTGTTCCCGGTACATGTTTCCACATTGCCCAAAATGTTGTATTCCAGGGTTATGCGTTTGATGCAGTAATTTTACGTTTTGGCAGGATTAACTCACCAGAACACAAAGTGAACACAGACGGCGGACACTTGTCTGTCAATGTGTGTGTGTGTGTGTGTGTGCTAATTATGAGATATGAGTGACAAGACGATGACAAGTGTGTACAAGCGTTGTGTTTCTGTAAGGACAGGGGACAGAAGAATGAGAGGCATATTGTATGTGTGTGTGTGTGTGTCTGCCATAAAATTAAATGCTGTTATTTCCTTTTTGCATGTGATTGTCTCTTGCTATGGGTGAGTTTTTGCCTGGTCTCGAAATTGATGAAACGTCCATCGACATAACTTACAGTGCCACAATGTCCGGTGTCCGCGGCAGAGCATCAACACATTACCACACCAAACAGAGTTCAGTTTTTCCGAAATCTTGAGAGGAGCAGATGTTTCGTTTTTCTGCATCACATGAACAAATTCTACGTAAAATGCTGTTGCTGTGGTTGTTGCTGCTGTCGTTGTTGTTGTTCTCGTTATTCCGTGTTGTTTTCTTATTAACGACTTTACCTTTGGGCAACAAGTTACGTACGTACGTACGTACACACGTACTTACATACGCAGCGTAGCGATGGCATGCATTCATGTATGAGAGCGTGGAACCTCTCATACCCGTTTCTGCCACAAGTGATGATACACTAAAGGCCTTAACAGAGTCCATGAGTACACAATAAAGTGCCAAATTTGGGGTAATTAATTCAACGTCCATACCACTCAACGGATCAACAATCATAAGAGAGATCGCATGAGAACACCAGTGGAAAAATAAATAGATGTCGTAGAGAGGGGAATTTCATACAGTGAAAACTCAACAATATCTTCAATTCCTGGGTCTTTCTTGTTCCGGCTTCTAGTTTAAATACAAAAATATGAGAGAAGATTCCCGTCAGTTCTTCATGCAGTATTCCGGGAAATATATATACTTAAGCTCAGCGTTGCCGTTGATGATACTAAAGTATCAAAATGATACTTTTTTTCGGTCTTGGCACTTTTTTTGATACTTTTTTTTTTTGATACTAAATTTGATACTTTTTGTTTTTAGATCCCTCTATGATCAAATCAAATGTTGATATAGATTATTTCGATTTAATATCTGAATTTAATTATAAAATTAAAGATGCAGATGAATTTGTGAGCGAATATCAATCTTTGGAGGCTTTAACAAAAGAAAAACATGGGAGCGCCTTTTCCAAATTAGGGATGCTGAGGAGTTTTGGGGGAAAGTAGGAAAAATGAAAAAATTCCTACAACGAGCCCTTGTTCCTACATTAAATAAATTTGTGTCATATATTTTTAAACTGCCACACAGCAGTGCTTGTGCTGAGCGTATTTTTGCAAAACTTTCTCTTATGAAAAATAAGCTAACAAATAGACTCAAAGTTCAGACCTGTAAAGAGAGACTATCAGCTCTTAATTTCGTAGATACTGATTTGGTAGATACGGAATTAATTGACAAATTCCGAAAAAAAAAAATTACAAAAAAATAAGTACCAAGTACATAAGTACCAAATTTTCATGGACAGTTGTTTTTTTAGTTTTAATGTTTATTTAATGTTTTATTGTATTATTATTTATGTTACTTTACATGAATTCGTATTTTTTACCCTGTTTTATTGTTCTTACTTTATACCTATTTGAAGTAATTTTTAAATAAAAAAATCGTTTTAAAATGTTTTATACTTTTTTTTTAAAAATGATACCTTTTTTTTGTACTTTTTTTGAAAATGATACTTTTTGTGATACTTTTTGAAAAAAGTCAACGGCAACGCTGCTTAAGCTACTTAACTACAACCTCATTACGACGTTAACCAATTGGTAATGCAAGATCATCGAACTTGTTCACCAGATTGAACAACGTGTTCTGCCACAAGTTCGACGAGAGAGGGTTATTGAATTGTTTGTTTAGGCCGAAATAACATACATAAAGGGTGTTTTTTATTGAGGTATAGAACTTCGAATTGAAATAAAACACAAGAAAATCGTTTTAATGTCCATCAATTTGGGTTTTTGGAAGGATAATTTTATGCCATTAATGTTTAAATATGATTTCGGGCATGTGGCCGCCGCGGCTGGCTCGAATAAAGCCAATTCTACAGGTCCAATTTTCCAATTGTGATGAAAATCAGCATCGAGATGAATCTCATTTTCGGCCCATACACCAAAATCACGACGCATTGCATGGTCTCGCGGCTTTAATTCTTGCACAAGCTGGATCTTGTAAGGTCGCAAGCCAAGATCTTTGCGCAAAATCTTCCATAAAGTTGATGGACAAAGCTCCAATTGCTGTGCACGGTGGCGAATCGATTCATTCGGACGGAGCTTGCGGTGAACTTCGCGAACTGAACCATTACTTTCGAAATAAATTTGCACGATTTCCAAGCGTTGTTCTTTTGTCAACCTGTTCATGATGAAATGGCAAACCAAACTAAATATTAATCACTTGACAGCTGACAAAATGGCCGCCAGTTAAAAAAGTGATGCCAACTTAAAGTTCTATACCCCAATAAAAAACACCCTTTACATATATTTTCCAGCACGATTCTTTGTATTATTTTGATGCTGACATCATTATTTCTGTTGATGGCGGAGCC
Source organism: Hydrotaea cyrtoneurina (assembly GCA_958296145.1). Taxonomy (NCBI): domain Eukaryota; kingdom Metazoa; phylum Arthropoda; class Insecta; order Diptera; family Muscidae; genus Hydrotaea; species Hydrotaea cyrtoneurina. The sequence goes on along the minus strand of OY282515.1, from coordinate 54,322,033 downwards.
GAGATATATAAATTATTCCACTACCTCGATGCTGCAACTGCCGTGGCCACCATCAATTTTGTCCTCGATTCACGATTACCCGCAGTTTTGCCGATTATTTCTCGATTCTGGAAATTTTGGCACTTACTTCTCGCTCTATCTTTCCGACTATGTCAATGTCGTCCCCATATGCGAGGGGCGGTGTGGCCTTTGGTATTAATTGTGCCTGTTTTATTAACTTCTGTTTCTTCCAATATTTGCTCCATCAGTATTTAGAAAAAGTTATCCGATAAGCTGTCACCTGGTCGAAGACCTCTTGTAGTGGTGAATGGTTCAAGAGGTCGCTTTCTATTCTTTCTGAGGATTTAGTGTCACTCGGAGTCATTCTATAAAGTCGTACAAGTTGTAATGGGATCTCATACGCAGACATGGTTTCATACCATTTTCTCGGCTTTATAGTCGATGAAAAGATGGTACGAATCGTTTTGCGTCTTTTCCAGCATCTGACGAAGTGTGAAGTTTTGGTCGACAGTTGATTTATTCGGCATAAAGCCACACTGACAGGGCTGCATCAGTCGATTTTGGGCTTCAATCCTTCACACAATATGCTTGATAAGTTCTTATAGGGGACTAGTGGTTTGGCGCAAATGGTTTTGTCTCCATTCTTGTGAATGCATACTTTCATTCTTCCAAATGGTACAGACCAATTGGACGACTGAAGAATATCTCTTCTCGGTCAACGGAATATACTAAAATGATCTAGTGAGACATTGATGTATTTAGGCACAGTTCTAAAATCCTAGCATAATACACGCGCATTATCTGCTGCTGGTCCGGTCCATCCAACTTCATATCCATTTAAAGTTTTTAGGACTTTCTTAGCAGTCTGTCCTGGAGGACTTTTTGTACCATTGCTTATGGTACGATTGTGTACACGCATCACCACAATGCAGGAACGAACGTAAATGTGAGAAACGTTTATGCGAGTGAACAAAATTTATGTGGATCATTACATACGTTTGTTTTAATCAAATATTTGTATCATCGTTTTTTAAAAAGCAGCAACAATAACAAAAAAAAACGATAAAGTTGCGAAAATGGAACATGAAACGGCCATACAAACGTATATAATGGTCATATCATTTGTAAATCCTTGCAACGGACAACAAAGTTTCAAACCGGAAGTTTCCAAAAGTAGCATATCATTAAAAAGTAAATACAAGCACTTTCAAAGTTTATGTTTTTCAGTTTGAGAAACATTTGTGGTATTCATGAGAAAACGTATGACCTAAACAGTTAACGGCATTTAAATCCGTATACTTATCAATAACATGAATATCCCCATAATCTCTTCTTTTCCTTTTCTCATTTCAGACAAAAATTCGCTAAATGTGAGTTGTAGAAATGAGAGTAGTGGACGACAACGTCAATCGCAGACACCGTCAATTCCATATTATCGCGATAAAGAGCGAGAACATGATCGCCTCAGACATCTTAATGAATCCGATTCCACATTTAAGAAGAAGTCTCACAGCCAGGTGGACAGAAAGTGTGCAATCTCACAGAATGTTCGATCTACAGATAAACGTCAGCATAGTCGTCAGAGAAACTACAATAAGTCGCGCGATGTTGTCGCAAACAAACAGCAATGTTGCCATTGTAATGGTAACAGTGTTGCACCTCAGGTTATTTATGTTCCGATTCCAGACTATCGCTGTCCGCCGTTTTTTATGCCACCACAACCTAAGCGCTTTAGGCTGCCTTTTCCAGTCATGGTGAATCCTTCGCATCCGCAGCAGTTTCCTGCAACACGCTTCCAATATGGAATGCCCTGTTATAGCAGGCGTCCGACGTCCACTTTCAATGACAAACATCCACAAATGTCCGATTGATTGATTACTCCCATGTGTATATCGCAATTTAAAAACACATATGCCGCTTTTATTTAGTTTACAATCATTAATTAATTAATTGTGATTTGGGAAATTCCAAACTAAATGTGTGGGGTCTGTGAGGAAATATTAAGTTAAAATAAATTGGTTTCGGTATTTGAATATGGAATAAATGGTAACAATTTTCAGCAATAATTTGTCGTTATTCAATCAAAAATAGAGAATGGTCTGTTGACGGATATGACGAGCACACCTTATGGATTTGTTCAGAAGTCAAAATATTTTCGTGAAATACATGAAGCATAACCGCGAATTACGAGTCAGACGCCATTTTTTGCAAAAACTCTTTTTCGTTTTGGCAAATTACGGTTTACCTGATTCTCAGACGAATTTATGCAAGTAATCGGCCTAATGGCGTTAACTTGTTTGAGAAGTACAAGACATTAGCCAGTGTTGCTCAGATAAAATTCCAAATCACTTACAATCCTAGGTAGCCCTTGACAACTGATTTACTCGGCTCTATGAAAAATTACCCAAATTGACACAAAACTCCGATAAAATCCACCAAATAAAATATGAAAAATTCGACTTTTCGACCTTCTGACTTTTTTAGAAAATAAGTTTTTGGGAACTTATCGAGTTTTTGTGAATTGCGACTCGATTTAAGTCGAGTCTTCCACTTTTTAATTGAAAATAGTACAATCTTATTCAATGTTATTCAAATTCAAGTTTAAAACATAACAAATGGTAAAAAAAAGATAATAATTCAGTACCACTTTATACTTGGATTTGAACCACATATACTGTTCATATCGTTACTGGCTTTTTTCGCTTAACATCCCATAAAGGAAAAGACATTTACCATCGGAATAAGAGTTACATTATTTTCAGTATAAAATGGTATATATAAAATATACCATTTCATCTCCTGTAAGCACTTGGAGAGGAACCCTGGTTTACATTTCGTAACAGCAATTACACCAAGTCCGGACTTCTTTAATTTAAGCTTCAACGATTGTTGATCGTCTTTGAGTTCTTAAAGAAGCGAACCATATTACAGCAATGGTGTAGCCTCAATATTGTCTGCTTACTCATTACAACAATTCTCTTTGTCGTGAGTCGACTTATACAACCCAACTAGAGTTTCTTTTTCCCGGACTTTTTCATTTCCCGGGCAAAATACTAGCATTTCCCGGAAAGTGTCGCTCTACCGAAAAATAAGACGAACAAAGTTTATTTTGCAGTATAAATATAGTTATTTATTTAAATTCATGAGATCAAATATAGTTTGTACTACTGAAACAAAAACACAACAAAAAATTATACGTTTCAAAGTATAAATAAAAATAAATAAAAAGTATAAATAAAAATCAATACACAAATGTCAAAAAACGATCAGCTGTTGAATAACAAGATATTGACAGGCGGAGGATGCCAAATCACTCTATGGTTGTTAGTTATTAATTATCAAATGAATTATCTCGCTTAAATCGCTATAAGTATTAACTCTCAAGTAGGAAGGTAGGTGACGAAACACTTACAAAGGGAATATTCTGGTCATTCGCTACGATATCAATTCAACTGGCTAAAGCTCATAAATGCAGAATGAGAAAAAATAATGTCCCCGGAATCCCGAATGAATTTCCCGGGAATGGAAAATGGCCGGGATTAACGGGAGAGAAACTCTAAACCTAACCCCAGTAATTGGCAATCTCTTTAAAATTTGAAATCCCAAAAATGTATTCGTAGTAAGATATGTACGTGCTAGACATTTACACCGAGCGTGTTAATAAGGCTGCTACCAGGGTTTACTAGACAATGTCAGTGACGCTTACGCTGATTGGAAAAGTATTGAGATCACTTTGCATTAAGTTAATCACGAATTTTCAGACATTCTGACAATATGACTTTTCGTTTGTATGGCCTGTTGGGCGCACATCTCATATATCTGAAGATGTGTGAAACGTTGATCTGTACATCAGTCTAATCGCTTTTCAGAACTATTACGCTTCAGTCCTCGTGTGTACTTCTCTCATAAGCGGACAAAATTCTCAGTCCCTTAGGTGTCCACTTATGAGAAAGTACACTGTAATTAATCCGATATTAATCCGATCGCAAGATCTATAGCTTATATAGGCTGAGAAACCGAGAAGACTGAGAAACCGAGCCCCGTATGTGATAGTTTTTCCTATATTGAGTTTTCGTCAGTCTGCATCGGTTGCACCAAAGTTCATGTTTTAAAATGCAATGTAACCGATGCACCGCGCTGGAGTGTTCTCCTACGTGCTGGTTCTTCCTAGGATTTCGTTTTCTGTTGTTGTTTACACATTTTTCCGTTGGCAATCTATTATTTTCCATCTAATATTTCGGATAGCATCGAATATCATTACTCAATCAATTGCACACACACACACACAGTGATACCATACCATCATACGGGAACTATTTTAAATAAGGACGGGAGAGGAAAGGCAAGAGCGTCAATGCGAACCTACCACCACCGACCAACAACGATCTTATCATCGACATAACAGCTTAATTATGGCCAACGACAACAATGGCCAGAGAGTGAGTGAGTTGAGTTGCACACGAAAATAGGTTACCCAATGAACTAAAGAATCGCACACTCACTCACTGCCACAATAAAACACTGACCGACGACGAACCATGCGAAGCTGCCATTTAATGAGGATGAGGAGAGTTGTTGTAAATGGGAATAGCGCAGCCAGCAGGCAGCTCCTCGTTCTCTGCTCTGCTCTGCTGTGTGGATTCATTGTAGTGTGTTACACTTGTAAAACAAAACGAAACAAAATAAAAACTGCAAAACAAACAAAAACAAAAAAACATTAAATATCGGATAGAACGTAATCACAAAAGAAAACAGAACGTCGACGATGACGACCACGACGAGAACAACAACAGCAGCATGGAGAAATGAAAATATTGCACAATTTGCCGGAGACCGGAGTGAATCAAGGAAACGAAAACGAAATGAAAATCCCAAATACGGAACACGGCCTCAAACACCAACAAAACAGAAGAACAACGACGAGGGAATGAAAGTGCATAAAACACATGCCAGAATGAAAAGGAAATTTCGCAAATGCAATGACGTTTTTGTTCGCCTCATCCTTCTCCTTCATAGTGAAAAATAAGTGACTTAAATAATATTCAGCCGTTATCAGACTCTTAAAGAAAACGTAATTAATTCAATTTCGTCTAATCAAAGAATTTAACATTTCAGTAGTTCTTAAAAGAATTAATTTATTATTTGTAATTTCCAAATTGAAAGTATTTCGAGGATGCGATGGCGATGCACGGTGATGTCGAGGAATGCTGTGGAAGCGAAACATTCGTAGTGCAATTCATTTCAAACCAATCACACTCAAACTAGTTGCGTGTTCAGTTCACATCGACGTTAGTTATCTCATTACCATCGTCATAATCTACCACCACCGTCAGAGTTGCCAACTTCTCATTGTTTTGAAGACCTTTTGTACCCTTACCCCACGGTAGGAAGGCACATATATATTTTGGTACGACCCAAAAGTGTAACCCATAGAAGGAGTTACTTTCTAACCCGGGCATGTATTGACAAAACTCATTTCTAGACTTTTTAAGACGCTTGAGACATGTTAGTCTGTGTGTTGCCCGATAACTTTCCAAAGAATTAACCAATTCGCTCATTTACTTCAATAGTGTGGTAGCTCAAAAAAAAAAGTCGTTCAATGCTCTCAATTGCGTCTAACATCTAATGTACATTGTGTGATCTGTAGTGTGTGAAGGTTCGTGTCCTGTTAAGAACAGAATACATTTTTCTGCGCCCATTTTCCACCTTCCATATGTCGGCGAGAATCAGAGCAATCGCTCAGCCATGTAATGCTTATCTAAAAAAACACATCCAATCAATACAGAATAGCCATAGCAATAGTTTGTAAAGTGTTATCCATTTTGCTTTTTAACAGTAAACGTAAATAAAACACATATACAATTTTGTTTCATGATATTTTTTTTTTTATTATAAAATTTGAATTTGAAATGACCATTTAAATGCAAGCATTATTTCTTTTGATGTAATTTTGGACCACTTCTTGCCACATATTGGCCGGTATCTCAGCCATATCTTGACTAATGTTGGTTCTTAAATGTTCGCATAGCCCAACAAAAAAAGTCTAATGGTGTCAAATCGCATGATCTTGGTGACCAGTTGATGTCGCCACGACTAGAAATTACGCGGTTAGGAGATGTTTCTTGCAATAAAGGCATATTCGCTCGAGTTGTGTGACAAGTGGCACCATTTTGTTGAAACCACATATTCTCCAAGTCGTATTCTTCAATAGCAGGCAAAAAAAGTCGGTTATAATACGACCATCACAACTTCGGACCAAAAAGCGCACCAAACAGTGACTTTTTGTGGATGTAATGGCCTATATTCAATTACTTGAGGATTCTCTGAACCCCAGATATGACAATTTTGTTTATTAACATACCCACCGAGTGAGAAATGTGCTTCATAACCATAATCTCCTCTTAAAGCACGATATGTGGCTGTTCCAAAATCACCATTTTTGTAGTAGGTTTTAATAATTTTTACGCGTTTTGTGATAGTTAACCGATCCATTTTCGTCAATGTCAGACTTCCAACTGAAAAGAATAAAAATTGGTTTAACAACTTAGTGTGACAGATGTCGAATTTCAGCCCTATACTTTTGAAACTACGAAATGGATAACCCTATATAATTGTCTTGTAAATAAGTGGGCTTCCACATAGAATTTGTGTGAGCTACGCTGTATACAGGTAGAATAAAACTCCACCGGGAGGTATATTTGTGAGTTCTAAGATTGGACGGATAGTTTTAAAATACGCACGTGAGCTTTGGCCAAAAAGACATCACTGTCCAGACTAGTTTTTGCGAAGGATCATAACAATTGAATTGCCTTCATACTGAAAAAATAGGTGTAAATTGGGCATACATTCAGTAAAAACGTTTATGGTATGAAGACAAAGAAACTAGAGGAAGTTCAATCATATCGATGAGAATGATGGATATTAAAGGATATATCAAGTTAAATGTGTAAAAATAAAAAAAATAAATCGCATTTTTCTTAAAAAGGTTTTTCAAATTTTTATGAATATTAGGGGCTACACTTTGAACCATTCAGTGAGCATATTGATTTTGATTCTTCATATTCTTTGGTACATTAAACTAATCTATTCTGTTTTTTTGCCTACATATTTCTTAATCGTCCATTATATCGATTATTGAGAATTATCATAATTCTTTCGCTGTATCGGATTTTCATTAAATAAGTAATTAAATCTCTCACCTACCCGATCTTAGTTTCACGAGAAGAAAAATGTCCATTTGAAGCTGTGATATTTGGCAACCCTTACCATCGACACTAGCACACCATGTTGATGTTCCAACATAAAATAACGCATGTTGTATCTCTCACACAACACAACACACACACTGCCATAATCAATCCAATGCATGAGGTTGTGTGTGCGCACAGCCAACACAAACGCATTCAATTCAAACCAAAATACACTCACACACAACAAAGCAACGAAAACAAAAGAGCACACAAACAACTCAACACAGTCGAACAATGGCGACAACAACAAAACACAGCGAGCCGTTGTGAACGGTATGAGTGGCATTGAAACGGGGGTTGGTTTTCGTTCGTTCATGCACGGCGCGAACAGTTGTTGTGTATCCTTCGAAGGGTGAAAAGTTTTCGTTTACATGGAACTTTTGCACCGCATTTGTATTTGCCAGCGGCCGAACGTTTTTTAAAAACATTCATTCTATTTTGAATTAATTTCCTCTTTCGCCATTGTGCGCGTGTATGTGTTTTATTGCCAACAAAAAAAAAAAGCCGCCGTTTTAATTTTTCGCCCCTCTCCATTACGTTTACATTTGTTTACATCGTTTATAAATTTAGCATCAAAACAAATTCGAAAACAAAAATTACAAAATCAGATAAAGCGTGAATGTTTTCCAACAAATAAAGAAGAATTAGAGAAATTTCAATTGTTTATCGAAAAAAGAGAATAACAACAAAAAACGGCTTGAATGGTGTAAATACCAACGAATGCAGCAAAGACTGCGGGAAAAGTGCATTCTTCCAGAAGAGAACGAAAAGCGCCAGCGAGTGAGAGCTACAGAGAAAAAGAGAGAGGGAAAGGAAATAAATAAATAATATTTCAAATAATACATTTTCTACAAATGAATAAAAAAAAATATACAAGTTAAGTTTTAAAATGTGTTAAAAATTTATGGAAGTGCGTCATTATTTCTTATGTTCATTAAATTTCAACGTGTTTGGCATCATTTAACCATCCAACCCAACTCCTGCCAACGGTGGTCCTGATTTAAACCCACTTTTGGATTAATCAAAACAAAAAACACATACAAATTCGTTTCGAAATTATCAACGTTGGCTCAAAATTATTGGATTAAAACACAAATCTACAACGGTTGGTATTTTGTTATTGTTGTTTCTTATCGTTATTATTATTAAAATGTAAATTATATTTGTTATTAATTCCGAACAATATTAGTCCAGACTTGAGATAGAACTACAGGGATACGGAATTGATTTTAAATTTCAGAAATAAATACAGTGACATCATTTTGAAACAATTCGGTTTCATTTGAAATGTGTATCGACTTTGAATGCCCTTGCAAGTCTAGATCGGACGAGTGTTTAGGGAAATGTTTCAGTAATTATTTCGATCGTCTCAAGTAATTATATACAGAAGCCATGGAAGACAATCTCGAGGCCTAACTACTGATGTATGTATGTATGTACTTTGGATGATTCTTAATCAAATAAAAATATTTGTGTGTCGTATAATTAACATTTTAAATTCAACTATTGAGAGTGGTTTAATATTCTTATGAATGAAGAGTTTAAGCGTACAACGGATTATTTATTGTCTGTGAAGTAAACATTATGTTTAACTGGCAGAAAAGATAGTTTTACATTTAGTTTTGCGTACAAATGGGCCATAGGCATTCAGTAGTCCCCCAATCTTCTATCAAACATCGTGACCCCTGTATGACGGTTCACAGGTTTTTTGTAGATTTTTTGTCGTGCACATGACCTCCATCTTGTCATATCAAGCTGAATCTGGTCATCTTGGACTTTCCTCCTGAACCCGTTTGGTCAAAGTCTGTCCTGTGACTCGAACTTACTGTCGAGTATACTGGAAGATTTTTTTATCTATTCAATCCACATATTTCAGTGGTAGCAATTGTTGCAGTTTAATGCTTCTGTCTACTTCGATGTCATGACTGGTTTCACTTACGTAGAACTTGTCCCACAGGAAAAGGTCTGTAAAAACATGGGTTTATGACCAAGAGAAATACCAGAATTTTCATTTATTAATATTTGCTAATTTTACTACAATATACACTCCCTTTATTATAAAGTTATGAATAAAATTATAAACTTATGTTCGAAATATAAATTTGTTCCAAAACATACGGCCAACGGCAGACAACAAGCAATTACAAATGTCAAATTAGCTTAAAATAGGTCGGGAACATGTAAACGCGTAACTAAACCTAGGAAATTACTCGCCGTATACATCGATATAAAGCTGAGATTCTCTGTGATATTGAGGTTCCTCCATGAATCAGTAGTGTTTAGAACAGGGCTTCCCAACTCAAAGACGGGTGAAAATTAACACGCCTTTTTATTTCTAATAATCACCTTTGCATTGCATTCAATCGAACGAACTTATTTCCGTTTCTGAATATTTTACCACTTTTATTTGTGATATGCATTTGAAACCAGCTTTGCAAGCATTTCACGGCTGAAAAGGATTTGATTTGATTTAATTCCCATTACTCATAATACACTACATGGTATGCACATAAAGTCAAGTTTTATTTCGTATTTACAACTTTCGCAGACATTGTCGGCTTACAAAAACAACTGTCATGAAATGCGCAAGTCATAATGACAATTTGTGCGGCTTGAATGCATTTTTGGGTGTACATATCTCTACCTGTATGTCCGTTCTAAATTATAAAAATTAAATTGAATTAGCTCAGTGGAATGCAAGCAAATACTAATTGCGGACAAGACGAGATAAATGACTGTCAACAATATTTTTGCACAAAGACGAAAATACAATGACTTGTTTAACCATGTGTCTGGTTAAAATTTTCATGGTAAATGTTTGATTAAGAAGACAAAATAACGTTATATAAGGTCAAGTGTACATGAAAAATAGTTGAGTTTACATTATATAAGGTTTGTTTTTTTCTCTGTGTGAGGTCTAAATCATATACTGGAGGTACATACTTTATTATTTATTATAATGACATCTTCTGGTTATATATAAAATATTAAGAACTTAGTCTACTCACTAAATTCCTTCACTTGTCGTTCGTAAATTCTACGTTTTGTATTGTAGTTCAAATAACAAAACAGATGAAAATCAAAGAAATAACAGTAGTCTGACTATGATCGTAAGATTTTGGCGTGAGTTTTAATGGGTCATTCAGTGCAGACAATCGGTCCAATTTAGCACTGCTACAAATAGATTATATGTGTTTTGATTAGGCATCTGAGTCCGATTTATACTCGAGTACTATGAAGAAGCAAACAGAAACTCTTATTATTTCACAAAAATATTTCTTCTGCACTCCAATTACATCGTACAAAGAAACGGATTCTCAAAGGATTGGCTTTCGGAAGCAGATCCTGAATTTAGACATGCAGAAGTTGAGGTCTATTGGTTTAAAGTTTACTTTGATTACAAACAATTTCATAGAAATCACAATCTACGATTTCCAAAATTAGGTCGAAATTTATTCAAATACATAAATACATACATACATATGTATTTACTTCTGTGTGTTGAATCATTCGTTGTCGTTTTTATCACATGCCAACAAACATAAGCAGATGTATTTGATCAAATAAATAAAAAAAAGAACAAGCAAAGACGACATAAATAAATATTGTATTAAATTGAAGTATGGATGGATGGATGGCCATTTAATGATAATCAGAAGTCAAATTTCAAAGAGACACACTCACAGTGACACATACGCACGCACTCACTCACTCACTGAAAATTGACAAAAATTCACAATTTTCTTGGAATAACAACAAATGTTATTGAAGTTATTTGTTGTCGCACATGGACTGGCGGGAATGGGCGGCTGGCGATAGTGCGGTTTAACGCAACGTGGATTGGAAGCAAAAGGAATTGTTGAGCTATTCGCGCTTTATTTGTTTAAACATGAATTGGACGACGAACGACGGCTGTAAACAACATGTTGTTGAACAACACACACACACATACATACGTACACAGCGTTCGTTCCCATGCCATGTCCATGTCCAAGTCCATCCATCCCTCCGACCGTCCATGACAATGTACACAAATAAATGCTCGTAACAACATTTCAAAGGAATACAATATGACCAGAAACAATAACAACAACAAAAACTACGACAGCAACACAGTAGCAACAGTCAAATCAGCGCTAAAATAGAATACATTTTTATTGAAGAATAAATTTACACAAAAGCGAATATAAAGAAGAACAGCGATGACGGATTTTTGTTGTTGGCAAATTAAAATAAATGTAACACAAAATCAAAGAGAAATAAACATCGAATTTCCTTAAAAAAAATCTGCTTTCTTGATTGTTATGAATACAAAATTCATTAGCGTCGGCCTTCCTTCCTTCGTCCCCCAACAACCAGCCAGGGAACTGTTGCTCCTTCTAAGCTCCCGCCGATTGAAACGATTTCCTTACAGCTGATGAACAGCTAAGAGGGACGCGGCGCGGCGCGGCGGCGTTATTCAATCGACAACAAATCGTTCGAAAAGTTGTACAACAACGAAAATTGTCGTAGTAATCATTTATTTACAAAAAAAAAAGAGAAAAAAGTCTTTAAAAAAGAAGAAGACATTTGTTAAGAACAAAAGGAAACAAGAAAGAAAGCAAATTGAAAAGAAAAGCTCTTCTTGTTATTGTGCGCCATAGAACGGAGCAAGAAACGTGCAAAGAACGTGTTTGACATCGCAGGCATACGACGACCAACGACTACAACAAACAAGAAGCACATTTGTTGTTGTTGTTGTAGTTGGGAGTAAATAACAAATAACAGTACCGTGCGTACTATAAAAGATATCCGTCGCCGTATTCATGCCGCAGAACACAGCACCAGGCCCTTGCCATTCTATTCTCTCCCAACCCATGCCTTGCCATCCACATCCATCCGTATTCTTCTCAGCATCCGCATACAACAAGTCTGCTTTACACATCCAGACACACACACACACACAATGTCAGCAAAATAAAGACATGTACAAAGCAAAATAAGAGAGAAAATAGCTCAAAAAAAAAAAAAAAAAAATCAACTGATTTTGATGTCGTGTCTCGTAGTTGCTTCTTGTAGTGGGAGACAAATGTCCACATATTGTTGTACGTATCAGCCGAAACAAAAACTAGAGTTACCAGGATTTTACCAAGCGCTCCCCTCACACGGGCAACTCTGAAAGTGTATTATGGACCATCAGTATATTGACCTTGCATGAATGGTGATTCCTTTGGAAGATGATTAATTTTGAGTTTCGGTATGCCATGAAGATTTGTTAAGAGAATCGAATTCAAAGAGTGAAACTTCAAAGTACACTGAAACTTCCATAAGTCGAAGCACGTCTAGTGGCAGATAAGGAGTCCAATTCCCTTAAACAGTTTTATAAGTAATTCCATAGCTCGAAGTCTTCGTAAGTTGAACTTTTCTACGGGATAATGATGGTTCGAGTTATGGAAGTTTGACTGTATTTGAAACTTATGGATTTTGAGCTCTACAATTTGGTTCTCATCAGGATAACTGGGCTTATTGTGTGATATTCGGAGTAAAGAACATTGTACACTTTAGTGTCAGAGGGTGCAACTGATTTCTCTATGACACCCAGGACACAAGACCACAGTCCAATAATAACGATAGACATATTTCTATTAAAATAGGAGGGAGACTGAATGGTTCCACCTCGAGCATTGCCAGGAGGTCCGGTCCAGTAGTATGCATCCAGTTTTCTATCAGCCGAACATATGCATGGCAACTCTTTTCACAAGAATCCATAAGACGCCATACGCGCCACGCCATGCCACTCAACTCAAGAAGCAAACAACACTAAAAAGAAATTAAAAGTTATTTCAAAGAGGAAAAAAATTCTTATAAAAATGCGAAAAATAATCCAAAAAAAGAAAACTACACATTGTAAAAGGCCCCCAATGAACAGCGAACAAACAACACCACCCAAAAGAATAAGAGAAAAAAAACACGAAAAACGGAGGGAAAAACAAATATATTTAAAAGACGCACACACATACACATTCAAAGAGATATGGGGGCTCCTCCTCCTCCCTCCTCGTTGCAAAAGCGCGCCAAGACTTAAGATGAGCCGCCAAACATTCTTGTAAGGCTCGTTTTTTTTATAGCTTCCGTGGTAGATTCACTTCGCCATTGGATGGAATGGATGTCGGTCTGCCTGCCGGTTACTGCAAATGTATGTGAGTTTACACAATTTACAGTAATAATGGCAAAAAGTACAAAAAAAAAACTAAAGCAACGCCAAACAACCCAGGGCGGAGGCAGAGGTAGGCAGGCAACAAATATTAACAACCGAAAGAAGTTCAAGTTCAGCATTTATTTGATGACGATAATGATGATGATGGTGTTGTTGTTGTTGTGGCCTTTGCTTTTCGTTGGAGACGCAAAACCAACAACAACACCAATGAATGGATGGGACATACACCCATGCCAATATAATATGGGTGTATGTTGAACGAACAAATAGATCTAAGCAGACAGACAAATAAATCGACATTAAAGAAGAAAAAAATAACAACAAAATATTGTACATCATACATATGCATGTACATACATACAAACATACATATATTTATGCCATTATATTTAAAAAGCATACATAAATAAGTACATACATATGTGTGGAGAAATATTCTGACAATTTTTGGTTACAAATCAGACACTTCGTTTCGTTCTACTCATAATAATTCTGAGTAAATTTCGCCAAAACATTATTTTCTATTTGGAGACTTTTTATATTTCGACCACGGAGATCAAAGGGTCCACTCTATGAGAATCCAAAGTATTCTAAGATACATGTTTTTCTAAATATATTTGTGACTTGTCAGAGAGAAGATCATTTGTATTCCTCCGCTGTGCTTGGGAATTTTAAAGTGGTGAAGTTAAATATTGGCTTTAACGGACCGTGCAAACATGGTCTAGTATAATCAGATCTTTTACCGCCGTCCTTTTTCCCAACAAAACCTATTAAAGAACTAAAAACTAAACTGTATGAGTTTCATTTCCAGCCACTCGTATCATAACTTGTCTCCTTGATATCCAAAATCGAAACAGATCCGTAATGTATATCGAAATCGTGACATCACCGTCACCAGTAAGTTTGTTTTATTGTTGTAGCGATGAAGGTTGGCAACACTACACTTGAAGGCTCGGGACTTTAACGCATAATTTCCATACTTTACATTTTTGTTTAATAAATAAACAATGTCTTCACATGGGTGACTTGCCATATTTTCTTGTTTCAATCGTTTCGAAAACAATTTTTTTTCGCGGTGTCCAGTTTGTTGTCCATCCCGCTTAACTTCAGAGTTTTGTCCTTATTTTCTGACAGAGTTGCCACAGTTCATGGTGAAACACATCCCGTTGGACATTGTTCGATGTTTTTACATTGTGGAGTATATACAGGATCAACATCATTATTACCACCGAAGAAGAAGAATAACATATCCATTTTGCAACACTTGCAAGTTCGTTTGTCTGCGTGTGTGTGCTGTTTTTTTATTGTAGAAAATTTTACACTTTTATTTTCATCATACGATACGTACGAGTAGTACTTGTAATCTGTTTTTTTTTTGTGCTGCTTCCTCAAGAAGCCCTGGTGGGGCATGGCGCTCTATTATGTTCGCTTGATGTCATAGTCATCATTGCCGTTGCCGTTGCCGTAGTTCTTCCCTTTCCATCCATCCTTGACATGGCCTGGACAGCCAGCCCAGCCATTTCTGCCATGTTTTCCGTGCCTGTGTTTTGGTGTTGTTGTTGTTGTCATGTTGCCATTCTTGTGCACTTAGCAACTGTAGACATACACATGTACAGGCTCACTTAGTCGGCCGCTCGCCGGCTCACTCAGTCAGTCAGAGGCGCGTATGTGTGATATTTATGCTTGCATGGTCTGAGCGTGTGTGATAAATATGTGGCTTCGTGTTTTGTTATTGCTGTAGTTTTTGTTTTTGCCATTGTCTGTGTACATGTGTGATGGTGTTGGTTTCTTCTTTTTTTCGCACATGTTGTTGGAGGGAAGGCTTTTATTGCCGTATGAAATGGGCACAAGAAATAATACTTGGCTATTTTTAACCTTCATACCCCCAATGAATTGGAAAGTGTGTGCAACATCATCATCATCATGACTATCGCCTTCGTTGTCGTCGCCATTGCCACCATCCGCATCACAACAACATCATCATCGCCATCGTCAGCAAGTGCACCACCAATGACGACCGTGTTGAACACGAGTGCATGCGCATCGTCCAATATCTTTCTGCAGACAATGTGTAAAAATAGTTTAATCATTTAATGTTGTATGCAATTTTATTCCATCAGGGTTGCCAGGCAGCCTCGCTAAAATGATAAATATACTCTGTATTTGATAGAACTTAGTTGTGGAAAAGTTGTTGAGTCGCCTGTCCACTGACATTAATTTGACATAAATTTGGTCAGTTTTCTTCTGGAAATAAAAAAAAACTCCGACAGTACTCCAGAGGTTTTTTAATTGAATCAACAAAACCTTAAATAGTCTGTAGGAGTTGCATTTGCGACATAGTGTTGGTTAAACTATTACTGCCTGCCTTGGGTATTTAAATACCCATTAGGCTGGAATGGGTTAATATTTCAGTATCTGTCAGACGGTATTCTGAACTGATCCTGTACTGGTCGCAACATAAAGATCGCGTGGTTTCAGTTTAATACACCTTTAGGTGACAGCAAATACACTTATCTTTTTCACAGTTTTCATATGTCCAAATTGTAACCGCTTGGCCTGGATAAACAATAATATGTTTAACGTACAGGCGGACTACATCTACGAAATCTATGTAAACTCACTGACCGTGACCTACGGTGTATAGTTTTCATACACCGTTCAATATGAGTTTCAGAGGCACTCGTATATTTGCAAAAAGGAAATAAAAAAATCAATTTGACTTCATATAGTCCATGTTGCCTAAAATCTACACACAAATGAACGACCCATAACTGGCCAATTACCAAGAAGAATATGGATAGGACATACTATGCGTAAACCTATTGGCAGCGTCACAAGAACCGCTTTAAAATGGAATCCCGAAGCAAGTCGGCGCTCCGGCATAGAACAATATTAAATGAACTCAAGAAAGCAAACAAATCTGTTGAGGAAATAAAATTAATTTGTAATGATAGAATTAGTTGGGATATAATTGTTGAAGCCCTAGCTGTGGAATAAATAAAGGAATACAAAAATATATTGTTGGTGTTAGACCGATTCCAAATTAGATATTTTATTCTATATAAAAAAGGTGTACACCTCTTACGTAAGCCTTTACAACGAGGCTTTTGTAAGCCTTCATTCGGGTAAGCCTTCATGCCGTATTATTATTGTGCTCCTTTTTCTCATTTTTTTTCTGTCGCTAACAGGCTTTTTCTTGACGGCCAGGAGCTCCTTGAATTTTGTATAACTGATGAAACAGTATTTCTGAATTCACCTGACTTCCTAACTATTGTTTTAAATGACCTTTTCCTCAATTTCGAGAATGGTAACGGCATTATTAAATAATTTCTGGATACATAAACAACATGCACTTTTTGCTGATACTCCATATTTGTCATTAATTACTGGCCGATTGAGGTTATCTTTACCATTACATCTGATGGCATTGCCAGATGTAAAGGTACTTGACATATGTAATTTACAAAAATAGTTGTAAGCCTGGAAACGTGCACTACTGTTTTCGTGCGCAGTACTCACATTGCGTCATTTTACATGCAATATAGCATAAAGGTCCAATTAGTCTTGACGGCTGACGGTTGACGTTAGACTCAATATTGTGCGATTAGTTATGACGGTAGACGACGGTAATGCAAAACAGCTGATTGAAGAGCATTCGTACAAAATATAATTTGTCTTCGTTTATAAGTTTATTACCCATAACTTGAAACTTTAATTTACAACTTATAAACAATTTCAGAGCGCAAAATGTCGAAGTGAAAGCAATAACAATAAACAGCTGATTGATCTTGACGGTTGACGGTAGATTCTGCAACCTGCAGAAGTCTACCGTTGTCTACAGTCAATTTTAGTTGTCTCTCTCTAACACATGCAAAATGCAACCCCCACTCAAACAGCTGATCGTCTTAACTGCTGTAGCACATGAATCGAACTTAATAGCCAAAGCCTGTTCATTTTTTTAATGGTGTTAGTGGTCTCCTCAGGGCCCGACATCGCGTTCTATACATGGTCCAGTGAATCCACTTGAAAGTGGTTCCGTAATTACCTGTGTATTAGGGTGAACTGAAAATATAAAAATATCCTCCCCCCACATCCTCGTCATTACGTCTCGTTTGACCGCAAAAACAAAAATGTTTGAAATTAAACAACTGGTACTGGGGCTCCACATAGCTGTAATCAGCTCCACCGTCCTCAGCGCTTCAGTCCTATCCCTCCACATGTGATTGCAGTAAACCCCACTGTTCAGGTTTGCGTTTGAACATATACATATATGTATGTATGTGTGTACATATTAGGCATTAATCCGTTTTAGCAACATCATGTAAACGTTTTATGTGTGCGTGTGTGCAACTTGTAGATTTCGTTGCTGCCTCCCCAAGTCTCCACTTAATGTGGTTACATTTTATAGAGTTTATTTTAAAATTGGGTATTTAAAACGACACCCATGTGCAATGTCCCTTAATATCCACCAGATGCATTCCTTTGTTTTGAGCTACTTACGTGTGTGTGTGTTTGTTTGTGTAATGTTTCATAAACCAAATAGAAAGGGATGTGTGCTAAATATCCTTTATGGTGATGTGTGTGTATGTTTATATGCCACAGGATATTTAGCACACATCACCATTTTATAAATGCCAGGCACACACTCACATGCGACTGCAGCCCATCATGCAGGGGCTGTGGCACATGCACATACAGCAGTGTTTCTCTGCTTGCAATGCACATGACGATGAAGATGATGATGATGACGATGAAGTGCATTAAAACAGAAGTGAAATAAATGCAAAATCCATTCAAAATAAAAAACGAAAGGGAACGAGGGATTCTGTGTGTGTGTGTGTGTGTTTGTATGAACGAATGCTTGCAAGGTCTGTTCGATGGGCTCTGGTGTGTGTGTGTTATTCGCCATTGTTGTTGTTGGACAAAATGTGAATCCTTATGACAGTACCATACTGACACGATGCACCACTCAGGCGCATTTTACACATTTCTACTGCCTTAGTAAGGAACCTACAACAACACCAACATCATCACCATATCACACTGACACTCACACTCGCTCTCGTTCCCATTCCCATTCTCGTATTCCGTAGATACAGCACATAAACCTATTAAAACGAACAGCGTACAGGAATAGTAGTGAACTGATGCACGTAATAAAGGGATATACACAGGACTCACATGCACGTGGCTGTGTGTGTGTGTTGGTGTGTATTACGACCGTGTATAGGTTTGTAAGCCGATGCGTTCCTGTACTTTGCAATTTCTTTTTTGTGCGATGTTCGCAAAATGCAAAAAAAAACACACGCACATGCACATAAAATACAAAAAAGGGTTAATACACGCTTGAGTGGTTGCATTATTGTGTCGCACAACACAGCTCGCAATACATACTTTAAAATGGAAAATATGTATTTCTATCCCCATGTGCAACTCCTATGCGTCGTTACACATGCATGTGGACACAAGAGTGGCTAACATTGATTCGATAGAAAAGTGGGTGCTGCTATTGGTCGCGTTGTCAATTTCCCGCACAGAAGGACAAGGTGGGGAATAAAATACAATTATTCTCTCACTGCCAAATGTATATTTTGTTATTCCGAGATATTAATATGAGACCTTAAGCGTAACATAGCACACATTATTGATAATAGCGTCGCTATGAGATATGCCTTATGATTTGTAGATCGTATATGGAAGATCTTTTCCCTTGCAAAGACTGAGACTAACGGGCATTTCTTTCGAGTATTAAGTGCTTTCGATAATTGAAACTTCTTTCATTTAAACGAACTGAGCACATTTGAAATAGATAGAGACTTATGGCACAACTATTAAAATACGTGTATGTATGTAAAATTTCAACTGAAAACTTCTTTGAAATTTCAACTGAAAACTTCTTTACTTGCACCAACTCTCATTCGCTTTTCTGCAATATTTTTGTTTTGTTGTGTGATGTTTGTAAGAGCATCCTTATTTTTTGTATTTTATGTGATGGATGATGGACTACAATTGAATTGATTGCAAATTTCCGTTTTCGGAAGTAGTAGAAATGGGACGGAACATTATATCTCTCTTAAACGATGTTCTTTTCATATAAGTTTGTGTCTTTGCATTAAAAATGTGTTTCACATAAATGATTTTTCCATAAAGCGGATTTTCGTTTATGCGGGATAGAGTGCATGGAACATCATTTAGAAAAAGCGTTACTAATATTTATTTTCAATTACATTCAATTATGAGATTGTTTCCATTACACCTTTAATGGAAAAAATCGCACAATTGTCCTGATTCGTAATGTAATAATATAGGTTAATTTTTCATACATTTTTTAAAGGATTTTGAAATTAATGGATATTTTTTTCTTTTTTCGAGTATGCCCTTGTGTCCTTAGAGGATTCGTATATCGAATATCATTTTTTTGGCGCAGATTTGTAACAAACATTGCATAACTGTTCAAAAGTGAGTTAGGTAAAGTGATGTAAATAGGCTTCCGTTGACTACAACGATGGGCCAACTTTTGCAACACATGTTTGTTGCCGAATGTCTTCTCCAATCAACACCATCATAAACACTCTACCAATCGCGTTAGGCTTTCTTATTGTGTAGTAGTGCAAACTAAGCGGAGTGTTAACTTTGATGAGCTCCTAGTAAAGACTGAGACGTATTTGTGTGCCACCCTAATGTACATGTATGAGGTGTACACTGTCGTACCTAAGCACGTTTGTGTGTCGTGCACACACCACGAGTAACGAATATAATTTATTTGCAAATGAGTAAATGCATTTTTTATTACGTCTCTGTTTTCGGCCCGGTGTGTGAGGGTACATATACACTTGCCCACACTCCCACCCTTGGCCAGACCTACACCAGCCGGCAGCCGGTAATAGCAGCGTTCGCTTGTCGTTTGTATGTTAATTTGTTGGTGTTGACTTAAATGTTCCGGGTTTTCGGTACAAGGTTTATGCATTTGTATGTGCGTGGCTCTGTTACACCCCAAATTTGTGTATTTTGCCATTAATTGGGTCTTATTTCACGTTAATATACAACCAATAATTTCCACACTCTTAAGACCGAACAAAATCTCTTTTATTGTGTCACGTTCGTAGCGATGAACAAGAGTATGGAGGCAAACGCCCAAACACCCCAACGCGAGAACACTTTTCTGCTCCCTCCATGCTTGACATTTATTACATCCCACGTTGACAGAACTTCCTGAAAAAAACCCCCTTCAAATCGAACAACAAGCCCAGTCAAGCAGCAGCAACAATGTAAAGCCCACTCTACGGCGACAACAATACGCACCGAAAATAATTTACTTGCGACAAGAAGGACCAGTTAACAGCGATTTCTTCGTTTGGCCGGCTGTTGCTTTCGACGCTGTTGTTGTTGTTGTTGTCGTGCTCATATTTCACCTTCACCTTGTAACATACATTCTACAGCGTTGTATGTGTGTCTGATTCGTGTAAACAATGTACAATTTTATGAATGAATTCGCTTCTGTTGTAAACAATTGCGTGCCATCGTCCCAATCGAAATCACACTCAATCCACCCACCGGTAATAACGTTATTTTTGGGAGGGGACGAAATATTGAAAATTTTGCAAATGCCACGGCTGATTTTAATTTACTCATTAACTAAAACTGTAAAGACATATGACCGGCATTAAAACGTCTGCAACCGGGGTTGTGTTGTGGGGGGAGATCGATCTTTTACCTGTGTCTGGTGAGAAGACTTTACCTTTATAGGACAATCTTGTACAATTGAGAACTTTGTAAACACATTCCATGTCAGGGCCCAAGGATCACTTTCATCACACACTTCAGTTAGTTACTTACACCGCCAGTAGCTTTTTAATCTTCTGAAGCGGTGGTCTAACCAATAATACTCCATAACGTCCGTAATATGTTTGGGGAACAAATTTTCAGAGGTCGTTTTTTCTCCGGCAGGCATCATATATACGTTTGGAGCAGCAGCAAACACATACATGCTTATGTGCAAACATATTATATTTACACACAAACATATATCGATTTGGAGCAGCATCAAACATATACATGCTTATGTGCAAACACAATATATTTACACACAAATATATATATATATATATATGTTAAGAACAATAGCAAACATATAATATGTTCACACATAAATATATATATACATATATGATTGTGTCCCGCTTTAAACCTATATATGATTGCATGCAAATATATTTTTAACATATTTTTTTTCTCCGTGTGTATTTCCTCAAAAGCCATTAGCATCGCCCCTTGTGACCAATGAAGTGCGTGAAAAACAGCTACGAAGTCCTTCACTATCTACAACAGTAACACAATCTGAGGATAATTGGGAAATGAAGCGGAAATGTTTACACGCTGAAAAAGTCTGTGTTTTCAAATGTTTACACATAAGTGTTTGGAGTTTGTATCAAGTAAAGCTTATTGGCTTCGGAACATAGTTTATTTGGCTGCAAATAAAACTCAATTTCTATTATTTTTAAGTATTTGAGCAGAAGCACTCAAGTGTACTTTTTAATTGTAATTGTTAATTAAACGCAAACTACAGTGTACTCTGTCCTTGCTGACACCTCTCATGAACGGACACTTTTGTCAGTACCAATCCGCTTCAGTCCTCTTGTGTACTTCTCTCATAAGTGGACCAAATTCTCAGTCCCTTAGGTTTCCGCTTATGAGAGAGTACACTGTAATTTATAAAAACAACAACAAAAGGTAACAAAATTCTAATATGCATGCTTGTCTTTTGGATCACAAACTGGCGAGCCAGATTCTTGTCACACTGTGTGCCTACAAACTTAGCACATGTGATTGTATACGAGGGTACATACATTCGGTAATATCTAGGTGTTAGTATGTGATAAGTCTGTGTAATCAGATAACGACTTTTATCTAATAGATTTTATGGCATTCAAAGGTTATTGATAAGATAACAGAGTAATATTTTATTCATACATAATAATTCAATAATGTATTTTGAATATTAGACGAATTAAATCAATGAAAAACTTCACTCGCTCCCTCGTTGTCTCTCTTTCTCTCTCTCCATAACAACTTGAACAACAGCAGTGATTGTTTAAATTGGCAGGGGATCGATTTGTCGACACTGAAAAAGTCATTCATATGAAATAAACACCATTCTCACGAATATTTATGTGAAATGGGTGGTTCCTTATTTGATACTTTTGATTTTACCTGACCGACTTTAAGCTTTGGCTGACGTCAGTTTTCTTCTCATTTCGCTTCTAGGCGTTACTTGTCATCCGTTTCGAACCCCAATTTGTCTATTCCATCTGATAAAACGCTTCACCCGCATTTCACATTTAAAAACAGAGACTCTTAAGCGCCACGGCAGGCGAGTTGGTAGTGAGCTCTCCTAGCAGCGTGGGGGTTGGGGGTTCGATTACCACCATAGACTTTGGTCTGTCAATCTAGCCATATGGTCTGTGTCACCCGGTTTACTCTTGTATCCAAAATTAGAATATAAATTAAATAAAAACAATTTTATAAGATTTCATTGTACAATAACATTTGGATGTACACTACTATTGCAGAGGGTTCCCCTGAATGTTTCAGTTGATACACAGCCGTAATGTTAACATTGGACACGATCAAAAAAGGGACACCCTATGGCCAGCGCTGCACTTTTATTGAACATAAGTAAATACTTATCTACATACATTCACATGTAGTTGCATACCTTTACCCATAATACTTGGGCATGCATGTACCCAGTGCCTAGGTACATATACGACTATACAAATGTACATATATTCGTCTACTCATACCGATGAGTACATACTTGTATGCCAAATGAAGAGCAGCACAATATGTATGTATGTTGGTAGGTTTTTTTGTTTTATTTCACATTCAACGATTTAGTTTAGTTTAACTTTTATTTTTTTTTTTAATTTTTTCTAGTCACTACAATTCAGTGGTTGGTATGTTGAATGTGGCCATTCGTTTGAACATAAATTTAGTTCAAATTTTCATCTGAAACAATTGGGGAAATAATTCAATAATAACCCGGGGCTCACAAACTATAACCATGGACCATAGAAACACTGGAGTAGATCCTGCAGTTCTAAGTTGCTATACATGTGGATGAGAATTAATAGCCAGCTAACTCTTCAGTATTCAAATTTGCATCGAAAATTAAGGCTAACGGCCATGGCTTGTCTCGTGAGGCAGGGTCCTCCGCAATTCGTTTTTGCCAATTTCAAGGGGTTTTATACTTGGGTTTTTTTTTCGGTTAAGTTCGTAACACAATTCACAAGAGGAAGCACTAATTGCACGTGTGTAGCTAAAATACATACACATACATGCACCACATGTACTCGTACAATGCAAGAATATAAGAGATGGATGGATGGTTGGATAGATGGATGGTTGGATGGATGGCTGGTTGAATAGATGAGTGATGTGCGATACATTTTTCGGGGGCTGCTTAAAAGTGCTCATAATATACTGTTATTTGGTTGGCTCTCATCTCTGCATCTCTTCGCCCCTCTTCCCGTTAGCCCTGCCTGCCAACTGCATATTCAGCTTCAGCTTGTTGACCTAATTTCGCGGCAAGAATCATGAAACAAAACAACAAAAATCATAATAAAATACCCCCATACTCTTGAGCAGACTCATTTATACAAATTTATGTATTCATCCATGTACACATGCAGTAGTATATAGTCGTACATATTATGTACTACATATACGAGAGTCGCATGCGAAGTGGTGTATACTTGCAGTGTTGATATCATCGCAAGTCCATTTTGAAATAAAATCCGATCAAATCTGACATTAATCTGAGAACAAATTGGAAAGTATTTGTCATAATAGACATTTTTAAATTATAACAATTACAGCGAAATCTACCATAACATTTTAATGGTCCCTTCGATGTCCGCTCAAGAGAGATTTCACTGTATTTGGTTGTAGTCTTGGTAAAAAAAAAATAAATGTTCTCAATTATATTCTGATATTTGGAACAAGATTTGTGCAAACTATAACCCAGCTTTTTTGCAAGCACTTTAGTTTTCTGGGCCCGTTCATTTGTTTCTCGATTTCCATTCGATGCAGCGCCTTTGCAGTGTTTAGAGTCTACCAACTTCGGCCGAGTCATTCCATGCTCTACTTTACACGAAATCGGTACTTGTAATTTCTTCAGCTGCAACTAATACTTGACATTTTCCAAGACTTGTCCATCAGTGGCTGGTGGTTCGAACCATACTAAGAACGCCTTCCAGCGGAGGTTTACACAAGTAATGCCGGTGGCATTTCCAGCAATGCTCCACATAGTGATTTGAAACTGTAGCCCCCTACTTAACCCTTCTACTATGAGTTTCAACCAAACAAGTCTACATAATTTCCCAGTTTTTTTATACAAATTAAAAAATTATGAGTTATTTTCGCACAGGACTGTACTAAAAAAAAAAAAAAAAAAAAATATGATTGATACCCTAAGCTGAATATTGCGACAAAGTCAAAATTTGGTTGTATCCTATAGGATACACAGCGCATTTAAGGGTTAAATGCACAGCTCATGGATTTGAGAGAAATTAGTTTTTAATTAAGTAATTGTTCTCTTGCAGCTACAGCTTTTTTCAAAGATGACAGATATTCCACGTTAACTCTCCTGAACGACTGACAAATTTGTCAATTGTCAATGACGTACAAGGTCCCCAGGGACCTTTTATAAATAATGTATTAGACAACACGCTATTTGAAAGATTTTGTTTCCTTTTTTTACATTATCTAGATCAATTAATTCAATATCGAAAAAAGAAAAACCCCTTTAAGACATTACGTGTATAAATGTCAATGAGTTGTTGGGGGGAACCTAGAAATTCCCACGGTTAAAGTGGTTGATCCATTTTGAACCGATTTAGCATATGTTCCTCGTATTGATAGTGCAGATATATCATAAAGTTTGTTACTCTGTTTCTCTTGATTTTGGTTCATTTTTCGGAATTGTGTGTGAGTGAATGTTTTTTTTTTTTGGGTAAATTTCGGAACCCCTTTTTCTGGCGTTTTAATGCAACCATGTGCAAAAAGTTTGCACACAATTCATTAATTAATTTATATGCAGTGTTGTTTTAGTGTTGCTGTTGTTGTCGTCGTCGTCGTTTCGAGTGCACTGGCAGTAGGTACTCTTCGTGATTGTCGAAATATGTATATGAGGTCCGTTCGTCCGTCCGTCCTCTTCTGTTAGTTGGTATGGCTGGTTGGCTGTTGGCTGTATGGATGAATGCATGTTTGTTAACTGTAAATGCGAATATCATACATTTCACAGGAGCAGCTGCAATTCGGGGCTGTTACAAGCATCCATATGTGTCAGTCGGTCCGTCTGTCACATTGGCACCGATTGCTTCTCGCACAATTCATCTCTTGCCTTTCAAGTACATACAAGCTGCCACAACAAATGGTTTCCAATTATTGCGATTTTCGAGATTTTGTGCGATTTTAAAGTCTCAGCACACACACATACGAAGAAAGTTTAATTGATTTTTGGGGAAAATGATGCACACCATCCAAAAACATTTTTTCGGCATTGTCATTTCCGTACAATTTATAATGTCAGTGTTAACGATTTCCATCTGACAGCATCGTTTGCAGTTGTTTCTTTATTTTCTGGTGTTTTTCATTTCTCCTTCATCGACTGTAAAGCTGAGCAAACTTCCTTCCTTCCTCGGCGGTGGCTGGCTAAGGTGGTTCAGCAAAAGACGGACCATGTCTGTAAAACTTTTGGCTTTATGTTGGTGTTCGTCGGTTCTGTTAATATTCACGTAAAGCCCAATTATTTCCCGTAAGCCCTATAAGTACTACGCAAACTTTAAACACAAATTGTTTAGAACTCAGGGTGCGTGTGTGTATGCGTGTGTGTGTGCCTACTTTCGCACTGGTAGAGGAAGGTGAAGCCGGGTAGGAAGAAAAAGGAAACAACTTGAGTTTATATTGTTGTTTTCACGTTCTTAGCGTAATTTAGCGGCAATGACTTCTTGAAACCATACATGGATAGTCAGTCGGTATGCACACCTGTGACTTTGAGTTTCCCTTATTCGAATGTACATACACACACACATACATATGTACATATGTATGTGCGAGCATGAACAGTCTTAAATTTAAAACATGTTCAATTTAACTTCATTTTACATAAACACGTAGCTGACATACTTATGTACATACATACATATGTATATACCAAAACATATATTTACATTTTTATACACATACTTAGGTTTCGTTTCGTTAATGATACCAAAAGAACAGATGGACCCCGTAGACTTCGTATTGCACAATCCATAATTTGCATAGTTGATTTTTCCACATTCGTCGTTGCACAGAGAATGTTTCAGAGTAACGCTGAGAAAATGACAATTACGTCATCCACGGTGGATCTGGTCCACCCCATCCAAAAATATGTACAGTGGAGCTGCCCTAAGTCGAATTTTCTTCAAGTCGAAACACTTCTAGTGGCAGTAGCTTTAATGAGACAAGTTCCCTTAAATAGGTCTTCTATAACTTGAATTTCTTTTCAACTTGAAGAAAAAAAAATCGGCACAAACTTCCGTAAGTCGAACTTTTCATTGCAAAAAACCAAACAAAAGAGTTGTGATGACAGCTAAACATGTCCTGTGGTTTAAAATGGATCAAAAACAAAAAAAATACTTTGCTCAGAAATATCTGATTTGCCAATATTTCTGATTATGGTTCTTCCGATCTCAGTTACTTCGATCTCAGTGGTAATGAGAAAGTGGAGGGTTGTTATACAACCTTCCAGACAACTGATGAACATTACAAGGTCCTAAACAAATTGGAGTTACTATTGGAGTTACAAAAAAAAAAATACACAGTAATTAGAACTATAATAAAAAATTAATAAATACAGTCAAACTTCCATAACTCGAACCACCATTATCCCGTAGAACAGTTCGTCTTACGGACACTTTGAGTTATGGGATTACCTATACAATTTTTTAAGTGAATTTGTTTCCTTAACTACCGCTAGAGAATATTCGATACATGGAAGTTCTACTGTACGTATAAATGTACTATTTTCCCAAATGGGAAACAATTTGATATTTGGAATTGAACCGCTTCAAAATCTAGTCTGCAATTAAAAATTTTAGATGGAATATAAACCACCGGGCTCCGAAAAAGGGCTCTAAAATACCAAGGATCGTGTGGGAAGTCAAATGAAGAATATGACAAAAAAAAGGTCGGCAGGCCGAGGATCGGCTCCATGGCTTTCCTTAAAAATAGTGCCGTTTCCCTTATACATACAAATGAGGGTACTCAAACTTCTGGGACTTGCTCAACCCAATCCTGCCTATTGGGTATTTAAATACTCAAGGAATCATAAAAATCATACGAATCGATGTATTGGACAGTCGGTAAAAGGTGAAGGACGACATGTATTTTTTACGTACGTACTGAGAAAAAAAGTGAAGAAATTATTATTATTTGTGTATCAAATCTGTGTTTTTTTTAGAATTATAAAAATTCTAAAAAAAAGTCTCTAGTCGTTTAATTAAAAATTCTTAACAGTGGCTGTGGTTTTCTTGTTGTTTTGTTTTTGTCAAATAATAGAGAACAGTTATTGCCAGACAGATAACCGGATGTGGAAATTCGAACTATGGCAACATTTTTGAAAACGCACAGCCCTCAGCTGAAATCCCGAAATTGTTGTTTAAGCTAATCAAAACAATGCATGTAATATTAAGAGTTTTTTCATCGGGACTTGAAGTAGACTTGGAAAAATTCTGAAATTTTGTTCACAACATTGGCAAAGATATTTACAACATCGGCAATATTACACAAATTTGTTATTCGTGATTCAGAAATAATATCGAACGCTCTTCCACCGATCGGACAAATTTCAGAGGAAAAGAGCAGATTTTTCCATCAATAAAATCGAACTGGAACATTTTAAATATGTTTCGGTTCCGATTATGAGCTGCAAAATAAAATTATCAAATGACGGATTAAAAACAACTCATTCTGCCACCTGTTGCAATAAGTAAAGAAAGTTTGGACGATATTGCAAGCGATGATTTTCAATTAAAGATTTGTAAATTTATGTCAATTCGGCCACAATCATAAAACTTAGTTCAGATTTTAAAAACGTATCGAAAACCATAAATTGTCTCTGATTTCGCAATTACCATAAATAATACAGGTAGAATAAATTGTAAAATTAGTTTGGTTAGAGAGAGCGTTTTGTGTATTTAGCCCACCCTAACACCTGTCCGCTAGTATAAGCCTTCTTTTTTTCTCGTTTTATTAGTGGCGGTTCACAGGTAGATAAATCCACGACCTACTCTTAATTGACACCTTGTCGTAGCATCCTTCAGCCAGCTGCGCACGCATTAGTTTTACTTTGTCCGCGTTGTGCGTCAGTCGCGCTTTAGCCGAGAGTTTCTGAGACCGGATTGGATAAAGGTTAATACTCGTATAAGGAAATTTATTTACGTACAAGTTAGATCCAATTAGCCGAAAACACAATTCTATTCTCCAAATCTCTGGTGGCCCAATGGATAAATAGTGGACTCACGTATACTTTTTGAAATGTTTTGTTTTGGCAGCCATGCCCTCTCTCTCTTGTACATTCTTTAATGTTGTCATTCACGTTGAAGAGAATGGAAACAACATTAGAGTAAGACCCACAGAAAGAGGAAAATATTCCTTTGAAAGAATTATAACGACCATTCTGCGTTTGTCATTGAATGTCAGCTGCCGGCAATCACTTGGAATAAGAAAATCATTATCGCGGATTCTGTATAAGATAACTCTGGGTTAATGCCAGATTAAATCTGGGTTTCTTTTATGTAAACTGTTTTTTCCTACAGCCCATCGGATACCATTTGATTTTTAAACTTTATTCAGCGCATACAGATTATATTTGCTCATCTCATGTGATTTCTTAACTAATGACCACTTTTATCACCCTTCTTTTTGCAGATACCAACTTTAAACAATTGATTACTGCGCAATCAAACGAATACCGAAGAAGTTTGAGCAAAAAGTCAAATAAAATTAAATGAAAAATTCCATACAAAATCGAAAACAGAAGAGAGGAGAAGAGGTGACGTTTGCATTACTTTACAACAAAATCGCGAAAAAAAAATGCATCAAATAAAATGTTGAACTAAACCAAAATCCAACTAATGTTAAGAAAACTTGCTAAACAACAAAGTTAATTTAATTTGATTTAAATTAATATTAAACTAAAACCACATACAAACAAACAAACAAACATATAATAAATGAATTAATTAGTTAAGCGGCAGAATTAAATATTAAGCAAAACAAACAAACCCAAGGAAGACGCGTAATATTTAAAACAAAAAAAATTTAAGCAATATTATTAACAACAACAACAAACAAATGCCACAAATTTAACACAAAAACAAAAGAAAAGCAAATTACAAATTTACAACCAAAAGCAAAAAAAAAAGAAACACAAAAACAAAAGGAAAACCATCAACAACAAATTAATTGTTTAACTAAAATTTTACCTAATAATAATAGCATATACTTCTGTATTAACGTATATATATATATATATATATAAATATATATTTTTATAATTAATAGAAGGCAAACAAAACCAGCTAAACAAAAACACAAAATAATTACTAAAACAAAAGTACAAAATACAATTTCAAAACAAAACTTATTTAGCAACGCAATAGTTTAAAACAAATTTTTTAAAAAACAAAACCAAAACAAAGTCTGATTACTTAATAATAAATGCAAAACAAAACAAAAAAATAATACAAGTTGAAATACGATTTGAAACAAAAACAGAACCCCTACAAATTTTTGAAAATCAAACAAACGAAAGTTGCCACTTTTTTCCAATTTGCAAAATATTTTTAAAATATCAACAACAAACACAAGTAAAGCAGTTAAAGTACAAACAAACGTTTTTTTAATAAAACTTACAAAACAACAAAATATTTAATCAATTTTGAAGCATTATTAGGATATAACAACAACAACAACAAATACAAAACAAAGGATATAAACCAAAATAAAACAAAACAAACAAAAATATAGTCTGCACAAACAAAATACAAATTTTTCCAATCATTATCAAACAATAATCAATTAAACAATTAATCGCAAAGAGTGTTAAAACATAATCAATACTTCGTCGTATAATCGTGACAACAATTAACGAAATACGTACAACAAACAACAAATTTTAAAACAAACCAAACCAAACAAATCTTAAACTTAGTGTTGTAGTGCTTTTTTAAATTGCAATTTGAATTTGAATCGCGGAAACAAACAAACAAACAAACAAAGTCCCAATTCCAGTGATTTTGACAACAAACTTTAAATATAAACTGACAACAACAAACAAACAAACAAACAATTTTGAAAAACTACCTCAAAAGTGTAAAAACAAGTGTACAAATATTTTATAAAAACAAACAAACAAACAAACAGAATAACAAAATTTTCGACCCCTACCCCTTTCCAAACAAAACTAAAGCACAAAACTTAAGGTACAAATTTCATACAGACACAAATAAAATAAAATAAAATAATACAAAATAAATTATTCAACTCTGAAAAAGTGAACAACTTTAACGAAGGATACACATACACACGCCAAGACACACAGAGAGAGAGAGAGAGAGAGAAAGAAAGAGAGGAGGTTGTGATACACCTCTTCCATACACACTTCGTTCTTCGGCCGATCCTGCAAAGGTGCTTGAGAAACGGCCATGCAACAGGACATACTTAAATGGCGTCTTCAATAGTGGCACAATCCAGCGGCGGCCCACAAGAAACGTCTGCACACTCACTGCACCATCAGCAGCACTCAGCCCAACAGCAGCAGCATCCCCATTCCCATTCGCATTCGCATTCACACTCGCATGCGCTCCTGAATCAACAGCAGCAGCAGCAACAACAACAGCAGCAACAGACGGCCTCGTCCACAACATCGCCCAACTTGCACAACACGCATCTGCAACATTTGACCAGCCTAAGTCACCACTATACGCACGCCTATCAGCCGCCCGCGACGACGGCATTTGTGCCCCATCACCACCAGCAGTATCAACACTACCCGGTACAGGCCCAACAGCAGCAACAACAACACTCGACAACGCACCAACATCAGCACCACCAACAGTTGTATCAGCAACATCAACAACAGCAGCAGCAACATTGGGATTATTATGCTAGACAGCCCCCGCCTGGTCAGCAACAACAGCACACGTCAGCGCCCACCATCACCACCACCCAACAGCCATTGCAATCGTCCACGCCCACAAGTACCACTACCAGCTCGACCAATACCAACAACAACAACAACAATAACAATAGCAACATCAACGGTAGCAGCAATGCCGCTTCAGTCACAAATGGTACAACTGCAACGAGTGATAATACCGGTTCAAATGGCAACAACGGTGCGACCAGCAATAACAATACCAACGATTCTGTAAGCTCCCAAACGAACGGATCGAACAACTATACAAGACCTTGGGAAATGGAGTCCAAAGATTCGAACTCAAACTCCAATTCCAATCCCACGCAACAACCAAAGAGTGGCTTTGAGCCATTTTCGAAACTGCCCTCCTTCTCCAGCCAGTTCCATGGCTTCAATGAACTAATGGCCGATGGCACACCTATGCCGCCATCGGCTGCTGCAGCGGCCGCTGCTGCCGCCGCCGCATCGGCCGGTCTGAATCCATCGCTGAACTCACTGCAGACGGTGGCCATGTCGCCGGCCAGCATTTCCGTCAGTTCACCTGGCATGGTGAGCATCGGTTCGCCACTGACACAATTGACTAGCTTGCAAGCGAGTATAACGCCACCCTCAAGTGGGTTTGCACCGTTAGGGGCTCCACCTCCTCCCGTGCCGCCCAATGTCTTTCATCCACACCACAGGGCCCCGTATCCCTTGGTGCCGGCCGCATTGCCAGTGGCTAGCCTGCCGAGCACCGTGGCCAGTGGCGGCTATACGGATCCATTGCTATACCAACCCTTGACGCCGTCGTATGCCCCACCCACGCCCAATTCATTGGTGCCGCCATCGCTGCAGTCGTCGTCATCGTCCTTGACGCTGGGTAAAAAGGATAGTTCCATGTCAGCATTTGATCTCAATACCAATTCAAATGGTTCACTGCTCAGTGTGCCGACTTCGAATACACCAAATACGGTAGCCACGCCCATGGGCATGCATACGCCCACGCCATCGTATGATGGCGCCAGCAGCTCCTCAATGATGGACATCTCGAACCACGGGATGGGCGGCAGCAATGCCGGCTATCATACGCCCCATTCAACTCACACCAGTACTGGATCTCATACTCCGCACACAACGCAACCCCATACGCCCACGCCCTCCACCACTACGCCCATAAAGACGGACAAAGTTCTGAACTCGCCAGTGGCACGGGTGGATGCGCGCAAAAAAGAGCGCCGGAAAAATCGGGCCAACTCGCTGGAGTCCAGTGCCGAATCCGAGGCCAGTGCCATGGATGTGGACCCCAGCAATCCCGGCCAAGTTGATGCCGTCTCCAGTACCGCAAATTTCAAGAGCCCGATCAGTGGTCTGGGCATTAGCGACAGCAACGATGGTCCCGGTGACAAACAGGTGAGTTAATTAGGCTCAAGTTGACTTTACAGCTGCCGTGGATGGGGGGGAGAGGGGGCGGAGAAATTTACCTTAACAACCCCCCACCCCTTTCAGTTGTTAACATCATCCTAATGTCCAATGAGATCATAACCCGATCAAAATTCTTATAGATGTCTTCTAACATTTTCCAGTCGAAAAAGAAACGCAAACGTTGCGGCGAATGCATCGGTTGCCAGCGTAAGGACAACTGCGGCGACTGTGCGCCCTGTCGCAACGACAAGAGTCATCAAATCTGCAAACAACGGCGGTGTGAGAAACTCACCGAGAAAAAGGTAAGTGGCAAAATCTAAAAATTCATTCATGAATAACACACATAGCCCCCAAAGATGGCCGAAATAAACGGACCCATCAAATCAACCTGTACAAACCAGTTTCGCTTGCCAGCACACTCGCACTACGTGCATACCCTTAGGTTCGCCCAGTGGTGGACGGAGATCCACCGTCCTCTGGCCGTGAGTGTGCGACTTTATTTTTCTCTTAAGGATTTATGTCAATTTCATGTGAATCGTGCGTATAAAAACGCGTTTTTCGAGTATGTGAGATGTGAGATGCGAATGAATGACTGGCCACTGCCATGGTACAATTTGGTTCCAGTCACTGGTCATACCAAGCAACAGATGTTTTTCTTCAACGTCTTGTGCATCGTCTGTCCATCTATCTGCGCCACATCTTTGAAGATTGCTGATTTTGTTGGTGATGCTTCGCCTCCTTTGTTTCGTATTCGTTTTGGTTTCGCTGATTTAATTGATGTCTCCTCGACGTGGAGTGGAGGTCTGCCTTCAGAGATTTAGTCGTTTTTATTGCTTATGGTGCGCTGTGCGTCGTTCGTCCCAGGAACAAGGAACATGTGTTGCATGTTTGGCGTACACATGCTTTTATTACATTAAACACGTTTTTAGCCCGTTGAATAACCTAAATAATGCCTGTGTAAATTACAGCAGCTCCTTCCTTGCAAAGGCAACGGCAAAGGCAAAGGCAAACGCAAATGCAAAAAGGAAAACGGCTACGGACAAAAAGTACAGCTGATGTTAAGCAATTAGTGCCCGATGAAAAGCCACAACAACATCAACAACAAAAAACTCATACGAGTACTTACTGGCATCCTTTTGCAGAATCTTTAAATTGCATTTAGCAAAAGGAATGAAAACAAAATAAAAAATAGTGCTTCAACCAGAGATTTTTGGCCTGGCGTAGCCTTCCATGTGACAGGAAGACAGTGGGATCAAACAATCGACTAAATTCCAAGACAAACGGTTAAACCTAAACTCCAGGCAGACAGTCGCCAGTGACGAATAGTGTTAGCAAACCGACGGTACATCGATGTAAAGAGAATGCTGATAGTTTTCTTCGCGCGATCTGCAGGAGCCAGTAGTGGCTGGTGCATGTGTCCACAATTACACCGGCATGACATTAGAATAGACAAACCGATAAACAAGATCTCCTGTCATGGCAACATAAGTCTGTTAAGGCAACGACTTTATAGGACTAAAAGGGCTGATGAATTACATATCGCAGCCAGAAATCCAAAATGACTTAACAAGCATTTTCATAACTTCACAAGAAAAGCCAAACACTCTTCTTGTTACTTCGTTTAGGAATTCGCCTATAAAATTTTAATTTTTGGATATGTATGTGTATGTATTTTAGGCCAGTTTACAAGAATCAATCAAAAACACGATTTTGGGATTTTTGATGATTGGTCATTTTGAATTTCAGGTGACCGAAGAGGTTAGTTCACATTTGGTACACCTTGTCCCACTGTCTTGTGTTAAACTTTTGTGAAATTTGTTGCTGTGTGTTTTTTCTCTCTCCTTTTTGTATGATGATATGACCGTATTTCCGTTTGTAATTTGTTTAAGCAAGTGACATTAATTATAATTGTCAGCATCAGTTGAAGGAAAAGGAAGAGAAACACAAAAGCAGGCTCTGCCAGATAAACTGTACCGTAGGACAGTAGTAGAAGAATTGTTGGCCGGCTATAAGAAACCGTAGATCACGTTACGTTTCTTGTTGTCTTCTCGGTCCGGTGTCCTAAAACTAGTTTTCGCTTGCTAAACAGGAAGACGAGTATATAATTTTACTTTGTTTTTTTTTTATCTAGTTTGACATTAAAAGTATGCATGTATGAAATTGATGTGGAAGCCTTCTTTTAGTCCAGCACAAATGAATGAGGCTGGCGAGAGCGGGTAATATTAAACGCTACATAATTTTTCAGTAAAGCCGAAATCTTGGTTGCCCCAAGAACTATGAATAAGGCCAGACTAGAGATCAGATTGCATTCACTGTTTGGGCAGAGTAGTGAAAGTAGATCCACTGTTTTTATTTTGGTCCGTGTACAAATAAACACAATTAGTTGGGGAAAAGTCTGAAAGTCGGAAGACTTTCGATCAGATTTTTTCTCTTGGTGTTTACATTTTCCTACTTTTATTGGCCAAAGATTCAAACTTGTTCGGTGTTTTTCATTGAGCACCTTAAACTTAGTTTGAGAATTTTTGCTAACCAAACAGGTTTAATGAGCCTTCAAGACAAATACCAATTGTGGACTTTAATTTAAAATTATTTTTTTTTCAACATCTCTACGGTTGCATGGATTATTTATATAAAGATTTCCACTTCCATTCTTTGGAAGCAGAAATGGCAAAAATGAAGCCTTGAAGTCCTACCTCAGCGTGGCTGAATTTCAGTCAAAGATAACACTATGCAACAAAAAAAAATATTTTTTTGTAATCAATTATTTTTTTTTCAAAGATTAGGTTTTTTATATTCATTTATCATAACTCAAAAATGACTAGTCCGATTTTATTGAAATAAATTTTATAAAAATTACCACTAACCTGTCTTTAATCCTTACCTTTACGGCCTTATAATCTGTATGACGGTTTCGGAGTAATGCATTTTTTTCTTTTTAAATGTTAAACACATACATAAATTACTTAAAATCGATGTACGATTTTCGCTTATATTCACCATTTATTGAAGGCCCATTCTGGTAACTCCCATGCCAGAAGTAAATTCGAGAATTTTTATAAATTTAATAAAAAATTAGGAAAATACGTATTTCTGTCTAGAACTCCGAATTATTAATAAACAAAGTTTAAATTTATTTCAACAGAATCGGGCGAGCCGTTTTTGAGTTATGATAAATTATGTCTCAAATAACTGAATATAAAAAAGTCTTTAAAACCTAACCGTAGAATAAAATTGTCACAACTTGTCTTCGAGTTATAGTAAATGATGTCTAAAAAAACAGAACTTCTAAAAAAAAAACAAAAATTTAAAAAAACAAAAATTGCGACCGTTTTTGTTCTCAGGAGACCATAGAACGGTAGAAAAATGTTGCATAGTGTAATTTTCCTCCTGTGGCCCTTGAGCCAATCGGTAGGCAAACAGACAGTCAGACATATGTTTTAACTCCGATTGCGTAAGTTTAAAATAGTTATTTTTCAAAATGGCAGAGTATTTTTCACAACTCGATTAATATGAGACATTCCATACAAATCCATCAATGAATTCAGCAGGTTAGACAACGGATCATGATTTAAATAACAATCGGTGTACAAAATCGTCATTACTTTGTGCTGTGTTTATATCGATGACTATATCGCACACCCACTTCAAAGGTGACACAACTCAAAATTTTCAATTTTTCAGAAAAGTTGAAAAACGGGTTTTGGGATGAATTCTGCACAGTATTTATACAAAACCCCGAAAATTAAGAATTTGGAGTTGTGTCACTTTTGAGGTGGGTGTGCGATATGTCAACTCAGTTATGTTTGTATATGTACATACATACTGCAAATATTGACCTTTGTCAACCTCGGCTTGAAATCGCCATTTATTTGGCCATCCCTAACGAACTCTAACTCTCATAATGGATCGGCATGGTCTACATCCATTCCGAGAAATGTGTGCTACGAGTTTTAAAAGTTATTGTTTGGAATTCTTTTGAAGCGAACGAATACCTACCAAACAACAACAAAATGGTCAGAAGAAACGAACAAAAACATCCGAGGCAAAAACAACTACAGATAACGAACAACAGATAGAGAGAAGAATGCTCATAAAATATAATGAACACTCATACAGACACATGGACACAAGGAAATCGTTGAGCAGATGTTCAGCCAAAACAAAAAAAAAACAACAACAAAAACTTCAAAACGAAATGTGCGATCATCAGCAGCGACGACGACGACGTCAACGAACAAAAAAAGTACACATTAAACGTTCAAATGGAAAACGGAAAGAACAAACATTTCGTACTGCGACGACCAACACACGGACATACAACAAATATCGCTCACACATCGACAGACACTCGCACACAGTACCAGATACAAATGTGCTATCTCAGAAGTGATATTAAAAACAGGAGACAGCTGTATGGATGGACTTAGAGCCCGTCGAAGAACAACAAATAACACACATATTTTAAATAATTGTGTATTTAGGTACGACATATGAAGATGTCTGTGCCTGTTTGTCTGTCCGTCTGCAATTCATACATTTGTGACACACTAAACACACTTATTTACCATAAGTATGTGTGGATATATGCATATTATCTACTACAAATTAGATGTAGACACTAGTGAGTGTATATATGTATGTCTACGACATTAGATGACACATATCTTTCTGCACATTTGTAAACTGTTACTATAATATACATATTGGGGTGCCCAGCCCGCAGACAAGGTTTCGCACAGGCACACACCATTCGCAATGCTCCCTACGGAAATTGCAGTGCTCGACTGAGACCTGAGTTTGTTGAGGGGCCAACTGAGTAATTTCCCTGCATTCATATGTTGGGAGCTACATTATGTGTACAGAAGGCAGACGTCCCAAGTTGTATTTTAGTTCGTCTACACACTGTAGATGTCAGTAATTAGCATGGCAATATGTGAAAGGTTTTCAAAGCATATAATGTTTTCTTTAAAACAAATACTGTTTAAATACCCTCTTGGAACTGTTCAGCAAACGACTTGGGACGCCTGCCCTCTGTAAGGTCTATGCAGAAACTATAAACAAAAAGACTTAAGTCGGGCGAGGTCAACCCTATGACACCCTGCTTCCGTACTCTGTTACCCAGTATACATGGAATATATATCGCTGGAATCGGTCCAAGCAAAATATACACCGAATGTGGTCCATTTATACATAATCGGTTATCACAAATGGTGGATGCCGGGGTAACACACTGTCCCAAATTCCATTAAGACCGGTAGTAGTTGGCGTCTGCTGGAACTATAATGGCAGGACATGGGCCGGGGGGACATTCCCTTGTAGGGGAGCTGTATCTAAACATCGACCCAGGGTCTTATTTCGTTACCAAGATTAAAAATGAAATGTGGAGCGAGTAAGAAATTACTTCTGTTATTATTTGGAGATTATTCGTGTTTAAATTGAAAATAAATCACAACTATAATTTTGAAGTGTATTCTAAAGAAATGTTTTCTTTGGTATTTTCGATGGTTTTGACCAGACCTAGGGTTTTTCGTCTGCGTATTAGGGGCACTGCTATTGCGGGGCAACCCCTAATACTTGTAGCTTTACAAGTTTATCATATTCGATTGAATTGTTCACTCTGCGCCTTTGACTTCAAGGGTTTCTTTAGTTTCCCATTCTTGTTCTTCTGCTGTCTGCAATCGGCGAAATTATAATTTATGACCGATATTGGCAATTTGATATTTCCTATTATGCCATGTCATTGTTGTTGTTGTTGCTGTTGTGCTCCTCGCTTAATGTCATCCTTTACGGATCATTGAACGGCAATTTTTTTCGTTGTTGGGTTCGTTGCCGCTTCACTTCGATTAAAGCCGTTTATCGTTGTCGTTTTTTTGTTCTTCTTATTTATGGCCTTTACTACGAACGTTATTCAATTTCGTTGTGGCTAACAAAAGGGTTTCGTTGGCCTTCTTTTCCCGTTTTCCCTTTTTGTGTTCTGTTGTTTTTTTTTTAACTTTATTTAAGATTGCAGATGTTTTGTTGTTATGTTCGCTCTTTTTTATGAATGAACGGAGAAGAAACGATTTTAAATTCAGGTTAGCCAAAAAGAAGAAAAACAAGAAGGTTAATGACGTTTGAGGAACAGAAACTGTAGAGGACGGTAGAGGGAAATTTTTGCTATTGGGGTCAAGGAACTTGTCCAACATTTTAAAATAAATTCTTTTGTGCATTTTTTACATAGACTTGTGCTAGTTTGTTATTATTAGTATATTTAGTGATAGGGGCCTGTAGTTTACCACCCCCCCTCTCAATGTCCAAATCCCCCGTTTTTGAGAATTCCAGGCTTACATATTCTACAGTAAACACTTTCATGCCTTAAGCCCTTTCACCATCATAATTGTACATTTCATTTACAACAAATGCACACATTTCGGAAAATCCACATTTCATATTTAAATAATTGCTATCAATTTGAATTATTGTTCGCCTATAAAACGTGTTCAACACACATTTCAAAAGATTAAATCCCTCGTGCATATCTGACAAAATAAAAACCAATGCACCGGCACACATACTGTGGCACATCCTTCATCCGTTTGGCAAACAATTGGAGTGCAGGCCTACATTGTTGGCTGACACATGTCGCTGGAAATGCCACACATTACGGAAAATATTAATCACACGCACTTCGGGAAAGTGATGGCAACACCACATACTTCTGATCGCAATCAAGTCAACGCTGGTTACTCTCCCACATTTTATTGACACACACACACACACAGAGAAGGACGATAGAGGATTCTGTGAGGTCGATCTGGCCTACCTAGATTTGATTAACGTCCCCTATACTTTATTGCCTTGAGGATTCTTTCTGGCCGACCTATGCGTGTTAAATTAATTTTTCAATTTATTACATTTATGCTTTACCCTGCACACACAATTGATGTTTTATTTAAATGTTCAAATGTAATTAAAAATTAATTGACACAGGTGAGAATGCAAAACAAACAAAACAACGTCAACAGCAACACTGAAAAACAACCGCATAAAACAGGGCGCATATTTGCATGTCGGCCGAGCCCAGCAATCTGTAGGTCTGTATACCGCCTATAGTGGCCATGCCAAGTGAATATTACTTACGCCTTTGCC
Organism: Hydrotaea cyrtoneurina; assembly: GCA_958296145.1. NCBI lineage: Eukaryota > Metazoa > Arthropoda > Insecta > Diptera > Muscidae > Hydrotaea > Hydrotaea cyrtoneurina. The sequence goes on along the minus strand of OY282515.1, from coordinate 54,281,811 downwards.
ATCATGCAGTAATCTCCACCTCGCCATTCCAATGCATTCCATTGGGGATACGGTTCCATGGACATTTTACACGAATTAAGCGGGGAAAAAGGGAATTACATGAAATTACAGAGGGCGAGAGAGACAGAGACAGCGAGAGAGAGAGATGGCATTAAACAACGAATCACGTGTAATGAATGGCGTTATTGTCATACTTGCCGCACATATGCAGATTCAGGGATACGTCCAAATGCAGATGCAAAATGTGGAGAGATGCGAAATACGCGATAGCCAAATAATAAATCCTGACAAATGAAAAACCAAAAAAGATTTTCGCATGCTCTCTCGGTCGCAATGACAACAACAACAACAGCAGCAGCATCCAGCATGACTTAAATACGGTATTAAGCATGTCAGCATCCAAAACAACTGCAACACCAACAGGCAACAGCATCATCATCGGCACCAGCACCATCGCCATCGCCAGCAAGAGCAGATGCAAAATGTAATAAAACAAGCCAAATGAATATCTCTGTCTGTCTGTCTGTCCGTTCGCCTGTGTGTGTATATGTGTTGGCGAGGATAATAACATTTAAAGGCAAATGGAGAAAAATCATATAAAGCAGATCTCCACACAATGCGCTTTGTGCGCCGGCAACATTAAAAACCTTGCACTGCCAAAAAGGATGCAGGAAATCCCAGCAATGTGCCATTGCATACCTGTGTTTGTGTGTGCACTCGCCTGTGATCCTTTTGTCGACCCGACGGTGGGCGTTTTTCTCTGTGTCTGTGTGTGTGCGTTTGTGTACTCATAAAAGGATCAAAAGTATGCTAAACTAACTGCATTTATGTTTTCTTCTTTGAATTGAAAATGAAACGAAAACATCAAACATAAAATGGAAAATAATCGTCTGGCAAAGCATTAATCCACTCAATAGTAGAAATTTAAGATCTCATTTAGAGTTTGTTTGACATTTAAGGACGAAGCATTTACGAGTTCATCAGGCTGCGGACTTGTTCTACAGGGTTCTCCAACAAGAGGTGTTATTCTGAATCACCCGGTATTTCGATAGCTCTCACTTGACATTTGAAACTACGCCATTACTAAAAATGGAACGATACACGCTTCAACAATACATTCACTAAAAAAAATGGTGAAAATCTTGCAGTCGCAGTTTGCAAAACTAAAAAGTTTCCGGACCGTGTTATCTCTCGAAGAGGTGATCACAATTGGCCACCGAGATCTTCTGATATAACTCCGACTTCTTCTTTATTTGGGGCCACGTGACAGATAAGGTCTACACCAACAGCCCAGCATCGATTCAAGACCTCAAAGATAGAATTCATAGGGCAGCCACTTTGCGATTTGGTTGTGGAAAATTAATGAAAAGGACATTGTCCTGTAAGCGTGGTCGTGGTGGCCATTTGGCTGATGTTGTATTTTCATTATTAACGGTATACCTTCCTCTTCATTATGAAATATTTATTTATCATTTATCTCAAAAAAAATAATTTTTCTTTGAATACCATAATAACACCTCTTGTTGGAGAACCCCTTATTTGCATAACAATTGTATATGTACGTATTTCTGTTTGACATTACATGAAGTGACTGAGTGGAGGAGACTTCTCTCTAAGTATCTATCACACCAAGGCAGCTTACAAATCGGTTATTCAGTAGCAGTCTTAGACGTTGTAAGACTGTTGTTTAAGGGCCTAAACTGTTTGAGTACTTTCAAAATATTTCAGCATTTTTTCCCACTATTTTAGTATAGTCATATAAATGTAATTCTGGGTTATAAGCGTATTTGTAGGGCTCGCCAATTTGAATTAAAAAGTAATTCCGTGAGTTTTAAAAGAGTCTGCTCAACCTAATAAAAGTTGGGTGTATGTCTGGGTGATTCGTGAACACATGAACCAGTCATGCCATGTCACGATGCTACATCATTGGCCAATACAAAGTTCCATTATATTGCACCATTTGGAGCCATATGTAGCTGACAATTTCAATTTGTTTCAGTGTATACATTTTATGCTGTAGTGTTGCGATGCATACTTTACTCCAGCTTGAAATAACAATTCCGTCATACAGCAGTAACAACAACGACAACGACAGCAGTAGCAGCAGCAGCAGCAACAATCTTAAATAAACAACAAAATTCATAACATGCTCCTGGTTTTATTTTCGTTTTTCCATTTCATCCCTTTCTGTTTCTGTTTTCGTTTCTGGTTTTTTTTTTTTTTTGGTTTTGTTTGTGATTTTATTCTTCTTCATAAGGATGTTGATTGTGAAGAACTGGAGGAAAGTGCAGTATGTCACGAACGACATTTTGAAGGAGCAATGCACTTAATATTCCTTCGCATGCACAGCGCAGATCACACACACACATACACCAACACTAGCAACGTGCATACTCCGCATATGTAACCCAGCAAACATTTTCGATCGTCTGAGATTCCTCCACGAATCGCCAGGAAGATGTCACAGATCGCGGCGATGGACATCTGAGAAGTGTTGGCGAATCGCCGTTGTGAGCAGTTGGCTCTGTGATGCGATTCGCCATGAAGAATCTCAGACGATGCACATAGTAGCATTGCAAGCGAATCACCCCAGAGCATTGCAAGCGACTCCCCACAGCGATTTGAATGCAAATCGCCACCTCTGAAATACTAAGATAGGACGACGGAAATTTTTTACATTAACTAGTATAATTTATTAAAGAAACTTTAAAAACAAAAATTAGAAATTCAAAAAAACACACCCGACACTTTGTAATTTCAGAGATGAACTAACAAACATTGTAAATTTCACTTGATATGTCACTTTGATTTTACAGTTATATTCTCTTCACAACAAGCAAAAAAAAATAACACAAAACAAAAATCTATCGAATGCTCTTTTAAACAACTTCCAAAAGTTGTCAGGAAGATTGTGTGTACTTCTCTAGGATTGCGAATCCATTGCTATGATGATGAAGATGCGATTCATCGCTAAACAATTGTCATGTAGCATTGCTAACAATTCGCGTTTTCGATCGTTTATTAATCCCCCAGATGATGTATAGGCGAACCAACTTCAAAGGATCTCTAGGGCGAATCGCTAAAACTTCGCTTAGGCAATGGTTCGCCTCAGAATCTTCCAATTGTTTGCTGGGTAATATGAACAAGTATTTGTATAGATGTATGTATGTATGTATTATATCCATCCTTGCCGTATGAATACTGACAATAAACATCATCAGGATGTTTTTATTTTCTATGGATGTGTGAGTGTACGGGTGTATGCATGTTGCTGAGATGAAGTGAAGTGAAGTGTTTGTATAGTAGTACGTACGTCCACGACGTTGTAATGCAAGATGGGAGTAGATATGTTGCATGTTACACTGAAGAAAATCTCCATTGAGTCGATTTAATGTTTTGTTAATTTGAAAAAAAAAAATGTTTTAACCCTTGTATCCTATAGGATACAATAAAATGTTGACAGCCTACCGGGTAAACTTTGATGATGGGTAATCAATCCTATTTGCAATAGGAATAGTACAATCCTGTGCCAGAATAACACATAGTTTGTTAATTTGTAATAAAATCTTGCAAGTTATGTAGACATTTTTGGTTCAAACTCCTAGAATAATAAAAACCAGCTCCTCTCTAAAGAGGCAAACCAGAATAAATATTCATTTATCAACGAAAATAATTTAACGTAGAATAATTACGAAATACTCCGCCTTTAATTGGATGAAGAATTTTCTTTCGGTGTACGGATCTACATACTCGTACATGTGCTTTTGTTCGCAGTTATAATATATTGTATTTGCCTGCTTGCACATGGTCATAATTCCGTAGTAGCTGTAGTAGAAAGTAGTAAAACGGATCCTTCTCCTGTTCCTACCTCATCCCCCCCCCGCGCTCCTTCTTTAACTCACCACCATTGGCCATGTGGAGAAAATGCAGAAGGCATTTTATTATGCAGCAGAAGCAGAAGTTGTATATGTATGAGTATACACTACTACTACACACACACAGCCACTGTGAGCCAACAGGAGCACAATTACCAACCATACATGTACTCGGTACATATCGGCATCTCCACAGCATCGTGTGGGCTTGAAGGGGCAACAACGCCGAGCAAGCGAGAGTGTGGTACGTGGAAATGCTTACAAATTGTATTGAGTTATAAACTCCAAGCATAGCTCTGAGTAGATGATGTGGTCGTTGCTCGGCATGTTGCAAGCGTAGAATATGAAATAAATATCAACACACAGGCATGTGTATGTGCGTACATAAGTGCTTCTTCCCTACAAGTTGGCTAGATTGTGTAGGGCATGATAGCGCTAGCATAACATCACAACTTGTAGAGGTGCTTTCTTTACAGCCAATGTGGAAAATTCGTGGCGGCTTAAAAAAAAATCGCCTACGAAATTTCTCCTGCATATGGCAATGGGGCCATTGTCACCGAATTGCCACCTACAATCGGATAGTTTGTACTATACAACCGACAGATCGTTATGTGAGGTGAATTCTTAAGAAAATATTTAGCATTTTCCAAAAAAACTACAAATTTTGTTGTATTATTAATTAAAATATTAAGTACATTTATATTCTAATTTTTGGGTCCAACCCCAATGCTGATAGGCAAGCACGGTACTAACTAGCCTACCGGGGCGCTTAACCTACACTAGAGATGTTGCTAGACTAAGGCCCAACAAATGAGTCAAGGTTGATCTTCATTTTTCGGTTAAACTGAAGTTAAACCTCAAATTCATTGTTTCATTCAAAGTTTACACGTGTAAACCACAATTTAATAGCCATGTGATTATGACAGCACTCAACGAAAGAAGAATTAAAATAATTTTGGTTCACAAAATTCCACAAATAAAAGAAATTACATAAATAAAGCTGCTGTGTAATTTTGTTGATGCTGGAATTGGTTTCCGACAACCACCAGTTTCATACATGTGTTTTCGACCGTGCCAAAGATTTTTTAATTTTCATATTTTTTCTAAAAATCTTGTGTGACCAAAATTCACCACAAAAGTTTAATTATTCGTAAAAAAAAAAAAAATTGTTAAGAAAAATCTTGGAAAGTTGTTTTTGTATTTTCATAAATTTTTATGAATACGGGGCTAATAATATTATTTTAATTATTTACCGGAAACATATGTTTTCTGATAAATGTGTGACTGTTGCCACACCAACAGCCGAAAATATGGATTATTTTTATAGACCAATCAAAAACGTATTTCAAATTTAAACTCAGTTTTATTCGAAACTGAGTTTTACCTAATCGTGATTTATTTACGATCTCATTTATTGGCCCCAAATAAATATAAGCAGTGTTCAGCATAAGCAATATTTTCCTAGAGTTAAAACAAAAAATGTCTTCTCATGTTCACTTTTACTTTTCGGTCCATAAAAGTCAAACATTTGAACGCAAATGTCCTCCATCTTCGTTACAGAAATAAAAACTACAGAGTTGCATGTTCTGGTACATCACAATTATGCAATCGATGGAAGAAAATTTTGCCTAGGCTAAGTTTGTCAATGTCCGGTTATTGTTGAACCTGCAGATGTCAAGTGCTGCGCGAACTTGACATTAAGCGGACCTTTAAAAAATCACATGTAATCTCAATTTGTACAGTTAGATCATAACACAATTTTTCAATTTTAAACTCGGATTAAATGAAAGATTCGTTTAAACTAACACTGGCAATCCGAACCTTAGACGAAATAAATATACATGAGTTCGGTGTTTTTTTAACTTAACCCTCTAACCCGCAAGAGTGCCTCAAGGCACGCCTCAGAGGCACATTCGTTAAGTTAAGCTAGAACTACTATAAAGCGCCTTAATATGCGAGTTGGTAGCGTGCTTACCTATCAGCGTGCGGGTTGTGGGTTCGATTCCCACCAGAGGCTTTGGTTTGTCGCTGCAAAAATCTAGTCATAAGGTCGCCCCGTTTCACCCTTGGTTCCAAAATTTGAATATAAATTTAACTTATAAATAAATAGCGCGTCATTGGTTGTTTCTCGAGAAGTGTATTTGCCTTGAGATATTATTTAGTATCTTTCTGAAACTGAGTTTAGCAAATCTTTGGTTTAGCGACGGTCTCATTATACTTCGCAGACACACTTCCCTAAACTACATTTGTTGGCATTACTCTACCGAGCGATAGACGTAGGTATACATTTTGTAAATTAGCTATTTGCTGTAAAGTGATAGCAGAGATGTTGTCCCCTTCACGATTACATGGCAATGTGTAGGAGAAACGTTTTAATATTTTTATATATTTTTTTTTTAATTAATTGGCATAATTTTAAATTTTTGTTTTATGTGTTTCTTATTTTTATTTTCGTTTGGCAAAATGTTTATTAATTTTTTGTGTTTTTTCTTTAATTTTGTTATCTTTGCAGGAACCCAAAGCCAAACAAGTATGTATTAAATTTCTTTTCTTGAAGTATTTTTTCCCCCACATTTTTTTTTTAATATTAAATTGTATGAAGAAACGTTGAAACGACAAAAAAAGGAAGACGAGTACGAAAACCCAGAATAACAACAAAACCAATTAAAAACATGACATTTCATTGTATGGCTGGCAGAGGTAAACTTAAACACACACACACTCTTACAAAATACACTCCAAATACGGTGTTTGCGGGCTTATATGCATGTGTAGGTGATCCTGGTTGGATGTGTGCGTGTGTGAGTGTGGGACAGGTGTGTTGTTGCTGATGTTGTTTTGTTTTCATTACTCTATGGATTCAGAAGAACTTTAGGTTTACATTTTGCTCGTTATGGTAAACTTGAAATATCACATGAGTGAAGAAGGGCAAAGGAAGAATGCAAACATCTTCAGAATTGAAAAGTTCAATAACCTCTCCTCTCTCTCTCTCTGTAAGTGCTTGTTGTCTTTTATACCCTGCCATAGAATAGAACCAATTGTATCTAGTGAGAGCGAAACCAGGATATTCAGGAGCAGTTTCAATTTGAATTGAAAGCATGTCCTGCTTGACTTCTTAAAAATGAACTTTTTTTAGTTGGAATTCTTATACAAACGGAAAAACCCACTTTGAGGAATAACAAAAAAAAAAAAATGATTGCCACTGAATGTCATGCCGTACATTGTTGCTGGCTGGCTGTTGATATATGTGAGGTAAATAGAAATATTATGGCAACAATGCTCGTACATTACCGCAAATTAAATAATAAACGAAATCTCTCGTGTCTGCACAAATTGTACGTGTTCTGTATAATGCATGAACATTTCGATGATGAGAATGCCAATGGTGGTGCTGCATATTGGCAACGCACCACACCGCACCGATAGGCCTCAAACACTACGAAGTGGAATGGAGTCCGGAATTTATTGTGGAAAAAATATGTTACAAAGCTTGAGTACAAAGACTACTGGATGTTAGTTCAATCAAACTTAGTTAATTGACTCAGAAAATGAGTTCCTAAAGTCAAATGGCATTAGAAAAAAATATTTTTTTTTGTAACTTAATTTTAACTCATTTCAAGTTTCGAATTTTCGTTTATGATCATTTTAAAATTCAGCACAAATACTTCTTAAAGTTGGCTTCAATCAGAAATCCTAAATGACGCAACATCAAAATAACCAAAATTGTGTTTCTGATTGATTCTGGTGAAATGACCCAAAATACATGTCTCTGCAAAATTGTGCACTTCAGCATACAAAATTTACAATTTCATAGGCGAATTCCAGAAAGACTTAACAAGAAGACTGTTTAGATTTTACCACGATTTTTTGCTTCTCCTTTAATTTGGGGTTTCTGGTCAAAGTTGTTTGAGTAAATTTTAACCCCTTTCAAGGTTGTGAACAAACCAAGACATTAATCCAGCCGCTCTCCTAAGCAACAGTGAGACTGCACGAAATTGCATTGATCTGTGCGAGGCATTCTCCGTTCTTGGAGTGTCATCTGTACACGGTTGAGCTTTATTTGTATTTGGTGTTACACAGCTTCCGATGTTGTGCTGCTGCTGCTGATTCTGATGATGATGACGATGGTATAAATGATGATTATAGAATTCATTTAGACAAGCAGCTATAAAAGCAGTTCATAACTGTCAGTTATTTAAACAAAATGGATGAATGAATATCAGAATGAGTGAATGGATGGTGGCATGGCGGCATGGTGGCTTGACTGGTGTCTGCACATCTTGTCCAAACTGTGTTTCATTTCATGTCATGACGTGCTGGCATCGACAAACGAACTGTAACTGATTGTTATGCGTTGTTAAATGAATGATAATTTGTGACATCCTTTTTAAACAAAAACATTTTTTGATTGAAAGTGTTAAATTGATAAAATACACACACATACATGTGTGCACACGTACAGCTGACACACAATTTACGAATGTACACACACATTACTATATTTACAATCAATCTTCCAGAGACTCTACACCACGAATGGGAAAATATATTTTTGAAAAAAAAAAGAAACACAAGAAACAACATTTCAAATCATTACCAGCAGCAGACGCTCCAAATTAGGACTATAATTTGCCAATTGTGTAATGAAATATTATTGCCACTCCATTTGAAGCGCGAACTCATACTTCCGTTTCCCTGCAAATGCGCCACAATGTTGCAGGGACTGCGTATGTAGTGTTGCCATTTCCCCCTGTCTTTGTGTCCCTTGTGTTTTAGTTGGAAATTTCAATTTTCTGACAAGTTTGCATTATTTTCCTTTTATGTGTACCCATCTACATGCATATGTACATCCTTGACAAGTTTCTTCTATGCGCCATCAGCATGTCCTTCGCTCATCAGCATCTGCAATATTAGCAAACTGCTTTTTAACTCCAGCTTTCTGGTGCATTGGGGTGTCGGTTCCTAATGCGAGAGGGTTGGATTTCTTACCTTTAGGGCAGGAAAGACAATAATACACTGAGGAAAGGAAGAGGGACACGAACATATATGCTAGAACTGAACTTTATTGGAAAATATAATTACGTCAAACTACAGAGACTGTTAGTCGCTTTGGCAGGTCATCGCAATACAATTGGAAGTAAAACGAACAAAAAACGATGTGAATTTAAAAAAATCAGTTTTTTGCTCAATTTCTCAAGCAAAAAAAACAGTTTTTGCACACTTCCAATACTGCCAAGTCTCAAGACAAGAAAAATAACACTTGGCCTCATTGAACCTTGTGGTGTTGCTTTCAAGGTATTTGTTCATGCTCTCCTGAGGAATATCCACTTTAATGCAGCCTTAGATCCAGAAAAACCAAAAGTGACCATCAATGCTGCCAAATTAAGTCGCACTTATGCGGATGTGTGCAACTTGTCAACCAGTTGGTCGTTGGTGGAGAACTTCACGAGTGATTGACTTTAATAATTTCGAACAATGATTCGTCATTCATAATAGTGTCGGAGTATTGACATTACAACTGAATATCCACACAGCCGTCCTAAGAAAGAAAAGCACAAGCGCCAACATTTCAAAATTGAGATAAAGTCAGATTCAACTGTAATATATTTTAAAATCATTTTTGAAATTTTCTAAAAATATTTAATTTTAAGAAACGTGAGATGGGACTTTCTTTCTCGGTAGGGCAGCAAAATACACATCTGTTTTATTTTTCTCATCGACCGACGACATGCACAATATCGGTTCGTCTTTAACTCCAATAGTATCTCCGTGAAAAAGTCATTCAAAGATTGGCCAAATTGTTTATTACGGTTTAAATGTTTATTACGAAAATGTATTCGACATTTGAACAAAAAGATTTAAACAGACAATTACAATGTAAACAATGAGTTTGACAATAAAATTCTGTCAAAATGAAAAAATGTTAATCAGCTGTTTGCATGGCTCTACCTTTTCTATTATTACTATTATTACTTTCCTGCGAGATGATCTACAGTTTATATCAGATAATTAAAAATATATAGAGAGAACATCGAACATCGGAAAGCTGCAATATTTTGAATAACGACAAAATTTCGGGTCAGTCTTTTGCCATTTTGGACCTACTTTCTTCAACACGCTTGGTTTAAATGGCGCCATTTTCCTAATGGAAATTTAAATAAACATTTAGTTAGGGTGAATAATTTCACGATCAGATTGTCTAAAATTCCACTTCCTTATCTTAACTTTAGTTGTGATTTTCGATAATCGGATATAGACCATTTCTCGGATAGAGACCATTTCTCGGTTATAGACCATTTTCAATGTAGTGTAGTGTAGAACGAGCATGCCTGGCTGTCAAAATGACATTTGCGAACACACCAAAAAAACTACTTTGTAATTTTGGTACCAAATACATTCCGGTTGGCTGGGTCTCTCAAATTCAATTCGATCCGATCAAAGTCAAAGACATTTGTATATTTTTAATGCACAATAATAGAAAGTGGTGACAATTGTCCAACAACAGTAAGCCAGATACAACCCTAGGTATTTTGATTGTGAAATTCAGCTGACCGATAATGACAGACAGTCACAACTCATGGCACAATAAATGAATTTAAATATGAATTATTTGCCAAAATGTGGATTTAATTTTAGTTTTGAGTGACCCAAAACTCTTTCTTTGGCTATTTGTATTCTAATACTTTGGTTTAAATGTTTATTACGAAAATGTATTCGACATTTGAACAAAAAGACTTAAACAGACAATTACAATGTAAACAATGAGTTTGACAATAAAATTCTGTCAAAATGAAAAAATTGTAATCAGCTGTTTGCATGGCTCTACCTTCTCTATTATTGTGCCAACATTTCTTTTATTTTGACATTTTCTTTCGGTGTATTCCGTTTCTTTTCCCTGATATTTTCTTACCAACAAGGTCGTTATTTTCTCATGTGCTCGGCATAGCAACAACTACAACCAAATATAGAAGAAAAACAATTAGCCAACGTTACATTTCTTTTATCGTTTGATGCAGAGAGCGATATAAACTCACTCGCCTGAATACGACGCTTAACTCAAAGCAAACATGTGAGCTTTTTTGCATTCAGTTCAGTGCTCGTACGAAAAGAAGCAACATCAGTTTTCAAAGAACAGGTTCAATTTGTATTTCAACCCTTTTTTTTTTGTTTGTTTTTGTTTAATGTCCGTCTTCGCTCGCCCCCTCCTTCGCTGCCCAACGATGCATGAACAATTGCCAAAGGTGTAACTTTGTCTTTGTTGTCCGCAGCAGGAATTGACCAGCAAGTGAAGTCGAGTGGAGTGGTGTGGCGTTTAACAAACCGTGGCATAACTGTCCGTTGACTTGACACAGCCAGGAAAACTGAAAACTGTTGTTGTTGGAAAAAAGTACAAGGCAAATATTTGAAAAAACGAAATGCATTTTTGCTTATCACCGAATATCAGATGCATGTCATAACAACACTGTGCCAGAGGACAATTCAGTTCTGCTCAATTCAATTCAACTCAAAGCAATTTCATTTTCATATTTTTCCTATTTTTTTTTTTTATTTTCCATTCAATATTTTTGGATGAAAAAGGGATGGTTTTTCTTTTCGATTCACATACAGTGCATGTGTACACGTATATGCAAATATCAATGCAGACTCGCTTAATTGAAAGGGGTTTCAGGCTTCATTGAACAATGACAGTTGGTTTTTTTTTTCCTTGAGTGTATTTTTGTTGTAGCTCAAATATTGAATATTGTTATTCGTACAACAACAAAATATGCAAATTAAAAACAAATATACAATGAAAAGAAAAAAAAACGAAACTTTGTAGTGCCGTTTAATTGAAAATGGGTTTGTAATTATGCAAATTTTTTCAATACATGGGAACTTCCGGTAAAAGTTTTCCCTCGGCAAATGTTCCCTTAGTCAATATTGTAAGATTTTCAAGAGTTCCACATGGATAAAAAGTATTGTATTTAGGGCACTTGGAACTCTACAGCATGGCGTCATATATGGGGCTGGTGTTTGTAACATCCCAATGAAAGTGCAATATTTCAATCGGAACGGTTTCTGATTTTCAATTTCTTACCCGCAAATTCTAATAAATTTTCGGTACTCGTGTTGAACGTGTTTTCCCAAAATGCATACATACATATATACAGTAAAATGTTCATAACTCGAACCACCATTATTCCGCAGAGAAGTTCGCCTTACGTAGACTTTTAGTTATCGAATTACCTATAAAATTCTTTACGGGAATTGTCTCCTTAACTGCTGCTAGAAGAAAATTCGACTTATAGAAGTTCATGTTATGGAAGTTCCACTGTATATAACCAGAATGTAATTTTAAGAAAAGTTATTGATTTTCAAGTATGTGGGACATTGGGTTTGTTATGCGATCACCAATTTATGCGAAAAACAGGATGACCACCTCGACTGTGACAAATTCATCACCGGCACGTTTAGGTTAGGTTTGGTTGAAACGAAGGATCGGTCATGTACGAATGGCCGTCTCATGTCGTTGACATACACCTAGGCCAGCAATTCGACCTTTTGAGGACTCCTAATTTCGTTCTTTAGATTCCCTGCCCATTTTCTACCTTAGTATTTCGGTCCCTTCTATAAAGTTTCTTAAATTTCTTATGGCCATTCGTTTGACGACCGACAGATAATCTAGGGTATCCACACCTAATTGGATTTTCCTGATCCGCGAGAAAGCGAGGCACTGGCACAGGAAGTGTTCCGCCGTCTCGGCGTTCTCTCCGCCTGCCCTACATTCGTCGATCTCGGAACATCCTATCCTAGGCTAGAGTGTCCAACGAGTATTTTCCTTGTTTTCTTGTAATCGAGATTGCCCCATTTTTCATTTGTGGTTCTTCCCACCTGTTCCCCTTGTCATCGGGGGGCATGGGTCGTCCTCAACTCCTTTTTTTGACTACAGAAAAGGTTTAGACAATTGCAGAGTATTTTGGTCGGATTCCTTTCCCATTTTGGCCAGTTCGTAGGCCCTGACATTGCCTTGAAAGACTTGGTGGCCCAGTATCCAGTTTATAAATATGTCCTTATCTCTCGATAGTTCATTCCATGAGTGTCCGGAACGTGTAAGTTTTTCAAATGTGAACAATTCGATTCAGAGCAGAGCGGGTCTGAACCAATGGTTTTTTGTACTCTTATTCAGTAGTTCAAAATTAGTTCGTAAACCATGAGAACAAAAATATTTGTGGATGTTAAACAAAAATTGTAATTCCATCTTTTTTGAAGTCATCCTTGTGATGTTTTTCGTTAACGAACTGAAGTTTTCTCTAACGAACTGAACCACTTTTGTGCGAAATCTGACAAATTTGCCCAGAGTCGAAAAATATGCTTGACATCGTCTCCGAGTTTTATTTACTTACATTTCAATAAAATCAAGAAAATATATTGAAAACATATTTATCAGTTAATATTTTTTTTAAAAGTTTTAAATATTTTCGAATATATGAACTTTTTAATCCTTTAAATACAAACGCACCTCAGTGTAATATAGAGTGTAGGAATAGCGAACGGAAATACAATTTTCGTGTCCTGAGTCGGTGTCGAGCTATTTAGAAATGCTGGATTCGGAATCAAGCTCGACTCCACAGCCCTGGGTTCGACATTTTTTTCCAACAGTGGCGTCGACTTGATGATCTCGTGCCTCTGACTTCCTGGTCATGATTTATGGAGGGCTATAAGTTTCATTCTCCTCTTTCATTCTCTGGCTGCTTTTCTTTCCCTGGGTATCACAGTGAGCCTTCTGTTGCCCTGGCTAACCTAAATGCGGGCGTTGATGTCAGCCTTTTCTATTCAAAGAATTCTTAGTTGTGTAATGCTCTATTGTATTCAATTTACAACTCTATATTTCATTACCGGAATTGCTATTACAATTCCATTTTCTAAATCGATTTCAAGCGAATATTTCGCCTTTTTTTGTTTTTGCCATTGTTGTTCTTGTCTATCGTCTCCAAATTCAATTTCATTCATATTTATCGTTTGATGTTTGGTTTATGGTGTTGATGTTTAAATGTACGACTAACAAGATTGCCAGTTTGCAGTTATAAGTCACTTCACTTTACAATTTTTGCTGTGCAGAAACGAACACAGACAATAAGATAACAAAAACAAATAGGAATTTAACACAAGGCCCCCCTGAATTGGGGCGACATCTTTCATTGTGGCAACAACAAAAGCGAGTACTATGGACGGCAGGCATATGTATATTCTAGGGAACCCCTAAATCCAATTTAAATAAAGTCGAAATTGTTTCAACTCGGGCTGTAGTTAAAGGTTAAATTATAAATTATTTTTCTTATTTTCCACACAATTTTCTGCCTCCATTTGTTGTTTCCTTATTTCTTTGGCGCACATACCGAGCAAGTCATTGCATTATCATCATCCCTTAAAGTTGTAAATCGAGGGAAAAAAAACTTATGTTATTTTGTTGTTGTCTATAACATCAGCAGCAACAACATCGTCATCTTCAACAACAACACCATCATCATCATCATCCTCACTGAGTTGTAGTCGATTTTTAAGGGTAGTTTCGCTGTTGTGCCATGTTTTTTTTCCGTTGCTCTGCCAAAACAACATCATCAACTTAAAAATTTATATAGAAAATGCGCAAAAAAAAAGTTGGAAAAATATAAAAATTAAACACACGAAATCAACGAACACAACAGCAAAAAAAAAATACAAAACAGATATAACAAGTGAGAAATGAAAGCAGCAGCAGAAATTGTGACGTGCTGCTGTAGTAGTTGTTCATTGTTGTTGCTGTTGTTGTTGGTGGTGCTGCGGCTGGTGGTGGCGGTGGTGGCGATGGAGCAAAGCCAACTTTACCACAAGCAGGAAGCTCTGAAATAGGACCTTAACGTAGAAACCCGAAAAAAAAACAAAAAAAATGTATTCCAACCAACAGCTCACACCAAAATGTGTGGCGTTGAAACACATGAACTCATGACTCAGAAACAGGACTTTGCTTTATAACAACCCACATACACAACACACATACACTCGCAATGGCTCTAGTGTAAAACAATCATGAAACTTGTATCCTGCGATGTTGTAATGATTTCATTTGCAGTGAGTGGTCGGTCGGTCGCTCGCTCGGTCTTGTTGCGAAACTACTGAAAAATTAAAGAAATTGTATTTGCCCACAAACAAACAAAAAAAAAATGAAAACTCGGATGCCTACACTGACAGAAAGAAAGACTTGAAATGATTTATAATTGCATGGAGTGCTCATACTTTCCCTTTTTCATGTGATAAGTATGTACTTCCAGAAAAATATGAAAGAGGATCAAACTCCCCTCGTGGTCCTTCTAATGGGCACACAGGAATCTTACATAACGACTTTTTGCTATACAAAAGTCACTTCTATACTGTAGAAGGCTTTTTACTGGAGGTTTATATCCTTTTAGCCATTAAAGAAAGGCGAGCTTCGTTTGCATTGGTCTTGTGTGGGCTCCAAAGACGGGCACGTCTTCAGAATTATTTGTAAAGATTAACAAAGCCTATTGCCTGGCGGTTATTGAAGGCTTAGCAGAGCGGAGAACACACGACTTCCAAAGTTGTCCGGACACTCATTCCAATATGCGTGTGGTTGGGGCCTTAGAATATTAGAGGAAAGTGGGCAAGTGTTTAATTACTTCCTTTGCTATTATTTATTTTATTAGCAAGTTTCTTCTTTCGCCATTAAACAACTGTTTATTTGCAACCGAAAATCATTGTCTTCATGTGTACTTGACACATCCATTTGGTTTTTAACAGTGGCATACATTTTTTAAACGCTGTCGGCTTAAAATGGGTTGGCGGGGAAGAAGTATGATGTAAATCCATTTGATCAACAACTATGAAAACTTTTACGAACATATGCAATCAAATGTTAACCACAACGGAGTGTATATAGACATATTTGGCAGAGAACATCAGTTTTATCATTTTCCCTATTTCAATTATGTGTTCATCATGAACCACTACCGAGTCCGTAAAGGACTCAGGACTGGATTCCGCATTTACATGGGCCTAAGGACAAATAAAGCATGACAAATATTATTTTTCATTTTATGTGGGAATGTGTTTAATCACAAATCTGTTTATTTTTGAGAAAATCACTGAAGCGCAATTTGTCCCCTCAATAAAACAATAGTGTATAATACACTATTGTTGTATTGAGGGGGCGAATTGTTTGTAGAAATAATTTAAATATTTAATAATATTGAACAGAGACTGACTGACTCATATACAAATTGAATATTAGCAACTGTGTTCTGTAGCCAACTGTCATACCAGAATTTCCCAAAAAAAATGAAACTACAAACTCCGATATGCAATGAGGAGCTGCAAATAAACGCTAGTATATATGTACAATGAAATAGGTATATAGTGTGATACATAATGTATAAAATGCCATATCATGAGTAAACATCTGAAAACTTTATCGTCTTCTATTCCATTTTTTTTTTTTTATTTATTTCGTATTGCAAATGTTGCAAGAGCACCCCCTCAATAATGCCACAAACAAGTGCAGGGCAGGACAGACAAATATATAAAAATACGTATACATATGTATTGGCGTTATATGTACGAGTACATAAATGTGTATGTATGCATATGTATTTAAGTATATGCAGAAGTTTCCTAAATGCGTTCAGTGAAATGCTTTGAAACTGAAGAATAAGCCATCGCCACCATCACTGACACCGGCAACGGCACCGTCAAAGGCACCACGCACTTTCCATTCCCATTTTAAAAATAAAAAGGTAGACCTCGTATAACATGGAACTAGAATGTTATTGCTGTAAGACATCTAAGGATAATCTACGCTAGCTCTGAAGCCTGACAGGAGCGCAATGAGAAGGCTCTGTGTGTGAAGCAAAATATCGGTCCAATACTCTCCACGGCTTCGGTGGCATACCTGATCGATATTTTCAATGGGTCTGAGACATAATTGAGATTCAATGTTTTTAAAGTACCGAATTATCTTATTCTTTAGCTCTTGAATTATTATTGGCTTATTAAAGTATACGTCGCCACAGAAAGTAGTTTTTAACGGTGTCAAATCATATGATTGTGTCGGTGAATTGACATCGACACGACGTAAGATAACACGGCCATTGAAATTCTCGCTCAAAAGAGCCCGTTTTTCGTTGGCTGTGTGGCAAGTGGCACACATCGAACCACACTTCCATGTCCATGTCCATATCTTCAATTTCTCGCCTCATTTTCGAAGAAGTACGGCCTGATGACGCCGCCTGCCATAAACCGCCCCACACAGTCACTCTTTCCATCGACTTTTCAACAAACATAAGTCTAGGAAAATTGTTTTGACCCATACGTAAGATAATTTGATGGCAAGTTTAAGTTAAAATCCGGTTAAGAAGATCCGGCATTTTCGATTTCGTCAGGCAAAATGTTGTTTACTCTTCCAGTTGGAGATGAATCAAAATCATAATTGAACTGTAGGTGTAGTTGTATAAATTGTATGAATCACATCTCTATGATTTCGGAGATGTTATCCGCAAGAAAGGGATTTTGTATCATTTACCCTAAATGCTATCACGTTTTACAAATATTTCATCGTTCGTCGTGAGTGTTGAATATGCCAAATTGAATGAAATCTTATCAACGGACATCCTCATTGCACGAGTCTTATCTGTACATAAAAGTTCAAAGAATATAGGAAAACCCCCCTCGGAGTTAGTACTTAGGTGAATACTAATGTTGTTCGAAGAACATTCTGCAGCAACTGGAAACCCCTCCGATTGCAATGCAAAAATAATGCAATTCTTTCGCACGTAAGACATAGAACAACAACGGAAAACCAGCAAATACTAAAGGGGAGACGAATTTGTCATCGCTGTCGCCGGTCGTCGTCGTCGTCGCCGCTATCAGAGCGCAGTCAAGTGTAGCGCATGCATGTCTTAAGGAATTCAAACAAATATTTGTTAAACATTTTACATTCCTTTTCATTTCTATCAAAGCACTACAATCTGTTGTTACAATTAGTTTCTTTAGCAGCACTGGCCGTGCAATTGCCAGCCCTTGTGCCAAGCTGGTGCGCAGCAGAGGAACGCTTTTGATGTCGCACCCTCACAGCTCTCACACTAACTACGCACCAGCAGCAGCAGCTGTTTTGCTGCTGCCAAACAAAGTCGAAACTTTGGCTGGATCGACCGAGTTTGTTGCATGTAAAGAAAAGAAAAAGATGATGAAGAAAACACCATCATATAAGGAACACGTAAGGGAAATAGAGAAACAGAGAGACGAGAAAATTACGCACAAACGACATGGCACAGCAACAACGCGTCCTTTATGGCAACTCAAAGTTGTAAACAGCGCACTACACTGGGAAAATATGAAAACTTCCAAGTCCTGTTACGTTAGTTGCCCCATCGCCATCTCCAGCAACTCCAATTCCAACTGCCTGCCTAGTTGCCAGTTGAGTATGTCTTGAGCAGTAACCTTTTGTCGAGGCAAAATGGCTGATTTATCAAAATAGAAATGGTTGTTTACTTGAGATGCCTTCGTTTGTTTTTTCACTTTGATGCGTAATAAAGTTTGTGTTTGCCAAGTTTTCTGTTGTTCCTTGTTGCCTGCACGCACACACACACACACACATGTGGCTCCCCCTCCCGCCACTACTCAGCGGCAGCGGCAAGGATTCAAAGAACAACGCATACGCACTTTCCGTTCGCTGCTCCTTCTTGCGCCCGTTGCTGGGTGCATTATCATCGTTGTAAAGTTGTTTTTTATGCGTACTTTAAAGAAAAAATAAATAAAGCGTACATACGAGCATGCCGTTCGTATGTGTGTGTGCATAAGACGCACTTTAATCTAAAAGTACGCAAATATCACAGCAAACAGTGGAAGGAGGTGATATGTCTGTCCAGTTGTTTTTTCCTCTGTTTTGCTCATTGCCTAGCAACAAGAGATGAATAGTGACACAACCTTTACCACAGGACAAAGTGAGTTATCGCAGTCCAATGAGCAGCTGTACACCGCATAGAAGCCGCCACTAACATTTGTTGGTAGTTGTAAATGTGGACTATCCTTGCGGACATCAAGATGCAGCTCTGATACTGCTCATGAAGGTTGAAGTACGCCCTTCCAATTACAGTCATCGAGAGCAAGAGCTGCTTATTAACATTTTTTATTAAGATTTCGCAGATTAATGACTTCTATGGAATCATTTTATAATTCAACTAATTTCGTATTATCCTTTTGAACTGGTTCTGTGAGTAATCTTACTTTTAAACGCGCATAAAATGCTGCTGAGATTTCTCAATTATCAGGGACATGTAGTAATTTAATTGGACCGTCGCTGTTCCATTTGTATCACCGGTCCAGCCGATATCGCCTCTGGCCTGAATGAGGCTTCAGCTATGACTTTCAGTGGTGGTAATGAATATTCGTGATTTATATGTTGTAAGTTCAACTCTTATCGCAGTATTATTTTGTAAAACGCTTAGCCAAAGCTCCATCAACATTTTTGGTATTATTTTTTGGGTACTGCGGAGTTTTAAATTTTCTAAAATTCCATGATGGAACTGGCGGGGAACATCTCTCGAATCAGTAAGCTGTGCACGATATAATTCGTATACTCACTGAGCAGGACCTAAATCCGGCTCCGAACAGCTAATGTTTTTCAAGAGAAGATTTACATGGCTTAAAGACTTCTCTCTTACATGTGAAGTCGACATCAATTACGAGGAGGAAGCAGCCGCTGAGAAATGTTTGATTTGATGGTCTTAACGGAGTTTAAAACATGGTTCGGCCTACGCTCACACTACCTACCTCACGGCGGCCGTCCACCTGGCCAAGATTCTACTCATAAATAACTTTTCTAGTTTGCAGTTGTTATTGTGTGTTGGCTGTCATTCTATTTTTACGAAAGTTTTGCACTCGCGGTTCGTTTTACAAAAGAAAATTGTGCTACATGGATGCAACCCTCGAGGATGATTTACCCTGTTTATTTTTTCCAAAGACCTTTTTTTTATATAAATTAAGCCCCTTGTCCAATACAAAAACAAAAATACCATCAGATCTTGTCTTTTGTTTTTTTGCAAAGAAAACTTCAAAGGAAATGAGATTATTTGAACACAGCTTTAAGCTTTAAACTACTTTTCTCTTCTTCACTTTAATGTTGCCCCACCAAAGGAGCTTAGCAACAAGAAGCAGTCGTCGTAGTAGTAGTAGTTGTAGAAAAGTTCTCGAGAAGAACGTAGAAAACAAATTACCAGTTGTGGCAAAGTGTTCACAAAGTGGAAAGGAATTCCAAATGCATAAGGAATACTCCACATACTCCGTCACACACACACACACTCTCTCACACTTGCAAGAGGAAGAAGCAATGTGCAGAGAGAAAAAAAAACAGTACGCCAGAAAAGAAAGCAAAAATTGTTGCAAATAGTAAAATAAAATTAGAAACGTCGAAAGGACGAGGACGAAGACAAGCTGATGGCAAGTCTTAAAGGACGACCAATGAAAGACTTTGAAAATAAAATGAAAGCCAAGTGGAATAAAAAACTCAAAACTTTAAAAGAAAGGGAAAAACGGAAATCAGCAAAAAAAAAAAGAAAACGAGGCAACTCCAAATATAATCACCAACTCTGAGTAGTTTATAAAAAAAAAAAAGAACAAAATGTACAAGAAAAAGAGAACAATTACGTTCATACCCAAGGAAAAAAGATACAAGGAACCGGCACACAAAAAACAGTTCCTCAAGTTTAGTGGGGGGAATGTAAGACACACACACGCTGTAGTCCATTGGATTGAGGAGGAACGATAAACGGAAAAGGAAGGGCAGTTATACAACTAGTAGAATTTCCGCTTCAATTCTTTGGAAACTTTTCCCCCACAAGGTTTCTTATGCTAGCTGTCTTTGTATTCGGAAGAAAGAAACGTATAAGGAGAGAGCCCAGCGCTAGCATTGTTGTTAAGACTTGGGCACATACCAATGCCAACGCCAACGTATCGATGTACATATATGTGTGTGTGTGTGTGCAATGGTGGTAGTGAGAGTAGCAGTGTTAAGTTGAAGTACCTTATACATGTTCTACTTTGGTGTTTAGGCATGTGTGTATGTGTGTGGGTGCATACCAAGTGTGATTGTGTTAAGTGGATGTGTGAATCTGCATCAGGGTGATCAAATAAGAGCTGTAGTTAATAGAAGCAAAGGTGATAATTCCAGATGTACTGAAGAAGTTTCTCAAGTAAAAAATGGCGATCGCAGAGCCTCAGACCACATCAGCTTTATGGCGTAAAGTCGAGTCCGGTTGGCCGATTGTTATGATCTTTCACATAGAACTAGCTGAGGCGTCGTCGAGCTTACTTCTAGAAACCGGCTTGGCTGAGAAACTCAGGAGTCCACGGTGGTTCGGCCAATTTGAAATTGCATTCAATTGTTGATCGAGTGCCCGTGCAATAACCCTTTAGATGTATATTTGGCTTTTTCATCGACTACATCACTTTCCAGCGTTGTGTGAAGTTGTTGCTCGCTCTGTGATGGTTGTGCTGATGATGATGCTGACTAGGTGGGAGATGCTTATGATGATAATGTGGCATGGACCCTGCTTACAATTCCTTTGGAGGTCCTTTTGCATATTTACATTAATTTCATTCCATTATTATTTGTTGCTGGTGTTGTTTCGTTTTTTTTATTTTGTTTGTTTGTCGTATTCTTCATAGCCGACTTTTTGCAACATTTTGCTGCGTTGTTGCTGTGTTAATTCCATTGGTGGTGGTGGTGCTGCTGCTGCTGCTGGTGTTGACGTTGGTGGTGCAGCAGTTTTTGCCATTGCCAAAGGACACGCCATCGTACACATTCAAATACGAGCCATGCGATGCGCTGGGCTTTGCTTCTGCCGTTTTGTTGGTAGGTCAACGCACGTACAAAAGCCACTTCTCTACTCGACTCTAGAACAAATTCTCCAGAAAAATAAAAAGTGGAGAAACAAATAAAAGTGGAAAATGTTGGCAACAACAAAAAAAAAATTAAACTCAAACAGAAAAGCGAAAAATGTATAATGCGCTGCCGCTAAAGCGAGTCAAGCAGCCAAGCAACAAATGCAGAACAGAGCAGCCAACATTGCATTTGGAACACAACCCAAAAAAACGAAAACGTTGGCGAGCAAGAGACGTAGAGAACAGAAAAATAACGAGAAAAAAAAAGGTTTTGCCATTTCCGTTGAAGTTTTTGTTCTCATACATTTTTTTGTTTGTTTGTAACGTACAATTCGCTTTTGGCATTGCTCTGAATTCATTCGTACGTTTCATTTCATTTCGCCTTTTTTAAACCGTTCTTTTTTTTTCACTTGCAGTTGGGTTTTCATTTAATATTTCGTGCTCTCTCTCTCTCTCTCTGGCTTTCTCTACGAATTTGTTTATTTCCCCACAGTAGTTTCACTCTACATACACAAATGAAAAATAAAAAAATAAAATATTTCTAGAATCAAATTTTGTTTGTTTCTCTGTGTGGCGAAAAAAAAAAACAACGCGATGAAAATGAAATGAACTTCTTCGTCATTATTTCGTTTGCTATGCCTTTTTCCCTTTCTTTCTTGATTTCGGTTTAGTTCACAGCAACGGGCGAAACATTAAAAGTTTCCTTGCACATGCATGAAAACGAGATGAAGTTTTATTTTTTGTTTTGTTTCTGGTTGTTTTTTTGATATGAAATAAAAAGTTTCTTTGATAACAATAGTTTTGCTTAAGAGAATGAAAAAAAAAATATTCGAATATTTTACATTTGCCATAATAACGAAAAGTTATTAAATCTCAAAGTAAGGATTTCACTGCTTTCCCAAGTGGAGTGGATAGTGGGATTGTAATGCCACAGGGAAAACGGTTTTCGAATATCAAAGGTGGGAATGCCGAAATTTCATTTCATGCAAACATTTATGGAATGTGAACTAAAATGCAATTCGCATTTGAGGGTGTAGACTGCAAATTATATTTCCACGCGGTGTGTTTTTCTTCGGTTCACCTGTGATTAGTTGATTCACAGGTGAACCGAAAAAAAACACACCGCGTGGAAACAATTTGCTGCATTCTAAAGGCTTTCCAAAAAAAATCCTATTGATCACTAAGTGAAACAGCGTTGCCAATTATTTGTTGTAGTAACCAGAATTTACTTTACCAACAAGTAATTTGTTGGACACAAAATGGTAGACGCAACAATTTGTTCTTACAGAAAATATATTGTGATATTTTGCAATTGTTTAATAAAATACCTTGCGACTTTCTTCCGTGAAAGATAAGGTCTACACCAACAGTCCAGCGTCGATTCAAGACCTCAATGCCAGAATTCGTGAAGCTATCGAGGAGATAGGGCAGCCACTTTGCGATTTGGTTATGGAAAATTTCATGAAAAGGATATGGTCCTGTAAGCGTGGTCATGGTGGCCGTTTGGCTGATGTTGTCTTTCAAAAATTATCTAAAAAATTCAATGTTTCATTGAATACCAAAATAACACACCCTAAGCCAGTTGGGTTTTTACTTTTCTTCCCATGTTAAACAATTCAATTTATCCTTGACTTGCCACTTTTTGGTTTGTTCAAGGTTTCTCCTACAGTTCCGAAATTATTCCTCATGAGCTGTATTGGAGTCTCATTCTTGCTAAAGTTAGCCGGCATTCTACCTTTTCAATGCGTATGAGATGTGCATCCAGTTTGGAATTACAAAATTAAGGCTTTTTCAGTCCTATCAATTCTTTTTCGACCCCGTCTTAACATGCGATCATGGCTGTGTCCACATAGTTTGTTATGTGATAGTTTTTTCTATTTTTCAATCTGTGTCGTCAATGAAAACACTGTTTTGCTGTCGCCTTTTAAAAGCCAATAAATTAAGAGACAATTACAATTTTCATATTGAAAAATAATAAATCGATCCTAAACACATGGCACAATAATAGAAGGTAGTGGCAATTGCCCCACAACAAAAACTCAGATACAACCCTAGGTATTTTGATTGTCAAATTCAGCTGGAAGATAATGACAGACAGTTACAACTCATGGCACAATAAAGTAATTTAAATTTGAATTATTTGCCAATATGTAGATTTTTAGAGAACTATAACTTTATTTTTAGTTTTGAGTGACCCAAAATTCTGTGTTTGGCTTTTTGTATTCTAATTCTTTGATTTAAATGTTTAATACGAAAATGTTTTCGATATTTGAAAAAAAAAACTAAATCAACAATTGAACTTTTAAGCTCTTTTCCGATTGTTTTCCTTTCTTGTATCACATATTACAACGAAACTTCATCGAGTTGGCCGTTTACGTCAAACGAATTGCCGAATTTACTGTTTTCAAAAAATCAGAGACAGCTACGAAGACAATGGGAAATGTGTGTATGTATTAGTGAAAAAGTGTCAATGTATTGTGATTGACTTTGCAAAATAGTTTCGTGTAAACCCCGGGTTAGTTGTGCCATGTCCTAAACACAGGAAGAAGATGACAAATTCTCCAAATAATTTATGAAAAATTCTACAATAAAAAAAGGCTCTAGGCTAAAACGGCAACCGCGCTCTGCGATATGTCCAAATTTTGGGTTATTTTGTATATGAAAAATGGCCCAACAACAAAAACTGAAATATTATCTAAAAAAATTATGAAAAAAAAATCGCAAAGACCAAATTCTGTATGGCATTTTTTGGGGGTATTTTTCATAGACCTGAAAAAGTTTCATTGTCTCAGGACAATTTAGCGACAACTGAGTTGTGGTTGTCCTTTGTACTGTCTGTTCGCTTCAGGCAACTGTTTTGTCGGTAATAAACACTTTTTTCATTACAAGGAATTGCATTGACATTTAATTACTATAAATGGAGTTTCAAACTAATTTTGTCCGGGGAGTAGGAAATAGTTCGCTCCTGTGATTTCGGTGAATACCGCTTACGTTCGCTGAAATGCTGAGAGTTATGTTATCCAAATCTTGTTCTCTCTCGCAATTTTATTCTGCTTTATTTAATGACTATGACGATAGGAACTATTTTCCGTACACGCTGAAAAATATGTATATTTTTAATGTTTGCACAAAAGTAAATCGCGTGTTTGGAGCTTGTATCAAAGCTTCTAAACAAAGTTTATTTGGCTGCAACTCATTTGCTGTAATTTGTTAAAATTACCCTTTTTTCAGCGTATAGAAATGAACGATATCCAATGGCATTCGTTTGCATACGCTTCGATTGCGTTTGCTGATATTAACATTGCAATGTCATATTTCCATAGTTGATTAAAGTTTTAATCGTTTGCTTTCATTCAAGTTTCGTATTTGATTTGTGTATGGTGGCACAAATATTGCTGACATTAGCTTTGACATTAATTGAAATTTCTTCCACTATGGACATCTATGTACGTACGAGCTAGAGTTGTTTCTGGTCGTCATTTTATTTACTGTCTCTTCTTTTTTTTCTATTTCATCGTTCTGCTGAGCAAAAATGTAATTTAAAATTTCATTTCTTGACATTTAATTGAGTTGAAATCAAATTAAAAATAATTTATTTTCCACCCCGATGTTTCGTCTTTCTTTTTTTTTTTGCAAATGCGAAAATCCATGTAATCGCACGTTGTCTGATGTCTGTAGCTTTGTGTGTGTGTGTGTGTGTGAGTGTGGGTTTTGTATATTCTACCTCTCATCTTGGTTTTTTTTTCAACACTCCACTTTAACGCCATCACACATACAAACAGATTCGCATGCTCTCAACTACCACCAGCATACATAATTCTATTTTCTACTTTTCGATTTTTTTTTTTTTTGTTATCCACAATTCCTCTTTACGATGTCCTTTATCAATTGTTGGCAAACATAAAAAGAAGGAACACAAAGTGCGTAACGCATCAAAAGCAAAATCGCACATCGAAGAAGTACTGAAAAACGCACATTGATGATGTGAGCGGAATCGGCGAGAGGACAAAAAAAACTCAACCAAACATATGCAATATTTGTTTTTTTTGTTTTTGGAAAACCATGATAGACCACCGATCAGGACAACGTGTACGTGCGTGTGTGCATAAAGGGAATACAGCGAAAGCAACAAAGTGAAAAAGAGATTTTTATTAGAATTAATGCAAACGTACGGGTGTTCGTGTTATTGAAAATGACTGCAAGGATAAAAGGATATTGTGTGTAATTCTTTTTGTTCTACATAACCGTGTGTTTGTGTGTGTGTGCGCGCGTTGCTCATCTTTGTGTGTATTCCGGGCGGCGGTGTGTATTGTCTGTTTGCATTCTGTCGTTTTCACACAGATGTTCTCAAATGACTGCAGTTTTTCTTCTTCCCTCTCTCCCCATTTCGTACGGTTGCTGATGAAAACAAATTAGAACAGAAACAGAAAACAACCAGAAAAATCCTCATGAAAATCCTTTAGAAAAATTGAATTATAGCATTGCGTTTCTGGCATTCGCAGCTTTGTATCTGTGTTCGTCCGTCAGTCTGTCTGTTTATCGACTTATGTTTCAATGGTGGTGTTTCCATGTGCCTGCATTAATGGCTGTTCCGACTGTGTGCACACTCCATACAGGGATGCACGATTAGGCTTCAGGCAGGAAATGGAATTTGTATGCTCATGTCCTTTCTGTTGTTGTTGTAGCTGTTCTGTTCTGTTCTGCCCTGTTCTACTCTGTTGTTTGTATTTAATTGTATTGTGCAAAGTTGTGCTGCATGGCCAACGCTGCCACCGTTGGTTGACTAATACTCAATGTGTTTGCACACACAGATAGATTTGATTTTCATTTTTTTTTCTGTTTTATATTCGGTTTAAATTCACTTTGAAGCCAGCGAATCTCTTGTCGGGGCTTTATTGGTTGATTGCAACCAGAAATTGTGCCAAGGATTAACGCCGATAGGTAATTAATGCGCCACATGATTCCAATGCCATTTTTTTTTTGTTTCTTTATTTTTGGCGTTGATGGTGAATGCTAGACCCCATTCAAATATTTAATTCAATTCCCTTTAATGGGTATAATGTTAAAAGGATTTCAGCATTTCATTGCTGTCAATCATGGGCAAGGAAATTTCCTCGATATATGGATGCGACGGAGTTGTCAATGCCAATCTCCGTTTCTCGCCAAGTTTAACTATCCTAAATTATCAGTCAACGCTGTATAATTTTCGGAAATTTAATGGAATCTTTCAAGGATATACACATGTATATATGTATGTGTGTTTTCGGTTTCGTTGATATTTTGTGCTACTATCACACAGAAGAACCCGAGTTCGAAACCGGATAAGACCACCAAACATGTTTCAGCGGCTGTTTCCACCTCGTAAATGTTGGTGATTTTACAAGTAAGAGAGTCGGCTTTAAACAGTAGGTCCCGTTCAGTCAGTATAAACAATCATATCAGTGAGTATACAATTCATATCATATCGTACACTGATTCGAAAGAAGTTCCCCGTCTGTTCCTTCATGGAACGTTAAGTAAAAAGTAAGAATACAAATCACATTTCCCACACTTAAACTTACTGACATCTTCCTCTGTTTTCTACTCTGGAAATCTTCACCATTGGCTAGGCAACATAAGTTCTTCCGCCATGAAGATGTGAAATATTTCTTCTGAATCCGAAATAGAAAAAAGTCCCTACAACACATTGAAGAGAATTGCTTGAAGGAGGCTAACATTTGGTACTTGATGTCCCTTTCGAAAACAGGGTAAAATCCATATCTTCGGTGATGGATTTTTGTGCGGTTAACTTGCGAACATTTTTTTTTGTCAGTTGTATATTTATTTCGGCATACGATATTGAGAAACACAAAATGAAGAGAATCACAGAGATCGCTTTCATCACCTACATAAAACACCTGCTGTCAAGTATTTTCTCATTCGCAATAATTTCCAGCACAGATGTCGATGTGTTCATTAACTGCCGATTTCCATAAAACGAATTTGTTCCGTCGTTTCAAATCGTCAATATCAAAAAGTGCTTACAGACATCATCATTCTGGTTTTCAGATATATGTTAGTTATTGAAATATGGATCGCAGGCTAAAAAGAATCAGCCATATATGCTGACAAATATCCATTTTATTGAGCCTGCCATCTGTTAAAATCTGTTTTCTCAAGACTTTCTCAGACCCTTTTGACGGCTAACAGACCTTACGAAGTCACTGGGGGCAAATTGTGGTTTTACATGGGGAGGCGGAGTGATTTATGCAGTATTGTCAAGACAGATTCCACGGCACAAGGCCAACTTCTCCCAATCGGTGGACACGATTTGATGACAACGGACAGTGAGCCTGTAGTTTAAATCAGTTTGACGTTTAACATAAATCTTCGCCATGGTATTCAGTCCTTCATAAATTGCAATTGATGTCTTCTGCAACTCCTTGATGACCACGGGCTGGCTCATTATCAAACTTTAGAAACCTGATGCAAATACTGAGAAAAACATTCCACAAAGGGGGGGAGAGATAAAAAATCAATATTGTCTGAGGTCACTTTATTTCCATACTCATGTATGACAACAGCAACAATAACAACAACAACAACCTTGAATTCCCCTAATATTACGACAAACATGAACATTAAGTTTCAAGGTTAAGTGGAAAATGAAATAAACCCCTTTGTTTTTTTTTCGGGTGGTGGCACTACAGATAAGTGATAACACAATACACGACGAAGTGGGGTGAAAAAATGGACAATTGGATTGATGCCCTTAACTCTGGTTAAAAATGTGTTTGCTGCCACACCGTCCCCGTCTGCCACAAGGACACAAAGTAGTCCTTAATGCTGGCAGATGATAAACAAGGAATGTGCGTTTTATGGTGTAACCACTGGGAGCATCCGAATGGGCAAAGAAATGTAGAGAACAGACGAAGCAACACCCTCGATGAAAAGTTAACATGTCCTTGAAGGACAATTTTGTTAAACAAGTGCGCATAAATATGAAGAATCGTTTTGGTTTTTTTTTTTGTAATTGAGATGTAGTTGCACCAGGGGGTATCAAGCCACCTCTGAAAGAGCCGGAGAATCTGACAACGAGCATACACATGTATGTATGTATGTAATAAGTCTGGAGTGGTAAAGTCACAGTATATGGCGAGGGGGGAAGTAAATTCAAAGTGTGGCAAAATGTTGCCACAGGGTGTGAAATTATACGTGCACATATTTACCCTTCAAACATTTGAAATAGTCCTCAGCCTTACCCTTATCTGTATCTCTCTCTCTGCTCCTTTCACCCTGCCTTGAGGAAAGTCCCAGTCCACATCGATGCGTTTTCATCAAATGTTGCGTTGGGGTAGGATACACGTCATTGCAAAGAGCCCAAAGGAAACGGTAGAATGTAATCAATGTCATCAGGAATCATACACGCTCATAAAGACGGCGGACTGGGCGAGGACTGCAATAATATGGCAGCCATTATAATCGTACGTTGTTTAATGTGAAATATCAAGGTCAAGTTCACATTTAAATTGTCCGTCCGTCCGCCTGTCTGTCCCTTTACAATGCTTTCCACGAAGAGGGGTGTAAGTACAAACAAAACGCACGCACATATGATGGAATTTTGATTTCAATTAAATTTTTGTGGAATTTATGTGTTATGTGTTAGGGGGAAGGGGGCCACCCCTCTTGCTGCAACTAAAAAGGTTTCCTTCATTAGTTCCGTCTCATTTTCTTAAAGTCATTTAATTGAATATATTTAATGCCTTAGATAAGGCACGATGCTGGATTGCCCAAATAATTCCTGTACATCTAATGATTCTTCTTTTAGGGGCTCTGTGCATTTGTAGAAGATTTACTTCTTTCATAGAAGGGAAAAACGGATAAAGAGATCATCACAATATAATAATTTCAACCAAAACAAAATGTTTTAATAGCAAACTGAACTCGTTACATTGAAAAAATGTATCTGCCTGTTTTCATAAAACGAATTCGTTTGTTCCTTACAAATTGTCAACATTGGAGGACTTATGACATGGGTTTCAGACTTTCTTCAATTCTGAATTTTACATATTTGTTAGATAATGAGATATGGAAGGTTCCCCTACTGAGAAATATCCGTTTAATGGGGGCCTTCAATTTTAACGATTTATAACAAACGACAAAATTCGTTTTACGGAAATCAGCCCTATATGTTAGTGGTTATGTTTGAAGAGGTGTCAAAAAACTATACCCGGTCTTTGAATCTTACACGAATCTTAAAAATACAAATGCTTTGAAACCCAGAAGTCGTTGTAATTCCAGCAAAGGGCAGCTGTGACTCTTCTACTGGAATTCACCATCATCATTGACCCCTAACTTGTATGTGGTATTGACCACAGGGTGTCCCATATCGTATTCCATAAACCTACTTAACAGACAGCTGTCATTGCATTAACTTTTCATCAATTTAAATATTTAAACAGTAAATTGTCTATCTCTTCCCAATAAGTGTCTTTCCCCAGACAGGCTGTGGCTTTTTTAAGCAGCATCATTGTCATTGCGAGTACATACCTACATACCTAGCTAATTGTGTCAATTGATGAATGGCCTTAACAAACGCTCCGAAGAAAGGAAACGAAAATGACAGCCATAATAACACTTAATTTCAGAAAAACAGAACGGCAGCAAAAAAAACGGGCCAACCACAACAGCACAACGACATGGACTCAAAGAAATCAACACATTGTTTACATGAACTTGTTTGTAGGGCAACAAACAATATTTGCCCCAAAAAAAAAACAGACAACAAAAACAAAGACAAAACACGCACACACACAGAGAAAACTGAGCTGAGCTGAAAATAAGCTCAAAGCCAAGAAAGTGTAAATTACGACAATGAACGAACCCTTTTTCATTCCTTTGATTCATTAACTATCAACCACAACAGAACAGTGGCTGCTGGCGGCGGGCACACCCGGTGGTATTACGTATTTGTGTGTAGATGTGTGTGTGTGTGCGTCCTCTTAACCTCATCCTCACCAACAACAACAACAGCAACATCATCATCTTTGCCGCTGTCGTCATCAACATCGCCCAGATATGAAATGTACCCTTTTTTTCGGCTGACGGCTGTGCCTCGGTTTGTATTTGTGAACGAACGAGACAGCAGCCAAGTTTACGCTGCTTTCGTTGAAATGGCTCACTGGTGAAAACCTGACCTATGATAACCCAAAACGTACTAATGAAGAACCTAAAAAACACGTAAAACAAACGCAACAGAAACAGCAACAACAACAATAACACATCGAATTGCGCACGCAAACCCTATAAAAACAAAGTGATGCTTCTTCGTTTTGTTTCCTTTGCGTTCCCCTGTGTAGCGTTCATTTTTATGACACATTTTTGTTTTGTTCTCTGTTCTGCTCTGCTATTTGCACATGAAGTGTAACTTTTTCTTTTGTCGAGGGGGGAGTTTGAACCCTCTTCTGAGAACTGAAAAGACGCATCTTGTTGCTCTCTGATGAGGGAAAGTCTTAACAAACGTGTAACCAGAAATGCGGCAGCGGTGTATTTCAACTGCTGGACGCCCGTTCACCCTGGGCTTCTCATGCAAATTGCGTGTGCTTAACGAGCGAAGTAACATATTTTGATTGCTCGTTAATGGACCGACATGAGTTTACAACAAGTGTCCTAAACTGTATTGACCGTGGTCGCAAAATGCATAGCAACGAGTGAGGCAGTTTTTCGAATTCAAAGATTAATTTGGGGGGAAAAAGTGAAGATATCAGTGTTGTCGACATAATTAATTAATATTAATTAAAAGGACAATTTTGCTTAGTTAATTATTATTATTTATTTATTTATATTTAATCATAAGAAAAGTATTTCTAAGATTAAAGAGATTATAGAGCACTAGCAGCATGGCTATCAGCTCAGTGCCGCTAATATGCTTATTACATGCATTAAAATAATTTATGAGTCCTCCTGTTTCAGTGAACACATAGAAACTCTTTTATTTGTCTTCTTAATGAAAAAGTTATTAAACTTAAGAATCATGAAATGTGTAGAACTAAATGTTGGTTGTTCAATTGTTTTTATTGATTTAAACTGAAACCAATGTCTATTTTTATCTCTATAAAAAAAAACTCAAATGCAAATTGCCCCAAATTAAAAAAAGCGAAAGATGGCCCAAAAAAATCTCTTACAAAATTGGGGAATTTTTACGGGAGGAAAAATACCTCAGAAAATTTGGGGATTTTTTCATAATTTTTAGATAACACTTCATATTTCGGAGCCTTATGGACTGACCAAAATTACAGCATATCCGAAATTTCTTAATTTTTTCAAAGAAGCTACCGACCCGTGTTGCCCTAAAATGCATGGACTCTACTTGTCTTACGATTTAATTTGCATATTAATTAATGTGCCATATGGCAACATTATGCATTTAAGTATTAAATATCCTAGGTTATTTGTCCTTTGGTTTTTTGAATTTCTAATCGTGACATTTGCTGTATATTTAAGGAAAGGAAACAATTCAAACTCGGCCAGTATTGAAAGAAATCAGTGTATTTCTTTCAAAAACAGTTCGAGTTAATTGTCATTTCGATAAATCTGCCAGAGAAACTCAAAGATTATCGTTTCTAATACAATTTTAGTGTGGTCGGCAATGGTATTGTAAGTAGTGTGTGTGTGTGTAACACTCAGCAAAGCCAGGTTCGTATCCTGGTAAGACCATAGAAATGTCTTGTTTCAGCTGCCGTTTCCACCGTATTTACGAAGTCTTATCCCTATGCCATGTCAAGTCTTACTCTAGAAGAGCATTAGGCGAGAGTAGATTCGGGAGAAGTTCCCCGCCTGTTACTTCATATAGTGTTAAGGGCAAAAAGTAAGTGGGATTCAAATCAGAGTCCTCGAAATGGAGTCGCTACATTTACTGCCTGTATCCATAAAACGAATTTGTTCGTTCGTTGCAAATTATCAAAATTGAATGCCCAATAAAACGATTTTTATCAGTGATGAGGGCTTATTCGTGTAGGGTTGTGTTCCACATGTCGGTATCTGAAATATATCTGAAAATCACAATTCAATAATGCCTGAAATCCAATTTATAACGCCTCCAATGTTGACGATTTGTAGCGAACGAACAAATTCGTTTTATGGAAACAGGTAGTTAAACTTTATACCGACAATATCTATTTCACTCACTTACTGTTTCGATTCCAAAACTTTCGATTTCAACAAATCCCACAAGTTAAATGTGGCAAACACTCGTATAATTGGTGAAGTGTGGGTGGGATCAGCCATTGTGTGTATGGCTGAGTCTGTGTGCCGCATTGCCGACAACTTGTAACAATCGTTGCAAAATATTTGCCGCCATATTTTTCGATTTTCTGTTTATATTCTATAAATTGTTGAAGCCAAAACAACCAACCAACTCACCGCCCCCTGTCAACCAGGCGAGGAGGCCAGGGCAGGCTATGGTGGCCCATTTGCAATGACTACGAAATAGATGTGGTAGACACCGTTTGTGTGTCGCCGTCATCGTCTCCTGGTGCTTTCTTCTCCAAGACATAGACAGACGCAGAAACACTCATACATACATCCAAGTATGTGAGTGTATATGTGGGGGGGGGGGGGGGGTTATGTCGGTGGGTGTGTATTTAAGGAATATAGAATTTCTACAAATAAATTGTGTTGCTTGCTGTTGTTGTTGGTGTTGTTGTCGTTGTTACTTTGGCTAAATTTTTCTTTTTGTAGGGCAATGTCAATGTCCTTACACACAGCCATGTGTACGAGAAAATGTTTGGTTCTCTGTGTGTGTAATCGTCTATGGCTAGCTGGGTGTGTGTGTGTGTGCGTGTTGCTTGTGTATTCTGTATGTATGACGTTACAAAACTTCCTAGAGCCTGTTTATATCCTTATTTTCATTCATTCATACAAGCTGTTGTTACTGCCTTTGTTGGTATTAATGTCAGTGTTTGTGTGCGTGTGTGTGTGTGCCTACACTCACACATTCATTTGGGTCGGTGTTTACGATATTTTGGAGTGTTGTTGTTACTTTCAACGTGTGTCTGTGTGTGTGGGTGTGTTGTTTGAAAAATAGGTTCTGTGTCTGGCGTATTCGTAGTCTCCGTGTCGGTGTCTGTGGGCTGGTGCCATGTGCGTGTGTATTCATTGAGGTCGTGCATGTGTGTTTGTCTGAGTGGGTGTTATTATGACGTTTAATGTTGTGCTGATGATGACTTTGAACTTGATACTAAACTTTGAGGCGGAAATAAATACGCTCAGAGATTTGGGAATGAGGACATTCGAGAAATATTTGGGTTAATAAAAGTTCATTGTGCCCATTAACGCAGAAGACACATACTTGCATACGTACTACGCACACACGTGACAGACAAACACGTAGGCTCAGCCGGCAGCCAGACAAATTAAGTAATTTGTAATCTGTTGATGCCTTAGCTTTGGCATGGTTAACTTCGTTATGACTGTTGTCCTTGGGGTGTGTGTGCACGGCCTTGGGAATTGTTTGCCAAAATATTTATGTTTGAATTGTAATTAATGGCAGCTTTGTGTTGTTTTAATGGTCTAACGCCGGTTTGAACACCATTATTGTTTGAGGAGATTCCTTAAGCAATCGTTTGTTTGAAAATTGCCATTGAAGTTTATGAGCGGTAACTTTGGACCTTGAGTTCATATAAGTTACTATGTATGTCAAAGACAGCAACAATCTTTCTTTGGGAATTTCCGATTTTCCGATTTCATGTAAGTCGTTGTTAAACCTATGACATTCCCAATTAATTTATACACTGTTGGACATAAGTATAGGCACATGTTGTGTCGTCAGATAAAAATAATTATTTTTCAGGTTTATAAAAAAAAACAAAGTTTATATTCATATACAGTGTGCTGTCTCCTTGCGGACACTCTTCTTAAGCGGACACCTCTCATAAACCGACACTTTTTTTCAGTACCATTCCGCCTCAGTCCTTGTGTTTGCTTATCTAATAAGCATACACCTCTTATAAGCGGACAAAATTCCCAGACCCTTATTGTGTGCGCTTATGAGAGAGTACACTGTATATGTATTTGTCATAATAATAAGACTATTTGCTACGAAATTTAACTTACATTTTACAATAATTCGTATTACATTAAATTTAATAAAATTTGTAAACAAAAAGGATCAGTTTTATGCTGGAAAAAAATTAAAGGCACACTTCATGTCTCACGCATAGTAAATGGACAATGCAAATAAACTAGTTTTTAGTTGGTAATCCATTCTGTTTTTTGTAACAGTCTTCAATTTTTGTGGCATAGAATGTACAAGTTTTTTGGTGGTGTCTTCTCCAACATTCAGTCATTCTTCCAGTAGCGCGTCTTCTAGGTGCGATATGCTGGAAATCGCGCTCTTTCTATCGAGCTTTTTCCATAGATGCTTGATCGGGTTAAGGTCTGGAGATTTCGGAGGGTGTGACAGGACATGCGCAATGTTATAAGCAAACAACATCTTTACGTCACTCGTCGTGTGTTTCGTGTCATTGTCGTGTTGGAATACGAATGAGTTGGGCCGGTTAATCTTTTCCGCGCTTTTTTAAGGGCGTTCTTAAGAATATTCAGGTATACTGTTTTATCTACAATTCCATCAAAAAATTCACCAACACCGGTGGCAGACAGGCAACCCCACACCATAAGATTTTCTTGCTGCCAATTCTGTGTGATCGAAAAATATTGAACTTGTTTTCATCCGAGAAAAGCACTTGGTCCCAGTAACAACAGGAATGACTTTAAAATTTACAAAAATCACAATTTCACTCCATTTCTACAACTCTATTTAAAAAAACATGTTTGCCTCTACATTTCTTTTCGTTTGCCTTAAAATACAGACATTAATTAATATATTTTTTTTTCTGTCATATTCTGAGACAGCAAACATTTGGTCGGCCTAAGGCCCAACTCTGACTTCCGAAACCAGTCCAAGTACAAACAATAATCCTGTATCCGGCACAACGATAAATTGAAAAACATGTCAATGACGTCGTCTTGAGTTATGTCAATTCTACAACGTTACGAGTCAATGAATAATTCGATGCCACATCTGTTACATCATCGTCTAAGGCAAAGAACAGTCATTAAATAGAAAGTGGTTCAAGTGCATACTTCCTGGGAAATGTACACAGCCTCCCCCCCCCCTCCTCCTCCTCTGCATAAATCATTGACTAGCATCTGCGTCTGCGTGCATGATCATTTTCAAACGAAAGAGCCACTTTTCCCAAGAAGAACTTAGAGGAAATTTGAAACCTTAAGGAAACGCTCGTTTGCGCACTTGGAAACATTTGTTGAATGACATTTAAAACCAACGACAACGACAGGAGATGGGCAGAGACACCCTAAAATGTGACATTTGTCAAATGCCAGAGATGGTAGAAGATGTTTGGTGTTGCAACACATTCGAAACAGTTGTTGGCGTATCGATGGCGCGAAAGAAGAGATGCGACCGTAAAACTGCGTTTTGGGATTCAAATGGATATGTTTCAATGAAAACTGAAACTGGTGTTCTTGGTATTCTTGAGAAATGCACGCACATCAGACACATGTCTTTTATTTTAAATTTAGATCCGCTTTTTGTAAAAGATGATGGCGTGGCATTCAGTCTCTGCCAGACATGCTGTTGGTTGGCAGTCTAAAAATAAATACAATAAATAAGTAAAGTACCTCTACATGTGCCAGTATCCATAAGATCTTCGGGTATTAGTGGTGCAAACACTTTCCGTTCGTGCTTCGTTGGGGTTCTGGAAATATGCATGTCACCCCGGCTGCCGTTTGTTTCTGATCCGCATAGCATTTTTATAACACCCATCTTTTGCACGAACGCTTCCTTTGCCCCCATCGCCCATTTAAGAAGTGTCACCGAGTACTGCAATGTGCCGCCAAAAATAGAGTGCAATCGGCCCGTTTTCTCTGCTTTACATTGGAATCTCAACGTTTTCCTGTCACGGCTGACATGTGCTTGCACAATTAAAATGACAGCCATTTTCAAAATGGCAAAACGCAAATACTCTCTCGTTCCTCTTGCCCGCCTGCAATGCAAATTATTTTACAGAAACAGCACACGCGTGCGCATACACTTGTTTGCCAGAAGGAGGGAACTATTCCAAGGCAATTTCAAGTGAAACATTTCAGGTTCAATATCAAGATGGAAAACCTGCGAAATATGGTGAAAAGTACTGGGGGAAATAAGAAATTCAAAAAAAAAATAATATAAAGTGAGACAAACATGGTTTTGACAAAAGTACAGCAACAAATAAATTGATCTCTTTTGAGATGGTGCATAGAGTGCGAGCTGCTTGATCACAACTAATGATGCCACAACCGGTTGCGATAACCGAAACTCAATTTTACATATAAAGTAAAAGCTCAACATTTGTGATTCTTAAAATTCTTAAGACCCACTTTCAGAAAAATGCATAAAAAGTTTAATGTATGTTATTAAGAGGGGCATATTATTTTTAAAACCTTTTGTAAGTTTTTTAACAACTAAACACAAATTATTTTTTAAAAAAAATTAAAAAATAAAATTCAATTTTAAATATTTTTTTTAAAATAATATTTTTAACATTTAGAATAAGATTGTAGCTTTAATCATTCATACCCATGGTAATGAATATTTTCAAAGATTTATGGCCGTATTCAGAAAAATTTATAACAGCTTTTAAGACAGCTTTATATTATTAACAAAAGTTACTAAAGCTATTATAAATTTTTCTGAATATGGGGGTTAATATTTTACAATGTTAAAAATTATTATTATAATTTTTCTCTAAGAAAGAAAAGAAAAGAAGAAGATGGAAGAACATTAAATTAAAAAAATTGTATGACCTCTTTGTTCGAATACGAATTACCATAAAGAATCATCCAACGATCAAATTTTTGTATGGAAGTTGCAATAAACGAGACTGATGGTTGCGCTTATAGAGAACTAAATGCAACATTTTTGGTGCAGTTTCTATATTAGGTGGTAGCGATGATTGAACTCGCACTGTATCTGTGTGATGATTCGCTTTAACAAGTAATCTGGAAAATTACTTGACTTGAACGTAGTAGAACGTGTGTGGTGTGTGATTTGCTCTGCCATCTCCTCATTCCTTCCCAACTTTGTTTCCATAACAATGCGACAAAAGCAGGATAATTCAAAGTTGTGGTTGATTTACTTTTACGGTATTTTATTTCATCTATAACATAAAGAGTTCATCTTTTTCAATCGCCTAATTTGAAAGCAATTGTCTGCATGGAGTTGTTTTCAAACAACTAATCTATACATATTTCCTATAATAAACTTGTCCACATATTCCCTCACATTCGTCTCCACATCAAATCCTTTCTCTGTGAATGTCTTGACAATTTGTAAATGAAAATCTTTGCAAAGTGTTTACAGCATTTCATCCATAATTCCCTTGTGTTTCAACTCTCTTATAAGCGAACACCTAACGGACTTACAATTTTGTCCGCTTATGAGAGAAGTACACAAGATGGCTGAAGCGGAATGGTACTGAAAAAGTGTCCGCTTAAGAGAGGTGTCCGCAAGGAGAGATTCCACTGTACATATTTCACAAAGAGGTAACTCTGTTTGAAAGAGATAGAGCGGATAAAAACAAAGGACTTGATATGTTAAACTCACCACTCAACTAAATTAACTCACCCTCCAAGGTTGTGAACTTGGCTTGCGTTGAAAACTCCCAATTCACCTCAGACTGTGGTAAAAACTCACCAACATTTGGGCATGAAGTTCTTAAAGTTGCCACGAGAGGACTTAGCGAAGACATGACAATGTATGGCGACATCTGTAATACATCATGAGACAACAACTGTCGGTAAATTAAAACACGAAGGAAACATATGTCGATACTGCAGTGGTTCATTTAGCTGTAGGTAATTTTTTGTTTACCGTCGATAATTGGGTTGTTTTGTCAAATATCACATGCCTGACTCGTTTTCTCACATCAATACCTAGTCTATTTCGATGACTTCGAACCGTAGTTTTGCAGATATCAAAAATGTAACAAGGTAACTATGCTCAGTCGGTTTGAAATTAAAATACAGTGTACTCTCTCCTTGCGGACACCTCTCATAACCGGACACTTTTTTCAGTACCATTCCGCTTCAGTCCTCTTGTGTATTTCTCTCATAAGCGGGCACCTCTCACAACGGACAAAATTCGTAGTCCCTTAGGTGTCCGCTTATGAGAGAGTACTCTGTATACGGCATCATTATCAGTCGGTCTTTCTCAATCTATAATTATGACTGTCGGATTTCAATGTGCCTTCATTTTGAGAACAATTGTAATCTCAATTGATGACACTTTAAAATCTTATCGTCGAGACCAACAGACTGTTTCCATAAATCGAATTTGTTCGTTCGTTACAAATCGTCAATTTTGGAAGCGTTATAAAATTGATGTCAGACATTATTGACATTGTGATGTTCAGATATATTTTAGATATCGACATATGGAACACAATCCCAAACGAAGAAGCTCTCATCACTGATAAAAATCGATCGATCGAACGAACAAATTCGATTTATGGAAACAAACAGTAAAGGTGGGTTTTTTAAAATTAAGAAGATGCTTTGACCTTAAGAATGATACATATATACAATATGTAACAAAACTTGAGAATTGTGTGTGTGCAATTGTCCATTTGAAGTTTAGATATGTTTTTTCACATTGTTTTGTGAGAGAACTGTTCAACCTGTAAATTTACTTAAAAAAGGGTGCCTACTAAGGAAGAAACGCATCCTAGTTTTTATTCGAATACGTTAGTAATTGAATGAGTTATGGAGAAAAAATAATGCTGACTAACAAGAATATTTGAGTTAAATAATCAAACCCTGTTTTACAATCTTTGTTAAATGAAAATGTTAAAGTCTTTACAAAAACAAAATTAAGGTTTTACAAAAACAAAATTAAGTTTTTACAAAAAAAAATACTGAAGTTTATGCAATGAGAAAATTAAGTTTTTACAACAAATTTTAAAATTAATAGACCGTAGTGTTCTCTTGAAGAAATCGGTCAATTCGTTCCAGAACAGCGAAATAAGGTTTTTAAATACAAAAATTCCTAAGCCTAGAAAAAAGCTACTCTTAAATCTTTGTATGTGTAGACAAAGTCATGCGGGTTTGCTGAATTTTTAATGGATAATGAAAAACTTTTATCGACATACCCATGTATGTATGTATAAATTTCCAATATCTGCTGACCGATAACAATAGAACAAATATTGCCGACCTAGTCTTTTAAACGGCTCTGAAGAAAACGATTTATTTCTCGACTTCTAACTAGTGCCTCTATTGTATTATTTCCTTCTAGGTTGCTTATGGACCCGACGGAACACCCGTACGTCCCGATTCGAAGCGAGGTCGCGGAAAAGGAAAAACTGCAGCCGGAAATACAACACCAACAACAGGGGTAAGTTACAATTGATTAATTATGCACACTTCCGTTCGTTAGGCTTATCAAGAAGCTAGCTGGAAGTAGTTTTATTTCATAAATTCTAGTTCACATATTAGACAGCATAAATATCCTGCTTCCCAGTTGCCACCAACCTCTTTCGCCAAGTCTAATGTCGGAATGTCGACTGTCCACCCCCTGTGCCAAGTGCACTGTATACATACAGTCCACCCCCCATCTCCCCACGACACACAATGGAAATGAAGGATATCCATCATAATTCGCTCAACATCCTGGAGAATAATCGATCGTTGCCATTCGTGTATTGTGATGTGGAGGGATTTTTGATGGGTTGTTGCCATTGTCGTTGTCGTGGCAATGAATTTTGCACGAAAACGGAAAATGACATAAACAACGTCACAATAAAAGTAAAACGTTCCACTCACAGACACCGCCAACATCATCATCGTCAGCGCCGTAAAAAATATTACCATAAAAACCATTCATTCATTCGTTCGTTCCTTTATTCATTGATTTGTTTTTGTTTTGTTTTGTTTGGTGTGGTGTGGTTTGGTTACAACGTCGTGTCGTTCTGTTATTGTTGACGTAAATTAGAAGAAAAACGCTTTTCTGCCTCGTTGGCGGAGAATGTCTGGCAAATGTCTAACATCGCCTGTCGTCGTCTGCTGTGTCACAAATTCATCAACGTCATCAGAAAACAAACGCCGGCATGAGAATAAAATAAAAAGCTTCGACACGATACTTGGAACAAAAAAAAAAAATACGTAGTACTACTCTCGCTCGTAATGGCTCTGTATGAGTGGCATGACATAACTACCTATGGCACAAATGTCCGTCGGCCGGTATGTCTGTCTCCATCGATAGATGGAGATGTGAGTACTAGCGATTAGTTTGTCGTTCGTTGCCGGCAAGGAAACTCGCAAATGGAAATTAATGACAACACGAGTTGATGATAAATGAAAATATCAAAGCAACAGCATTGCGTGAGCCGTGATAACTTATTCGCATTTGGCTCTCAGTCCGGCTTTCCCTTTCATTTGGTGTTGGTTTCTTTCTCCATTTTCGGACTGAGCCACAAATGTGGAGTGTGTAGACGGAAGTGGAAGTGGCATGAAGGACATGACATGAAACGGAAGTTGCCTTTTTGTTTGGACCTTAGTAAAAGCAGAGAATTTGTATTCTCAAATTAATGTATCTCGGAAATATTGGGGCATATTTAGGAAAGAAACACTTTTTTAATTTCCCTTTGAAAACCTTTCTATTAATAAAGCAACATGGACATTTGCGACTTTTCAGTAAACTCGAAAATATCGACAATTGTTTTAATGTCGATTTTATACAGATTCTAGTGTTATGCCCGAGGTAAATGCAGATACAGCGAGTTGAACTCACACTTATCCCTTAAATGCATGGTCTCTTCGTCTCTTACGATTTAATTTGCATACAAAATAATGTGCCAATTGCATTTAAAGGTTAAGGGTCTGAATAGATTGAGGTATCCAATGGCGTACAATCGCAGATCTCTCGACATCATCATAACGAACTTTTTACATGTTTGGAGAACGTAGGCAAACCATGTCGCGTCCAGGTGACAGTTGCCAATGTATTCTCACCGTTTTAATACACTGCCAATGAATCCTTGATATTTAAAAATCCTCGTAGAGAAACCACACGAGATTATGGAGAAGACAATTTATTCATCCTCAGCTAGCATCGGGAGTGGCGACATTTTTATCGTAACTTTTGCTGGTAAATCGTTGGCGTTGAGGGGAAGAAATTGAAAAACGGCTCATATTCCGTTCTCTAAGTATACTCTAACAAGAGGTGTTATTTTGAATAACCCGGAATTTCGGTAGCTGTCACTTTTGAAACTTTTATTCTTTATTTTATTTATTTGGGAGAATCCTGTATAATAATTGCATTGTCTTGCATTGGTTTTGCACTTTATTAATTTGTGTTTATGCCTCGGAGAAGTTTCGATATATTAAAATAACGTAACGATTTAACAACAGCTAACGAGCAAACTGAATACGAAATTTATGACACCTGCGGAATTCCATTTAGTTTTTTAGTTGGTGGTTTACTATCTAAAAAACAGTACCGGTGTGAACATTTAAAAACAGTATTTTTATGAGCAGGATCAGGGAAAAAGTTTCAGTTTGGTTTGTATAAAGTATGACCAAGCCAGTATCTTCCTGCTCAAGTTATTGCTGCCATCCAAATGGTGCCGAGTCGCATCCTTCTGATGCATTGCCTACGATTTGTCTACCACCCCTTCGTTGTAATTTTGCATAGAAATTGTATGTTGCCCACTGACAGCCGTATAAAATGCAATGCCATCATTCCATAGTGAATGCCAAGCAAAAGCAACCATCCCCTCCCCCCTTTAGCTGTCACATCATTCTAATCAATCAATCGTCCGTACGCATGCAGGTATGACAAGCCCGTGGCCAGTGGCCGGTGACCAGCACATGACGAACAATGTTTTCTTTTCTCAATGCTCTCATTAAATTGTCCGAATATGGTATTTAATGACAACCACTTGTTGGGCATTTAATGTTTTAATAATAGACAGCACCATAACAATGGCGTGGTGCCTCCTCCCGTGGCATGCCACAACCACTCACTCCATCATACATAATGATGACACCAAATGTACAACGAACCAACAGCGTGATGATGGGTTGCCGTGCCGTGCCGTGTCATGACAAACCGCCGCCAAACTAAAAAGTCATTCAAATGATTATGTTCATACACATGTGTGTGTACATAATAAAAATCATACATACACACATGCATATGTATGTCCCAGTGTGTGTGTGTGTGCGATGTACCCCATCACCATCGCACATATAAATACAACACATTAAAAATGACTTAAATGACCGCAGACAGTTCGAGGAGGCATAGTGAGCTGAAAAAACAACAACAACAACAACAAAAATCGGAAACCAGCAGACATGCCAGACCGACTGGCGCCAATGATGACGGGTTAGTTAGTGAATTAGTTGGCCGCTTACCGGCAGATCAACCGAGCGAGCCACCGGTAAGCTGATGACGGCCTTTAAACGCAAACGGCAAACGTCACACATGTAGTCTGACACACGGACATACTACTCTACATCTCCATCCCATCTGCGGAGTATGTGTCGACCGGTGTGTAGTAATGGAACGTACGAAACGAACCGTTGGATATGGCATTTACACGAAATACACGAATTTCCGTGGCCAACATGCCGGGTGCGTCCGACGTCCCATTTCCAAGCACACCGTTTGGCCTGCATGTCTGTGGTGTCGGCTGCGAGATCTTTCTCGGAGTGCGGTGGTCTGTCTTCTGTCTGGTAGCCGGCAATGATTGAGGACTTTCTTGGCGTGCGTACTCGTATGCATGATTGTTATACGAGGTATAAATTGTTTTGTTTGTCAGATATTATAACGTCACCAGACTTTGAACATTCCCCAGCGGCATTTAGCCCATGTTCGTGTTAATATCACAGACAACGTTCAAGACATTGCGGTTAGCTGCTGTTTCGCATGCCGCACCGAGAACGGTACGAGAGACATGCTGGCTGGCAGACAGACAGATAAAACTACGAGGGTAGATTACGGAGTGCTCAACTTGAGCCGTCCGTGTGACGGGTGTTTTTCGGGCAGCGGCTCATCTTTGGACTCCATTAAACGCCTGCGGTCGGCTGAGGGAGAGCAGCCAGAAGGATTGTATTTGCACTGTACAAAATCCCTGTTGGGGATTCATTTAAAGCATCATGGGACAGCGGCTCATCTCCGGACTCCATTAAACGCC
This sequence comes from Hydrotaea cyrtoneurina, assembly GCA_958296145.1. Classification (NCBI taxonomy): domain Eukaryota; kingdom Metazoa; phylum Arthropoda; class Insecta; order Diptera; family Muscidae; genus Hydrotaea; species Hydrotaea cyrtoneurina. The sequence goes on along the minus strand of OY282515.1, from coordinate 54,237,794 downwards.
TGCGGTCGGCAGAGGGAGAGCAGCCAGAAGGATTGTATTTGCACTGTACAAAATCCCTGTTGGGGATTCATTTAAAGCGGCCTGTTGTAAAAAGGGGGACTACAATAACTCGTACTTCCAAAAGTCGAATTTACTTCAAGTCGAAGCCCTTTAAGTACCAGTTAAGGAGACAAATTCCCTTAAGCAATTTTGTAAGTAATTCCAGAACTCACAGTCTCCGTAAGACGAACTTTTCTCAAGGAAGTTTGACTGTATTTGAATTGTGTTCGATTTCTGATTGATTTTTTACTCGTTTTCACCGGTTCTCTAGAGGACCATTTAGACTCATATATGTTTCTAAGCCTTAACTGAAGGAGTGGAATAACTCATTTTTAGGGGTGTCAGACGAAGAGAATTGATCCAATTCTAATCAATGAATTTCAGGCAATGGTTGGTATTGTCGACTCGGCCAACCTCCAATCCACTCTCGTGCTCATACATATATGTACGATACGCATACACAAACAGTCAATGCTAAAAGACAGCAAGTGCTTTGTTGTTTGATTATTGGCCTTTATATGAAACCGACATCTTTACACTCATCACCATTACCGCCACCATCACCATCATCATCGTCAGCGCCCTGGTCGACATCATTAGCCATGCGCCACCACTAACACCATCACCATCACCATTGGAATGGACTCATGCAAGGAGGTTCCTTTGTGTGCTGCAAGTGATTTTTCAAGCAGTCGAAAAGCGCCAGCCAGCTCTGCTTAAGCTAATCCATAATGCCGGGCCTGGCATGAGTTAGTATCCACTCGCTCATACGTCCGTCTGGCTGTCTCTCTGTCTGTGTACGATACGTACGACGGTACTCATGCAACACCATAGTTGCGTTGGCACGTATCCACAGTAAAAAAAAAAGAAAGAAAGAAAGAAAACGGCACAGAAGTGGAGAGATTCAAAATCTTGGTCACACACAATAAACAGTTGGGGGATATGTTGTACACATGATTACGATAACCAGCAGTAGCAGGAACGCCGAACATTGGTTAAGGCCACCACCAATGCCAGACGACAAACCCGCACACGGAATGGATGAATGGAACGAACGGTTGGTCGGTCGGTCGGTCCCTCGAATGGAGGACGGACAGGCAGATTGGCTCAGCTCTCTCTCACACTCGTCACAATGATGATGTCGTCTTGTTACTCGTACATTACGTTTTTGTCTGTCGTGGTCGTTCTTTGTTGTTGCAATAAGTAGTAGCAATTGCTTGTCTCACGTGCCCAGCCATTTAAACATTCATCCATCCAAGCGTTCGTTCGGTGGCTGCTACTGTTCCTCGTTCCACACCACACCACACCACGCTGGAGGAGTTCGCAGTTCTTTGTGAAAGAGAGTGGAGTGCTGTGCGCCAGAAGGCTCTTACTGTGTTGTTGGTTGGCTATGTGACGTTTTTTTTCATATATTATTTTTCTGCTTTTCCTGTGGACGTTTCAAAGCAACTGCATATGGAGAAGACCGTCGTAATCACATGACCGGGATTTCCAACAGCGCTGATGGTTGGCTAAGTGTTGTCGAGAGGAGGGAAGAACAGTAGCGTCAAAGACATCAGCCAGCCGCACGTGATATGTTGGGCTAATAAGGCAAAGATTACAGCATAAAGCAGTGATCCCTTTTTTCCTCGTTCCCATCGTCGGTATTAACTTACATTCCGCCATTCATGCCAGTCGCTCTTGGCCAGCCAGACAAGCGGTCTACTTATTCGCCGCAACAACATACACAACAAGAAGATGAAAGGGGGCAAACTATGCTTAAGTAGGTATTTGTCTGTCAAGTATTCAATGCAGACGTCATATGCCACACCGCTTGTGATGATTGCAGCCGACTGTGATCCGGCAGACTTCCTGCTTCTCTGGGAGTTTTATAAAGAACTTTTTGTTCTTCCGCAGCGCTTGAAAGTCATTACCACCAACACTGCTGGAGCTGGCTGTCTGGTCGTATCTTTTTATATCGTCATCCATTGACATTGACCTGTTGTTGGTTGCGTACGCTGCTCCTCGTGGCTTTCACTGCTGATGACATTGGGCAACGTGCAACGTTGTTCTTTACGACTTCCCTTTGTTGTTGGTCTTCTTTATTTTCTGTTTAACTGCCATCCCGTCAAGGACGATGTCGTGTAGTTGTTTGCCGAGCAGCTACCGCTGTTTTCGCCTTTAGGCGGACCGACAGCCAAACGGACGTAAGGACACCGACGTTTGAACACAGCGGTAGTAAAAGTTATTTCTTTTTTTTTTTTATACAAGTACGACTATGAATATGTTTTCATAATTTTATCGAGATGTTCACATGTACGAGGGATGACTGTGACGATGGTGACGGCTCAACTGCTGGCAATGTATGTTTGTTCATACGCGTACGTGAGGCTTTTCGCAGGCGAGGGGAAAATAATATTGTTGTGCCGGATGAAGAGATTCCCCGACGCACATTTGATGGGTTATAAAATTATACAAATGATTACACTTGTTGCTTTGGGATTTTTTTTTTTTTTTTGAATGGGTGTTGTTTATTCAACGAAAAGCTGCGACAATACCCATATGTGTGTGGATGTTATGGCAAATATTTCCCGTCTTACCCGTACGCAATTCCAAATGGTAGAACTTGTGAGTGGTCGCGGTGTGATAGGCAGATTGTGTAACAGGCAGTGTCAAATGAAGGAACGCTTTATTCACAAAAACCGTATCCAGTATTCGAATCATTCAGATATCAGTAACCATTTAGAGTGGGATGCGTGAGCAGCATGAGATCGTGAATGATCGACCAAAATATAAAGCGATTGTCTCAAAAATAAACATCCCATGTAATTATAGCGCAAAGAATTCTATAGATATTTTAATGGTATCTGTTCACAAGATATCCGTAGTCTGGACCATGACCTTAGAACATTTTGTCGGAATAAACGGCTATCCAGGGTCTCTCATCCGTTCATTGTCAAATTCCCGGTTGACCGGATGTTGCGCTATAGAGAGAAGTCGTTCTTCAGCCGGACTGTTCGTTTGTGGAATAATCTTCCTGCAAGTGTTCTTCCTGCCTGCTATGACATTATCAAATTCAAGGCCAACATCAGCAGACACTACTCTCTCTTTCCCCCCTCCAATAACCTTCCTTCCTATCGCTAACACAGTGCATTGCATTTGTAGGGGGCATCCCCTGAGTGTTAGTCAATTCAAAAAAAAAAGAAAAGACTATGATTCGAAGTACAGAAAATATGGGTTTCTGATCAACAAATTCCGCCTGGAGACAGGAAATGTTTTCTCCCAAGGATACCTCACACTATCATGTGTAAGTTTGTCCTTGTAGTCATTTTCAGCTCAGAACTTTCGATTTGTCTCGTAAATTCCCCGTCTAGTTTTTGTCAAATTCTCACGCAACACTGCTCGTCGTAATTTGAATCGACAATTCGATTCACAACAATGCGTTGGTATTATTTCGCTGGCTTGAAAAACTTTTTCCCAAATGCACCTGAACTAAAAAAAAAAGCAAAAAGTGAAAACTCATATTGCGCCAAGGAACAATGGCATAATTTCCAACTCGATGATTACTTTTTCGCGAGTAATCACAATGCGTTGTTCGCCAATTTCGGGGACGTGAAGTTTAGACGGAATAAAAGAAAGAAGATGGGGGGGGGGGGGGGGAATGTAGACATGAGTGTAAATGGTATTGTGTCACCTAGACAGCAACAATCAGAAGAATCTGATTTGGTATTTGGAAAGGAGTGCATGCATGACGCGCAACATGCAACATGTTGTTGGCGGCACGAGTTAAAAAAGTAAATAAAAATGATGGTGATTGTTGTTCCATCTCCGGTTTACTGCGTGTTGTTGACTGGAGAATCACTTTGGGTCGTTGCCATTCATCGGATTTTCATTTTTTTTTGTTTTTTTTTGCATAGAAACAGAACCGCAGCTAAGCTGTACTACCAACAACGCAGAGTTGCAGGGAGCTGGGAATTGTAACTGTCTCCGGCTGTCTGTCTTTCTGTCTGCCTGATTGTTTTGTCTCTTCTTTTGGCTGCTTCAACGAGCTGCGCTGTATTGGCTCATCGGCCTGCTTGCCTGCATTGGTGGCGCAGCAGACCGACCTGTGGTGGAACCAACAAAAAAAATGAATAGTGAACGTGTTTTTTGTATGTTGTCTATGACGATGATTATGGTATAGTTCTCACCATGTTCCATCCATTCATTCCATTTAATAGGGGACATGCATACGTACTTAGATGTGTGTGCCTTGGCATTCCATACGTCTGTCTGTCTGTCTGTCTATCCGTGCGTCCGTCCATGGTGTTGTAGTCGTCGTTCGTTTGTTAGTCTGTGATTTTAGTTGTTGTTTTTTTCCTGTGCTGCATTCAATACAAACTTTTTAGACAACAACAATTGGCCACACGAAGCATCATGCACTTGCTGAAATAACTTTGCAAAGATTTTTTTCAGTTTTCAGCTGGTTGTTTTGGCTTTTAAATGGTGGCACGCCGCCGTCCTTTGGTGGCCCAATGCCGGCACCGGCTACATGGAATGCATGGAACGGCAGCGGTTTGTAACTTTGGCATGACATTGAATGTCGGTCTGGATACTGTGTCGCGTATTCAATTCAATTCACTTCACTGCCGTTTGAGTTGGCTGACACACTTTATTGCAATTGGTCCTATCTCTCTCTCTCTCTCTGTGTGTGTGTGTATCGCACTCTGCACTCTCTCTTCTAACTGCTTTGGTTGGTTGGTTGGAAAGTTCCGAACAGCACTAGCACCAGCACCGAGTCCAACGGACAAAAAAAGAGGAGCATCAGATTTTGGCACATGAACAACGCTTTGGCTTCCCCGAGTGTTCCTTGCAGTGTGTTCTGTACTTTTTTTTTTGTCGGTGACTGTCTCGTACGAACATTTGAATCGTCGTCCCCTTGGATGCAGTTGGTTTTGAAGCTAAAGCTGTGTGTGTTTTTTTTTTCTGTTTGTTGGTGCCACGAATTCTCGGGTTGTTTTTTCTGCATCCAGGCCAGAGTGAAACTGAATAAAGATTCCAAACACTTCCATGGAGTGTATAGTGAATGTTGGTTCGTGTACAATCATGGATATCTGCATTTCGCCATTACGGCAGTGTGGTGGTATCAGTGAATCTGTTTGGTTTGGTTCGCCTGCCTGTCCGTCCGTCCGTCCGTCCGCATGTTACTCCGTTGGATGATATGCGGCCTGGCCTGGTTATTGTGAAAGTGAAGTTTCCACTTGATCTACATTTTCATGGCGAATGTAAGGTCGCTCTATCTGTCCGTCCGCCGTCGGTGGTGGCACTAGATGGTGTTGGCATGTTGTTGTTGTTGTTATTGTATGCATCAGACACATTGACACAGTTTCCAGACGCTTTTTTTTTGTATACGTATGCATAAATTCTAATAGACTGTTGCCCCGTCTACTGTCATGCACTCACAACTGGCAACATCCGTGTGGCAGGCTGGGAATTGTTGTTGTTCTGCCAGTTTGTTTTTTTGTCAGTTACGCCATGTGAAGGTCGTCGGACCCCTAAAAAAACGAAGCCCTCAGTCCGATGTGGAGTTGGGCCGAAAGGGTGTGCTATTGGTGTGTGCTTTAAAATATATACAACCTGCTGCCGGACATGCGTGCATGTGAATCGGTTTCGGCTTGACACTCCATTTGTCATCATCTGGCCCAAGTGAGCGGCAACCAATTACACGTTGTCAGCGCAGTATCTGCAGCCTTGGGCTGTTTTAACACAATTTTAATGAGCCGTTTTTAAAAACATTGACCATTGAGGGCACTGGATTGCCTTTAAGGTGATTAAACGTGTGACTTTTGCCTAAAGCCATTAATTCGATATAACGACAATTATTTAAATTATTTGGAGAAAATGCCACTGGTGACGGCCAATCAATTTAAAGCCGAAAACAGAGAAAAGCGAGAAAATGTTGATAGCAACCATTAAGTTGTATTCCCTGAAAACAATTGCTAAGAACGCTTCCAAGGTTAACATTCTGCCACCCCATCAAAGTTAAATAGTACGATAGAAGGACATTGACCTCTAAAGAATATTTCATAAATTTCCTCAAACAAACGAAGAAAAAGCTAAGACAGATGGAATTCTCAGGACGACCTGTTGCACCAAACAACAGACGTAACCTACGTCATTACATGCAGAAGACCAAACGAAAACATAAGAAGGCCCAAGAAAAGAAGACCAGAAAAAAAGGTCAAACTTTACACAACAGTCAGATGGCAGAAAGGACGACTACGAACAATAAAGGATCACATTGATTTCTAAGGAAATCCTCCGGCACCCACTCTACCGCACACCAACGCTGAAGCAATCACTTCAGACAGCTGGCAGACGGAACAACGGCCGAGAGAAGTAAACTAAAGAAAACAAAACAACGATGTTGGATTCTCAAGGAAAAAGATGAATATAATATTAGAAGGACTTTGTTGAGCAACAGTTGTGGGGAAACCCTCACAAAAAAGGCAAGGGACCACCTCATAGCCAGAGGGGGATTACCATACAAATTGACTGAAGTTTTTTAAGGGAAAAAATTATACGCAAAATTCACTTGTCCTTTCCTTCCCCCTGCTCTGTGCCAGCCTAACTAAATAATAAGGGTTAAGGAAACTAAACAGTTTTTTTTTGTGTGTGTTGTGCTCACCGCAGAACAGAAACCAAAGGCAACACTTCGAAAAAGGGTCAACTGCCTGAGCATATCAACCGACAGGGGAGGGGAATAACAAACAAACATTATGAAAAAGAAAAGGAATTGTGAAATGGAGTGAATGTTCGCCAAACCAACCACCACTCACCAAAGACCGCATAATGAATGAACGAATGGATGAGAGAATGGCCAAACATTGCATTACGTCAGAGTGATGATTGGAAGGATCTGAAGCCCTGACCTTGACAAAAGTATCTTTTTTCAACAGTTTGTTTTTTTCTTGCGTACGTTTGCCTCAAAAACAGCAAAAAAAAAGGGTCATATTTTTTCTCATTTGTTTTGAGGCAAAGATGAAAAAAAAACCGAACAGCACAAAGAGGAAGTTAATAAGGGTCGTTTGCTGACTTTCAAGGTCGCACGGGCGGCGGCAAATGACAAGTGGCAAGCCAAGGCACGAACATAAAAAAACACATGTAATTTAATAACCCGGAAGTATGGAAATCATGACCTTAACCCAGAACTTGAAATGTCAAAACAACCTTGGCACACACAACATGGCCAAAGACAATGGGCCTAATATTATACACACACACACACACACAGATAAACTCACAATGACACTTGGCAAAAAGAGAGAAAAAAATAAATGGATACAAATGTTACTACGCTATCAAGGCCCAGCCTATCCACATGTTGCCGTTGCTGCTGGCGGCAACAAACAACTCAACTGTCAATGACAATTGATACGATGGTTCGGGCATGTGTATATATGAGCGTGTGTGTTTGTTGCTTGGGTTACACACAACACACATGAGCAAATGTAGCAAATCTGTCTTGTACTTTGTCTGCAGACATACAGACAGACAAACGCGTACTCGTATCAGACAATTTGGCAGACGGGCCGGCCCAGATAGACTCATGCAACAACCTCACCTCACAACACAACACCACACAACACAACACCAAACAGTCTGCCACCAGCCAGTGTATGTCTGTCTAATGGAATCAACAAAAAGGGGCTCGGCTAGCACAAACACACACACATACATGCTACGAAATATGTCAAACGTGCATGGTGTCCCCGAAGTCATCTACCCCTCTCGCGAAATGGCTCCAACGCCTTAGGTGTAATTCGATGACAGCTTAAGCCAACAACCAACAGAGCAGGCACCAGGAGACCGTCACAATAGCCCCGCAATACACGCAGCGGATACAAATCAACAAATACGCACTGAGCTTATTTTTGGCGTGTTTTATTATGAATTGCAGCAAATGAACGAAAAGCAAACGGCCTTCAACGGGGCATAATTTGTACAATAACCGTTCGCGCTCATTTCCAGCAACACCACCAGCCACGACTGTGCAGAGTCGACAGACCGATAGACAAAATAGACAAACGCGGCCTAATGGCCAACGGTAACAATTTCGTTTTGGTGCCTGTGATTGCTTTTCAATGTGAACGTTACGTATTGAACACTACTGCAAATTAGCTGGCATAGAGACGAACAGACCGACCTACTGGCTGACTTGTGGCCTACTACTCTTGGCGAGGCCTGCTAACTATTTTTGTTGTTGCTGTGGTTTTAATGTGCGCTTCAATGTGCGTGAAATTAACGTGACCGCTCAAGCACACGCACATAGTTCTTGTTTTTGTTGTTGTTATTTTTGTCGTCATACGTACGATATTTTACGCACGTTACGTGTTTTTTCTGCCCCAAGTCAATGAACTGACTTGAAACTCGGTGCGTTACCACCGCATGAGTCTTCATGACTGCTTTGGGCATTCCCACGGTCAGCACACACACACACACACATTGTTCAAACGAAGCCATTGGACGTAGTTGGATTGTCTAGTCTTTGTTTTTATCTTTGCGATACCATGGAGGATTCGAATCTCTAATGAGGCATGCACAGATATTTTTGAGCATGTAATCGTACTCAAACTGTTTGGGGGTCACGACATTAACATATAATCTGAATTTATAGAAATTTTTAATGATTGTAGTATTTATTTGCAATTTGGATGGTAAAGTTATTAGAAGTTATGCTTTCAGTGGTGGTCTAACGTATTGACCATTAATATAACTCATACGCCAAGGTGATCTCAAAATGTTTTCCTTAACATACATCGCCTGAAAGAGGTGCAAATGGATTAGAAACCAGGGTTGCAAACCGTTCCAAAAAACGGGTTGGTTCGGTTCAATGGTTCGAACCACATGGAGGAAACTTGAACCGGTTCGAGAACCGGTTCATAGGTAGCTCTGAACCACCGGTTCGGTTCGGTTCAAGTGGTTCATTTTTTTACTTACTGCGTCTGCATGAAGGGAATAAGAGAATTTTTTTGTAAAAATAAGAAATTTTTTCACAATAAGTAAACAAGTTTAAAATAAGGCAAGATGTTGCTGTTTAGGTGCAGTCCTAAAACAGTGTATGGATTCACACTATTGATTTTTGACATGAACTATAATTTTTTTTCACAAAAGGGTTTGTAGCGAATTTTTATTATACAATGAACCGAACCGAACCATTTTTTTTTGCGGTTTTCGGTGCGGTTCTAACAAAATGAAAAAAAATCCGTTCGGTTCATGGTTCGGTTCAAAATCGAAAAAATCGCGGTGGTTCGGTTCAGAACCCGTTTGCAACCCTGTTAGAAACGTATTCTCATCATAAAAAGCTTGTCACGTTGCGAAATTTTCGTTTGATAGCCTTTGAGATACCAATTGATTCCAGTGTTCTCAACAATATTGAAACCTGTACATGCACTGTACTTCGCTTAAACCGAAATCCGCTTTATTGAAAAATCGTTTATGTGGAACACAATTTTTAGAAAAATATGATGAATGTAAAACAAATAATCTCAACAAATTATGTATCGACAACATTTAAGACAACAACTCACTTAATTGTCCCAAGTCCTTGTTATTGATAATCCCGAATAATGAAAAAAATTTAGTAATTTTTTTTATTTCCGCTTAACCGAATACGACTGTAAGTCTATATAGAATTTTATGTTGGTTTTTATTAATTTTTTTCAATTCGAGAATCTCTCTGTATCCGTTTATCTTCTCTCGGTTATTATTATACACATAAAGAGCGTAGTGGCTAAACAAAAATACGAAAACTGCTGCAAATACAGACTTATTCGCACTCAAATGTTGTACTTTGTTAAATTTAATAAGTTTGTGGTGTGTCTTTTTCTTCTCAAACACTTTATTGCTTCTGTCCAAATACCTAAAATAGTAATAGCAAATGCAGCCAAATAAGCTTTGTTTACAAACGAATAATCTTTACTTGTTGCAAAATCCTAACAAGCGTTTTATTTGTGGGCAAACATTTGAAAAAAAGAGCATGTACTCTGTGTAATTATCTCAATGAATTTGTGTCTGGAGTCTGCATTTCTAAATAATTTTGTTCACTCTCATTATTACAGAGTTTCGTTAAATTCGAATTGAGCTAAATCGGCCAAGAGGAAAATTATGCAGGAACCATTTATAGACCTTTAATCAGAGCCATGTCATTCCTTCGCATGGAGAAACGCGAATGAGATTGTCATAAACAGTTATCGCGATGTCTTTAAAGCTCTCCAACTTGACTCACTCCTTACCTGTATAAGTTGGCATTAAAAGTGTGTAAACCTATTTGCATTTGGTGCTTCAACGTCGGTAAGGGTCGGCTAAGAATGAGATGGGGTGGATTTTGGGGCTAAAGCCAAAAATGTTTTAATACACTTAAGACCTGTATATTCGGTGTATTAAGATGCAGAAGGCTACCGGACAAAAGCTGAACTGAAAACTGAAGTTGTAGTTTTTGTGTCACATCTCCAACATTTTTGGTGTGTCCGGAATTTCGTATGATTTACCGGAAACAAACTGTACTATTTCATATCGATTGATTTTGAAAATGCCCAGTTAATTCCCAAACAGTAGTGAGACTCTAGAAAACCCATACAAGTGTTCTGCTGTCTGATGCCACAACACAATTCATTGGAATTCTTAATTAAAAATCATTTATTATCGTATGAGTTTCTCTTTTTGCATCCGACAAAGTTTAATTAATTTTTCTTTTGGGGAGAGAAGTAGGAATCCGAAAAAACAATAGCAATAACAACAACGGCAACAGCAAAACCCGACTAATTTATAAAAATCATTTTAAAGCTTAAATTCCTTACAACAAATGAATGCCATTAATCACAGTTTTACAGTGAAATCCAAAGCTATAAAAATAACAACAGCAGCTACAAATACAAGAGCTTTAAATGCTCACAGAGAAAAGGAAAAGGAACACCAACACACACACACAGATATACATTCAAGTGAATGTATGCTGGGGCAGGGAGATTGTGTATCCAAAAGATAGATGAGTCTCTCTCATATGGCAAAGTATTATTCATAAATAATTGCTTGTACTTGACATGTTCGTCACTATGGAGAAATAAAACACAACTGCACACACACGAAGATAAACTCACCGACGTGTATGTGTGTGTATGTGGTCGGGACGGACATGTATATATGGTTCTGAGTGTGATAAATAATATTCTGGCAGAAGGGTTGAATCATGAATGCCAACCACCGAACTTCCAACCGAGTGTGTCTAAAACAGACAGACCGACCGACCGCCTAGCCAACCGTAGTCTGGCAGGGCAAGGCTAGCTAGAACCGAACGGACAAGTGTGAGTTACGTAAATAATTGTCGTTGTTGTTGTCTCTGTAAACGTCTGTGGTTGTTGTGTGTCTGAATTCGCCTATGAAACGAAAGTTTCAGCTTCCGTTTCCGACGATGCCACTCGTTGGTTGGCTTAAAAGGCTTTTTCTTTATTTTTAATTGAACTGTTTGTAGGTCTTTGCTAATTACCCCTCTTTGATTATTCAAAAAATTTCTGGAATTTATTGTTATTGTTTTTTTTTTTAAATATTTTCATTTGAAACTTGATTAGTTGAGAAGTTTAAAGGGAAAATGTATGAATTAAAAAAAAAAAAAAAAAAAAACAGCAGTGGCAAGAAGGAAAAACAATAAAAAAGACATTGAACTTTTGGAATTGAAATGAAAACCTGCAAAATTCCCATTTCGTATGAGAAAAACAACCCTCCAAGGACTCATCGTAAAAACATTTTTAATTTAACGAAAAAAAAAAGAAAAACAATAAAAGAGAATACACAAACAAAGACTTGCATACATTAGAGAGGGTCAATGTGTATGGGCGATAGAAAGAAAACACATTCTAGTTGGATTTTAATAAAAAGAACACTCAGAAAAATGTCCACACCTTGATTGTGTTCCTCGGAAACTGCAAATGATTTTAAGGCCCAACACATTTTTCAAAATTCTCGAGCTGAATTGGATCTGCGATAAGTTTTTCTTAGGCAAGAAGTAGACATTATGAACATCTATAGAAATTATGGGAAGTGACTTTTGTTTTTCATATTTTCCAATCTGTCTGTTTGGGCGTTTTTTCAGTAATCAATTCTGACTAACTGGAATTAGCACGTGTTGTAAAATATTCCCAAAAGGATGTCCAAAATCTGATCCATAACCGACAATTATAGAGAATTGGCTCGGATTCGTTTCACTGTATGTCGACGAAAGTTGTCGAGAGTTCGTTATTGTTTGAAGAACTTCGGTCAGAATGAGTTCCCGCAAGCCGAAACATTATCATCGAAACCGAATCGACCCACTCTAAAATACATATACATGTAGTGGTATACATACACATTCACACCGAATTCGCTTTTGCGAAATGGAAGTTTTCGTAACGTTTTCCTTTCCAAAAACCATCCAACCACCACCCATCTGCCCACCCGCCCACACTAGAGATGGTGGCTGAAGAACGTTTAATTTACTTCCTCACATACATTTCCAAACATGCCCTGAAGGAAAGTAGGCGTCATGTGTCTCCATGTCACCATTTTCGTCGACTATTTTGTTGACTTTTGGTGACATTGTCAACGAATCGTCTACATTTGTTTTTTTTGTCATTGATGTGTAGAAAAATTTTGGACAGCTGCTTCTTTTTGATTATTTTATTCTTTAGTTTTGTTTTCCAGAAATAACACGTGCATGCACGCAAAATTAAAATTGTTTTATTAAAAGGTACAGAAAAGTGTATAAAATGAGCAAAAGACATTATAAAAGACTAGTAAAAAAACAGTCAATTTTGTATAAAAATATATATAAATTAAAAGAAGGAAACAGTGAAAGTGAAAGTGATTTATTGGAGCCTATTCAATATTTTGCGGAGTCTGCTGAAGATGGCGGGCAGTCTCTTGAAGATTTGGCTACTCCAAAACATAATTTGTGCGACAAATTAAAGAAGTGGTATATTGAAACAGCACCTTCCAGAAAATGTTTGGAGAAACTGCTGGCTATACTACAGGAGGAAGGCTTGGATGTTCCACTTTCAGCAGCAGCATTGTTGGGCAAAAAACATGAAGTTGCAATAAAAAAAGTTTTCCCTGGAAGTTATTGCCACATAGGAATTGGAACTCAGCTACGAAAATTTGGAGACATCTTAAAAAACTATGACAAAATTGAACTAGATATAAACATTGACGGAATACCATTATTTAAAAGTTCTCGAATTCAGTTGTGGCCAATTCTTTTGAAGATAGTCAATGTAAAAGAGAAAGTGAAACCTTTCCCTGTAGGAATATATGTAGGGCATACCAAGCCATCTTGTGTTAAAAAAAACTGAAAGGTTTAGCCAGCCTTGAAAAAAATGAGCTTTAATTTTATTCCAAGAAATGTGTAAAACATTTAAAACTTTCAAGTTATTACAAGGTTGTGAAAATAATATAAAAAAATTAATTTAATTTAAATCTTAGACACAAAAAGACTGGAAAGTACCTTTTTTATTAAATCATATAATATCATATCATATAATCATTATTTTAATAAATCTTATAATTTTAATAAAACAAACTCATCTGATTTTAATTATACTCCTCCCAATAGTATTTCCGAAAGTGTAGACAATATTTATGCAAATGTACTACTGAATCACTGGTTCCAACGTCTCCAAAAATGTAGACAACAATTACTAGAATGTACTACTGAATCACTGGTTCCAACGTCTCCAAAAATGTAGACAACAATTACTAGAATGTACTACTGAATCACTGGTTCTAATGTCTCCATGTGGTACCATTAGAACCACCTAGTCAATAGTTCTTATGTCACTAGTGGATTCTCAATGACATACACATGGTGAATGTCAACAGTATAGAGCATTGTCTGGGATATGAACGGTCAGTAGTACTGGTGACAAAGTCAATAGTGAATCAGTACTTTTTCGCTAAAGACATTTCCTACAGGGTGTATACATACATACATATATAGACAAAGCGAATGTACGTGTGTATGGGTGTGTTCGTATGAACGTGTACATACATAAAATATATGAAATGTACACCAACACATGTTCACTTACATTACACTGCACAGTGGTCGTAGACGTATGCACGAAGGAACAGACGGGAAACTCCACTCAAATATGGCGACCACATTCGCAAAGTCGCCAGCATTAATATGAAAAGTGGTTTTGATGTTCTTGCCAGGATATGAAACTGCGATATCACAGGACATGAAACCGCAAACTGTGCTATACGATCAGAGAAAGATTTTCTTTTAGCCTAACTTTTATTTTCAGATACACAGCAGTTAGAGGTATTTCCAACTGTAGCCAAAATTGCCACAATATTTTCTAACTCATTAACTTCAATAGAACTACTCTCGCAATTAGTTTCACCTAATTGACTGTTAATTTTGTTAGACCCACTAGTAGGATCAGTATGTATGTATTAGTTAAACATCGGAAAATCTCAAGATGAAAGGCTGCTGCTTACTGTGAATCACATTATTGCCGTGGTGTGTTAGAAGGTCCTGGAATACTCCTGAAAATCAAACTAATATAATCCATCAAGCACTGATACACACCGGTGCTAGACAGAGTTTTCTGATGTCAAACTGATTCCCTACATCCTCCTCTGTGCTGGAACTTTCTCACCATCTACGGGAAAAAAAACATGGAACACTGTGTGCTGATCTGCAAGCTCAGCCATTTGGAATGGCAGTTTCGGCGGAAAATGTTTTAAATGTATTAATGCCAACGCAAATATGAAGGAAAATGGAATGAAAATGAATTTAAGAATTTGCGTTTTTCACAAATAATTTCTTAATAATTTCATTTTCATTCTGTTTGATGAAAATTCAACAGAACATGTATTGAAGAATTCTGAGTATAGTAAAGGAATCTTCAATATTTTCAGTTTATTTTGTTGGTGACTTTAATGGAGTCACTCACGTGTACACACACACACACACATGTGCATTTTTACATTAAATATTCGTTTGTATGTATGCGTGTACTGATTATATTCATTTTATTTTTTCGAGTAAATGCTTCCAAATGACATGTTTCGAAAGTTCGCTTTTTTCCTGTCTTCGTTGGCGGAGCTGGCGGTGGCAAGGAGATGGAGGTCTAAATTTATGTTCATTTTAAATTGAATTTAAAATTTATAGCCGTTGTAATTTGTGGCTGTATTTATGCACTGTGAGTGAGAGTATAGGTATACCGCTCTCTCTCTCGCTCTCTCTCCCACTTTTCTCGCTGTCTGTATCTGTGTGTTGGGTGTGTGGCATTAAGGAAACGGAAATGTGTTCTTTTTCGCTTTAATTCTGTGTTGTTGTTGTGTTTTAATATCCTTGTTTAAAGCAATTGCAATTAATTGTATTCGCCACATTAATGATGTTTTAAATGTATTCAATTTGAAGATAATGTGCACACACACATGTTTAATTCATGGGTTTCTGGGAAGACTTTTAAGCTTTTAGAGTGCAGTCATGTGATTATTTCGTTTACTTTAATCCGAAAAATGTTGATTGCTTTGCATTTTACTCATGATTTTCGTATTTCTTTTCATTAATTTCAGGTAAGTTTATCACAACTTTCTACTTTGGCTGGATCGGTGGGTAAAGTATATCTTAAATGCTAACATTTCCCACGACAATAGAAAACATATATTGAAAGCAAAACACTTTTTCTAGTAACTCTGATTAGCTGATATCCAGAATGTGGTTTTCAGCTTCAGAATACCATTTCTAACCCACTTAGCGCCGGATTTTTCTTACTTTTTTTCTATTTAAAGTGAAAATGTAAGTCTGATCAAATTTCGTTACTGATTTTCACCATTACGCCTGCATTTGAAAGGAGGACGGCGCCAAGTGAGTCAGGATAAGCATTTGCGCTTGGAAACTGTATAAATTGTAGTATCCATAAATCATGAACTGTATTAGCCACAATTCAAAAGCATTCCGTCACCTAGAACAAGAGTTTCGACACTTTTGTATTCTACTTGCAAAGTCCACATGGCAACGAAGATGTTTTCGAGTTCAACGTTTCCTTATGTCCCCCACTCCTGACCAATTATCCTTAGAATAAATGCCAAATGCATGTACTCCTTATATATTTTCACTTATCGGAATAGCCCTTGTCAGTGTTCGCTCTGTCATAAATATTATATTTTCTTTTGTTTTCTTTGTTCTGGACCACAAATTCATTTATTAACATTAATTGCCATAGAGGGGTCAATCAACCTCATTTCTGCAGCAATCGAGATTATGTTTTGAGCACATGCAGGCATACACATACATATGTATGTACGTACATGTGTATGTACATTTGCCAATATGCAAAGTTTGCACTTTACATGCAAAGAACGCATATACACACATACATACATGATATTCATTAATGAAAACTCATTACAACTTGAACAACATCGGCCGAAGTGGCAGCAGCAGCAGCAGAGGCAGCAACATCAAGACCAGCAACAAAATAACATGAAATATTTAAAGCACTTAAAATTCAAATAATGTTTTTAATAAGAAAATTTAAAATTAATTGCCAGACACAAAAGCAAAAGCTATTATTTCACCAGCTCACACACACACTCGCACGTGCCCATGCACATTTACTCTCACACAAACGTTGCATACATACATTTTTCATTTGCTGTAATATATGAACAACAAAAACTGTAAGCATATTATGCAGCATATATTATGCATGCATGTGTGTGTGTGTGAGTGTACACAAGTGTGTGTGTGTGTGGAAAGTACAACCGTATGAACTGATATACAGAGGCAAGGATAAATACTCCACAATTACACTGTAATAAGAAAATGACCTCAATCGAAACTTCTGTTCTTTACTTGGGACCAAATAAGCTAAATTTTGTTCTGTCCTTGGACCAGAAGCAGTAAGTGATTTTGTTTTTTTCCGAGTAAAGAAAATCCGGAGATAAATGCATTTCCGGAAATTTCAAATATGGGATCGGATGTCCCGATGTCGAGCTGCTCCACTAGTACGAATAAGAAGTTTGGATCTTAGCACAACGGAAATGACTCTTTAACAGACTTTATCCAACTTAGGGGCGCCGACTGGAAAACAATTAAGCACTATTTCAATAGTACACAGTTCATAAAAGAACTTATCAGGACCAATCCATGGAACACTTAGAGCGTAGAACAAGCCGAATAGTGGCTTATGTGTATGTCCAAAGCCATGAGGCGGACAAAATCTGTCTCCTCTTGTCAGCGGCACGAATGACAATAATAACATCCATAACAGCCAACCTATAGTTTTCTTTCTATTTCCAACTGTATCAGGTCCTACCCCTTAAAATCATAATGCCTTTTCGTAAAAAGCTCAACATTGGCTATGGGTTTTAATAACTTTCTTGTTAAGTTGGCGAAATTGATCAGATGAGAATCCGGAACTGAAAATGTCACAGGTTCGTAATCAGATTTGAACCTGCTCTGTGTGATAACAGCATACAGCCACGACCTCTCCAATATGTTCTCATAACATTTTGTGTCGTTCTGTGCAAATACACCAATTCATTGGCTTTTTTTGGTCCGCTCTCTTGGTGGCGACCACCGCATGCTTTCACATATACCGACATAACTTTGATATTTTCCCATAGATTTCCCTTAAAAATACATTCTCTTAATTGCAAAAGTCCAAGCTCTGTGTAAGAAAATATATTTGGAAAACATAAGTGTAAAAATTTCCAATTTCTTTGAGTGTAGGAATGTGTTTTCACAGTGGGGTAGTGCGGGTTGAGTGTGGATATTGAATGATTCGCTGTTACTTTAACTGCAACAACTAGGAAATGGTGCGGTGTCAATTTATATGTTACTTAAACATCCGCACATACATGCAGACACCACCACACATGCACATACACAGCGTGGTTAAGTGTTATACATATACACACACACACTAGTGTATATGGGCAAAACCGAGTAAAATGCTGAAAATTAAATTTAATAATTCATATAAAACATACTCGTATTACAAACATAACTACTTAAATACTCTTACATACACATGTATGTGCATACGGGCGTATGCATACATGTGCATGCATGTATGTGTGTATACCATCATTACAACAGCCTACGCTTTTAAGCTCATATTACATGAACGATTTTAATAGTTTATATGGTCATAGCTATGGCAAAGTTTTCATCATTGTTGGCCATTCGGAAAATTGTTTCCAAGACTATTAACGAAAATGGATGGAAAACCATTTTCTGGGCAGCGAAATGACTAAAGCTGACAAACTATATATTAATAATATTAATAGAGTTGTTTCTTATCAATTAATTTGTTCATTTGTCTCAAAGTGGTTTTAACGAATCAAAAGATGAAAACTAATTAAACATGAAAATTGCACAAATACCAATTTCTTAATAATGGAAATGTCTAGGTTACGGATTTTCAAGCATATCTGGTTGTTCGCGGACAGAAAGAGACTTTGATTACGTATTTCCCTTAACACCTCACAAAGGAACAGAGGAGGAAGTTCTCTCGTATCAGTGAGCTGTACACGATATAATTTGTTTGTTTGAACCTTTGTGAATGTCTCACTAGGAATGCGAACCTGGGATGGAACACCACGGCCATCCATTTAAAGACACAGTGAAATAATTAGAGGCGAGCATTTTTGTGTTACTTTTTATTTCTTTTTTCAATTTGTGAATCTCTATATATCAAATCATCTTATTCTCTCGGTTATTGTTATTATCTGCAAATACACATTTATTCGCACTCAAATGTTGTGCTTTGTTGAAACATGCTAATGCTTCCGCTCAAGTATTTAATAATAATAGCAAATGAGTTATATTTGCAGCCAAACTTAGTTTCGAGCCAAATAAGCTTTATATGATACAACCTCCAAACACGCGATTTACTTCTGTGTAAACATTTAAAAAAAGACAGCTTGCGTAACTGACTGTGTCAATCGAAACAATTTGTATTGCTTTGAATTATTTAATTGACTGTGTTGTTGTTTCGGAGACATGAGCTCTGAAATAGATCCAAAATATGGTTGATCTTTGTCATCAACTCAAATAGGAAATTGAATGAATTGATTTGGGGATCAGCATATTCGGACACGACCCTTGAATGACACCCCAAGCTGCAGAAACCCGAATTAAGTCAAATTTAATAATCCAAAAACAACACAAATGAAAGTTATGACATGAAGAAAATAATAATGTCAATAATGTGGATGACAACGGCAGCGACAACGACAACGACAACGACAAAGTCAATGACGATGATTATGATGTTAATGATATATCACAGATATGACAAAAACAATAAAGTAAACCCACACACATAATAATTACGAAAAAATAAATAAATACCCAGGAACAAAAAATGAAAGGATATGCGCATAATTTAGTGACATATCCGCAGAGCCGTCAGACATACGGACCAATGTACTCGCATGACTACGGGTTTCAATATACACAGACACACACGTATACATACGAACGTAATTGTCCGCCTGCCTGTCTGTCGACCATCGGTATGTCGGTTTGTCAGACTGTTGTTGACAATACGGGTAATGATTTGTTGTGACTTTTTGCGCGGTTGTCTGTGCGCTCTTCCTTTCCTGTATTTATTGTTATTGCAGTCATATCCAAGTACAGATAACATGGGCACACATACCTTGAAAACTTTTCGTAATCTTGTACAAAAGTTCATTACTTATACAATATGCATTGTTTTTCTGTTAAATTTGTTTTTTTTAGTTTTTGTTGTTTTTTTTTTCAATTTTGAAATTGGTTTCTTTTGGATTCTGCCTCGTTGTGCTGGTGCCGACGATGCCAAAGATGCGTCTTTGGTTAGAAATTTTCATAATTTCTTGGGAGTTGGAGAATCTTGGCAATAATTTTGTTTTATTTTCATCATATTCCGCGAATATGCGAATACACAAACGGACAAACAAAAATAAGTATCCCTAACATTGCCAAGATGCGTTTTTGTTGTTGTTGTTCTGGTTGCTGTTGCTGCCTGTTCCTGGCCATAATAACATGATAGAGGAGCCTTTTAAGAGAACCCAAAGATTGTAAAATACACGCAAACACAGACTGCAAGTATGCGATGGTGCATCACAGAATGTTTTATTTTTAAAACGTCCACTATGGCATGGGGGGGTTAGTGTTCAGTTGGCGAAAACGTTTGCTGCACCGGGAACTACGATTCTCGACTACAAGCTACTATTATCAGGGTTTCCCACTCTGAGCTACCTAAAAAAGGACTGGCAGGTGTACAGTTCTAACACAGTAAACATTTTACAACAGAGTGGCTGGCCCAATCACGGGTGGTGTTCGATGATGTCCTCCGCCTCGTCAGACAATTTCTGCATCTGATTCAATGGGGCATTGAGCTGGTATGAACACAGCGATGGGCATATGTACATGTTCCAGATTCTGTGGAGTTTGCTGGGTTATAAGCTAGCTCACCTATTATATTGTTCGCTGGGACATCGCAGTGCTTGGTTAACTCGTAAAGCTGGGTTCTTCTGACTTCGAGAGCTGCTGAAATTTGTTAAAAATGCCATTTTTTTATCATGTATTTTCCGTGTTTCTCCCAAAAAGATGACACAAATTCAAATCCTGCATCCCGTACAATAGCCATTGTATCCTTAGCCTAGCGCAGCCAGGAGCTGCTGTACCACGGATTATTCCGCGTAGGGCGCCCAACATTCGGCCCGGATGTACTTAAAACCATTTCAAGTCAATTTGTTTTTGTGTGTGTGGCAACGTTACGTGTTTGTTGCTGTAAATATTACGTGCAATGCGATGCATTCGCACAAACTCGCACACAGACCCACATACGTGTATCCCGACTTAGGTCGTACATCAGCATCAGCATCAACATCCCATTCGTGCAACAACGTCGAACTTTAATTGCATAATTATGTGCAGTTTGCAATTTATCATTTTACATTATTATTTATGGCTTTTTATGTTTTATCCTGTGTGTTGTGCACATTGTCGTTGTTGTTGTTGCTGTTGTTATGGCTTTTTTTTATATCTGGCTCTGATGTTATTGGTTTCGTTGTATTTATTTTCCTATTTGTTCGTTCGTGTCGTTGTCGATTTTTTCTTTCGTCTTCTTTTTGTTCTTTCCAAAAGTTACTGCGCTTGTGAGAAACTGAAAGCAGACAAGCTGGAAATGCACCGGAGCTGCGGTGTACGCCCCTTTTCTCGTTTTAAATTTTAGATTTTTCGCCATAACTGCCAGTGCGATAAATTAATGAAATGTAACGTATGGATTTGAGCCTCTGACAAACGACCAAGGCTGCATGTCAGTGCACACATCAATAAATAATTTATTGTGGGAGACGTTTTGATTTGAAACAACTGAAGCATGACATCGGTTATCAGCATTAAGTCAGAGTTTCCTATGCGATTATGCCAATTCGGGTCCTTTTTGCGGAAATGAAGTTCAGACTGATATGAGAAAGCAAATAAAGCTGTTCGGCCACTACAAATATTCGACCGTGCTGATCAGGCTTTATTAGCTATCCACCTCAAACTATGGAATTTTTCACACTCTGTACTGAAACTAAATTTGTCATACGAAATTATGCAATCCTTACGTTTCGTTTTATACCATTTACTCATACAATCTCTCCTTTAAGACAAAGATATGATTCGCATAATGTCACACATTCTGCAAGCATGCACCGAAACATGTGTACCTATAAGTTTTTTCAAAAAATGCTAAATTAATTCTAAAGGAAATGTTTTTCATGCCGGTGATTTGATGATTTCTAGTGTAGCTTAAAAACGAATTACAAAGTATTGTCACATTCGCTGACTTTCCTTTGCATATAGATTCCTAAATCCTAAACGCCATGCCAATCCAAGATAATCCCACTATATTCTACTCTTGTTCGTGCATGCATTTTAAAATACGTGTAGTTTTTTTCCCCCACATTAAAGTGGTAAGCGATGAAAATTATGAAATATTTGTCAAATATGGATTTCATATTTAAACAACAATCAATAAATCGAAATCCTATAAATATGATCCGCAAATCCCATAAACAGCCATTTGTAACCTCCCCCCCAGCATACGAGTACTACACCATTTCCACTTTATGCAGCTCCTGCCAATTAGGTGTGTATGTGTGTGCCGGTGACATTAGAAATCATCGTACATTGTCGTTCGCCTGTACATGTCGATGACATCACTAATTTAATTATTGACAATTTGTTATTTATTTTGGCAAACGAGTGATTTTAATGGCAAAAATCAAGCATATGCAACGAAATGATTTTCAATAAACTCCAAAATATCGCCACTATTCGTACCCACACACAGGCGGACGAGATGACATAAACTTTCATTAAACACACACGCACACACATACACACTCCCATAGCCAGCAGATATACTCCCATAATACTTAAATGATGATAATGGCTTTTATCATTCATACAAATACGCAAATACGAGTACAAACACATTAAATGAACTCACACACACACACTTATTCAGACAGGCCATACACATTTATGTACAGACGTCTACAGGCATACGTGTTTCGGTGACGCTGTAATGGGGATTTTATATTTCAAATTAAATTGACGTCACTCATAATAATAAAATATCTCTCAAGTCCATCAAAATTAATTGCTTGCCAAACATAACATTTTCCATATAATCAACGTATCTACTCCTCTTCCTCCTTTGGCCCTCACACAACCAAGCAAACGCGAGCTCAAGTGCTTACATACACACACATACATGCTGGGGCATACGTCGGTCTACCTATAGGTGTATGTATGTAGGCAAGAGTTCGAGCTAGTGTATGTGTATTTATGTTGACTAAAAAGATGGGAAGGACAACAAACAAAATAGTAGTAGGTTGTTAGTACAAGGAAATATCTGTGAACAAAACGAAAAATAGAATGGAAATAGAATATTGCGTATAAGTGTGAGTGTGCTTATATTAATTTAACTATATTTGTATGCCTGTGTATGTGTATTTGATTTGTATTTGTTGTTGCCTGTCGGTGTATGCCGACATAAACGTGCAATATATTTAAGTATCTTAGTAGTGCTGTCATATACTTGATGATATAAATATTGTGCTATTTGCATAAAATTCTAATTTAACTGCTGCTGCTGCTACTACATATACGCTGCTGCTGTTACTGTCGCTGGCTTTGCCTTTTGCCACTGACGATGACGCCGTTTCCTGCGCCTGTCTGCCACTGGCATTGCCGCCACTTCCTCAACTCAACTTCTACTGGAATGACTAGGTCTACCTTCTGTTCAGTTCAGTTCGATTCGGTTCAGTTGAGTTCGGTTCAGTTGTTCCTTTGGCTTTGTTCATTGTCTCGATAACTACCACTGTGTTCTTCTTCTTTTAATAGCCTTCAACGTAAGAGGCGAATGTAATAAGTTGGTCAACCGGTTGATGGCACCGTAAAATAATCAACTCTAAAATAATGTCAATGGATTCGAGCCCATAAAAGTGGAAATCGTATTTCTATTATAAAATTGAGTTCTCTCAATTAAATGTCTATTAATTTCCAGCCCTTAAAAGTCTCAGTTAATATATGTATTAATTAATAAAATTATTTTATTAATTTATAAAATTAATTTTTTAATTTATAAAATTAATTTTTTAATTTATAAAATTAATTTTTTAATTTATAAAATTAATTTTAATTTATAAAATTAATTTTAATTTCTAAAATTAATTTTAATTTATAAAATAATTTTAATTTATAAAATTAATTTTAATTTATAAAATTAATTTTAATTTATAAAATTAATTTTAATTTTTAAAATTAATTTTAATTTATAAAATTAATTTTAATTTATAAAATTAATTTTAATTTATAAAATTAATTTTAATTTATAAAATTAATTTTAATTTATTTAATTTTAATTAATAAAATTTGTGTTTTAATTCTAATTAATAAAATTATTTTTTTAATTTTAATTAATAAAATTATTTTTTTAATTTAATTAATAAAATTTGTTTTTTAATTAATAAAATTAATTTTTTTAATTAATAAAATTATTTTTTTTATTTAATAAAATTTCAACACACAAAATCTTCGAGACCATGTATTTAATTCAAGTACGTTCGTACTTAAGAGGAGTTGGTAGTACTCAGCTATAGTAAATTGTACTCAAACGTACTTCCTTGTACTAGATTGAGTAAGCTCGCAAATGTTTCGTACTAAAAAAAGTAATAATATTGAATTGAGTACATTTTCTACTAGGTGCCATATGAAGATCGAATTTACTCAATTTGAGTATGTTTTACTTGAAATTAGTATCTTTGTTTTTCAGTGTATATTTTTAATTGAATTCGACAAAGTCCCAATTCACACTAGGTAATTTTAATTGCCGAAATTCACAGTTTGGTGGAGGAGGTGTAAAGGGGATCGAAAGGGCAAAAACTTGTTCGTACTGGCAATTCCTTTTGAGTTTTTCGTAGTGTGAAGTTGGCTGCAAGTTTATTTGACAATTTGCATTTGAAAAGGCAATAATGAAAACAATCAACACCTTTTTTTTTTGTATTATACGTAGGTTATTTAATTTTAAAAGCAATAAGTAGTTTTTCCCATATTTTAAAAATCAGTACAGGTGTTCGAATGTACTAGCCGACTTTAGTAATACCTCTGGTCTAGACGTCACTGAGGCTTGCGCAGGACACAAATGTCTCATTCGTGGACCAAACCATAACTGGCCTCTGTTGAGACTACGGATTTTTACTAAGTTAGAAAGATCAGACACTGTATTTATAGCTTTATTTGGTCTAAGTCCTTTTCTTTATGTTTTAAAATGTCGTAATCACAAATTTAAATATTGTACTTCACTTGATATTCCATGGGGGAAAAGACCGGGAACTTCAATCAAATCCTGCAGATCTGGTCGACATAATTTGTATATCCAGTGATACGAAAGAAATGTTCAATTTTCTAACTGGATTTCAATTTGGGTTCGTTGAGGGACAATTATTTGTTGTTCTTCATTGAAGGACAGGATTTGTGTTGCTACATGCAGAAAAAATGGTAATTTTAACAAACTTCAGCAAACAAATTATGCATCAAACATATTTGCCCGTACCACAACATTAATTTGTTTGTAGCTTATATGTATGTCTGTGTATATACAATTTTGTGTTGCTTTATATTAATTTTTTTTAATTTGTGAATCTCTATCAACTGACCTGCACCTACTGTTTAAAGCCGGCTCCGAACGGCTAATGCTTTTCTAGAGAAGTTTTAGATGGCTTAGAGATTACTCTCTTACTCGTAAAGTCGCCAACATCTAATAGGTAGAAACAGCCGCTGAAAAATGTTTGATGATCTTACCCGGTATCGAACTCGGGTTATATCGTACACAGCTCACTGATTCGAGAGAAGTTCCCCGTCTGTTCCTTCATTAAATGTTAAGGGCAATAAGTAAGTAAGAATCTGTATCAATATTTCTTATTCTCTCGTTTATTATTACTCTCTTAAAAAGCGTAGAAAAAAATACGAAAATAGCTGCAAATACACAATTATTGACACTTTAATGTTGTACTGTCTTGAATTTAATAGGTCTACTGCGTATGTTGTCTAAAACATGCTATTGCTTATACACAAATACGTAATATTATTTGCAAATAATTTATATTTACATCCAAATACGCTTTGTGTAGGAAATAAGCTTTACTTGCTACAAACTCCAAACAAACGTTTTACGTGTGTGTAAACATTAAAAAATGCATATTTTTCAGCGTGTATGTATGTCTGTCTATACACAATTTTGTGTTACTGTTTATTATTACTTTTTCAGTTACTTTTTCAAAAATACGAAAATAACTGCAAATACAGACTTATTGGCACACAAATGTTGTACCTTCTTGAATTTAATAAGTTCATTGCGCATTTTTCGCAAACATGCTAATGCTTCTGCCCAAAAACGTAATAATAATAGAAACTGCATTATATTTGCAGCCAAATAAACTTTGTTTAGAAGCGAATATGCTTTACTTGATAGAAGTACCGCAATTTACTTGATTGCAAACGTTCAAAAAAGACAGAGTTTTCAGTGACATCTAGAGTTTACTTATGTATTTTAGACTCTTGAGATAGCCTAGGCCACTTGACACGTTTATCGATTGACGGGGGCACATGTTCACTGGATACGGTTGCTGCCTGCGATATGGCACGGGTGATCCACGGAATATGCACCAACATTTGCTTTCCCTGGGCTTAGTTTTGTTAAACGCAGCCACAATTGTACTAGAGCAAAGTCCTACCTTCCCAGCCAATCCAACCTTAAACAGCGGCATCGGATCTGGGGCCAACTCGTTGGTCTGCCCACCTAGCCCTTCCCTGGTGGTTGTAGTTGTTGTTACTGGCTCGTACAACATTGATTTTTCTTTATTGTGCAATTTATTTTATTTTCCAACAAATTTCTTTCATTTTCAACATATCGCAGGCAGCGCTAGTACGACTATGTATGTATGTACGTACTCCCTCCCCCACCACCAGCCCGCACTCTGACAAGCCACATATTCTACATGGCGTACCGCAGCTCCTCCGCCTGTGTCTGTCTTTGCCATCACTTTGGCCCGCTGTCGCTGTTCCTGGTGGCGGTGTTGTGCCTCAACTTGGGCGAGTTGTTGTCGTCTTTTATTTTCGTGTTGTTGTTTTATTTATTTTTTTTTTAGTTGCTTGCTTGGCCGTGTACAGCAACGTGTGCGCGCAATCAATTTTCTTCTTTTTTTTCTGGTTGCTGCTGTTGTTATTGTTGCTTTGGGAAGTGCTTTTTTTTTGCTGTTCTTGTTCGGCAGTATTTATTTAGCATTTTTCTTGTTCGTTGTTGTTGCTGTTGGTTTTTTTTTCTCTTTAAAGAAAAGAAAACGCTGTTATTCTGTTTTTCCATTCTTGCAATTTTCTGTGTGTGTACGTGTGTGTGTGTGTGTGTGTTTTTAATGGGTACACATTATTTATATTTATACGTTATTTTTTATAGTTTATTCATGCAAATTACAATAAGAATACAAATTATATGTATGTATATATAAGTATATACATATGTACGTACATATCTATTACATAGATTCACATACATATTGTAGTGCATACAAATTTGCAAGAAAGGCAAAAAAAAGTGGAAGAAAGACTTTGTATTTTATACCTTTAAGGCGGACATTTTTAATCATTTCCACGATTTCTAGGGTTATCATAAATTTTGAAATGCAACACTGATTGCCAGCCAACGTTCGAAAAGATTTCCATATGAAATTTCTAAACCATCTTTGATATGAAATATACATATCGCTCATTTACTTCATTAGTGTTACAATTCCAAATTCACTTTTTATATTTTCGCTCAAGGAAAGACTGCAAGTCTGTTACTTGAGTTGACTTTGGTTCAGTGTGATATCTTCTTGCGAACACCTCTCATAAACGGGGAATTTTTTCAGTACCATTCCGCTTCAGTCGTCTTGTGTACTTCTCTCTCAATCTCAGTCCCTTAGGTGCCCGCTTATGAGAGAGTACACTGTATGTCTGGGATCTAGTTTATTCGGGAAACCTATATTTGCCCAGTTAGACACAATTGAAAACTTTAAACAACTCTCCTGATAAAATCGTGTTTTGAGTTGTTACACTATTGAAGTAAATGTGCGATATGTTGGCAAAGTTGTTTGCAATGTCTTTTTCTCCGGCATAACCTTAGCTGAAAATTTGTGAAAATACAAAAAACGTTTTGGTCAAACGACGTTTTTTTTTTTAATTTAGCCTAAATTCAATTTCTTTTGCTTGCGTTTGTTTTTTTAAGAAGACAAAATGCCTCTCGCTGGTATGGTCACTGATTTAATGTTCGCTTTTTATTGGAGTCCTTTAGTTGGTATTTGCTTTTATTTTTCATTTCAGCAAACATATTTTGTTTTTCGTGTTTTGTCTGTTGTCTTGTTTTTTTGTTCTTTGCTGTGTGACAACAACATCTTTTTTATGTTTTTTTTTGTTTGCCTCGAACAACACGTTAAGAGGGTTTTTCTCTCTCTCTCTCCTACAGATGTGGATGTGGTGGCCAGGTCTGTGGAACTACAAACGCAATTGAAATAAAGTTTATACAGGTTTTTCTTCCATTGAGACATTTTGTAAATCTTTTCGATTTTCGATTTTCAGTCAAAATTGTGGTCAATGGATTAGACTGTACTAGTCTCTGAACACAGGATAATGTGGAAGTGACTTTATATATATCGAGACCCTATATTCAATAAATGCTATCTCAAAAAATTCAATTTCTCAGGAGAGCTTAAAAACTAGTTATTTCGCTTATTATTGAAAAAATTAACAATGTGCCTTCCATAAGTTCGTTTAAATATTGCGGCTAATTTATACCTGTGAAAAAAATTTGATATTTTGCACTTGATTGCGTATTTTTTTGAGATAGCATATTTTATTATATCAAAAAACAAATATTTTTTAAGAGATAGCATATTTTGTCGGAAAATAAAAATACGATTTTTTGAACAATATTTATTAATTAACCATTTAATAAGATGTTTTATTGAATAATAGGTATAACAAAGGAAAAAACATAACAAAAAATTCTAAAAAAAAAAGATAATACATAATAAAAACTGATGTTATAATGATGTTTATTTATACTATTTCTGGCATAAGTTATCGTAAAAGTAATGATATTCTTGCGGAATAACTTTTTTTAATTCTTGTAGATGTTTAAACTTATTTGGTTATATTGGAAGTGGTCCAGAATGCAAAGGATTTGGTTCCTGCTTGCCACATTGACATTAACCGACATTGACGTCTAATGACATCTATCCTTTGTCGATACACACAAGTGGCAACAGTCGATGGGTTATACTTCCAAATACCCATGAAGTTATAGAGTGTAGTTGTGAGTGATGGAGGTTGTTGTTGTTATTTGTAGATTCAATAATAGCAATGTGATCAGAGAGAGAGAAAAATCGGTTGGAAAATGTAGCTACTACAACAAAAACTAAAATTAGGAAATATATCTATCATTCGTCGCCAAAGGATTAAAAACTGCAATATCTCAAAAATTAGCTATTGGATAAAAAAAATTTCACCAGATTCGTGTTCAGCATGTCAATTACAATGAGATATGATGTAGATTTATAATAAATAAATTTATTTCAAAAATATTGTATTTTTAATATGAGAGATAGATAGCATTTATTTCCAACAAAAAAAATGTTTTTTGAGATAGCATATTAACAAAAATGTAGATAAAACGAGAACAAATTATGTTTTTGAGCTGAAATTTATATCACAGATGGGTATTACATAGGGAAGTTATTTCCCATCAAAAACTCATAGCGCCAAAAATTTAAGATGACATATTTTGAATATAGGCTCTCGATATTGAACAATGAGAGGGAACGGAAATATATTTCTGAAGACTAGAATATTTACGAAAATAATACAAAAGTATTCATTCGTATTCATAAAAATGTAAAACAGCCTTACAACCATTGTTAAGAAGAATGGGGGCAAATTGTTTTTGTCTCAATCAAACAACTTCCAAAAGTCTGGTCAAATTTAAAAGCTAGAACAACTCTCGCCGAAATCGCCAGCCGACTAACTTCTTACCTTTGTATTCATAACAATTTATAACAGCTTTCAAAAAGCTTTTTTAAGAAAAATTATGAATACGGAGTTTTGAATGTGTACGTCCTAGAAGAGTCATCACACAAAGTTGTTCTGGGCCCATTTCGCTCGTCACTGATTAAGTGGTTCTTGTAGAGATCACACTTCTGCAAGATTTTTGTAGCACTTTTAAGGGGGTGATCTCGTTTTAGTTTTCGATTAAAAATATTGCGGTCTTCAGAAGTGTGACCACAACATGATCTCAATTGTGAGATGCTTGCCAGTCTGGACGACAAGAAACGGCTCTGGCCTCCTCACATGGGAATTTTGTTGACTTGGCATGTTGTCCGGTGTTGTTGTATTTTATTCCTTGCGAAAACCAATATCAGTTTTAAGAATAAATTCTTTCTATTCTTTGCTTATGTCTTTTGTAGCTGCGTTTTTGTTCTTCTTCTTTTTTTTGTTGTTTTGTTTATTTTGGGATTCAATATTTCTGTGTTTTGTTTTTGCTCTCGCTGAAGGTCTGTTGTACAGCAGGAATACATACATACACATGAACACATGTACAAATGTATGTTTATATCTTATTATGTTCCTTTTGAGCTTAACAGAAAAATAAAGAAAAAAAAACAGAAAAAGCAGAAGAAGAACAAAAAAACAAACGTCTAAGGAATGATGACGGTGTTGTTGGAGGAATACAAAGCAACAGCGACGGCCTGCCAGACACGGACGAATGGACGGTCGGACGGCTGGTCGATATGAACTTATAAAACAGCGAGACTTGTTTAGACCACATTTTTGCATTTTACTTGTTGATTTTGCTTAAGAGATGATTTCGTTGTGCTGCCTCCTTCACGTTTGCACCTCCCCCTGCAGCCTCACTTGAGTTCACCGCTGATATAGTTTTTTAGTTTGCTGGCTTCAATGTTAAGTCTTGACTTTTGTTTTTGTTTTGCCGTTTCGTCGTGTCGCCTGTGCTGTGAGAATGTGAGTGTAGGTATACGCCTGCATGCATGTGTACATGTGTGCCTGTGTTATTTTATAATTTTATCAAGAAATTGCCTTTTTTGCTTTCGTTCATTTTAACGTCAACATAGATTTTTAATTAAGTTGGGTATGCGGCAACAACGACGACGACGACGACGTCAACACACACTCACAGCAACATCGTCTTGAGCTGATATCGACATATTTGCACGACTTGTGTATCTATGCCACAATTAAAATTGCAATTTGGGGTTGCCTCTTTTTGTTTGTTGCCGTTGTCGTCGTCGCCGGCCTTTCTTAAAGCATTGTGCCACTTTTATTAAACTGTTCACTATCAGCCAGCCAGCAGTCGGGGAGCGGCGTTATTTATACTGGACGCGGTGGCCAGTCTTTGTTTCGTATTAATTGTGCGCCCACCTTTTCAAATCTTTTTAAAATATTTAAATTTGATTTGCATTTTTTAGTTTTATGTTCCAAATTTACTCGTCTGTTTGTTCGTTTATAACATTTTCATACTCGAACTGGAGTGGCCGGAAGAATACTGAATGTTCTTCTTCTTCGGTGTGTCCAAAATGCTAAATAATATTATCGTAAAAATTTAATTAGTTTTTGGTAGGTATATTCGAAAATTGCTATTTTTGTTTAAAGTAAAATACAAACAAAGTAAACTGTACCACACTTCCTCCATCCACACACCCGATCGGCATTCCCAGCATACCGACTTTGAGTCAAAATCCAACGTACTCAACACTGCACACAGCCCGGCACACATTCAACCAAGCAGCCAACCAGCCCGGTCATACATCCATCCATAACTACACCAGCCAACCTACAACCTTCCGATGATAACATTTCCTAGGTCTCCGACACCCGGCGAAAAACGCTGGTCAAATTTGAAATACGAAAGAAAAACACTTTAAATACCAACGCAGTTCAGGTAGAAAATGGCGGTTGGCTTTATTGCTTGTGGAAAGGAAAAAAAGGTTAAAAAATCCACCTCAACGCCATCTATTTTTCAGTGTCTGTAACATCTACCGACATTTGTTGTGAAATCACACCGCACACGTTCTACCAAATTATTATTTTTGCAATGTTTTCAAAAACATACATTGTGTCTCTCTTCATATTGTACTGGAAACCTGGAGCTGCAGAATAGTTTCTGGCGTTTTCTGAAAATTGCAAAATTTTCTATTGTGCCTCTTTAGTAGAGAGCGTATGTTCAATTCTAAACTTACTTCTTCTACATTTTCGAATATTTCCTCTATCAACATGTTGAAGAAGTAGCTGCACCATAAACTGTCACCTTGTCGAAGGGCTATTGTAGTGGTGACCGGTTCAGAGAGGTCGCTTCCTATTGTTACTGATGATCTAGTGTCACCCGGAGTCATTCTACAAAGTTTTGATGGGATCTAATACTCACAGATGGTTTCAAACAATTTTTCTCTTGTATATCGCTTTGCTTTTCATGGTTTTTTTTTAGGCTCTAACGAAGAGTGAAGAATTGGTCGATATGCTGATTTATTCAGCCCGAAGCCATATTGATAGGGCTGGATCAGTTCGTCGAGTTTGGGCTTCAATCTTTCACACAGTATGGTTGATAACGGTAGTTGGCGCAAACGGTTTTCTCTCCTTTCCTATGAATTCCTATGAAGACGAGCTGATGCATGTACCCTATCAGGATGTTTTCTTCTCACGATTCTTCGGCGGAATGTTGCTGCCAAATCCTCAGCTCACTCGACATGTCTGCCACCCGATTTCCAGTTTATATATAAGAAATTAATGCCGGAAAATGCCATTAAATTTTCTCGAGTGTAAACCTCCAATACTCCGTCCTGTCTGCTCTTTAGGTACCTCTCGTCTCCTAATAACATTTACTAGGAGGTGACTTTACGGAATTTTCATCGTCCAAAGTGTGTGTGTGTGTTGTTTTGTGTATACACACACATACATACGTACATAGAATACATACCCTGAAGGAAAGTAGGCGTCATGTGTCTCCATGTCACCATTTTCGTCGACTATTTTGTTGACTTTTGGTGACATTGTCAACGAATCGTCTACATTTGTTTTTTTTGTCATTGATGTGTAGAAAAATTTTGGACAGCTGCTTCTTTTTGATTATTTTATTCTTTAGTTTTGTTTTCCAGAAATAACACGTGCATGCACGCAAAATTAAAATTGTTTTATTAAAAGGTACAGAAAAGTGTATAAAATGAGCAAAAGACATTATAAAAGACTAGTAAAAAAACAGTCAATTTTGTATAAAAATATATATAAATTAAAAGAAGGAAACAGTGAAAGTGAAAGTGATTTATTGGAGCCTATTCAATATTTTGCGGAGTCTGCTGAAGATGGCGGGCAGTCTCTTGAAGATTTGGCTACTCCAAAACATAATTTGTGCGACAAATTAAAGAAGTGGTATATTGAAACAGCACCTTCCAGAAAATGTTTGGAGAAACTGCTGGCTATACTACAGGAGGAAGGCTTGGATGTTCCACTTTCAGCAGCAGCATTGTTGGGCAAAAAACATGAAGTTGCAATAAAAAAAGTTTTCCCTGGAAGTTATTGCCACATAGGAATTGGAACTCAGCTACGAAAATTTGGAGACATCTTAAAAAACTATGACAAAATTGAACTAGATATAAACATTGACGGAATACCATTATTTAAAAGTTCTCGAATTCAGTTGTGGCCAATTCTTTTGAAGATAGTCAATGTAAAAGAGAAAGTGAAACCTTTCCCTGTAGGAATATATGTAGGGCATACCAAGCCATCTTGTGTTAAAAAAAACTGAAAGGTTTAGCCAGCCTTGAAAAAAATGAGCTTTAATTTTATTCCAAGAAATGTGTAAAACATTTAAAACTTTCAAGTTATTACAAGGTTGTGAAAATAATATAAAAAAATTAATTTAATTTAAATCTTAGACACAAAAAGACTGGAAAGTACCTTTTTTATTAAATCATATAATATCATATCATATAATCATTATTTTAATAAATCTTATAATTTTAATAAAACAAACTCATCTGATTTTAATTATACTCCTCCCAATAGTATTTCCGAAAGTGTAGACAATATTTATGCAAATGTACTACTGAATCACTGGTTCCAACGTCTCCAAAAATGTAGACAACAATTACTAGAATGTACTACTGAATCACTGGTTCCAACGTCTCCAAAAATGTAGACAACAATTACTAGAATGTACTACTGAATCACTGGTTCTAATGTCTCCATGTGGTACCATTAGAACCACCTAGTCAATAGTTCTTATGTCACTAGTGGATTCTCAATGACATACACATGGTGAATGTCAACAGTATAGAGCATTGTCTGGGATATGAACGGTCAGTAGTACTGGTGACAAAGTCAATAGTGAATCAGTACTTTTTCGCTAAAGACATTTCCTACAGGGTAGTGTTAAAAGGCACTAGGTGTAATTGTATTTTTAATGAAATTTCCAAAATGAGTTTTTACATCATGATTGCTGTTGGTTGCACTCCCTCCGCCGCCATCGCCATCCGCTCGATGCCGTGCACTTAACACCCATACCATCCCACACCACTGCACCTGAGTCCACCGCATGCAATATTCGAAAGATTCTATTCATCTGTAATATAATATTGAAAGCTTTTACTTTTGTCCATTCTTATTATTATGTTTATTGTTGCTGTTGTTTTGAATATTATATGTTTCGTTTTTTTTTCTTCAAATTAAATTAATTTTATGTTCTTTTACATATTTTGGTTTAATCAGCAGCTTGGTTATAAAGTTTTCCAAACCAATTTCTAGGTAATTAAACAAGAATTCCGTTGAAATTCTCGATAATAAACGCGGCTGTAAAAGTCCTAAAATATGCCCTAAAAATATTATGAAATGAAAAAAGTAAAACCGAAATTTTTAATTAAACAAAAACGCAGAAATGCAAATTTATTTCGACAACAAAATTGTTGGCCAACAAAGTTTCCCGGGGCCCGGCAAAAACTCTCTCACACTCTCCCATCTGCAGACACATATCATGGGAAGGAACCGAACTCAGAACATGGTCATATTTAATGAAGTTACGCCCCCCTTTGGGGTTGGTTGAGTGTGTGTCTGCTGCAAAATGTTAATGTCGTGATTTTGAGATTAGTTTTTTGTCTGTGTTGTTTTTTCTCTGCTTTTGTTTTTGTTTGCCATTTATTTTCTTCCACCAGCGATGGCGCAGCAGTCAGATGCTATGGTTTATTAACATTTACTCAGCCGACATAAAACATCAGTTAAACTGCAAAATAACGTAAGAATAATAAGTTTTATTCAGTTTTTAAGTAAAACATTTATTGAGGATGTCCGTTGGCTCTGGGCATTTTTAACCGCCAGTTTAAAAGTGTAAATTCGATATTTGATGTAAATATAGACAAAGTCTCATACTCATACTGAATGCTGCCGACTCCATAGCACCTGTAACGTGACGAATTTTTATGACAAAGTTCTTGCAAAGATCGAGATTATGCCAAAATGGTAACGGCTGCCACTTTTTAATATTTTGCATATCCTCTGTTAAATAAACAGAATCTGCGCTGTTATATTCTGCTGCAGTTTAACTGGCAACATGTGCATATGTTTGTTTGTAATCACATTAAAAAATATTCGATTTTGTATTTTTTCCCATTTTTTTGTGGAAAATTTTCAAACGCTAATGCAAGAACGCTTGCGATACACTTTGTATACAAATCGTAGCTGTTATACGCACATACACACGTGCACATTATTGAAATTTGCTTCGGAAATGTATAAACACCAACAACAACCAAATAAACGAACGAACGTATCGAAAGAAGATGAAGAAGCAGAAGAAAGAAATAAAAGCGATTTTAATTAAATGATATGAAAATCAACACACAGAAAAACAAAACAAAACAAAAAAAAAGTAAATATAATTAAATGTTTTGCCTGGTGGGCGTTTGTAGGCGAATTTACTATGTACACACACACACACATATACCCATCATCTATATATCGATGTGTCGGTGTGTCTTCAAGTTCCCCTTTTGGTATGGTGCCGCTTAAAAGCTTAACGTATCAAACCAACTGCACACGAGGAGGCAGGAAGTGAAGGAGATACAACGCAAAGACAGCGAGTACTCGTGGGTATTCATGTGTGTGTGTGTACACAAGTACTATGAAGATATGGACAGAGTAACCGGATTTTTCTGCGTTATTCGACTTTTGAATTAACTGTTATACTCATATTATATATGCGAATTCAGCATCAAATTTTCAAGCAATAAAAGTTAAGCAGAAAAAACAGACAGTATATTAAAAGGATAACAATCAGTGATTCATGTAACTTTTGCAAGTCAATTATAAGACGTACATTTGTGCAATAAACCCTCCCCACAACAAAAAGAACTTTAAAATAAATGTAATTATTATGTTTTTAGTTTTCTAATCCTTTGTCCATTGAATTAATGGACTACGATGAGTTTTCTTCGTGATTTCAATTTAATAGAAATGAAACGTATGCTATTAAATTGGCTACCATTTCGTTATCACAACGAGTACCCGCATGTAAAAGTAATCAGATTGCACGTCACTAGCAAGTATGTCTGTAGATTTGGATACAGAATCCAAGGGTAAACAATGAGAATCATTTAATGTTAAGACGCTGCTTGGCGGTGGTGTTGCTGCTGGTGGTGGTAATGGTGGTGCGAGTATATGCAGCTGCGCGCACCCATTTAACTCCCTCGCAGTGGGGATAGGCCCTTTTGTTCTTTCTTCAGCAACTTTGTCTTCATATTAAGAAAACCATTGTTGGTTTATTGTGAAAATGTTTGGAAATTGAAAAAGTTCTTTACCCCCCCACACACACACACATACACACGAATATACACATACAAGCCAAATAACATTTGTTAAAGATACATATTTTGATAATTGAAATTTCAGAACACACACATATTTTGTGTTAATTACGATTGAAACACCGGAATGCTGACGGAATGTTTGGTGGTCATTTCTCTGAAATTATGAAATCTATTGGAATGCTGTTTGAGACAGGGAATGATAATTAAGACTAAAGAATCACACAATATAATTGCACAATAATAACATTAAATATGATGTGTTTTGACAACTAAACAATTTTCAATCAGCTGTTTCGGATTTCTCTTCCAAAACGACTTTTATACCAGAATTTACTTTCAAACAACTACGAGATATAGTTTTCCCCCCATGTATTCCACTGTCATCTTGGCACTTATTCTTCTTACTCTTCCAACAAGCCATTGAAGGGAATCACAGTGAATCGTAAGGAATCTAATCTAAGGATAATGTGATAAACGGACATTGAGATACAATAACTTGTCAATGAATTGCATACTTTTAGGCAACCCAGTTACAAATTATGAAGCATACATCAAGAGCTTGAACTATAAAGAGATCGAGAGATCGTGTTGCTGGTTTATGTTGCTTAAACAAAACGTGAAGAGTCTCCCAAGCGTTGGAATTCAGAAAAATAAATATGTTATTTCAAACAGACAGCTGCGATTCGAAAGGATGAAGGATGAAAAGTATCGTAAACGATAGGGCAAACCTACCGGTACGATTCGAACACAATTTGCGTTTCCATGCGATGAAAACCCCTTTTAAAGTCAAATTCGTTTGATATCCTCATAGTCATGGCACCCATAACTCAACTTCATTCTCAAATTTTCTTTTCTTTTTACTTTACATTACTTTTTTATTATTTATATTATTTTCTTGAGTTCATAGTCTGCGACAGCACAATGCCTGGCTGCCATGGTTTCTCTATGAACGTTTTCCCAACACTTTCCAGTCATGGACTGAGGCAATCATTTTCCTAAGACTTGGACCCTTCAATCAAGCTGGATAATTCTATGCAATTTAAAGCTAAATTTATATCACTGATTACATACACCTCTTTCCGGCCACTCAATAATTTTAAAGTTTTCTTGTTGTTCGGAGCGCCGAACTGTGTTATTCAATCAATACAATGTAATAGCAAGAATTCTTGGCAAATGCCAATAAGTACTCATTGAACTGGCTTGGAATGGCGAAAGAGAATAAACCGAAAAAAGTGCAATGAACGCGCTGCGCTTTGGTCAAGTTTAAAGTCAACAACACTTTGTAAAAACAATTTAAGCCTTTGTACAATGTTGAGAAAGGCAACAACAAGAAAACTCAAATAAACACCAACTAAAAGCAGTAATCAAATATAATTTCTGTGGAAAAACACTCGAATGCCAGAGCAACAGCAATTTAGAAATTTAACCATCCATCCAACAGACGAACCAAACAACAGCACCGCCTTTACCACCAGCCAAGTACCCAGAGAGTATTTAAGGCAAACAGCAAAAAGGAAACGCAAACAAAAAGTCGAATGAACCCACAAAATGGTCATTAAGCCAAGAGGAGAGCCTTCTCCCGCTGCTGCTGCCGCTGCTGCGGCTTCTTGTTGTTCTTCGAGAAAGAAAGACCGAAAGAAAGAAGGCGGCAGTCAAACAGACCGGCCATCGTAGAACAACACCATCACTTGTGCCTATGCTTAATGATAATTATAATGATGCAAATGACGTGTGCTCCATATGGGACAGGACATGCGAGTGGCGGCCGGGCTGGTGTTTGGCGTTTGGTGTTCAGTGTTGCTGGCTGGCTGTTCCATGGATGACTTCTCATTCTTGTGGCTGTCAGCATTTGTGTTTACTAGAGATTTCCAAAAGAGCAAGATGGGCACAGCAGCACACGAATTTCAAATGAACAAATGAAAAGTGATTTTGAACGGCCCTTCATCAAAGATGAAATATGAAAAGTTGCTGCAGCAGCAGTCATCAGTTGGCCTCGTGACTGAAGCGTTTACAATTTAAAGCCAACTCAGCCTCAACAGCACAATTAACACAAGACACTGTTTGTTTGTTTGTTGGTTTTTGCACACATTCACAATCTGCCCATCGTAGGCACGACAGGTCTTTGGCTAACATCAAATGCGTCTCGGCCGGACCGGGTTTGCATTCGTTCTAATCTTGTCTGTCTGGGCTAGAGTGGAATTTTATCGGCAGGCCATAAATCTTGGCCTAAAACGTCCCCGATGATTCATAAAAACAAAACCAAAAAAATGTCGAACATCAATGAATTCGTTTCTTTTTCTCTTTCAATAAATTTGCATTTAATTAAGGACATACACACACACACACATACATACACTTTAAATTGACAATCATAAATATTGAAACCAATCGAGATGGAAAAAAAAGCGAGAATACTCCGTTTCTTTTGCGGGGTCTTGTAAGAAAAAAAGAAACAAACAAAAAAAACCTGAAATAAAATATGGTTTATCGGGAAAAATAAAGCATAAACTTTAAATCATTATGCAGTCTGAAGACAGCAATATATAAAACGTAAAAATAACAACGACAACAACAACAACTTTATTTTACCCAAAAGTCTCCACTTTGGACAACGAACGAACGAACAACAGATCGAAAATAAAACACTCTGAGAAAGAAAAAAAAAACAACAACAACAGCTTAACTTCAATGATTTATCGCCTCTTCGTACATTTAATGGCTTTAGTTTCGAGAAGAAGAAGAAGAAAAAGCGACCACGAAAGAGTGCACAAACACAAATTCAATTCAGTGCAGGAAATATGGTTGGAAAAACAGCGCAATAAAATATTTTGAAAAACAACATTTTCGAAAACATTGCAATTTAAAATCTAAGTTGGAAAACATAAAATATTAAATACTTTAAATTCGGACTGTTAACATCTCCATCTCAAGTATTTAATTAATCATCCTGGCCTTGTCTAACCTTCTGTGGTATATACTTCATGTTCTTTCTCCCTCTCTCGCATTGTGCTGTTGACAACACACACACACACACATACGAATTCAAAGGTATAGAACAATAGCGTAATAAGAAATAAGCTCAAGTCCAGACATATATGCATATATGTGCATCTCTACATACAAGTATGTACATACGTATAGTTATAAACAAAAGGAAAAGCGACGAATGCAAAAGAGACCCTCTTGAACAAACAACACTGAACGAAATGCCACAGAAGTAACGATTAAAGTTGCTCACTGAGTTACAACCTCCGGGTGTTGCAACTGCTACGATATTCCTTACTTACCTGTGAGAGTAAGTTGTATGACATGGCTGTCGTAGCTTTGGCTCTCTGAGAATAGCTACTCCAGTATTAGTTGTGGCTCCCGGAAAGTGTGCACCAATTTTTGAACTACGCAAATGTTAGGAGATTATTAGGGACACCCTCTGCAATTTCCAGGCCATTATAGCCAGATAGAAACACTTGTACTTCTTGGTAATTGTATCAGAACTGAGAGAGCTAAATTCGCTGATGGCATCAAGAGCAATGGTGACCAAATCCTTGTCAAGGCACTTTGTGAGTACACAGGGAAAAAAAATAGTTTCGTACTTATGAATCCTTCTGCCATGTTAACCCTTTAACCACTAAGATCGTCTACATCGTTACGGTCATCGTCAACAGCCATATCTAACGGTTAAATGGTGTGATTTCAGTTGTTAAAGGGTTAAGCTTTCAAATTTAAAGCACATAGTGATTTCTTTAAGTGTTACTCTCTCCACGAAATCATTCATCAAATAGCTACAAAATCTACGATGAGAACAATTGTCGCCCACGAAAGAGATATTTCTCTTGTTCTCTCATTTGCTATGCATATCCATGTGTGTGTGTGCTTGCAAGTGTTGTGTATGTAGTGCTGTATTTGTACAGTACAACACTCTGC
This sequence comes from Hydrotaea cyrtoneurina, assembly GCA_958296145.1. Lineage (NCBI taxonomy): Eukaryota > Metazoa > Arthropoda > Insecta > Diptera > Muscidae > Hydrotaea > Hydrotaea cyrtoneurina. The sequence goes on along the minus strand of OY282515.1, from coordinate 54,197,387 downwards.
CTATGCTAAGAGTTTTTACAAAAGCAAATAAGCATCCAGTGCAGAGCGAGACTCCGGTGGAAGGACCAAGTGAAAGAAGGCATCCAAATCCTGGGTATGACGAACTGCTGACAGCACGCACAAGACCGAAGTGCTTGAAAATCATTTATTAAGATGACCAAGGCCAAGACTAAGAATTAAGTACATAATCATCCAGAGCTTCCTTATGGCTGCAAATGTACATAGAATGCGATTTTGAAGACTCTCTCGCTTACCAGAACCTATGCCGGCAATATACAATCGAACTTCCATAACTCGAATTTTCTTTAAATCGAATCAATTCTAGTGACAGTTAAGGAGATAAATTCTATTTAACAGTTTCATAAGTAATTCCATAACTCAACGTCTCCGTAAGTCGAACTTTTCTACGGGTGGTTCGAGTTATGGAAGATTGACTGTACGTATATCTCTATGTGGCAGTAATCCAAATTGTCACTGTATTATCAATGGCTTCGACAGCAATGTAAATTTACCTTTTCGGTAAGCATGTAAATAGTCAGTGCTTTATTCCATGGACCCAGTTGTCTGGTCGAATGTAATTACATTTTTTTTCAGTAAGCTATGCACTATATAATTTTTACACCCACTAACCGGGACCTACAGTTTAATGCCGGATCCGAACGTCTTTTCCTAGAGAAGTTTCACATGGCCTAGATATTAATCTCTTACTCGTAAAGTCGCCGGCATTTACGAGGTGGTTACGGCCGCTGAAAGATGTTTTTTGATGGTCTTATCAAGATGCGAACCTAGGTTTTGTTGAATATAAAAACAAACCCTTAACCCGTTCAGTGGCTTTGTCAAATATATTCGACACTTCATATTATGTTTAGCACGTAAAAAAAAATTAATTGCCACGGAAAGGGTTAAAGTAAACACAATAATTTTAGTTTGTCAAAGAAACAGTGTGTTCTATGAAGAAGTTTCTTGAACCCCAGGTGAGTAAGATTTGTCCAGAGATATTTGCAGAACTGTACCAATTATCGGTTCTCTAACAAATACAAATCGTTCAGCTGTAGATTGTGATTCGAAAAGTTATTAATAAAGGCCTGAGCGATGTCCCTAACCGTTTACAGAGGCATTAATTCGGCTGCCAATTGTAGATGTCAGCAAATTGTATGTAAACATTCGAAAGGTTTTTAAAGTATTTATTTATTTATTTATTTATTAATTACAATACAAAGTAAATTTATATTATAATTTTGGGTCCAAGGGTAAACCGGGTGACAAAGACCATTTGGCTTGATTTTTGCAGCGACAGACCAAAGCCTCTGGTGGGAATCGAACCCACAACCCCCACGCTGATAGACAAGCACGCTACCAACTCGCCTACCGGGGCGCTTATTTTTAAAGAAAATACAGCAGTTTTCCTTATAAAATACTGGTAACTTGGCACTCTCAGGAACATGTTTCGGTCATCCTTCCTCTGTATAGTTTTCGGCGTAATATTTATAAACATTTTCAAATAATTTAATTTGTTTTTAACCCTGAAAATATGCAATTACGGCAACTGTTTCTCCCCTCCTCTCTTAATTTTCTTGAAGCATATTAAATGAGAAATCTGCAATTTTAAATATAAATCGCATTAATTGCAACTGTAGTATGTAGTGGAAGTAATTGGTTTTGCAAAATAGCAGTTTTAAATTTCCTCTGCAGATTGTTTTTTTTTTTTCAATGTAAAACATCCATGCCCTGTATGTATGCATTAGCTTGTATGTATGTTTAAGCTTCTTGATAAACCGCCCGCCCACACACTCATACACTGTCAAGGTGTATAAATACACACACACACACATGCCCACGCTCTTCTTTACAAAGGCATCAAGTATACTATAGAGTTGCATAAAAACAACAACTACCACAACAACAACAAGAGGAAAGATTCTCATTTAAGTTTTCGTTGTTGTCGACAACATTGCCCTTTTTGACTGGGTGAAAAAAAAGGCAGAACAATAATAATAACAATAAAAAAAAACAAAGACAAAGGGCTCATAAATTGCTGTATCCTTTTTTCACATTTATTCGCTCGTTTTGTTGCTGCTGCCATTGTCTTGTGCTATTGATGTTGATAATGATGATTAAGGACAAACGAGTACATATATACATATATTTATATAACAAGATGTCCATACATACATACATAGATATGAATATAAATCCATCAGAGCGCGAGTGATCACACCCACCTTCTTGTCAAACGGAGATGCACGACAGGAAAGCACAAATCCATTCGATCTTACATTAAACAAAATGCAACTTTTAATAGATCAGCGAACCCGGCAAAGGCAAACATTTTGGGCATGAACGCAAAAATCCAATCGATCTTACTTTCTTACTTACTTATTTCCCTTAACATTCCATGAAGGAACAGACAGGGAACGTCTACCGAATCAGCGAGCTGTGTAGCTCCAAAGGGCTAATGCTTCTCTAGAGAAGTTTTACATTTGAATAGGTCCCTGAATTAATTTTCTGCAAGTGCCTCAAGGTATGCAGCACAATTTGACATTGTAATTCACGCCCTGAGGAGTTACTGCAGCTTTTAATCTGAACACTTTGCAACTGATGGCTTTTGGATATCCCGCAAATTCTCTAAGACTTTCTTGTAATATTTTAGTCAAATTAAACCTGTCGATGAATCTCTCTAACCGATGTATCTCCCTAACAATTCCATCCCTCATCTCGCAAAGTCAGCCTTTGTTGGAAAACAGTGCTTGATTTTCAATCTGCACAAGTCAAAGACCATAAATCGTACCGTGTAAACCCCCCTACTCTCACCCTATTGTTTTCCATTGTTTCCTTCATCCCAATCCACTTGGCTTTTTTTTTATTGTTTTTACGTGTCTTTTTAGTTATTTATTATTTTGTACGTACATACACTGGTATTTTTTTTTTGTGAATATACATAAGCATGTGCATGCAGTAACGTTATATATGCACACTCTGCTTGTATATTGTTATGTACATAAAGTTTAATTACGGTTTTCGTGCACAGAGAAATTTGTATATTTATGCTATACTTTCTTTTATGGTGATATGCACTTTTTTAATTAAAATTAACATTAAAAAGGATTAACGTTTAAAATTAACCCAACCCCAGCCAACCCAGCTCCCCCCAACCCAAAAAACGAAAACATATGACATTCTTGCTGTGCCAGTGGAATGTGCAATATTTGCACTTGTATAATAAACAATTAATGCAGACTTTGTGTACAATAACTCATCTTGAAGCAAGTCATGCTGGCGTTACAAGATTTCCGAAAATATTGCATACTTTTACGAGTTTGCGTATTAGGCATCACACAAACCTACGAAAATATCTGGAGCCATCACATATAAAAAGTTATCCATTTTGCTTTTTAAAAGTAAACGTGAATAAAACACATATAAAATATTTTCTTTCATGATATTTCTATTTTATTATAGAGTTTGAACGTTTACATTATGTGTGAAACACTACATTATTTAAATGACCACCACGCGAATTGTTGCAAGCATTGATTCTTTTGAGGTAATTTTGAACCACTTTTCAGGAATTTTGGTTCTTAAGTGCTCAAGCGTTAAAGGTTTATCTGCATAAACACCGTCATTCGCGTAGCCGCATCAACTTGGTGGCCAGTTGGTGTCGCCACGACGGGAAATTACGCGGGCTTGTGTGGCATGTGGCACCGTCTTGTTGAAACCACATATTCTCCAAAAAAATTCTCCAGCAGGCAAAAAAAGTCGACCATAACGCTCCGAATTGACGGTGACAGTCGTTTCCTCGTCGTTTTCGAAGAAGTAAGGTCCAATCACACCTTCGGACCAAGAGCGCACCAAACAGTGACTTTTTGTGGATGTAATGGCCTCTCTTCAATTACTTGAGGATTCTCAGAACCCCAAATACGACAATTTTGTTTATTAACATACCACACCAAGAGAGAAATGTGCTTCATAACCATACTCTCCTCTTAAAGCACGATATGTGGCTGTGCCTATATTTTTGGAAAATCCATGCTCCACAGTCTTTTTATGGAGAAAGGAAAACGTATGATCATCAGCAGAATTGTCTTTAGAATACAATAATTTTTACTGAAAATAGTAAGACTTCCTCAGACACCTTAACAACTGAACCAAAAAGTGCCAGTTATTTCAAAATACAAATAGTTTGTAATACCGAAATTCCTAAAGTTCGAACAGTGGCCAAGGAGGTCGCAGTATTGGAATGGATTGAAAAGTGTATTTTTGAAATATGTCACATTATAATTTTGAAGACTTTTGACACCTAACCAATAAAAATTGTGGGAGATGTTTTTGGAAAGCGTTATTCTAATTTCCAAAACGATTTTGGTGACTTCCAGCTCGTAATAAGCACGGTCTTTATGAATCTAGATATCTAGCGACAGCGTTTTCAGGTCGCAACTTTTTCATGGCTTATTTCTAGTGTAGGCTAAACAAAATATTAGGTTATATGTATATATTTTACATATCCAAGGTTAGGTTAACAGGTCAGCAGCCCGAAACATGTCTCACTTGGGTCTATCAGGAGTAGGGTTTTTAAATTGCCGATCTTTTTCGTCTTCGGAGAATCGGCAATTTTTTCGACGTCTTCCCGGGAATTCCCGGTAAGGAAAACTCACTGTTTTTCCACAAAAAAAAATTTTTTTAATTTTATTGTTTTTATGTTAAAACATGTTAAAAACTGGAAATAATTAGTACAACTTTAGTTAAAAATCCTAAGAAATTAATCTTGAAAAAAATTTCCTGCACAATTTAAATGTAATAAGATCAACTAGTTCAGGAATGTTTCAGGAAGTACAAAAAATTTGTAATTTCCACAATCACAGTTACATATGTGCGTAGTATTTTATTCCCGGGAATCCCGATCAATAATCCTGGAAATTCTAGGTAGTCCCATTGGGATATCGTGTATTGGTCCAGGTCGCCTTTCTTTAGTCAACCCGTTGCCGCAATGTGGGTGTGAATTCTGGCCACATCATCTTCGGAGAGGCATTTGTAGACCACACATTTTCCGTCTTAAGTCCATAAAAGTCGGGCAATGACAGAGAAGGTGTTTGGTTGTCATCTCGTTGCAACTTCTACGGAACTCATTGTATTGGATAAGAAGTGTCCTAGCCTGTGACCCGTGATGACCGCAATGAGGTTTCTCAAATGGAATCTTGGCAGATTAATCGCGGTCCGTGTCCTTCTCCTATCCTCAACAGGTCAGATTTGTCTGATGTCCGGGCAGGTTGATTGCTTTCTTCAACTAACCGCAGAGTGACTCACTATCTCCTCCAGAGCCATTCGGCATTGTTGAGTAAAACATACTTTTGTGGTAGAACACTTTCAGGCACACTTTCAGGCCAGCCCAGTTAGAGCCAACAATCTGTGTGAGAATAGCTGCCACCAAGCTTCCTAATTGATTCTCACCACTTTATGTTATTTCTCAAATCATAAATGCAACACCAAAAAAAAAATCCCATTTACATTTTTTAATGAACAATTCGTTGGAGGCCAGCACAGAGATGAACAACAACAGCAAAAACAGAGAAACATTATCCACAGAGCAGAGTAGACCAGACCCATTTGTGTTCATGTCTGGCCGAATAGTCGGACGGCGACCGGCCGGCCTGGTTCAACTCAATTTTTCAATGTCATCGTTTAACATATAAATTCACTTTCATTTGTGTTACTCCGGACCGAGAGTGCTGTGGAGCTGCCACAACTGGTTTCCTCCCAATTAATGGCTTAAAGGTACACAACAACAACAAAATCCAATGAAAAAAATGCACTGACAACGATGTAGCTAATACGAGTCCACCACAGACAACCACGGATATATAGAGAGAGGCTCGACTTGATATCCACAATCAACCATTACCGAGCTGGCTGGCTGGCTGCCACTCAATGCTGTGGGGCACACCACAAAACAAAACGAAAATAAAATAAACGAAACGAAACGGCTCAGCAAAAACCCAGCAACATTAAAATGAAATCGCTATGAAACAAACAAAGCCCAACCAACAACAAAAATTGAAAAAAAAAAACGAGAAGAACTCGTAAAAATATTGTATGCCACAATATGAACATGAAAAATTCATTATTTTTCACTTAATTAAAAAAATGTCGAACGTAGAAAATAAACATAAAATCCTCACTCACTCGTGTATAATGAAATAATAACGTGCAAACCATTTCGACGGCACGAACAGCACCCAATGAGAGAGGAACGCCACGCCGTACATTCGGCGGCTCAGCACCCGGCCAGCACATCCGTCCATGCATTTGTTCGTCTGTCTATCCCTGTGCATGGGTATTGCTGAGATGCTCTCGAGTTTCAGTTATGACTGTGTGTTTTTTTTTTTCACTGTTCCAGGGCTGAAACGTTTTACAACAGAAAAAAGTGCATCATTTATGACCATGCAGTCACCAACTGGCAACATCTGCATCGCCGCCATTCCCAGACTCTCATCCTTCATTATCATCATCTTGATCGTGATTCCAATAGAGTTGCCTTTTTAGAAGTTGTAAAAGAGCTGGGTATTTATTATGTTTTCGTATTGAGCTTTACGAGGGCAGATCGAAAATTATTCGTTGAATCTATTGCGCGAATTCGTCCATGAGGGTGATCTATGCCAGGGGCCCCATCAACAATAAATAAAAGGAAAAGTTTTAAAACAACAGGCACGAAGTCGAAAGTCTCAAAAGTTTACTGACTTACATACTTCCCCTCACATTCGATGAAGGAACAGACGGGGAACTGCTTGGGAGTTAATAAGCTTTGCACGCTTTAATTTGTATACCCACTAAGCCGGCTCCGAAGGGCTAATGCTGTTTCTAGAGACGTTTTTACAGGGGTCTCTAAAGTTTATTCCCACTATATATTCACAAACATTTAAAACAGCTTTACAAAACTTGTTTAAGAATAATGTGTGAAACTATTCTGGTTGGTTACTTTGTCCGTGAAATAAGGTGCATGCGGCTAATGTTTAAAATGTCCGTGTTCCACTTTACCTGCTGCCCACAAATGATCAGAAGATTGCTTGCAACGGATTGAAGTAGATTTGTATGGTAGATTTTAGAAGAGTCCTGTCAACCACCTCCGCTGGTGAAAAGAAAGCACATGTCGTTCATTTAAAAAAAAATAAAATGAGTTTTATATTTAGTTTAACTTGAACAGGTGCTAGACTTATATTTTTCTTTGTCATGGACAATACCAGATGAATCTCAGCGATGGATCATTGCTTTTCAGAGTTATTGTGCGAACCAGCTATACAGGCAGCCACTGGGATATGACTCAAACCTCTGAAATGGTCTGGAAACTGATTCGGTCAAAACATATTAAAAGCCATAAGTGAATATTTCTATGAGTTACATCCCGGTGAATATTATGAATAAACAAATCTTTACGTCGTTATGCCAACACCAATAACAAATTGACCACGTAACTAGGCGAGTAAAAAATTGACATAGTATGTACGATTATGTGCTTCCGTCCCACGTCCAACTGGATAATGAAGACACTACGAGGAGTTTGTCCGTCAGGTGATAGACCTATTTCTGACTAATCAGTGGCCGTTCGCAATACATGAGTTGGATACTTTCCCAACCGCCCTCCAGGAAGACCTCAGCATTTATGTTTTTATTACAGAATAACGAATCATATGCATGCATATGCCTGTACCTATGTACATATATATATGAATATGTATCTATGCATTCTTTTTTTTTTGTTTCTTGCAGCACTGCAAAAACACCATCAGCCATGTTTTGTCTGGTGTTTTTTTTCGTTTTCAGGGAAAAAACGAGTAAAAAAGGAAACTGATACTGTTGTATTATTTTCATTCGTACGAGTCAGACGGACGGACAGACATGCATGTGATGATTGTTTAAAACCACACATACGCAGATACACACACACTCTCGCAGATACCCATATTTACGAGTAGATTGCGAGTAGTAAAAATCCTTTCGCTTTCAAGCATTAAAACGTCATGTTATGCTGTAAAAAAGGCGACTTTTTTTTACGACTCTAACAAACAAAAACATCGCCGGCAAATCGAGTTTCAAAATGAAAACAAACAGAAAATGACTGCAAAACAGTTTTGAATGGCGCGCAATTCGTGTGGCGTGTAACTATTTATGTACAGAAATGTTATGTACAACTGATTACGAGTACATGCAAACACATACAGATGTACATGTGTATGTACACAGATGAGGTAAATAGGCAACCATATGATTCCACATAAATCCATTTGCCAATAGTTTGTATTTTTTTGTTTTGTGTGTTCAGACCGAAATCGGCAATGTCTGCCACAACAAACGAATCAAATCGGTTATGAACAACGAGTATGTATTCGAATATTCATATGCTTGATGGAGTGGGCGGGGGATGGAGCGGTCGTCCATATTGAACTTGCACGCCGGCAATAATTGCTCAATATTATTATCATACGAGATCATTGGGATAGTGACGCAACCAATCATTCGCCTGGCGGGTGGGTGTGAGTGCGGTGCTGTCTGCCAGCCGAAGTGCGTCTGTGTGGCATAAAATATTAGAGTACAACTAGTGACAGTAATAATTTTTATTGAATGATAGTTTTTGTGGTGACCGACGAAGACCACCATGAGGCTGCTGATGACGACGATGATGACGATGATTCTCTTGATGCCGGTTGTTGGGGCAAATGAAAGTAAAAGCTTTTTTTTGCCGCCTCCCCTTACAATCATAACACAACCCATATGCTTGCCCATGTGTGTGTGTGTATATATGGAAATCGGTCGGGTATTTCATTGAAAATCAACACATGTTATTTACAAGTGTACATTTGTATATAAAAAAAAAAGTTTATATTTAAATACCTTTGCATATAGAATATAATAACAAAAAAAAATATATTTCTCTGCATCAGCTGTTGAAAAGTGAAAACTCTGTGTGTATTGGGCCAAGTTTGTTTTTGTTTTGCTCTCCCCCAGACACTCACAACATTTTGAAAATAGTTTGTGAAAACCTTGAAAGTATGCAACACAATTCCAGTTAAGCCATTCCTAAAAGTATGCACAACATTTACTGGAAACACAGCGGCAAAGAGGCACTCGAAAGTTATTCGGTGCATTTATGGCATTTCTTGTGGTTTTTCTTCCTCTTCTTTTTCTTTATTTCAAATAAAACTAATTGTTAATTAAAAATACACCAACTAATGCCGTTTATGGAGCAAATAGCACCAACGAACGAAACTTTTTCAGGGGCCCGGAGAAACTGTGTCAGAATTAAACGTTAAAAACGATAGCAAAAAAAAAACCAGAATGTTTGCAAACTTTTATAGAGCGTATATAAGGATATTGTCCATTAAAAAATTATAATTTTTTAAGGAGGAAAGAAGAGAATCTTGCCGCAGATTTCAGTTAGGTACAACAGTAGGTAATTTGTTTTCTAATCACTCCAATCATTCTTGGGATGTACAAACAAACCCCTTCAGGGCTCTTTCGAATTATTCAATAAAATACGGAAATCCCGTAAACTGTCTCTACAAACAATAATTGTAATATTGCTCAGCTCCTATCAACTTCATTGCAAGTTGTGCCGTTCGGTCGTTTTTCTTCTATCTTCTCTGTTGATGCCATCGTAAAAACAAAACTGTTCCATCTTCCCTTAGCCTTGCTAAGTTTTTCAATAATACGACTGCGAACGACTGGCTATATGTGTATATGGTATATGGTTCCGAGCCGACGCTGTAATGGCTCAACATTGATTTTTCATAAATTTTAATGCACCATTAAACGTAAACAAAACTTATTTACAACAACAACAACAATAATAATAGCTGCAGCAGCAGTCACGATATCAGCAACAACGGTAGCAATAATAATAATAACACCGATGATGACGATGATATGGAGCAGACGGTGGTGGAGGTGATGAAGGGTGGGGGAAGCTGAGAGAATATCATATAAAACCTACATAACATAAGCGCTTATATAAGTTTTGTAATAATTTTTACGAAATAAAGCCTAAAAGTATACAACGAAAAAAATAATAATATAAAGCAAAAATACACAATTGTACGTATGTGTGTCTATGTGAACGTGAACGTGTGCGTGTGCATGGAAGTGTGTTCGTATTACATTTTTAAAGCTATAAAAATAAGAAGGAATGCCGGCATGAACACAGCTCACAAAACTTAGCGAACACAACAACAAAATCTGTATATAAATAACGAATTTTCGTCAAGGGAAAATTTTATGTAGCGTAAGTATTTTATGGCTTGTAAAGACTGTAAGTGGAAGCAAGTACAGTCGTACCTCAATAAGTGACAGCTCCAGAGGTTTTTGTTCTCGGATTGTTCTGTTTTTCGGTGGATATACGAAATTAGACTTTCCAAGCCATTACATAAGTTACAAACTATTGGTTCTTAAGAATTCATAAATTTAAGTGGAAGATTGAAAAGTCGACTTCAAATTGTTTATTTATTTGAAAAAAAAGAAAACCTAAGTTTCGTTATTTTGTCAGAAATGATTCAGGTTCCACTGTATACATGCATGTGTATGTGTGTGTGTGTGTGTGCGTGTGTTTGCGAGAGAGCGAGCACTGATGTATGGCGGTATGAATAAAATAGTCGCTTGTTTATCATAATTATAAAATATAGTATACTTTTAGGGGCACTAAAGCTTGTCTGCCCGTACTCCGCCATTGTTGGTCCTTGGCATTTCATGGCACGATTTTGTTTTTCCTGTTACGTTGTTGTTGCAAACAAATTACAACATTAATTTTCATTTTACGAGGAAGGAAAACGGTAATATTTTAAAACAATACAAATCACCACGTGCAGCCAGGCCGCCAAGTCAGCCAGCCAGTGGAGGAAAAAAAAGTAAAACACACGCAGAAAAAACACAAACGAATCATCGTCATTATGAAGCGTCGCATACAGTCAGACCCACATACATACATTTGCGTGAATCGGAAGAATTCTCACAAAACAGCACAACAACACAAACTATACCGAATAGGAAAAAAAATACATGTTGAAATATTTTTGTCTGACATTGAAAAATGGCCGGTCACGTTTTATGGCATTTCGTTTTTGTTTTGTTTTTGTTGTTTTGAGTTAAAGTTTCATTTGTGTTTTATTGCTCTTTATGTTATTGTTGTTGCGGTCGGTTGTTGTAGAGAAGCTGTGTGCAACATGGACCTTTTTTTGTTGTTGTAGCGAAACACACCAACAGCAACATCAACCATTCACACAAACAATCGCATGTATATTGCAACTCACAATAAAATGTGAACTGAACATTGAACATTCGACTCACCAATCGTGGCCCCAACGACCTAGCTGGCGACCGGTCGTCATATAGTCCAGTTTAAGCCAGGTCCCCCCATGCCAACAAATGTTGTTCTTTCCACCGAAAACTCCAACAACGGCAAACAACAGCTCTCTTTTCAACTCCGTTGCCATGACGATGTGATGGCATTGTTGTTGTCGTTGTTGTTGCTGCTATATGCCCTCGCTGTACGAAGCCAGTGCTGGCTGCGTCGCACGGATGTTGAAGTTGTTGCTGTCCAACATTTTTAAACATTTATTTCATTTGGAGTTTGTGTCTCGTGTTGTTGTGTTATTGTGTACCCTGTAATTTTTATTTTTCGTATTCCTTCAACTCTTCCTCCACACCAACCCCCCCCCCCCACTCACCTCTTCATCCTCCCTACATTATTCCAATTTTGTTTTCGTTTATATCCTGTTTTTTCGCGAAATTGAAATCGGCGTGTATACAGACACAGTCAATCGTACTGTATGTGTGTATGTCTGTATGTGTGTGTATGTTGGGTTGGATTTTTATTTATTTTTATGTTTTCGTTGCATAAACGTAAACCATTCCATTCGATTTTATGTTTGGTTGGCCATTATTTCTGTTGGTGGCTGCTGTATTTGATGTTGCCAACCTTTGTACATTTCTTGTGTTGTTGTGCGGTACACAAACACACACTCACATACACCCACACACACACACACACACCCAAGCACATACCAGCTGTTGTTGTTTTTCAATACGAAATTGATGTTTATTTTGTAATCGTCCCCCCTCGCCCTTCATTTATTCATTGCATTTGGCCCCGGCTATTCTATGTTGCCATTAAACACATACACAGAGCGTCGCCATCGTCGGCAATAACAAAAATGAAACAACCAAAAAATGTCAGCTTTACAATAAAAGTGTTTAAAATGCAGAAAACAAAATATATGCTTCATCATATAAATTAAATATAGAAATGTTACATTATCATACCTGTCCACACCGCCATCGTCATTGCCAACACCAACAGCACAACCACAGGTAGCCAGCCATTCAGGCACATGCAGAACCATTCGGTTGGTGCTTTCTGTCCTCCGATACACTCCCCATCACGCGCATAACCCAGACAATATCGTGTAAAATATGTACACCGAGCTTAATTTACTTTTTGAAGGTTTTCTATTAAATGTTAATTTAACAGAATGTCTACCGAAATGTAAAGCAACTGTCAGTCAAAGACCTTGCCATGAAAAACAGATACACTCCATTTTTTTCCCCCAAACTCACTTTTAAATGAAATTTTCGAACGCTTTTAATCACAAAAAAAATGTATCAATTGTATCGTATGCGCCACACAAAACACTCTCATGTATAATTTTCATTTTGACTCTTACCTCATTTTCGCGGTTAGGGCTCAATATAGTGGGCAGACATCCCAAGTCGTTTGCTGAATATTTCCAAGAGAGGGAGTCTGTGTGTGTGTGTTTCTTCTACGAAAAAACCAGGTCCATCCGTTATCGCCTGGCAACTTTCGTAGTTTATACCTTATCGATGACGACTTAACGTTATCGCACAAAATGTATATGCAACTCTGTGTTTTGTAGCCGATAGCTCAGCTGATATCGGAATACATTTTCCTTTTTCGCGGAGATTAAAATAATACGAAATGTAGGAGTATCTGACAAATTATTTACGTGTACTTTAAATCAAAGACCACGCAGAGGGCAAACATCCATCCCAAGTCGTTTTCGGACTCATTCGTTTGACTATAAATTCCAGATGTCAGTAGTTGGCATGACAACATTTGACACAAATTCGAAAGGTTGTCAAAGAAAAAGTGTTTTTTTATAGCAAATACTGGTTACGAAACATGTATGCCCTCTCTAGAAAATATTCAGCAAACGACTTGGATCGTCTGACCTCTGTATGGACTTTCGTTTTTATGTTTTAGCCAACATTTCTAATAACATCGACAGAGCAATTCTCCATTTATCGGTCGAATAATTGTGACAATGAGAAGCACTCCGATCAGTGGCACTTGTACAAAGACCATTTAATACACAGACGCCCCAAGTGGTTTGCTAAATATTTTCAAAAGATGGCGATTGTGCTTATTGTCAGCATAAAAACTGTATTTCCTCTTGTCTCCTTTGTAAGACTGGCAAATTGTGTCATGCGTAGTACTGACATCTGTAGCGTGCTTCCGAACTAAAGCGTCAGAAAACGACTGGGGACATCTTTAACTTGTATAGATTTTCTGATAATGCGTCCCTAATTTAATGTTCAATATTTTTATCGACCTTTTTCAGTTTTAGAATTTTAGAAGCTCGAGGTCAAGAATTTTTAATAAAAAAATTGTATTTAATTTATTTTACCAATAGTTTGTTCTAGTTCCCTGAAGAAATTAAAACAAAAAATTGTATTAAAGCTGACGGTAGCTTTTTGTTCAGTTTGGTATGGCATTTCATCATTGTGTCATGGCAAATTGTTATATTTTCTATGAAAATAATTGTTCTGTTCGTCAAATCGTCCATCTAAGTCTAAGAATAACTATTTAAGACCATTAGGTTGCATTGTCATTCGTCTATGCCGACAGACCAGAGACAATAGAACACCAGGACATCAAGATTGGAGTTTCAGATTGCGCCATCTACGCTCCAGCCGTGGCGGCCACATGTCTCAAATCATATTTAAGTATTAATGGCATAATTCATTTTATAATCCACCGAGCCAGTTTAAATGATTTTAAAAAGAATTTTCTTTGCTTTATTTTAATTTAAAGTTCAGTAACTGGAACGAAAAACACGCTTTCTCAACATTGTCCATAATGTTAAATGCATTAACATTCTCTGTAATGTTAACTAACAGAGTTGTGACATTGGCCTTATATCGGGCACAAAGTGCTCCAGTCCTCTACACATGCAAATAATAAGGGGAAAGACCAAGTTTTACTTTAAACCTAATCCAAATGTGACTCACATTTTATGCTGGGTTATAAACACACAGTTCTGTGCGGGCACACACACTTACTCAAACACAAGAGTAAAAGAGGAGTGGTATCCCAGGAAAAATATACATTATATCAATAAAGGAAGGGTCTTTGTGGCCGTTGTTGGTGTAATGTTATTAATATTAATAATAGTAATAATTTATATTGATATTTTCCATGTACCGACGTCCCCGGTACCCAATTTATGTACGTACGTCTATACGTTTACTTGGCTCTAGCTAAACTCATATTTATATTTATTTAAAAATCGAGATTACATTTTAATTTATTATAAAAGCCATTATCTACATATACAAACAATACCAGTCTAATCAATTTACTAATTAATATTTTTGATTTCGTTTCATTTTCAGGTAAGCCTTACGATTTCTCAATAATGTCTTATGTACGAGTGTTTGATTAGTAGTAAGTATGTAGACGTTAAGTAGTACAGCAACATAAAAGAATACTAATATGAAAGTGACCATTATGGAAATATAACAATGGTGAAACGGAACTGATCCCATCTCCTATTCTACAAATTTCTGTCAGGTTGGCAATTGTTTAATATGAATCCCAGTTGGAACATTGACGGACCTGCTTGGGACCGAATTCGTACAAAAAGTCAGCTTTCGAGAGACATTAGCCATGATAATGTCAACCTGTGCTGGAGCTGTACTGTCGCTTTTTTATGTTCTAACAATCGCACCTTTCAGGGACTCTTAAATTGTGATTTGTGTTAAGGATTTACACCCGTATTTATACAAATTTATAACAGTTTTGTAAAGCTTTGTTAAACCTTGTGTGAAATTTGTTTTTTTGTATTTTCACACATTTTTCATAACAAAGTTTTATAAAGCTGTTATAAATATTTATGAAGACGGGATGTTAAACATCAAATCTTGTCGTCAACATAATTGCTCCGTTATTACTTCTTTACTAAATTGGAATAACTTTTTTAAAATATTTCTATGATTGCAGTTTGTACCTTAACTTAGGTCAAAGACCTTACAGAGTGCAGACGTCCCAAGTCGTTTTCTGATGCATTAGTTCGGAAGAACACTCCAGATGTCAGTAATATTCCTGGCACCATTTGCCAAAAATACATCTTACAAATGAGATCAGAGAAAATACAGTTTTTATGCTGATAATCTACACATGCGCCCTCTTTTGGAAATATTTAGGAAACCGCTTAGGACGTCTGTGTATTAAATTCTCCTAGACTTAGGTTTAGCTTACATTTCTCTCAGTTAACAGAGCGAGACTATCTCTATTATCAGCATTAGCTTTGCCCGGAATACCATTATATTTTCAATTAGTTTTACATAAGAAACCACCTCAAGTACAGATCTCAACGTAAGGGTGAGTCGTTAAATTCGTTGTCAATCTTTTGATTGGCGTTTAAAATGTCTGCGAAATATGAAAAAGCACCACTACACAACAAACAACCCATAAAATAGGATATACTTTTGTAAGCATTTAACGATAACCGGTTTTAAAACTCGTTTACTAGACAAAAACAAATACTTAGTAACCGGTCGCAACTCCACCACCATCACCACCACCGACACCAATCCCTTTTACCGGACACACGCCTTATGCAGATTACGGTGTACAGTGCGGACCACAAGTAAAATTGGTAGTCAGGCACAAAGCATTTCATAGAACTGGCCCAGTTTAGATCGTAGTGGGTAGTTTTGTACAAATTTATAATTCAATTTTAATAAAAACATTGATTTAATTTTTGGCCTCACTTTAACTCAAAAGAAGTGTAGACACTGTCCTGCAATGACTCTAAGAAAACATCGTTAAATTGAAGACAGTGAATCAATAGGTGGACGTCTATCCGTAGTCAGATGTGGCCCATGAAAGCGGTCGCACACAATGCTGTCGCCATGAAGAAGCGATGTCTCATTACTGGTGTCGGTCATGACGGGACATTGGCTGATTGGAAGGCATGTAGTTCGACTGAAGGTTGCGACTAGAGACTTTTACAGAAGCTGTGGTCATGTAAAGGACGAGGAGGTGGATGAGTCAGCAGCTTTCTAAGGCCCTCGGAATGGTTCAACGGGAGGAACGCTAGCATCCGTGGTACCACAATCAACTTTATTATGGAAGTGAGTCTGTTTTTCAGACTGCCAGGCTAACCTAACCTATGAGTGCGTGCTTGTACAGAAAAATACATCAAAGAAGACACATATTTTATGTGATTTACCCATGAAACTCTGTGAATCAACTGGGGTGTTCTTTTCATGGTCAAAATGCATGAAACAAAATCAAAACATTTTGAGTTTTTTTCATGCACCAATATTGTCGGTATGATGCACACACACATACTATCGTAAAACTGTTTATGCATTTTTGACCGTGTAAAGAGCGCTAAAGGGCACAGTTAATTTTTTTTTCAAAGGAATGTTGTAGACAGATTTGTGGTTCTTCGATGTAAAGATTTCTTTGAACCCACTACATATACCTTTCTCCAGCACTAAACACAGAAACAAATACATATGTTTAAATTCATATTGAAAACTGTTTCATGTTAAAGATTTTGTTGCCCACGAAACCTTAACTTACACGAACAACTCCAAAACTGCAACTGACTCAGTTACTGTCAAATAACAACTTATTTTAGAAAATAACTACCATCGACTCCTGAAATCTAAAAAGTGGACATGAAACGACAAAGTTGATGTTTTCGTGGTAAATGCGCAAATGAATTCCCGCACCAAGGGCCATTGAAGATCGGGTTCTGCGACTTACTTGCATCCAAATGGATGATTGAAACCACAAAATCGGTTGGTAATCAGCTGTGTGTCAAGCTTATATGAACACAAAAACCTCCATTAAAAGCTCTAGAAATTTTTTAACCCATGGCAAACCCACTCTTAAATTTTTACGGTACAAAGAACAATTAGGTAAATTTCCTAAAAAAAATTAGAAAAACCAGTATCTTTTTTTTGAAATATTTAAGAATCAAGGATACATCCTTTATTAGGAGGGTTATGTGGAACTAGGCCATACATATTTTTTGGCATTATTGTAAAGAGGACTTCAATGCCTTTCAGGAGACATTTCATTTGTTTATTTCTGATGCTGCGATCCTAACATATTTCACCTCTAACATGGCTATCTTTTCTGAAAAATGCTCGTCTAGGCCAACTTTTGGATGTTGTCAAATCTGAACGACTTTGAGATACTATAAAATCTGAAAATCTCTTCGAACAATGCCCGACAAAAAACAAGGGGAATATAAGTGTCCATTTTCATCAGAAGCGGAAAAGTAATTTTTCCAAAAGTGTAGTTATTTGGAATACCCAAAGTTGCAACTCCATATTTACAAAATTAACACAATGAGCGGGAGTGAAATGTGAACTGTGCAATAACAGCAACATTAGACATTAAGAAGAATAAGTAGAAGAAGACGAAGAAATTGCAACAATAAATGGCATTAAGAACAATAGCGACTAATGATACTCACCAAGTCAACACCCACTTTTGTGCAATTTAAAGGTCCTTCGCCGAAATTTGCATTTTCCACGAAATTGCCATAAAATGCAATTTGCAATCAATTGCAATGCTGCACATGCAACAATAGCTGTGTGATGGGAATTGTTAATTTTTAATTATAACACAAACAAATTAAGGACATTCAAATGAAGATAAATGGCAACGCAAAAGGTCACATTAACTTTAATGAAATCGAAAAGAAGGGCGATATGCAAGTCAGGAAAATATTTAATTTAAATTTATGAAATAAAAATATGCAAACAAAAAGGGGACAACAAAAGGTAAGAACAGCAAAACAATGCGGACATAATGAGAAAAGTATACTCCATTCACACACACACACACCCCACCCACTCACACAAACATACACACAAAGGATCCATTGTGGTATGCAGCCACAAATTTCAATTACATGCGGGCAAGGAACGAGGTGCGTTGGAGCAGGCAGAAACAACAAACTGAAACGAAGGAGGGGGAGGAGGAGCGGAAGCATCAGCAGCACATAAAGTGACTAAAATAAATAATAATAATGGTTAAACATTCACACGAAAATAAATGCCAAAAGAAAAGAAACGATAATAAAAAGCACTACACACCACCCCCACATCCACCCCCACCCAAAATACGCCCCCCATTACTGGGAACAAATACACACACAGTCACCAGTTGTAGTAGTGGCAGCAGCAGCTGGGGTGAGGTCAAATAACTGTGTATGTGTGAGAGATGGGGTGGGCAATGGGGAGGTGGTTGTGGATTCCTGGGTGGACGAAAAAGTGTTTATGTATAATCAAACCTTAAAGTAACGAACCAGAAAACAACGAAAATTAAGGAAATATTTTTCAAAAATTTTAAATTTCTTTGCGAAGTTTATGCAATTTTGAAAATTTTAATTAATTTCTCAAACGCAGAAGGTCACACACACACACACACGCACCAACAAAATCCCCAGCTGAAGACGTAAACAACATCACAGTAACAGCCTTTGCAATCATTTGCGATAGACACGAATCAATGATGAGAATGAAAATTGCTAAAGGGTGCGGAAATGCTTACACAAAGTACAACAAATTCCACAAGATTCGGTTTAAAGGAAAACACGAGCCCAACAGACGGACGGACAGATAGATAGACACACTCACTCCGACATTCATTCATCAACTTCAGGCTCCCACTTGAGCCCAACCCCACAGTATGGCTGAGGCTGTTGTGGTGGAGCTCAACCATCCACATGTGGGGGCCCCCTTTCAATTAAAGCAAAATCAATAAAGACGCGCAAAAGAGAATAGCAGAGAGTGTCCGTGCCTATCTGTGTGGTGACGATGACAAGTCGGAGCAAGAGAAAGTGCAGGCAAGACTCTTGCAAAGAAATACAATTGCATCGATATACAGAACACGCATAAAGCAAAAACAACCAGCTCACACATATATACCTATGACATTGCACCGGTATGTGTGTGTCCATGTGGCGGCAGTGGATGTCAGCGTGCACAAGTTCCAGCAGACAAAAGGAATAGGAAGGAATCCTCTGCTGAACGAGAACTCGAACTTGGCTATTCAGTTCCTCTGACGAAATGACGGTGAAAAGAAAAGCACGAACACCAAGAAAAATATCGCGTAGCAGCTGCAAAACTGAAGCATACACACAGGCGAACACATTCCCACACACACACACACACACAGCCTCAGACATTGTTGTTGACAACACAGCCAACGAAGCATTTCTGCATATGAGACGATGACGACGACGACGACCAAGGGAAATGGAAAAAGGCAAACGTTTCCACAACAAGCTAGGGATCAGAAGACGTCAACCCGGGGGAGGGTAGGCGAGGTAGAAGAAGCGACACAAAGTAAAATTGGCAAACGAATAGCAACAACAAACCCGAAAGAACAGAGCAAAATACGAAGAACACAAAGCGGAAATGCTATTGAAAATGTATGCATATTACTCACAAACAAACACACACACACACATACGTGCAAGCTCACAGGGAGACGACTCTCATGGATTCACAGACACACACGCACACACTCACACACACACACACAACGTCACATTGGAAAACTTCAGTACTTTTACCCTTGATGCGGTTTCTGTTCTGTATGCGGAAAATACGGACTCTGTGTGTGTGTGTTCAGCAGGAAAGAGTGAGGAATTTTTGTCTGAGAATTATTGATTTTTGTCAGAGTTCTGCGTATGTGTTTGTGCCGAGTGCGCAGTAAAACTGCCAACCTTCCACTGGCCCTGTCCATGTACATGTGCATGTTTGCTGTCGGTGTTGGTGTCTATGTCTGTATTTGTGCTCGTGTTTCTATTCAGGGCTTTTCTTGTCTGTACTCTTACTACCGCTGCCTTTCGCCAATGCGGCCACTGCCACCACCACCACCATCACCACACACACACACCACTGTCGCATATTTCCACCACTGCCTTTGTCTCTGGTTTTGCTGTCGTCCTGGCTGCTGGCCGTCGTCGTTGTCGTCGTGGTGTGTATTCTGGTGCTTCTGCCGCTGCTGATGGCTGACGTGTACGTGTGTGTTGATTGTTTTAGAGTTTCACGTCTAAAGTTTCTGTTTTCTTGCTTTTCGCTTTGTTTCGACGTGCATGAGTGTGAGCGTGTGTGAGAGAGTGTGAGTCGGTTTTGTTGCAAATATTGTATGCGCGCATTGAGTATTTTGACATTGTCTCTTGAAATTCTAGAGACATCTGGATTCGAGTGTACAAGATGGGCATAGTAACTAAAAGTAAAAATACTTTACTACAACACCATGGTGTTCTTGTTGTTGTTTGCTTGCGCTATTATGCGGCGATTGGCTTGGTGCGAGTGAGGTGTGTTGTACGTCTATGTGTATGTGAGTGTGTGTGTGGTGTGTCCATCGTCTACACGGGCCGAGTATCTATTTTAGCCGTTCTCTGTTGCTGACCACGAATAACCGACCGAGGAAGTAAGATGGCAGTTTCTTAGGAAATCCTTTGCTGCTGGAATTAGGTGGCGAAGCCGGGGTGGGGGGTCCACAACTTGAGCGAATGCTGAAAAAGGCGTTGGTATTTCGAGGCGATTCGAGCAGCTGCCGCAGCTACAACAACAACACAAGCAAATCGATTGAACTTAAAGTAAAACTTATCTCGATAACTTTTAAAAGTGGACAAAAACGTTGTATTTACTAACAAATTAACAAAACAATTTGAAAATGACGAATTTAAAAAAAAAATGTACAATAAAGAAAAGTGAAAATAACGAGTTTCTGAGAACTTATCACAGCTTAATACAAATTTTAGGATTTTACAATTAAATATGCGGCATTCAGTAAACACGTTTTCCAGTGATTGCATTGTGGAGAGCTCCGTATGGCGAGAGGCGTTTCTAATTGAAGGTCCCATCCTAGAGGAAGGCAGGGTATACATATGTATATTAGTTGGTACGTCGTCAAAGAGTAACGCAGACTCACTGAATACCACAGAAATCCATTCTCAGATCGTTTAAAATGTCCGGCTGACTGGTAGCCCAACGTTGGAAAGAGCGTACATCACTTGAAAGTGATTTTTTTCAAAATGCCCTGTTGGTAGATTATGCGGTGATAAGCCGTATCTGTAAGTGTATGTTGCAGGCAATTTAATATAAATTTAGTAAAGAACACTATTATCAGATAACCACAGCCATTCCTCTTCGGATACCTCCCATACATTCGTACAGCATTCGTGCTTTTATTAAATCCAGTATATCCTCAAATTTCTCTTTAAATTATCTTAATAGAAAACTTCCTCAACCTCTCTAATAATCTTAACAAAAAATCTTAAATCCAGTATATCCTCAAACTTCTCTTCAAACAATCTTAATAAAAAATAGAGGTTTAGAACACTTGAAACCATAGTCATGCTTTCTGTCCATAATTGAAAACTAATGAATCATCGTCTTCAAAATTCGGAGTCACAGTTTTTTGTCTACATTTTTTACGCAGTGAGGTGACCCCTTCCGGTACCTCTTACATTAAACACTTTAACCCTTTATAATTGTCTCCGTTGAATAAATTTGAATTTTAGACACAATTTTGGTTTATCCAAAATTCAATTTCGAATTGAATCCACATCAGTTTTCAATTGAACCCACAAATAATTCATGCTGGCAACATTTGGGCGGAAATCAGCAATTTCTCGCTCACAATTGGCCACCGAGATCTTGTGATTTAACTCCGACTTCTTCTTTATTTGGGGCCACGTGAAAGATAAGGTCTACGCCAACAGGCCAGCGTCGATTCAAGACCTCAAAGATAGGCAGTCACTTTGCGATTTGGTTCTGGAAAATTTCATGGTATGGATATGGTCCTGTAAGCGTGGTCGTGGTTGCCATTTGGCCGATGTTGGTTTTCAACAGCATTCCTTTCTCTTTATAATGAAAAAAAATATAATTTTTCTTTGAATGCCAAAATAACACCTCTAGTTGGAGAACCCTGTAGTAAACTTCTCAGAAGAGCGCAATCAAATAATTTTAAAAATTGCGACTTCTGTAACGGAATTAAATTAATTTTTTAATAACAAAGAAAACCGAGTAACGATGCTTTTCCAATTGAATTTGTTATTTTTTTCGAGTTCCTTTCCATTCCCAACAGAGTAACGATCCATTTTTTATTAAAAATAAAAGTTTACTTTAATGAAAAGTCCTTTGGAAATGTTGCACATTGGCAATCACTAAATCAGAATCCACTAAAATGTACTTGGGCGATTATTCGCAAAAACCACAGAAATATGGGGTTCCCATGGCAACGGCTTTCAATTTACCAATTTACCCATGTGGCGTATACGTGTTGATGATTCCATGGTATGTTCGTTTCATTCAATTCAGCTCATTATATTGAATTGAAACTGATCTTAAAAAAAAACAACCCCAACGAACGCATTATTTTTCCCACTTTCCATTCAACCGCAATCGATTTTCACAAACATTCGAATTCCAACAAAAACGAGTCCTCACACAACAAAGAAAAACCTCAAGTTTCTTGACCTCAATCTTAAGTTTTGATTGAACCTAAAAGTTAATCTTTAATCTATATTTATAGCCCACAAAAAAGATGAAGAAGAAGATGCAGAGCAACAACACATTTATTGCAAACGACAGAAAAAAGAAGGGATCTAAAGGATATAAAGAAAATGTATTTGCCCTTTTTTTTGTTGTTAAGAACTTGAGAAACTTTCTATTTTTATCTCATCTTTTGTGGGTACGGCAAGGCATTCATTCATTATTGTGTTTGGTTGAGAACAACTCGAACAGGTATTTAAGATTTTTGCCTTATTTTCAGGGTCTTTTTTTGTTGCTGTTTGTTTGTCTGTCTGTCCTGTTGAACTTGGGAATTCCCAATGCCAGATGTGAGACGGATTCGAATTGTAAGGAGATGAATGCCAAGGAGCTGGCATAGCAGGAGAAATGACACAAAGCAGTCTCTCTAATATTCGTATGAATGTGTAAATGAATGTCGGTTTGGTTTGCAAAAGTATCACTTCCGTTACGGGCCAGACATTGACTTTTTTCTTTTTCTTGTTTTTTTTTTGCCCACCAGACGCACACTCAGACACAACGCCTTTTTGTCAAATGTTGGGCACGACAACAACAGGCGGCGGGTGGGGTAAAAGCAAAAGTTGCGTAGCAATAATATGCCAAATCATAGGGAAAATATCATGCCGAAAAGGAAGGAAAAAAAACGCAAACAAACAGCAGAAGAAAAACACGGAATCAGAAGGCCAACAGAATAGGAGCTTGAGTGCGAGTGCAAGAGCGAGTGTGTGTGAGTCAGGAGTGTTTCCGCTGGATGGAAAGAAAATGAATACAAATATCGCTTGAACACGCACACAACACCCACACAGCAGCAATGCCGAGACCAGCCAGCTCCAGCATTCATTCATCTGCCTGCTGCTGTTGTTATTGTAAGCATGATACAGCAAACAACCGACAATATGTTGTTTTTCTTGTGCCGTTTTCCTACTTTCCATTCCCTGTTTGAATGTGAATGTGTCAGTACCCGGAAAAAGAAAAACTTTTCGCTTTTCTTTCTTTTTTTTTTGCCTTTCCCATTCAATTTGTTTTGTCTCTGACGTTCTTTGTAAGAAGTTTTTTTTCCTTTCCATTCCCAACGTTTAAGGATTCCGAATGCTCTTCAGACAACATGAAGACTGCCAAAGAATATAAGCTGCTGTACAGCGGTACGAAACAGAAAATCTGAAGGCAAGCAACCCAACGCAACGCAACGTCACAAAGGGAATGCTTAACCAGGACTGTTGACATTATGAACTTGAAAAACAAACCCACCGAGAGTACGTACGTACGTACAGATCCACTGTTGCTTCTTTATGTCTCGTGTTTTCTTAAGGCTTTCCCCGGCTGCTCGCATGGAGGTGGACGAGGGGGAATATGCCAAAGTTATAGTCGTAAATAAGAACACAACAATACTTAAAGTTGTTCACACGGAGCAGCGCGACAGACAGCATCATCTCGGCGAGTTTATGATTTTAGGGGCGCCAAAGAGGAAAGACAATTGAAACGTGAGAACGAACAATACTTCCTTTCTTCCTTACTTCCTTCCGTCTGGCATGTTTTCGTGGTGTTTCCCAGCACAGCAGAAGAACACTTTCGTTGTTGGCAAAAATCCGCCAAAAAAAAATAGCGGTAAAGGCCCCCCCAAAACAAGAAACGTATCCAGACATTTGCTACGTTTGCCGTACTTGCGAGTTCAGAGGGTTTTTGTCTGGGTGGAGCACGCATGCAGCGAGACTTTGTCACACACACGCACGCTCATGTAACAGCACAACAAGAGTTTGGCACATGGTAAATGGTAAATATGACGAACACACGTTGTACGGTGCCGAAAGTATACGAGCACCGTATCCAGGCACCGACCTGTATCGCCCCCGGTAAATCATTCCTAAACTTTTTTCTGACCTGCCGTAAATCTTGTCAGACCTAACTTCATCATCTGAAATACAGTGGCTTTCTCATGCTACCAGTCCTTAATAAGCTTACTAACTGTAGCCTTCTTGTCTGCCCACTTCCAAAAAATAAGCTAACTGATCTTAGTTTGCCATCTGAAAGATCCCACTTCTTGTCCTGGGGAAGGCATAACAAACATACGTACTTTCCTGATTGTTATGACCTTGGCGAGGTTTATACAGGTATTTTAATAGAGTCTGTTCGCAGGATATCCGTCATTTGGTTCCTGGTGTTAGGACATTTAGCCAGAATAGGCGGCTATCATTTTTAAATGGCCGGTTGATCGCACGACGAACTGTTGAGAAAATTCCTTCTTCGACCGAAATTTACGTATGATTCCGTAAATATTTACACCCACGGCCAAACTGGAACTGGAACTCCCATAAATGGGCAGGGGCTCCAAATGACAGGGGATGGCACTGATGCTTTTCAACTCTATGGTCTCCCTTCAGCCTTCTGAAAATCTGCAAGACCACCTCAAAGAAACTCTGTGAAAGGACCTCGTTAAAGCAATCTTTGGCTTATATTCTTTAGAGTTTTAAGGACCAAAGCGCTTTCTAACGCTTTTTTGAATGTCCTCTATGGCATATCCTTGTAAAGGGTTCTTGAAAGGTCTCCCTAATGACGTCCGAATAATTCAGGAGTTAAAATTCGTCAGATGGACTGGAAGGAACATTCCGAAGACTGCACGGAATACTTCAAATAATTGCCACCAAAGAGACCCCAATGGTGGGCATTGGTCAAATGAGTCATTTCGTCTCATCTTTTACAACCTAATCTGTCTTGATTCATGGGAACCTAACGTATCTTACTTCATATAGTACGGGCCCTGAAAATTATTCCATTAATCTGCTCTTCAAAATGTCCACCTTTAAAGCATTCTGCAGAGAGTATCCCGATAGATTTAAGATATTCTTCGGATGGTATAATTAATTTCCTTCTGCTGCAACTCATCTGCTTTATGGTCTTTGAAATTACAAAAAAAAAAAAAAACATCATTTGCATTTCTTTTGAAAAACATTCATTAGCCTCTTTCGAAGACCGTCTTCTAGGCTTCAGGTGAGAGAAGAATTGAATTATATGGATGGTCATACTTTGAACGTCTTCCCTTTTCGTATGGCCTTCTGCCTTCCGCCACAGAATGTATTTGAACGTAGACATTCTAAACAAACGTACTCGCGGGACACTTGTTCGCTTTATTTTTTGTGGCAAGCCAGCGTGTGCACACCATACATCCGTTCACATCCACATACTCAACACATGTCTGCATTACTTTCCTATTTGCAAAAGTGTTTAGCACTAATGTGTTGCGCTTTTCTCACCAAATTTCTTTTTTACGTTGCCACCTTCTAAGAGAAGCGGGAAAATGTGCGTGAAGGTATGTCGTCCGATGTAGTATTTCAGTATTCACCGCATCCATGTTGCCATTGTTGTTTGTGTTTTACAGGGCGGGCACGTATTCAAAACTCGCGTAGTTTTCGCAGAAATCCTGGAGCCGTGACTGAGACATGCACAGAAGCATCAACACCAGCACAACGTTACAATTCAAATGCTCCACACACACACACACACACAAAAAACGCGGCTGTGCGAATGCAGAAGAAATTCCGCAAAATCAAGGTCAACATTATGAACAACTTTCTTGTTTTGTGTCTGTGGCAACGAGTGCGAACAACATTGAAATTGTAAAACATAATTCATGAGTGCAATCGGAATCAACAAAATAGCAGGGCAGGACAGAGTCGAGCCGAGCAGAGCAAACAAAAAACGCGGCATAAATATTTCACTTTTCATTTGGAAATGTAGGTGTACGTAGCCGCATGTGTAAATAAACGTACTACATGTGCATGTGTGTGTATGGGTGCGAATGTCATGTCATTCATGGTGTGCAACAATGGCTACAATTACAAATACATTTCCGCATCCGTTTCAAATGTAAACCGAAGCAGAGTAAAATAATAAAAAAAACACCGGCTTGTTGTTGTTCACACTTTGTTTTTTTTTTGTCGTTTGTTTTACGTTTTTATTCTCCAAATTCTGGCTACAAACAAAAACACTTTTGGCCTTTGTGGGGCTATGGCAAGTTAATCATACGCCATGTGGCCCCCGAAACTTTCAGTCACACATACGGTCATCATTGTTGTAGTCCTTGTTGCTGATGTGGGTCTTTGGAGTTGGTGTTGGTGTTGGTGTTGATGTTGATGCCGCCTAGACATGACTGGCCCGGTCATTTAGTTTTGCCACGAGTCCGCCACATCACACGTCATCAATGCATTTGTTGCTGCATTCCGAGTTTGTTGCATGCACAGCGCGTGAAATTCGTGATGCATGCCAGCCAAAGGGGGGCAAAAAAAAAGAAAAACACAAACCAACAGCATAGAAATGAACATTCAACACAGCGACGCCATGATCCCAGTTTATGACTCGTACACACTGTGTGTGTGTGTATGTGAAAAAACGGTGTTCTTTTTTCCACTATTGTCGTTCTTTGGATTCCTAAAATTTCTCTGGGCATTCCAAGTGGTTTTTTTTCGGGTCCGGGTTTTGCAATACAGCAGCAGCACAGAGCAGCTGCTGCGGTGGCCGTAGCAATCCGATTCGCATGTTGCACATGTACTTTTTTATGGCATTCACTTGTGTGCAGCATTGTGACGGTTTTTTTTTTTTGCTTTTCTTTCTTTGACTCTGCCTGCAACATTCAAATGTAAACCGTGCTTCTTTGCTGGTGTTTCGTTTTTTGCGTTGCCGGCAATAGAAGTTTTCACAAGGCGACCTATATTTTATGAACGAATGCCAGACAACCCAGCACATGTATACATGTTGCAACACAACTGATTGTCTGTCTGTCCGTCCGTTCGCCCGTCTGTCTCCTGGTGGCGGTGTTGTTTGCTTATATGCGTTATTGTTATCAACAACATCTGTCTATACACACTCACACACGCTTCCTTCGTTACTGTGGCACTGCTGCTGCTGCTGCTGCTGTTGTTGCATACTCTAGTCAGATTGCCACCAACTATTTAATGCCAGCACCCACCAGCAAAACACTTCAACATCATCATAGTTTTTGCAGAGTTTATTGCTATCGCTGTCGCCGTAGTCGTACGTACAACAACCTGTTGCTGGCACAGGAACCATGATGTTCTACCAACAGCAGCAGCAGCAGCAGGACTTGAATGGAACTTTTTCGCAGAACTACAAAATGAAAACAAAAACAATCAGTCAGATGATAAAAAAAAACCGTTTTTTGTTGTTCACCCAGTCCTTGTAAGCACTTCCATTGCAACAAAGTGTTATGAATCACTTTACGAGAATCAGCAAAGTGTCAGAATTCATCGGAACAAACGGGCGAATGCGTCAGAAGTTAAAAAAAAAGATAGTCTCCAGTCAGCATCAGTTGTTTTCGTGAGAAATTAACGGCGGCCGCTGTACGACAAATCTGCTCAAAACTGCTTGTTAAGAAATTCTTTAGATTTCAATTTGTTCTTGGAAATGTAAAAGTGCGTAAATGTCCTTTGAACCGGCACAGTGATCAACACCCAAGTGATCCTCTCCACTCTACTGACTGAATCTCGATTGGAAGCCAGGTGAAATCAATGATATTTATTTGTTTGAGACATATTTAAAGACATTAACAGACTGTTTATATAAAACGAATGAGTCTTTCGTTGCGTTAAAATAACAAATTTTTGTGTAATACGACAGTCCAATTGGTATTTTTTCTAATGAATTTCTAATTGAATTCGTTGGAGTTATAAAAACACCATTCATTTTCGTTTCGGCTATAGTCGTTATCGGCTACATGTCGTTTATAAAGACAGCCTGTAAATCTATGTTACATTTAATTTGGTTTTTAGTATTGCCTACTTTCAGGGATACGACAATGTTATCGTTTGAAAGAGTAATTTCATGCTTTCTTTGGAATACGCACCTTCGAACATTTTTCTCAAAATATCCATTGTACAAGGTCTTCTAACGTCCCGAAATATGAACGTAGACATTCTGCTGCTGCACCAAACAAATGTACTCGTGGAACACTCGTTATGTTTTCTATGGGACACGCTTAACTGTTTTCCTCTGGACCGAATTTATTCCACAGTTGTTGCTATAAAGTTAGGGAAATCTTAGCAACACACTAAGACCAAGACGAATTTCAAATGTTCTTTTTGGAAAATATTTATCGAAATCATACAACTTTCGTACTCTCTCTCTCTCTCTCTCTCTAGTGTCATCAGAAATCAGTGGCCCTATTTGTTGTCTCCCTGCTGATACAGCCACCATACAAAGTTTCTAATATAGTTTCCTGCTTTCCAATGGATGTCCTGTATTTGTGGTGAAGACGCGTCGGTCTGAACGCTACAGACTGAAACAACATCAATTGCGTTGCCTACTTTTAGGTATAGCAAATTAGAAAATCCTAAAACTAATTGAAAAACTTCTTGTGAGTTGTTGTTATGATAATTTTTCTATTACGTTTTGTTGAAGAGTATGATGGTAATCGAATTCAAGCTCATTAGATGGAAGGTGGAAGGAATACATTTTACGGTAATACATTCGAATTTCAATTCGAATTTTCAATATAACAGAGTAAGTCTCGATTGCATTAACTCGAGAAAAGGGAGCGAGCATCGCTTGCTTAACTAGCGAGTTTCTCATTTGACACAAACTGGGCAGAAATCTCATAGCGCTGCGAAAAAACTATATGATTGTCATGATAAGTATGTGTTGTGGATATTATTATTATGATTACCGTTCCTCCCTCGCCACAGTTTTCTATTTATTTTCTTCTTCTGCCATATCCTTTCACAACAAATGACATCTTCGTTCACTTGGCACCATTTAATATTGGGATTTTGTTATTTTTTTATGCTGGCAATACCGTACCAACTTAAGACAGAAACTTAACCCCCTAACCGGCAAGGCCGCCCTGATATTTAGTCTTCAATAATTGTGTTTAATTAGAAGCGCCCCGGTAGGCGAGTTGGTAGCGTGCTTGCCTATCAGCGTGGGGGTTGTGGGTTCGATTCCCACCAGAGGCTTTGGTCTGTCGCTGCAAAAATCAAGCCAAATGGTCTTTGTCACCCGGTTTACCCTTGGACCCAAAATTAGAATATAAATTTAATTTGTATTGTAATTAATAAATAAATAAATAAAATAAATTGTGTTTAATTATATAAAAATATTTATTAAAAAATATTAGCCGGCCAAACAGAAATACTGGAAAATCCTCAGAGCGATCTTGCCTGTTAGAGGGTTAAACGATAATTTCCAATGACGCTTTGTATCGTTTAGTTGGACATACAAAATAAGCGATTATCTAAGCCATGGATGTAACAGACAGACACGTCTAAGGTGAGTCCACATAATTTCCAAATATTGTTAATGGCTGTCCCAAGCAAAATGTCGGGACAAATACCTCCTTCCAAGCATTCGTAAAGGGAAATGGTAAATATTTACATGGCACTTCAAAGCATATAAAAAATCACAGACTCCAACCGGTACATAGCCATTGTGGTTAGTACGAAACACATTTTCTTTTCGGCGGGCAGGGAGGGCAAATACAATTCATAAATTTATGTTAAAAATGCAATTAAAATTCTTTTAATAACAAATGACTTTAATTTAATAAAACGCACAAACGCACACACATAAACAAAGAATAAAAAGTGAAAAGTCTGCACAAAAAGAAATTACAATTTTGCAAAAGTGTGTGCATACACAGACAGACGGACAGGATATATATTTTTAAAATTTCTTTTTATCACAAATACACAGACATTCCTTTTCAGGAGGACACGACGACGACGACGACGACGACGATGATAATGATGATGATGACGATGACAATGATGTTGCTGACGAACAAAAGGGAAAAAAATATTTGTGTTATTTAAAAATTCGTTTACTTAACATCAATAGAGGAGCGAAAGAACACAAAAAAGCGATGGATGGAAAAGCAAGCATTACAATTTATGTTATCTCCCGGCATAAGGGCAAGAGGGTGGCGGCTGGGCTGGGCTGGGCGGGGAGGCAATTTAAAATTAAACGTACATAATGGCATGTTCTGCCACCACCATTAACTACCAACAACACCCCCCCCCGCCAACCACCTCGGCCCACAACCCAGCCAAAAATAGCGGACCAACTTAAAGAATCGAAAATAAAAGTTACACGAAAATGAATAAATCGTATGGGAAATCTGTTTCAGCACACACAGCCAAGAAGGACAAGGAGACAGAAAGAGAGGGAGAAGGATAGAGATAGGGACAGTTTTACAAGTGATGTTTGGGAGGAAAGTTCAAAGTGTGATATGATTCTTGTATGGTTGCTGCCGCTTTTGCTGTTGCTGAATCGTTGTTGGTGGTGCTGATGATGTTGATGACGATGACGATGTTGGGACATTTTTACTGTAACAAATGATAGCAATTTAATAAGAAAATGCCAAAGGTATGCAAATTTATTGCCGGAAATGTAATTTACACAGAAATGCCTCAAGCAATGGACATACGAACATACGATGCCAGCACGTTCATTCATTCGCCCGTCGTTCGTACATTCGTGCAACATGAAGCCAGAAAAAAAACAACAGCAACAACGGCCCCGTATCAGCATCAGGCGCCACACTCTCAACATCCGAGCATCATCGTACAGAGTATGGATATTGAAAATGATATTATAAGAATGACTTTCTATACAGCACGATTCATTATGGCTGAAAAACGAAAAGATACAAAAATGAACGGAATAAATAACGAAACGTTGATGACGTTAATAATCATGTGGCACTCCTTGTGCCCGCCTCCACCCCGGCGCCAATCCCAGGCCACCTTTTACACTGCCAACTTGGCATCATGACGTAATTAAAGGCCTGGTATCTGTGGCCTGTCCTGGCCCAACGTCCCCTCTCTCTCTCTGCCTCTGCCTCTCCCACTCCGACTCTCTGTGTTTCTGGTTCGCTGTTGTGTCAGCCATGCTATAGTCGCATTTTTGCCTTGATTTAATTACAGTGTTCTTGAATAAATTACATTAATTGCATGAAGATGAAAAGACATTTGATAATTTAATAATATTCTATTGTATCTTTAATGCAATTACTGTGATGCGCGCCATGATGTTGTCGCTCTAACATTATCGTCAACATCAAATCGAAAGCATTTCTCTCATGTCGTCCATATCAATTATAGAAATTGTTTTGAAAACAAAAAATATTCCGATTTCAGGTTAACAGGACGAAAACCGTCATTGAGAGAAAATATCAGCAATTGTATGGAACGTCAATGTATCGGATCTAGATGCATGTTTTGATACTGTAAATGGTTTCAAAATAGGAACATGTTTTCTCTGACAATTGCATCGTCTTTTTCCTCTTTGGATAACAGGTCATGAAATTTGAATTTAAACTGTGTAAAAGTACTCTCGTCTATTTCATATTTTTAAACCTTGCGTTATCGAACTTATGCAATGTTGAGTTTTATGAGAGCGACGAAAGACCCAATTCTATTCCAAAGATGATTGGTGATGATTATAGTTCTCCTTTCAATTTGAGTGAACACTATCGGGACAAGGTAATTTCAACACATTTCATCGAATCTAAATAAATTGCACCTGCGGTTTTAGAAAACGGCAATTGTCCGGCCCATTAAGTTCTCAAGTTCTACTCTAAAAGTTCATCAACGTTGTATATCATAAGCTCAAAGCCTCAATGTTCAAGTCCGACGTCGATGGCATAGATCGATCTTTTAAAATATATGAGAATGTATAATTTTCTCAGAAAACGCGTACCAGCGTCAATTTCGAAATCAGATTGGGAGAATATTTTCCCCGGCGAGGATTTTAATTGTTCAAAATTACTAAAGTGTTTTTCAGAAACAGATATTTCTGAAAAGGTAAATTTCACCTTACCGTCCATTTGGTATTCCTATTGGAAAAAATATATAAACTCGTCGATGTATTTCGAAAACATTTCATTTCAAATGCGGCAATATGTGAACACCATTTGCATTCGCTTCTGTCTGGGAAACTCTGACAATAGTTCGTTGTTCAAATGAAATACGAAATATTTCAATTTGTGCCAAAAATGTATGCGCAAAACTATCATAGAATATTTCGAAAAAAAAAAGAAAAAAAACAACGGCTTCATAGAAATCCTCACTCATACACAAAGTTTTTCCACCAGCGCAAAAAGTAATGAGAACAAAGTAAAAAAATAAACACAGCAAGAACAACAACGCAATTCCACCACTTTTGCCCTCTAAAATATTTATCATATGGCAAAAAAAAAGAAAATAAAACACAAGCAGCGACATACAACCTGATTCCACCTAAACACCCCTCTCTCTACGTGCAGGAGCTCATGCTCCGCTGGCTCCCCTCCATTGTCACAGTTGTGCTACACCACCTTCCGCTGCCTCTGCCTCCGGCTCTGCCCCGCCAATGCTGATGTAAAATACATTTTACGAAATTTACATGAAAGCGTAGAAAAAATAGAAACAGCACAACAAAGATATGTGGAGTTGCCGTCGTGTATCTGTGAGATTTATAAAATTACCTTTGTTACTACAATCCTTCTCTCATTCTCCTCTGTTATTCGACGCTCTCCCTCTCTGGCTCTGTGTCTGTGTCTGTATACATATCATTGCTCTCACTCTCCCTCTCCGTCATCAAATTCATCACAATTGCACTCCCTCTCTCTCTCTCTCTCTCTCTCTCTCTCTCTGCCTTACCTTGTATCTCCGACTATATAGTTGTTCTCTTGCGCATTTTATATGCAATTTTCATAGTATTTTGTTTTGTTGTTGCCGTTTTATTTTCGTCCGAAACATTCATTCGTTCATTCGTTAGCTCCAGGAAAGAGAAATGCAATTTGCTGGTGTGCATCATCATCGCTGTCGTCCATGGACGATGGTTATTAAAGGATTACAATATATGATATGAGTGGATTACAGAAATAATCAACGTTGTCTTTTGCTTATATAGAGAAATTTGAAATTAGTTTCTCCCCCAGGAGTGGGAGGGGTATTTCTTTGCGTATAAGACATTATGTGGCAATCAACAAAAGCAGAAGAAAATTAGTCTATAAAATTATTTTGAAACCAGGGGCTGAAGTTTAAATGCAATTGACAATTGTGAGGAATTCACAGTGAAGTTTCGTGGAGTAATTATGTTTTTCTGAAACTTGAATTTATCTGGAATTCGTGCAGTAGCTTCCATAATTACGGACGGATTGCGAGGTTTTCAAACTTCAGTTGAAGATAATTCCGGTTTTTTCATTTGGTTTAATTTGACAATTAAACATTTTCATTCAGCTTTGTTTCTGTTAGTCGACTTCGAGATCATTTATTATTTCTATTTCTTTGCAAAAATATTTTCATTTATTTAGGCTGTCAATATGTTCTGCCTATTTCAAATAAAAGTTAAAATCAAAAAAATTCAGATACAACCCTGTGTATTATGTGGATTTTTAGAGAACTACAACTTTATTTTGAGTTTTGAGTCACCCAAAATTCTTTGTTTAACCTTTTTTATTGTATTCTTTGATTCGACATTGGAAAAAAAACTAAACCAATAATTGAAATTTAAACAATGAGTTTGACAATCAAAACTCTGTCAAAATGAAATAATTGTAATCAGCTGTTTGCATGACTCTACCTTTAGTTATTGTGCCATGAATCAAAGCCTACAATTTAATTTTTTTTCGATATTTTTTTTTTTTAAATATACTCTTATGTGGAAAACTTTTTTTTTTGGCTTCCATTGTAAATTATTTATAATATTTCAAATTGTAAGCGTTATAAAATGGGTTTCAGACATTATTCAGGTCTAGTTTTCAGATGTATGTTAGATATCGCCATATGGCACCGAATATCAAACGAATAAGTTCTCACTACTGATACAAATCCACATTATTGTGCCTTTAATTTTAAAAATTTGTAACAAACGAATAAATTCGTTTTATGGAAACAGGCAGTAAATATCTCGACTGTTAAAACAAAATTGTAGTAATTCTTTTGAAATAAAACATATGTTGTCTCGTTCACACTTCTGGCATGTTCTCTTTGTGCCGACCACTGGGTGTTAAGTATAATTATATATCTTTTTCTATCTCTTTGATGAATTATGATTGGCGAATATTTAGAATTTACACTCAATTTTTGTATTAAGACCCTCATAGAATAGACAGAAAATCTTACAAGTAAAGAAACAAAATTGAAGAATGTAGTTTAAGAGAAAAAACATTTCCTGCTGAAAAATAAACTTACTTCCCTTAACATTCCATGAAGGAATGTGAACATTCCATGAAACTTAGGGAGTTAATTACGACATTTCTCAGAGACTCATCGCACTTACGAATCAAACTGGAGGTCAGACCTGGTCTGGTGGTCATAGGTATAACTAAACCAAATCGTACTTACACGCATATGTTAAGTCCACTAAAACTCAAAGAAACATTAACTTAAAAAGGGCTCTGCTGAAATGTAAGGAAACGGCAACAGATTATTTTTTGTAAACTCGTGTTACCCAACATGATTTTTGATTACGTCCATGAACTTGAATATGTTTTTTCATTTGAATCTTCGCTTCCATGAAATGCCTCCGCACCAGGTCGCTATATTACCAATTGTTGCCAAAGGATTTATTGGCTCATCAAATCAGTCTCCCGCTAAACAGAAATGTTGAAACAAAATTTGAATTCAGGTGAAAAAAAATATTTGAGAGCGAAAAAAATCAAAGAAACTAAAAGACGTTTTGCAGCTTCCAAGGGGCAATTTAAAGACCACGAATGTTTCATGGCTTAGAATACAGCTGCCGATGTAGTAACTACAAAATACACTACATATATAGTACAACAGCAACAACAACAGCATACAAGTTAAATTGCAACCGAAGAACAACAACAACAACCATGGACAAGTAATAAATGGGTTCTCTGATACGAAACCTTGCTCACACTGCCACCGCCGCCCCCTACAAACTGAAGCAACCACCAACGCCAGTACACGGACGCAACAACATCTCCACGATTGCAGCAGCAACACAATTCTATTTAGTCACTCGTTGCTGTAACTTGCTGCTTGCTGCATGTTGTTGTTATTGTTTTCCGTCTGTTTTCCATGTTTGCTTCTCTGCGCTTACTACTATCGAACGAACGAACGAACAAAAGACGAAACAAAGTGCAAGACGTACTAGAGAATAATTGAATTTTATTACATTGTTTGTAGAGAGCTTCATCAGCCTCATCAGCAACACAATGACAACAACAACAACAACAACAACAGGACGTTCAAAGTAGCTGCAGCCTCATTTGGGGCGCGAGCGCAGATGAGTTGGTGGCGGTGGCAAAAGTGGTGAAGATGGTGGAACCACACAACTGACTGTGGAAGACGTGGATGGGGGCGGTGGTGTTTGGTGGTGCTGGTGGTGTTGTTGTTGGCATTGTTGATAATGTTGGTGGGGAGGCCCAGCGACGAAAACTCTGTGTACACATTAACGTCGAAGAGAATAATGACCCCAAGCTTTTGTTGTCGTTGCTTCTGCCGCTGCTGCGGCTGCTGTTGCTGCTTTAATCATTTTGTCTACACTTACACATGCATTTGCACACGCTCGCTCAGCGAGTGTTTTTCTGTATTGGTCTTGTTTCATATTTCTTTTGCACTGTACGTTCGTTTGGGTATGTGCATTTGTTGTTGTTGAAGAAGCCGGCATAAATGAAATGAACAAAATAAACGAAACCAAAAAATAACACGAGAGCTCCCCGATGGTGGGTGTTTTTAATAAAGGCGCTCTCCAACTCACATACACGGGCACACGTATGCCAGCTCTTATTGGCATGTGTGTGTGAGTGCGAGTACGTTTTGAGTTTCTTTTTTCTCCGTTCACATTCACATTCCCATCAAAAGTAAAATTGCAAAAAAATAAAAACGTAAGAATTAAACTAACAACAATAAAAGGGAATAATAACAAAAAAATACAACGAAAAAAACATAAATAAACAACAAAAACACGACGGAGAGCAGCAAACTGCAAAAAAGACAACAACAGTCGCCAGAAATATCATCAACTATACAAACAGCTGCAACAACGTTGCTGTTGCTGCCGCTGATGATATCGTCGTCGTCGTCGTTGTCGTCCGTCATTGTGTTGTTGTTCCGAAAGAAAATTAATATGAAGTCGTGGGTACGAGCCGTGAGTTGGAATAACAACAACAACAAACAATGAAAATAAAACGTTTGGAAAGAAAAATTAATTCTTTGTTTTCGCTTGAACTTTTGCTCAGCAACTGTTTGTCTCTTTTTTTTGTCTCAAATCCCATTGGAATTTCTTCGTCGTTGTTACTTCTTGCCAATCAATTGTGTACTTTAAGCGTCCAAATGCATTCTCTTAATTAATTATTTATTTACTTTAATTGGAACGATGAATCATATTTTGAAATGTTCAAATACACAACATCACCTAATGCTTGACTATAGAGGCAGATAAGCGAAAAATGCACTTACGGTAAATTAACTGGGCTGTCGGAATTTTGAAACTACCCATGTCGTATATCTGTCAAATCTACTTAGCTGCTATAAAGTTGATAGATAGCCGAATACTTTCAATTCCATCTTCGTATTAGTCGATCTCTAGGGTTGAGGTTCCCTCATCACGGTTACTCTAGGCTGGCAGATAATATGGTGCAACCAAAAGTCTGATCCATTTTTTAGATAATTCTATCCCATCTCCTTCTACTAGCTTTCCACAAAGATGTAGAAGAAAGTCAGCTGTTCCTGTTTTAATTTGCAATTCTGGGACTGAAAGAACCTATTTGACCACATATTTTTTAAAAAATAGAAAGGGCACTTAATTTAATTTTACATCATTTAAACATAGGAACTCAGCAAGTGGATTTTCCAGTTCAAGAGAGCCGTTAGATTTTCGTGTTCCATTAGAAGTTTTTATGGAAATCGTATTAGAAGAATAAACGCCAATCTTATGCGAATTTTTAATTATCCCATTCGATCTAAAAATACTGTTTCTTTTAAATGTCGTGCCACTATATCGCTATAAAATAAGTCTCGGCAAATCCAAACTCTTTCTTTCTTTGTTTTTATTGGAACCACAACAATAAAGTATTTAAATAGACTGTGTATACGCATAAACGATGATTGATTGTGTGATAATAATTTCATATCTTTTTCTCTCTTCTTCTTTTATTTCCAGGTAAGTGTTCGAGCTATCTGAATAAATCTCCATATCGTATCCATACACTGAGAAAAACAATTGTGATTTAACTTTCCCCAAGAAAATGGACAATATAATTTGATCTGAGTATTGTATATTCGATAAGTCTAAGGTAAACCCATTTAAACTTCACTCTAAATCAAGAAATCAAGTTCTGGAAGATAAAACGTCAGTCGGTAAAAGAACAGATGGTGTTAACCATCTAACCTGCAAGAGTGTCTCAAGGCACTCCTTTAGAGGCACATTCGTTTTTAGATTTTTAAAATTTGAGGGTTGAGGGTTAAGCTGACGTTACCTCGGAGTTCTCGAAATATTAATCTAAACAACCCGTGCTGTATTTAGCTGTAAGCGAAACTTCCTAAAACGGAAATGTACATGGTAAAAGCATTTGTTAATTCTGATTTACTGCCGGTTTCCATAAAACGAATTTGTTCGTTCGTTACAATTCGTTAATACTGAAAGCGTTATAATATGGGATGTAGACCTCATTTATTTCTTATTTTCCGATATATGTTAAATATCGACATATGAAACAAGGGCCCAAAAGAATATGCTATATAGGCTTTATTGAGCCTGCAATTTGGAGAATTTGTAACGAACGAACGAATTCGTTGTACGGAAACCGGCAGTAAGAAAAATGTTGTTGCGAGGAAGCATTGTCAAGAAAGAAATACTGACGACAATTTATTGTGATTTCGTCGACAAGGCTGAAGGATAACAGACAAGTCTCCAAAAAAATTAGAACAAATAAAAACCCATTATTTTTGAAGACAGGATATCGGCCTCTATTCACTTTATTCAAAAGAAATCTAGTAAAATACCATTTTGGGTGATGATTTCGGCAGATACGTAATACTTGTTGCAGAGGATATGCCGGACTGCACACAAAGATTTGACCTTGGGATACAAATCGAGGCCATGACTGTGTGTTTGAATTCGGAAATTAAATTTCCGATTTAACTATTTTGAGGTGACCAAGAAAACCTGAAATGTTATTTTTCTTTTTCAGTTCCTGTTACTCGCCCATGTGCCATGTTCCGAGAGTTTTTGAATTCCCATACTTTTTTAGATTCCCATTTTTTCCAAAATGGTGTGCTCAATTCCGAGCGAAAGTGTGGTTCGAAAGAATAGCTTTGTTCAATATGTTACGAACTGTTTTCAATAACTATCAACAAAAAACATATGTTTTATTTGCAAATTTAACAACAAAATTAAGAAAAAATGCCTGCTGGCTTGTTAATTGCTCTGGTTTCTACTAGAAGAAGACTAATGATACTGGAACGTGTTAAACGAGTTGTCAGATTGATTAACTGGTGTAATCATCATTCGTGTTGTTAATTTTTTAATGAATATGTCCACCAAAGTATACAATTTATGTTTATTTGAAGAAACCTTTTCAACAAGTAGAACACTGGGTAAATTTCGTCAAAAGTTGTTCTTGATAAAAGGTGCCTTTTTATTTTCTTTAATTTTACTAGAAAAGCTAATCTGAATACTGTCTTTTTTAATTAAATGTTGTAAAAACAAGTTAAATATTAACTCTGCGTTCTTTTTTAACTTGTTTGTGCTCAGAAAATCACGTACAATCTCATTTCTTTTTCGATCCACAAGGCTATATGTGCTCGAATTATATTCCCAATATTTTTTTGGGTATTCGGAATGGAGCACACCAAATTTGGGAAAATGTTTCACATTCGAGCAAACTCGAAATGCAGCACATGGGCGACTGTTCTTAAAATTTCTTTCAGTGTTAATGAAGAATAGGCCTCGAAACATGGAAAAGGATGGATACGTGTTCAGCACTACTGGTGAATGTTTGAAGTGTGTGTATTTTTTAATAGAGTTACCTTCAACTAGAATCAGGAAAAAAGTGGTATGAACTTGTTTCAAAGTCTTTGGAGATTTTATGCGTAATTTTAGGTTTGTCATTCTTCTCAGTGTACCTAAATGGGTAGGGTAGGGTAGGGTATGTACGTGTGTGTGGTGATCTTTTGGAACTTATGGGAATGAGCAGTAATATTATGTAGGTATTTATTCATAATTTATCAATCATTTCTTCGGCATGCCCTACAAGGCAACCCTTTTCTCTTTTATTTTGTTTTTGTTGGTTACGTACAATATCGAAACTATTTTCCTTTGTCTTAACACAAATATTTGTACATCTCTTTTGTGTGTTTCGCTTGCTCTCTCTCTCTCTCTCTGTCTCTCTGTGTCTTTTTGGACGTGTTCGTTTATTTATTTGTCTGTGGTTGTTGTTTTCATTCTTATTTTCCAACGAGTTTCGATCATTAATTTGTTGTTCTTATGCTAACAGAACTGAAAACTGGTAAAGAACTTGGCTGGGTGGAGGGGGGTTTAGAAAGAAGTAAAAACAAAGAATCATTGTAAAGTGAAAATGTTGATAATAGAGAAGACAGTGTGGAAAGAAAATGTAGGTACGTGTGCATGAACGTGTAGAGAAGCAGCACACCCAAAAACAAAAGCAAAACACAAATGCCAATAGTACACTCTGGTAAACAACATATACCCTGTCATACCTTGTCGTTCTTTCCTTTTTCGCCTTCTCGGCTTCTCCTCATTTATTGGCTTTCGTTTCGGCTGTGTGAAGCGAGCGAAATGAGACACACCAAACAAAACAAAACAACTTCAAAATAGAAGGAAAATAAGTTCTTCTTTCTGTCTTCTATGTCACCATCAGCAGCACTTAAATTTCAACTTCGTCCGTTGAGCGCGCGATGTTTATACTCATATACTCTGTGTGTGTGTGTGGCTAGTAATATCGTTGGTTTCTGGGGGGGGGAGGAGAAGACCCCACAAAAAGGATGATGGTGGCGCTTGCAAGGAAGACAAAGGAAACTCACAGTAAATGCGAGTACAATCGTATTTTCGCCACAACGTGCACAGCAAACACCTCATCGTCTTCCATCGCCTCGGTGGAAATACCAAAAAACCCTCCATTCATGTTGTGTATGCTCAGAGAGCATTTCACTGTTTTCCCCCTTGCCAAAGCGAAAAAAGGGGTTGTTGGTTAATG
This sequence comes from Hydrotaea cyrtoneurina, assembly GCA_958296145.1. Classification (NCBI taxonomy): domain Eukaryota; kingdom Metazoa; phylum Arthropoda; class Insecta; order Diptera; family Muscidae; genus Hydrotaea; species Hydrotaea cyrtoneurina. The sequence continues at coordinate 54,156,358 of OY282515.1, read as the reverse complement.
TGCGACGTTGAATTTTTAGAGAAAATCATTTGAAACATCACACCACCCCAACCCACCACACACCTCATAATCGTTGATTCTACCTCGTGTGCCTTGGGAAAATGTACGCTGAATGCTGTGACGTCTTTCGCCGCCAACCACTGCCCACCAACAGAAAAGATAGTAGCGGACGTTGCCACTTCGCCGTTGACGTTGGGTTTTTGTTTGTTTTGCAATGCATCTTGGAGATAACTAGTATTTCAACTCACACTCTCTTTTTGTATTTTATTTTTTGGTTTGTTTGTCGGCTCTCCGTGCTCAAATAATGCTCTCTGTCGCTATGGCGGCTACGTTGGATGTCGGTGTGTGCGTGTATCATAATCACTAAAATCGTCTTTGGTCGTGGTAGTGAGTGAGTGAGTGGTGTGTGTATGAGTGTGTATCTGTGTCGTGTTGCTGTGTAAGGTTTTGCTCTCTTTTTAATCGAAAGTAACTCTCCTGTCTTCTCATTGTGCTCATTTTGTGTGAGTTTCTTGATTTTCTTTTTGTTGGCCTTTTTGTTGTTTTGTTCTGCTACTTTGCTTGTGTGGTGCTGCCTTCTCCGTTGCTTCATTGCCTGTCAGATTCTTTGTGTGTTTGTTACTGCTTTTTCTGCTAACGTACGTTTGTGTCAGTGCGTTCATGTGCATGTGTGTGTGTGTGTGTGCGAGTATCTGTGTGCCCTGTGTGTGTGTCCATTGTTGGTTCGCCTTCGAGCGTTATACACAACGTCGTTGCCAGAGATACACTTTACGCTTACACACCACGTTCAGATTCATTCTGTAATCGCGATTCCTCGAGGACGTAACATTAACGTAAACACGTCGGCTGTATTGTTCACACACATTGTATAACGCGCGCTTTAAAACCAAGCCAGCCGCCAACAACAATAAAACGCTCCTCATGCCCGAAACAAAAATAGAACAGAACAGCTTTTCTATCTTTTTTTGTATAAAACGCGACGACGACAACATCAACACCGCTTGAACAAAAAAACAAAAAAACGTAATCGCAAAAACATACGGCACAACTACAAACAAAAGGGTATTTAATTCCGCCCCCACCCCTCCTTAAAAACAAGAGCGTACACAAAAAAAAATGTCATAATTACGCGGAAAATAATGGTGAAATTAATGCAAAAGAAGAATAAGAATGAATGTAAGGAAACAGAAAAAAAAGAATACCAATCAACCAACCTACCAACACTAAACAATGTCAACAACATTGAATTTTGAAATGGTCGTGGTGTAGTGAGCACAGCACAACAACAACTACAGCAAGAATAGAAGAAAAAAAGAAATCTCTGTGAGTGCGTTATCGGTTCCAATGGAAAAAAAGAAATACACAGTACATGTTGTATCTGCGAGATAAATTTTTAGTTATAAATTCCAGAATGTGCTCGGTTTGTGTGTTACAACGTGAATAGTGTTTGTTCGTTTTTTTTTTTTTTTTGGTTCTTCTGATTTTCGCTCAGTTTTGATATGTGTCGATACGATACGATACGTTTCGAATTGATTTGATTGTTTACATCCGCTTCCGTTAAAACATAACAAACGATACACAATAAAAAGAATACAACTGCAGCGCCCAACCAAAAAATAAATCATTGCCATCATCATCAACTCACTCACACAAACCAATATTCCCGTCATCAACTTCGCCCGCCGCCCCATCGATTTGCGAGCGATACAAAACAACAACAACAAACGTAGCAAAGTCAAGAAGAGACCCAGCAACAAAACACCTGCTGTGATTTTGTGCGTGTTAACGTAACATCATAACAACAACAACAACAACAAAATATTAGCACAAAAACCCGTGCGTAACGTGCGACGTTAGTAACAGCAGTCAGTTGTAGTGCATAGTAGTAATAAACAACAATAACAAATTGGAAATGAAATGAAAAAATCAACGCACATGCTTGATTCCCATTCCCATTCTTCGGTTCTTTATTTTGATTCATTCATTTCCTTCGCAACCACAACAACATCATCACCACCACCCGCACCCGCACTCGACCTATTCCAGAAATAATAAAGAGAACAAAAAAAAACGCCAACAACACACCAATGTTAACTATCAATAACAACAACAAAAAACACAACCACACATAGTATTATTAACAGTGACATATTAACAGCAACAGCAACAACATTGCAATGTTATATATATGTATGCGTGTGTGTGTGTGGCATTAAAATCAACTCAATCAACATCATTCTACATTTTTGACAATTTGTTTAAATAGTAAATTGAAATCTCCGCCATCGAGTGCATACAAAAAGAGGTCAACGACAACAACAACAACAAAAAAACAATCTAATTGTTTCTCTCTCGCTCGCTCTCACTCTTAAGTTTGCCCCAAGTGTTGTGAAATAGTTAATACTTATTCAATTTAAAATAATATTACAAATTTAAAACAAAAGGAAAATATTCAAAATATTTCACATAACCAAACCAAGACCCCCACCATTCCCAACTACTTAAAATAATGTGCAATTTATTTCTAAAATAACCCATGGGTACATACAAATTTAATTAAACTTAATAACAACAATAAAAACTCAAATGCGAAAATAACACAAGAGTTGAAAGACACGGCAACCACAACACAGGAGGACGAACGAACGAACAATCTCCAAATCAACCGGCAACGCTTGGATTATACGCCACAGTTTGTTTTCATTTTCAATTGTTTTGAAAAACTCGAAAAGTAAGTTGAAATTTAGTGGACCACAAATCGAATCCTACTGATTGCAAACAAACAAAAAGTAGACATCAAATTTTACAAATAAATTACTTGTGATTTTATAAAGTGAAAAATAATATTCCACACATGTGTACAGGAATGTCTTGTCAACATAAATCTTTTATTATCGATGATTTTCAATTGTCATCCAATTCGAGTACAACGAACCATATATTTTATAATTCCAACCTAAATTGTTAAATTCTTGGAAGGCGGGTCAATCGTGCAGTCTAGACTCGTTGATGAAATCTGTCATCTGTCAGTTGAGACACTGACTTAAGAAGAAATTCGATTATTGTCCGGTAAAACGATAAATCTCATCTGACTATGTAATTCTCTTCCGTTCTTCAATTCATGAGTGTTTTTTTTTTCGAAAGTTGTAGAACGACATCCGTTAATCACAAAGAATGTATCACAAATCCATCGATAAAGCGTGGACAAGATATGAGTGTTCTTAATATGTCAGAAGCCTTTACAAATGTGTCGGTGTCGGCAAATCATTCAGTTAAGTTGTACCACTATGTGGAATAGCCTTTAAACATTACTTCAATGAGAATTATAACGTTCATTAGTGGTTATTACACTTTGATCGTTTCTACGAAGTGCGCTCGAAATCGCTTCGTTGAGTTTAACAATGCCACGCTATGTTTTTAAACCTTGACAATGGAAACAGATTGGAATTTTTCACAATACCGATTACAGACACTTTGAAGTTATCGTAACTATTCAAATTCTCATTTAGTTACACAAAAAACAAAAACATTCTCGTATGGTAACACAGGTCAAGGTGCATCTGTGTCATGTTCTGTACAGCTGAACCACCCAATAAGTCGGACGAATCTTTTAAAGAAAAATCAGACTCTTTGTAAAGTTCAGAGGTAACTTAGTCTTCGCCTTTTGTTATGCGAATATTTAACATCATTGACAATGAATTTTTTAAGCTATGAAATAAATTAAATTGCCTGGAAATATTTCACATTTCACAAACATTTTCTATAGAATTCTTATTTAAAATTCCTTGCAAAAGGCTTTAAGGCAAACTAAAGCGACCTAGAGGACAGGGGAGTTCAACTCACAAACTCACTCTTCGAATAACGTCCAGTTTCAATAGTTATAGCCCAAATAGAATTTTATTATAATGTGGTGGCTGTTGTTGAGTATTTTTTATAGTGAAAAATACAAATTTATGCAAATTTATTTATGTAAACAACCCTTATGGCAATTTATTCAAATTAGAAGCGACGACGAAATATACGACAGCCACCGATATGACGGCAGCAAACACAAGAACTCAATACAGAGCAGGAGGACAACGTCAAGAAGAAGAATGGAGAAAAAAAAACAAAAATAAAAATAAAATTAAATTCCATTAAAATTCATTTGATTGCAAAATAATCAAATGCAAAATAAAACGACACTTTCAACGGAACTCGGGGGGGGAAATAACAAATAGCGGCAAGACAGGACAGGATGACTACCAAAGTGTTTTAAATTTATTTCGTTTTCTTCCTCAAATACCCTCAGATTAGGGTATTAATCAAAATATAATGAAAACGGTTATTTTCACATGTGATGAAGGGCGATTGACGATTGTTACAAAGATCGATTGTTACCAAAAGTAACTCTGAATAATCCATCAAAATTTATAACAGCTGTGTAAGCCTTTATTAAGAAAATTGTGTGAAAATACACATATTTCTTATCAAAGGTTTTATTAAGACGCGTATAAAAAGTTTTGTCTGCAAATAGTTCTCTCCCATAGTTTAAATTCATTTCCAAGCAGAATGTTTCCAAACTATTAAATTCTAAATTAAACTTGAGTTTAGTTTAGAGAATCCTATTGGAATTGCACTCAAGGTAGGACATTTTGAACTTGAACACCATTAACAGATATTCCGTCAAAAATATGAATATTTTCAAGTATCGGTGATTTCTTGGCCAAAGAAATATTTTAAAAATGTATTTTCAACATTTTCTTTAATGAATATCTTGTTTTTTTTAAAAAAAATAAAAACGTCAAACTTACGATTACACATTTTGCAAATTCAAAATCTTGACCAAATTGAGACCCCCAAACCCTTAGCTGGGTCTAGAATTATTAGCTAAGTTAGTTCATTGTTGAAGTTTTGCGACTGGGAGGATTTTAGTACAATTTTCAAAAAACATGTACTGATTCTTAAGTATATATCTCGTGAACTATTTTTAAATATTGCTTGCCACTCTTCGGCAAATTTTTAACTCTTAATTAGGTCTACAAATAAATATAAAAAAAAAATAAAAAAAAGAACAACACCTTACTCTAAACAACAAAATGGTAACAAAAAATCGTAAAATTTCGTCATAGATTTTTATTGTTGATGCACAGTGTTATTGTTGCAGCTGACAGAAATTGGGCAACATTCTGATAGCACTGTTAAAAAATTGTACTAAACTTGTTAAAGGTTTATGAAGAAATTCTCTTGTGAAAATATTAATCAAAAAACAATTGTAAATGTAAAAAATTTCTTACCGTACGTCCATTCTTTTCAATATTAATTTACCACTACTGATATCTTCGTCCACGTAGTCCAAAGACGCCTAATCTTAGTATCAACCCCAAGAGATCGTGATTTATTTTTCTGTTATTTTTTTTGTTTTATCAAATTCTTGGGATGCTGTTTGATTTATTGGACGTTGTTTGCTATACAGCGCTTTGAAAAATACTCATTTTCTTTCGATTAACAAAGATATTTTACAAATCCACCGATAAATCGTGTCGTCTGAATGGGATACGATCGCGAGTACCTCAATTTCTATTTTTTTAAGGTATTTCATTTCAGTGATAACAGCATCGATAATTTCGTTTAGCTAGCCTTCGCGATTATTACAAGAATGGGACAAGACCAAACTCGCCTTAAGCCTCTGACATTTTTGTAGCCTTTTCTAATTCTCATATTTTTGCCATAAACTGTGCTGTTAAACTCGCTATCAAACTTTTTTCAGGCCTTTTCAGGGTTTTCTTTCAGGACTTTTCCAATCGATTACATGCCGCATTTTGTTACAACATTAATTTGATTCCTTCGAAATCCGCTACAAACGTTTATTTTTATTTTAATTATTCAGCGGAAACATATGTTTTCGGATAAAAGTGTTAGTGTTGCCACATCAACAGCCAAATATGTGAATTTTTTTGACCTAGCACTGAAAAACGTATTTAAAACTGAGTTTGACTACTATCTCATTTCTTGGGTCTAAGACCTTCTAGCATTTTTCATTACCTGTTTCCACCTCGTAATCACTAAGCCACGTTCGGAGCCGACTTTAAACGGTAGAAGTTCCTGGGATATAAGTAAGTAGATATGTCTGCATATTTCAATTTCACCAGACTTTGTTTCGCTTTGTCACAGAATTGCCAAATAAAACACGCCTGTTGTTGTTGTTGTGCATAAATGCAATAGACGTTGGACTGTATTTATAGTTATGTATGTATGTATTTCGATGTTATCGCCAGCACCAACATGCTTAACATTTTTCAAAAATTAAGAAAAATGCTGAGCCGCAACATTGTGGCGAATGAAATGACAGCCAACACAACACAATGACAAATCCAACAATTCCTAGCCTTCGCACTTGATGGCATCGTCATCATGTACAAATTCTTGAAAACACTGTTCGGCATCTGCGAGATACTCTCGTGCGAGAGATGGCCAACGTCAGCGCGATCGATGCGTAGATACATCGCACGCCATGAATGCAAGTCATCGAATGCCGAATGCCTGCCACTATTGCGAACGTCGTCACTCGGATGTGGCCTCAGTGGAGACGAAGCGAAAAAGTTGATTTTCAAACTAATGTTTTCTGGATTTTTTTTTTCTTCATTTGTTCTTCGATTTCGCCTTCTTTTCCCCTGTTTCTTTGACTACTACTTCGTGGCGGTTCTGTTGGCCGCCAACTCCTGGCTGTGTGTGCATAAACATATGTATGTGTTTCTGTGCGACGTACTCGTGCATGTATTCTCCAACACACACATTACTCACTAACACGATGAAGCAGCGGCCAACACCATTACCAGACAATCCCCATGCTCCTGCTTGCGATTCGAATGAATTTCAGCGTAGTATGAACGAGTGTGCCAAAGCAGAGAGAAGACAATTAGCTTTTATTATATTTACAAAATTGTTTGCCATAAGCAGCAGGAAACCGACTAAATATTCACACACACACACATGCAAACCCACTCCGTATGCCATAGTCGCTCGTGAGCTCGTGAGGTAACAGATAAGTTAAGAGTGAGAGAGCAGTGTAAGAAGAAGAAGAAGTAGGAGAAGAAGCTGAAATGACTAAAAATAATAAATAAATTATAAATATTGTATCGAGAAAAATTCAAAATGTATTATTTTCGTAATTTTATGTAATTTTCAATATATTACCCCCTCTCTCATCCTCCCCCCCCCCCCCCTTCATCAACTGTTCGTCTCTTCTCTTCTTTTTTGTATAAGCTCAATGCAATTATTATGAATTATTGTTATTGCGCTTTGCCCTCCCCCATCCCCCATCAATGCCCGTTGCCCGCATCTGGCTTAGTTTATAAGAAGAAGGCGAAAGGTATAATAACATAAAAGAATTTCAATTGTTTTCTTATTACATACCCACATACATACCTACATACATAATATGTATTATAAGACAACATTGTATACGAGTTTACTTCATTATACATACCGACATACATATTGGCTATAGGGGTTCCATAATTTATGTCGTCTGTAAAAAAGAAAAACTTCACCGTCTTTTGCAACAATGTGCGGCGCCTTGAGTTTCTATTTGAATTTCTCCTTCGAAGGAAATTGAAGTTTAATATGTATCGCTTTCGTGTTATCCAATAGATGGGCGCTTTTGTTGTAGGAAACTCAAAGAAATCTGGTATCGTAGAGCGTTCCAGGATGATCTTTCGTTTCGTTTTGTTCAATCAAGCTCTAAAAAGCATTTGGCAACACTGTAACTAATATGAGTCCGTATGAGTACGGAAAAAAACACAGCTTAAATTTTCCCTATTAATGTCATTTCTAATTAAAACAACTCCAATCAAATCACGAGTTTTAAGAAGGCGAAGTTCCAGATGATGAAAAACGATCGCACACATTGTATGCATTCTCATGTTCCCTACGCTCTGGCTTTTACTTGAATCCAAATATCATTTCTGGCTATTGGAGAACGATTTAAATATAACTGATTTATTTATTTATTTATTTATTTATTAATTACAATACAAAGTAAATTTATATTCTAATTTTTGGTCCAAGGGTAAACCGGGTGACAAAGACCATATGTTTAGATTTTTGCAGCGACAGACCAAAGCCTCTGGTGGGAATCGAACCCACAACCCCCACGCTGATAGGCAAGCACGCTACCAACTCGCCTACCGGGGCGCTTAAAAAATATAACTGATATTTTTAAAAAATTCTATGAGGAAAGTTTTTCTACATGTGCAATTTCAAGGAATATCGATTGAAATCAATCACCAGATCGTTGCTCAGGTTACAGCTACTTTAATAGATTTATGATCATTGAGACTGAAGTTGATTTAATCAATGCTAGTATTGAGATCGCACATATGTAGACAGACGACAGCGTTAATGCTCAATAAAAATGCAAATTAAAATATTACCCTTACAGGCGACATGTTTCTGCATTTAGTGAACTGCATTTGGCTGTTTCTACACAATTGCTTGTCAATAATTTGTTTGGCATTTACATCGATACAAAGTGAATAGAATAAAGAAAGTTAGATTAGGATCTATGCTGTTGATGAAAAATCATTATTTATTTGAAAGAAAGCTGAAATTACTAAAATAACTAATTTTTGCTGACTTTATTCCATTTTATTTCGACACAATAGCAAACAAGTTGACAACAGCCGTTTCTTGTGAGTATAACAGCGGATTGTGAATTATTGTGAATGATTATGACTGTGTTGTCATATTAAAATACATAAATTCATTTCGATTTTGTGCATTTACGTTACATTTAATGCAGTTTGGGGACAGATAATGCTCAAGTTAATTTGAATTAAGTCTGCTAATGAGCATTAACGCTGTCGTGTGTCTATGTTGTTTATTTCACAAACATTAGACAACCTTTCAGAGGAATATCCATCGTTAGCCAAAGCATTTCCGCCTGAAATAAACAATGTGATAAGGGTACAGAGTCGGTAATATGCCAGGGCTATGATGTTACTGTTGTGAGCATCTTTTGTCAAACTGCCGCGAATTCATACGAACTGTTTTCGAAATGTCAAATGCGATTTACTTCATACAAATTAATACAATTGGTGTCTGATGCTGTAAAACTAATCGTGTCTTTTTCAATTTCATATGTAATGCATTTACCGCAAGTATTTCGTTCTGTAAGCCATAAACTAAATACATTCACAGTGACTACCCGCTCCACACCCCACCCACCCTCGCCAACCAACGAATCATTATTATAATGAAAAGCAGACCATCTTCGTGGACACACATTCCGACAAGGTTTTGTAACGGTTTACAACAACGACAGATTGCACGAAATGAAATCCATTTAAATTGTCTTAGATAGCATGAAAATATTTTTATTTTATTTCTTAATAAATAAAACCATATATTTTGTTTTGTTGCTGTGGTTGTTTTTGTTTTCCACTGTTCTTATCTCTGGCTTTGTGTAGGAGAACATATTAATTTCGGTTGGTTGTAACAAGAAAGTAAATAAATAAAATAAATCTCTTTTTGGTTGCATGTAAATTATAAGTACAATTTACGTTGTTTTGTGTACTTCTTTGCTATTAGGGGTGTTCACACAATACGATTACTGGCAGCGTGGAGAATTAAAGAAACGGTTGAATCAGCAAAGGCTTTTTCCAATGAAAACACGATATTGTTTGAGAGAATTGTACTGTAAATCGTTTAGTGTGAACTACCCTGCTGTTGATGTCTGTATTCTTGCTAGGTTACGATAAGAATAGAGCGAGAGATATGTACATATGTATGTAATGTTAGCAAATATATCATAGTTAGCACGTACACACTCATAGATAAATAAATAAATGAATAAATATCAGTGTTCCGCAACACCCCCCTTAGTCGACAACAAATAAGTCGCCTTGTATCCTTTGCCAGGACGTTAGGAGGCCACCACAAGTAGGTACCTTGTTCGGATGCTAAGCCGACCTTACAGCTGATGTCTACCTTTGTTTGTGTTCTGGTTTTGTTTGTCTAACAGATCAATTGGAGGTACAGAAATGTCTGCGATGTTTTGCTTTTGTTCATGTGGCAGCGCGGGTGTCGTCGTCGATGTGCCTCATTACTTTCGGTTGTGCTTAATGTATTGTGGCGACCGACGTTGGTCGTATGTTTGTTATATGATGTTCCGACAAGATTTATGGCAGTGGCCGAGAAGATAATGCCATCGCACAAAACACACACACAAAATCTAACCCAGAAAATGCGGAAATCTGAGGGACTTGTAATAAGTGGGGTAAAAATGGAACAAATGATTTTGTTGGAAGACATTTTATTTTAGGGGGTGTGCTGCGAATTCGTCTCCCATCTGACATGCTTAAAATAGTTATTTTTGCACCGTAAAGCTATCAACGCGATTTGTGAAATGGCGCATTCCCTGCGACAGTTGGTAAATTCTTCTGCGAGACTTTGAGGCGACGCTTTTATCAATATCACAAAATTTTGTATTATACGAAAATTTTCGAAAAAGTGGCAAATGTTCGCGTCTGAAAATACTGTTTGATTCCAGAACCAGTCCATGCACATTGGCCTAACTAGACAATTAGCCTAGGGGGGGCAGTAGCCCCCGTTGTTAGTGCATTGTACTTTTTTCGCAACGCGCAGAGCTGATATCTGTTGGGGCTAAAATTGTTCTGAGGGGTGCGTAGCACCGGTTCCTATATTTGGGTATGGGAAGGCTAATGTTTAAAAAAAAAAACACCATTTGAACCAATGTTCGAAATACAACTCTTATTCATATACTTGTATCTGTTAATCGTTTTTATTCGCGCAGTCCAACACTTGATTTGCTAAGGGAAATGGATACTAGTTGTTCTCTGATTCAAAATCGTCTTATTCTCTGGCATGCATTATCTAAGAATGTGGATAACATATCTCAAACTTTCACCACTTTTCCCAATCAATTTCTGCTGATGTTCTATGCGAGCGACTCCAGTGGCTTATATTTAATTGTACTCGTTTTTCTTTCATATACTTATCAGACAACCCTCGTCAATGGTATAGAAAAACATGTGCACATTATAAATCATTGCATATCTACCCGTATTTAGGCTAAAAACAAGAAGAGCCCACTTATAACTCAACATTCGCCGTATTGAATACCGAAATACACACGAGTGTTCATCACATACAATTTTATTAAATTAACATATAAAACGCATAAACTAAATTAACAGACACAATTACTCTCCCTCTGTATACATTCACAAGCCTACCGACATTTCCCCATACTGTTTTTTTTTGTTGTTGTCTTCTTCTTTTCGAAATAATTTCTTTTGTATGCAAAATAATGCAAATTTTGCGCATAATCAAACTCCAACGAAGTAAGTGATTATTTTTACTGCAATACGACGTCGGACATTTTGAACCGTAACATTACGTTGTTGTCGTTTTTTCTTCTTCTTCTTCCGGAAATGAGTATGAATTAAACTCCTTAGCCTGGTCAAAAGTGAATACGAACAGCCTTTGCATACAATAAGTGAAGAATTGCTGGGTGCGTTTGGTGGAAAGTAGAACAGTTTTCGTGAATGTCTTCAGCTCCTGTTAAGTTCCATAAATACCAATGAGGTGACCATTTTGTTATCCTTTAAGAACTATGCACGGTTAACATTTGAAAAAATGCTGTAAACACATTTCAAACCCATACAATCTGTAAATATTCAACCCAGAATAAGAAGTGTTTCGGATGGATCGCTTGTTTTTTAATGAAATTCGATAGGAAATTGTACAACGCCTTAAACCTTTCATCACTGAGTTTTTTTTTCAGTAGTCTTGATAATGAGACTCCTAAATTTTTTTTATTAACATCACAGTTGATAACAGTACTCTGTAAGAATGTAAGGATAACATTGCTGGAGAGTAGACCGGATTTCTCACCCAAGTCATGACTAACGACAGTTGTCAAGGCAGCTGTTGTCGCCACTTTCACAATTAACATCGTTAATTGAATTTATTCATAATTTCTTTATAAGAATTTTACATATTTGTGTACACAATGCTCCGTTTATTACTTATTTTATTCTGCCATTCAATTTAATAACTTTTACCAAAGTGCCATAAATTTGTTTTCTCATATATACGAAAAAACGGCAAACGGCAAACAAATAAGTAACAACAACGAAAAATGTAATCGAAAAAGAAAACTTCTTGCAATTTTTCATTTCTTCCACATGCCCGGTTCATTTTTGTTTCCTCATCGTCCTCTGCCTGTACTTACCTATAGGTAGATTTCTTCCATACACCAGTCACAATGCATATACGGATACGAAATGATGTGTCGTACTTCACTTTTGCCACCGAGGCACAGTAGGACAAAAGTGAACAAATCAAATGGTCACAAAGACAATGGAAATATTACGGGGCAAAACTTTTGATTGGTGGGAAGGGTCACAGATATACAGTGTACTCTCTCATAAGCGGACACCTAAGGGAGTGAGAATTTTGTCCGCTTGTAGAGAAAGAGAGGACACTGTACATATAGGTGAGAGGGAAAATTTCACAGTGACAGCAGGAGCTTGCAAAGGCCCATGGGTATGTTCTGTTGAAGCGCCCCTGTACACGAGTTGGTAGCGTGCTTGCCTGGGGGTTGTGGGTTCGATTCTTCGAGTCTAGCCATATGGTCTGAGTTACCCGGTTTACCCATGGACCCAAAATTAGAATATAAATTTATTTTGTATTGTAATTAATAATAAAATAAAAAAAATGTTTTGTTGAATTCAAAGAAATGTGAGAAATAAAATCAAAAGGAATAGCTCAATCAAATGTGTTCAATTTAGATTTATTGAGTCTTTTTTGGGAATACATATCTAATTTTGTCTACATAATTAGGAAATACTTAAAATCATGGTGTTTTATTTTAGTGTAGGTAAAGAAAATACGCATCTTGGGTAGAATAATTACATATTGGATATAGGAGAATACAGTGTGATCTCTCCTTGCGGACACCTCTCATAAACGGACACTTTTTTCAGTACCAATCCGCTTCAATCCTATTGTGTACTTCTCTCATAAACGGACAACTCTCATAAGCGGACAAAATTCTCAGTCACTTCGGTGTCCGTTTATGAGAGAGTACACTGTTATCGGCCTGTATGAGAATAACACTTGCACAGCCCGCCCGGCTCTAGACCTGCTGCTTTTCAGCAAATTTCTAAAACCATATTCAACTCTCTCAAGCCACTTACTGATTTTGTTTGAAAAATTCAACACAAATTTTAAAGTTAGCAGCAAAACCGTTTCTAACAGTAGCTAATTGGCTGGCGCTAACATAAGTGAGGGTTAACATCTATAGTTGTCCTTATAATAATAATTTTTGCCCACCAGTAGCTATTACAAAATCCATACTGTTAACGATTTAAAATACCAGATTTATCATTTGCAAACATTTGCCAGCTTGAAATCAATTGATTAACCCTAAAACTCTAAAACTCTTTTAATTTTTAATATAATTTTTTTATTAAAAAAAAGACTTATCTTGCAGAATGCAATTATTTAATAAGAAAATAAAAGCGAATTGCTTTAATTTTTTAAATTCTACATTACTTCTCCTGCCAGATAACATGAAATGTGTGAGATAGCATTTGTCTATTCTTAACATTCTGTATGCTTGAAGCCACCTGCGAAATCTAACACCACTCACATAACTCTGTAATGTTATGTTAACCTTGCAGAGGTTTTCTCTCACCATAGTGTGAAATTCTTGCATGATTTTGTTTGCAAACTCACTGCCATCTTTTTTAGCACATCGGTGTGAGTGATAATATTAAGGTTACGTTCTATCACAATTACGTCGTACACATCATACAAATTTCTTCTGCTTTTGTCCCACTGTCCTGTAGAGAAGTGTACATTTTTCCCATTTAAACCACTCATTTTGTGTGTGTGTGTGAACGTGTGTCTGTCTGCCTGCCTGCCTGCTATGTCTTCTTGCAAGGAAATTGTGTGCAAAGTTTTTTTTTTTTTTTTTTGATAATAAATTTATTAAAAAGTTTTGCATATAAATTATAGTTTATTCTTTGCGAATAAAAAAGGTAAAACAAAAACCAAGATAACAACAAAACACACTGAATATCAGACGATACGATTGTGGCATCGAAAGTTTCCAACATTTCACGAAAGAACGGCCATGGTGCCATGCCCTACAAAGGCTAACTAAACAGCACATATGGATGAATGGATGGATGAATGAAAGGCTGACTTGGCTGAAAGAGTGATAGGTTGTGATTGAAAATGAAATTCAATAAAGAAGTGTAAAGAAAATATACCAAATTGCAAATGAATATTTAAGAAGGCAAATAAAGTAATATTGATTTCTCTCAACGTCTCACCATTTAATTTCAACAAAAAAAATGGAATTCAATGAAAAATACTTCCTCCACACTGTTGCCAACAAATCCTTTACCTTACCTTTTTTTACATGGCAACGACGGATAAAATGAAAAAGCACAAACAACAAAAATCGATTTTCATTTCTTAGTTTTCTTTCCATGCGGTTCCATAATAACACAAATGCCATTACTGGTTGCCGCCATTGGAAAAACTAACAATTCCATGAAAATGTCAGCAACGTTATTTGCGGACCATAAATAAATTGGAGCTTATTTTCGATGACATTTTATGGTCTATTCGCATATTTTGCGGAAATGTGGAAACAGCAGAAAAACTGTTAATTAGTCGGGAATTTTAAGAATAATGACATTAGTATTGGAATTAAAAAACAAATCGTGGATTTATTTAAAACGCAACATTGGCATCATTTTTTCTTGTTGCTGATTGAATCACAATTGAAAATGTGTTTGTTAATACAGCCGTTACATTTCAAAGTCTAGACAAATGTACTCTCTCATAAGCGGACACCTAAGGGACTGAGAATTGTGTATGAGAGGTGTTCGCTTATGAGAGAAGTACACAAGAGGACTGAAGCGGATTGGTACTGAAAAAAGGGGCCGTTTATGAGAGGTATCCGCTTATGAGAGGTGTCCGCAAGAAGACCGTACACTGTACATGCATCCATATCACAATTTCACAATATTTTCTTCAAAATTCTATTCTATTTTATTTCTATAACAGAGCGAAGAGACAATCATATTTCCTTTTTTAAGCAAAGAAACTTCACAAGTTAATAATTCCCATATAAATTATTAGCCAATATTCAAGATTGACAAATAAAACGTGCTTCATATTTCATTTCGCACATTTTTCTTTAACTTTGATGGCTTTGTTGGACAAATTTCATGTTTTTACCAGAACGTCCATAAATCACTGCAATCAACCATGGAAAAATTGTTGAAGTTGCCTCTTAACCTTTTGGGTGATGTGTTGTTTGTTGTTGTCCTCCATGCAGTGGTCGCCACCTGTTTACAAAATAACAACAAATTCGCCAAACACATTTAATGTGTTTGTTTTTTTTTTTGGTTTAGCAAGCATTCTACGGTCTAAACTGCACCTGTGTGTGCTGAATTGCAAAGATTCGTATTTTTGCACGTTTCTTTGCACTAATCTGTAGTTTGTTAAAATTTAACAACATGATTCCTTACGACAGTTTCGGTTTTCCACATAAAAAAATAAAAAAATAAAATACATTTTATTGTAGGTATGTAACAGTGCCAGTGTGTACATACGTTTATTTCAAACTCTGTTTGTTTTTCCGTTTATCTTTTCCCGGTCTCTGGTTCCCGGTGGTATACGCGTCAGTAATTTTCCTTCCTTCTAGATTTATCTGCGCTGTGAATGTAAATATAATTTAAGAAATATTTACATTCATTATAGTGTAAAAACACCACCTTGGGCGATACACTCGACAAATAATATCAGTTCATTAAACGACTTTTCTTGAAAGTAATCGTGTGTAATTGGGTGACGAAAACCCATACAAGCTGCTCGGAAAAGTGGTCTTAAATATGTTTCCTCAGTTTAGTTCTTCATTTTGGGAATTAAACTGATTTTCTGGTCTTGTTTAGGCTACAATTTATTGAACATCTGAAGTTTGATATTGACATAACCTTCGAAATACTCAAATATCTCCGTCTTTAATGTCAAACAAACTCTCTCCACTGAGGCCCACATCTACGATTTGTCATTCGATGTACCCCAGCCATACAAACATGTTCACGCTGGATTAAAAATCCAGAAATTCAAGGGTCATTTAACATTATTTTATCTCTATCCCACCCCCCCCCCCTTTTCACGTCCTGAAGTCAATAAATTTCAATCAATCCTAATCGTGCTTAACATTATAATCCTCTTATAACATTTTACCGCGATAATGATCCGCCGCACACTTTTCTTTGGGTTTAAATTTCCAGAAAGACGTCACGATATAAAATGAAATAAAAAAAAAAAAAGAAACACAACTTAAACCAATACGCTTAAATAAATGACATTTTCTAGCAACGACTTTAATTTACCGTGTCAATATTTATTTTCGTTAGAAGAAGAAAATCGCAAACGAAGGCAGACAGACAAGCAACGAAAGGAATATGTTGGCTTATACATACAGATATATTCTGTGTGTGTGTGTGTGTGTGCGTAGAAAGCAGACATGCCGCCACCCCTGGAGTTTACATTTCGTACACACATACATATGTATGTATTTATTTTTCCAGAGCGCAACTAATATTTAATGGCATAAAGTGAAATTGACGTTAACATTTAAGCCAAAGCAGGAACAAGAAAAGATCAGAGTGCCCTTTAACATAAACGCCAAGAAGGGCAACTCTAACGTTGCAACCGATTTTCTTTCCCAATGCGAAATGTCAAAATGCTATCCAGAATTCTACTACACATTTTAGCAACTGTGCGCTGATGGCTGCTAATCAGCAATTAACGAGCGCTCTTTTGCTCATTTTGCACACAATTTAATTTATAGTTTATTTTAACCAAATATTTCGCCCCATTAAGATAACATACAAATATTTATTGTCGAGTGTACAGACATCGACAAATACATACGTTTTTTTGTTTCTCTGTTTTTTTTTTTCGTTTTGCTAACTTACAAGGAAGTGAAAATTATAGAAAGTTGCCGTAACTAGTTTTGATGTTAAAATATTTTTTAGAAACGAAAAAAAAAAATGCAATGAATAAAAATAGAAATACGAAAGAAAAAAAACGCCATGAAAATCCATGGCCTTTGTAAGAAGGCATTTTCGTACACCAACGACTCACACACACACACACACACACACATATTTCATCCCATACATATTACATTGCATAGAAAAGTATTTCTTTTTTATTGTATTTTATAATGTTGATTATTGTGGGCTGTTACAAAACTTTTTTTTTTCTTCATTTTGTTTTGTTTTAAATTTATGGCCTTTAAAACATGGCATTTCTTGAAATGTTGTGCTCAAAACCGAATACAGAAAACAAAAATCGAAATGAAAGACATAAATTGTGCATTTGTGCTTCTTCTTGTACCTCTAAAATAAATAACAAATAAACTCAATTACAGCATTGCCACTCAACTGAATGGAAATTGAATTAAGCTATAGGGGCAACAACAACAGCAGCAACGACACACTTGTTTTTCTTTGTCCGCTGCAACAGCAACAAAAAGAAATATTAATTAAATAACAGACAAATGTACCATAAATTTTGGCTTTAATTGAAGTTGAATGTTATCACGAGAAAATGCTTTAGAAAATATGTTTGCAAGCAACATTTGTCGTTTTGTATGAAATCAAAATCGTCTTGTGGGTCATCCGATATTTGTGGACTTGCTTAATAACCACCTCCTACCGTGAAATAGTTTTCTAAATCATTAACAGGTAGTTTCAAATAAATATAAACCATATGATGTTGTAAAGAGTTTTCCAACAAGATGTGTTATTTTGCATCACCCGGTATTTCGGTAGCTGTCACTTTTGAAGCTTTTATTCTTCGACATTTGACAAGTAGAAACTACGCCCATACTAAAAATGGAACGATACACGCTTCAATACACGCATTGAGATTATTAAAAGTCCCTATAAAAATGGTGAAAATCTTGCAGTCACAGTTTGCAAAACTAAAGCATTTTAGGGTCATCGGACCGCAATACAGAAATGGGTGGAAAAATTCGAGCTGTTGGGACAAGTTAGTGAAGTACACGTCGCTCAAGAACAACTTAGAATATTGCTGATGTACTGTTGAATAAAACCCAGGTTTGTCCATTCCTCGTCGTTCTTTGGAATTGGTCATTACACAAACGTCATTACACCGTATTTGCGTCCTTGAAATGCATGAAAATGATCCGGAATTTCATCGAAAAATCATCTTGACTAAGCAAAATGGCTGTGACATTTTCTTGTCAAATAAGTGCCAGATGTAAACCTAGCTTAAGTCTATTTGCGGTGTCTCTACGCCAACATTAGTCTTTCGTGGTAAATTATTAATTTCTTCGCAGTAAAAGCCCTATGGGAAAATCTACATATTTCTCAGTAAGAACAATAGCAGCCCAGCAGCTGTTAGTATCAGCTGACACATCTCTATTTTGTAACAGCCATTGCTAAGTCACACTTGTAAATATGCGTCAGCTGACTGATAATAAAATCCCCAATGCCTTCATAAAACTACACAGAAAAACGTGTATGTATCTGCTAAACTATCTGACGTCATTCTTACGTCACATTGAAAATTTCCCGGAAATATTGTGTTCATTAAACTTTGCAGAAATTAGTTTATACGATCAGTCATTCTCATCAGCTGACATTTAAATGTGCCGTCACATTACTGTGAGCACAAATTGTCAGTGCCAAACAGCTGATCGTATCTGTGTGGCTACATGCCTCAATTGAGTACATAAGAATGACAGTATGACAGTAATGACAATAATAAAAAAGAGTTCATGAATAGAAGAAACATTTTCATTTCACAATTATAAAGTGCTTTACGCTGTGTCTTTAAAGTCAGCAGACATTAAGATCAAGAACTGATTTGTGACTTTAGCAAAGGGAACTTTTCGGCTACGTGCTGCAGGAATTGATTTAATTAATGGGTAACATTTCTATGCACTTCTACAACTGTTAATGTTACGCAATGTTACATTTCTTTCTTACGAAATTGTTTGCTTCCAAAATGTCTGCCTTGGCGTTATGCTTGAATAAGATTTTTTTTGGGTGTGTGTGTGTGTGTTGCTTTTCGCCAGTAACAATCAATAATTTGATTTCATTTCGAGCTTCAAGTAAGAGAGCGAATCGAAATAAATAACGTGGAAAACAGAAATGTATGTGAATAAAACAATTTCAGTGTGCCCGTAATCTAGGACATGATAAAATATTACCGTAATTTCTGTACTCTCATTTCGTTGCGCCTTTTAAACCTCCCCACCGCCCCCTCGTTCCTTGCCGACATTGTGTGAGAGTGTAGTTGGATATGCTGTTTTTTTTTCTTCTCTTTCTTATTCGTTTTGCTGCTGCTGTTCATAAAAAGAAACATTAAAATGTAGGTAGGTTCGTTTGTATTCCAAGGCATATGGGTTATTCGACGGTTCACCATGAAGTGTGTTTTATTTTAGACCAATTCAAAATTAACTTACTTACTTATTTCCTTTAACATTTGTGTATACTCACTGACCGGGACCTACTGTTTAAAGCCGGCTCCGAACGGCTAATGGTTTTCTACAGAAGTTTTACGTGGCTTAGAGATTGCTCTCTTACTCGTAAAGTCGCCAACGTTTACGAGGTGGAAAAAACCGATGAAAAATGTTTGATGGTCTTACCCGGTTTCGAACTCGGGTTCTTCTGTGTAATAGTCGCACACACTACCCGACCAATTCAAAATTACCACTACCTTTAAAAAGATTTAGATTCTGATTTTACATCGCTAAATCTGGCGATTTCTGTTCTCCGTACAAAAGTTCAATATCATTTTCAGAATTCTACGACGTCATCCTTGAGACCGTTCAACCTGGTGTGTGTCCCTTCGTGTTTATTCTCCTTATTTTACGCAGTTAAAAAAAAACAGAATTTGCGTGTGAAGCATTTTTTAATAATCGACACTAAGAATTGTCGCTCTCCGAGATCAAACCAAAATTCCGGAAACCTATTATATTTTAAAATTGTATTCAACACGTTATGACAATTTCTATTAACGAATCGCACGTTTTCTCTAAAAGAATGCATGAGCTTTAGTGTTTGCAACCGAACGAATACAGGGTGGTCAATCTAGTGATAGAGGTAAAAACGTTGGTGACGTTGGTGATCTGAAAAATTGGGTTGACCAAATGCGCCTTGGTTGCCTTGGTGTTACTTGAATAAACTTGTGTTCCATAAATAACGCAAATGTTTGGCCTTTCAAAGAAAGTGGGACAAATAAATTTTCCATAATTTTTAAAAATTAACTTGGTGCACTTTAGCAGATTTAGACCGTCTGCCCTCCAGATTGTCCTTAATGAGACATCGTACAGCCAAAGATTGCCTTATGGCAGTATAATTAGCATGTCGGCAAAGTATAGATGACACTAGGTCGTACCAGTTTCT
Source organism: Hydrotaea cyrtoneurina (assembly GCA_958296145.1). Classification (NCBI taxonomy): domain Eukaryota; kingdom Metazoa; phylum Arthropoda; class Insecta; order Diptera; family Muscidae; genus Hydrotaea; species Hydrotaea cyrtoneurina. The sequence continues at coordinate 54,135,878 of OY282515.1, read as the reverse complement.
CTCGTTCGTAGAAAACGAGGCCGTCTGCCAAAAAGGAACAGGCAAATGTGTGTTTGGAAATTCATTGGGTTTGAGGTGGAAGTACCCATATCCATCTGGAGTATATGTACATATATGTCTATGCCTATACACACATACATATGTAAATGTATGAATGTTTGTATGTATAAATGTATAAAACATCGGTAAGATACCCACTTGTAAATGTTTATTGTTATTATTGTTTGCTCGCATCTACATATGTATGTTGGAATGTGTACATGTAGTTACAATTACATACCAACATGTACATACACATGTACCCGCTCTTACCAACATTTGTATGTATTTATGCACATACAGTATGTGTGAGTGTGTGTGTGTGTGTGCATACCGACCGGCCCCAAAGACCAGGCCGAGGTACTCGTATAATGGGTAATTATTTTAAATTTATTACACTCAAGGATTTCCTTCTGCCATTTGTTTGGTTTATATTGTTTGTTGTATTTGCTATTATTTCTTATTCTCATTTCACTTATTTTCGTTTTCTTTTTTTTTTTGCGCGCGCACACTCTCCTTCCTTCCTCATCCGCTGATTTAATGTAGTGGTGGTCTATGTCTGTCTGTCTGTCTGTCTGTCGGTGGCGTTTTCGTTTCAAAGGTTTATGATGTGAAATTGTGCTGCAATTGAGAGAACGCACATAAATATTGGATTTCTTCCTATGGCCTGTATGTGTATTTCTTAAAGACAATTTCATTGTTTTTTTTTCCAAAGTGCTCAAAGGAAAGCAAACAAATGTTGCTGTTGCTGTTGTCTTACGTTATCTCTTCTGATGGAATTTAACATTAACATTTTGTTTTTACAACTTTCCACACAGTCGGTATGTTATGTATTTAGTTTGTTAATATTGTTTTAGTGTTTTATCATCGTTTAAACTTTAACCACTTTATGTTAAATCGTTGTGGCTGTTTACTTTGTCTTCAATACAATTTTTTCCCCCTCTTCTCTCTCGTTTTTTATTTTTGTAAACCAGCATAATGCACTTTTTTTGCTTAACGTCAATATGTCAAATTGATAAAAGCAAGCAAACGAAAAAAAAACACAGAGAAATAATGATTGTAAAGTGCCTTTAAAAGTGTACGGTGCATAACAAGCGAAGCGGGTATAAACGGTTTTAACAAACAGAGTTGCCAGAGTACGGTGTGAAAAGGAAAAGAACACACACACACAAATACAATATTTAATGATAAACAGAATTAGTAATCTAATTTGTATTAACAGTGTACTCTATCATAAGTGGACACCTAAGGGACTGAGAATTTAGTCCACTAATGAGAGGTGTCCGCTTATGAGAGAAGTACACAGGAGGACTGAAGCGGATTGGTACTGAAAAAAGTACCTCTCCGTTTATGAGAGGTGTCCCCAAGGAGAGAGTACACTGTAGTTGGTTCTCATAAAATTCCATTCCAAGAACATTTGCAACTGGTTGGACCATTCGCAATACTATCAGCTGATGCGTATAAACAGCAGCTGTTTTTCCATTTACTAGCTCATGGACTAATCAGAGTGATCCAACTGTTTATTTCTCGGTCGTTTTTTGTTTGTCAAATTCTATATTTTGTTTGTCAACTTCTGTTATAAATGACGGACGGCAGACAGTGACAATTTGTGGCTTAATTTTTAGCGAACTATAACATTGTTTCTAATAGTTTTGAGAGCCCCCAACTTCTTTGTTTGGCTTTTTGTAATCTTTGAATACGAAAATGTATTCGACATTTGAAAATAAAATAAACCCGTAATTGGAATGTTAACAATGAGTTTGACAATCAAAATGATGTCAAAATTAAAAAATTGTAATCGGCTGTTTGTATGACATTACCTTTAGTTATTGTTCCATGACAGCTTTTTAACAAACGGAATAGGCTCTACAACCAGCTATTGTTCTGGGTCGACTTTGTAAATGTTTTGCTAGCACTTCGGTGTTGGGGGGTACGCTAACCTGTTCATAAAGCCAAGAATATTCTCATACTCTTCCATTTGGTCATTTGGCTGAACTTTCAGTCTAATGCTTTTCCGTGATAACTTTTTGCCCAGGTAAGAAACTCATACAACGCAGGGTTCGTTCGCCGCCTATACTCTTCGTTGACACAGTCTTTTCGGAAACATCGTCCTCTCGAAGGCATATGTTAATGGTGCAGCATAAAAAACCAAAAGCATTATGAACGTGCCCCATCCCATATCGATGCTTATACCTGATTCTATAAGTTTAATTACCACACTCATTAACACAAAGCATTCTATAATATTGAGGGTTGTCCGACTTTGGCAACCCTGCATACAACCATGTTCATTTATAAGATGAAAATACTCAGCCAATACTTGATTTTATAAAATAAAAATATAGAAAAAAAGAAACAACACTCACTCGTACATACACGACCAACTATCTGATGGCATGCATTTTTGTTTTTGTGCTTGCCGCATACTAAGTCTCACACTTTTTGAGTTACTTGCAACATTGGATTCCTTATGCAAATAGAAATACAACACCAACTAGACAAATACTCAGATAAAAACGAAATAATAATAATTTGCATAAAGTTAAATGTTAACTAAATATGTTTTTCCCCCCAACCAACCAACCAAACTGAACAATAATTCGAAAGTATTTATGTAAATAATGAAGGCTACAACAAAAGCAACGCTAAAATTAAATTGAATTGGGGGATACAAGAAAATGCAAACAAAATGAATGTGAAAATACAAAAAGTCTGTCAAATGTGGCCAAGAGATGATAAAGAAAACAAAACACTATGCAAATAGAAATCCCCGAAGACGATTATGACCAATTGAAATTATGAAATTGTTTGTCTACGCTACAAGTAAACAATATTGAAATTAAATTATTGCAATAGACAACCGACAGCACTTGCTGCCATCTAACGCCATATGGGGACAGATGTAAATCTGTAGGCATGAGTAATGATTTTTATCTGATGACGTTCACAGCTTGCAGATCAAAATTGTCCGGCAGGCTGTGGACTCCAGATGGGGACACAAGTACGATTTGCTAGACGAGAGAGATGTTTGTCAGCGACATCTAGACTGTACACATGCTGTATTGCTTTAGGATGTCCATAATAATTGGCCTAGCCCTTAATATTGGACATCACTTTAACCACCTAAAGTTCTAAAAACATAATCTTACATTAGTATTTATGACAACATATATACAGTGTATATTGTCATAAATAGGGCCTTTTCGGAAATGCAACGTTAAGCTGCAATTATTGCGCAACTTTAAATCTGAACATCTGACGATTGCAGTGTTGCCGGATGCTGCAATTACGAATGCGTTGCGCAGTACATGCAGTGCAGTGTTGCAATTCCGAAAAGTCGGATGATGCTAAAGAAATGTCCTTTTTTTGTATTTGAGTGTATTTCGATTAGGATTTTATCATTTTGAGTATTTAGGTCGGTTTCAGAAAATGAAATATCTCCGTTTTTTCAGTCACACCTCGAATCTTGTAATTCCTCTTTTTTTTTTGTTTTTCTTTCATGCTTTTCAATTTTATATATAATTTTATTAAAAAATGTTTTTATGGCAAACTTCAAACAAAACCAAAAACTGCACTTTAGTTGTTGTGGCGTTAATTGTTGCTCGCTACGCTCACATGAATCAATTTAATTATTTTCATAGACCGGCAATTTTCCCACTCCAAGCGAGATGTCTACGAATTTAACATTAGCTGGTGTTTTTCGGATTCGTTTTAGGTGATTTTACGTTAACATTATAACGTCGCCTGTATCGTGTGCCCGTCTGTCGGTCTTCTGGCGTTGGTCTCTCTTGATGGCATTAAATTAAATTTATTTCGCTTGAAAAAATATTTTCTATTTGCCTTGGTTTCTTGTGTTTTGGGCAGATTTATGTTTGTTGTGCTGTTTTCGGCTGAAATTTAAATTGTTTACAGGCAGCGTGTGACAACAAACATAAAATCTCATCTCGGCAGAGACAACAACAGTCAACAGCAGCAGGAAAACTCGATCTCGTGCAAAAATGGCCTGAAATACACTTTTATAACAACGACCGACAACAGCGGAGGGGAGGGCAAAGCGCCAAATCAACAGCAGACAGCATCTTTTAGATGCAGCGTATCTAACAAGCGAACAAAAAAAAAACTCGAGACATTTTTTTCTATGGTTGTCTTGTGTTTGTTTTCCTAAGTGTTAGGAGAATTGAACAAGCAGGACAAAAAACAAGCGTTGCATTTTCAGCATTTTTACTTTCAAATTTAATTGCAATATAAAACAATAAAAAAAAAAGCTGCAGCAGCAGCAGCAAAAACATCAACATTACATATCACAATAATGATGAGGACAAACAAAAAGCAAACATCGTGCATACATGTGTTTGCACATACATACATGCATGCTTGTAGTATAGACATGCATAAAACAAGCATAAGCTCAAAAAGTGTCAATTAATTTTGATATCTGAGCCATTTGACACATGCAGAGTAAATTATTGCATTCGCACACACACACGCACACTTACAGTTAAGCATTTGTTGTTGTTACACACATTTTAATAAGTGAGAGGAGGTTAACTTTACTCCCTGACTGTCTGTCAGCCGGCTTGCCTGGCGTTCTTTCTTTAGTTGTTGTTGTTGCTATAAAAGATAAAGAATTACAAATGAAATTATTCATCGACACTCACGTACACGTACAAGACCCCAACACACGTCTACGCACACATCCCCACAATACCAACATAATCCTCTCACATGCACGGAGACGTGTTTCAATTGCTTGAGAATGCGATTACATTGCTTTTGGTGGAGTAGCGAGCGTGGGTGGTGGGGGTGGGTTTGCTTTATTAATGTCCATTAATGACAGGAAATTATGTATGTCTTTAATTCAATCATATTTAATTTCCGGAAAATTCTCAAGATTCAACATGACTTTTGGTTGGGCTCATTCAATGTTTGTGAGATAGCGGCTCGAAATTTAAATTGACAAATACAACTCTGTTAATATTAAGATTTAGAAGTGAGCTATTAAACAGATTTTCATTTCCTAAAAAAAAAACATGGTGTCAAAGTGTGCAAACGTAACTAGAAATATTGCTAATTTAGGACATCTGCCTTTTGGATTGTCATTATTGTGGAGAACAAGAGCTAGGACATCTGCATATTTCAATTGTCATTGTTGTGGACAACAAGAGCTTTGGAATCGTACAGCGATTATCAAACGATGTTTTTACGATATATCACGGGTTAGCAACACTTACTCCACTACTTACTTACTTATTTCCCTTAACATTCCAAGGAAGGAACAGTTCGAAGGAACAGACGGGAAACTTCTCTCGAATCAGTGAGCTGTGTACGATATAATTTGTATACTCACTGACCGAGATCCACTGTTTAAAGCCGGCTCCGAACGGCTAATGCTTACTCCAGTAATCATACTAAACGCTCCCTGCTTGAACAATCTGAGCCTAAGACACTTTACAGACCGATGAGAGCCAGTTGATTTCTGATCATTTCTCTATAGAAAAAATGCTAAAACATACATTGGTAGTTGTTGTTGTATTCTGGAGGCAATACGTCTCCAAAGAACTGATATTCTCCTTTCTGAAAGATTCTACAAACCCCACTTTTCTCTAGTTTGACATTGGCTAAGGTTCCATTAATGAAATGCCCATTTTTTTTTGGGAAATCACTTATAATTTCTATTAGAGAATAATCACTTTATAAGAGAAATTAAGAGGAATCACTTCAAAATATCTATTTTGTTTAACCTGCTACTCTGAAAATAAAGAAATAGTTGAAGATTCTGTTCAGAATGAAGAAAATTAGTTTAAACGAGTTCAAACGAACAAAATGAAATTAACTCTCTGTTTCCATACAACGAAGTTGTACGTTTGTTACAAATAGCCAAAAATAAAAAGTGCAATAAAATAGATTTTTATCATTAATGAGAGCTTATTCTTTTGGGCCTGTGTTCCGTATGTCGATATCTAGCAGATAACTCAAAACCAGAAAGGCATTTTTTAACACCTTCAATATTGAGGATTTGGAATCAACGAACAAATTCGTTTATGGAAACAGACAGACAGATGAATATTCTGCCATCTAAATTCATGAGTTTTGTTCCTAATTTATATCGATTTCTCCCAAAAAAAAAACTATATTCTTTTCAATCTTGCCCAACACTGCCTTGCAGAGATCTTAAAATACCAAAATTGAATCGTTTTTATCGGGTAACTTCACGTAATCTCTTCACTTTATCTTTTCATTTGTTTTAACAACTAATCAACAACACCCTTTTTTTTATTAATGAATAAATAAATTTAATAGTGAGGGAAAAAAAATAACACAATAGCAATTAGACGTGTTTACATGTTGATAACCTCAACTTTGTGTTGTTGATTGGGTTGGGTTGAAAACTACGCTTTTTCCGTTTCAGTTTTGTTTTCTGTAAATTGTTTACAAAATGCAGTTTATGCTCGCTCAGGCCAGCTCATCAAACAACGACGACGTCAACGACTGTTTTGATAGGTGTTTGGTTGTTGTAATTAATTACAACAAAGACTATACATACATTTGATAAATTATCGTTACTTTGTTTTATAAATTACTTCAGTTCGTTTTGTCTTCTTCGTCTCGACGACCACATAAAGCATGTCTTATCGCCAAGGAAATAAAACGTAATTAAGTTTGAAAAGTTTAATTGATATCGCAATAGTTTGAGACGAATCGAAAGTAGGGTGGGGTAAGAGTAAAAAGCACTGCTTTAAAACTCACCATTTTCCCATTCCATTCCGTTTGTTTTTTCTTTTGCAACTTCACACAAACATCTCGATAATTGCCACATGGCTGATAAAATAAATTGCTGTTTTAGTTAGATTAACACTTTTTATACATTTCACATGACATGCATTTTTATAAAACGTTTGTGTCTGCGTGTGTGTGTGTTTTAGTTTCTATAAAAATGTCATTGATAATTGAAAAACCTTGTGTTTAATTAAGCGTAAGAAATTCATCGATTGCATATAATTGATATTGATAAGCATACGAGTATATGGCAAAAGTACATACATACATACACGTATATGTAAGAATTTTATAAACGCACTTACAAAGCAACACATGCTTGCGTTGAGTTCATCCGTAGTTCACTCAACTTAAGTAAGCGTGCAAAATAGCAAATAAAAAGACAGAATGATTTGTCATAAAATCCTCATTTAAATAGGTTGGGTTTTGTTCGTTTTTCATTAAAGGGTGTTTCAAAATGCACTCTTCACCAGCGTTGCCAACAATATTTGTCGGATTTGTATGTGAAAGGAGACCAAAAACATATGAGGTCTACCAACAGCTTCGGATTCAACTTTTGACATTAAATGCTTGAAACCTTTTTAAACATTTCTATATTTGCACAAAAAAAAATAAAAATAATCAATCGACTAACTGAAACAAAATTAAATGGGTTTAGCAAAGTGTCTCTTGGATATATGTACACACTTTCGTACTCATTTCTCTTAACATCCCTTGATGGAACTGACGGAGACTATCTCTCTTTTTAGTAAGCTGTTCGCGATATGATTTGTGTACTCACCCACTGGGAACTATTGTTTGAAGCCGGCTCCGAACGGCTACTGTTTTTTTTTTTTTGGAGACTTTGAGATTACTCTCTGATTTATGAGTACATTTAGCAGAATGCGAACCTGGGTTTATTATGTCATAGTCTCACACATACCACGGTGGTCTCTTGCCATTTCCGTTTGGTAGCACCAAGTGGATGAAATGTTCGCCATCTAACAAAAAACTTCACTTGTTGGTCGAGATCCATGGCACAATAATAGAAGGTAGTGACAATTGTCCAACAAAGCTCAGATACAACTCTGGGTATTTTGATTGTCAAATTCTGATATATAAATGGCAGACAGTTACAAATCACGGCACAATTTTGTAGCGAACTATAAATTTGTTATTAATAGTTTTGTGAGCCCCAAAATTCTTTGTTTGGCCTTTTGTATTCCAATTCTTTTATTAACAAGTTTAATACGAAAATGCATTCGACATTTGAAAAAACAGCGAAACATGTAAACAATGAGTTTGACAATCAAAATTCTGTCGAAATGACAAAATTTTAATCAGCTGTTTGCATGAGCCTACCTTTAGTTATTGTGCCATGGTCGAGCTGATGTTGGCAAATCAATAATTAAAATAAAAAATTACGCGTCCAGGACGAGTTAATAGCGCGCTTGCCTATCAGCGTGGGGGTTGTGGGTTCGATTCCCACCAGAGGCTTTGGTCTGTCTTACCCGGTTTACTCTTGAATACGTCTCTGCCCACTGTGAACGAGCGTATTATAACTGTTACATTACAGTTGCTTTCTTGCTATTTTTCATCGCATATTCTTCGATTTCAATATTTAAACACATATATTTTGTGGGGCTCGGCAAGTGCAACAATTCCATTAAATGCAACAGGCTTGATTTCCTATCGGTTGCGCGAATCGAGCTCTTACTGTATTTGATAACATTTTTAATTTAACTGTAAATAAAAATTAACGCATTCAGTTAATTAAATACCACAAAGTGAAATTTGAATGGGATGAATATTTGGGAGCCGCAGAACACTGACGTGGTTTTCTTGGAGCTCGATAACAGTATTCTTCTGTCGTACCGTTTCGAGTCATAAGTAATGTTATCGAATGACAGGGTTTCCCTTTCCATTGAAAAACTTAAAACATTCGCTCTAAGGAATTCAATTTACTTTTGAGAGATTAATTTTTTTATTTAACTTGCTTCATTGTTTCCCAAAGTAACTTATCTCTGAAACATAAAAACAGATAAGCAACTGATTTCGAGGTTTCACTTAAGCGGAGTGATTTTTTTTATTTTTATTTTGAAATGAGTGCAGCAGTTATGCGGAATCTGTTAATTTCCAGTTGTACTTCATTTTTGTTTTTTCATTTTGTTACCGAATTCCCGTAAATAATTAAAATGAATTTTGCAATTCACTCAACTAAACTAAAGCGACGATGACGGAGGGCCGCATATAAACAATTGATTTAAATTATTTGCTTGAATTATTTTCTACAGACAAACATTTATTTAATGCATAAATTAAGAAGACAAAATACAACAAAAAAAACAACACAACAACAACAAAAATTGTTGCTAAACTGCTGACAACAAAAAGGAACGTCAACAAACACCGAAATAATTACATTTAATTATAGTGATTTTATATTGAGATTATTTTCATTACAGTTTTTCTTCCACGAATAGGGTGAATCACCACCATGGAATGAATTGAAATGAAATTCATTTGTAACGAAAACAACAGCTCTGCTCTGAAAGGAAATGCCTCATTAGCATGACAATGGTGGAGAGGACGGTTGGGAATTGGAGGAATAGGAAAATATATATGTACATACTTTGCTACGTGGACTTGTCTTGTCTTTTGTCTGAATCCAATGGGAAATTTCAAAAATCAACTAAAACACAAATCTTTGTGCAAAGGTTGTCGGTGTGAGAGAGCAGGATGTCTGCTGTAAGAAATGCGAGCTTAATGTCACCAACAAACAGCTGATGCTTACGTTTTTGGTTACTTGACGTTACGGTACGCATCAGACCTCAAGGTTATGCATAATTGGGAATATACTTTCGTTTGCATTTAAGACGATTTTCGATTTAGTATTTATTTATTTTTTAATAATAATATTAAACTGAACAGAAAAGTTATAAATCTTCTTATAAGAAAAGCTTTTTCAAAGGTCAATTATACAAATTGTATTCGGCCGAACAATCTTAGGAAAACTTCAAACGATTTCTCGAAGATTGTGTGTGTGTGTGTTTCTTGTAATGCAATAAATAACGATTATTTCAATAATTGCATTCAATTTATTATTATGGCGGAGATAATTTAATGTAAATGGATGTACGTGACCTCAGCTTAATGTTGTGTTGGTACGAATGTTCCATCCATTCGCTCGTTCGTTCGTTCTTTCTTTCTGTATCTGCACCACTCTGAAATACTTATAACGCGCCGCAGCGCAGCAAGATGCACGCCGCCATTCTCCGTGTATCTCCAGTAGTGTGAACGCGCAATGCCAAACAAACAACAATGAAAGAAGTGGAGAAGAGAAAAAAAAACTTAAAGTTTTCAGATTGCAAAAAAATCCACACTTTTACGCTACGAAAGCAAAACGAAGAAAGAAAACCTAAAACGAGGCGATACGCGCGTACTTTTCTATACGCAGTGCAAAGAAACGAACACGTCTTATGTCTGTTTAGTTAATGAAGGTATTTGAACCGAACTGAAGATACTGGTACAAGAAATAAAAGAAAAAAAAATACAAACGCACACACACACACACAATATTAAATTCAACATAGATAGATAGAAAGAAATACCATTTAATGTCAGGAAATGAATACGATGAGGCAATTTCAATTCAGTTTTCCTTATTAAATCTGGCCATGCATAAAATGTAATTGGAAGTTTACAGCTACATATACGTTAACAATTAATTAAACTAATTTCCATTGAATACGTAAAAAAAAAGAAAAACGAATTAAATCCAAGTAACAGGGCACACCTCACTTCAAGGGGCAGAAATCATGAGAACAGAACTCAGCTGCTGTTCAGGAGTAGCATGCAGACACACACAAACATGAAAGTGCGAATTGGTGTAGTGTTTGCTGATCTGTTGGCTCAGATCAATAGATAGAGCCAAACATGCTACAAAAGATCGTCATGTAAGACCAGACCAGGCAGGACAGGGACCATGGCTGACCTTCTGTCAGAAGCGTCCTTATGCATTTGCTCTAAGCATCAACTAATGCGTTACACTTAACCCAGTTCCACAAGTAGTGGCTGAAATCACATATAAAGTTTCCAGAAATATCTGAATTTAAATGTATCCATATTGTGGCTTCTTTATGGCCCTCCAAGTAACGAAGAAAAACACACAATTCAAATGTATAGAATTGAGTTTTGCAAATGTGTTAAAGTGTCCAACCAGAAACAAACAAACCGAAACTGAACAAAACTATTTTTAATCGATAGCAATAATTGTTAGCATTAATTGACAATAATTTATAAATGATAGTATCTGTCGATAGCCTCTTAGCCAAGACCGAAACTTCGAGATGCCACAATTAATTAAAGGCCAGTATGTGGTGAGCATGTGCTTCTCCGGCCGACTCAGTCTGTGCCCGAGTCTACGAGACCGGCCGATAGACAGACAGACCGACGACATTTTTTATTTTATGCTGGAAATCTGGCAGACATTCCTTCTGTCTGATGGCACAACAAACAAATAAAATAAAACCGAATACATACGTACATAAATAACTTTTATTATTGTTATGGGTTTTGTATTTATATGTATTCCTTTCTTTGTGTGCTGAACAAAACCAATAGGATTTTATGGATTTTGTTAAAGAGCTGCTGGATGTTTATGGATATTAATATGTAGACATTTTCTTTTACGAGAGTATGTGTAAATGCAAAGTGGAGAATTTGTGACAAATAATTTTGACAAAGTATTTTTTTCGCTTCATATTTGTCCTAGATCGGTAAGAAGTGTTGTAAACAGGCTATCACTTCCCGAATTCTGTGTGAGAACTATAAATAAATGTATGTCACATTCACTTATCTGAGACATCTGGCGAAGTAGAGATATATTTCCAATGGTGTACTCTGGTGTCGAGCTGTGCGATCATAAATATGACTTACATCGGTTTAGACAAAGCCAACCCAAAATCCACAAAAAGTCTTATAAGAATATGAACTTGGAAATGAGATTTTGAGATTATGAACTTGGAAATGGGATTTTGAATAAAAACGATCTCCGCTTATGTGATTATGAGCCAATCCGGGCACACATGTAACCTTCACACTTACAGAAGGATAAAAAGAAAACAAATTTAAACGAAACGAAACTAGTTCCCCAACTAGACATTCAAAGTGATTTATCACCAGTGCTGTTGTTCCGACTGCCAGCCAGCCTGCCGGCCGGCCAATTGTTCGGGCAATCATATAAACATAAAGCTTTTAAATTGTTGCATCTGAAGATAAAACTGCAACACCAAGAACAACAACAGAACGCCGACTATTATCTTTATTTATGAGTATTAAGATCGAAATGAACCCCCGCCTCACAAATGGAACGTCGTCATTAACAACATTAATAACGCAATCAAAATACCATAAATATAAGTTCCCCGCCGTCCACCCTCCACAAATAAGCCGACGATGCCAGCGAAGAGCTGGGAAATTTGCAAAGTGCATTTCAGTGTGTGTGTGTGTGAGAGAGAGGGAGGGCATAACATCGTTGTTGTTTCTTCTTTTCACATTCATGCAGAATGAATAAAAGGCAATAATTACAGTTTTTCGTTGACTTAATTGTTTGCTATTTATAAAGTGTCCGAGAGACCTTGAAATAGTGCAACGCCTGCAGTCACTGTCAATATGCCAACGTCAGCAGCAACAACAACAACACCCGAGCTCCGAACAACAGGCACAGCAATACAAGTCGTGTGGAGTAGAAAGAATACAATAAAATGAAATTAACAAACCGAAGAATAAACGAATACAAAAAATCAACAACAACAGCCGAGAAAAACGTAAATAAAATAAACTGCAGTCGAGAGATAAAACAAAGAACACTCACTCACTCACTCACTGACTATCTTCAGAAATTCCCATCTGCAGTTAGCACTGGAGAGGGCTTAAATCCTCACACACACACAAACACAGACACACTCACGGGACACTAAAAAACAACAAAACTCGATTAACTCGACATTAATTTTAAATCGACAGGCCAATACCAGCCATTAACAACAACGCGACGGACAACAAACCTGCGATAACCTGTGTGTGTATGAGTGTTTGTAATATGTTGAGCGGCCACAGTCCTCGGCATTTAGACATACTGTACATACATAAGGACTATCCCGGACAAAATGGTCAACTGCTCATGGTGATTTCAATTGTACACAAAAATACTGAATTTTTTCTGCCGGTTGCACTGAAAAATGTGTAAACCGTCGAACAGATTTTACGTGTTGCCTGGAATGAGTGCGGAAATGGCACCCCCAGGGTTAAGGGCAGATACATTGGAGATCTAATGGACAGCCTACTCCATTTGCATACTAAATAGGGACACAAGTAATTCTGGAGTTCGGGAGAATGTCTATAATATTTGTAATTTTCCTTGGCAAAAGAAAATCGCCTGAAAGGGAAAAAACCTGCCAAAAGAGGCGACTTTTTCTGCTTTTAAGAGCGAACAGGGACATTAAAGACAATCTACAGATATTATAGAGGATTTTATTTCGAATCACCCGGTATTTCGGTAGCTGTCACTTTTGAAGCATTTAGTCGTTGACATTTAGACAAGTAGAAAATACGCCAGTACTGAAAATGGAATGATGATATTGATCTGGACAACGTTTACTTTTAGCATGACGGCGCTACATGCCACACAAGCAACGAAGCCATTGCTCTTTTACGGGAAAAGTTTCCGGACCGTATTATCTCTCGAAAAGGTGATCACAATTGGCCACCGAGATCTTGTGTTTTAACACCTTGCGACTTCTTCCTTTGGCGCCACGTGAAAGATAAGGTCTACGCCGACAGCCCAGTATCGATTCAAGACATCAAACATAGAATTCGTGAGGCTATCGAGGACATAAGCGTGGTCGTGGTAGCCAGTTGTGAGTTTATTTTAGATCAATCATAATAGGGCCATAATCACATTTTATTCTCTAATGTGTAGAAACATCGTTTGGGTCTTTCAATTCACAAATCCTATGTACTAACCAAAGACCATAGGTGGGCAGACATTTCAAGTCGTTTGCAGACTCATCAGTTTGACAGCAAACTCTGGATGTCAGTTGACAGGTTTTCGAACAAAATACTGGTTATTTCGTACAGATAATGTCTTGGTATGTGTGTCCTCTACATGGCCTTTAATGCCAACCCTGATGTCTAAACCTAAAAGCTAAAGTGTGTTTTACGGGACTGTCCTTAGGATTTACTTGGTACACGTGTGTGCGTTGGAAGTTCCTTTGTATCTTTTAATTTGCGCATCTTTTATTTTTTTTTATGATTATTTTATGTTCTTCTTCTTTCATTCTGTTTGTTTCCAACACATACAAAACAAATAAAATAAAATGCAGTGTTTGTTGTGGTTCGTCTGGTCGGTGTTTCTTCTCCAGCCCCCTTTTTTTTCGTGATCATTTCAGTTTTGTGAAATAATTAAATTCACGCTTGGATTTCGTTGGGTATTGGTATTGGTGTCTCTTTTTTATGCATTCCCAAGAAAAATATCAAAAATTCATTTCGAAATCTTCAATTCCATTTTATCTAAACTTTGAGGCTGGCAGGCAATGTCAGATGTAAGTGTGGCTGTGTGTGAAGATTGTCGATTTACCTGCCATTTCCGCCCCTCTAAGTTTATTAAACATTTATGAGGTTTCGAATGAATTTAAATGTACAAAAGACAAGACCAACAAAAAACACACCTTTGAGATCCCGGCGAAAAAAAAATGCCAACGCACGTACTAAAATCATTGTATATTTCATTGAAATTAAAGCAATAAATATTCGTTCAAAAGTAGAACAATTTTCTACGGATTTCAAGCGAACCGTAAAAAAAGACCGTAACAAGTTTCATTAGCACATTGTATTTGTTTGTTGAAAACACACACAAACTTTTATTATTATGCCAACAAATATTAATTTTTCTCTTTTCATTCTGTTTCTTTGCAGGTAAGTTCAACGAATGATAATTTTTGTTTAAATACCTTCCAACAACACTTTGAAATCGTTTCGACATCTCTCACATTGCGGGTAAGCTTAACATTTTACTTTAAGAAATGGGTTAAGATAACAAAGCGTTTAATTAAACCGAATTAAGCTGAAGAAGTTTATGTACTTCCATATCAGCTACACAAACGCCAGCGCAAATCATGGAATTCGAAATGATTCATCTAATTTAAAGAGTCGAATTTAAAATGATTAACTACGTGCATGTGTGTGTATGTGTGTATGCGTGTACATAAGTCAGTCTTCAATTCGTGTATTATTTATAATTGTGTTTGGTATTTTTGTTTCTTTCTCACTCTCTCTCCTCTCCTCTCTCTCTTTCCTCTTCATCTTTTGCTTTATACGAAATTCCACAATAATTCGTGAAAGTTCAATGATCTCCTCAACATTTGGTAATTTCAAGAAAAATGAAGGAAAGAAACGATTGTGGAGGTGACTGCGTATCTAATTAAAATTCTAGGGGGAAGTATTTAAATAATGTGGGTTTATTTATAAATTGAATTTAATTTGGTTTGTGGAATAAGGAAAGCTCATTAAATAAAACACGAAAATTGAATAAATGTTCAAATTAAGACGAATTTAAACGAAAATTCCTATTTTATTTCTACCACCATCCATTGCATGAATGATTATGATTATGTGTTGCCATATTCAAATACCTAAATGCAGTATAAATTCAGATCGATTTGTAAAAAAAAAAATAAGCAAGATTTTTTAGAATTGTTTAAAAGTAACTCAAAATTGTGGAAATTAAAAAAGTAAAGACTAAAAAAACTTTAAAAAACGAGTCTTACAGCCTGTTTTTTTAAAACAGAAACGCCTGTAGCCGAAAAGAAAAGGAATTGTGTTTCTATAACTCCAACGAATCCAATTAGACAATACACACAAAAATACATATGAAAAAGAAATCCAATTAGAATTTAACTGACACTTTCGTGTCACAAAAACCCAAACTGACGAAATAGAATTTCTGTTCGTTATTTTAACGAAACGAAAAACCCATTCGTTTTATAAAACCAGGCTGTTAGCATATTTTAGTAGAAAAATATATAGATTTTTTTTTAAATTTTCTTTTGTAAAACTGAAACTATAAATCGTGCTCCCGAACTACCGAATGAATGGAGGTCAGGTTATTTGAATAGAGTTCGTTTGACTTTGTGTTGCTCCAACCCTCTTATCGGCATGACCGCCCTGCGGTGGTCTTCATTAATTGTGTTTAATTTCATAAAAAATATTTTTTTGTGTATATAAGAAAGGCATTGAATTGTTATTTATTTGACTAGTGGGTCAAATAAATACTCAGTGTACTCTCAGTGTAATCTCTCCTTGCGGACACCTCTTAAACGGACACTTTTTCAGTACCAATCCACTTCAATCTGATCTTGTGTACTTCTTTCATATGAGGACACCTCGCATATGCAGATATTTCAGTCCTTATGAGAATTGATAAATCTTTATATATTTTATATGGATTAGAAATTACTCTCCCTCTCTCTCTCTCTTTGAAATGTCTCCGCTATTACGAGTTGAAACCCTTTGCTGACAAAATGTCAACTGTTCTTACCCGGGCTTGAACCTGGTTTCATTGTGTTAGATTAGCGTGCTGTTTTGTTTCTGTTAGTCGAGTTCGAGATCATTGATTATATCTATTTTTTTTTTTGCAAGGTTTCAAGCATTGTGTTTGCTATCGATTACTTTAGGGCCGACCATTCAGAGCGTAAAAAATCCTCTATAAAGTTCTAGCAGATATTTCCCTTTGAAATGTCTGCGGTTTAGAATTGTTTCCATAAAAAAAATAATCTAAAGTATATTTCCATGACATCATGGACATCGCCCCTTGGCTCTCTCTACCTCCCTATCTATCCCTCTCTCTATCTCTCTCTCTGTCAGTTCCATTATGCGCGATTATAGTAGATTTAATTAAAGTCTTTTCGTTAATTAAACTTATTTCATTTGGTTTTATACGCTTTAAGAAAATCAAAATCCCTGCTTAATATTTTTTGTTTGTTTGTTGAATATTCTTTTTAATACTTGTATGGCTTCTTCCATACCATACCACCCCCCCCCCCACAATTCCATCCGCCTGTGCCAATAACGCTGGGGATATGTACGTCATACGTCTGGCTGTTTGGGCGGAGGACGGACGGGCGGACGGACGTTAACCATATTCGCCGAGTGGTTCTCCTCATATCCATTTGGCATAATCAACATTTTCATTTTCTTGTTTTTCTGTTTGTGATTCTTTCAATCGTATTTACTTACTTGCATTTCTTTCGTTCGTCCATCAGTGCGGCCGTCGCATCGTCCTCCCCATCATTATCATGCTCATCTGCTTCATGCTTCGTGTTGTTGATTTACGGTTTGTTTTTCTTTTTTATCTTGTTTGGTTAATTATTTAAAGTGGTATACAATGTATGGCACGAAGAATGAAGATTTCCGACATTGCTCTGTCTTCTTCTGCCATCTATTCCGCTTTGCGCTTGCATTCTCCTCACAAGCCTGACCACGTTCGGTACGAGAAATATCCGCAAGATACATATGAACGGTGAGCAGGTGGTCTTCTTCTTCATCGCATGCACACATGCGAAGGATGGGAATGGGAAATGTTTATCAGTTTATCTGTGCAACCATAGTGGGCGGTACTGCAGCCGTTTCACGATATAACCAATAATTATTATCAAATCCAGTTCCGCTCTTTAATTATGCAGAATTCGTAGTTGGTAATCGTGTTGTTTTCGTAATAAACTCGATTTCATAATAAACTCGATGATGGTAAATGCAAAAAATTTGTCCTTTTCACCGTTTTTTTTGGGGACCATAAAACAAAGAATATAATTCTCATTTAATACAATGAGTTCAGATCAAAGTTCCTCTGGCTTTTCTAGAATTTCCATGATGTATTTAAAGCATAGACCCGATTTACACAGAGAAGATCGCGGTAAAAGTCACATATTTGATGCGTTTTTTTTTTAATTTGTCCAATAGTTTTGAATGCCCCAAACATCCTTGTTTTGGATTTTTGTAAACTAATTCTGTGAATACGAAAATGTATTCGACATTTGAGAAAAAACTAAACCAACAATTGAATGGAAACAATGAGTTCGACAATCAAAGTTCTGTCAAAATTATAAAATTTTAATCAGCTGTTTGCTGACGTTTGGAGGCAAATCCAAAAGAGACTTAAAAAAACTCATCGTATAAATCGTAGAACATAATTTGATTTTTGCAAAAACTCTGTTTGCAATTAAAAATTCGTTCAATTTAAATGCTTTTTTTTATAAACAAATTCCCACAGGAACTGAGCAATCGTTCATTAAGCTTTCAGTTTTATGGCAAATTAACCACAGCAAAATGAATTCGCAGTCATTAATTTGAATTATTATTTTCTTCTTCTTCGTATTACCGCAACAATGTAACAATTTAATTTAGTTTTATCATCTTAGTTACCTAGAATTTTATCATTAAACATCAGTCAGCAACATCAACAGCAACATTGTCTTCATCATCATCGTCGAGCTCATCATCGTCATGTAAATAAACATTGTAGCTAATGACAACAACTGCCAAACGTCAATTATTATAACAGCCACCGCAACATCAAGCGAACGAACAAGCTACAGTATTTATAATTAATGTTTATTTAGCATGTTTTAATTTAAAATATCCTCAATATTTTCTTGTTTATTTACATTTACTTGACTCGTACTTCCAAGTAGTTCAGCGTGGAAGAGGCAGCAACAAAAAACCGGGTTGAGAAACTTTACATTTGCTATTAAAATGTTTTACATACATACCCTGCTACATCTATGATAATGGAACACTTCGGACTCGATTTACGGCTTGGGCGACAAAAACTAGGCCACAGAAAACCCGGATAACGTGATTCAATTAAAAAACAAAAGAAGCATCTCATTTAGAAATAATTTCATTTTCATGTATTGGAGATGCTCAATTAACATATTAATTAACTCAGCTGATGTTTTTATATATTCAATTATTTTTGTAATTGAATTAAAGTTGAAAAGACGACGGCATAGCAAGCGAAAAAAAAGTATCGAGTTTTGAATGCGGGTTTGTCGTGTGTGGTCTGAAACTGCGCCACACCACATACAGACCTCATTCCGGTCGTCCAGAAAAAGCTTTCCAAATCGTCTTTGGTGATTTCTTTTCTAACAACAAATGCCACATTATTCCATTTATTTTATTTGGTCGTCTCTTTACGGACAGAAATATAAATAAAACTCAAGATATTTTTTTTTTTTTGAAATTTTTAACATTTTTTCTCATTACGAATATTTTTCGGAAACAAAAAATGTATAAGTTTTTTGCTGCAGAGACCATTTTAGGATTATTTGCTATGTGGCAACACTGGCCAGGGTGTTGGTTATTTACTGAACAACAAAAAAGAACCTCTGCAATACGGCAACTGTGTTCTAGGGTTTAGGGCCGGCTGACCAGAGTCCTGTGTCTATTTACTTACTAACTGCTACTGCTACTGTTTGTGGCAGCTACAATATCAAGATTGTTGTCAGCTATGCAACAGCAACAACCTCGACAATAACAACACACATAAATATGCATATATATATATGTGTGTGTGTGTGTGTATGGCCGTAGATTTCTTTCTCACAAAGCGAAAAACTGCTAACTAAATAGCCAAAAAAAAAAAATGGGAAAACCTAGATGAGGTTACGGCAAAATACATGGCACAGCTCCTCTAACCATATTCCGACTACTGCATACACCAACTAACCGACACACACACACATACAGTCGCATACATCATATTTTTGCAACGACACAAAAATAAACTGTATATGTGCAGGGACACACACACACACACACAAGTGCAGCTGCAAAAAAAACACAGCCATACATACATATTTGGTTCATCACATTGATGACGTTGTCCATGTTGTTGTTTTTGCTGTTGTTGCTGTTGTAGTGGTTGTCGATGACGATGAGGAAAACTTTGTAATTAACTTTTGTCACGTTTTTCCGTGTTGCTGTCGTGGCTGTTGTTGCTCCGATATTTTGGTTTGGTCTCCTTCGGTGTTTTCGGTTCGGTTTCTTGTGCCATCATGAGGAGTATTTTTAATTTCATTTTGTGGCATTTATTTTTAATAAAGTTAAATGTTTTTCCTCTTTTTTTTTTGTGTGTTATTTTTATTTTTAATTTTATTTCGTTTTCTACCACAAGTGTACTTACATACATACACACGTACATGCATAGGTTTGTATGGATTTATGTATTTCTCTTTTCCCATGCTGGTGTGAGTAGATGTCGAACACTGTGTGTGTGTGTGCGTTTGTGTGTCTAAGAAAAACTAATTAAAATTTAAATTGAGTACACGAGTACACAAATTTCGGTTTATAAAATTAATTAAAGATTTATTTGAAGAGATAACGAACGAACGTTTCGAACGTTCATTCATTCATTCATTCGTAGCCTTTCGAATAGCACACCGGTCCAATAGAACAACCACAACAACACAGCGCACAACAATTCTGAATCGAGGGAATTGAACCGAACAATCTTAATGAAAATGCATAGTCTGCTTTTAGGCAAATGGCCGTGAGTTTGACAATCGGAATTATGATTTACCGGCTTTGGGCGATGGCATGAGCGAGCGAGTTCAATTCACTTGACTACTACGATGACCTCGTCATTTAATTGAAAAGTGTGTTGGCGAATATTTTCTATTAGAAGTATACAAAAATTATAAATAAATAAATGAAATGTATTACTTGTGGCCATAGGGATAGGGACATGTGCACACATACATGCATACGTATGTAAATAAATAAATGCGTGCTAGTATTTTGTCTATGTCGGTTTATTTATTTACTCTCTACTCTAGTTATTGTATGCCTTCATGTGATTGTAGTTGTTGTTTGTTTTTTTTTTTTGCATTTTAAGCACGAGGTCAATTAACGCCACACTCAGAGTTCAATATCCGCATAAAACACTCGCACACACACAGCCACACTCATATGCACATGCACATTCAGAGAAAACAATTTGAACAAAACAAAAAAAAAAACACAGCTAAACTGAACTGAAGTGAACTACACAGTAACAAACTACACAACATGATAGAGTTCATACAATGTACACACATTTGAACATGTGCTAAAATACACACACACAGACCCATATGTGTATATCGCATACATGCATTTCTAGTAGTATGCATACGCTGTAGTACAAGTAACTCGCATACACTCACTCACATATTTACATGCGAATTCGAAAAAACGACAGACATTGAATGTTTATTAGAACAACGAGTGCAACATGGCAACTGTGTATTACAGGCACAATGTTGATAACGACGACTAGTACGACGATTATGGTGATGATGATGATGATAATGCAGTGACGACATATAAAACATTAATACATTTTATGAGAACTCTCACTATCTTTCTCTCTCTCTCGGACTAAAATCACACAGCGGTGAATTGTCCCCACAAAACAAAAGAAGCGAAATTTGCCCAAACGCCGACCCTCAAATAGAAAATAATCAGGTGTTGAGTAAAATGTTATTCATTCTCACAAACAGAAACGAACATATGAATGTCCATTCATGTGCAATTAATTGTGGTTTATCTTTCACCTGTGAAGTAGGAGTTAAACCAAGAATGATAGAAACAAAGATTACGTCATCATGCACAGAAAATTTAAATGTTCTGCGCAGGTTGGGTGAGTGACGTCACGCGTAGTGTATTCCTATTGGCTGATAGTCAAAGTGGTTTCAATTGCAGTGTTGCCAACAACAGTTCTTACGCTGTGTTTCAATCTGAAACTTGTCACTCGTTGTACATACAAATAGAGTTGGCAATCCTTACAAGGGACAAACTACGTCATCTCAGGGGAGATCATGCACATGGCGTAATCTTTCCTTCTATCATTCTTGAGTTAAACCCTAATTACGTTCAGCTAAGAGTATCTACTTAGGCCCAATAAATGAGCCAAGGTTGAACTTCGTTTTTCGTTTAAACTGAAATTAAACTTCAAATTAATTTTTCCAATCAAAGTTTAAAAGTAGTTTAATCGTCCAATATTGGGCGTTTTAACCACAGTTTAATAGCCATATGATTGTGACATCACTCAACGAAAGAAGAAGAAGAATCAACATTATTCTGGTTCACCAAATTCCACAAATACAATAAATTACATAAATAAAGCTACGTGTAATTTTGTTGGTGCTGGAATTGGTTTCCGACCATCACCAGTTCCATACATGTGTCTTTTGACCGTGCCAGATTTCATTTAGCCGAGTTATTTTAATTCTTATATTTTTTCTAAAAATCTTGTGCGACCAACATCGACCACAAAAGTTTAATATTATTTTAATTATTCACCGGAAACATATGTTTTCTGATAAATGTGTGAGTGTTGCCACATCAACAGCCGAAAATGTGGATTATTTTGACTGATCACGCAAAAACGCATTTGAAGTTTAAACTCAGTTTTGTTGGAAACTGAGTTTTACATAGTCGTGGTTTAACTACGATCTCTCACCGCAAGATTTCTGAGATTAGTATAGACATAAATTCTCGTTCATTTTTTCTTTGTTTTTTGTCATTTTCCAGCAATGCGAACATTTGAAATAGTGCACTTTAGTTTATTTCATTAATTTATTTTCATTTTGCATTAAAGTAAACTAGAAACAAACGTTTGAGCAAATATGCCAGTTTGTATTGTATGACTCATATTTGTAGTTCAATTGTTTACAGGAAATCGCAGTAACAGCCACTAATAATTATGAGAGACGAGTATGTTAATGAGTATGTTAAACTACAGAGGTAAAGTCCTATGTATATTAAGTTAGGGGATCCAATTTTGAACTGTTAAGGATTTAAATAGTTCTCGATTTCACCTATGAGTTTGTTTCTTTCAAGATTGTACTTGACGCATCATTTCACAAGGAAAGGGATTTAAATTGAGTAACATTAGAACCGATATTTTGTAGAGAGGCTTCAGTCGATTTTACCACGAAAATATTGCAAATCACTGAACAATAATCCCCCGTCACATCGTAAGCGATCGATTATATATTCAAATTCAATTTACCGGCAAATATTGGTCCTTTGAGCTGTTCTTTTATGTTCAACTTACGAAATATTTGGAATTCAATTTCCATTTGAATTCACTTATTTTGTTGGCAATCGTTTGTTTTGCTTGCTGCATTTTTATCAATTATTTTCCAACAACATTTTCGTTCGATGTAAAGTAGATGTAGAGCAGACAAACAAAATGTTGCACATGTAACTGCATTCTCCGCTCTAGTGTGTGTGAGTGTGTGCGTGTACGTTTTGAGATGCACTTGACACAACAACACCACGACAGCAGAAGAGTGAGGCTCAACAAAAAAAAATCGAGAGGAAAAAAACCACATAAACAACATTTTGTTGCGCGCTGCTTGCTACAGATATCTGGATGGTGTATCTCAAGCAATCTGAGTGTGTGCGTGTGTGTTGCTGATGTTGTTGTGGTTTGTTGCTGTTGTGGACATGGACATGTGGGCCCCCCCACATAAGTGGCTGTTGCTTGTTAAGTGTGCCTCCATGCCGGTCTGGACGGCCTTCCTTCCTTCGTTAGCTGTTTCAGTTTCGGTTTATATTTTTTTTTTTCATTTCACTTCATTACATTTTGTGCCATTGTGATGATGGTGGTGTTGTTGCTGTTGTTGTTTGTGTCACACAGTGTACAACAACAACAGCAAATACTTCCAAATTGCATTCACAGTTTGCACGTCGCCACACAGAATGCACATGTTCACATGTCAATTTACTTTTGTTTGTTTGTTTTTCTTCTTCTTCTCTAGTTAGTGAGGCTACAACGTCTCTGTGCATGTCTGTATGCCTGTGTCTGTGTGTGTGTGTTTCATATTATTTATTGTTTCAGTTGTTACTGCTGCTAACGTGTGATATATTTTATTTGTTATTTTTTAATTAATTCCCAACAAACTTAAAATAATAAATGATTATCGACCAGCAAGCGAACGTATCCGATTCTCATTCATTGCGGCCGTTCGACACAAAAATAAGTGATTTATAATTTATTATAAATGTGCCCGTTTGTTTTCTCAAGTCGAAATTACAACAATCATACAATTCTATTGCAGTCAGTTCAGTTGACGGCGCAACAACAACCACCGCATGTCGTCACTGGCGGCACAGGTGTTCAAGACCAGGTTTCATTTGTTTTTTCTCCGTACTTTGTATGGAGTTTGTAAAAGCTGTCGTTTCTTTTTTTTTCTGTTTTGCTGATGTTTGCAAAATCCGTAAACGCTTTAATCAACAGTCGATAAATTTAGCCAGACGGCGACGGGGAGGGGAGGGTACGTTGGTATTTCAACAGATATGAAGTGTTTTCTGCAATTCCGGTTTATGAATAACCCACCAACCACCACAACTTCCCATGCACATGAAGCATGAATCATGCCCATCCAATAAAAGAAAATATTATTTCGACATCTTTGTGGATTTCTTTTTGTTTTGGTTTAAAATCGAACACTTCAATCTACATGTGGAGCAAATTAAAAATAAATCATTCCAGTTTCGATACCGAAAATTAACACTCTACGCCACATGGAATTCAATTAAATTCACATTTTTGGGGCGGGCATGACTTTGAGATTATACCACTCACTCACACACACACACACACTTGCCCGCACCTCATCTTCCCACTTGCCCCCTTCTTGGGAGAGAAAACAATAACATCAGCGCCACTTCTATCACAATCATGTCGCAGTGACACCACACCTTCCTTCGTTGTAAATAGATTTGGACTTTTTATAGATAGTTATATGAAGTTGTTGTTATTGTTGTTGTTATTGCCTTATTACTCTTTGTTCATTATATTCTAACAACATTGTACACGTTGGCAACCATTATGGCCATCGACATGATCGTACATCTGTCCGTCCATACACGGCGAAAAACACAGTTAATAACAAAAATTTTAAAGTTTTGGTTTACTTAATTTTAGTTGCATTTTCTTCCAATTGTTTCTCTAAACTGAAGAAAGTGTTGAATGATAAAGTTAGTCTGCCAGTTTTGTAGGGTTTTTCTTATCGCACATATCGATGGCTTAATTTAGAAAGGGCGTAACTTTACTTTTTTCAAAATCTCGTTTTTTTCATATTTTGGTAGATCATTGTCTTTTCAGGGCTTTGTGAACAAAAGTACCGGTTAATCGCCGTAACCAAAACGAAAAAAAAAAAAATATTATTTTATTTTAAAATATCTTTACAATTTTTTTATGTATGAAGTTTTTCAAATGTTATAAAATTTGTACCTTCTCCTGTAAAGTTACGCCAATAACTGAAATAAAATCAAAAAAAGTTTAGAATTTTCTAAATTGTTTTTAAAAAATTGTTTTTCAATAGTCATTCGAGTTTTTTCCAAGTGTGTGTACAAAAAAACAAACAAGCAAGTGGAAAAAATGTTAATAAATTTTTCTTATTATTTTCTTCTCTTTCCTCTTCGAACTGCTAAACCACCAACCAAAGCAACAACAAACACCAACACCACAATTTCATGTGGCATAATGTCTTTTGTTGCTGTTGCTGCTGTTGTTGTAGTTACTTTTGATATTATGAAAGACGTTATGGTCGAGTCGGTTTGCCATATAATAAATTCGCCTGCCTACTTTTGGTTCATTGCACTGTAATTATTTATAATTAACATTATTAACATACTGTGCATAATTCTTCTATGTTTATGGAGTACAACGCAGAAGAAGGGTAAGGCTAAAACATAAATATGGTCATATACATACAGCGGTGATAATAAAAACAGCATAAGACATTGTAATCATTCTATGGCGTTTTTTTTTTTTCATCTTTTTGGACAGTTATTTTGTCGCAAAAGTGCTTTCCGGGTTCAGATGGTAGCTTGTAAAAAAAAGACAAAAAATGTCGATTTAAATAAATTCTTGTCATTATATTCTGAAGTACTTAAGCAGAATGTGATTGCACAGTTTCCCGGAAAGGGGCATGGCGCTTGTCTCGGCCTTACTTTCCATATTTGCTGTCTTCATTTAAATACTTCTGTTTACACATTTCAACACGCACGAATTCAAATAACAACCAGTGCTATTAACATATTTGTGTAATTACTTCGATTTGAAGAAAACAAAACCGAATCGTGTGTTGGCGTAACAACATCGTGCCTTGCTTCAGTGGGGCGATCAATTTCAATGTTGCCTCAATTTACAATTTATTAATTATTTATTAATTGGCTGTTGTCTATTATTTTCATACTAATTGAACAACACTCTCTTGGAATTTGTTTTCTTGAATTTGCATGATTTGCAATTAGATTTTACAATGAACAAAAATTATGTGCCGATTCAAACCCAAATAAAATATTTTGTTTTTTGTTCATGAGAGAGAAATGTTTATGAAGTTTTTTAAAACATTTCAGGTATTTCTAAATAACAAATATACTGGGAGAAATTGTCTAGACAATATTGATACTGGAAATCGATCGGCAAATATGTCCATATGTACGAGTAGAAATTCTAAGACAATTTTAGTGGATTTTTTAATATTTTCTAGGGCTACGGAGTCGATATTAAATTGCTCGACTCTGACTCTGACGACAACTTGGGCCAAATTTTGTCCGACTCCGACTCTACAGCCCTGTTGTTGTCTAGTAATAACAAGTTCCCATACAAACACATTTCAATGCGTACAATTTAATCTAATTTGCCAAATAATTTATAATAAACATGAGAATCTGTGTACTGGTTATGAAAATTCAAAATGGCAAAACAAATATTTGCATAAATAAATTAAAGGATAACAAGGATTTATTTGAGCACACGCACCCATACACACACACACAGACCCACATACCGACATACAATAGATATCCTGTATTCCTTCTCTACCACCCCTTTTTACTCTGGCTGCACACACAGACAGAAGCCACTAAAAAATATTTGAACAACTGAACAGCATTTTATGAAAAGTATCGACTTAATTTCAATAGAACAAATAAAAACGTAATTGTGGGAAAATAAAACGGAAGGATATCTTAAAGTTGATTAAAGTAGGGATCAAAGACAATGCTGAATCGTTTCTACAAACCATTTTCTACAAACCAAAGACCAACAGACGGCAGCTGTTTTAAGTCGTTGGCTGACGCCCTAGATCGGCTTCAAACTCCAGATGTCAATAGGCATGCACGTTTTTCAAAGGACATGTTTGTGCAGTTTTATAAAACATTTCAAGTATTTCTAAGTACCAAATATACTCGGAGAAATTGTCTAGACAATATTGATACTGGAAATCGATCGGCAAATACAGATGTCCATAAGTACCAGTAGAAATTATAAGCCAATGTTGGTTGATTTATTCTTTTCGATTTACCGAGTGTTCATTAATGTTTTCTGGGGCTGCGGAGCCAAATCGGAGCTCGATCATTATTTTCATAGAAAATAAACGAACATACGTTGTTTAGCAAACGACTTGGGTCGTCTGTCCTCTTCATGGCCTTAGCGTGCAAATACCTCGTATATGCCCCAACATTGATTACAGAAAATTCTACACCCGATATTTTAGGGTCTGGTGGTGTACAGAATTTTGTCAATTTTGGAATTATTTTATATTGAACGTTAGAGATTATTGGTCATTATTTTTGTTGCTCAATTGGGAGTCATGCATTAGCTACAATAATGCCTATCCCTGTAGGAGACTTGATTTCCCGACTACGGGAGATTCATCTCCGTTTGAGCTCAACAAAGGATACACCTTACACTTGACACTATTAAATGTGTGCTGCTTTGAGTCCTTTGACGTGTATACGTGAGTGTGTGTGTGTGTGTGGACCATGCAATCTGTAATTTCGATATAAAGTCAAAATCATTACATTCCGTTTCACCATAACGATGCAGTCGGAGTCCTTTGTGGCACAATGTGACGTTTTTATTTCGCCATCGTCCATTTTGTTGATATTATTTATAATTAATTATAAATAATGTAAATGCATACGTTTACATGTGCAAATACATTGTTTTTGTAATCACATTGTTATGACACAATATCGATAATCTTCATTATGAAAGGTATAATTGGAAATTTACGCACACACACACGCACACACACAAGCAGGCTCAGGCAAGTGCATCACGTGCTCATTACCATGGAACTTGCAACGCATCCTTTTAATATTTTATTGAATTCCTTGTGCCATAATTGTAATTTAAATATAAAACAAATAATTTAATAATAAAGTAATCACTTCACTTGCATACACTCGTCCGAGTACATACGTGTGTGTGTGTGTGTGCATTTTACTCTCTTCCATTCGTTGTGTTTTTGTAGTCGCATATGAACACACACTGTGCTCGGGCAGCGGCCGATGGCAGGGAGGGCGTTGATGCCAAAAGTAAAGTAAAATAAATACAAAACAAAAAAAAACTCAATAATTATATTTATGTGCACTATGGCTGATTTTTTAAAAGCATCATTAAGTAAAACTTCTGATTTCATTAATTTTCATTTCACTGTAAACTCATAATGACAAATTGCATTATGGTTAATGGAGACAAAGAGGGTGGATGTGAGAGAGACAGAGAGAGAGAGATAGAGAGTTGACGTTGGCTTTTGTTATTCAACATACACGCTGAAAACATACATACACAAGTTTAGCAGCGGCAAAACGAGGCCTTCCAAGGGGCCCTAAAGACATAGTCTCGATTAACACAAGACTATTTTACTTCCCTTTTGATCTTGCCTCTGGTGTTCACACAAGGCACTTGGGTTTCGGCAATTTTTATTGCCGTATTGCCTTCTCAAAATGTCAAAATAATCTGCAGACAACTTCACACTACGAAAAACAAAAAGGAATTGCCAGTATGAGCAAGTTTTTCCCCCTTTCCATTCGCCTTACCTTTCTCTTTTAATGTGAATCGGGACATCCCAAGTCGTTTGCAGAACATTTCCAAGAGAGAGTACATTTTTGTCCTAGGCATTTGTTTAAAAAAAACATTATTTGCTTTAAAAATATTTCAAATTTGTTTCAAATACTGCCATGCCCATTACTGACATCTAGAGTGTGTAGCCAACGGAAATGCGTTCAAAAACGCCTTGGGACGTCTGCCCTCTGTATGGTCTTTGATACTGGATGAGTAACACGCACAGTCTTAGAGTGGAGAGCAAGGCCTGCCATTGATATGACATCAAGAAGGTCAGCAACCAAAAACGCCATTAAGAAGGCGCGAGACGAACACCTTCCATGATTCTCTCATCAGAAATGAAGAAGAAAATTTAAATTTTTTTCATCTAAATGTCTCTAAATGATAATAGGAAGGTATTCTAAAAGACCAGATCAGTTTTAAATTTACAAAGCTTAAGATCGGAGCCTTCTGGCTGGATTTCTTGGCTAAACATCATGGAACGCGTTTAATTAATGGGTTCTATTGATTCTGAAAATAAAGCGCTCCAGAAAGGTATTTTATGTGAGCCCCTTACATCAGTTGGCTCGGTCTTGTGTGTGCTTTCTGCAGTTCGTCATATCAAGGATTTGCATGTCTTCTTCCACATGGTCCTTCGGTCTTCCATGTCTGCCCTTGTCGTGGTAGTTGACATCCAAAGCCTTTCTGGCTGTATTCATGACCCAGACAGCGCAATCGCTGCGTTCTACGTTGTCTAACAACTCTCTCTCGGAACAGCTTTTATGTCGGGTACTTTATGGAAAGGCCTTTGACAATGTGTTGCTTGAGAAGGCCTTCTGCAAGTACAGGATGGACCAAAAGTCACCACAGGGTGACTATTTTCATTTTCATTCACGTTTTCATTTTTAATTTTAATTACTATACCATGGTGACTTTTGGCCCACCCTGTATTTGATTTGCTGTAATGGCAAGGCCTTTCAAATTTTGCCGCTGGGCTTGCACATGTGTGTGTGTATACTATGTAAGTGTTAGTCAGTTATTATAAATTTAGTACTTAAGAAAAAGTTTCATTTTTGGACAAAATAAGTTTACAAAAAAAAAAAAAAAAAAATACATGTAAATTGAAAAAGTTTTTCGGGTAATTTTTCAAATTCACTTACATACAAATACAACCACACACACGTGCACATAATTTCCTTGAGGCTTTATGTCCTGCTGCCGCCAAACTTTATGTTTAGCAGAGCTTCCAACATTTCCGAGTAATTTGGAAGTCATACCAAATTTAGGCATGTTTTATTAAAAATTTCATAATTAAAGTTAAACAAAAAAACACAAGCAGAAAGTTTGGCTCAAACAATTGTATTTAAAACTGATGAGATTTTTCAAAATTTCCAAGGATTCAGCAACATATGCATTATTTCGAAAACAAAACAATAAGTCAATAAAAACTTCATTGCAACCAGTGAATATGAAACTGCTGCTTATGGATTTTAGCTCTCCAAGTAAATTCTAAAACGGATATTTGTTTTAAAATTTCAAAATGTGTCGGTGTACGAGTGCTTTTGTTTTAATTAATGACTTTCAAAGAACCAAAATGAATTATTTGATGTTCCAGTGATTTAAAACCAAATTAAAGTAATAAAGCAACAACAACAAATGAGGAGGATTGCTGTTCCAATTTTGTGTGCTCTCGCAACAAATATGAACGAAACCAAAAGAAAACGACATCAACAACAACAAAAAGCAAATAAAAAGGAATTCGTTAACGACTTGACATGCCAAAATTAATGGCATGTCTGACAATAATTAAACAACAAAAGAACGTTTTGCTGTTGTTGGTTGGTCGTGTTCCTACTCTCAAGGCTCCAGAAATGCGAACAAGACAACACCGAACTGAAATACATATTTGCAGCTTTTTCCAACTAAGCAAATAACAACCGACATGGCCAAACCACCAACAACGAATGGAGCAGCCAGGCAACAAACAGCCTTCTTGCTGTGGCCGCTGCTGCTGCAACTCGGCACAAAGACAAAGAACAGCAACTACAACTTTGTTGAGCAAAGGAAACAAGTTCTGGGTATTCGCATTCGCATACGTTGGTTCATTGTTTGCGTTACGTTGTGCACACACACACACACATACACTCGTACATACGTACTCTAAAACTGCAAAATAATTTCATCAACAAAAAATATAATAAATATTGGTTTAAATTGTAAATTGTAAACAATATGAAAATTGCACCATCACAACAACTGCGCAGGAGACATGACGACAACGAACGCAAACCCGTCTTGTCATACCTAATTTCGAAATGGAATCAAATACAAAAACAGACGAGCACACTTTAGGGTTTTGCAATTCCCTATTCAATGTCACTTGATAATATCGGGAAAATACTGCTTCCGATTCAGCAGGTTTGTAAAAACCCACCGAATGTTCACAGTCCGCTGTAAAATCTCAAATTTATTCCATTTGAAGGTAAATCATAAGATATTTAATAAAGGGTGTTTTTTATTGGGGTATATAACTTTAAGTTGGCATCACTTTTTTAACTGGCGGCCGTTTTGTCAGCTGTCAAGTGATTAATATTTAGTATGGTTTGCCTTTTATCATGAACAGGTTGACAAAAGAACAACGCTTGCAAATCGTGCAAATTTATTTCGAAAGTAATGGTTTAGTTCTCGAAGTTCACCGCAAGCTCCGTCCATTTTAGTCGACATAATCGACAATCAGAGCAATTAATTCGGTTAACCATGGATCGTTTTCGCACTACGTTTACTCTATGTGATAATACGCATCCGCAGAGACGTCGAACAGTGCGCACCGAAGAAACAATTGCCGCTGTAGAGCAAAGTGTTGAAGAGAACCCGAATGAATCGATTCGCCACCGTGCACAGCAATTGGAGTGGTTGAAAATTGGACCTGTAGAATTGGCTTTATTCGAGCCAGCCGCGGCGGCCACATGCCCGAAATCATATTTAAACATTAATGGCATAAAATTATCCTTCCAATAAAGCCAAATTGATGGACATTAAAACGATTTTCTTGTGTTTTATTTCAATTCGAAGTTCTATACCTCAATAAAAAACACCCTTTATAAAGCCGGTTGTGACAATTCAATCCACTTAAAGCCCAGAATATTTTTAGTCCGCCGAAGGAAATTATTTTCAGTGATGACCGGAATTCACTGAAAATAATTTCTTCTTGTGGACGGCCGTGGTGTGGTATGTAGTGTGTGCTATTACCAGAAAGCAGAACGCAGGTCCAAAACCTGGTAAGACCATCAAATGCTGGTGATTTTACAAGTAAGATAGTAATCTCTGATCCAAACTTCTCTAGAAATGCATTAGCCGTTCGAAGACGGCTTTAAACAATAGGTCCTAGTCAGTGAGTATACACAATTACATCGCGTACAGCTCCCTGATTCGAGAGATTCATGGAATGTTAAGGGAAATAAGTATAATGACCGGAATTTCCCCCTGATGTATGTGGAAAATAAAACATTTCTGTTCCGTCATCGACCGGGCTTACACATGTGTTTTCTCTAGACATACATGGCAAAGGCTTTAACGTCAACCACATAATACAAGGTTCTCCAACAAGAGGTGTTATTTTGGTAGCTGTCACTTCTGAAGCTTTTATTCTTTGACATTTGAGAAGCAGAAACTACGACATTACTAAAAATGAAAAGACACAGGGTTCAACAAGGCATTGATTAAAATTCATCACAAAAATGGTGAAAATCTTGCAGTCACAGTTCGCAAAACTAAAAAGTTTCCGGGCCTTGTTAATGTTGTTTTTCCTTATTTACGTCATACCTTCATCTTTATTATGAAATACAAAATTCAATTTTTCTTTGAATACCAAACTAACACCTCTTGTTGGAGAACCCTGTATGTATTCATTTTTATAAAATGTCTTTCTGTAAGCGTAAAATGGTTGAGCTCACCATTTTATTTCCGCATACGCGACCAAGTATCTCAATATCTCATTTTTTGACTGAAAGTTGTTGCACTGAAAATTGGCTAAATCAACTTATAACTGAGAATGTTTTACAAATTTTTTTCGAAGTGACTTCAATGGTTTAGCTTATTTGGTAACATAAAGTGTTGCCAGTAATATGTTGTTAACCACAATCAAAAATATTCTACAAACACGGAGGGTTGTGTCCACACCAAGGAATCAGACAGGGAATTTCTTTTCTGTTTTCAAATTTAAATATTAAAAAGTTGAACTCATTGTCTCAAGACGTTTTGTTTTCTCGCAGTTTATCATTCAAGTATTACAGTTCCTTCTGGGTCGTCTGTTCTCGGTTTGAGCCTTTTTCTTGGCTGTTGCTGTTGCAATTCCAGATGGTCATCACAAATTAATGTTTTTTTTTTGAAATTCTCCGAATGGAGACTCATCCACCGCCACCATAGCGACGAGTACTAAAATATTCAATTTCATTTGTACAGCGAGTATTTCATATTAACATTATTCCAATGGCACAAATATTTTATTTGTTAAACAAATGTGCATATTTGCATAAAATTATGTAAATTGCTTACACAAATGAGGGTGTACATATGTACACACACACACATAGACATATACATATGGCTATGTAAATACGTACAAGCATATTGTACATGTGTATTTGTTCACAGTACTCAGATGTTAAAAGTAAACGAGTAAAACAAATACAAATACAAACAACAACAACAACAAAATGTGTACAAAAATTAAATGCAAATTGCCCAAAGTTGTAGTTAAAGCTAAAAACAGAATTTGCTCTGGTAAATAAACTAAGAAACAATTTCCGTCCATTCTAACCTCCGCCCCAACGCCTAACGAAACCGTGCCCACCCCGTCCTCGCATAGAACTTTTATTTGACTTTCAAAGGCAAATAGAATAAAAATTCGAAAACAAAATCACAGATTTCACTCGTCTTGTATGCTGTAGTTATGTACTGTCAAACACATATATACATATGTATATAGTATACATATGTATGTACATAAGCAACTTTATTCAGTGTGATTTCGTAGAGACTGCAGAAAGCGTTCTGCATTTTTCCTAAATGTTAGCCCTAATTAAGGTCTCATTGTTGGCGATACTTGAACCATGCTGTCCAAGCTCAAGGACTAGGTATCCTTACGCATGTAGGAGAGATAAATTCGTTTCAAAAACCATCCTAATTATTATCTTTTCTTTTCACTTCTACTTTCATTTCATTTCAGTTAAATGTTAAAACAAAGTATAACATTTTAGACTGGACTGTTTTCCACGCTTCTTTTGTGCATATTTTCTTTGCCATCATTTTCTGTGTGTGTGCTTTTCTTTCGATTTTTTTATGAACATTTTTTACTTCCGTTGCTGCGCGCATTTTATCGTGTTTCCGGCATTATTATGATTGAATATTTTGCTGTAAATTAAATTGCAAATTTCATTTGTTCCTCTTCAGTGTTGTTTTGATTGATGGTGCTGTTACTCTCTCTCTTTCTCTCTCTCTCTCTTCATGTATTTAGTTTTATATGTACATATTTTATATACTTATTTCGTTTATTTTGTCATTGTTTTAAAAAATGGAACATAAACATATTTGAAAATTGAAGGAGGAGTAGAATTAAATTGCGTACGATCACATCCCAAAACAATGAAAGATGGCTCTCAGAAGCTGAGTTTCTCGGAAAAATCGTATAATTTGAACCGCTTACACTCTTCCGCATGTGCCGCTATATTATGTTAAGGTGTCGGCAGAATTCCCGCTCGTTCATGTTATTACAAGGACTGTTAAAAAAGTGTTAAGGCTTTAAATATGAGATTTCTCTGCAAACCTATTATGGTTTGTAGAAATATATTTCGCAATTACAGCAATCTATATATAATAGCGATACATTACGAGTTGGTGTGTTCAGCAGAAGAAGTGTGGTAGCTTCCGAAACTGCCCTCTTAAGAAAGACACTCACAGACAGCCCCCAAAATTTCGAAATTGAGTTAAGGCCAGATTCGAAACCGTGAATGAGATTCTGATTTTTGCTTTTTAAGCTTTTTTAACTGTAATATATTTTAAAATCATGTCTAACATTTTTCAAAAATATTCAATTTCAAGGCGCGAAAAATAAGAAACATAGAGGCTAAATATCTTAGAACTAACAAAATAGAGATGTGACTTTCTTGCTTAGGAAGGCAGCAAAGCAAACAAATATCATGAAACTCTTTTTTAAAACCCCTGCCATTTTCCAATAAAAAAAAATAGAAATAATAAATGATATACAGGGTTTGCCAAATAACTTTTTTTTTTTTAAAAATTTTATAAAAAAAACTACTGGATATTTTCTCAAATTTTTATTTTTATTTGAAAGTACAATCCTTCCGGTTAATAATGGAAAATAATTGCATTCAAATGGCTGCCCCGGCTGGCCATGCACTAACCTAACGACATCAGCTCTGCGGCTGATAATGCGATCTTCAGAACAGGGCGCAAAACATCGAGTGTAGCTTCGGCAGTGTGACACGTAGCTCCGTCCTCTTGAAACCAAATGTTGCCAATATCCTCCTCTTCAATTTTTGTAAACAAAAATTCGTTCAACATGGCCCGAAAATAATGAAAACGAAATAAGCGGACCCTTTAGAACTCGAATAAGAGAAAAATAAACGTCAAAAAAAAAAAAAACACTAAGCATTCAACTCTCTATTATTAAAATTATCTATAGGACATGTGTCAGTACAGCCAGGACTGATTGTCCTTATTTGATCGACAGACATTTACTGAATTTTTCTTAATGGAATAAATGCACACATACATACATATGTATGTATGTACACATGTAATAAATACATATTTACTCATTTCATAGCATTCAGAATTGTGCCGTTTGTAATGTGCCATGGCATAAGACAAACATTAATTAAACCATGTTCTTCCATGCTACGAGTTCGGGCAGAATAAATATTTGTTTTGATTTAAATTGTATTTACTTACTATTCCTGTGTATTTGCATAAATATTTATGAATTTATCTTAAATTAAAATTAAATATTTCCCAATGGCAAACAAACGCACACACACACACACAAGCACGCAGACGCATAAACTTGTGTCATCTCGATCATCTTGAGGCATTAACAAAATGCGTACTAGCAAAATCTACAGGCACAAACAAAAGTACTCGTCATTACAGGCGAAGGAAATACACATAGTACTCGTCGTGTACGTTCGTACATACTCTGCAGAGGTAATGGTGTAATGTCGGTTGTTTGTTTGTTGGTCGGATGGTACAAGTACTTTGTGCTCGTACAATTTATGCCTGACAGCTGTCATTTATGAGAATTTATTTGTATTTATTTAGTTGTTGTTGTTGCTATTGTGGTTATGTTTTCTTTTTATTATTGTCGTCGTCGTCGTCGTCGTCGACGTTGGCATTGTGCTGTGTTGTCGACGTTACTGTTGCTGTTACTATTGTTGGTGGCTTCCTTATTATGTCTCTGGTTGTGTGTGTGTGTGCGAGAGTTTGTTTCTGTAATTTTTATCAGACACACAAAAGTTGTACGTACTCTCTCCCACTGCCACTCTCACTCCCTGTACTGTCTGCATTCACATGAGTATGTGCGCGTGTGTTTGTGGAAATTACGAATACAACGAAGCCTGCAGGACATGTAAACAATTTCTGTAAAATATAAGATAACAACAAAGTTTCGAATGGGCAAAACAACAACAATTGACTGAACAAAAGTTTAGATGTTGAGCATTGGCCATGTTCAATTTGAAGACAATGAATATTCGAAATTGTACTCGACGTAATCGCCCTAAACACTCGTACAACTATAATGAATAAGTTGAAAATTCCCGAAATGATTTGTGATTTGAATTTCGTTTATTTATTTCCAATTTTTTTTCTAGAAGAACTAAGTTAAAGTTGTTAAGAAATAAACACGAAGAATTGAAACGTTTGGGCTGTTATTTTTTTCGCTGATTTGCAGTAATCAAAATGTCACTACAAAGTAACAAACGATATGTAAACAAATGCCGCTTCTTGTTGGCACAATAAAAGTCATCCAAAAAATTCCTGCCATCTAGTTTTTTTTTACTGTAAATTGTATTTAATTCGCTTTGCTTATTGAACAAATAAAAAAGTCCAATGAATTTTGCCTGAATTTCGGTTAATTGAACAAGTTTGCCAACACAAAATCTTTATTTATTTATTGTTCTTTCCGTTGTTGTTATATATTTAAACAAAACGGGAAGAGAAGTCATTTATAAATATAATTTGTGTTTTATTTTTAAGCTTATTTTGTAATATTTAAAGTACACACACAAAATTTGTTCGAAATTAAAATTCCGAATGTTTACAGAAATATTTTAGATGACATAAATTAATTCAAAACCGCAAACATCTGGTAATTTCGATCCAGCCTTCCTCAATTTGAATACACAATGCTTGGCAATACACCGTTTGTTTTGTTTCCCCGCCACAGAAGGAGAAGGGGTAGAACAGAAAGCACAGTCGAGATTGTGATTGTATAATGTGAATTAAAAAAACCTGAGTCATAAAGACCGAACAAGTTGTTGACATACATATATACATATTTATTATGAGCCGAGTTAAGTTTGTGTAATCATTTCCAATTGAACTTTGGCGGTTTTTAATTTCCTATATCCTGCCTACATATTTTAGGTTTTTTATAACTTCAATAATTAGCGCCCTCTATACCTTAGTTAACACACGGAATACATGTATGTACTTAAAATATATCACAATAGTTAAAATAAAGTCACAATTTAACTTTTGTATATGAGACTATTGCTTATTTACTTACTTAAGTTGGCTCTACAACCTGTTGTTAGTCTTGGTCGGCTTAATAAATGATTTCCAAGCATTTCGGTCTCCTGCTTGTCACTCTCCAGTTCGGTCTTCCCTGATTTTTTGTCATTTTTGTCCTCTCTTGATCTACCATCGAATAACGGTCATGCGCAACCTTTATGTTCTCAATCGTGACATTGGTCTATGCGAGGGGTGAAGGTCCGCTAAGTTGTTGGCCATTCAATTAATCATGTGTAGCCTATCAATAATGACATTGACGTCTAATAAACTGCTTTTTAAAACCATATCTATCTTTAAGAACCATCAACAAAAACACTTTCGTTTATTGTCACTTTAGAATTAATTATCGTTATAATAATACAATGGGAATTCTTCTGTACTCCCCATTCAAAGTAACTCTATCTCGCTCTATCTCCCCCCTGCGTCAAAACATTTTACATTGCAGCATGGCTTTGTTTTATTTCGTCTTCGTCTTAACAAAAACACACTCTCGCACACATATTTCTCTCATGTGTATGTGCACACATATTCATTAGTCAGACATAGTGCAAAAATTTAAATTTATGATGCTAATTTATTGCTCTTCTTATGTAGTATGTTTGTTTTTTTTTTTTTGTAAAGATAACAACAACAGCAGCAGCGTCGGCTATACTCTTACAACAACAGCTGCTGCTGTTGCATTTTAGTTAGAGAAAAGTCTGCATATTATAGTTTGCAAACAACTACACACACACACACACCCATGCATCCCATGCATCCCATAATACATATACACACCACATACAATAGAGAGCGGCCAGATACTCCTCCATTTTATTCACTTCCCCCCGAGACGACAGCATCTCTCCACGCTCGTTCACTTTACGATTTACGTTTAATGTTGCTTCCCCGAAGTAAATCCTTATATCACTCCCAATTTAAGTTTAATGTTTTTTCTTTACTTTTTTTTTTAGTGTTGTAAAAATTTATTTTAATTGGCTTTAGTTTTTTTCCCCCCCCTCTCCCCTCAGTTTCATTTTCTACCATATTCTCGTTTTACTCTTGGCCTCTTCTCACTACTCCAAATGGATGGTTGCTTTCGATGGGGGCTTAGGCAGGGATTTTCCCCACTCTTCGTCGTTTTCTTATTCTCCTTCATAAGCACATGCATTATTAATAAAACTGCAAAGAAACAACAACGGGGAAAAAAGAACTGCAAAAAAAAATTAAAATTTATGGCTTTTTTATTTTGTATGCATAATATTCTTTATAGCTGATTTATGTGTTCAATTTGAACTTTTTTTTTCAGTTTGTTTTTAATTAAAAACATATAAAAAGAAAACAAGAACAACAACAGCAATTCGCACGAAAATGTTCATTTTCGAAATGAATTCCCGGGAATTGTGGAATATGAATCTTGTGAAATTATATGTTCAATTGGACACCAACAACAACTTCAGAGTTGGTAGATTCTCAAATGCACCTTAATTAAGATTTTCTTCAATAACAGTTGACGGAGAACACCCACGAGCGGTACGCGAAGGCATTTCATTCTCATTTGCAATCTATATGCAGACCAATTAGGGCTAGTCCGAGTATATCTTCTATCTCTCGATTATGAATATTATATAGGATAAGAACATATATTGGATCTTACAACACATTAAATGAGTCACATGCGAAAGTTTCCAACAGGGGGCTGCTACAGCTTTTTCTACGAACGAGACTCACAGTTGCTATGAGAGACGTAGTGACCTGGAGCGACTGTCGCCGGTCCGCTAGACTGCCTGTGTACATGATCTAGAAGTGTCTATACTTATGAATGTGTAACTTATCCAGCGTTTCGAGATTTTCCAACCAAAAACAGTTTTTGAAACATTTTTAAAAAATATATATGACAACGATGATCGTGTCCTTCAGACCTACTGTGAAATTCCAGAAGAATGTGTGAAGATATCCATTTGCAGGCCTCTTCACACAAGGCCTGGTTGTGTCCGATACTGCTAACTCATATAGATCTGTATATGTGTGTTTGTGTGTGCACATCACACGTGATGTTCAATTACTGATGTATTATGACACAGAAAACGTGACCATACAGCAATGACTACAGACCGACGACGTGTACATTGAAGTATTATGAAAATATTTAAATTTAATTTGGAATACATTCATCGTAATCATGCATCCATACATTCAACCATTCGTCCATATCCTTTTCCGCACAGACATCATGTGCGCTCTAATGAATGTTTATTGTTTTCTCATGCATGTATAGAATATTTGTATGAATGTATGTATGTATATTGATTGTTGT
Organism: Hydrotaea cyrtoneurina; assembly: GCA_958296145.1. Taxonomy (NCBI): domain Eukaryota; kingdom Metazoa; phylum Arthropoda; class Insecta; order Diptera; family Muscidae; genus Hydrotaea; species Hydrotaea cyrtoneurina. Next base: position 54,096,024 of record OY282515.1, on the reverse strand, counting down.
TGTTATTTTCCTTGTCATTTGCAGACGACTCCTGGTCGTGGCCGTAAGCCGTCTGCCAAAGCTGCGAAATTAAATGCTACCGCCACCACCGCAACAGTAACTGCGCATCATTCACCACGACAGGTTGTTGCCAATTCCACGATAAGTCCAGTTGGTGTACCAACTGGAACTGGGCCGGTAGTTGTGCCACATCCTTCGCCAAATACGAATACGAACGCCAACAGTACGGCAACGGTGGTGGGCAACAATAATTTGCTCGCATCGAGTACACAACAGCCGCAGCAGCAGCAGCAGTTGGTTGGTAGCATACATCATCAGGCAAATCAACAGCAGCAACAGCAGCATCTGCAACAACAGCAACAGTTGGCGAATAATCAACAGTTGCACCCACATCATACACAGACGTCGTCAACACATCTGCACAATCAGCAGCATCAATTAAACAGTTTACATAGTCAACAACAGTCGCAGCAGCAGCAGCAGCAGCAGCAACAGTTGCCACAACAACAATTACAGCAGCAACAACATCATCAGCTGGGTCAACATAGTCAGGCTCAACAACAGCAGCCGCAGCAGCAGCAACAACAACAACAGCAACCCTTGCTGCATCATCAACAGCAGCAGCAACAACAACAGCAGCAGCAACATCATCAACTTCAGCAACATCAAATCACAGCACAAATCCAAACAATGAAAGACCAACCTCAACAACCGATGGTAAGTTTCCACAACAACAACAAAACTAAACTCATTTCTAAAACTCATCTATGAAATACATGGGAAAGGGATAGCGATCGACATCCGCTATACCACCAACCGACATTCGAAATCGCGAATATCGCAAAACTAAATCTCTGTTCAAAAAATCACTTTTAAGAATTAAATCACCCTTTGAATTTCATTCAGATGTGAAATCGGAAATCTGATATTTAAAAATCCATAATTCAGTTTCAATTAAGAAAAATACGTCAGTGATTCAAACATACATCAGAAACGAACTCGACAAAATGTATTTTACTAATACCAAAGACCATACAGAGGGCAGAGATCCCAAGTCGTTTGCTGACCATTTCCATTAGGGTATTTAAACAGTATTTGTTTTAAAAAAGTAGGTACTTGGTTTAAAAAAAAACATTAGTGTCTAAAAACGACTTGGACTAAAGAATATTCTATTTCTTCCCCAAATAAATCCAGAACAGAATTTTGCCAGATAAGGAAATATTTGCCTAAATTTATTTTCTTTAGAAATGTTTCTACAAAAATTGTTCTTACAAAACATAATAAGAGCTTTGTGATTCGTATGAAATGTAGCCTGAAATCGAAATGAATATAAATCGAAAGCCACATCCAATTAATCAGGCGCAATTAAACTCAGTTTAAGTTGAAGCACCGATTAATTAATCGGGCACACGTTGTTTGGGGCTTCATCAAAGCCATTAAACTGAATTCAAACTGTGTCGAAGACTACATTTTGAGATCTTTGGTGCTGAAGACAATTTTAATTAATTGCCAAAATTCAAATTTCATCTCCCCCACTCCCAATTTATTAAGACTCCCTGGAACTAAATGAAAGACCAAATCCCATATTCCGCTTATGCAAATTTGTAAAGTGACTGCATTTTAAATCAAATAAATTTAAATACATTTCAAATATAAATCCTTATCAAATTTGTTAATGCCATTAGGAATTTGAAATACAAAAAGAAAAAGTTTGCAACCAATGGCGGATACAACATCACACACACACACCGACAACATGTATACATAAATAAGTCAGGTGATTATATTTTTTTGGAATGGTGGTAGTTTACATACATACACATTAATACCTACATAGCAACGAGAATGGTGGTTAATGGCAGTTAAATAAATCTTAATGACACTTTAAATCCACCTTCCCCCTATTTACCTCGGAGGCCGCACTTCCACCACAACAATGAATTGTAGTAGGTACACATTTTTTTTTTTTTGAAGCCTTAAGAAATTCCAAATAGTCCAATATTTCCCAGATACAAAAGATAGAATATCACTGCCTTAACTCGGAACTTCGCTTCCATTCCATTTGCGCTCCACGCAATCGTCGTCGAATTGTGAAGACAAGAAGATTTAGGTGATATGAAAATTCCGGAAATGTAAATGGCATAGCTTGGCATGGCATGGCGTACATAATTACTAGCACGTGCTGTGATATGGGCAATTTATGGAAGCACGCTTTCTTCCAACTCTGCTCATTCGTTTCTTGTTTCGAATAGGGTGAATGTGCCACATTCATGCTTGCCAAAGGGAGGGCGATAAATGTGATTAAAACATAAATAAAACTTACAAGAAGAATGGATTACTTTTTTTTTATTTATTGAAAGTGGAAATTATCATTCGAAACCATTCATATAAACGGCCATGTTTAATTAAATTTTGAGAGATTACCGACATATTTGCAATTGCTTTTCACTATTTTGGGTCCTTTGCAATGGCCTTCAAAGAAATCCAATAAATTAGAATTATTATTTTTTTTTTTCAATTAATATAGTGAATTTCATTATAATCTAAGTCGGTCGAAACCTTCTTTTCGAATAACATTAGCCTTTCGGAGCCAGTGGTTCCCTTCCAACTGAGTAAACAAATTATATCGTACACAGATCACTAGTTCGTGATTCGCGATTCCTGTTCCTTCTTGAGATGTTGAAGAAAGTCCGCACGAATTATTTCTATGAAAATGTTTTCATTTAAATGTCTTATAATGATAACAAACATTATCCACTGCATTAGGAATATAAACACTATATGCATACATTGCAACAGTCATATGTCCAGGGTCCCGAGTATTGAAGCAAAAACCAGACTTTTTGAAATTTACTGTTTACGAAGACTAACAACTCCGTAACAAAATAAAGCTGGCTTCGCACCAAAGCGTGGCATAGCAGTCATGCAGTCTCACTTGCCCATATGTATATTCTTCGTATGTACGTCGGCTAGTTAATAGAGAAAGTAGAATAATAGTAGTTAACTTTGTAGTTCTCCCTCACGAGTTTTTCAGAAAAATGGTACGATTTTTGTATGTGCATTCGCATATTTTCCCTCAGTGGAGGTGGTCACCTGGTCCCATCACTGGCAAATTCCTAACAGCTGTGATACTCATATATCTCTACTGGTTATCAGAATAAAGCTGCTTTTAAAACCCTTATTGTCCAAAAAAAATCTCTCTTTTTATTCGCGGTTTTCCAGACGTTTCGAATTCTGCATCCGGTGACTGTCACAACTGATGCGACACTAAGTCGCGTCATGTCTTATGCTGTACGAGGAGGGGACTAACTAATGAAATCTGTAACCAAAAGCTGAGTGAGACAAAGGCTCAAGGCAACGTTTAAAAGCTACTTCATAAAATAGCGAAATACCTTGTACTTTTTTATGTGTGGATATTATTGATCCTTAAAGTTTTCACGAATGCTACTCAAGATATGCTAATAATTCCATCGAATATGTAGACATTCTAGTATGTCTTCATACGCATACGACGACAACACATACCTACATATTTTACATAATGCAATTACATTGAAAAATAATTCTGCCTTAAGTCAGAAATTAATAAATTCCGTTGTATGCCTGGAGGAAATGTCAATGTTACACTCGAAACAATGATTTAGTTCAATAGATCAGTTATGCCATTTCTGCGAAGACACAGGCACTGATAAACTGAGTGGCGTCTTCCCTGGGGACAGCAAATGTAACCATAAGAAAGCTAAGCATTAATTACAAACACAAAAAATTATTGTGTTATATTAAGAGTGTTATACTCGAATGCAAGCTAAATGATCAGTAGTTCTGTATCCGGATGTTATTCATTTGACTTGAAGAAGTACAGCCGGAATGAAAATCTAAACTCAAGAGGAGAAGACAATGTCACATCGACATAAAATGAATGTCAAACGAACTGGACTCTGTCTTCCAACTTCTGTTTCTTCTTGAGTGTATGTAGTTTTATGCATGGCAAATATTTTATGATAAAATTCTGCCTATTGATTTTGCTTTTAAACCGTTTGCCAATTCATACCTTTTTATTGAAGATTTATGAAGTTTGCATAAATCTAACTGTAGTAAGGGAATAGGTATTTTATTTAAAAAAAACGCGGCAATACCCGCAATTAACCAACGAATAAACAAGAAGAATTGACTAGTGGATTAAAATCATGATCCATTAAATCCCTTCGAATCAATGAGAACACACATACTACGTATATTCTTCAAAATTGAAGTGAAGCAACCTGAATGGAGATCATGGTCAAGTTCTTTCGTTTGGAATTATATCCGAGTAGAGATTTTGCACGTAATTGAAATGCCTCACCTATCCGCAAATCCCTGAAATGGGCGTGCCACACCGTTGCTATACCCAAAGCAACAAAACAACTTTCAGTTCTCACGACGTCTGAAGCTTCGCTTAGTTTGGCGTCGACGTCAAAGTTTAGGTTATCGTATCGCATTGCATCTGGTGTCTTCGAACACGAGTATTTATGAGGATTTCTGTGAATAAAATGTGAATATGAAGCGTCGTCGCATACAGCGGAAATTGCATGTTTGAGAAACCACGAGAGCAACAAACAACACTTTCACTTTATTGTTTGCATAAATAATAAAATAAAATGTATGCAATAAATTAAATTCCACATGTGTGTACATTTGCTGCACACATGTGTGAGCGCTGTGCGCTCATCGTAGTAAACTCGGTTTGCTAATAGCCTAACAACAACAAAAATATTCAAAATAAACACGAAAAAAAAAGCTGCTGCGGGAAGGCTTTACGTTGATTCATTGATAAATATTTTTTGAAAACTATAGTTTTATTGCTGTTTTTGTCATTTATGACGTTGAAACCAACCGACTGGCTGCTCACACAACATCAGGTAATTGTGTGTGTGTGTGTGTGTGTGTGTACAAAACAAATACATATACAAATTCGCTGTTGTTTATTCTCAATCAAAAACAACAATAACGCGAACAAAAATCTCCATAATAGAGAACAATCTGTGGGGACAGGGTAGATACAATCCATCGACAACACACAACTGCACACAACATCAGTACAATTCATTCATATATTCGTCATATTCACACACACACTCACACTCGGAGAAGAAACTATCATTGGATGAACTATAAATTCGTTCAGTAGATTTTCATCAATGGAGACCGTCAGGTTGCGGATGCACAAACATATTGATTGGAATGTGCAAATACCCACACACGTACATAGGTACATACAGAGGAGTACTATTCGGCCGTTATTTTGTCCAATGTTTAGGCCTCGCCAAAAACTGAACAATAAAACAGCAAAAGATTTTTGAAATATTTCATTTGCACATCATGAAAATGTTAACAACATCAATCACATGTGGATTGATAATGTGTGGTAGTCTCGGCTAGGATTCCGGACTATTTGTACTACCTATCTAATTGGTAAGAAGAAGAGAAAATGTGACCAATGGATGCAATCAATCCATAATAATCCACAATAACCGACATGCGTTCTAAGGGAAACGAAACGGTTTAGCTCGCGATCGATTTATAAAAGAAGCCCATCTAATTGTTTCCGCCTTCCATCCTTTGATTGCGACCCGGTCTGATGTACACACGTATGTACGATATTTAGAAATAATGTGTATATGAAATCAGGGCATTTCTAATTTACATAAAAATGGAACCGTGTTGATTTAATTTGAGTCGAATACATATGGTTACATTTTCGAAAATTTATTGCCAAACATCTTTTGACAATGAAATGAAATATTTGCGTACATGATTACGGGGAAGGTTTAGGGATACGTATGGACATATGTGTGTGAATCCATATAAAAAACTTGCCGTGATCACACAAATACAGACACACCCCGGAGGTTGCATAATCAACCCTCGCTTTGCCGGAGGGGATGACGAGGATGTTGTTTGACATACATAAATCTTTTTAAAAAAAAAACACTTTTCAATTTTAAAAACTGGTTTCAACTTGACATACGCTCTATGCAATTTGTAAAGGCAAATGTTAATATTTTTGTGTGTTTGTTTTCATTCGTTGCAGGCACCCATGGCCTTCTATCCGACGTGGCAAGCTGATCCATCGCAGGGTTGGCAAAATCAATTCATCCAACAAATACCGCAGAATACACCCGGTATAACATCGTTGAATTCGTTGGACTTTCAGACACAATCATACGGTTATCCATCAAATGGATATGTCCAGACTGGTTTAGGATTTGATCCCAACTATGGCCGTTCACCATATGGAGCTCCGGTCCAGCGATATGATTTCCAGAGTCAGCAGCTGTCGAGTGCGCCCATAAATCAGGTTGGCCTACAGGGGGTCGGCTTTTCGCCAGCGTCTGTCACCTATGCCGGCCAGGTGTCCACAGCACCGGCCGCATCCAGTGTGGGTCTGCAGCAGCAGCAGCATTTGGGCAGCGTTACCGACCTCAATAAGACGATGTCGGGAAACGACACGCCTGGATATCCGCGGGTGAGCAGCGTACCGCCGCGCTCACTCAATTGTAACGGATATTCAGGCGACTATAGCGGCAACGGCCAACAGCAGCAACAGGCGGCCAGCAACAGTAGTGCTGCTACCTCAGCTGCTAGTTCAGCCAATAGTTCCTCCATTGCCAGCGTGAATGGAGGACATCAGACAATTGCTCACAATACGGCCGTTTCCCAGCCGGCAGCTTCTCCCATGCAAGCACCCAATAATCAATCAGTGCCACAATCTCCCACACGTAGTGTCATGCAACAGCAGCAGCAGCAGCCTCAATCTCAGGCAATGGCCCAACAAGCACGTCATGTCTCACAATCGCCCAATCAAATAGCACAATCGCCCAATGCCAATATGACAGCTCCGCAGGCCACTCAGCAGCAATACGGTGGCACAACAATACCGGCTGCACCGCACCACGGCGTGGCTGGCATGCAGACTCAAACACAGGCTCAAAGTAATATAGCATCCCCACCCCAGCACCCACAGCCTATGCAACAAGACTGGAATTGGAACAGTCAGCCTCAGGCTGTCAATGATCCATATCAACAAGTAGCTGGCCCCGGGGGCGAGCGAGTGAATCTAAATACTCGCATCAAATCGATGATCATGCGCAAGAACGATCCGAAGGATCCTCTTTCGGGCACAGCACCACCTGACATACACGGTATGCCGGGAGCTCCACCACCGCCTTTGGGTGTGAGTGGTCCCAATGGCAACCAGCAACAACAACAACAGACCGGTCATTTTTTATCGTATAGCCACCATCTCCGAAGCGATTCAGCAATGAATGCCAATGGTTCGACTGGGACTAATGGACCTCCAACGCAACAGCCCGCTCCGCAGCAAACACAAGCGGCGGATCAACCACCTCTCAATGCTGGCCTAGCAAGCGGAGTATCCCTAGCACCGGAACCAATCGGAGGTGGTGGCGACCACATATGGAAACCACACCACACGAATTCCTTTAAGAAGCCTGTGGCCGCTGGTTTTCCATCCGTCGAACATCATCATCATCAGCACAATCAACAGCCGTTAGCACAAGCACCGCCCCAGCATACCACAACAGCACACAATGAACAGCCAAAAAAGTCAAGTCGTCGAAGTAGAAGCAATCGGTCCTCGTCGTCCTCCTCCTCCTCCTCAGCGGCCAATGCCGCATCGAATAATGCTGCTAATGCTAATAGCTCGGACATTGATAAGAACAGCAATGATCCGGGTGGTGGTGGCGGACATCATCTTGCCCATCTAGCCAACATAAAAATGGAAAAAGGAGTACCGTATCCACCTCCACCCTCCTCTCATTATCCACCACAACATCCGGACTATCATCCATACATTAAGACCGAACCAGGCCTCATCCCCGGCCAACATAATAAAATGGAGGGATATGAACGCAACTATCAGAACTTCGTGCAATACGCCGATTTTTGTCAAAATGAAGTACAGGGCCAACCAGGAAGTGGAGGACCACAACAGCCACCACCGCCACATCATCAAAACCAGCAAGAATACGCCGCCGGTTATCATCACAACTCCAGCTACTACGGCTCATCGACGACTTTCCAACAAAGCTACCAACAGAACTTTGTGCCCAACTATCAGCATTCTGCTTCAGCGTTTGGAAACACACATGCAATGCATCCTCATGCCAATGCTCTGTCATCCGGCCACACCAAGTCAATGAACGGTCCGTTGCCGAAACACCATCCCAGTAGTTTACACCATCACAGCAGTCACATGATGGACATTGATCGCAAACCAGAAACCAGCAGCATCATACCCTTGCCGACCAACTATGAAAAGGACATTCCGGCCCATGCGTATCCCATTCCTCCACATCGCTATCCACTGGGACACGGGCCAGGAACCCATCCACACTTGGGTCCAGGATTGCTCGAACCCAAAGTGGAAGATATGGGAGGTGCCTATGGACCCGGCGGAAGTGCCTACGTATTTCATGGCGAAGGTGGTCCAGCTGCTATTAAGAATAGCACGGGCTTTTCTTGTTGTCGTCAAGGTGGCACCCGTGCACCAACAGCTGAACACCTCAAAGACGGTTCCTGCATTGGTATGCAGACCAAAGACGAAATACTCGACGAGGAGGAAGCTCAGGCTGCAAATCAAAATGGTGCGAAACCAAAGAAGAAGGTCATCAAGCAAGAGGAGCCAACGGAAGTTACCGTTAAGCATGAAAAAATCAATCCACTGTTTGACACCACAGACCGTTTGGAAAAAGGCAACAAGACAGAGGTGCCGGAATGCGATTGCTTTCAATCGGACAAAAGCCCGCCCGAGCCCGGAACATATTACACTCACCTCGGTAAGTATAAACATGCCCTGCAGAACATTGAACCAAATACGGTGCTAACTAAAACGTGTCCATACCCCCATTATAGGTACATCTTCAAATTTATCCGATTTGAGAAGGGAATTCGAAGAACGTTGTCAAGTTTCCGGACGTCAACTGCGCATTGAGAAAATTCTATATACGGGCAAGGAAGGTAAAACATCGACGGGATGTCCGCTGGCAAAATGGATACTACGAAGAGCAGATCCCGAAGAAAAGATATTGGTTGTGGTGAAAAAACGTCCCGGTCATAGGTGAGTACTGCCGCATGTCTTGCTTCCCAAAACACGTATATTTGATCGTCCAATCGCGTTTCACCCACAGGTGCATAGCTGCGTTCATAGTGGTGTGCATGGTAGTTTGGGATGGCATGCCGCGCATGGAGGCAGACAATGCGTATAAGAATCTTATACCGAAGCTGAACAAATTCGGATTGCCGACAACACGTCGTTGTGCGACAAATGAAAATAGGACTTGCGCCTGTCAAGGTAAGGACTCGTAATAACTTGGATAATTCCTGCTCAGAGTGTATTAAGTATTAATTGTGCTTTTTTGACACAGGCCTCGATCCGGAATCTTCTGGAGCATCTTACAGTTTCGGCTGTTCGTGGTCCATGTACTACAACGGTTGTAAGTATGCACGGTCCAAAACCGTACGCAAATTCCGCCTATCCGTTAAGAGCGAAGAGTCGGCCATCGAAGAACACATGAACATGTTGGCCACCGTATTGGCGCCGTTGTTTAAGCAAATGTGCCCACGTTCCTATGACAATCAAACTCGCTACGAGAAAGAAGCTCAAGACTGTCGCCTCGGCAATAAAGAGGGTAAGCCGTTCTCCGGAGTAAGTGCATGTTTGGATTTTTGCGCGCATGCTCACCGCGATCTGCACAACATGCAAGATGGCTGTACCGTACAGGTGGCGCTGCTGAAGCCAACAAATCGTGATATAAGCCACCCGGACGATGAGCAGCTTCACGTGTTACCTCTGTATACAATGGATACGACCGATGAGTTTGAGAGTGCCGATGGTCAGAGGGATAAGCACCGTACCGGTGCTGTTCAAATATTGGACAAGTGAGTGTAGTGTTGACATTTCATTCAGTTATCAATATGGAAATATAAATTACTCAGTTTACATGTTGAAATTAAATTGTTTTTTTTTTGTGTAAATTTTTTAGATTTCCGTGTGAGGTTCGTGTGAGGTCAACTCCCTTGATACCCTGCCGTAGACATGGGAAGAAGCGCAAAGAAGACGAACCGGCTGCTATAGAAGGAGACACAAATGCTGCAACAGTCGCAGCCGCTCCTCCATCCGATGCCACTGCTCAGGCTGTTACAAACGTAGCCACGACAGTCGGAACAAAGAAGGACGCGACTGGAAATGCAAACACACCTAACAGTGGCAGTGCGTCGACGTCTAAGTCAAAGTCGAAGGCTAAAAATCAGCAGTCATCCACTTCAGCGCCATCAGCACCTCCCACAACACCCTCTCCGCGTTGTCAAACACCGGTAACGAATAATCCAAGTCCAGCCGGCAGTGCATTTTCCACTCCACCTGTGAGTAATAACAACAACAGCGCCAACAATCATTCCAACACAGCGCCCAGCAATGGCAGTGCCCCAGTTGCAGGTGGCAACACCAATCAGCTCATGACGTCCAATTCCAGTTTAATGAATATGGCGACAATGATTGATACCTTCACGGATGCCCAACTGCAATCGAATCAGATTTCGAGCACGGTTTTGGACTCCCCCTACTCGTATGACTATCAGACTGGTTCCTACATTGATTCTCGGAACTACTATGGCAACTGGCCTCCACCGCCACACCCGCACAATCCCCATGCCGCAGCACATACAGTTGCGGCTATGGGGACTGCGCCAGCAGGTGGTGGCCCAGCCACAGCTCCCAATCCCAATACTGGCCCAATGACAACGCCTCCGAATCCTACTGCTGGTCATCAGGCAGCCCCTCAACATTCATCTGGTACTCAGCTTGATGCGAACGGCTATAACACTGGCTGTTATAACCAATTACCGACTGCAGGCAGCCATCAGCTAACGCAGGTACATGATGTTCGTGGAGAGGTTAAAAGCCGGGGCAGTGAAGAGAATCCCGACTCGACGACATTGGTAAATAATAGCTTAGCAGCAGAAAGTAAGTTAACCACTCTTACTCCTATGGCACCAATGACTAATCTAACAACTCAACATCACTCTCATGCTCCCCCTCATCCGCATGCGTCTCCACTTGAAGAAGGTTTTGTCAAGCCGAAGCCGCCGACTGACTACTCTCAGTACTCACAATATCCGAACAACTACCAAATGTACCCACCACCACATTCAGCGTACTCCGCCTACGATGCCTACCAAAACATGAACTACAACTATGGTTACCATCAGGCATATTCACCCTACACCATGTATCCACAGCAAACGCCACCGCCAACACCGCCGCCACCATCGCCCAACTGGAATATGTACGGCCATCATCAGGGATCAGCCGGTGCTGCGGCAACGCCATATTCTTCAACACCTCTGCCGCCCTCTGCCACGGGTCCCATACACCAAACGGCTCCATCAATGAACTCTCTATCGCTTCCGCCAGGCCAGACAACGCTGCCGAATGGTGGCAACGGTAGTATGAAGTCTATCAATGACGGCGGGTTACCGCCTCCCCCAAACACCGCTCCGTCTATATGTGGTACGGCTCCAGTTCTGAATAACATACCGCAAAATAATCCAATGACAGATCTCAACCAAAATACGGGTGCTACTAATATAGGCGATGATGCAAATACACCCAATCCTAACACGGGTCTCACATCGCCCGACATGAACATTGTCAATGCCAACAACTCCATCGGAACACCGGTGGCAGCGGCAGTGCCTACGGTTGCGAGCGAAACTACAAATACAGCGGCCACGCCATCACCAGTGTCCGCCGCCAACGAGGCATCCAATCCGGCATCAACCACCAGCAGTAGTAACTCGAACAAAATTGAGCCCATCGGCGAGATTTCCGATTTCAGCGAAAATACCGAGGCATTCCAGGATCCCCAGATGGGTGGGGTGGCAATAGCTCTCAATCATGGCAGCATCTTGATTGAATGTGCCAAACATGAAATGCATGCCACAACATCACTAAAGAATCCGAATCGCCACGAGCCGACACGCATGACGCTGATTTTCTATCAGCACCGTAATCTGAATCGCACTCATCACGGCATCGATGAGTGGGAGGAGAAGATGCGCGTTAAGAAGATCAACACGGATTTGGATAACAAGGCCAAAGAAGAGAAGGAGAAGATAAAGAAAGAGCAGATTACCGCTGACAATGAAGACGACGACGACGACGATGGAGAAACTGCCCCAGTCGCCACTCCCAACAGCAACAGCAACAACAACAGCACAACCAAAGCGAATGCAACCAAAAAGGAAGCTGTCAGCGGCGGCGCCAGCAATCAAACACCGAAAGCTGTCAGTGCACCGTCGGGCGGTAAGAAGAAGAAAGAGTCAGCCTCCAAGAAAAATGCCCAAAACAATAGCAGCACCGATCCAAAAAACGAGAAAGTTGCCCTCCGAGCACCCACACTAACAACAACATCGTGGACAACCCTGTTTCCTATGCACCCATGTGTGGTTACGGGGCCTTATCAGGAGGGCAACAGTAGTCCAACGTCCACAACCGTTCAACAACAGCAGCAGCAACAACAACAACAACAGCAGCAACCACAACAACAATTGAACGAACAACCACAGCCACAACCAATGCAAACATAAACAACTAAGTCTGAATTGGCATGTGATGCCCAGTGGTGTCAAGGTGCATATTAATAAAAACGAAGGGCTGGAGCAAATAGTCTCCTCCCCGAGCCATGAGTGATTTCTGGGCTTTTCTTCCGATAGCCGAAAGCCACCGCATATAGAATGTGAATTCTGAACGACTGAATGACTTTTGTTGTCAGACACGCTTTTCTCTCACTTACACTAGATACAATAATCATTTACGATTTTTGTGCCATATTTTTTAATTTTTGTTTGTTTTTAGGATTTTCGTTTGCAAAATTTAAGCCATGTTGTTTTTTTTCCGTTGTTAGATAATTGCCTACGGGCAGCGTTAGGAGTATGAAGGCCATTCGAAATACATAGAGAAACAGAACAGACCGACACAGATCAATATACTAGAACCCACACTGAAGTCACACTGACTTCCAACAACTGATTTTATAAACTCAAAAATAAACGACAACATAGACATCATGCTGGGGTATGCAAATGTAGAAAGTGTTGCCAATAGACACACTATAACGAATTAAATACTTTGAAATCGATAAAAACAAAAAGAAATATACACATCATCATCTATCTGAACGCTTTAACGAAATGTTAAAGCCAACATCATATGGACAAATACACTAAATTCAAACTACGAATTACACACTTTTTTTTTTAGCATTTTTTCGCGCCATGAAATAGAAAACAAATAACACTTTTTCAATCAAGAATGCAAAACGACACATGAGTGATTTACAAAACAGACAACAAATTATTCTGTTGTAACTTTAAAAAGAATAAAAACAAAAAAACAAACAAAATACTGTTAGAAAAAGATCATTGCCAAAAGTACAAAAAGAAATTAATACAAAACAAAAACATCTGAACAATTACAACAACAAAAACATACATACATACATAATATTGAATGAATGAAATACTAAATTGTTTTCTTTTCTGTAATCTCGCTACTAAATAATAAATCCCAAAACTAAACAAAGGAATATTTTTTTAAATTATCGTTAACGTGTCGTGTGTACGTCGTAAATTCTGGTTACCAGCCAGAGTTGTATTTGTAGGGCCAGCCTAGAAATGGCAAAAATATCACAGCCACCAGTGCTTTTGATTAGCGAGTATCCTAAAACAAACTTTGTAACCGATCGCACGATTCGAATATCCGTTCACCTGCATGCGAGTACTTGTCCCGCTATTATATTTTGGTAATACATACATTCAAATGCTCTTTGTATACCCCCCATACATACATACATACATATGCAATAACTATCTAATCACCTAGAATTCTTGGTTAACTAACAAACTCATGTTCTTTTTCTATGGAATTAATTAATTTGTATTTGAGTTTAGTAAATTGGAATCTTAAAGATATTTGAAAATGATTTTGATGTGATGCAGACAATGGACAAAGAAATCGGTGTTTCCTGCGGTTCATGAGATATCACCAAAGGAAATTCAACCAGTTTCACTTGTAGTCTGTACAATGGCTAAATGATGACATCGTTATCTGCTCGGTAGACAGACAAACATACACTGCATCTATATTTGGTACAGCTTTTCAAATATTCTTTAAATTCAAGGAAATTCTTCATTTTATTTAAAGTTTTTTTTCGTTTTGGTTAAAAACTTTTGTAAAATTTGATAATTTCGCTATCAAATGGTCATAAACAGAAATCGCCCCCCAATGAAATTGTAAAAAATATTGTAAAAAAAAATTATTAATTCTCAAGAAATTATATCTAAAAAAGAATAATTTGGAAAAAGAAACAGAAATTGAAAAAAAAAATCATATTGAATATGAATTTGCAAAAGACGAGAAAAAAAAACAAAAAAAATCAACTAATGATTACAATTGAACAAATCTATTAATTATTGAAATTATTACGAAACAAAAAACAGAGAGAAAAACAAAATTGAAGAAAAGAAAAGACGCGTTGAAATGAAGACAAACGAGATTTAGGCACAGCAAACAAACCAATTTCTAACGTGAAGAAGGGAGACACTTTTTTTATAGTTTTTAAGGATTAAACATTAGTGAATAAAAGTAACAGCAACAAAAAGAGTATCAAGCAAAACAAACAAACAAACAATTTAAGACATTTTATTATTATTATTATTTTTTAATTTAAAACATCCAGACATACATATTATGTATGCTACATATATGTATATATATATACATATAAATACCATATATGTATGTATATATATATATATATATATTGAGACACAACCACACATATTATTAAAGTTATGAACCTAAAACAGGAAAACATTATAAAATAAAAATAAAAAAAAAATAAAAATAAAAAAGCATTATGCCTATACATAGGACATACACATACGATACAATACAATACATAAATATATTTATTTTACACAAAAATATATGCTCTAACTGAAAATAAAATGTATAATTAAGTCATACACAAAGAACTCACATGCGCATGCATGTACTGAATTGTGTAAGCATTTCTTTTTTTTTCTATTATTTTAAAGTAATAAAAAAGAAAGTAGAAGAGAAAATTAAGCAGTTTTTCTTGTTTTAATTAAATACAGTAAATATACATATTTTTTTTAGTTTCATTAGTTGATTACGTTTATTAGTTTGTCTTTGGATTAAACAAAAACTGAATTGATAAAAGACTCAAAACCATGCAAGTATTAAAAATGCAAAACAAAATGAGAAAAAACTAACGGAACAACATTTTTTTTACAAAAAAAAAAAAAAAAAAAACAAACAACAATTTATTTTTTGAAAAGAATAAATCGCTCACCACTCATCACAAAACCCTCAAAAAACAAAAACAAAACAAAAAGAGAAATAAAAATTCTGCCATCCATTTCATTAGAAAGACAAGAAGAAGCAAACGTCAAAGAATGATTATTATTATTATTAATAACTAAACAAACAAACAAACAAGAAAAACATAATATGTAATTGATTTGTATTCGTTTGAAAAGGTACTTTATTTAAGTTGCTGCTTAAGAAACTTTATTTTTTTAAAAATATCAACAAATCAAAATAGTTTTAAAATTCGTTTTCTACACAATTTCAATATTTTCTTTTTAAAACATACTCGTCGTCGTTAATACACATTTACTACTATTTTATAACTTTATTTGTCTTAATTTGTTCATTTCCACTTTTTCTTTGTACATTGCTTACAAGTTTAGCAATTATGTATATCCACTCTTTTTTTAATGACTTTTACTTATATTCTCATAATTTTAAGTTTTACCATGGTTCTTCTTTAGATTTTTAGCTATACATAATAACAAAACAAAAACAAAAAAACATTTTCAATTATTTATAAATTATTATTATTTCTTTTATTATTATTTCCTAATTGATAATTGTGCGTTTTTATTATATACATAAACATATATATATACAAATATATATATACGTATATATATAGTACATACATTTTTAATATGAAACTTATGCATTACACAACAAACCAGCAAGAAAGAAAATAAACATTATATAAATAAATTTTAAATTTTTATTGAAATACAAAAAAAAAGAAACTCCCTTTTGTTGTTTTATTTCAATTTTATTATTTCATCATTCTAGGTTTGGACAAACCAAATACCAAAATCATACAATACGTATAAACAGAAATCACACAAGTAAAAATATTTGTAATTGCTGAGGAAATATGAGAAGACGAAGAAAAACATATAATGACATACAAATTAAAACAAACAAAAAATAACAACAACAACAATATGACAAATAGTTATGAACATTGCTATAAAATGAAAATTAAAATGCAAATAAAAAAATGTGAAATAATTTAATTGTAAACATTTGAATGAAAGACAAATTACCAGATAATGAGAAAACAAAAATCATAAATTATATTTATTTAACATATGAGTAATAATAAAAATTAATAAAGAACAAAAAAAAACAACAGAAATAAATAATAACTTAACAAATTGTGTTGTGCTGATCTATTATTAATTTTTAACTTGCAATCTCTGCCAAATGGATTTGATTCTTCGTATATCCTTCAAAGTAGGATGGCCAGCCAAATCCTACCCGAGCAATAATCCGAAGGTGACTAAGGTACCTGGTTACAAGGTAACATTCTGATAGCGCTATACGAAGTTATGTCACTCTTTTGTTGGAATTTTGATTCGTGGGTAGAATTTTTTGACATCATTCCTTTTTTCATATAACTCAATCTCGTCACATTTCCGTCTTTCCATCTCTTTTGTAATTTTTCCGAATTCTCAGTATCTCTCGAACAATGAAGATGATGCGAGTGCCACCCTGTATGCAACGTTCTTCACTTCAGTGGCAGCTTTACATTACCTACATTACCCCCTCGAACTCTAAAAAGTTTACGGAACTCTAAAATTATTACTAATCAAAATTTACAGACTTTACAGTCGGACCAAAGTGTTCTCAATGCGTATTTTGACATTAAAAAGTTTGTTCCAGGCGCTCGTTGTTGTTGTTGTAACAGCTATGTTTCGTCATTTGAATTTGCATCGGTGTCGTCTGGATCTGGGCTGCCCGTGGATAAGTTCAGGAATCTGGCCACGTCCAATGGATGTGTCCAGAGTGCCAAGCTCGTGCCAAGTCTGAGTGGGTTTAGCTGGGCAATCAGAAAGGTGTAGCGTAGTGTGAGGCCCTTGTCCATATGCGGGGCACGTGTCCGGCGTTGTGCCATCAATCCTTGCCCAATAAGAATTGAGGCGGCTACACCATCCTGATCTCAGATGAGCCAGGATCATCGTGGTTCGTCGCGGCATAGTTTTCTACTCCAATGCCACTGCAGGAGGGTGGTCTCCGAGAACAACATTCACAGGGAGAGCGTTTATTGCTGCTGCGACCGAATCTCTGTGAATGTCGTTCAGACCTACTTGATACGTTCTAGGCGCTCGTAACAATTGTCTTTGGTTTCTTTTCTTTCTTTACATGTTCTACTGCCTGTAACTCATCCTCGCACATCCCTTAGTAGTCTAGAGATCTGTAATCCCATACACTAGTCCTCTCTCTATCCATGAGTGTACTTATTTTGGCTATATCTTACCTAGACCAAATGACCTTTGATACATTGCAACCCACAGTTCCCTGGCACCCACTTTAAGCCCACATTGTAGTCGCTTAGAAGTAAACATAGAGCCTGTCTTCATTCATCCTAGGCGAAGAGTGATGGCTTGTTAGTAATGTTATCTCCTTGCGGTATTTCCAACGTAGCCCGTAATACCGATAGAATTTTTGCTTGAAATACGCTGCATTCATCCGGTAGTCTGAAGGATTTCCTAATACCCGCCTTTTCTATGTAGACACCTGCTTCCGATATGTTTGAAAAAACCGACCAACCCTCGTGTAAGTTATTCACTCCTACCTATGAATCCCTATCAGGAATTTCTAGTCTGGGCAGGGTCAGATATTCTATTTTCTTTACATTGTAGTCCGATTGTCCCTCCGTTGGTAATCTGGAGTAACCTATTTGCATTGGTCTGAGCATTAATGACTTATTGAGCCAAAACAATTCTTCGGGCTGCATCACCCATTATGATTTGGGGGGATAAGGTGCAATATGATATACAGTACAGCCTGTGGTTCACTCATCGACATGCTCACGTTATGTCTAGTACCGCACACCTCTGTACCGTTTCTGGTTCTTTATAGTAACTGTCCACACTTGTTGCTTCCCACCACACTGCACAACGATATGTGAGAACTGGCCTTACCACCGTCTTGTAGATCTATTTCATTACCCTTGGCCGTAGTTCCTATTTCTTTCCTATGGAGTTTCTGCACACGTAGTAGGCATTAAGTCCCTTTTTAAGTCTTTCTGTTGTATTTCTTTTCCAGGAAAGATTGCTGTCAAGAAACAATTCAGCATCCGTAGCTGGTTTGAACTCCGGATTCCAGTATTACCACGTTGTCGGAGTACGCTACAATCTCTCTTACTCTTTGCTCGAATTCCCTGAGAATGGTATTAACCGCTGGGAGCAACAGGAGCGGAGATATAACTTCCCCTTGGGGTGTTCCCCTGGTGGCTCACTTCCTTAAATTACCTGAGCCTGTGCTACAGTTGATAGTTCACCTAAGAGCATATTATCAATCGACGCGACCAAGATGTTTGGTACAAAAATTCCCTCCAATGACTTCTTTAACAGCATTTCATTAAATATTATCGATATTATCCCTCTATGGCTGACATGCTCTCCTGAAATGCGCTCTCAACAGATTTTCCCTTAAGGTAGCCGTTGAGATCCATTTATGAAGCACATATCAATTGTTCCAGTTTTTTCAACAGGAAAGAAATAGGAATCCGTGGGGGTTAGCCTTACCGGCTTTCTGTACGAAAACCACACTGACTTCCCTCCATTTTTTTGGAGGTCTTTGGATGAGGTCCTTTTGGCACTTTTGAGTTATCTCCTCTAGTTATTTAAACTCACCTGTTAAATAACCTCCTATTGTTTTTTCTCAGATTTCTAAGATCAGTTTTCCCCCAATTCCGTTGTTTTCTCTTAACCGAAAATGTTGTTTGACTTTTCATAGAACTCCCCCATGCTTGACCTCAGATCATCAACCTGTAGCCGTTAGGGAGTTGCCACGTGGAGGTCTGAGTGACGACTTGAGAAGCAGTCGATAAGGATCGTACTGAGTTCACGAAGTAGAACCGATCAGTAACTTTACCTTATAACATACTTCATGGTAGTGTATGTTATAAGGTAAAGTTAGTTGTTGTACTTAAGACATAATTGGAAAATTCTAACCTTGAAACCATGTCGACTCTTCGAGTGCAATACTCCTTTTGTTCTTCCGGCATTTCAGAACATACACATGTACACTTTCGACTTCATATCGCACCTGTTTAATAAAAGCGTAAAACCCGAAATTTTTCAATTTTGCTTTTTTGCTAAAATCGTTAGCAAAAGTCTACTCTTTCGTCAAAAAAAACCCTCTCTGATACGTACGTTTTTTTTATACCCTCACCCTACGGGTAGGAGGGTATATATCATTTGATACGGCTCAAAAGTGTAACACATAGAAATATTCACATTACACCCCAGGCCCCAGGTGTCTTTGAACCAAATTCGATTTATGACTTTCTGAATCGTTTGAGCCATGTCCGTCTGTCCTGCTGGTACGCAGGATAACTTTCGAAAGCGTTAAGCAATCACTCTTAAATTTGGCATGGCTTAATATTTTCCCAAAACTGCTTATGAGATTGCATATGGGCTATATGGACACACCCCTTCGGGTACCTCCCATACAAATCTGCTATTTCGCCCACTTTATAAATCGTGTAATAATATCAACATGCGCAAGTTCGATCTTGGCCAAATTCCGTATTTAGCAAAGGTATAACTGGACAAAGTTTCGGACAAAAACTTGGCAGTGTGGCAACTTCTACCTTAGAAATCGTGTAATAACACCAATATACCCAACGACATCCCAAATTTTGTATTTAGTAAACGTATAGTTAGACTAAGTTTTGGACAAAAACTTGGCAGTCTGGCAACTCCCCTTCTGGTACCTCCCATACAAATGTACCATCCCGCCTACCTTAGAAATCGTTTAATAACACCAATATGCCCCCGCGATCTTGCCCAGTTAGTTAGACTAAGTTTTGGACAAAAACTTGGAAGTCTGGCAACTCCCCTTCTGGTACCTCCCATACAAATGTACCATTGCACCCACTTTAGAAATCGTGTAATTATATAAACTCGCTCAACGAATCTTTCTGAAATTATATATTTAGTAAAGCTTTAACTACATACAATTTTGTAGTAAAAACTCTGCTTTATATTCCGTCCTTTTTGTAAAAACTTGTAATACAATATTTTTGTATAACATTCGGTATTTGGTCCAACATCCAATGGTAGCAACCACGCTCACTTTTGACTTTTCGATACTTTGGAATATGAGACTTGCATGTTTTTACTGAGGGTGAGGGTATATATAAGTCGGTTTACCCGACTGCAACTTTTTCACTGGTTATCAGGCAGAAATAAAAAAAAATAAAACAACGGGTTGTATAATTTTTAATAGTGTGTTCTTTGTTTGTAATATATTATTTATTTTAACGGAAACAGTTTTTGGTCTCTACTGAAAATTTTCAAATTTTGTATGAACAGTTGTCGCTTTACTAAGAACAACGTCGAATCAACGTTATCAGTTTATTAATTGTTGTTCAAATTTTTGTTAGAATTTAAGCTGAATATGAGCTTGCGACATTTTCATATATACATACATATGTATATCTGTACTCGAACAAATATTCGTGTAGAATTATATTGGAAAGGCAGCTGTTTTACACAAATAATAAAAAATAGATATTGTTAGTTTTGTGAAAATAATGCAAATAAAGTCAACAAAACGATTCGTTAGGTATCAACACATGGCCAATGAGTGTTTAGACCTAAATACATTATGGTTGTTCGCGGTCTGTGGACAGAGGGTCTTCTGTTAACGATAATGTTTCATATAAAGATAAAACGCAACACATTTCATCGGTACTTACATTGCGTATGTGTACTGGCCTCTGCTAGCGTATGCGCCTACAAATCAAAAATTAAGACGAAACACCAATAAAATATTTAAAATCTATGCATTGCTTTATTTAAGACATCCGTGTATAATACATAACAATTTAACTAATTGCATATTGCATGCTTCCCTATATTGTATAATAGTAATGGAATTTATTGAATAACTTAAAAGTAAAACAAAATATTGGCAATCTTGGAATAGTTCAGATAAATACTTGGCATTATACCGTCAGTATTACATTTTATGGTATATTGTAAACGGTAAGACTTGTGCAAAAGACGTATTTACATGTGGCGAATACATATTCGCGAAGTTATGTACTTACGTACATTCGTATGGCATATTAACGCTCTTACAGCTATATATATATATATATATATATATATATTCCATGGAATAGGGGGGAAAACAATTATATGTTAAGTACATAAATATATAGATCACATTGGGACTTCAGTGCGTATTTGGAATGCCTTTCCAGAAACTATCCAATGCCGTATTATTGACAACACCGAAATTCCATTGCATATTTAGATTATCTTCGTCGCAAGTATTGACATACAGTTTTCGATCTTTCGGCGACGCTTCAAGACACCGTTTATTGCTGCCATGATTGCGACCGTGAACCAACCATTTATGGTCGCGATCATATGACCAGAATTGATTGCCACCCTGCCCATGACAGTCCCATAGCCATACTGGAGCATTTTTATGTGTTTGTTGGACATCCAAACAGTCGAGTTTGCGCCGCAATCGAAGATCACGATGCCAACTGAGAGCCCAATTTTGATTGCGCTGTGGTCGTTTCAGATCGTCATGACATGGGTATAAACCAATTTCCGAGTGCCGTGGCTTGCTTAGCGTGTCTACACACAACGCAGGAATTCCGATATTTTGTATGCCTCCATATGCATAGTCTGGTGGTTCTACAGCAGGATAGACCTTCATCAAATCGAAGGCAACATTCTCCATAAACCATTTAAAGGATTTGCAATGTAGTTTTTCACGTATGGCCTTCTGTTCTGTGAGGTCGCCTGCATCAAGGTTCTCATAAATGCCCTGGCCATGCTCATATAGATAGTTTTTATATTCGTCCATCCAAACTTCGGCTACACGTTTATAATTCTAGAACAAAAATTCAATATGAGAGCACTATGTCGCATAATGGAAATGTCGCCAATTTACTTACTCTGTGTACGTAATCTCCTTTACGTGGGCTAGGAGAACTACTACGTGGACCTCTATATATATGAGCTACACGAGAACAAGGAGCATCGTACATTTCTCCACCGCACATCCATATCTTGAAACTCAACTCATATTGTTCACCTCCCCATATATCAAGTCCCTCGTCATAGCCTCCCAACTCGAAAAAGAATTCCCGTGAAATGGCAAATAAGCCTCCTGCCATAACGGGACTCTTAAATGGTTTTGTTCTGTCTACCAAATCTTCTGGCAACAACGGCAGACGTTTGTAATATAATTCCCAATCGAATGCTCCCCTTGCTCCTTCATCTTGAGCCCGATATTCAAAGTTGCTGTGATCAATGACGTCGATGAAAGGACATACGGCAGTACGTTTGTTGACAGCAATCGGGTCTAACAAAGGCGGCAGCCAATTGTAATTAGCTTCTATGTGCGAATCCAAGAATATCAAGACCTCAGCTGTGGCTTTACGAGCTCCCGCCATACGGGCACCAATCAGGCCAGTGCGCTGCTTTAAACGTATAATTTGCACTAAATTGGGAAAGTTCTCAGCAACATATTGATCCAGTTGTTTGAATAAGTATTCACGATCGCTAAAGTCGTCTACCAGTATGACTTCTTTCAGTAATTCCGGTGGAGAACGATTGACTAAACTGTGAACGGATCGGACTAGAACGCTGAAGTGTTCATTATAGTATGGAATTACAACGCTAACAGTTAACAGCTGACCAGTGTAGAGTTTATTTTGGCAACTGAAATAGTATAATAAGTTTATTCTTCAGAAATTCTTGACATGTACAATCAAAATCACGAGTAAAAACAAAACTATCCTCGAATTTAAAGATTTTTTAATCTTCACTATGAGGAATTTACTTACCCTTTGTTACGGATATCTGGTACTGAACGATTCACAGAAATCATATCCGACAAATAAGCATTGAAGCCATTCTCTAAAGACATTTTACGTTCCAATTCTCGCGTTGATTCATCGTTGTTGTAGGCACGTTTACCTTGCTCTCCAAAACCTACACGTATGGCATCACGCTCCATGGCCGTGTAGTCATGCCAGTCCTTCTTTGTATGATTGGGTGGCAGTATTTGTTGTTGTTGTTGTTCATCTTGTTGCTCCTGTTCGTGTTCACGTTCGCGTTCCTCCTCCAAAATGTCATTGTTAACTTCTTCATTATCTTCTGCATTACCATCTTGTTTGATTTTTGGTTGTTGAACTGGTGGTACAACTGGCTTTGCTGGTGACCTGATATGCTCCTGTCTCGACTCTTGTTCTACCGGCGCCGGTCCTACAGGCTGTTCAACTACTGGCTGGTGTCGTTCACGTTTTGCCTGAGGCTGCTGTAATGGCACTGCATTTGGTCGTTGGTTGGGTAGTTTATTTGTATAAGGGCTGGCGGAGATATATCCTGTTATCAGTAAAAAGAGTGTTCCAGCTATTAGGAGAAGGCAGGCAGTTTTGAACAGCCATTTAATATTTGGTCGTCTCATATTGAACTTTTTATGATGCCGTTTTGAACTCTACCGTTTCATTAACATTCGCGAAAAAATGTGCTCACTATTATTGGTAAAATAAAACTCAGTAACACTTTGTTAAGAGCATGTACTCAGTATGCAATAGAAAGAAGTGGTATTTTCTTGGTCAAAATAAAACGACACTGAAAATAGAAGAAAAAGATCACAAAATTGTTAGACATAACCACATAACCGTACAAACTGATATCGATAAGAAGATACATGTGTGTTGTCAGTAGGGATGTCAATCTCGGGAATATATGCAAAATAAAATCCCGTATCGCGGATTTTGTAATCACAATCCCGGGATTTTAAATGTACTACAAATACTTTTTTTTTTGCAAATACAGATCTGTGCACCATAAGCGTTTTGAATATATGTACATGTATTACATTGTTTTAATTTATACGTCAAATATTTAAGCATTTCGTAATAGATAATGAATTTTGTGCCGGAAGCAAAGCTTCGGTGTGGTCTTTTTTGTTGGTGGCTGAAAATGGCTCTGCTCAAGCAAACCACTTTCAAACTAGAGACACAAAATTACACAAAATAATGACACAAAAACAAAGATTTTTAAATAAAGTTATATGAAGTACAAATGGATTTAAGTGGTATATAGGGTTCTCCAACAAGAGGTGTTATTATTATACACGGTATTTCAGTGGCTGTCAATTTTGAGGTTTTTATTCTTTGAAATTTGACAAGTAGAAACTACGCCATTACTAAATATGGAACGATACACGCTTCAACAACGCATTGAAATTATTAAAATTCACTACAAAAAAGGTGTTGCAGTCGCAGTTCGCAAAATTAAAAAGTGTTATCTGTCGAAGAGGTGATCACAATTGGCCACCGAGATTTAACACCTTGCGACTTCTGCCTTTGGGGCCACGTGAAAGATAAGGTATACGCCAAGAGGCCAGCATCGATGAAAGACCTCAATGGTAGAATTCGTGAGGCTATCGAAGACGTAAAGCAGCCACTTTGCGATTTGGTTATGGAAAATTTCATGAAAAGGATATGGTCCTGTAAGCGTGCTCGCTGTGACCATTTGGCTGATGTTGTTTTTCAATATTAACGGCATACCTTCTTTGTTATTATGAAATAAACATGCGGTCATTTATCTCAAAAAATTTCATTTTTCTTTTAATACCAAAATAACGACTGTTGTTAAGCCCGTAATTGAAAAAGTAAAAAAAATATCCAAATCGTTTCGAAACTCGCCAACAAAAACGACGTTTTCAAAAACGTGCAAAAGAAGACAACGGTTAAGGAGCTAAAGTTGCATTAAAAACAAAACAAACAAAAATTCTGAAATAGTTCGAGGTTTCAAAAAATACGTTTTTTCGATTTTTAAATCCCGAAATGGAAAAGAGCTAATCCCGACTGGCATCCCTAGTTGTCCCTCGTACGTGTACTCTGGTATATGATAAAAATAAACCCATACTCCTTGCTTTTGAAAACTGAAATATGACACGTGAATAGTTTGGAGCCAAACCGTATATCTTCATCAAACAAAATCTAGAGAAAAGTGTCATCATTTTTTAAAGACCAGAGCTCCCTAATTATGTTCAGCCAAATTGTACTGCTCAGAGAAAAGACCGAAAAAAATTAGATGGAATCGC
Organism: Hydrotaea cyrtoneurina; assembly: GCA_958296145.1. Classification (NCBI taxonomy): domain Eukaryota; kingdom Metazoa; phylum Arthropoda; class Insecta; order Diptera; family Muscidae; genus Hydrotaea; species Hydrotaea cyrtoneurina. The sequence goes on along the minus strand of OY282515.1, from coordinate 54,070,475 downwards.
TCAGTTCATGTTCTCGCTCTCGAGTTTCAGGTTGTTATTTTAACACACAAACAGAACCGTTCGTCGATATTTGATATATGTTTTAGCTTATTTATGCTAAACAAATGAATTATTTCAAATATTTATTTTAAGTTTGTGTTGTAAGTTTATTTGTAAGGCACTTTCTTTTAGGTAACATATGTCTTCGTGTAACTTTATACGTGAGATGAATCTTTCATACAAAGTTTCTTTTCTCTATCTCTAAAGCCCAGTTTTAATTCAACAAAATTTGATGAACTCCGAAATATTTCAATTCGAGGACATATGGGTATTGTAGGATTCTGTGAAACTAGGCTGAAACTATACGTATCTAAATCTGTTCGTATGCTTTCTATATTTCTTCAAATTTAAAAGTCTTGGCTTCAATTTCCGATCCAAATTGTGTAGCGCTGTTTTTGAAAATGTATTCCAATAGAAATAGTCTAGTCGTAGGTTTAGTCGACTTACCATAGGTAAAGTTGAAGTTCTCGAAAGTTTTAGTTCCGATATTATTTCTAGATATGAGCATATTATAATTGTTGGCGACTTCAATTATAATTTCCCGGGGGTTGAATAATATGTGGGATTTTTGGTCCCGTATTAAATCTTATGGTTGAACTAAATGTGATATTGAACCTCTCGTCTCTGTCTGTGCCTGTTAATTCTATTATTCCCGAATATCGAGATAATAATGTAAACTTCAGAAATATTGATTACTACGAACTTAACAGTGCAATATGTAGAATTAAATCCAATTAAAGCAATACCCATTCGTTTCTATTTTTCCGTATATAATTCAGTACTTGCTTCATTTTTTTACACAAAACGAATGGAATGTTGCGAGAGTTACACCACTACGTAAAAAAGGAAAAACTGGAACTTCATGTACTGATATAGACCCATCTCTGTGCTCCCTGCTCTATCTAAAATCTTTGAGATTGTATTGAAAGATCAAATTTGTGATCATTTAGATTCATTTTCGTTAATTGATCAGTGCCAATTAGGATATCGTAAGCATCACAGTACAACATTACTTATTCTTGGCCTATTCTGTAATGGGCGTACATCCAACGCCTGTGGAATATTTCATGGCGTACCCCAGGGGTTGATTTTGGATCCCATTCTTTTCATGTTGTATGTCAATGATATATGCGAAAGTATATAAAATTCAAAAATAAGCATACACGATTTTTATATATGATATATATATATATATGATTTTTCATCATTTCAACTCAGTTGTAGAGTATTTAACACATATCGAGACTTAAGTTTGATGTTAGTTTGTTATTAATTGCAAAAAGTGTTTCTATTTGTTGTTTTTCTCGGTCGTTATTGTTTTTATTTGGAACTTCGGATATTAGTAATAAAGTACGAATAAAAACATATTTTTTACGCATCGTACAAGACACGTTGAGGCGATTGTTTCAAGGCCCGTTTGAAGTATGAATGAAGGCATCGTACACGATTCTTTTCCGCGCATCCTACACGACCCGTTCGCGCAATAATCGTCAATCCAGCTAGCGATTGAAAATGCTAGCTGGACAGCTTCAGGTCTGTAGATGTCTGTATTGATGGGTTGGACACTGATATTAGACGGATATGTGATTGGTCAACGCGAAATAATATCAAACTTAATTAAAAGTAAAACCGTGGGAGTGAACAATATGTTTCGCAATCTAAACTAGTCCAAATACTACAATAGAGCCCGGTATAGGGTTTGCTCATATTTGGTCTAAAATAAATATGCTCAAATACTGGTGCAAAAAGAACTAATTAAAAAAACTTAAACATTGATCGATGTTTATGTAGATCAGTACCGAGTTTATTACGACTCGTACTCTGTTCGGCTTCTAGGATGCTCTTTTGATTATATATCGCCGATTAGATGTCTGTATTACTTATTTCGTGGAATATCATTTCGATCGCTATATCTTTCTTGAATACTAGTAGAAATAGCAATACCCACTTGGAACATTTCTCATCAAATATATCGGACATTAATTTTCTATCCGTGTGGCAAGACTATGGAACTTTTTGCCCGCTAATCAGCGAAACATTTCAGTAAAACCACACATTTTTAAAAGTAACTTGTTAAACTATATTGCAGAGTTGTAACGAAATCATTAGAACTTCGACTACATATATATAGATATCATCATTGACGATCTTATAGTTACAAATATTAAAATTATGGACAAAATAGCTTAGGGTTATGGACTGCTTCGTTTACTGTAAATGGTGGTTTATTTAATTAAGTATATATAAATCTTGTAAATTATACCCTATCAATGTGTAGTCCTTAAACGGCGTTGATTGATAAATAATTTGAAATTTATCTCAAAACACGTTTATGCACTTAGAGTGGTGGACTACATTTAGTTGCAAAGAGTAGAAATCTGAGATTTCTAAAAAAATATTACTTTGAGGCATTATTTTACAAACTGATTAGTGAGGAATACGACCAAAAAAATTTGGGAATGGATTTCTTGAGGCAATGGATTTCTATATCTACGGCTGGTTCACCCGATGAGTGATCACCCGCATTGAAAAGTTTAGTGGTGTAATGTTTTTACATTGGAAATGGTTCACGGTATACTCAACCACTTTGCCAACTTATCTTCAATATACTTCCATTTCTACGACACACAGAGAGGTATTTGTCCGAACTAGTCGGACAAAAATATTTCGATATACCCCTAATCTAGCGGCAATGTTGTGGTTGGTAGTATGTATCACTATCACATAACAATCCCATGTCCGTATCCTGAGAAAAAATCTTTTGCCGTTGGGAGCCGTCTTTAAACAGTAGGTTCCGGTCGGTGAGTATCACAATTATATCGTGCACAGTTCAATGGGTTGAGAGAAGTGACTTATCTGTTCCTTTAAGTAATAATGAGAAAATGCACTTAATCGTGTATCTTTATAAAGGTGTAACCCCAGAAAAACGCCAAAGTTAAGAATATGCCATTTTTAACAAGAAGCCACTTACAGTTCACCATTTTAGTTATAAAACTGGACTTAAATTGAACAGTCTAAATGCACCAACTCGACCGAACTCTTTTGTAATATCCTCAAGTTAATATTGCATTTTGGAATATTAAATATGGACAGTGAATCCAACATATTTTATCGAGTAAGAGAATATAAAACAAACAGATGACCGATAATATTCACCTGAATATTTAATGTATTTACGAAACAATACATCAAATCACCATCCAAGCGAGCATACGGTTAAGTAGGTTAACTCGAATGAGCCAACCAGCGTTAATCACAGATGAAATGTATGTTTCGGATATACACATACATAATAAATACATGTAAATACAGATAGATTACTGAAAAATGGAAATTTTAGGAGTCTTGAATGTATTGTGCTCAAACATGAGTTAACAAAATCATTTTGTTCAGCAATAGCTATACAGAGCTGGAATATCAAAAATAAAACACTAAAACAAATATGGGAACAGACTAAGCGTATCATAAGGCAACAGAACAAATGAGACACCACAATCGCGCAATAACCTAAAATTAAAGAAAAAAAAACTGGTTCCATTAATTGTGCCGACTATTTCGGATTGAAATATGTTTCTTTTTTGGGAATCAGCACATTCTGGTGATATTTAACGTTTCATATCTAACTTCATTTAGTGTTATCGGCTAGGAAGTGCAATTGATAACAGTATTCGTACATACATACTTCATCTTACCAACAAAAAACGATTCAATCAGTTTTCCTGATTTTTTCGTATATGGTTTCGTACAAAATATATTGTGATTATATTAAAACAAATGCATTACAGTCTCAAAAATTGGTTCTTTGGTTCTTTGTTGTATTGCACTGAAGCAAAAATACGTTAAAGCACGACAAACAACATCGAAATTCAGTCCTGAACCGGTTGGATTGATTGTTATGTTGACACTAAATTTTTTTCTTTTGACGTTTGCTTTGGTTATCTAAAACCAGAGATGGTAAATCGTGGCACTTTGTGACATTAGTAGCCCAATCCAGTGTTCAATAAAAATTTTATTGAAAAATCCCCAAAAAAAACACAGTTGACGTGTTTAGTACTTTCATTGCAACAATGTTTTTGTCTAAATAAGGGCGAAAGCGATTGTGACTTCTAACTGTAATGCCGTGATTACACGGTACATCTGATGCATATCCATCGCCTGTACGTGTAGAATGGCGGTTTCAAAAAAAACGATACAGTGCAACTTCGATAATCCGGACACATATAGTTTTAGGCTCGGTCGGATTATCGAGGCATCCGGACTATAGTAGGTCAAAAAATAATCTAAGTGAATTAAAACATGAAATTGCTCTGTTCTTGCAGATACGTACATATATTTATTCAAAAACAAAAATAATACTAAATAGAATCCATATTTTTTTGTGTATACACTTATGTTCATATGATATACATACTATGGTTTATTAAAAAACGAAGTTATTTTGTGCTGACTAACTTTGTTGAGGTGGTTAATTTTGGCTTTTTCTTCTAGCCTCTTCAACAAGAGAATATCCTGTATATCCAAATTATTCTCCTCAGCCCACCGAATGCAAAGTGCAAATGATTACTTTGCATCTGCATTAGAGATCTTTGTTTTTACATCCAATACCATCAAGTCGTCTTCAGAGTCTGTAAGCAAAACTGACGAATTATTTGGTTTAGCATGTTGTATTATTTCTTCGTCTGAAAAATCCAATGAACATTCATTTGCACCAGTTGCCCAATCATTGATATCTTGTTCAGTGATGTCATTACTGAAATTCATAGCTCCAATCATATTTTGGATGGATTATAACAAAACATGAGAGCGTAAAAAAAATTGTCCGGATTGTTGAGGTAAAAATTTTAAATTGTCCGAAATGTCGAAGCGTCCGAATTATTGGAGTGACCGGATTGGCGCATGTCCGGACTATCGAAGTTGCACTGTACTTCAATTTTCTTCAATCAGTCAGTCAGTAAGAATTCTAAGAGCGATAATATCAATGTCGGACGAAATTGTAATTGCTGTTTCCCTTGTATGAGCAAAGAATACAAAAATGTATATTAATAACTTAAAAAATATATATTCTAATATGTAACATTATTTCAATACATTAAATTATTAACACAAAATATTTATTTCACTGTTTATTTTCTTTCTGTTCGCTTCAGGATATATTTCTCGACATTTTTCATTTCCTTAATTTTCTCCGCACACATGTTGGTACTGCGACAATTACCAGAACTCGTTTTCGTAAAAACGATACATCAATGGAATCAATCAACCCAAAAATCAAACCGATTTTGATTTTAATGGTTTGATTGATGATTATGCCAAAATCATGTATATGTGACGCATACACACTCATTTTCACAAATACATTCAAATATGACCATGCATCAGATGTACCGTGTAAACACCGCATAAAACTTACACATAAGGCGTTTTTTCGTTACACTGCTAGCTTAGATAATCGCTTAATTTGTATGGAAAGCTAAGCGATATTAAGCGCGGATTGAAATTACCGCTTAAGTTTGTGTCTTAATTTGGCACGGCATTGCCAGCTTAAAAAATAACAAAATGCCAATATTAAATGGTGCCAAGTGTACAAAGATATAATTAATTTGATTTAATACAGAAGAAGAAGAAAATTATTACAAAATTCAGACGGACGAATGGTAGCAGTATTGTTCATTTATAAGTGAATTTGTAATGTTTGTTCACAACACCTACTCATCATGACTATTTTCATGAAAATGTATTAACATTTTTTCACAGCATTCTCAGAATGCTGCCTAGTTTATGAAAAAACAAAGGCGACAGTAATTACAATTTCCTCCGACTGACTGATTGAAGAAAATTGACGTATCGTTGCATCAGATTATCGTGTAAACACCGCATAAAAAGTAACAACGGAAGGAAAGTTCTTGTCTGGGGATATAACTGTCTGTAGATACAGCTGTCGCTGGTTCCCGAGCGTAGATCCGATTGTCGTGGGAACGCGTAAAGAAGTTGGTCATTCTCCTCACACGCTAAAATTTTTCAACCAATTCCTTATCCAATCTCATTTCCAAATATTTTTCGTAGCGTCAACATATTTGGATTTTATTCTTTGAATTCCACAACTGAGGCATATTTGTTTATTCCTCAATAAAATCAAACAGTTTTCTACATATTTTTTCAGTTCGTTATTTTTTAAAAACACGCCTAAGACAATGTCATTACTTCCTCAATGTAAAAAGTAATGCGACCCTCACACGTTACAACTCGTTGTACAATTTGATCATGTCGTACAACCAGTTGTATCGTGTGAGGGCTTGTTGGTCTTAGGATGGTTGTCGTTTGGATGAAAATCAAAATATTTTGATTGCCCTCAGTTCTTTCAGATAATTTTTTATATTTTCTTTTGTGTTTCAAAGACAATATGTGTACTCAATTCTTCGATAAAAATTACATAAAGGCATACTAATGCAGATTGAACATATTTACTGTTTAACAGCTAACATATTAATTACTTCATCCTTGTACCTTTTCAAATTGTATTCATTTTCTCCTTCATTTATAAGCCGTTCAAGACTTTGAATATAGCCACTAGTAGCTTCACGTGTATTTTCACCTTCGGATACACCCCAATTTAAGATGGATTCAACTGATTGCTTAGACTTATTGCGTTCATATTTATAGGACTCCATATCGGCTTCGGTCTTACTTTCCTCCCACGGTTCTGTCACGAAAGATTCATGATAACATGCTGTTAATAAATACATAGCGTAATCATAATTTTGTTTACGCAAAGGACAACGATCCGCCACTATCGATATGTTATCAGTTTCGCTATTATAACGATCCCCAATTAAGCGTAGAAATTTATCTTTGGCATGAGCATCGAATTGCAATTCTGATAGTTTAATGGTGAGAGTAACACGACGGGCTTCAGGATTTCGAATTGTAGGTAACGCTTGGCAATAATCGATGCTGACTACGTCAACAGGAAAGTGGCGTTTCCATTTCTCTTCAGTTTCCAAACCTTTGGGCCAAGGTGTACAGAATTTCTTTAAAGCTTCGCACTGTTGCTTTATGGCTGGCGGTGTTAGATGGAGAAAATTAGGAATTTTCATTAGTTCAGCATTTGCATATTTCGATGGAGGGGCAGCTCCCTTATCGGTAAACCCTTGCCGAATCGGCAAAGGTACAGAAGCCGGGTGGAACGAACGGGGTCCAGGCCAAACTGCCGTCCAATCTTGGTCTGTAGCCATTTTTAAAGAACGAGGTGGCATTACTGCAGGTTTTTTATATTCCCGTCTTTTGATTTGACTCTGTTGGGTGGCACGCAAGTTAAGCACACGGAATTCTAGAAATCGATTGAGATTGTGTTACATATCTTTTTTATATTCATATGTTCCCAGTACCTTCGTCTTCCACATCGGCGTCATTAGTAGGTGAGGGTTGGGCACTCAACAAACGCAATTGATGTCCACCACCAGTGATGCGCAAATTTCGCTCTAACAGTCGAGATAAAGATGCCATAATTTAATTCAATTTAATTCAAAAAATGAAATCGACGGAAAATGTTCTCAATTTTCACTCGTGCTGGTCATTACGAAAACAAATCGCCTCAACATATGTTTGCAAAATCAGAGTTGTTATTTAGACAGTACGGGATTAAACACAATTGGGTCGCTAGACCCAAAGACTGTACACAATTGGTTTCGATTGGCGACTTCACGTGTTATTCTAATGGGATTAATTATTTTCTCAAGAATTCTCTGGGCGGCTTTGTATGCCATGCAACTATGTTTGCGTTTTGTTAAATCCGTGTTTCCCGTGTTAAGGCTATTACACAGGATACTGAGTAAAATATTCATTTCAATTTTTCGACGAAAAATATTCATTTTGTGTGTGTTTCGTATGGGTACAAATATATTTTATTTAAGTATTGCTGGTATTACCGACGCAAAGTATTTATTTGGTGTTCATAGAAAGTATATATTTATATAGAATTTATATAGAATTTATATAGAAGTAAATGCAATATTAATTCGCCGTCGCTCTCTATTAGGTCATACCATAGAAAAATCATCTGGTTGGAAGAACAAGAACAGGGATGATAATGTGACTTTTGTACTTTTTTGATACTTGTCTCTTTTTAAAGTACCGATTAGTTCATTTCATATTACAATTTTCAGTTTGGTAATATAGCTTTCACATGAGCTTTTTTGCCAGCTTTTTTCTGTCATCGAATTGTAAAAATGAAACTAACTAAACAGGAATCGAAGCATTATTCAATTCTTATTTTCAAATATATGTTAGGGAACATTTTTGACGTTCAAACGTTAAGGCCTCCCCGTTGGGTCTCACTAATCGGAGGGTTAATAACTGAAGGGCATTTAAGATTTCAAAAGGCCTCTGATATTAAAAACACATTTACAAATTTCTTCTGCATATACAACTGCAATAATAATTATTGTTCCGTGGCTTGGTTTCAAATCTCATCGAACCAACTTTAGGGTGAACATCACCGGCATACAGATACATAAATTGCCAAAACATACAAAAAAATATAGACTTAAAACACAAAAGAAAAAGTTATAGCGCCCCAAAATTAATACTTGGTACATTATCAATCCAAAAAGTACTTTTTAGAAACAATAAATTATAAATCTCATTTATCACCCCTGTCATATACTCATACTACAAAACAAAATTTAAATTTACAACAGAGAGAAATGTACGTATATAGTATGAAATTAAAATTACAATGATTAGTATCCATACGAAAAATAATAAACAAAAAAAAAAATTCCAAATGTATTGGAATTGTATGTATATTCGGGAAATAGTACTATCATTCGCATAGCGGAAATTATCCTCCTATGAAGGCTTGGCTTAATTCCGAGCAATTTACACAGTGAATTTAGTATGTTTAGTCGAATTGTGAATTTGTCCTGAATTATATTTCGAAAGCCGTTTTGGGGAACAGAAAATTGTGGGTGATTTGAATTTCGACTTTGACCACGGTAAGGGATACAATTTTGGAAGCGATACTATTTGTTTGGAATATAGGTGTATCATGCCACTAAAGTATGTACAGGAAGTTTCGAAAGCATTTTGCCTTATTTATATCGAAAATTAATCGGCAAAATGTGCTTTAATTCGCTAAACCCCACAGATACAATTATGGACAGACGTGTATATTTGTCAATCATAAAAGAAAATCTCCAATATATTTCCGATAAAATGGGCCTTTCCGGAAACAGGATGTGTTTTCGATAGAATAACGATCCGAAATATACAGCTCTGGTCTTTAAATATTTACCAAGGTAAGAGAACACCATATTTCATCGAAGGCTACACTAAATCAAGTTTTACGAGAAGAATGGGACAGTACCGAACCAAAAAGAGCCGAAATTTGTGGAGTCGATGCCAAGACGCTTAGAAGCTGTTTTAGCTAACAATGGATATCCTGCAAAATAATGAATTTTATTATATCTCATGTGTATAAAGAAAATACTGTATTAAAAACTGTACTGACTAAAAAAATACCTGTCAGTTTAAATACACTTACAAATTCTAAATAAAGCTTGGTTTATTTATTTTTATGTAATTATGTAACTGTTTCATGTGGCCTTATCATATTATTAATAGGCGATATAATATTTAAACTCATTGTATATAAAGATATGGATATGGATAAATAATATACTACTTTGTGCAACATTTCGAAATAAACCCAAACGAAAACTATCTGTTTGACTTTCTTGTTCAGTATCACCCATTTCTCATATTTCTTCTAGAAATAAGTGTAAGAATAAGTGCTGTAATATATATTTGCAGATATGTCTTCCAAATATCGATAAACCCATGTATGTAGTTTACGGTCTATACTGTGACAATTGTTTAGGCGAATATTTCTAACCAGATCTAAGTTCTGATGGTCCAAATACCCAGAAAAAAAATAAATACGTAGCCATATTGTAGCATGACGTCGCCGATTATCAATTTAAAATACTTTCTAGTAATAAATAAATTACAGAATAACGTACACATACATTCATGATACATAAATACATTCTTATCTTACTCATACATACAAGAAATATATAAGGAATACTTTCGCTCAATAATTATAAACAATAAATTTTGTTCTTTTCTCTCACAGATAAGGCACGCAGCTATACAACTAAACAAATTCATAACTTATTCATTTATAGTTTGGACTCCGTCGTAGAGAGATGTCTTTGGCAAACTGTGGAGAGGAATTGAAAAGACGCGTGCTGTCCATACAGAGCCATGTCGTGCACGGATATGTGGGCAACAAAAGTGCAACATTTCCATTACAAGTAAGAGACCGAGTTGCCGTATGTCATTGTATATAATCAATAATCTTTGGGGATACATGTTGATTCAAGGTATTGGGATTTGAAGTGGATGCCATAAATTCGGTTCAGTTTTCGAACCATACAGGTTACAATGTTGTCAAAGGTCAAGTGTTGCAAGAGAAAGAATTGGGTAGGTAGCCGCAATTTAACTCGTTCCACATATATCTCGTCTACTTTTTACTTTCAGTTGATGTTTTTGAAGGCCTTGAACAAAATGGACTGCTGAACTGTTACTCTCATTTATTGACCGGGTATATTGGCAATGCCTCATTTCTTAGGCAAGTTGCCCAAATAGTAACTAAACTACGATCCACCGACCCAAAGTTGATTTATGGTTGAGTAGTGTTTTCTTTGACGATTTGCAATAATTTTTATAATCCTCCTCTCTTTATCTGCAGTTTGTGATCCGGTAATGGGTGATAATGGGCAAATGTATGTACCCAAAGATTTGCTTCCCATCTATCGTGATGAAATCATTCCTTTGGCGGACATTATAACGCCTAATCAATATGAAGTAGAACTTTTAACTGAAACGAAAATTTCCAATGAAAACGATATTTGGGAAGCTGTTAAGTGGTTTCACAGTCGTGGTATCGACACTGTGGCTATCTCTAGCAGCGACCTCGGCAAACCTGGCGAACTTCGTTCATTTCTAAGCAAAAGAAATGGCCCACGGATTGCTCTAAACATACCCAAGCAAGGCACGAACATTTCCTTTACAGGTACTGGGGATTTGTTTGCCTCGCTTTTCCTAGCTCATAGCTATCAAACACCGGCAGCACAACTGGTAACGGCCCTGGAACGCACAATCGCCTCGTTGCAAGCTGTTATAAAGCGCACAATAGACTCCATGCCTCCGGATGTTGCCGAAGGTAAACGAAAAGTAACTTCATTCGAAAGCGAATTGAAAATGATTCAAAGCAAAGTTGACATTGAAAATCCCGTGATTAAATTGCACGCTGAACAAATAAACTGAAGTATGTTAGTGTTACATTTGATTTTGTTGATTTTTTCCTACGTTCTCTTTCTTTTATTATTCATTCCTTAATCAAAAGTAACTGTTGACAATAAATTGTTGCAATATTATAGTTTTACTATGGATGATAACGACGTCTACACATGTATAATAATAATCATATAATAAAGACTCTTTACGTATATCTGACGCTGTCTGTGTTGTGAGCACAAAAATGTATTCGAGATTAAAATATGGCACTAGAGGAGTCGTTTTACAATCTTAAGTAAACACTAATAAAATAAGTGATAAAAATTAATGCTAAAAATATATGCACTTTTCTTGAATTGTTCACTTACAACGATAAATATTCGGGCTTATAATGATTGTCGTTGACGCTTTGAAAACGATGAGTTTAAAAACGGTATTATGTTTATCGTGTACGCCAAAAATTGAATTTTGTTACCATTTTGGTATTTGAGTATCTGTGTTTCAAGTTGTAGATTTTTTTGACGAGAGTATTGGAGGAGAATGAAATACATTTTACCAAATATATTTAAACAAAAAATACTTACCCCCATATTCATAAAAATATAAAACAACTTTGGTAAGAAAAATGTGTGAAAATTGTTTTTGTATTTTCATACATTTTTCTTAACAAATCTGTTCTAAATTTTTATGAATACGGGGGTTATTCTGTATCTTATTAAATGACGTTCGAACAACTTTTAGAGTAAAAATCACTACCACGATGCAGCATACTCTGTTCTAATCAGTCTCCCTAACCGGGGATGTGAGTTACCGCCGAACTTTACAATTTGATTCCGACGAGGTGAATTAATTATTTTATATAGAATTTTGAAAATACCCCTTTTATTAAAAAACGTATGGGTAGTACTAAAGTAAAAATCTTATAAAAAATATATTGTAGTCTACAGCAATTGCCGAAATAAATTAAGTATTGCTAAGCAAATGTTGCCCTATAAGAAAATCAAGCCTGTATTCAATTGTATGCCATGAAGCCACATATACAAACGAAAAAGCTCATATGAACAGCAAATACAAGATAATGGTTCCAGATCCACGTCTGGACTTATTGCATTCAATTATGAGAAACTACCAGTAACTTGAATATTGCAATTCTGGAGAGATTTCGAGCTCAAAATATTAAGCCTCATCACTAATTGTTTGTTGAAAACAAATCAATACGAATATTAAAATGGAGCAGCACAACCACTGTTAATATTATTATAATAATACATTTACTCATTGTCCCCGGGCAGATTGCATTGAAAAAAATGTATGCCATAGAAAATTACTGCAAATATTCACAAATCCGCAGTATTATTGTTCCCCCAACATACAAACCGAAACAATTCCTTTTGTTCTCAGCATAGTCAATTAGTTAGCATACACTATTCAAACAAGCTTTTGGAATCAGTGAACCTTAAATATAAAAAATCTCCCAACGTATTTGATTAAACATAGAAACGTGTTACAACCATGTCAATCAAAAAATCAGTGGAATGAAAATTTCTTGTCACGTATAAAAGCGAATGAACCATAAGTAATAAAATAACTTTTGTTAGCACAGTTAAACAGTAAAAGTTTATAATGAATTCAATAGTAATAATAAACGTAGTACTGCTAGTAATATTAAGATCTATATCAGCTGAAGATATTGCAGAAAAAAGTACAAATTACACCTTTTTACCTTATACGCTGAACTCCCAAGGAAACAAAGAATCAGTAGATGACAACTACCAAAATTTTCTCATCATAAATAAGGACGACGATGGAAGCAATAACGTTTCAGATGAAAACCACAAACATGGTGAAGAAAACAGCTTAAAGGATAGCCACCAGTCTTACACAAATAATTGGAAACGAATTTCCACATCTGCATTTCCACACCATCAAGGAAGTGCATACAGTGATTGGCATCATTATGCCCACAATACCCCTCAAACTACAAATGTTGTAACGGGAACTTCAGTATTCTTAATGGCGCACAGTCTACTGCTAATACTGCACCTGGGAATTCTGTCATATATTTTGTTTGGAATTTTAACGTTGCTTAGTCGTTTATTCACATTAGGCGGTTTATTGAAGCCACCATCACCATTTACATTAGATGACGGTGTATACTATAAAAATAATGTATAAAATATACAAAAACAACAGAACAGCAAATCCGTTTTCAACATTTCTCTTTTTAAGGTAAACAGATAAAAATAATACAATTCAAATCATTAAGACAAACATATAATTAAATTATAAAATACATATCCTAAAGCGTATTATATTCTAAAAATAAACTTATGTTTTCGTTGTAAATACAACTACTTCTTAACTCGAAATGAAGCTGCTCTATTAATTCGTACTACGGGGACATCTGCTGCAACACCTTTTGTATGTGCTGCTTGGCGCTGCTTAACTAAACTGGACGCTGCGGCATTGAGTACTAATAAAAAATTGATGAATTGAAAATTAAAAAATTATGAATAAAATGAATGCATATTTTTTAAACATACCTTTTGATGCCGAAGTGTGTGGATTTTTCTTTATACGATTCGGACTAAACTTTTTGTTATTTTCTTTCTGTACACCAGCTGCAACTGTTCTTAGAAGGGTATTGTGTGTGAATTTCTTTGATTTTAATAGAACTGGAAGTAAAAATAATTTGTTATCAATTTCAATTAAAAAAATATATTGTCAAGTTAAAGGCAATTGTTACAACCAACAACTTACCGTTTTTAAGTTGGTCAGAATTAGCTGGTCCTTTAACAATCTGTTCCGACAGTACATTTGACACAAGATTACTTTTATTTGTCGTTAATTGTCTGCCATTCCTTGGAATCTTCTTGGAACTAGTCGAAGAAGGTCCCCCCATATGGAAGGTACCGTTAATATTTGAATCGGCCGACAAAACGTGCGTTTCATTGAGATTCGTACGTGGTTTCTTGGCAGGCATTTTAAATGTTGTGTGCGCATCAGTCCCTTCACCACCACCATCGTCATCGTAGTCAGAGCTGTCCACCATGCCACCATCTAAGTCATCCAAATCATATTCTTCTAGTCGGAAACGTTTGCTGCAAGGTCTCTTACCCATGCCGATATCATTCGAACATATCTGATCAACATCGTCATCACTAGACGTCGTGTGGATGCCATTCATTAATGTCTCACCCACTTCGAAATCATTACGCCTACTACTTAATGTTGTACCCAATAAGTGACGTTGCAATTGATCGTAATGATATCTCTGTTCCGTGTTTAGATTTCCATTCTTTATAACTTCACTGGCCAAAGTGAATGCACGTTGTAACCAATGGGCATTTACCACCACGTCTGTGTCAATAGTTTTAATATGTTTGTTAATTAATGATTGTTTAGAACTTTGTATTTCTAGGTTTTTGCTTTTCAAATAAATTTGTAGTACGTTTGCTAGTTTCGATGATTTTATTTCCTGTTTTAATTTTTCAAGATCTTTATAGGAATTGTGGAGTTTTTGGCGCCAGCACGGTATTTCCAGCTCCAATTTGTCAATTTCTTTACCTAAATTACAAATGTATGCAGAATAACTCTCGAAATTCTGTTAAGAGAAGATAAAAACCAAATGTATTAAAGAATTCCAGAATTTTAAGAAAGAAAATAAATTACGGTTTACTTATAATAAATTTCAAGCGCAATGGCAAAGAGACTCTGAAAACGTACACTAAAAAATCCAAATTTGCATGAAAAAGTAATGAAAAACTGATATTGAAATTATATATGTATTCTTGCAAAATACATATAATTTTTATAATTAATGCATTACAGAATCTATCCATTTGACATAAAATAATCCAGATCATTTAGCCTGCATTTGAGTATCAACAGACTCTTAAATAATGCGATTTAAAATATTGCGACGACGCGTGTGTCTATCAGCTTGAATTCATACACGCAGATAATGTCAACTTCAGAGTTTGTGAAGGTAAAGGTATTATTATTTAGGCTTTGAGCATTTGTGTGCGACACATAGTCCAGATTTATGATTGGTAAGAATATTTAACATATTTTTTAAATTGTCTCTGAAAATGTCGATATAATATTTTTAAGATTTATTATTGCTGCGAGAAGGCAGTTCAGGATCAAAAATCGTGTTTTTTACTTCAAAGAGAAAAATATTAAATTTCAAAAAACCCTCCCAGCGTTACCTTAGAAAAGCGATGATCTAACGAAAGAATTTTTATTTTTTGACTTCATATGATCCGAGTCATGAGAGGCAACGCGATTTTAACTTCGTCGTCAAAAAAAATCATAATAATGTGCCTTTTTTGCACGAATTAGCGTTAGACATTGTGCATGTTATGCCGGAAGTAAAATATAGCTTACCAAAATGTAGTCGATATCTTTACATATTTTGTTGTTTTCCCGATTTTGTTAATAAAATAATAATAAATCGTGTGAAGATTTTAATGAAGCTAATCTTGAAAAATCCCTCTTAATGTCAATGTTTGAAATTTCCCAACGGCAACGATGATACAAACAATTTGACCATTGACAAAATGAAAATTGGTATGTTGGCAACCCTTTTTTTTAGCATAATGAGAGAAACGTCAAAATTCGCAGAAATAAATAAAGCTACTTGTCAACTCAATGTATAACAGCTGAATACTAGTTTAATAAATTGCTTGCTTTACAACGAAATAATTCTTAAATGTTTTCCACAATTCGTCGAGTGGCTCTTCGCCCACAAACATTGGCATTTACCAACGCATTGTTTTCGCATACCGTACTATCGCCCGTACAAACACAAATAGCATTTATAAATACAACGCAATGCTGTTACGCAAAGACCAAGGATAGAAAGAAAGAAAAGGGAAAGAAGGCGGCCAATGTCGAAATTAACGAAACGAAATTGCGGGAAATAATAAATTATGATGCCTTAAATGCACAAATGCAAAAGGCCGTGCAGCAAATGAAAGATGATTTCATTAAGCATTTATCACTACGTTCCACGACGGGAGCGATTGATACACTGCGTATTACTGTCGATGGCACCGAACATGAACTACAAGAACTGGCACAAATTTCACGTAAAAATCCGAAAACCATTGTAGTTAATATGATTGCATTTCCTCAGACAATACCAAATGTACTGAAGGCCATTGAAAAGAGTGGTATGAATTTGAATCCACAGCAGGATGGTACCACCCTTTTCATACCTATACCCAAAGTAACGAAAGAACATCGTGAGAATCTGTCGAAGAATGCTAAGAATTTATTCATCAAATACCGTGACTCAATAAAGGATATTCAAAACAGTAGCATTAAAAAGCTAAAGAGACAAACCGAAATATCAAAGGACGACATGTTTGCTGTACAGAATCAAATCACTGCCGTTGCCGATAAATATATTGCGGAATCAGATAAAATTCTGCAAGTAAAACAAAAGGAATTACTTGGAGACGCATAGTCCATAGTGGTTTTATATTAAATTGTATGAGACTGAGCTGATATAACGTTAAATTTATGAAGTTGTTAAAAAATTGTATACATTGAATGAAGATGGAATTGTTGATACAAAATGATTTGTTTATTTATTAAACAATAAACCGTAGAATGAAAACTATGTTATTGCCATTCAAAAACTGTTGAGGATTGTGAAGGTGGTTTATTCTAAAAATGCTTCTCGACTAGAAGATTTCCTTCTATATACATATTGTAGTAGTTTAAGAAAGCAAATAACTTAACGAGTATTGGAGAAAAATGGGAATATAAACAAGTTACTTATACTTTGTTGTGTTTATGAGTAATGTTATGATATTGAGTACCCGCACCAACTTCCGTTGAACCATCGTATAGTTCGACTAGGAATCTATGCACTAAACACCTTTAAATGTTGCAATGTCAACGACATACAGCGTTATTCACTGTCTTCAACTCATCCATTTTACAATGTATGCCAGTATCTCTGCCATTTTGCGATATCTACATTCTCTTTCCTTTTTGACTCTGCATTAGAAAATATAATTTGTTCACTGTTTTCTGATACTTATTGGCAGGTAATGGAATTGCGTTGAACCTGTGGGATTTCTTCTCGTGCACTCTACGGTCGCAATTTGTTAAAATTTCAAATGTTTTAATCAAACCCTAAACAAAGGCTAACTCAACTTCTTTTTGGGATTTTTTTTTCAAATGCATACGTAAATTGTTTACATTAATTAGGAAGTACAACAATGGTTCTGGCGGTTACAAAAAGTTGTTGAGAGTATGCAACTCTCGAAATTAGTGACTAACCGCTTTCATGCTAGACAGGGGAACCATAAATTAACTTAATTATCGGTAGTCGCTATTGCAATTGCAACAATATTACTAAAACTACTTTATATGAATGAAATAGGTATTCACTGGACGTCAGAGTTTTTGTCAATGTTTCTTACTTACCTCTTGTACTTTACAATCACCATTCAAAATTTTACGAAAATCGTCCATATCAGTTTTAAGTTTTCTTCGAAATGTCAGGTTCTTTAGACGACTTTTCAATGTGATGTACTGGTCTTGTATCTTCAGTATTGTGGAATACAGCTGATCGATTTGGGTGTACCAAGGTTTTAGTTCACTATCATCGTATGTCGATGATTTTCCAATTTTTGTTTCAAGGGATGCCACACTTTTCTTAAGACGTTCATTCTCATCCATGAGTTCGTTGACTTTTTTAACATAGAATTCTTTAGGCATATTAGTCTTCAATGCATTCTTGCGCAAAGTTGTTCGAATCTTCTTAGCACGACTTGCATACTGTCAAATAAATAATTATTTATATAAAAAATAAACAGCATTTCTATTTAAATAACTCATTACCTTCAAAGTATTGTAGGTGTCTTCGTATGTCAAAGAACTCATCGAAACGTTTGCCACCATTAAGGTTTGACAGTTGCCACCCAAAGAATCCTTCAGAATACGTGTAAGATTTGAATCTCGATATGGTATATGCTTCAATCCATCTGCCAACTTGTTAATGCAATTTCCAAGGGCCAGCAAGCTTTTATTTATACTTGCGCCCTCTTTGAAACGAATGCCGATACCCTTAGTACTGGCGGCACGTTCGCTGCCGGCTAAATCTATCATAGACAGCTTGACCATACGCTTAGTTCCGGTCTTTTTGTCTGTCATCCGTATATGCACCTGAAATACGGCATGTGATCGTGAACTTTCCGCATTCGCATCTGTAGGATGTTGTGTGCGATGTGAATTGCCTAATGCCAGCAATTCTAATAGTTCTTCAGCACTGAATATGGGCTTTAGAACTAACCCACTGACAACCACTCCATTTGAGTCTTCTCGCAATTTCAAGGGACCCGTTTTCGTTAGCAGATTCATGACTTGTTCGTTGTATACCTCCAAGTAACTTACACCAACGTCAAATTTCCGTACATCACTTTGAGCTTCAATCTTTTCGAAAAGGTCACGCATTGTTAGAAATGTTAAACCAGGACTGTTCTCACATCCCAACATTGTAAAGGTTTTACCAGCTCCTGTGGCTCCATAAACAAAGACTGAACAATTGTAACTATAAAAAAAAAGATGAAAAACATTACAACAATGTACACCTACAACAAAAATAACTCCACCCCTATTTTGTTTGAATGCTTACCCATTCAGTACTGAGTCGACGAGCGGAGCTGTACATTCCTGAAATATTTGTACATTCGTTGTGTCTGTATCAAACACACGATCGTATTCCATGGATAACTTTTTATTGACACGTTTAGTTATATCACGATAATTCTGTTTTGTCCCCTGGAAAAAAAATTCATCGTCCTCTTGCTCTGGATCGAAGAGTAATGTGCTTCCGTCCATCACCTTAATGATGCTTCTTTGATTCTGTTCCAGTTCTCTGCGATTGTACGGTCTGACTCGAATCACAACTTTTATATTTTTCTGTTCACCGGTCATTTTTATGTGTTTTACAAATATTTTCTCGTTTTTTCATAAATAAACTACAGCACTCCAATGTTTTAGTATTTTCAATTGTTGTTGCAATAAAAGCGTTTAATTTTCAAATTTACTTTGTGTTTATTTCACAGGTGTTGGTAGCACTGCTTTTCGGACAACAACATAGTGTTGCAATTGATATTTACTTTTTAAGGGTTCACCTAATAAGAAGCGACGTCCAACGACCAATTGAGATTTTCGTAAACCAGGCCCAGCTTGTCCACTATTTTTGCCAAATGCTTTGACAAATTGTTGTATAGCTCAACACTGTGTTTTTGTCTACTGCTGCAGGCGGCAACTATTGTTCCGGCAAGTGCAAGTCTATCTGTTTTTTCAACAAACAAATTAATTGTTATTGTAATCATGATTTCACTCGAGAGGTTATAAAAATATAAATTGTTATGGTTTAGTATAGTTGGTCTTTTGTTTTGAATTGAACTAGTAAATTTTAACAAAGATTTTCAGCAACTGTTTTTAAATTTGTACAGTACAAACCAAAATTACAAGAAAAGAAGTTTTCAACAAGAAAGAAAGAAAGCCACTGATCAATTTAACATATCGCTGACAGCATTTTCAAGCCTCAGTTTTTGTAGTTTGTCTTTTGAAATAACAACAAGAATATATTCCAAGTTCCGTTATAAATTGTACATGAAGGGTTAACTAAGAAGAGTCCAGTCCTCACACTGAAAATCTGGCAAGCATTGTTGTCAGGTAAGAAAACGGTTGTTGAAGTCGTTCTCGTAATCTGACATTTTTACAAAATTGTATTGTTTGTCAGAAATGAAATACAATACATTTCTTTTAGAAATCTATTACAATTTGCATACTACGTAACTCGAATTCGATAGTATATTTCCCACGACAGGTAAACAACAATTTAAATATGAATAAGTGTAAAGCGAAAGTGTGTTTTCAATGGAAAATTCGTAAATAATTTCCGACCACCACTAAAAGACCTGTGTGTAGTTTGGGCCGATGTATTTTGTGGCCACAACAGAGCACCAAACAGCACATCTGATTGGGTTTGACTGATGCCCTTGCATCTACAGTTTTGTTTATTGACTTTTAAAAGTTCTTCAAATGGTAATATTGAGTTTGATTAATGGCCTCACCATAAATCGTTAGCCCAAAAACAATGACTCATAGATGAACAAGCTTCTTGCTCAATACTCCAGTACTTAGTAGAGAATTATAACGCAATGTGTTTGATGTCTGGAAGAAATTAGATCTGTTGACCCAAAATTGTATTACTTTCAATCTCATAATTAGTATTTGGTTACGTTTAAACATATAGATATAGGTGATTATCAGTTTAATGTTTTTTTTATATCTTTGTATCTTGTTAAAATTTTAATATTTATTTATCTTTACATTTTTTTATGTATAACAACTGTTTATATTTTTAGGTATTACTACTTAATATATTTTATATATTTATAACAATTTATTCTTCTTTAAAAATATGTCAGTACTTCTATTTAATATTCTGCATATTGTAATGTGTTCTAATTAGCTGTCAGGCTTTAAATTACAAAATGGAAATAAATTCAAAATTGGAACATCTATTCCATTAAATCGTATTTTTTTTGCAAAACTGCAGTCTTTAACAAACATTTTTTTTTGTATTTCCAACACTACGCCACTCTGAGACTCTGAGCATTGCCATATATATTCTGTAAAAAACTGTATATTTCTAAAAAAAAAAAAAAAAAGTTTTTCTAACGACCTTTCACAATAAGGAATGACGTGTTATTGGGACAGTTTGTATGGGTTTAGACATGGCTCTTACTCGTAAAGTCGCCAGCATTTACAAGTTGGAATCAGCCGCTGAGAAATGTTTGATGTTCTTACCTGTTGTAGATAAGAAATAGATGGGAGTTGGCTGGGTTGAAATGTTAGACCTTCCCTTAGCATTTGGATACCTTCCTCAAGCACTTCGATATTTGGAAATTAGACTTCTTAAAAAGAATTCCGACACAAATTCCTTATGTTTTTATTTGAAATTAATTTACATTAGCACGATATTTCATTTGTTTTCAAATTGTTGACGCCGTACGAAATGCTTCAATTTTGGCTATGTGAATAGCTTCAACAAATGCAACTCTGTGGAAAGTCATCATTCGCAGAAGTTGTCAGTCTTCGAATATTCGCCATTTTTATTTCCTAAAGATTTTGTTCGAGAAGACGTATATTCGCGTCCTTTGCAAAAATACAAAATACATTAAAATAAACTAATAAACATCGGCCAGGCATTTAATACGAAAATATTGAGTGTAAGAATACTCCCTACATAACAAATATAAAATACACGATATGAGTGGAAAAGTGTTATTTGCGTGTTCAAAGTGTTTCTCGAGGCATCCGTTTGAAGAATTGTCGTCGGGAACTCAGCTTTGCAAGGTGAATTTGTAGTACATTAAATAGATAACATCAATTGTACGATAAAACAATGTTTATAGTGAAGTAAAACAGATGAAATCGAGGAAAACTGTTGCCAAAACATTGACTCTTTAGTAGCAACGCAAACATTCATTGTTTTCTTGCAAGAGTCAGACGCGGCAAAAAGAGAACTGCTTGACGTCTATGTTCGAAAATGAATGCATCGTACACTGAGAAGAAAAAGTTGACTAATCTGTAATCTGTGTTTTCTTGTATTCCATTTTTTTAGAGTTGTCGTGGTTCTACTACCTCAGTTGTTAAATGTACTTATTGTCGTTCTGAATTCCAACCATCATCCTCGTAAGTATTCAGCAATATTGTTGAGCCCTGCCCTGGACTATTCATCGATTGTTTTATGTTTTTGAATCAATAGGAAATCGCAAAATATTTGTAAAAAATGCGAACACAATTTGGGTAAATATGGTAAACCGAGTGCCTGTGAATGTTGTAAAATTGTTGCAGCCTTTGGAGGATCCAAATGCATGAGGTTCGTATATTTTTAATTATTTTGTTGTATCTACTTGTGTTCTCTGTTTCGACATTTTGAATATGATATTAAACTTCGCTAAATAAATTGAGACGAGTACATAGAATGCACACGACAGCACTATTTCTCAAGTACACATCTTGCCGAACATATACCTCCACCTGTTCGCTGGTTTAAAATACCCTTGGTGTTTTGTGTTGGTTTTCATTTGTCCAATATTGGAGAATTTTTATTATAAAATAGTGCGGGTAATCTACGTGAAAATAATTTTTGCTCCATCACGTAAATACTTCCCAAAAATCCATATATATAACTTGAGTTCAGTGGTGAAAACAAGAAAGAAATCACAAACATCCATGATTGTAAACATAATTTCTCTAACCAATTATGATCTGCGTCTTCGGCAGCATCAAAGAGTAATAAGTGTAGCATACGCCTAAAGATTTAAAGAGCTGCCGTCGATGACCATTTGACATGGTTAGTAAATCTTATTATTATGTATTATTCCCGAATCTGTGAACTGATGATTTTTAAAATAGAACACCTCTAAATCAGCAAAATCAATTGACTATTAAAATCTAAGAAGTTTTTGACGTGTCTAGCAAGAGTCGCATTCTGAGAAATAAACGAGATATCAACAAATCTTGTATATAATTGTTATTATATTTTCGTATTTTAAAATTTTCTGTTACCCCTCCCCTAATGTCAAAATTGTTATATTTTTTATAAATGGATGGAAACCGGATAGCCACTTTACATGAAGTGAATACTGAAATGGTTATAAAATAGTTTATGTATTCTCCATAAGTGTAATGTCATATTTAGAATATGTATTAGAAATTCAGCTATCCTATGTACTCGACTTTTGATTGAAAACGGATTTATGTGGTCGAGGCCACCATTCGAAATAGTTCTTGATGAAAATATACTGCAAACGTTCTGGAAATATGAATGTTTCTGAAAAATCTAGACAATTTTTCTAATTGATAACCTTGCAACTACATACCTCGATCGATTTTCAATCTAAAGTAAATTACTCAAGACTTATGTTAGGTAGTAGTTAAAACTTATAAGATCTTTTATTTTTTTAAATCAACGTTTTATGAACGCAAACATTTTTCTTCTTCTCTTTTTTCTACATATAAAAAAACCTCGATATAATCGTTTATTAAAACAACCCAAAACCAAACGATGCTGAACGAATGAATGATGGATATCATGATCTTATTATGAACAATAATACACTCGAAATGCATGCACAACATCTAGATGTGCTAGCTATGAAGCCAGATACGGACCACCGGTACAATGTGATGAGTGTAAGCTGAGGTCAGCTTTCGACAGACGAGATGAAAATAAAAAGGTTCGAAATTACACTGCAGCAGTATCGTAAAACGATTTTAATATTATATAAATAGATGTAGAACAAAAAAATGTATACTGTAGAGAGTATAATGTCTTGTAGTTTCATGTCTTACGATATGCAAGATGTATATATCGAGATCACACAGAAAATGTTTGCGTTCATATGGTGTTATGAATACATACTATGTATATATTAGATTATATATGATGTATAGTAGAATGTAATAGGTATTTTATATTTTTTTGTTCTTTTTTCCGTAGGTCAACGGAAAATTACTTTGCTGGCTTTGTACCTGTGCATACAAGCGGGCCTGGTTGAAAGCCCAACAAGAGGGACGAATATCGTCAAAAAAACGACCTCATGAAAAATCTCATCGTGACGGTTCATCGGTATCGGCGAAAAAGCCTGCCCGCAGTGAGATAACAAAATCCAACACTGGCAGCTGTACAAATGTTAGCGTTTCAGCTGCGAGCGCTGCCGGACTTGATTTGCCAGAGAAAATCTCTCGCACAGTATCCTCAAGTGGTAACGGCCTTGGATCTATAGCGACTCCTGCTGTTATCACGATCGATCCTAATTCAGCGGACCATGTCGTAGCTTTAACAACATTAAAAGAACGTATTGCTAGTTTGGAGAGACGTCTAAATCAAAAGGACAAAGAGTTGTTAGAGAAGGACAAATTGGTAATATTTAAATGAAGGAACGTTTCTGGAAAAAAAAAAAATTAATGTACTGTCTGTCTTTATTTCTTAGCTCACTGAACTTAAAGGCAAAAATTTCGAAAAAGAAATTGAAATGCGTAATAAACTCAAAGACATTGATCGTTTGAATGAAATGAAAGTGGAGAATCTTAATCGTAAAATCACCAATTTACTCAAGGAGGTTGCTGGTCTTAAAAGAATTAACAAAAAGAATGGTGCGGGTGCTACAGCTAGTGCTTTTCGTGAAAAAGAAAAGGAGAAAGAAAAACGGGAACGTGAGCGTGAAAATCAATCACCAAAGGAAGAAATTACAGGAGCCAGCACAACAGAATCTTCGGATAAAGATGATGAGAAAGATGATAGAAAAATGGACCGTAAAAGTGAAGAGGATTCACGTGACTCGCAGACAATTAAAGAAGAAGTCAAACAGCCCCCGAAAGAAGAACCCAAAGAAAAGAGTGAAGAACGTGACAAGAGTGCAGAACGTGAAAAGAGTGAAGA
The DNA here is from genome assembly GCA_958296145.1 of Hydrotaea cyrtoneurina. Classification (NCBI taxonomy): domain Eukaryota; kingdom Metazoa; phylum Arthropoda; class Insecta; order Diptera; family Muscidae; genus Hydrotaea; species Hydrotaea cyrtoneurina. Next base: position 54,045,646 of record OY282515.1, on the reverse strand, counting down.
ACGTGAAAAGAGCGAAGAACGAGAAAAAAGTGAAGAACGCGAAAAGTGTGCCAAACAAGAGACGGAAACTAAACATGAATCAGTTGAGCCATCTCGCTCCCGTTCACAATCTGGCTCGCGTTCACAATCGCGGTCACGTTCTCGTTCACATTCACGCTCCCGTTCACGCTCTCGTTCAAGATCACGTTCTCAGTCTCGGTCCCGGTCAGGTTCGCGTTCGGTGTCTCGTTCTCCTTCGGGCTCTAGATCACGCTCCAATTCGGCTGAATCCAACTAAACAATTCACCAGCTATTTTTTAAAATAGAACAAATTTTATTTAAATGTTTTAGTTTTTATGATACATTTGGAGCATATGTAAACGTACATACACACTTTTCAGGAATTCTATAGATTTTTCCCCTGTATGTTTAAACAAACACTTGAACAAATCGTATCAATCTACTCTCGGTTTTGTTTTTAAGACTTTGTTTTCTGCTATTTTTACCCGTATCTAATTTGATTTTTTACTTTAGTATTTTTTTATTATTCCATTTATGATTTTTATTTAAATACAAATATGTATTACAACAATTTGTTTTAGTTAATTGTGCTACTGATTTCTTTTGGTTGAGAAAAAAGTATTGTAATTCTATTTTTTTCGTAACTCTCTTATTATCTTTTTAGTATAGTTTATGACTAATTTTTGTAATTAAATTCTATGGTAATGAAGCTAAGTCGTACAGCGTTTTTAAAATAGTAACTGCAAATACAAAAAGGATTGAGATAAAAAAACAATGTATGTTGGAGAATTGCATTGATGGTATGTTTTGATGATTTTTCGCTTTAACTGGGACAGCTGCTTGCAAGGAGTATGGAGGTCATGAAATGTCAACGCACCAATGATTAGATCTGCAAATCTGTGCTGTGTGAAGTTAATCGCCTTTTTTGTGTCGAGATGCTGTTCAAACACTAACATATCACTGTTTTGTGCGGTCACAAACAAGGAGCCGTTCTCATAGGCGTAACTAGGCCCACAGAAATCAGCTCTGCCGGTTGCGAAAGAAGTGCAATGCACCAGAAAGCACCTAACTCATGCCGCACGGAATTTGCTAGGAAAGGTAGAATTTGTTTGGAAACCTTTGAAATGAGTGGTATTCATTTTCCATGTCCCTACATACTGTAAATGGGCTTGGGTTTAATTTTCGACAACTGGATAGTTTTTTTATAACGGGTGGCGCAAAAGTAATCCTATCAGAAAATGCTATAAATTTTGCGATTGGCCCCTAATGTCAGTGGCAACTCTGGCGGCGGCAATTTACATGACATCATATTCTCGACTAGATGTAAAAAAAAAATTAAAAGTCCAAATCCAGAATCAGATTTTAATTTTTTTTAATTACAACCAAAAACATCGGAAGTTTACTTTTGCGCCACCTTGTATTGTATGGAAACACCGTAATCATCGGTGGTTGTACTCAATTTGTGGCAATCTTAATAGTATTAACCCAGCATGCACATAAGCTATTTCATTTTGAAGAGATTTCTTACTGCCTGTTTCCATAAAACGAATTTGTTCGTTCGTTACAAATTGTCAATATTCGAAGCTTTATAAAACGTTTCAGACACGATTCAATTCTGGTTTTCATGTTAGATATCGACAAATGGAACACAATTCAAAAACAATATGCTCTCATTACTGATAAGAATCTATTTTATTGCGCCTTCAATTTTGACAATTTGTAACGAACGAACAAATTCGTTTTATGGAAACATGCAGTTAATCTAGTCTTTCTCTTTGAGAGATGACCAACATTAAAATTTGCTGTTTGACGTGAGAAATGCAACTATTCTCCAAATCGTACCACATATAATAATCATTACTTCTAGAGTGGGAGCATTCTCAATTTTGTTGTCGAAATTACCGTTTTAGTTATGGTGTTCTTGACATGACAAGTTGCGCTAGATGGATCTTAGGTGAGAAAGATGATTAAAATATACCTGTTTAAATCAAACTATCATCGAAATACATATGCTAAGATTTACATTCTTTTCTGTATAAAGGTTTCAAAATGTGCTTTATATAGTGAACTTGTATCATTTCGCACTTGAAGAAGAACCCTATTAACATTTCTTAACAGTTATTACACTTGGTGTGGGCTTCTTTAATTTAAGCTATAACGGCTTTTTTTATTATCGAGATCTTTGGAGCACCTCGCTGCTTCAAAAAAAGCAAACAATATTTTTACCTTGAGGAGTTGCAGCAGTTGGTGTAGCCTCAATATTGTCTGCTTACCCATTATTAGACTCATCTGGTAGTAGTAGAAACTCATGTCCAGCAACAGTTTCTGGGATATTTTCAATTAACGAAAAAAGTTGACACCAAAAGATAATTTTCTTGACTTTTTCACCATTAAAAGTCGACTTAGTTTTTCACGTTGCGTGAGTCGACTTATAGACGAAATAGTCATAATGAGCTATTGTAAGTTGAATCGTCCACTAAAACATCTTTCCGTACACCTTCCGGATCTGTCCTATGCCGGTTGTCGTACATTTGTATAAAATCCAGATCAGTCGCCTAAAATCATGCTCCATCTCATTTGTACTCATTTATTTATATACTTCTTTTTTTTATAAAAAATTAACAATTTGGATACAAACACGCAGAGCTCCTTCAAAGAACTTTTGCAATAATTTCAATGTGGTTTTGGTGTATGACCATCTACGTAAAAGTTTCGAGTAGCTTTTGGCAGCTCCAACACAATACCATCCAAGTCTTTGTTTAAAATTATTTGACATCCTAGTCTGGAATTTTCTTTTAGAAATGGTGCCATGTCCAGCAAATCGTCCTCCTTCTCCTCAGCTTCAGGCAACTTCTCCAAATAATCGCCATGTACATAAACATGACATGTGGTACAGGCCAAAGAAGCTTCACATGCCCCTTTAGAATCAGGAAATTAAAAAAAGCCTGTCATACTATTAAAGAAAATTACCTTCCATTTCGACTTCATATCGATGGGCCAAATATAAGACATTATCGCCAACTTTCCCCTTCACATCGATGCGCTTACCCTTCTTATCAATATAAGTGACACGGACACTGTAAAACAATGTGGAATAATAAGTATACACGTAGTTGTCCTACAAATTGATTAATCTCTTACATTTCATCATCAGACTTTGGATCCTGCCATTCGTACTCACCGTGTAAGAAGGCTGTAAGTAATTTTTTAGTTATTTAATAAGAATATTTCAACAACGACTTACAGCATGTTGTGTGTAAGAATTTCGCTGGTGCTATCCTTGTAATTTGTTGGATATTCCTTTGTATAATCTTGTGAGAAATCCTCGATTGCCGCAAAAGTAAGCAGAGCATTATTTAGAAGGAGGTTATGAAATAACAAAACAGCTGTTTATGTTTACATACGCATCAATGTTGGTGAATACATTAATTTATGCGGCAATGATGGTTTTACTGTGTTTAAATACGGCCGATAGTGCCACAACTAAGGCCCAATAAAAGAGTCAAGGTTGATCTTCGTTTTTTGTTTAAACTGAAGTTAAACTCAAATTCATTTTATCACTCAAAGTTTAAACACAGTTTATTCGTCCAATATTGAACGTTTAAAATATAGTTTAATAGACATATGATTGTGACAGCACTCAACGCAACATAAATAATAAAAATTACAATTTTAAGCGCCCCTGTAGGCGAGTTGGTAGGTGCTTGCCTATCAGCGTGGGGGTTGTGGGTTCGATTCCCACCAGAGGCTTTGGTCTGTCGCTGCAAAAATCAAGCCAAATGGTCTTTGTCACCCGGTTTACCCTTGGACCCAAAATTAGAATATAAATGTACTTTGTATTGTAATTAATAAATAAATAAATAAAATAAATAAATTATAATTAAAAGGAGAACACAAATTTAAATTCCTAAGCTCTTATTTTTCGAATACTAACTAAATTGAAAAATAAATTACATAAATAATGCTGCTGTGTAATTTTGTTTATGTTGGAATTGGTTTCCGACCATCACCAGTTCCAAAGTTCATTTAGCACAGTTTTTTTATTCTCATATTTTTATCTAAATATCATGTGTGACAAAAATCCACAGAAAATATATGTTTTCTGCTAAAATTGTTAGTGTTGTCACATCAACAGGCGAAAATTTGGATTATTTTGACCTATTTGAAGATTAAACTCAGTTTTATTGGAAACTGAGTTTTACATAATCGTGGATTAACTACGATCTTAAATTCAATTTGATATTCTAACGAGAAGCCAAGCAGATGACCGAAGCGCTTAGAAATCAGTCATTAAGTAGACCGAGACCGACAAATGTTGTAGAGCCATCCTAAATAAGTAACTGGACCTGAAAACTGCATAGCAATTTCAAACTTTTGTCAAAGCATTATTATTCACTGGCAATTGTCGAGTATAAAAATTACAGAGTATAAAAATGAATTGAATTTTTTCTATGTTTCTTTTTATTGTAATACAATTGATGATTTTGAAAATTAATTTTTTTTTTGATTTTGGTACCGTCGAGATCGAAAAAGTACATTTTTAGAGAGCGGAAAGTACAAAATCAAGCAATCAATTTTGCCTCCCTGTTTAAAAAGTGTTTGTACACAGAGAATCTGTCCAGCTGACCAGCATTTAAACAACGAAAAAAATTGAGTGGAAAAGGGGTAAGTGAATTTATACCATTCCATCCATTTTTTCACATAATTATTAATAATATGTTGTATTGTTTTAGAGGACAATTGTCTAGTTTTAAGACAGCACTATTGGAAGGTAACCGGTCGAAGATCGTGCGTACTTAATGAGTCTATAAAAACAACATCAGTATGACCAAACACAGAATTTCAGCAAAAGGCTCACAATTATTAAAGAGGAAAAGAGTTGTTGCTGTTGCTGAAGATAATATTTTGACGAGTGAAGATGATGATGGAACTGCTGTGGTAGACGCAATAAACATTAACATTTGTGAGATGTTGGATGAATATAAAGTACCACCCACCACAAGTACTTCCAACAGTATACGTGCACTTGGAGAGACTTTACGAAATACATTGTTGGAGATCAATGATATTCGGGAAAGAAATCGGGAACGTAGACATAAGGAATTATTGGAACTTCTTATGCAATTAAACAACGATGAGGTCAGCGATAATAATAGACAACAGCAGGAGCACGAGTTATCAGCACAATACATAATGGATTCAACGGAAACAGCTGAAGCTATACATATAAACATTTTGGATTCTCCCACGACAGCAGCACAAGCAGACGATAAAATAACGTCTGTTAATAGTGGACAAAACGTGGATCCACCAAAAGCGGACATTAGAAGTGAATTGCAGTTGATGCGCGAACAAATGATAGAGATGCAGCGCCAGAAAATGGAGAAACGTTTGGAACGAAAAAAACGGGAATACCAATATAAAGAAGATTCCAAGTCAGCAGATAAAAAGACTAAGTGATTTTGGCAAACATTAGAACATGGAATGAAAAATCCGGCATTAAAGTTATGGGCACAAGAGTTTCTGAACTCAAAATGCGGTGAACATAACTATTGTTCACACTCTTCAATAAATTATTAATGTATGGAGCTACAACAAATCTCATTATCGGCATCATCTATTTCCACGAGAACGGCCACGACTAATTTAAATGCAAACACATAAATGATAACCATTCGATTTTCATAATATTTAGCACACTTATTCTGTAAGTCGAAATTCCTTGTATTGCAATTCTGAATGACAAACCAAATATATTGGTTTGGCTTTGTCAGTTGCTGTTTATTATCTAGTAAAGAAATACACACACGTTGATACAATTATTGACAATTACATCAATTTATGAAATCTTGGGAATAATTATAGTTGTTACAACGTTAACAGTAAAACTCCACTTAAACTTGATTTGTTTTTTGTTCTAGTAGGGATTCTGATTATATGCTTTTAAGGCATGTTAAGAGTTGGTTAAAGTAGTAAAAATTCCAAAAAATATATATATATTTATTGTATATGTATACTACTGTATGTGTATATATATTAAATTTGGGAGCTAACCTATTCTCAACTTGGGATTTTTTTTCGCAATCCACTATCGTTTATGTCTTGGTCTGGTGTTGCCAATTATAAGGCCGACATCACCCTTTCAAAAATATAGAAACCAAATAGGACCTGTAATCAAAATTTTGAGAAAAAAAATGGAAAATAGGCTATATATTTTGTTTTTGCAAATATCAAAACTATTAAAAATTATTTAAAAAAAAATTATTACTTTTTCGCGGCTGTCAACAAGTTCACGAATTGTATTTTTGTTATGAATATATCAGCCTGGATAGAGTCTGTATTTAAAATTTGCTAAGGGGAAATAATCGCCTGTTTTAGGAAACTATTAAGAAAGTAATAAACATTTGGGAATTCATTTCATTTTTATTCATCTTTACTTGTAATTTAAAGCCTTACGGCATTGATAAAACAGCAAATCGCACCTACTCAACATATTCGCATTGCTTTCCTTCTTTTTAATTAACATAATAGTATAAACTTAACAGTAAATAAATAAATAATATAAAATTAAACATAAACAACTTTTAAGAGTTTATGCGTTTTGAAAAATGTGAGCAAAAGCTTTGACCGAATTTAAAGATAGCACAACAATGTGGAGAAATATTCCAGATATCGCCATTCCATTACATCAATACCAACCCAAAAAATGATAATTGGAAGATTTCATCCAAAAAGAGAGGTAAAAAGTTATCTCAAATGATGTTTGCAATTTGTGGAGTAAGAGTATTGTGGAGTAAAATATCAAACATTCAAAGTAAATCATTTCAAAGAAAAAGTTGAAAAAATATTTGGAATATATGATAAAAAATATTTATTTATATATTTCTCACCTAAAGGGCTGGACCGATTTGAATAAATTGTTTTGTATGCGTTTGGGTGGCGCCCTGGGTGGGTTAGATTTACAATTTGGTACCTACCATACAACCTCCACCACGACTTTGCAATGAATCAAACTTTCAGTAGAATAAAAATTGAATGCAATACAAAGTCTGCCAGATCAGCTAGTATTTCTAATAAAAATACAGACATTCGAAGTAAGTATCTTGAAAGAAGTTATGTCTGAAAGGATATCATTAAATAAATTAGTAAATCCATCGGTGGCATTAGTTACTAGTGCCAAAGTTAGTACTAGAAAAGCAGCAACAATTTGTAAGGAATTATCAGGGTTTGGTATTCAAATTTCAACTCCATCACAGCCAGCCATTTACAAAAATGTAAACAAGTCGACCGAGCGAAAGATTCTATGGGTCGAACCGTTTGAAAGTAGACAACACAGCTGAGCTTAACAAACCGGGTCTGAATAAAATCATGGGTATGCTAAATGGGTAATCAGCATTAAGGGCACATCTACGCATTGGTACGACAGATAACGTGCCGCTGTACTTCGCAGGAACAAAAATTCAATATATTTCAGTTTGAATAATCCCAGAATAAAATAACTTCATCCACCATCAGAGAGAGAGAGAGAGAGCTGACAACAGATGGAATATCTTGTAATCCGGAAAATTTTCGTTTGGCACAAAAATAAAAAATAGACTGAATTATTTATTTATATATATTTATTAATGAATGTGTAATTTTATTTTTTTGAAAAAATGTTGACGGTGTACTTTATGAGATGCCGGAAGTATTTTCCGTTTCAACATTTGACGTTCACCGTTATTAGAATAAGATAAATTTAAAAAAGTTATTTAAATTAGTACATTTGTGTATTTTTAATGAATTAAATTCTTATCTTCTTGAATAAAAGTCTTCCAGAGTACATTGTACGTTTTTCATATTATATAAAAGTTATACATATATATTAGATATAGAATAATAAATTCTGGTAAAAAAAAAATGAGACGAATTTCTTTCACCTCTTGTTGGATGTATAGTTTTATTTCACATGCATGTGCAGATATTGTATAAAATAGATTGACACCAATTTAATTTCAATGCATCTCTCCAATGCCGAACTATAAAGTTATTCGTCATACCGGATTACAAACGGCTACAATTTGATTTTTCTTTATAAAGTCATTGTATATACCTAATTTAAAAATTGAAGAAGACAAATATTGAAAATACGAATTGCATTAAAATAAACATCGATGGGAGTGTGATAAAGCCTTCTGTTATTAATGCTGCTAATTAGGGCATTACAAAATGTCAAATTTCAATACAAATTGATTGTATCACACTCCAGTGGTTTAAAAATAATTTGGTCTTCTTATTCGACCTTTTGTATATCAAAAAGAAAAATATATATATGTATACCAGTTCCCAATTGTAACAAAACGTTCAAATATGCACCGAATGTTGTGTCTATATCCCACAGTAATTTTATGTATGTCGTAGTACAAAGACGCCTATCAAATAATTCAGGATTATATGTATCCGCATTGTATCCGTTCTTCATGGTCTTTAGCTATTACATTAATTTGGACTTGTTTCTTCTACTCAGTATTTTTGTTGGTCTTAGCTTTATCATCATTGTCAGATTTATTTTTCACAAATAAATCATTAGGTCCGGTCTGCTGAATAGGTATAACACGTTCTTTAGTTCCCTCTTTCGATTTGGGCAACATGACCGATAACACGCCATCCGCAGTTAGTTTAGATACAATCGAATCCTGGTCACATCCCTTTGGAAGCTCATATCGTCTAACGAAGTGGCGAGATATGAAACCAGAGTCGTCAGATTCGCGTTCTTCGTGTTTAGCCTCAATAATTAAATGGTCATTGAGCACTTTTACATTCAATTCATCCGGACGAAATAGGCCTACGTCAAGATGTATAGAAAACTCGTCGTCCTTATGGTTGAGGCCACCAATTACTGGACTAAGGTCATCCTTAATCTTGTTCGACTCCAAGTGGCGAAAATGTGGAGCCAATCGCGAAATTAAACCCATTGTATGCATGTCGAGTGGATGATGTTGACGTGGATGTAGACGACGATACATGCCGTTCGGAAACATTTCCGGGTTGTAGAAAGGATGAGGATCAAAATTCAATAAAAAAGGTAAAGCTGCCATTATAACTTTAGTTTTTTTTGTTTAATAATGCACTTTATATATTCGGTTTTAATCAAAAACTTCTCAAAATAAGTAGAGCTATGCCAATCTTAAGCTTGTACGACTTGTATCGTTCCCGGATGCCAAAGGACTAAAGTATACCTCGCTAAAATCATATACAACGACATCCTTTGCCAAGCCATATATGTATGTATGCAAATACATATGTATAGAAATCTGGGAAAGCTGTACACAGTCATACATAGTATATATTTATTTTTAGAGTAAAACTTTGCATGTAAGAGCAGAACTCCCAGTTTTTTAAGAGAATTTGTAAACTTTTTCTGGAATTCTCAGGAATGCATTCTTCGTACATACCAAGTAATTGTTCTGGAATGCAAATATTCTGGTATGGGTATTTTTTTATTTGAAATACCTAAAACTTCCATATTTTGACGGGAAAAATCAATAGATTTAAAGCGGCCGACACAAGGGCAACGAAATGACTGCCGAAAATTCGGTAGTCGACTACGAAAAAAACGCACTTCTAGTTAATTTTTATGACCTAACTATAAGCTAACTACAATGTAGTGCAGAAATGTCCTAAATCATGCCAAGCATATTCTGTGGTACTTTAAAAATAGGCCATCTGTCAAGTGTTTCGGAGAGTTATTGGCGACGAACATTTCTTTAAAGGCAAAACCGTCGAGCAGCAGTGGTCGGATAGTCCATCAACAATTTTCTGGTATCGATCGATCTGATCCGGATGTTGAGATCACCCTCGATCACTGGCAGCTTAATCGGCATTGCTGTCTACAAGGGCGAGATGAACGAAATTTCCTTCAAGGGTGCGGAATTGTCGACATCATATTTAGGCTCCCGAAACATAAATGGACCTACGAGGCTGCGAGTGGTGAAAATAAACCTGCATCAGTGTGAAGCAGCCTAAGCCGATCTCACAACATTCCTCACTAAAAATAATATTTGCGGACTTTTCGCTCGGTCCGGAGATGACAAGATTAGGACCTGCATTGTAGCTAAAACAGAGCTTAATCAAATCATGTCTCACAATTTAGGTCTGGTGACTTCACGGCAGTAAACAATGAGGTCCTTGGTAAATCAAGGGGGTTAGCCACCAGGGTTAGTTCTATCTCCAGTCCTGGGAAGATTGCAGCTTACGCCGATGACGTGGTAATACTGTTATCCAGGAAATTTCACTTGACCATCAGTGATGTCATGAATGTGGAATTGGAGGAGGTATCGTCATGGGTAAAAAGAAATACTCTGAGAGTGCTAAGGGTCCCAGAGGGACAATCGGACTACAAAGTCAAGACATAGGCACAGGAGCAGGAATCTACATAGAAAAGACGGACATTGGAAAATCTTTTAGATTACCGGATGATTGTAGCGTCATCCAAGGTTAGATATAGAATAGAAGTCTCAGAATATCAAAAGGAGTCATCACAGGTCACTGCTCAGTTAGGGCTGGGGCCAGCAGATGGGATAGCAGAACTCCAGACTTCTGCAGCATGTGTGAGGATGAGGTGGAAGTGGAGACAGTAGAACACATTATATTTTATTGTCCCAGTTTGCAAAGCTACAGACTAAATTGTCTAGGAGAGAGAGATTTTTGGCTGAACTAGTGGACATCTCAAGGATAAGTGTTGAAAACATACTATCTTTTATAAGGGGCATTAGATGAATGAAATGCAGGGGATGCGGGTCCCAATTGACTGAAGAGACAGCGGAATTCCCACCAAATAGTACTCCAGTGATTCTCCTTTTTCAACAATTAGTCTATTTCTCTTACTATACATCTTTACTTTACTTGACTTTCTATAACTTGGGTTATGGGTCTACGAGGGACCCACCCTTCCTAACCTAACCTAATCCATAATATCCCAACATGTGAGCCACTGTATGTATATTCTGCTAACATACACATGCGTATATAAGTAATGTAAATGGGGACCTGGAAAGAGGTCCTTAAGCATTTAATTGGAAACGTAAAATTTTTCCGTTGTATTGCCTAGGGCGAGGGCTTAATCGACGTCGAAGTGACACCATAAAATGAAATATGTCAATACATATTTTATTTAACGTACGTATTAGTATTGAACACATTTTATTTTTGGTGGATAATTGGAACTATGGCGACGACAATTCTGGTACTGTCGCACAAACCCATCTATGAGGCCAATATTACTGCTATGAAATTTTCTAGCGAAATGTTAAGAAAATGCTCAACAAATTCAAACAGGAAATATTTTAAAAGACAAAACATATTTTTATTTTTTTTATCAAACTAATATTCCATAAATTACCATTTGGGAGAGACAGGTTTTTCTAAAAGTACTCCAACTATCATCCTTTCAACTGTAATACACGTTTATGGCACAATAAAGCTGCAGACATTTTAAATGTCCGTAACTTAGTAAAGGGCAACTTTTTATTTAATTTGTTCAATGAAATGTCAGTCATCGTAAATAATCGAGTATCGAAGCATTGGAACACGGCTTAATGACTTAAAATCAATTGTTTAATCCTTTAAAATTAACTAAAGGAGCATCTAGTATTTCAACGTATCAAATATTTTGTGCAAAACAAACTAGCAAGGTTTATTGGAATTCATGATTTATTTAGGATTAATATAAGATAATTTAATAAATTAAATCATTCGATTTGAAATTGCATATTTAAACCAGAGATCAGAGGGCTTATCCTAATAATACGAAAAAGTCATGTTATGTAATTAAAAATAATAGGGAAATTCATCAGTCGACAATCTATAAAATATTAAATGAAGGAGTAGTGTATCTATAACAATTGAAGATGGCGAATTACTTCTTGTCCGCTTCGGTGCCATTAGTTCCGTTCGCATCACCGATTTTCTCCAGAGAATTCTGTTTTACATTTAAGTGGGCTGGCCCGGTCTGTTGAATCTGTATGATACGCTCGTTCGACTTTTCTTCGATATGTGGCTTGGGAACACTAACAGTAAGAACGCCATCCGATGAAAGAGTGGATGCCACTTTTTCGGCATCATATCCTTTGGGTAAAACGTAGCGCCGCACGAAGTGGCGTTCTATAAAACCATGCTGATCTTCACGTTCCTCGTGTTTACCCTCAACGACAATGCAGTTGTCGACCACTTTTACATTCAATTCGTTAGGCTTGAACTGGGCCACTTCCATGCAAACTTGAAAACCATCTTTACCAACTGTAGACGGTCGTTCCTCTTTCTTTTCGCCACGCCGAGCACGGCCCAGTATGCTCATGGGCAAATTATAGCCAACCATGTTGGCAGCAACAGGTTCCCGGTGATGACGATGGATCATGTAGGGTGAAATGCCTAGGCCAAAGTCGTTTCCATAATATGAAGGACTAACTTCGCGACCAAACTCATCAATAAGGCTCAACAAAAGTGGTAGACTTGACATGTTTTTTTTTTCTTTTTACACACACAAATTATATATTTTATTTTTGAATTTAACTCAAGAGAGCTATGCCTTTTCTAGACGACTGTTAAAATGAAATGATGCCGTTCGCTACGTTTTACCGGCTTTTATTTGAATTTGCCGGTTATGAAAGAAATTACGAGTGTATTCTAGAAAAGTTTATATAATTATGAAATAAAGAGAAATGTTTCCCCGTACTTATCGAGAGAAAATCTTCAGATTTTGCTCTTTCGGTAAAAGCTTTAATTCCAACGAGAAACTACAAAGAGAGTTAATTTTAATAACCGAATTTACTCTTTTTGTTAAGAGCATATTTGTCTTTTTTCGTAACAGTGATGGCATTTGTATTCCTACTCTGTATCGAAATACATATGTAAACTGATTTAAATTAGGAGACTTCAAAAAAAAAATTAGTACGCAGAGCTAAATAAAGGTATCATAAAATGTAGATGAACTTAAAACTATGCAGTATTATTTTATTTAAGACCTTGTGTTCCATATAGCACTACATGGTTAGTTAAGAAATATAAAAATATGTGTGTAAAAAGGGTAAAATGTTAAATAAATAACACATGATCGAATTTCAACAAGTTCTGTCGAATATCGTAATAAAAAAGTTGCAGGATTTCTAGTGTTAACAAATTGTATGGGGAAATTTTTTTTAAAAAAAAGTATTTTTAAATATGATTCCCTTTTTCGTCGGAGTTACCTTTATTTTTGGGATAAAGTACCGTTTCGACCACTTTGGAAATAGTGTAACAGAAATAATATGACCAGCACATTCTTACCCAAATTCGGAATTTTATTATGATTTTACTACATAAAGTTTTCTAGATTGAAGAAAAACCAGATTTTTTATGACAAGTAAAATTAAATATCTTGAACGATTCTGGCAGAATAAATGACGCAAAATAGCCGAAGCTTAATATTTTCGCCTAGAGTTTGATAAATTCCTTTTAAGAAAGAATTGTAGATGTACTATAGATATAGAATTTTAAATTCGATATTGAGTACTGCAATTTTTCGGTTGAAAATCAACTGCCACTGACGATGAAATCGAGGATTTGGATCTGGAAAATGTGGAAGAAGAATAAGATGCCCTTAATAATACAGATCATACGAGTGGAATGGAAAGGTTTATTTATCTGCTGCTTCTTTTTCTAATGCCAACTAAAGGGTGTTTTTTTATTGAGGTATAGAACTTCGAATTGAAATAGAACACAAGAAAATCGTTTTAATGTCCATCAATTTGGCTTATTGGAAGGATAATTTTATGCCATTAATGTTTAAATATGATTTCGGGCATGTGGCCGCCGCGGCTGGCTCGAATAAAGCGAATTCTACAGGTCCAATTTCACTGAACAAAATTTTGTGATGAATATCAGCATCGAGATGAATCTCATTTTCGGCCCATACACCAAAATCACGACGCATTGCATGGTCTCGCGGCTTTAATTCTTGCACAAGCTGGATCTTGTAAGGTCGCAAGCCAAGATCTTTGCGCAAAATCTTCCATAAAGTTGATGGACAAAGCTCCAATTGCTGTGCACGGTGGCGACTCGATTCATTCGGACGGAGTTTGCGGTGAACTTCGCGAACTGAACCATTACTTTCGAAATAAATTTGCACGATTTGCAAGCGTTGTTCTTTTGTCAACCTGTTCATGATGAAATGGCAAACCAAACTAAATATTAATCACTTGACAGCTGACCAGTTAAAAAAGTGATGCCAACTTAAAGTTCTATGCCCCAATAAAAAACTTCCTTTATTATAATACTGTTTTGAAATATAATTCGTTTAATGGCACTGCAGAATAACGACCTTTTTCAGAGAATAAATAATGTAAAAATATGAAATTCACTTATTATTTATCTAGAAAAAAGTAATAAAAAAAAAAAATAGAAAACAGTAAATAATAATAAATAAAACCAATAACACTTAAAAAACATAAAACTCTTAAAACAACAGACTGGGAATTGGGAAATATTTGCTGGCAGAGGCTGGAATTTGGAGCTCCTTCTCCAATTTCAGACAGAAGCTCCAGCAGAAATTTCGTATCTCTTTCCAAAGATTCGCTTGGAAACTTAGTAGACCTCTTTCTCTTTCTTGGGTTTGGAGTTGGGTGGGCAGGTGTTTCCTCTGTTATCGATATTCTGCAAAGAGTGCAAAGTCTTTGCTAAAATTTGCTTAGTCTAAAGTGAGATTTGCAAATAAAGTGCAAAGTGAAAAGTTGATAAGTTTGCCCTTTTTGTTATTATTCTTCTCCAGAATAAACGATCCCAAGTCCTGGATGAATTCCGAAATAAAATAGTAAATTGCTTTTGTTGTTTACGGGTTGAAATATCAGCGGCTTTATTGGTTGTGTAAGTATCGATGTGCTTATTCTCTGTTATAAACAAGTAAACAAATTATATTAAATTAACGAATAAATAAAAGAAAAATAAACAAATAAATGTAACAAACAAAAATGACAATAAGATCGACACACTTGATTTTCGGCTCAATAACACAAGGGGTGAGTATTTGCCTGAAGGGTCTATTTATACTATTTAAACTACAACAATACAAACAAAATGAAGTTTATGGCTTAAATAACTATATCAATCTTATTCTAAGCTTGGGATATTTTTGGCCATTACGGATAAATGTGACATTTGTTTCAAGCCTTAAATGTTAGGGTGACCATCCGCAACAAGTTGTTTTGTGAAATAAGGCGCCCCGGTCTAATAAGTGCAATGTTGATCTGAATGAACTAAATCGGGGATGTAAAAGTTGGTGCAATTGAATTTTTTTCGTACATTGTCAGCTTCAAAAGTACCGCGGCTCATTTGGTACGTTTTCTCATTTCCATGTGTTTTCTATTGAGGTCCTCCGTCTAGGGTTTTTAATATCCAGGCCTATTACTACTCCCTGGAATCGGGAACTTTTTAGACGTCTTCCTGGGAATTTACGGGACTTGATTTTCTTAATACGTTTTTTCTAGTTAAAATCATTGGTATCCCTGTAATTTTTTTTCATCGTCAGTCTGGTGACATTTATACAAATAAATAAACGAACTAAAGTCACGTACTGAGCAAAATATCGCGTGTAAAACAATTATTTTTGACAAAATGTTGTGTTGTTATTATATATAAAGTTGTCCCAAAAATTATTATTTACCTAGGTAGGTATTCCGAAGCCTGCCGCTAATTATATCAGTGTCCAATAATGAGATATGGTAGTTCAAATGTTAGAGTGCAACGTCCCTTACATTCTGAAGTTTGGTTATATTGGCCAATACATTAAAATTTTCGATTTAAATACGCTACGCTCAGTTGAACTTAAAATTTTCCATGACGTTTATTCGCGATGTGGTTATGGCAAATTTCATGGAAAGGATATGGTCCTGTAAGCGTGGTCGTGGTGGCCATTTGGCTGATGTTGTTTTTCATTATTAACGGTATACCTTCCAGTTTATTATGAAATAAACATCCGATCATTTACCCCAAAAAAATGCTATTTTTCTTTGAATACCAAAATAACACCTCTTGTTGGAGAACCTTGTACATGTAATCTAATAATATGTATATCGTCACCTGAAATCCAAAAATCCAAACCTATACGACGTAACAAGGAGAGTGTTTAGATTTTACAACAGTGTTTGGTTTCTCCTGCGGTGTTATGAAAATGCGTTAAGTCGTTTTTGGAAATCTGGTGACGATATAAAACAACCTTCATAATTTGTTTTCTTTAAATTCCCGGGAATACGTCAAAACGCCGGTAAATTAAAAAACCCTAAACACAAGCAAAAAAAAATGAGTATTCAAATATGTACGTACGTTTCTTCCTTAACATATCGTAAAAGAACAGATGAAAACTTCTCTCGCCGCCATTTACGAGACAAAAATTCTACTGAAAAATGTTTTTACCAGTATACGAACCTCGGTTTACTGTGTGATAATCGCACATCGTACAAATCACACCATGGCCTTGTTCCGTTTTGTAAGTGCACTGATAAATGACGCGACCGACAAAAATGAATACTGTTATTACAAACAATAAATATTTGCACAAATGTTCTTATAAATATTTGTTAGATTTATAAATTTATAATGGGAGATCTTTAAATGTGCCTGCCAACGATGACGTTTACCTCAATTACCCCCATACAATGCTATATGTACCTAGTTGATGTACATTAGGTCGGGGAGATATAAGATTGACGGACCGAGGTAGTATGTAAAAGGTTTTTTGGAAAAGATTCAGAGGCGGCACAATTCGTTCTTTATTTTGCGCAAATTGGCATTTTCGGAGGTTTTTGGTTAATAGAAAGCATTTTCTATGTCTATGAGTCATCATTTCAAACGAAAAATATTCGAGCTTGAATTTGATGTACATATATAAATCTTAGGTTGTGGCAATATTTTATTCGTTTGGCTGTTTTTATTGCATGAGAGTGCAGAAAACAAACGACGCAATTTAAATGTTAAGTAATTTAAAAAATTTATCGATTTTATTTTCGGATGAATTTAAGGCATTTTAAAAACAAAAACATTTCATAACTTTTGAAAGTTTAACGAAATGTGGTAAAATTCTAAGTAACTTTAAAATTGTACTCTTGGCGTTTTAAAGTTATGACCATTGTAACAACTGATTCATTATTTGGTGTATCGGGTAATACTTTAAATTCTGTCTCGATTACAACATTTCTGCAAAACATTAACACGTCTTTAAAACCAATCAAAGAAATAGTTTTTACAATGCATTGTTATTAGGATTGCCATACGGGCTGGATTTTCCAGATATTTGAAGTCAAGATCAGTTACAAGCTATTGCTAAATCGAAATTGTTAAATGATTTAAATTCTTAGTTTTCGCTGTCTAATTGATCAGACTAATGTAAAGACACTTTGGCTGGTTTCCGAAAATTTTTATGTGAGAAAATATATCACTGAGTCAGCTCCTATTTATATAGTCTGTTGATGATCCAAACTACAGACAAAAAAATCACGAATTTTGAAGATACACACTTCGTTTCGCAAGGAAACCCTCTAGAAGTTGGCCTGGCTCATTCCATCCGAAATCGGTAAAAAAAGTGTTTTTTTATCTGTCAATGTTTTTCTCCTAAAATCAAGATAAATTCATGATTCCAGGTATAAGACTGTATCTGGCATCCCTAATTGTAATGGTTTGACGGTCGTAACTTTGAAATGTCAGGAGGAAAATCAATAATAGTTTTGTACACTTCCATCAAATATTTAAAAGTTGTGAAACGTTTTCAATCCGTTAGGTAAAATATACACACAAAAAATTAATATATGGATCAGATTTTTGAACACGAACCCTTCAAAGTTCTTTGGGGGAAAGAATTTGAATTTGAACCGGATTTGGTAAAACAGTTGTAGATTTTGTCAATGACATTTTGTATAGGAAATCCGATGGATTTTGAACATAAAAACTATAAGCGATCCAACCGAATAAATACTATTGACCACAATGCATGCAATTTTTCCCTTTATTTGAATTGTAACCGAACTCACTCATTTTCCCATTATCGAAACGCGATTTCTGATGTGTCATTGTTTAATATGTGCAATTTTTGAATGCGAATAATAGCCAAACCAGACCTAACACAAAGTATAATTTGTAAATGAGCGAATGTGTTGGATAAATATATTAACTCCATTTGCATTTGGTAGATGACATCACAACAACAATGTGTACAATTCGCAGTGGCAGAAGGCATACATTTCATTTTGGCCAAAATCATTAGGATGTTTTCGGGAATATGCGATTCTTTTAGTAAAGGCCCAAAAACGAATAATTTAATATTTTCTGAAAATTATAAAAAAATCTAAAATTTTTTGGGACATCTTTCTTCTTTATTATTGTGGCATTTTTCATTGCGCCTATTAAACTACGTCTAACTTTTTTAATTTCATCATCAGGGGTACATTTACTATGTCACATATAGGGTTGTCAGATGGTCGGCTTGTACGGTATACGAAACAAAAAAAGAGTTTCCTAGTTCTCGAAAATATAGAGTCCCTCCGCTTTTTAGAGATTTTTTATGACCAGTAAAATTATGTAATGAAATTCAGTCCAGATTTTGATAAATACTTTTTAAAAAAGTTTTGTAGATGCACTTTCGATACTGAATTTTAAATTCGATATTAAGTGCGTTCAGCGTTGAAGTTTGTTATCTACTAATTATTAAGTAGCTACTATATTAATAGGACAAAATAATTAATTCCCTTTGGAAATTCAAAACAGTCAAAGGTGGCTAAATTTCAGCCGATTAGTGCCAATGGCAATGTTGGCGGCGTAAAATTGGAAAAATCGGTAAGCTTTGGAGCGGGTCATTGTGAATAAATTGGTGACAACCGAAATATTATCAAGCAGGGCGAGCAACGTTGTACTGGACGTAGTAAAATTAATGTGTATTAGCAGATTTATGTTAATGCATTTGTATCATAAATTTTTCAATATTTTCATTTAAACTATAAAAGTCGACAGTAAAAAATCAAATTTCTCGACTTTTTCGTAATCAAAAGCTGACTTATTTTTTTACTATTTCGTGAGTCGACTTTTACAAACCTAGACCTCAGTATTGCAGGATTTAGATATAAAATCCTGACTTTTTGGAATTAACTCTGTAAGAAAATGAAGACTCAACATTTAACTAAAATAGATGTCACTAGTATAGGCAGCTGATAAATACATAATAAATATTATTTCTTATCGAAATCAGATGACAATTGTTTTGTTTCCCAAGGAGTTTCTGAATAAGAAATAAAGCGAATGATGCTGGGAGCTATATCAGAAGCATTTCTGTAATTTACACAAAATGTGTTACAAGAATTTGCTCTAGAATCTGAGTGTGGAACTTAATGAATATATTTTTATGGATGATAAGTTTTACGATATCAAAGTGATATCTGTAATGAGTAATTGGCGATTATTCCAAAAATTTTACAAAATATTAAAACATTTTAAAATGTATCCCACTTATATCTATTAATTAAAATCGTTTATATAGAAACCGTTATATATAGAAACGGAATGTTGTTTGATCTGAGTGATCCAAATGCTGAACTACAAGTTGAACATTTAAAAGATTTGTCAGTAATTTTTTCAACTGGTTTGTTGTGTTTATTTTTTAATAAAAGACCAAAAACACTCTTGCCCATACAAATCCCGCTTTTTATTCTCGGTTTTCCGACTTTTTGATTTCTGCATCTGGCAACAATCGAATAGTACTCACACCTTTAGCCAGACACGTACTAAAAGTTAAATTATGGGTTTAATGTCCAAACATCAAAAGCGCGTTTTTTAATGATTTTTGAAAAATAGCCTAAAATGCATGTCTCTACAAAATTTTAAACTTCACTATCCAAAATTTAAAATTTTATAGACAAATCCCTAAACGACGAAACAAGAAGAGTGTTTACATTTTTAGATCTTGTGTGAAGTCATGAAAATGCGTGTTAACGATATGAAACAACCTTCATAATATGTTTTCTTTAAATTCCCGGAAATACGTCAAAACGTCAGAAAATTAAAAACGTTTAACACAAGTTACTTGAATTTAATTAATGCGTTTAATCCAGTTTTGTTCTTTTTTTCTTACTAAAATTAGGATTTTGCTGGCGAAATAAAGTCAGAATTTTTTACAATAAAGTATGTCCCATTTATGGTATGTTTTTTTTAAAGAAATATAGAAGTGTCTGTAATTACACGTTCGAACACCAACGAATTTCAGAATATAATGCGAAATCCGGTCAATCAACATATCACAAGGCAGCGTAAGGCTCATGCCTATTTATATTGAGAAATAAAATTGTTTTGTGTTTATTCGGTTGTTACTCATCATTATGACTAAATTCACTGTTTAATGATTCCATTTGGATTTAAGCAATTTCTCTCACTAAACCACTGGGCATTACGTGATTTGGAATAGACCACCTCTTCCCTTTAATGAAGGGCAGCCATAATTTGTTTGTCGGAGAAACTAATTTGCATTTTCTTTACAAAACTTTCCATATAAAACGTATTCCCACAAAGTCAGATTAGTTCAGAGTGTCGGCACGAATCGAATCGAACGTAGCAAAAATGTTTCAATCCAAACGAAGCATCATCACATTGTGTTTTTTGGCGTGTGCCATTTTACAAATGACTTTTGCCGGTGATGTGGTAGAGAATAAAGATTACGCCACCTATGAAGAAGTTAAGGATCTTCCGAATCATCCAGACAAGTATTTAATTGAAGTACGAAGTCGCGATATGGTGGAAAAGGATGGTGCCATACCAACCAGTATTAATATTCCCTGTAAGTAGATCCCCAGTGAAATATTGCAGATTCCTCAAAAAAAAAAATGGTGCTAAGCGCTTTGTGTCGATAATACAAAAAAAGCGCAGCCAAATGTTGGCTTACAACATTTGGTCAGTGGTTAAAACAAGTGTATTTTACCAATACATTGCTCGCAAATTGCCAACTGTTCATAAAAATAATTTAGAACGGAGACTAGTGATAAACTTGACAGATGCTGAGTCCCGTTTAGAGTAGAATAACACGCTCTGCGAAGAGAGTATTGCTAAAATAACTGAGGGCAACGTGAAGCTCTGATAATTGGTAATTGTCACAGGTGTGTGAGCAAGTCTGGGGTAACGGTGCTACGAACTAAACCCCAAATGAAAAAAATTAAATAATCCCAAAAAAACAAAATTGCGAAAAATCAATTTTAGTCCATGGAGGACCATTGTGACATCACGGTATGCTGTCTCACAGCCTTACTGTAGAACCTAGGGAGACTTGTGCAAGTTATACTGCTGTGCGCCTAGTTAGCTTTTTTAACGTCGTGCTCCCGAGTCCCGGTAGATGTAGTCATACTTAAATGGCTATTTGCTTCGATTATTGAACCCAACTGGGCTAAGCAGGAAGTCACTGAGGTCATTTATTTTGATCTTCTATATTCCTGCGGGGTCCGAGAAGAAATATGCTCGTAAAACCTTAAATCTCCCTAAACAAAGAGACGAACACGAGCAAATGAGGAGTTCGACGCTATCGTCCTCTTCTTCGTCTCCATCTTATACTATGGTCATAAGCCCGGACTCCTAATCGGGTAGTATGCCTACCTATTAAACAGTGTCCAGTTATTGCCCCCACCAGCCTAGATATATTCAATCTTGCTCTAGATATGTGGGATTTAGGTCATAACATGACCACATTTGCCTGGTGTTCCGGATTGTCCAATCTAGCTGTACTTAATCCAAATTTTGGAATGGGGATTTGATAAATTTTTTTGTTGGAATTTCTGACTACTTGTTTTTTCTTCTTATAAGCAATTATACTGATCTCGAAAGGGTACAGAAATGGACATTAGCAAATGTCCTTTTCATCCTCTATCAATACGAATTTCCAAAAAAGGGTTCTCCAACAAGAGGTGTTATTTTAAATTACCCGGAAACTACGTCATCACTAAAAATGGAACGATGCACGCTTCAACAACGCATTGAAATTATTAAAATTCACTACAAAAATGGTGAAAATCTTGCAGTCATAGTTCGTAAAACTAAAAAATTCCGGCCCGTGTTATCGAAGAGGAGATAACACTGTAGATTATTTCCCATTTAAAGTATACCAGTTTTAGGTCCATTTTGACACTATGACACACTCCTGCCGATTAAAATGGTTCACGTACTTTTTTGTTTTTACCCCTTTTCTACCTTTTTTTATCCGGTTTTGGACACTTTTTCGTCTCTGCTCGAACTATTAGTCACATGTTTGTAATTGAATAGGGGACACATCTTACTAATTATGTATTTCTTTTCTTATGCGTGTTCATCTTTCATACGTACAAATAAAAAACTGTGGGATCCAAAATGTAGAGTTCTCTATGTTGGATAGACGATGTCTCTGATATTTCTATTTTGCAGTTCCAATGAACAATGGTATAATCTGGTCTATCTTCATTAGAAATCTATGTATATAAAAACAATATAGGAGACACATATGTATGGTCAAATTGGTTGGAACATGTACCTGCTATCCCAAAAATATTTCAAATTATTGTGTCAATCTGTGTAATTACTTTTTTCAGGATATTAACTTCATGAAGCTAGACTGACAATTTTGTCCGCTGTGCATTTTTTTGGACAATTAGACTGATATATGACATTCTTAATCAGCTTACACTCGTATATTTTCATTTCCCTTTTCTTCTTCTGTCATCGGGAGAGGTTCCCGTCTGTCCCTTCATGGAATGTTATTTCTGAAAATCGTATATAGTGATATTCGACTACGATTATATTAAATCTATGCTGTTCTCACAAACTATTTTCTCTCAATTTCAGTTTGAATGCAAATCCGAAAAAGTCAGTAACTGTTTTTATTTTTACCTCACCTGATTCATTGTAGCGCTTCTAATCTCTGAAAGATTTCCAAAATATTTTATTCCATTTTTAATCTCGAGTAAAACATGACAATGACTTTCTTTCATTGACATAGTTACGGAATTGGAAGGTGCCTTAATGCTGGACGACAACGAGTTTAAACAAACGTATGGCCGTGACAAGCCTCACAAGGATGCTGTTGTAATTTTTAGTTGTCTCGGTGGACAATACGCTCAAATGGGAGCCGACTTAGCCAAATCAAAGGGTTGGTCAAAGTAAGAAGCTACAAACGTTCTATCTTTCCAGACTTTTTATTATAATTCATATGAATATTTTCAGTGCCAAACCTTACTTGGGCTCATGGATGGAGTGGTCAAAAAGGGAGGGGTTATAAAGCAACAGGTAAATGTTGCCGATGTACTTACGAGGCCAATAATGAAGTGAAGGGGAGTTGTTAAACATTATATACAACTTATATATATATATATATATCGATTAAATATATGTAATAGACATTACCCATGTATATATTGCCAAAAGTAATAACTATAAATATGTACAATGTTCAGATGATTCAACTGCTATCAAATGCAACAAATATGGACGTTTTATTTCCGTGGTACAAGCTAATTCCATATTACGAAATCTATTTATTTAAAAATATATCTATCAAATCTATTTATTTAAAAATAATTATTTGTAAAATATTAGTACCTTCTTATCTATATGCATATATAAAACTCTTGCATGACTGACTGACTGATTCATCACTGTCCTGGCCAAACGGCTGAAGCCAGAGTGAAATTTGGGGAGTATGTAGCCCTTGCATCCTAGAAATCCGCTAAGAACGGATTTTTGGAAATTCGGATTGGAAGGGGATACAAATGGGCAAAAACGGGCAAACTGTGTCCCCAACACCCTTAAAAAATCAAATATTGTGATTTTTTTTGGAAAATTGGTCCACGACAACGATTGGCAACAATAGGTGGAAATGAGTTAGAGATGGGCCGAAAAAGGGGCCAAAACGGCAAAAAAGAAAGAAAATTGTAATCGATAGGAATGGGCCAAAAAAAAAATGGATGTAATGGAAAAGGCGGCTAAAAGGGTCAGAACGGTCCCCAAACTGGTATAATATTAATAAGAAATAATCTACAACAGGTGGAAATAACTCAGAAATGGTCCAAAACGAGATACAAAATTTACAAAAAGGGGATGAAATTTTGTAATGGTGTAATGGCAGATTTGTATGGGAAGTACCCGAAGGGGTGTGGCCATATAGCCCATATGCAATCCCATAAGCAGTTTTGGGAAATGCCAGATTTCAGAGTGATTGTTTAACTTTGTCGAAAGTTATCTTGCGTACCAGCAGGACAGACAGACGGACATGGCTCAAACGATTTAGAAAGTCATAAATCGACACCTGGGTTCTAATGTGAATATTTCTATGTGTTACACTTATGAGCCGTATCAAATGATATATACCCTCCTACCCGTAGGGTGAGGGTATAAAAATTACAATTTTTGTTGGAATACCTTTACTAAATTGTGAATAATACCGAAAACCCTCCATTGATTTTCTTGATCTAGTACATCTGATTTTATGATAAGTTATTGCATTTTTTTTGCGTACTCGGTTTTTTATGAGTTTTGTATTTAAAAAAATTTGCAAAGCATTTTTTCGCCTTAAATGTGTTTATAACTCCGAAACTGTCTTCCAGACTAAATACACTAAAGTTAAAGGTTAAAGATAACCTAAAACTGAATTTTCTACCTCCCACACCATTACGACCAATTCACTTAAAATTTAACTGGAAGTTACTGCTGCTGACAAATGGGCGTGGCTCCGCCCATACACTTCAAACCACCATATTTCATGTACTATTGAGCAGATATATAGATGACATATGCTACTTGCACAGAAATGTATAATTACTGGAATTTTACCAGTGTATTACTGCCGACCGGAAAATTCATTAATATACGAGTCCAAGAAACAGTTTACCAAAAAACATTTTTTTTTATTTTGTTTGTTTGTAAATTATTTCGCTGTAACTCCCAATCCTCTAACGTAATTTTACTTTTTAGCATATGAAATATGTCCCCTAAATTCTGTAATTAAATAAATCCATAAAAAAACCTTTAGGTACTTAATTCATTTTCAAATAATTGTAAAAATCGTAAGGAATTCAAATAACGTCATACCAGTGTTAAACACAATTAAATAAACGGTCCAAGCGCTATTTTTAAAAGTTTTGAGGTTACCGTTTGGGGTTTGTTGGTCTGCTGATGCGCATTGGCTGCTTCTTGTACCATATTTTTGATATCCTGGTCAATACCAGGCCAATACACAAAACTCCGAGCAATGGTTTTTGTACACTCGGTTCCCGGATGACCTTCATGGAGTCACAGCCGAACAAGCGTATTGTCATGCTGTTGTCAGCACTTGCTTTTTGCGGCTCCAGCCGATTTAAGCGGCTAAAATCAGTCGTCATTTTAGCGCGTTAGTATCGTATTATTGGCATACGCGTAACTAGACAATTTTTTTGCAGGCGAAGTTCTTCCTCATATTTTGGGCAAGACATGTATTATTCATAACTCTTAAATGCATACCGCGCATTCTATATGATACAACCAACGGGTCAACCTTTGTGATAGGGAATCAATCATATTTGGCGAATAGTACCGTCCTTTGCCAAAATAACTCACAATTTGTTAATTTGTATAAAAATCTGGGAAATTATGTAGATTTTTTTTGTTAAAAAATACTCTGCGCATTTAAGGGTTAACTTTCTAACGGATACCATTTCTAAATACAATGTAAAAACGGCCGCATAGGCGAACGCAAATTGTTCGCACAATTTTTAACATTCGCATTCGAAAAAAATATTTTTTGAATATTCTCAAAAAATATATTTCAATTTTATCATTCGCATTCGCTACATCCCTAATTTAAAGCGACCTTTACGAGGTCAAAATACATGAACAGTATTAGTGAACATTTGTGTGGATGCATCACAACGACACGATGTCGTCGACACCTACAGTACATCGATACACAGTAGCGAAACAAATGCCATCACTGTTACGAAGTGAGACAAATATGCTCTTAACAAATAGTGAAAAGAGTAAATTCGGTTATTGAAATCAACTCTCTTTGTAGTTTCTCGTTGGAATTAAAGCTTTTACCGAAAGAGCAAAATCTGATAATTTTCTCTCAATAAATACGGTAAACATTTCTCTTTATTTCATAATTGTATAAACTTTTCTAGAATACACTCGTAATTTCTTTCATAACCGGCAAATTCAAATAAAAGCCGGTAAAACGTAGCGAACGGCATCATTGCATTTTAACAGTCGTCTAGAGAAGGCAGAGCTCCCTTGAGTTAATTTCAAAAATAAAATACATACTTTGTGCGTGTAAAAAGAAAAAAAAACATGTCAAGTCTACCACTTTTGTTGAGCCTTATTGATGAGTTTGGTCGCGAAGTTAGTCCTTCATATTATGGAAACGACTTTGGCCTAGGCATTTCACCCTACATGATCCATCGTCATCACCGGGAACCTGTTGCTGCCAACATGGTTGGCTATAATTTGCCCATGAGCATACTGGGCCGTGCTCGGCGTGGCGAAAAGAAAGAGGAACGACCGTCTACAGTTGGTAAAGATGGTTTTCAAGTTTGCATGGAAGTGGCCCAGTTCAAGCCTAACGAATTGAATGTAAAAGTGGTCGACAACTGCATTGTCGTTGAGGGTAAACACGAGGAACGTGAAGATCAGCATGGTTTTATAGAACGCCACTTCGTGCGGCGCTACGTTTTACCCAAAGGATATGATGCCGAAAAAGTGGCATCCACTCTTTCATCGGATGGCGTTCTTACTGTTAGTGTTCCCAAGCCACATATCGAAGAAAAGTCGAACGAGCGTATCATACAGATTCAACAGACCGGGCCAGCCCACTTAAATGTAAAACAGAATTCTCTGGAGAAAATCGGTGATGCGAACGGAACTAATGGCGCCAAAGAGGACAAGAAGTAATTCGCCATCTTCAATTGTTATAGATACGCTACTCCTTCATTTAATATTTTATAGATTGTCGACTGATTACTATTTTTAATTACATAACTTGCCTTTTTCGTATTATAAGGACAATCCCTCTGATCTCTGGTTTAAACATGTAATTTCAAATCCAATGATTTAATTTTAAATGTTTGTTATCCCAAAGAGATACGTACTGCTATTTATGTTTATGTTCTTTAAATTCTAAAATAAATCATGAAATTCAATAAACCTTACGTCGGATGCTGTGTCTTGACATTCACTTGTTTGGCGGGCAAATCGATGTATACACATTTTGATTCTCCAAGTGTTAATTTAAGAATAAAAGGGTTCTTTTTTTTTCATCGCTGGTGTTAACAACACCAATGAACTGAAAGGAAATGCCAATGGATCGTCATAGCCTGTTTGGCTATGTCCAAATCCAAAGAAATGAAAATATAGGCGGGAGAGTAGGGCTTTGTCAACATTTTTCGAATATCGAAAAGCACTTCATATACCATATAGGGAATACGAAAATATGTAGAAATGCGCTTCTACTATTTCCGAATCTGGACAAGTAAAATGTTAATTTTAAATAAGACTAAAAGTTCGCGATCTGTTTGCAAAAGTTCTGGGATATCGCAATATTATTATATTATGTATTAATATAATTAGGTAATACAAATATTAATTATATATATTGCCAAATTTCACAGGCTCAACGTCATTAATACAAAAACAGTTCAGTGTCACCAACTATCGAGACGCATCTATATTTTCCGAAACCACAATGTATAATTAAAATCAAGGCCCCAAGTACTATATCTGTTCTAGCACGGAGGGAGCATATGAAATTCAAGGAAAATGGCTAAAGCGAAAGCTATACAATATCTAAAATCAGAACTAGAAAAAAAGGAAAAGGAAGCCAGGCTAGTAAAAGGTACGCGGTACTTGTGAAGAAGATTTGGACACTGATGGTTTCAAACGCGGCTGATGTGATTCTTGCAATTAGTGGGTACACCTGAAATGCAGAGAAAGATAAATTGGATCATACAATGAAGTAGTTGATATGGATTTCATATGCAAAAGCATGTAATGACATTTTGGTGTACGTTCTTATTATTTTTAATATACATTTTTTATTTTATGCAATTGATCGGAAAAACAATGAAATATGTAATAGATGTATGGAAATATAAACAAGTGTCAATAAAATAAATACCAAATTTGAATTTATGTCAATATTTTTTCTTTAACAAAAATTGTCCTGTCGACTGTGGAATCATCACGTGCAGAATTTAGGAAATTGTATATCGACTACTGGTAAATACGATGTATTTTGGAAAATACATACATACATACATATGTACATATTTAGCTCTAAATATTAGTCACAGGTTTGTTTTCAGCTGAAAACGTTGAAATAAACTTTTGGATGAGAAACGCGTGAAAATTATAGAAATGAGACTTGCTAACCAAATAATCCATGAAATCGAAGCCGCGATAAATCGACAATCAAATACAGTAAGTAACCCAAAAAAATTATGAATAGTAGGTGTATCCCAACTAGGCTTGACAGACGGGCTGGATTTTTCAAATATTTTAAGTCAAGTCCAGTTATAAGCTACGGCATAGTTTTTCCAGCTAAATCGAATTTGCCAAATTCTAAACTGTTAGTTGAAATGACCTCTGATCAGACTAAGGTGAAGATACCTTGGCTGGTTTCCGATATAGGTCCATAGAGAGATAAGGTGAAATTAGTAAATTTTTAAAATTCCACTAAATTCGAAAATTATTATAAGATACAAAAATTATCACAGCAGCAGCTTCAGATTTACATCCTCTGCAGATGAGCAAAAATTACAGACAGAATTTTTCGTGAACTTGTTTTGTTTCAAATTATTTGTTCTTTCCTAGTAGATTGTTTGTGCATTGAGAATCTATTTGTTAGCTTTGCAGTTTTCCTAAAATCCAGCTAAATTTGTCCTGATTCCAGATCTGATTCAGATTGTATCTGGTAACCCTAAACCATAGTCCAAAGGACGAAGCTGTTTTTCCGACATTTAGCTAAGAATAAAAAAAAGTTTGCAGGGAAATTAAAGTGGAATTAGGTCTAATTGTAACTAGACACCCTAAACATAAATTCCTAAAGGCCAAGAGGTCTTCGGAATGTGAACAATATTGTCCGAAGCTTGCTTAAGTCAGCGTATTGCTGAAAATTAAAATTTTGGTAGGATGGATTTTAAAGGATAATATTAAGTGAAGATAAATAGTTTAATTTCGATCTGATGGTCTCTATATATGTTAAAGGAATTCAAATTATTCCGGCCAATCATGCCATTAACGAAACCATGGTGGTGGATCTCTTAGGTTATGGGACAGTCATACGTTTGTTCCCAGTAAAATGAATGCGGCAACATAAAAAAAAAAAAAAAAAAAAAAAATATCATACTATTTCAGTTATAGAGCTCTGAATTCGGACAAGCGCACGCCTTTTAATTGAAAAAAATCGTTTAATTGAAAATAAATATTAGTAACGATTGTTTTGCATGATTTTCCATGATCTGTTCTTCTCTAAAACGAAAATCCGCTTTATTGAAAGCTCGTTTATGTGAAACACATTTTTAATGTAAAGACTTATAAATATTAGTAACGATTGTTCTGGACGATTTTCCATGCTGTGTTCTTCTCTAAAACGAAAATTCGCTTTATTGAAAGCTCGTTTATGTGAAACACATTTTTAATGTAAAGACTTATAACTTAAGAAACTTATATGATACGAACACCTCTTAAGAGAAATATTATGAATGTAACGGCGACAAAAACGGGCAAAACAAATGATGTAAAAAAATTATCTTCAATCACTTTTAACACAACTCAACCAAATGAAATTTAGTAAAATAGTCATCCAAGTAAAATAGTACATACATGTATTTTAATAGTTGTGCCACACGTTTCTATCTTCGTTTGATAGAACAATTTCAACATTATATACTCAGTTTGTTTAAATGAAAGTGAAACAAATTTCGTGATTTTTGTAATTTCTGCTTAACCGAATTCGACTGTATTGTATTGTTTGATCGGACATCTCCTTCCAAAATGGTAGTCAAAAAAATAAATGTACATTCGACAAAAATTGCAATTTTAAATTTATACATAGAAATTTTTTTTCTGATTTTAGAAAAGTCTATGCATTAATTCTCACGAAATATAACATTATTTTCCAGTTTTTATGTAAATTCTAAGGAGTTTTGTAATATCGGTTGGATTTATTGTCGAGGCGCGTCCTGATAATTAATTAATTATTTATTGATGAAATTATTAATTTTATGCATTCGTGGTCTTCCACGATCCTGAAAATACATTTGAAACGTTAAAAAATCCACTTAACCGAGTTCGTACCTAGGTGGTTCGAATCAATGTTAGCAGTTCGGAACGTCCGACTCGCATGTAAGTCGTCAAAATGACGATAAATTGGCTAACATCAGCAGTCGCGCTCTACCGGTATTGTCATATTTAGTATTTCGGTATGTAAATATGTGTGTGTGTGTCTGCCTGTGTACGATTGTATGTTTTCATGTTTACATTTCACTATTTATAAAAGCTTGCGGTAGTAAGAGAATTGTTGGAAAAAGAGAGCGTGCGCTAAAATTCGCTCCCTTTTTCTCTTTAGTTGAATGGGTGCCGTTTGCCAGACTATTCTGGAAGTGACGGAAGAATGAGTACGCTTTGTTTCTTGTTTGCCTGCAGTTCGTTCGCACCACAGATTATTGTGTTGTGTTACTAACCTACCCCAATACACAGACAAGCCGAGAGACATCCAGACTAATCGTATTTTGCTCTACATGATGATGAGTCGTCAGTTTTATTTTAATCAATGAATTGTTCCACGACGGGTACGTGTTTATTTTTAAAAATAGAACACTTAATGCGTGGTTTTGTTTTGATTTTAATACACTCATACCTCTTTATACGGCCCCTCTTTTTACGGCATTTCGCTATAACGGCCTGTTTCAATTGTGGCACTCCCTCCCTTTACGGCGCACATTACCTCTTTATACGGCCAAAAAAAAAAATCTGATCCCGACGAAGATCGAAGTGCTAATGTTATACGAAATATAGAGAAGTCTATTTTTTGCTACACCCAACTACAAGAAGAAATGAAAAGAAACGCCAAACAACAGACATTGGACACATTTTTTGTAGCTGGTCCGTGAAAACATTTTCAGATATATATTACATAGTTATATGTACATTAGGGTGGAGTGAAATTCAAAAAAAAAAAGTTAACCTCGGAAAGAGATGTAGTCTGGGGTCCCAATGAGGGGAAAAATAAAGAAAAAAATTTAAAAAAATTTTTAGGGGTCGCGCCACTCCCTCGAAATTTGGAAATTATCGCTATTTTGGCGTTGATTTTAGAAAAATCCTAAAAAGTTTTATGTCAATAAATATTTGCAATAGCGTAAACAATGAAATAAGGGCATGAAAAAATTTAAAAAAAATTTTCTCATTGTTCAAAAATTTCAAAAAGTAAAATAAGTCAAATCGTCCCTTCTTCAGAAAATTGACTGAACAATGAAATCGCCACCAAAGCTACAAATATTAGTCGATTATCCTCATATTTGCCTCAAATACTTTTGTTTGGGCACTGAACAAGCTCAAACTTTTAAATTTCGAATAAGTTAAGTCGTTAATTTTTAGGATTTTTCTAAAATCAACGTCAAAATAGCGATAATTTCCAAATTTCGAGGGAGTGGCGCGACCCCTAAAAATTTTTTAAATTTTTTTTCTTTATTTTTCCCCTCATTAGGACCCCAGACTACATCTCTTTCCGAGGTTAACTTTTTGAAATTAAAAAAAAAAGCATGTTTTCACTCCACCCTAATGTACATACATGAATTGATGGATTTTTGTTTTTATTACTTTATTTAAATGTGTTATTTGGTTTTATTGTTTATTTATTTTTTAAGACCACGATGTAAGTGCCTTATATTTATTCACTGAATTGGAATTAAACTTATTTTTCAAAAAATTAGAACCGATCTCTTACTGTTACTATGGGTTTGTATGAAATGAATTACCTCCTTATACGGCATTTCGCTATACGGCCACTTTTTCCGGAACGTATCTAAGCCGTATAACGAGGTATGAGTGTATTCTATTTTTATAACAAAAATAATTTTGTTTATGTATTGTTGATCTATATTCTTCATACAGCGTCTACATACATATCGATCTTCTGTTTTAAGAAATTTTAAGAAAAAATAAAAATGTCGAAACTTCCTTCCCAAACTGGTTATGCTGCTATTAATTCTAAATAAATAAAAATGAATTGACGCATGCATGTTACTTAATATCTCGAGAACGCCTGGACCTATTTGGCTAATTTCTGTTATATTCGTAGTCTCCAGGGCAAGGTTTGTATGAAATAAAATTTGGACAAAACACATTGGATAAGCTCGACAAATCAAAAAATGTAATAGATAATTTTTTTTAGCTATTTTTGTATTGAATTTCATTTCTGAATGAACATTTTACATATTTTCATTTCTAAATGATGTGACAAGGGGAAACATTGAAAAATCGTAGTGGAAAACTCAGACAATTCCGAGGAAAATCGCATGCAAATTTTTCAAGCGCGATCCATTATGACTCCAGAACATAATTTCTAACGCCACTTGATCTATTATTACTTTCTGGACGAGATCCTTTCGTAGAGAATATTCATATTGTCGAAGCAGGGGGTTTTAACTCAACATTTAAGGTATCTTATTGCAATCCCTCATGCTAATACCTCACACATCACAAACACCTCGTACAAATACACACCAGGGATTCATAACGTTTCATCGGTACGATTTAATGTCTACATTCAAATATAGTGTTCGGGAATTTGTTATTAAATTTAAAAATTCAAGGACAAATTCAACATCGTGCTGGAACATTGCTGTCAGCAGTGAATGCTGATTACAAGTTTCTTGAGATTAGTTTGCTTGGACATTCTAATGATAAAATCAATCAGCGTTGTGTCATCAATCGAGCAGAGAAGATTATTGCGCAACCTATTCGACTGCGTGATATTGATAACCTTCAGAGTATCTTCAAAACCCATCATTCGTATGATGCATTACAATACCCGCAGCTATTTTGCAGAGAGGAGGATGGATATCAACGTCTAAATAAAATAATTAATCCATTGACCGGTACCGTCTTTCATTTCGATTCCTACGAAAAGTTCAGTATTTACGTAAAGGCCAAGAAACTAACAAAAAGGTCATTCATACGAATTTGTATGGACAATCACATATTGAAATGTCGCAACTGTGACATTGATAATGGATAAATTCCAGTTGACGCTTCAGTGGTGTCATTTCTATTCCACCTACTTTTTGATTACAAAAATACTAATGATTTCAACCGACCTGACGTTCCATGAACAAGATATGCTGTCAAAAATCAGATGAAGCACCTGATTACAAGGATTCCAATAATTTCAACCGACATGGCATTTCAGAATTTTATCACTATGTCTAGTGTTACAAACGAACTAAATATATGATATACACTCCTGCTATGGTGGAGGGACAAATACATCAAACCATAGAAATTTCACGAACGGAATGTTGCAATAATTTCAAGAACTTTCGGCCAATGAACTACAGAAAGTACGAGCGCTTATGTACATACTCTCACTAAATACTGCGCATTCGTTGTTGTTTGTTAGGCCTTCTCTTTTTTTTGCTACCCAATCATTTCACATTCTCTTATATCCATCACAGAAAATATATTTCTTAACAATAAGAGAGAGAGAGATGAAGAAATTGACTTAACAGCGATATAAGTATAAATAGGCCGATTTACATATAACTGCTATCAGTTAATAACGAAACAAAAAGTAAAAAGCAAACATCAAATCGTAATTCACAATGCGTTCTCTACCTATACTATGGCGCATGGCTGAAGACCTGCGACGTCTCGCAATGCCTTCATCTCCGTTCTTGGAATATCCGTGGGCCACTAGTTATCGGCTGTGCGCTCCTTGGAGTCAACTTAATCGTTACATGGATGACGATTTGGCGAAAATCTGCAAGGATGGCTATCAAGTCTCAATTAACGTTTCCGAATTTAAACCTGAAGAACTGTCTGTGAAGGTGGTGGACAACAATGTAATCGTCGAGGGCAAATCAAAACAACAACACGACGAAAACGGTGGCTATGTTTCACGTCACTTCCTGCGTCGACTGGTCTTGCCTCGCGGATATGAGACCGATAATGCCGTATCCACTCTATCATCAGATGGGGTTCTAACTGTTAGTGTTCCAAAGCCACAAATTGAAGAAAAGGCTCGTGAAATACCAATTCAACGGGCCGCCACAGCTTCGGCCATCAAGTCCGGAGAAGACGCGGACAGCTCTAAGATGGATAAAAACTAACTGGTGTGTCTATATCCAGCGCTATGTAAAAAAATTACCTTGGCTTTAAATTAGACTCATATATAGTCGTAGTTTATTATATACATTCATACAGATTAATCTAGTTCTACGAAAAATTAAATTATATAAATAAATTTAAAATTATGTGTATATTAAAATGACTTTGGAAGAGACTGCAGATTATTCTTAGGGTTAGGCTACCCTGAATGGCTGCGACACTCATTCCGACTCCATTTCGAAAATTATCCGTACAATGAAATATTCTTGCTGAGGATTTCAATGTCAATAATAATTCATGTCTTTCCCAGTTAAGCCGTACACCTTCGGAAAGACAATACCAGCATTTTCACTGGAAATTATGTTTCCTCAGCAATAATGCTAAATCGTCGAGAAAAGATTTCTTCTGGAAATAAACATTTCTATTCCCCCAAAGACTACTTCGATCAAATCTTCAATCAATTGTTGTTTTAATCAGTCAAGCAAATAAGCTGCCAGATCCAAAGAGGAAGCTATACGACAATTCATCATCTTCTATCCCAACTCTTGTTAATGATAACCAGATATTCACAGACCCGGTTGATAAAGATAACGTGTGGCCGAAATATTTGTAAACGATTGGTCTTTGCCTGAAGTCAGTCAACCACTGCCAGTGATAAAAAAAACCATATCTAGTTCGATGTTTCAGATATTTTTTTAAACATGTGCAGCTAAAAGTGTACAGGTCGCTCTGTACGAGTTGTTATAGAGGGGTCTCTCACATTTTGACCACAGAAGTGCCACACAGTTCTAGCCCTTCTCTATTTCGTATTTTCATTGACAACCAGTTGAGTCAGACTGTGAACCTAATCTACTCGTGTGCGGATGACAGCAAACTCTGTCAAGTCCTCGGGTTGTCAGCGAGAAAAGGCAGTCGATATCGGTTATGTTTACACCGCCTACATCTGGTCAAAAATGGAACCGTGTACAGAGGAGAGTGATAGACATGATAGGGGATAGTAGGATGTTCAAATCTATTGTCTCTCTTCAGCGTTGCTGGATAATGGATTGTGAATCCCTGTGCTATAGATATTTGAGGAACAGCATATCCGTCGTCTGATCCGTGATGTTAGTACTTTCAGTCGGAAAACGCGGTTGTCAAGGAACTCTCATCCGTTCGTTGTTAAATGGCAGGTTGATCGGATTAGGCACTACAGAGAAAATTCGTTTTTCAGACGAACCGTTCGTATGTGATGTGGGTAGAGTTGGGCTTCGGGAAATTCCCGACGGGAATTCTCGAGAAATTTTCCACATTGTCCCATCCCGAATCTCGAGAATTGAAATTTTTAACATTTCGGGAAATCCCGAACCTCGAGAATATCTCAAGATTTCTCGAGAAATCCATTTTCTTTCAAAAATTGTTTTGTTGACAAATATTAATAGAAAAAACAATTCTTTCTCTTTTGGACTAATTGCTTACGTTTGCAAGTAAGAGAATACACATAGGTTAGGAAGGGTGGTACATCCTAAGATGCACCTCCACTCGGAGACCCATAGGGTTCATTGTGAATCCCTTTCTGTGTAGGTGGGAAAATTATAGCTGGAAGTCGATATATACATATATATATATATATTAAGTAGAAAACTGGTGAGAGTAACTGGAGTACTGTTTTATGTTAGGTAAGCAGTCTGTTCAGTCTATCGGGTACCCGCATCCCCGTCCTTCATCCTTCTAATACCCCTTATATAACTAATTAGGTTTTCTACACTTGTCTTCGAGATGTCCCCTAGTTCATCAAAAAATCTATACCCTAGACATTTTTGTCTATGGCGTTGCAAACTTGGACAATGACAAATGATGTGTTCTATTGTCTCTAATTCGTCCTCATCTTCGCAAATCCTGCAGAAGTCTGGAGATCTGCTATCCCATCTGCTGGTCATAGCTCTAATTGAGCAGTGACCTGTGATGACTCCTTTTGCAATTCTTAGACTTCCTCTATCCAGTCCCATCAGAGAATACACACTTAATTCAATAGTGTCACAATTCAAAACTCAAAACTTTTTATTTTTCTACTCAAGAAAAAGCTGTAAATCTCTTCTTTAAGTTGACTTTTGTTCTGCGTGTGTTATACAAACATATCTCAGGGCTGCACTTTATTCGGGAAACCCATGAGGTTTTCCTATACTTGCTAAGTATGATCTGTTAACGGTTCTCCACAAAAAATCGTATTTTGAGTTGTCACGCTATTGAAGTAAGTAATACAAATAAATAAAAAGAATATTCTATGAAATTCATTGCTTTTACACTGATTTTAGATTTTTTAAGACTTTTTTGAATTTTCCCGATATTTCGAGAATTCTCGAGAATTGAAATTTTCGTTATTCGGGAAATCCCGTATCTCGAGAATTGAAATTTTCGTTATTTCGGGATATCTCGAGATTGGGATTTTTTCGAGAAATACCCAACTCTAGATGTGGGTGACCAATCCTATGTTTTGTGGAACAAAAACAGGGAGCAACATCTTAGCGTACTAGCATATCGTCACGGGTGGTCAAGACCCTCTGCACTTGTTCCAGCTTGATCAGCAGATGCAGCCCTTCATGGAGTATCGTGAGGGCTGTGGTTGTACCCAAATCTCGGAAAATTTAGTTTAGGGTTACACTTTTTTTTTACAATAAGCCGAACCAAGGGACATCGCCCAAACATCATATATCAGATGAGAGAATTTTCCATAGATGGCAGTAATGGAGTGAGTTACAACCGAACTAATGCGTCTGCAAACAGTCATAGCTTGCCTGCCCTCTATGTAGTATGTATTTGTTCACTTCTGGATAAAAAAAAGACTTTCGATTTACATGAGACTGCAGCCATGGCTCTTAAAAACTGAAATGCTTTGGCAAAACTCGAAATTAGAAATTTGATTAGATTATTCAGGAACCCAAAGTCGTTAATAATGCAAGGTCGGACATATTGATATCTAGAACAGGAAAGCCTATTAATTTTCACAAATATGAACTCCAGGATTAAATTCTTAAAGATTTAAATTTCGAATGGTTTCTATGTCGTATTTGACCAACACTAGGGGAATGTTCCCAATAAATACTTTGCTTTGTGTTAGCGATTGGAAACAGGGAGTAGTGTTTGTTGACATTTGTCTTGAATTTGAGAATGTCACAGTACGAATGTCTGCTGTCGGCCATTCAGCGATGAACGGATGAGAGTCCCTAGATAGCCATCTATCTTGACTTAATGTTCTAAGAGCAGGGACTAGATTACGAATAACAGATAATATTAAAATATCTATAAAATAGCGATACGCACCCGACGTCCCGGCGATGCAGAAGACATCTTTGAAGCCCCTGCCCATATATGGGAGTTATAATCCAGTTTTGGGTGGATTTGTATTTATTGCAGATGTGTATATATATTCTTGCCCAGAACAACAAGATTGTCTGATTGTGTGGATATCCACACCACTCATAGAGATTGACGACGATGCTGGAACGACAGTGGAACGTTTGTGTGACAACACACTGCACTGGGTCTTACGTGCATTGAAATCTAATCGGTTCATTTGAGTCCATACATATATAGTCGCCAAATCGTGATTGAGTGAGTCATTCATCGTTCGCCTTTTGTCCTCGACCTCCAGAGGACTTGGCCGATGATCACATAAATATGAACGACAGAGACTGCTGTCATCCGCAAAGGAGTAGATTAGTTTCGGTCTGGCTCAACAGGTTGTCAATGAAAATAAGGAATAGAAAAGTATAGAGAACAGATCCTTGTAGCACTCCTGCGTCCAACCTATACTCGCTGAATGAAACCCCATCTATAAGAACTCGTATAGAGGGATCTCTGAATCGAGAGAAGGTATTACCGACACCAAATGCAAAAAGTTTTAATATGACGGAAGCCGTACTGTCGATCAGTCAAAAGGCCGGTATACTCTATATACTTTACCAGCTGGGGGTTAACCATGCTCTCCATAACATTAGACAGTGCAGAACATGTTGAAATATTGGGTATACAAGTCGAAACTTTATAAATTTGAGGTCTTTCTTTCAAATTCACGACAGTACATACCTTTTCATTTTGTGTAAATGATTGAAAAAATGGTAAACTTAAAAAAAAAGTATGACAAATTGTTTTTTTTTTATTTTCCACTCCAGTATTTCTATTTATTTAGATAGAGATGTTATTATTTGATGTAAAAATTGGCAGAAATTCGC
Organism: Hydrotaea cyrtoneurina; assembly: GCA_958296145.1. Taxonomy (NCBI): domain Eukaryota; kingdom Metazoa; phylum Arthropoda; class Insecta; order Diptera; family Muscidae; genus Hydrotaea; species Hydrotaea cyrtoneurina. Next base: position 54,007,085 of record OY282515.1, on the reverse strand, counting down.
AATAAAACACGTCTAATATGTAATTACGATCTACAGTCATTATTCCAAATTAACGTAATAAACATTAGAGTGGAGTGAAAATATATATATTTTTTTAGTTTGAATATTTCACACTCGTAAAGGAATTTAGTTTAGGATCCTTAAAAAGGTATTTACAGTATTGATACAGTAAGGTCGCGCCACGGCCTTGATAATTGGACAAGTTCGCTATTTTGGGGTTGTAAATAGATTGCAAATAAAGAAATTGTATACAAAAAATTGGGGTTGATTTAAAAAAAAAAAACCTAAAAACAAGTGAGAAAGTTTTAGTCGGGTAAACATCACTCTCAGTAAAAACATACAAGTTCCATATTCCAAAGTATCTGGAAGTCAAAAGTGGGCGAGGTAACCACATTTGGATTTTACATCTGGCGAAATGTCAACCAGCAAATACCGAATTTTACAGAACAAAATTGATTTACCCGAGAACTGTATCTATTTTAAGATTAACAAAATACAGAGTTTGGGTAAAATTCTGTTGGGCGTATTTATATTTTACAATATTTCAAAAGTGGACGGAATGGTACATTGGTATTGAAGGTACCAGAAGGGACGTGGTTAGACTTTTTGTCTTCAAAACTTTATCCAGTTTTACTCAATACCGAATTTGGGCAAGATCACGATGATATTATTACACGATTTCGAAAGTGTACCCTAAGGGGTTTGGCTATATGAAAACACATTAGTAGTTTTGGGAAAAAATGAACTCACGTCAAATTTCAAAGCTATTGTTTAACTCTTTCGACAGTTGTCGTCACAAAGAGACGGACATTGATCAATTGTCAAGGCAAATAATAAAATGATAGACCAATATTTATGGCTTTGGTATCGAATGAAATGTTAAGTCGATTTCTGTGAAGATGGGACGATTTTATTTATTTTACTTTCTTTAATTTCTTGACCATAAAGCATTTGACCATAAAGCACTCTACCGGGCGTAAGATTCCCAAAAAAAAAATGCCACCCCTTCAGAATTACCTACTGATTACGAAAGTCGATATGAGAAGGGGGGGGGAATGCCCCCTTCGCAAAAGTACATTTGTTCCAACAAAAAATCATTTTATTTTAATATTTAAATTTTTTTAAAAGAAATATTTTTTTGGCAGTACAATTTAAGTTGTATTCATCCTTATGTATGTTTGAGTACCCTGATTTATATAAAGGGCAGCGTATCAAATTTAAGGATTCGCTTATTTTTTATCCTCATGCGATTTCCCGCTTGATTTGTTTAGGTCTTGGGGCCTTTTTTGTGTGTCCCTAGCTGACCCTGGAGTATATTCCTCATTCTCATATCGATTTTCGTGATTTTAAGGGGGTTGCATTGACACTTTTTTGAGGGCTTACGACCTGCAAAATGCATTTTTTCCAAACATTTTTCACCAAACTCTTGAAATTCTAAAACCAGTTACGTCATTTTGACGTAAATTTGAAAAGTACGCATGTTTGAAGGCATTTATTTCTTGAATCCCTGAAACCAAAGACCATACAGAGGGCAGACGTCGCAAGTCGTTTTCTGAAGCATTAGTTCGGCAACACACTCCAGATGTCACTAATTGGCATGGCAATATTTGAAAGGTTTTCAAAGCAAATAATGTTTTTTTAAAAACAAATACCTACTTTTCAAAAAAAAAAAAAATACTGTTTAAATAACCTCTTGGAAATATTCAGAAAACGACTTGCAATGTCTGACGTCTGTGTGGTCTTCGCTGAAACTATTCCAGAGCTTTCGGGTCAATAAATATTTGTATGGTCGAAAAATTGCAAAGTCCTTCTTCAAAAAATGTACTTAACATTGAAGTCGATACAAAAGCCTCAAATATTGGTCGATCATTCTCTTCATTGTCTCAAATACATTTATATGAATACTGAACATGCTCAAACATGGCCATTTTGAGTAAGTTTCCAAATTTTAAGGACGTCAACATTATTTTTAAAAAATCTTTTTTTTTATATGTATCCCAAACGAAATTTGTTTCCGAGTGTGATGTTTTTTTACATCGGACATCGATGGACAACACACTTTTAAATAACATTAAAAAAGATGTTGCCCGACCCATGGGATTAGATGAGCATATAACTTGCAATGCATATAGACCTACAGGGTTCTTCAACAAAGGGTGTTATTTTGGTATTCAAAGAAAAATGGCATTTTTTGAGATAAATGATCGGATGTTTATTTCATAATAAACATGGAATGTATGCCGTTAATCATGAAAAACAACATCAGCCAAATCGCTACCACGACCACGCTTACAGGGCCATATCCTTTTCATGAAATTTTCCATAACCAAATCGCAAAGTGGCTGCCGTATGTCCTCGATAGCCTCACGAATTCTATTCTTTCATGTGGCCCCAAAGGACGAAGTCGCAAGGCGTTAAATCACAAGATCTCGGTGACCAATTGTGATCACCTCTTCGAGAGATAACACGGTCCGGAAAGTTTTTAGTTTTGCAAACTGTGACTGCAAGATTTTCACCATTTTTGTAGTGAATTTTAATAATTTCAATGCGTTGTTGAAGTGTGTATTGTTCCATTTTCAGTGATACTTGTCAAATGTCAAAGAATAAAAGATTCAAAAGTGACAGCTACCGAAATACTGGGTGATTTAAAATAACATATCATGATAGAGAACCCTGTATTAAATTCGAAAGCGGTATTATGAAATAATTGTTATTATATGTATCTATTTTTTTATAGATATATTTGCAAAAGACATAGATATATTTTTTCGTAATCAAGTTCATGCAACAATTGCCATGAGAATACAATGTAAAACCAGTTTCAAATATGTTCCATTGTGCGGGACTTGAGTTTCTGTAAGAGGTCCATATTCACAATGAATCGGCCCTTTAGAATCATACATCAGTTTTAACAAAACCCATTCTTGATAGTCACTACATTCAGTAGTGTAGTCTGTTTATTTGTTTTCTAATTTTTTGTTTTGACGGAAAATTGAAAAAAAAATTGGTTGTTGTTGTTGGAAAACTACAACATAACAACATTCTGCCAGGCTTATTTACTAAAAATACAACAAACGCCTTTTGCAGTCCTCTATTTCGGGATTATCTTATAAAATGTTCCCTGGAGTATTTCTTCATTTTGAACTCTGGCGTCTTAACTGCCGAATAAATTTATTAAACACATTTGTGAAATTGCGCAATATTTTTATTTATTTATTATTTATGTATGAATGAATGGACGTACATTTGGACATACGAATTCATATTTAGCTTAAATGTATATTGAGATTTTGATCAATTCTCAAATATAAATTTGTGACCTTGAATTATTTGCTTTATTTCAGCTACAAATTAAACTACACACACACACTCACGAATTGTTGTTTTCTATTTTGATTTCATTGCTATCGCATCGTCCACTTGCACTTTTATTTATTTACCTAATTTGCATTCAGTCGAAAATGCCATTAAATATGTAATTCTGCGGGACGATGATGTCTTGGATGGGTCATTTCCAAGGTAGTGAATATTTGCCAGTTTCATGGACCTTCACCAGACGTTCGCTGGGTTTATAAAACTTTGTGGGTGGTGGCGGTGGTGCTTTGATGCTGAGTATACCATCAGAGGACAGATCGGAGATAACTTCGTTGGCATTGAAGCCTCGCGGCAGGAGATATTTACGAAGGAAGTGACGTTCCACGAGGCCATTTCCATCGTTGCGTCGGGCATGTTTGCCTTCCACGATCACATAGTCGTCATTGGTTTTCACCATAATCTCGTGGGGCTTGAATTGACGCACATCGATCTCCACCTGGAAGCCTTTGTCGTCGATGTGCACCCGTTCCCCGTTGTAATAATTGTCCCAGCGCATGGGATATGCCCAGTCGAGAAGTTGCGATTGAATCGATTGGTTACGTACGCGACGTGTAACTAACTCGTCCATCGGTCTCAGCAATGAATTGGAGGGCCACAGCAAACGCGGATCATCCCAAAGGTAGGGATACAAATGAAAATCGTACGGCGGATAATAGCGCGGACGATCGAATTCACGCGCAAGATCATGAAATGTCGTTGGCACAAGTGACATTTGTACAGTTGTATGTCAAGCAATAATTCTCTATTTCTTAGCAGCTGTTCTGCGATTCGTGTGTGTTGACTTAAAGGTTTGGCAACCGAATGAAATGCATTTCCTCGATATACTTGCAGAAGGTGAACATCTTCTTGCAGATAAGTTGTCGACACGAGCAATTTTCCCATTCTGTCTCTCATCCCATGAATGATTAATGCGGTCGATTCCCGATGCTACCCACATCTTGGTCGCTGTGTCCGTGGCAAAGTAGAAATTATGAAAAGCATTACTGGCACTCCCAGTGATTTCCAACTACTAGTCGTGAACACATTTACAATGTGCATTTCTTTCAGTGTATGCTTTGACGCAGATTTCGCTTAGACATACGAATGTATGAGTTCATATAATAAATGAGTCATTTTGTTTTGATTTTTTTATTTCTACAATAAAGGTGCATTTATTTATAACAAGAAGGGGATGCTTTTTGTACTATGTGCACATTAGGGTGGATATATACAAAAAAAAAAAAAAAATACTGCATTTTTGATTTTCAGAGTGGTGAAAGTATTCAATCGAAAGTGACATCTGTAGAGGTGCCGGGGGACATATGGGAAGACGGCGACCATAAGATATTTGATGTTCGTACCAGGATACGCACTTGGTGCAATAAATTAGATCGTAGTTAAACCACGATTATGTAAAACTCAGTTTCCAATAAAACTGAGTTTAATCTTGAAATACGTCAAAATAATCCACATTTTCGATGTGACAACACTAACACGTTTATCAGAAAACAAATGTTTCCGGTGAATAATTAAAATGATATTAAACTTTTGTGGTGGATTTTGGTCACACAAGACTTTAAAAAAAAATATGACAATTAAATTTTATTTGTGGAATTTGGTGATCCAAAATATCTTTGATTCTTTTCTGTCTTTCGTTAAGTGCTGTCACAACCATATGGCCCAATAATGGACGAATAAACTGCGTTTAAACTTTGACTGAAGAAATTAATTTGAAGTTTAACTTCAGTTTAAACAAAAAAAGAAGATCAACCTTGACTCATTTATTGGGGCTTTTGGTTGTCATCTGTGAAAATGAAATTAAAAAAATACTGAATGAACATTTATTTATTTTAAAAAATTGAATTTAAAAACATAACAAGAGTACATACGTAAAACCAAATACAGACTGCCACTAAACGTTAATTGTTAAATTATTTGATTAAATTTTGTTGTTGTTGTACAGTATTTTTTGCTATAGTTAACATATAGGAATTTTCTGAATAAATGTATTTTTTCCTGAAAACTGGAGAAGATTAAAAACTGAAAAATTCAGGCGGATTCAGGACAACAGGCAACCCTACACTACATTTCCAGAGAACATTTAAAGAGAAATATACAAAATTAATTAACAGATGTCAAACGACAACGATCGCATATTTTCTAAGCGACAAACAGTTTATTAGTGGTTTCGATATCAGCAGTTTGTCGCTAAGAAAACATACGAACGTTGTCGTTCGACATCGTGACTTTGGCTCTTAGACTGTAAATTAAAGAGATCAAAGCTGTACTCGGCTAAGCCTAGTGGTCCAGCTTCCGGTCAGACCCCAATAACCAAAATGCTGACAAGCTATCAAATTCCTCATTGGTTTTGTTCCACACAACATGGGACTGGTAACCCATATTAGAATGGAAGACAGGCGAGTTTCCGACCACATAGATCATGTTTGAATTGCTTCAATTTACCACTTGATTTAGGACTTATTGACTTCGTAAGAGCATTCGACACCAAAAAAACACGACGCAAGAAAGTTGATCAATCGTATTAACCTTTTCCGTGGATTTGTCGAATATATTCGACACTTCATATGATTTTTAGCACGTCAAAAAAATGTTTTTGCCACGGAAAGGGTTAAAGCCGTTTATGGTAATACCTCATAGAGAATACCCACTAATTTTCTATATCTTTTTGGACGTAATAATAAGCAACGCAATGAGAATTTCGTGCGGGAGTGGAAGGAACCCCGCACTACCTTAATTACGCGAATGGCCGTAAGCTGTGCCATTGTTGTCATATATTAGAGAAATTCTTGCCATTTTCCCTTTTTCCTAAAGATAAAATCGATTAATCAACATATTGCGTACGATATTGTAGTGTTAGATTGGAATGTGTTACGAATTAGAAATGAGCAATTTTGGGACAATCGATCAACCCTAGTGTATAGAAGAGTACACATGTATGATTAGGGATTTGTGATAGGAAATCCCTCTCGGATTATGAGGGTTTGTCGATTATTGTCAATTAGAAACAGATGTTAAAATCTTTAGAATAGAAATCTAAATCTAATCCTTAAAAAGTAGTATCTTTCCAAGTATTGAGGAATCTCGAAGCATGGTCCCATAGGTTAAGCTTAGGTTAATTTGGCTAACAGTCCAAAGCATATCTCATTTAGGTCCATCCTGTTGTAATTCCGTGAATTCGTCGCTTAAAATATATTCTAGTTTTCTTAGTTCCGGTCGTCTTTTATCAGCCAACCCGTCGCCGAAATGTAGGAGTGAATTCTACCCACATTAACTTTAGAGAGACAGGTTTTGTCTACGGCATATAAATTATGGACCAGACATCTGCCATCACAGCGTAAAAATGACCTAGAGACATTTTCTGGGTTTATTTTTTGAAATAATGTGGCGGATGTCCTCGAAAAATATAAGACTGTCGTCACCGTCGACCAACAAAATAACTAAAAAAGAAATGTGATTGTACACAGTATGAGCAGTGTTGCCAGAAAAGTTTGCCTCTAAATCGTCATTTGGCGAAGAAAAATCTTCAAAATCATCAATACAACTTCTTTAAATCTTCAAATTTAAAAACACTAATTTCTTTGTAGAATTTAAATTTTAAAAGATATATATTTAACACTTACAGTGATAACAAATATACGTACATATGATTTAGGAACACACACTTATTTAAAAACATAACTTAACATAAAATAACGAAAAGACTACATTTGTTAAAAGAATTTGTTCTTTTGTTGCTGCTGGACAAATAATTGTAAACATTTCTTGCCAGTGTTTCAACAGTTGATGGTAATTTTAGGCATGCATAAGACGAACATAAAGCCAATGAATGACGAATACACTTTATTATGAATAAGTTAGGGACATCCTTTTTTAGAAGCTGCGCTACGGAACAATTTTTCCCAGTCATCACTGAAACTCCATCAGCAGCAAATCCAATTAGATTATTTGTAAAGTTAATTCCATTTTCCTTAAAATGGTTTACAATAATATTGTACGAACTTTTTGAACCGTTAGTAATCCGAAAAACAAATCTTTTATTTCATCGATTTTATATTTGCAATATCTCTACATTCATCAAAGGAAAACGAGAAAGGGTTATTGTTGACGCAAACTGAGGAATTGCAACAACATTTTTGACAATAGCGTTTGCTTTTGTCCGTCCCAATGATATATTAGACGCTACTTCTGAGTCCATGAATATATTTTGGCATACCCTAGTGAAATGGTCGGCAAAGGCAGATTATGTTCAACTTTAAAAAGAGCCAGCTTAATCTCTGCTTTTTTAATCGAAAAATGTTGCAAACTCTGAGCGCAGTGTATTAGTGCCCATACATAAAATGGGCATAATAAAGCGTCGAAACTCCCATACTTAAAAATCGTCATTCTCGAATTTTGATCCAGAAAATCGTCACAATGGCGAAAAAACGTAATTTCTGGCAACACTGAGTATGAGATTCCAGAACAGTCCTTAAATCATACAAGAAATTGATGATGCGCTCCGAAATTTAAACATTTATTCTGATCATTCCTTATTGACCAAGTACTTGGAACATGATCCTTCCAGGGCAATCTCGGTCATTGAACACCATTCTGGCTGAAGCGGTTGGATTTATGAGATCGACATGGTATTTTGATACGCTTGACTATATTCATGTCGGGATATAGCTCATACCGATCACGGTTCGTTCGACACCAATACTCCAACACAGATCAGACCAAAGATTGTGCGAAATACCCAATTCCTTATCATCCGGTTAAAAAAACACCTAGTTGTTTCTAGTTGTGTCGAGATGAAAATGGGGAGAGATGTGGGAAGTGGTTCAAACCTATTGCAGAAGACTATCATCTATCAATCATAGATGACAAAATATTAGTGTCATTGGTGTATTTTAATTACAAATTTTGTATTTTGGGTTTATTGCAGACAACGTGCGCCATTTTCAGTCTTTGATCGTGAGTAATTCTGCATAATTCTACAGGCGTATTATTTGTATACGGTTCCTATACATTGGGATGTCGTATGCGAAATTGGCATACCTATTATATGTACAGATGGATAAATGCATACAATCGCACGAACTACTTAATCCATATTTGTATTGCAGTTTAGACTCTAAATTACAATATAAAACTTGTTATAATGTCATTTCTACTTCACCAACCTGTATATTGGTTTAATATGTTTAACGTATGTTGTGCATCCATTAGTCACTTAGTTCGGAAGGTAATAGTCGATCGGCGGAGAAAGGCGTGAGAACAATTTGTTTCAAACATACTTAGGGTCTTACTGATTGATTCGACCGGCTATGTTTTTTACATTTCGTTTGGCATTGACAGTGGTCGGAACTGATGTAACTTGGCCTTCAGCCAGTGTTTGTCCGATCGATAACACCATTTATTCCCAATGAAACTGAGCGGACAAAAATAAAACACAAAAAGTGAAATGTATTTATTTTCACATACAATAATTTATGTAATTAAGAGTTTTTATTATTTGTATCATCGTCATCATCATCGCCATCATTGACAGGATGATCATGGTCATTCGGAATGTATTTATGTATCATATTCGTAATGCATCAATCAAATCGATTGATTCGATTCGATTCCTCTTCATTAATTGTTTACGTCATACTAGTGTATTTATTTCTTTTTCTTTCGTTAATTTCGTCGTATTTTATTTAGTATTTCTTTTTCTTTCTCATTTTACTGTAAATACTTAAAATTAAATATTTATTTCAAATAAAAGCTGGAGTCTGTCTACTTTTCCAAAAGTTTCCCCAAAGAATCATCCGTTCGTTCCCATCTGTCTGTTATCTGTATTGGCTGTGGGATAAGAACATTCATTTATAGTTAGTCGTAGTTTTACTTAAACGTAACCTCCTGTATTTCATAAAAAAAAAATAACTTAAAAAATTATCCATAATTGATTTATAAAAATATATAGTAAGTATAGGAAAATTAGGAAAATTGGCTGTAGACTACTATTGCGCCTGAGCCAAAAAAGCTGATGCTGCTCCGATTTCTGTTTCTGTTTCCGGTTCTGTTCTGCTACTGCCGTAGATGCTCTTACTGTTACTGATGCTGCTGCTATTTCTGTTTCGTAATGTCATGTCTGAGTCGGTTTGCAGGCAGTTACTTCGCCGTCGCCACACTACTGACAGTCGGTAGTCTGGTCGTAATTTTAAGTACTCGTAGTATTTGTATCGTGTGTTTAGGTGTGTGTGTGTGTATGTATGCGTGTGTATGTATAGTTGGTTGAGAAAAATAAAATAACAGCAAAGTTTTACTACTGGAAAATAATCTCTCATTTGTCAGCCGGTAACATTTGAATTTCATGTGTGTATGTGTTGGGACTCTCGCTCAAATTTAGTGGCGAGTGAAGGAGTTTAGTTGGCCACCTCTTCCGTGGCCACTAGTGCGGCTGAGTTGCTATTGCCGTTGCCCAAGTGAGTTTTGGCAAAGAGAGAACATTCAACGGTGTCAACAGCAGAGGGGGGAGAGTCAGATTCATCCATGGGTTCAGAGAGGAGAGCTTTTTTTTCTTCAGCTGCCGTGATGTCGGTGGCGTCAGCTGTTGTTACTGCTGCCTTGAGTAGGGCAACGTCATCGATGTCACTGTTGGCTGCTTCTGTGGGGGGCAAGACAGCTGTTGTGTCTGTATCCACGGCTTCGTCGCTGGCAGATTCAGCGTCTGTGTTGGTTGTGGTATTTTTGCCGGTAGCAGCGGAATTAGTCGCATCAGCTGGAAGTTCACCGGTCGGGGGTGTTGCCTTTGCGGTATTGTCTTTGTCGTCTTTTTTAATGTTTTTTGTGGCAGCAGTAGTAGTAGTAGATGTGGAATTAGTGTTGTTAGTTTCGGCGACATTGGCTTTGGCTTTGCCATCGGCCTTATCTTCAGCTTTGGGTTCCTCTTTAGCAGCAGCTTTAGCAGCATTATCATTATCAACATTGTTGTCTGCCACATCGTCCACATCCATTTTAGAAATCTCGGATTTAGAGGGTTTCGCGTCAGCTTCACTTATGACTTCAGCAGGAACATCGTCATTTTTTGCAGAAGTTGTGCAGGATTCGCCACCTGCCGTCTCATTTGCTTCGGCACTTTCAGTCGAATTATTAGTATCTCCATTGGTTTCGGGCAGTTTTTCCTCCTCAACAGTCTTGTCAGTCTCATCGATTTCCATGCCCTCTTTCTTTTCCAGCTGTTTATCAGCTTGGTCTTCCACAGCAGCTGCTGCTGCAGCAGAATTAGTCTCTATATCTATACCACCACCACCACCTTCTAGTTGTTGCTGTTCTTGTTTTTGCTTTGGTGGCTGTTTCTCATTTTCAGCTGTTTGCTCATCGGCCTTTTCAGTGTCGCCGTCGTTTAGTGCTGGGGCTGCTGATGCAGATTGGGGTGTTGGTGTTGGAACTGGTGCTGTTAGTGTTGGTGTCTGTGCTTCTGTGGACTCTGGTTGTTCCTGTGGTAAATCGAGTTTTTGTCTCTTTTCTGGCAACTGGCACTCAGTACGAGTCGCTGGAGATGATAGTTTTTTTGTTATTTGCTCTTTCAACTGTGCTTCCTTTGCAGACACCACTGGCACCACTTGGGTTGGTCCAGGTGTCGGCTGAATTTCCACAATGCGTTCGTTCTGCTCGTCAGTTTTCGCGCTAGGCGGTGGTGGTGGCGGAGCCTTCACTGTTAAAATGCCATCCGAAGACAAAGTCGATAGCACATCCTTGGGATCGTATCCCTTGGGCAGCATGTACTTGCGTACAAAATGCCTCGAAATAACGCCATGACCATCCTCCTTGTCATCATGTCGGCCCTCGACAACAATGCAATTATCGATTGTTTTCACCGACAGCTCACTCGGGGCAAACTGCTTCACATTCATGCTGACCTGAAAGCCATTCTTGTTAACAACCGAATATGAGGCCGTCTTACCCGGTGTGCCTGCAGGCACAGCTTCTTTCTCGGGACTGGTCACACCACCATCGTCTCCGACACTTTTGCCACAGCAGGCACTTTTGATTCGATTGTACGGATGGTGACGTTTTGAAGGCATCCAAAACGATGAAAACGACGAGGTCCGACTACGTCTGGGACTCTGCTGCTGATGCGACGATGGTTGTTGTGATGGCTGCTGATGCTGCTGCTGCTGTTGTTGTTGCTCGGTACCTGTATAGAGACCAAAACCGAAATCATTTATATCGATCCCATTGGCCAAGCAGCGACTGAACTCATGTAATTCATCGGCCAAATCCAATATGAACGGTATCAGCGACATTTTTCAGTAGGATTCTTATTAGACTATCTGTTTTTTTTTTTGCTTAATTTTTCACCGTTTATTGCAAGTAAAGGAAGCCTTCCCTAGACTTTTTCAATGACAGCCGTCTGTCGGTCGGTCTGTCTGTATGTGAGGAATATTTGCACACAATGAACACTACACCTCCACTGTGACTTTGATGAACACACTGTCACTGGCACTGTCGGTGTGATGATGTACACAAAAATGCTATTCTTCCGTCTGGGGTCTGAAACCGTTTGAATGCAATCGCCGAGTGATACGGCGTCGTCGTTGTCGTCGCCAGAAACACACAACACGCCCGTTCAATTTTCTTAACTGGTTTCTGTTTTAGCAGCTCCAATGACATAGCCGTCGTGCCATGCCTTGGCTGAATATCTGCCGTCGTCGCTTTCAAACCAGTTGGCTTTTTGCAGTGCTGAATGGAAATTTATTTGCATGGAATGCCATGTTTTTCATTTCTTCTTCATTTGTCGTTCTTTACACCGGTATCTCTGTTCTTTCGCTTTTTCGTTTATCCCTTCAGCATTTGTCTGCATGGAATAACAATACATACGTACATATGAACATGTATATGCATGCATGTAATACATATTTACATGTAAATACTAGCCACTATGTATGTATGTATTCGCCATTTATTTTATCTTCGTTTGGAATGATTTTGCATACACCAGTTTTATAACGAAACTGTTCCGTAACTACGTGCATTACAAATATCCAGGAGACCCTGTTCTAGCCACTCGCCGGTCAGGTCACTACCAGCCTGCAAATGTGTTAACAGAGGAAATGCAAAGCAATTCTGTACTCAGCTTTCGTGTACGCGAAAAATCAATGACACGATAGTTACATCCCTCTCAAATGCATCCACGCATTTGTTACTCCGTATTGCCAAATATTATTTTCCAATTTTCCAATAATGTGACGAACAAATTAATACCTCCATACATAGAACAAAAGCTGCATTAAATAACTGTTTTTTTTTTCAATCCGAAATTCCGGCTATTTTTCGCAACAACAAAACTGACCTTATACTTTTCGCTACGCATTGAACAGATTGCGTGAATAGAATTATGTGTCATTGTTTGATACTCTTTGTTGATTGTGAAACGACGTGTTCAGACCACCGTTGAATCGTAAATGAGGAATATATTCAGACTTTCAAATCCGGACAGAAGCTTCCCGACAACTCCAACGATCCAGTTGATTGATGATCCTGAATGATGATTCGTCAACTCGATTGAGTCAAATGAAGTGGTGATGAGAAAAATAAATTTTTTGAGTTTATTTCCAATCACATTGTGGGTACGCTATTTTGACGTTCACAAAAACGGCACGTTGCAATTTTGGTTAACTAAACAATTTAATTGAGAATTTTGTGATTCAACAGTGTAATCAATAGAAATATTCCGTTTGTAGAAAAGAACCAAATTTGTCCTTGTTAAATGGATATTTCAATTAGTTTTTGATACTACGCCCACTCTGTACCTGCTCTACGGCTCCGTGGGATCGTTGCCTAGTAGACCACCACTTGACTCTTCCAACAAATTTTTTACAGTCCATTTATATGTTAAAGAATAGCATCCGAACTGAACCTTTATGTTCTGATGTCACCCACACTACACAGTACTTCTGTAGCAGTTTCGGAATTCACACCAAATCCAAACACAGATTGTTTTTTTTGGTTTTCATTTCAATAGGTCTAGTCGAGTTTATTTATTTATTTATTATTAATTACAATACAAAGTTAATTTATATTCTAATTTTTGGGTCCAAGGGTAAACCGGGTGACACAGACCATATGTTTAGATTTTTGCAGCGACAGACCAAAGCCTCTGGTGTTGCCTCTTAAAATATATATTTCTAATACTACACACACACTTTCATATACAAAACATTTGTTTCGTGTTGTTTTTTGGTACAAAGTAGCGAGTTAGACGCGAAAAACTTCTTCAAGAACAGGGTCTCGTTCTGAAGTTCATTATTCTCCCATGGAAAGTAAGAGCTTCAGGTCATTTGTAATACGTTTAAGGAACAATTCTTCATCTTCTAGCCGCACACTCGTTAACTATGACCAGATATTCACTGACTTGGTTGACACAAGCTAATCTTCTGGCTGAAATAATTGCAGATCTCAACGTTAATAAAACTCCGGGTCCGGATGGTATTTCAGCACATGTCCTACGTAAGTTGTCTTCCACTCTAGCTCGTCCATTGTCTAATTGTTTCAGCATGTCGTGCCGTGCTGGTATTCACCCTTCACGATGGAAAGTTTCGAATGTTCGGCCGATTCCCAGGAAAGGTGAGGCTACAAATTCTTCAAATGATCGCCCAATTGAAAAATGTTCTGCGCTCCCGAAGGTTGTGGAGAGCATGGTTAAACACCATCTGGTAAGTATCTAGAGTCTAACGGTCTGCTGAATGATCGACAGCATGGCTTCGGAGACCTGATGGCGTTCCTTTCGGAACGATGGAGTCGAGCCATTCACCGCCTTGTTGAAAGCAAGGTCTTAGCTGTGGATATTTCCTAGGCGTGCAAAACTACTCTCGAGTTTTCTCAGGGATCGCTCTATACGAGTTATTACAGACGAGGTCTCATCTAACGGACATAGGTTGACCGCAAGAGTGCCACAAGGATCTGTTCTCGCTCTCTCTCCTTCTCGATTTCTTACTTTTATTAGCTGTAAACCTAATCTACAGCAAACCTCTGTCATTCATACTCATTTGTTCATCGGACAAGTCCTCTGGAGGTCGAGGACAAAATGCAAATGATGAATGACTCACTCTATCACGGCTTGGAGACAATATATGAGTGGACTCAATTGAACAGAGTAGATTTCAATGCACGTCCGACCCCCTGATGATTGTTGTCACCAAAACGTTCAATTGAGCCAGCATTGTTATGGGTGGTGTGGGTATCGACAAATCAAACACTACTTATCTTCTGGGCATGAAGATACTTTCGAAAGATTTATTCAAGTGGTCAGGCTTTATAAAGCGGTGCAATAAATACTTCACCGCATTAGATCTCGTAAATACTTGCACTACATCCGGCCTAAAATCGAATATAACTAATATATATAGGCAGAGGTTCAACTCTATATCAATTCAGCATCGCCGGAATGTGGGTTGCGTCTCGCCACATCTGTCGTGTGTTAGTCGAAAAAAATTACCGAGTTTTTCTCACAATAGATTTTGCTGCTATTTATTGAATGATTTCATGGAGAGAGTAACACTTGAAGAAATCAGTATGTAAGTTGCATGTTGAAAGATTAATTGGAGTGAAAATGTGTATACTTTATTACTCCATACATCACGTATGCTTATACACACATACATATGTATGCATGTATGTCTGGGATAAAAATAAAATTGATGTAAATATTGAAGCGCTTCTTTAATCCCTTTCTCTAAATTCGAAGTAGTTTTAAACACCTTTGACAATTATTCTGAGACAAATATTGTTTAGTTATGTCGACAAATATTCATTAAATTACCTACCTACATGTCGACTTTTTGCTTTTTTTTTGCTAGGAATACATCTTTCTATGCGCTTACGAACAATGTGGATGGAAATTATGCTCAGATACTCTTTCCTATTCCAACCCAAGTTCAACACATTTTCAGATTGGAATGTTTTCAACTCGTTTGGAGAAAGAAGCAACAAAATTGTTACATGAAAATAAAAACAGCGACAATTCGGACGAAGAGAAATAATGATACCGGCAAAATGAAGACCAGTTTGGAATAAAGACCAACGACTGGAATTCGCAAACACATTTACGACTCCTTATTTCCGACATTCGCACATACGTGTATATACGTATGTATGTATGGGAAAATATGTATGTATGAATATCTGTGATTATCCATCCGCGAGTTTGTGTGGATACCACCTCCCATACATATGTATGTGTGTGTATATTAGACTGGGTCGTGGTTAGTAGGACAAAAAATATATTTTTTTTATTTAGGTCGTCAATGGATAGAGACCGACTAAGAGAATGCAATTAGTGTCCAAGACTTTTAGAGAAAGTTTGGGTTAAAAGATTATTAACATTAAATATGAAAATAAAATCCTTTCGTTTTTCCATTCGGCAGTTGTCATTGGCGGACCTGCTTTTTATATGCGGCATTACTCCTGAAAATTTCTTAAATAATTACTGAATTACATTTACAACTGTTTCGTGGTTTAAGGGGATTTTTTTGTTCGATTAGGGGATTTTTTTGTTCGAAGAATTTTGCGAAAAATTTTTGGCGAAAACTTGATACTTCGATAGGTGTAATTCTCTTTCACATCGGCAGGGTGAAAAGTCGTTTTTTTGTGAAAAATGGGAAATTTCCCAAAACCCCCCCATAAAACGGTAAAGAAAACGGGTTTAAAGTCTATAACATTATCAAAAGACTTGTATTATCGAATTGGATTTAAAAAGAAGAGGCGAGACCTTTCGAAGCATATATAGTTTACTTAAGAAACCTTTAGAATTGTATATGTAGTTGTTTTTACAGAATATTCTATGAGAGAGTTCTCAACTGACTGAGTTATTGAAAAATTACTAAGAATATTGCTGGCTACTTCAAAGACAAACTGATAAGCTGTATTGACAAACAAAAACAAACGACCAAGCAAGCATTTCTGTGTTAAATGACCAAAACTTATTTTAATCAAAAGTTTAATTACTGTTAGTATAACTGTTTTTTTTTTAATTAATTCACATGTCCGATTAACTCACAAAATAATATGTAAAAATATCGAATATTGAAAAAATTTAAGAAAACAGTATGGCTTCCCAAATGGCACCTTTAGTTAGGTAGAGTCATGCAAGCAGCTGATTAAAATTTTTTCATTTTGACAAAATGTTGATTATCGAACTTGTTTACATTTGGATTGTTGGTTTAGTTTTTTTTTCAAATATCGAATACATTTTCGTATTAAACATTCAAATCAAAGAATACAAATACAAAAAGCCAAACGAAGAATTTTTGGGGCTCTTAAAACTATTAAAAATAAGGTTATAGTTCGCTAAAAATTGTGCCGTGTGTTGTAACTGTATGCTGTTTGTCATTCAGATATCAGAATTTGACAATCAAAATACCCAGAGTTGTATCTGAATTTTTGTTGTTGAGCAATTGCCATTACCTTCTGTTATTGTGCAATGGGCTTCCCAATAGTCTCAATCTTTCAAATATAAAAATTTAAATGATTTTCTATGTAAAATTAAGTAAGTGATCAAGTAAAAGTTCTATAACATGCTGAAATTTTAAACACATTCGATAAATTTTCTGAAAAAATTTTAGGACAAAAAATGAAATGGGTAAGGATTATGTCGAACAAGGACATACATTTTTTTTAATATTATTGAAAACAGGACGTGAATGGAAACTATCGCAAAGTAAACTTAAATTATTGTTGGACGGTTGTGACCACATTAGTGCCGAGCCATTCTACCACGTATGCGCTTGAAACCAAAATACATACAACAACGAACGTGCACAAGTCGTAGTTAATTCAAAAAAAAAATCCAGACATCCAAACAGCTGATAGGAGCACAGGAGAGAAGACAGCAGAGGCAGTAGCAGTGCTCGCCGCAAAGCATGTACTAAAAACCGGTCATTGTACCGGCAAAATGTAAAATGCGAGTGCAGAAAACGAAAAACAAAAGTAAAAACAAACAACAACAACTGATTGTCGGGTTTGTTCGTTATTGTGTACTGGGTTGTCAGATTTGGCGAATTCTGGCCAAAAGTGGCGAGTTTTCGACGCATTTTAGAGAATAAAATTTAGACTTTGATTTATTACTATTTTGGCGAATTTTATAAAAATTGTCAGGCAATTTATGGTAGAAGCTTTCGATTAGGTTTATATCAATGCACACAACGTTCAAGATATGTTGAAAAAACGACGTCTATAAATAAATATATAAATATATTCAAAATTGCTCCTTGGGAACTGTAAAATATATGTGCTGTTATTAAACCAAATAAAATCTACCATTATTCCTAAAAATAGTTGTTTTGTAGTAAATAGAAAAAAAAATTTTTTTTTGGTGATTTTCAGTAGCGTTTTTGGCGACAGTCAGAACAAATCTGACCACCCTGATTGTGTAGTGTATTTAAAGATAAAGTGCTCTTTGCCATAAAAAGTCTGCAACCCATATATACCGACATACATATGTACATACGAATGCATTCACAAAACAGCGGCGGCGGTGTTCGTACGTTTTTTTTTTGGAGGCTAAGCCTCCCAGACAGGCCTATTTACGCCAGTGCCCTGAGTGACAATATCGCACACAACAAACCAAGGTTCCTATCGAGGTAAGACAATTTGTCAGCATCCATTTTCCACCTCCAAAATTTCGATGACTAAGAGTAAGAGAGCAATAACTAGGTTAAAATAGGTTGCAACGAAGTATCGGTCATGGACGAATGACCGTCTCATGTCATGGGCATACACCTAGGCCAGTAATTCAGCCCGTTGTGCGCTTCTGATTTCTTCTTCAGATTCCCTGCCCTTTTTTTACGTTAGGAATTCGGTCGCTTCAATAAAGTTTCTTAAATTCCGTATGTCCATTTCTTTGACGACCTACAGGTCATCTAAGGTATCCTCTCCTAATTGGATTTTCCTGATCCGCCGTCTCGGCATCCTACATTCATGCATGCCCTACATTCGTCGTTCTCGGAACATCCTATCCGAAATAGGTGTGCCTTTAGGCTAGAGTGTTCTGTGATGACCCCAACTAGCTTACTCAGTTTTATAAATAATGTAGTCGATGGCAAAGTGATGTCGATTAAATTCCCCAGGTTTCCTTTGTGGTTCTTCCCACCTGTTTCTCTTGTCATCTGAAGGCATGGATCCATTCCCTCAACTCCTTTTATGTCTCCAGAAAAGGTTTAGACAATTGCAGAGTATTTTGGTCGGGGGCTCGCTATCCAGTTTATAAATATGTCGTTATCTCTCGATACGTCATTTATCGCTTCCTTACAGTCCATGAGTATCCTTGACTTGACACTATCATCTCTGAAGGATCTAACTGCGTGAAAATACAGATAGTTTTGTCTGTGACCCTATTCCGCAGCCATTTTAGGCATTCTATGATGATCTCTGCTTGTAGAATCGTTGAGTACTTTGGTAACTGGTATACCAATTCAGCCCTCGGATTGTGGATGGGATCTATATGCGTACTCCTAAATCGGATTTGGATGCGTCTGTGTATCACTCCTCTATTCCCCCATCTTGGGTGTATGTGTCGTGTTCTGGTCCGCGTCAATCTCCTATTCTTGTCGTGCAGTTCGCAACCACGTGTGTTTCTGTGATACGATCTGTCTGACAGTTTGTTGTCGGGAACCCTTCTAGGTGTTCCAATATTCTCTGGCGTTGTGTTTGAGGTTCATCCTCACACACAGAAAAATAAATCAAATACTTTTAGCATTTGAAAAATTGTAACAAAAAAGTATTTGCCGCAACAGTCGAATTGTTATTTTAAGAGCGAAATCGTAATTTCAACAACTTTTTGCACATCCATTCAAATGCTTCGTATTTGAAGCAACAAGTAAACAACTTTTGATTTAGAAACAAGAGTGAAGTTTTTACAACAAATGCGAAAACAGTTGTCTTAAGAGTTTTAGCAGTTAAAACTTGTGTTTGACTGCTGCACTGTTGGAATAAAGATTAAATATTTGCCTCAACAACGAAAAACTCAATTTTGTATAAACATAACGGCACTATCAACAGTGTCGTTGTTGCACTAACAGTTTTAGCTGTTGTCACAAAAGTGATCGTGTTTATTTCCGATGAAGAACGCGTCATTTGAGTGCAATCTTTTAAGAAGTGTAGACGAAAATTGATATAATGACTTCTGAAATGAATGTTTTTGATAAAGAAGTTTTAATAAATGATGAAAACGTTTCAGTGATTAAATCAGCAGATTTACTCTTGGGTATGTATTTATTACTGTTGCAATTACATATTATGGATGTTTTTTTTTATATATTCTACTGTAATTCTTATTTTCAGATTCAAAGCACTTTTATTTTTTCTATTTGCTACATGCGGTTTTACTGCCGCCGCTTATTAACAAAACAATAAAGCCTTCTATATCAGATGCACAAAATGATATGATAATCCACTTGGTTAATTTGAACAATTTTAAGCAGAAAGAAGACGAATTAAGAGAACAAGCCATTAAGGAAGGGCTAAAACTTCAACCAAAAATATTTGTTGTTGGCGAATCTATATCAAAATTGACCGAATTTTACGTCTACTTGAATGGTATGATATATAAAGTTAATTCTTTACTTAGAGCCGTAGATTTAGTAATAAAAATATGCTTTGTGTTTAACTTAGACTTCTCAGCTAAAAGCAAATATGTGTGGATTTTTTTTACAAGAATTTAACTCAACTGTTTTACTACCCCAAACTTTGCACAACTTTTCGTAATGGTTATGAAGTGGATAGTATTGTATATAAAGGAACTGTTTATAAAAAGTTAAGTTATGTAAAATGGAAAGATATCATTTTAGTTATCCTGAAAATATTTTATGAATCATCAGAAAATATATATTTAATTGGTCAGGAAATAAAAACGAAATTTTCGGAAAATTTTCAGTCACATGTAATTTTAGATACTTGCGATGCGTATTATATCAAAACTATTGAAAGCGTTTCACTGCCAACTACCAAGTTTGTTTTGAATAGCATGGAACATGTACTTAGATTTTAATTTTTATAGATCTCGTTTCAGTTATGTTATTACATTCCTAATATTTGAATTACAAAGTAATAATATTTTTAAGAATATTAAATATTATATGCATATTAATGTATCGTATGTCAAATGTATTACTCGTTTTCTTCCAATAAACAAAATAAAAACAATAAAAATTACAAAAAAAAGATTATTTTTTCTATAGGGCAACAGCGATTTAGTAGGAAATCAACAACTTCGTATTTGAAGTAACAACGTTACGCTCTTAAAACGTCAAATACGCGACTCTTGTGTCAACAGTATCGCAGTTATTTCAAATGCGGATCCGTTGTTGCTTCAACGATTTAACATTTAAAACAACAACTTTTACTCTTGATTATCAAAAACTTAGTATTTACTTCAAAGGTAAAAGTTGTTGAAACAACAACTTTAATCTTTAAAAAAACAACAGCTTCCGCACTGTTGAATCAAGAGCTAAAGCTTGTTGGGAACGATTTAAGAGTAAAATTGTTGAAATTAAATACAAAGTTGTTGGAATTACTGCGTTATTTTTCTGTGTGCAATCCACTCATTCAATGCCCTTAGTCTCCTTTCTGAGATCGCTGCTTCAGATCTAATTTGGATATCTATTGAGTGGATATACAGCAATCACTAAGTCCAGTAAAATGTCTCTGGAAACCCTATTAGTCATGTGGAACCGAACATTTATTATATTATATCCGCAGCGAAGTTTCACTTTTATCCAAGAAAATATGTGAGTACGTAAAAAGTTCCATTTACTCCTAAAATCGGTCTGCAGTTGCAGAAGCTTCCTAAAAAGGCCTTCTATTAGGTGTTCATGGTCCATCCAAAGTATCTCTCAGTTACATACACATGTCTGTATGTATGTATGAATTTCTAGTTTCCAAAACGCAGACGCACACAATGGAGCTTGAGATCCGAAACTACGAGTACACACGATTTTGTGTTTCAAAAGCGCATTGTCTACAATGTCGTGCATGGGGCTCGACGATGTACAGGGCGCGCGGGAAATTGTCTGGATAAAACTGGAATCAAATGTGGATAGGTAAAGATGAACAGACATTAACTCGTGTGTCTACACCGATTTGTTGTGGCATACGCGTGTATGTTTGTTTGTATGTCAGACTGTCTGTATGTATGCACTACATATTGGCGAGAGTGTCTGTTGGAAAAATGTCGACGACTTGTAACCGAGAGTGCACCAATGCATATCGTCGTATCCCAGCAGCAAGCAAAGTTTATCCATTGGGAACGACGGCAATTTTACGCGTTTCAGTTCTCATGTACATACGTATACATACATATGTATGTGTTTGCATAATTCTAAAAATAAATAATCTTAGCATAACCCAATCCCCTATAAAGACCTTTTTAGTACGATGAATTCGCGGTATCTATTTCCTTGACAACAAAATTGTGGATATGTTTCATATTCGTGTTATGTGGTCTGCCAACTTTCTTCCATGTCTTTTTTCCAAGAAGATAAATGGAGTAAAGCCGATTGAATAAAACGTACTTTTAGATAAAAACGATACCAAACAAATTGAAGTGCATTTTCTTACCATTCCAAAAGTTTTTTTTTAAGGCGGTACGAAAATAGTCCAAATTTAGGCTCCAATTGACAATGAGGCTAGAAAATTTAACCCTAATGTTTATTGTGGCCCATTTTCATGGCGATATTTAATACTAAGGAAAAAAGACCCCAAACAGTGGAAGATGTGCCGCAAAATTTCGTATTGTTGTTTTCGCATGAAATTGGGACATATTTTCGTATTGAGGTTTGGGGTGCAATTTCCATATAGACATGTTTTATGAATGTGTCACTGGTATTTACTATGTTTATGTTTCTATATAATAAATTAATTTTAAACAAAAATCGAGAATACCCTTCTCCCCTTTTATGAAAACAAAACATTAAAATTCAATGTAGAAACCAATTAGATAGAAATTACGATGGGATTGGCTGTCATACTGCGCTCACTACTCTGGCAAATCATCATGTAAAGATTCACGTTTGAACAACACTACCAGATTTAGTTTGAAAATCTGTCATCGATTCGCGGAATTTATAGATGACCTCGAGCCGCATATGCAGCGAGACCAATCCACGACAGATCCTACAGACTCTTTTACGTCCAGAAAAATGCGCTGGTGGCATAATCGGACCCTACTTCCATGTGCTATTTGCGCTTCGTCAACAACAGCCATATGTTAATCTTTCTAAGCTCATGCTGTCAACCCAATTCTCGAAGACTTTCTGGGTCTATCTCACGAATGTCTTGCCAAACCACAAAAAAGTCTAACAGAGTGTAATCCCAGTTCTGAGTTGGCCAATTTACCTCGCCAAGACGGCTGATAACACAACCCGAAATTGTAGCGCATGCATCTATATCCTGGCGTTTCCAGGAGCCTTTTCAAAGAAAATAAACAAATAATGCCAACGCTCCAAAATCCGAACCAAACTGTCACTCTCTGGGGATTAATTGGCTTTTCTATGAAAAATGGCAAATGTATTCTTCGGCTTTTCGAAAAATTGTGCTGTTCTGGAACGGATTGACTGCTTTCTACGAAATTTGGGTCATAAAAAAGACACGGTCTGTATTCTATAGTAAAATTGTTGCGCTGACTGAGCCAGAAATGCGTTAGACGAGACTGCCACGAATGTCACAGACCGGGAAGAAGACACGAAAAGGACCAAAGTAAGCAGGCCAAGAACTACAGGGTCCGCCAAATAATTTTTTTTTTTTTTGAAAATTCTATAAAAAAAACTGCTGCATATTTTTTCAAATTTCTTTTATTATTTGAAAGTACAATCCTTCCGGTTAATAATGGAAAATAATTTCATTCAAATGGCTGCCACGGCTGGCCATGCGTCTGAAACAAACATCGAGTGTAGCTTCGGCTGTGTAGCACGTGGCACTAGTTGAAAAAAAAAAACGTTAGATGACGGACCCTTTACAATAGCCTGCATACCCAACTTATGTAGGTAAGTACATATTTAGAGCTATATGAGTTTGAATTATTTTTTAATTATTGAAAGGTACATTCATTGGTTTCGGAGCTCACGAATGGATATTTCATATTCGTTAGTTTCTCTTTCCATCCGTGTGTTAAATCTCTGAAATCGAATACAGCGGAGTGGTATTGATTACCCGCCGCACAAATATGTTGTGTTATCGATACTGAATAATGTTTTTTTTTTACATACTTTTACATGCGTACATACATATATAGCTACATATATAAATATAAAAATATTTAACCGGTCTACGCTCCACCGTAATATGAAATATATATTTATTGTGTAATTCAGTATCTAACAGTCCGAAATATTTACCTGGGACCATGTAAAGTACATAATATATTTAAAACGTAGTAAACTAGTAGTAAACGTAGTAAAAAACTACAATCCAGCCATGCCGCACTCTCCGTACCATATCTAATTCCTAAACAATCATGAATACCAATCGAATCATTAGAGTAGGGAAACCGATGTTTTAAATCGTCCCCCATAAACAAAAAATCCAACTTTTTTATTTACAAACATAAATCATAATATATAAATCTTAAATATATAATAAAACCATTAAATTTTAACTGTATCTGAATACCTACACTTGTGGAACTGTTTCATTAAGAACTATATTTTAAGTGAACGTATTTGATTCAATCCAAATAGCATATGTTTTTAATAGTTCATTAGATATATATATATATCGCTCATTTACTTGAATAGTGGCATAATTCAAAATTCACTTTATATATTTTTGCTCTTGGAAAAGCTGTAAATCTCTCATTTAAATTGGCTTTTGTTCTACTGAGTATTATGCATTTGTATGACAGGTCTCCATATTATTGAAATAGCCTGTAGTTCTTTTTCTATATTTGGAAAGTACGACGAAATTGACAATTTTAAACGGCTCTCCTGAAAAAATCCTATTTTGAGTTATGCCACTATTCAAGTAAATGAGCGATATGTATATATTGTGCTGCCGCGGCCCCAACTTTCAAACCAAAAATTTGTTCACGGTTATGATATTTTTTGTCGAATACGTTTGGTTTCCGTCTAGCTATGCTCACGGTTATGATATTTTTTGTCGAATACGTTTGGTTTCCGTCTAGCTATGCGCCCACGCTCTTTTTTCAGTCTTCTTACGGTCATTGCTGATATTTGGACATTGTAATCTGACTCCATTTGCGACCTTAACTGCTTAAATGTCAGGAAGAGGCCAGCTCTACTTATTCTGGCCATAAGCCTATTTTCTGCGGCAGACGTTAGATATTTTGTCGCACAATAATGAAACTGTTTTTACCACTTCGGAAACACAACGCACATTTTCGTACCCCATTTCATCTGGGATAGAACTTATACTTTTACCCATTACATATAAAAAAAACTGCTGTTAATCGTCGTAGAAGCTCTAAAAAATAAAATTACTCACTCTTTTATAAACAATAACACAGGTAAATATATATTTTAATTTACTTATAAAACTCAAATGACTTAATTATGTGTCCACGCTAAATCCAAGGACTGCAGTGAACTGACCGATAGTTTTCAAAATGGACCGTGAAAGGGTTCAATCTGTGTATGGTTACAATGAAATATAACGGCACTACTTTCTTGAAATTATCGCAAAACATTAAACAAAATAGTACCGCCACAATTACACTTAGACTCTGAATTTAGCAAAGTGACTTAATTGTATGTCCATAAGTGTACATACAAATTTAACCCTGCATGCTCAATGTCCGTCGTCTCATATGGCTTACTCGGGTTTTTCATATGGATCGGCATACAGGGTTAAGGCCAACCGGAGACACTAATCGGAGGTTGGAAATGCTGAGTTTGAACGACCCACTAATCGGAGGTTGAAATTCCGTATTACTTAAGCGTAGAGAATTCTTTAGAATTTTAACCAACATTTTAAATATTTGAGCGTTGCCTAGATTTAAATTTCTTGGTGTCAAGTTAAAACGCAACCAAATTTTAAATCCAGTATCTCGCAGGATGTATTTCAAACGACTGTACGACACTCCATTTCTAGATAATTCTCGATTGAGTAGGCACGATGTTGGGTTTTGTATGAAAATAAACAAATGTACAACTTCCTAGAAACCAGCGGCAGATAAGTAATATGTACATTGAATCGGTACTATAAAGAGAAACACCGTAAACGATTTTCTCTTTCCATCCATGAGTATCTATTTTTCTAACAGTGTGTGTGTGAGCAATTTACCTCCCCACATTTTGTCAATAGCGCGTATACTCTTTGCATATGCATTCTATGTCTAATCTCTTTGTACAAAGAGAACGCCAGTGAAGAAGGGTACAAATTAGGAGTGAAAAAGCATCACTTTCGTACTTTTTCATTAATTTATGTACATAAAAAGTACGTAGTACTTTCTAGAAATTCTACATATTTTTAATACAATTGACGCACATTTATCCAGGGAGTTTAACACTATTTCGCATGAAAACGATGGTGAAAATTACCATGTTGTGATCTTCTTGTTTATCAAATTTTCACATTTTGTGCTTTATACAGTAGCACTTTCTGTACCAATGGTGTTAAAAGTTCTATAGATTTCATTATTCTCAGTTCGAGTCGTTGATACAAATGCGAGTACACAGAGCACAACAGACACACTCCGATACATTTTTACGTATTCTGGTATTTACTAGAGAATTTGAGACATCTATCGGGGGAAACTTGAGGTTGGCGTTGCTATAAAAAGCCCGGCATTTCGGCAAATGCCATCAGTTGAATACAAACAAGCGCACACATAGCATAGCGAAAGTCGTTAAGCATATAAAAAGTCTTTTATTCGTTTACAAAATAAACTTGCACAGAATATGGCAAACTTACCACTCTTGTTGAACCTGGCTGACGACCTCAACCGTCTTTCATTGGCTGCATCGCCTTACTACGGAGCACCATTTTCCTTTCACAGACATCCTCATTATCTGGCACACCTAGGCACACGACAACATCAGTATAATGACCGCGATACTAACGCCGCTGCCAGTCCCGTTTCAATAATTGGCAAAGACGGTTTTCAAGTTTGTATGGAAGTCCAGCAATTCAAACCCAGTGAACTGAACGTGAAGGTCTTGGACAACTATGTCATTGTGGAGGGCAAACATGAAGAGCGTGAAGATGATCAGGGATACATTTCCAGACACTTTGTTCGACGATACGCTTTGCCCAAAGGCTATGATCCCAATAAGGTTGTGTCCACTTTATCCTCGGATGGTGTTCTTACCGTCAGCGTTCCCAAACCACAGCTCGAAGACAAATCGAGTGAACGGGTCATTCAGATCCAACAAGTTGGTCCTGCCCATCTCAATGTTAAAGATAATCCTGAGGAACAAATCGAAGACGAATTAAAAACGGAAGCTGCTCAGGCGAAATTGTAACATCATGTTCATAATAGACAAACGTCACGACATCCTTTGTAGTATTCACGTTTTTGTTTTTTTGAGATTAATAGTCTGGTTAATATTAAGTTTGAACTTGTTAAAAGATATTAATAAATTAATTATAAACGTAGTTCATATGTATTTTTTTTGCGAACACTTGTTCATGAGATATATATATATTGTGCTGCCGCGGCACCAACTTTTCCACGAATTTTGCCTTTTTCAAAAAGAAGCCTATGCACATTCTATAGTTTTGGTATCACCTCCGGAAAAGCTGAAAAAGTCAGTAGTAACGTACTAAAAGGAAAAAATATGAAATAGAGCCAAGTCCCCAAAAACGATATCAAATGATACCGTTGGAATGGAGAATTTCTTCCTAAGACATGTCTGCCTACCCAGGATAAGAAAGAAACCTATATCAACATCAGTTCATGATTTGATATAGCCCACATATAAATGTCTTTCTTGGGGTATAACTTACATAAAAGAGTGAAGCCTGATCGGAAACATCGTTGTAATGAGTCAAATATTTTACCAGATTTCGAAAGTACTAACTATATCTTGATATTCTTTTTTTAATAATAGCTTGCATTTTAAACCAATTTCGTATGCCACAATTTTTTTTTAAATATGTACTTTCGTTTTGACTTTTTTTTGAATACACCAAAAAGTACACTGACAAAATTTAGTTGATTACAGGTAAAGCTGTAGTAGAAACTAACCGATAATTGTTGATTTGACTTATTTATTTATTAATATTCCAAAAGTAACCGAGCCTTTAGGCCTTATATAGTTACAAAATCTACATCCAGTTATAAATAATTTTTTTAACTTAAAATTAAAATTCACTAATAAAAATATTTAAATAATGTAGCGACCCAAATTACGCAATAAAAAGGAAAAAAAAAACAAAAATACATACTCAGTTCGTTTAAATGAAAGAAGGTTCAATTGTCCTTTTGATTGAAAATCCCCATAAGTGAAAAAAAATTGGATTTTTCATTTCCGCTTAACCGAATTCGACTGTACATTATTACCTTGACAATAAATGTATTCATTTCTTTACTATCGAGTTTGGTACAGATGTAGTGCTATAATCAGGCTGGTATGGTCCTAAATCAATAAAGCGAATAGTAAATTTGGAACACATCCATCTTCCAGTGAGGGCGTTAACTATTTCTATATTCACTCTGAATGTCATCTATATGGGTCAATTTCAATCAAAATGTACACGGAGAGTTTTTGTTGTTTTGTTTTAAAAGTTTATTAAATTTTCCCGGTAGAGTAGTAGATTTACGACAAGTTTGATTAAGAATATAAAGGCGTTTTTAGGCTCTTCGAAAAATTAATATAATTATGTTTTTTCTTATGTTTTGGTAAGAAATACCTGGATTTCTGTCTTGAACGTCACATAGAAAGAATGTGTAAAAAATCAGTTAAAATGTAAGGATAGTTGATGTAAAACATTTTTGTGAAGTTTAAGAACTTGTTATTTAATTATTTAGACGAACGTTTTCAAAAAGCACCATTTAAATCACAAAAATAAAATAACAGTGTATTTTAAGGTTTAATATTTTTACAAAAGCATTCTGTTATGTTTACATTTTTACGTCAAAAATTAATAAATGTTTAAACCAAAGCACATAAAATTATGAATTTTTTGTAAGATAATGGGCTTGCTGCAATTAAAAAAAAGTATTGTTAAAACTATAAATTTGAGAAAGAAAAACTAACATGTGACGTTCAAGACATTTTGTAGCGTTCAAGACATCTTGTAGCGCTCAATGAAGGTTCCTGTGCTTAACTAAAAAATATAAACCAAGTTACGAGTAAACATTAAACGGATATAGGTTTATTCTTTTATAAAGAGATAATTAAAAATAAGTACATTATTCTAGTAAGTAGTATTATTAATAGTAGTAGTAACAGGCATGGGTATATTTATTCGACAAATTTTTTAATCAGAATCAGTGTATACGTCGGAATACATCATTTTACAAGACATCCTTTCTTTGCAGCCTATTTTCGCTACTTTTGGATAAAGTTTATGGCAATAACATAGTTTCTCTGTCAACCAGTTGTTTGTACTGCAGAAGCAAGAGAGATTTCTGTGTATTATTTCACCTCTGGATCTTGTAATTATTTGGTGAATATCTCTCGTGCCATGAACGGTTTTCAAATTTTTGGGCAATATTTTGTTGTTATTGAAAATTTCTTTTGGAGTTACGTAAAACAATTGCACATTAGTTTTGCCTAAAAGCGACTGATACAATTTCTCTGCGTCTGCTATGTCTAATTCGTGAGCCACAAGAGCGTCTGCTGTTCGCTTAATGACAGCACCCACACCGTCTGCACCCTTTCCATGCGACTTTTCAAAGAATGACCACGTCGCGCATTTAAATTTTTTTTCGAAAATTCGATTACAAAAAAAGAAAAAAATATTTTTTTGTTTGTATTGAGAAGATGGGCCATCCGAAAAAAAGTGCACCGTCGTTGTTTCCGGAGAACAGTCTTTTATATAATTCAATATTGGATTTAAATGAGCCGAAATAGCACCAGGTCCATGGTTTAAGCTTTCTGAAATTGTGCAAAAGCTTATAGGCTTCTCAAACTTTTTAAAATAAAGTAAGCCCGTATGGAGAGATGCTTGGTTACGCGAAGCGCCAAAGTGAAAAGTTTGGACTTCTTCTGAAAGCTTACATAAATAGTTTATAAAAAGCTTTCATAGAAGTAAGAAGATAAATACAAAATTAATATTTTTAATATTGGTGCGACACATCTTAAAAGTGACGTTCAAGACATTTACCACTTTTTTGTATTTTTTTACGAAGTGAATATCGCAAATGTACTAAAACTCAGAATAAATGAATCAATACTTATAAAACAATGATTTTAAACTTAAATTTTGTATATTTATAGTTTTGCTGTACCGATATTTTGCATGACGTTCACGACATTTTTACACTTACTTACCATTATGTACTAATAAAGACGTAGAACAACACTTCACTATAATGTCTTTTTTTTAAATTCTTTTTATTTCGTATTGTGTAAAGCAAGCGCTTTCTTAGCCTAATTCACTTCAGTTCAATACGATGACTATATTGGTAAATCTGAAAAAAAGAAAATAGCGTGACGTTCACGACAATGTGCGGAGACAAAATGTTTTCAAAAATTATAATCTGCGTTTGTAATGTTTGGTGGAAAAAATAGAATAAAGTGCAAGAAATAATTCCAATATTTTGAAAACAGTTATTGTATGTTTTCAGGTTACTTCGTTTTTTATTTTTTTTTCAAATTTTGTATCAAAAACTGTAGCTGGAGACAAGTGGTTTTGTATGGAACGAATATGAGGGAGCATCAAATACTGTTCTCAATTAATATAAAAAAAAAAAAAATTAATTCTGAGAAATGTGTTTCTTGTGATATATTCTTCAACGACTATTTTCTCATTTTTATTTTATTTTTTTTTTTTGTGGTTTTACCTCAAAAGTGAGTTTAAACAGCGGGGACAAATAAATAGCAATATGTTTGCAATTGACCCATATTCACTCTGAATGTATATTTAGTGAAAACAATTCCATTTATACAAAAAAATGTGTCCGGGTAGGAATAAATTATATTTTCTTAGTCCCGGGAGTAGGCGATTTTTACAAAGTACTTCCTCAATCACGGCTTATCACGAATAACAACTCAAATACACATTTTTTGTTAGAAAAAATTATAAATATATTTATTTTTTGTTCAATTTAGTACAAATACATGTTTTCTGGGTGCTCCCTAAACTACTCTATAGCGGGAAAATGAATGCAGGAAACAAATAAAAAAAATAATCCAAAACAAGTAGGTATATAATGAACGTGATGAAATCAGATCAGCAAATTATACGCAACATCGATCCATTTTTATTTGGCAGTTGCTGTCTCAGCCTTTTGGCCACAAGAATCACCGTTTTGAGCCTGTTTGATTGCCTGGGCTTGATCGGGTTGCTTAACATTCAAGTGAGCCGGTCCAGTCTGTTGAATATGCACTATACGTTCGTTCTGGATGGCTTTACTGGGCGGTGGTGGTGCCTTAACTGAGAGCACACCATCCGAAGAAATAGTCGAATGAACATCCTTTGGATCGTAGTCTTTGGGCAGTGTGTATTTGCGCACAAAGTGGCGTTGAATCAGGCCATGATCATCTTCACGCTCCTCGTGTTTACCTTCGACAATGATGGTGTTTTCGATTGTCTTCACAGTCAATTCGCTGGGCTTGAATTGTGATACATCCATGCAGACTTGGAAGCCATCGTTGCCGACAGTAGGCATAAGCGACGTATTAGCAGCAGAGGAATCGGCTTTATCGCGGAGTAGGCGATGGTGGTGATGGCGTCTGCCTAACAAGTACGGAGCTGGTCGCCTGAAATTTGTGGAGCGTGGACGAAAGATATCAGCCGGATTGATACCGAAACCAAAGTCGTCTTCCAATAGACGGTCCCATTCATCCAGTCCGCGATGATGTTCAGTGTCCAACAAATGCATTAACATTGGTACAAGCGACATTTTGTTTTTTCTTTCTTATTCTTTACTTTACACAACAGCGATGATGATAAACGAAGTTAACGCAGCACACCGGTAACCAAACTTCACTGGTTTACTTTCTGTACTCAAATGAAGAGAGGACTTAAGCTTTCCACTATTTATAGAAATCGTCGTACCGAAAGCTTTAGTTTAAGAGAGCAGTTATTTGCTGAGTTAAGGATAAAGAGAAAAAACGCTGCATATCTCTCATCTGCAGCGTTGCCATACATGCAGATTTATCTGCTTTCGCCGTTTTTGTTATATATAGAAATGTTTTTTTACATTTTTGTTTGAATTCGATTTTTTGAGACGTAGTTTGTCATAAGTCGAAATAAATTATTCCTAAATTGTCTGTTATCTTTATTTTATTGGAACAAATAAAAATTGTCTCTTATCTTTATTTTTTTGGTATGTTTCCGAGTTGTAAACAAATTTAAGGCATTTTTTTATTAAATCATACAAACTCAGAATTGACAAAAAGTGTAAATTTCAATAGTTTTTTTCACAAAAAAAAAATAAAATAAATACAGTAAGAGCTCGATCTGTTCAACCCATAGGAAATCAAGCCTATTGCATTTACTGAGATTGTTGCACTTACCGAGCCCCGAATATATATCTATGTTTAAATATTGACATCGAAGAAATTGGGATGAAAAATAACAAGAAAGAAACGGTAAAATAACATTTATAAAACGCTCGTTCACAGTGGACAGAGTCGTACAGAGAATAATGTTGAAAAGGGAGCATTTGGTTTAACCATGACCTCCAAACAAAATACCTAATTTCAGTGCATCAGAAAAAAGTTGCACTTTTTTTCTTCGAATGTTGCACTTATAAAGACCGTAATATAGAAAAAATGCCGATTGCGCTAATGGGGGAGTTGCAATAATCGGGGGTTGCGGAAATAGAACTTTTACTGTAATATGCTATGAACAATTTTCCTCCCTAAAATCGTAAAAAAACAAAATGTATCCAATTGTCTGATTTTTAACAAGAAATGTTTACAATATCAAAAGTAACTAACGTTTGGCCGATGGAATTGTATTCTGAACTACTAATCGCGTCTTTTGATGCGTTTGACTATTGTATCGTTCGACGTCCTTACGCTGTGTTTCAATTTGAAACTTGTCACTCGTTGTACATACAAGTAGAGTTGACAATCCTTACAAGGGACAAACTGCGTCATCTAACGGGAAATCATGCTCATGGCGTAATCTTTCTTTCTATCATTCTTGATGAATACCTACTTGATTTGTATTATGGTATGCTAATATGTTCCATAAGAAAGAACAAGGCAACATTCTTCCGTGAGAAACTTAAAAATAGAAAATCATTTTTTGGAACAATGATTTCAACTCTTTAAAAAAAATATTTATAGCAGCCGTTTATACGATTATGAATAAATGCGTTAGGGTTTGTAGTCCATATAACATATAATTGTATTTCTAATTCTAAATAAATAGAAACATTTACAAATATTTAATTGGTATTCTTAAAAATACATAGAACTAATTAAGTTCTCCTATAGAACTAGCGTTCTCTTAATATCTCCAATTCTTCAGGCAAAGCATATATTCGCAGTTGTTTTTCTATGATTAGATCCTGCAAATGTGACAGTTCCTGAGGTACATAGGTCGCTCCGTCCAAATACAAAGATTTACTCCATGGACATTCGTCAAGTGCTGTCAG
This sequence comes from Hydrotaea cyrtoneurina, assembly GCA_958296145.1. Classification (NCBI taxonomy): domain Eukaryota; kingdom Metazoa; phylum Arthropoda; class Insecta; order Diptera; family Muscidae; genus Hydrotaea; species Hydrotaea cyrtoneurina. Next base: position 53,974,015 of record OY282515.1, on the reverse strand, counting down.
TAAACACTGTTTGCTCAATTCAAAAGAACAACTCTGATCGGACAAACAACGTAAGTAACAGCGCCAAAATAATGCATTACGTTGTAATGATGTAGGCAATGGCTGGACGGCGGTCGATGTTGCATCAGCATGAGCTAACATTTTAAATATATTTAAAATTCGTTGACGCACTATCATCTCATGGTAATGAAGATCTGTTCCTGTCAACTGATAACTTGCCTCAATTCCCTTTGCATCTGACAAGCTGTTGATGAACCTGCAACGAGCCAACGCAATGAGGTAAATAATCGACTTAATAGACGTGTTTGTGGTTATATATCCCGACCGCAATTTATACCAAGGCAAGGAAGATTGACAGCCCCATTTTTGCAGCAGAAACATATTATCGGGATAGTCTCGAAGAGCCTTCTGAATACTTTGGTGCACGCAGGAATGGGATACATAACAGTTGCCACCGGGCAACTGTAACAGACTCACGTAAATTTCGTAAAAGTGTTCTCTTAGATACTGATGTCTCGAATTGTTTTTGGAATTAAATATCAACAGCAATTTTTCCAAATATTCCGAAGCTTGTTGCTTTTGTTGCAAGGTGTACAGCAGCAAACAATACATTTTCACCTGGGTTAAAGTATGATCTGGCAGCAAGTGCTGTTCCAGTAACATAATATCGACATTTTCTTCGATTTTAATAGTACGTTCCACCTTTTCATGCAGTGTATTGAGGGCTGCCAATTTGCGGGCGTCCGTTATACTGGTGACATCACACTCGAGGGCATATGCGGAAATCAGTAGACAGACCCTATCATTTTCTCTGACCTTGAGGAGTATTTCCGCGTATGTTAAGTAGACATATGCCAATTCTGAAGATAGATTGGCATCTTGGTTATAGGCATCTATGAGATTTTTAAATATATTCTCCACGGTTTCTAAGGGAGAGTCGGCATCATGCTCATACCGGGCAAACTCGACATAAAGTGGCAAACAAATGCGATTATTTCTTTGTTTGAGCAGCGATTTAAAACGTTGTCTGCCTTGTTTCACAAACTCAGGATTAAGCTTCTTGTTCAATTTTTCCAATATCACAAGGAGACGTTGAAAACGACACCACAAAATAAGAAACACTAGACGTTTCCGGTCGTCAGTGAGTTCGTAGGCCTGTGCACAATTAATTAAAAACTTCTGAACACATTCGGAATATATTTCGTGAGCAATGCAGTGGTTCATATATGTGGGGCTACTGGCCATTTCTTTTGACAAATCGTATAGACTTTCGAAGAACTCCCAATGATCTTGAGACCAATTATAGTTAGGGTTTGTATAAATGCCAAGTAAATCCTCAATGGCATCGGTGTCTCCCACAAAATGTGCAGCACAGCAATGCGTTTCTATAAAGGGCAGCTTAAGTAGTTTTAAGATTATGAGTAACATCTTGAAAGAGTTTTCCCTTGCCTGTAGGGGGTAAACGTAGTGACACACATCTTCGTTAAACACAATTCTCTGCGGATCGCTGCATTTAGTACTTTCGCCAGGAAAAGGTAGAAAAAAGAAACCCTGTCTTAGTTTTTCAATTCTCAGCCAAATTTCATTCATAGGCAGGCCGGATTGTAGTATCAATTCTTCGTATTCGACCAATGTAAGTTCATCCTGTGCCCGAGGCTGTAAGCCTTCCAAAAGTTGACTATTGACCGGAACATTTAACTCGACGCCCAATTTGATTAGAGCAAAGAATTGTTCATACAAACCCGACTGTCGTAAGAACAGGGCACAATTATAAAAGAGGAGCATCATAACAGAATCTGTTACTTGTGTGGATGATGAACCAGCAGTGGATGGTTTTTGATTTTGAAACATTTTCTTCATACATCGCTCGTAAATTCGAAGCACGTCGGGTACAGTGCATCTGGCCATTGTTCCTTGCGTGCACATAATCTGGGCCTGCCATAGTATTAAACTGTACGGATCTTTAACCAACAAAACCTCCAGCATTTTGCTTACATCATGCGAGGTGTAACATAAGATAATGGTTCTAATATACACGCCATACAGATCAGCATGAAACGGAAGCAAATTCAGAGCCTTCTCGACGTAGTCGATTTTCTTTTCGGCAACTCTGAGGCGGGACCACTTGTATGGATTTCTGTCCTGTAATGCTATGAGATCCAACCAGTTTTGAATTTCTTGGCAGTTTTCCATTGTCTTGCGATTAAGTTCGCCCATTTGATTCGTGTACTCGTTTTCCGTTAACGGATAGCTGCGACTTTCGCCACTATCTTGTCCCTCTTTTAATTTGGTGCAGCGATAATAACGCTTTAATTTGAGCTTTGCGGAAGAATAGTAAGTGCGCCCTAAAGTGTGATGGTGGATTCGATATCTGGGACAAGCCGGTTTATGCAAAGTCCTTATAGAGTTGTATTGCTTGGCTGCATGTTTGTCCACATAGAATTCCTCATTGCCCGTGAAATCTAGCAGTGGTTGAATTGTTTCATGTTTCTCGTGCGACTTCTTTTTCTTTTTGTAAGTTTTACTTCTTCTGCTTCTTTTAACGTCAACGGTCGATTCTTCGTTGGAGCTTGCTTTTGCAGACTTGCCACTTTTGCTGGTGTCTTGAGAATCATCAGTAGATTCATTGGCTGGCTGTGTTTGCTTTGCTGTGGATGACAAATAGTAGTTACTGGCGTCAATATCAAAACTAGTATTATTTTCCAACCATTCAGATGTGGGAGCTGATTTCGTGGGGTTCTCAGACGAATAGGCCGGAAACAGAGACATTATTCCGCCACTTCGTTGAATCAAAACTAAAAACAAGGAACGAATTAATTTGCGACCAGACAACCGAGCTGAAGCAATACCGAAGGCGGCGGCGCCGGGGGCTGAGCCGGCCAAATGTAGTCGGAGAAATTATTTAATTGGCAACACTGGAGCGGAATAGAGTTTCCAAGTTTTTTACAGTGGCAGCCCCATACGGTTGCGAAGGAGGGATCGAAGAGAATAACAACAGTTACTGTTACGAAAGAGAATCAAAAGTGGAAGGCAAGGACTCCAATAACAGGTGGTGGGCGAAGGGACATATAAATGTGGTCAGAGAGCCGAGTCGATACAAATCGACGACGGATGCGTTTACGATTTTGATATTCAAATCAGCTTCAAACAACTCAGAGACAATAAACAAAAGAATCCAATGCAGGATTGTCAGCAATAACAGCAATTCCAAAGCGAATATTTTAAACAATTAAATTCAAAAAATTTCAAGACGTTGGCCTTGTTTGTATATAGGCATACGGGTCAAAATATTTAATATCGACCATTTCTCAAAAAGTTAATAAAACTAACTGATCGTAGTAATGATATTCCACAACAATGACATCTGTTGTTGTAATGGTGAAGATTGGGTGGCGGCGTGCCGCCGATTTGTGCCGACTCAGCTCGGACCTCTGCTTGCGACACTATCACAAGTGTTGGTATTTTAATTTGTGACGCAATAAAAAAAACTGAATGTGCCCAAATAGTGCCGTCATTGACGTTGCCCTCAAAAACCAGTGGGACCTCGATTAAAATTTTAAAAGAAATCGATATAAGGGTAGTATCGAAAACCAAATCAAAAATGTATAAAATTATATTCATCTATTATTGTATATTTCTGTAGCATTTACGAAATGTATCTTTACCAACATTTTCGGTTCAGCTTCCTTGTATTCCGCCGGTTGTTTTCCTTTCATTTTCATATTAAGTATTTCTCGGTCGACCTCTGCATTAATCCTAACTAATGCACTTTTGATCCGCTTCTTTCTTTCAATGTTAGAGATATTCTCAGATTAACTGGAAAAAACGGTAATATTTATTATTGACGATTTTATAGAAAAAATCTATTTAGTGGATTAATGGTCACAATAACGCTAAAGATCTAGGTGTTAACGTTTTATTAGGTAATATATTACTTACTTATTTCCCTTAACATTCCACGAAGGAACAGACGACGAACTTCTTTCGAATCAGTGAGCTGTGCGCGATATACTTGTGTATACTAACTGACCGGGACAATCTACAGCCGGCTCCGAACGGTTAATGCTTTTCTAGAGAAGTTTTACATGGCTTAGAGATTACTCTATTACTCGTAAAGTCGCCAGCAATTACGAGGTGGAAGTAGCCGCTGAAGGTCTCAGTAGGTTTTGAACCTGGGTTCTGCTGTGTGTTAATCTATAGCTCGTGCTTATTTCTAAGCATGAATTGACGTGCCGTGCAATTTTTGTCTTCCTTGTGAAAATACATAGTTCTGTTTTGCCCGGGTTGATGTTCAGTCCTCTGGGCGTCGAACGCCCTATACATTGAGGTCCAGGGTACGTGCAACAGGCCAGGCTTCTCATCGGTCTCGTGCTGTACATATGTACAACATATTTTATTTCGTTAAGTTAATTTTGCTAGCAAAATTGTTGAACGATCACAGGACTATATTTTTTATATCGATTTTGAAAGCTTTTTAAGCGAAATTGAAAATATTCACATTGGACTAGACCTACCGCCTAACAAAAAAGGAAAATAACGTTTTCAGAATATGTTTCGAATTGCATCTAGCTCTAACAAATTTCCTTTCCATTGAGTACTCTACTTACATTTTGACTTTTTTTCTAGGTGGGTTTGTCTTATGGCTCCATAGACCCAGCACCAATGCGCATGCAGATTGTCGCAAGGCAAATTAGTTGGAATATGGAGCAAACCTGTTCTAAAGAATTTCGAGGTTCCATTTTAATTCCTATCAGTCATGAAACATTTTCTGGTGATATTAAATGTTGTCAACAGTCCAACGTTTAAGAATTTTTGTTCTCAAAAAATCATGTATGTCAATAGTTACATTGAATAGTTGTCATCTTTAAAATGTGGCATTTTACACCCTTAATTCTAGTAAGAGTGTAGAAATTCACTTTTTAAGAGCTTGAGAACTTAAAATGATAACACAACACAGAAATATTTGTGGAATGAATTTTATGCTCCTTCCTCATTTCGAATGAAATTAGGACCGATGATGCAGGCAAGTGAAAGTTGAAGTGCTCTATGAACTTCGCGATAAGATTTTTAATTATTCTAAAAAATTGGAAGAGTTGTTCTGGCGTTAGTTGTCAAGTCAGTTTGATATTATCAGCTGTAAAACCGTAGTTAACGATAGTTCCTATCTGGGTATATTTTACCATTCTCTGATTTATGGCACGTTGGTAGTAGTTTCGTATGAGGAAAGACATATTGAGTAGTTTGAGCCTCTTTATTCCACATCTGATGTAGTTGCTCAGCTCTCTCTAATGGAGTTGATTGAAAATTTAGTTTCATTTGTTCCCCTTGTAAGGGGTAATGCATTATTAAATAATGATAGTTGGCTAAAATTTAAAGCTGTGTTATTTTCTCAATCATTGAAGGACTTATGTGTCTTACCGTTTAAACCCTTCGAATGAAAATCGACGTATTTTTAGACAATATATTAACCGAGCTAAGGCGATTTGGGTTATTAGAGAAGACAATTCTATTTTGCTGCCTGGGCGTATAGATAATACTCAGTTATGGAAGTCTCTTCGTTCGTTTGGATGCTGGCGATAATATACCTGTTACTGGTGTAAATAGTGTTAATGATTATTTTTGCTGTAGTAGGTCATCTAATATTACTATTACTGTTAGTATGAATGATGATGATATTTTCATCTTTTACTGTACTTTTGAGGAGGATGTTGTTAAGGCGTTGGGTACATTCAAGTTGCTCGTGTATTACAATCTGAGGCCTATTAGTATTCAACCTGCTCCTTCTAAGATTGTAGAGCATATTATCAAGGATGAAATTGATGATTTTATTGATGACCGTGGTCTCAGACATGGGTTCAGCACTACGACACATTTGTTACAAGTGACTGCATACATCAGTGGCTCTGATGTTGCTGTTCTTGTTGGAATTGATCTATTTTAGGCTTTTGATAGTGTGGATGATAGCAAATTGGTTCATAAGTTGCAATATTATTTAAGATTTTCTTCGACGGCTTGTAGCTTGATTTTTTTCTTACTTGTCGGATCGATCCCAGTTTGTGATCTATTCCTCAATGACATTCACATTGCATGGTACTTTGGAGCGACGTATAAATACTTCTTTGGAATCGCTTGTCCGTTAGTTAAAATGAATACGACTAAGACCAAAACCTTGCTTTTTAACACCGCGCGAGGTCATAAAGATTTTAATATTTGTGTTTTGGGGAACTGGTTTATGAAATGAAGTGTCTTGTCGTAGAAATTGTTTGCAGACTTGATTTTAACGGTCATTTACTTGCTCTGTTCGAGGATTATGTTCCAACTACAGAAATTGCATTGTCTTGAATCGGTTATATACGCCAAAGGGTGGCGTATTTTCTGTCACATATTAACTATTGCCTGGAGGTTATATCTGAAACCTGCCTAATGTGTTTGTGTAGTAGTCTTTACCTACTGAAGTTTATTTATTAATTGAAAAATATTTCATTCCAGATTTAGAAGGTTATGTATATATGTAATATAAGCTTGTCATATTGGATTTTTTATATTGCCATAATAAACGGAAATACTACTATAAATACTTTTATTTATTTCCCTTAACATTCCATGAAGGAACAGACGGGGAACTTCTTCTCTTACTATAATAAAATTAGACGGTGAAATAAGGATACAATTACCATAAGATATTAAAAATGCATAGAATAATGTAAAAGAATTTGGATTATTTTTTTAATAATCATGCCAAAGTTTATCTACTTTCCCATTTACCATCGTGTAGAACTTGTACGTACTTCAATAGTATAGTAGTGTTTCATTGACGTCATCATAAAATTGCGCATATTAACTGAGGTTTAAAAGATACACGATTTTTTTTTTTAATATTTTTAATATTCGTCTGTATTTGTGTGTTTTATTATTAAATTAATAAACAATATCAATAATAAAGAAATGATTTCACTCTCGCTAGCATTTAGTTTCGAGTGGTCCTCATTTAAAATATTGAACGCAAAACACATTTCTTATAAAATAATTCAAGTATTTGTTCGTAAAAGCATTTTATTTGTATTTATTTTATTGTTGGTTTTGAAGAGATAGAGAGTTGAGTTTGGTTTTGTTTTATTTTGCAGGTTTGTTATCTATCGTTGCGATTAAGCAGTTTCCAAGTAACAAAAGAGTAAAGGACATTTTTCAAATCTCGGCTTATAAATAACTACGTCTAATAAAATTGTTGATTTTTTTATATAATTTTATATACAGTCTTTTATTTAACGAAACGAAATTTATAATTAAAACATAGACTTGTTTCTAACTAAACTGTACTCATCGCCATCATCCTCTTCGTTCTAAACAGCATTTTAAGTAAACACATGATTAGAAAGCCGTTGAACAACATCGGTTTAAACCTTGTCTTATCTAAATATAATATATATGTAAAAAGTAATGATATTTATGTAGTACATATATACGCACTGACTTTGAATACAAATAAATTATTAATTTGATACAGGTAATATCTAAAAATCAATTTTGTGTGAGTGTGTTTCTCAAATTTTGGGGAATAACAATTGAATAAAGGTTTCATTAAATGCTGCTATTGGCATGGGCTAATTTAATAAGAAAAACTTTTTAAAATATGTCATCAATTTAAACCATCTAAAAAAACAAACAAAACAAAAATAATGCAATGTAGAATGTACGTTTCGGGTGATCCCCGAATGCCAATACTTGGGACAATGCAACAGTCCTATGCCTTTGAAGTTTCTGTTTACACCGAATTTCAGGTCGACATATGGTGGAAATAAATACTACACGGCATCTAAATTATGGACTTCGAAAATGCATGTCTTCTAGTCGAAACCGAACTGACGGTCTAAAGAGCTTGAAGATATAGTACAATTGTTGTATACATTAACTAAATCCAGTTATGAGCCACTGATTTTCCTTTTTATAAGTAATGAAAAAAAATGTAAAGCTTTATGTTAATTTTTATATATTCTCTCACTGAGATCTACGATTGCATACCGTTGATATCCAAAAATGAAATTTAATTTACAATATTCCTTCTAATATGTGACAAACTTGCTAGGAAAAAGTCCAGTATCTGAGCATAGTTACAAAACCCTTAAGTTTATTTTGCCAATAAATTCTCAACAGCATATAAAAAAACCCGGATCTGAAAAACGCTTTGAAACCTTTTTCAAATTATCAATCACTTTCTCCACAACCAATCTTTTGCACACCCTTAGAGTCTATTAGTTTTTATATAATTGACCAAAACTATTGTACGTTGTAGACTTGTTGTAAAATGTCCTATTCAGTTGGCAACATGTTGCGTAAAACATTTGGAAAATAACACATCTACGTGTATACATGAAAATTTAATAAAATGCATACATTGCAGCCGGTCAATTGAATTCACATATGGCGGAAATACTCTAGCAGAAAAGTGATAGACGATATAATATATTTAACGCAACTCATATGGGGTTTCTAAACATCTTCCAATGAACCCTCCATACTTGATTGATTTGCTAATAAAAAGGGTTGCAACAGATTGTATTTTTTTAAACAAAAATGATTAAAATTGTAATTTATTTGTTTGTGTTTTTTTTTATGTAAAAAGTTTTAAATAAAATTAAATGAAAACAAAAACAATGGACGCAATTGCATTTCATACTATTGAGCAAAAGACGAACGAAAGAAAAAAATGACTAATTAACATTACATAGTTCTCAGTTTCTTGCATTTGTTTGTATGCTTTGTTTTCTATTTGCGCAGTAAATTTGCACGTAACTTCTGTAAAATCGCTTTAAAATTACGAATATAAATTGAAATTGCATTTCATATTCTCTCACACGGTTTTATTTCTTAATGAGACTTTCGCAACTGCTGCTAAGATTTGGCAACGATTTGAAAAATTGCCGACCTTTGTCAATTTGCTGACTTGTCGGTTGACTGCTATTCGAAGAACCGACAGTCATTGAAAGTTGCGGACCTTCGTCCATCATGTCGACGGTGTGCATTGAGCGCCGCACCATGTGCTTTTGCGGTTGCGTGTCATGGACATCGGGCGGTGAAAGTGGCGAGTGTGGCAACTCCATGTCGAGTACAGTGTTCTTGTTGTGGTGACATGCAGCTGCTGATTCTGAATGTTGTTTGATCAGCGGTCGTTTTCGTGTGGCCACTGATGGCCTTTGGGATGAATCGAATTGTTGCTGTGCATGACTTTCTAACATGGGATCACAAGCTTCAACACTGCCCAGCAGTTTTGTATCGGAATAACGTCGCAGATCTTTGCCTAAGTATTTTTCTAATTTATCACCGCCATCGCTGTCGGGTGGCGTGAGTATATTAGAATTGCGACCGTAGTCATGCTTCAGGTAGAGACCACTGTCGAGATCTAAATCTACCGAGTCATTGAGTATATCACGATTTTCTAGGAATATGGATGAGTTTGAATAGCGTTTAGTATGTGGTTTATAAACGAAACCTCCTAAACCGTTGGCAACGGCATGTGAAACACCTGAACTAATCGACGGAGCTTTGTGATCGCCACTACCTGCAAGACAATAATGACATTAGTTAATTAACTGCGTAATGACTTTGACATTGCTGGGCAATACTTACCACTAAAACTACTCAGTTGTAATGCGTGCTCCCGCCCTGTGTCAGTCGAAAGGCCATCAGTGCTGAGATCCTGACGTGAGCCAACACACAAATCGTTGACCGATACACGACTGGAATCTTCAGAGTGTTCCAGCACGTTGTGTATAGAGTCATGAAACGGTGTCATGCTGCCCGAACCTTGAGGACAAGGACGGAAGGAGGAGATCTGTGAGACAACATCATCCAAGGCGTAGTCGCGATCGTAGTTATGCTGTGATTGTGTGCATTCAATATTTGCGGCCACAGCTACTTGGCCCAACTGCGAATGACTCGGATGGTGTTGTGTATGTTGCTGCTGTGTCGCATGGTGATGGTGAGAATGATGTTTACCAACTCGACTTGGCAAACCGGCAGACGTGTGTGATACCATAGAATCGACATCGAGATCTGAATGTTGCAGCATATGATGCGGAGATGTTGGCAATCTGTCAGTTCCATCTGCAACATCCTCCACCTCATTCACTTCCACCGTGGAGGCATAATTGTAACTAGTTGTTGGCCTCGGATTCGCCACATTAACGTCAATATTGATGTTGACACTATGTGGCATTGATGAATTTACGACGTGTGCCTGATTGCATGAACTATTGTTGCGATTGCGTTGTTGTTGTGTGCTTGGTGATGGCGGCGACGTCGGATGAACCTTTTCGGGAGCATTTTGTATAAGCAATATCCTGAAAGTGTGATAACAAACAATACCGTCAGTTCTCCACCACTCATTATCGTCATCATGTCGTCGTAACTAATCAGGAATTATGAACCACAGGTCCTCCCACAAGTACCTACCTATTTCTAGCTTTCCATCGATGACACAAATGTAAATATGCCTTGCATTGTATATACATGAACACAATGCCACCCGTAAGACCCACCGCAACAACAGCCAGTTTTGTCCAAAAGGGCCATTCTGAGGATGGCACATAAAACAATAAGAAATGAACAGTTACAGTTATTTAGTTTGTGGGACATATGTACATATCTAGAGCGTACTCGTATTTACAAACCAGAACGAATAGAAAGAGAAAGTATCTATGAGGACGCTATAATTTGTTGAAAATATTGGACTCTCATTACAAAGCTTACAAGTATGGTGCACCATCATCATGCGTCCATGCACAAATTAATTACATTTACATAATTAAAATGCGTTGTTCTAATTTTTGTTTTTGTAACATTGACTAAGGTACTCACAATATAATGATTACACTAAGCAACAACATTGTTTTATATTAAATAACCACTATATAATTATGATGTAATATGGTCCCCTGAGTATTATCTGTTAGATTTGGTTGAAATACATTTTAAAAAATTGATCATTGATGTATTCAAAACTTAACGAAGGCATTTCTGGTACCTACCATAAAAATGTATGGTTATGAATTGTACATTTGTATGAGAATTACCAAAAAAAAAAGACGTTCACTACATTGTAAAAAGCGAAAATCTTCCATCATTTTAATTATAAGATATGTAGCTTTATGATACACCATTGTAAATTGACCAAATTTGTCCCTTGCGGATTGAAAAAAATGTGTACTATTTTTCTACTTAGGGGACCAAAATACATCCAAATTGTATTGTATTTATTAATAAAAAAAATATTGTTGTTGGGAAGTGTTCTCTAATACAATTGTACTGTTCACGAGGGTTCACATTCCATTAGGATTGTAAATAAGCAAGACCTCTACTGTATATGAGCCTGACTACCAAATACTTACCTATAAGGCCATGTTGTACATCTTCTGCAGCACGTTCGATTAGAACACAAAGTGACCAAATTACACAGAGGGCAGCAGCGCAGTGAAACAATACCGAGCAACACAATCGCCTCCGTTCAATACCAGAAATGTCAAGGCTGCGCCACTGTAACGAACATAAGAATTTAGGTTACACATGGATAGTTGATAATTATTTAGCTATGACTAATAAACGTCTCTGTTGTACCTTTTTTTATATAAATTAGCGTTGGCAGTTTTTTTCTTAATATTTTCAATGAAAACAAAGGTTTTATAATTTTCTTTTTTGAACAGAACATTTTATTTTTTATATGTTTGAAAAATCAAGAACTAAATAAACAATTGTTACATACCATTTTGGAAAACACAATAAAAAAATGTTAGAAAACGAGCGAGACATTCGTTTGAGCGCACTTAATACTAATGTGAAAATTCATTCGTATGTGAATGCTCCCCATATCATACGATTTCCACCACCGAATCTAGTCACATCGCTTTTTTTTAAATCGTTCTAGTAACAACTTTAACAGTATGAGCAAAACTTTTTCCCATCGGAAAAAAATACCGATTTCCATTTATTTGTCATGCATTTTCATAAGCGTGGTCGTGGTGGCCATTTGGCTGATGTTGTTTTTCACCTTTATTATGAAATGAACACCCGATCATTTATCACAAGGTGTAATTTTTCTTTGAATACTAAAATAACACCACTGAAATTACCCCTGTAGTTAAAAAATCTTTTAAATTAATCAGTAAACCACACCAATATGTTAAGACCTAAGGTAGACATTTTTATTATTATTTCTATGAATGCCTTAACTCTCTGTACGTCTGCAGTTGGAGCAGAGTTTTTCCCACCGGCATGTAGAGCCGGGTATTGATCTTGACACAATGCGGTGGCTTTAAGGCTTTTTCTTAAGGTTCGTGCCCTCAAGTAAGGAAACAGTTAGCCCTAAAAGACAACTGTCCCTTACTGGAGGATACAAGCAATAAGAATAGCCCAACTAAAAAATACAACGATGAGTAGAAACATTAAATTGAACTCGGCAGGTGGTACTTAGTCCGGGACTGGAAATCCACTCAATGGGACATCCTCGGCATCCTTAAGCCTAGCCTGGGGCTGTGTACAAAATCTATGGAGAGAAGTATTTATCACCACAACACCTCAAACGATTATAGGCCTATTAAATTGTCATCGTTTTATGAAAACTGGGCCAGCCAAAGTTCAGCAAGGCTCAACATGCCTACCGAAACTGTCGCAATCGACATGTCAGCCATACATATTTTTGGGTGGAGCCCTGCGCCCATCAAAGCCTTACACTCAAGCACGGTATAATCCAGATGGGTGACGTCTTTTTCTCTTTGTCCAGGTATTGTATATTTCTTCCCGTTAAATACGTTCACATGAATTACTTTCACTATAGCACGACAATCTGGATCACTGAAAGGAAATCGTCCTTTACATGGCAAAGTTATACGCACGTAACATATATCAAATTGTAGATAATGGTGAGTTCCACTTTGTCCATTAGTCGAGATACGTTTTATTTTCTTGGAGTCGGACTCGACCAATTTGGCTCTAAACATACATTGTAAAATTAGTAGGTTTGTTAAGAATCGTCAGGATTTGTTTTTTTTTTTTATCTAATGTTTTACTATTATCTAGACATTCACCGTATACGACATTCAAATTACTATGGCACTTTTCAAATACATCCTGTGAAATTTGAGCTGTACTGAATTATACATACGTCAAGTACGAGTGTGTCGTAATCGAATGTAATTCTTTGTTTTCGGTTTGTTTTGCATTTTGTTCTATTTAGTTAGTTAAGCAGAGTATACTGACCTCGTTGAATGGCTTGATTTTCGTATGCATTATAAACGGAAATTTGCATAGCTCGCAGGAATTCGTTTCGGAAGCAGTCAGCCACTGTTGTAGGCATGCCTGGTGTACATACTTGAGACTGCCCGAACAATAGCATGGTGTTAAAAGTGGATTCTGGGGATCACTCTCACAATGACAAATGCGACAAATGTCACCACTGCTTTGTGACGCTTGGCTGCTGGCCGACCCAAATCTGTAACGAAAAACAAATAATAGAAAATTCATTTAGAAAATATATTTCAATATTTAAAGTTGGTGAAAATATCCACTTTTACTTTAACATAATAATTTTAATACCAATCCATGATACATATATATAAGTAGGTTTGTGTTTTGTCGTTAGTTGCTTTATTTATTCGTCGGATGTAGACTTGAAAACGGCTGGTCCGATATTTATATTTATTATGTCACAGTATGTAGCTCGGTGGTTAGAATAATCTACTTGAATTTTTGATATATCATATCATATTTCATACCATATTAGCGGTGCGAGTACAACAGATATGATGCAAACAATTTTTTTTTTTGAAAAGTTACAGGTGTTGCGTCTTTTTTTATAGAAACCGTTATAACAGTCAGATCATCCAGGAAAAGTGGCGTGTACTCGCACACAAAGCCCATATTTAAAATAACGATCATAACACAGAGACGGTTAGAGGTAGGAAAATTAAGTTTAGTGCAAACAAAATATTTGAAAATATTTTTTCGTTATAACAGCCAAACACAGTATGTTACAGATGACCTAGCGTGTACCCGCACACAAAGCCCATACCTTAGAACATGCATATTTTAACTGGGAACTACTGCTGACGGGCGGATAGTTCCTGTCTATATTAGGTAATTATTGGAGGGATGGCAGTACCAATTTACCATTTTACAGGTGCTATTGTGACCAATTCGCTGGAATTTTAACTGCTGATGGACGGATGGTTCCTAGCTATATTAGGTGATAATTGGAGAAAGGGGCGTGGCACCTCCCACTCAACCCATGTTTTAAATTTACAATATCACTGTCGCTATTGGAGCCAATTCGTTTGAAACTTCACTGGAACTTACTGCTGATATGTGGATGGTTCCTAGATATATTAAGTCAAATTTGTACATATGCTATTGTCACAAATATTAGTAAGTCCTGAAACGCCTCTTAACAAAAAAAGCTACATCTACCGTAAATATGTACCGATTGTCATGCAATTGTCATATTAGGTCATGTTCTGACGAAGGGCGTGTGACCGTTTATGCACCATAAAATTTTTAACCGCCATATCTCATCTCCCTGGTGGTTGTCGTAGGCTGTATTAGGCCGAGGCTACACAATTGAACAAATTCTATTTATGAGCGGCGTTGCCTAGTCATTTAGAGAAGCCGCTTACATGCCGCTCATTGTGTAACCATTTCAATTAGATTTCATATGTCTTATTTGTTTGCCGCTCGCAGTTTTGTGCTCATTGCGTGGCCTCGGCCTTAGGTCATGATCGGCACCACACATCCACCATTGAATAACCATATCCCATGAACTTTTAGAGGTATGATGATGAGATTTAGTTACTTAAGCAAACACGTCCTGAACAATTTTCGGGGGTACCACGCCCGTACTGTTATGGTATGATATTATGATCAGAAGTGTGCAAAGGGAATCACCGCCCATATATCTTAAAACTTATGATCATTATTGAGCAAAGGGCATCACCGCCCATATAACTGTTAAACGTGTATGGATACGATTTTGTATATATGACATTGGAACTTTGAAATATACGTCAAAACTTTCTTGGGAAGTAATATGTGTATATCCAAAAGCAGTACAATAAAAAAACTGAAAGTTCATTCAAATAACGGGTACGCTTTAATGTTAAAAAAGTATGAAAACCTAAACTATTTTAAGCTCTTTATAAAGGATTAATAGCATTTGAGAAACACTATTTATTAATTGGGTGCAAAAAATTAATCGTATAACTTCACCGTTCTCAAAATACTTAAGATAAATATAAGATGGCGAACGGGACAAAAAAGGTTTTTTTCTGGAAATTTCTGTATGTCCTATTAAACGTTCATGAAATTTGGTATGAGTTGCAGGGGTGGTATCATGTCGCAGTAGCCGATCATGACCTTCATTAGTCAAGAGAGTAATATAATTTCTAATAAATTTTTTTAAAGGGACTTGGCCGCAGTCTGTACTATATCGCATCTTTATGCAACTAAGTGTCACGACCAGACATAGTTTATAGCAATATCCGGTCGACAATATAGAGTTTTTAGTGAAGGGAGTGGTAACACCCACTTTTTCAGGATGTATTTATGTCTGTACTAGTAGCATATCCACCAAATCTTATCGTCATCCTTTTTTCATCTTCATACACTATTACAAATTTTAAAGTCTCCTCTCCAATAGTCATATTTAAAGTCCTATTACAACAAAAAACGTGTTAATTACTCCCATACATACGTTACTTTAAATATTTATTATGCTACTGTTGAAATTTGTAGTGATTGCGTGACAAAAACTGGTGATACTGAACTTGAATACTGAACATGTCAAGGACGTTGTAATTCTGATACACATGGTCACATAAATGGTTTTCATACAATAAGTTATATATCTGTACAGCACCCTACTCCCGGTTTAAAATACCAATAAAATTATTAATAATTAGACAGTCAGAGAATTAATTACATATTCCAGCACAGTGAAACATTTCGGCAAGTGGTCAGCATTTTGAAATTTTAACCCAAAACTTTAGGCAACCCTTTTAGAACTACAACTACTTTGAGGCTCATTTTTGTCTCAATGGGTACGACAACAAACAGAATAGTCGAAGTTATTTCGAATATCAATCAGGGACTGATCAATTAGAATGGGTTGACATATATATATAACAGGACGGTGTCATATGCCACACTGGAAGTGATACCCTTAATCAATTGAGATGCGAGCATTTAATCTCACGTTATGGACGCCTCGTTTCGGCAATTTGTGGTGGCACGTAAAGTCTATAGGGACACGCCAACCGCTATTGCGGACCTGATTGTAAATGACAAGTATTGCTTTAATCATAAATTTTAAATAAATATTTCATTCACCTGTACACATTTTATGTGTTTTCGTCAATTTTCAAAAACCAAAACAAAAATCTGAGAAATGTTCCATTCCTTTGAGAAACCATGCTTCCATGTTCGTTGGTGGCCTCGTTTGGTTATGTATAACTATTAAAATAATATTTAAATCGAGGTGCTTAACCCTTCGTCAGGCACATATTTTGAGTCCTTAGTTCTGTCACATGGTGTCTGGCCAGACCCCTATACATTTACAAGCATTTGTATGGAAATAAGGGCTGTTTGCCGTTAAATTTTAAATTATTATGAAGAATACATTGAATTTTTCTATTCAGAATTTTGCGGAAGGCAACAAAAACATAAATAATCTACTTTTGAATGTTGCTGACAAACAGGATTGTTGCATTTGCAGCAAAAAAAGCGTGTCTTACGGCGTATTTTGTCACCTTGCTGCACGCAAATTCTGCAATCTTTTTTGGCAGCTAATGTGTCTGGACCACTGCGTGAAGCCACATTAAGGTTTGCTATATTGAGAGGTCTCCCAAAGTACGCTTCAAATGCTATACGAGTTGTTGGTTGAGCCACAATGTGCGGATTATTGGTGCGATTTTCAACGTTTATTTGGCTTTTTGTCCTGTTCCAAGGACTTTTTTTCAATTATTAATTTATACATCGAAAGCCAACAATATTTTGGGAGATTACCTGAAATTACAGCCATGTACCTAAAATAGAAGTATGCTAAATTGAAGCATGAAAATGAAATATGTCTGGCCAGAACCATGTGCCAGTTCGAGGGTTAAGTTAGATCTTTTTTCGGTCGTTGAAATCGCTTGATTCTTTTGCGGTAATTTTATCCCAATTTTAATAACACTTATCTGAAAAATTTAGAGCAGCCCGCTACTCTTTTACAAATAATCTTCTATCACTGCCTTATTTTGATATTTGTAAAAATGGAATACAAACCTTAATTATTGTGTAACATTGAATAATTTTTTCCGCAAATGTTTTGTTCGAACCACCGATGAGCAATCTTCTTCTTGCTCTCAATGAAATAGAGACAAATTAAATATTGTCAATAAATGTGTACAATGTCATGATTCGGTTAAGTCTATAGTTGTGTCTGAATGACTGCCTGAATTGAATCGATTGGATACGATAGTTAAATGGCGAAACAGTTAAACAAATTCTTAATGTCGACACATGAGCATGTCCTATGTGATTCTTTCACGACTGTTTCAATAGTTGTATTGAATATGAATATAGAAACTACTCAGAATCTGTAAATGGGGATTCAATTTAAACAATCGGTATTCAAAACAAAATGTGGGTTTGTATAGTTCAGTATACATCATGTACTGCGATCACGCGTATTTTCAGGGGCATCTCTATTGATTTCCCACCAATGCTATCAACTAGCCATCAATTAGAGAAGCTGGACAATTAAAACCCAGAAACAGGAAGTGTCACACATTTTACATATACATATTACAGTTGAAATAGATATCAGGTCACAGGGCTTTAGTTTCGTGTCTATCTGAAATGAAGTTATAGCATTTTACAATTCTATTAGTTTTAGAATAGTTATTATGTTTTGTATACATATATAAATTAATATTTGTGAACTTTGTTCAAGGCATTTTGTAATTTGTACTGAATTCGCCGCAAAGTATTAAATTACAGATTAACCCATTTCCATCCATTAGTCGGGAACAGAACTTAGCCATCCACATGTCTAAATAAACGACTGTTCGAACTTTTCGATAATGTTAAATTTTTCGACTTTTTTAGATTTGCAAAAAAATTTTAATTTATATTTGACTTCGGAGTGAAATATTTATGCATTGCATTGATTGAGATCAATCAAGAACAACAATATGCTGTTTCGATCGGACTAAAAATGGCAAGACATCATAATAAATACTATTTCGGGGGTTGCAAGGTGCACGGATCAAACGTTACTCTACCTAGTATACGCTCTTGGCGTGTTATGCTACGAAGTCTAAACGTTTTTTCCCAGTTGATTGGAAATTTTAACAATATTGTTTTTTTTTTGTTTTACCTAACCAATTGAATGTGGAAAATGTCAGATGAAAATAATGTAAGGTCTGGCTTTTCCTTTTTGAAATAGCTTAAAAAGATCGCAATATATCTGTTGTGATTCAAGAAAATACATGAGTTATTATTCTATTTTGTCACAAAAACTTTTATATACATATATAACTATATATATACTCCAAGTATCGTTATAAAATGTACATCAAGCCTTAACTGAGAAGAGATCACTTTCCACCTCACACTGAGCTAGGAAAACGGTAAATATTGTTCATTGTATCTCGTAAAATGCCGCGGAATAATTCACAGTCCGTTCAAACGTTGTGCCATAAACAACAAAAAGTTGTTCTACTCTTGAGAGTTTGCTACCTACAGGGTCGATATGCTTTAGTTTTAGGTCATGCCGATGACTCATAAATGAGTTTTCTGTGTATGTTATTGTTGTGGTGTAGCAAATCGTTCCAAACTTGCAAGTTTTGCCATCTTTGGTAGACCAATACCCCCAGAGAGAATACCCTAGGTAATTGGTTTTAGTTTACCATTTTACATATACAAATCGGTGAAAAAACTACTGCAATAGGTACAACCTATTAGTGGTAGTGATAACATTTTTCCACTTAAAAAATACAATTCTGTCCGAACAAGATGGTTGGCAATCCTTGCGATGGGATAATATATTTAAAGTATATAAGCATTTAACTTTATAATTTGTCTAACAACAAACTCATTTGAATTGGGATATTGAATAGCAAATGTGAAATGTATGATCACGTTTAAACAATTTTTTGCACATGAATTAAATCATGGATTCGCTTAAATTTACTACACAATACATGTTTGCAGTAAAATATAGAACTCGTATAGATATATTTTTATTTAATTACAATGCAAGGGTAAACCGGGTGACAGAGACCATATGGCTAGACAGACCAAAGCCTCTGGTGGGAATCGAACCCACAACCCCCACACAAGCACGCTACCAAGTCGCCTACCGGGGCGCTTCGTAAGATGTATATAGATATACATATACAACTTTTAAAAATGTATAAGGAATTTATCATAATTTTCAAGCATATCACATATTCCAGAAGAAATTTAATTCACTGTGTATCCAAACCAGATCATCATCCCTATATGATCTTAATAACGTCCGATTTCCACGTAAATATCAGACATAAACAAAACACAATAGAGACGCATAGAGATCGGACACCTAAAATGGAGATTAATTCAGGAAATTGTGAGCAAATGAAATACATTTTAAATGGTCTAAGTTGATTTGTTTTATTAAAAACTTAAAGCGATGAATTGTTAAGAGACATACTTCTTCTTTGATATTTTGTCAATAAAATTAACTTTTAGCTCATAAATTTAATTGAAAAACTTAAAATATTGTTTTTCTCTGTTGCATTTAAACGAATAACGTTTTTCTTCGGGGCAATTTGATTTTACTGCTAATAATCGAAACGGAGTACAGCAGAAACGTGTTCTAGTTTGATTGTCGTGAAAAATGCAAAATTCTTTACAAAAATAACTTACAAATTTCCAAATTTTCGTTATTGCAATAAAATTATTTTTTAAAAAAGTTCTGATTTTTTTACTGCAATTGTATGAACATAACTTAAATAAATAACCTAATTATTTTCAGACAAAAGTCTCTATCACTGTTCGTATTACAAGTCATTCTTCTGCACAAAAAAAAACAACAAGAACGGGGGCTAAAAACAAACCGATAAGTAAAATTCTATTTAATTTGGTTCAGTTGAATGTGTAATACTACAACTTGTACAATACATGACCATTACACAGTTTTAAAAATAATTGCATAATTGTTTCGAAAAAAACCTCAATTAGACAGCGACAAAACAGAAATACAATAACAAAGAAGAGAAGAAAACTATCGATGCGGCTAGAGGGGACCTTTACATTGTAGTGCTGTGGAGTTTTCAGATATGAAACCGAAAACCGGGCATCCGATTAATTATCAGAATATAAAGCTGGGCGCTTGTTGTATACCAGTATTTGTGAGAAAACTATTCTGAAAATTCTTAAGATTCACCAGTGAAATCCATTGCTGGAGAGCCAATTTGTTATATAAATTTAAACTTTAAGTATTTACTTTGTAAATTTGTATAGGATTGTAGCTTAGGATTTATATTATTACTATGTAATACAATATTTAGGCCGTTCGGCTTTTGTATTATGGTGAATGTATAAATAAATAAAATATGAATGACAGAGGTTGCTGAAAGTCCTAACATCCAAAAGAGTTGATTGGTCTGGCCCAACAGACCGTCTATGAAAATAAGAAAAAGAGAAGGAGAGAAAACAGAACTTTATACCGAATTGGAGTATTTCAAATATAGATTTTAGGGAACGCAAGTATACGATAAGAACATTTGTTACACGTTTGCGTTTTTTATGCCACTCACTCTGTCGATTTTGGAGCATACGTACATGCGTAAGTTCAGAAAATATTAGGGTGCCGATTCGATACACTCTTCGACCAAATTATTCTTTTTCAAATGATATTAGAGGTAAGTTAAATTCAAACGTGTACAACAACATCGGAGGTTAGTGTTTGGTGAGAGAAAGACGATTGTGGGTTTTGAAATGCGTTCCCAAATGGTGGAGCGTAGAGTGATTTCCGGGGCACGAAGTCATGTAGGTTATTTTATGCTTTCATGCTTCAATGAATTGCTGCTCTAGACACAGCAGAGTTATGGAGTAGGTGTCCGAGCCCGTAGTCGAAAAATTTGCTCGATTCCGACTAGAAGTTTTATTTACCTAAATCTATATATATAAAAATGGATGTGTGTATGTATGTAACGTATGGACTCGAAAACGGCTAGACCGATTTTGATGAAATTTTCAGGGAATCTTCCGAATAACCCCGCGAGTAACATAGGCTACACATTGTTTGGATTTATCTACATTTAGGGGGTGAAAATGGCAAAAGGGATAAAAACTCCCCTTTCCTGTATAAATATGTTCAATACAACACTAATGTTTGCTTAGGGCCAGCAACGCGGACCGGGTCAGCTAGTCTCCTATAAAATAAATTAAAATAAACTAATTTGTTAATATTTTTCATTTTTTTTTTTTTTTTATAATTTTTTTGTTATAATATTTATTGTGTCAATCTTCATCTTCAAGAATTAAAGAGTTTAGGAATTGTATTCCTTTTCTACTTTGTAGTTTCAAGGTAATACTTAATATCACTTTTGCAAATGTATGATGCTTAATATTTATTTAACGGAATGAAAAATTTTCAAAAACCTATTTAAAGCAATTTTATTAAAATAACCAAAAAATAAGGTAAAACTCTAAAGTATAATTATACTGAAACTATTTCATTGATATGTGTGTACTGCGACTGTTGACATCTTAGTGTGAAGTTACTTGTAATTCTTTAAATATATTAAATATCTTTGGATACGTGGATATTGGACGGAAATACAATTTTCTGAACTCGGAACTCGATCAATTTTGGCTTAACTCCACAGCCCTGGCGATCACAACTGCAGCTTGCTATTTGAATATTTGGTGATTAAGAGAGTGTGACTTCCTAAATCAGAAATACAAATTCTTTATAAAATGAACATTGACAATATTTTTCGATTGATCAGTGGCAGATAGTCCTAGAGAGATACAAATCGGAGTACGTGTAAAATTAATATAAAAAAAAGAATAGTTCACGCCACTTAATTATATTCTTATTTTATATTATGTGGAGAAAACTTATAAACTATTCGGATGGCTGTAGTTTCATAAATATATTGTCGAACGAACCGGTTCATGTACCTAGCATTCGCAACATCACCATCACAAACGAGTTAAAAAAATCAATTGAATTGAAAAGCAACCCCCATAACAACACACAGCATTTGAACCATGAAAAGAGTGCAATGGAACCAAAACTGTAATGTAATAATTAATTATTGATTTGAAATCATAAAAATGCATTGCACAAATGATTGACAAACACACACACACACTTAAGTAAACCCCACACATTCACTACCATTAATTAAAACCACAATGAATATTATTGGCCTGGTAGCAGGCGAGTAAGTCTGTATTTTTGTATATGTATAATAGATATACATTAGGAAAAAATAAAAAATCTATATTATTCATATCCAGAAAAATGTGAACATTTTCATGGATTTCGTCAAAAACAAAACATTCTTTTTTTATTGCTTCCGTAGATTAATAAAGTTGTATGATCTTCAATCGACCATATGAAATAACGTCCAAATGAAGTAACACCCAAATGAAATATGAAGTGGGCCCAATATACACTTGAAACCATCTCCAAAGAAAACCTAAATAACTCATTCACATGATTTTTTTGTTCATAAAGTCGGCTTCGTAATATTTATTGAATTTTCGGTTTAGTTAAAAAAACCCTCTCAGGAAAACTATTGCTTTGAAAAACTATTTTAATAGATTTTGTTAAATTTCCCCAAAAATATTTGACGTTATATCTGTGAAATCGATGACAAACTCAATTTCATGTTGATAGGTGAATGACAAGCAACGTGTTATTAAAAGGCAATCGAAAGGTTAAATGATGAGTGAAGGTTCTGGCAGGGCTGGTTATTAATGTTAAGTAGTTTCAATGAAGCACATATTAAATCGAAACTTCAGACGGAAACTTTTATAGAGGCGTAGATCGAGAAACGTCTAGTCTCACAATACGAAAGTATTAAAGTGGGGGTATACGAAGGATGGTCGATGTGTATTGTGACGTGACGATGTAACGTTCAAATCAACGCATGATCAAATATCTTAATTGTGTTACGGTCGATTTCGGCTAACACAACAATGATTTCAAACAAAGCCGTTCTCCTAACTAAATCTCGTCATCTGATAACTGCAACATATTTCGTACGCAAAGTTTTCAAAACAGGATATTTGCCAACCGATAACTAGTTGGTTTCCTTAGATCTTTTAACTTAGGTTATGGTATAGCTTGTGTACGGTATAAAGGTTTCAAAAAAAGCATTGCTATCAGATTTATACTTAAATGGGTGCGTATGTCAGATATTTGGTATCTTGTGCAGCTTATTACAGGGGATTAAAAAAATATAGTGAAAATGTCTTTATGGTGTTGAATTTTTACTTTTGTAATAGTGCAAATTTTAAGAATATTTTTGGACTCATATTCATATTATTTTTCAACAATGCGGGTTTCACGGCAATAAGTAATCGACAGCATTACTAAGCAGTGAGGGCCGCTCCAATATCTTAATATATATTTACCCTCGACACTGATTCACTGACTCTGTCACGCAGTACGTAGGAATTTAAATAGGCATTCTATAATAAACAATAAAAAAAATAATATTTTTTTTTGTACAGAAATTCTGTTTTCCCCAAATTTTTTTTTACCTATATTTTTTGTTTCCAAAATTTTTTTTTTACAAAATTTTTTTTTTACAAAAAATTTTTTTTTCAACAAAATTTTTTTTTCCACAATATTTTTTTTTTCAACAAAATTTTTTTTTTCAAGAAATTTTTTTTTTCAAGAAACATTTTTTTTTTTCAACAAAATTTTTTTTTTCAACAAAAATTTTTTTTTTTAAGAAAAATTTTTTTTTTCAACCAAATTTTTTTTTTTCAACGAAATTTTTTTTCCATATTTCAACGGGCGCCATAGGCGCATTACAACTTACTAGTTATTTTATATTGAAATAGATTCGAAGTCAAAATTCTGAGTAAATCGGCTCTAAAAATGGCATACACGGATTGATTTGGGATCACAGTAGCTATCTATGTTACCAATGTGGACCCAGCATCTATTTCCAGTCGGCTACAGTGGGCTTTCTTTGGAAATCTAAATTTAAATAATAATTCTGAAGAAATCTGTTCTGAAATTGATTTTGGACTCACAATAGCTATCTATGGTACCAATGTGGATCCAGAATAAATTTCCAGTCCAAATTCTGAATAAATCACTTTTGGAATTGATTTTGAACAAGTGTGATATACAGAATGATTTGGATTCGCAATAGCTATCTATGGTACCAATGTGGACCCAGCATCTACTTCCGATCGGCAACAGTGGGACTTCTTTTTTTACTCTATGTCCAGTTACAAATGTTCTTAGTAATGCTCAGTTTAAGGTCAACACCAAAACATACTTATTTGGAAGCTTTTGACTAATTTAAATTATTTTGTTTTTTCGTCCGATTTGTCAAAATATATATCTACATTTTCAATGTAAATAAAGCGGTTTTAAAATGTAACTACACGTACCGTAATTTTTATATACGTCTATTGGTTATCGGTAGGGCTTCGAAATTAAATCAAAATCATATTCCCGATTTTTTTTTTAAGAAAATTTTATTTGAAGTTTTGCGAATATTTAAGAACATTTTTAATTTTCAGAATGAGGTGTATCTGGTTCCAGATAACATGATTCCGGAGAGACTAATACATTTTGAATCAACTTTAGCCGATCTGGAGTACTTCAGTTCCACAAAAGATACCTTGCAATTTTGTAAAAACTTGTGTACTTTATTGATATTATTGGATCTGCTCCTTAGGAGCCTAACAATAAGTGTATGAGTCTTAAATTTAATTCAGTAGTGAATCCGGGTATGGATTTATTTATTCGACGGTTTTTTGCATCGTGTTGTCAGGAATGAAAACTTTGTTGATACAGGTTTGTTAGCATACCGATATGGAGGCAGTGGACCTCCACAGCCAGTTATTAGTCCTTTCGCGTTATAGATTATCTTGACAATGTTCACATATTAGAGAATTGTAAACCAAATTTGGTTTAAACCTCGTGAAGTGGCGGCGGGGGCCTCCACAGCAAGATATTCATCGTTAAATTATTTAGACAATGTTCATATTTTAGAGAATTTTAAACCAAATTTGGTTTAAATCTCGTGAAATAGAGGGAAGGACCTCTACAGTCTGATATTAGTCTTTAAATGTTTTAGACCATGTAGACAATGTTCACACAATAGAGGGTTTGGAACCACATTTGGTTTAGACCTCGTGAAATAGAGGCGGGACCTGGCGTTCATTTCTCCATTCTTGAAGTGCCTGGTATACATAATATTTGTCAAGCCAAAATATTTTGATGACGCTCAAGTTTGCATTTGTGCTTTATCCTGATGTCTTTAATATCATTCTTGATTCAAATCTTTGTGAATGTTTTCGTTTCTGATATTCCTCGGTGAGTCGGTGATTAACCGCAATTTTTTCGACTGAACTCTTAGATTTGCCAATGTTGCTCGAACTTGCTTTGCCCCATAGCTGAGCGCCATATAACCATGTATTCCACAATCAGTTTCGACCTAAAATGTACTTTTTAGAAGTAAATTTTGTTCCAATTCATCAATCTCCTTTATCATCCCTGGTCCGAAGGAATGCACCCTGCGTTAGGAATAGATACTTCAAATTTGCCCAGGATTCGGAAACAATATTTCAGTTATTAGCGGTCGTTGGTCCAGCTTATAAAATCAACCCATAATACATTAATAATATGAGGTGAAACCAGCAATAAATCGACTTAAGAACATAATGTGGTTGTGTGCCTCATGCTGACGGAAAACCGGAGACGACCTTATCAAGTTCCAGCATCTGGCGTAACTTTATGCCTAATAATTCAATTTCTGACGGAGGTAAACCCAATCTCTTCGGATATGCACACTGCGAGAAAGATACATCGAGGTGTAACAGAATCAGAGCTGTGGAGTCAAAATTAGCTCGACTCCGACTTCAGCATTTTCAAAAAGCACGACTCCGACTCGGGAGTAAATTCAGCCCTCAACATCACTTCTCTCAACACTAGACGCATATTATACTCGAGCTTCTTTATGAAAACTACATTTGTGCATATACGAAACCATGCAAAGAATGTAGGTTTAAATTTCATATCACATATCGAGATGATTTTGTTCATATAAATTGCTTTTAATGCGAAATTATTTCCATTTTTGTTTGATTCTGTACAATTTATAGGCGTCAAAACGATTCAGAATAAAACGTGACAATTGTTGTAAATATTCGTAATATTGATAATAACTCAAAGCTCGGTATTCAATTTGTTGAAATCGTTTTACGTGTAAAATCATTTAGGCGATTGTGACAGCACCCAACACTATTCGCGTGAATAGTATACATTTAAATATGAGTCAAACTGACCTCTGTTTACGTTCTTACAAAATAAGTAATGCGGTTTCTGGCGGATTTATAATCAAAAAATTTATTATTGTTTATGGCCAAGTCAATTCTATTTTTTTATACATATTTTTTTTGAAAATAACACAACAAATCGCATCTCATCTTTGGTCATTAGGTTAGCACATAATACATTTATTAATTGTTGTTAATTAGTCATTAATTTTTAAACATATTTAGTAATTTAAACATCTTTAAACAAAATTTAATAATTTTTCGATACTCTCTTGTTCCGAATGACTGCATAGGTTCTATTGGGAAGCGACTCGTACCATTTTTCAATATAATTTAGAGAAATGACTGATTAAGCGTACTTAATAACTGCAATTAGCTTCTCTTTGTTGGAATATTGTTTCCCATACTGGTAAAATTTACGAGACAGTCGGATGAATAAACGGACTTCATTTCCCTCATAAAGTTGGGCGAATGACATTTACACCGAAGGTAGCCGGACTATTCTGAAAGATGTCATTCGCTTTTTTTTTTGTTTGACCTCTGTAGAGCGATTTATGTCGAATTGCACGATACTCCGGCACAAAGTCTCAAATATATAAACTATGAAATTGTTTTAAAAAATGCGGATGTTATATTCTGAAAGACCAGTCTTTGCCCAGTCTAGTGAAAACCGCATTCGCGGACGTTAAAAATAATAAGGCTCCTGATCCCGATGGTGTACCGGTTAAACTATAAGAACTGAGTTGGTAAGGAGCATACTATAAGTTGCCTAAACTCCAATCCGCTTAACTGAACCTAAACGTTTCATTTCAACCAAAAATCTGTCGCTTTACTGAAAAGTCGGATAACTGAACAGTTTTTGTAACTCAAAAATATTCAACGAGTTGGAAAGATGCTAATGCTGGTGCCCAATAGCAACTGTTTTAAAAGAAGTACTGGAAATTCTTTGTAACATATTTCAATGACACACTTGATAAAATAGATTATAACGAACAGTAAGAATTATTTATACGAATAGTTCCTTTTTCAATGTAAATGCATTGAATTTTCACATACAACTTAAATAAAGTATTCATATTTGATTAAACCTTTTCTATAAAACCTTTAAAATAAAAATCTCAGTTTACACACAATTTATTAGAATTTCAGAAGGTGTACCTTTATCTGACGTATTTAAGCAGTTAGTAATTTATACATTCCGACAAATGCTCTTTAACACGAAAATTGGTTAATAAATTAGTTCGAGGTAATATTTCTCTTGTGATTTATGATTTAATATTGGCAAGACAGTTTTAGTATTACCAATGTTTTTGCAACATTCTGAACTACAGCCGGCCACGCGTGGTACAAGGGTTATAATTCTCGATCTTTAGAATTATGACCCTTTACTTTATTTTCAATGTCAAGCAACAGCAGTGAATAAAAAACAAAACATGCGGGTCATATTGCCAACTAAACATGTAAGTGATTTCTGAAGGAGACGCCTACCTTGTTGAACGTCATTCGATATCAGAAGAGTATGTCACATTGTGTTTGTTGTCATTTAATTGAAAAGCTGAATGGCTTGACAAAATGCTCTTGATAAATAAACTTCTCCATGCAAAATATTGGGTATAGAACGTGGTTAGTCGATTACACTATGCAACAAAACCTATTTTTTTAACGAAAAAGCCATATCTCCATAACTAACAATTAAAATAAATCTACAAACAAATTCAACCAATTTTGTGCTCCGGGTGTCACAGTACATCAGAATAATATTGTGGTCATTCATTACATTTTTGACTTTTTGTTGCATAGTGTTATCTCCAAGAAGATGGAGAGCTCAGCATTCGTGGTTGTTGTGACACATTTTTGCTGGGATTCCCTTTCCACTGGTAGTAGCATCACTATCAATATCTACGAGGGTTGTACACAATTTTAAATATTATAAACTACAAATGTATATGCAGAACTTCAAAAATACAGGACTTGTTGTAAGTATTAGTTAATGTTAGCAATGGCCCTGCTGGAAATGTCAACAGTGAAACTGTAGTGATTTTCTTGTGACATTGTCAGTACTACTAATGACCAAGTGTACCCCAACCAATGTAATCTTCTATTGACAATTAACATTGGCTTGTCATTGGAAATCAACCAGTAGAATGTGTCTCTACTGAGTCAGTACCTAGTCAGTAGTACTACAGTCAGTATTGAGACCAAATGGAGACGAGTGTGTCCATCAAAGATTCACTAGTACATATTATGGTCTAAAATTTTGTACAGGTTTGTCAATATACCGAACCACCGAGATATGCTCATTTTCTTCGAGGCTGGCTAAAGCTTTCATTATTATTTATTTGCAAAAAATTATTTAGTTTACATTGAGCAACAAAATATTTTTTTAAGGCTCATTTCCCAAATAGTAAAATAAAATTGCTTCCTCAACAAAATTCTTTAAATAATCTTTAGTACAACTCGGTATATTCCTACAGCAACAAGTTGGATTTTTGCCTCTATATTGACGATTCTGCAAAGAATTGTCTTTAATTCGACTCCCGAGCTCTTGAATTATGGAATTCCATCAATATTTGCATCCAATACTACCTCATCGTGGTTTTTCAAACTATGTCTAAGTTTTCTTAACTGTGTTTCAATTCCAATACCGAATTGTATTCCAGTGGACACATTTCTAGCTATAACCTCATTTCTTTTGCCCAACAAAGTTTCTCTAGAGAGTGGAACATGCAGAACTTCTTCCATTAGGGTCGATAACAGCTTTACCAAGGAGCTGCTTCAATTTATGCCTTAAAGTCAATTTTGGAACAGCAATGTCTTCAAAAAAATTTTGCGTAAAATATTAAACATTTTAGTGCTTAGGTAGAAAAAACCACCATATTTCTCATTAACTCGGTTAGCAAGAAGAAGCACAATTATTTGAAGTATGAATTTTAAGTATTTGAATGAAATTACCAAACTCGATAAATTAAAATTTTATATTTACCAAACTTATCATGCCCTCTTCGATTTAGGTATTGTGTGTTTGTGGGAATGGTCAAAGAAACTAATTGTGTGACGAAGACGGTGGGTCGGTCGGTGAATTAAAAACAACGTAATTAAGTATAAAGAATCGGAGCCTTCTCCCCCAACCTCCCTTTTTCAACGATTACACATATGTATGTGTCTGTGTGTGTTCGCTTATCGATCAAATTACCAATCAATCATAAGCCATTAATCCAATTTGAATACCAATCCTCCTCACTTCTCGTGTGAGTGTGTTCCAGAACTCTGTCACTGTTCAACAAGACCAAGAGAACAAGGGAAGTGAAGATGAGAGAGGAGGACGTAAAGTTAGGGGTGAAAAGTGAAGCACCGACATTGTCAGCAACTGCCAAAGACCGCAATCTTTGTTAGCCTCGTCTATTCTTTTGCACAATTTGCTAGAGAGTGTAAAACACCAGTTGCTTGTTAACCGCACGTCGAACAACCGAAACGAGCACATGAGCCAAATTGATGTGAACAATTGTCATAGTTAGTCAGTCTGGTTTAAATTGCGTTTATGAAATGCATACCTGGACTGAATGGCAGACAGACATGTGACTGCACAAAAAAAGTTATGGTGAATAACAACCATACAATTTTGATGTACTATAGGCACCTCTATTGCGTTACCCAAAACAAAAATCACAGTTATTGTAAAAATATAAATAAAATCTAAACACCTCTACTGATCTCTCATTTTAATTGACTATTTCGATTTTTCATGAATAAAACAACAAAAAAACTATGTTTTCATTAAATTTGCATTCTGATTAAGTGGCACTAAATGTAAAGTCTGAACATAATCTAAGTCTTAATTTTTATGTAGTTCAATAAAATCGGACAAATCATTATTATAAAAACGTCCCTCGTACTTAGGGGATCAAGATCATTACAATTTATTTACAGCAATATAATAAGCCTTCAAGGCCATATGTCATTTTGTTAAATACAAAAAATACAAAAATTCTATATACTTTTTAATTTACAAAATTCCTAATATAGTCAATGGTTTAAAATATTTACGAAGATAAAAGGAGAAAACTACCAGCAGCGACAAATAACATTAAAATGGAAGTTCAAAAACCCTTCATCCTGCAAATAGAGTAATAGACGGATTTTGAAACTACTTTCTGTTAGAGCAATAAATAAATAAATAAAAAATAATAATCTGAGAGTTCCTCATTGACCGAGAAAACAAAGATCATCCGGCCACCGGTTACTAATAGCCTTATAGACGAAAACTAAACATTGCAAAATCCCTGATCATTTGGTTGACTCAACAAATTCTACACACTCTCCACACATTATCGCGTTAAGTAGCCAGAGCTGCGAAACATAAACTAATATCTGAGACATTTAATCCAAAAATGTTTATGTTCAATCATCGCTTACCAAAGGTTTGTCCAGAGAGAAGTTGTATCCAGTTACACTAAGCGGATCATTCGGTTTGTAGTACTATGATCTAACATGATCTAACGATGTCCGAAATTCTAAGCTTTCAGTGGAAGCGGTTGACTAGCGCTTTTATAGGTGGAGCGATCTCGTCTGTTAGACCGAGATATCCCATTCAGATCAATCAGTATATTATGGAGAATCGAGCGTAATTGTTATCGTTTGAATTTGACAGTTTTTGCATGTGGAAACGTTGGGATTGATTTATTAAATGTCCTGTTGCTTGGATGAAACGTAATTTTAGTATCAAACAAACTACAAAATGTTATTTAAAACGTTTTGTACGTTCCGTTTTTCAAAATGAGGGCATCGTATAGGACTTTTCGTATGATCTGAACATACTTCACCAAAAATTTTCAAATTTAGCCAGACACTATTGGCCGAACAAGAATTTTTTTGACTCAGGGGATGCCCTCTATAAATGCAATGCACTGTGTTAGCGATGGGAAAGAAGGGTATTGAAGGGAGGAAAGAGGTAGTAGTGTTTGGTGATGTTTGCCTTGAATTTGATAATACACTTGATGGAAGATTATTCCACAAACGAACAATACGGCTGAAGAACGAAGTCCGGTCAACCGGCCACTTTACAACGAACGGATGAGAGACCCTGGATAGCCGTGTATTCCGGCCAAATGTTCTAACGTCAGGGACCAGACGACGGATATCTGACGACCAAATACCGTTAAAATATCTATAGAACAGCTATATACCACCCACATTCCGGTGATGCTGAAGGGAGACAATAGAGTTGGATACCCTACTATTTTCATTCGAAGTACATTGCTGTACATGATTGGAGTGATTATATTTCTTGTAATTGGGTCATTTCAAATCAAAAATATGATATTATTGAATGAATGTCGATACTAACTCCACATTATACCAAGAATAATTTCTCAACATTATTTCTGAATGTATGTGAATGTGTGAACTCGCTAATGTTTCTTTCGATTTATTTTCACAAATTATTTTTCTGTTTTGTAATGTGTTGCCAAATGTAAATTAACGTATAATTGTATCTGTACACATATGTTTGTATGTATGTATGTACTTTTGTAGATATTTTAATTATCGGCTGTGACATACTCGTACTCACGTATCTAGCAATTTTTTTAGATGTATGTGAGAATCGAAAAAATAGAAGAAGAAAAACAACAACAATTGAAATATAATATATGCCTTCTTAATATACTCATAACGCATAAATAAATATGTAAATACTTAATGAAATTGTTGTGACAGCGAAGTATACAATAACAGAGGCAGGGCAATATACACTCCAACTCGAAATCGGCGTTCAATCCAGGGTAAGAAAATCGTCTCTAAATTCCTAGTTTATATAGCAAAATATTTTGAAGAAACAATGGACGAGACAATCGCTGAGATAACAAATTTCAGGCAGGCAAAGATCGATTTCGAACGGTTGTGGTTAGTAGTAAACCGTGATGTGCTTTAATCTTTCTAGTTAGTTGTTGTGATGTTTTTCCGTTAGATGTATTAAAGTTATACGGAGCCCGGATTTAGCAATACAATTACGTTCACTAGTATTTCAATGATCTACTGCGGAACTGATTTTTTTTATTTGAAAATAGTCCATCAATATGGCAACACCTCTGGTCTGGTTCCATTAAACAACTGGATGGAATTGAGCTATACAAAAAAGTTAAAAAAAAAACCTTATCAGCTTCGTCCATATTACCAAAAGAAATGACATCGCCCAAACTCCACACATCCTTATTTTTGTTTTCAAATGTCTTATGTAACACAGACTTTTTATTAGAGCACCTGAATAGTATGGTCTTGTCACTATACCAGTTACTGTCATGTCCATTTCTCTTGTCACTCGTCATTGTCAATTCCTTTATGTTTTCTGGCTACTTCTACATTTCATAGTTAATATATACAGTCACAAACTGCGAGTTGTAGTTTTATAGATAACCACTTTTGAAGCTTTTGCTTGACAGCAGTAAGAAGCGAACAGTATCTAATTTTTTTTTTTAAATGAATTCTGTGCAATGACGAGAGTAATGACAACGATTTGAAGGATTGGGTGTCAAAATCCATTACAATTTGTATTGAAATTGACCGGCGAAATTCTTGAAGATTAGCTGTCACTTCATGAAGATAACGATTTATTTTGGCTGCAATCAGTGTTACCGTTGTACGAATAATGTTGCAAATTGAAACTTTTTTTTTACTAAAATCTATGTCAAAGATAAACATTAAGCTAGATATGCTTAAGATAATGAATATTTATTTTTTAGGGAAAAAAAAATTATAAACACTATTGACAACTTTACAAAGTTCGTTTTTTTTAAATGTTCATGTTCTAACGAGTATAACTTTTTTCTCAGTAAAGATATTCTTCCAATCTAATCATATATAAATAGAATGCTTACTTGCTTATTTGTCTTAGCATTCCAAGTAGGAAAAGGGGAAATTCTCTCACATCAGTGAGCTGGCCACGATATAATTTAAAATACTCACTGACCTAATTTTTATTTAAAGCCGTCTTCGAACGGCAAATACCTTTTCTAGAGAAGTTTCACATGGCTAAAAGATTACTCGCCTGATCGCCATCATTTACGTGACGGAAACGGCCGCTGAAAAGGGTCTTACCAGCATAGGAACCTGGTTTTGTTTGTTTTTTTTTTTCATTAGCTGTTACACCACCAAAATAAATTAGATCAAATAATTTTTTTGTGAGGAAATAGACAAATGCTGAAAAAACATAGAGCTTACATGCAAACGCCTAACAATGCAATGAATACATAATTAGAAATTTTAATGTTTCGCTTTTAATTCTAGACGAATGAATGATTTTTTGTTGCCCTGGTGTGGAATGAATGTACGCTAAATCTAGAATTCATTCACACCGTTGTTATGATTTATATAGTGTGAAAATCTATAGATATGTACATATGTGCTCCCAGTCTCCCGGCTCGATTTGTTTAATCTTATCAACAAAACCAACGCGATCCAAATGAAAACCAAACAAAGCTGATAGGCAAACACTTACAGTGGAAGAAGTAAAAATAAGTACTTTGTTCGGTTTTGTCGATTGGCCTGTTTTGTTTTACGCTTTAAGAAATTGAAAAAAAAAGAATAAATAAAAGTATGAAACATTTAAAATAAACGACAAGAATTTGTTATCAATTTCAATTTATTATAAAGTCATTTTATGTTTATTTTAAATAAACCCGTGAAGAGTTATTAGAGGTCTTTATGTGAGTTGGCGATATTATAAACTAATCTATTGCCAACACAGACTTTAGTGTGAAAGTCAAAACTATTTCCACCAAAGAATATATTGTATGATGAAATTTTTCTTTTTTGTACTTGAGATCCCCAATTGTTTAGAAATTGGTGGAGGTGTGAAATTTTGAACATGTTGCATTACACACAATGTAGGTGTAACACTTACAGAGAAGAAAAAAAAACAACTCAGCAGAAATTTCGTCTTTGTCATCAGATGAGGAGAATTCCAACAATGAATTTACGATATTGCTGGTTAAAAATGCACTGCTTTTATACATTTGGTTTTTATATATGGTATTTTTAGCGGCTTCCATAAGTTAATATATATTTATCCCATTTTTTAAATTGTTGGCGATAGATTTTAACTGTTTTTATACTCTTCGAACCTTTTTGGCCCTTTCTCTACATTTTTTTATTTTGTCTGTCTTTGTATCAACACACTACCGAAATTTAATGAGATTTATATACGTAAATAAATGACAACTTCTTTATTGAATCTAAACTATACATATCCTTTGCGCTCACTTTTTTAATGTATGCGTTTAATTTGGTTTCGTTGTTTTGGAAATGATAACACAGTAGTCATCAGCATTTTTACGGTGCAACATTCTCCACCGTCGACTGGGGAAAGTGGAAAAGGTGCGACATTTTCCCGCTCATTGGAGGCACCACTTTGCCAAACGAACTCAAAATCCTCAAATGGCCTTTCACAATGTATCATTCATGTTTTTCAGAATCGTGATATTCGACATATTCTGCCGTAGTAAAGTGTAATTTTCATTTCCGCCCATTTGGGTAAAAATTCGACGTCAAAATCGGTCAACATTGATTGTGGCTGTGACCCTTCTCTTGATTTCCCCACATGTAAATACATCTGTATATGATATGTACGTGATAAGAGTCTATCTGTCGATTTTACGCTGTCATAGACATTTGGACTCTAACAAACAGTGTTGGTAAAAAAAAAATAACGAATTCTATGACAATATGGAATATGACTATAATATTAATGTAGGTGGGGTTGCAGAAATTTCTTCTATTTTATACAGGATGGAATGTTGCGAAAAATACCACATTAAAATTGTGAACAAATTCTGTAATTTACCATTTTTTATGCTTCCAATTCAGACAATTCGTTTTAAACAAATATGATATACAAAAATTTAAAACGCTTTTGTCGATATATTTCCCATAGGAAGCGTCTCTTTGACATCCCAGATGAAATGTTTGTTAATGCCAACGACATTTCCAGTATAAAATGAATATAAGAACTTCTTTATTCGCCAATTAACCGTTCGAAGTCGGTAAGTATAGAAATTATCTGGTGCACTGTTCAGTGACGAAGTTCCCCGTTTTTTTGGCAATAGAACAACATCTGGTAAAACTGCTGAATGTTTTTAGTGAATATTAGGTTGGAGTTGTAGCATTGATATGCAATTATTTTAGGAGAATGATTTAAGCAATGCCCAATAAAATAACACAAATATATGTGTATGGGCATTCCTTAAGTTATTAATTTAACCGGAATATTTTGTCTGTCACTGTGCCGAGCGAGTGCTTATCAGGTGTTATCATATTTATAAACTGTCAGTGGTGTGGCGGCATCACATTTATTTGAAACTAAATAAACATTAATACTACTCATAAACAAAATGTTATAAACATTGATATACGAGTAAGTACACATATAAGTATATGCACATATGTACATGTGGGTATGTACATACGAGTGATTTGCTGTCAAGAGAGTGTTAATATTTGTCGGAATATTGGTTTTATTTTGCTTTCTTTTTTTTGCAAGCAAAACAAATAAAATTAGTAATTTTTTCTTAATTTGGCAAGCAATCTGACATTCACAACCTTTTTCAATTAATGAAAAGTAGATGTTCTGTTTGGAATACTATAAGAAAAGTAGTCGGCGACTGAGTTGTGCTAGGTAGTGTGTACGACTATCACACAGTAAATCCAGGTTCGAAACGTGGTAAGACCATCAAAGTAAATGCTGTCTTTTTAATGGGAAATTGTGTAAGCATTAGCTGTTCAGTGGGTATACAAATTACATCGTCCACAGCTCACTCACATTCGATATTAGGGGAAATGAGTACAAATACATTATTTTAAATAAAAAAAAAATTTGGACGGCCATAACTTTTGTACCAGTGAGAAACAAAACCACACTCCAATTCATTATTCTGTTACAGCATTCAACATTCTGGGAAAAACAAAGCAATCGCTAATGTTTTGGAATATTTATGACTCAGAAAAGTGTATTAGTATCGGGTACACTGATATTTGCGATTAGTTTGAACGCAAGATAAGCATATTGAATCGTTGAATGTTTTAGGAACACAATGTTTAGGAACACAATTTCTTTTATTTGAATAATTCCGAAATACGATAATAATTCTGTTTACTAAGAGGCAGTTTATACTAAATGCTATATTCTTTCTGTTTTGTACACTGAGCTGAATGTATAAGTTTGATTATAGGCTATAAGCTAGACTGCAAGAACTTGCTGAAAAGAGCCATTGGGACTAGCCAACCAAACTTATAACAGGCCAGCACATTCATTGTATTTAAATGAGCTGTATTTTAAGGCTGCTTTTTATTTACCCCAAAATTAACATATGTTTTCGTCATTATATATGACTGATCATGTAAATTCTTTCTCTTTACAAACTCTTCCTTTGTACTTACAAATGGAACAGTGTTTTCAAAAATAAAATTCTAGCAGATTATATATGAAACAGTCAGATCTCTTACCAAAGAAATCTGTAATTATCAATAGTTTCCAATTACATTTAATGCATTTGGCACCAGACTTTAATGCCCGTTCTTACCACAGTCCATACCACACACCTCGTTGGACAATAGGCTTCGTGGTAACGGTCGAAATACTTCTACAGCTTATTGGTATCATGATAAACGTTATTATTATTGGTATAATTGCCATATCGTGAAATCGTCATTTACATTCTCCATAAAGTATTATGCAGTATGTTAAAGTATTTTTATAGAAAAAAAAACAATTATTATTTGTTAAGATATATCACGTCAGCGATTAAAATTTTCTACCGACGTTTTTACAATAAAAGTAAAAAATGCCATATACATTTTACTCAAGGCAAATTTTATCAATTGTTATTAATTTCATTAAAATCTTCGCCCGTAATGTTATAGCGTGCATATGCATATACAGTGATATATGAAAGTATACATACATTTATTTCGAAATTATATTTCGCAAATCTTCTCTATTGATTAAGAGTTGATAAACAAAATTTTTTATAATCTTTTATAATCTTATTTTCTAAACTCAAATTAAGCGCAATATTTAAAATTTATTAGACATTTAAACCGTTAGCGATATTTCATTATTTGTTTTGTATTTTGGACAATCTAAATGTTTGTTATCCAAACAAATATTTCATAGCGATATATATATTAAGGCTTAGATACCAACATATTAAATTTTAGAATTAAGTCTAAATTCAACAACGCAGTAATATTTATAGAGAAAGAAATACAGTCAGTCATGGAAAACCCGGGCAGGGGAAACAATGCATCAGACAAATGGATAATAGCTAGATCAGATTTATTGAAATGTGAAGAAAAAAAGTCGAGTAATAGAATCGATATTCTTACAAGCTTAACTACGTATAAAGTTTAACTGATGACAGAACACAAAATTCCCAAAATGCATATTAGCAAGTTGTTCCTTGTTAGATTTCCCTGACGCTATTTTCACGGTCTTTACTCGAATTTATGTTTTTCTTCATTGTTTTACATTTATTTCCTAATGTATAATAACTCACCCTGTATTCGTAGAAATTTAAAAAGCCTTTTTTAAGGAAAATTTATAAAAATGAAAAAACAATTTTCAGACATTTTTCTTAACAAAGGTGTTTAAAATTTATGTGAATATGGGGTATATTATTACTATAAAACAAATTATTTAAAAAGTTAAAAATAGACCTATGTAAGATTACTTTTAACTGTAAAACCATAATCACATACAGCATAACTACAGCACCCTCCTACAAAACTTTTTCATATCAAGGTGAAAATGTTTCATCAATCGATATGCAATATCAGGGGTGATTTCAGAATTTGTCCAGACCGATCGCATATATCCTGTACATTTGGAAAAACTCGAGGTATGAAGATCTCTTGATCAAAAGGACTAGCAAAAAAAACAAGATTGAGTTTTCCAAAGCTCATCTTAAATGGAGTGTCAAAAATGGAAGACTGTGTTGTTCTCTGACGAATCTACAACATAAATTATTTACATGGAACATGGTGGACAAATAATAAGTCAAAGCTATTGCAAACCTTCTGGTCAATGAATTTATCCAATTTATAGGATTGACAGAAATACTGATCAATTCATATACCGTGACATATTAAAAGACGTGATGTAAGTATATGCCGTCAATGACACTACCAACAGGATAACTATCCTAAGCAAAGCTCTAAAATTTGTAAGGTCAGGTTGCAGAGAAATAGGATGGATGATCTTGGTTGGCCGCTCCATCCTATTAAGAATTTGAAGGAGCTAGGTTAGGTTGAGAAGACCTTGGACATACATAAAAGCCAGAATTCGGGTTTTTGAGAGCTCGAACTGTGTCATGTATTGGTTCTGAGAAGTTATTTTAGGAACTCTGTACTATTAACATAATCCTTAACTGTTTTCCAGTCTGCGCCCCTGAGTTGGGTCAAGTCTGTTAAAGAGACATTTCCCAAGAAACGGCTAGCTCCCTAGCACACAAAAAAAACTTAAGAAATAAGGACATATTTTTCAAGCCATGTACACGATAAGTAATATAATATCCTCCACGACTAAGATTTGCACGAAATAGGATTTGCAACAAAATATTAATTTTTAAGGATTTTTTTGTTCCCAACATTAGGGGGTGCTTTACTGTTTTCATTTTATTTCTAGACTGAAGTGGTTTTGCTTATTTTGGCTTATTATTTACAGAAAGTTGAATTCCAATAAATAACATAATCTAACGTCAACAAACAAAATGTACTCGAGGGGTGCATTAGCTATGTCCAATACTGTATGTATGCAAATTGCTTATTAACTACTGCATTTTTTAGAATAAGCGGATACACCATTAATAAGAATGTCACATATTACACAGATAAGTAAATTGCGTTTGGTGTAGTTTGTTATAATAATAGTCGAACTTGCTCAATTACGATTACAATTTACAATAATACGAATTTACAGGGAGGGAATTGATATTGTAACCCATCTCACTTGGACAGCAAAAAAAACTGAAGTTTTTGGGGGGTTTAGATTATGAATTTAATTATAAAACGAAAGCCATCTACGTTTTTTGGTTTGTATAACCTAAACTATTAATAATTTTAACCAAAATCAAATTCCAGACCACAACACGGCAGTGTTTGAGGGGGGCTGGTATGAAGGAGAACATTGCCACAACGAAAACTCACCTAACGTTGTAGGGCTGACTGGTGCCAGTGCTCCAATCGTGCTCGATATCCGAGGAGTTCTTTGTTGTATTGTCGCAGGGCATTTTATGGGTTTTGGGTCTGCTTGTCTGCACTATGTTGCTGTTGATGATTGCTGTGTGTAAATTCCTTTGTTCCGTCGTCTTCGTCTTTAATGCGACGATTATATTATTCGGTCATGACAACTACTCGAGTACGTTTTTCACTTGCACATTCAATGCTGTCGCATTGTCTTTTTGGATTTATCCATATTTTTCGATACTTTTGATAATTTGCTATATAATTAAAATTTCACAAATTAAGGCTCCAATGTGACTTTTCGCCTTGTTTCAACCATTCCCTACCTCGGTCATCAACCCACTTTTCTGAGGACATACCACACTGTTTTTCCAATATTTTCACTGTTTTTCCAATGTTTTCTTTTTATTTCTCAATTTTCCACAGGTTTGTTCCTTTGTGTGATGCAATAAGAAAACTTATAATTCAATTGCAATTGAATGTAATCTCACTTCTAGTTCTTTTCCGCCCGATAAATTAATTTAACCAACATAATTCACCCAATAATTTGGGATGGCATTCTACGATTTAAGGTCAGCCCCATAATGATTTTTAACAGACACCGATTTTTGATTGTTCCTATATTCCATCAATATCTGAGCCAGTTATCGACTGAGGAATTCTTCTTCTTCTTGTGTGTATGTGCATCCGAGCTTTGTGAGTGTGTGTGTGTGAGTTATCTTCCATTCTCTTTTGCTACATTCGGCTCATGTCATTCATTCCCTTTTGCTACATTCGGGTAGCGGTTTGCTAGGGTTGCCAAACTCAAAAATACTCACGCACCAATTACCGATTGAATAGGGGTACTGCCCAAATTGAACGATTTACTGCCGAAAAGTAGCAGCATCGGTCACGAAATGGAAAATTGGGGAAAATTAGACATTCCGATTGAAAATTTCAAGAAAAAATATATTTTTTAAAAATAAATACGGAATATGAACCGCGACACCGCTCAACTCCTTCGCCACACCGTGGGAATACGAAACCACAAAAATGGGACAACAGTGCCCAGGCAAGACTGCTGTGTGAAGGTATACGGGGTTTTCCTAGGACCAATTAGGACAGACACTAAACAAAACTGGACAGATTCTAGAAGTGAAAAAAGAATAAATTTAGTGTCATATTCTCGACATTAGAGTAGACATCCAGTAGGGGTTTTTATACTCTTCTACAGTTGTGGAGGAATACCAGCACCAACTAGGGTGATTTCTTACTAGGGTCGTTAGGTAGGTAAAAGTTGAGGGGGGAAGAACACCAAATATTTCTTTATTGAACAACCACAGACTTGACAGAAATACTCACGTAAGACAGCGGAGATCCAGTGAAAAAGGCACCACCAAAACCTTCCCGAACGCCCAAGATGGCGGTCCCATAAGATAAATAGAATGGATAGTGATTAGATTTTAGCATTTTTTTTACTAACACTCAGGGGATGCCCCCTATAAATGCAATGTACTGTGTTAGCGATGGGAAAGAAGGATAATGGAGGGAGGAAAGTGGTAGTAGTGTTTGTTGATGTTTGCCTTGAATTTGATAATGTCATAGCAGGCAGGAAAAACACTTGTTGGAAGATTATTCCACATGCGAACAGTTCGGCTGAAGAACGAATTTTCTCTATAATTTAACAACGAACGGATTCCCTGGATAGCCGTGTATTCCGACTAAATGTTCTAACTTCAGGGACCAGACGACGGATATCTGACGAACAGATACCGTTGAAATATCTATAGAATAGCGATAGACATCCCACATTCCGGCGATGCTGAAGGGAGACAATAGAGTTGGATACCCTACTATCCCCAATCATCACCACCGCTCTCCTCTGTACACGGTCCAAAAGCTGCAAAGATGTCTTTGGAGCTCCTGCCCATATATGGGAGTTATATTCCATTTTAGGCCGGATGTAGGTGGTGTAAATATTTACGAGATCAGAAGGAGTGAAGTATTTCTTGCACCGCATTAAAAAGCCTAAACACTTGAATGCTTCTTACGATACTTCGAATATATGGCTTGCCCAACGAGCATCACCCTGTATCTTCACGCCCAGAACATCAAGTGTGTCTGATTTGTCGATATACACACCACCCATAGATATTGGCGGCGATAAAGAGAGACAAATAAAGAGGCCTACTACACGCCTACCTGTGGCGTGAAACGGGTAGATATGGAGAAGAAATGTTAGCAGAGCAATTTTTCCACTGAAGAGCGGTAGTTCCTGAGAGAGGGAATATAACCCGGCATAACAGCCGCCGGAGTCTATCTATCTATATATATAAAAATGGATGTGTGTATGTATGTAACGTATGGACTCGAAAACGGCTGAACCGATTTTGATGAAATTTTCAGGGAATCTTCCGAATAACCCCGCGAGTAACATAGGCTACACATTGTTTGGATTTATCTACATTTAGGGGGTGAAAATGGCAAAAGGGATAAAAACTCCCCTTTCCTATATAAATATGTGTAATACAACACTAATGTTTGCTTAGGGCCAGCAACGCGGACCGGGTCAGCTATATCCAATAATTTACAGACTAGCGGGAGTATTTCGTATTTTCTTTCTTTTCGAGTTTTTCTTTATAATAATCTACATTTGTCTTTCGTGGCCAATCCGGTAATTGTTTGTGTTAGTGGTAAGACTGGTATGTTTATTTTTTTGCCACTGTCGCGAAGAGGAATTAGTCGGCAAGAACCACCCCATCCGGCGAGCTAAGCTGAGGTATACGCTACCATACCAGTATGGTCGACTCGGAAATTCGGATTTCATCCGTGAAAGGTGGACAGTACAATCTACCACACTCGACACGAGACAATAATGTTGTTGGCATGGGTATATCAGATGACCTTGTATGCGAAGATATTAGGATGCGTAATCCTTAACAGCTTATGGCCTCCGAGAACAGGTGATATCGATCTGGAAAATGCTTCTTGGATTAGACAAAGATTGTCGACTTAACCCTAGGATATGCGATAAGCTTTCGATCACTAAATTTACCTCTTGGTCTGGCCAGACCACATGACTATAATAGACAGATTTTTGGCTATAAACATACTGTATACCCAATCATGGGGTCTTAATTCATATCGAAATTGTTGATATGTGTTATACATAGTCATTTAAAGCGAAACTGTATCTACATACTTCCAAAATAAGGTAAAAAGGTCACAAAAAATAATATACAAAAAAGGTAAAACATCCTCTTTTTTGATAAAATCAAATTTCATGTTTATTTTTCAAGAAGTAAATTCAAGTTCTTAACATAAGTATCAAATCAAATCAAAACAAAATCAAAAATAAAGAGAAAAACAAAGACAAAAGCAAAAACAAAACCAAACTTCTACCTTTCATGAGGGTTTCATGAGTAAACTCATAGCTGTGGTCTACTCAGACCAAGAGGTTAGTTTAGTGGTAATTTTTTTCCAACGGGAATTTCTCCCCATTAGCTTGCAATTTTTGAGTCAAAATTGAATTCGTCCGATTCAGCATACTTCCCTTATACATATCAACACCCTCAATTTTTTAATTTTTGCCTTTAAAAAAAATTATAAGCGCTCAAAGTCAAATTTGGTCTGGCCAGACCAAGTAGTCTATCTTAGGGTTAAGCTCAGCGTACCCAGACCTCTATCAGAGTAAGACATGTAAAAACGTCTATAAGTTCGGCCGTCC
The DNA here is from genome assembly GCA_958296145.1 of Hydrotaea cyrtoneurina. Classification (NCBI taxonomy): domain Eukaryota; kingdom Metazoa; phylum Arthropoda; class Insecta; order Diptera; family Muscidae; genus Hydrotaea; species Hydrotaea cyrtoneurina. The sequence goes on along the minus strand of OY282515.1, from coordinate 53,930,529 downwards.
CGAATTTAAACACCCTTAACTACTACATTACATTGAACCAACGGTTGTCAATAAACTTGAAACGCCCAATAACAAAACGTATGAACAGTAGGACAGTGCGAAATCATGCATACGTTTTGTAAACTGCTCGAGGTTTGGCAATCGCTTGGTTAGCACAACATTATCATTCAATATTTTTATATAAAATGTACTTGCGGTTTGTGAGGAATTGTATTTCCGTAGTGATGTTTAGCTTTTCTGTACACTTGATATGGTTTCCGTTAATATTAATTTACCGTATTGAAATTTCCAGTAAATCCTTTAATGGCCATTAAAGCGTTATCAATAAAGGTTGTATTGCATTCTACTATTTAGTAGTCACACTCCATATAATTCCAGCTAACCCCATTTCGCCATTTTTTCTTTAACTTCCAGCCTCATACAAGCTTAGGCACGTTGTCGTTCGACATCGTGGCTTAGGCTATTATTTCTCATCTTCACATAATCTCATTAGAAAGATATTCTCTCTGTAATACTTACTTACTTATGAGTTTTGAACGGCAAACATTTCATTCATGTCGAAAGAAAATATCCCCCAAAGAAGCCGAACAGAATTCGCAACGAAATCGGTAAGAATTGTCGGAAGAGATTAGATATTGTTCAGACGTGTGTTACATCCGACTTTTGGTTTGATGGGTGATTTGTGGTGGATAAATCTAACAGTTTTAGGTGAATGCTGTTGTACAGCTGTTGATCAATAATGCCATATTCAATAATTATAATTCCGAAAATTATAACGATAAAGCCTTCAATAGTTGAAATAAGTATATATTGTCGATTTTCAATTTGTTCCTTTCTGGGAGTTCTTTGGGGTTATATTTACCGTACTTTGCTAGTAATGTCCGAGAATATAACATACAACTAAGACCTAAATTTAATTTTTTTTTTTTTCGTTTCATCGGATTGGCAGCTCTCCCAAATAAAATAATAAACTGAAATCAATTGGCAAACTTACCTGTATGGAGCTGTTACAATCAATTATTTGCATAGAAAAGATTTACAAAAATGACTCAACATTGGTCCTACGACATCATAAAGCATATTGCTGTTAATGACATGCGGGCAGAAGAAAATCTGGAGGACTTGAAGTCCATACTGAGAGATGAAATTGGGTCGGCAAGGAATATGTGTCGGATCAAGAATATGAGCGATTTAATCGATTGCCTGGAACGACATGATGCCTTGTCCGAATACAATATAGAGCCATTACGTGAAATCATTGATCAACTCGGACATGGTGAATTGGAGAATGCCGTGTGCGGTTATTATTCGCCAAAAGATTCGACAGCATACAATAACCCATACAATCAATATGGTGAACAAAGATTAGCGGATGAAGTGCAAACTCGCTTGACTATAAATGGAAATCGAAATGCCAATACTTGTGAACAAACAAGGGATGATGCGGTTCGTAATGACAGTCATCAACGGAGTCGGCAGCCACCGCCACCTGCACCGGTAACGCCTTATCCACAACTACTAACAGATAAGAAACGAGCTGCAATTTACAAAATGATCGCAGAGAACATTGGCAAATTCTGGCGTGCTTTAGGTCGCGAATTGGAAATCAGACAGGGTAAGCTAGACGAGATCGAAATGCAATTTCCACGTGATCTGGTATCACGTGTCCACAAGATGTTGCATGTTTTTGAAGAAGACGAGAGTCACGATCCCAAGCAGCATGTCCTTATACTATGCCGAGCCTTAGAACTTTGCCGGCGCAATGACTTGAGGCGCAAAGTGGAAAATATTATGACCCATTGATGTGTTTGCACACACAATCATACAGGATGGCATATTAAAATGATTTGCATTTTTTGTGTCGTCGTCATTTTCATCTCATGGAGATGGCGCGCGGTGCTGCTTCACTGGTAATTCAGTGTTCTGTGATCGTTCGGCCCTAAAATATTTCAACTCTCGTCATCCACTCACCGTTCGTAGTTCACGTGTTTGTCTTGTAATTTTGTAGCGACATATCGCCTCTGTATGCTCTAATGACTTAGAAATACTTGTGTGCCTTTTACATCGTTCGAAGTCTATAAATTCCATCGTTCGTCTAATAATTATACAATAAACTCTAGTTAATAATATTTGTCTGTTTCGTTTTGTTAGGAGTAGCTATACGATCAGGGTTTGTTTGTTCCATGGTCACTCTCATAAACAGAGATGTCATGTACATGAAAATGATTACATTTTTTTACTTATACGACCGGAACCATTAATCTAGAGTTCAGTTCTTGGTAGGTAGAAATTCGAATCTTGGTCGAGGACCACACAGAGGGAAATATATTTGAAAATGATCTCAGTTGCAAATATTTAAGGTTTAAGGTAAACGGCGTAAATTTTCGATGTCATCTAACGTTTTTGAAACAACGACTATTTTCGTACAGTGAATTAACGGCTCAACAAGTAAAGGACTCATCTCACTTCACGAACTGAATTACATATATTTTTACTTTAATATAATTATTTCTTTCGTTCATTTTGACTTTCACTCACCTAAAATACAGAAGTTGAAGCTGGTCTGGTGCATATGGTTTACCATTATTTTCTGAAATTTCATTTCCGAGTTCTGTGAATTGCAGCGATTTGTACCAATAAATTGCAAAAACATACATATTTGGGGTGTTCCAGTTCCAGAGATTTTTTTTTTTTTAGTAAAACATTAGACTGGTATATAATTTAAGAATATATGATGAAAATTGTGTCCTAAAGTTCCAGAATATGCTACACTTTCCACTTCCATAAGGTGTATTGTTTTAGATCCAAATTACTATTTTCAAATAAATATTTAATAAATTTGAGTTATTAATGTACATTGCATTTGGGTATTTTAGCCAAAAAGCTAAGCAAAATTAGGTTTAGTTTGGCATAAAATATCTAGCGGGTGGTTTTTCACACACGAAGATTACCAATAATAAGGCAAATTTTAATTCACGACTACGTTTTCTTCTGAAAAGTGTTTAGGACATCCGTTTATTATAGTCAGGGAAAGTTTATGGAGACAGAAAAGTATAAACAAATTTTTTCAACATAAATATTTAGGATAACTCTTGGCTAAATAGATTTTTTTGGGACGCACCTCCACCTCTTCAAAATGACTCCAAAATAAAACAGTATTAAAAAAAATCACAACTAATTATATCCGAACAAAAAGGGCATATTTGAACTCGTAAAGACATTTCATTTCATTTGAGTATCGTATTGTCCACATAGGTGAGCGGGGTAGTTTTTTCGAGATAAAAACTTCCGTAATTTCCAGAGTTAACTTTACTTTGATGAAGTTATACAACTTGGAATTGTTCCTTCCATTACATGTAAAAACTAGGGTTGTTCATGCAATAGTTATGCCTATTTTTTTGTACTGCATAGATATTTACTGAGGATCGCTGGGGTACGTAATGAATAAATTTAGGTGTTCTTTCAATCGAGTAATGCGGTATTTGTATTCCGTAAACATCCGTCAGCAGGTATCGGAGTATGTTAGTAGATTTTTGAATTGTAGTTTTAAAGAGTTTATGCAAATTAGAAGTTTAATGTTATTTTACAAAATTTATAAATTCCAGACTCCAATGTTTGTAGTAATTTGTTCCAGTTTTGGAAGATCTAGAAGAAGTCCTCAAATTATTCTTCCCCGTTTGAGTTCTGATTTAGGTCGATCATTCATGTAAGAGTTTCTCACACATTTAATAGTTTACCGGTCTCACTAAAATCATTAAAATATTCCTGTCTTACTTACAGGAAAAGACTTTGCCAACATTTGCAGAGTAATACTTTGTAATGCTTTGCGTTCTTCCACCTCATTTTATCTTTTGTCTAAAATATTCTTTAGTAGTTTTATTCTAGAATTTGGTATTTGGCACTTGCTATTTTTTATTGCGTAATTTGGGTCGCTTCATTATTTAAATATTATTATTAGTGAATCTTAATTTTAAGTTAAAAAATAATTATTTATAACTGGATGTAGATTTAGTAACTATATACGGCTCGGTTACTTTTTGAATATTAATAAATGAAAAAAAAAATGAAAATGAAAAACCCCATTTCGTTCTCGTCATTTTGGGATAATTTCGAAGAGAGCAGAATATATTTCTTTTCGAGCTGGGTCCTATAAAAGTTAATTTTGCCCCGATTTTTTCCATTCCCTTTCGGCTTGTTCCGAACAATACCCAATCCCACCTATGCACCGATGCCAGATCGTTTGACATTGTTGACTATGCGTCTTCGCCGTTGATACTATGCATTCATTCGACGGCGGAGATTTAATTCGGTCGACTCCATTTTATTCCTAGACCACAAACAACCGGCAATATGGAGGACGAGCGTTTACCAGGTGCCTGCAATTTCCTGAAAGATCCATTGTCTATAAAGTAAGTACATGACGATTTTATTGTTTTATTTAAATTGCTGATGCGTGTCTGATCCTGCTTTGCAGTGATTTGATAACCAGTGGCACGAATTTTGAGATCAATACTAATTTCGATGAAGGATTCACCAATGACATCTACGATGAACTAAATTTGGGCTCAGATGAGGAAGACCAAGATAATGATCCGAAATGCCCCATTGATCAGGCTAGTTTGGTGTCGCCGTGGACAAAATCATTTTTGGAGTTGAAGCAGCACATGGAACAACTAAATCCTTATATGTGGAAAAAAGTCACAAAGGTCGGAAATGAAAATGAACCACTAGTGCCCATTAATGCCCGGGCATGTATTCGTTACAATGCATACTGGGAAGGAGAAGGCGCTCCCTTTGATTCAAGTTTTCTGAGAGGATCCTCCTATAGTTTCTATACTGGGCGTAATGAAGTTTTGGAAGGCTTGGAAGAAGCGGTTCGTACTATGCGCATGGGTGAAAATGCTCAATTTGTTATTTCCTATCATTTGCTATTCCGGGAAATGGGATGTCCTCCCCGTGTAAAACCAAAGGCGGATGGCTTGTTCATAATCGAACTAGTTTCCTACAACTTGATAGGGGATATAGATGCTGAGCAACAAATACCCGAAGAAGATCGCAATAAATATGGCTTAGTTATTGATAAAGTTAAGGAAATTCATTTGAAAGGATTAGATTTCTTTGGCCAAGGTATGCATCGGAATGCATGTCGGGCGTTTGAGAAAGCTCTGGACATACTAAAATTCTGTCGCCTCAGCAGCGAGGAGGAGGAAAAGGCACAGAGGGCTTTCCTTCTCAAACTCTATACAAATTTGGCGGTATGTTATATAAAAGTGAATGCCCCTGCCAAAACCTGCATTATGTGTAAGGAAATTCGATATTTGACAAACAATAAACCGTCGTGTAAAGCGCTATTTCAAGAGGGCAGGGCCCTGCTAATGCTGGGAGATTACGAAAAAGCGCGCGGACATCTGATTAAGGCCCAGCATATGGAACCACACAATGTAGACATTAGTACGGAACTGAAGATTTTGGAAGAACGTTATAAACGTTATAAGGAAAACGAACACAAAATGTGGACGAAAGCCATTGGTATAATTAAGGACAATCAAACTGAAACTGCCAACAAAAGTGACGATGATCTCAGCATATTGGAACAGGATATGTTGAATCTAATGCGAAATTTCAAAGACGATGAAGATCAAAAAGATCTCAAATTGCCGGCAGGTTTAACTAACAAAGAAATTGAAACTCTCGACGCCTTGGCAAAACGTTTGGACTTGAAGCTCAAATTGAATCCTTTGGATAATGCACTTTATACCATTACCAAACAGACTTAGTATATTACAATGTATATATATATATATATAAAATTTGAAAAATAAACTCTGAATTAATCAATATGATCAAAATTTGTGGACAAGCGTGTTCCTTGAGAACGGCAGGATGTATTTGTCTAGTATTTATAATGTTAAGAATAGAAAAATTGGATGGTCATTTTGTCGTAATGAACCTGTTTTTCTTAACTTTAAATGGGAACAACTGTTTTAAGATATCGAACCACGTCAATTGGGCATTATAGTGAAAGATCGTTCTTCAAACGACACGCACATTTGATTCCAAACATTGCGGCTTAACTTTTTTAGCGATTAATAACTGAAAATGTATGTACTAATGGCCAAGATATAAAATAATTTATTGATACATTTTTCAAAAGTTATTTCATAAAGATCGGACAATTATCATCTACGAGCTGAAAACCGGATAAGGTATGAGTCTTTGCGTAGAATAATGCCATTGAAGGCTATGTATCAGCTTGTTCTGGGACACTTGTAATTTATATATATGACAATTTGCCGAAGTCCAAGTAGGGGTGTGCAGTAGAAATCATTTGAACTATGATCTTGTTGATTAGATCAATAGAACACCAAAAGCTGGTCTCTGATCGATGGGTATGGGTATTGATCTATTCTCTAGATATATTTCTATCCGAAGGCGTTATACATTTACGATGACTCCTTCCAGATCCCGATTGATCAGATTCCAAGTTGGACGATAGATTCGTCCCCCTGTATTGCAGGATGAAGCCATACTCAGACTAGATATGTTATTTCGAATCACCCGCTTTTCCGGTAGCTGTTACTTTTGAAGGTTTTATTCTTTGACATTTGACAAGTAGAAACTACCCCATTACTAAAAATGGAGCGATACACGCTTCAACAACGCATTGAAATTATTAAAATTCACTACAAAAATGGTGAAAATCTTGCAGTCACAGTTTGAAAAACCAAAGCAAATTTTGAGTCATCGCGAAGCACCTTGTCGGTACACAATACAGAAGTTAATGGAAAAATTCGATCTATTGGGACAAGTTAGTGATGTGAAGAAGAAAAACCCGTGCACGTCGCTCAAGAACAACTGACAATATTGCTGCTGTAGCCCAAAGTGTTGAAGAAAACCTAGGTTTGTCCATTCCTCGTCGTTCTCTTGGTATTGGGCATTTCACTAACGTCATTACACCGCATTTTTCATAAAGACTTTTGTCTTAAGGCTTATAAATCGAAATCGAAAAATCATCTTGAAAACCACCTGTCTAGCCAATAGCAAAATTGACGCATCAGGAGCTCGGAAAACCCAAGAGTTATTGTTGAGAAGCCTCTCCATCCTCAAAGTGTGACTGTTTGGTGCGATTTATGGTCCGGCGGTGTCATTGGACCTTAATTTGTCGAAAATGAGGTTGGATCAACATTTACTGTTGCGCTATCGAGAGATGATTAAAGATTTTTTATGATCGCAGTTGGATGATTCTGATCTGGACAACGTTTACTTTCAACAAGACGGCGCTACGTGCCACACAAGCAACGAAGAGGTGATCACAATTGCTCACCGAGATCTTGTGATTTAACACCTTTCAATTCTTCCTTTGGGCCCCGTGAAATGTAAGGTCTACGCCAAGCCAATTCCTCCCCAACCTCGCACATCCTGCAGAAGTCGGAAGATCTGAGGCCTGTAATAACTTCTCTGATAACGAATGAAAAAACGTTAGCTCACTAATTCCACAAGTTCCCCGTTTGTTCCTTCACGGAATGTTAGGGGAATAAGTATACATTTCATTTGTATGCAGAGCGACATGGATCAGGGAATTATCTGGTCGAATAACAGACCTTTATTTTCTCAACTGTGGTAGAAAACAGCCGCTGAAAACCCGGTTTTGAACCTGGCTTTACTTGTGTGCGATTATAACACCATGGCCGTCCACGAAGATATTTTATATTAACCACAAAAAATGATGATCATAACTATTCATCGTGAGGAACACTAGTGCACATATTCTGTTGAATTACAAACTCACAGCGCTAATCTCAAATACAGTTCAAAGGGGTATAATATTTTTTTGATAAAGAAAAAGTATTACCGCCGTGTTCATAAAAATTTAAAACAGCTTTACAAATGAAAAAACGTTAGCTCACTAATTCCACAAGTTCCCCGTTTTTTCCTTCACGGAATGTTAGGGGAATAAGTATACATTTCATTTGTATGCAGAGCGACATGGATCAGGGAATTGTCTGGTCGAATAACAGACCTTTATTTTCTCAACTGTGGTAGAAAACAGCCGCTGAAAACCCGGTTTTGAACCTGGCTTTACTTGTGTGCGATTATAACACCATGGCCGTCCACGAAGATATTTTATATTAACCACAAAAAATGATGATCTTAACTATTCATCGTGAGGAACACTAGTGCACATATTCTGTTGAATTACAAACTCACAGCGCTAATCTCAAATACAGTTCAAAGGGGTATAATATTTTTTTGATAAAGAAAAAGTATTACCGCCGTGTTCATAAAAATTTAAAACAGCTTTACAAACCTTTGTTAAGAAAGATGTTTAAAAATACAAAACCAATATCACACATTTTTCTTAACAAAAACCATTTGTAAAGCTGTTTTAAAAATGTATTTTGGCAATTGAAAATGCCACCACACTTTGGTTGCTTTGGTTGGACAAGCGTGTTCCTTGAGAACGGCAGGATGTATTTGTCTAGTATTTATAATGTTAAGAATAGAAAAATTGGATGGTCATTTTGTCGTAATGAACCTGTTTTTCTTAACTTTAAATGGGAACAACTGTTTTAAGATATCGAACCACGTCAATTGGGCATTATAGTGAAAGATCGTTCTTCAAACGACACGCACATTTGATTCCAAACATTGCGGCTTAACTTTTTTAGCGATTAATAACTGAAAATGTATGTACTAATGGCCAAGATATAAAATAATTTATTGATACATTTTTCAAAAGTTATTTCATAAAGATCGGACAATTATCATCTACGAGCTGAAAACCGGATAAGGTATGAGTCTTTGCGTAGAATAATGCCATTGAAGGCTATGTATCAGCTTGTTCTGGGACACTTGTAATTTATATATATGACAATTTGCCGAAGTCCAAGTAGGGGTGTGCAGTAGAAATCATTTGAACTATGATCTTGTTGATTAGATCAATAGAACACCAAAAGCTGGTCTCTGATCGATGGGTATGGGTATTGATCTATTCTCTAGATATATTTCTATCCGAAGGCGTTATACATTTACGATGACTCCTTCCAGATCCCGATTGATCAGATTCCAAGTTGGACGATAGATTCGTCCCCCTGTATTGCAGGATGAAGCCATACTCAGACTAGATATGTTATTTCGAATCACCCGCTTTTCCGGTAGCTGTTACTTTTGAAGGTTTTATTCTTTGACATTTGACAAGTAGAAACTACCCCATTACAAAAAATGGAGCGATACACGCTTCAACAACGCATTGAAATTATTAAAATTCACTACAAAAATGGTGAAAATCTTGCAGTCACAGTTTGAAAAACCAAAGCAAATTTTGAGTCATCGCGAAGCACCTTGTCGGTACACAATACAGAAGTTAATGGAAAAATTCGATCTATTGGGACAAGTTAGTGATGTGAAGAAGAAAAACCCGTGCACGTCGCTCAAGAACAACTGACAATATTGCTGCTGTAGCCCAAAGTGTTGAAGAAAACCTAGGTTTGTCCATTCCTCGTCGTTCTCTTGGTATTGGGCATTTCACTAACGTCATTACACCGCATTTTTCATAAAGACTTTTGTCTTAAGGCTTATAAATCGAAATCGAAAAATCATCTTGAAAACCACCTGTCTAGCCAATAGCAAAATTGACGCATCAGGAGCTCGGAAAACCCAAGAGTTATTGTTGAGAAGCCTCTCCATCCTCAATGTGTGACTGTTTGGTGCGATTTATGGTCCGGCGGTGTCATTGGACCTTAATTTGTCGAAAATGAGGTTGGATCAACATTTACTGTTGCGCTATCGAGAGATGATTAAAGATTTTTTATGATCGGAGTTGGATGATTCTGATCTGGACAACGTTTACTTTCAACAAGACGGCGCTACGTGCCACACAAGCAACGAAGAGGTGATCACAATTGCTCACCGAGATCTTGTGATTTAACACCTTTCAATTCTTCCTTTGGGCCCCGTGAAATGTAAGGTCTACGCCAAGCCAATTCCTCCCCAACCTCGCACATCCTGCAGAAGTCGGAAGATCTGAGGCCTGTAATAACTTCTCTGATAACGAATGAAAAAACGTTAGCTCACTAATTCCACAAGTTCCCCGTTTGTTCCTTCACGGAATGTTAGGGGAATAAGTATACATTTCATTTGTATGCAGAGCGACATGGATCAGGGAATTATCTGGTCGAATAACAGACCTTTATTTTCTCAACTGTGGTAGAAAACAGCCGCTGAAAACCCGGTTTTGAACCTGGCTTTACTTGTGTGCGATTATAACACCATGGCCGTCCACGAAGATATTTTATATTAACCACAAAAAATGATGATCATAACTATTCATCGTGAGGAACACTAGTGCACATATTCTGTTGAATTACAAACTCACAGCGCTAATCTCAAATACAGTTCAAAGGGGTATAATATTTTTTTGATAAAGAAAAAGTATTACCGCCGTGTTCATAAAAATTTAAAACAGCTTTACAAATGAAAAAACGTTAGCTCACTAATTCCACAAGTTCCCCGTTTTTTCCTTCACGGAATGTTAGGGGAATAAGTATACATTTCATTTGTATGCAGAGCGACATGGATCAGGGAATTGTCTGGTCGAATAACAGACCTTTATTTTCTCAACTGTGGTAGAAAACAGCCGCTGAAAACCCGGTTTTGAACCTGGCTTTACTTGTGTGCGATTATAACACCATGGCCGTCCACGAAGATATTTTATATTAACCACAAAAAATGATGATCTTAACTATTCATCGTGAGGAACACTAGTGCACATATTCTGTTGAATTACAAACTCACAGCGCTAATCTCAAATACAGTTCAAAGGGGTATAATATTTTTTTGATAAAGAAAAAGTATTACCGCCGTGTTCATAAAAATTTAAAACAGCTTTACAAACCTTTGTTAAGAAAGATGTTTAAAAATACAAAACCAATATCACACATTTTTCTTAACAAAAACCATTTGTAAAGCTGTTTTAAAAATGTATTTTGGCAATTGAAAATGCCACCACACTTTGGTTGCTTTCCATAATCGACCTATTACTTTTTAAATGTATACAAACAAAACTATTTTTGAACATATATGTAAATATTTGTCATAGGTAGATCAATGCAGACAATACTTATACAGACCATCTAATGTTCTGACAAAGGTAGACAAGGTATTCGATGACGAATCGACGTCATCGAATACCTTGTCTACCTTTGTCAGATATATACATGCGCTTATCGGCAGTATTCGGTTTACAATAGAAACCATTGCATTTTATGATCGTGTCGGCACACACTGAATTGAGTTACCAGGCCAGTATTTAGACTCAATTCATTGGGCTCCACCTGCCACTATAAGTAGCTTCCTACACGTGGATTGTACACATTAAAATTTTTTGTCAGCCAACCGGACACCGCCTAAGCCGATCGTCAATACTTAGGAACCAAGCTTATCAACCCTTTAATGTCAGTACACAATGTGTTTATTTGGACCGCACTGATTTATTTTAATTCCGTACTTAAAGTCCGCCAACCACAAATTCCATATATTTAAGAATTGAGTGATGTGTCTCTTCAACTGCGTCAGTTGTCTCTTTCAGAGAAATTATATGTATTAAAAATATTTTTGTCAACTCTGGTGTACCGTCCTATGGCAATGCTGCGAAGACATTATTCAATTCTGTTTTTCAGATATGTTAGATACCGACCACAATCTCAAAAGAATAAGTTCGAACTACCGATACAAACTCATTTTATAGCGCCTTCAATTTTAAAATTTTTTAACAAACGAACAAATCCGTTTTATGGCAATAAACAGTTAATTAAATTTCCATGTTTTATGTTGGTTTTTTATTACTAATTATTTATGTGTAACTTTGTTGAATATTGTGGAAAATACAAAATATGTGTTTAATTGAAAGTGGTTTTGGATTTTTATTTTCTATTTACATCTTTAGAGTCCGCTTCCTGAATATAATAAGTGACTGGTATGAGAATTTAGTACATATTTTACTATTAGATAATTTATTTGTTTAAATAATTCCAAATATTCATTCGTTTACATGTATGTATGTATTTATACCGTTCTATATATGCATATACTGTAAAACACAAAACTAAGGATATCCAATACATTGTGTATTTCTGTACAGTAGTGTATATAAGTTCGCATCCTAGGGCACTTCCGCCAGGGCACTTGTGTTTCAAAACAAGAAAACAACAATTCAACGTTGTATTCTGAGTGATTTTTTATTAGGGTGACAAATTTCAAGACCAGCTTCTTTATGAAAACAGAATGTTTATGGAAGTGTCCGGATGGATCCTTGCTTACAGTATTCTTACACAAACAAATGCTGCCATGTTTTGATTTGATGTTTAATCCTCTCTACTGCACTTGGGCATGTGGTGTTTAATTAAATAAATCCTTCGAATTATATCTTTTGCTATTAAAAGCTAAATGTTTGGGGGTTCTCTGCTGCTTGCCGCTAGCAAAAGGACAGGACTAATAATTTAGGAAACAATAAAAAAAATACACACACTCGGAGAGAAAAACAGAAGGATCTCGTTGCAACTGCAGATCAGCCAGACTTATTGAGTTAGGATATATAGGATGTTTTTTGTGGTATGCAATATATATGTTTGTGTGTGTGTGTTTTTTTTTTCGAATATAATGACTAACAGTTTTTCTCATATCTTTTTCTATTTGTTGGGATGCGCGTATTGAATTACAAAGTATAAATGGACTTGACATTTGAGCTCGATTTCACCATCGTGTCCTTATGCAGTTGATAATTCAAATTTTGACGACCCAAACGCAAGGCATCTCTTAGTTTGTGGCCAATTTCTATAGCAGCTTCTTCGTGGCCACCATTAGCAGTCCAAATAGCTAAAAACAGAAATTGCACATTTCCTTAGTTATACACGCATATTGACAAAGGAATATGTAACTTACAAATTTTATTATTCTTATGGCGAATGTTGACTACGGCACCACATATTTGATCAGAATGATCGAAAGCTTCACCAATCAAGCACAACAGCTAAACAGATAAACAAAATGGTGATGTAATAATTGAATATTTGATTGTGCAAATGTTTTACTTACCACATCCAGCCATAAATTATCCAATTCACCCTTGGGACAACGAGTTAATGTAATGACCCAGCGACCACCTTGTTTGTTGGCAGCATCTTCCCACATAGGCCGGATACCTTTTTTGAATAGTGAATAATCGCTGCCAACTTTGATATCAGATGGAGGTTTGATGTGATTGTAAAGACTGTCAATTAAAGTAAACAGTAAGAATACATAAATAAGATAATTCGAAACACTGTTTTGAGAACAAAAATTAAACTATTTCTGAAGTTATTCAGTTTTCATTTATAACTTTATCGTATCATTGGTGCAGAATTATTGGATTTACATTATTTACTTATATGGCTATTTATAATCTTAATAGGTCTATATCAGCGTTTATAATAGGTTTTCACGGTAGTCTGTGTATATCGAAATTGCCATTGCCAGCTTCTAATACGCCGCGAGGATATTCTCCCTATGTCGTTCTTGTAGGTGTTTTGTCCTTTTTTTTTTTTTTTTTTTTTTTTGCCATTTTCACCAAAAACTTTCTATTCTTGCGAAGGGAGTAGTCACAGACCGCTATACTTCTGTATTTGTTTGGAATACGCTTCAGACAACTACACGGACACCTTCCCAATTAAAACTTCCTCAGATACTTATCCTATTTTTAACCTTAATACATTAATCCGAACATTGCGTAGCATCAGGTTCGAGCAATATCGAGATTAGTCGAAAACATTGAGTTTAATCACCGAGGCACCCCGGTATATGAGAAATTAAAACATCCACAAAGATTTCAATGTACCTCTTGTCAAAAATGCAATTCAAGACATCAGGCTAAAGCACCAATACAAAATAGAGCGTCGTCAACAAATTTGGGTTAGATGAATATTAAGTACAAGCACTTCAAGACTCCGGAGAAATGAACGCCACGTTTTTCTAATTGACTATAACAGGCTGTAGAGGTCTCCCTGCCTCTATTTCACAAGGTTTAAACCAAAGTTTCTCGAATATGTGAACATTGTTTAGTATGTCTTGAATACCGCGATCAACATGTGATACAAGTAATAGTTAACACACCGCCTCAACAAAAAAAAAAACTACGAATACGTCAACGTGTGGAGGTCCACCATCTACATCACGATGCGAATAAGACTGTATCAAGAACGTTTTGATTCCTGCAAAACGCGATGCAGAGAACCGCTGGACAAAAAATCCATACCTGGCTTCATTATTGAATTAAATTCATACACTATAGTTATGCTCCTACTAATGAGCATATCCAGTCCTAATCAATACACACAAAAATAACTTGTTTTAATAATACTTTCGTTGGCTCCACCCAAAATTATTCAGATGTACCCAATGTATTTGGATATACCAAAAGTTGGTCTCGGAAGTTTGTACAGACCAGAGACAATGGTTTAATAAGGCCCTTGTCTTAATTTCGTAGCAAAATTTCGAAAACTCACTATTGACTATCATGATCCTAGTACACAGCTGTATGAATGCACATGTATTGCCTTACCTCCAGAAATCTTCGACAGTGTCAAAGCTGGTAATTTCGTTTTGCATGTCCTCCCATGATTTGGTGCGATCGTTTTCCAAATACCACAATGTCCAGGTGTTTTGAAGGGGATGTTTGATCAAATGTTCTGTGCGAACTTCCTCCTGTTCTTTGTTAGTCTCCTCTTTGGCTTCTGGACGTCCGGCAGCTGGGGTTGGTTGTACATCAGCAGCAGGAGCTGGGGAGTTTTCCTTTGGCGTTGCCGAGTTCTGTAATCAAATAAAAGTTGTCTGTATCAATCCAATTAATTGCAAGCGTCTAAACGCATGACAGATGTGGTGGCATGCATGCCATAGATATGGGGGGTGTTCTTACTTTGAAAAAATTTGGGTTTGCAAAATTCTTCTTTCTATGAAAGTCGTTTTGGAACATCATGACACAAATATTAAATCAAATAAATGGTTGAGATTTTATTCGTTTAGCTGGCAAACACACAAAGTGTTCTTTTTTTTAAGGTGGGGTATGTGGATTTCAAATCAGCCAAGAGAATGTACACTCTTAACTACTCCAATGGAAATTAAATTATAAGGGAGGGAGAATGAGTGATCAACAACAAACACACACACACGCACGAAACCGAAGAGAGTGACTGACGCTCAACGCAGTGCAAAAAAACAATGACACAATTATTCCAAGAGAGGGTGATTACAAACGCCTATTCGTTCAGTATGTATGTATGTAGTAGTTACAATTCTCTTTTTCCACGTAATGCGAATATCACCTATATTAATTTATCCTTGGATGGGTCGATATTGCAGTGACACTGAGTAACGGGGCTCTCTCTATCCTCATTCACTCACACAGAAGCCTTCTTCACTTTCGTTGTTTCTTTTTTTTTTATCTCGATTTTTTTTATTCTGTCTTCTTTCTTTACTTTGTGTGATGCCCACCGTTTAAGACTTCTTCACGTGTGTTGTATCGAGAGTTGGAGCTTTAATTTAAACTGATGGATCACAAATAGTTCTGTACTACTCTTTGCTAATTTTTTTCGATCTTCTTCTGCTTATTTTAGTGGCCAAGCAGAAAGTAGACTACTGAGGTCTAGAGACAATTTATGTTCTGGTACAACGAGTAACGAATGAAGTTTAAACAAAATTTTAATTACTGTTTGTTTCGATATTTTTTTTACATTTGTCACACAATATTCCAAGGTAGACCTGAAGAACAGACGGCTTTGCTTTTCCGAATAAGTACGAATTGTTTGTTGCCTCGTTCCGAACAAGAATTAACAAAATTACAAAACTGGTGAAACGACGATCGGAATCAACCAAAAACCGTCACCACCGAAAGAATGTGATGTGGAAAGTGTGATGTATGTTTCCCAACTGACTTGACTGAACTGTTTGTGAGCGCAAACAAAACACAGATTTGGCAATACGGCGACGATGACAAGCGAAGAACGGCACGCAGCAGCAGCAGCTACACAACAACACCGACTACCACAAAGTGCGGATCCCGCGCCCCGTAACTGAGTAAACGAACGTTGTTCAATTCAACGTACATTTGTATGTGGTACACAAGAGAATAATGTCTGTCTGACTATTTTCTTCTTGTCCGACGACTACGGCCTATGCATGCTGGTTTTGGTTGGCTCTTTGTTGCTTGGTTGTTGCCTTCGTCTGGCAGTTTTCTGTGATTGTGAGTTGTCGTGTTTTGGTAGAGTTGAAATGAAAGTAAGTCGCAGTGTTGTTGTTATTTGGTTTTACTGTTAGTGACCGTTTGTTTTACTCATGGTCTTATAAATGAAATTCTGAGATGTCCAATAATTTGCACAGTCGTTCACGTTTTCTGCTTTTCACTTTTGGCCAACAAATTAAATGTAGTTTGCATTAATTCCCCGGCGGTTGACGTCAGTTAGGATATGTGCGTGAAGTGTAAACTCGCAATCTATAAAACGACTTGAAAGAGAGCGACGGAGAAAAAGTATCTCTAGTACATAGTATATTGATTGTCTGACATTTGGGGATTAATCGGAGATTCTGAAAATGGACTTAAATAGTGAATTTTTCGTAGTTTGTCAAATAAAACAGACAATCTATGAAAAATCCACTGTTAAGTCCATTTTCAGAATCTCCTATTAAGTTATAGTATGTACTTTCGAAGTTTTTATTCTTTGACATTTGACAAGCAGATTACTAAAAATGGAACTATACACGCTTCAACAACGCAACAGTTCGCAAAACTAAAAACTTTCCGGACCTTGTTATCTCTCGAAGAGGTGATCATAATTGGCCACCGAGGTCTGATTGATTTAACACCTTGCGACTTCTTCCTACGGGGCCACGTCAAAGATAGAATTCGTGAGGCTGCCGAGGACATAGGGCAGCCACTTGGTGTTTTGGTTATGGACAATTTCATGAAAAGAACATGGTCCTATAAGCGTGGTCGTGGTGGCGTTTGGCAGATGTTGTTTTTTCATTTTTAACGGCATACCTTCCTCTTTATTATCAAATAAACATCCGATCATTTATCTCAAAAAATTATATTTTTCTTTGAATATCAAAATAGACACCTCTTGTTAGAGAAGCCTGTACTATTAAAGCATTTAGAACAAATAAAAATAATTAAATGTTTTAACTTTGTTGAAATAAAAATTCCATGTAAGCGCCCCGGTAGGCGAGTTGGTAGCGTGCTTGCCTATCAGCGTGGGGGTTGTGGGTTCGATTCCCACCAGAGGCTTTGGTCTGTCGCTGCAAAAATCTAAAAACATATGGTCTGTGTCACCCGGTTTACCCTTGGACCCAAAAATTAGAATATATATTTACTTTGTATTGTAATTAATAATAAATAAATAAAAATTCCATGAATTCGTTATAACAAATTGCATTTTGAACACAGTTTTAAACATACAAAGTGGGTATACACACAATTGATCCCATACGATAGGTCATGTTTAACTTATGCGAACACTGCATAGGTACAAACATATTATTTAATAGCTTTGTAAACAAAAAACAAATGCAACACACAGTTTAATAAAAAATAAACTATAGCAAACGAACAAAATGCAAACATCATCGATTTTTTTTACCGAAGTTCCAGTATTTTTTCACTCAAGTTTAGTTTTGAAAACAATGCAAAATGTTAATGATAACAAATTAAAAATCTTTCAAATGAAAATAAATGTAGAATATATGATAGTTACGATCGACTAAAGGTCTTTGGTTTTTTATATGTATTGATCAATGTGGATTGATCAATTTCAATTTAGGTCGAAACGACTTAACTACTACACATCGTTAAATTATCTTTACGACCCACCCGAACGTCCATATTTACATACTTACAATGTATTGTTTTGACATACATTTTACAATTTCAGTCTTCTCGAACATTGTAATCCCAGTACTTATTTGGTGGAGTGAGAAAGTGTAATAGTTTGTGTGTTGACAAACGTTGAATGGCCAACCAAATAATTCACGAACTATATACAAAAAATCACATAGGTACATACTATGTATGTATTTATTTAAATACTAATTTCCGCTGTATTCCTAAATAAATCATGCACATCTGAAAGATATTTTTTAAAAGATAGCAACAAATCCCCTTGTGGAATTGTCTGAGCATGTAGGAGAGAATGTATTTATCAGGTATATTGTGGCCTCGTGCAGAGCTAATGCCAGTTTGATTAGAGTTTAATTATAATAACAGTTTATTTATAATCTCCCGCCCCAATGAAATTATTGTTATTATTTGCATCTTATATCGGAGTCAAATATCGGGAAAACATAAGTAAATGTGGTTTTCGGGTTTCTACATTTTTATCTAATGGTTTCATATGACATATCCTTTCAAATAAATTACTTTTTACTCAAATACCTATGTAAATAGTTTCTCTTCTTCTTCTTTTGATATCAAAAATAGTTGAAGTCGTAATACTAAGCTGACAATGCTGGCGCATTTCTAACTGTATTTTGAAAAACCAAACTTTTAAAAAAGACCGTGTACATTCAATTCGGATTATTGAGTCGCAGTCATCCGGATTATTATTGTAACTCTTGTTGGATGTTTGATAGTGGTTTTTTCTTGCATCTTATGGTGATGTTTCATTTTCAAACAACCATGTTAAGGCCAATTACAGGTAATAAACATCGATGTATACTGGATACAAACTATTGTACTGAAATAAATCACAAAATACTTCGACAGGAGGGTTTAGAGTTTAACTTTATCCAACTTTTGTCATTGGTCAGGAATTTTTATACATTCTTGGTAAGAATTTTAACCCGCCTTCTTTGTTATCTAGAAAATTTTTCAAGAATCGTTACAAAAGGCAAGTTTGAGATTAGTTTTTTTTGCAAACCATTAAAAATATGTTGTCTTTATAACATTAATTACTTAAAATTATGGTATTTTTAGATTGTTGTGAAATTCTAAGTTAATCTAGCGTAATGAATTATTTTACTTCCCCTCGATATATCCCCTATTTTAAGAAGGTGGGCATCATTTGGACATGTCTGCAAGTGAAGTACTAGGTATATTGTTGTTGTTTTTTTCGTCGATGGCGTTCAACTTTTCATTTCTTGATTCCGTCCCAAGAAAGAAATGTTATTTTCTGTTCTCTTTGTTTTTTTTTTTTGCTAATAATCAGTCACCGACGGTAATGATCGCTCGTATATTAAAATATTGCTTTCTTATTATTATTTTTTGAAATATTTGATGACTTTTCTTTCATTTGATTTTTGTTTATTTGTAACACACTCTCTCTCACTCTCTCTTCTTGTATGTCGGGCGAAGTACAATGCACTTAGTCATTTTGGAGAATATTGCTGAAATGAACGAAGGCGTAGGTACACACACACAAAAACCACGACAGAGAGGGTGACCAAAGAGTTTAAGTAAATTTACCCATTTCCGCTCTTTGATTGAAATGTATACACACAGGCCAAGAGAAGCTGTATTATATTTATATATTTGCGTGCTAGAGAGCGTGTCTTTGGTGCAAATCTGTGACAAGTATATACATATATATAGAAGAGACAAATGACTAAGAGAAATGTATAAACGGTGCGATCAGAGAAACATTTGAAAATATGTACATATATATTCTACTCCGGAGCAACCGATATATAATTATTGAAATTTAACCATTTGGAATGCGAAAAAAAATTTCTATTAAATGCCATTGCACATATAGCATCATGGCATACATATCTACTGTGTGTCAGCAGAGACACCTTACAAATATAAGGTTTTGGGTGCGATAGAAATATGACAGGTATTCCATCAATTCAAATTGCTGTCATTGGCTTTTAATACTTTGTGTCAAAATATAGGTACAATTGACTTTCCCGATTTACACTAGGCAATTAAAATTGCCGCAATTCTCAGTTTGTAGGAAAGGTAGGGGGGAATTTTCATTCATAGAAAAAATGCTCGTACTAACAATTCCTTTTGTGTTTTTCGTATTTTGAAAGACATTTACAGTCAACTCGCGAAACGTAAACTAATTAATGTTGAGGGTGTTCACGTTTACGATTTCGTTCACGTTTTCGAATCCTGAAATTTTGAAACATGGAAAGGAACTTCTATTGCCCAGTATATCAAAAGTTTTAATGATTAAAAACAAACTCATTTTGTCTAAAGAATACCTAAAATTCGTTGTTCGATGATAGAAATGTTGCATTCAGTTAACGTTTATTACGGACCTATGCCTAGACAATATGGTGTTCACGTTTCTGGGTCGTTCATGTTTTGGAATGTTCACAAAAGGAAATAAAAATAATTTTCTTGGCAAGTTCAAAAGGGAATCATAAAATTGTCTAGTGTAAATTGGGACTTACGACCGATTTCCGTAAAACGAATTCGTTCGTTATTTACAAATTATCAAAAATAAAGATGCAATAAAATGGATTTTGGTCATTAATAAGAGTTTATTCTTTTGGGCTTCTGTTCCATATGTTGATATATAACATACAGTGGCTCAATTTAATAACCGGACAGTTGCAAAATCTACATTAAACGTCTATTTTTATACAATCCGTTTGTACCAAAAAAGATGAGTCCCGGTTTTCTTTTAACTACAAGACCACACTATCTTAATTACATGATACTGCACCAATTATATACACACACTATATTTTATAAGCAAAACTTTCAAATATGGCATTATAGAACCTCAAATTAATAACCGGACACGTGGCAACTACCTACTTTTGCCGTCGCTAAAAGTGGGTATTCCCCAAATTAAAATTGTTGGCCATTTAGTAGTCGCAATAAAAGTCAACAGAAGAAAGTTTAGCCAAATAACTTTTACAAGAAATAATTGTTTTTTTTTCCAAAAAGTGATATGAGTAACAAACGGGTTCAAACATTCAAAGAAGTAAGAGAATTGATAATAAAACATTATCTAAATGGGTTATCTGTGCGTGGTATAGGTGCTGCTGTTCAAAGAAGCCATTCTACGGTCCATGACATTATAAAACGCTTTAAAGATAGCAATTCTGTGGAAAATAAGCCCAAGCCAGGACAACCAAAAAAGTTTTCTCCTTCTGATGAGCGATGGATAATACATCAAATAAAAAAAAATCCGAAACTAAGTGCACCAAAATTAACTAAACTGGTGTCTGAAAGCCTAAAGATAGACGTTAGCCCCGAAACTATTAGAAATGTGCTTCGTAAAAACAATTTTCACGGCAGAGTTGCGCGCAAAAAACCATTTGTGAACAACATAAATCGCATAAAGAGATTAAAATTTGTTGCCGAACATAAAAATCGTGACTTTTCGTACTGGAGCACTGTTTTATTCACGGACGAAAGTAAGTTTAATGTTTTTCGTTCGGATGGGCAGATGTACGTTTGGAGAAAACCGAATGAAGAACTCAGATCTTGCAATCTTCGCCCTACAGTAAAGCACGGCGCAGGAAGTGTAATGGTTTGGGGCTGCATGTCAGCAGCGGGTCCTGGCCAGTTGGTTTTTATTGATGGCATAATGGATCAGTATAAGTATATATCGATTCTGAAGGACAACTTGGCAGCTAGCGTGGAAAAATTGGGCATTTCGGACTGTTTTCAATTTTACCAAGACAATGACCCGAAGCACAAGGCGTATAATACACGTATGTGGTTATTATATAATTGCCCCCACGTTATGGAAACGCCTCCACAGTCCCCAGATATGAACGTTATAGAGAATTTGTGGTCTTATCTGGAAAATAAATTGAAGTCTCGACAAATATCTAACATCGCAGAATTTAAAATTGGCTTGAAAGAGGAATGGGAAAAAATTGATCCTGCTTACTGCAAAAAATTGGTAGAATCAGTTCCAAATAGATTAAAAGCCATTCGTAAAAACAAAGGAATGCCAACAAAATATTAAAAGTTAACCAAAGTACGAACTTCCAAATGTGACAAATTTAAACGAACGAACAAATTCGTTTTATGGAAACAGGCAGATAATTTTTTTATAAGCCAAACTGGAAAAACACAAGTAAGTTTCTAAAACATTTACTGTTGTTTAGATAAAATGATTTTTTTTACATGTAAAAATTTCATCTTTTTTAAGCGTCAATTTTAATCGCTTTGCTTGAAGCATGTGCGGGCGAAATTGAAGTCCACAAATTGATAGGAAAGCTTTCGCCTACGTCGGAATGTCATTGCATATTTTTGGTTAATTTGTATTTTTTCAATTCAAACGCTAAAATTATTTTGATTCACGTAGTTAAACCAATTAGGCAAAATTTCCAAAGCGAGTCATATTTAAAAAATGCATTAACAGGTCAAACTTATCGTTTGTATTCGAAACCAATGCTCTTTAATTTGGTGTTTAGAAATTGCTAACTAAAGACCATATGGAGGAGGCAGACGTCCCAAGTCGGAATAATTCGGCTGATAACTCTAGACATCAGTAGTTAGCATGTCGCCATTTGAAAGGTGTTTAAAGAAAATGTGTAGAAAACTCTGGTTATTTCGTGGAAGATACACATACGCCCTCATTTGGAAATATTCATCCAACGACTTGGAACGTCTGCCCTCTGTAAGGCCTTTGTTGTTACCATGAAGAAAACTTGTAGAAAATATCAGTAGAAACACAATTACATTTTTGAATAATTCACGTTATTTCGTAATACGGATTTGAAAACTTTACAAGTTGAAAGGGCCAAACAATCTTCCCTATTTCCAAATGGGGATTAATCATTTCCAAGCTTCAACTAACAATTTGCACAATGTAAATGTCTTTGGTTGTTCAGCTAGTCCAGACCCAGCGTTCACAAAATGTAAAAAATATCATTTCATAATTTTTCGAAAGAAACCCAAGTATGAGATCACGATCGTAATGTACAAATTAATTAATACTTTATTGAATGTTGAGGTAAACAATGTTCCCAGAGTTTGCAGTGTTGTTAAAGAATTTTTCTTCTAGATAGATTTCTGATCGTGATGTAATTGTGAAATATAGAGCGAAAACTGGAATAATTCACGTGAAAATTTATATTTTTCATTTGAAATTGCAAAAATACCATTTTGAAATTTCGTTACCTATTTCTATTAAAATCCCATTAAGGAACGGAAGTTAAAATTCTCTTGAATCAGTTATCTGTGTACGATATAATTTGTTTACAAACTGACTGGGACCTACTGCTTAAAGCCGGCTCCGAACGGATAATGCTTTTCTACAGAAGTTGTACATGGCTTAGATATTACTCTCTTACTCGTAAAGTCGCTAGGTGGACGCAGTCGCTGAAAAATGTTTGATGGTGTGATATTCGTCCACACTATTTAGATTTTGAATTTCCTTTCAAATTTAGATTTTGAACTTCCTTTCAAATTTAGATTTTGAATTTCCTGTCAAATTTAGATTTTGAATTTCCTTTCAAATTTAGATATTGAATTTCATTTCATTGATGATTTAAAACATCAATTCAACACAGGAATGACTTGGGTTGCCGATAAGTACGGCCACTCTTAACTCGACTCTGTCAAATTCAATAGAACTTTGTGTCGATTTGGAATAGAGATTATATACACATAATAGAAGAAGTCTGCGTACCTAAATTTTTTTTAAAATAAGTATGGTTATTTCGCCAAAAAATTGTTTAAATTTTTAAATTATATAATACATGAGTCTATATATCTATAAATGGTTAAGCAACAAAATAACAAACAATGTGAAAAATAAACACACCTATTTATAGATTACAAAAGTCCCAGAATTAACAAAGAAAAAGTCTGCGTACAAATTAGATATTGGTTCCCACGGTTTTTATTTCAATTTTGTACCATTTGTCAAACTGACCAAACAACAGTTTCCAATATTTTAAAACATTTATTCGCAATAAATCGTTAAGGGAAAGAAATTAACGCCGCCGAAAGGAAATTTTTTGTATATTTGTGGAAAACAATGTGGAAACCTTGAGAGAAATTGGTTAAATAGTTGAAAGGGCACATTCTTCTGTTCAAAGAGTAGTTAATACGGAAACAGCAAATTACTTCTCTAAATATCGCTCTGGCTGAAATTTCATATTAACCGAAAAAGAAAGAAGTTATATAGTCCAGTTTGTCCCAAACAACCCGTGAATTCCTGCATCAAATTAGCTGCAAGTGTTAACAGACTCTTTAAGGAAACAATTTGAGATGACTCTCTGCGGAAAATCATTAAAAAGGTTGGTTATCGAAGCCGAGTTGCACGTAACAAACCTTTTAATTCACAACAAATCCGATAAAAAAGAATTAAATATGCAAAAAACCACATAAATAAGTCACAACCGTTCAGGAAAAAAATTATATTCTCTGATGAGAATATATTTTGTATATTTGGAATAAAAGGACGTGAAATGGTATGGAGAAAACAATGTACTGCACTTGATAAAAAAAACTTGATCAGGCACAGTTAAGCATGGAGGAGGTGGAGTTATGTTGTGGGGGTGTATTGTAGCTATTGGAGTAGTAAAAATGAAGTTTATTGGGTCAACTATGGACAAACGTGGTTACCGAGATATTTTGAAAGCTAACTTGAAACAGAGTGCAGTGAAATTGAGACTTTAGGGCCACTAACCATTTTAGTAAGATATCGACACGAAGCATACAGCCGACATTGAGGCGCCTTGGTTGATATATACCGGTCCACACCAATTACGTGCATATCCGTAGTCCCCTGATCTTAATCCCATCGTGCATCTGTGGAATTTTTTTGAAAGAAATATTCGACAGCATTCAATTTCATCAAAAAGTATACTGAAATACCTGGACTTTACTTTAAAAAAAAAAATGAATTCATAATCTGAAAACAAGTTTTTGTATCTTTCTTTGATGTCTCTACTTGAACGCCGACTTTTTCTAGCGAGTGTATATATTTCTCAATATGGACCAAAAATAAGAAATCCGCAAGCAAACGCTTGAAAATACGTACAGTGGAGGGAACTCTATAAAGTTTATATAAGGGTTGGATCGTAGGAGTAGTCGCAAGTGTTCGAATGCACCGCATAGTGGGAAAGAGCAGAAGTTGCTTCCGAGGACCAAAAAAAAAAAAATTCGAACGATGGTGTCATATATAGCTGATTGCACATTGAGGTGTGATTTTAGTCCACAATATGCTTTAGAACATTTGGAACCATTTAGAGGGCATGGTTTAAGAATTTTTTTAAACCTACCCCAACAACTAAATTTAATTTCCCCCCTTACTGTGTGAAATTCAGCTAAGTATGATGGAATGCAATGTAATGCCAATTCCGATTCAGAATCCAATAGGAGTGTACGAAACATGAAAAAGTTTCGCATTGACAACAAAAAAAAAAGATTATTGTTCGTGTGTATGTGAATCGTTGATTAAAAAAAAACATCATCCCGTGGATAAGACCATGCAAGTGCGAGAAAAATTTTCAATTTAGAATGGAAAACGCCTTTAGGAAAATATCTCAAATGAGACACGTTGTTATTGCAACTTGCATTTAACAGACATCGTCAATCTATTTTGAGTAGCAGAAAAAGTGAGCGTGAGACAACTAGAACAATATGAGGAGGGGACAGTAAGAAGCAGCCAGAACTCACGCACACGAATGCAATGAAATTCCACGAAGAAATCTGGTTGGAGGGGACAGCCACAGCCACCTAGCCACGAACCACAATAAATCATCGAAAAATCATCTTACCTTCTCGCTTTCTGTTACCACCATCTTGTTGAATGGAATAAGTCGCTGCGGAATATTTTATATCTATTCACTTCCTGTAGGCACAATAATTGCTCTTATTGTTTTAACTTGAATTATTTTTTTTTTGCTATTAAAATTTAATAGACTTGACGACAAATGGTTTTTGACACATGTAATCAAGACACATGAAATTCTCCCAATTATTCGTCGTATCTTTGTGACATGCGCTTGTTTCTTCTTCTTTCTTTTTTTTTTGTTTCTTTTGGTGGTTGTGTTGACTGTGTGATGAGCTTGATGCTTGATGACAACACAAACCACTCGACGATTGTTACAGAGTCAATCTCGATTACTTCGTCGTCGTGTACTCAAGACACATGAAATTCTCTCAATTATTCGTCGTATCTTTATGACATTCGCTTGTTTCTTCTTCTTTTTTTTTTTTTGTTTCTTTTGGTGGTTGTGTTGACTGTGTGATGAGCTTGATGACAACACAAACCACTCGACGATTGTTACTGTGTCAATCTCGATTACTTAGTCGTCGTGTACTCAAGACACATGAAATTCTCCCAATTATTCGTCGTATCATTGTGACATTCGCTTGTTTCTTCTTCTTTTTATTTGTTTCTTTTGGTGGTTGTGTTGACTGTGTGATGAGCTTGATGCTTGATGACAACACAAACCACTCGACGATTGTTACTGTGTCAATCTCGATTACTTAGTCGTCGTGTACTCAAGACACATGAAATTCTCCCAATTATTCGTCGTATCTTTGTGACATGCGCTTGTTTCTTCTTCTTTCTTTTTTCTTTTGGTGGTTGTGTTAACTGTGTGATGAGCTTGATGCTTGATGACAACACAAACCACTCGACGATTGTTACTGTGTCAATCCCGATTACTTAGTCGTCGTGTACTCAAGACACATGAAATTCTCCCAATTATTCGTTGTATCATTGTGACATTCGCTTGTTTCTTCTTTTTTTTTGTTTCTTTTGGTGGTTGTGTTGACTGCGTGATGAGCTTGATGCTTGATGACAACACAAACCACTCGACGATTGTTACTGTGTCAATCTCGATTACTTAGTCGTCGTGTACTCAAGACACATGAAATTCTCCCAATTATTCGTCGTATCTTTGTGACATTCGCTTGTTTCTTCTTCTTTTCTTTTGGTGTTTGTGTTGACTGTTTGATGAGCTTGATGCTTGATGACAACACAAACCACTCAACGATTGTTACTGTTTCAATCTCGATTACTTAGTCGTCGTGTACTCAAGACACATGAAATTCTCCCAATTATTCGTCGTATCTTTGTGACATTCGCTTGTTTCTTCTTCTTCTTTTTTTTTTTGTTTCTTTTGGTGGTTGTGTTGACTGTGTGATGAGCTTGATGCTTGATGACAACACAAACCACTCGACGATTGTTACTGAGTTAATCTCGATTACTTAGTCGTCGTGTACTCAAGACACATGAAATTCTCCCAATTATTCGTCGTATCTTTGTGACATGCGCTTGTTTCTTCTTCTTTCTTTTTTTTTTGTTTCTTTTGGTGGTTGTGTTGACTGTGTGATGAGCTTGATGCTTGATGACAACACAAACCACTCGACGATTGTTACTGAGTTAATCTCGATTACTTAGTCGTCGTGTACTCAAGACACATGAAATTCTCCCAATTATTCGTCGTATCTTTGTGACATGCGCTTGTTTCTTCTTCTTTCTTTTTTCTTTTGGTGGTTGTGTTAACTGTGTGATGAGCTTGATGCTTGATGACAACACAAACCACTCGACGATTGTTACTGTGTCAATCTCGATTACTTAGTCGTCGACTCGATTTCTGTAGGAATATATTTTATTTTTAGAATATATATTAATATTATAAACCCCGTTCATAAAAATTTGTTAAAAATGTGTGAAATTTGTTTTTGTATTTCATAACATTTTCATAATTTAATAATAATCATCATGGTTTTATTTTTTATATGTAATCGTCAGAGCCTCGTTTGCGTTAACAGTGGACACCAAGTTCCAAAATTTGGAACAGTGGGTGAGGTTGACCTTTAGAAAGGAGAGGCTATGTGTTGCGCTTCACTTACCCATTAGACACCCTTCCTTGAAATATAGTGATGAAATAAAGAAAAAAAAAATCAACAAAGAAGAAAACAATATCTGCAGCAAAACGTCAATCCTGACAAAAATATAGTAGTACAGAAGAAAACACAAACATATACATATGATACGAACACCGCCTAAGAGAAAATCATGCAACTCATTATTTAAATTGTTGGGAGAATTTTAAAGCCTTTGGCAAAACAAATGATCTCATCATTTTCATTTGTATCAGCCAATGAAAAGAAGTGACTGTTTTCACATGTATTTTAATAGTTTAGTAATAAAATTTAATTTAAGTTGGTCGATCTTCGTATCAAATCTCATTTGATTTTCATCCAACATTATCTTTAAGTTAAGTTGTACAATCTCAAGTTATGTTGTACAATCTCAAGTTTTGTTGTACAATGTCAAGTTAAGTTGTTCAATCTCAAATTAAGTTGTACGATCTCAAGTTGTACAATTAGTAGCTTGTGATGCTCGCAATCAATATTCTAGGTAATGATCATAACGATTTTTGCCAGCCGCCATCGATTTATGATATGATATGTATGTATGTGATGTCGATATAATAATAATAACAAATGAATTCCTCTTCTTCTTCGTATCCAATCGGTTTTCATCCAACCTGCAACTTGATGCAACGTTGGCCAGCCGCCATCGATGTTGATGAATGTATGTGAGATGGCCTCCCACCCATGGACTCTGAAAAAAACTTACCCGCTTCATTCATAAACATCGTCGGCAACGAGCTTCTTCTTTTTCCTGTGTTTGTCCTCGAAGTGATGGGTGCAGACAAACAAATTACTTCGGGCTCTTTTGGTGAGATATGCACTCTCTACTTCCCAATGAGACATCCAAGAGTGGAAGATGTCCCCTTTTTTGTGCCTCGAAGGGACAATTCGCGACGCAGCACTTTCTCCTTAAAACTATTTTTTGTTTTCCATGTCCAGTAAAGGGAAACCGGGAAAAATACTAGCATTTCCCCGGAAGTGTCGCTCAACCGAAAAATAAGACGAACAAAGTTTATTTTGCAGTATGTGTTTATATACATATAAATATAGTTATTTATTTAAATTCAATTCAACTGTACTACTGCAACTGAAACAAAAACATAATAAAAAATTATACGCTTCAAAGTATAAATAACAAGTATAAGTATAAATAAAAACACAAATGTCAACAAACGATCAGCTGTTGAATAACAGTATTATTATTATTTATCAAATGAAGATCTCCCTAAATCTCTAAAAGTATTAACTCTCAATTAGTGAAAAGGGAATCGTAGGTGACGAAACACATACAAAGGGAATATTCTGGTCATTTGTTACGATATTAATTCAACTGACTAAACCTTTATCTGATGTCATAAATGCAGAAAGAGAAAAAATAATGTCCCGGGAATCGCGGATGAATTTCTTGGGAAACCGGGAATGGAAAATTACCGGTATTCCCGGGAGATGTCCAGCCATGATGAATGAAAAGCAGGAAATTCGAAGCTTTTTTCGAATTTCGTAAAAGTTTGGAGCTTGCCAAATTGGCGCCGTTGAGTCTTCGATTCTTCCATTACATGGTTTGTTTATCGTCGATTTTCCTTTGCATTCGTTCATATCGGATTCCTCCATTCCATAGTATTCGCTCATCGTTTTTTGTGTGTTTCGTCGTGTATGTACTTAAGTCACAGAGTTGCATTTGAAGGTCTAAAATGATATCATTCACAATAGCGATTGGTGTGAACAAATCAACCCTGCTATGAATGAAATATGGTGTTGCCATACTCGGCGAATTGGCGCCGGCGACGTTAAGAATTGCTAGCGATTAAATGTATTGGAGGAAATACTAGCTGAGCGGGAAGATTAATAGTGCTATTCTCGAATCAAAGACAAGAAAATGTATGTGATAGAAAGAACATTCATGACAAGAACAACCATTCTGCTTTTAAACTAATAGCTCTTTTTTGTTGTGTTTGGCAATGGTAGTTGTTGTGTTCATATCGAATGTCGGTTTGCGAATTTTGTTCTGCGAACGCAAATATCCTAAATGTTGAACCGAATATTGCATTTTTGAGAAAAACATTTGGAAATGGCTAACGTCGGACGGTGTCGATAATCGTCCATGTGATGAGAACCGCAATTCGGTTGATTTTGGCTATTGCGATCTGAAATGCA
Organism: Hydrotaea cyrtoneurina; assembly: GCA_958296145.1. Taxonomy (NCBI): domain Eukaryota; kingdom Metazoa; phylum Arthropoda; class Insecta; order Diptera; family Muscidae; genus Hydrotaea; species Hydrotaea cyrtoneurina. Next base: position 53,900,537 of record OY282515.1, on the reverse strand, counting down.
AAGAAATTCAAATCACATACACAAACGGAAGTGATGTTAGGTATTTGGCTCAAACAGAGATTCAAACAGCCAAATTTATAACAAATAGAAATAAATATATGCTCTTCTAATATGGAAAAAAATATGAATTTTACAAGTGTTGTTTAATCCCTAAAACTAATATGATTTTAATTGGGTAACAAGTAAATATGAATATTTTCCATCTTTGACAGCTAAAACGTATATATTCCATTTTCAAATACAACTTTGACAAATAGCAGAATGTAACCAAGACGAGCGTTTTATAAAAACCATGCGATTTGACAATCACAGGAACGATAATATACCGCGATACAAACACAAGCTTGAATCCTTTCTATTTTTGCGAAGAAATATAAATAATAAATGATCTCGAATTCGACTAACAGAAACAAAACAGCTCAAATTATTTCCTTTAAAATGAATCATTTAAATTCAGCTTATTTACAAATTATAAAGTAAAAGCCAGAGGAATGAGGAAAATCCAATGAAATATTACAAATGCCAATTAAAAATAAATAAAAAACAGACACAAAATTGTCTTTTCCTTCTGGTAAAACGAAAGCCATGGGAATGACGAAAATCTACTAACCCCGCCATTACAAGTACAATAAATTTGTTGCCAGTTGAGTATACATATTCTCTTCGAAACAGAAGAAAAATATGGAAAATCATCTAAAAAAATGTGTTGCGAAACTCAAACATTCCCCAACCTACCAAATGACGTGAGAATAATATTATAATAAGCTTCTCAACACACGACTCAAGCTTGAAAAACAATTGAGAATCTATTGTAAAATGCTGGTAAACAATTGTAGAAAAATGTAAAAGGAACTCTTTTGATAATACAGTCGAACATCTATACAATGAAGCTCTCCCTATAATGAATTTATTTCAAAAACACATCTTTTTCCTTCCCATTTTCTTGTACTTTGATCTCCTTATAATGAATTTCTGTACAGTGAAGTTTTCTATACAAGGGAACAATTTTGCAGGTGCAAATTTGACTGAAATGCCGTTTTTGTCGACTTATAATGAATTTTTCAAAAAAAAAAATCTATTCGAATTCTTCCCACCACGTTAACAAATATTTAAAAAAAAACAAAGCAGTGATTCTAAAAAATGAGAAAAGATATATATTATCTGTATACTCGGGGCAAATCTGTGAAATATATTTTTGAGATGTTTGGTCGCTGTCGCCAAACCTTTCAAAATATTATTAAACGAATTAAAGAACGTGGTCATATTGGAAATAAAGCATGAACTGGGCGTCCCAAACTACTAACATCAGGAGCTGAGCGACATATTATTTAAAAAAAATCAAAATGGAAATCAAAGGAGCTAGTGTCTGCGATGAAAGTATTCGTAAGGTGCTCAGAGCTAACAATATTAACGGTCGTGTAGCAAGGAAAAATCCACTCAGTTCGAAAATTAACCGAGAAAAACGATTATCCATCGCAATGACGAACAGAAACAGGAATATCGACATTTGGAAAGCTGTGGTATTTAGTAACGAAAGTAAATACAACATATTTGTCTCGAATGGACGTCATGTAGTATGGAGAAAGCCCAATGAAGCTCTTAACATAAAGAACATCAAACCAACTGTAAAACATGGTAAAGACTCTGTGATGGTATGGGGATGTACATATGTCGACTCTGGCTGTGGGAAAACTTACATTCATAGATGGGGTTATGCATCGCCATGTTTATTTGTCAATTTTAAATAATAATTTGCATGCAAATAATTAATAACTATTCCTTCCAAAACGACAACGACCCCAAGCACACTGCCTTGTATAGCTCAAATTCCTTTAAACCTCGTGGCCTTTTACAAAATTCCCGCGGTGTTCGACATTTAAGCTGCTGCAGTTGATCATCAAAAATTTGGATTTGTGCTGGTGTTAACGAAAATATTTGTTTTTGTTTTGTCCATGATTTCATCAAGGATTTAACGACTCTAAGGCAAACTAGGTGCATGTAATCAAATGATTTCACTACGTCTATTGGTAATTTCTCTATTGTCATTTGGGTGTTTGTGATATGATGATTTGTTTCATTAGTTCGAAAATCATTATTTTCTTGTTTGAAAAGCATTCTCATCCCAACATATTCTCCAGTTTGCATACACACAGGAATTGTAACCGGTATGGCTTTTGATATAATTAGGGATCTTGCCGGTGAGTCACATATAAATGATCGGCAGCTAACATTATATGTTTTGCCATTGCAAGACAAATTAGACGCAACAACTTCAATTAGTTCCTCAACGAATGGTGTTAGGACGTCTTTGGGCTTACTAGGCCAAGCTTGAGCGAATGCACTTTTTGCTATTTAATTCAATAGTGTCACTACCACATGTCGAATTAGACAAAGAATCTGTCAAGCAGTCCAGTCCATAGAGCACATATTCGCTACCTGTAAGCGGTGCAACTGGTGTATTATTATTATTTTCTTTATAATGGCTAACAGTTCATTTCATGCAAATGTTTCGCACTCCACTTAGCCAACTCATCTCGAATATTGATCTCTTCAATTATAAAATTAATCGAAGTTTCATCACGTTCACAACACTCGATATTATTATTTTCAGTTGAACTGCTACCACCAGCACTGAAATCTTCCACCAATTCATGAGTTTTTTGTTTTTTATTATTAAAAAAAGGTCAATTACTTCTTTTGTTTCTCTTCTAAGACGTTTTTTTTTTAAACTTATTACAAAAATCAAAAAAATTTACTTCTCTTAGGCGGGATTTTCAACAAACCGCACTTCGGATAATGGAACCTTCTTCTTCCCTGTATAAAAAGCACCGAAGAATACCAAAGCTGGACAAAAGTTAGGGAGGGAAACAAAAAAAGTTTAACAAAACGAGCTAACAATTCTAGAACACTGAGGTGACTACACAAAGGGAGAACATTTTAAAAACAAACATAGAGGGCAAGAAGAAGAATGAATTTTGACTCCGTACAAAGTAGTTTTTTTATAAACCAACGTAATTAAACAAATATTTTGTGTTTCACTAGAAAAGGAAAATTTGCGCATACGAAGTAGCGAGTATGTGCTGGTAATACATATGTATTGGGTCCGAATATTTAATATGTAACTAAAAAATTTATAAAACTTTTTTTTTGGGGAGGTTGACAAATTTAATAATCACCAAAAAAGTATTTACTAAAAATCTTGCTGTTAATCGATTAATACGAATAATATGAAAGAGAACACTATTTTAATTTATAATTTTTTCAAATTTTATAGTTATTTTTTATTTTAATTTTTACCAGATTTGCTTCCAATTCTAACAAACCCAAAACAAATCAGATTATTGGAACCGCCGCAATGTCTCAACTGATTACATACCTAACGGATTGTGTCATTCTTCTTTTCGATGTATTATCGATCAAAAAAAACCTACGAATTCGATAGCTACAAGTAAAACTAATTTGTTTGTTGTTTTACATTAAATTTATTTCAATTTTCTGTCGTTTACGAAAATAGTACATTCAATTTTTGATTTTGATTTGAATCAATCAATAATAACGTAAAATTAAATTAATAAAATTAAAATATGTCTGCATATACTATTTAACAATTTCAAGATATTGTGCATTTAGTTTTTTCTTGTTGTTTCAAATTTGTTTTGCCTTTAAATTATTAACAAATCAAATGTTTCTTGTAGATGGAACAACAGATCGGCTGTCGTTGCTGCTCATTACATATTAATAAGATTAATTAAATATTTATTTATTTAGTTGGTTGGTTGGTTCCGTTGTTATCGATAACTTTAATAAAATTGGTATAAGTATGCTTTTTTTTGGGGGGGAAGTTTTGTGTTGTTTTTTTTTAGTTTTTTTTTTTATATAAAAAGCGAAGAACAAAAGAAAACATTCGTGTAAACAATTCAATTGTTTGCGGTGTGTTTGGTTTTCTTCGGTCTCACAAATATTATGAGGATGGTTGTTGTTGTTGTTGGTATTAAAATAAAAAGTATAATCAAAAAACATAGTTATGCATGTCTACAAAAGGGCAATAATAATAATAATAGTAATTATAAAAAGAAAACAAAATATCAAATAAATATTAAATAAAATATACAACATTAAATAATATTTTTGTAGTTTATAAGTGGTTGTTGTTTGTTTTGTTGTTTTTAATTTTTATAAAAACTATAACCCACGGTTAGGAAGTAAAAGAATCGTATATTAATCAAATAAAATAATAAAATGTATGAATAAAAAGGTGTTTGATGAACAAATACATCGCCATCTACACACATACATATGTATGTATGTCTGTCTGTCTGTCTGTTTCTATAGGTATGTGTGCTCGAATCATTTAATTCGCCCGGTTTTCCATTGTGTTCCATGTGATTTGTTGGCGGTGCACAGATTTTGTTTGTTTTGGTTTTGGAGAAAATGTTATTTTTCCATTCGTAAGAAATGCAATCAAATTGTAAATAAATATTTCTGTGTGCTGGCTGCTTGGTGTTGTTGTTGCATAATCGAGGAAGAGAATTCCGTAATTTATGTAATTTGTAATTGATATTTGTTGTGGTTGTTGGCTAGGTTGCTTGTATTGCTCCAATAGTTGCTGTAGTTGTTGGTGTTTATGCATTTTTGCGTTTTGTTTTTTTTTTTTACAATTGCATAGTTATGGCACTCGAAGGGCAGCCGTTTTACATGAGTTTCTGTTTGGCGCATTCGGGGCAAATGATATCGGGCCCATCGGTGATGAAACCACGTCCGACTAGACTGGTCTTGCAGCTGGCACACACGAAGCAATCGTGATGCCAGTGACGATCTTCAAACGAAATGAAACGAGTGCCACCGATACCTAGAACAAAAAGATAAAAACAAGGTGGTAATATTGAACCATTGAAATGGTCAGGGATCCCCCCTCCCCAGTCACACTACTTACCGGTTATGGGTTTGACACACGATGTACAGCGTTTGGCGAAGAGTTCACCGAAACAATCGGCACAGTAGGGTTTCTCATCACGACTAGTAAAGCGTTGACCAGCCAACGTAATGTTGCAGTGGGTGCAAGTGAAGCACTCACGATGCCAGGGTTCATTCTTGTAGGTTACGCCACCCGAAGTAATAACCTGTCAAAGAGGAACAAGTACAAATCGAGTTAAACAATTGCATCGAATATTTAAAAACAAATTTCAGGTAAATAATAGAGTCCTAAATCTAAATGAAGAGCCACTATACGATTTGTCGTAACATGAAGACGAATTGTCCGATTTTCTTTAAATACGTTTTAAAAAATGCATCACTAAGTTAGTTGTAATCGTTGCCTCTAGTGACTGTTAACGTCAATGATGGAGTTTTTCCACTTTTATTCGCAATTATGATTTATAAAAAAAGCGCAATGGTACATTTGTGTGGGAGGTACAAGAAGGGGCCTTCATTAAATTCTAAATAAATTGATTTGATTTTAATGGCTACAACTCATTTTCAGTCATATAATGCATTGTAATAGACAATTAATAACACAGCTTTACAAATTCTGGTCAACTTTTGGATCAGAGCAGATGAGAACAAATCTAGACGCCATTTGAGGTTTTAAATTCAATTCCGGATTTCGTTTTTCAAAATTTGTTCTAGTTTGTGAGTTCGCGCAGTTTGGCAGCACTGCGCTATCATAATATCAGTCGGCGGTGCTAGAAACTTTATTTAATTTGTATTATTTAATCACAAGCCCCGAATTTCAAGCAAATAATCGACAGTTTGTTGCAAAATTATTGCAAGTTTGGAGCTCGAATGTCTCTCAAAATACATCTCGACTTTTTTCCAGACAACTTGGGAGATACAAGCGACGTGCAAGGATATCGACTAAGATGTGGCAAAAATCGGAAAACGATATCAAGGATTTTGGGACGAGGGCATGATGAGCGAATACTGTTGGACTTTAATGAGTGAAACAGATGGCAAAGCAACTCAGTTCGACTACTCATCATTTCTAATTTAACACTTTTTAATTAATAATATCTCGAAAACTAGAACCAATATCAAAAAACCGAGTGCAGATTCGGATTCAGCGCCCCAAATAACCTTAGAAACAGCTTTTGGTTGCTTAGATCCATTTTCTGTCATCTTCCAACTTGGGACAAAAAATATCCCCACTTAAATATGTTAATAAACAGTGATGCCAACATAGCCCTTATCGGGTTGCCCAAAACCCGAAAACAAAATTGTAGCCCCAAACGAAAATTGAAGTATGTGTAACTATAAAATTTTACTTTACTTAAGTATTCAACTATATTAATATAAAAAACTATGTGTTGATCTAATATTCCAAATAAACATTTTAAACTAATTGATCAATGATTGATTCATTTATTTTGAACTTTAGCGCGTTTTAGCCCTTTTTCGTAAGTTGTCTGCGCGTTTTGTTACCCCGGAGTTGGCAACACTATTTATAAAGGTGAAATCGTCTAAGTGAATAGAAATATTTTTTTTATAAATTTATTGCAATTTATTTTGTATTAAATTTATTTTTCTAGAAATGACATTTTATAATGGGAAATTGCATTTGTAATGTGAAAATAAAAGTGTTTATGTATTTATAATTTTCACACAAATTTACTTTTTCCTTATGCACATTCGATTATTAACTGTCTTAGTATTTTAATCTCAGTCCATAGACTGATCATTTTAATTTCCCGGCATTTTTCGACGTCTTGATGTGATTGCCTTCACTTGGTGTGTGGGATTTATTTAATTGCTGCACCAGAGTTATCGTTGCCATCCGATACCGATGTTCGTCAGATCGATTACATTAGATTCGATGCTTTTGAACGATTACAGGAGTATTTAATCGGCAGCCAGTAACTTGACAAGAGGATGATGTGTAACACGGACAAATTTCGAATTTCACGTCGAAGTGTTTGGGGTTTTTTATGGGGTGTTGGAATTTTACTAGGCGTGAATTGACTTTAATTTCAATTGTTCTATGTTGTCATTTCTTTTTCAATTCAAACAGTGAAAACAGATGTTTCAAATAATAAATGTGTTATTATTGACAACAAATTATTTTTTTGAACGGGAAACCCAACTTAAAAGAAACTTTCAATTTAAGGGACTGTAGCGCATAGAGATCACTGTCTACCACCACAGAATAACATTTTTCGTCTGCAAAAATTTACTAGACCATATTTGTTGATATTATGTCGAAATTTTTTGTCATACATTTTTGTTATTAATTAATTCGAGCTCTATGTTTTGTTTATGAATAAAATTCTTTATTTATTTATTCGATATTTCGTCATCCGCTGGACAACATCTTCAGGAATAAAAACATAGAGTAACACTGATCAAATGTTACACTACGCACAGCATTTTGTATTGAACAAGACCTCAAAAATTGTATTTTTCACATATACGAAATGTATTCTAATGGTCAGGTTGTGTGAAGACTGTTCTCGTAGGGCAGAAATGCTCTAATATAACAACAAGATAACAACTCCTACAACTTCTGATATGCATATATCCTTATACGGAGGATCCAACAAAACACTTCAGCTTTTTGAAGATTAAAATTGGTCGATACATCATTTCTTTTCCCGTGACAATAATTTCGTAGATTTTAACCGCAATTATTCACTTCAATAAGAAATTCGAAGCTAATTTTCGAATGTCTTCAAAGATCAGAAATGTGTGTATTTAAAATTTTCCTTTACAACCAACGAGTAAAATAAAAAATCTTACAAAGTTTTATGGAAATCATTACACCGTGTTACACACATTCTGTCCTATGAACCAAATTTACTTTTTCGGAAAGGGGATAAAAAATAAAAATACACGTGTATCGGCGATTTTCATGTACACGTCAGAATTTTTAGTTTGAAGTATAAAACTCGTAGTGGTCTGTGTGAAAGCCTTTCGACCGATTTTTAACCCTTTTTCAGTGATCCAATCGAGCTGATTTTTTGCAGGCAGACTCCTGGAAATGTCTGTATCACGTCAAATTTTTTAAAAAATAGATTTTTATAAATTCTCAGATTTTCCTAATTTTTTATTTTTTTTATGGTTATCGTTTTTTTTTAAGGTTTCAGTCAAAAAACATTTTTTTTCGTAACGCTTAAGTAGTTTACAAATTTGGAGTCTCTTCAAGTTATGCTAAGAATAATAAAAATTGGGGAAAATCGGAGAATTGATAAAAATTGTTTTTAAAAAAATTTGACGTGATAGAGACATTTCCACGAGTCTGCCTGCCAAAAATCAGCTCGATTGGATCACTGAAAAAGGGTTAAAAATCGGTCGAAAGGCTTTCACACAGACCACTACGAGTTTTATACTTCAAACTAAAAATTCTGACGTGTACATGAAAATCGCCGATACACGTGTATTTTTTTCCCCCTCTTTCCGAATATGTGCATTTGGTTCATAGGACAGTGACGATATTAAATTGACCATTGAAATATGACTTCAGGTTGTCGAGGTTAATCGTCGTGTTTCGTTTAAACAGATGTTACACAAATATTATTTTTTTTAATCAAAGTTTAACTGCAGTTTAATCCTATAGTAAACCAATTGACAACAGCTGATTGGAAAACAGCCGTTTTTTTTGGGAGTATAACAGTTGAAAAAGCTATTAACCCCCCAGCTACACGTGTAAGTGCAAATTCGTAAAAAAAAATACACTTAAACTTTGTTTTTACTAATAGACAGACATTTTGCTACTCGGACGACTGGCAACGAAAATTCATTGCCACTGAAATTTTGAATCTTGCAGCAAGAAAATGTCGTATTTTGATATTTTGAAAATCATTTGTATTTGAAGAGGCAATAATCAAAACAAAAACTGCCGAAAAAGAATTTCCACAAGAGACAAGTTCAAAAGGGCATCATAAAAATGGCAGCAAGTAAAATTGTCTAGTGTGAATCGGAACTAAGACAACTCAAAAGGCAAAAGAGTAACATTCATATACATTTTAGTTTGGCAAATCCAGTCGAACAGACCGAAAGTAAATAGACTGAATTTGTTTCTGTACATTTTAATTATCCGAATATTCTATCAACTTTATTATGCTGTACATTGTTGATATGGCATTTTCTGTGAAAAGTCTTTAATAAGTGAGGCATTTTTTTAGCAATGCGGGTGCATTTTTATTGCTGATTTTCGATAACAGTCTGAACTGAAAATCAAAATATCTACACAGAAACTGGGTGACTTGTAAAGGGTGTTTTTTATTGAGGTATAGAACTTCGAATTGAAATAAAACACAAGAAAATCGTTATAATGTCCATCAATTTGGCTTTATTGGAAGGATAATTTTATGCCATTAATGTTTAAATATGATTTCGGGCATGTGGCCGCCGCGGCTGGCTCGAATAAAGCCAATTCTACAGGTCCAATTTTCCAATTGATGGACAAAGCTCCAATTGCTGTGCACGGTGGCGAATCGATTCATTCGGGTTCTCTTCAACACTTTGCTCTACAGCGGCAATTGTTTCTTCGGTGCGCACTGTTCGACGTCTCTGCGGATGCGTATTATCACATAGAGTAAACGTAGTGCGAAAACGATCCATGGTTAACCGAATTAATTGCTCTGATGGACGATTATGTCGACCATAAAATGGACGGAGCTTGCGGTGAACTTCGCGAACTGAACCATTACTTTCGAAATAAATTTGCACGATTTGCAAGCGTTGTTCTTTCGTCAACCTGTTCATGATGAAATGGCAAACCAAACTAAATATTAATCACTTGACAGCTGACAAAATGGCCGCCAGTTAAAAAAGTGATGCCAACTTAAAGTTCTATACCCCAATAAAAAACACCCTTTACGATTTAAGGCATTGAAAAATTAGAAATAATGACATATGAATTACCTTGGTACATTTAATGCATCTGGTGGCAAACTTCTCCTCGTAACAACCGGCACAGTAGATCTCCTGCTCCCGGGGGATGAATGACTTGGTTCCAATGGCCGTTTTGCAGACACAGCAACAGAAACAGTTCTCGTGCCATTGCCTGGTCTTGTATTCCATTTTCTTTGTGCCTGAAAATAGTCAGCAAACAAAAAACTCAAAATGTGAAAACTGAATTACAAACAATTGTTTTAAATTAATTGTAAACTTTTTCACACCATTACAATAAAATGCTGTTCACCCAAAAGATAGAAATCTATCGTTTTTGTAGATATTTTCTTTGTTTTCGAAAACGAAAGAAACTTTAATTCAAATTTATGGCGGTTGATGATGGTTATGCGCGATTTTGCATGTGATTTTCATGAATACCGAAGAATGCACTTCAATTTCTCAATTGTTTTAATTCGAATGGTATATGTATGTATGTATTACATATTTATTGTTATTGTTTGTTTTGTTATCTTTTCGCCCTTTTTCGCTTGATTGCATGGCAAAAGAAAATGCTGATGTTCATTTGTCACGCGATTGTCGGAAAATATGAAAAACCATCATCGAATTATAACGATTTTGACATTGTGCTATTGACACATTAATAACGACTTTTGTTTCGAACCTTTTATTATATTCCAAAACAACTTTTACTTTCTCCTGAGTATTGAAAATCGGAGTAACTGCAATAATAATAATAATAAAACAAAACTATGCTCCCGTTATGTCAACGAAATGATTAAAGTTTCGGAAAAATAGAAATATGAATAAACTCATTAATGTTGTTTACTAGCAAATCCAATTTTGTCATTTGATTGTCAGAATAGACAATCGCACCGCCATCTGTCCTCTATCAACGGCCCTATGAAGTCCCCATCACAATAATATTTGACTATTTTGAATTAAAAACGCCCACTTTAAACGTCAAACGAACGAAGAAATAACTTCTCATAGGCGGCCCGACCACTTGGGGGTCAGAGTGTCCAATTCATTTGTAGTGAAATCATTCACAATCAAATCAATCCAAATTATTTATTGGTAATACAAAAAAAAAAGGATCTAAATTAGAAAATGTACTAAAAGTAAGAGATTTTTTTATACAGCTTTTACCCTAAATGCAAAAATGCGCAAACAATTTCTGGGTAACATCGTATTGCTTGCACAATATAACATTCATTGTATGCAGTGTGGCTGTAAACAGCTGTTTCATTTGAGAGAGTAGTATTTGTGTACAAACGGTTTTTTTTGCTTGAGAGAGCAGTTATTTAACTGCCGTAAACTCATAACCTACAGTTAGGGCCAATAAATGAGATCGTAGTTAAAACACGATTATGTGTCCAATAAAATTGAGTTTACTAATCATCAAATACGTTTTTGAGTGGTCAGTCAAAATAATCCACACTTTCGACTGTTGATGTGGCAACACTCACACTTTTATCAGAAAACATATGTTTCCGGTGAGTAATTAAAATGATATTAAACTGTTGTGGTGGGTTTTGGTCACACAAGATTTTTAGAAAAAATATGAGAATGCCTTGAACCTAAACTCGATTAATTCGTCGATTACCTTTTAAGTTGATTGTTGTCTCTAAATAAACAAATAAAATGTTTCGACGAAAACTATTTTACTAATCATTTTGTACGTTTCCTGTACATTGCCAGTGAATGGTTTCGAAAATCAAAGCCTTAATAACAATTGGGGCTGTCACAAGCAATACTTGTTGAAAATTGTGTAATTTAAATTAATAAATACGTATTGAAACATGCAAGTTCAAAGACCTGTTACTATTGTGCGTGTGCATGCATGCAGATAATTATTTAAATTTGCCAGTTCCAGACAGAAGCGATTCCCCAACTTTATTCAAGTAATTTTGAAACACGACGTCAACGCACCAGAAACATTGAATGGAACTCCATAACGCCTCCCTCTCTGTAGACTTCACTTAGACGTTCTCTGAGCCAATGCTCTCGGTATAATTATGTAGTAACAAATAACAATAACTATTTACTGGCATTCAGGCACGATTTTGCAGATATCTATAAATAATCGTACATGCAAATACACCAGTACATACTTAAACACAAAACACAATGGTCGTGTTTTATTTGCCAAGCTAAACTGTCCCCTTTTTAGTGACAGAACGGCGATTAGAAAAACAAGTGGCAACGCCATTCTGTACAGTGATGTTATAATGAAATAATAACGGTGTTTTCGACTCAAACCGGGCCACCTAGTTCAGGAGGACGATTGTGAAAATAAAGGTTGCACATTTCGCAGGTCCGTTGTTCGAGAGAGAAAACAAATTTTGTGCTTTTGTCCATATGGTTAAGCATTTCTCCGACTCCGAAGATCATTTAGTTTTATGATATTTTTAAGAATTAGATTTAGTCTTCCCGGCGTTTTACCTCCTTGTCCTGTTAAAGGCATTGTATCTCTTGAGGAAAATCTAGTACAAAAACTAAAATAACTCTTTTAACACAAGCATGTAGTTGATAATCAAATCAAAAAAAAAGTTTACTTTAAAATTATTACCTTGTTATCTTTAAATTCTTATATAAGGGAATGTATAAGGAATGTTAAGGGAAATAATTTCGTCACGACGCTGTTATGAAAAATAAAAGCGCCCAGGTAGGCGAGTAGGTAGTGTGCTCGCCTATCAGCGTGGGGGTTGTGGGTTCAATTCCCACCAGAGGCTTTGGTCTGCCGCTACAAAAAACTAGCCATATGGTCTGTGTCACCTGGTTTACCCTTGGACTCAAAATTCTAATATGAATTTACTTTGTATTAATAAAATAAAATAAAATAAAATAAAATAAAATAAAATAAAATAAAATAAAATAAAATAAAATAAAATAAAATAAAATAAAATAAAATAAAATAAAATAAAATAAAATATGAATTAACAGTACCTAACAAGGAATCAGCTGATCGACAAGTGTGAACACTCATAGTCAAATATTTTACTATCTTTTTGACAAATATTTATTTGCTCTTACAAAACGTTTGCAAGAGACCGCAGGCTTGAGTTTCAGTGCCATTTTGGTTGGTCACCACTAATATATTTATGATACGTTCGCCCTCCACTGTGTTTCAAAGTCTTTAAGATATCTCTAAATAATCATCGAAATTGTTCAGCCATACAAATAAAACACATCTAATATTGTCTCGTCACAAAGAAATTTTCATAATTTTCCGATATGAAGGCCGGTGCTACATGTGAAATCGAGTTAATGAATTCCATTGATAGCGAAACTGATAAATGGAAAAAATTAATGTGTTCTAATTTGGCGGTAAACGGAGAAATTTGCATGAAAAGTAATGATGGGGGATGGACGAACAAAGGGGATACATTTAAAAAATGTCCCAAGTAACACTCAACCAAATTGGAGGGACAAATGAAATCAAGTTCAGTCGAACATAACTCATGGCCTCAGCGAATTTAAATTTGCGGACGGGTTTTGAATGATTGAAAGTTTGCTTAGCTTGAAGGAATTCTGACATCACCGCCATCCAAATTCTACGATGAGAAGTCCTTCCGTTGCTTATGGCTTCCTCTAAGTGGTCCCTTGAAATTCGGTCATTCATTGAATCAAGTGGAGGGATTTGCTTAAAAAACCAGATGAATTTTAGAGCTTTGTGCAGTTCTATGAGCTCATCTCATCTCACTTGACAGTTATTGATTCTGTAGGAAATCAAAGATATTGTTGATAATCGTTTTATTTTTTTTTTTTTGGCAAAAACACATATTCATAATTCATTGAATACATTTGGACGCGCCGCCATATGATGCATAATTGATAGTGGGCGTTCGTTTGTGGTTCATTCTCTCATGAGCAACATTTAAATCCGAAAGCCAAACAAACAGAACAACGCTAAAAACTATTATGACAAAGTGAAACACCAAGAAGAAGACACAAATGTCTACTGACGTCATCGTAGAGGTCCACTCTGCAGCCGAAATCTGTTTGGATCTGAGCATTAGTGAAATGATTCATTAGGAAACGATTACAGTTTGGTGTTTGATGTTTTTATTAGCACTAGAAAAGGGGAAGTCTGACATTTTTTTTTTTACAATTAAAAACGACAAACAAAACTTATTTCACAAGGAACACTTTTGTTCCGACCAACTTCCACAATTTGGAATACGTGGGGATAATTACCTGCTTTTGTTGCCTTCGGATCACCCAGGCGACAATAGTCACCGAGGTGGCAATAGAAATTGCGATTCTCCTCGCGGGCCGATGCATTGGGCAGGAACATACTCAGCACCGCAATATCCTCATTGTTCTCTTTGGCTTTTTTGATACGATCCGCTCCGATTGTTTTTGTTTGAAGGTGTAAACGCGACTTCATGCGCGACGACAGAACATCGACATCGGTCATTTTGAATAATTATATTTTTCAATTGGGTGTGTGACACTTCTGTTGTTTTAAAATACATTTACGTGAGTCTTAATGTGGGGAAATTTTTGCATATTTTACTTTCAGAGAAGAAAACCCAAACAATAGTTTGATCAAATTGTTTTATTGATACCAATACAAAAAAAAAAAAAAACCTCCCATACCATTCGAAATTCTAGTTGGCTCTACCACAATTGTGGTTTTGGCCTTTTACGTTTTCCATTATAACCAGCAGTCCAAGAAGGCTTTTAATGAAATACAAAAGAACTTAATTAAAATCTTCTGTGTGTAGCCAACAAAAAATTGTTTTCGGCAAATTTTCAAAATTCAATTTACCAAAATGGTATTAATTTCCTATGGCATTCGGAGAATAAAAAACACCCGCCGACATACATTTGAAAACCGTTTCCTCTTTGCTGAGCTTTTCGTTTCAAAATCAAATTTCAAATCAAGCATTTCAGACAGGCACGTTGTAGAACAAACATGTGGAGAAATAAACAAGACTTTTACTTTTTTGTTATTAAAAAAAAAAAAACAACATCAAAATAGAAAAATAATTTATCATGTTCTGTTGGTTTGTTGAGTATAGAAAAAAGATTAAATCTTCTTTTTGTTTCTCTGGGCGAGTCATCATCTCGGGCATGATGTCATGTTATGGAATTAACAAAGACCCACCGTACCACTGGCGAGACCTGCCGACTCCAAACAAACCAAACCAATCAAAAGACCATTTGTTTTTTTTTGCCATATAATATTACGATTGTTTTTTTATATAAAATAATTGTTTTATCTTTAAAATCGAATTATTCGTTTAATTTGTGTACATCTGGAAATCAATTTTCAATTTAGGCCACAGCAATGAATTGTTGATGTGGCTGTGACTGCCATCATTTTTGCTCAAACTAATGCTAATTAATAGTTTATAGCCCAATTAGTGTTGGCCATATTTAGTTGAGTGATTACGATCGTCTGTTTGTTTCGGCCAAGAGCTACAAACCGCTCATAACTTAAGATTACTTCGAATCTTTGAGGCGGACAACAGACATGGACTTATTTCTCATTGTTTTTTTGTGGTAATTTTTCATTTTTAACAAAGATAGATGTACACAATGAAATATTTTATTTTATTTTTTTGGAAGTTTTTGGGAAAGTGCTAAACGTTCATTAACATGTAGGATTACCAATAAATGGTCAAACCTTAATTTAGTGTCGATTAGGCAAGACTAAATTAAGTTTGGAAATTAGTATGTGTTTTATTTAAAAAATATCGATGCCAATAATTAACTCTCATTTTATGAGTTGAACAAATGGAATTAATGGCAAGGAAGTGTGTTAATTTGACCGATTAATATTGGATTTTGTTTAATAGTCATCGGCATGGCACAATAACTAAAGGCAGACGCATTTGCTCAACAACAAAAATTTAGATACAACCCTGGGTATTTTGATTGTCAAATTCTGATATGTAAATGCCAGAAAGCAGACAGTTACAAATCGCCGCACAATTTTTAGAGAACTATTTCATTATTTTTAATAGAGCCCCACAATTCTTTGTTTATTGTATTCTTTGATTTAAATGTTTAATACGAAAATGTATTCGACATTTGAAAAAAAAACTAAACCAACAATTGAAATGTAAACAATGATTTTGACAATCAAAATGAAAAAATTTTAATCAGCTGTTTGCATGACTCTACCTTTAGTTATTGTGCCATCAGTCATCGGTTCAAGGGTCTCATACAAAATGAAATTTGAAAAATCCTCCTCTTTTTGTGTACAATCCAGCCTTTTCGCCATGCAACGCTGGTGTTTATTGTCTCAGAATTGAAAAAAGTACTATTTTTTACAACTCTGTCCAAGCATAAGGATTCGTCTGCGAATATTGAAGTATAATTAACAGTCTGCTTAATTGAAAACTATTGGAAAACAAGAACTGCATTAACTCGATTTTGAGTCCACTTCAAAGAAATCACTGCACTTGACTGAAAAATTGTTCGTATTCATACAACAGTTACAGAGGTTGATCGCAACAATGTTTCAATTAACAGCTGTATGTATTTAGCAGTCACTGCACTTGTAACAGACTGTGTAACAACATTTGTTCGTTCCTAACAGTGACTGTCTCGAACAGTCTCTGCATCTAACAGTCACTGCAATTGTAACAGAGTATGTATCGAACTAACATTACCAGTTTGTAATGCAAATGTTATTAATAAATGCATGTATTAATAACATTGAGTGCATTGCTTCATAATGATGTTAGAAGAAGATGACCTGATGTTGTGCATTAGGGTGGAGTGAAATTCAAAAAAAAAAGTTAACCTCGGAAAGAGATGTAGTCTAGGGTCCTAATGAGGGGAAAAATAAAGAAAAAAATTTTTAGGGGTCTCGCCACTCCCTCGAAATTTGGAAATTATCGCTATTTTGGCGTTGATTTTAGAAAAATCCTAAAAAGTTGTATGTCAATAAATGTTTGCAATAGCGTAAACAATGAAATAAGGGCATGAACAAATTTAAAAAAAATTTTCTCATTGTTCAAAAATTTCAAAAAGTAAAATAAGTCAAATCGTCCCTTCTTCAGAAAATTGACTGAACAATGAAATCGCCACCAAAGCTACAAATATTAGTCGATTATCCTCATATTTGCCTCAAATACTTTTGTTTGGGCACTGAACAAGCTCAAACTTTTAAACTTCGAATAAGTTAAGTCGTTAATTTTTAGGATTTTTCTAAAATCAACGCCAAAATAGCGATAATTTCCAAATTTCGAGGGAGTGGCGCGACCCCTAAAATTTTTTTAAAATTTTTTTCTTTATTTTTCCCCTCATTAGGACCCCAGACTACATCTCTTTCCGAAGTTAACTTTTTCAAATTAAAAAAAAACATGTTTTCACTCCACCCTATTGTGCATGTTGTATTTTATTATAAATACAAATGCATTATTACTTTAAGAAGAGATTGAAAACAATTTTGTGCATCAAATGAGTTAAAAAGGTAACCAAGTGCGCCTAAAATTTTTTTTGCTTTTCGGGCTTTCTGCAGCGCTGTGCCTGCAAAATCGGTGAGCTGAGCACGATCTAATTTTTGTATATCCACAGCTGAATGTTTGATGGTCTTATCTGTCACGCAACTGCGACCCTTAGTTTTTTATGTACCATAAAAGTGATCCCAGGTTTTCCATAGAAATTATGTCATATAAAAAACAATAGGCGTGTTTTCGACAGTACCAAAGGTGGTTTCAAAGAAGAATGTATATTATTTTCACTGTTAAAACAGTAATTTTGTTAAGATCGAAATCCAGTCTTAATCCGAAACACATTGTTTTTTTTATAACGAATTTCGATGTAAAATGAATAAATTTTAAAATATTCGTATCCTTCCATGTTCCCCCTTCTGATAGAAGGCATACATGTAAAAGAGTAATGTAATCACTTACTCTCAAAACAAAGCTTGTGTTGATTTCAAATGAATGGGAGTGCAGCAAAAACTCCCCAACGATACCTTTACCGTTGGTTGTTTTTTTTTTTACCATAGTTCATGTAGGACTTGTAAACTAGAAAAGGGCTTGTAAGTCCACTGTATTCAAACTCTGGTATAATCGATAAAGTTTGTGACAGAATTGACAACAGTCTCCGCCGTTTAATGTCCACGAAGTTCATGTTGTTTACAATTCAAATTTGTTCTTTGGTGTTCTTACTCTCTCTCTCTCGCACTCTTTTGCATACGCCATGCCGACCCTAACAATGTAGACTAACTTTGTTGATGAAATGCTGACTGCAATGTGCCCGGCAATGTTATTCATGATAATGTCTGCTGGCAACAATGTGAGGAACTTCCGTTGACAGTCACAGTGGCCAACAAATATCATTTATTACAAACCCAAATAACGTCAAATGTAAATGCGAAACGTGTGCAATTTAAATACGATTATGAATGACGCCAAAGCTTGTATGGCAAGAGAAAAATGACACTAAGACACCGAGTTAGGAGGTGTCACCTTTCTTGGAAAAAAAGAGAAATTTCTTCGTTGATTTGACTAGAGAACTATTTGAAGTATCGGTAAGAAGAAAACCGAAATCGAAACCACTTTTGCTGAATGTTTGAAATGAGTAATGGACCGTTTTCATCTGGACATCTGTTAATCGTCGGTGTAGTGATTTTCATTGTCTTTCAAAAAGAAAAAAAAAACAATAAACGAACGATTAATCTTTGACATAAACCAGTTTCCGGCTACGATACCCCTAATTCGTAAGAAGAACAGGTTTTTTTGGAGGGAGCTCATGGTCGTCAAACTCATTTTATTTCGGGTTTCATTTGCGATATGAACAAAATGCAGAGGCGTATTAAAGTCTGGACGGTCGATATTGCTCAAGAAGAAAAAAAAAACTAAAACCGAAACAGACTCACTTTCGATTGCTTGCCACAACCCACCCAAAAACAGTGCAGACATCGTTAAGTACAGCAGCATCGTTAATACCAATGACCAATTCGAATTTTACATTACACAAGTTTGGACATTCACATATTTATAGTCTAGTCTATACGAGGGTCGTACACAGTTGTTGTGCTTAAGTTGAAATGTAAGATACTGAAATATTTGACCAGTCTGTTCCTTCATGGAATGTAAAGGGAAATAAATAAAGTAAGCTTTGTGAAGAAATGATTTGCTAAATATTTCCACAAACAAACCCGTACATGAATATTGTCGGCATTAAATTAGTATTTTCTCTTATTGATTGTAAAACAATCCAATGTCTATAGGCATCTAGTGTGTGCTTACGAACCAAAGCTTCAGAAAACGACTTGGGACGTCTGCCCTCTGTTTTTCCTTGAGAGCTCTTCCTAAGAGGTCTTGAGCCGTCACCTTAATAGGAAATAGGTTGGCAATTTGTTTCCACCAATCGCAGAAGAAAAACGCCATTACTTCTTCGAAAGGATTCACAACAAATAAAGTAACATTTACGGCCATTTTGGGGAAAACAAATCAAAGTCTGGATACCTCAATTAACGTCTTTACCCTCGTAAAACTGCTACCCATTGATACACTTGCGTTTGCCTGCATGTCGTCATGTACTTCCTATATTTGTGATAAACGCAAGTTAATAAAAAAAAAAATCCAGATCTGAATGAGTCCCCTACGTGAATATGCAAAGGCAGGCAATTGATTTATTGGAGGGATCGGAGGGAGTGCAATACAAAATAAAATATAATATTTCGTTATAAATTGCATTTATGTTTATGGAACGGAGATATGTAAATTATTGTTGTAGAGTTTATTAATTTACTGATAAGTAACACTCGCACTCACGCGAGTTCTCTTTCGGTCTATCTCTCTCTCTGTCTCCCTCCTTCATGCTTTAACAGATTGTGGGACACTTGACAATCTGTTAATGCTATTGTTCGGTTTTGTGATAGATGAAAGCACACACACACGCATTAACATATCTCTATCTCTATGTGCGTGAGAGAGAAGTTCGGTGAAGAAAACGGCATTGCAGCATGTGTGTGGTATTCATATTAATTGCCGAATAAAACTTTACATTCTGAACTGCCTTGTGTTTATGTTGTTGTTGTTGTCGTTGTCATTGTGGCTGTTGCAATTGTAATTAAACTCTCGTAGTTAAGCTATTATTCAATATTGATGGATTTTGTATTAAGCCCCACAAATGAATAGAGGACATTCTGGCAAATTGATTTTTCCAAAACACACACACACACACGCTGACACTCACACAATTGTCTTATTGCAGTTGATATAATTGATTTGTGCATATGATTAAAATTGTAATCAATGACACCGCCGCCGCCGCCTGCAACAACTTTCAAAGAGCGACATTCGTCGGCATGATCAATTTGTGTGTGTGTGTGTGTGTGCGAGTATGCGTGGGTTTGGTCACAAATGAGATAACGTTTTTCGAATACATAACGTTATATTGGAATTTGGAATATAAAAGTGATTGAATATCAGTGGAAATTACAGAAACCAGCTTTGGCATGCCCAACGCTTCCGGACACAGCTATGTCAAACTTTCTGTGACAAATCTTCACTTCTTCTTCTACAAAAACAAATATTGAGCCCTTACCGCAAAAAAGACGTACGTGAAATACAAAGGAACATTGTCCAAAATAAAAAACCATTTATATTTATAAAGATATAGCAAATTCAATTGTATCGTAAGCACCACACACCGTTATGTTGGATTACACTAAAAACCCTCTACTGTAAAATTTTCTTTGTGGCGCTTACGTATTTTTCTAGGTTACGGTGACAGAAGAATTACATTAAGAACAAAAGCAAGTGCCTCTCTCATCTGCATTCACGGAGAGACACGTTCGTTCTACCGTCATAAACATTTCATTCAATTTAGTTGAATACTCCAATGTGTGAACATTTTAAGGGAGATTCGTTTCAATTACAGCTTAAGGCCTAATTACTTGACCGTTGCCGGAACGTAAACGTAATCGTAACCGGAACGTTGATGTAGTGGTGGTTACCCAAGATACGTGAAGTACCATATGTTGTATGTAAACAAACAAAATAATTTGTCTGTTTGGTCTGTTTGTTTTGATAAAAACGTAAAAAATTCATTAATAATGAAAGAAAGTGTTGTGAAGAAACAATTTATCCATTTTTATGTTTTTATTTTATTATTTTGCTAACAAAGTCGTTTCTTTTACTTTCTTGCTGTTTTTTTTTTTTGCTAGAAACAAATCAGCTGTTTGTTAAATGTCACTTGCCGGATAGAAAAATCTATTTTCTACAGGTTCATCCGTTACGTTACGTTACGATTACGGCCAAGTAACCATTTGTACATGTTTCCCATAAGGAGAACATATCAGCTGACACGTCACGGTTACGATTACGGTCAAGTAACTCGGCCTTTAGTTTAATAAATTAAACTAAACTTATGGTTTCTTTGATTTTGTTTATCCATCGTAGCATGAGCTCTCGTAATTAGTGTAACATTTATTTAATATATTCGCTTCTGCATGTTAACTAATTGCTGAACAATAAAGAGAATTCAAACCAATAATCCTATCTCTAATTTGACATATATGTCAAACTATATGCGGCTAACAATATTCGATTTTAATACAACTGAGATTACCTTTCAAAAAATGCTAAAAAGTTTGCTACAATTTCAACAATGGCCAACACTGTCCGTTCTTAGTGCGTGCCACATTCCACATGGCGGCAATTCATCGTGATTTCATGGCGTAAAATTTGCCCCAATGTTTCCATTTGCAAATAATAGTGTGGGGATCTATTTTACATATATATTACATTATTCTGTTGTTGTTGTTGTTGCCATTGTTGACATTTTAATTTTGTGGTAAATTATAATAACGTTTGTAACAATCATGAAAATTTTGTCAGTAAATTAGTTACTAACACCACATTAAAGTTACACTCCAACAAAAATATAAAACCAACGCTGGAATGCTTTGAATAATCCAGAGAATGTGAGCACGAAGTGAAAATCCCAGGTGAGGACCACTCATGATAGTATCGAACAGTGAAACGCCATCTACATTCCAATGACATAACTAACCATCGTCTGGCAGCACCCAGCTAATCCATGGAAGCACCTTGGAGTCTCTGACCAGACGTGAGAGATCTATTCCATAGATACTACGAGGAATGGATGGAGGGACAATTTTCGGACACAAATTTGAAAATTTTGAAAAAATTTCAATGCTAAACTGGATCAGTGAATAAAATTCACACTGAGTGGTACCCGGTTTTGTCATGAAATCTCTAATAAAGTAAAAGTACAGATTTTTGTAGTGTATTTTTTTTTGTTTTGAACCGTCTAATACTGGCTTCATATTCCATCCATGGTGTAATTAATCAAATTTAACTGATGATATGCATATTTTCTATTTTGTTTTGTTTTTTCTTTTGTGTTACTCAAGAAAGGCAAAAATACCCTGATAAACTTGTTTCCATTTAAAGTTGTTTCATGGGATTTGCTCAGGCTGCGGCAAGAGAAAAAAACAAAATCAAAAAATATAAATAATAATAATCACTCACAACAAAATGTTGAGTGTATCCGAAAGACACGGACGACGACACATTTAACTATGACAGCAATAAATAAACGCTCCCAACAAAAGGAGAAGAATATAAGCGAATACTCGTATTACCGCCAAAAAATAAAAAAACACAAAACAAAAACTAATACAAAAAAAAAAAAAAAACTGGTGTATAAATACGATATGTATTATGCTTAGCTCCGTGGAGAACGAGGCGAAATGGAATGGGCGGTGAGGAGATTTGTTTAACAAATGTTACATATGACATTCTGTCGATTAGAGTGCGGTTGCATGTACGACCGAACATTCGTTTTTGGTTTAGACGAACAGATTTAAAACGGGTCGATTCGAGTACTTATTTTTTTGGTAAAAGATGAGAGCATCAGCTGTCATGGTAGATGTTAAAGAATAGGACTACCTAACATTTTAACAAAATTAATTTAAACGCATATAAGTCCGGAAATAATTAATTTCTCCTAATTAATGTGATTTATTTTTTTTAAAAAAAATAAACTTTTTTGTTGGTAAAAAGATGAGAGCATCGGCTGTCATGGAAGTAGTTAAGGAACAACATTTCAAAAAAAAAAATTCATTTAAACGCAAATAATTAATTGCTCATAGAAAATTCCAATTTTTTTTTAAAAAATAATCCTTTTAAAAAAATCCTTTTATTTTGGCAAAAAGATAACATATGACATAAAATTTCAAAAAATAAATTTAAACGAAAATAAGTTCGGAAATAATTAATTGGTCCTAATGCATACTATTGAAAATTACCATTCTTGTTAAAAAAAATACTTTTTTTGGTAAAAAGACTAGAGCATCTCTACGATTATTAAAATTTTTAAAAAAAAAAAAATGACCCAGCCATTACACTGGACAGTAATTGTTGGAAAAACTCAACATACTTACACTTTTTTTTATAAATACACACACATTTTTGCTACTGGTCGGCCGACTGGCAGTGCAATTTTGGCACATGCCGCAGAGACGAATGTTAGAGTTCCCCAACATATTTTTTGTGTCAATTTATGGGATAATTTTGACCGTTTTGTCGTAATAAAAACAGTTACATTTTGTGCATTATTAGCAATAAAGAATTCTTCGGGCGTGATTGAAGTACAAACAACTAAATGTTGTCGTATTTATGAAAACAAATTTGCTTGTCCACACTCTTCCCCAATTGCGTTGACAATTTGTGGTGTAGGGCAACATTGTGTGCGGACGGCAACAATACTTGAGAGAAGTTACTCTTGCGACGACATTTTACACATGAACATACACGTGCACCTGTAGACCCTCAGTTTTTCAGTTGATTTTCCATATTTTTCTTTTGTTTCGAAGAGAATATGTGTACACAAATGGCAATGTCAGGGTAAAATTGTACGTTCAACTGGAGATTGTGTGTGACAGGAAATCATTTATTAATTAATTACAATTCATGGTGAATTTATGTTCCGGTCTTGCGATTCAATGATAACCCATGAGGTGGGAAATTGCAGTGACAGACCAATGCATTGGTGTGATGATAGAGGGGCATGTTACCGACTAACAATTTTAACCGTTTAATATTTCCAAAAATAAAGTCACACCGTGATGCGCTTCATCAGCCATATTCAATTTCATCTCTTCGCTTTTCGGTGTTTTGACTAGATTTTGAAATTGTGTTAATTCTAAATATTTTTAGCTATTGTCGAGATTTTTTGAGAAAATCTGAGTCTAGGGAAATGGTCCTCATTATAGATGTAAACTTTGAGAGCTTGGAATGTTAGAACCGGGACAATTTTCAATGCCTTGGGTAAATTTTCATGTGCAATCTTTAAAATTTTTTAAGATAAAAGACAACATGCAGTTTAGTGTTTATGGCTCCAAGTTCTTAGTCTGCACCTGGGAAATATGGTGGGAGAGGAGCGCTCGTAGCGTCTAGTGACACTGTTTTTTTATTATCAATTATTATTTATTTATTTATTGCAAATAAAATTTACAAAAAATAGTACAAAAAGTACTGACTGCTAGGGCCTTCGCCTTGGTTTTGAATTATTTATTTGACCACACAACACAGAAAGCGCCTGTTGTCACGGTGACTCATATCCTTATATGTGGCAATATAAGCTCTCAAAATCTAGAGGACAGATGATCCAAGGCTTTTTCAATAAAGTACAGATAAGCCAAGACTTTTTCAACAAAGGACAGACGACCCAAGTAAGGTACAGATTTTTTCAACAGAGGACAGCGTCTAGAGTTTGCCGACATTTTACTTCTTCTGTAAATGGATTTGTCTGCCCTATAAATTGTTTTTATTTTTTTTGAAACCGCTAACCTTTCAAGTTTCGCAGTTTGCTTTTCCATAGAACAAGTGAATTTCTAACTAAATTACCATCATAAACCTAAGCAACATACACATGTATTGGCCACCAACTTGCGTGTGTATAAAATGATGACTCAGTTCCTTTTGAAGATTTTAACAAATGAAGCATTTCCATATCAATGTTGTGTTCGAAAATCATCAAAACATAAAAAAAAAAAAATGGAAAATAAATGATGCCTTTGGCAATTTGTATATTTGGCCAAAACAAATGCAGGTTATTTGGCAACAGAGACGACACCCATACTCGAAGCGGTGTCAAGTATTAAAAATAAACTGGTACTACACACTAAATATGATAAAATCTATTAAAAACAAAATTAAACATGAACGGCAGACAACCATCCCAGAGGCCAACTCATTGAATATGTTATGTAAAGTGACTGCGATGAGTACCACAAGTGCACACACACACGGAGATTTATAATCAAGAAAATCTATGGTAAGCTTAACTAAATACCAGTGCAGACGGACAGACAGACAAGTCTTAGGAATATGAAAACATGCAAAATTTTAATTAAAAACTAAACACGCATTATATTGTTGTTGTTGGGTTTTGGTATTGTCATCGGTGGTACTTGGTCTGGAAGTGGGGCGGAGGGGTGGCGTTTTGGAGTCTTGACAGTTATGTGTCGCTGTAATCAATATTCGAAAAACGTTTACAAGTTCAAAACTTTCAACGCCAAATTAAGTCTGTGTGTGTGTGTACGTGTATAAGGCACATTATTGCACTTTCATTTTTGTTTCGTTGGCATTACGGTTTTCTTGACAATTGTTTATTAAATTCAATACAAAATAAAAAAGTAATACTGGATTACAAAATAAAAAAAAAAAGAATCTAGCTTAAGACCTCAGTAGTCAGTGTTTATAACATCGTTATAGGCGCCCCGGTAGGCGAGTTGGTAGCGTGCTTGCCTATCAGCGTGGGGGTTGTGGGTTCGATTCCCACCAGAGGCTTTGGTCTGTCGCTGCAAAAATCTAAACATATGGTCTTTGTCACCCGGTTTACCCTTGGACCCAAAATTAGAATATAAATTTACTTTGTATTGTAATTAATAATAAATAAATAAAATAAAAATAACATCGTTATAAATATAATTGTTAATAAATAAAAACATAGAATTCGCATATGCGAACGACAAATTGCCATAGGAATTGTATGAAAACATATTGGAAAAGAACAAATGCTCGTAATGGTGAAATCTTGCCAAGTGTATTTTTCTTTTGTCTATCACAATAAAGCCTTACTGTCTGTTTCCATAAAATGCTTTTGTTCGTTCCTTACAAATTGTCCAAATTGAAGGCGCAATAAAATGTAATCTTGGCAGTAATCCGAGCTTATTCTTTAGGACTTGTGTTCCATTTGTCGATATGTAACATATATTTGAAAACCACAATTGAAAAATGTCTGAAACCCATTTTATAACGCATCCAATAGTTAGGATTTGTAACGAACGAACAAATTCGTTTTATGGAAACAGGCAGTTAAAGTATTTTGGTCTGGTAAATAAGACAACAAATTCTACTCCTGTACCTCGACGATAAATCGACAGAATTTAAAAAGTTAAAACCGAACTGGAATAAAAGTAAATTAAAAATATCTCCATAGGTCAGCAAATAAAACCACGCCCTCAATTATTTTATACGCCAACATGGCAAAATACAATTTAAAAATTTGCCTTATTTGGTAAGCAGTAAGGTTGTAAGCTAGTGTAATAAATATTGCTGAGCGTATCGAGCATATGAATGTCTTTGGCTTCAATTAAATTGAATTCTATTTGAAACTTGTGCAAAAAAAATTCTATACGTGTGTGTGTATGAAATAAATCCCCAATTGAAATCTATTGAACGATTGATTTAAAACTTCCAACGTCTACAATTGACAGACAATTTGTATTGGCACGCACATACACAAACACACTCAAAATGTAACAGACAGAATTAAACATGAACAGAGACATCTAAACTTGACCTTAAACTCAAATCGATAAATTTCGTAATGTTTTTTTTTCTGTTTTTTTTTTAGCCTTTCTTTGAGACAATGGAACAATGGAGCAGCAATCAAATACACCGCCTACAAACTCTTAATGAACGTACACACACACATAGACATACGTAAGAGGAGTCTGTGTGTATTGTGTTGATTACTAACGGTGTAACGATAACGATGCGTCTGTCATATGTCACAATTGATACAGAAACCGAAAATGTTGTAATGTCTGTTGTCTTTCGTGTGACAATTGTTGAGCGGCTCTGTCCTCTCAAAGAGAACACAAAGGCAGAAAATAAAAATAAAATTCCGGCACAGTTGTCATGCCCAAAGAAACCATGATGTTATGAGATAACAGAGGCGTTCTCAGGTAGGCTGGCAGCTGTTGGCACATAAATCATATCTTGATAATGATATGGTTTGGTTGATGTTATTGACATGGACATATTTGTGCATGATGTTGCACAGTGGTTGGTGTTGTGGTTTCTTGGCGACTTATAGTCAGTATATTAGTGGGGGTGCTAGGAGTTGCAATCATACAAACACATATTAAATAGCATTTGTTATTAACATTTTTGAGAAATTTGCACATTTGAAAAACCAGATATTGGAGGGTGGGAAGTTCTGTAATTCAGTTGTGTTAGAATACACCGAGAGCGTCCACGTAAGTTTGTGGTTCGGGAGGTGCTAACATATGGAAAATAAAGATAAATTATTTATTTTTCCAAAAACTATGAATAATTTTGTTCAATATATTTTTATAGATCAGATTTTATTGTTGGTAGGAGGGTAAACAATTCTTTAATGTAATTCTATATTTAATTTTTATTTAAAAAAATATAAAATTGTATAAAATTATAAAATTCAATACCGAATTTAAAATGTTGAAAAATGAATAAGGTGGGTCATCTGTGGAGATAATTTTGTGGTAAAACCACCGAGTAAAACAGCTTGATTTAATAAGAAGCACATTCATGCGAATTGAACAAATCTTCTTTAGACGAAAAGTTTTTTACAAAATATTGTATTTAACCCCTTCGCCGCTGTGTTTTTTTTATCTTTTAGGTTTATTTAAATTTTGACGTTAAATATAGTTATAAGGAGTACCTTCGCTGGGACACATGCTCTCAGTAGGGACGAAAGGGTTAAAACTTAAATGAGATCTTTGGTTTATTTTAAATAGGTAAACCGAATAATTTGCATGGCCCTTGCAATACAGCGATGGGAAATCCTTTAAAGTATGTTTCGATGACATATTTAGTATGATCGGATATTTGGAAAACGATCTAGACGAGTCTGTTGAAAGCTTGGTAATGGTTTAACGCAGGACCCTGAAGTTGCAAGATTATGGCTGTATGGAGTTGTAAATGAGTGAGGTCAGCAAAGACAAAAAATGTGTTTCTTTATCGGACAAAGAAGATCATTTCTTTTTTGACACAATGGGGAAATAATTTCACGAACGAAAAAGGTCAACAACAAACATATTTCAGGGGTTTTTACGAATAATCGCTCATGTGCATTTTAGGGGATTTTGTTTTGGTAATGCCAAAGTGTTACATTACATTACAAAGGGCTTTCCATTAAAGCAAACTTGTTTTAATAAAAATGTTTTCGCGAATTATCGCTCAAGCACATTTTAGGAGATTTTGCTGTGTTAATGCCAAAGTGCTATATTTTCAAAGGGCTTTCCCTTAACAAAAATTTATCGTTACTCTGTTTTCTTTGTTGAAACCGACTTTAGCTAACCTTTTATTCGGAGCAGCAATTTGATAAAATCACTTGTTTTCGCTCTCCGCAGAAGTTTACTATTATTACTTATGTTGTTATACATGAAGACGACGGATTTTTGTTAATGCGATTAGATCAAATTAAAAAAAAAACATAGAACTAAATAAATCCATATAAATTGACCACTTATTTTCAATAATTTCAAGATTTTATTATTTCCAACAAATTTGAAAAGTCTTGCCACAGGACGTATGAATAATATCCACTAATAAATCCAAGGATAAATACGTTACTCATACGCCTCATGTTCTGCAAGGCACAGAACGTATGATTAACCTGTGTTTCTCCAAGGATTGGCCATCACTCATACGCCCACTTACAATAAACAATTTCTTGTAGCCAGAAAATATGTGTATTCCTGCTAAAAACGGGTCCACATAAATTGTTGTTCTTAGTTAAATTTTCAACATTTTTTAAATCATTCTATGTTTGGTTTTCTTTTTTCTGATGGTAAAAATATGCAATTTTTCGCCATGTTGCTGCTACTTTATGAGACATGCAGCAGGAGCTGTTCTGCTCGTATTATCTTTGCGATTTGTTTAGTTGAACATCGAATCCAATCATTTCGCACTTCATATATCGCTTAACGCAAAAGTGTTTATACACATAGTTTGCGGTAAAAATGAATAAATGATGGTCGTCGTTTTCTCCTTTTGTTTATTATAATGCAATTGTGTATGTGTGTTTGTTTGTTTTTTGTTTCTGTTGTACTGTTTAAAAACCATAATAAATTTACATATTTATGCGTTCGTTGTATATTATTTTCGTGTTATTCTTCGAGTATATTAAAATATCTATTGAGATAGAACACCAACAAAAAAAAAAAAGAAAACACACGCGCCGCACCGCTCTAGTATGGTAAATAATTTAGGATCTAATGCCGTCGTAGGGATGTCTGTACATCGAAATTGAACGTTTTTGTTAAAGCTTTGAATTTCCGTAAACACATTCCACGCTCATTGAATGCCGTTTTGTTACTGAACTCAAGTCGCATGGTATTACCGCCACTACAACAACTTTGCCCATGGAAGCATTGTTTTTGTTTCTCTACTGGTAACGCTGTTATTGTGCTTTGCTGTGTATTGTGGTTGGTGGCTCTGTCTCTGCCTCTGTCGCTGCCTGTGCTGTGCTGTTGTGTGCTGACGGGAGTATCGTTTTGTTTGGCCGCAGCAGAGTACGACAACGAATACGAGTGCCAGTGCCACTATGGAAAATGAAATCAAAAACGTTTGATTCCATCCGTTTGACTGACTGTCTGTCTGTCTGATGCTTGTTTAGACTCACATCCATCCTGGCATTCGTACATCTCTCGTTTCTGTTCGTATGCGACGTTTTATATGCTTCCACACAGTAAACAAACGGTTTCAATTTCAATGCGGTTTCGGTTTGATCGTTGCAAAGTTACCATCATCGTTTTTTTTTGTTTTACACTCCACATGCTCTGTCTCCACTGAGAATTGTACTGTTCTCAACAACAACCACAACTTCGAGAGAGTCACTGTTGAGTGCAGCTCAGTAGGCAGCCGCACTTAAGCCGCATGTCAATGGGGAAAAAAAGTGTTGTTGTGCTTGTCGAACAATGTTGCCAACTTAACGGTTATCACAGATTATGCGGTTGAGACTTAATTGTAATTTGACTACCTTTGCATTCAATGTTAATGACGGCGCACTGTTGCTCTAACAAGAATTTTCAAAGTCATTTGCAAATTTGCAGACCCAGCGGCAGGAGTTGTTTAGGAAACTTGTAATATTCGTCACATATCGAAGAGGATGAAATCATTATTATGAGCGTAGAGAATTAACCGTAACCGTAACTGGGACTAATAATAAATTTGTTTTGTAGGTTTACGTAAGCGAGTTTGGGTTGGCAAACATGAACCTGAAAAAAACAGAGTATGATATACAGTCGAATTCGGATAAGCGCACGCCTTTAAAAATAAATACTAGTAATGATTGTTCTGCATTGTACTTCGCTTAAACGGAAACCCGCTTTATTGAAAAATCGTTTAGGTGAAAAACATTTTTTAATACAAAAACACACTTATATGAAGCGAACACCGCTTAAGAGAATAATGATGAATGCCGCGGCGACAAAAAAAACTTTGCCTGTTTTCATCCAAGCACATTAGTATTCAATTTAAATTTTACATACATGTATTTTCAGAGAACAATTTCCAAATACATATTCAGTTCGTTTAAATAAAAGATGGTTCAATTATCACAAGTCATATTTTTTTGAAAATCCCGCCTAAGTGAAACAAATTTCTTGATTTTTTTCATTTCCCCTTAACCGAATTCGACTGTACATGCTGAACTTGAAACATATGAAAGTATGACAGGGCACTGTGGGCCAGAATTGACTTTTTTGTGTACAATAAAATTCGTTGTTGATAAATTGGAGATTCACTTAATAGATATATGAAAGACTAGAAATTAAGGCGAAAATTGACTTGTTGTCTATTAAAAAAATATTGTTTTTTTTTTTTTAGAAAATTAATGCGTATTCGGGTAAATATCGGCGACTTAAGGTGTAGTACAGTAATATGTAATCAATGCAAATCGTTTCTAGAAAAATCATTAGTTGTTCCTAGACAAGTTTGAAAACAAAGGACGTGTGAACTGTAGAAATACAATTATCACATCTCACTGACTGATAGGGACAGTCAAAGTTCCATAACTCGAACCACCATTATCCCGAAGAAATATTCGACTTAGGTTAGGTTACGTTGAAACGGAGGATCGGTCATGTACGAATGATCGTCTCATGTCGTTGACATACACCAGGGCCAGCAATTCGGCCTGTTGTGCGCTCCTGATTTCTTCTTCAGATTCTCTGCCCCTTTTTTTTACGTTAGGAATTCGGTCGCCTCTATAAAGTTTATTAAATTCCTTATGTCCATTCCTTTGACCACCGAAAGGTTATCTAAGGTATTCTCTCCTAATGGGATTTTCCTGATCTGAGAGAAAGCGGGGCACTGACATAGGAAGTGTTCCGCCGCCTCGGCGTCCTCTCCGCATGCCCGACATTCGTCGTTCTCGGAACATCCTATCCTAAAAAGGTGTGCCCTTGGGCTAGAGTGTCCTGCGATAACCCCAACTAGCTTGCTCAGCTAATTTTTGTTAAACCCGAGTATTCTCCTTGTTTTCTTGTAATCGAGATTTTCCCAGGTTTCCTTTGTGGTTCTTCTCACCTGCTCCTCTTGCCATCTGGAGGCATGTGCCGTCCTCATACATTCCCTCAACTCCTTTTTTGTTGAGAGTATTTTGGTCGGACTCCCTTCCCATTTTAGACAGTTCGTCGGCCCTAACATTGCCTGGAAAACCTTGGTGGCCCGGTATCCAGTTTATAAATATGTCGTCCATGAGTGTCCTTGACCTGACACTATCATCTCTGAAGAATCTAATTGCGTTTTGACTGTCTGTGAAAATACAGATAGTTTTTCCTGTGACCCTATTCCGCAGCCATTTTATGCATTCTGTGCTGGCACCGATCGCTGCTTGTAGAATCGTTGAGTACTTTGGTAACTGGTATACCAATTCGGCCCTCGGATTGCGGAAGTAGATCACTATGCCTACTCTTAAATCGGTTTTGGATGCGTCCACTATTCCCCATCTATCTATCTCCTATTCTTGTCGACTTACGGAGACATTGAATTATTTGTTTAAGGGAAATTGTCTTCTTAAATGCCACTAGAAGTGGTTCTATTTAATGAAAATTCGACTTCGAGTTATGGAAGTTCCACAGTACACTCAAACGGTTCGACTTATGGAAGTTCGGGTTATGGTAGTTCAACAGAACATTCAAACGGAATCC
This sequence comes from Hydrotaea cyrtoneurina, assembly GCA_958296145.1. Classification (NCBI taxonomy): domain Eukaryota; kingdom Metazoa; phylum Arthropoda; class Insecta; order Diptera; family Muscidae; genus Hydrotaea; species Hydrotaea cyrtoneurina. The sequence goes on along the minus strand of OY282515.1, from coordinate 53,868,259 downwards.
CTTGTTTTCTTTAATTTTGATTTACAAAATTCCTTTAAATTCCTGTCATTGTCAAAAGTTAGGCAAATAATGCAAACTAATCTCAATCCCTCTCCCAAATCGTCTATTTGAAGAGACTCAAAAATAGTAAAAATGTGAATATTTCAACAAATTCAAGGAAAATCAAAGGAGATTTTCAATTGGCAGCAGTTGATCTCTATGCGAAATCACATTAATTCATGATGGATAAAAATATAAAAAAAAATAAATTTTTGATGACATTTTGTTTCTTTATCATTGCGCAAAATGGACAATCCAAGAATAAGAGTAAGAGCTCTTTACACATGTATGTTTCATGGTTATTGACGATTCAGAATTCCAGTCCATTTAGGAAATGTACGAATTCGAGATTGGACGAATAAATTGGGAGTGACTCTGAATTAAAAACCTATCGAGACGTAAGCACCAAAAAGACAATTTTACAAGTGCGGTTTTTTTTTATGTGGTTAACCATAAAGGCGTCTGGTGCTTACGATACAAATGAATTTGCTATATCTTTGTAAATATAAATTTCTAATTTGTAATATTTTGGACAATTTTCTATCGAATTTCATTAAAAACAAGTAAGGGCTCGACATGTATGTGTATCTTTATTAAATTATATGTGCAGTGACTACCTTGTCAACACAAGGTCACAGTTTAACGCCAAAAAGCAATCAACCGTATTAAACTGTAATATATCCAGCCTACGTGTTGAGAGAATTTCTTCAATCCGATATAGAGGGAAAGTTCTGACAAACTGTACACAGCGGTCTTAGCTGCAACTGCAACGTTTGTATGTTCCGGTTCTGTCATTAAATTAAATACAAAGTCACCGTTTAAAGCTCTTATGAATGAAATGAACGGACAAATAAACGATAACAACCACATAAATGAAGTATTTAAAAAATGTTGTAATTGTACGTGTCCAACTGAAGTGAGTGAGCGAACGTCGATTGTCGAGCGTCGGCAACCAACGCAAAATATGTATGCATGCAACGAACAACAACAACAGCAGCAGCCCACCTTTTACACAACGACACGACTGCGGCCACAAACAAGTTCATTAATAACCTGAGGCGCAATTCGAGCAACAATTTCGAACAGCTTGAAACACACAAAATTCAGAGAGAAACAAAAAACGCATAACAACCTGATAGGGAAATAAACCGTCATCGATATGGTTGCACACATGGATACGAAGAAGGAAGAAGACGAAGGCCCAGCAAACACTTATCATCGGCACTTGTTGCCTTTCAACGAAACGAAACGATATGATTCCTAGCAACAAACAGAGGACAACGAAGACGGTACTCACTGTTGTTCTCTATAAACATGACATGCTGCTGTTTGCGGCGGCCCAGTCTGACGCACTTGAGAGTGTCTAGGTTGTTAAACAAAAATAATTGTTGTATGTAAATTATGAAATTGATGGCCAAGACTTCTTTCTGTACACACAAACATCTCAGTACTCGGTGGTAGTACACACTTACATTAAAACTCGTTTAACATTGTCAAAGAACGAACATCCACATAACATTCGTGCTGCCGACGTTCACTGTTCATGGTTCTGTTGGCAGTGGCGGCGGTGGTGTGTTAAAATTTGCAGAAAATGTTGTTTACATCGAACAAACATGTTAATGCTGGTTCCACTACTTCAGCCGATGCTATTGGATGTTGCTGCTACTTCATTATTTGTGTTTTTTTGTTGTTTTTTTTTTTAGGAAGTTATTAGTTGTTGTCGTTGTCGGCGTGTACGTCAGTCACAGTGTAAATGCAAATGTTGTTTAAATGTTGGCGTTACCGTTATTTATGCGAGAATTGTTAAGGCACAAGTGGAAAATGAAATACAAACACACGCACGCATTTTTTAAATTTGTGCATATCATTTGTTTGAATTGTCAGTACGTGTATGTCGGATATGTGTGTATGTCCCCGCAATGAAAAGAGAATGTGAGAGAAGTGTGTGTCACCGATTAGTTGGGAGTAATCGACACCACAGAAACATTTAACAGGAGTTTTTGTACAATGAAATTCGTGTGAATCGATTAGGTGACCGACTTTTGAATGTTTTCGTTTAAAACCGTAAATTTGGATGCAACAGATGTTAAGTGGAACAAGTGAACAAAAGGGGATGTATTCATGTATATTTTTGAAAAATAAATTCAAATATCAGATATTTGCTGCCGAAAATTGGGAAATGCTAATTGACAGCCGTGGTGTGGTAGGTAGTGTGTGCGACTATCACACTGAAGAACCCGAGTTCGAAACCGGGTACGACCATCAAGCATTTTTCAGCGGCTGCTTCCACTTCGTAAATGTTGCCCACTTTACGAGTAAGAGAGTAATGTCTAAGCCATGTACAACTTTTCTAATAAAGCTTTAGCCGTTCGGAGCCGGCTTTAAAAAGTAGTTCCCGGTCAGTGAGTATACAAATTATATCGTCCACAGATCACTGATTCGAAAGAAGTTCGCCGTCTGTTCCTTCATGGAATGTTGAGGGAAATAAGTAAGGTAATTGTTCTACATATGTATGGACATTTTCCAAAAAAAAATTTGAATTTAAAGACTCTTCAATTAAACCTTAAGACTACCTGTCAAATATTTTTTTATTTAAAATTGGCAATTTTGGAAAACGTGTGTTTCAGATTTGAATAAAATTGAATCCCCATACCCGGTTACTCGATAGCCTTGTCCACTTTTATAAGTCTGTCCCACCAGCCAAAGTGTACATCCATAGGGGTGCACTTTGGTTAGGCTGGAAACCGCAAGATATACTAACTGAGGTAAGCAATCGCCCAGATGTGCAGCAGTATTAACAACATGGAACGTTCATTCATGCGATGGATGGCATTGTCGGTTAAGATATTGAATTGTTATACACCAACACACACACACACACATATACATACATACACATGCACTTTGTTTGTCGAGATATGACATTAATTGAATATTTTTTTGCACGCGTCTACGACGATGCTCGGTGAAGTGAAATTTTCTGCAGCGCAAAAGCAAAAAAAAAAATAGTTAACACGGGGGCATTATTCAAACACACACACACACATGTACAAATGCATGGAAGACAGTGTGTCTGTTAATCATGTGGGTTTAGGCGATATGGAATAAAATATTTAAACTGAACTTGAATTACATATATTTTTCATTGTTTATTTATTGTTGTTGCAGATAATACGTTCACATACAAACATACATACATATGTATGTGCTATACTCGTATGCCCACAAAGACTTTGTTTTTGTGTGGTTTAGTCACATGAGAAATCTCTCCAAAAAAGGTCAGTATTGCATTGGAGAAGCCATCTCGATAAGATGCAATTGAACTTCTACATTATTTATTGATTGTATTGGAATTATTTTTAAATAGCACAGTGGTTCGATCGCTGCGTTACGTGGCATGTATTAAAAGATAACTTATTGCTCCAGCATTTCGTGAGCACATGATTGGTTGACGAAATTCTCAATTACAACAACGTCAGAGAAGAGATCAATTGGGCTTCCAAGGGATGTAAAAATGAGGTAGTAGGGATAAGTCCGCGCCTGTAGATGCTAACTCCTCCTATGTTATCATAATGAACCAATCAGTGTCTGTTGAAAACGATTTGCTGTTAACGATTTAAATATCAGATATTTCTAATTTTTTCCAAAAATTGTTTGCTATTACTTCAATATGAAATGGGAATAGATTGCATAAATCACTTCCCAATAGCAGAAAATTTCACGATTGATTCACATGATTATGATGACACTTTGATCAAACCATACAATAAAACCAAAGAAGATTTACTGAATAAAATAAAATAAAATAAAATAAAACAAAATAAAATAAAATAAAATAAAATAAAATAAAATAAAATAAAATAAAATAAAATAAAATAAAATAAAATAAAATAAAATAAAATAAAATAAAATAAAATAAAATAAAATAAAATAAAATAAAATAAAATAAAATAAAATAAAATAATATAAAATAAAATAAAATAAAAAATACTGAGTAAATGAGAAGATTTTAAAATAAGTAGATTCTTGAAAATATTCTATTGACTAGTACAGAAGGAGTAACTTCTAAATTCAGTGATTTCCTTCAAAAATTAAAAGGCTTTATTTCTTCTCAAGGAAAATTATATCTTAATCAAATTACTGTTTTTTGTAGAACAGATTTTTTCTTTGGATATAATTTCCTGAAAGTTTAACAACACCTACATAAGAAGTAAACATAATTTTTCATTTTCATAGCGAGGTAGGTCTGGCAACTCAATACAGAGAATGCAAATTATGGACTAACAACTGAAGAAATCGGCTAATTGATTCCAGTTCATTGTCTATAAATAACTAATCATGCTATTTCAGTACAAACGAAGAATAAATTGCATGTTTTGTCCCGTTCAAGAAATAACTTAAATCCAACAAACAAAATAATTTCTCATGATTTCATAATTTCATTGCGGCCACTGTGCGTGTATCACAGCACTTTCAGGATGATTTCACTTTGAGACCACGACAAGATAAATGTTTATGTGATTTGTCTTTATTAACTTCAAGTCGGAAGTACATTTCGAATACAATTTGTCTTAAGTGAACACATGCCACAATTATGGTCTTTCTGGTCTTTTGAAGTCATTTCGAACATCGACTTCATTTTATTTAATATCGAAATGTTGGTTTCTTTGTATCATTTCCTTTAATGCAAATTCCCAACGGTCATGAGATGTGCTCATAATTCAATTTCTGCTGTGGTCTTAGATTGCGTGCCAGGAAAGGGAAACGACGTAACCAAACAAACAGACGTTTGAGGTACACGTTTGTATCTGATTTAATTCAAATAAGAGAAGGAAAAAAGAAACAGCAAGAAAAGCGAGATTTGGAATGATATTTTGTAAAAACTGTCTACGAGCGACGATGATACATTTTCAGAGTTCGTGTTTCGGTTGGTTGTTTGAAGGTTTGTATACCAAAGTAAGTTCAAGGAGATTTGTCGCTGAGTTAACTTAAAAATGTTTTTTAATTTTTGTCCGCTTAACGTTAATGTGTAGGCTACGTCATTTGTTGTGTTAATTGAATGATGATAATAAATTTCTTTTAAGAAAGTAACAGTTGGGAAACATTCCCAAATTAGTGAGCCGTCAACAAACGGATAGAGATTACACTCTTAAAATGATACGCTGTTATCGATTAATTTGTAAATTTCTTCCAGCAAATCTACATTTACATTTCAATGGAAAATGGGTATAAACAAATGTTTCTATAGAACATTTTTCACATTAAAATTGTTCGCTGATGTTTTGCTTTTCCTGCACTGCTGAAAGTTACCATGAGATGAGAAAGATGACATTTTTCTGTTACTATCACTGATAGTCTACAGACAGAACATTAACATTATTTCAATGTTAAAGTATTTTGAAATGTTTCGATTTCAAAAAAAGAAGAAAATCCAAAAATTAATGACAGTCGTGCTTACTGTCAGATGGTGTCTTGTGTAGTTGAATGTACACACATGCACACATACATATGTCTGTACGTTTGATAGATAGAACCTCCGTCGGACAGACAGATTGACGAGTACATATCGCACAGCCTGAAGTGTATTCGTTACTTGCGCTTTTGTTTATGTTTATTTCATTATTTATTCAATCCGTACAATTGCTACAATTGTTGGTTTTTGTTTAATTTTTCAGATTTGTGTCTGCGAGTGTGTGCGTGTTTTTTCCTACAACAGTTTGCCGAGTCAGCTTAAATGGATTTAACTTTTTCGCCTGGTGCTGCAGGAATACCTGCTGATTTATAAATAAATGATTTATAATTAGTTAACGGGAAAAAATCACAGCCAAACAGAAAACGAATACTGTTGCGTTTGGTTCATTATGTAAACAAAATTATAGCTTATATTTAACGGTACGTTAAAATATTGAGTAAATTTGGTAAATTTGTATTCTGCTTTTATTTTCTTATTTTTTTTTATGATCTTATCACATGTGGGTGGGGAATCTTTAATACAAGGGATGAAAATCATTCTGGTGAGATTTGATTTTTGTTGACCTAATGTTTTTTTGATTTCCGGTAAAGACTTGAAATATATCGAATTTCCCAATTGTGTGGGGCGAATTGGATAGCGTTGTCTCCACGAAATCTGTGCGAATAGGGCATAATTGAATAGAAAAGTTCTAAAGTGGAAAGCTTTGTCTCCACGAAGTTCATGGATTTCAAGTTCATTTTGAGTTCAATAAACAAAATGCTTACATGTTCGTTAAAATTGTGGTTCCAGAGATATCTAATCTATAAATAAAAAGATAATTGTTTTCCCAACCCTTGCGCAGGGTATTGCATACGACTGATTTGGTGTAATTCTTGGTCAAGTACCGACATTAATTTTGAAACAAAATATCTATGGACAATTTTAGGGCAATATCATTTATAAATCCGAAAATATACTGCCGTCCTAAGAAGGAAATTTTAAAATTGAGGTACGGCCAGATTCGAAATCGTGAACGAGATTCTGATGTTTGTGTTAGGCTTACAGACTAATTTTCAAACCTTTGACTGTGAAGGGGGTGTTCAATTTTACACATTTTTAGGTCATATACTGTGTCCAAAAACAAGAACACAATAGAAAAACTGATTATAACAATAAACCAAAAACTAATATTTTCAAATTACATATTTTTGAAAATTTTCCAAATTATTTATTTTCAATGCGCAAAAGATAAGCAACGTAAATGATAAATATATCGAAACCACCGAAATGGAGATGTGACTTTCTTTTTTAGGAGGGCAGTATGAAATTTAAAAAAAAATAGAAACGTGTGTTCCTATCACGCTATCAAATGTCTACAAATTGCCATTTTAATCGACAGTCTACGCCTTTGTGTGCAGGTGGGTCTATTTGCTAATGAATCTGAAGATAATCCAATTAGATTGTCGATAATAATGTGATTTAGAAATGCGACTCTGCTAATCTCGTTCGGTTCATGTTAACATGCAGCTCTGTTCGTTGAATCAAATATCAGTGCAAATAATCTGAGTTATGGCAATGTTTTTATTTATTCCCCTTTAACATTGAAGTGATATTTGGAACAATATTTGTACTTTGAAGAATTCAAACTCCAACAAATACTAAAAGTGTATTTGGTAGGGGAAATCGGATCTTCTAACCACTAACAGCATCACGTTAATAGTTCAACAGTACCTGAGAACATTAACATGCCATGTTAGCACACCATAGCAGAACAATGTACTCAAAACTGTTACAACATTCTGTTATCTAAAGGTGACTGTTCACAAGCACAAGCAACTCTCATTCGATCTGACAATGAATGCTCCCATCGCCAATTCTCATATTGTGATAGTTTCCTTTACCGATAATATTTCGAAATGGAATTAATTATACACTTCAATTTCCTGTAGCATCGAACTACCTGTCTGTGAAATAATTAGTTTTAACATATTTTTAAGGGAAACCACATTACAATAAACTGTTGAATTTATAAATAATCATTTAGTTAACTCGAATGTTCTTATATTGAATTGTGGTGCGCCCACCTTAAACTTAAAACACACACAGTGTGTACTTCATTCAATTGACGTATAAACGGACGGACGGACGGACCGACGACTATGCAAATAAATTCACTCCGAAGGCAAATGTCAAGTGTAGGATTTGGATTTTAATTCAATATTGTTGAGTTGCGTGTTTTTTTTTATTGCAAAAAAAAAAACAAAAATTTGTTGGTCGTTCAACAACAAGAAAAAAAAAAAAACAGCACAAACAGAAAATAGTTATGGATGTGACAATGACATTGTTGTTGTTAATTTGAAATAACTAATAAATTGTTGTATTTCATTGATGAGGAAATCGTATATGGTTATCTGGTGTCACAGGAATATTATGTGAGGCATAAAACCCACATGCACATGTGGAATAACGAATTTGGGAAATATTCCAAAAGGAACAACAACAGTTTACAATGTATTCATCCACAATTCATTACAATATTTGTCTCTCGCCTTTTATTACTTTGTCAACACAAAAATATGACATTTATTGTCTAATTAACAGACAACAGTTGCCGAACGAAGGGTTCACTTCAGATGTGATGATTTCATTCATCATTGGCCGGTTTAGTCACTAAACTTTAGTGTGAACGCAATCGGCTGCTTTTATTTTGTTTTTTGTTTTTTTTTTGTATTCCTTACCCAGTTCAGGGTTTAGTCAACCACAGACAGAGAGAGGGGGAGAGAGAGAGACAGAGAACAGATGTGGGAGGTCGTCTTGCTTGATCACATTTCATGAGCAGCAAGTCGATCGGTCGTTGATTGTCGAAACACTTGAGATTCATTTCAGTTGAGTTTCGTATCAATGAACTTACACGAAACGAGCGAACTTCAACTTTTGAGTAAGGCAATGAATGATTAATTGCTGTACCGAAAATAGATACCGGTAGCAGGCAATACAATTAACTCAATTAAAAAATTGGCGGAAAAAAATGTGAATAATGAGCCGGTTTCGAATTATCAACTGTATGGTCTAAATTTTGTCTCTAAAATTATTCTAATAATCTAATATAACTTATAATTGGTCCCAATTCACACTAGGCCGCAAATGGAACGGTACACGCTTCAACGACGCATTGAAATTATTAAAATTCACTACAAAAATGGTGAAAATTGTGCAGTCACAGTTCGCAAAACTAAAGCATTTTTGAGTCGTCGTGAAGAAATTGGTGGAAAAATTCGAGCTGTTGGGACAAGTTAGTGATGTGAAGAATAAAATACGTGCACGTCGCTCAAGAACAACTGAGAATATTGCTGCTGTAGCTCAAAGTGTTGAAGAAAACCCAGGTTTGTCCATTCCACGTCTTTCTTTGGACTTGGGCATTCCACAAACGTCATTACATCGTATTTTGCATAAAGACTTGGGTCTTAAGGCTTATAAAGTTCAGTTAAGTTCAAGCCGGCCGACCATCAACAACGCCGTGACTTTGCTGATAGGGTCCTTGAAATGTATGAAAATGATCCGGATTTCACCTCGGTGGTTACATAAACAAGCCAAATTGTTGGGGCTCAGAAAACCCAAGAGTTATTGTTGAGAAGCCTCTCCATTCTCAACGAGTGACTGTTTGATGATTGAGTTGGAGTTGGATGATATTGATAATTGATTTTCGTCACTTTCTAATTAAATCTTTCGATTAATTGAGATTCAAACAAAGACAGTAGATTTTTATTAGACAACTTTGTCTTTTAGACATTACAATCTTTGATTTAACTGGCTATCTAACGACAGACGTCTTAAGTTTGTCTGCAGAAGTATAAGAACATCGGCAAGTTGTAGATAAAGTCCACGCCTAGGTTTTCGTTACGCCGCTAGCTTATATAATCGCTTAATATGTGTGGAGAGCTAAGCGATATTAAGCATGGATGGAAATTATCGCTTAAGTTTGTGTCTTAGAGCATTGCCAGCATAAAAAACCACAAAATGTCAACATTAAATGGTGCCAAGTGAACAAAGTTATCATTCATGGTGAACTAATACCGAAGAAGAAGAAAATAAATACAAAAATTTATGGACGAATGGTTTGAATATTGTTTTTGTAATATTTTTTTCACACCACTTACTTATCACGAATATTTGTTTTTCAAATTTTAATGAAAATGCATTAACATTTTTTTCACAGTGTTCTCAGAATGCTGCCTAGTTTGTGTAAAATGAAAACCCGGCTAGTTTAGCATTTTCTTTCCAATTAAGCAAGCTGAACAATAGCTGGACTATTATGTGGACAAATGTCCAAGTCTGTGCTTTGAATTGTATTTGGATTTTGGAGTTGTGGCAAATAATTTAATTTTTTATAGCCTGTCTATGTGTGTGTTTGCGGGCGAACTATCGCCTGCTAGTGTAGTAGTAGTGCACATGAAACGATGAGGAATTACTTGTGTCTCCATTGTATTTGGTAGCAGCCTTTCTCAAACCTGTACGATCTCAGACAATAACCATCGACGGCTAAGGCCAATAACGCCAATTATATCGAGTGCAACGGTTGGGGGTCATTTCATAAAGCTCGCATTATTTTCTGACCGACCGTTTCAAAACTCACAGACAGTTTAAATACCAGGCCATTGTTGTAATGTCAAAACAGAGTGACGGCTGACAGATTAGGGCTATTGAAAAATAAAACTGTCAGCTGTCAAACATCAAAATTAAAAATGTACAAATTTCGATAGTTTCTGTTTAGAGCTCTGTGGCGATAAGCGCATTAGATCTACCATCGCTCTGTATATGGGGTATAAATCGTTTGCATATGTCAGATGACACATGACATGTCGTGTCACGTTTCTAGTTATAATGTAAATCAAATTGGTACTCACCAGCACGGAACACTTCACCGCATCCATCGCAGCGAGATGCAAATTGTGCATCGTAGCAGTTGCCACAATAGATCTTGTCGGCCTTAGCGCCGAATTGTTTGTCCACCAGCGACAGGTGGCACTTGAAGCACAAGAAGCAGGCCTCGTGCCAATGTTTGTCTTTATACGACAGATCCTAGACAACGAAAAAGAATTTAATTTTATTTTAGTTCAAAATACAGGCATGATGTTTTTATTTGAAAGAAAAAGAAAACATTAACAACAAAATACGAATAATAAATTTTATGTCCCATGTCGACAGCAATCAAACGCAGCTAAGCCCCATAAATAAAACGATTCGGTGGAGATGGCGGGGCGTTACACTGTGATCTCATATAATTATGATTTATTGCCGACACCTTTCACTTTGCCCCTGTTCAAACCAATTTTAGATGCCTCATAATTTTTATATTTTATACAACTTTTTACGATGCCCTCCAAAATGCTGTCATCACATTCGGATTCCCATCAACGCATACTTATCGTATCGACTGTAGTTTGGGTAGACAGTTGGCCAACTATCGGTGTTGCTTTATTAGTTGGGCAGACTGAAGTTGGAACATCGATTAATTGTTTGTTTAATCGATGTTTCAACTGCAGTGTATCCATGTAATAGAATTGATAGGAGTTGTGAATGACGGTGGTTGAGTGTGCGAATACATCACAGCAGAACTTAGATTCGAAATCTGGTAAGACTATCAACAAATTTTCAGCGAGTGCATCCATGCTGGCGCCTTAACGAGTAAGAGAGTAAAATCTCTAACCCATGTAAAACTTCTTTAGAAAGTCATTTGCCTTTCGGAGTCGGCTTCCGGTCAGTGAGTCTACAAATTATATCGCGCACAGCTCACTGAGTCGAAAGAAGTTCCCCTTCATGGCATGTTAAGGGAATAAGTAAGTGTGAAGAGTGTTTCAAAACTAAAAAAAAAACACACATGCATTTAATGCGATTGAGTGGCAGCTGACAGTCCCAGCAATTAACGCCATATTCATATATTGCTTGAACTTAGGGACACCCTTTGTAGGCAATTACTAGAAGGTGTTTCAAAAGTTTGATCGACACTACAAAGCAATGAATATTTTTTTGATTTTCAAAAGAAATGTTCACAGTTGTCGTTTTTCATAATACAAAACATGTGCGCCATTTGACAAATAATTTTAAAAAATGTCAGTCTATGAATGAGCTTGAGGAGAAGAATGTGTTGATCAGCCCCATCAAAACAGATTCAACTATATTATCTATATATATAAAACTCTTGCGTGACTGACTGACTGGCTGATTCATCATTGTCCTGACCAAACGGTTCAATCTAGAATCATGAAAGTTGGGGAAAACGGGACATACGCAAAATACAACACAATCAAATATCGTGAAAATGAATTTGGAATATTGGTCCACAACTACGAGTGGCAGAAACATTTGGAATCGGGATGAAAAATGGGCCAAAAAGGGGGAAGATATAAAAAAGGGTGCCACTTATTTTTGGCAACAACATGTGGATAATAGTGAAAAAAATTGACGTAAAAGGGCCAAAAAGTACCAAAACGGGATAAAAAAATTTACAAAAAGGGGGAAATAAAAAAAGAAGGAGGCAAGACAGGTAAAATCTAAAAAATTATAGAAAGGGCCAAAAAGTTCCGAAGCGTACCAAAACCGGACAAAAATTGGGGGAAACCAACATTTTTATAAAATGAGCTAACAATTCAAGGAAACGGCTCTATGAAAAATACCCAACAAAAATGAAGAATGCTCCAAACAACAAATTCTCCAAAAATAAATAAAAAATCCTCTCAAAAAGCCCAATATGAAGATTTCGCCATAAATTCTGAAAAATCCCCCAAACAATTTCTGAAAAACTACCCAATGCAAAATCCTCCAAATATAATGAAAAATACAACAATAGATTTTCGTAATTTTGGAAAAAGTGTATTATTTAAAAAAAAAAAAAATCAAAAGTATAAAGAATGAGTTTTCATTATGCAAACCTGAAATGTGAAAAAAAACAACCCCAAACAAATGTGAACAATTCTTGTGGTCAATGTACTGTTTTTTTCTATTCGGGGTTCCAGTAGGTACGTCAAGTGATTTTTGAAATATAAGCACATTGATTGCAAGTAGTTGGTCAATGAACTTGTTCGGTGTCCAATCAGGATATTAATATTTTCGGTACCAGGCCAACTAGAACTCGGAATAACTCGAGGAGATTAGAGGAGATTTCTCAATAAGACCAAGATCAACCAGATTAACTGTGATCTGGCCAACTTGAGCTCGCACTAAATCGAAGATCTTGCAGGGGATTTCCCAAACAGATGGTGGCAAAATAAAAAATTAAATAAATTATGTGCAGTACCTGAAAGTATGCAACATGTTCTTTAGCAAAGTACACAAACAATTCTATTTTTCTATTTGATTAAAATTTTAATTGATTTTAAAATGATTATAAAACATTATTAAGCAAATTATTCATTTCCAACACATACATGCGGAGAGGACGCCGAGACGGCGGAACACTTCCTGTGCCAGTGGCCTGCTTTCTCGCAGATCAGGACAGTCCAATTACGAGAGGACACCTTAGATGACCTGTCGGTCGTCAAAGCAATAGACATAAGGAATTTAAGGAACTTTATAGAGGGGACCGAATTCCTAACGTAAAAAAAGGGGAAGGGAATTTGTAGAAGAAACCAGGCCGAATTGCTGGCCTAGGTGTATGTCAACGACATGAGACGGTCCGACCGATCCTCCATTTCAACCTAAACTAACTTAACCTAACCCATACATGTTTCCATTACATGAACAGAGGGACAGAATTTTGCGTATTCGTTCAAAATCAACAACAACGAATTATTGTCGAGAGGAATTAGGACAGAACAACAATAAAACAGTTTCTGGTATTGGGGGTTTGGAGTTACACTTTGTTCGCGAATTTTTATTAAATTATTTCCCAGAACTGGAACAAATAATAAATCGTGAACCGTATATTACAAATTTTGCATCAAAATCCTTCCCGAAAGTACGAATGTCAGAATGTTTTCACAGTCTTATTCACACATTAATCGAGTACCATTGGAAAGCATTTTCATGTGGAAAACTCTTCAATTTGTTCGACCGTTCAACAAATGTAACCGCACTGTTGCGGTTTCGGCAAAAGTGGATGAAATTCGGCACAATATGACTGAAAGGTATTATTTATGATTTAAAGGCTCCTAAAAGTATGCAACACAGAGCTGATGTAACTGAAAAAAACCGTATCTGCTACATTTTGGCGAATGTAACTTTCAAAAAAGACATCATATAACGGACAGGCTATTATTTTTTTCCAATTGGATGTTGGTGTTGATCAGCGTTTTGGTCGGGATATCTTCATTGACTCCAGCCACTATAAAGCTTATTTGTGGCATATTCTTGTTTCTATTTTTGGAGTTCAGAAGACACTCTGATCTGAAGCGTAAATAAGTTTTGAGAATAAAAAAAAAAAAAAAATACGAACAACCCCAATCAATTATGAGACCCACGAATATTTATTGTTTGGCACCGATTTTTCTGGTCATTCCGTGCACCCGTTTCCATCAAACAAACGCCACCATTATTTGAATCCGTGGGCATCACATCACCACCGATTGACTGACTGACTGATACTCCGGTACGAACAACGACACAAGTCTGCAACGGTTAAATTTAGACAGACACATTTCAAAAAAATATTCGTTAAAAGATTCGAGTATACCGAAATATTCCGAAAGAATATCAAAAAGCTGAAAATAGTCATATCCAATCATATCTGAGGCTATTTTTGTGGATGCAGTTCAATTCACAGCACACAACACACAGAGCAAATGCAGCAGCAGCAGCCTGCGGAACGAAAAACTGCAGTCGACGCTGACGGTGGTGATGGACGCAGCACACCGTCCATTAGACGTGTGCTTGGCCCACACTCACGCAAGTGAATATTTTGTGCGAAATTATACAACAACAACCGAAAAAAAAAGAAATGGGCAACGAAATGCATTGTGCGAGTAAAACTCAAAGTTGTGATTAATAAAAAGCCATTTTTAGAAATGATGTAATTTTGAACACAACTGAAAATAGAAAACAATTGTGGAGGTTTCAGTCCCCCCCCCCCCCACAAAAGAAAATGTAGGCTGCCAGAAGCAACGAAAAGAAACAGTGAATATAAGACATGTATTGTGGAATATTGGAATATTTGTAAAGGAAATGTTGGATTTTTTAGAATAAAGATCCCGCCGGCTGTGATAAAAGGTCGAAGCGCCGATTTTTTTTGGGATTCAAACTGCAAAATTTATGGCTGATCAAATTTCGTTACTGATTTGCCCTTGAATTCCTCACCATTTCTCGCACTTTTAAAAGGACGGTGGCACCAGGTGGGTTCGAGATTTGGAATTTCGTTTCCCATCATGAGATTATTAATTTCTATTACAAATTATTGGGAACTTGTAGCAGTGAAGGCTTCTACGTTACGGACTTTTAAACGTTGTTTAACATTGAGTATTTTATACAACTAAGGCCCGATACAAGATTTGACGAATATTTCGGGCAGTACAAATAATATCAGAAAGGCGTGATTAGTGTTACCACTGAGAATTTTGAAAAAGTCGCATAAAAAGTAGTTTTTTTTTTGTTTTTTTTAAAGTAGCACAAGAAGTCCTTTTGTCAAAGTAAAGTTGCATACTTTGTTTAGCGCTTTTATTTAAACAAACCACAAATAAAAAATTAAGAATTCTAAGTTAAAAAAAGTTATAGTCGATGGAACTTCAAAAATTTGTTAATAAGTCGATCGGTCGTTGGTCGGCTTGAGATTCATTTCAGTTAAGTTTCGTATCAATGAACTTACACGAAACGAGCGAACTTCAACTTTTGAGTAAGGCAATGAATGATTAATTGCTGTACCGAAAATAGATACCGGCAATACAATTAACTCAATTAACAATTTGGGGACAATTTTTTGAATAATGAGCCGGTTTCGAATTAACAACCGCATGGTCTAAATTTATTCTCTAAAATTATTCTAATGCCCTATTAAATAGTTTAGAAATTATTTTAGTTTAAAATTGGTCCCAATTCACACTAGGCAATTTTAGTTGCCGCAATTCTCAGTTTGTCGGAAAGAGAGGTAAGGGGAATGGAAATGGAAAAAATAGCTCGTACTGACAATTCCTTTTGTGTTTTTCATATTTTGAAGGTCATTTGTATATGAAAAGAATTTCCTTGTATGACCACAAGAGGCAAGTTCAAAAGGGAATCATAAAAATTGCCGCTAATAAAATTGTCATGTATGAATCGGGACTAAAAAAGATACCGATATTGTTTACAAATATTTTTTTATGCACATTAAAAATAATTTTTATTTTGATAAAAAAAAGTCGCCAATTATCTTCGAGAGGATTTCAAAGTAAACGTGAAATAACTAATAAAAAAACTATAAGAATCTATTTACGGCCTATTCCACGATCTTCGTTCTGATAGTGTATTCAGCAAGAACCACTTAAACTGTTACACCACCTACACGCTGAAAATCTGTTTTTTTTTGTTTGTTTAGAGGTTGTATCAAGTAACGCTTATTTGCTTCCAAACAAAGTTTATTTGGCCGCAAATAGACTTCATTTGTCATTATTATTAAATATTTAAGCAGAAGTATTAGCGTGTTTGGAACAAAAACGCCCTAAACTTATTAAATTCAACAAAGTACACCATTTGAGTGCGAATAAGTGTGTGTTCGCAGCTGTTTTCGTAATTTGTTTCCCCTCTACGCTCTTTAAGATAAAAACAATAACCAAGCGAATAAATACATTTGATGTTTATAACCTACAAACAAGTTAACCCTAGAAAGTCATCCTTATTTTTTGTACACTAACGTCATCCTTCGTCATTTTGACTACGGCCTATTTCAAGACGCTATAAATAGCATTATGAGCAAAAATTGGAACCGATGTTAAGTCTATTTTTTTTATTTAGTTTAGGCCCATCAAGTCTAGGCCCATCAACAGTTTGCAAACGACTAACCCTATACGAAAAATGAGGTCAAAACAAACGATAAAAACACATGTTAACTCGAAAATAAAATTGCGCGTCGTCATTTTGACGAAGGATTACGGTGCAGGGTTAAGGTTTGTGTTATGGAAAAATATACACATGTTTGATGCTAATTTGTATGCTGACCATTTTTTTTTTCAGCGTGTAGTTTTCTCTTTAATGACGTTTAAAGTGTTTTCTTATACCAGCCCACACGAAGAGATTTTCTTAAATAATCAATGAATAATTTAGATTTTTTTTTCAATACTTGTTATTCATTTAATGAATTTGCAATCTTTTAATTAAATTCAGATAATTGAGGCGATTGTTTTTCTGAAAACATGTCGGTGTAATCAACGTATAAGCAAAGACCATTTAATACACAGACAACCTAAGTCGTTTGCTAAATATTTCCAAAAGGGGGCCTATTTGTATATTGTCAGCATAAAACCAGTATTTTCTCGTATCTCCTCTGTAAAACTCCTCTGAACTAAAGCATCAGCAAACGATCTGCCCTCTGTATGGTCTTTGATATTACACGCAGGCCGACGAAATAAAAGTCTCTTCCTTTCGAAGATTGTGAAAATTACCGTTGAACAATAAATAAAATCCCACATCTACATACAGTGCTGTCTGGGTAGAGTGAACACCCGATGCAATGAACACCGCGTTAGAGTGAACACCAGAATGTTTACATTGACTACTCTGTAGAGTGAACAGTCATGGACCTCAATAGAGTGAACATACTTTATAGTAAGTTTTTAGGTTTGCCGAAAGAGAGAAATAATAAAAAAGAGTACAAAAATTAAAGAGAACATAAAATAACGATTTGCTCGCAAAAATACAGTATACCCTCGATACATCTGATAGAAATCAAGAAAGTTGCAGAAACCGTGGAAAGGTGTTTTTTATTGGGGTATAGAACTTTAAGTTGGCATCACTTTTTAACTGGCGGCCATTTTGTCAGCTGTCAAGTGATTAATATTTAGTTTGGTTTGCCATTTCATCATGAACAGGTTGACAAAAGAACAACGCTTGCAAATCGTGCAAATTTATTTCGAAAGTAATGGTTCAGTTCGCGAAGTTCACCGCAAGCTCCGTCCATTTTATGCCATTACATCCACAAAAACTGACAGTTTGGTGTGCTTTATGGGCTGGTGGAGTCATTGGGCCATACTTCTTCCGAAATAATGCTGGAGAGTCAGTTACCGTTAATGGAGACCGGTATAGAGCCATGATAACCGACTATTTTGTTCCCGAATTGGATGGCATGAATGTGGATGAGTTGTGGTTCCAACAAGTGGTTGAAAATTGGACCTGTAGAATTGGCTTTATTCGAGCCAGCCGCGGCGGCCACATGCCCGAAATCATATTTAAACATTAATGGCATAAAATTATCCTTCCAATAAAGCCAAATTGATGGACATTAAAACGATTTTCTTGTGTTTTATTTCAAGTCGAAGTTCTATACCTCAATAAAAAAACACCCTTTACTGTACTCGTATGTACATATTCTATGAAGTGTGAATTTAGTTAAGTCTGCGCGTATCTTCCATTGATGTCGCATCTCAAAGTTAGTTTTTGAATTGCAATTGGTGTTATAATTGTTGCGAATGTACAAGCTCTACATTGCCTTCGCGATCAAGCAGTGAAAATATTGTTAAACAAACCGAAGAAACAAACAACTATTACACATTATTTTCAGTCTTAAATTTAAACATCAGTATTTTATCGAAATAAATAAAATGTATAATATATAAATGCATTTAAAATAAATAAAAAATTCGTTTTAAATACAAAAAAAATCAACCTTGATTTAGTGAACAACCTGGGTATTATGAAATCGCCCGGCAAAAATTAGTTCACTCTACCCAGACAGCACTGTATGTTTAAAGTTAAACTGACTTGAAACTGTCAGTCCATTTCTTCTGCGTTAGGAATATATTTACAAAAAATTGTAGTTGGAATTTTTTAAATTTATAAACCATTTAAGTTTTATAGAAATGGGTGTATATTTAGAAATTATTTCAGAAATGAATTTACCTTTTTACCGAAATGCTAAATTTATAACAGCTTTACAAACCTTTCATAAGAAAAAGGTGTGAATATTTATTTTATTTATTTATTATTAATTACAATACAAAGTAAATTTATATTCTAATTTTTGGGTCCAAGGGTAAACCGGGTGACACAGACCATATGTTTTTAGATTTTTGCAGCGACAGACCAAAGCCTCTGGTGGGAATCGAACCCACAACCCCCACGCTGATAGGCAAGCACGCTACCAACTCGCCTACCGGGGCGCTTAAGGTGTGAATATTTAATTCAAGAGATGCGATGATTTAACAGAATATCCATATTTGCTGATCAATGGAATGTTAACATCCTGTTAAGAGTTTAACAGTCTGTTGGCTCTTAACAGTACATTGAGAAATTGGACAGAATTTCCATTATTTTCTAAATCTAAAATTTAGAATATGTATTGAATTTGAATGATTAAACCTTTAACTATTAGAAATGTCTGTTAGCGATGACCGCCTATGGACGGTCGTAATGCTTAAGGGGCTAAAAAGCTGACAGTGAAAACTATTTACGACTGGATAGTTTGAGCTAATTACAGCACAGCAAACTGGCCATGAGAAGACAAGAATTAAATTCCAATAGACAAAGTCTGTAAAATTTGATCTAGAACACATTTTAAACCTTTAACTGATGAGGTGGTGGTAAATTTTACACTTTTTAGGTCACAAATTCACCTCATCAGTTAAAGGTTAGCTGAAAACAGTCTTCTTTGAAATAAAAGTCTAAACGTCGTCTACAATTATTTTCTAAGTATATTGGACACAGTAACAGTTTATTGTCCTCTTTCCATTACCAACAGAGCTCCTATCCCTTGAGATGACACAGGCACATAGTGGTCCAGAATCCAATTATATTAGCCAAAAGTCGGTAAGTTTTGATCTAGTACGCATTTTAGAGTTCGGTAAAAAAAACTGATTGTAGACAAGGAATGAGCGATTATAAAAAATCGGAAAATGGTAAGTATTTTTGAAATATTATTAAAGTTGACTACTTTTCGTATTTTGCGATTTTAGGAGGGAATATTTTTGTTGTTGTTGTTGTGTCAAAGATCATACCTAGGGCAGATGTACCAAGCCGAACCTTTCCAAGAAGGTAACTGAAGAGTATTTGTTTAAAAAAAACATTAATTGCTTTGAAAACCTTTCAACTACTGACATCTAGAGTGAGTAGCCGAACTAATGTGTCAAAAAAACAACTTGGGACGTCTGCCCTTTGTATAGTCTTTGGTTGGGGTTTCTTGACACATTTTGATGAAGTTGTTCATATTAAAAATTTATACCTTTCTTAGATTTAAAAAAAGTGTAATTTGATTTTTCGACTTGGTCGAACTGTAGCTCAAACTTTTCAGGAGGTATTATACTCATTTTTTAATTTAATTTAAGGTGTGTTCTCTTATTTTTATTGTGATTTTAGTAAATTCACTCCTTGCCTAAAATCAATTTTTTTCAGAACTCAAAAATGTTTACTAGATCAAAAGTTACCGACTGGGATTGGATGCGGGACCACTGTGCGCCCGTGAAGGTAATCAAGTGAAAACAAAAGGAGCTCTGTTGGTCATGGACAGAGAACAAAAGACTATTATTGGGTCCAAAAATTGTGGATGATGTTCAGACATTAATTTCGAAGAAGACCTCTTTCACTTCCACTTAACTGGTCCGATACGATCACGAAAAGGGGAAGCGATTCTTGCAATTCCTAAAAAAAACTAATACCAACGAACTTATCTCTCTCAGGAATTCAACGATTTATGAGGAATCCACCGGTCTACGGATAAGAACCTCAGACATTTTGGACCAATCGCTCTACTAAACTCCGAGTTTAGATAAAACTTCCTTTAAAAAACGCCCTATGTATGGGGAGCCTGCATTGGCCAGTAGGACTCGCTGTAGACATACAAATTATACAGCTCACTGATTTTACTTTATAACTACACGGTTGTCAAGATGCATCTCAAGCATTATTTCAAGATCAAAAGAGTGATCTATAACCGTAAAAAAAAGTTTTGTGAACTGTCACTGTGTACTCACCTTGGAATCGATACCGATGATCTTGTTGCACTCCTCGCAAGTGTTGGCAAAGACATTCTCGTAGCACTTGATGCAATAGGGATGATCGTCACGTATTACGTAACGTTGACCGGTGAGGCTCTCATCACACTGCCAGCAGCAGAAGTGGCCCGAGTGCCAGTCCTTATCCATGGCCTTTGTATATTCACCACTGAAAATCAACTGCAAAAATAAAGAGATGTGTGTCAACCCATTTCGTTTGTCTTGTTCATTAATTTCAACTCAAATTCAAATTCAAATCAGCGCTAGAAGGGAAAGGCCAAGTGTTTTTCTTTTTTAGGATTTCGAAATCATTTCCTCGTTATTGTGTCTGTCTTTTCTTCTAGGAAATGTTTCATGTTTTTAAAATAAATTGGATGGAGTTTGCTGGTGGTGGTGTTGGGTGTTGGTTGGGTGTGTTAGGTGGATTTTGGTTGTTCTGATGGTGGAGAGGTGTAATTTCAACATTTTACTTTTCTCGATAAATTGATTATTGTGTACATTTGTTGGTGTTGAACTGAAAGATTCACTTGAGAATTTCAGGTACATCGTGTACGTGTGTGTGTGTGTTTGTTTGGTGGGGAGTTGTGTTGTATTCTTTTCAGATTTTCTATTTTTTTCTGCGTAAAAATTCACTTTTTTCAGGTATTTTATTTTGTAAGGGGTGTGTTTGTTTGGTAAAAAAAATACTTATTGAGAGTTTTCTTTTTTTGGGGTGATGTTTTCAAAATTTCAGAATTTTTCTGTACCTTTCGTTTAGTCAAAGGAGTTACGTGTCGTTTGTGAAATTCATTTGGATTGAGTTTTTATTTTGGCGTGGAAACTGTTTTGTTGAAATTTGTGTTTGTATTTGACTGAGTTGGCAGAGTTTTGAATTGAATTTTCAATTTATACGAGTATACATGAGTGGCTGGTGGTGTAAAAATATTTTGATTTGAATGAAAAAAAAAAACACAAAATCCCAAAAAGTCCTCAAACTCCCAAATACAAAATCACAATTTTCACAAAAGCCACACCGTGGGGAACTCCATTTTTTGTTCCTTTCCAAAATTAATTGCTCTCATTTTGGCATTTCAGTGAAAGGACTCGAAATGAATTTTCCCTCAAACGACACGTACCCCCTTTCGTCACTGGTCTGCTCGACTTCGGTTATTTGAACTTCAGATTCGCGACGTTTCGAGGTCTTCTTGACTTTCTTCGTTTTCTTAACTCCCAAAACGGTTTGCATAATTTCAACATCCGCCATTGTCTCGTCAACGATTTTCAATATTCAATTCGAAATGTGTGCGCTATTAACCGAAATTGTGGTTGGGGATTTTAGCCTGTTTGCTGTGTCCGTTTAACGTATGTGTACCGCCCGCGTTTGACCGACTGAACTTTTTTTCGCTTGGAATTTTCTATTTTGGCCAACGTTGTTAACCTCAGTGTGGCCGTTGTGACTGTGGCTGCGGCCTGTCTGTTTGCCTTGTCTTGCTGTCCGTCGCCTGTGTCTCTTGTGCTCTTTGATTTTCTTCTGCTCGATTTTTGATTTTCTTGTTTCGTTTTGGTGGAAATGCCGCGTTTTTCACTTTCTCAAATCAAATAAATCTGAAATGTACGACCGACCGTATGTTAATTTCAATTTCAAATGGTCTTCGACGAGACGAAAACAGACATTCAATTCGGTAGCGGACGGACACAAGCAACAGTAGCTGTTTTGACACAAACGAAACACAGAGCGAGAGAGAGAATGAGAGCAGGCAAAATAATGTATTGAAAAACAAACAGATCTTTTATCTTTGGCCGTCATTCGACGAGTTCTCAATGGAATGGGAGGAAAGGTACCCACACACACACACACATACGCACTCTCACGCCCAATATTGAATGCTACCCCAATTGCACACACACTCGCACTCACACAGGTAGGTGCCCATGCCATTACTGCCGCCACTATTGCTGTTGTTGTTGTTGCAGTAACTTAATGTAAAAGTCAAGTGTAGCGAGAATATCAGCGGAGGCAAATCTGTAAACGGTTAAATACAACATTTGACCGATCGCATCAGAGAGAGAGGGAGTTGGAGAGAGAGCGAGATTTCGAGGTATTCTCCTGTGGGGAAAACTGAAACGTTTGTTTCGCCTCGAATTTAATAAACCAGGAACACACAGAACAGAGAGTGTACGTGTGCTCCCCCTTTTTGATCGGGGAGAAATGTGGAACAGTTGAGTTGCTCCAAAGTACAAGAAAATTCTATTTTGATCGAAGCCAGTACGCGAGTGGGAATATTGTGTCGGCTTGTTTTGGCATCTGTGCGCTGAGTGAGTGAGCGGTCGACCGACCCCACGAGCCATATGGCAATCAGATTGTTTGGCCAACGTCAATCTTTCTATTGATACGTTTCGCATTGGGAAAAGAGAGCGTCATGCGAGAAGGAATAAATAAAATGTTTTGAAAAAGATTATTTTCTTAATGGGTTTAAGCAGCAACCACCCTCCTCTCTCTCTCTCTCTGTCTCTGCAAAGGTGGAAGGTGTATGTGGCCCAAAAACAATTGACAGAGCAGGAACATATTCAAGTACACGCCATACCCTGGGTACGACTAATGGGCTTAGTGAATATTCGTATGGAATTAGGCCACTAAATAAGTAAATCCGATAATTAAGGGTGAAATGGGTTTCAGTTTTCAAATGTTTGCCAGGATTTGTATGATTTTATAAAGAAATAGTCGTTGCTGATATTGCCACACTGGATCCAGAATTTAATAGATCAACAATTTGCGGAAAATGAAACAAGGAGTACAAGTGGTGTATTGCGACGATTAAAAGTCTGTATGGTTTGAGATTTTCCCCAAATTCTATGCTAAATAAGTCTTATCCGAATTTGTAAAAGTTTAGTATATTTTTTATTGGTTTTTACATTATTTTGTTCAAGTTCGACTGAGGTCATATACATTTTTTTTTATTATTTTTTTTAATTTTTCTCAATATTTTTATTGTCTTCGCCAATCAATTTAAAATAATTTCAGCGTTACTGTTTCTATACGCTTGTCAATATCTCCGTGTTTATATTACCTCAAGCCGAGCCGAGAACAAAAATAATTTAAAATACCTACATTTTATTGTTTTTTATAATCACTCGACACCTTATGCGCAAATTATTAAACTGCCTTCGTATGGCATACGTGTAGGTATGTGCTCTACAGAGCAGATTATAATTTCCATTAACATTTTCCATTTGTTTATTTAAGAACCAGGAAGAGGTGGCAATGGACAGAAGCATTTTTTATATAGAAAGCACCCTACAATTGGTAGTTGTAGAGAAACTGCTGTAGTTCGAGTTCAGTTCAGTTGCAGATAAAATAAAAATTCGGATTTTTGACAATTCGATGATTGACTTGACTTGAAGAACTGTTAGAAGAATATGAAGAACAAACGCTGAGGTGGGAATACAGAGAGAAAGGGCCGAGGACTATTTGTACAAATAGAAGTACTCTAGACGACGTTAGGAAGTGTGTGCCTTGTTCGCAGGCAAAGGTATGGCTGGCCTCTGTTACGAAACTATGATAGCCTACAGATAGAACTCACATTCGGAATTTTCCCAAGGAATTACTCATCTATAAATCAAAGACCATTTAATAAACAAACTGCTAAATATTTCCAAAAGAGGACGTACATGTACAGGGTTTTCCAACAAGAGGTGTTATTTTGGTATTCAAAGAAAAATTAAATTTTATGAGATAAATAATCGGATGTTTATTTTATAATAAACAGGAAGGTATGCCGTTAATAATGAAAAACAACATTAGCCAAATGGCCACCACGACCAGGCTTACAGGACCATATCCTTTTCATGAAATTTCCCATAACCAAATCACAAAGTGGCTGTCCTATGTCCTCGATAGCCTCACCAATTCTATCTTTGAGGTCTTGAATCGACGCTGGGCTGTGGACGTAAACCTTATCTTTCACGTGAAAGGAAGAAGTCGCAAGGTGTTCAATCTCAAGATCTCGGTGGCCAATTGTGATCACCTCTTCGAGGGATAACACAGTCCAGAAACTTTTCCCGTAAAAGAGCCAACCTCATTTTAGAAAAAGTAAGGCCCGGACCATAAACCGCACCAAACAGTCACACGTTGAGGATCGAGAGGCTTCTCAACAATAACTCTTGAGTTTTCCAAACCCCAGATGCGACAATTTTGCTTGTTGACGTAGCCACCGAGGTGGAAATGGGAATGATTTTTCGATCAGCAAAGACACAACGTTGTTGATGATCGGCCGGCTTGAGTTCTAGTTTTAACTGAACTTTATAAGCCTTAAGACCCAAGTCTTCATGCAAAATACGCTGTAATGACATTTGTGGAATGCCCAATTCCAAGGAAAGACGAGGAATAGCCAAACCTGGGTTTTCTTCAACACTTTGGGCTACCGCAGCAATATTCTCAGTTGTTCTTGGGCGACGTGCTCGGGTTTTATTCGTTACATCACTAACTTGTTCTAACTGCTCGAATTTGTCCACCAATTTCTGTATTGCGGTCCGACAATGTGCTTCACGACGACCCAAAAATGCTTAAGTTTTGGGAACAGTGACTGTTAGATTTTCACCATTTTTGTAGTGAATTTTAATAAATCCAGTGCGTTGTTGAAGCGTGTATCGTTCCATTTTTAGTAATGGCGTAGATTCTACTTCTCAAATGTCAAAGAATAAAAGCTTCAAAAGTGACAGCTACCAAAATACCAGGTGATTCAAAATAACACCTCTTGTTGGAAATCCCTTTATATTGTCAGCAAGTGTTTCTCAGATCTCCTGTGTAAAACTGTCAAATGACATCTAGAGTGTGCTTCCGAACTAAAGAGTCAGAAAATGACTTCAGACGTCTGTCCTCTTTATGGTCTTTCTTATTAATACCGTTAACAGATGTTCTTCTGTGAATAAAGTTTCTTTTCGGTCTGGCTTAAAGAGTTATGTTAATAACATATCTGTCTGTTATTAACATAACTTCTTTTGGAGTCTGTCCTTTTTAGCTTATCTGGTAAAAATTCGTTTGTAAGATAATGTTGTAAGTAATAAAGTTAAATTTTCCATCAGTAATACGATGCAATGTTTAGAACTTTATTTGCCCGATTAATCTGAGGTTCAAATAGATAACAGCAAATTGTTTGATAAAACTCAGTGATGGCTGTGATATCAAAACATACGATGTAAGAGAATTTCTAATATAGGGGAGAATTGCCTTTAGTACATTTAGCATACCGGGGGGTAAGCAGTTTTGAAAGTTGCAAAATACAATTTGTTCAAATGTGGCGCACACGGGAAATATGTTCGCTTATTTACTGTATTTAGGACATGAAATCAATTTGTGCCAAAAAAAAAAGAAAAGAAATGAAAAACTAAATACTAACTAAAATTGAACGGTGTTTATATAACATAAAATATGAACAGCACTGCTCATAAAATTTGGTTAAAAATGTAAATTTAGCACAGATTTTATAACTGTAATAAACAGCATTCGGCTCGAAACGCTGGCCCACATGGCACATAAACGAACAAACAAACGGAAATCGTGTATGGCCACAACGTTTGGGCCAATTTGTTTCTTTTTCGAACAATTAGACTTGCATATTTGGTATGTATATACTAATCTATGTATGTACATATGTGTCCGAGCATGTAATGTACATTGATATTCTGAGTGGCTGAGTTTTCGTGCATTTCTTGTGACGGCGATGGCGGCACTTTTCTATTATTTTTGTGTGTGTGTTTCATTCAAAAGAAATAACATTATCTCATCACTTACGACATGGAGACATAAGAACATTAACCATCGTTTTCTGTTTCTAAAATTTCTTTATATGTGCATACACGGCTTGGTTGTCTGAAATATAAATTACGTATACGTAAGGTGGTACGGTATAATGTCAATATATTGGAATGTGTAATAGCCTAGACAGACGACAGCGTTAATCCGCATTAACATTAACAGACTTATAGTGTAGACAGAGGACAGAGTTAATTTGAATTAAAAATTCACTAAAGCAAATTAAAATTGTACCCTGACAGACGATATTATTCTGCTCTTTTTAAACAGCTGTTTGTACACAACTGTTTGTCAATAATTTTTTGTTGGCATTTACATCGATACAAAATGAATTGAAGGAAGAAAGTAAGATTAGCATCAACAGCATAACTCCTCTTAGCTGACTTTATTCCTTTTTATTTCGACACACTAGGAATAGCATTTGATAACAACCGCGACTTCTTAGTGTAACAGTTCATTGTGGAAAATATTGATTGACAGGCCTCTAGCAATAATTTGGCTTTTACAGATTGAAAAAATATCAATTAGTCAACGAGTTATAGCCAAAAAACCATACAAACAATATGCTGAAAATCGGCATTTGACTGCAAAGTTCGAATAAAAAAAAATCGAACTAACATAAACAATCGCCGTGATAAGGGTATTCTAATTCAGCCTATATTTTCACACCTCACTCTCAGAATCGACCTAACTTTTGCTAACCTGAATTTGTTCCACAGTGTTATCAAAGACGTATGAACGACTGGCTACCAAATTCATAAGCAAGAAACTGAAATACATGAATACGCCTTGCTTTTGTCGCTGGGTTACTGTACGTCTGAACATCCTAGGAATGATTCTTAAAAGTGTATCAATTCACATTTGTTTTCTAGAATGACATTAGCAAATTTCATGAGCGTATGAGTAATATTAATTTGAATGCTTAGCGGGAGATTAATTAAATTTATGTATTTGTTTTTATAAAAACGAATTGGAATTTTATTAGCTGTGACAAGAGCTACATCTTTGCCTCAGAGAGTAAATCAAAACTCCAAATGGTTTGCAAGTTCTGAGCATAAGAACATGATCATTTTTTTTTTTGCAAAAATTACACCGAAGCCCCAAATCTTTGGCCCATAAAAAAAGTGCATGACTTTGGGCAAAACTGGGAGACACGGGTCTTATTTTTGTTTTTTTTATCACGTGTCCGTATATGGTTATGTTATTAGGAAGAAGAGAACATAACACACAGTGTAATGTTTATTGAAGGTATGAAAATATACTCCAAAAACAGTCAATGATTTGCGTAGTCGTTCCCTACAACTGGGGCCTATTTTAGAGTTTGGGGTGTAATTTCTAAATAGATATCCCAATTGGTATGTAAAAACCGCAAATAAGTCCCCAAAGTTAAGTGGGGCTTAATTTTGCACTAACATTTGGGGACTGATTTCATAATAACAAGAATCCCCAAAAAATCATAAAACTTCGTGTTGTTCTACATATAATTTTTATTTTTAATTTGGAGTGTATGTCTGTGGGATAATATTAATATTCTGGAATAATATCAATCCATGCCAAGTTTCAAAGACTTTGGTTGATTCTTTCGAAAGTTATCGTCACGGACATGGCTCAAATGACTTGGAAAGTCAAGAATCGAATTTGGTCCAAGGCCACCGGGGGTCGATTTTTTAAAATTTATTTAAACAAAATCATACAAGTCGCTTTCGATTTATGACAATTCATGTACCAAATAATTTAATTAAAAACCAAATGCCCTGTACCTTGTGTGTGTGTGTGTGTGCATTTGTTCACTATGAAATAATTGATTTTAATGTACAATTTTTCGGCTGAAGTACAAACAAATGAACACCGAAACTGTACGCATGTATGTTATCTCCGTATGTTTTTTTCGGATTACTAGAAATTGTTGTTTTGAAAATATACGAAACATACAATAAAAATATTTAAATAAAAAACAAAAAAAAAAACACAAAAAATTTAAATGAAAATTAAAGAAACTTTTCTCTGTTTTGGATTCGGAACAGTTTTTTTTCCTTTTGTGTTTGTTTTTCCCTCGTTGTGCACACGACACACTGTTGATGCTCATAATACACGGAACACCGTCGGTCTACAGCGAAAAAAGAAATTATCGCTCAGATACAGAGACGGACGGATACGCAGAAGTAGAAGTAACCAAAGCGAACAGAACAGAAACAGATGCCGCAATGGCGGCAACAACAGCATCGGAGACACGAGAACACTTGGAAACCAGTGAGCATTTCTCCCTCTTAACCCTCGGACGTACCACATGAATTTTCTTGTTTTTCTCTTCTCCGTCTCCTTATTATTACATTCGTCGGACATACATACGTGTGCGTGTGTGTATATTTTGTTGTGGGAATTTTAATTATTTTTAATGGGCTCTGCTTTGGCGAGTGGAGAGGGAGGAGGGAGGAGGCGGGTGCATGTGGTTAACCCTCGAATGAGATTTAGGGTGAATTATCTTACAGATTAGTTTGGACATTTCATGGCGTCGGCATCGCCAACATTGTAGTCAATACACAGATTTAAAATATAATTACCCCCCTCCCCCCCAGCGAATAAACAACCACAAATTAGCTACTGTACAAACATTTCTATCTATTTGCACACAATAAAATCGCATAAACAAATTTGCAACAATAGTTATTATATAATTAGCGTTGAAAACAAACAAACAGCACACATTTCAATTTGGATCTTTTAATTTATGTGTCAGTCACTGTCAAAAAAAAAAACAAAACAAAAATCCAATCTCTTTAATCAGCATCGCATATCACGCGTCAGCAGCAGCGATGCTGAGACGAATCCCTGACAAATTGAAATATTCACTTTGACAAATTGCACGTATTAGTCATGGCCGCAGTAAAATGCAGTGCAGAGCTAATCTTGCCCTCACCTGCTGTTTACTCAACCGATGTCGCCAAGATTTATTTTCAATATTTATTATTTTTTTTTTTTGGTTTGTTTGACATGACATCCGATTCGGTCTATAACGACCGGTACAATGTGATTTTTTTTGTTTGCAACAACCTTCAATTTTTAATGGGAAGTAAAGGTGGGGCTTCACAAATAGTTCAAAATGTGTGTACTAGAAAACTTCATCAGTTTCTTTTTGTATATCCTACAGCACAGGTCTGCAAAATATTTATGTGGAACTCTTTGGCATTCATCACTATCCAGGCAGCAGTAAAGGTATCCACCCTAAAACTTTGTGGAAAATTCTAAATCATTTTTCTGCACTTTATTTTATTATTGTCCCATTTTAAATGTTTTTTTTTGTTAACTACAATACAAAGTAAATTTATATTCTAATCTTGTGTGCAAGGGTAGATTTTTGCAGCGACAGACCACAGCCTCTGGTGGGAATCGAACCCGCAAGCCCCACGCTGCTGGGCTAGCAGGCTACCAACTCGCCAACCGGGGCGCTTACTCTCGATATATATTCGCT
The DNA here is from genome assembly GCA_958296145.1 of Hydrotaea cyrtoneurina. Taxonomy (NCBI): domain Eukaryota; kingdom Metazoa; phylum Arthropoda; class Insecta; order Diptera; family Muscidae; genus Hydrotaea; species Hydrotaea cyrtoneurina. The sequence continues at coordinate 53,838,407 of OY282515.1, read as the reverse complement.
GTTATTATTTTTGTGTAACATTTTCTGATTAATTTCAAAGAATTTTTCTCTAAGCATTTCAATTGATTTTTTATACTTTCAGATCTAATTACTCTAATTGTTTTCCAATTTTTTTTTTAAATATATTGTTTTGGTCTTTTTTTTCTGCTTAATTTAAATCACATATTTTATATTCACCTTTTCCACCCCCTAACCCAGATGAGGTGACAACGGCTTAATAACAACAAGGCCGCAGGTACTGACGGAATTCCAGCAGAGCTGTATAAGACCGGAGGAGAACAGCTGATAAGGTGCATGTACCAGCAAGTCTACACCATCTGGGAGAATGAATACATATATGCCTGATGATTGGAACCTCAGAGTACGTGAAACCCGTTTGCGTAAACTACCGCGGAATAACTCACTTGTCCATCGCTTATAAAATATTATCTAGCATATTGTGTGAAAGATTGAAGCCAAAACTGGATGAACTGATTCAGCCCTATCAGTGTGGCTTCAGGCCGAATAAATCTTCACACTTCGCCAGATCCTGGAAAAGACCCATGCAATGCAAAGCGATACATGCCATCTATTCATCGACTATAAAGCCGCCTTTGACACGCCGATAAGAGAAAAATTGTTTGAAATCATGTCTGCGTATGAGATCCCATCGAAACTTGTACGCCTCTGTATGACACTAGATGACTCTGAGTGACACTAGATCCTCAGTAAAAATAGGAAGCGACCTCTCCGAACCATTCACTACAACAAGAGGTCTTCGACAGGGTGAAATGGATATTAATGGAGAATATATTGGAGAAAGCGGAAGTTAAAAAAACAGGCACAGTGAACACCAAAGGTCATTGACATCGTCGGTAAGATAGAGCGAGATGTAACTGGTGCTTTTTCCAGAATTGAGATGGAATCGGCTAAAATGGGTCTAATGGTGAACGAGGACAAAACAAAATGTATGATTGCCGCTGTTAGGCAAACGTCACGACGGAAGGAAGGTGACATAGTGAAGACCGGCAATTGCAACGTCGAGGTAGTGGAAGAATTTGTATACCTCGGCTCCGCCATTAATAGAAATAATAATGTCAGCATCGAAATAAAACGAAGGATCATACTGGCAAATAGATGGTATTTCGGGCTTAACAAACAATTCAGGAATGGAGCCCTCTCGCGTCGATCTAAAATAACACTGTACAACACACTTATTCTACCCGCGCTTCTTTATGGCGCCGAAACATGGGTACTTGAGAGAAAAATCCTTCGAAAATCTATGGCCCGATCTGTACTAAGGAGGAGTGTAGACGTCGAACAAACCGTGAACTGTATGAGCTATATCCCGACATGAACGTAATTAGGCGCATCAAAATACAGCTGGTACATTTTTTTTTTTTGGACTAACACACATGGTGTTAGCGATAGGAAATTAGGATATTGGAAAGTGGAAAGAGAGAGTAGTATTTGTCGACGTTGGCCTTGAATTTGGTAATGTCACACTTGATTCCACAAAACGAACAGTCCGGCTGAATAACGAATGTTCTCTATAGTGCGTCGTCCGGTCAAACGGCCATTTGACAATGAACGGATGAGAGACACTGGATAGCCGCGTATTCCGGCTAAATGTTCTAACGTCAGGGACCAGGCGGCGGATATCTTGTGAACAGAGAACCATTAAAATATCTATAGAATATATATCGGTCGAATGAATACAAACGCTCTGGTCAGAAATGCGTTGGACGACAACTCCGGTGCAGGGATCATGTGGAAGAAGACATGAAAATCGTTGATATCACGAACTGAAGAAGCCAAGCAGAAGATCGAAATGCTTGGAAATCATTTATTAAACAGGCCAAGACTAACAACAGGTTGTAGAGCCAACTTAAGTAATTAACTGCCTGTTTCCATCAAACGAATTTGTTCGTTCGTTACAAATCATCAATATTGGAAGCATTATAAAGTGGATTTCAGACATTATTGAATTGTGATTTTCAGATATATTCTAGATATCGACATATGCTACACAATTCCAAGCGACAAAGCTCTCATCACTGATAATAATCCATTTTACTGGCATTTCTGGGCATTACATTTTGACAACGTATGGAAACTGGCAGTCAGCCCCTGCTCTGAAGCGAATCAACTCGAATTCATACATGCTTTGCATGGCTGGAAAACGACTGCAACTAGTAAAAAAAAATGTTTCCCCTTCCTGAACATAGGACCTGCCACACCAGCAAGTGTCCAGCTCTTTGGAACAATATCTTCCATTTCACATTTCAACATCGTTCCTAGAGAACATATTTCACAGTTGGAGTTCCTTATTGTTTTTATTTTTATATTATGTAAAAAAAAAGAAAACTCAACAATTGATGGATGTAAAACGCATTTTGAGAATCTCTATACGATTGCAAAAGCCAATGTATTTAGATGTGTGCATTCCCCCGAAATGATTTAATTTTTCCATTCGATTGTTCATAAAAGAAATTGTTAAGCGGTAATAATGGACCGACAAGCCATTAAAATATATGTATTTGCCCAATTGTATTTCCATAACAAATTGTGCATTAAAGATTTTAAATTGATTCCAATAAAAACAAACATATCGTAAATCACCACTATTTGTTTTACACAAAGTGTTTTCATATATTCTGTTCTTTTAAATCGTAAATACTTTAAGAGACTATTCAAATATTTGGCCGCTAATATAAAATACCGGCCAAGTACTTGGGGTAGCACGGGGAATTTGTTGTATTTTAAATATGTATCTACATGTGTATCGTAGTGTTGGAGAATAATTCCTGTGCGTTTTTCTGTGGATCTCGTATGTTCGTGAAATTTCAAATAATTTGCACTTATTCGGTTGGCCAAGGACGGGACCACACGCGGCTGAACGCCGTTATTCAACACTTTGTTAGATAAAAAACACTAAAAATATATTATTGCGTAAATGTTTTCGGATTTCTCTCCGTATGCCCAAACAAAAAGAAAAAACAAAACATTAATGCCGATGGATTGAAAACAGATTAAAGACTATTTTGAGATCGACATACACCGTTCGAAGGAACCCTAGACTAGAACTTGCATTTTCTTTTTTTATTTATTGGATGGCGATAATTTGCATGTGTCACAAATAAAATTATAGTTTATGACAAAGAATGGCTGGCTAGATGTCATTATAAATAATACCATGTAAAGATTCGCGCATATACTTGAGTCTAGACAAATAAAGGGTGTCTCAGTCAGAGTGCACTTTCAAAAGTTTGTGTCATTTTATTTGTGCAAGTGGCAACTCTGAGGTTATCGATTATTCAAAATGGAGCGCTTTAAGAAAGAAAACGCGTTCTAATTGTGAAACTTATTACAAAAAGTTTGAATGTTTGCTGAGACCGCTCGCAAACGACTCTGGAAAAAAGTCATGAAAAGAGTAATGACCTGCCATCAAAACCGTGGGGGCCATTTGACGTATATTTCATTCCATACTTAATAGGATTTTTTTTGTTTTATTTACTTATCTAAATATATTTTAGTCTATGAGGTACAATCTGTAAGATACTACAACAGGTAGATCTATAAAGTAGTTAAAATTAACGGTTAACAAAGATCAATAGATAAAGAAAAACCCATGTAGAGTATCGAGAAATGTAGGTGACCAAGAGCTTTATAACGTACAATATCAGCAGATATCACTGAATAATACGGTGGATCGGAACATGTCTTATTTACAATCGAATCACAACTATTTAAAAAATATGTGTTTTTTTTAAGCGCCGCGGTAGGCGAGTTGGTAGCGTGCTTGCCTATCGGCGTGGGGATTGTGGTTTCGATTCCCACCAGAGGCTTTGGTCTGTCGCTGCAAAAATCAAGCCAAATGGTCTTTGTCACCCGGTTTACCCTTGGACCCAAAATTAGAATATAAATTTACTTTGTATTGTAATTAATAAATAAAAATAAAAATAAAAAAATATGTGTTTTTGTTTCAAAATGAAAAATGGCATTCTTACTGTGACACCCTTTATATACAAGAGGCACTTGCATGTGTTTTTGTAATTATTAATTGCTTTCAAAATCGTTCATAAATCTTCAAATAATTAAAATCATTGTTGGCATTCGGCAATTGTATTTTAATTTTTTACTTTTCGTTTCTTTTTTTTTTATTAATTAACAAATTATTTCATTGATTTGACGTTATGCGTTAAATTAATGTACTTCACTTTTTTAAAGCGTTCTTTACTTGTGATTTTCAAAAATCATTTTGTATCTCCTTCTCTTTTTTTTACCGCATTGAATATTTGTGTATTTTTTGAATGCGTACGTTCAGTAGACGTAAAATTCTTATTGCAGTGTGTACGTTCAGTCTATTCTCAGTTTTGTGCAAGTGTTTGCCCGATTGATCTGATTTATAGAGAATAAGTTCACAAATGATATATATTTTTATAAAATGTCACCAGTTTATTAAATAATCGAACAGGACAGAGAAGAGCGATTTTAACAACACGTACAATATTTTTCACAGAATGAATTTTTCACAGAAAAATTAATAATAAATACAAAGCCAACTAAATATACCAATGTAAACAAGGTATTTTTCAGTTAGAGTATTTCAACAATTGACACGTTTTACAAACGTTGCAATTTTTGACATCAAATACAAATGAAAAAAGTAGATCAAAATGATTTTTCTCATTTTAAAAATTAATTTATTAATTTCCATGGACTTTCCCACACCACCATGCTCCGATTTACCTTGCCCGGAGGGTTAAGTCAGGGATTGAGGGCCCAGAAGTACGTATAATAATTCCAACAAGAATCAATCGGTATTTCGGTAGCTGTCACTTTTGAAGCTTTTATTCTCTGACATTTGACAAGTAGAAACTACGCCATTACTAAAAATGGAACGTTACACGCTTTAATAAATTATTAAAATTCACTAAAAAAATTGGTGAAAATCTTGCAGTCACAGTTCGCAAAACTAAAGGATTTTTGGGTCGTCGTGAAGCACATTGTCGGACCGCAATACAGAAATTGGTGGAAAAATTCCAGCTGTATGGACAAGTTAGTGATGTGACGAATAAAACCCGTGCACGTCGCTCAAGAACAACTGAGCACATTGCTGATGTAGTCCAAAGTGTTGAAGAAACCCCAGATTTGTCCATTCCTCGTCGATCTTTGGAATTGGGCATTCCACAAATGTCATTACACCTTATTTTGCATAAAGACTTGGGTCTTAAGGCTTATAGAGTTCAGTTAACACAATAACTCAAGCCGTCCGATCATCAACAACGTCGTGTCTTTGCTGATTTGGTCCTTGAAATCCATGAAAATGATCCGGAATTCCATCGAAAAATCACCTTGAGTGATCAGGGCCATTTTCACCTCGGTGGCTACGTCAACAAGCAAAATTGTCGCATCTGTGAAACCCAAGACTTATTGTTTGCGAACCCTCTCCATCCCAACGTGTGACTGTTTGGTGCGGTTTACGGTACGGCAGTCATTGGACCCTGAGGTTGGATCAACAGTTACGGTGAATGGATTGCGCTATCGAGAGACGATTAATGATTTGTTATGGTGGGAGTTGGATGATATTGATCTGGACATAGTTTACTTTCAACAAGACGGCGCTATGTGTCACACAAGCAACGAAACCATTGCTCTTTTACGGGGAAAAAAAGTTTCCGGACCGTGTTATCTCTCAAAGAGCTGATCACAATTGGCCACCAAGATCTTGTGATTCAGCACCTTGCGACTTCTTCCTTTGGGGCTACGTAAAATATAAGGTATACGCCAACAGCCCAGCGTCGATTCAAGACCTCAAAGATAGAATTCGTGAGGATCTCGAGGACATAGGTCAAGCACTTTGTGAGTATACAAATAATATCGTGCACAGACCACTGACGGAAATAAGTAAGTAAAGGTAAGTATGTTACTCAAACTTGCCATAGTGGCAACACCATTAGAGTGGCCACCGTTTAGCGACAAATTGATGTTAAATCTCCCATGAGATTTTGTCCAACCGATGTTTCCCTTTTAATTGAGTGTGAGGCAAGTACGTCCCATGAGATACGGAAAATGTGAATCGCCACCGGCCAAAAAAAAAGGACAACAGTTGTTGTTGTTTAATGTGCCTTTGTCTTATCGTGCCCTGTTGCAAAAAGTGTATACAACCTTGACTTGGTTAATAAATTAAGGTGATTTCTTGACTACAAATTATGAGCGCACGTCCATTCGTGTTTGTATACCGAAAATTCTGCTGAAGATAAAATATCGAAATGTATCAGTTGAGGCGTTTCATCTCCGCGTATATTTCTTGGGGTGTTTGGCTATTCGGAAAATGTGAATGTTTCGCTTAATCTCTTTTACTTGATGTTGTTTGTGTCTTTTTGTTTTTACGTGGACGACGTGCAACAGATGATTTTACTCGCTCGACACCGCACATTCAGACGTAGCTCATGTCATGCCATACCAAAGATGCGAACCTCCACAAGAATTATTTTTAATTCTCGAATAAAAATCTAGAACATGTTGTGATAAATAATCTTCATAAAAATGCATTCTGAGCAAAATATTTCTTCAGTTTCTGCTGTTTTTTTGTTGTTCTTGTTCTTTGCGTGTTTTCCGAATATTGCCCGATAACAACAATGAACGCTAATGAATACCAGCTCAGCAAAAGCAACAACAACACCAACGGCAACATTTTATTTCATATTCATATTTCAGCGCAAAAAAATAATTTGCATTCAGCATCATTTTCTATAAATACGCCGAAGAAAACAAAATAAACTCATTTATTTTCAGACACATCGACCCCTGAGCACGACATGATCATATGTGACAAAAAAAGTAAATTTTACACCAGAGAGAGATAGAGAGAGAGAGAGAGAGAGAAGGTGTTTTTCAAATGGCCAAAGCTGTTAACCCACTTACGATCAGTGTGAAAGCATTAGGTTTATGTCGCCATTAAGATTTCGCCAGATGATTAAAACAATTGTATATCGAAAAGTTAATTTCGGAAAATTTTGCCAGTTGCGATCATTTCTAATGTATCGGGTGAGGCTCCTAAAGAGAACTGCACTACGAGTCAGTTGAAGAGAATAATTACATTCGAACTATCGACTTTAGAGACAAAAGTAACGCAATTAACATAAAAATAGACATATCTTTATTTTTCCAGTTAAAGAATATAGTGAACATTTTGTTTTTGGAATATTTTGAGTTGTGACCCTTTTGTATTCAGAGTGCGATATGGGCTTAAAGAGGAGCTTTGTATTGGTAGATGACTTTAACGATTCTATGAAACGTGCACCAAAAAAATCTCATACAAAATTTGAAAATGTTTCATTATGAAAAATTCCCCAAAAAAGTTTTTCATAATTTTTAGGTAACATTTTTTTATTTTTGGATAATTTTTCGATTTTTTTTGGGGATATTTTCATAACAGAAGTCAATCATATGTCTTTTTTTAATAATGTTGTTGTTTTTTTTTTGGTATTTTTCATAATATTTGGGGGATTTTGCATTTTTCATAAATTGTTTGGAGGATTTTTCAGAGTTTTTGGGGACATTTTCATATTGGGCATTTGGGAGGAGTTTTAATTTAAATTGGGGAATTCATTTTTCATGTAGCCGCCTGTAACAAAGTAGTTCGATTGCCCTAAAATTACAATTTAACTAGAATATAGTACCTGTGGACACGAGTAAACAGTACAGTAATCCAACAGAAATGACAATTTCCTTCTACACAAATTACGTTTTTTTTCTAAAATAACATAAAATATTTGTTGTCAGCAGCTCACCACGCCCACAATTACAAATATTTTGATCCAATTTTTTGCTGCCTTACTTTCAATATGTTTGCTATGGCATTAAAATTTGAGATACCGGCGATATACCGATCATCGAATACCTCTGCTCCCCTGTACGTTGGAGCAGGATTTTTGTAGCTTCGATTGGCGCACCCATATTTAAATATCAACGGCAGAAATTCAATGAGGTTGTTTAAAAACAGGAAAACCGTTTTTAATACGTCGCACAGTGGTTCAGAGTCGGTTCTATTCCACTAAATTTCCCAAGGGCAAAAAAATCGCTCAACAAACTCAAAAAGAAAACATTTTTTTTTTTCAAATATCTAAATATAAAAATAGCGAACACTTTTTACAACGAAGAAAAATTAAACTTTTGTGTGATCATCTCTCACGTCAACAAAAAAAGTGAATTTTTTTCGAAATTATTAAAAAGACAAGTAGTCAACTTTGGAAATTTCTTCAGAACTGTATTTCTGACTGATTTTCAATGTTCAAAATATTTGAATTTGCCTATCGACGAGGAGCACTGTTATCCGTTGTTTGCTGATTATATGGATGGCTTCATTCCAGAGGATGCTTACTCGACTTATCATGTTTTACGGAGATTGTATTTTTGAATTCGGAGCATGTCAACTCAAATCCTTTCGAAAGAATATATTTATCCGACAATAGTATTAGAAGTTATGATTAGTATTGTACTCGGCATATGGACGAAGCTTAAAACACCTCCATTCCAAAACGAGATATGTAGCACTGAGTATTCTTTAGAAAGGACATTAATTTCTGTCGTGCTTTCAAAGTATGCTAAGCACATCGTATATTTTCGAGTGTCGCTAAGTGTTCTCAAAATGTTATTCCCCGAATAAAAAAATGTCTGTAAGTATATAAAAGAGGGCTAAGTGAATGTATGTACATTCCGGTCTAAGTCATTTTTATCCATGTTGTCATAAAAACATATTTATTTATTTATAAATGTTATAAAAATACCGAAAAAATGGATTTTCTATCTCAAAAGAGCCTTTGAGAAATTCCAAAAAAAAACTTTGAAAGCGTCTCCTGTAAAATTTACTTTTTGGAAGACAACAGCGTACCACCTCACATGAAAATAATGGATCTCCCGTTGCTAATTCTAAAACAGTTTTATAGCCTAGACAGACGACAGCGTTAATATGCATTAAATATTCCCTAATGCAAATTCAAATTCTACCCTGACAGACGACATTTTTCCTGCTTTTAGGGAGCTGCATTTAATAAACAGCTGTTTCTACACAACTGCTTGTCAATAATTTTTTTTTTGGCATTTACATCGATGTAAAATGAATAGCAGGAAGAAAGTAAGATTAGCAGGTATGCTGTTGATGATTTTATTTATTTATTGGAAAGAAATCTGAAATAACTAAATAAATAACTCATCTTTGTTAACTTTAAACACATTTTATTTCGACACACAAGCAAACAATTTGAAAACAGCTGATTTGACATCAGCCGTTTCTTGTGAGTATAACAGTTGATTATGAATGGTTGTGTGTTGCCATATTGAAATATCTAAATGCTGTATAAATTCACATTGATTTTGTGCATTTACGTAAGAGTTAATGCAGTTTGGGAGGAGTTAAGTTGCATTAAGTCTGCTAATGCGCATTAATCCAGGCTATTAGCCAATTGGCCTTTCAAATTTAATAATTTCCCATCAGAGAAGACTAACTGACCAGAATCTACGCCTACTGTTTTTCTCGAGAAGTTTTCCATTGGCTTAGAGATGACTCTCTTGTAAAGTCGCTGTCATTTGCAAGGTGAAAACGGACGATGAAAAATGTTTTGACGATCTTTGTATCCCTGGGTTTGCTGTATGATCAGATATATTAAGAAGTTTAAAGATTTAAAAGGGTTAACAAAAAAAAAAAATAAAACAAAACTGCCAAAATAATTCACAGTTATATAACAAATAACCGTTGAGTTATTATCCACTTGTATTGGAGGCAGAAGGGAGGTCCTATTCAAATTGTGTGTAGTGTCTTGTGAATATAATTTTTTAAAATCAATTTCCACGAATATTAGGGTGTGTGCTGGTTGTCACTATCGATTTTTTTCCTCACTTTTCACATTCACTTCTCCCAAGAACGTGTAAGGTGTCCTGGTAGTCACGTAAATGATTTGTGTCAAAAACATCTTTGTGTGAACAAAGTAAAATTGTAAAATGTCAGAAAAGGAAACAGAATGCAGATAAATAAATAAATTTTGTTAAAAATGCTATTTTCATCCTAATTATTGCATATTTATGGCTTAAAATTAGATAAATGAATACAAAAACATGCTTAATTTAACTTGTCATTTATCATTGCCTGATCTAAATCAACAGTTTTTTTTATTATTTCTTTTTTTTTCATTTTGGGCATAAATAATTTAATATCTTCATTTGATGTCCCCATAATGTTGTGCCTGTTTTCAGAATTAAATTAAACGCATCTTGATTTGTGTTTCGCTCTCCAACAACGCTTATCGATGTGAATTCTCATTTGAAATATGTGAGTATGGAGACAGAGAACTGATGTTGTCATTAATAATTTCCCAAGCGTTATTATTTGGTCATTAAACATTTACTAAGACAGACGTACAAACAATAAAAACACATCCACATCTACATATAGATAAGTCACTATCTGTGCATGTGGATAAATATCGTTTAAATTAGATTAAATATTTGGCAGCCCATAAACATTGTCCATTTGATGGCGGCTCTTTATTTTCTGGTATACGATGTTGTTTTTTTTAATTTTTTTCTTTTGGTGGTGGCGAAAATTTCTATGGTCTCATCAACATTATCGTCATTCATCACCGTACAACGGAAATGTTGATTGAAATGTAGATTTTTTTTGGTTCCCCCGAAGACAAACTCAGGTTGATAATTTCCACACAAGTAAAGTTAAAGGTCCAGTTAGTCTTGACGGTAGACGATCAGCTGTTTGAGTTGGGGTTGCATTTTGCATGTGTTAGAGAGAGACGACGAAAATTGACGATAGACTTCTGCAGGCAGTAGAATCTACCGCTTTCTTTCACTTCGATATTTTGCGCGCGGAAATTGTTTATAAGTTGGAAATTAAATTTTGAAGTTATGAGTAATATACTTATAGACGAACGCAAATTGCAAATTATATTTTTTAAAAATGCTCTTCGATCAGCTGTTTTTGTTTTGTCTTACATTCGTCAACCGTCATAACTAATTGCACAATATTAAGCCTAACGTCAACCGTCAAGACTAATTGGACCTTAAAGCAGGGTTATCATAAAGATTTTTTGGAAAGGAGGACATTTGTGGCAATAAAGGAGGACATTTGGGCTATTTACAAAGAGCCAATGAAACCTTCGGAGGACAAATTTAAAAAGACAAAAAGTAACAGAAATTTAAAAGTATAATGTTTATTAAGGTTAACAGGTTGACGAGTCCATGTGTGCAGTTGTTGCAGAAACGACTCTTAAACACAATTAGAAAATCAATGATTTTTGTTAAAAATGAGTTTTCGGCTGCGATGAACTATGCAAACATGTAAACACTAAAATAATAATAAATGTTTGACAGGTGGTAGGTAGTGTTGAAAAATGTTGGGTGTTGCCACCAAATAGTAAACCACACATTTGAATCGTAGCGCTGAACATAATGAGGACGACAGAGACGTCGTCAATACTTATAATTTACAAACTAATAAATTTCACTGTTGAACTATCAAACACTGATTATTTTGACAAGTCGCATAAAAGTCGCTTTTTAATGGAAAAAATTAATAATTTTAAAATCAAAAATTTATATTTACAAAGATATAGCAAATTCAATTCTATCCCAAGCACCACACGTCTTCTTGCTTGACCACAGCAAAAAAAACCTCCCCAGTAAAATGTTCTTTTGGGCGCTTACGTCTTTCTCGCTTTTAGGGCTCGATGTGATAAAGACATGATGTCTTCGCCAAAGCTTTCTCCAAGACTCCCCTACTTTCTTTTTACCATACCGATTAATCCGACTTATGTGCACATTAGAGCGTACCAGGTTACAAGTAAAAAAAAAAAAGTTCGCCATACACCTTCGAATATGAAGTATTATTGAAAGGTAGTTTCAACAATTTTTTTTTATTTTTTGATGCCGAACGTAGGGGTCGCGCTTTTACATTTTTCTATATAACTTCTGCATTTATAAACGGATTTTAAAGTGTGATACATCGATGTTTTTGTCTCGACGAGGCCGATTTTTTTTGTCTTTGAAGTCGTTGAGCTCAAGCACCCCTTTCTGGTACTTACCCATCATATCTCAGTTGCTACTACCCTAATGTACCATTCTAATATCAGAAAATTAAAGCTCGCATAAAATCATGAAACTCTTCCTAAGGAAGTATGTCGATTTTCCCAGCAGAAAAAGTGTTAAACTAGTTTTTTTCTTATTTTACCGAGTGCATTGCATGTATTTATAAGTTGTTCTTTGTATCTTCGATGTTTACAGTCGGTTGTCAAAGTGTAATACATATATTGGTGTTTTTGTCCCGCAGATACCAGGTTTTCAGTTTTTAAAGTCGTTGACCTCAACAACCCCCTTCTACTATTTACGCATCATATTTCAATTCTTAGAACAATAAATATAAAAATTAAGGTATTATTAAAATTTTAATCAACCATATTTCGACGCGATTCAAGTTGGGTGTATTTTTGGCGGCTCTCAAGTTTAGAAAAGATGTGGCCCATGCGTTGCTCATCGGTGACCGCCATAGCTGATTCAGGCACAACATGAACAAAACGCTCGGTGTTTTGAGAATGGCATGGATAATCTGTGAAAATAAATGAGTTCAGCAAAGAAAGCAATCAAATTAAGTTTTTCTTGTGCTAACCTGGTAAATCGATAATTTCTTCTGAAAATTGGAATGCTTCTAACTGTTCTTGCGAAAAAAACTGCAATCATGGCGGCTCAGTCAATCCAAATTGTTTCCAATCGATCATATTGTAATATGAGTCACTATCAAAATTGATAAAATTATGAACTGGTGGACCGAACATTTGTCGAATGCTTCCCGTGGCTTCATTGCGGGCTGATAAAATCTTATCATAGGCATCTGAACGCACTAGTGGATCTGGGTCTGTTATCATCGATAACAAAAAAAATATCCGTTATTTTCAATGAACGGCCTCGTCGAGACAAAAACATCGATGTATCACACTTTAAAATCCGTTTATAAATGCAGAAGTTATATAGAAAAATGTAAAAGCGCGACCCCTACGTTCGGCATAAAAAAATAAAAAATTTTTTTTTTAAAATACCTTTCAATAATACTTCATATTCGAAGGTGTACGGCGAACTTTTTTTTTTTTACTTGTAACCTGGTACGCTCTAATGTACATACTTGTATGTTTACTTTGCCATTCGGTTTTTCAAATAGATGTCATGCCATAAACGAATGAATTCATAAATTTGGGTTTTATGTGTTTTAAATGATTCCATCATTGTGTTTATGTCATCACATTCAGGCACTTTGGGATGAATCACAAAAAGAACAACAACAAAACCAATAGAATAACAAGAACTAGAAATCTATAAATCTGACCAATTAGGCGTGTTCGTAAAATCGAAAGATAATGACAAGTCATTAACACCTGTATTGGATATGATTCATTAGCGTCAGTTTTGGACTTTCGTTCGTTTTCTTGATCGGCAAATAACGAAGATCACTAACGAGAGAAAGATATAGCAAGGTTGGTGACTTTATGGGATTCTCTGGAATTGGAATTGAATGAATTCCGAGTGAAGTAAATCTTACTTTACAATGCTGGAACTTTTTCCATGGAAGGCAAAGTAAATGAGAAAGAAGAATCGACATTGTGTTAAAAAGAACATCTTCCGATTTAATGGTAAAAGCGGTAGGATTATTCGAGCCGACATTCCATGTAGACTGAATTAGAAACTCACAAGGTTAACTAATGTTCTGGGCAAACTGTTGTTCCAACAAAACCATTTTTGGACAAAGAATTCTGGAAATGTTTTAAAACACAACTGTTTGAGAAAAGTTTAATATAAAGCTCCATGATGATAAAGCCATATTGTTTCGAAAGCATTAGTTGAGGACGACTTTCAATGCAGTGTCTCAGAAGAATCCAAAAATTAATTTTGTTTCACGAATATCGCAAATAATATAAATCAAATAAATGATGATGCTGGGTAATGTTGTTGCTCGGTTTGGGTTTTCCGAGCCCCAGATGCGACAATGTTGCTTGTTGACGTAGCCACCGAGGTGGAAATGTTTCTCGTCAGTCAAGATGATTTTTCGATGGAATTTCGGATTATTTTCATGCATTTCAAGGACCAAATCAGCAAAGACATGGCGTTGTTGATGATCGATCGGCTTAAGTTCTAGTTTTAACTGAACTTTATAAGACTTAAGACCCAAGTCTTTATGCAAAATACGGTGTAATAACGTTTGTGGAATGTCCAATTCCAAAGAACAACGAGGAATGGGTTTTCTTCAACACTTTGGGCTACATCAGCCATATTCTCAGTTGTTCTTGAGCGATGTGCTCGGGTTTTATTCTTCACATCACTAACTTGTCCCAACAGCTCGAATTTTTGTACCAATTTCTGTATTACGGTCCGACAAGGTGCTTCAAGACGACCCAACAATCTTTTGGTTTTGTGAACTGTGACTGCAAGATTTTCACCAATTTTTTTAGTGAATTTTAATAATTTCAATGCGTTGTTGAAGCGTGTATCGTTCCATTTTAAGTAATGGCGTAATTTCTACTTGTCAAATGACAAAGAATAAAAGCTTCAAAAGTGTCAGCTACCGAAATACCGGGTGATTGAAAATAACAGCACTTGTTGGAAAACTCTTTAGTTTTTTGGCAAAGGGAAATTTGAAAATTTATTTTTTCTGCGCGGGATGTCGTAATCTTTGTTTCTATCAAGTCAAAACTCTTGTTGTGGCCAGAATTTTGTCTCCAAAGACGTATTCTGCTTAATTAATACAAATTCCATTGTTTTACCTAGTAAAACTGTAAACTACTAGGATATTTTTTTTTATTTTTGGGGAATTGCAATTTTATGCAAATGCTCATTTGAATGTTATGAAATAAACAATGAGTTTTGTGCGAAATCTCTGACTAATTGCCATTTCCTTGGGCCGCATTTTATCTACTCAGTGCCTGATAAATTGTGCAGTCATTTTAAATGAGGCAAAATTAATCAGGCTACACATTTAAATGATGCTAGAACCAAAGTCTGATTTTTTTTGTTCAATTGAAAAGCATTTGCAACAATGATGACATGATCAATTTGGCCGCTAGTCGGAATGTTTTTTTTTTTTAAATGATTCAGAAATTATTAATTATACATAAAAAGCAACTAATGGCAAATACATCATTTTCACACATACACAATTCAAATAAATTCCCATTCGAATGTAAACACATTGTGTGCGAAACAGTTTTATTTTTCTGAGCTTATTCTTTTGGTATTGAAAATTAAAAAAAAAAAAAAACGCCAAAAATAAATAATTAAAAATAATAATTCGGCCATAAATCCTTTGCACACGACCGAGATTCTCTTTGGAACGAACAATAAACGACAAATAAAAATCGTACACTCGAGAAACAGAAATCCGCATATATGTACATATGTATAGGCAGAGAAACGACCGACAGGCTGATGGTCTCACTTAAATGGATTTGCCATAAATTCATTGCGAAAATAGCATTTCACATTTCGCACTCGGCGCGCCCTCTACACCACAAAAGTAATTGTATTTGTTTATTTGGAAACAGAACTGAAAAATACGACATTTTTCAAAAATGACACAAAATCATTGATGTGATGTGCGGTCTGGTCTGAACACTCTGATTGTCAATATTAAGTAATTATTTAATATTTATTAATAAAATACTTGAATCATCATTTGCATCGTTCGTCGCACAGTGGTTACGGCAATACGGCAAAATAACAGCAGGCAGCGATGAGTCTCCAAAACTACTGAAACGGGGGATGAACTATTTTTTGATAGGGAGAGCAGTCAGGCAGACAGGTCTTGGCCAATTTTAACCAAATTTGGATTTCCCCACTGCACGAATTTGTGGGGTGTTAATGAACACCCCAAAATGTATATGAAAATCATGTTTATTAGCTTTGGCAATCCTTTGTAACATGCGAATTTTGATCAGATCACAATTGATGTCTTTGCCATTGCCTGAAATTCTAAGACGACCCAATCAGATCCGTCTGAATGTATATGAATATCATGTTTATTAGGTTTGGCAATCAATAGCTTAAACACAATTGTAGTCGTTAATTCATTCGCCAAGTTTCATATTGTTTTTTGGGCACTTAAAACTGGCCGGTCATATCATTACTTTTCTAAAGTTTTTATAAAACGAATGATCCATTCGAATAACGTTTTCGTTCGCCTCAGACACAGACCTCTCACAGAAAACCACGGTGCACCATCTCAGTGTCCAGTGGCTGTCAGTGAATGTTTTTGGGGTGGAAACATTTCGAATAGCCAAATCTCATGTGGCATTTATGGCAATTATTCAAAACAAACACACACACACACACACCCAAATGCAAAAAAATCTCCCGAAACTGAACATTTTAAATAATAATTTTTTTTTAAAATAACATTATGTAATTGAAGATGTCTAGGTAAGTACACAATACATACACATGTGGCTATATAGAAATATGTGTCAACACCAACCATACGTACTTTGTATGGTCCACAAATAATTTAGGTTGTCATAGCCATTCGGGCCCACCATTCCGCATTGACGACAGAGATGACATCAGTTTGCATTTTAGTGAAATATGCGCCAGAAAGAAAGTACACTTTTCTAAATTACCAATTTTCCTAAATATGAATATGATGAAGAGGAGATGAAACAAAAAAAACACAATTAAACAAGTTGACACACTTTGTGTGTTCAATGTCAATTTGTATATTTCGAATTTTGAATTTGCAAAATGATTTTGAATTTGTTTCGCCTTTGAACAAACAATTTGTAGTTTGTATTGTACAAGCAATCTTGTTGGTATTGGTGTGTATGATTGGGTGTGTGTGTGTGCGTATGTTTTTATGGCTGATCTTGTGTCACATTTTAATGTGTGAAAGATGAAATGCTTGTGATGGGTTGGCATGCAAAATGAAAAATTACTTTAGATTTTTTTGTTATTCTTTTTCTGGCACAGATTCGTTGATGTGTGGTCCGTCGGTCGCTCGGTCGTTTGAGATTTGAAAAACGCCAAAATATTTTAATATTCAAACATCACCACAAATTGTAAATTGTGTGGGAATCAGCATTCATATTGTGATCAACTGTGGCCTGTTTTCGAGTGTATTCTCATGCATATGCAAAGTATACTTTTAGGCACATTCAGAAAACGTCTTACTAAATGTAGTGCCATGCGATGGCACTACATTCAACGAAAAAAGTGCGTCCAGTTTAAGTTTTAGCCAAAAAAAAAAAATACATAATTTCCATAAGAAGGAGTTATATTTAAAGTGACCTTTTATTCACCGACTTTGATAACTGGTTATAAACTCACAAACTCCACGTTGTCATCATGGGATTGCGTTGGTAGATTGCGTAGAATATTTGTCTGAAATCCTGTAATAATCCCGATTCCGGGGATTATTGGACGAGATTGCCGTGAATTAAATACAACCAAAAAAATGCAACTGTGATTCAGGGTTCTAACCGGGAAGTTGTAGGATTTTTGTATCTTCCTGAAACATTTCTGATCTAGTTGATGTCATTATAATTAAATTGTCCAGGATTTCTTTTTTAAATATAATATATATAAATATAAATATATTTCATTTCCGGGTTTTTATTTACATGTTTTAGTATTGGTAGAAAAACAAACAAAAATTTTAAAATCGTTGTTTCTTTTTGGATTAATATTATTATTAATTATTATAATATTATTATTTTCGGTAAGTTCAGAAAATTGAAAACCCTAACATGGACTGAAGTACAAAGTAATTTGAATGTGCAGGGTACTCCAACAAGAGGTGATATTTTCAATCACCCAGTATTTCGGAAGCTGTCACTTTTGAGGCTTTTATTCGTCGACATTTGACAACTCGAAATTACGCCATTACCACAAATGGAACGATACACGCTTCAACAACGCATTGAAATTATTAAAACTCACTACAAAAACTGGTGAAAATATTGCAGTCACAGTTCGAAAAACTAAAACATACAGAAATTGGTGGAAATTCGAGCTGTTGGGACAAGTTAGTGATGTGAAGAATAAAACCGGTGTACGTCGCTCAAGAACAACTGAGAATATGGCTGATGTAGATATAGGTATTGAAGAAACCCCAGGTTTGTCGGAAAACCCAAGAGTTATTATTGAGAAGCCTCTCCATCCTCAACGTGTGACTGTTCTGTGCGGTTTATGGTCCGGCTGGGTCATTGGACCTTACTTTTTCGAAAATGAGGTTGGATAAACAAGACGGGGTTGAAAAAAAATACTTTTCTTTCGTTTCAAATGAGTGTATCCTCGTTGTATGAGTTAAAAAAAGCAGGAATATTGGACTATAAATAAAAATTCGGCAGAAGTTTACATTTTTCTGAAGGGAGCCGCAATAGGCCTTAACGCCTCTGACTGAACTCTCCGTAAGCGGGCAATCCGTTCAACCTAACCTACCTGAAATAACCAATAGATTACGAGTACAAGTAAACACTAGTGAATCTATGTTATCTACCTAAATTTGCCAGATAGCAAAAGAGAAAACTGGATACCAAATAATCCTGTTGACGAGTACGGAAGCGAAGTTAAATCATCCAACGAGCATAGGTTGACCGCAGGAGTTCCACAAGGCTCTGTCCCCTCTCCCTCTCTATTTCTTATTTTCATTGACGACTTGTTGGGTCAGACTGTGAACCCGATCTACTCCTTTGCGGATGACAGTAACCTATGTCATTCATACTCATTTGATCATCGGCCAGGTCCTCTGGAGGTCGAGGGCAAAAGGCGAACGATGAATGACTCACTTAACCGCGATTTGGCGACGATTTGTGAGTGGGGCCAAATGAATAGAGTAGATTTTAATGCGCAAAGGACCCAGTGCTGTTTGTTGTCACACAAACGTTCACCAGATCCAGCATCGTCGTCAATTTCTATGGGTGGTGTGGATATCGACAAATCAGACACTCTTGATGTTCTGGGCATGAAGATACAGGGTGATGCTCGCTGGGCTAGCCATATATTCGAAGTGTCGAAAGAATGTCGAAGAAATACTTCACTCCATCTGATTTCGTAAAGGTTTACTTCACCTACATCCGGCCTAAAATGGAATATAACTCCCATATATGGGCAGGAACTCCAAAGACATCTTTGCAGATTTTGGACCGTGTACAGAGGAGAGCGGTGGTGATGATTGGAGATAGTAGGATATCCAACTCTATTGTCTCCCTTCAGCATCGTCGGAATGTGGGTTGTATATCGCTGTTCTATAGATATTTTAACGGTATCCGTCGTCTGGTCCCTGAAGTTAGAACATTTAGTCGGAATACACGGCTATCGAGGGCCGTTCACTGTGAAATGGCCGGTTGACCGGACGACGCACTATAGAGAAAATTCGTTCTTTAGCCGAACCGTTCGTATGTGGAATAATCTTCCAGCAAATGTGTTTCCTGCCAGTTGTGACATTCAGAAATTCAAAACAAATGTCAACAAACACTACTCCCTCTTTCCTCCTTCCGATACCCTAATTTCCTTCCGCTAACACAATGCATTGCATTTATAGGGACCATCCCCTGAGTGCTGGCCAACAAAAAAAAAAAAAAGATAGCAAAAGAGAAAACTGGATACCAAATAATCCTGTTGACGAGTACGGAAGCGAAGTTAAAAAATAAATTGTTAATATAAACAGATTTATTAACCATGGATTGCCTTTAGTTTTAGTCAGATTTTAATGATATTGAAGTAACAATATTACTAGTTTGGTGTTTTCTTTACAGTTAAGCAAGCGCTAAGAACTAGCTTGTAACAAAAGCACATCTAATGTATGTGTATGTTTTTGTTCAATCGATTAAAGATGTAAAAATTCCTATAACAAAAGAAAACTTATTCGAAAAAAGTATGTGATGCTGATACAGGTTATGATGTTGCCAGATATCAGACTTTATGAGGTGACGTAGTACGACTGACAATCTCAACCATAATAGCATAGAGAAACGAGAAAGCTAGTTTGCATTAACAATTCACTAATGAAGATTAAAATTTTACCCTGACAGACGACCGTTTATGCATTTATTAAACAGCTGTCAACTATTTGTTGGCATGTACATCGATATAAAATGGATAGAAGGAATAAAGTATCATCCGTGAAAGATCACTATTTATTTGAAAGAAAGTTACAATTACTAAAATAATTAAAATAACACATCTTTTTTCAATTTAATTTCTACACAATAGCAAACAATTTGTCAACAGCTGATTTGACAACAACCGCTGATTGTTAGTACAGCGGTGTATTGTGGTAGATTGTGTTGCCATAATGATATACCTAAATGCATTTCTATGTTGTGAATTTACGTCATCAATAATGCGCTTTAACATGGAATAAGGCACAAGTTAATTTGAATTAAGTCTGCAAATGCAAATAACCAGTTATTGATGCCAAAGTGCTACATTTTCGAAGGGCTTCTAATAATGTAATCTTTATTTTATTGTTTATACAGTTCTTGTTTCTGTTATTCGAGTTCTATTTCTTTGCAAAAATAGAAATGTTCAAAGTAGGATTTAAGAATTTTGTTTGCTGTGATTGTTTTTTTTTAATGCACCGTTAATCAGTAAAGAAAGAACAACATACGTTAATACTTTTACAGAAGCCAAAATTTTTAACACACATAATTTCTTTTCGCTTCTCTGAAAAGTTTACTTTTAGAACTTTTGTGAATCTTTTGTAAAACGGCTGATTTTTTTTTTATATTTATGGATATATTTTTATGTTTGGACCAACATTTCAAATATAGTAACGTATATTGTGATAAATAATAATAATTAAAAAATTAAACAACACCAAAAGTCAGAGGAAAAATTTTGACACACTTTAATTTGGGATCACATGTCTAATTTTTACACAAACTTATGTTATGACAAACTGAACAACCAGTACCTGCTGAAATTTCAAAGTCAGTACGTACATAGAAAAAGGCCCCAACTCGTTGTTTTTAGAAATTCGTTTTTTGAGTTATTCTTGTAGAGTTATTAAAATTTCAAGGAAAATTTAAAAGTTTTAAGCAAAACAAAAGAAACCCCCAACTCATAAACAAACAGAAAAACGCCCTAACTCATACTTTTCATACTTACTAAAAAAATAAAAATGCTTCCTGTTTAATTTTGAAATCAAAACCAGTTCTTTCAAAATATTTGTGTACACATCCAACTTTTGGTTTTATTAGGTTTTTTTTTGTTAAACTGAAAAAGTGTTTTTCATGAGTTAGGACCTATTTATATTAAGGTAACGAAATGTATTGATTTTTCGAAATATTTCTATTATTTTGTGCCGAATTATGTACATACGTCAACATGTCGTCACCGATGTTTTTAACGTTGAGCGGTACAAAATATTAAATGTCACATGTCTTCGCTCCCCCTCAATCAGTACAACATCAAAAATGAACACAGTAAATGGGGAGCAATAATGCGACGGCCGGCATTCATATTCCCACAAATTGAAAATAAACAAGTGATCTCAATCGAGTAGAGAGCTCCATCCACCACAGCACAGTGGTCGGAATTGGCATTAGCATCACACATGTTAATACGAATTTATGAAAACATTAAAAAAACATTTTGAAAACATTTATGTTTTCAATTGAAAGTTCTACCACTGAGGTACAACCTGAAGGGGCTTTTTCTCTAAGAGTTAACTATTCCGAAATCAACATTTCGCACAGAGTAATTTTAAAAGTCTGCCAGCACAGATGTACCACGAATGATTTCAACCGAAATAATTAATAACCCAGCAGCCATCAGCCTGTAATATGCTGTTTCCATTAGCCTGCGTTTGGTTATCGCGTTAACGATTTATCGAAACTGAACGCATGGTGTTTCCATTGTGTTTTGCATCCGCGTTCACATCCAAACAGCTGATTGAATTTATTTTTTTCTTGGCCGCGAAAAGTTTAATATTTTTGTGTAGTTACAAAATAATGGAGTTGGACGATATTCTTTTGCTTACCGCAGTCGAAGCTGAGGATGAAAAGGTGTTGCGCCTAATGGATATGTGCAGAGCAAGCAGCGCTGCATATTTCATGGCTAATGCACGAAGCGTCTGGAGTTTTGTAAGTGAGGAACAATATTCATTGATTTCAAGTAATTGTTTTTAACTTTTATTTAATAGGAACGTTATGGTACCTTTTGGGAGAGAGACGTGCCTCTGAATTCGGACAAGGTGTTTAAAGAAAGCTTCCGTGTAGAGAGGAGCATATTTCAAATGTTGGTACAGCGCCTTCATGCACTGACCAAGGAAGACACTTCGTTTCGGCTCGCTATCCCGCTGGAATGCTGATAAACAGCTGTTTTAGTAGGGATGGGCAATTTGCAGTGTTGCCATTAATAGGTATGGGTGGGTTTCGATTGCAAAAATAGTCGAATTTATAGTAAACGCAACTTATCGAAAGTCGCGTCCAATATGAACGCAACTTTTTCCCATACCTACCTGCCTATGCTTTTTGTATACGCTTTAACGCGCGTTCGTTGATTTTTGGATGTGGATGTGGATGCAAGCGTAGTGGAAACAGGGTATAACACTCTCCAATGTCGACTGGCGAAAGTGAAAAAGAGCGATATCTTCCCACTCTGTGGAGGCAACTCTTTGACAAATGATCTTAAAATGTATTGGGTTGCTTCTTTTTAATACAGGAACACACAAACTATGCGTTCAGTGCAACATGTTGAAAAAATTTAATAAAATAAAACCCTCAACTTCCCGCCCACTGTGCAACAGACGTTGTCATACGCCGTGTCGAAACAATGCTGTTGTTGTTGTTCGCTGGGGCTCTTGTCCATTTTATTTTTAGGTGGCCAATGTTCGAGTGCAATGTCATCAATTAAAGTGAGTCAAGGGGGTTGGGGAGAATGCTTGTTGAATGCCAACAGTTTTTGGTGGGAATTTGGAACAAATGCTAAAGATTGGATCAAAACACAACAATACATAGACACATGTACACACTATATCCTCTTATACGATCCATATCCGCATTCTTTAGACGATTTCAAAAGGCATTTGGATACAAAAACAACAAAGCGAAAAGCTCTAATGGAAAAACTCAATACAAACGACTACAGCGAGTATTTGGCCCCAGGAAGGAAACAACCCAAAGAATGTGTTCTTTCGTATTCGTTTTTGTTAATTTTATTGAATAATTTTTATTTTATTTAAGAAAAAATCCATTCTATAAACTATGTATGTTCGTATGTATTGACTACAAAAGTGTGTGAGCATTTGATGCGTCTTATGCAAAATATATGTTTTTTTTGTTGTTGTTTTGTTTTATATAAAAATCTCTCATTTGGCATTGGACATGGCGTATTCAAGGCAAAAACCTTGGACGATATGAAGCTGCATTTGAGAACTGTCTTTTTTTGTTGTTGTTGTTTTTTTTTTTTTTTTTTGTGGTTGGTCGGTCGGTTTGACTTGTCGGTGTAATCGAAAGTGGTGGTGGCGACGATGAATTGTGGCGGGAAGTGGTGGCATTTAGCGTATCGAATTCTGTCTCAAGTGCTTGGCTGGCGCACGGAGCGCAGGCAGACAGGCAGGATGGGACGGACTGGGTGGCGATATTTACGTGCATTTGCTACTGGGGGATTTCTATAGAGAATTTCATGAAAGTGTCTATAAAAAAATAAAAAAAATGAAGAAAAAAAACAATAAAAATTAATAAAATATCAAAGATTGGTCGAAAAATAGAATACACAAATGAACAAAGAAATGAACGAGCCAACACGAACGAAACTCAACGAAACTTGGACGCACGAACAGGAACGGGCACACCACACAGTTGTTGCGAAAAGTACTTGCATTGGTCGTTGTCGCTGTTAGAACAGGGGATAGAAATTGGCATCCTTCAGTATGTCAAATGTATCAACTGGAGTGGTCACCGGTGTCGTTGGACTGGTTGAGCTTGCGGAGGTGGGCCCTTGAGTTCGATTCGAACTGCCATTCGATTCGGACTCTTCCGAACCGGGTGTGACACAGACACTGGCCTGAGGGCTGAGCGATGACAACATGTTGGCCGTCGCTGAATCGGGTGTTATGACTGCCGAGGCGGTCATGTCATACGGCAGCACCTCCTCGGGCTCGGCACTGTGTAGCATATCTTCCTTGGGACTTTCAGTGACATCGGCCATGGTCTCCTTGACCTTCTTGCGTTTCTTGATTTTCTTCGGCCTCACTGTTTCCGCCTTGACATCCGTGTACTCTTCCATTATGTCGGCAATTGGTTCGGCGTATCCAACGCTGCTTCGTGGGGAGTATAGACCGAAGGTGTCATCATTTGTCAGACTGGACCGGGAACTGCGCCTCGAGCGGGACTTTCGTTTCGGTGAATCGGTATCCATTTGAATGCTGCTGCTGCGGCGACTGTACGCCGGAGGCACATACTCATCGGCGTCGTTATCATCGTCCCGACTGACGGCCTCTACACTGCCTTTGGAACCCTTTCGTGTTTTCTTTTTGGTTTTCTTTTTCTTCGGTTTCTCCACCTTCTCTTCGACGACCTCTGGTGACATGTGCACCTCATTGGTTTCGTGCGATTCATAATAGACGGGTACATCGTCGTCTGCTTCAAGCTTCTTTTCGGGGCTTTGGCTGAAGAGGGTTATACTCTCACCGCCCAAACTGAATTTACGTATGTCCAAGGAGTCGGCCGTCGACTCATTGTCTCCGTCCAGATCCCAAGCGACTTCATCGTCATTCAGACTCTTTTCGATATTTGTCAGACGTAACTTGGTCTCGTTGGCATCGTCATCGGACAATTTGAAGTTTTTACGCCAATTGTATTCTCGCTTGGGCTTGTAGTTCAAATCTACCTCAATGTCAGTGGTCATGGTCGAGGTTTGTAATACCGGATTGTAGCCGTAGCGGGAGCGCAGCCGTGTCGATTGGCGTGCTGAGACTGTCGCATCGCCCAAATAACGCATTTCGGTGTCCTTACGCTCGCTTTCGATGAAACTGGTGCTGAATTCAACATTTTTCGGTTTCTTATGGGTCCTTGACCACAGCGCGTACTGTTCGTCCATGTCCTTGCTGGAGTTTTCGATAAAACTGTTGGTCATTTCGTTGAGAATGCTGTCGAACTCCCTTAGGATGCCCGACTGTTTCCGGTTCTTTATGGCATCGTCGTAGATTTGGTCGATGGCGAAAGAGTAAGAGTCGTAGGGAGAGCTGCTGGCACCGCCCACAGCACCTTCGGGGTCATCTAACTGAGCTACCACTTCGTTATCTGTGGAAAATATCCGATCGACGCCGACAACCTCGGCCCAATCACTGGCATCCCGTCCAGCATAATGATCCATTTCACGTTCAGCTTCCTCGCATTCCGATTGTTCGTGATGAGATTCCTCAGCCGGACCGCGCTCATTAAAGTCCGATATATCCTCATCAATTTCGTCTTCAACATCGATGACGGTACGACGGTCATCTTCGCTGCCATTGGAATCTTCATCGTCTTCGTATTCCTCTGGATTGGCTTCATCAACATCAGCATCCTCATTGTCAATGTCAACGTCGCTCATTGTGGCGCCGGGGGATGTTTCCCTAGATTGCATTGATTCCTCATCCCTTTCCGAATCAGCATTCCAAACGACTTCCTCAACATGTGTGTCTGGAGATGCTCGCTCTGTTTCGTCATCATCCTTTGAGGAGATTTCCTCAACATGTACACTGGTAGATGTTTCCTCATCCTCTACAAAATTCGTATCAGTACCGTCTTGACCACACACACCTACAGATTCCTGCGACGCTTTACTGCCCTTTAGTAGGAAATCATCTATGTCCTGACTGTAAAAATCTTCTCTGGTCCATGTTCTGGATCCGCTACGTGTTCTCACCTCTACCTGTTGTATGAAAATGTAATCATCATTGGGATACTCCTCCAATGGCGACTCTTGAGCCAATGAAAAACGTCGGAAGTGGTGATATTCTTCAGGTTCCATGTCGGAGTCCTCAAAGTTGTTATCTTGCAACTGAATTAGAATTTCCGGTTTTTGGATTAAAGCAGAATCCGATGCTCGCCGGTCGTTATCCAAGAAGTTGGGATTTAAATGACGTGAAAAATCCTGGAAATTCATGGAAGTATTTGATATTTCTTCTAAAACGTTATCCTGAAACTCACGCTTAGCCACTTCCGTTTCAATACCAGCTAATTCCGCCAATTCTATTTCTCCCAATGGGGAGCGGCTTTTGCTGGCCGATCTTTGGAAATCGGCATTTCTTCGTCTCATTTCTTCAAAGTCCAGCGATGCATCAACCGATTGGCCGACATATGTTGAACGCTGGAAGCCACTGGTTAGCATTTCGTCTTTGATTCGCAATGTATCCTGAACTTCTCTGGACAGCGAAGATTCGCTACCCGTTGAGGACATTCCGGATACTTTCGGTATGGCTCCGGTATTTTTCATCTCATTCGACCCTGTCAGTTCTGCCAGGACCAAATCTTGTATATGACGTTTTTCTGCAGCGGTTTTCTGTCCGGCATCAGTAACGGTTTCTGAGAATGAAGGCGTAGGACTTCTGGAACGTTGAAATCGGGCGGCTTCCCGTCTAAGCGGTTCATATTCACTGCCCACGAAATCCATTGACTCACCCACATAGGTGGAGCGTTTGAAACCTCTGTCCAACATTTCTTGTTTGATACGATCTACATCTTGCATTTCCTGCGATATTGTGCGATCGTAGTCGGGGGTGGTGGGAGAGCAACGCAACATTTTGCGGTATTCAGTGACGGGTAAGCCCGTCAGACGGTCACTGTCTTCATGTTCTGTGGCTTCGGCATGATGTGAGCTCAGCGGTGATAATGTTCTCAGCTCAATTTCTTCAGAAGCGTTCTTTAACTTTTCCAAAGCTTCTTCGTCCAGTCGTTTCAGACGGTCGGCCAGAGTCGATTCATATTCCTCCGAATTCTTGGACAATGTCCTATTTTGAGATCCCTCCAAATTGAGCATGACATGAAAATTGGGATCATCGTCCTTGACGGGAGATAACGACCGGGAAGGTGTGCGAGATCTACAGGGAGACCCATGCGATTCTGTTCGCGGCTGCGATGGTGAGCGGGAGGGTGTTCGGGATCTGGATTGCCTGGATCGTGTAGTGTTCTCGGTGGCATCATCAGCTGTTTCTACAAATTCGTAAACATATTCTACCGTCAGCTGGGGAGGCTCTGGAGTTCGAGCTCTTTCCTCCAATTGTTGCATAATCTCATCGTTGCGCTCAATCAGTCTACTGCGCCTGGACTGTAAACTCTTCCCAAGATTCTCCGATGTGGGCAGACGCATGGGACTTTTTGATCGTGATCGCGACCTGGCCACGCGTAGCGATTGCACCAGAGAATCCATGTTTTCACGTGAACATTCATCTTCTTCCGGTAATTGTGGGTCAGATATGGAATCCGGCTCGGTCACCTGTATTGATACTAAGGGTGCAGTGAACATGGTCGGGCTTATGGGTTTATTTGCTGGTTCAGGGTATTTCCCAAAGCGTTCATTCTGATTTTCGCTCTCTCGTGGAGATTCCGAGGTATATGGTTCGGTGATTTCTATGGATACCAATGGAGCAGTGAAGATTACCGGTACATTTTGTGTGTACTGTTGCTCCGAAAACTTGTCAAAGAGTTCCTCTTTGTCGTGCATGTGCTTGTTGCGGCTGTGTTCTAGACTTCGTTCGATATTGTCTGCAGTGGGAAGAGGGGAACGACAGCGTGATCGAGAACGCGATCTGCTCCTATGTCCGCGCAAGGATTCCACCAGCAAACTCATGTTCTCTTTGGAGCATTCGTCATCCTCAGCCAGGGTTTCTGTATGCTCAGGGGTCTCGGGCAACAGATTCGTTTCAATAAGTTTCTCCAAAATGTCCTCGTTGTGCTTGATCATCTTATTGCGACGAGTTTCCAAACTACTCTGAACATTTGCGGCCGTTGGAAGGGGCGATTTTGAACGCGATCGGCTACGCTGAGATCGCTGTCTGGCCATCAAAGTACTCATTTCATCATCGTTATCGTTCTCAGTCGGATTCGGTAACGTAACCATGGACTCATCCATAACATTTACCAGAGGAAGTGGAGAGTATTGACCTTTGTCTTTCGGCTGATCATCAATGACATATTGCAAATGGTTTCGAATGGGATTTTCGGGTATTTCCATTGCAGGATCTGTAGTTTGTTGCTCATTTATGGCCGGCGATTCCGAATCTTGTAGAGAGTCCAAGAATTTGGCTATGTTCTCTTTACTGAATTCATTATTCTCCAACTGATCGGTATCATCATATATTTCGACGTGTGATTCCGGATGTCGACTAGTGTGCAAATTATTCGCTTCAAAAGAAACATTTTTAGGCTGCGGTGTACTGGGTGCCGTATTGCTGGGCGAAGGATTTCGCGAAGTCGACCGAGAACGCGATGGATTCACCGATGCTGTGAAGTCGTAGAAGTCACTTAGCCCCTCCTTAATGAGGCCATGTTCATCGCGCCATGTATCGATATCCAATGGCTGGTCTGCGGTTGTTGGAGGCGTGTTCACCGCCGAGTCCTGTGCGGCACCGGATGATGCTGGATGTCCACTGCTGCGAAGTTTATTCGCTTCAAAAGAAACATTTTTGGGCTGTGGTGTACTGGGTGCCGTATTGCTGGGCGAAGGATTTCGCGAAGTCGACCGAGAACGCGATGGATTTACCGATGCTGTGAAGTCGTAGAAGTCACTTAGCCCCTCCATAATGAGACCATGCTCGTCGCGCCATGTTCCAAAATCCAATGGCTTATCTATGGTTATAGAAGGCGTATTCACTGTTGAACCTTGTGCGGTACCTGGTGATTCATTCGATTCCTTCCATCGTTCTTCGTACTGAGCCATTTCTTCAATGCGTGGACTGCGACGTAAGCGTGGCGAAGCGGAGGATCGGGCAGGTGAAGCTTCTCTCTCCGTTGTGGGGGAGGTTCGAAGCTAAGCATTCATCGCAAAGCGAAAGCATAAATATGAAAAGCATAAAAGCAAAGGCAAAAACATATGAAGCTAGGTAAAAAATTTAACTTTTTTATGGTAGCGATGCTCTGATGGCTAAACCTTGGAGTGTTGGTGTCATAGGTTAGAGAATCAGCGGGAGTATTGACCTGAATCTCGACAAACTTGTACACTGACTGTGTAACGTTAGTCAGAGTCTAATTCGGCTGATTCAGACTATTCCCCGATCCTTTGCTTAGCTTCTAAAATGTAGTAATTAAAATGTTCACACTTACATTTGTATTAGTATCACTTCGGGCAGCTTCATCTTTGGTAGGCTTGGGTGCAGATACCTCCTCCTGCCGAATACAAACGATTAGCATCGGAATCACCGGATACGATATTAAGACGAACTTACCTTGGCGTCTTTGGTTTCTTGTTTCCTGAGATTGCTTAAAGCTTCTTCATTCTGAATTTGAGAGGCTTCCTCAAACGATGAAGCACTTGGCAGATTGGTGGCTGTGTCATAGTTGATCTCTTCGCTGGATGTGGGCTTTTCGAATTCGAGTTCCTCGTCTATCGATAATGCCTTTTCTCTTTTCCAGAATTCGGTATCTTTGTAGTGTTCCGGCACGACATCGCCCCACGGATTGATGGTCTCTTCGCCCAGACGTTCCAAGGAACTGCGCTGACTGTCGTCGCCCGATTTCATGTCTTTGGCCGGGCTGCGTTTGTGGCGCCTATGATGACCTTTGACCTTCAGCGTGGGTTCACTACTATAACGTATGGGTGTAAACTCCGAGTCACCAGTGGTTAGCATTTCCTCCTCTTCCAAAGAGGTAAACATTTTCAACTCTTCATCACGCGAAGTACGAGAGTCGCGGGAAGAATTCGAACTGCCACTGGAACGACGCTTCTTAAAGGCTATTCGGCGTCCCGAACGATCTTCACGGGAGAGTGGACGCGACTTAATGCCATCGAGCGATCGCAAATAATCATCTGAGTATTGTTGGGAGGGTGCCGTGTCCTCACCTTCGGGTTCTTGTCGCTCTTGTGGCGGATACTGCGATTCGTTGCCTGTCGTAACCTCCTCCGAGGGCTGAGTGCTGAAGGAGGACTGCTGGCTGGAAATGGGTTCGTTCGAGGAGGCGTCATCGGACACGCCGGGGAACAGCAACGACTTGGTGGATACCGAATACGAATCGTCACTATTCTGGGCCAGTTGCGTCTTGACTCTGTGGGCGACGGGAGGTGCAGGACTATCCTCCACAAGCGGATAGAAATTCTTTTTAATGCAAGGCTCTTCGACCACCGGTGTTTGGGGAGCACTTTCAAGATTTGCGGCGAACTGACGCTTTTCCACAGCTTCCAGCATGTGTTCCTGCAGGTCGGCCATTTCTTTTTCGGCTTCCAGAAACAAGCGGGCATTTTCATCGATACGCTTTTGCTTCAACTCGTGATCTTGCTCCAGGCCGAAAAGTCGCTGACTTTGTTCCTCTTCGGATTCTTCGCCCAGTTGATCGCGCGCCTCCAGGATGCGTTTAAGGAGTGCGGCTTCCTTTGCAGCCGTGGCCTCATCATGCTGCTCGGCAATGTCACGCTGCTTGATGGAGGCGATCAGTTGACGTTCGTTGTCCGTCAGTTCTTCGTCCAAATCAGAGTCGCGCATTGTTTCCTCGAGATTTCGTTCCATATCGAGGATATTCCGTTCATTTTCTTCCATGTCCTCGGCATTCCTCTGGGCTTCTTCCATTTCGCGTTCGGCCTCCAAGATGCGCCGTTCATTTTCCGCCCTTTCGGCATCATCTTCAGCCTGCCGCTGCTGTTGCTCTTTGAGGCGTTCCGCTTCTAAGAGTATGCGAGCATTTTCCTCTTCTTCCTCCCGGCAACGCTGTTCCCTCTCGCGTTCCTGTTCGGCTTCAACAAGTTTGCGGGCACTCTCTTCCGCCTCTCTGAGTTTATGTTGCTCTTGCTCGTGGCGTCTTTTTTCCTCTTCCTCTTCCTGTTTGCGTTTTTCTTCTAGCATCAATTTGTGTTGCTCTTCTTCGTGTCGTTTGCGCTGTGCTTCGGCCTCTTCGGCTTTGCGTTTCTCTTCCTCTTCGCGTTGCTTTTGTGCCCGTTCTCTTTGCTGTTCTGCCTCGATTATTTTCCGTTCCTCCTCTTCGGCCTGTCGCTGCTGCCGGGCATATGCGGCTTCCGCTTCTTCCAGTTCTTTGCGGGTTTTTTCTTCAATTTGCTTCTGTTTGTCCAATTCCTGCGCCAGCTCCTGCCGTTTCAGGTCCTTGGCACTTTTATTTTTGAGTTGCTCTTTCAGGCTATCAATGTCGGCCTGATTGGGATCGATGCGAAAGCCGTCCTCGTACAGGACACCATCTTGCATGGCATTCTTTCCAGCATTGTCTTCGGTGGCCCTGGCATTCGCCAGCTGCTGGCGCATATTTTCTTGCAAGCGTGCCAAACTTTCGGCGTCAAGCTCGTTGTCGGGGCCGTCATGGTTAAATGACCAGTGATAGAGATGACGTACGACGTACAGAAATTCAATGGCGCCTATGTAGCCAATGACCAATGTAAACACCAAATCGCCGAATTCCGAGAGTAGATCACCCATCTTGCTGGGTATGCACTCGGACAGAATTCACCAAAAAAGTGCTGATTGAATTGTCGGTCGGTCGGTGGGACGGTCGGTCGTTTGGTCGTTCGCTGTCACCTGCGGTGGTGTGAATTGTTTTCTCTCCGATGTATTTTCGTGTTTCCGTTGTGTGTGCAGGTATTTTTAACGCGTATCTAACAAAACAATTCGAATCAGATCCCACTTGCGTAATCGGCTTCACACAAAATCACAATAAATAGAACGAATTTCGTAATGCCGATAATTATTTTTTTTTTTGCATGGGAATACGCGTGAACAGTTTTCTTTTCTTTTCGTTTTTTTTTGCTATTTTTTCTTGGCGCGTATGTGCGTGCGTTTCTCTGCAATGCTGCAATCACTCAAATAGCCAGCAATGCAATAATCCAAATTCACATATTAAAATCAAATTTTCACTATCAAATCACTTTCAATTAGAAACAGACGAACGGCACGAACTTATATAAAATTCACCACACGAACGACGGTTGTGTAATTCACCAAACAGTCATATTTTGAATAATTTATGATCACTTTATGGGCCATTCATTGGCAGCCTCTACATGTATCTTTTTTTTTTTTCTTCTTTCTGTACTCCGATGGATGTCAGTGGAGGGATGTATGGATCGTTTGAGATGGTGGGTGGCCCGTGTATACCGTGTGAATATATACGTGCAATAGTCAACCGACAACTGACAGTATTATTTATTGTTGGCGATTTTCAGTATTGGTGACTGACCACTTTGCGTGCTTGTGCTTGATGAGATTCGCAGATGTGTGTCTGTCGTGTTAATCGATCGATGTGCAACTAATCAATCTATTGATTGTTCGTTAATTCTAAAAGGGACGTCTTCTGCTCTCCGTCGTGCTCTCTGGTATTCGGTGTGTCGTATTGGTTAATTAGAAATTTAGAACACGATGAAATCGAAAAGGAACGAACAATGAAACAAAAAAAGAAACGTAAGTGCCGAAACTAGGCAATTATTTGCGTGTCGTTTTGTGTTGCAAAATGAATCACGTTGTGGCTCGGTGAAACCGGTCGATCGATCGTTTGATTAAATGCAAATCAAAGAGCGGTAATCGTAATTAATTGATGTGGGTCGAGGGCGGGGGGGATAAGGTGATTGCTTTCGTTTTTAGGCTGGCTGCTTTTCCTTTATATTCGTTTTCTAATACTTTCGAAACAAATGGGAAAATATTCTAAAGACGCGCACCGCTTTTTTTTTCAAGGTATCAACAACACGCGGCGTTTTCTCGTTGGCAAATGCCAAATATTTTCGCTGCACCTTTTCTGGCTGCTCGCGTCAAGAGTTTGTTAATGATTGTTTTGGTTTTTCAGCTTATACTCAAAATATACTACAAACATTTGACTGTTTTTTTTGTTTTTGTTTTGCGAAAACAAAACGTATGTCTGTCGCACCGTCTCATATTGAAAGATACATACATATGTATGTGGGTAAGCACAGTGGTTTGAGGGACTTTTAATGGGGATGCACGTCTAAATAGTACAATGACGACATTTAAGAAGCGTGTCCAGTTGAACTATTGCTCACGGACACGAAGAACGCACACAACGAGAGATCTAGCGGTAATAGTATGAAGTGTTTATATACACTAGCGGTCAAAAGATTTATGTTTTTGTAATATAACGACAATATAACGACAAGCAACTGTGAATCGGGAGTTTCGTCCTTGTGAAAATTTATCGATCAGTTTAGATTAACCCTCTAAACGGCGAAACAAAAATCCTGGAGAATCCCTGCAATCTGTTTTTTTAACATGAAATTATGAAATTAAACAGAATTAATGATGGGCGCCTCAGGGTGGTCCCAGCGGTTAGAGGGTTAGTTTTGTCAACAACTTGATGCTTTCCAAGTACGGAAATTTGTGAGCCACTGGGCATGAATTAGCTTGAACTACAATAAATCAAATACTGATCATTCCAAATAGGAATGATACATTTTCAATAAAAATTTTAAACGTAACATCATGTAAATTCTTTGCTAATGGCAGATGTAAAGATTAAACATTTACAGATTTTTGAAAAAAAAAATGGTTGATGCAACTTTTTTAACCGCACAAAACGTTGTTTTGTTTTTGATAAGATGGAAAAAAATTTTATCGCTAACAATGTTAGAAAAATGTTGACTTTTGAAATCATCATTTTAGAAGCACAACGCAATTTTGAATCTTCGAATCCGTTTTGAAAGATCAGGACGAAATAAGGAGTTAAGGTCTTTTGAAGTTTCTCTATGGCTGATTTCTATTGGCCGATTGCAAACCAAAAATAACACAGAAATCGACAAGAGAGAAACTACACACGGATGTAACCAATAAACTGTCTTTCCAAAAAAAAACCAAGGAAAACATACCTTCAAAAGTAAATGTAAATGCAACTTTTTTGAACCCAGATTTGTTTTGATTTTGATAAGTACACAGAACCAAATTTAATTTTAGGTTCAATCCGTTTTGAAACATCATCGCAAAATAAGGAGATAGGGCGTTTTGAAGTTTCTTTCTTGGTGATTTCTATAGCGTAGATTGCATGAAAAGCTCACTAATCCAAAATAAAATGTTAACCCCGACAGACGACAGTTTCTGCATTTAGCCAACAGCTGTTTATTGACAACAACTGTTTGTCAATTAATTTCTTTGGCATTTACATCGAAATAAAATGGATAAAAAGAAGAAATTACGATTATCAGCCATGCTGTGGGTTAAAAATCACTATTTTTTTTTGAGAGGAAGCTGAAATTACTAAAACAATTAAAATAACCCATCTTTGCTAACTTTAAATCCATTTTGTGTCCAAACAATAACAAACAATTTGACAACAGCTGATTGGACAACAGCCGTTGTTTGTGAGTACAGCGGTTGATTGTGCTAGATTGTGACTGTGTTGAAATAACTAAATGTAGTTCGATTTTATGCATTTACGTCAATGTTAGTGCACATAAACATGGGATGATGCACAATTTAATTTGAATTATGTCTGCTAATGCACAACTTAATTCATTTGCATTTTGTCATTACTGAAATGAACTCAGCTTTGTAGCGAAGTTTTGATACAAAAAAAAATGAAAGAATTACAAAATTATTAACTTTTTTGAGGGAAATAAAAGTGCGCCCCACTGTAAGTAAATAAATAAATTATGGATCGTCGAATCAGTTTTGAAAGATCATCGCAAAATAAGGAGATAAGGTTGTTTTGAAGTGCCATTCTTGCTCTCGTCCGTCTGCGCTCTAAGATCTACTAAAATCCCCGAAGTGAAGCGCAAACTCTTACGATTGTAATCCGCTTGCACAAAAATTTCCTAAATACCGAAGACATTATTGCTTTCGAATTGTAACCTCAAGTGTCCCTGTATGAAGACTGGGGGCAAGTGTCTGTAAGTTAACACTTTCATTGACTACTTGTCAACGTATTTAGTTGCAGCGCGGCCGGCTGTCAGTCAGTTTCAAATAGTAAAACTGATTTTGAAGGAAGAATATTTATTCGACTTCTCCAATACTGTGCGTAGAATTGTTCAGAAGTATTGAAATTTATGTTTTTAAGATTTTCTGGCGTACAATTTCTAAATTATGACCCTAACAGAAAACATTGTAAATAAATAAAACTGATATTTACATAGCATTTTATTTATATCCTTGTTTAGAAGTGTCACCAATTTACCAAACATAAAATAAATATCAAACTATTATGTTGGTCCTTTTCCTTACACTCTACAATTTTATAACCACTTCCTTATCCAATCTCATTTGAAAATATTTTTTGTAGCGTTCACATGAACGCATATGTTATTGCCTTAATTCTAGAGAAGGGGTTAGTGGAGGTGGACGAGGAAAGAACACAATAAAGTCAATAATTTTGTACAGGAATGGTTTTATATCAATCAATCAAGCCTTGCGGAAGCCATGGTGTGCTAGGTAGTGTGTGCGACTATCAAACAGAAGAACCCGAGTTCGAAACCGGGTAAGACCATCAACGATTTTGTAAGCGGCTATTTCCACCTCATACATGTTGGCGACTTTACGAGTAAGAGAGCCATATTTAAGCCATGTAAACATCTCTAGAAAAACTTAAGACGCTTGGATCCGGCTTTAAACAGTAGGTCCCGGTCAGTGAATATAAAAATTGTGTTCATTTCCTCAATGAAAAAAATAAGAATGAAGTTAAGCATTTGAATGAAAAGCCCTCACACGTACCAACCGAGTTGGCCAACTTGAGCTAAAATCAAAATATTTTAATTTTCATCCAACCGGCGACCAACATGAGGTTGGACAACTTGAGGCCCTCTTAACGCTTTCCGTGGATTTGTCAAATATATTCAACACTTCATATGATTTTTAGCTCGCCAAAAAAATATATTTGTCACGGAAAGGGTTAAGAAATTAAGTCACAGGCACCCTTCGAATAGCTGCAAAGTCTATCAGGCATATAAACAAATTAAAAAGAAACATGTTATACTAGCTGACCCGGCAAACGTTGTTTTGCCTTCAAATTTTATTTATGTAGCTAGCGGACCCCGGCGTGCTTCGCTACGCATGAATATTAACTTTGAATCAAATTCGTTGGGGGTTTTTTATATATTTTTTATTTGGAAGTAATGAAAAAAACTAAATCAATTTAATACAATAGTGTATACAATATTTTTTGTTTGATTGTGTGGTGCATGAATAAATAAATTAGTTGGTGCTCCCACTCTGGAACATGCGACGTATAATTGTCCGAGAGAAAAGCACGGTTCCTCCAAATTCACACCACACACTTGAAGCGTTTGTCCTTGAGCTTTATTTATGATTATAGCAAATGATAAACGCACGGGAAATTGAAGACGTCTGAATTGAAATGGGATGTCGTTTGGTAATAATGGTATCCGTGGTATTAGTACAACTTCTCCTTTTGCTTTGCCAGTGAGAATTGTTGCTTCAATCAAATTGGGCATTAATTTCTTCACGGAAAGTCTCGTTCCATTGCAGAGTTTTGGTGTATTGAGATTTCGAAGAAGTATGATCGATGAACCTATTTTCAAATTCAAAAGATGCGGTGCCATACCGGGTGGTTCCAAAGAATTCAAAAATTCAACCGGATAATTTACTGCGTCCTCTTCATTCGTAGCAGTATCAATAGATTTGTATGATACCAAGTCACCTGGCAATTTTTGTTGAATTTGAAAATTTATTTCATTAACATTGGAATTTGTTGGTGCTAAAATTGCACGTTCTCTTAACCAATCATGAGTTTTATAGTTTTGAACAGTGTTTGGAAAAACGCGATCAATTAGTTCTTCTTTTGATGACATAATTGTGCAAAAGTTGTTTGGTAACGTGATAAAGCCATTTAAATCACTTGCAATTTTGCCAATGGATTATTTTGAAGATGCACACGCATATTTATGTTAAGCGATAACTTCTGTACATTTCCCCAAAGAAACGAACTTTTCAAACATGCATTAATTTCATCAGCTGGAGTCGATCTGGGAATGACGGGCAACGTTTGTCGAAAATCACCAGATAGCAATATTAATGCACCTCCGAACAACTGTTGATTTCCACGTAGATCCTGTAATGTTCGATTCAATGCTTCCAAAGATTTTTTATGGGCCATCCTCAATGTGGATACGTGTATGCACTGTATTTACCTTGTATATATATGGTCAAAATCACATGTTGACATGAAAAGTCATAACTCGCGAACGCGTTGACCGATTTCGTGCAAACTTACATATAAACCATCTGCACGACCATACGAACAAACACTTAAAATTTAAGCGAATTCGGTTCGACCGTTCTTGAGTTATAAAGTCACAACGCACTTGCAACAATTTTTTATATATATAGATGTATTTTATCATTTAAATATTTTCTGTAAACATTTGCAGTGTCTCATAGCGAAACAATTTCATTTATCTGCATATCAACAAAATCTGGTCAATGTTTATTTTAAACGCATGAGTTTCTCTTTACCCATTTATTGAATTTATCGAATCAAATGTTCTCTAGAAAAATCCGAAAATCATCTCAATCAGTGTCATGACATCATTGCTCACTAATGACAGACACAATCCAATCATGTTCGGCACTTAACCGGTGATTCTGAATCACCACCTTGCAAAATTCTTCACAGAATTCCCGTAATGGCCCCAAAATAGATTGAGTTGCTCACCAGCGCAGGAGACCACTGTGCTGGCAACGTCATCACTGTTTGGCGACGATTAATACGTGCCAATGTGTTTATATTTCTGGTGCGATAACATTTTGTTGTGGGCCATTTTCGCTAGTTTTCCTCTGGCTTTTGGGCTAATTTAACAAATTGATTTTGCAAACAAATCTGCACAACAACAACGGCAACAGCAACAGAGATAGAATCGTAAGGGACACAAGCACTGAAGCAGGGAAAACAAAAGTGACCTTAGACACGCGTAACGCTACGAATGTGCGATTTTCATTGGATGGGATGGATGGACGGACGTACACTCGCGTAGCGTTTTGTTTTGTTTCGTTTCGTTTGATTTGATTTGTAAATATTTATGAAAATTCTTAACTCATTTAGGTGTGGTGAATTTCGGCCATAATGGACGGATAATGTGGCTCGCCGCTCTCGCGCAGAGATGTTGCGAATAAAACAAATGTGTTTTTGTTAATACATTCAAGCGCAAATATACAAATATACGTACATATTTATGTATATATTCGCATGAATGTACATGCTCTTATTTATAAATCGTTTGCAAAAATTTTTGCATTGTCTTGACATTCCCATTTAACAAGCGAACATTTTTGTAGATTTTTTTTTTTTATATTTTTTTTTTAGCCATTTTGACATCATCATTTATTTCGTTGGAATTGTATGTGAGTATCTGTGTATTTCAAACCAGAAGTATCTGATCGTTACTAAAATGTAAACACAAATGAAAACACACATTATTTTACCAAAAGCGTGCAAGTGTGAAATTGAATGATTTGTCAAATACCTGTCAAATCATTAAATTTCACAGCAGTGACGTGAGAATTCTATTCGATTTTCAAATTCTGTTATTCTCAATCCAGATACAGTCGCACCCAATTAATGTCTGACATCAGCCAGGTGTTTTTCAATTGTTCAATTAGTCAGAGATGTAAAATGTTGTGCAGGCCATACGAAATTGCACAGACATAAACGTGTGCGGTCCACGCCCCCTTTTCAAAGAAAGGGCCACAATAATAGTGAGATCGTCTTTGGTGAATATTTCCAAGAGACGGTGTATTTCTACGAAACAACCAGTCTTTTCTACAAAATCACCAGTGTTTTCTAAGAAATAAACAGTATTTTTACGAAATAACCAGTATTTTCTACAAAATATCCAGAAATACCATGTATTTTCTTTGGAACCCTTTTAAATGGTCCCATGCTAAATATTGACATCCAAAGTTTGCCGCCAAACAAATGCGTCGGTCCTCTTTGCCACAGCATATATTTCAACAAATAATTATGTTCTCAAACTAAACTTACAAAAAATGCTGAAGTTGTTCTATCTGTTCCTTCGACAGCACGTTCTTCATTCTAGTTATTTAAGTGTCACTTTCACAATTACCCTGAGCTTTCTGTTAAGAGTAACAAAAATTCAAAGATCGTCCAAAAATGTGCACCAACACAAGTGGAGAAAGTGCATATTCGGCTTTCAGAAACAATGATCCAAAAGAATGAAATTTGAAGTGAAAAAGCCGAAAAAAATGGAAAATTTTTTACACAAAGGACCAAAACTGTAGAATTTACAATTTCGGTACTACATGGTACATGGGCTTACAATCGCATCTACACAAAATAGGAGTAGCAGACCACAGCGTCTGTAGGGCATGCGGAGATGATGACGATACATTGGAGCATTTTTGCTCTGACATTGCCAAGCGTTCGCAAATACTAGATACCGTTTTTTTGGGAAATGACTCTTTAACAGACTTGACCCAACACAGGGGGGCGCAGACTGGAAAACAATTTAGAATTATGTCAACAGTACAGAGTGTCCAAAAAAAAACTTCTCGGAACGAATCCATGGAACAGTTAGAGCGCACAACAGGCCGCATACTGGCTGATGTGTATGTCCAAGGACATGAGGCGGAGTAAATTTGCTTTCTCAATAGGATTAAGCAGCTAACCAAGAACACCCGTCTTATTTCTCTGCCAACAGACCCTACACCGAGTAATTTTGAATTACTACGTAAAATCTCCCTGAAATCAAAATTTCTTACTAACACTCTTGAGATCCATTTGCACAACTAGGAATTCGAGGAAGAAATTATTGAGAATTATACAAAAACTATACCTCAGTGATGGAATTCAAAATAAAAAATCAATACTTATTTTAAAAGTACAAATAATAAAATTAAATAAGGGGGAAAAAAAAGATTAAAAAAAATTAGTTATCAAACAGTTTTTGGTCCACTTTTCTCTTACTATTTCTGTTTTTCTTTATCTTTCACCTCCGCTAACACTTTGTCTAGAATGAAAGCTAACGTCTGTGTGCATGTTGTTGCTACAAACAAATTTTTTGCAAATGAGATTGAATAAGAAGTTGGTTGCGAAGTTGTAGCGTGTGAGGAGAACGACCAATTTGGTAGTTCAACTCAGTTGCACAACCAGTTGTAACGTGTGAGGGCCGCAGTATG
This sequence comes from Hydrotaea cyrtoneurina, assembly GCA_958296145.1. Classification (NCBI taxonomy): domain Eukaryota; kingdom Metazoa; phylum Arthropoda; class Insecta; order Diptera; family Muscidae; genus Hydrotaea; species Hydrotaea cyrtoneurina. The sequence goes on along the minus strand of OY282515.1, from coordinate 53,798,158 downwards.
AATACAAATTTCTCATTAAGAGTGGAGAATATGAGGAGTTCAGAATATGCATTCTAGCCACCAATGCCGCCGATACCCCCTTGTTGCCCAGAACGTATATGAGAAGTTAAAAGTTGGCTGACATTTTTCTCAACTTTGTGGGCTGAAATAATGCGGTGTTTATATTGACTGCAGTTGGCAATTTCGAATACAGTCCATGATGGAGTACTGAAATGATTACGAACGATGTATGTATTTGTTGTAACATTATCGTTCAGTTTCAGTTTATTAGCTGTCCACAATAAACATAATCATTTCGAAAACAAATACAAAAAGAAACCTAATTTGTTTAAGTAAATCAAGAGTTTAAAGTTTTTTTTTTTTAAAAAGATCATTCAATCTTGCGATACATTCATTTCCATTTTAACAGAACAAAATTAAAGTTTATCCACAGACATGTGTTTTTATTTCACAAAACGACTTTTGTGAATATTCAAAGCATTGATATTCGAAATGTCATTACCATGTTCCACTAGACAATGTTTTAATATCCTTACAAAAGATAACGCTCTTAGGCTAGGGTGAGTTCGATTCCCACCAGAGGTTTTTGTCTGTCGTTACAAAAATCTAGCCAATATGGTCTGTGTCACCCGGTTTACCCTTGGACCCATAATTAGAATATAAATTCACTTTGTATTGTAATAAAATAAAATAAAAAAATAACAACAAAATAAAATGAAAATATTTGCTATTTCAATACTTTTGAAAACTAACATGCACAATACTCGGTTTTTCAAAACTGTCGTTTATCAATTATTAATATTTTATCTTCTGAATAAGAAGCAGCTTCCGAAATCCCCACTAGTTCTAGTACTTACACAGTTGCAATATGAAATGTCGATGCATTCATTGGACACTTCCTATTTGCACATTTATTGTTGAGCGGGACTGAGCTCAGAAATTCACTTGCTATGACTTTACTTAACAATGACTCACATCAAAATGAAGTAAAGTGTCGTCTTTCAAAAAATATTTTCAGTTTTTTTTTTGTTTCAGACTCATTGTTTTACCGTTTGCTTTTGCCGAAAAAGAAAAGAATAATTTGAAAATTTTCCACCTGAACACATTTAATTGTGTTCAATGTAATCAAAGTTCAATGTCAGGAGAGAATAAGGAAAGAACACGGCAAACCCGGGTGGTGACACACGGATTCTATGGCCGTTGGCGGGCACTCCCTAGAAATTCGACACAGCAGAGTCATCGTCTATGTCATGCTAACAAATGGTAAGAGCACCAAGTACACATTGGCTTGGAGGGCTCCACTACGAATGCATTTCTTGTGGTTCTTCTATTCAGTGATGTATGTGTGTGTGTGTGTGGGGGTTGCTGTCATTGCCCTTCCGCTGTCTTGTGGTCTTGTGGCAGGGATGTCGTTGGGCACTCACATAAACGTCATCGATATGACCACCAGAAATCACTTGGTAATCAATTTATATTTTGGTTTGTTTTTATTTTTATTTTTTTTGTCGTGTTTATTGGCCATTTCGGCCATATCCGAATTTCCCAGTTATTGTTTTTCTCAAATGGCCTCTCCCCACTGATATAGAATTTTCAAATCAAAGAATTCCCTCCCAAAAAAAAAAACACAGACTTACCTCATCACAGCCAGCACAACGTGGTTTCAGCAGTTCCGCATAATGACGTTCACAATAGATTTTATCATCGTGCACGCAATATGTCAGATCGACGAGCAGTTCGTTGCATGTGTTGCACGTAAAGCAACGCGGATGCCACATGACATTCTCCACGAATTTCGGGGCGGCCACCACCATCTCGCCAACATTGATTTCACCATCGCAATGGGCACAATGCTCGTCATGGGGCGCATCCTTAATATAACCTGAAAGTGGGCATAGGAAGCAATAAAAAAAGGGGCGCCGCGAAAGACTTTTGCGGTCGACTCACCTATATCTAGTGCAATTTCATTTCGTGCAGTGACAAAATCCTCATAGGATGCTTCGTGCAAGTCCTCCAGGTGCTTGCAGTGCTCCAGCGAGAGATCCTGTTTGGGTAGTTGATATGAGATCTGCTGTTCGCGATAGCGGGCACCCTCGCTACCGATTTTTGGCACTTTCTCCAGTGGCAACTGTTCGAAGTAACGGTTGATGCGCGACGAGACACGGATGCCTGGTGGCACCCAGGTGTAGCCCAAATCTCGGGGCTCCACGCCGGAGTCGGCCGGCGAGACCACCTTAAAGCCCAGACGTTCATGGACCGTGGTCGATTGTTGCTGATATATGGCATGTGCTTCGCGGGGGCATTTGCAGGATTGGCAAGTTTTTCTGAAATAAAGCAAACAGAAAACGAAACAACATTAATTCAGTTCACATTTCAATTAATTCTCGTTCGATTGTCCATTACTCATACGGCCCCTGTTCCATTAACAGATTTCATATAACAGCCGGTGGCTGATAACAGAAAAGCTTATTTCAAAAGGCTGTCTCATGTTAACACTAACATTTATTATGTTCTGTTGTGTGGTAAAGCTTTTTGGAAACTTTCAAAAGTTAAACATATTTAGGCGTTAATTTTGAAAATGTGCGGCAGATTTGTATGTGATTATTTGAATGCGTTAACCCATTAATGTTCATCGAATTTTTTTCTTTGGTTTTCCCTAGCATACAGCTGTCCATTTATCGAACGCCGGATCAATGTGGGTTAACAAAAATAACGGCATCTGTCGGTATTTTCACATTACCAATTGTTGATTAAGAGAATTCTGTTTTGTCTCAATGATGAGAATGTGCATACATACAGAATTGTATTGTATGTATTGTTAATGGGTTATTAATTGGCTTTATATACACACATACATGCAGTACATAAAAAGGAAAATTAACTTATGTACATATGTTGAATTCAATTCCCAGGTCAATATGGCGAAATGTTTTGAAATTAAATTAAGAACTTTTTCTTTTTGTTGGCCGTATGTCGAGCCCTTGTCGTAAGCGTTATATTTTTCGAAACTCGCTTTTTAATGAAATTCGATAGAAAATTGTCCAACGATCCTTATCCCAAAATAGAGTGTGTTTTTTATGAGGTTTTTTTTTAATATGAATCACTCTGTTGTCTGACAGCTGTTTTGACAGTTCAAAGTGACTTTTCTACTCAGTATTGTTTGGCAAATCATCATGAATAGGTTAACTCCAGAACAACGCTTCCAAATCGTGGACATTTATTTTCAAAATCAGTGTTCAATTAAAAATGTTTATACCGCAAAATTCTCTCCAGTGATGAGGCCCATTTTTGGTTGAATGGATATGTCAACAAGCAAAATTGACGTATTTGGAGCAAAGATAATCCACACGCCGTTCAAGAATTACCAATGCATCCCGATAAATGTACCGTTTGGTGCGGTCTATGGGCTGGTGGAATCATCGGTCCTTATTTCGTTAAAAATGAGGAAGGACGACGCGTTACCGTGAATGGAAATCGATACAGAATCATGATTAATGAATTTTTGTTGCCAAACCTTCAAGATATGGATGTAAACGAAATGTGGTTTCAACAGGATGGTGCCACTTGTGATACTGCGGTCGAAACAATGGACTTATTGAAAGAACATTTCAAGACAACATTATTTCGAGAAATGGACCGGTGAATTGGCGTCCGCGTTCGTGTGATTTTTTGTGGGGATACCTGAAGTCATTGGTTTACCAGCAACGATTGACGCTTTGGAAACCAATATTCAACGTGTCATTGCTGAAATACGCCCTCAAATGCTTGAAATGGTGGTCGAAAATTGGACCTCCAGAATGAACTTTGTGCAAAATAGTCGTGGTAGCCATATGCCCGACTTCGTAAGCGTAAATTTTCCATCCGAGTAAAACCCAAAAGAGTTGTTTATTTACAAAAAAAAATGCCTAATATCGACTCCGAACCTTTATCGCACTTTTCAAATTGTTGGCAGTAGATATTATTTTACATTTCTTAATTTTCCCCATTTTGGTTCCCTTTTTCTAATTGTTGCAATTGCTGTTTTCAATCCCGGAACAATTTCCAAACATTTATTTCCTTTCTACTTCTCGCCCTTTATATTTATTTTGAAAGCATTTTCCCACACCCCCTATATTGTACACGTCTTGGACCATTTTTGTAGTCTTTTCAGTATCCTACAACTTTTTGGTCCCCCCAAATAATTTTTTATTTATATATTTTACCAGTTTTAGACCAATTTTTGTTCTCTTTTTTCCATTCATTCCTGTCGATTATTTTTTCTTCACACATTTTTGTTTTTCCGCCTTTGTACCTATTTTATCCCGTTTTGGTACGTGAATGCCCATTTTTCGTCTCTTGTTTCATTCGTTTTTAATTACCCCCCCCCCCCCCCCCTTTTTTCCCATCTTGGACCCTTTTTCGTCCCACCTCTAACTCATTTCCACCTGTTGTAGATTATTTCTCATTTATATTATATCAGTTTTGGACCCTTTTCCATTACATCCAATTTTGGGCCCATTCCTGTCGATTATAATTTTTTTTCACACATTTTTGTTTTTCCACTTTTTGGTATGTTTTGGCCACTTTTTCGGCCCTTCTCTAACTATTGTCCACATGTTTTGCCAAAAATTTGTTTCAATCTTCAAATATTTTTCACCTTTTTTATCCCGTCTTGGACCCTTTTTCGTCCCATCTCTAACTCATTTCCAACTGTCGTGGACCAATTTTCCAACAAAAATCATAATTTTTTTTTTTTTTGTAATTTTTGTTTGTAATTTGAAGCGTTTTGGGGGGCAGATTTTACCCGTTTTCCCCTATTTTTATACCCTTCCAATCCGTTATTAGCGGATGTCTAAACTGCAAGGGCTACATACTTCCCAAATTTCATGATTGTAGCTTCAGCCGTATATTTACAAAGATATAGCAAATTCAATAGTATCGTAAGCGCCACGCGCATTTTTGCTAGACCACAAAAAAACCGTCATCTGGAAAATTTTCTTTTTCGCGTTTAGGGAACGATATGTTTAGGAAGTGCCAGTGTAACAAATACCCCCCATAGCATCTTATGCAGACTGCCCACTTGGAAATTGGAGAAGTATTTTATGGACGGAATTATCGTATTTGGAGGACGGAATTATCGTATTTGCTAGAAAGCATGTTAATCTGGATTATAAATCAGAATTTACAAAAAAAAAAAAACGTTTTTTTCATATCAAGATGAAGATCAAAAATATTTGATAAAAAAAGACTATGGACTTTACTTTGTACGTAAAAAATGGCACCGGTTTGGGTCGACGAGACGGACAACGACTCAAAAGCACACAAACAAACATTTTGTGTAATGGAGTGGCCTACACAGTCGCAAGATGTGAACCCCCTTACCAACCTAAGGGACAGACATTAAGTAAGGAGTATCAACACTCAAACGCAGAAGGAAAAAACGGCTTTGGGAGTTCATAGAGCTGATATAGAACTAAATTCCTATGGAAGGGTGTCCAACATTAGTTAATTCACTGGGACCTCTCGTGCGTCAGTAAGGGACGCCAAAAAACATTCCATAAAGTATTGCAACATTTAATTTATTTGCAACATCTTAATTGTATTTTTTTCGATCTAGTTATGTTTGTCACGTGATCCGAATTAGTTGTCAATGCAGCGTTAAAAGATTGTATATTCTGCTCTTAATTTTATAATAATTTCCACAATATATTTGAAATAAAAACAGGGTCCTTTTTTGAAGGCCATTACTCGGGGTATGCCCCCTATAAATGCAATGTATTATGTTAGCGGAAGCAAATTAGGTTATCGAAAGGAGGAAAGAGGGAGTAGTGTTTGTTGACATTTGTTTGGAATTTCTGAATGTCACAACTGGCAGGAAAAACATTTGCTGGAAGATTTTTCCACATACGAACGGTTCGGCTAAAGAACGAATTTTCTCTGTAGTGCGTCGTCCGGTCAACCGGCCAATTCACAATGAACGGATGTTTACCATAATTGAAGAGGCAACCATTTAAATGAAACTATTTTCCATTATTAAACAGAAGGATTATACTTTCAAATAACAAAAGAAATTTGAGAAAATATCCAGTAGTTTTTTTTATAGAATTTTCAAAAAAAAAAAAGTTATATGGCGGACCCTGTATAAAAAAAAAGGTTATTTCATGAAATGCTATCGTCGGAGGGACAAACACCATTTAAAACACAGACGACCTAAGTCGTTTGCTAAATATTTCCAAAAGAGGGCATAAGTATGTGTATAATGTCAGCATAGAACCAGTATTTTCACTTATCTCCTTCGCTTAATGTCAAATAGTGCCATACGTGCTAATGACATCTAGAGTATGCTTCTGCGATATTTGTCAGAAACGACTTGGAACCTCTGCCCACTGTATGGTCTTTGCCATCTGTATGTTCTTCGCCCTCTGTATGGTCTTTGATTAGGGGGACCAGGTCATATAATAAAGCAAAGTACTTTTTTTTGTAGTCGTAACTGTTAAATATGTCAATATCTCTCAAATAATCAAGGGATGTGTTCCTGGATTTCCCTGAGGAATCCATCCGGATTAACTTAAGTCAACCAATTTTACAATAATGCGAGAAATATGATCAGGTTTTGTGGTTGTCAAAGTGAGGGAAATGATGGGTTGGCAGACATAATTGATAACGATATATTTGTTTTTCAAATGGATTTCAGAGAAAAATTCTGAACATTTTCCTATAAAGCTACAGTTGTTCAGTTGTCTGACAACAAAAAAGGTACACCCATCTTAATGCCGACCACAGTTACGCTCAAAAGTGTTCTTCTCTCTACAAATAAACTCATTCACATCTCGTTAAGTAACAAATTAAATTAAATAGCCCATAGCTCAGCGCTCGCCCATAAGTGGATTTTATTTCGTTGAAAAAAATTTAAAAAATTCATATGAAAATAAACAATTCGTAAGTACCTAAAATAATCATAAAATTTGTTAGCAAAATAAATGTTTTATTTGAATTGAAATATTAAATATGAGTGAAGCGTTTCCAGCACTGAGTAATTCGAATGTGTATGTTTTTTTTGTTGTTGTTCGCTAAAATAAGTCGGATGTGCGAACGTAAAAGTCTTACCTTACAATGAGATCATAAATTTCCTGTTTATCGAATACTTTGCAGTAGGTGTGCAAGACATTGAGGCAGGCATAGTGCAGGCCGGTCCAAGGAACTTCTTTCGATGCTAATGCCTCCCATAGGGGGCAATCGGCATGACGATCCAGGTCCAGCATCTTCACCATTTCTTCTGGTTACGATGGGTGTTGTGACAGTTTCAAGACTTTTGTGCTATCGAATTTCAAAACAATCCACATGAAGTCATTTAGATTATCTCCAGTCTAGACGGGACATTGTGAAAGATTTTCTCGGTAAATTGCTGTTGCTTGGGAATGTGTGTACATTTCCAAGAAACGACATCTGCGATATTTGTTTGTTGCAAGCATTGAGTGTGGGTGGGGGGTGGTGGAGGTGTAACGAAATGTATGTCATTTCTCATGAAACCAACAACAGCAATTAGGTTTTGTTCTTTTTTCATTTTTTTGGTACAGAAATTAAACATCGAATAATGAATCCATTAAAAATTATTCCAACAAACCGAAAACGTAATCTGCCCGCTTTTTATGTGTGTTTTCATTTATGAGCATGTGTCTGCGTTTTCTTAATAATGAGTTTCCAATCGGCTCCCGTTGCACAGAAGCATAACATGATGGCCGCCCACCACTAGCCGTACCCTGGCACAGAAAAGTTTACTACACGGTGCTGTGGCAAGGCGGAGGGGGCCATTAATATATTTTAATATAAAATTTGATTTAGTTTAATCTGTTTTACGGGGGGGAGGCTGAACATCATCGAAATATGCCAACAGCATTTTCTCCAGACCTCTGCCCAACGAACTTGAAAACAATAAACAGATAAATCGTTAAAGTATTTGGGCCAAAAAAAAAACAGCAACAACAACAAAACGTTTTAATAAAATTATTTTTAAATAAACACTAAACACAAACACTTCAGCTGATTGCCCACTTCCATCAGCAGGCCTCTCGCCAAAGCACCAAAAGAACAGCCTACTTGCCACTCCCCGCCAGTCAGGCCTTCCATGAGATTGTGGACTTTTATTTGTATGCGAGGGCATAGTGACAACTATTCTGCATTAATATAAACAAGTTTCAGCGAGTGTGTGACTAGAAACTGACAAAAAACAATCACGATCGAATCGGGCTCAAACATTTGACATTATTCAAAGGTCTTTGTTACCGCCTTTTTTCCAAGTAAGTGGGTAAGCTCCAAATCACTTAATACAGGGTGACAAAGTGAAAAAGGTTCAGTTTGGCGCCAGCAAATAAGATCCTACGAACATACATCCCAAATTGAAAATGAAATTAGGCTCCAAATCATTATTATGAAAATATACCACGGAAATGCTTAGAACGTAAATGAACACCCTGAAGATGTCACAACTTTTTGTGCTAACAAACGAACAAATTTTGGTGTAACACTTAAGGCTTCCCAACCTAATCGATCGAGATGTCGTTTGCGCTCAACATTTTGAACTTACGCCTCTAATTAGGTTTGATCGCTTTGGAAATGATAACACAGTAGACATCAGCTGTTTTGCGGTGCAACATTCTACACCGTCGACTGAAGAGAATGCAAAAAGTGTGAACACTTTTTTGGAACACTTTGATAAATGAACTCAAAATGTGTTCGTAAGGTTACACTTTTTTTTAAAAAAAAAACACACACATTTGCAGTAATTTTTTGAACAAACGTAATCAATTAGTTGAATAGTCCGGGTCCACAGAATGGTGTAGGTAGTATGAGAAAGAAAATATATTTTTTTGACGACGCAAGTCAAAACATATCGAGTTCTAAAGGGACTTGAAAATCAACATAATTTTTTCAGACATATTTGATAAAGTCTGATTTTGTGTGACAAAAAGTTATTTTTCATGATCGGTTTTATAATGAAATCATTTGTCGACTGCAATATTGGAAATTGCATAAGAAGGCAGGTTACTTGGGCTACGGTTTTATGATAAATACATCTATAATAATTAAATTATTTTTTAATCGAAAGTCGATTTACCGCTTTGAGTACTGCAGACAAATTTCTTTTCGATTCTATAAATGTTTCATTAATTTTCAATTGCTAATTTCTATAAAATATTTCAGATACAGAATCCATGCAGATTACTTGTGACAATATGTGTTGAGCTGCAAACTAATGGATACTATTTTAAATATTTGCGCGCTGAAAAATCTGTCTTTACACACAAGTAAATCGTATGTTTGGAGATTGTATCAAATAAAGCTTATTTGCTTTCAAACAAAGTTTATTTGGCTGCAAATATAACTCATTTGCTGTTATTATTAAGTATTTCGGCAGAAACATATGCATGTTTGGCAAAACTCACGCAATAAACATGTTAAATTCTACAAAGTACAATATTTGCGTGCAAATAAGTGTTTATTTGCACAAGTTTACGTATTTTGTTTGCCCCTACGCTCTTTAGGATAACAATAACAACCAAGGGAACAAGAAGGACTGATATAGCGAGATTTACAAATTGAAAACATTTCATTTGATGTGGACGGCCGTGGTGTGGTTGGTAGTGTGTGCGACACACAAGTAAACAAACCCAGGTTCAAAACCGGGTAAGACCATCAAACATTTTTCAGCGACGGTTTTACACCTCGTAAATACTCGCGACTTTTCGAATAAGAGGCTAACCTTTAAGCTATGTCAAACTGACATTTTTAAAAATCGCCATTTTTTCAGAGTGTAAAACAGTCAACAGTCAATTAAATAAAGCAGCCCCAGGTTGAAACATCGGTCTGTTCGTTTATAAAAAGAGTAGTTTATAAATTGCCACTAAATAGCACGTATGCACTTGTTCTGGGTTTCTTTCCAATACAATAAACATTTACGGGAATGGCACGAAATTTTCCACCACATCCTCGCACATGAATTGTATGCGAGATTGTAAGCAATTCAAACGAATGCCTCGTTTATTTCTGCAATTTCATTTGTATTTCTGTACACTTGTTGTTGTTGTTGATAAGATTAAGCAAAGCACCGAGACGGAGACCGAAAAAGGCCCAAAAGGGAGGGTGGGGTGTGGAAGGTAAAACGGAAAGGTGAGTACTCTTTTTGGTATGTTATCACGATGCGGGTATCATAATCGGTCGTACGTATCGCTACAGCAGTTATGTCATCGTCATCGTCAGCGCACCACGTTCCACGTTCCTCCAGTATCGAACAAAGACCGAAAACGAAACTGAACCTTTTAAAATGTACAATTTCATTAATGCTTTACCTTTCCCAGACACTTAGCCAAAGAATAGAGTGCAGGCGTGTGTGTGTGCGAGTGAGTTTCCGAAATGTACAGGTGTAATAAAGGAATGTAATAAAGATAAATGAAATGCTTTCCATTCATAGCCACCGTCGCCGTCGCCGTCGCCGTCTCCATTCCATACCAACTACGCAACGTTCAACGTAACGTACGGCCCCCGTAATTCGGGTAACCATCGTGAAATGATAAACTGAAATTGACTTTAGATTTAAAATTTTATTCGAATTTTTATTACTTTTTGAGTGGAAACACATTCGCACCCATGGCAGGGGGCGGGTTTTGTGCCAGACAACAATTGAGGATTATTCAAATTACCGGAAAATATGAATACTCGTATTATTAAGACATTTGCATATCGCATCAGTGCCTTTGTTATGATTCGAATTTGGAGTTTGAGCCGTGCACAAGTGAGTCATTTGACCAAACATCATGAGTATGAGTTGGCGGCTGCGGGCTTTTCTTGTGCCTCCACCAGTTGTCAGTATTTATACTGATTAGGACCAGGTAGAAATAATTACAAATCATAATGGCATTTCTCTGTGTTTTTTTTGTGGCAAACGAAAATATCATCATTATGACTCGCAATGAATGAGAAGATATGCATAGGCATAACTAGGCCCGCAGAAATCAGCTCTGTCGGTTGCGAAAGAAGTACAAATTAACCCTTAAATGCGAAGAAAAGTCAACATAATTTCCCAGTTTTTTCTACAATTAACAAGTTATGATTTATTTTGGCACAGGACCAAATATTAATGATCCCATCTCATAACAGTTGACCCGGTAGGCTGCATAGCGCGACAAATTGTGGATCCAGACGCCATAGGTTTTGTCTCTGGCAATCCATTGAAATGTATATCTTGTGCTAATTGATTTTAAAACATTGAGTCAAATCAACGACAATGGTTCACTACCGATTACCCTATTTCCCCAATTATTATCATCATAATATTGACATTACACACCGATAGGACCAACGTAAGACCCAAGTGAAATCACCCACACATCCATGTGTCTGTAAGTGCGACCATATCTTATCATACGTTTATACTCAATCACAGAGTGGCGGAATCAATTCCCGCTGACGCAATGCATTAACAACACGTCAAATAAAGGATTACAGTGAAATTGCATTCAATTAAATTTATCTCATACAAAGCATACACTTACTTACTCGTTCGTCGTTCCATTAGCTGGGTACGAGGACGGCTGTCTGTCTGCCTGTTATGAGTTTGTTTTAGGGATGACAACTGATGTCTGTTTTTTTTTGTTTATCCCACTTTATGAGGATCTCTTCATTTCAAAGGAGACCCGAAATTCGGGCATTCGAGGTAATACCTTACCCAAGTTTATTTGAGATGAATGACTTAATGGATCCTCGAAGGGTTTTAGGTGAGGTCGTAAATCGGAAACACATTTTCAGAGCTGCATTTTAGCGTTTTTTAATCCATAGTTGCATTTCCATGGCTGCATTGAAGGGAAATTGTGGTAGGTTTTAAAGTCGTGTATACCGGCCTAACACGGTGATAAATTGACGAATTTAAACGTCAATTTTCAATTTCATTAAAAACAGGCGAATCTAGATGTCCTAGTGCTTAGTCACAATAATCCACTCTTTCGGAAATGGATGGTTTTATTAGAAAACATTCGTACATATCGAACCCTTACAACCATTTTTATCAAAACTCGTTTTTTAATGAATTGCGATAGAAAATCCTCCAACGTTCTTAATCCCAAAATATTAAAAATGTATACTTGCAAAGATATAGCAAATTCAACTGTATCGTAAGCGCTACAAGTCTTTTTACTTGACCACAAAAAAATCGTCACCTGTAGAATATTCTTTTGTTTCCCAAAAAAAAAAAAAAAAAAAAAGAATACAAGAAAAACGTTTGTTTAGTGCATTTTGCGGAACAAATGGCAAATGAATGCTGAAAAATCAAATGATTTTAATACGTTATTTAATAGGGAAACACATGATAAGAGCACGTCTGCGGCTGGATTCAATCCAAACTGATGTGACTACTATCAACAACGTTTGTCGCTATTAACACCCGACGTTCCATTGGTTGTGACCATCATGACAGGGCATTGAAAGTCAAGCAATGAGAGAATTGTTGCGACTAGTGACTGCTGCAGAATCTGAGGGGATAAAGAGGAGTCTGTACACTTGCTCTGACGAATAGGCGGGGATCAACAATGGGTCTTATTTTTTAGCGGACAATGACGATCTTTTTGGGGTTTTTTTTTGGTAGTTTTCCTCGGATCATGTTAAGTTAAAAAACACTTCCATTCGAACCTAACCTACTTGCCGCCGGGAACAGGAAGCGGTAAGGGAAGGCAAAAAAAAAAAATATCGTACAATTTCTGATAAAAAAAAATTAGAAAAAAAATCTAAAATTTCGTTTTGAGAACGAAATTTTAGAATTATAAAACAACTGCCAACATTTACTTTGAACGAAATATTAGAATTATAAAACAACTGCCAACATTTAATTTGCCACAAACCGAATACAAGTATGGGACTGGTGGTGGTCACAAAACTCAGCTTTAAGCCCATCTTACACCTGCAAACATGTTTGACCAACACAATGTTTGACATTAAACCATCAAAATATTGTTCCTCCAACATACTCTCCCAAATATCACAACAATATGTTTGCAGGTGTACGATGGGCTTTAGATGTGCACATTTTGCTCTGTCATAATATTAATATATTTCCAAAGGACTAAAAAAAACCTTCGTTTGGGTGAATTGATCTTCATCATCTCATTCAACGCTTGTCCGGGATATTCCCCGAGAAAAATATCCCAGGAAATCCGGTGACAGCAGGATCGGCATTCCTAGTCAGTATGCATGAATGAATGGACAACATTTGATTCCCCATTCAATATAATTTGTATTCGTGGACATGTGTGTGTTGGTATGTAGGACTGTCTCGTGTTATCAATTACCTACACCATCTCCCCCGAAGTATCCCTGCAGTTTCACAAGTAGTGGCTGGTAACTTTTCATCGACTACCTCGCCGATGGCATTTCATCGACTACATCGCTGGTGTAAAGTAAAGTGTAAAGTGGTGTCTCGAGAGATTTTCTATTGTCATTCGTATATGAAGTAACCTTAAGAATTTAATAATGTTATTTTCACCTAATGCTTTAGGTTGTTAACTTTGTAGTTGAATTGAAATAATATGAATTGAAAAAATATTAAAAAATAAAAATAAACAGAAAAAAAATTCCCAGCCCGGAATGGAACCTGGGTTCTTTTTGTCGATGAATTCGTCGACGAAGTGTCACCGATAAATTCGTCGATGAAATGTTACCGATCAATTCATCAACGAATGGTAGTGCAGAGGGTGAGCCATCACCAAAGCGGCCATCCCCTTGTTAAATTCGCCGCTCAAAAGCATTGTGGGTAGTTTGGCAGGTAATCGGTGGCATGTTAGTGGTAGTCGATGAATTCATCGACGTGGAGTCGATTCCCTTTACTGCAGGGATGTTTTTTGTCACACCGCCATACAAATTCTGTAGGCACACATGTATATTTGTCCAGATGTCCGTCTTTCCGAGTTATTAAGCAAAGGGCATCTCATAGCATTCGCTGTTACCCCAAACACACAGTGAATATAATTTGCAATGGATGTGTGTATGGTTGTTTGCCTTGTTGTTCTTATTTGTGGGGTACTCTTCTCTTGGGTTTAACTCTCTGGTTGTTCGTGTGTGCGGTTGTATGTGTGCTCTGACATTTGGCGTTCATTATTTTGTGATATTTGCCGGGTATTCATTGTTACGGTGTGTTGTGGTGGTGTTGTTGTCTGTCTGGCTGTGTGTGTGTGTGTGTTGGGGCGGTGATACCGAATGTGATGATGAATGGACCGTAGGGGGCAGGTGTGGTGCATGGCATTCCCGTTCGTCATCATATCCAAACAATATTGTTTGTTGATTTATTCGTACGTTCTTGACTTTGATTTGTTTTAATTAAATCTTTCACTTTATTTTCATTTCGATGATGATAACCCCGAGTCATATCGAAAGAACAAGAGACTGTGAAAGTGATAGACCGAGAGGGAAATACAGAGAGAGAGAGAGCGACAGGAAGACAGAGATGGCATACATATTATTGGATTATGACTGTGTATAAGTTGGACTGAGGTGGTTAAACACTTAGTACTCGTAGCAAGAGTTATGATAATTTGCAGCAATTAAATGCTGGTTGCCGTATTTGTTTCGATCAAATATTAAATTTGTGTTCAGTTGGTGCCCCTATTTGAAATGAACATCGACGAATTGAATGATTCAACATAAAAAGTGGCAACTACGTTAAGCCCACCTTACACCGGCATGCATATTGGTCAAATATTTCTTCATCGAAACCCAAAGTGGCAAACAAATCAAAAAATCACAGTGGCAGCCGAAAGCTGAAGCAATAACGAGCTCGCTTTAATCTGCGGGACATAATGGAAAGGGGTGCACTTGGTGGCAGATGATATGAAAAGAGTAGAAACCTAAAACCATTACTAACACCGTGTTACAAAAAATAGATTTTTTTCTGTCCTATGAACCAAATGCACATATTCGGAAAGAGGGGAAAAAATACACGTCAGAATTTTTTTTAAGTTTGAAGTATGAAGCTCGTAGTGGCCTGTGTGAAAGCCTTTGAACCGATTTTTAACCCTTTTTCAGTGATCCAATCGAGCCGATTTTTGGCAGGCAGACTCGTGGAAATGTCTGTATCACGTCACATTTTTTAAAAAATAGATTTTTATCAATTCTCAGATTTTCCTAAAATTTTTTTTTTAAAATGGTTATCATTTTTTTTAAGGTTTCAGTTCAAAAAACATTTTTTTTTCGTAACGCTTAGGTAGTTTAAAAATTTTGAGTCTCTTCAAGTTATGCTAAGAAAAGTGAAAAAAATATTTTTTTTTTCAAAAATAATAAAAATTAGGGAAAATCTGAGAATTGATAAAAATTGTTTTTTAAAAATTTGACGTGATACAGACATTTCCACGAGTCAGCTCGATTGGATCACTGAACAAGGGTTAAAAATCGGTCCGAAGGCTTTCACACAGGCCAACACGAGCTTCAAACTTAAAAAAAAAATTCTGAGGTGTACATGAAAATCGCCGATACACGTGTATTTTTATTTTTTATCCCCTTTCCGAAAAAGTAAATTTGGTTCATAGGACAGAATGTGTGTAACACGGTGTAATATTAAGAAAAAAAACCCAATGGAGGAATAGGGAGAGCAACATTTGTCAAAATTAATTAAAATAATTTCGATTGATTAGCTCTAAAGTAACATTTCATCAAAGAGTCTTCTTTTCACAGGTTTAGTGGAGGTTTAGTTTAGTAGGCGTAACTGGAGCTGTATCACGAATCGAAATGGAATCAGGGATGTTAAGAAGTTGCTACTAACAGAGAAACGTAGCGACATAGGGAATGTAGCCTAGTTAGCTGAAAACGGCGAGATTGTAAACAAATTTGTCTGCCTCGTGTCCGCCAATTAGGAGAAATTAATTTATGGCTCTCCTTTCAGTTCCCCTTTCTTCTCCTTAGCATGTTGTTTACAAAGCCACCGTCCTGGGCCTATTGACTGATACCGAGTGCTTCCTATTAGGGTAAATTAATGTTCTTAGTTGGCTGAAATATTTTCGACTCAGTGACAGAGGACCCTACTGGCTAAAGCTAGTTCGGGCTGCTAATGCTTTACAAGGCATTTTTTACATGGCTTGTAGATTTATCTCTTACTCGTAAAGTCACCGGCATTTACAAGGTGAAAAGAACCGCTGAAAAACGTTTGCTAGTCTTACCAGGGTTTGCTAAACTACAAAAACCGGCCACAACTTCTTGATTATCAACCGAGTCGAATAAAAACTTTAGCTTTTTAAGGAGGGTATACTCATGTCATATACATTATTGTTCTCCAAATTTAATTGTGTGCACTGATACCCTCTGCGAAAATTAGGTACACCCTAAAGTAAAGCCGAGTGATCATAGCTATTCATTTCATGATGCTTTTAAAAAGTAAACAAGTGTTTTTTTTTTTTTAACTGTACAGTTCACGCGTGGGAGTAGTGGGGCAATCACAATTCAACAACAACCACCTGTTTCCGTTTTTTATGTGCTTACAGCAAGACCCACTCTACTGTACATATGCATGTAGTCATGCATAATTAAAATAAATCGCTTACGTCGACATTTAAATGCTAAATATGGTCACATAGGAACAAATTACAAAGGAATCATAATCGCTTACACATGCGGCGGCAATTACTCACATGGCGTCGTACAAACGATGCTCGGATATGCAAACAACAACAAAAAGCTCAGAACGAGCCGCTTAATTAATCGCAATCAAGTTCAATGCGTTTTGATTTTGTTTTTTCAATATCTCCATTTTTCATAAAATGCCAGGTTGTTGTTGTTGTGGTCTGTTAAATTTCCATGAATCACATGCAGCATCAGCGTACCTTGGGCTTGTTTCCGGTTTGACTGGTAGTCATCATCGGGTAGTATTGTTGTCTATTCGTCCGAGTGAAAAATACTATTTTTAGCTAATTGAATGTGGTAGTTGTTGTTGTAAATGGTAAAAATAAATAAATCTGTTTTGCAATTTACATGAATTAAATTGGCTTTGTACGATTTTTTTTGTTTTAAAAATTTGTTTTCACATTTGATTAATTTCCATGAGATTTTGTATTTAATAAATGTTTATAAATGGAAATACAGACAACTGTGGATACATTTACAACATGTGCAACAGGAAAGGGAAAACTCTGCGGCCTTGGGATGATTTTAAAAGAATCACTTTAAATTTTTAGGGTGTTTAAACACTCACTCTCAGTAAAAACATACATGTCTTATTTTCCAATGTATAGAGTACTCTTAAACGAAACATATTTCAATTATGCGGATTTCGCACTATGGAAAACATCGGATAATTGAATCAAATGCAACATACTTGTCTGTTTTCAATTCCACTGTATATACTCTCTTATCGAAACCAACAGTTCAAAGATTATTCCGAACAAATTAAAAGGGGAATTTTTGCTCTAGAAAAATAGAAATTTGCCACACTTTGCAATGGCTGCCCCCCCCCCCCCCCCCCCCCCGGTCTGTCAACTGTAAATATTTCCTAATATCAAAATGTTGCAGTTCACACTTAATTGCTGACTCAATTTCGCGGTACTGTGCCATTTTCCCACGTTCAGCTTTTCATTGCACAACGGCTGGCGAGGTATGGACATCTCATCGCAGTGATGTTCAACTAACAATAAACAGAAGCGATCAATGTTCATTCAAAAGCTACATCTCCTCCGCACCGACATTTGCTTGGTCAATGAAGCAAACACATTTTGCACTAAATCCCATGGGGCTAATTAAAAAATCCCACCTACGACCGATAAATACATATGCCGGTCTAACTGCGGCTGCGATTGTGTGAGTCCTTTAATTAAATTCTTGCGACTAATTAAAATCGTTACAGAACCGAATGCACACACACGCATTCGTCTGTACGTAGTACAACGTATGTAACATACAAAGCCCAACAACAATTAAAGCACTTAATGAACGTATCAAAGTAAACGATGAATTATGAACATCGTCCCAGGCCACGGCTTCAGTTCTACGTCACACCACACCGCACCATCCCAAACGATTCCATCCGATCCGATCCGATTCATCCGTCCAGCCGAGTCAATCTCCGCCGCTGAATGTTGTCAAAGAATGAAATGAAGAGTGAATGAAGAACAAATACGAATTGATATCAATTCGACAAATTGAATCAATGTCGTTTCATATTTCACACACACACACACAGACACTGTGCTTGAATGTGTGTACATCTGTGCCAACACATGGCCACACGTATTCGCAGTTATAACAGTCGGACTAAATGAGTGAAACTGGGTGCGATACAAAATGAAAATAGAAAGAAAAATACCAGAAGGTGGAGGACGACGACGACAACGAAGAAGAAGAAAAAGTTAATAAAGGTAAATATGTTCTTTTCGACGTCAAAACACCTCCAACTGACATTGAGCCGATCAATTGGGGGTAGGGGGGGTTGAAATGGTTGGGTTATTGTATGTGGTTGCGCGGTTGGAGGAGGTGGCTGATGAGAAGTTAGCATGAATGTGTGGCAATTTTCTGAAAATCCTAATAGGATAGATTTAAAAAAAAAAAACACACACACACAAAACCTTACCGAGATGTGGTGAAATTGCACAAATGTAATGATTTTTATAACCAACGCGGTCTTAGTATTGAGCAGGAAGCCGTGAGTCTAGTATTTCGGACTACTTTCAATTACATATGAATTTCTACAAAGAATTAATGATAGTGTCAGATTTTTCTGGAAACTGCAGACGACTTTGGGCGGGAGGTACAACAGCAACCACATACAACACCCTTGTCCTACCTGGGCTTTTTAAGGTGTTGAAATGTGAAGTGGCGCTGTAAGGACTCTTCGACAAATCTATAGCTCCATCTAGTGGAGCGCTTCAAACGGCGGTAATAGTTCAGACTAGGACCTGTCGAACGAACGGACCTAAAGACTTTAGATGACAACTACCATGGACAACACATTAAGGAGAAGACCAAGTCTACGGAGGAAAATTAACGTGGAAGTATAACTGAAATTCTAAACGCACAAAAGACCCAAAGTCGTATGCTAAATAAGGCCTTTTATGTACATTGTCAGCATAAAGCCAGTATTTTTCTTATCTCCTTTGTAAAACTGTTAAAAAAAGAGTATGAGAGAAATCTCTAAAAATTAGCTGCTCCAAAGTGGCGGACCATATCAGTGAGAATACAAACTATTCCTTTATGGTATGTAAAGTTAAATACTCGAGTCTTAGTTGTTGGAAAAGTGACTTCAATACAATTGTACTGTTAAGCAAGTAATTTTCAAACAAATGTCATGTTCGGAAGCCCACTCATGTTGTCCGGATGCCATTTCTTTTATCAAACTCAACTGGCATGTACCCGCAACATGCCTTTCCAATTTTTATGTTGGGAATGTTTTAAACACAAAAATACTTCTTCTTTCCATTCGCAACTTAAAGTGGCTCTATGAAGAATGCCCCAAAAATAAAACGAAAACTGAGAAAAGAAGAATTCCCCAAAATAATTGGAAAAATTCTCCATAAATTCAGAAAAATCCTCTAAATAATTTCTGAAAAAAAAAAAAATAGCCAAATGAAGAATTCCCCAAAATTTGCCCATAAATTCTAAAAAAAAAGTCCCCCAAGTAATTTACGAAAAATTACGCACCGTTCATTGGCCCTACAATTAAGGCGTTCATACACACATTCCACTCCTTGTAACCTCAAATTGTTTAACTGAAAAACTACCGGGTAATAGAACCTTCCAACAATTCGTTTTTTTAAGCTCACACAAATCTCTTTCCACAAATAGAACTCCTTACTTCCTTAGGTAGGCTCTTCAACCTGTTTTTGGTCCCGGGCTACTCAATAAATTATGTCCAAGCAGTTCGGTCTAGTTTATCATACCAAGGTCGAATTCTTCAGTGGGTGGAATGGTACATTTATATGGTAGGTACCAGAAGGGGAGTTGTCGGACTTGCAAGATTTTGTCAAAAACTTTGTCTAGGTATAGCTTTACGAAATACAGAATTTGGCCAAGATCGCGTTGGTCATATTGATAATAGTACACGATTTCTAAGGTAGGCGGGATGGTGCATTTGTATGGGAGGTACCAGAAGGGGAGTTGCCAGAATTCCAAGTTTTTGTCCGAGACTTTTTCCAGCCATCTCTTTACTAAAGACAACATTTGGGCAAGATCGACTTGGGCGTATTGATATTATTAGACGATTTCTAAAGTGGGCGAAATAGCAGATTTGTATGGGAGGTACCCGAAGGGGTGTGGCCATATTACCCATATGCAATCCCATAAGCAGTTTTTGGAAAATATTAAGCGATGCCAAATTTCAGAGTGATTGTTTAACTGTTTCGAAAGATATCGTGCGTACCAGCCGGACAGACAGACGTAGAAATGGACATGGCTCAAACGATTTAGAAAGTCATGAATCAAATTTGGTTCAAAGACACCTGGGGTATAATGTGAATATTTCTATGTGTTACACTGTTGAGCCGTATCAAATGATATACACCCTCCTACCCGTAGGGTGAGGGTATAAAAATGGTTCGTTCACAGTTTTTATTCCGCTTAACCGAAAAACTTTTCGTAGAAAAAGTTTCGAAAACATTTAACTGTTAATTCTTAGAAAACAGTGAATTCTGTCTGTTTTCGAAGTTCCGCTCCTGGGAAAGTCATAAGTTTGTATGAAACCGTCTATCAATAACAAGGTTTTTCACTCAGATCGTTTAACTGAAACACATTTCATTTATCCGAATTACGTTTTAGAGCAAAACAGGGGAAACTTAAACAAATTGGGTCCATAGAAGCCCCGGTAGGCGAGATGGTTGTGGGTTAAATTCTACCAGAAGCTTTGGTCTGTCGCTGCCAAAATCTAGCCAATATGGTCCGAGTTACCCGGTCTACCCTTGGACATAAAATTAGAATATACATTTATTGTGTATTGCAATTAGATAAAAATATACATTTAAACCGAAGTCCACTGTTCATATTTCTCACAAGAATATGGACATGCAGTCAAACTTCCATAACTCAACCCACCATTATCCCGTAGGAAAGTTCGACTTGTGGAGACTTTGAGTTATGGAATTACTTATACAATTTGTTTAAGGGAACTTGTCTTCTTAACTGTCACTAGAAGTGCTTTGACTTATGGAAATACGAGTTATGGAAGTCCCACTGTAATTTAAATCAGAGAATATGCATCCTTCTAATAGACGGTTTAGTCATAATTTGCCTTTAGAATCTGGCAGACAGTGATAGAGCCGAAATGGTTTAGGGTGTATTCATAAAACTAACCAGACTATAACTTTAGATCAGTTTTACTTAAAAAAAGGGCTGCAGACAGGCTACGTTTCGAAATGGAAAAGCTATCTGGAAAACGATACACTCTTATTACAAAAAGGTTATCAAATTTGGGCAAAAGACACCAGCTAAAACAGCGTTCTTTTTTTCAATAAATATTGAAACTCAAGTCGCTCTTATCCAGATCTTTTCAAAAAAATGTTGAAAAGGTCTCACAGTACTTTCAAGGTTCTTTCAACTTCCTTCTTACAAGGATATCAAATTTGGTTAAAAGAAATTAGCTAAAACAGCGTTCTTCCTATTTGTTTTTCACTAAATATTGAATCTCAAGACGTCCTTATCCAGATCATTTCGACGGCAACATTTGGCTCGTAATACTTTCAAGGTACTTTCAAATGTAACCCAAATACTTAATAACATCTTCGGTCGTACGGGTTTCCTTTGACATCACCAAATTCTATTTGGAATTTGGAACTTTCCAATTAAATGCATGGTGCAACGAATCCACCACTTGGGCATTTGCGACTTCATTTTGTTGCTAGCGCGGCAAATTGTGTCACCCTGTGGTACTTGTTCTAGTCGAGCACTTAAATCTAATAAAATCACATAAAATATGAGCGCAACAGTTGTTGTGTCTGCTCTGCTCTGCTTTGTTCTCCTTTCGGTTTCGAAGCTTTTTCGTTTGTCGTAGAGTATTAAATGCGATTATGTCTGATTGCCCCACTAAGTGCGTATCGCACTCAAAAGACAGTTGCACGACGAACAGATACTTGACGGTAAATTATGCTGTCAAATAATTGCAATGTTCACTGGAAATTCGTAGATGGCGGTGTAAGCGACACACACATATTGTACAAAGTGTAGGCGAGTGTGTCTAGTAGGAGGGATTTGAAAATTGCGTCGCCTAATCTATGCTTTCTCGGAATAGAAAAGTCTTTTGAGTAAATTGAAACATTCAAAAAAGAAAAACATGAACAGAAATCTGTTCGGCAGTCTTTTTTGATGATGTCATTCTTTCCCTTAAACTCGCGAGCATTTCTAAAGTTGCCTACCCGATGGGATTTCTCCTATAATGGCAACGTCAGATTTAGAAGTCATGTCCCTAAGGGCATTGATGAATTGTCTGGGCATTCGAGTCTTTTCTTTCTAAGTTATCAGCGTTTTCGTTGAGACAAGGTAACAATGTAACGAGAGAGGGGAGCAGCTAACATGTGAGCAGGCCATTACAACGGAATGTTTGTCATTTTTAATCGGCCCTCAGGCAGATTCCACGTATATACAGACAACTCTCAACATTTTCCTTGTTCGCTATGAAAATCATGTGGCAAATTCTCCAGTATCACGGCAAACAGTATCAGTTACCCACATTCGATAACATCGATTATCGAAAGCCATCATTACCATCGCGAGATACACACACTGTGCCAGTGCGAGTACTTATTTCCCGTCTCCTTTACATTTCTGAGCTGTTTCTAAAAACTGGGGTTTGTCACAAACAACCCGAGAATGATGCAGCGCTTCTTGCTCCTCTCAAGTGGTTTTGGTGCTGTGTTTCTTTTTTTCTCGATTCGTTACGTTTTCATATTTACCAGCAACAAATAATCGTCTTCTGTTAATTAATCTGTAAGACAAGTGCTTGACAAATATGAAACGGCGAAATAGGCTTCATGGCTGATTCTCGCAACATTGAAATCGTTTGTTTCGGTTTAATTGCTTGTTGTCGGTTGACTGCCAGGCAGGCTGGCTGGCTAGCTGGCTAGCGTTGCTGTCGTTGTATTTATGCGCGGAGAATGCAAACAAACATTCGACAATTTTCAATTTCAATGCGATAAGCAAAAGTTGGACGATGTGTGTTGCGTTCTATGTTTGAAATGTGATTTCAATTAAAATTTTATAGCTTTTGTTTCAGAATCGTGTGTATTGGGTTGTGTATTATTTGTCATTAAACTGAGAACAGCAAATCATTCGTTTATCTCGATGTTACACTAAAATAAACAGTTTGACACATCATCATACACGAATTGACAACGAAGAAACGCCACCGTCACCGCCTCCGCCACAGCCATAGCCACAGCCAAATCAAGAAAGAAGAATATACAAGTGTACTTAAATATATTTTTATCAACATACATATGAAACATTCCCAGGAAAAAGGGCCAAAATCAACACAATTTGTTGCCATTGTCTTTGAAACAAACAAAAAGTATCGAAAATCAGCCGAAATCAATTGAGGCTCTTCACGTGCATGTGCAAGTTCATTTGAAAAAAATGTTGCCGCCCCTAATGGAATTAGCTCCCCTTTCCCTAGAACATTACAAATATAATCAGAATTTCCGTTTATGTGATACAAAAAAAAAAAAATCCGCGAGCACATTGCAAAAAGTAAACACTGATCAGTAGAGTGCGTTATCTTCGGAATCACTTTTGCTTTGTTTTTCTTTTTTTTTTATAATCAACAAATGTTCCTCTTTGTGTTTGTATGTAAATAAATAATAGTCGGTATTTATTTGATATCGCTGTATTTGATTCATTCTAATGTGTGTACGAATATAAATTATCAGCTGGGAATGACATTTCTAGATTATGGGAATGATTCATATTAAAAGCAAAGCTAATGACATTATTCTACACAACCTGAGCTATGGGCAGACTTTCATCTCTAGATGGGGCCCCAAGTTATTGTACATCGTTGTAGAAGTCTATGAAATTTGATTTGCAGGAGAGCGAAATTGCGACCATAGTCAACAACTTCCGGACGTTGTCCATAGTAATTTCATTGGCTTTGGTTTTACCAGAAATTAGTTGTTCTTCTTAGTTTTTTTTATTAAAATTCGCAGTACTAATGAAGACTTCTTGAAAACTATTGCTGTGTGACTTATGGTTGGTTCGTTCAACAGACAATCAACACATTTTATGCCACCCACTTTAATGTACATGTATATATTCCATCTTTACTATATCTATAATTTAATGACAACTGTTTGTATTGAATTTTCAAAAAAAAAATTCTTTCTATTTAAATTCATTGCTCTCAAATTGTCATGTAAATGAAAAGAAAAACACAAACGTACAAAAATTAAAATTAAAATAAATTTGAATTCGAATTCGAAATTATTGCAATTACCAATTCATATTTTATAGAGAACATGTAGTCATGAAAAGCACTGTGGGCCCGTATGTCAATTTGTTGCAGAAAATTACATTTCAAATGAAATGTCGTATCCAGTTGTATTTTCAAATTATAATCATTTGAATTATTTAGGTAACCTCAACAATTGTTATTAAACCGATAATTTCCTATACTACAGACAAATTTCATAAAT
Organism: Hydrotaea cyrtoneurina; assembly: GCA_958296145.1. Taxonomy (NCBI): domain Eukaryota; kingdom Metazoa; phylum Arthropoda; class Insecta; order Diptera; family Muscidae; genus Hydrotaea; species Hydrotaea cyrtoneurina. Next base: position 53,773,553 of record OY282515.1, on the reverse strand, counting down.
GCCTGATGATTTTAATTAATTTTGTCGTAATTATTGGGTTTCAAACAAACACTAAAGGAGAACATTAAATTTGTGCTAAATAAATCACAAACAGTTAGTATTTGTTCCAAAATTGCTTACCTTAGAATAGGAGATAGGAGAGATATTTAAAAAAGAAAAATGGCATCTGTATTAAAAGTAGGGATGTAACGAAGTCCGCTTTCCGCATATGGGAATGCAATTTTTCACATCATTTTGAACATTCGTATTCGCTTTCTCATTCGAAAAAATAAGACTGCATACGTTACGAATTTTCTCTTTCGCATATTCGAATTATTCGCATCATTTTAGAGTATTCGATTTCACATTCGCTCTCCCAAAATTGTATATCTCAGTATTCAATTTCTCATTGCCTTTCGCAAGAATTATATTTTAATATTCGCTTTCGCTACATCCCCATTTCGAAGCAATTGAAACTAATATTATTTATCTATCGCCATTTTATTTGTCTCTATTCTGACAATCCTTTCTAAATTCCCTTTTTACTTGGGTATGAAGAGAATGGACAACTCATAGTTCACGACTATTACCGATTCTACTTTGAAATGCCTATTGTGCTGCGGAATTCTTGCAGAATCCCGTGAATTAAGGAATCCAGTTGAATAGTTGACGACTTCATATGGTTCTGTAATATAATCGCTCGACTGACATATATAGTTGGCCATTTATTAAATTTAATAACAAATTCTCGAACGATATCCTCGAAGGTAGACATTATTTCGTAGCGGTTAAACGTTATGAATCCTAGATGTGGATTTGAGCTTGTGTTGTACGTGGGAGCGGCACAAATAAGTTACTTCAAAAGTGGGATTAAAATCTCGTGCATTGACAACAGTTTTACATCTGAACATTCTCCAAGAAATGCTTAAATCGAACATCTCGTCCAGAATGTTACAATTCCAAAATAATTCCTTTCCATCAGCACAACATGAGCATTTGATGTCGAATTTTTATGGCATTGCACTGTGTATTATTTGTTCTGGAGTCATGATGGATCGCGCTGGAAAACATTTGCATGCGATTTTCTGCCAAAAGCTGACTACGCTCATCGTCATTTGCTGTCCGATTATGTCATTGGATTGCTGAGCGCGTACGCCGACCAATATTTTTACGCCTCACTGGTGACATTTTTACAAATAAAAAAACACAAACCTAAAGTCACGTACTGAGCAAAATATTGCGTTTAAAACAATTAATTTTGGCAAAATGTTGTGTTGTTATTATATAAAGTTCTCCCAAACTAAGAAACTTAAAGTCACACATTGTCATATGTTCAAATCAGGACACAAATTTTTGTGATGGAAATTGTTTAACAACCGATGTTTATTCACGTTTGCTAAACATGATTCGTTTTTAGAATTGTCTGAGTTTTTCACTGCGATTTTCCCATTTTTCTCGTTAAAACGTCATTCGGAAATGAAATTCAATACAAAACATAACATAAAAAATCATCTTTTGATTTATCGCGCTTTTCCGATGGGGTTTGTCAAAATTTTATTACAAACCTTGTCCTGGAAACTACAAACACAACTGTAGAGAAATTAGCCAAATAGGTCCAGGCGTTTTCGAGTTATAAAGGAACATCTGTACATGCGTCAATTCGTTTTTATTTATATAGATTGTAAAATAAGTTAAATTTGTATAAAATTTAAAATATTTTCGACTACTTGAACTATGTATTTTCTTTGGATACAAACGTACCGCAGTGTGATTTTGTTACGGATCTGCTGAAGTCGTAGTCGACTTGGGTGTCGAAAAAAAAATGTACACATTTTTCTTAACAACGGTTTGTAAAACTATTAAAAATTTGTATGAAAGTATTGGTGGCATAAATCTACTGAACCAAGACCTGTCTTTTGAGGCCCCATAAAGGTAACGTCTGATATAGAATAGACGTGTAAAAACTTTCCCCGAAAAACCAGATATTTTCCCGACCCAATTATCACTCATTGGTACACATAGAGGAAAAGCGGTTGAGATTTAGATACGATTTAATCCCAAACTACCAATATGCAAATTGTCTCAAATTCCACAAATGACATTTTTGTCCAAAGACCTGTTGGATGTTCTACAAGTCTCCTATATATAGACGATTACTTAAGTGTCTCGTCGATTTAATGCAGCTTTTCCTTTCGTTCTGATAATTATTTTTTACTTGGCCGAAATCGAAGATTTGCCCATTTGCGTATATTTCTGTCATCAAAACTAAACTCATTTTGCTGATTCAATGAATTCATTCGTCATCAGCACAAACTTATCAACACAATTTAAAATTCAATACAGATTTGTTCATGACGACATATTCAGTATGAGAACGCCTACTTAAAATAGAACACACACTAAACCCTTAAGTTGTATGAAATCCATCGGTAGAGCGGCATTTGCAGTCAGTCCATAAAAAAATGACACCAAATTAGTTATTAGAAATTCCATCTAACATTGAATGGATTCGCCATGGCCAAATTTCAAAAGTTATCGGTAGTCGAAGAATCTTTTGCAAATCCACAGAAATACAACAAACAAATATCGCAGGTATTTGTGTATAGTTTTATGAAATGATTGTTTGTTTTTTTAATTAGTTGCACTTTGTTTTTAAACAATTTTAGCATGTGTAAACAACTTTTATTAAGAAGCTAACACAAGCACACACACACACTCGAAGAAAAAACCGTAAGAAATGAAAAGAAGCCGACAGCAAAATCGTAATAACACGAATAAAAAAACTACTTGAAGCAAAAGTGCACTATTAATCAAATTATGTCAACACGTTCACAATTGGTTGTTTTATGATTTATTGCATTTGTTGGTTCTTCTTTTTTTTTTCAATGGAACTGTGGTGTTGTTGTTATTTTTTAATTTATTAATTTGCTGATTATTTGAAGATGCAAAGAATACTTTTGCAGCGTTATCGTTTTGGTATTTTTTTTTTGGGGTTTCGTGTTTTTTTTTCATTCTTGTTAATTGAAACATTTGTATTTGAGAAATTGAGTTAGCTTATTTTCACACACATTCCAATAAAAGAAACGCGAAAACGATCCTACAAACTTAGTGTAAACAAATCAGGGCAACATTTACGTTAAATCTCAGGAATTTCTAAGCACTTAAGTTGGCTACAAGGGCCTTTTTGTGTGTAATATTTCTTTACAAAGAAAAGGAATTTACGCGCGCGTACTCGAATTCTTGTTTAGTTTACGCTAATGACGCGAACACGGGGAAATGGAATAATAATAAATAAGAAAAGAAAAACACTCATACGCCACTAGTGACGCCACTAACACGACGACACACTTGTGTACGGTTCAACTTTCCAAATTCGACTGATGATTTCAGGCAAGCAACAACACACAGCGGCAGCAGAACAACAGAATATCTCGGTGGGTATGTTTTGCTTTTCGCCTGAAAAAGGCAGCAACATCAACAACCAGCCACAGCCAACCAACTAGGCAAACGTCGACGCCAACCACAGCACCAGCAGCAGCAGCAGAATAAAACAACAACATCAACGAAAGTAAGGAGAATACAGAACAAACAAATGAAATGTTGCTGTGAGTGAATCCAAAGGTAAAGTTAACACACAACGGCAAACAATACTCATACTTACTCTCGCTCCCTCTCTCTCTCTCTCTCTCTCTGTAAGTGTCTCTGTCACACAGAGATAATGTCCGTAACGAAATCAGAGATAATCTTTTTGAAAACAAATGTACACACACCCACCCAACCATACTTCATCATAATGATTAGGTTTTGTTGTTGTTATTGTTGTGTAAATGAAGTCCGGTGAAGACAACGTGAAAATGGCTAAATCCTCTCTGTTGATGAAGCTTTCTTTCGTTCATGTGTTTGGTTGTGCGGAGTGTGGATGGAGTAGATATGCGGATTTTGCACATCAAAACAAATTATTTTCTTGTTGTTCCCTCAACAGGGGGAGAAGATGTGGGGTACAAACACACACACACACATACGGAGGAACATATGCTTTGTTTTGCAGCTTAACAGCTGATATGTTAAGTCGCGATACTCTCTGTTTGTTTTCATTTGTTCTTTAACACGTGCTATCTTGTCTGTCAGTCCGATTCTCCCATATGATTGTGTGGATATGCGTTAAATACTCTCTGGTGTTGTTGGGGTTCGTTAGAAGCAGCTGCTGGACAGTGGTGCAATTATTAGACGTGTTTTATTTAGTTGGGGCAACAAGAAACAGATTTCAAATAAACTTTAGTTTTATTAAAAACCTTGGATAATTAAAATGAAAGGGATTGTGGTATTGAATTGTTAAAAAAAAAACATAATATTGTTTGGTCTGTACTCTACGGGTTATGGAGAGTAATTGTCTGGTTTTCATTTTGACTTTAAGCTCGATTTTCTGGAATACTGTTCTTCATTTTACATAAAACAACACATTTTATTCATAAAACAAACACATTTTATTCATCGAAAAATGCGAAAATTAATCGTGTTTCAAGCTACCAATTAAACAAAAATTATTATCAAAATATTAATTTGGCTTCAGTTGACAGAACATGGTCTTCTCTGTTACTACATGAAAAGGGAGTGAAAAGTCGTGAAATGGATAGAAGTTAATTTAGATTTCCAAATACAGTGGAACTTCCGCAACACCAACTTTTCTGTAAGTCGAAGCACTTGTAATGAGAGTAGCGTTAGGTAGACAAATTCCCTTTAATTGCTTTCCTATAACTCGAATTTCCATAACATGAATTTCTCTATAACTCGAAGAAAAATAATGGCACAAACTTCCATAAGTCGAAATTTTCGGAGAAATAAACCAAACAATAATGTTGTGAAGGCATCGAAACATGTTGTGAGGTTTAAAACGTATCAAACAAAAAAAAAACGTTGCTTAGAAATATATGCTGGTTATTGTTTCTTCGAGTCAATTACTAAGCAGAACGCGCAATAAATGATAAGGAGGAAGATGAGGTTTTTATACAACCTTACCGACGTCTGATGACAAAGTCCTACACAAATTGGACTTCACAACAAAAGAAACTACACAGATTTTCATGTACAGTGTACTCTCTCATACGAGGACACCTAAGGGAATGAGCATTTTGTCCACTTATGAGAGGTGTCCGCACGCTAAAAAAAAAAATGGAAATTTTAACAAATTTCAACAAACAAGTTCGCAGCAAACATCTATATATTTTTCCATTCCACAAACATTAACTTGTTTGTGGATGATAAATATCAAATATATATGTATGTATTTTTGTGTCACTTTTTATTTGTTTTCAATTTGTGTATTTCTATATAACAATCCATCTCATTCTCTCGGTATTGCTTTTATTTCAAAGAGCGTAATTGCAGAAAAAAAATTACGAAAACAGTTGCAAATACACATGTATTCGCACCCAAATCTTGTACTTTCTTGAATTTAATAAGTTCGTTGTCTGTTTTTCCCAAACACGCTATTGCTTATACACAAATATGTAATACTAATATCAAACGAGTTATATTTACATCTAAATAAGCTTTGTGGAGAAGGAAATAAGCTTTACTTGCTTCAAACACCAAACACGCGTTTCACTTGTGTGTGAACATTAAAAAGAGTATACTGTAATTAGAACTGAATACATACAGTAAAAATGAATAAATTCGTATAAATTAATATGTAATATAAGTAATTCCAAAGTCTCTGTAAGTCGGACTTTTGGTTGTGACATCAAATCGCTCATTTACTTCAATAGTGTCACAACTCAAAATATAATTTGTTTCGGGAGAGCCGTTCCAAGTTTTCAATTGCGTCTTTCTTAGCAAACACATATAGGGAAAAACTCATAGGGTTTCCGAATAAATTAGAGCCCTGACATACGTAAGTATAATAAACGCAGAACAAAAGTCAACTTAATTAAGAGATTTACAGCTTTTTCTTGAGCAAAAAAATAAGAAGATCATTTAGAATTGTTACACTATTGATGTAAATGAGCGAAATCTGTTCTCTGTGTTCCGAAATAGTAATGCTCGTTCGGAGCTGGCTAAAAACAGTTGGTTGCAAATAGTCAGTACACAAATTATATCGTGTACAGGCCACTGTTGTCAGAGAAGTTTCCCTAATGCGATGTTGAGACAAAATTCGAAGCTCTTTTAAAAAGCCGTGGGATCCAGCTTTGTAAATACCATGAACATACATCGTTACCTAGATTACAAAATATTAAACGAAACGAGCCCAGTAATTAATTAATTCTTAATTTAGTTGAAAGCCCTTCTCCCGCCCTACTATGCCAATCGTTGCTATAGTTTAGAAGATACCCATACGCTCCATGAATGTACTTCGTACCACTTCCATTCGATTGTAACCACTGTGGGTGGTACTATTTGTACTCAATTCATGAATTTATTCATATTTATGGATCTGCAGAACATGTGAATTCTCGAGCATCTCACACACTCGCATGTAGTTTTTCAGCAACAGGTTGTCGTTATTGTTGGAGTGTGTGACGGTGTGTGTGCCTTTGTGTAGCTGCATGTACATATTTGCTCTAAAATTGTCTGCCTCGGCTGGGGGGAGGACGAATGTAACAACGAAGAGAGATCGCGCTGTGTCAAAGTGTCAATGTGACATTCAAAATTGTCAAGTTGTGCTGGACGACAATCGACCACCACTGAAAACTGCAATCAGCTCGTATGAGTCGTGCATTAATGTACACACTCACTCGCATACACATGTTCCGTTCTCTGTCCTCTCTCGACATTGGTATTCCATGGCGTGGATTGTGGACGAAATCGTGTGCATTGGATTTTAATGAGATGATACTCAGTCATACGTGGCGCGGGACAGCACTGAAGTGTTACAGTTCTTATTATGTTTTGCGTTGTTCTTTTGTTTTGCCAGTTTGTCATCTGGTTCCTCTTAATCTTCTTGTTCGTCGGTGTCTTCTCTTCACAAATCTCTGAGGAGGCAATGATTTATTATGAAAAATTTCCTCACATTTGTTGTATGTGAATAGTAATTTGTTGTTGTTGATTCGGAATTAAGTTTACACCGAAGCGAAAATGTTGTGTCAAAATACAAACATATGACTCGAATAATTATAGCAACGTTGGAGGCGGTGGACAGTCGGACGGGGTTGGGCATGCAGCTAGGGGGGGGCGATTAATATTGATGTCATGTTGATTTATATGATTTAATGAATTTTGGCGAGTCGGCCGGGGGAATGGAGACAGTTCATATTCGAGTTACATATGATAAGAATTCGTTTTGAATTCGTTCTCTGATAAGTTTATCAATTATGAGAATTAGTGGAGAGACTTAAATTTAAATGAACAAATATTTTGGCATTACAATTTTGGAAAAATCGCTTCATCATCAGCAAAGGCCTTTTGACAACACACACTTCACTCCAGTGTATTGATTAAGAATACTTTAACAGATGCCACATTTTAGGGGATAGTTTTGGGAAACAATTTATTTAGAAATGCTCGTTATTAGCGTAAAGCTTCGGCACGATGGGAAAAGAAATATTGTAGAAATGTGACAAAGAAATATTGTAGAAATGTGACAATATTTCTTTGCCCACCCAATTGCTAAGAGGTTTCGGTTTTTTTATTTTTCAAAAAACACAAAAGTGAATTTATTACAAAGTCCCGATTCAAACTAGGCAATTATAATTGCCGCAATTCTAAGTTTAATGGAAAGACGGGTAAGGGGACTGGAGAGGAACAAAAACTTGCTCTTTTTGTGTTTTTCATATTTTGAAAGTCGTTTGTATTTGAAAACAAAATGTGCCGAAAAAGAATTTCCTTGTGTGAACATAAGAGGCAGATACATTGTGAAACATACAAAATAAAGTACTCACTGCAAACGCTTCACACACTTTTGCAGATTGATTTAGTCTGTGCAAGAACAGAGGAAAATTGGAACAATAACATTTTTTTAAACAAAATATTACTTCAATTAATTTTTGAAACTATTATACTGTTTAATCGTTCTTAACAAACGTTTGGCAAAACGTTTCATTCCGTTTTCTGCTCGAACAAAATCACCTGGCAAAGCAAAGGCAAAGAGTATAACAGGTATTGTTTTGTTTGTGCCATTTAGTTAGCATTGAAATGTTTGTGGTTTTGTTTTTGTTCGCGTACAAAACTATTCACGAAAACTTAAAGGTTTGTGACTTTGGCTGATATTTACGTTTCGTTTGTTTTCGTAGACTGAAGCGGGTGACGAAGTATAAATACCTTTTCGCCTACTACTAGTTGGCCGACATGTACGAGGTGGAAAGCGATATTAAAGTTCATCCGAAGATATGATCCTGAGTTTGCTGTACAAAAGTCGGACACACTGCTACTTTCATCGCCGACTTCCATAAAATATGGGCCAATAATTCCACCAGGCTGTAAACTACACTAAATACTGCATGCATGGGGAATTATTTTATTGCCAATGGTAGCGCACCGGTTGAATGCGACTATTACTTATATTATCTCAATAATTGTAGGGTCCCTTAGGGTTGCAAAGAGTCCCGAAAAAGAACCGTATCCCTTGGGTTGTAATCATAGCAACTACATAGTATGAAACTGTTTAAAAATAAAACATTTATAATTGCAAAATAGAAATGGTTTATTTTTTTCAGAAACAATTTTTTTTTTGAAAAGGGGATGCCCCCTATGAATGCAAGCGATAGGAATGAAGGGTATTGGAGGGAGGAAAGAGAGAGTAGTGTTTGTTGATGATAATGTCATAGCCGGCAGAAAGAAACAATTGCTGGAACATTATTCTACAGTACGGCTGATGAAAGAATTTACTCTCTAGTGTGTCGTACGGTCAACCGGCCATTTGACAACGAACGGATGAGAGACCCTGTATAGCCTCGTATTCCGGCTAAATGTTCTAACGTCAGGGACCAGACGACGAATATCTTGTGAACAGATACCATTAAAATATATACATATATTATGATAATTTTTTTGTTTACGTTTTGTTTGAGACTATGTTAGAGCTCGAATGCAAGGAGAGAAATAACATTTTTTGGAAAATATGAATGTGTTTTTTTTTTATTGAAATTATAACTGATGTAAAATTTTCATTAAATTGATGTACAATGTTCTTTAAATTGATGTATAATGTTCATCAAATTGATGTACAATGTTCATTAAATTGATGTACAATGTTCTTTAAATTGATGTATAATGTTCATCAAATTGATGTACAATGTTCATTAAATTGATGTACTATGTTCATAAAATTGATGTACAATGTGCATCAAATTGAATTACAATGTTCATCAAATGGAATTACAATGCTCATCAAATTGATGTAAAATTTTCATTAATTTGATGTACAATGTTTATCAAATTAATGTACAATGCTCATTAAATTGATGTAAAATGTTCATTAAATTGATGTATAATGTTCATCAAATTGATGTACAATGTTCATCGAATTGTTGTACAATGTTCATCGAATTGATGTACAATTTTCATTAAATTAATGCACAATGTTAATCAAATTGAAGTACAATGTTCATCGAATTGATGTACAATATTCATCAAATTGATGTACAATTTCCATGAAATTGATGTACAATTTTCATTAAATTGATGTACAATGTTCATCAAATTGATGTACAATCTTCATCGAATTGGTGTACTATGTTCATCAAATTGATGAACAATGTGCATTAAATTGAATTACAATGTTCATCAAATTGATGTACAATGTTCATCGAATTAGTGTACAATGTTCATCGAATTGATTGGAAATTTTCACGAAATTGATGCACAATGTTCATCGAATTGGTGTACAATGTTCATTAAATTAATGTTAAAATATCATTAAATTTCTGTGCAATGTTCATTAAATTGATGTAAAAATTTTCATTAAATTTATGCACGGAATTGAATATTAATGAAAAGTTGTACATCCAATTGAAGAAAAATATAGTGGGTTGGAAAATGTGTAACTCTTATTATCAGTGTAGATGTCAGTAAAATTCTGGTTTAATGCTGACAATAAACACATACGCCCGCTTTTGGAAATATTTAGCAAATGACTTAGATCCTCTGTGTATTAAATGGTCTTATAAATTATTTATAAATTATGGACTAACAAAATATTTCAATCAATTGAATATATTTAGAACTTCAACAACGTTACTGTTTAAGATCAGTACCAGTATCATTCTATAAGGAATTTTTTTTCCTTAAGTCTTGCAATAGGAGAAAACACACACAAAATTCCATAGGCGATGTAGCCATATCCCCCTGTCCCTGAAATTATTACTCTATGCTGGAAAATATCTCCACAGGTTTCTTGTAAGACTTGTCAAAAAGTAGGACTCGAACAGAACATGATGACTGGAATTCATGTGATGTCTATTTCTGAATGTCATGGCTTTTAATTACTCATACGTTAAGTGGGACTAAAGAAAAGACCAAATGGCCACCTACACAAAAGGAATTGCCACAATGTAACATATTTGGTCCATTTTTACAAAATCTCTTCTTTTATGATCCACTTGATTTCTGATCCGATCCGTTGTTATCCCAATTTTCACACCCACCGATGGGGTATTAACCCACCATAAATTCTGGTAATGTGCCATCATTAGATGTGAGAATATGTAGACATGAAACATTCCAATGGCAACAAACAAACCAAAAAAAAAAAAAACAGACGCTCTTCCAAGAAAAATTTGGATAAAATCGTATTGTTTTTTTAGCCGTTTTTCAAATGTTTCCCATCTCATCAAATTGTATTTTCACACCTTCATTTGAGATAAAATTTAATAATTACAAAGCGAACACACATTTGTCCATTCTTCTTTGCGATGCGAAAACAACACAACACGAAATAAAACAATAGGCAAACAAGAATTTATTGATTTATAAAGTCCTTGAACTACAACCAATATTTGATATGGGATATTTTGGAGCAAAGCCAAGAACATGGGTAATGAAATTACAACCATATGCATGATTATTATTTGCATTATATTTACGGTGGATTAAGAAAATTAAAAAACAGCTGATCAATTGGCATATGTACAGTAGAAAGGGGCACGCAAAACAAGTTGAGGCTGACATTCCCGGGTTTTGTAGCTTAACCAACGACGATTTCGGAACACAAAAAGTTTTTCTGAGCCGTGCCTCTAAACAACCCTCCCCGTAATAGTATTGATTACGCTGAATTATAGGAAGCGGAATAAAAAAAAAGTAAAATCTATAGTTGACTTCAGAGTTAAAAATGTCCTTACTTACTTATTTCCCTTCACATTTCATGAAGGGACAGACGGGGAACTTCTGTCTATTCAGTGAGCTGTGCAGACAGCGCTTTTGGGGTTTTGTAGGTTGTGGGGTCAGTTTTGGTGTTCTGAAATCTTCTTCGGATAAGCTAAAAAACAGGATGTATCCGCTTGAAGTTTTTTTCCCGCCTTTAGAGCTTGACCCTGTCTAACGTACACTCAGACGGACTTGCTGTGTAGTCATACGAATATTGAATAAGGAATAAACACTCCGGAGTTTTAGGGAGTTCAAAAAGTCTTTATTGCCCTGAGTCACATGCGGAAGTTAAAAATCGGTTTGAGCTCTCTCACAGGGTCATTGGCTGGACCGAAAACACTTCATGACTTTAAGAACCCCTCAAAACGCATTTCTGCCATACACACATTCTTATGCGTGTGTGTGTGTGTGTGAGTACTAAAAATTCAACAGCTTGCAGTGCTAATAATTTACGTTCCAATTGAAATATTTACGAGTACACACACACACAAACCGTTTTTGTTCGCCCAGGAATGCGGGATATTAGTTAGTCAAGCAACGTTTTATGGTTCTCCAGGGTATCGTCCATCTCATCTGAATGTGAGTTACTCGAAATGACTTTGCACAAAAATAAAGTCTTTAAGATAGCACTCAAGAAAGTGTATCTGCAGCACAAATCATGGAGCGCAAAACTCGAATACAATTTTAATTTCGAATACGTGTTTAAACAGACGTAAAGTTAAATTAAAACCGAAATATTTCTTAACGTAAATCACAAAACAAATACACACATCTGTACAATGGACGTGTTGGCATATGAGTAGGTCTGTTTTTTTTTTCTGGCGGTGTACCCTATTTATTTATAAATCCCTCCCGTTGGCCAACCAAATGAATGTGTGGACTCATATTGAGGTTAATGGAAGGCAACAGAAAGCAAATACGCTATACTTGCAAACCTTAACAATAATTGTGGTGGATTCTCATGAACCGGGTCACCTAAGCCGGCAGGAATACAATTTCCTATACAAAATAGCAAAGTTCTTTAGCGTAATAGAGCCGCAAGCAATACAATTAGCGAATAAAGAAAACAAAAATTATTAAAAATAAATATTGCCAAGCTATGGATTGATTTACAGAATAGGTAGCGAGGCTAAGTGCAAAAATGCCAACCACCGATAAGGAAATAAATTCATTTATAACTTCAAAGGTAACGAAATTGACTGAGTTGTTGCGATTTGAATGGATTCGGTTTGGCAGGCCGGTCAGTCTTCCGATGGGAATACCGTCAATATTGACAATTAATAATTATATTACTAATAAAATTTATAAACAATTATAAATGACACAATAAAACTACTAAAACACAACACAATTTCATTTATTTCTAAATGGTTTCTGTACATTTTGCTGAAAAATTAGGGATCACTTTTTGATCATCTAAGTCAGCCGCTCGCTTCTCAGTATTATGGTCATGGGTCCAATGCCCACCACAGTCTTTGGTCAATCGCTACCCATTTTTTCATTTATAGACTTGAAATAAAAATATCGACGGAATAGAGCTCTTAGGGCTGACACTCACTTAGCTGCCAATTTAAGATAACTGCCAAAATTTCATAATTTATGAAGTTTAGTTCTAATTTCTATGGAAACAACTTCTATAAGAACCACTTTCTTACCTTTCTTTCTTAACAGATAACGGCCACATATTTTTAGAATGTTTGCTCATTTTACTTTATAAATATTGCATTTAGCAGCAAAATTTGTCTTCTGGAGAGGTTCACACAATATGATTTGGCAATCAAATGAATGAACGAAGAAGCGCATGTGTGAACCTCGAATGCATAGGCGTAACTAGGCCCCTGATAGACGTTAGGTCCCCCAGAAATCAGCTCTGCCGTTGGCAAAATAAGTACAATACACCAACAACCGGGGCTATAGCCCCCAGGAAAATTGTGATCGAATGAGAACAAATTCAATGAAATAACGAATTGTGAGAATTCTGTGAGCGGAGATCAACGACATAAGTGATTTCGTTTAGATAACAACATTATTTATTTTCTGTATATTTTTATTTGTATACATGAGGAATCTGTTACCTGTTACGAATTTACGTTTTGCAAAGGGTTTCCCAACAAGAGGTGTTATTTTGAATCACCCGATATTTCGGAAGCTGACACTTTTATCTTTAATTGAATGACATTTAACATGTAGAAACTAGGGCATTACTAAATATGGAACGATATACGCTTCAACAACGCATTGAAATTGTTAAAATTCCCTACAAAAATGGTGAAAATCTTTCAGTCACAGTTCGCAAAACTAAAGCATTTTTGGGTCGTCGTAAAGCACCTTGTCATTACACCGTATTTTATATAAAGAGACTTGGGTCTTAAGGCTTATGAAGTTCAGTTAACACAATAACTTAAGCCCGCTGATCATCAACAACGTCGTGTATTGAATTCAAAGAACATACACAGTTATATACAAAAGGTAAGGTACAACAACTAAGTTTAATAAAAATATATGATAAGTAACAGAAATCTTCCGGACTAAAGCGTCAGAAAACGACTTGGGACGTCTGCCCTCTGCATGGCCTTTGTCTAAACTTTATTTGAAGCTAATCTAAACTTTAGACCGAAAATTCAGAAGAATATTTCTTGTTCATGAAGACTTCCCAAACCTGTCAGCTACTAATGGACCACAATGAATACATTTAATTAATATCCATAATTCCCAACAAACTCAAAGGAAAGCAGAGATAAATCCAACGGCATAACAACAGAACCGATATGAACACATGGAACACATGTTAAACGCTGGTGAAACCCAAACAAATATCGAAATCAAGAGAAGAAAAAAGAAATACAAAAATTATTGTTTATTTATTATACAATTTGTGCAATTAATAAATTCATTGGTCTCGTATACATGTGTACATATGTACACACACACATTCACATAACTGTGGATGTGGACGTTGCCCACCACAAAGAAATAAATTAAAAATATTGAAGTTTCGTGGGCCCGTACACAACGAACTATGAATTGCGACATCGATTGGTGTTTCATATTCTGGCAAAGACTTCCAAATTGTCTTTGTAAAATCGGAACATTCGACATTTGTTATGAATCCGCTAGGTTCAGTCGTAAATAAATAAGTTAAATCTGCCAAAAGGAAAATGTTCCAAACAAATGATGAATGCTTCAAATGGCGGAATCTCAAAAATAGAAAAAAAACAATCCTCCAAAAGGTCAAATGTCCCCCAAAAAAATCTGAAAAACCCCCCAAGAAATGTATGAACATTTAACCAATGAAATCTCGGCACTACGACGACGCACAAGGCTGAATAATCGATTTCCCTCGGCGTAGAGATTGTAAAAAGTAAACATTTTTGAGTTCTGTAAAAAACTGTTTTTAGACAATGACTAAGTAATTATATTAAAAATCATTAACATTAAAAATCAGACAATTGGATATATTTTAGAAATATTTCCAAAGTTGACTACTTTTCACATTTTTTGTCTACTTTTCACTTTAGGGAAGCATTTTTTTTTGGTATTTTTTGTTTGGGATTATTGGGACGACATTTTTTTGTCTAAAACTAATTTTGTACAGATCTCGAAAATGTTTTCTTGTTACTGTCTCTGAAGGGGTTTTCTTTTTGGGGGAATTATTCATCTATTTTTAGGAGTTTCTTAATTGGAGCATTCATCGTTTTTTTTTTGAGTCACTTTTCATGTGGGGCGTTCTTTAGGAAAGTCATAGAAACGTTTGGACCACTGTGCGTCGTCGTAGTACCGACTTTTCATTGGGGACATTTTCATTCATGGGAAGGGATTCTGGACCAATGGGCGATGACGTGGACGGTCGTGGGTCGCAATATTGTGTTATTTTTTGAGCCATCTTTCCTGTTTTTGACATTTTGGGAATTTTCCAGAGCCTCATGAAACATTATTATGTGGACAATGTGATGTCGGACTGTATTACTTGCATGATATCTAAACTTAGATTTTGAACATTAAATCTGAAAAATGTCATAAAATAATCGAACATTATCAAAATAAAAGGGAGAATGAAAATAGCAAATATGTGGATAATTTTGAGTTACTGAACCAGCTGAGTAATAACAAACAAGAATTCCTCTCTTCACTATGCTCATCCTAAGCTTAGACATGCAAATCCTTCTCCAATTGGACAAAGCACGCACCGAAGTGCTTGGAATTCATTTATTAAGCAGGCCAAGACCAACAACAGAAATATTATTAAACTAATAGAAGAATTTGACAAAAAATTAGAGTTTCAAAGTAGCAACATTTTAGAGTTGATGTCATAAAATATTAATCGAACCAAGGTCCTGTATCTGTCCTGGAAGAGCAATCGCCAACAACACCAAATATCTTCCAGTAATTTTGGAAAATTAACTTTCACAAACAACAATGTCCGCAATTATTGCTCTGCGTCCTTTGCTGAGCATAAAGAATTATTCATTGCCCTGAAAGCAAAATTCTACAAAGTTTTCAACACATTAAATATTCTCTGTGTAAACATTTCTCAAAGTCATTGTGGGTTTCTATGAAATCGGCGGGTTAACTGTGATGGTCGCTTGCTGTAGGGCATCGACAATGTTTTTAACGTACAAAAGCACACACAAATTAAATGTAATGGACGTAGATATGTGTTTCGGTGTATGTGTGTATTGTTTAATATCCGAATAACAGTGAATGTATCTTTCATTTATTTATTTTATGTTTTTGTGTGTGGTGGATTTTTTGTATTTGCTCGTTTGTTCATTCTTTTGGTATTTATTTAACATTAACGAAAACCGACACACCACCACCACCAACTCAAACGGCGCCGGCTTTGATACTCTCTATTCATGCCATTCCATTCCATTCGATTCGATTTCAATACCAATTCCAATTCATCCATCTATACATCATCCATGTGCCCGGAATTGTTGAGATTGTTGTAAAACTATGCGTGTACCAATACAATCACATCCCTCCCTGCCTCCCTTCCGCCCTCTACATTTCCATTAGTGAGATTTGGCCTAAATATTCAGCTAAAGATGTTCTGGCGAATTGTATTTCGTCATTAGGTCGTTTGTTATGGTGCAATGTAGAATCGGATTTCAGATACCGCATTCGGTTCGTTTGAAACCCGTTATTTTAACAACATCGGTATTTTTTTTATGAAAATCCGGGTTTTCTTCAAAGCAATGAAACTAAAATCGGGACCGAGTTCTTCATATGACGTACAAAATATGGTTGGGCCGGCTGGGTTAATCATGATAATCTATTCCTACAAATAACGAATTCTGTCTGATACCACAATAAGTTATCTTCGATCCATAGGATCAAATCTGATGACAAAGCTATAAAATATCTAGACAATAATTTACGCGGCTGTGTTGCCTGGGTAGCAGTGAAGCAGCCGATCAATGAGCAGCAGGAAATATGTATGGGCGAAATGGACATTCAACCCAGCGATCCATTCAATCAGTTATCATTTGCTTTTTGTAATAGATCAGAACCTTTAGATTCCTCCTCGTTCGCAAAGTAGTTGACCAATATGGAAATAAATTTGCGATTCTTTAAAAAAACACTGGTTGAAAACTGGTGACAAACCCGATTAAACGAGATTCGGGAAGAAGTCCGCGGATTTTGTAGAGAACATAAAACTAAACCCCGGTTTAAAAAAGTGCAGAGTTCTCTTCTCTCAAATTGATATTCACTAACTGACCCCAACTTCAAAATGAACGATGGCCCCCCAGCAAAATGTGAAAAATTACCCCAATGTGGCGATTTTTCATTTTTGAATTCGGGTGATTTTTCAAATATGATATTTAGGGTCGTAACCCTAAAACATAATAAGAAAAATCGATATATGATTCACATTTTTTTTGAAAAAAAAACGAAAAGTTCTTCAAAATTAAAAAAAAAGGGAAATTTTTCATTGTTCCAATTTCATACCCCAAAAACGAAAAATGGAATATAACATACAAATTATGAAAAACTTCCCAATTTTGTATGCATTTTTTTGGGGGGGGGGGGAATTCTTTATTGTTGTGGGGGGCATTTCTCATAGATCCGCTTTGCGCACTTGAACCCCCTCACAATACCAAAAGGGCCATTAACTAAATTGTCAATAAATTCGAAAATAGTCCATCGATTTTTACGAGCTATTCCACATTTTAATTGTAAGATATGTGACTTTATGATAAACTACTGAAAGGGACCACTTTTTCTTTTTGGTCATTTTCGATTTTTTATGAATTTTTTATCAACACCTTTGTTAATAACTCCGAAACTGTACTGCGGATTAATTTTTTTAAATGTATTTCAAAGAAGTCGGACAATTCGTTTTCAAGTTATGACAATTTAGGTCTCGAAATTACATCAGAATTGCATAGATGTTATTCATTACAAAGACTTTTTTTTTATTGCATCTTTGTTCTGGTGATATTTTTTTAATTCATGGTTTTCAATTTACTGATACCCGTACCCACTGTGCTACATGGAAACCCGGTCACTCTCAACTGAGAATTGCAAATATACAAAAAAGTAATGCCAAAAGACTGAAAACCCGGTCAGCCGGTTTTTCGATTTCTAGTCTATTCACTCCAAGTATTTATTTATTTTACTAAAAAAAAAAAATAATTGAAAGGGGAAACTTTTCATTTACATTCGTTCGAATAACTTTCAATGAATGTACGAATTGTGTTGATTGTATGACCAAGAACAACAACAACAACAACAATAAGCATCAGCGACACCAACTATAACTAGGCAACGACAACAGCAACAGCAACAACATTCATAATTATAGCCCATTGTGTTTGAGCGTATTCTGTGTTTCTGATGTTGTTGTATGGCTTTCGTTAGAAAGTTCAATGTTTCAACAATTGGCACAATTGCGAGTTACGAATTACGACGTTTGTACGTGGGTGTCCCCAGTCGGTTCGTTCACCCATATTCATATTCATTTCCATGTGTTCGTCTGTCTGTTTTTGTCTTTTCGCTCATCCTCCGTCCGTCCGTCCGTCCATTCATTGTCATTGCCTATTCCTTGGTACGTTTGTCATCAATGTTATCTTAATGTAAATGCGATTACAGTCGTTTTCTACACTTTAACTCATATTAATTAATAATTAGAAATATCCCAACATTATTTATTGTAAATAGAATTAATTAAATTTGATGTTGTCGTCATTATTGTCGCTACATTCGTTGAATTAATTCTGCGAAAATTAAAATGTTATTGTTTGGCGAGAGAATTAATTATTTGGGAAACAAAGAAATCCGATTTATTTACATTTATGCATGCTATCAATTTCCAAGTATAAAATCTGAATTTTCATTGTTTGTTGTTTAAAAAATATCGGGGAAACCGAAATTTTGGTTAAAACGTTTTAAATTTTAAAAAGTATCAATTGCAGCCAACCGTTGCCCTGAGCGATTTCTCTTTGTGTGCAAAAAAAAACAACAAATAAACTTCCCCAAAATCAGGAATGAATTTAAGACTCTGAAGTAAACAAACCATTTCTGATGGTTTGTACCAGCGTCTAGATTGTTCACAATATTAACCTGTGACCCTATAAAGTGTTTCATCTTTTATAGTTCCCGAGTTTTCATGTGTGCGATTAACACACAAGAAACTCAGGTTTGTGTCCTGATAAGAATATCAAAAAGTTGTTCGTTTCGAGTAAAAAAACAACTGAGAATATTATTGCTGTAGCCCAAAGTGTTGAAGAAAACCCAGGTTTGTCCAATCCTCGTCGTTCTTTGGAGTTGGACATTCCACAAACGTCATTACAGCGTATTTTGCATAAAGACTTGGATCTTAAGTCTTATAAAGTTCAATTAACACAAGATCTCAAGCCGACCGATCATCAACATCGAAAAATCATCTTGACTGATGAGGTCCATTTCCACCTCAGTGGCTACGTCAACAAGCAAAATTGTCGCATCTGGGGGCTCGGAAAACCCAAGAGTTATTGTTGATTAAT
Source organism: Hydrotaea cyrtoneurina (assembly GCA_958296145.1). Lineage (NCBI taxonomy): Eukaryota > Metazoa > Arthropoda > Insecta > Diptera > Muscidae > Hydrotaea > Hydrotaea cyrtoneurina. Next base: position 53,754,291 of record OY282515.1, on the reverse strand, counting down.
GATTTTTATGGTCGGAGTTGGATGATATTGATCTGGACAACGTTTACATTTAACAAGACGAACAAAACCTTTGCTTTTTTACGGGAAAAGTTTCCGGACTGTGTTATCTCTCGAAGAGGTGATCACAATTGGCCACCGAGATCTTGTGATTTAACAGCTTGTGACTTCTTCCTTTGGGGTCACGTGAAACATAAGGTCTACGCCAACAACCCAGCGTCGATTTAAGATCTCAAATATAGAATTCGTGGGGCTACCGAGCACATAGGGCAGCCACTTTGCGATTTGGTTATGGACAATTTCATGAAGAGGATATGGTCCTGTATGCGTGGTCGTGGTGGCCATTTGGCTGATGTTGTTTTTCATTATAAACTCCATACCTTCCTCTTTATTTTGAAATAAACATCCGATCATTTATCAAAAAATTTCATTTTTCTTTGAATAACAAAATAACAGCTCTTGTTGAAAAACCCTGTATAAAAAAAACATTAGTTTGTATGTGCAAAAAGTGTGAGCAAAATAACAGCGTATCTCCACATAAGATGTTTTCTGTGAAAATAAATATTGTCATTGAGAACACACAGGATTAGTTATGTTGTTTTTTTAAGCGTTTTAATAAACTCGAATCATAATTTAATTGTTTTTCATTGGACCAACTGATGGTCCAAGTTTCAGGTTTTGGAAGTGTGGTACGGCCGAGTGTACCGTGCACTGCCAATGCCTTCTGACTCTCTGGGTATGCCTTCTGACTCTCTCGTATGCTGTCACAGCTGCAATGACAGAACTAATCTGTAATCTGCTACATTGCAAGTGTACGTAATATGTAAATGGAACTTTCTTCGAAACCCTGAACCAAAAGTTTAAATAGATAATGAGTTCCCGTCTATAGGGACATTTTAAAGAAAACTACTTCAGGGAAGTAAGATTTCTTTGCAATTCTCTTAGGCCAAAACCACAAGGCCAAAGATCAACTTAAAGAATGTTTTTACAATCAAAGAAAATCATTGTCTGAAGTCTCGTTGTGTGGCTGTTTCAGTGAATCCAACGAAACTTCGTCAGTGACAGGATTCTATCTCTAAGCGTCAATCTTATTAAAGAAAACAATGATTTTCGAAAATAACATTTAACCCTTCGGTAAGAACAACATTCGTTGGCAGTTGTTCTCTTCAAATTCTGTCAACTCATAGAATTTTTCCTTATTTTAGTACTTAAGTACGCTTCCCTGCTAACTGTAAGCACTTGAAGAGTTATCAGCTATTTATGCGTTCAATCCGTACAACATCAACACTTCTCCCGTACGTTACGACGACGAGGACTAAGCTGTTAATTTAAAAGAACAACAATAAACATGAATGATGCCAGCAACTCTGTTAACCCATTTAAGTAATCTAAACATGAAGGTGTGTATGTATGGAGGTGTGTGTCTATGTGTATTTTGGCCTGGCCACCCATTGACATTGATGGGAAACGCATGCACAGAGCTCGTCATGAATTGCTGTGACACACTGACATTTTCAAGTTCAGCACTTAGTGGTGGAGGTTGCGTGGAGCCACTGGAGTGTGTGGTGTTGCTCGAGCACGTCTCTGACGTTCTGCAACTGTTTAGCGACGACATCGTGCTGAGCTGTGTAAGACATTTAATGACATTAAAAGGTTATCGGGTGGCGGTGGCGAAGGCTCAGGTTAATAACATGCGGGTGTCAGCTGAAGAGCAACTGAAAGAATGAAAGAAATTCACCTGTCACACCGGTTGCCTGTTGACTTTTCTTACCACTTGCCATTAATTGTGGCGATGCATCGCGATGGTGGCAAAATGAGTAGTAAAAAGGCGAAAGGTTAAACCAAACATTCGACTGTACGCTACACACAAACTGGAATATTTATTTTTTATTTCAAATCCAATTGAAACGCGTTTCTATGCGAAATTGCCAAATTATCAAATGTCACCGATGAAGCTTAAGTCGTGGGAGGATTTTTTGTTTGCATACAATAAATTTCACCAGATCACACTGTTTTTTTTTTTATTTTTTATCAAATCATTCTCTAAAAGGGAATCCACAAATACGAGGTCGGTTCAATGAGTGTCCGAAATGAAAATGCATTTCTGCAATTGACTGACCCCGTTCTTGTTGAACGACTTTCTAAGTCCTCCAGAGTTTATTACAATAAATCTACTCTCACTATATATATATATATTAGGCGCCCCGGTAGGCGAGTTGGTAGCGTGCTTGTCTATCAGCGTGGGGGTTGTGGGTTCGATTCCCACCAGCGGCTTTGGTCTGTCGCTGCAAAATTTTAGCCAAATGGTCTGTGTCACCCGGTTTACCCGTGGACCCAAAATTAGAATATAAATTTACTTTGTATTGTAATTAATAAATAATAAATAATAATAATAATACTCTCACTATATTTTTATGTTTACACTTTTTCATTTCTATAACTTTAACACAGTAAAAAACATAAGTGCATGCTGAAAAATACGTCTTTTTTAAATGTTTAAACACAAGTAAATCGCGTGTTTGGTGTTTGTAGCAAGTAAAGCTTATTTCTTTCTACACAAAGCCTATTTGGATGTAAATATAACTCGTTTGCTGTTAATATTACATATTTGTGTATAAGCAATAGCGTGTTTGGGAAAAACAGACAACGAACTTGTTAAATTCAACAAAGTACAACATTTGAGTGCGAATAAGTGTGTATTTGCAGCTGTTTTCGTAATTTTTTTTTGCATCTACGATCTTTAAATTAAATACAACAACCGAGAGAATAAGATGGATTGTTATATAGAAATTCACAAATTGAAAAAAAATAAAAAGCAACACAAAAATACATACATATATATTTGATATTTATCAATGGAAAAATATTTAGATGTTTGATGCGAATTTGTTTGCTGAAATTTTTTTATGTCAAAGTTTTGTGCTAATTTACCGTACATGGCTGTATACATTCTGCCTACCAATAAATCATAATTTGTCACATAGCGATCGGCCACTTATTGATCTGTTCTCGTATTCAGCTGAATGTTTTTTTTTTATTTCTATATTTGGCAACAGATTGCGAAAGTAATTTGCTCAACATCAGATGTGGAAAGAAATGTGTGGTAGTGGGCTGATATTGTGCCACTGTCATGGTTATCAGATATTTCGAAGAAAATACTTCAAGTAGAAAACGAAAACAATGAATATTTAAGAATCGTTCTGACACCACTGGCAAACCTATCGCATACATATGTATCTGTCCAATCCATAAGATACAATGAAAAGTTCTGATGACTTCAAACCGAGTGACAAACTTATGATATCGCCCACCCAATGAGTAGTGTGCAATATTTTAAAAGAAGGCTTGGGAAAGGAAATTTGCTTAGTATGTGGTATCCGATGTGACAGGTTTTTGTTTTATTAACAATTTCCATAATAAACTGATGGAAAATGAGCCACCGAGAGGTGGTGGCACTGAACTTGTCTGGGGGGAGGGGGAATGGGGTCCATGGTGTGAGTTATCATTTCTTAAATCGTCATAAACCTTTTTGTACCACAGATATATACAATTTCATGTTCATGTTCATTTTCATGTTCTTACAATGGCAAACGGGCAAGATAGCAAGATGTAAAATAAAAATTTTACATAAACTTTTTTATGTGCTTTACCCTGAGTAACCTCATGTTCAACAGAATAGCAAAAAGAAAAAAGGCAGAAACAATGAACTGTACTCGCTCGTCACACCAACCAAATGGAAATAATAAAAGTGAGCAACATTAACGTGCACGAAAATAAATTGTGTGATTCGCGTACGAGTAAGAAAAACAATTCGCGGTAAGAATTTTTATCGCCTACAATTTATCAACGCAACCCCACCTACCACATATGCCGACAGCGCTCAGTCGCTGAGACGCTTTCCTCCTGCGCTTAAATTTAATTCCCAACATTTTACACTTTTATGTTCGAAATTAAAAGGTGAACATTATCAACATTTTATTTAAACAAACAGAAGAAAATTTAAAAATAGCAACACAAACAGCGAAAAGAAATATAAATAACAATTAAACATTTATTCATCGCTGATGATTGTTTTTATTATTAATAATTTATGGTGTATATTTAGAAATAAAGCTGTCATAAATTTATAGAGCGATAGAAACACCGAACTACTTATGTTTTGAGCACACAGAACACACACACACACATGTGCATATATGCCTGTACTTGTTGGCATACCTGGGTATGTGTTGTTTGTAGGCAGCAGCATTTCGAATGCCCCATAAATTACCGCGAACGATGTCAAATTCAGCACATTTTTAATTACCAATTGCTTATGGCAATTTTATTCATTTCATTTCAGTTTTTTTTTCTGTTGGTTTCAGACGCTTTAAAACCTCATGATTTCATTTCGAAAAATAATTATTCTTTATGTGTGTACTAAATCGCAAACGCGTTAAACGAAACATATGCACGGAACCGGTGATCTCTGAAAATAATTCGAGTGACATGTGCGGCACGATGTCGATTACATCGAATTAATCGATAATTCTTCAAAATTATGGGCGTTTTTTTCGGGTGTCCTTGGTTGTAAAACATGACTGGGCAACCGTTCAAATTAATGGAACATTTGAAATGATACTCGTTTCAGATCTGAATTATTGTACTGACGGACGTCAAGGAGCTAAAAATCCTTTGCAAAGAGTGACAAGAAATTTGAATGAGTGTACACAAAAATATTTCTCAATTATTTTCAATCCAATTATATCCAAAAATAAAAAGTTCTTCTAATGAAATCTAATCGCTGAGTGGAGTGTATTCGCAAGAAAATCAGCTGAAGCAATCATTTTCTTTTCTTTTTTAAACAAAGCTGGAGATGTTGATGTGAGCATAGAAAATATGAGGAAGTTGAGGGTTATTTAAGGATGATTTCAATTACAACATATCCTATTTTCTTTGCACCCTACATACCACTCTTTTAGTATGTTTTTATTACACAGTTTAAATATTTTTGGAGATTTTTCTCTTTAAATGATTTGGATTATTCACTACAAAAGTAACAAAATATCTCGTAAATTTTGTAAAAAAAAAAGTAAGCGACATATTTTCATTTTAAAGGAGTTCAACATTGTGCTCCCCAATAATGCCTCCATGTTCCATTCCAAGTTCTACTGATAAGAGACACTTAAATATTTTCAATAATCACTAGGTAGATTCAAGCCGAATATTCTTAATTTGAACTAAAATCGTCCTAAAGAAAATAACTACCATTCGTATTCAGTTATTCTTAAAACAAGTATAAGTGGGATAGTCTTAAAAAATCAAGTACGAAAGTTCTAATACTAAGAATAAAATACTTGATTTATTTAAAAAAAAGATTTGGTTGATTCGGACGTTTTTTCATGAGCTTGAGAACTTATAATGATGAAAATGAAATTTGGGTACTACAATCTGGTAGATAATTTCATGGCATTTATTTTTTAAACATGATTTTCGACATATGTCTGTATTTAATTTTACTGGCCCAAAAGCCCACATTTTTATCATCGCCGTCATTCTAAAATTTTAATGTTATTCCATATTCATAAAAATTTATAACAGCTTTATAAACCTTTGTTAAGAGAAATATATAAAAATGCAAAAACAATTTTTATACATTTTTGAAACTAAGACAGACAAAAAAATTAGATACAATTTTTTGTAATTGTGGGCGTGTGTCCTGCTGAATACAAATATTTTATGTTAGTTTACAAAAAACGTAATTGTTGTAAATTTATTTAGAAGAAAATTGCCAATTCTCTCAAACAATTATCGGTAAAGGGTTAAATTGTTGTTAGGTAGGTAGGATAGTGTTCTTTATTGGTAAAAACCATTTCTCATGGTTAAAGGGTTTGATTTCAGTGGTTAAAATACTGTTTACAAGTGGTGTAATGTTTCCACAAAATGGAATTTTAGAGGAATTTATAGGAACTTCTGAGGTTCCAAATGGGGCTTACGAGATTTTCTACCGGGAGAAATGTGAACGTGTCTTCTTTGAGTCCATATATACTTTTGTACCTGTCTTGACCCGTCTATAGAACCCTTTTTTTAATTTGAATGAAATTACTGGGGAAAAACTAGTTTTTCTGTTTTTATTTTATCTGTTTATTCACAAAATTCTTTAGCACGGAGGAGATATCATTAAGCATCATTTAGTACCAATCGCAGATTTATCAGATGAAGCTCTCGAAAAAAAGAAATAAGTTATACACACTTTAGCACAATACCTGAAAAATATTACGAACTTGTACAAACGAAGATCTATTTAACGTCAGATCCGTTCATCTCTAGCATTTGAAATCAATGGAAAGTAGAACATCAGGACTTAGTGGAAGAACAAAAATTCTGCTATAGATATTAAAATGATATCTGTTCGTCTGATATCCGTAGTCTGATCGTCGTCTGGCGTTAGAACATTCAGCCGTTCATTGTGAAATGGCCGATTGACTATAGAGAACATTTGTTCTTTAGCCGAACTGTTCGTATGTGGAGTGTGCGTGAGAAGCTGGTGTGTTCTGTAGGTGAGATGCGTCGTTTTCTGGGGGTTTAGCAGGCGTGCTATTCGAACCATATACGATGGCCTGTTTGTTGCTTGTGCAGCTTTCGGTGCATCGGTGTGGTACGAGGTGGTTCGATCTACCGTAGGGTATCCAAAGATTATGTAGTGTCAGAGGGTGATCTTGTTAGGATATATGAGGGTTTGTCGTACGGTGTCCACGGAGGCTTTACAAGTGTTGTTGGGAGTTCCTCCACTGGACCTCGAGGTCACACGGCAAGGCTTTTTGTTTTTGGTGAGGAGAGGGACGGATTCGCTTCAGGATGATTGTGTCGTGGATGAGGTAGTGCGTATGAGTGTGAGTGAGCTTAAAACTCACATGGATGAATGTGTCACCACTAGATCTAGGTGGGACAACAGTTTGAATGGAAGGGTGACGTACGCATATATTAAAGATGTGACGATTGTTTCAGGTCGGCCAGATTTTGGACTTTTTCTTGGGTTTTTGTTGACTGGACATGTGCCGCTTAATGCGTTCATGTACAGGAGATCGTTGAGTGATAGGGAGTCGTGTGATTGTGGTGCGTCAGTTGAGGACTGTCAGCATGTTCTGTGTGATTGTTCTTTTTATGATGATATTAGGGATTTGGATAGAATGGGTATAAGTCAGGTTAACGGTCAGTGGGATGTAAGTGGTATGATTTGTACGAATGAGTTGTTGAGTAGAGCGAATCGTTTTGCCGTTGAAGTTTTTACTAGGCGTCGGGCTAGGATAGCGCAGGTACGAATGTGAAATGTGTTTTTACTATTGATTGAGTTTTTAATGTTTTGTGGTGTAGTAGCTTTGACAGTTGTTGTTTCTAGGTTGTTGATGAAACGTAGGTGGGTGAAGTTGGTTCTAGAACCAGGGTGTGGGTGACCAGTCCCATGTTGTATGGAACAGAAACTGGGAGTAAATTCCTGCTTGTTAGCATTTAGTTACGGGGTCTGACCGGAGACTTTAATCTGGTACCATGGGTGGTCAAGAGCCCCCGGAACTTGTTCCGGCTTGACCAGCAGGCACGGCCCCTCGGTGAGTATCGTGGTGGCTGTGGTTTATACCCAAATCGCGGGGAGAGTTTCCAACCGGATGCTTTGACCTATAGATCAGCAGAGGTGTTAGATAGACCTCGACACCAAACCAAAAGGGAAGTCATAGTCCATATATATTATGCTTCGAATTGGTACCGGCGGGCTGGGCCTGATCGTCTACATTTCTTTTGGCCTAAAGGGGCGTTGACTGTCGCATTATAGCAGTCCTTGTACGGTTTTTTCAAAATTTATTATTAAAATGGTTTACTTATGACATTATTTTAATAATTAAAGAAGATGAAAAAAAAAACTTTTCAGTTATTAATAAATATTAAAAAAAGATAAACTTTGACCAGGAATTCCTCATAAACCGATTTTATTGAAATTGAAACTGGAGCAAAGCTTAAGGAGTTATTTGTCGAATAAAATAAATATCTCTATCGATTCAAATGTTACAGAGTTATGGCCAGTAAAAAACAATTGCGACCTTCTGTGTGCCGCTCTTACGAGTTACATGGTCCATTTTATTTATATATTTATTAAATAAAGAATTAAGCAACAAAGGCTGTCGGCCTGACATAGCACTTGTAAAGTGGTTATTCATTAAAAATATAGAACTCACCCGACTGTTTGTTAAATTCTACACATAAATGACAATGACTTACCTAAAAGACGGAAAATAATAAAATTAGATTAATCAATATGGAATTATTCTGTATAAAAATGTGATATATTTTAATTAATAATAATAAATAACAAATTGTAATTAATTTGTTATTATAATCGAGATACGAAATATCTGTCTTTCTACATGGAACACTTGATTGGAATTATGCGATTTGCAGTTTTTCGTTTTATAAAAGAAACAATTTGTTAAAATATATAAAAATCAAATTAAAAATATCTGATTTTTTTGATCATATATATTACAGTGATCGAGGAACGGCACCGGTGAATATTAATTGTGACTATTGTTGCAATTAGATCAATATTCAAATCCGGGACCGATAAATGCCGGCATCTTCGCCGGAATAGACGAAAGAAAACTATTTTAATTTACAAATTTAGTTATCTAGTTAATGATCAAATAAGTTTCAGCTAGTAAAGACGATTCCTTTTGGAAATTGAATGGAACTAAGCAACAAATAAATTAAAACAATAACTGTCTATCCTACGGCGTCAAATGAAATGCAACAATTATTTTTGTGTGGACTGTTCCTTTGCAGAGTTTTACGTTATGTGAGTGAATCAAAAGTGGCAAATCCTAAAAAAACAATCGCTAGTTTACCAAGAAAAAACTTAAAGAAAAACATATAAAACGCCAAGTTAACGCCACTGTTATCAGGTGTAACAACAACAAAATAAATGTAAACAAACAATATTTATGGCATTAAATTAAATTCAAATGAATTTATTTTTGAATTCAAAATCGGATTACATTCTAAAGAATTTTAATTCGTTTTTTAATATTTCCTATGGAAAAGAATAAGCGATGATTCGATTTAAATTCTAAGGGGTTTTCCAAAAAGAGGTGTTATTTTCAATCACCCAGTGTTTCGGTAGCTGTCACTTTTGAAGCTTTTATTCTTTGACATTTGACAAGTAGAAACTACGCCATTACTAAAACTGGAACGATACACGCTTCAACAACGCACTGAAATTATTAAAATTGACCACAAACATGGTGGAAATCTTGCAGTCAAATTTGGCAAACTAACAGCCTGTTTTTATAAAACGCATACGTCTGAGACGAACAGAAACGTCTGTAGCCGAAACGAAACTGAATTGTGTTACTACAACTCCAACGAATCCAATTAGACAATACACACAAAATAGAAATAAGAAAAAAATTCAATTAGAATATAACTGAGACTTTCGTGTTACAAAAACCCAAACTGACGAAACAGAATTTCTATTCGTTATTTTAACGAAACGAAAAACCCATTCGTTTTATAAAAACAGGCTGTAAAGTATTTTTGGGTCGTCGTGAAGCACCTTGTCGGACCGCAATACCGATTTTGGTGGAAAAATTCAATCTGGACAAGGACAAGTTAGTGATGTGAAGAATAGAACCAGTGCACGTCGCTCAAGAACAACTGAGAATATTGCTGATGTAGCCCAAAGTGTTGAAGAAAACCCAGGTTTGACCATTCCTCGTCGTTCTTTGGAATTGGGCATTCCACAAACGTGGAAAGTTCAGTTAACACAAGAACTCAAGCCTGCCGATCATCAACGTGTCTTTGCTGATTGGGTCCTTGAAATGCTTGAAAATCATTCAAATATTTATGAAATTGTTCTATATATGGGGAATTCCAAGTCAAATCGGACAGCATGAAGAATTTTTTTTTTGGATTTGTTTCATTTTTCACTATGTTGATGTCCCTTTTCAACAGCGTGTCTCAGTAAATTTTCAGATTTTTGGGGCAACTGGTTACAGAGATATCGACGTGTAAAATAATCGCATTATAAGGAAACTGTGTTCAAATAAATACTCATAACTTATTCAATATTAGTCCAAATATAACAAATTTTTTTTTTATTGTTTTTATTCCTTTGTAAACTATCCAAAAAAAAATAGGAAAAAATTGTGCACAGTGGGCTTGTATTGTATTTTTGGGATTTAAAATTTAAAATAAATTTTTCTCAGTGTATGTAATCTTCGATTTTCTTCAAATTTTTTTTAAAATAAAATAGAATATTTTTCACAAATTTATGCCAAATTTGGGAGTGGGGTTCGAAAAACTACTATATTTCACAATTTTTTAAAGTTTTGTAAGAACATATTTTTCACTTTAAAACACTGTAATATATTTGAAATGATAGTAAAAGAGGGAGAGAGAGAGCACAGGTGTAGAAAAAAGTAGTAAAATGAAAGAATTTGCATTGCTGCTTCAAAGCAAATAACAAAAATGATTCTTGCAGTTGTGCAGAAGCTTGTCTTAAATCTTTCTTAGGCCGGTGATTTTCTAATTTTAATGGGTTGCAGCATTCTTTAAACCGATGTTGGTATTCCATATTGAATTAACTATTCACCAAAAGCTTTTTATAACTTTAAAATAATACTCGGCGTTGCAATTATAACTATAAAGCACTAGAACTTAGAAAATTTGTTTAACTTTATAAAGAATTAGAAGAACAAAGCAAAATCGAAAAAAACACATTTTTGTTATTTGCTTTGAAGCAGCAATGCAAATTCTTTCATTTTACTACTTTTTTCTACACCTGTGCTCTCTCTCTCCCTCTTTTACTATCATTTCAAATATATTACAGTGTTTTAAAGTGAAAAATATGTTCTTACAAAACTTTAAAAAATTGTGAAATATAGTAGTTTTTCGAACCCCACTCCCAAATTTGGCATAAATTTGTGAAAAATATTCTATTTTATTTTAAAAAAAATTTGAAGAAAATCGAAGATTACATACACTGAGAAAAATTTATTTTAAATTTTAAATCCCAAAAATACAATACAAGCCCACTGTGCACAATTTTTTCCTATTTTTTTTTGGATAGTTTACAAAGGAATAAAAACAATAAAAAAAAAATTTGTTATATTTGGACTAATATTGAATAAGTTATGAGTATTTATTTGAACACAGTTTCCTTATAATGCGATTATTTTACACGTCGATATCTCTGTAACCAGTTGCCCCAAAAATCTGAAAATTTACTGAGACACGCTGTTGAAAAGGGACATCAACATAGTGAAAAATGAAACAAATCCAAAAAAAAAATTCTTCATGCTGTCCGATTTGACTTGGAATTCCCCATATATGTTCTATTATTTATATATTTTTCTTAGGTTTTTTTTATCATTAATCAGTTTTTTCTTTGTCTTACTTCCCTGGACTACTCCAACAGGGCAGAGCTTATAAGAAACAGGTAAACAAAGAAAAGAAAGCAAACAAAAATTTAAAAGGCTAACGACCTGTCGATGTGAGCGGCTGAGTGTTAGTTAGTTTTCATCTTAATTCATTTTGGGAGGGCAAATGATTGTGTGCGCACAACACCTAATGCATAGATCCGCCAGTCATTGAAATAGGGTTCACCTTCTGGTATTTAAAATCCCATCTTCTATTATTCTCCCTTTTTCTTCTTCTTCTTCTTATTCACTTGGAACAAAATCAAGCACGCGATATTATCTTTTTTTTTTAAGCCAATCGAAATGGACAATGGCAAGATCCCAACCCAGCGACGAGCAATAAGGCCGGAACATCTGCGTGCTGCTGTCATTTCTGTCCGTTCGTTCATAAACATGTTAACTTGATACTGATTTTACTATTAGCCCTGATCGTTACCTGCTTCATCTGACGACATTTTTCAAATGAACATGTAACATCTCAATTTATTTTCACCTCAATTGTCGATATTTGCTGGAAATTAATTGTAGGTGTAACGACCGGGTTGGGAACAGAACTTCAGCATTTCGATTACTTGTTCCTTTTTGTCAATAAAAATCTATTTGCGGTTTGTCTTAAATCAGAAAACTAGAAAATTTATTGAAAAATGATTGTATTCAAGACAATAACTGGAGAAACTTGTATTTGAGTTAATAAACTTTTTAAATATGCCCGCTGGCTGACATCTGGCTATATGTGTCTTTTTTAATGCCACCAAAAAAAAAACACAAATCTTTGCTTTGAAGAAATCGTATATCCGCATAACTGGAAGCGTTTTATGGCAAATTAACTCATTTAGCTGCGCCAGATGAGTGTGTGGTCTTGCGGCTGCCTCGAGGCTCGAGGGGCATGCATACGTCAAAGATGTCTTTCCCTTGTCGTTTTTATCCGCCGGTCCAATTATTTTATTATTAATTGGCCATCAAATAAAGATACTTTCTGTGTCAGCCGTAATCTCAGTCAGAAGTAGTTTCACTGGGTTTTTATGATTCTCCATATCAACAATTAGTCATCGATGTTCGTTGGCGTGGCAGAACGAAAGTGTCATTGACCACAACTAAACCAACAAAGAATTCGGTCCAATATTTTGATTCTGAATGATTCATTTCTGGTACAAGTGGGTCGATTTTTCAACATAAGGCATTCCGGCAGTCGTCTTTTGCCAATATTTATACGTCTAAGTAATTCCGAATAAATTGCAAAAGAAGATGAATTATGAAATTAAAAACGAAAACTCAATGAAATTTCTTCCATTACTGGACCTTTCACATTCCGCCACCCCCAGGGTAAGTACACGATTTCTGGCGCGCCATTTGGATGTGCGGCTGGGGGATGTTGGTGGTGAGTGGCTCTTTGCTGTTTTTGTTGTTGTGGCTTTTGATTAATGATCGCATTATTTGCAACCTGTAGTCGTAAATATTGAAAATAAATTGAATATTTTTATTAAAGTTAATGATGAGAAACGTTCGCTGTTTTCTTATACGTACGTCTACACTGTTCATCGTTTGGATAGTGTTACGTACGAGTATTTTCGTAGGGCCAGATTCTTATCAGATATTTAAAAAGAAGATGATTTCAAACTTTCAATATTCGATTAATTGCAATTCCATTTGTAAGTTAGGTTAGGTAGCAGTGGCTGTCATATTAGATGCAATTACTCCATTCCGTAGCAAGGTGATACCACCGGATGCTGTCTCGCAACTCTGCTGTCGAACCTATGTAGACCCGTGCAGGTAATGCGGCGTGTGGTAAAATGTCCCGAGCGTCGGTAGAATGTATATTTAATTAGATTGGTCACTAGTGAGCCATCCTAAGCTGAGCAGGAAGCCTCTGAAGTCATTTATCTATTCCTATATTCCTGCGAGGTCCCAGAAGAAATGTGTCCCTAAAAACTTAACCCTGGGATACCAGCGTATCCCATTCTTCCTCATCTCCTCCTCATTCCTCATTTTTTTTTAAGTTTGAAGCTCCTAGTGGCCTGTGTGAAAGCCTTTGGACCGATTTTTAAACCTTTTTCAGTGATCCAATCGAGCCGATTTTTGGCAGGCAGACTCGTGGAAATGTCTGTATCACGTCAAATTTTTTAAAAAAAATAGATTTTTATCAATTCTCAGATTTTCCTAAATTTTTTTTTTTTTTAAATGGTTATCGTTTTTTTTAAGGTTTCAGTTCAAAAAACATTTTTTTTTCGTAACGCTTAAGTAGTTTAAAAATTTGAAGTCTCTTCGAGTTATGCTAAGAAAAGTGAAAAAAATAAAATTGGGGAAAATCTGAGAATTGATAAAAAAATGTTTTTATTGTTTGTTTGATGTGATACAGACATTTCCACGAGTCTGCCTGCAAAAAATACGCTCGATTGGATCACTGAAAAAGAGTTAAAAATCGGTCCAAAGGCTTTCACACAGGCCACTACGAGCTTCATACTTCAGACTTAAAAAAAAAAATTCTGACGTGTAAATGAAAATCGCCGATACACGTGTATTTTTATTTTTTATCCCCTTTCCGAAAAAGTAAATTTGGTTCATAGGACAGAATGTGTGTAACACGGTGTAATAAAATTTTCAATTCAATAAATGTAAAAAATCACAGTAAAACTTAACTCCAATATCACAGTAAACACGTGTATTTTGTTTAAAATTGGCACCCAAATTAGGTGAATATCAAACTGCTTGGCCATTCGTCAAGAGATGAGCATTCGTTATGGACAGTTCTTGAATTCAGGAATACAGATTTCAGAGATTTTATCACAGCCTTGCTGTTGGACTAGAAGTTGATGGCCGTGAGCAACTTTCCTGATCATCATGGAAAAAACGCTGCAATGATTTGGCAGCTTAATCGCTTGATCTGACGCTAGTTCCTTTGAGTGGATTCGCAAGCCATCTCTACCATCCAGTTTAGAATTATCTGTGTAAGAGATAATCTAATCTGGTTTGTGTAGGTTCCGTAAACTCTTTCCATGACCAATGTAACTGTTGCAGCAATGCGAAGATTAACTAAGGCAGGTTGCAGACACTGTTACCATTTGCCTGCCCAGTATATCAAGTGGTTTCCGGTGAAGAATGGTCTGCAGACACGCGGTGGTGGTAGTACGTACAGCCCCCTGCGTACTATCCCTACCATTTGCAAAATCGCTGGACTTTTGATAAAAGTTTCAGGTAAGTAGATTTTTCTAATACCGGCCACCAAACAACGATGCCGTAAAGCAGCATCGGACGGACCACAGTAGTGTAAATCAAGTATACTCTTTTCGGGGATAGACACCAGCACTTTCCTATGGATTTTCTACATACGTAAAGGGCCACTGTGACTTTGTTGATCCTATCCATTGTGTTAGATTTAAAAGTAAGTTTCCTACCAAGAATACCCTCCAGTTACTTTGCGCTGCCAAGTGTCAGTGGCCCAATTTCCGGAATTCTGTGATTCCCAGTAAAGAGAACGAGTTCGTTTTTTTTCTGGGTCCTCTCCCAGCCCGTTCTCTTATGCCCATGATGAGATTTTGAAGTACATCTCTGCTGGTCAAAGGGTTTTTTCCATCCCCAGGTGGTCTGCATAAGCAACGATTCTATAGCCGATACTTTCTAGCTCCGTTAGAGGTGAGAGGAATCCGGGGTCGTATGATCTAGGATGGAGGTTATAAGCCTTAGCCTTAGGAAAACATTTACTAATGCAATGAGTCCTTGGCCAACATCGACTACCGACAGTGACACTTTTATCGATTTCGGCAGGATGCTGTCGTCTGTCTAGGCTATTCATCGAATTATATGGATTGGATGATTGAAATTTACAAGCATTCATGCTGGTACTGAGCGGTACATGATCAACCGTTTGAAAAATAGTCTTCCCTAAGCAAGTGATTTGCAGTGTGGCAACAATCAAACATATCTACCATTAAATGCACGTCTGTTCATTTGCACGTTCATATTTATGAAATATTTGAACATTAATTACGGACATCATTGTCTGTCTGTCGGTTTGTCTGCCGGGCTGCCAGCACGGCAGCACGAACAGTTTGTACTACTAATTAGTGAAGGAATCGAAAAACGATTCCCAGTTCATCCACTTGATAAATGATTGCGTATCTAGTCTATCGAATGATGGTAGAGACTGGACTGGATATCCACATATTCCAGGCATGAAATGATTGACAGTTACAGTTATAAATAAATAATCCCTCCTCCCCACAGTACACTGACTAAATTATACGGAAATTGATTTAGATACAACAGATTGTAAATGAAGGCTAGCGCAGTGGTATCCAACGGTTGGTGGAGAAGAAGGAGGGAGTGTGTTTAGTTTCGTATTTCATCTGTAACAGCATGAAATATTCCACAAACACTTCATAAATTATTACAATTAAGTAGAATCCATAGACTTTGTAAATTCTGCGAAGAATGACAAATGTATCATTCGCAAGTGTTTAATCGAAGCTATTTAAATTCAAATACAAATTAATGTAAGGGAATCATCTTATCTGGATCGGCCATAACTTGTAGTAAATTTGAATTGCATTTTCGAACACTTGAATATTCGTTTCATCACGAGCGTAATTCAATATGTGCTTTAAGCTTAACCGGAATATGGCCATGTTCACTACGTTTTATGGACCGGTCTGCTCGAGCCTTTGGTCCGTTTGTGAAGAAATTGGAATATGAAAATGATGATTTACTTCTAATCATCGATATATTTTTAATGCATACAAAAACAACTAAGTGCGGAAAATTTAAAAAAAAACACACACAATTTTCGAAAACAAGAAACAGTAACAGGCGCAATACTGGAGTATATTTAATATACAGGGTGCAGCATTATTTATGACGGCATGTGCGTAATTAATATACCAGATATCGCACACATTCTCCTAAAGAGGCACAACTCAAAATTTATCATTTTCGAGTTTAGTTGTTAAAGCTGTTCATCTTACACATGTCTACCAGTTTAAACGAGTTAAATTTATTTGTTGCTGACAAAACTAAAAGCTACTGATAAGATTTTGGATTTTCTGAAAATTGCACAATTTTGAATATTTTTAGGTAATTTGGTTCTTTAGAAATTATTTGGAATACAGTCGAATTCCGATAAGAGCAAGTCTATTAATTGAAAAAATTGCTTAACTGAAAATAAATTCTAGTAACGATTGTTCGGGATGATTATTTATGTACTGTATTTCAATTAAACGAAAATCCGCTTTATTGACAAATCGTTTATGTGAAACACAGTTTTAATGCAAAGACACAAACTAATATGATACGAACGCCGCTTAAGAGAAATATAATGAATATAAGGGCGACAAGAAATAATGTTGTGCCGTCTCATTTCCATACTAAATACTTCATGCAACTCATTACAGTACAGTCGAATTCGGTTAAGCGAAAATGGAAAAAAAATCTAGAAATTTGTTTCACTTATAAAAAGGACTTTGGATAATTGAACCTTCTTTCATTTAAACGAATTGAGTATGTACTTTTGAATTTCTTCTATGAAACGAAGAGAGAAAATTGTGGCACAACTATAAAAATACATGTATGTAAAATTTAAATTGACTATTAATGAGCTTGGATGAAAATAGCCACTCATTTTCATTTGGTTGACTTGTCTTAAATGTGTTTGACACATAACTTTTTGAGAACATTTGGTTTGCCCAAGGCTTCAGAATTGTCTCCAAAGAAATGTTTTCATAACATAAATTAATTCTACAGACTTATATTGAACTTCAATATTAAATACATTTATTTTAGTAGTTGTTGATTCTATCTTCGTTTCATGGAACTATTTCAAAAGTACATACTGAATTCGTTTAAATGAAAGAAGGTCCAATTATCCGAAGTAATTTTTATTGAAAATCCCACATAAGTGAAAAAAATTCTTGGATTTTTTATTCATTTCCGCTAAACCGAATTGAAGTGAACCACCCGTAGACAGCCGGCCTTTACTGGCCACAAACAAATTAGACTCTTTGGATGAACTGGAGTTGGTTCACATCATATGTCCAGGGAACTCTTTTAAAATGCGCCACATTTTTCTCGACTACTTTAACCAGTTTATTGGAGCGTCTAGGGTATCTGGACGACCTATCAATGTCCCGTGACCAATAACATGAAACGACGAATATGCTTCTCAGCCTGTGTTTGTTGTCCACGACAATGATCATAAAATTAAAAAAATACACGGAAATTACACTGAACAGACACCACAACGTGTAATTTTTTTGGCTTTACTGAACATACACAAGCAGCCATTAATTGATAATATCTACAAAACATAAAAGGTAAATAATAGAAATGCATTTTTGAAATCACAAATGTTAACACTGATTAACACAGAGTGTATGTAGTAGGTGCGTGCTATTTGTTATTTCCTCTAATTGTTTTTATTTTGTTTTTGCAGATTTTTTTTTTATTTCCATCTCAGAGAAAAAGAATCTCCAAACAAATTTAGCGGAAATGTTAGCTTGTCAAATAAAACAGGCCAATTAATTAAATAAGTAAAACAAACATGTGCATCGAACAAAATTCTTGTTATACGGTATGATCGGTTGAGATGATTTTAAAGGAAAACAATTAAAGGCTTCATTAAGTTTGGTCGGTCCGATAATTGCACAACCTCGACAATGGATAGCGTTCCGTATTATCGTATCATAGACGGCATACAAATTAGCGAGTAATTAATACATAGACATTATCAGTCGAATCCGCTTAACTGAAAATCGGAAAATGCAGGGTATTTTTGTTTCATTTAGTCGGGATATTGGAATAATGTTTCATTTAACCGAACTGAAGCCAGCGCTATGTTTACGTTTGGAGGCGGCACAATTTCGTCTTGTTTTATTGTGAAATTAGAATTAATAAAGAAGACTTAATAAAGAAATAATTCTAAATTAGGCACTACGTCAAATCATAATTAAATGTTTTCTAGAATTATATTTTTCAATTATGGAAATATAACTTCTTTTAAAATAATTTCACTTAATCGATGTTTACAGTTAAGTGCTGTTGTTAGTAGAGGTGTGCAACGTATGCAAAAGTTGGAGAAATAATTAATTTAAATATTTTATTTCTATTAAGTAGTTTTTTTCAATTAACCGTTTAAAAAATTAAGCGGCTTCGACTGTGGCCTATCAAAATTCGTGGTCGATTATCTCCAAAGGGTGATTATCTCCTTATGATGAAGATATAAAAATCCCCATACGCTGAAACTTTACATTTGGTATTAGTATCCATTCCCCGATTTCTATGAATCCGCTAAATAATTCGGTTTTGAATAACCGAACTTTAGTTAAATTTGCAGCCCATGCGGCTCAATTTCTTTTTTTTTCTTAAACACATCTATTTTACCGAAAACATTTCGCCAAAAACATGGTATTCGTTTTACCAAAAACCAGTTCATATGTACGTAATACTAAAGGGTGTTTTTTTAGGACGTGTGGTTTTCAGTCTGACACTACTTTCGGAGTTGGTCTTTTTGACAGCTGTCACTTGATTTATGCTCAGTTTGGTTTCCAATTTGATAGTTAATGGACTTATTCATTTTCCATTCCGATCCCGATTTGAACAAGAATTATGTTCAGCGTGAAGCTCACTTTTGGTTGAATTGGAACGTTGACAAACAAAATTGTCGCATTTGGAGTAATAAAAATCCACAAGCCATTGTTGAGACGCCGCTACATCCTCAAAAGGTCACTGTTTAGTACGCTCTATGGGCACAGGAAATCACTGGTCCACAATTCTCCAAAAATGAAGCCGGCCATAATCATACAGTCAATAGGGAATGCTATAGAACCATGATTAATGGCTTTTTTTATGCCTGAATTGGAGGTTGTTGATGTGCCAACGAAACACTCAATTTATTGAGGGCAACTTTTGGTGAGCGCATAATCACGCGTCGTAGGCCTCCGAGATAGTGCCATTTAACAACGCTGGACAATTTTATTGTGAGGTTATGTAGAGTCGCTTGTCAACGCAGATAAGCCCGACACGATTTAGGCCTTGGAAGGGAATATTCGGCGGATTATTGCTGGCATACGGCTCAAATGCTGCAAAAACGAAAATTGGCCCTTTCAGCTGGAATTTATTCGAAATCATTTTTAAAACATAATGTCAAACCGTTAACATTATAATAAAGATAAATTCTTGGCCATAACATTAAATTCTGTGCGTTTTATTTCTTCGTGAAAACCACACGTCTAAAAAAAAAACACCCTTTTGATGATCTCGTTTTGCAAATCATTTGTAACAATCATGAAAGACCGGTTGAATGATGCACAGTTGGTTCAATCAAATGTTGTTGAATTGAATTAAAATGTTTACAGTCTGGTGTGGTCTCGTCTCGTAACTTACTTTTCACACATCGAACCGTGGCAGGTCGAGTTCATGCTCGTACACGATGATTTCTTACGTCTAATGGCCAAATGACGTTCACGTGTTGGAAATTTCGGCTGTTTACGTATGAAGATCGGTTGTACTTGGTAATTATCGCAGAGATTCACATTTATAACGCATTTAATATCATCAGCATCATCGTCGTCGGCACCGACATCGTCATCTTCGTAAACGTAAATGTGCTGCGGCGGCCGCAGTGATGGCTCGGCAACGGCCACGCTGCTGCTGATCACTTTGGAACGCATTTCTTAGGCGCTTCTTTTGTTTTTATTATAATCGTATTATTTATTATACAAATTTCGTTTGTTTAATTTTTTTTTATTCGGTTTTGTGTGGTTTTATTTTGCGATCGGATCTGCAGTACACGAAAAACAACAAATATTGATCACTTTCACTTCAAGTCGTAAGCGGCTTTAAACACAAACTAATGTAGAGAATTTTTATATTGAATTTCTTTCTTCAAATGGAAAATAATCATTCGTTAATTTGTACGTCCTCATTGGGTATTTTTTTTGTTTTTTGTTCAAGATAAGAACATTTCCAGTGTCATGTGTGACTGACTATTCGAAGTGTTGGACTCCGGCTGATGACACACCAGACAAAGCCAATGTCGCACAGTGGTTACGAAATTAAACAAAAATATTTATAATTTGTCACGTATACGCTTCCGAATCGTTTCAAAGGGAAATTTATGGAGAATTTATTTAATTTCAATTGTGGTCGACCAGCTCGAGATTACAAATCTTATGAATCATACGGGAATACGGTCACATATTTGGGCTTGACGACTATACTATACGGGTGACTATCGAACTTCTCATATACGTGGAAGTTTACCAGAAATAATCTATGCTGGTGAGTTCTTTTATTTTAAAGATATGGAAAATATCAATTTCTAATCTGGATTTCTAGGGAATTTCACACCTTTTTAGTTCCACAATTTTTGTAAAAATAGAGAAAATTATGTCACCTTTAGGTCGGTTTGATACAACGCGTACAAACCCAAACAAATCTACCTGTCTGGATTTGTTTGGGTTCGTACGCGGGTTCGTGCACATTGAAGTGGTCGGATATAAAAAGCAAAAAAAAAACAGGTTTGTAAAAAACAATCCTGATAAATTTTTGGTTTGTACAAGAAATTGTTAAAGTCTTCAGCATGTTGCACTGAAACCTAATTTTCGTGTTCTTTTCTTAACAAAGTGTGACCCTACAACGGGTGCGAGAATGTCACACTTTTTTGCACTCACTGCAGTCGACGGTGTACAATGTTACACCGTAAAACAGCTGTGTTGTCATTTCCAAAACACCGAAACTAAATTAAAGGCGTTCGTTTCATTTTATTTTTAATAAATTTGCTTTTGCTCCAAATCATAAAAAAATCCTCCCCTCGTTCCCTTTAAATATTGGATCAAATATTAAAAAGCACGTCAAATATTTGCATTTGGCACAAAATGAGCCAATGTGTATGATGTGAAAACCACATCAATTCAGTGTTAAGTTGTGTTTAAATTACTAATTTCAACTGCACTATTGTGATTTTTTGTTTGTTTTTTTTTTTTTGGACTAACACTCAGGGGATGCCCCCTATAAATGCAATGCACTGTGTTAGCGATGGGAAATAAGGGTATTGGAAGGAGGAAAGAGGGAGTAGTGTTTGTTGACGTTGGCCTTGAATTTGGTAATGTCATAGCAGGCAGGAAAAACACTTGCAGGAAGATTATTCCACAAACGAACAGTCCGGCTGAAGAACGAATTTTCTCTATAGTGCGTCGTCCGGTCAACCGACCATTTGACAATGAACGGATGATTACTTTGATTATAGCTTAGACAGACGACAGAGTTAATGGGCAAAATCAAACTGTATTTTAGGTATTTCAATATGGCAACACAGTCACAAGCAACCGCTGTACTCACAAGAAACGGCTGTTGTCAAATCCGCTGTTGTCAATTGTTCGGAAAATAAAACGGATTAAAGTCAGAAAATATGAGTTATTTTAGTAATTTCAGCTTTCTTTCAAAGAAATAGTAATTTTTCACCAACAACATAGGCGTTAATCTTACTTTCTTCCTTCTATTCATTTTATATCGATGTAAATGCGAACAAAAATAGTTGACAAACAGTTGTTTATAAACAGATGTTTAATAAATGCAGAGGAATGTCGTCGATCAGGGTAAAATTTCAATTTACATTGTCGAATTTGTCGTCTGTCTATATGATGAGGAACAATTTGAGCAACCTAGAAATTACAATAGCAATTACGCATTCGTGTTCGGCAGTATCTCGTGTATTATTTGATTGACAATAAGGCGATCATATTTTAATCTCAAATGTAATATAACCGATTACACTGGACAACAGAAAATTCGATCGTTTTTGTAATCAGTGGACCACAATATATCAGACTTCTATAGTGGTTATTGATTACAAAAAAAAACTTTTTTTTTTTTGCCCATTGTTTTCCAATTAATATAATCTCGGTTTGTAATCGAGATTGTAATTTCACCTTAGTCTGGTTGAAACATTTGTTTATGGATTTAATGCACTTTGTATGTGGATTTGGGGACAATTACAGAAACTTCAGTAATGGAGGTGCTATTGTATACAATTTGAACCACTGCTCTATTTTGCTAGTAACCACTGTGCGTAGCTGTCAAGAAAATCATCAATGAGTACTGGGACAGATTGCAGCAGCAACAATGCGGCATAGAACCGTCTGTGACAAGTTCTCAGCGGTGCAACACTTAGGGGGTGATAAGATAAGACCGGCCGGCTAGCCCCGGTTTGTTTTTTTTTTGTGTTTACTTTAATTTCACACTCAATTCTTTTTCAGTTGTCAGAAATCAACTTCAAATTGTTGTGTACTTTCGACAGCACAAACTTCACCTTGTTATTCTTTTTACTTGAATTGACACAATACCGAACAACGTCGTCGACACGCCAATAAACAAAAGATCGATCGCACGAATGTCGAAATTTCGAAATGCATGTGTTGCCTGTTTGTTTGTATAACTGCGTTTCGTTCCGTTTTGATGTTTTTCAAAATTTTTGTTATAGAGATGTTAATAACCGCCCGTACAAATGTCAACTAAGTAGACGCGGCGACTTTTCTCGTTTTGTTTTGCGATATTAAAACCTGAGTCTAACTGCAACTTTGTGGATACACAAAACAAGCTCGGCTTTACTGCTGCGGCCGCAGCTGTTGTTGTCATCGGCTCTCAAACAAACAACAGTCGCCCAATTCCATAATACATGTGTGCTCACAATTGTATTGCTTGGCACATGGTGGCTCATTAGCCGGAACGCCGCACTCTGTAACGAACGAGTATCGGAGATACTTGAAAACTCTCTCATCCAATTGTTTGTGTGGATGTAGAAAGAGCACAACTGGAAACTAGTGCTGCGAAATGTTATTACTCACATTCGAATACCGATCAGTAGTTGTAACGAGTGTTTAAAGAGTTTAGGCCAGTTGCGAATGCAATGAAGTCTGAATCGATTCCTATTGGATTCCAAAGTGTGAGGGGGCACTTCCACCTCTGCCCGATCACGACCAAATACATATAGCATATCACAATTTTCGACATGTAGACCTGGACACAGTCCGGTTCTACAGTAGTCATCTCGAGATATACCCCTACGATTTGCCAATCGTAAAGTGCCCTTTAATGGCTCCTCTGAGCATACTGAGTCTCTTTTTGGGACTTAGTCCTTTTTTGGTGTATGTCTGGCCATAAAGAGCAAGTTTTTATAGAATGGTGGGAGTTGTCTCGTTATGATATTTGCTTTTTGGTCAGTACAACTTAATAATACAACAAAGGGCAGGAACATCCACCGATTGAGAGCCTTTCCTATCACATGGGTCTGCCATCTCGTTCCCCCTTATGTCGGTATAACCAGGGACCCAGCTAAGTGTTACCATGTGCTGTTGGATTAGGGCGAATGATTTTATACATTCTAACGTACATCAGGATTTTAACTCTGTTGATTGTAAGACTTTTAGCGCTGCAAGGCTATCCACATAGATTTTTATTTTCGAGGGTGACATGTTCCGCTTGAAAATCTCTTTGGCAGCCATGTCGATTGCGAGTATCGGCGCCTGAAACACATTCCAAAGTTCGAGAGAAATCCCGAGCCCGATCCAATCTTCAATTTTTAAACCGCCTATAAAGATTTCAATCTAGCACTCCTCCATGACTGAGTTTCTGGTATATTCCTCTTTAGATGGTATGGATGCTTTGAAGGTTTTCTCGAAGTGCGTTGTCGGTGGCATGTAGTCAGTGTTTTGTTTTAATTTGCGGTTCCAGCCGGTTTCTATAATGGACCTATTTCCATAGAACTTTTGTTGGTTTCTCTTAGGCGTAGACAAATTAGCTACACAACACCTCAGATGGGCGGGATAACGGGTATTTGTTTCCGGACCTACTTGGGGGGCTGAACTAAATGCTGTCGTAATTCCCACACATGCTAGCCTTTGTATTTTGTTTAGATGGGAGAGGTGTGATTTAGAATTCACTGCCCTCCACCATACCAGGGCGCCATATGAGCCTGAGGATCGCCGCCTACATTCGGGTGGGTAAATTTGTTTGGTAGGAAAAAAAACAACAAATAGTCAAGCAAAAACGAATACAACGAGAAGTTCTAAGAATATTTCACCAAAAAACCATGGGTCCTAAAAAAATCCGTAGGACGTATTTTTTTAAAATTAAAATATGTGCTACAATCAAACTACATTTAGTACAAATAAAATATTGATCTCACACTAGAGATAAGAAAACATGCTTTATAATAAAAATACCATAGCTCTTAAAATATAAAAGATACAGTTTGACAATGTCAAGAAATCCAATTACATTTATCATAGAAAAATCTGAAAAAAAGTGATAAATTTTAATATGAAATAAGTAATTTTTTATGCGCAATATTTGTAAAAAAAAAACTAAAAAACAGAGATTATATCGTCTATGTAGAACAAAAACTCATCATCATTTTCATAGTTTTGAGTTATAATCTGTTTTATATAAAAGTTATCATTAAAAATCCAATATTTCGATAACAAATATTTTGAATACCACAATTTGTTAATTATTAAATAAAACATTTTATCCACCAAAAATTTCTGCATAAGTTGTATACTGTTATATCGACAAAAACCTTAGGTAGATAATGATGTTTTCTTCACAAATTTTATCGCAAAGCTGCAGTTAGTGAGTTATAAAAAAAAATCTTAGTAAATAAAATAGATATGCGCATATCGATAAGCGCAAAAAATAAACAATGGAAAATTATGAAATTAATTGCAATAAACTCATTTATCGCAAAAGTGTAGTTGATGACTTTTTCTACATAGACGATATATAGACTAGATACCTTGAACATGGTTTTCCATATTTTACAGATTAAGTAAGATTTTAGTTTGTCAGTATCAAATATATTGCGAATTTTATCATAAAAAGAATTCTTTAAACACACGTGTCTTTGATGGAAAAAACTGTGTTGCCATCAGTTTTTAAGTTATTATGTTTTCGAGGTACCCTATTGGGTTGCCTTTGTCAATATATATATATAGGTTTCCAAAAAATTCTGTCACATTTAGTTTGGACTTTATGACCAAAAAAAGGATTAGGCAGCAATGTATGATTTTTGGTAGTAGACACCATTTTGTACCGAACGTCTTCCCACTGGAATACAAGGAACAAAGGGCATTCATTTAGTTTAGAATCCAGAACGCTGCAAGGTATTTCGCATCCTTTGACAGCGGCCGATATCAATTATGGCTTCTCCATAAGATTTGCTACCTGTTTTCGTACAATTCAGATACCCGCTATCGAAACTCTATTCACCAATCGCTTGCTTATTTTGTTAGACTGTCTTAACTTTTTTCTATTTCCTAATAAATTTTCTATTTTATAACCTCAAGAGTACTCGGTACCCAGTATTTCAAATGTTCCACAACACCAAGTGCTATACTCGCAGTGTTGCCGACCGAGTCGGGCTTGTGTTCAAGTACAAAGTGCGAGCACGCATTCGAACAATGCCAGTGTAAACACTAAAGCTAACAATTAAAACACACACAACAACCGATAAACATTTCAAAATCATAATTTAATAATAGTAATAATAAACAAACGAAAAGGGCAATTACTCAAAATACACACACACACTCCAATAGTGTTATTGGTTCACCGGGGCACATAACGGGGCTCGTGGTTATTTCAAATTATTGCATTAACTTTATTTTAATTATTTAATTGTTGATTATTTGTAAATATTTCTGTATCTGTATATGTGCAAACTTGTAGAAATATGTGCTGTGTGCTTTGAACATTTTATAATTTCATTCATCTGTAATAATTTAAATGTAATCTATGTCATTGACTTTTCCAATGAATGTAACGGAAATTAGCTCAAATAAAATATAACTGAGAATTTAGTTATCCTAATAATCTTGGAAAGTATTTATTCGAATCGCATTTTGATTTACATAATCGGAAGAGCTAACAACAACTAATGGTTACAACCTTTACACAGCATCGAATGTTAGAGATTTTTTTTACCTCTCAAGGCCCAAATTGGAAGGAAATGTTTTTTTGTTGACTTTGGTTTTTATTTATACCAGTAAGTAGTCGAATCTTAAACCAAGTTCCCATCAAATGGTATTTGCCAGCGCAAATACCCAGAATTAAATTAAACATAATAATTTAATATTTCAGGTTATTCTTTGGCACAATACTATATCAGACCCAGGGAATGTAAACCTTTTATTAGAGTCGTTATAAAATTAAGTTTATACTGTATTCCTATACTTTTCTATATGGACTTTTTCTGCCAGGCTTTATTCATGGAATTTTGTTCTTTTTAGAATCGTTTATTTATCCACAGACTTAAGTTTAAGCCAAAACTGAGCAGTCGCCGGCTTTTGTGGCTAAAAACGGGTCCATAAGCTAGCTTTGATATTCAGTTAGCGCTGTAGTATCGGCAGCGTTTTAAAACCAATACCGTTATTAAAATTAGGGGTACAAATTGAGACGAGAATAGTCGGCAGTTAAGATGTCGAAATTCATTAACTCAAATTTTCGATTAATTGGAGACACTTTGTTACGTTCTAGAAGTTATGTTGGAGCGGCTGCCTATCCAAAAAATTCATGAAAAGATCACCAAGCATCATTGGGTAAAGTCACGTCTTCACCAAATCATATCGGCTTCAAACTTTGATTTTGGGACCATCTGATCAACCGTTGGTTGCTATGCTGTTGGTGAACAATTTCTATTTATTTAAATGAAAGCTGAAATTACTAAAACAATTAATATATTTTCATTATTTTTATTTTATGTCCACACAATTGGGAACAATTTGACAACACTGATTAGTGATTTAACAACAGCCGTTGACTGTGAGTACAGCGGTTGATTGTGACTGTGTTGCCATAATACCTAAATGCAGTACGTTTTTGTGAAAGTTAATATGAACTGAGTGTGTTAATGCAAATTAACGCTGTAGTCCGCGTAGACTATTAGTGTATGTATTTTGTTTGGATCGTCCATTTAAGTTAATTTAGCTGAGTTTTTTTAATTCTCATTTTTTTTTTCAAAAATCTTGTGTGAAGAAAATCCACCACACAAGTTGAATATCATTTTAATCATTAACCAGAACCATATGTTTTCTGATAAAAGTGTTGCCACATCAACAGCCGAAAATGTGTATTATTTTTGACTGACCACTCAAAAGTGTATTTGAAGTTTAAACTTAGTTTTATGGGAAACTGAGTTTTACATAATCGTGGTTTAACAACGATCTCATTTATTGGCCCTAAGTAAGTGAAATGTTTAAACAAATAAGTTAGTGTTTTACAAGCACTTTTATTTCATACTAGCTGACCCGGCGAACTTCGTTCCGCTTAAATTCGTTAATGCAACGAAAAAAATAATTCCGAGCATGCACTTGCTGCTTTATATAACTCAGTCAATTCAAATTCTTTATTAAAAAGTTGTGTTAAATACAATGGAAATAACTAAACTAAAAGAATAACGATGTGCTTTAATCAAACCGCAATGATTGAGTTATCCGCCAACCTTCCGCTTTTTTACTGAAGTGCTTTATGGTACACAACGTTTTTCGTTTTGTTCTCTGGCGCGTACACGTACAAAGCGGAAGGTTTGCCGACACGTGAGCACGCCACATACAATTGACCATGTGAAAAACATGGGAACTCAAGATTGATTCCACAAACATCCAGCGATTGTCCTGGCGCCTTATTAATTGTCATAGCGAAGGCGAGACGCACCGGAAATTGAAGACGCTTAAATACGAATGGCAAATCGTTCGCAATAAGAGGAATCCGCGGAATGAGAACATCTTCGCCCTTGAATTTTCCCCTCAAAATCGTCGCTTGAATGACATTTGATTTGAGTGTCTTCACAATCAAACGCGTACTGTTACAAAGTGTTGGTGCATTGAGATTACGCAACAAAATTATAATTGAGCCGACTTTCAATTTCAAAAAGTGTGGCGGCAAGCCCGGGACATCCAGAGAATTCAAAAATTCTGTCGGATAGTTCGTGACTTCGTTTTCATCCATCACGGAGTCGACGGATTTGTATGAATGCAACTCACCGGAGATATCATTTTGAATGACGAAATTCAAATGATCGACATCCTTGTTTTTCGCAGCCAAAATCGCTCGTGCACTCAGCCAATCATGGTCAACATAATTCTGCGCGATATTCGGAAAAACCTTCATAATCAGCTCTTCCGGCGTAGTTGTAATGCTGCAAAAATTCTGTGGAAATTCAATTAAGCCGGTAACTAATTCGACTGGAATCACGCCATTACCCATCGCCAACAATTGCCTAGAGAACTCCTCAGCGGACTGGTCACTTCGTAAAGCAACTCGCATGTTCGTTTACAACTGCAATTTCTTCACGTATTGCCATAAAGCCGACGCCTTCAGGCAAGCGTTCAATTCATCTGCTGGAGTTGATCTTGGAAAGACAGGCAGCGTTTGACGAAAATCGCCTGACAACAAAATCTTTCAATGTGCGATTTAAAGCTTCCAATGCGCGTTTGTGAGCCATTGTACACTCGTCCCACACAATAATCTTGCATTGTTGCAATACTTCGAAATATTATTTGGTATTGTTAAACTAACAAAAAAAAAGAGTAAAATTTTAGTTAAAATCTTCCAGGATTTTATATTTTTCTGGAAATTGTCCAACATCCTATGTCCTTCCTTGGGCCAACACGAATTCATCAAGCCCAAAATCGTGAAAATCGGACGATCCGTTATAAAGTTATGCGTGTTCACACGGACGGCATTCTCTTTTATAAATATACTAGCTGACCCGGCGAACTTCGTTCCGCTTAAATTCGTTAATGCAACGAAAAAAATAATTCCGAGCATGCACTTGCTGCTTTATATAACTCAGTCAATTCAAATTCTTTATTAAAAAGATGTGTTAAATACAATGGAAATAACTAAACTAAAAGAATAACGATGTGCTTTAATCAAACCGCAATGATTGAGTTATCAGCCAACCTTCCGCTTTTTCACTGAAGTGCTTTATGGTACACAACGTTTTTCGTTTTGTTCTCTGGCGCGTACACGTACAAAGCGGAAGGTTTGCCGACACGTGAGCACGCCACATACAATTGACCATGTGAAAAACATTGGAACTCAAGATTGATTCCACAAACATCCAGCGATTGTCCTGGCGCCTTATTAATTGTCATAGCGAAGGCGAGACGCACCGGAAATTGAAGACGCTTAAATACGAATGGCAAATCGTTCGCAATAAGAGGAATCCGCGGAATGAGAACATCTTCGCCCTTGAATTTTCCCCTCAAAATCGTCGCTTGAATGACATTTGATTTGAGTGTCTTCACAATCAAACGCGTACTGTTACAAAGTGTTGGTGCATTGAGATTACGCAACAAAATTATAATTGAGCCGACTTTCAATTTCAAAAAGTGTGGCGGCAAGCCCGGGACTTCCAGAGAATTCAAAAATTCTGTCGGATAGTTCGTGACTTCGTTTTCATCCATCACGGAGTCGACGGATTTGTATGAATGCAACTCACCGGAGATATCATTTTGAATGACGAAATTCAAATGATCGACATCCTTGTTTTTCGCAGCCAAAATCGCTCGTGCACTCAGCCAATCATGGTTAACATAATTCTGCGCGATATTCGGAAAAACCTTCATAATCAGCTCTTCCGGCGTAGTTGTAATGCTGCAAAAATTCTGTGGAAATTCAATTAAGCCGGTAACTAATTCGACTGGAATCACGCCATTACCCATCGCCAACAATTGCCTAGAGAACTCCTCAGCGGACTGGTCACTTCGTAAAGCAACTCGCATGTTCGTTTTCAACTGCAATTTCTTCACGTATTGCCATAAAGCCGACGCCTTCAGGCAAGCGTTCAATTCATCTGCTGGAGTTGATCTTGGAAAGACAGGCAGCGTTTGACGAAAATCGCCTGACAACAAAATCTTTCAATGTGCGATTTAAAGCTTCCAATGCGCGTTTGTGAGCCATTGTACACTCGTCCCACACAATAATCTTGCATTGTTGCAATACTTCGAAATATTATTTGGTATTGTTAAACTAACAAAAAAAAAGAGTAAAATTTTAGTTAAAATCTTCCAGGATTTTATATTTTTCTGGAAATTGTCCAACATCCTATGTCCTTCCTTGGGCCAACACGAATTCATCAAGCCCAAAATCGTGAAAATCGGACGATCCGTTATAAAGTTATGCGTGTTCACACGGACGGCATTCTCTTTTATAAATATAGATATAAGCTCTTTACACTTGGTCCTTCGAACCGGATTCTCTTTACATTTGGTCCTTCCGTATCCTCTTTACACCTGATCGCAACTGAACAATCACTGTGCTATAAATAAACAGTATGCAACAGAAACTTTGTACAGGAGATGTTTATAATATTTTGCAATCCTAACTGAAAAAAATTATTTTAAACAATTGTTATGGAAACTATTTTTGTAGGCACTGACGGGGAATTTCACTCGAATCTGTGAGCTGTGTACGATATAATTTTGTATACTCACTGACCGGGACCTACTGTTTAAAGCCGGCTCAGAACGGCTAATGCTTTTCTAGAGAAGTTTAACCTGGCTTAGAGATTACTCTCTTACTCGTAAAGTCGCCAACATTTACGAGGTGGAAACTGCCGCTGAAAATTGTTTGATGGTCTTACCCGGTTTCGAACTCGGATTATTTAGTGTGTGTGCCTCACCACTGCCGTCCGTGTACGTTAATTATTTTGACAACGGTATTGAAAGGAGACGTCCGATCAAAAAAGGATATACCAAATCCAAGGTAATAAATAAATATAAAAATGTAAAAAACCTTTGTTAAGAAAAATGTATGAAAATAAAAAAAACAATTTTAACACATTTTTCTAAAGAAATGCTTTTTAAATTGTTATGAATATGGGAGTAAATAATTAAAAATATTCTGATCTTTATATAAAATCAAAGAGTGTGGGAAACATATATTTAAAAATAAATAGGTTTTATTTATTTTTAAAATGTTAATGTTTTTGATACATAAATAGTCGTAACGGGAAAACTACTCGTCCAAAGTGGTTAAAATAAATAAGGCAATAAAATAAAGAATCGGAAAGAACAAAAAACGTTAATTTCAAATAATTTATCATAAAGCCACTTGTCTTACAATTAAAATGTGGTATAGAACATTAAAATCGATGGGCACTAACGTCTTTTTCGCGGTAAGGGCTCGATATGGCAACGCTGACATGTTTCGAATGAAAAGTGAAAAAAAAGTTTGCAAAATAAACCTCTTAATTGATCCGATTATTTGTTTTTGTTGAGTTTTAAATTCTTTGATATGAAATTAGTGATTGAGATTTTGGGGCAAAATAGTATTTCTGTGTACCAAATAAAAAATATTCTGCGGACTAAGCGGCGAGCGGCAAAAACTTAAAACATTGAATTGACCACGCAATCAGCAGCATGCAAGAGGCATTTCTGAGTGTCTAAGCGGCGCCGCTCAAAAATAAAACTTGCTCTAATTTTTAGTTGGTTTTTGAGCGGCAAAGAGAAAAAGTCGATGTGGAGATTTAAATTTCGTCTGTATAAACTCGACTGCTTTTATGGCAAGAGAGATTACGAAATTTTCCAAATAAAAATATAACCAACAGATTTACGTTTTCCAAAGGATTCCACAGACACACAGCAGTATTTCCAAAATCTGTCTCGAAATTCGCATAGGTTTGCATAAAACTGCTCGATTTATAGAATGCACTCCAAATATTCATTTTATTATCTATTGTGTTTAAAATGATCTAGAAAATATGTTGGAAACTGTCAAAGTGACGGAGACTGGTTTATATGCAAACTCTGTTTACATTGGGATCATAATCACGATTACAGCTGTCAGTTTGACAGTTGCCTGCTATTTCTGGTATTAAATAAGTCATCATAATCGCCGTATTAAACTGACTAGTTGTCTAATACAAATTAGAAACCGTATTGCCAACTCATTTTGTATTCATTACAGTTCCCCATACGAGTTAAGGTCCACAGTAGATCAATAGTTGACAGCAGTCTCGTTGCACTGGTCAACAATGAAGAGAAAAACGTAGAGAAAACTATGATCACCTAAAGCCATTCAAATAATACTAACAATGTTTATTTATAAACAACTTGAATTAGATTACTGACAAGCTCGTAGTGTTGTGTTTAATATTAAATAAAACCAAAAAACCAAACCAATACAAAAATACTTTATTTCTCTCGTCGTTGAACTGATATCAACAGAGGTTGATATTCACGCTCCCGGTGTAGACGCTCAATGTTAAATATGCAAAATCGAGTCAAGGTCAAGTCGTATTTTGTCTCTTTTTTTTTGGCGATCGTGTTACAACAACAGAAATAGTATTAAAAACAAAAAAGAAATATGGCCCTTGCTCAAGTAACATACATATTAGACGCCGCCGCACAGTGTTTCCAAACCAAAAAAAAAATTGGTGTCCAACCCTGCTGTCGTTTTCTCGATCAAATGTATGAGAGGAATTCGAAGAGACTTTCAACTTAACAAATTATTGTTATACTCGAATGCTCGCTAAATTATGATGGTTTCTTAGTTTGTTATCAAATGGAGAGAAATGATGGTTCGTCGCTAGTTGAGGGACTTATCAATGCCTTCTTGCTGTAGTAGTACCGACCTGCCCTCGTACTTCTTCTTCGTTCTATATATACATATCTTCCTGGAAGAACCCAGATGAGAATTTCGTGTTATTGACGAAGATCAACGACCAAGAACACTCCATAAATCGAATTTGTTCGTTCGTTGCAAATTGTCAAAATGAAATGCCCAATAAAATGGATTTTTATCAGTGATGAGAGCATCTTCGTTTGGGATTGTGTTCCATATGTCGATATCTAAAATATATCTGCAAATCACAATTCAATAATGTCTGACATCCATTTTATAACGCATCCAAAATTGACGATTTGTAACGAAAGAACAAATTCGTTTTATCTAAACAGGCAATTCGTATCAATCAAGAATTATAGAAACAAATCCCGCGCAGAGAAAAAAAATGTTCTGCGATGCTTGATCAAATGATGTCACGCGTAGTGTATTCCTATTGGCTGATAGTCAAAGTGGTTTCAATTGCAGGGCTGCCAACAATAGTTCTTACGCTGTGTTTCAATCTGAAACTTGTCACTCGGTGTACATACAAATAGAGTTGGCAACCCCTACAAGGGACAAACTACGTCACCTGAGGGGAGATCATGCACATGGCGTAATCTTTCTTTCTATCATTCTTGGTATCAATGACTGTTGTTTTTTTTTCAGCATAGTATTCCCCTCTCAATTCCGTCTAATCAGCTGACACAGTATTTTCATTTCATTTAGAAACACTGTGCGTATGGGCGGTATTGTAAAGCCATTCAACCGTCCAGCGTATGCTCCGCATACAAATTGACAACGTGGCAGAGACGTGGTCACGCTAGTCAACGGCTCCTAGACGATTGCAAAATACCACTCGTCGCAGCAAGCAGCGAGTCAATGAGAGTCTGTTTGAAATTCGCATGCCACCGTAACGCTGAGTAGCCGTTGAAGTAGTACGCGTCACAAGTGGCTCTTGTTATAGCGGATGATCGCCGAACAGAGACTCTACTCAGTTGATTGGCAGTGACCGACCACGCTGCCGACAGTTGCAATGTCAATGCCAAATGTCTGAGTTGGTCGTATACAACATCATCATTGTCCTGACATCGATAGTTGGTTGACGCACTGACGTCACATGTTGTTATTTTCGCATTAAGGTATGAATTGATGTTCGGTATTAACGCCGCCACCAATTCATTGCAATTTAATTAGCCAAAAACCATAAATGCAAAAATCCAATCGCCATAAATGCACAATTAACGTCATCATTAAATACCACAGAAAACACACATATGAAAAATAAATAAATAAATACATAAATGTGCCCCCAACTCACAAGCACCCGACAAAGGGGGAGTCGGCGAGAGGGAGAGAGGAGTAGCGCGTTGTTTGGTTCAGATCTTTTCAGTTTGTTTTCTAAATAAAACAAGATCCCACCGATCCACAACGGAAAAAAAAAGAACGGATTGTTTATAGTTCGCAGAATCAAAACATATAACGCCCGTCCGTCCGTCCGTCAGTCTGTCTGTCCATCCGTCCCACTGTGATTGGAAAACGCAAACATTGTATTAGCTGTCAAAATAAATAAAAAAATATTCCACATAACATTATTGATGTCTGAACGGAACGGAATGAATAAAACGACTTTTCGAATCGCCTTTTCCGCCATCAACAAACAAAAATTCAAAAAAAAAAAGTTTCCTAATTGAGAAAATATTGCACAAATCGACAAAACAAACAAACAGACTTTCAGTCGGCTGTTTTTAAGTTCAAATCGTAAACACTACCATTCGAACTGGTGGCTAATGGATGTTTTTTTTTTTTGGTCATTTCAAAATAATTTAATTTACATCGAAACGGCCGAAAATGTCAGTGGAATGAGTCGCTGTACATCGCTGCCCTATTCATGGCAGTTTTTCCGGCTACAGGTTTTTGTTTACCCGAACTGCTCATTACCAAGTAATCGGCCATGTAAGGTAAGCGCCACAGTCTTCACTACATACAATACGTGAAGACTTAGTTTATTATCGCAGTGATGTCATTGGAGGAAAGCATTTGCAG
This sequence comes from Hydrotaea cyrtoneurina, assembly GCA_958296145.1. NCBI lineage: Eukaryota > Metazoa > Arthropoda > Insecta > Diptera > Muscidae > Hydrotaea > Hydrotaea cyrtoneurina. The sequence continues at coordinate 53,719,213 of OY282515.1, read as the reverse complement.
TCAACCATTCGACATGGTGTAAAATGGTCTGCGTGCTCAACAATATGTCGTTTCTGAGAGAGAGCGAGAGGGTAAGAGTTAATGAAGACTCTGACGACTTTTGTTTTAAATGTGTTAGACCAGATTTACACGACGAAGTTCCACCCATGTTGAACAGGCAAGACGTACGAAGATTGTTGGTGAAGGGTGTAGAGAAGCCAGATGGTTAGCAAAACAGTGGCTCGTTGAAAAATGCCTCCAAAAGAATGAAAAAATCTCAGAAAAATTGGGGAAGTTTTCATGAATTTTAGGTAATATTTCATTTTATGTTTTTGGAGATTTTTTTTATAAAACAAAATGAACAATGAAAATTTTCCCATTTTTTTAATTTTGTGCATTTTTTTTTATAATTATCACATTTGGAAAATGGCCCCAACTCAAAAATGAAAAATCGCCCCAAAATGTTACATTGATCACAACAACACGTAAATTTGCGATGATTTTTCACATTTTACTGGGATCATTATTCGAATGTTATAACTGGGGTCGTAACCCCCAAATTTGGGTCGATTCTTCATTTTTGAATTGGGGCCATTTTTCACTGTGGCCATTGTTGTCGGGGACCCTTGCAGCCAACATGGATAAAATTATATGAAGTGTATATTGCCGGAAAGACGTTAAAGATATTTTGATATTTTTCTCATATTTTTAAGTTTTTTCTTTGTTAAAAAAAAGAACACTTTTTCCAAATTACGAAAATTTATTGTTGTTTTTGTTTTGGGGCCATTTTTCATAATATTTGGGGGACTTTGCATTCGTAATTTTTCATAAATTGTTTAAGGGATTTTTCAGCATTTTTGGGGAAATTGTCATATTGGGTTATTGGGGGGATTTTTCATTTATTTTGGGGAATTTTTTATTTGGGGCATTTTTCATAGAGCCCAAAACAGTCTACGAAAATGGGGGGAATTTGCGAAAGACGTTGAATGACAAACCCTCACTCATACCAACCAAGTTGGGCAACTTGAGCATTATTAACGCGAGAGGGCCACATTACGAAGGGGTTTCAAAAAAGTCTTCGAGTAAATTGAGACGTATTTGTATTTACACCCTTTACGTAGGGTTGCCATATACAAACTGGCTAATATCTAGAATCACACAAAATTTGTCATGATTTTAGGAGAAAAATCTTGATAAACAAAAAATAAAAAATGCTCCAGCTTCCTCATCGTTTCCCAATTATCTGAACGGCACCTATCACTCAATAAGCCCAGCCTGGAAACCTGGCGAGACCACCAAAGAATTTAAGCGGATGTTTTCCACCGACTTTACGAGTTCGAGAGTAATCTCAAAAATCCAATAAACACTCGTAGTTAAACAAGGATTATGTACTCAGAATCAAATAAAATTGAATTTAACAGCCTAAGCCACGACACCGTTCGCATGCTTCGTAAGCGACAAACAGCTGATTAGTGGCTTTGAAATCAGCTGTTTGTCGATTAGAAAGCATGCGAACGTTGTCGTTCCACATCGTAGATTAGTGTGGAAACTTTAAATACGTTTTTTAGTGGTGAGTTAAAATAATTCACACTTTCGGCGATTGATGTGGCAACACTAACAGTTATAAAATATCACACCCTAATACAAAGGTGTCACTACTCAAAATTCTAATAAACTGGCGCAATTAAAAATAATTGTTCGCAATTATCTGTCGGTTAAAGAAGATAGTGATGTGAAAGAAATGTTTGCAGTAGTAAGAGAAAATGCGAGGCACGTGAAGAGGACATCGAAATGTAGGGCCATATGGCCTGACACTACCCGGCTTTCCTGTGAACATTTCAATGCTGATTACGGAAACCTCAGAGGAATTCCTAGATATCCGCGTATGTGTAGGCTTCAATTAAACACTTCCATTACAAATTGATTAATTTCCATTCAGTTGAGATTTTAATTCATTCATTTATTCTTAAATACACACCTACAAGTCCAATGTCCCATGGTCCAAAATGTAAAGTTTTAAACAGATATCTGTGAATGTAGGGTATCATCGAAATTATGACTGCCGGTATGTCTTAATGGTTTCCAAATATTTTCTATTTTCTCGTAGATCGACTCTTTAAACATTTGAACATTTTCAATTTGGAATAAAATTGTATTTTTTGCATTTATGAAAATCTCTTTTAAATGCCACTCAAATGCATTTCGGTCTGACCGTGTTTGGGTCTGTTTTGTTTTGCCATGAGTTTATTTGTAATTCAATACAGTCTCAGTCATAAGTATTTTGACAACTGAGCTGTCTGTTGGAAATAAATATTAAACAAATGTGCGTATAAACAATTGTGTTCTCGTTCGATACACACACACACACACACATATATGGACAAATATGTAGATAGTATGTTTGTATGTATGTATGACTGTGTAATTAAATAATCATTTTATTTCGCTGTGTTCTAAATCAAATGACTTGTGCAAAGTTCTACAGACATTTGGATATAAATTATAATTATTAATTATTCGAATTCCAACGAAAAAAAAAACTATTGAGATAAGATATAGCAGGCACACGCGGATCGGACAACAGCGATGCGTATTGAAGAGCCGATTATGGGAAATAGCAAACATTTTGTTTGGGTACTTCGAACCCTTATACTACGGCACAGTGGGTCACAATCGAAATATTGATGTTGCATTAAAATAACTTCCAACAAAACTGAACGTTGTTAATGTACGAGTAAGTAGAAAAGATCATCGTGTGTCATAGTACTGAGGCGCGAAAAACTTCGTCACGAATCGCGTCTTCGTGCCAAAGTTACTTTTTTCTCCCAAGGGCAAGGCAAGGGACAATTCTTCATTTTCTGTCCCAGTACTTGTTAACAATGATCAAATTGTCACTGACCCGATTCGTAAAGATAACTGTTCTGGAGTATTTGTAAACAATTCGTCTTTGCCTGCAAGCAGTCAAGCACTCACCGTGATCTAAAACGTATCTAGTTGATGACTCCTATATTTTTTGAACACGTGGAGTTAAAAGGGTTCGTGCGGAACTCAATGTAAATAATACTCCGGGCCCGGATAGTATTCCAGCAGTTGTCCTATGTACGTTCTTTTCGATTCAAGCTCGTCCATTGATCAATCTGTTCAACATGTCGTACAGTGCTGGTATTTACCCTTGACGTTGGAAAGTTGCCACTGTTCAGCCGATCCACAAGAAAGGAGAGATTACAAATCATGCAAACTACCGCCAAATTCTGCGCTCTCGATGGTCATGGAGAGCATGGTTAACCACCATCTGGTTACGTATCTAGAGTGTAACGGCCTTCTGAATGATCGACAGTACGGCTTCCGTAGAAATCGATCTACTGGAGAGCTGATGGCGTTATTTCCAAATAATACCGGCTTGTTAAAAGCGAGAGCGTGGCTCGAAATATTTTCAAAGCGTGACACGGAGCACTCAGAGATAGCACTATACGAGTTGTTGTAAAGGAGGTCTCATCCAATGAGCATAGATTGACTACACGGGTGTCATAAGGTTCTGTTCTCTCTCCTTCTACATTTCTTATTTTCATTGACTGTGAACCCAATCTACTCCCTTACGGATGACAGCAATCTCTGACATTCACATTCATTTGGCGATCGATGAACGACTCACTCAACCGCGATTTGGCGACGATTTGTGAGTGCAATCAAAATCGATCTACTGGAGAGCTGATGGCGTTCTTTCCAAAGGATGCAGTCCAGCTATTTACCGGCTTGTTGAAAGCGAGAGCATGATCCAGAATCGTCGTCTTCGACGTTATGTGTGATATTTGTTTAAAATAAAGTATGTGACGAAATATTACTTTTATGTGCATACAAAATAATTGTACACGTTATAATTATTGGTAACTTTTTTTAACTGCCTGTTTCCATAAAACGAATTTGTTCGTTCGTTACAAATCGTCAATAATGGAAACATTATAAAGTGGATTTCAGACATTATTGAATTGTGATTTTCAGATATATTCTAGATATCGACATATGCAACACAATTGCAAGCGACAAAGGTCTCATCACTGATAATAATCCTTTTTATGGGGCATTCAATTTTGACAATTTGCAACGAACGAACAAATTCGTTTTATGAAAACAGGCAGTAAATTTTTAAGTTCAGCGAAGATATTTTTCTGATGTCTTTAGCTGTTTTATAAAATAATTTTCCAAACTAACCATCTTTATTTGACTTAACCCCTTAGTGGACGAAGTTCCCTTGCCATTTTCCTTAAATAATGTTCACCAGTTATTAATACGAATGATCTGATTAATTCGTTTCAAAAACATTTTATTGAAAAAAAAAACTTATAGTTTTCGAGTTATGGCCTGTCCCTTATAAGGGACACTGCGCAGTGGGTACACTAGGCGTATGATAACTTTGGGTTGAATCACTTTTTTTACATTTGTTGTAAATAAAGTTTGTTTTTTTTCACATCGTTAGTTTTAGAATAGTTAATAAAGAGGTTTCTGGCATCATATCGTTTGTCCGACGTCACTTTGTTAGTGTGCGGACCTCTAATAGATGGAATGCCATACGTTTCAAGATAGGATGTGGATATTTGATTCAGTACTGTCATCCCATTCACTATCTTTCTGCACTACTTCACATGCTGTAGATAATAATTTTGGACCGAGATGAATTTGCCTCATGCTAATCATCGCTTTCATTGGGGTCTTGATCGGTATCGGCTCGATCTAATGAAGGAATTGTGTAGATTGCCACGCCAATGAACACATTGTAGTCAAGGACACCCAGTTCATTCAATATTTCAGAAACTGTAAGAGTATATTTAAAAAAAATTTGCTCATTGACAATTGTTCCCCCTTTTCAGGGGACATTGCATTCAAAGACCTTATATACACGTAGCATAACATTTTGTCATATTTTTTTTTACATTAATTGAATCATTACACTTATTTACAAATAACAACACACGAAAAATAACAAATATTCACACAAACTTGGACTTGGACTTTTTGTTGTTTTTTTACAATTTAATTTTCAATATTTTTCATAAATTCAACACACAAATCACAAAGTTGGAACTAATGAAATAAAGGGTCCGCCATCTAACGTTTTTTTTTTGAACTAGGTCTTATTTCGTTATCGGGCCATGTTGAACGAATTTTTGTTTACAAAAATTTAAGAAGATGATATTGGCAACATTTGGTTTCAACAGAATGGCGCTACGTGCCACACAGCCGAAGCTACACTCGATGTTTTGCGCCCTGTTTTTGAAGATCGCATTTTCAGCCGCAGAGCTGATGTCGTTAGGCTACTGCATGGCCAGCCGAGGCAGCCATTTGAATGATATTATTTTCCATTATTAACCGGAAGGAATGTACTTTCAAATAAAAAAAGAAATTTGAGAAAATATCCAGTAGTTTTTTTATAGAATTTTCAAAAAAAAGTTATTTGGCAGAACATGCTTCGTTGGAATGTCAGTAACGGCATAACCTAGTTTTTTTTATTTAAAAATTTACATTTTTGAAAGTGCTACTGTAGAAAATTCGAGCATCCCTGATAAGGGACTCTGCGTTCAGTTATCGGCAATAAACTGAACAAGGATTGAAACAAATATTTTTTTTTTCATTTAAAATGGGTATTTTTTGATTTCTATGAGAGACAACCGCGAAGTAAACATATATTTTGATAAGTCTTAACTATGTTATTCGAGTAAAAAATACAAATTTGACAGAAGTTTAAATTTTTTTGAGATCCGAGATTTGCAACTCGGTGCAGTATTGATCACTTCTGGTTAGGCCAACTTGATTCATCTACGGCCGACTAGTAACAACTACGCTTCAACAACGCATGGCAATAATTAAAATTTACAGCAAACACGATGAAAATCTTGCAGTCTCGGTCGTCGTGAAGCACCTTGTCGGACCGCCATACAGAAAGTTAGTGATGTGAAGAATACAATCCGTGCACTTCGCTCAAGAACAACTAAGAATATTGCTGCCGTAGCCCAAAGTATTGAAGAAACCCCCGGATTGTCCAATCCTCGCCGTTCTTTGGTATTGGGAATTCCACAAATGTCATTACACCGTATTTTGCATAAAGACTTGGGTCTTAAGTCTTATAAAGTTCAGTTAAAACTAGAACTCAAGCCGGCCGATCATCAACAACGTTGTGTCTTGTCTGATTGGATCCTTGAAATACATGAAAATGATCCGGAATTCCATTGAAAAATCATCTTGACAGATGAGGCCCATTTCCACCTCGATGGCTACGTCAACAAGCAAAAGTGTCGCATCTGGGGCTCGGAAACCCCAAGAGTTATTGTTAAGAAGCCTCCCCATCCTCACCATGGGACTGTTTGGTGCGATTTATGGTTCGGCGGGGTCATTGGTCGCTTACTTTTTCGAAAATGAGGTTGGATCAACAGTTACGGTGAATGGATTGCGCTATCGAGAAATGATTAATGGTATTTTATTTTCGGAGACAAGACGGCGCCACGTGCCACACAAAGCAACGAAACCATTGCTCTTTTACGGGAAAAGATTTCGGACCGTGTTATCTCTCGAAGAGGTGATCACAATTCGCCAACGAGATCTTGTGATTTGACACTTTGCGACTTCTTTCTTTGGGGCCAAATCACAATTGGCCAAAGAGACCTTGTGATTTGACACCTTGCGACTTCTTCCTTTGGGGACACGTGATAGATAAGTTCTACGCCAACATCCCAGCGTCGATTCAAGACCCCAAAGATAGAATTCGTTTCATACCAGACGGATAATATCTGTGACATGACAGTTTTGTAGGCGAGATATAGAAGTTGTCCATGGTCCGAATGTGAACAATGTTCAAAGTTTTTTTGAATTTAAATGATTTTTTAACTATTAATTTATTATACAGCAATTTATTAAATGTTGTCGCCTCAGTGCCAAACTGACATTTTATAGGCTTATCCACAAACATCATAACGACGTGAAGTTTAATTGGACGGACATAGTCCAACAGATTCGGAATAGTATCACAGTTGGATCGTAGGGCGTAGGGTGTGACTAGGACACACTTCAATTCTTAATAAGGGCAGTTGCCTGCACATCAAACCCTGTTCATCTCGCCTAATATACTTACACGTTTTTTTTTCAATATTCGACTACAATTTATTTATGCCAGATTGTTTTCTTTTTTGTGCATTTGATATTTGTTAAATGGTAATTTTTATTTTTATTTAAATTTTTAGTTGTTGTTGAATGTTGCAAGCATTTGTTTACTTTCAGTCGTCATTCATTTTTCACCTCATGGCAAATAGCATTCGATTGTGGCTTCTCCCTTGCCCTCCCCGGACTTTTATAGGCGGAATACACGTTTTTGGCAAAGGTGCACAGCGAATGTTCTCCATATTATTACGATTCTGAGTTGGTTGTGCGCCTTTTATTTACTATTCGCATACAGATATTCGTGTGGGTGTGTGTGTGTGTGTTTGGGTTTTTGGCAATTCATATTTTCTATTAATAAATCAAATCGTATGTACATTATGGAACAAATGGCAAATAGCGCATTTATAATTATTAAATAGATCCATAATTTAATAATAATTTATGATGGATTTTAAATCAAAATTGAGAGGAAATTCATTCAAATCGGCACATGTTATGAGCCAAAGGTGAAACGTCATTTATGAATTGTAACATGCGGCAAATAAACAAATTCGTTTGGTAATTTATTTCCTTTTGCTGTCTGTAGTAATTTAACTGATAGCCGCGGATGGAAAGGAAACGGATGCCATGTTCAGTGCGGCCTTTGCGTAATAAAAGCTTTCAAACTCTTGAATATTAAGTGGCGCCATCTCTTGCTGACTACTGGCAGCGTGTAAGCTTTTACAACAGCTCTCTGTTAATACTTAACAGAGCTCACTGACATGAAACACATATGCTTGTGTGCCTGTGTGTGTGTGTGTGTGTGGGTTGTTTATTCGCACCACCTCAGGCTGTCTTATTGTCGAGTGGTGAGCCAAGTGTTAGATAGCAACATTTCGCTAATTCCATGATAAACAAATATAAATTCGATAGATTGACTAGTCTTTCTAAGATGTTCCATTCGTAGTATCCGACAACAACAAAAAAAAACAATTGAAAGTTGAAATTTGTTTAAGTGACTCTTTGAAGTGTTGAACTGTTTCAAATATAAAATTAATACAGCTTTACAAAATTGTGTTAAGAAAAATGTATACAAAGATAATTTTCTCACATTTCTCTTAACAAAAGCTAAAATTGTAAAGCTGTTATACATTTTTATGAAAGTTTCCACTTTCAAATAAGCGGGTATTCTTTAGAAACCGTGAGCCAAGTCTTCCATATTAATTTTATATTTAAAAAAATAACACCAACAAGAGGTTTTTGATTTTGCGAACTGTGACTGCAAGATATTCACCATTTTTGTAGTGAATTTTAATAATTTCAATGCATTGTTCCATTTGTAGCAATGTGGTAGTTTCCACTTGTCAAATGTCAAAGAATAAAAGCTTCAAAGGTGACAGCTATCAAACTATCGGGTCATTCAAAATAACACCTCTTGTTGGAGAACCCTGTATTATAATTTTAGGTGACCGTTTGGCAAGATTTTTGCAGCGACAGGCCAATTGAATCTACAACACCCATCCTGACAGGCAAGAACGCTACCAACTCGCCTATGGGGGCGCTTAAAAAAAATTAAAGTTATGCAAAAGGAATTTCGAACTTCGTACAGAAAAAAGTCAACACCTTTCAAATGAATCCTTTCCTAATGAATTTGAATTTGATCTACGCATAAACGTCGTGATACTAAATAACCATTAGGACTTCTGAAACTAAATTTAAAATTTAAAATTTTTAGGCAAATTCGCTATTGAAAATCCAAATCCTCCCACGTTTGACAATTTTTCAGGAGATTCTAAACAAAACTGATTCGTATACAAATACAATGCACTGCTCTCTTGACTGTCCAATGCTTAAAGCATTGTGGGGATTCTGATCCACAGGATTTCCACATTCCTCATTCCTATCATATTATTTTCCATTTTTTTTTTGCTACGGAGGCCTTGTGATATATGTACATATACAGCGTGTCGCAAAAGTAATCCTCCTATCAGAAAATGCTATAAATTTTGCTATTGGCCTCTAATGTCAGTGGCAACTCTGGCGGCGGCCATTTACATGACATAATATTCTCGACTTGATGTAAAAAAAAATTAAAAGACCAAATAAAAATAATCCACAAGAAGAATCAAAGTTTTTCATTTTTTTTTAATTACAGCCAAAAAATATCGGAAGTTTACTTTTGCGCCACCTGTTATAAAGTGATACCAATGTAATTAGCACAGCCGTCTCTTGTTCGCTAGAATGCACGGGAAAAAGTCAACATCATTCTAACTTGGAGTGATGAATCAATCGAATAATCGATTCGGGTCCAAAACAAGACTCTCATCCTCGATATACTTCGAGAACTGTAAAACATGTAGGCGGCTGAATAATGATATGGGCAGCAGGGCAATGAGGAGCAATCGCTAATATCGACAGAAAGATGGACCAGCATTTATACACAGCATTTATGTAGCTAAAAAAACGGACTGAAGTCTGCTAAGCGGTCCGTACTGCAAGGACTGCCGGTCATAGGTTGAAAGTTTCCCCAAAGAACTGTAACTGTTGATCAAACAAAAGGAATTTCCGACAAAATATTAAAAACAAAATTGATCAAATTCTGTTTTCTTTTTTGTTAATTTCAATACAAAGTAAATTTAATTCAAATTATGGGTCCAGGGGTAAACCGGGTGACACAGATCATATGGCTAGATTAGCGATAAACCAAAGCCTCAGGTGGGAATCGAAACCACAACCCCCACGCTGATAGGCAAGTATGCTACCAAGTCGCCTACCGGGGCGCTTCTGAACAAATTATGTTTTTCATACCTTTGCCGACCAATGAATTTATATATTTTTTTTAATTTAAATATTTATTTTAAATGATTATGTATACTTTTGTTTTATTATTTATTAAATCACTTTAAGTATTCCACTCTGGACAATTTAAAGTATTAAAATAAATAAAAGAAAGATGTGCTAATTAGGTGACCAACACTGTACGTACGTTGTGTTCGACAGCCAGCAGCATTTGGACTCACACGATCCATAATGAAACTCCCTTAAGGTTGAGTTCAGAGTTGGATCGCACACTTTGGATTTCTTTATGGAAGTCTTTATGGAAATTTGGAAAGGGAGGCCAACGAGAATGGCTTCGACAACCCTTCTGATTTGAATATTATCCGGAAAGTAAAATTGTGGATGTTTTCGGTTACACCGCTAGCATAGATAACCGGTTAATTATCGGTAGAATTGTCGCTTAAGTGTCTGAAGTTGGTACGGCATTGCCAGCATAAAAAATAACAAAATGCCAATATTAAATGGTGCCAAATAAACAAAGTTATCATTAATTGTGAACTCTCGATGTTGTCCGTTTGGTAGTTGATCACATTCAAGTCAATCGCGCTCAATATTTGCGCCGTCGTACTTACCGTGCTCACGGTCGTATCAACCCCTACATGTCCTCACCCTGTCACGTTGAGGTCATCCTCACCGAAAAGGAAGAGGTTTGTCGCCAATGCCGCTGAAGATGAGCCAGCCAAGAAGAAGCTGTCCAAGAAGAAGTTGCAAAGACAAAAGGAGAAAATGATGCGCTCTGAATGGCGTGTTATGCACAGACGTGATTTGTAAAGCTATCTACAAAAACTATTATAAAAAAAAACTAATGCAGAAGAAGAAAATGACTACAAACTTGCTTCGAAAATTTTGAACAAATAGTTAGAATACAGTTTATTTATAATTGTATTTGTAACATTTATTTATCATGAATATTTTTTGAGGTTTTTTTTTCAACTCGTGCTTATTTCGTTTTTGTTATTTTCGTTATCGGGCCATGTTGAACGAATTTTTGTTTACAAAACTTTAATTGAGGATATTATTGGCAACATTTGGTTTCAACAGAACGGCGCTACATGCCACACAGCCGAAGCTACACTCGATGTTTTGAGCCCTGTTTTTGAAGATCGCATTATCAGCCGCAGAGCTGATGTCGTTAGGCTACTGCATGGCCAGCCTAGGCAGACCTTTGACTGCAATTATTTTCCATTATTAACCGAAAGGAATCTACTTTCAAATAAAAAAAGAAATTTGAGAAAATATCCAGTAGTTTTTTTTATAGAATTTTCAACAAAAAAAAGTTATTTGGCGGACCCTGTAGAAAAAAAACAGGACGAACAATATCATCACTTTTTTGTCTTCATCAAATGGATGAAATGTTTGTGCCCAAAAGTAAGATAATTAGCCATCACTTTTTTGTAAGAATACTTATTTCAGCGTTTGAATGAATATGGCCACGACAACTGTGCGCATAATTCTCATTCGTGTGAGAGATTGTTTAGTTTAAATTCGATCAAGTTTAACATTCACCATAGCACTGGTGAAGGCCAGAGATCTCACATTAGAACATTTGAAAAAATGTATACGACTGTATAAGAATGCGATTTTTTTTGGAATGAAATATCGTTTTCAGTCAAATCAACAAATTATTTCTAACATTGTCTCAATACTCTTTGTCCAATCTTTCTCTAGCGCTTTATTGAATTTTCAAGGTTATATTTAACTTTGCACATACTCGATTCAATTATGGTTATAATTAAATTTTCGAATATTTTCAGTCATTGTTTTAATTAATAATTCTGAACAGCATCAGGAAATTAAATGATTATCAAATTCCATTATTCAAATTGAATTTATTATTTCAACTGTATTTATAATTGAAATTAAAAAATTTGCGCATTTCCAGTAATTGGATATGATTTTTATTTATGTTGACGATCGAACAGCTGATCTCCAAATTCATCATCATAAGCATTTCCCTGTTACTCGCTGAGGAGACATTGGATACTCGACGATCACGTGCAGGTTTTGTTAACATCGTCGCTGAGTTTGAAATGCGCCTCATCAGAAAAGATGATTTTTCACACCAAATCCTTGTTCATTTGCCCACAATGTGCCCACAATTTTCAATCTCAAGGAATCACCGCACACAAGTTCTTAATCGAAATTAAAACATATTGCAAATGTTTGTCTATCACAGTCCGATGCTTTCGCCAGAATACACCACCAATTCGATACAGCAAAATGTTGTTCTCTCTGTTCGTTTGCATAGAAATGTTTGCATATATATGAGATAAACGACAAGCGTTTCATGTTTTCTTTTTTCAAAATGTATGTAAAAATATTCCAAGTGCTTTCTTTGCAAATATGGTGAAAACCACCACCCACTTTTCCTTTTCTTGTTGGAACATCAAACACTCGAGCTCAGTGAAAAGTGTGAAAAATAAAAGCGAAAACGAATGTTTCACATTTCATGGCTGTGTCGCACAATTAATTTAATTAGTTTCTGTTTTTTTTTTGGGTGGGGAGGGGGGAAATTTAATAAATAATGTTTGTGTCTCGGATTTTAGTTTCATTAAAGGGATAATTTGAAATTGTTCCACCAGTTGAGTGTTCCAAATAAAAAATTTTAAAAATAACTCTGTGGTTAAATATCGAAGTTATGGCCTTATTTTATAAAAAAAATACCATCGGCAATTAAAAAATCAAAAGGTTTTTATAAAATGAATGATAACACAGATAACAACAGCAAAAACAGGCTTGACTTACCACTACAGATATTTGTTGCATCATGAATTTTTCAATTCTCTGCATATTTTATTTTTTGAAATAATTGTTGATGTAAAGTTGTCAGTATTTTCAGACATTTCTCCACTGCTGTTGTCATAACACAAAAACTCAAGTTTTCCGATGTTGTTAAACTAAATTTACAAATAGTTTACAATATGTTTCAATGATGTATATAAATGTTCTCAATGCGATCACTAGTTTCAAAGTTATGAAGCAAACTGTTAGGCAACAAATACAAAATTGGTAAAAAAAAACTTGTTGAAAAGAAAAAAATCTGGAAAAATCAAAAACTGCAAAAAGTATTAAAATTTATGTATTTTTAGTGAAGATATGTATTTATTTCATGTGAATTAAAGTAGATACGGATCATGTTGCCAGTTGAGTACACATATTCTCTTCGAAACAAAAGAAAAATATAAAAAATCATCTGAAAGAACTGAGGATTTAAATAGGCACGTGCATGTTCATTTGTAAAATGTCGCCACAATAGTAACTTCTCTCAGGAATTGCTGCCGTCCGCACCAGTAAACAAAAACACAATGCTGCCGTAAACCACAAATTGTCCGTGCATTTGGGGAAAAGTATGCACAAGCTAATTTGTTTTCATAAATACGTCAAAAAAAATTTTTTTCGTACTTCAAACAAGTCCGAGGAATTCTTTATTGACAATAATGCACAAAATTAAATACGAGATAACGATCAAAACACAATAAACTTATTCCATGAATTTGCACAAAAAAATGTATTGGGGAACCCTAACATTCATCACTGCTGCATGTTTCAAATGTCACTGCCATTGAATTTTCGTTGCCAGTGTTGAGTTTTTTGAGCAATCATTGCCCAGTGTAATGGCTGGGTATGCGAATTCACCTAATTGTGAATAAATTCGAAAAGGATCAATCGGTTTTTATGATCGCTATCTCGTTTTGTTGCTATTAATGACGATTATTAAAAAAAAATGCTATTTCACATAAAAAATAAATTGTTTGCTTTAATGTTTTATTAGAACTCAGAAACTACTGAGCTGATTTGAGACACAACTAACAAACGGATTAAAGGTTATGTAAATTTAAATTTGTATAAGTTTATTGTTAATAATATCGGACTAACCCTTTTTGAGTTATCATTAATTATGTGGAGACACGTCTACGAAAAATTTATAATTTTACTTAAAATCTTTTTTAAAGAAACCTCTGCATAGGTTCTAATATTTGGACCATATTTGTAAAGGGTTATCCAATTCGTTGTTTAAAGTATAGGGCTGGAATTCGACATCTGTCAAACTTAGTTGATGAACCAATTTTTTTTTCTTTTCAGTTGGATGTCTGACATTGTAGAAAATGGATCGCTTAACTATCACACAACGCGTAAAAATGATTAAAACCTACTACAAAAATGGTGATTCTGGCACAGGCAAAAATGGATAAATCGTTACTACTGGAACCACAATACTGTCGAATTCGTTTAAGAGAAAATGAAAAAAATCAAGAAATTGCTGGATTTTCAATAAAAAAGGACTTCAGATAATTGAGACTTCTTTCATTTAAACGAACTGAGTATGTACTTTTGAAATTTTTCTATGAAACGAAGATATAAAATTGAGGCACAACTATAAGAAGACATGTATGTACAATTTAAATTCACTATTAATGAGCTTGGATGAAAATAGTCACTCATTTTCATTTGGTTGAGTCGTCCTGACACATAGTTTTTTGAGATCATTTGTTTTGTTCGGCACAACATTATTTGTTGTCGCCGTTACACACATCATATTTCCCTTAAGCGGTTTTCATAGCTTATAAGTTTGTGTCTGCATTAAAACGTGTGTTTCTCATAAACGATTTTTCAATAAAGCGGATTTTCGAACATGGAAAATCATCCAGAACAACCGTTACTAATATTTTTTTTCAATTAAGCGATGTTTTCAATTAAAATGCGTGCGCTTATCCGAATTCGACTGTACATCTAACTTGTAAAGAGGGTTTTCAAGCTCTTATTCCCTTTTTCTTTTAACCTTCCCCAACACCAAAAAATATTATAATCCTTTGTTTCAAATCGTTCTGCCAAAACGGCTGCCTTTAAAGACAACAGTACACGTGACATACCGACCAAAATTTAGGAAAAACGTTTGCCAATATTTCAACTCTTCTATGAAGTTTTTCTTCTTCTTCATGAAAATGTACGTATATAACTTATGGAGTATTACTTAAATAATACAACGATATTTTTGTCAGTGTATCTGTAGGATAAATCCAATATTCTACTTGTTGAACAAGCCAACAATCATGTTCAACTCTCTGCAGTTGTTGTTATTAACATAAAGACGTTAATGTGGCACTCTTCACCATAAAAATCCATCCATAGACTCCACTTACGGCCGAGAACAGACGAAAAATTACTCACCTCCAATCGTGGGCAGCAAATCCCGGACAGTTCGTTTTGCACTGTTCACAGCGGACACCATCCTCGATTTCACGTATAATCACACCCTGAAATGAAATAACAAAAGGAAATTGTAATAAACCGAATAATGAATATACGGATGTATGGAGTGGGTTAAAGCTAATTAAGGTTTCCTATTCCGGCAGGAAGCCTAAACATCCATCATCTTTCAGACACGCTGACAAGACAAGAACTGAGGAAGAATAAAAACGATTCAGCCACTACTGCTTCAAAAACACCACACAATGTTCATGTTTCAAAATGGATATTCTGAACTGAAAATCGTAATGGTGAAATATACAGAAATAATAAATGATCCAGAAAGAAAAGAAAGAAAAAATTAGATCGAAAAAAGAACTCGAAGAATGAAGCGGAGATCGGCTGACAACGTCGTTGCTTGTGACTATTTGTCGGCGATGGCAATCCACTCTGTATGAAGTTTTCTGTCTGTGTTTGTTTTTTCCAGTTTACTGCTTGCCTTTTTTTTGGGGGGATATGCGCTACCAAACAGTAATTCTCGTTTACTTACAGAGAAGCAATAATTGGAAGCTTCCGAAACGGATACGTAGCCTTGTCTGCAATCAAAGCAAACACACAGCAAGAAATCGATTTAAAAAATATTTATATTTTGCAAAAAAAAAAAAAAAAAATGATTCCGAACTCAAATAAAAGAAACAAAAACTGTCACAGAAAAAAGATCGTAAAAAAGAACTCGAACCGTATACCGGCTGTTTCAGAGCGAACATAATTTATTTTCAATATTTTGTTATACGGTTCGATTCTCAAGAAGGGTACGAATGTTCGCGCGGGTGGCCTTTAGGGACAGAAGCGACTCACCTTTCTCACAACATCACACGGTTTGTTGGAGCAGCAAAGCGGTCGGATGAGAAGGTAGCCTTGGAAGCGAAAACGATCCGCCTTTCTCACAACGGCACACGGTTTGTTGGAGCAGCAAAGTAGCTGGATCGGAATTTCATAGTACCAGTCTACCAGATAATAAACAACAGTGGCATTTTATCACGCCGGCAAGAACTTACCTCGGAGGTACTTGGGAGGTCATCGTCAGTAACGAAGAAGCTTTTTCAGCTCGTGGCCGCTGGCAAGTGTGGAAGAAGTGCATCGTGGAACTAGTGATCTGGTTAGAGTACTAACACTCAAAACTTCGACGGGAGATTTGAAGAAGACCTATCCATAAGTTGTCCCCGCTTGAATACTCAGAGGAACGGAAAAATGTTAAATATCCGAAATTACAATCCAAACGGGCAGATACG
Source organism: Hydrotaea cyrtoneurina (assembly GCA_958296145.1). Taxonomy (NCBI): domain Eukaryota; kingdom Metazoa; phylum Arthropoda; class Insecta; order Diptera; family Muscidae; genus Hydrotaea; species Hydrotaea cyrtoneurina. The sequence continues at coordinate 53,702,792 of OY282515.1, read as the reverse complement.
AAAAGACAAGTTTCCGTTAGAACTACCACAGATGTAAATAAGAACCTTGGCAGCATAAAAGACCGTTTCAACAACTTCAAACGAACGATTAAGGAGAATCATTTTATATATCGTGAATCGATAAAGTTCTTTATGATAACCAAAGAGCTTCGAAGCATTGTCGATGAAAATGAAGGAGTGCAAGCCGAGATCATCGATCTTTTAATAGATATAAGCCAATGCAAATTAAAGCCTGCGCTAATCCCTTCCGATCAGCTTCAAGAGGAAATCAACAAAATCAGAGAGCCCATTTGAAATTATCGGGGAACAAGTGACTATTTAGAAGCTTCAACAAATCACCAAACTATCTTCTATGCGATGCATGTTATCATGGACTTACCAACATAAGGAGTAGTCTCGCTTGATCCAGGTTGCACCCTTATTTTCAACTTATTGCACCATTCAAACTGGAGTCCGAAGCAGTCGTGGACGAAAAGTCTGTCATATCTACGAATGCGGATTTTGCAAAGATGCCTTTGGAGAAGATGATTATAAACCACACTGAGAACATTGAAGCTCTACAGATTCTTATAACCGATTAGAAGACCGCGAACATCAATTTGAGGGTCTTGATATTCTACGATATTCAACATTTACCGCAATTAGGTGCAAGACCACAGTGAGATATCAGAGAACTTGTCTGAGTGCACCACTAACAAAACCCTCAATAGAATGTGGCCTGGGCCGGACGTTTCGCCGATGCAATTTAAAATAGATTTCTATAGATATTTCAATGGTATCTGTTCGTCAGATATCAGTTGTCTGGTTCCTGACGTTAGAGCATTTAGCCGGAATACTCGGCTATCCGGGAAGTCTTATCCATTCATTGTCAAATGTCCGGTGACCGGACGACGCACTATAGAGATAATTCGTTCTTCAGTCGGACTGTTCGTATGTGGATTAATCTTCCAGCCAGTGATATTATCGTTAACACAGTGCATTGCATTTATAGTAATATTTTTTGGGGAATATCCAAAATTACATTTCGCCATCGTGGTTCTAAATGCTATCTTCGAATAGCTGATGTTTTTTTCATCTTATCATACTGTCCTCCTATTGGCACACTACCATTCTGTTGAATCACATCCTGTTTGAGTAGCTACATAAATAAAAAGTAATTGATTTCAATTTGCCATCATCGTACACAATTAACTACACAAGTCTACCATTTCATGTTGAATACGAAAGAAACCGCAAAACCTTCATGGAATGAAGGGAAACCTTCAGTGGATGAATTTACATGTAATAATTCAATTAGCCTCTACTGTGCACCTTCATTAACGACAACATGTAACCAGTTGAAAGGGATGGGGAAATACTGAAAATTATATTCCCCCCCCCCCCCCCGCCCCCTTCCAATGAAATATGTGTAATAAAAATGTGGAACTATATGAGCCTTTGTGTGTGGAGGGGAGCAACAATAGCAGGGGCTATAAATGGATCTCATAAAATGTTACATAAATAATTTGCTTACTTTGTGCCAATATTTGCATGCTGACAGCTCGGCATTAGCAGCAAAGATGAGGTGGTAGGCTCATGCCAGGAAAACATTTAGGTGAAATCACTAGAACAGACAGGATCATTGCAGCTGTAAAATATACAGGATAACATTCACTTAGGCATCGTCATAAAGTCCAAATTGTACTACGAAATACAGTGGAACTTCCATAAGTCGAAGAACTTCTAGTGTTAAGTAGATAAATTTGCTTCAATTGCTATTCCATAACTCGTATTTTCATAACTTGAATTTCTCTCTAACTTGAAGAAAAATAATGGCACAAACCAAACAATAATGTTTCGATGGCATCAAAACGTGTCCTGAGATGTAAAATGTATCCAAAAAAAAAAAAATACGTTGCTTCGAAATATCTGAGGTTGATAATAAAGAGTGTATTCGACTTTTCTGCGGATGCCGATATTGCCGATCATTGTTGATCAATTACTTCGCAAAACGCGCATTGAGAGATGATGATGAGAAAGAGGACGTTTGTTATACCACCTTACTGACAACTGATGAGCGTTACAAAGTTCTAAACAAATAGGAGTTACTTTTTATTTACAACAACAAAATTACACAGATTTTAATGTAATAATGAGCAATAATGAGCCATATAGACAAGCGCCTTCACACAACACCTCAAAAAACACCTTGAAGACTACGCCACAGGCCTACGAGGCGAGATAATGCGTTCACCAAAAAATTTCGTTGACTGTAATGGCATGTGGCGCCGTCTTGTTGGAACCATAGTTCGGGTTCCCTTACTCCAAATGCGACAATTTTGTTCATTAACATACCAATTCAACCCAAAGTGAGCTTTACGCTGAACAAAATGTTCTTGTGAAAATCGGGATCGGTAGCCATGTCGTTTTGGGCACGATTTGCAAACGTTGTTTCGGAGTAAGTCTATTCATTACACCTTGTTACAAAAAATAGATTTTTTCTGTCCTATGAACCAAATGCACATATTCGGAAAGAGGGGAAAAAATAAAAATACACGTGTATCGGCGATTTTCATGTACACGTCAGAATTTTTTTTTTTAAGTTTGAAGTATAAAGCTCGTAGTGGCCTGTGTGAAAGCCTTTCGACCGATTTTTAACAATTTTTCACTGATCCAATCCAGCTGATTTTGGCTCACTTTTCTTAGCATAACTTGAAGAGACTCCAAATTTTTAAAGTACTACGCGTTACGAAAAAAAAATGTTTTTTGAACTGAAACCATAAAAAAACGATAACCATTTAAAAAAAATTAGGAAAATCTGAGAATTGGTAAAAATCTATTTTTTAAAAAATTTTAAATTCCACGAGTCTGCCTGCCAAAAATCAGCTCGATTGGATCACTGAAAAAGGGTTAAAAATCGGTCCAAAGGCTTTCACACAGGCCACTACGAGCTTCATATTTAAAAAAAAAATTCTGACGTGTACATGAAAATCGCCGATACACGTGTATTTTTATTTTTTATCCCCTTTCCTTGGTTCATAGGACGGAATGTGTGTAACACGGTGTTATGAAATGGCAAACCAAACTGAGCATAAATCAACTGACAGCTGTCAAAAATGCCAACTATGAAAAAAGTGTGGAACATTACCTTCCCCGCCCGGGCTGGAAATCCTAGTGAGTATGTCGGTATTTCCTACGAAATTTCATTCGGGGAACTTCTCTCATCTCAGCGATCTGAGAACAGTATTTATAATTTGACCCCATACCCCTACTGTAGAAAGTCAACCGAATCATGCAACACTAGTAAAAAAGTAACTCGTTCCAAATCGGGAATTTAGGCCAATCAATTAATTAACGAGAGAGTGGTGATTCGAGTGTATTCGCCATGAAGTGCATCATTACTTTTATGGTTTCCTGGCCACTCAAGAGCTGGTGTACAAATTATTGGTACTTTGCGGGTTCATTGACCACTGGCCAGCCATCAACACGAATCTCCAAAAAATAGTTTGTCTTCCATTGGCAAATATGACCACAAACAAAGCTTAAAAACGTCTATCGCACTCCATCTCGGTTCAATGAACAACGTTCCTTCAATGTGCCTTTTCATTTTTGATTTTCCTGGGTGTTGTTCATGTCAATTTGGATATCGTGGGCACTTATCGTGTTTTTCTTTTCAAAATCTAAGTATTTCATTTGATTATGCAATTTTTGTGCCAACATTCAATGCCAAAGACATTCTGGCCAAGATGAGAATGCAGCAACAGACAACATGGACACACTTGCCATGCATGTGTCGACAAAGAACGGCTAGAACAGGAGCTGCAAAAGTCAAATGACCCACTGACAACAGAAAAGGCTACGCAGCGCCTAGTGGGAGGCCTTGCGGAGGAAGCTTCCGGAAATGTTAAAATTAACACAGGTTCAGATTGGCCTCTATTGATAAGCATTCTATAATGCCTAGAGAAGGAGAAAAATAATCTTTTGAGCTTGATTTTATTAAAAATTTAAAATTAAATTTCACAATTAATTTTAAATTCAAATACTTTTATTTTTATACATCCCTGAGCAGAAATTTGAACCCACGATCTTCGCATTACCAGGCGAACATGCAACCCACTGTCTACACAACTAAAATGTGTGTTGACGTCAAAATGACTTCACTCGCCAGGCCGGTGTTTCTTGGATCGTTATAAAAGTTCCTCCTTGCATTCTCGAAGCAGATATGATTGAGATATTTGCAAATCGTGAGAAACGACATGGGAATGTCTGCACAATCTTTTTTATGTGCAAAGAATGTGCTTTGAATCTGGAAAGAATAAGTTTTGGTTCTAGATATTTACAAGGCAGCAGTACTCCCCTGAGTAGATTACTAGAAAGTAGTTCTGACACGAGATTCACATTCTGTAAAAAATGGCCAAAAATCTACTTCGCTTATGAAAAGAAGGCCTTTATGTTATGAGAAAGCCATGCTAAGTTTACCCCCATGGAGTGCGACACAGTGCCACGTGTACATGTGTGTGATGCGTGCTGCAGTATCGAGAAAAAGAAGAAGAGGAAAAAGAGCGGACATACATTCTTTTGTCGTGGAAAGCGGCTCCATTTATTGTGAAGCGTTTTATTGGATGTAGGTCATCGATTTTTAGCGTGAACTTTGAACGGAAATTGTGTCGTCAACAACGAGCACGTTGCGCTTATGAAACTTGTCACACACACACACACACACACAGTCCAACACAATGACGTGCTGATGCACCAGCCAGCCCACAATACCACCACCATCGCCACCCTTGAACTCGCAGACAAATTGCATAAGTATGTGTGAGTGCCGGTGGGTCTGTGTTTTGGTAGGATTGTGGCAACAACAACAAAAAAGAGGCATAAAATAACAAAGATTCTCAAAGACTCGTTCTCCTTTCACCACAACAATAAAACACCCGAGACATACTGAGAGACACATTCCTAAAAACACTGAGAGTGACAGAGAGAGGGGGGCTAGAAAACACACACATTTGTTATTACATTCATATAAGAAGAGTGTGTAACGGCAACTGCAGCATGGCATTGTTGTTCCAGTTTCAAGTTTCTTCTGGCTGCTGTGTTGTGTTTGTTGTTGCCACTGTGTGCCGGACGGGTGGCAAATGAATGTAAGAAGGTACGAAGGATGTTTACATTTATCTCATTATACTCGTACTCGAGAACAGAAAAAAAAAGATTAAAAACCCAAAAAACATGACTTAAGGGTACGTAATAATCGCATAAACGGGCTGAAGGTGCCGCAGGGGCGAATGAAGGGGTATTAAACACCCAAAGGAATCTAACGTTAGATTCTAGGAAAATCATTAGCTTTTTGAAAATTAGCCGGACCCGAATATATCCCAATTGGAAAAAATTATAAAATGAAAAGTGTTGTTAGTTCAGAGGAGGGCGGAGTAGGTAAGTCACACAGGGCAAATATGAGGAAAATATATTTGATCCTATTTGCATTACAATTTGCCAAAATAACACAGGGTGGATTTTGTGGTAACATTAGGCAAACTTTTGTTTGCAGGCAAATAATTTTGTTCCGCTGATTTGGCAAAGTAATACTGGGTTCTCCAAAAAGAGGTGTTATTTTGAATCACCCGGTATTTCGGTAGCTGTCACTTTTGAAGCTTTTGACAAGTACGCCATTACTACAAATGGAACGATACACGCTTCAACAACGCATTGAAATTATTCACATTCACTACAAAAATGTTGATAATCGCAAAACAAAAACATTTTTGGGCCGTCGTGAAGCATCTTTTCGGACCGCAATACTGAAATTGGTGGAAAACTTCGAGATGTTGGGACAAGTTAGTGATGTGAAGAATAAAACCCGTGCACGTCGCTGAAGAACAACTGAGAATATTGCTGCTTCAGCCCAAAGTTCTTTGGAATTGGACATTCCACAAACGTCATTACACCGTGTTTTGCATACAAGCAACGAAACCATTGCTCTTTTACGGGAAAAGTTTCCGGACCGTGTTATTTCTCGAAAAGGTGATCACAATTGGCCAACGAGATCTTGTGATTTGACACCTTGCGACTTCTTCCTTTCGGGCCACGTGAAAGATAAAGTCTACGCCAACAGCCCAGCGTTGATTCAAGGCCTCAAACATAGAATTCGTGAGACCAGGACATTGGGCAGCCACTGTGCGATTTGGTTATGGACAATTTCATGAAAAGGATGTGGTCCTGTAAGCGTGGCCATTTGGCTAATGTTGTTTTATATACCTTTCTTGTTATTATGAAATAAACATTTACCTCAAAAAATGAGGTAATTTATTATAATTGGCCGTGAGGCTTTAAATTACAAAATCTGTGCAAATAAATGAAAATAAAACCTTTTGTTGGAAAACCTTGTATATCACATATTATTTCTGTTCGAATGGCTTACTAGGCTTACAGACCAAATCATATGAATATTTCCAAAAGAGGGCGTATGTGTATATTGTCAGCATAAAACCAGTATTTTCTCGTATCTCCTTTGTACACCGAGCGAAAAAACAATATCAAATTGATATTTTCGTTAACGAATTGATATTAAACGTTAACAAAATGGGGCTAAGTGGGAAAAATATCAACATGATATCGTTCAATATCAAATGTCTCGGTCGCTATTTTCTCTCGGAAGTCAACCGAGCCATTTGATATTGATCAATATCAAATTTATATTATAAATTTTCAAAATGAAATTTTACTACAACCATACGAAAAAATTGCCTACAATCACAACAAACATTTATTTTATTTATTTATTTATTATTAATTACAATACAAAGTAAATTTATATTCTAATTTTTGGGTCCAAGGGTAAACCGGGTGACACAGACCATATGTTTAGATTTTTGCAGCGACAGACAAAAGCCTCTGGTGGGAATCGAACTCACAACCTCCACGCTGATAGGCAAGCACGCTACCAACTCGCCTACCGGGGCGCTTAACCAACAAACATTTAATTGTTGTACTTGGGTGACCGAGCGTTTTGATATTGATCAATATCAAATTGATAATATAAATTTTCAAAATGAAATTTTACTACAACCATACGAAAAAATTGCCTACAATCACAACAAACATTTAATTGTTGTACTTGGTGACCGAGTGCTTTGATATTGATCAATATCAAATGGATATTATAAATATCAAACACGACGCTTACGTCGCATCAAAAATAAAATTAACAACAACCATATGAAAAAAGTGGTTACGCCAGCGTCAAAAAATATCATTTTGTGCAATATCAAATCAATATTTCAAAATATCAATATGATATTGCTATTTTCCGCTCGGTGTATAACCGCCAAATATGGTCGTGCGTACTATTGACATCTAGAGTGTGCTTCCAAACTAATGCTGCAGAAACCGACTTGGAACATCTGCCCTCTGTATGGTCTTTACTGGGCTGTCTGCATTTTATGTGGTTGTGTGTTCGTTCTGTTATTGCAGCAGCTCCTATTCAGAATTTTTCTCACCGTCCCAATGTACGCTTCTGGAAAGTTGTAAATGTACCAAATCAAAAGAAACACATTTAAAAGCGAAATGATTAAAGCTGCTGGATACCGAAAGACACACACAACCGACGTTTTGGAACGTGCTCATCTGTATGTATCGTCATGTTTTTTTTTTTTTTTTTGTATGTATTCGAGCATCAATATAATAAATGCATAACATTTTCGGCCTCAGCCTAAAATGTTTGGCTTAATGCCAAATGCAGTTGCAAGCCACTTCGGGTTTTTATCCACCACCAGCCCCCTCTGCCCACTATCAGCAGCCATCCAAAACAAAAGTTATGTATGTATGTGTTTTTGGGTACCATTGGTATCCACTGCCACTGATTTAGGCCAAGTTACAGAAGATGCTATCCGTGCACCGATAGAAAAACGCTAACGGTTGTTGGCTCAAACGACGGCTATTGAACCTATTCGTTGAAGGTATAGTCAACAACAACAAAAAACATTAAATTATAGAAAGTGTGGATTTTGTAACATTACAGAGTATTGTGAACCCTTAAAATTTAAAACAGCTTTGCAAACCGTTGTTAAGTAAAATGTTTGAAAATATTTTCATTTTTAACCCCGTATTCAGAAACATGTATAACAGCTTTATTAAAATTTGATCAGAAAAATGTAGGAAAATACAGAAACAATTTTCACACATTTTATAGTTTTCAAAACTTCTATCATATATGTATTTTGATTTTTTTTTCTAGGAAGTATTTTTGATTTAGATTATCCAGATCTAGTCATAAAAATTAAAAAGAGTCTACAATCTAACGTTTTTTTTTTCAACTCGTGCTTATTTCGTTTTTGTTATTTTCGTTATCGGGTCATGTTGAAAGAATTTTTGTTTATAAAAATTCAAGAGGAGGATATTGGCAACATTTGGTTTCAACAGGACGGCGCTACGTGCCACACAGCCGAAGCGACACTCGATGTTTTGGGCCCTGTTTTTGAAGATCGCATTATCAGCCGCAGAACTGATGTCGTTAGGCGACTGCATGGCCAGCCGAGGCTGCCTTTTGACTGCAATTATTTTCCATTATTAAACGGAAGGATTGTACTTTCAAATAAAACAAGAAATTTGAGAAAATATCCAGTCGTTTTTTTTATAGAATTTTCAGAAAAAAAAAGTTATTCGGCGGATCCTGTATGTAGAACGACAAAAAGTGTAAATTTTTAATAAGTTGTCAACACATCAAATATCGTATCCTTACAAACAAAAATGTCGACCAATTTCGTATTCAGAGGAAGCATAGTCCCCTATACAGCAAAATCGTATAGTAGATGTTCAGGAAATTCACAAGGTGTCTTAAAATCAGAAGTCGTTAAGTCATATTTAAAAAAAAAAACAAGTTGACACTGAACATACCACATAGTACACTAGAAAAACAGACACGCTGATACGTTGTTCTGTCGTAAAATAGATTTACATGAAGAATACCAACAACATATTTACAACTGTTGTATAATTTTAGCACTTACGATAAATACTACACATTAGTACACCTTGTGAACTCCCTAATACAATATTTCTGTGCGGTGGCATCGAAACAAAATCGCCTCTAAAAAAATTACCCAAAAAATAAACCAAAAAGAAACCAGAAATATAGACCAAAAATTAATGAAAATAATGTGAAATTAGTGGAATTTGAAAATTCGACAAATTAAATAACGGACAATTTAAGTATGAAAACTCAGGCTCATTGCTATAACATATCTTCTCTGTTGAAAGCAGTTGTTGGGGTACTTTTATTTACCAACACTCAGGTGATGCCCGTGTTAGCGAAGGGAGGAAAGACGGGAATAGTGTTTGTTGACGTGTGCATTGAATTTGTGAATGTCACAGCTGACAGGAAAAACACTTGCTGCAATAGATTTCCACATACGAACAGTTAGGCTGAAGGAGGAATTTTCTCTATCGTGCGTCGTCCGGTCAACCGGCCATTTGACAATGACCGAAGGAGAGTCCCTGGAATTGCCACGTATACCGACTGAATGTCCCAATGTCAAGGACCAGACGACGGATATCTTCTGAACAGATACCATTGAAATATCTATAGAACAGCGATACACAACCCACGTTCCGGCGATAATGTAGGGAGACAATAGAGTTGGATACCCTACCATCCCCTATCATCACCACCGCTCTCCTCTGTACACGATCCAAAAGCTGCAAAGATGTCTTTGGAGCCCCTGCCCATATATGGGAGTTATATTCCATTTTAGGCCGGATGTAAGTGGTGTAAATATTTACGAGATCAGATGGAGTGAAGTCTTTCTTGCACCGCTTTAAAAAGCCTAAACACTTGAATGCTTCTTTCGACACTTTGAAAATATTGATAGCCCAGCGAGCATCACCCTGTATCTTCATGCCCAGAACATCAAGAGTATCTGACACGTCGATATCCACACCACCCATAGAGATTGACGACAATGCTGCATCAGGTGAACTTTTGTGTGACAACAAACAGCGTGCATTTACATTGTGGTAAAATTGCGGGTGAGTGAGTCATTAATCGATCGTCTTTTGTTCCCGACCTACACATGACTTGTTCGATTGTCAAATGGATATGAATGGCCTATATTGGATTTTTGTTCATTAATTTTTTACAAAATTCTTGCTGAGACCACTTTTTTTTTTGTTCCGGTAACAAACTCCTACTGTCGAGACACGTCCTAATAATTGATAATATATTAATTTTCTGAATTTGTGGTCTTCCGCGATTCTGAAACTACATTTGAAACATTACGGGTCAATAACTGAGTTTAAACTTCTAATACGTTTTTGAGTGGTCAGACAAAATAATTCACATTTTCGCCTGTTAATGTGGCAACACTCACACTTTTATTAGAAAACATATGTTTTCGATGAATAATTAAAACGATATTAAATTTTGTGATGGATTTTGGTTACCCAAGATTTTTAGAAAAATATATGAGAATTGAAAAACTCTGCTAAATGAACTTTGGCACGGGCAAAAGACATCTGTATGGAACTGGTGGTAGTCAACAAAATTACACAGCAACATTATTTATGTAATTTATTTTATTTGTGGAATTTAGTCAACCTAAATAATTTAAATTCTTCTTTCGTTAAGTCATATGGCTATTAAACTATGGTTTAAACGGCCAATATTGGATGATTAAACTGCGTTTAAACGTTCAAGGGAAAAATGAATTTGAAGTTTAAACGAAAATCAACCTCGACTCATTAATTGGCCCTAAATTCATAGTATTTTTTTGTTGCATCAGCCATATTTATACTGCGTATTTGCCGTTCACCTGCTTTGTTATTGACTTTTAGAACATATGTTTTTTGCCGTGTTGCCATATGCGACATTTCGTACATGCTACGCGTCGTATGCAGCGCTGGGAAGAATAACCGAATACCATATTTTTGTACCAAAAATCGTACGATTTTTGTTGGTGAGCGTGGTAGGAACTGTAGAGAGTGTGACTGCCATACGACAACGTCAGGTCCATATTCTGGAAAGAATATCACACAATTTTATAATGGCCGTTGTCAGATGAATTTGTAATTGGTATCAAGGAGTAGAAAGTTCTCGCGCCTTTCCGTCATGGAAATACGTACATCCAATTGAGGTCGTTTGAATCTGAAGAAACCACATCAGTCTGACATAAACAAAGAAAATAACGCTGTGTGCACTAGGTAGGGGTAATATATATTTTTGAAAATTGTTTGTGTGGAAACGCCAAATGTAATTGAAACCCCCCCAAAGGTGCCCGAAATTAGCGTCCATGGATCTCCCATGAAATGGTCAGAATTTCTTTTGATCTCCCCAAGAACGGTTGGAAAGTCAGCATATTGGGCAATATGTCCTTTTTAGATTTTTTTGTATAAAAAAAAAACAAATAATAGTTTATAATTCAAATAAAAAAATTATTATTATTATTAACAAAAAGAAAAAAAAATGATCAAACCTACTTTCTAAAAAATCGCGAGAGTAACAAACATCCTAAATTAAATCATCACTAGAATGCGTGCGATATATGGTCCATGATAAAATTGGGCGCTATGCCCGAAACTTCATTGGGATTTAATACCGTTTTCGGGGAGGTCGCAATGCCCAAAAACAAAAATTGAGCCTAGAGTCCAGGCTCTACAGAAAACTGCATAAAATATACTCGTTTGATTTTTCTCTACTGCATTTACTTTCTTTACTACCAATTATTTTTTTTTGGTATTCGGAGGTCAGCGGAAACCTTTTTAAAAAAAATATAATTTGGTTATTCTTTGCTGCATTTACGAGAAAAATTTTTGCTTTAATTTTGAAAATCTTTTTTTGGTCTTTTATGACCCCTTTGGAAGTTGAGCGTTCGATATGTATTCCATGAATATAAAATGAACCTTATCTCATTGGTTCTTAATAACCCCACGGACACGAGTTCTTTCGAATCCATGCAAATGTTAATCACCTATCATTTATTTCGGATACTGCGTCTTAAAACTTCTTTACCGATATGTATTTCTTTAATTCCAATTTCTCTTTTTCCCTCGCTTGCCGTTTTAGCTCATGTTTTTTTTTTTTGGCATAAATAAGGTCATACTAAACCGAGGATTACGTTGACATTTTTGTGAACCTAAATTCAGCATGAATGTGTGAAGTCAGAACTTTTAAAAACAACATTTGGCTAAGCTGTCTTTTAGCATTTATGTCTATTTATAAAAAAGATCTTGATTATGAATTTCGTGCACTGCAAACACCAGATTTCATTCACTTCTCCCAGAAGCTCTGTGTCTGCCGACCACTGATTTATGGTCGTCCTGGGCTGCCAATCGTTGTCCAATTCCAATAGAGCTTTTACGTTGGTCACCTACAAAGTGGCCCACTCTGCTGTGTAGCAATAATTGTAATTGCATTCGTCTCGGACTGAAAGCAAACGTTTGTTCGCATTAAAAATCTCATTAAATACGAAATTATTGGAAAACAATTAAATTGCCCAAAGTGGTCATTACATTTGAAATGGTTTTTATTCTGCTTCGTTGAGGGGGGGAAATTTAGTTTAATTGAACTGCAGCCAAATGTTCATATTCAGTCTGTGGGCCGTGTTACCTTGACCGTCGAAAATGGTCACTGCAACAGATATGAGATACTCGAACATTATCCCCTACTTATGACATCGCCTTCCAATTGCCTCTCGGACTTACTTAAGCTATTTATGAACAACAAAAATCAGGAAATCCCCGACTTGTGTTGTCATTTCTTCGCGCACAATTACTTTAAAAGGTAATATTTTATTTTTTGGTTTCGGGTTCCAAATCACAAATTATCTGTATCATTCGCCACAACAACGACAAATACGGAGTTGGGGCGAAAGTTAAGCAAGCGATTCAACGAAATTTCTACACAATTTGCATAAGGCAGAACAATTAATTAACAACACGAGCTTTGGACCCAACACAAAAATAGAAGAGCGCATCAAAACAAACAAATCGACTGAAATATCGTTGACGACAACAACGCGAAACTCAAAAAAAAAACCAAAAACATGTTTAAATATTTCGGTAAAAAAAACAACATCAACAACAACAAAATCCCAAAAACTCGAATCATAAATTGTTATCAAAATTCGCGAGTTACTGAAAATCGACGGGCATGATCTCACTTAATTGTCAAAAAGTGTTAAATATTTAATGACGTACAAGTGGCATAAAACAAACTACAAGAGTGTTACTTGCATATGGGATATTCCATGACAAGCTGTTCGAACATCATGAACTGTAAAGCCCACCGGACCGGGAGTATAACAACAAAGTTGTGGGAAGTAAACAAACCGGATGAGATGAGCACTAACTTTTCAATTTCCCCGAAGAAACCGAAAAAAACTACAAGTCCTACTGAGGCCAATATCAGTTCGGACACTACTCGGTAACCATGTATCGACAAAGAGTCAATCAAATTAGCTAACGGGAAAAATGTGATCATAACGCAACATTGCTGGGTGTAGCGTTGAAATCAACATGGAAGAGATGTCGTAAGGCAAGATGAGAAGAAATGAGATCGCGTAAGTGTAAGGAAATTGAAATGTACGGGAAAAGACAAGTTGCACAAAAACGTCTCCCTTCACTTGTACCGAATGATGTCAAAACAGCATCCACGTAGCAGAATAGAAGTTGGCAGATGCAGCTTTTAATCTGGTCAATAATAATGCGATTCAAAGTATTAGCAACTATGTGATTCTGTCAAAGACCATACAGAGGGCAGAAGTTCCAAATCGTTTTCTGATGCATTAGTTCGGAAGCACACTGTAGATGTCAGTAATAACACAGCCCAACAAAATTAAAAAAGATTTTTGCTTCTTTGAATTTATCAACTGATTCTAGTTAATTTGGGTGTGCTGAATTCAAATCTGTAATCAGTTTGTCTCTATCAGCTCTACTTTTCATGATATAGCATTTTATACCCTCCACTTATGACCTCCAATTATGACCATCTGTATGTATGTATTTATGTATATTTTGTGATTGACGATTTCTGTAAATTGACATTAAAAGATAATCCATAACAACAATTACATTTCTACTCTATTAAAGCCAGACAAAGAGTTGTCTTACATGGTAATCTGTACGGTACAACAGAGACTCTAATCCGGCTGTTCATTCCAGAATGTCTCATAAAAGAAGCTTTACATCCTGTAACTAGAATTATATTTATATTATATTTTTAATTCTTTGTGAGAATTTTTTTTATTTCAATAAATCTGTATAAAACAGTTTTACTTCTCCTTATTTTTTTTTAAATTCCTATGGAAAAGTTTTACTTTTTAAATACTTTAAAAAATTTGGGAATAAAAATGCTATATCATGAAAAGTAGAGCTGATAGAGACAAACTGATTACAGATTTGAATTCAGCGCACCCAAATTAACTAGAATCAGTTAATAAATTCAAAGAAGCAAATTGAGTGTTGGCCTGTGTAATGCACGACACCATTTGACAGATTTACAAAAAATACTGGTTTTATGCTGACAATACGCCCTATTTTGGAAATATTTAACGTCAAACAGTTGATGAAGCTCTGTGAGCAGTTTTCGAGTTTCGAAGATTATAATTACAGATTATCTAAAAATCATAGCGCCGCAACTGGTGTCATTAACGAAATAATATCTTACTTATGTTCATTGATTCACAGACAGACGACATATATATATTTGAAGACTCTATTGCCTAAAAAAACCAGTGGAAAAGTTGCAGTCGGGTAAACCGACTTATATATACCCTCACCCTCAGTAAAAACATACAAGTCTCATATACCAAAGTATCGGAAAGTCTAAACTGAGCGTGGCTACCATCATTGGATGTAACATCTGATGAAATGTCATAATAGCAACCTAAAATACCGAATGTTATAGGAAAATATTGTATTACATGTTTCTACAAAAAGGACGGAAAATAAAGCAGAGTTTTTACTAGAAAATTGTATGTAGTTAAAGCTTTACTAAATATAGAATTTTGGAAAGATTCGTTGAGCGAGTTTATATAATTACACGATTTCTAAAGTGGGTGCAATGGTACATTTGTGTGGGAGGTACCAGAAGGGGAGTTGCCAGACTTCCAAGTTTTTGCCCAAGACTTAGTCTAACTATACGTTTACTAAATACAATTTGGGCAAGATGTCGTTGGGCATATTGGTGTTATTACACGATTTCTAAGGTAGGCGGGATGGTACATTTGTATGGGAGGTACCAGAAGGGGAGTTGCCAGACTTCCAAGTTTTTGTCCGAAACTTTGTCCCGCTATACCATTACTAAATACGGAATTTGGGCAAGATCGCGTTGGTCATATTGATATTATTACACGGTTTATAAGGGGCGGGATGGTGCATTTGTATGGCAGGTACCAGAAGGGGAGTTGCCAGACTGCCAAGTTTTTGTCCGAAACTTTGTCCCGCTATACCATTACTAAATATGGAATTTGGTCAAGATCGAACTTGCGCGTGTTGATATTATTACACGATTTATAAAGTGGGCGAAATAGCAGATTTGTATGGGAGGTACCCGAAGGGGTGTGGCCATATAGCCCATATGCAATCCCATAAGCAGTTTTGGGAAAATATTAACCGATGCCAAATTTCAGAGTGATTGCTTAACGCTTTCGAAAGTTATCGTGTGTACCAGCAGGACAGACGGACGGACAGACGAACATGGCTCAAACGATTCAGAAAGTCATAAATCGAATTTGGTTCAAAGACACCTGGGGTCTAATGTGAATATTTCGAGGTGTTACACTTTTGGGTCGTATCAAATGATATATACCCCCGTACCCTTAGGGTGAGGGTATAATTAAATGGTGAGAATGTTTAAAAAAATATAGTAGAGGTGTTAATTTGAGTCATCCGGTATTTCGGTAGATTTCTCTTTAGAAGCTTTTATTCTTTGACATTTGACAAGTATAAACTTCGCCATTACTAAAAATGGAACGATACACGCTTCAACAAAGCATTGGAATTACTAAAATTCACTACAAAAATGGTGAAAATCATGCAGTCAAGTTCGCAAAACTAAAACATTGTTGGGTCGTTGTGAAGCACCTTGTCGGACTGCACTACAGAAATTGGTGGAAAAATTCGAGCTGTTGGGACAAGTTAGTGATGTGAAGAATAAAAATCGTGCACGTCGCTCAAGAACAACTGAGAATATTGCTGCTGCAGCCCAAAGTGTTGAAGAAAACCCAGGTTTGTCCAATCCTCGTCGTTCTTTGGAGTTGGACATTCCACAAACGTCATTACACCGTATTTTGCGTAAAAACTTGGGTCTTAAGGCTCATAAAGATCAGTTAACACAAGAACTTAAGGCGGCCATTCACCAACAACGTGGTGTCTTTGCTGACTGGGTCCTTGAAATGCATGAAAATGATCGGGAATTCCATCGAAAAATCATCTTGACAGATGAGGCCCATTTCCACCTCGGTGGCTATGTCAACAAGCAAAAGTGTCGCATCTGGGGCTCGGAAACCCCAAGAGTTATTGTTAAGAAGCCTCTCCATCCTCTACATGGGACTGTTTGGTGCGATTTATGGTTCGGCGTGGTCATTGGTCGCTTACTTTTTCGAAAATGAGGTTGGATCAACAGTTACGGTGAATGGATTGCGCTATCGAGAGATGATTAATGATTTTTTAGGGTCGGAGTTGGATGCTATTGATCTGGACAACGTTTACTTTCAACAAGACGGCGCTATGTGCCGCACAAGCAACCAAACCATTGCTTTTTTAGGGAACAAGTTTCCGGACCGTGTCATCTCTCGAAGAGGTGATCACAATTGGCCACCGAGGTCTTGTGATTTAACACGTTGCGACTTCTTCCTTTGGGGCCACGCGAAAGATAAGGTCTACGCCAACAGTCCAGTCCTCAAAGATAGAACTCGTGAGGCTATCGTGGACATAGGGCAGCCACTGTGCGATTTGGTTATGGAAAATTTCATGAAAAGGATGTGGTCATGTAAGCTTGTTCGTGGTGGCCATTTGTCTGATGTTGTTTTTCATTTTTAACGGCATACCTTTCTCGTTATTATGAAATAAACATACGATCATTTATCTCAACAAATATAATTTTTCTTTGAATACCAAAATAACACCTCTTGTTGGAAAACCCTGTATATATGTACAATTTGTTTGCTGAAATTAGTTAAAATGGCCATTTTTCATTGTGTTGTTTTTAAAGTAACTCCTGTTTTAATGTGTTAAGGCTAAATAAATAAATAAACTTTTTAATTTTCATAATTATAAGAATCTTACACAAAAAAGCCATCATGTTTTTTTTTCGAGCAATAGAAGCAGAATTGCAAATTGGAATTTGCCAAAATCCTAACATACGTGGATTTTATGACTGCATTTCAGTTTGAAAAAATTGTTAAAATTACAATTTTTGTGTTTTATTTTTTTTTTTCAATTTGTGAATCTCCATATATCAATTCATCTTACTCTGTCGGGAATTGTTATTATCTTCAAGAGTGTAGAGGCAAAAAAAAATTAGGGAAACAGATGCAAGTACACACTTATTCTCACTCAAATGTTGTACTTTGTAGAATTTAACAAGTTTATTGTGTGTTTTTCCCAAAAACAAAGGATCCTACTAAATAAACTATGTTTCGATGCAAATAAACTTTACTTGACACAACATTCAAAAAAACGCAACTTCTGTGTAAAAATTAAAAAAATCCAAATTTTCAGCGTGTATTTTTGGCCAATCAAGTGTTTCAAAGTTATAAAAACACTTCTGGCGAACAGTGAATTTAGTGTATTTTTATTCAAACTATTTTATCTGTCAAATACATTGAGAATTATCTGAAGACAATTTCATTTCACCTTAGCCAAAAGTCTTCAAACTAAACTAAAGTTTATGGTAATTGTAATTTCGAACAAATGATGATTTAAATCATTTTAGTACATTTAAACGAAAATCAATGAAGTAAGCTAAATCGACAATGGCAACATTTTACACTTGAGGTTTTTTTGTATATAAAACATTTCCAGCAAATCTACAATAATTTGAATATTTAAATTAACATCACGTCTAACAATCAGTATGAATACACCATATGTTCTACATTCAGGCGCGCGTCTGTCGTCTGCTTGACTCGTCTGTCGCCCTAAATCGTTTCATGACTAATGAACCACAAATGCTAAGCAAGTGCTAATTTCCGAATATTATATCCAAAATTATATTTAAGAAAAACCTGACATTTTTTCTGCGAATTAACGTTTCCTAATGTCTTTTCCATGAATTCAAAAACTGCTAAGAAATCTAAAATTTATATTTGTCCAATGTCGATGCAACCGCACTGGTCAGCTTCTCTAGAAATATGGAAAACGTTTCATGGATGGACCCATATCAATTAATCTTTCGTGGCTGTGTTTGGGGTAAACAAATGTACAAATAATGTACATTAAAATATTTGTATATTTTTTTTAATGTATTTTTCTAAGTAATAACAACAGATTTGTATTTGGAAAAAAATCCTCAAATAAAATTGAGAACACAACACACAATAAATTACTTTTCTATGGTACAACAACAACAACAACCAAAAAATAAAAACCTAAAAAACAGATGAATGTGAATTCCCAAAACGTACCACAGTTGCGTTTATGACATAAACAAATAAAACCCACACAATTCGTTTTTATCGCCAAATCAATTCGAAAATACACCCATTTTTTTTACATTTTATATAAAATGTGTTAATTTACGCCAAGATTAAGCAAAGTCGATTTTATTTTACATAGCCTTATAGAAACTCGAGTAATGCCAACTACTTTTAAAAAAAAGTAAAAATAAAAATTGAATTGAGTTGAGTTGAACGAGACGACAGTCGGCCAACCATCACATGAGTTTACACCCTACACTATTGAAGGGTAATCGTCGATGACACCGATCAATCTTATTGATTGCAGTAAATCATTTCACTTACGTCCAGTTTAGATTACACTGTCGCACAGTGCGATCTGTCCGTAACTGAGTCTCTACACTCAAAATTTTTCATGGGTAAAATACACGAAAATCTAGTACATTGTACGAAAATATTCGTGGTTTTGAAGTTTAACAAACCCTTTTGGAAATATTACAGAAATATTTGTACAATGAACGAAACATTTTGATTTTTTTTACAAATTTGTTTCTATATTCTACGATAATATTCGTCTATACAAATATTTTGTGGATTTAGTGAAGTAGTTGGTATTTTTAAAGTGATAATTTCAATATTGGGTATTTATTTTAAATCAATTACAGATAGTAGAACACACAAAAAGTCTAAACTCGCAATTAAAAAATGTAAAATATAAAGCCACACACATTTTACACAGAACAATGCAAGTGTTTTAGCCTGAAATGCTCTGAGAAAAATGTTTCATTGAGCAAACAAATTTGCCACAGAACAATTCATTTTTTTCTCACATTTTTCTTTAATTTTTATTTTCTTTTAAACACAATTTTTCACTTTGGAAACCACTTTTTTTAAATCAAAGCCTACTTCATTTTTTGATTTATGTCCAGCTAGGCTGACCATATATTTTTTGCAAGAGTCGTGTCATAGAGAAAAACAAATAAAATTGGACATAAACTTATGTGATACGAACATCTCTTAAGAGAAATGTAGGAAGACTTTTGTACAAGACAATTTTAAAATTATTCTGCGATTACGAAACTTTTGTAAAATATACAAAAGTTTTGTAAATTGTACAAACAAAATTTGACAAAAAAAAATTTCGTATATTATATTATATTATATATTTTATTATATTATTATTTATTATATTATTATTTATCATATTATTTTCTCAATTATTCTCTCTGAATTATACAAAATAATTTATTATAATTTATAATAATAATTTGACAAAAAAAAAATTTCGTATATTATATTATATTATATATTTTATTATATAATTTGAAAACAAACCGCTTAATTGAAAATAAATATTAGTAACGATTTTTCTGGATGATTTTCCGTGCTCTATACTCCACTTAAACGAAAATCGTTTATGTGAAACAGACTTTTCAATGCAAATACACAAACTTATGTGATACGAACACCTCTTAAGAGAAATGTGATGAATGTAAAGGCGACAAACAATAATGTTATGACGTCTCATTTCAATACTATTCCATGCAACTCCTTAAAGTACAGAGTTTTCCAACAAGAGGTGTTATTTTAGTATTCAAAGAACATTGGAATTTTTTGAGATAAATGATCGGATGTTTATTTCATAATAAAGGGGAAGGTATGACGTTAATAATAAAAAACAACATCAGCTAAAGGGCCACCACGACCACGCTTACAGGACCAGATCCTTTTCATGAAATTGTCAATAACCAAATCGCAAAGTGGCTGCCCTATGTCCTGTCCTCTTGAATTCTATGTTTGAGGTCTTCAATCGACGCTGGGCTGTTGGCGTACACCTAATCTTTCATGTGGCCCCAAAGGAAGAAGTCGCAAGGTGTTAAATCACAGACCTCGGTGGCCAATTGTGATTTTTTTTTTTCCCCTAAAAAAGCAAAGGGTTCGTTCGTCTTGTTAAAAGTAAACGTTGATCCAACCTCATTTTCGAAAAAGTAAGGTGCAATGTCCCCTCCGAACAATAAATCAACACTTTGGGCTGCAGCAGCAATATTCTCAGTTGTTCTTGAGCGACGTGCACGGGTTTTATTTTTCACATCACTAACTTGTCCCAACATCACGAATTTGTTCACCAATTTCTGTATTGCAGTCTGACAAGGTGCTTCACGACGATCCACAAATGCTTTAGTTTTGCGAAGTGTAAGTGCAAGATTGTCACCATTTTTGTAGTGAATTTTAATAATTTCAGTGCGTTGTTGAAGCGTGTATCGTTCCATTTTTAGTAATGGAGTAGTTTCTCTACTTGTCAAAAGCTTCAAATGTGACAGCTACCGAATTACCCTGTGATTCAAAATAACACCTCTTGTTGGAAAAGCCACAGTGATAGGCGACAATTGGCAGACCAAGAGATAATAGAAGAGGTGACGCATATGACCAATGGAAACGTTGTAAATGCACATTATATTTTATTCTGAAGCCTTGGGAAGCTCAACCAAAAGAAAATAAGTGGCTATTTTCATCCAAGCTCATTCATATTGAATTTCAGTTTTACAGACATGTATTTTAGTTGTGCCACAAGTTTCCATCTTCGTTTCAAAGAACAATTTCAAAATTAGAAACTCAGTTCGTTTAAATGAAAGAAGGTTCAATTATCTTTTTTTTTTAAAAAAAATTCCGCAGAAGTGAGAGAAATTTCTTGATTATTTTCATTTCCTATAAAGTCTGAAATAAAAAAAATCAAGAATAATGACGGGACTAAAATTTTAAAAATTTTGTTATGGAACGACAGGAGTCAGAGTCGAGCAATTTTGACTCAATTGTGTCACACAAAAATGTTGTGTCCTCTGTGTTTAAGTCTCCATCGTCACAGACGTCATCGGAAGGAACTTGAAACACTGTTTGACACAGTGTTTCGTAGGGTACCGGCCGCACTCAAACTTCTTGCCATGACTTCAAACTTGGCTGAATGGAAACGATGAAGTCCAAGTACGTAGGCTGTTGTTGTCAGTCATATTCCGTCTATTATTTTGATTTGGGCTCTGTTGTTTCGGACTCGTTTGGTGAGTTCTAAAGTGGCTTAAATTACTCGGAATTGTTTTAATCGTGTGTGTGTGTGTGTGTATGTGATTTTCCTCTAAACATTCATTCATTCACTCGTCATTGTTGTGCATTCTAATATACGAATTCTGTGAAGTCGTAATAAACAAATTCAACTCTGCCAACAACAGCAAACACAAGAAAACAGAGTTAAAGTTGTGCTTTATGTCGCCCTGGTTTTAAGCCACGAAAACAAAAAAACAAAGCCAAACTGGGATTGTTCTCGTGGTGATGTGGTGGTGGTCGTGTACTGTAATGTGATGGGGGTAATCAAAGAAGAAAAACGTTTGTAACTTTTGTTTTAGTGGTTTTGTTTTTCTTCTTGCTGTTGTGGCTGCAAGTACTTTGTCCAAGTGTGGTTCTTTCAAAGTTGTCTGCTTGAATGCGGTTTCAGATTTCAAGATTTGGCCTCTTTTTCGTTTGGTTTTTATTCCGCCACCACCACGGCCGCCGGTGTTCTGCCTGCTGCTGTTCTGTTGTATGGTGAGAATATCGCGCACAAATAATTCTCATTGTTTTGACAAATGTCTTTGAAATGGCTAAAACCGAAACCAAAATCAAAATAGAAACAGAAACAGAAGACCGCACAAAACCGCAACGAACCACAATGACAACATTTTGCATTAATTAACACATATTTTTCTTGTAGTACATGAACCCGAAACCGGCTAAGCGGTTCTGAACAATAGTGGTCTGAAGGTTTTGTTTTTTTTTTATGGCGGGGGGAAATGGCTTTTTGCGAATAACCGAGATTGCCAAACATTAGATGAAGCATTAAACGGGATTGCTTTGGAACTTCACACATGTTCAGGCATCTTCAAATCTCCGATCGTAACTGAACACATGGCCAAATATTTTATGTTTCAAAAATGTGAATAAAATTTTGATGGCCGAGACTGCATACATAAACTTTCTCCAATTGTACACCCATGGAAAAGATAAGATTAAATGGAAATCAGTACGGACTATGAAAATCCATATCGTAATCGTAGAGTTTATTTTGCGGGAAACAGATATCTTGAGCGACAATAGAATTGCCAAGATAAGTACAGACGAAATATGACACAGAGGCCAGTAAAAGACGCCGCCACGATTATTGTGTCGGCTGCTTACTCTGATAAGACGCCAGACAAACCAGGAAGTCTGTATATCTTGAACGCAATTGTGTGTTTGTTTTTTAAGGACAATCCCTGCCAAAAGCCGCTTAGTAAGAATTATTTTGGCAGGCGCTCGGATTTAGATATGCTCAGAGGAAAATCCCTATGAAGTCTAGAAAAATGGGTTCAACACAAAAATGGTCGTAAACTTATTGATGCGGCAAACATGATTTGAATTCAACCTTCCAAATATCGGATCTATATGTCCCTTTGACTCCTCCGAGAAGTATAGGGCCATACCCAGTATATATAGACTCTGCATTTCGTTGTGGTCCTACCAACCCAAGTAATGCTAGATCGTGGTGTGGTAGGTAGTGTGTGCGACTATCACACAAGTAGACCCGGCTTCAAAACCGGGTAAGACCATCAAACATTTTGCAGCGGCTGTTTTCCACCTCGTAAATGCTGGCGACTTTACGAGAAAGACAGTAATCTCCAGTCCATGTAAAACTTTTCAGAAAATCATTTGCGGTTCGAAGTCGCCTTTAAAGAGTAGGTGCCGGTCAGCGAGTATGCACAATTATATCGCGCACAGCTCACTGATTCGAGAGAAGTTCCCCGTCTGTTCCTTTATGGAGTGTTAAGGGAAATAAGTAGGTAAGAAACAACTGTTGGGAGGGAGACAGAAAAAAACTCTTGAGAGAGAGAGAACTAGAAAGAAATCTTGAGAAAGAGAACTCCTTTGAGAAATACACAGAATTCGTGAGAAACCGAGAAATAACTCCAGAGATTCGATTACATTACAGGACTTAAGGCCTAATTACTTGACCGTTGCCGGAACGTAAACGTAATCGTAACCGGAACGTTGATGTAGTGGTGGTTACCCAAGATACGTGAAGTACCATATGTTGTATGTAAACAAACAAAATAATTTGTCTGTTTGTTTTGAAAAAAACGTAAAAAAATCATTAATAATGAAAGAAAGTGTTGTGAAGAAACAATTTATCCATTTTTATAGTTTTTATTTTATTATTTTTCTAACAAAGTTGTTTCTTTTACTTTCTTGCTGTTTTTTTTTTTTTTTGCTAGAAACAAATCAGCTGTTTGCTATTTTCTACAGGTTCATCCGTTACGTTACGATTACGGCCAAGTAACCATTTGTACATGTTTCACATAAGGAGAACGTATCAGCTGACACGTCACGGTTACGATTACGGTCAAGTAACTCGGCCTTTAGTTTTTTTTAGATCAGAGTTCGGTTAACCGAATTTGGTCTCATGTGACCAAATAATAATTCACGTTTAAAAATCTGTTATTCGACTTAAGATAAAGTCACATATTATTTCTCCTGGATGCAGTCTCATCGGGTTGTTGGTTATACCGAATAGTGGGTTTACCACAAACTAGAAATAACCAAACAAACCGGACCACACCCGGCTTTCTTGAAAAGAAAAACTTAATGTTCTTTTATTTGGTTTTGTTTCTAAATTTAATTGTATTTATTGTTAAATTTGTTGTTTGTAAATATAATTTCCAATAAATTATTTCAAATTCTTATTATTCTAAAAAAAAAAACAGTATTTAAGATAAAGACAGCGAATTAAAACAAAACAATCTAGTCCAAAGTTTAACTTACAACATATATTGTTGCTGTTGACGTTTTCAATTTGCCGACAACTCAAAAATATCGTATTTATTTGTTGAAATTGGTTTTAATGAATAAAACAATGAAAATAAATGTACACTTCAAGATGAATTTGTTAATAAGTTTGCAATGAATTCTATAACAAATGACTATTTTTTATGAGAACGACAAAAAATGCATTTGTAAAATATTGACTTGATTAGATTCGAATGCATTGCATGCATTTCTAATGAAATGCAGTTAAACGAGCATTGTCATGATTGAATTCATCGTAAGAGTATCTACACAATACGATTACATGCTGCTGACACATAATCAATAATTGACTGGATTCTTTCTCACACTGGTCTACAAAGTTTCACATTTTCGCCATAAGCAATGAGTGTTTAATACATTTATGATTTATCCTAAATTTTAATTATGATTATTATAATATTTCTTGAATGAATTCATAACATAATACATACATATGAATAATATCTCATGCCTGCCAGGCAAGTGGGTATTACCTACTGGGCAAGTACATCATTCAAATAAGGTACACGTAATGCAGCCACACCAATTTAGAGTTCTGATGAAATGTGAATAATTAAAAAATTACATACACATGCACTGGCAAACAGGCAACATTAATTTAAACTTAATCGCATACAATTATATAAAATAGAAATAATAATAATAATAATATTACACAATATCCATTAAAAAAATAAGTAGTGCTTTTGTGTGGGTTTTCTGGTTAATTCAAAATTTGTACAGAGTATACAAAAAAAATACTTCCGCATCTCGTAATGGTCATATGAATAGCAGTTTTAAAATCTCTGTGATTATTCCATTAACGGCATCTTTTAAATTCTGGTAAACTAAACAATTTTAAATTAAGATATTTTTGTCATTGACAACAGACATACCTTAACCCTTGTTGTCTCATTATTTAATTTCAAACTTCATTGTTATTCATTTTGGAATTTTTTCAATGCTTGAAAATATATTATTAAATGTATTCCAAGAGAAGATGTATAATTACACTCCTGGATCGTTTAAAATTTGGCAATGAATTTATGTAATTTAAATTTTTCGAAAGTTTAGCTTCAAGCATGATAATTACAGAAGGACTAACCCATTTCTAACAAATGTTGTGATCATCTAAATAACATCACGATCTCACATATGGAAAAAATTAACTTGTGAATACTTTTGTGTACATTTTGTTTTAATGAAC
This sequence comes from Hydrotaea cyrtoneurina, assembly GCA_958296145.1. Taxonomy (NCBI): domain Eukaryota; kingdom Metazoa; phylum Arthropoda; class Insecta; order Diptera; family Muscidae; genus Hydrotaea; species Hydrotaea cyrtoneurina. Next base: position 53,677,151 of record OY282515.1, on the reverse strand, counting down.
AAATTGTTCCTCCATCATAAGAAAAATAACATATACCCAGAGTCGCTAATTATATCAATGTTCACTGGCTGATTACATGACACAATATTAAAAGGTAGTGGTACTTGCCCAACAACAAAAACTCTGATACAACCCTGTGCATTTTGATTGTCAAATTCTGATTTTAGAGAACTATAACATTATTTTTAATAGTTTTGAGAGCCTCAAAATTCGTTGTTTGGTTTTTTGAATTTTAGTTCGTTAATTTACATTTTTAATACGAAAATTTATTCGACATTTGGAAAAAAACTAAACCAACAATAGAAATGTAAACAATGAGCTTGACAATCAAAATTCTGTCAAAATGAACAAATTGTAATCAGCTGTTTGCATGCGCCCACCTTTGGTCATTGTGCCATGGGCTGATTACAGCGTGTGGTAAATAAGAAACAAGTGGCAACGCTACACCAACATGGCCGAACTAATTGACAGTAATCGTAACCGTAATGAGTCAGTCTCATGTGACACATGTAGAAATAGTTGGTTGGCCAGTTGACCTGTAGAAACTATATTTTTTTGTCCGGCAAACGGGCGGTTAAGAAAAAGCTAATTTGATTGAAACTAAAAAAAAAAACAAGAAATGCAAAATATAAAAATCCATTTATGGAGGGAGCTTATATTGTCCCCCCAATAAAACAATAGTGTATACTGTAATATATACTATTATTATATTGGGGGGACTCACCTTAGTCTCACTAAAACAATATTTTGTTGTTATTAGTGATTTTTCTACGTTTTTTACACAAATATAATCGGAAACAACATAGATGCTTTGCGTTTGTTTACATAGAACATTGGGTAACCACCATTACATCAACGTTCCCGTTACGCTTACGTTTACGTTACGGCAGCGGTGCATTGATTAAAACAGTGGCAACGCTGAACCAACATAGCTCTTCAGAAAATATTCATTGATCGAAGGACTATTTATTTATGGAACAGATGGAGCAGCACTAGAAAATAGAAAATTAAGTAATGGCAACGCTTGGCTTGTAAATAAAAACTACTCGAAATTAGGTGCTTTTCCCATGTAAAACTTTGAAGATTGTAAAATAAAAAAAAATAAATTAAACGTCATAATGACAAAATTAATTTTTATTTTGAAACTAATTAAGAAGGTTCTTTAAATATTTATGAATAAGGTCGATAATATTTTGTATCGACCTTTTTCAATTATATTGAATTTAGAATTTTTTAAAGAGTTTAAACTGTTTACTTGGCCATGTGCATTTGTCTATGTCATCATTTTCCCCATAATTATTAGTATTTTTAATTTTTGTGGTCTCCAGCTCAAGTGCTCGTTTTACGGAAAATATTTGATTGTAGTCAGTAAACTTAATTTTTTGCTTTCAGTCATCTACGCTATGGACATAGAGGCGCAGACTAAAATAGTTTTCGTTTATTTTGCCATATGGCCGGGGATCGGCCCAAAATAATCGAAGATCGAATGCGTGTATAGTAGAAAACTTCATAGAGTGTCGGTAGCATAAAGCTAACTATTTGTAGAGCTCCAGACGCACCGGTACATTTACACAGATGCCGCATCCTTTTGCAATTGTAGTTCCCACGATTACATCCTCATTCCATATAGCCCCAAAAAGTCTTGTCCTCATTTCATTCCATATATCCCCAAAAAGTCTTGTCTGGTATGACGAAACTAAAAATAGTTCGTAGTTCATAGTATCCTATTTATCAAAAATGTTTTCATTAGTCGTTTTGAAAAAATCTAAAAATTACTATGACTGTGGATTATTGGGATCGAATCAAATAAACGTTATACAAGTCGGGCCCTTTAAAATTTGCTTGAAGGTCTACTCTGTTTTAACTTATTTTAGAGAAACATGCTACAGTCGAACTTTCATAACTCCAACCAGCATTAACCCGTAGAAAATCGACTTACGGAGACTTTGCGTTATGGGATTACTTATATATACGAATTAATTCATTTTTACTTTATCTGGGGAATTTTTGTTGTTGTAAATAAAAAGTAACTCAAAATTGTATAGGACTTTGTAATGCTGATCAGTTGTAGGGAAGGTTGTATAACAAATCTCCTCATCGTCATTTATTACGCATTTTGCGAAGTAATTGATTCGGAGGAACAATGACCGGCATCCGCAGAAAAGTCTAATGAACTTCTTCATTATCATCCTTAGAAAGTTCTGAGCAGCGTATTTTTTGGATCCATTTGAAACCGCAGTTCTACTTGTAGAAGTTTGTGCCCATATTTGTCTTCGAGTTCAAGTTATGGAAATTCGATTAAAGGGAATTTGTCTACTTAACGCTACAGCCACTAGAAGTGCTTCACTTACAGAAAATTCGACTTAAGGAAGTTCCTCAGTATTTGATTTTTAGTCTCATTTAATACCAAAGCGTTCAAAAGTTATGAGTAAATCAGTTGGCACTGTGTACTCCTAAACATACAAAAAATAATTAAAGGAGACAAAATGTGATGTCTTTCTAACTAAATGTCCTTGGGAAAAGAACCAAGTCGAACATGGTACGCGTTGTGAAAATTTCGGATAAATCTTATCAAAATCTATAAGACTTGTGTTCTTCATCAGTTTAATTGAAAAATCATTGGAGTGGAATATTTAAACTTCAATATGGAATGGAAAATGTAAGTTTATAATGCAATTTTTATAGAAAAATTGAAAAATTCTTCACACTTAGACCCTCTAACGCCCAAGTCATTTAAAATGTATAAAAGAATATGCATCGAGGCGGGTTAAATTAAGAGAATTCTTTTTCAATCCTTCACTGTCACTTTCTAGTGTCGGCTTTCAATTTCAATCATTTGTTACTTTCCAATTTGAAACATTTTAGTTTTTTTTAATTACTTTCTGAAAAATGATTCATGCTGAAAATGTATCTAATTTTAAATTGGAAATTGTGAGTGTGTAGGGGGTCATGCATTCTATGGCCACATATTTTACAAATACTGCTCTATGAAAGTCTAATGAAACTCGTTACTCGTTATTAGTCAATTGCAATAACTACGGCCTAAACGGAAGTGTCGATAGTCCGTCAATCGCCAACTTGACCCGTAAGTCATTAACCACAGTTATTAACTATGGATTATTGAATCTAAATGTATTTCCAACAGCATTGAACAACTCACTTAATTAGTGAATGATGACGGTTCACGACGTCTTAATAACTTCAAGCAAAGGAAGTAAAATGTTTTGCAACTGGGTCATGGCCTTGTCATAACTAGCTTTCTACTGGTACTACTGGCCGGTCGGTCTCAAATCTCATACTGGCCACAAATCAATTGAAGCGAAATCTCGGCTACCATTAATAAATGGCTGGAATCGGACTCTAGTCATTGTTTTGGGGCTGTATATATTTTGGTTTGCTTTGAATTTAGCTAGAATCGAAATTGTGGTGGTGGCGTTTTTTCATACTTCACGTTGCTATGTTAATTACTGTTGTTGTCGATATTGTCCGACTGGGTGAAAGACCAGCCGCCTGGTTAGTCTATTTGCATTATTAACGTGTTTAATCTGCTTCACTTGTCGTTTGCCGTTGAGTGTGTGTGTGTGTGTACTGTTGTCATTTTTTCGCCCTAAGCTCAGTGGAAATCCCCCCGAGTCATATTAAATAAACAGAGTACAGATTGCGGATGAATCACAATCGGGGAGTCAAACATATAATTGAGTTTTTCCTCTTTGATTTGGTTCACAAAAACAGAAATTTGAATTACACAAACGGGAACACTACGCACGCGAAACGATGCCATCAACATGGATCATGACTAACAAAACTATTTGAATACGTTCGCCCGCCCTGCATTTCCGTTCCCACAAATTGTTAGAACTTTACACTGTGAGGCAGGCAGACAGACAGACACTCCACCAACTGGCTGCTGTCTGCAATACGCCTACCGCCACGGTATCTTTATGGGTGAGCGAGAACGCCTCTGTGTTGGCACCGCAATACGCGAATGCTGCTGCTGCTGGTGTTTCGGATGCGAAGAAACGAAGCCGCCGCCGCCGCCACCACCACCAAATGCTGCACGTGAAGGTGTTGCTGATCGTGACTGTGTGGTCAGCATTGGAATTGTACTGGTTGTCTGGTATGCCTGAGGTGTCTGATATTTTCCAAGATAAACAGGTGTTGCTGCAGTTTTGTGTTGGCCATGCGTTCTTGTGGTGCTGCTGGTCGAGCCAGATTGCACCAATCTGGTCGAGGTCAACGGTGAGCTAGAGCCGGCCGTGTAGTTGTGGTGATTATCTCCAAAGTAGGTTTGCTTTAGTGGCTGCGATTTGTTGGCCGCACTGTAGTGATTGGAATTCGTGTAACGTTTGGCAAACGTTGGCGACGAGGAGGCGTTGATCGCGGACGGCATTCCGCCGGTGCCGCCCAATTGTATGCGCGCCGACAGTCTGCTGGGTCGAGTCGAAAACGAAGTGGGCTGCTGCAGTTTGGAGTTGGTATCATTCTTGATCTGCACCAGTGTCTGATAGCGTCCCGTACGATTAGTGCTGTTGTTTGTGATGGGCGGCCGGGACGGTGAGCGGGACAAGGGCTTGGACCAATTCCTCTGTGGTGAGTGGGAGCCGTTCAGACGTGTCGACGAGGTCTTTATCGTATACGAGGTGTTCATAATGGGCTCGGGTCGGGCATAGTAGGGTGTGGTGATCTGCGAAGGCATGGGTTTGGCCACACCCACCGGCACCATACGTCCCGGCATATGGGGCGTTATTGAATTCCGGAATTCTATGCGTATGGAGGGTGTAGATTCTTCAGTCTTTTTCGTAGTATGAGGGCCCGTAGAGCGGTCCACCTTAAATGTGTCGTTGCGCTTAACCGGAGATCGTGTAACGGACCGGCCTGTTTTGCGGGAGTCCCGTATGGGTGACCGGGATCCGGGCCTGTAATTGTCGTTATCAAATACCAAGAAATCGGTGCGATTCTCTTTCGACACGCTGTGATCTCGTTCGTTGGCCTTGGGTTTCTCGGGCGGTGGTTCAACTCCCACAAACCATGAGGGATTGTGCGGGGCCTCCTTTTGATGCTGCATAAATTTATCACGAAACGATTTGCGAAAACTATTCAGCGTCACGGTTTTGTATTTATCGGCTTCGCAGCCATTCTCATAGCCCGTTCTCTTAAAGTGATCCTTGTCATCGTCATCATTGGCGCCCGTATCAGCCGCTTCGTCATCCTCGTGTTCCGGTAAATTGCGACTTTGCTTCAAGTGCTCCAATTGCTTCTTCAGCTCTGAGGGCATTTTGCCCTTACGATACGTGGAGGAATCAAACGAAGGCTTGGTGTTGGAGGATGCCGACCTTGGGGACTCGGCAGACGATGAGCCGTTGTGCAACGACTTCAGGCTGGACTGTTCGTATAGGAAATTGAAAGGATCCGATTGAGAATCATAATCCAGACTATTCGTCCCCTCCGCCTGCCATTTGTAGTAGGTGTTGGTGGCATTGTCACTGGGATGGTGTTCGTAGGCGGTGCTGTCTGGCGTGGGTGTCTTCTTGCGTTTGGTGAACGTACTGAACTTCTCCAAGACCTTGGACTTTTTCGATTTCTTCTCCAGCGTGGAGGTATTTGAATGTATGCCGGCGTTTTCGTTCTGCTCGTCCAGAATAAAAGTGTCGCTGCGATTGAATAGCGAATCGGTGGCCGACTCAACGGAGTCGCGCCTTTTGCTGCTGCCACTGATGACGCTGCCAGGGCGCGAAGAGCGCACGGGAGTGGTATCGCGTGACGATGATCGGCCGCGTGTTATGGATGAACGTAGATTACGAAAGAACGACATGATCTGTTCACAAGTCAATTGAAAAACGTTCGTGCTGCACTTCTAACTTTTTTTCTTCTTTCTTTGGTGTATTTGATTTAACCTTTGTTCGTTGTCTTAGCTAATGACTTTAATGATTCTCCATGAGTCAAATCTCATACGGTATCGGTTGTACTAAACGCACCCATTTAGTGGAGGGTCTTTTATTCAAAATTGTGAATTTCCGTTTCGGTTTCTTTTCACGGTTCGCGTTTGACAAACAATTTGAATCAATGACTAACTGACTTCGGAGTCAAATCACCATTGAATGTGTTTTTTTTTTTGGTTGTTGTTTGTTTTTATTTAATTTGCAATTTTGCTTTTAATAACACTAAAGCCAACAACAACAGCGTCTAAGAAGCAACGATCTTCAAAGTCACAACACACAATTGAATCTCCGATCGTTTTTTTGTTTCTATTAGGCCGCACAAGTCTTACTTAACGCGTCCACTGTTTTCCAACAACTGAGCGTACGCTTGTAGCAGTGAGCGAAGTCTACCATCAAGTACTCCAACGTTAAAAAAAAAAAAACACACACACACACGGACTGTGATCTCTGTCGATTACTGAGCGTTTAGAAGTTCCGAGATGGGGAGAACCAAACTGGCTTTATGAGCACACGGTAAGCTTTTTTGTGTTTTTGTTACCGGCACGAGTGGAAATCTGTGTATTGTTGTTGTCAACAGCGGTACGAGCTGAGCTGGCTGCTCTTTGTGTGAGTATCTTGTTTTGACCATTTTCAGTTTGAACTTCATCATCGGTTTCGGCGCGCAATTAAAATAATAATACATACTTGTATATTCCAACTACGAGTATATGGATGTTCAGTAGGGTGTCCCCGAGTTTTTAAAGGTAGAATTTGTTCAGCAGTGGCTAAGAGAGTAACACGAGGCTGTAAAATTATTTAAAAGAGAAAATTTCTTTCAAAGACTACCTATATCTTAATTCATTTTTTTTTATATTTTTTATTTGACCAAGACCAATGCACTGTGTTAGCGATAGGAAATTAGGGTATAATCGTTCTCAACAACTTTAAGTTCTACGAAGAACCACCCAGCGAATTTAGAGAGACCTTAATGCGTACACAATTCAGCATACTCGGGAGCTCAAACCTGCAGACCATGGAAAGCGCCGACAATTCGTCCAAGGGTAATTGAACAAAGTATTGACTTCACTATGTTCAGATACCAATTTTTTTTCAAAAAAAAAATCATCTTCTCCGATGAAGCGAATTTCCATCCAAATGAATACACAAAATTATCGAATTTGGGTCTCGGAAAATCCTCATGGAATTCATGAGAAACAAATGCACCCATAACGAACCACGGTTTCGTAGGGATTTTGGTCAGGAGCCGTGATTGGACCTGAAGATGAGGCCGAGTTGCAGTGACGTAACAGCAACATGATAACGGAATTGTTGTTATCCGAACTGGATAGCAAGAATCTGGACCACATGTGATTTTAATAAGACGGCGTCACCCGTCACACCGCGTATGAAACAATCGGTTTCCACAACGAATTATCTGATATGACTGGCCACCTCGATCATGAGATTTAGTGTTTTGTGTGAATAACTTACTTATTTCACTTAACATTTCATGAAGGAACTGGCGGGGAACTTCTATCGAATCAGTGAGCTGTGCGCGATATAATTGTGTGATTGATGGTCTTACTAGGTTTCGAACCTGGGTTCTGTGGTAGTCGCATACACTACCTACCACACCACGGCCGTCTGTGCGAATAAACCAGACACAATTCCTAAGCTGTAGTCCAAGTTCCAGTGCGTCATCGGTCATCGAGACACATTTCTGTGAAAAAGTTGGGTCCTCTTGCAGGGCTGTTTATCGAAGTTCTCAAAATACCGCTTATGTTTCCAAACAACGAAATACTTACATGCAAGGAAATTGAATGTTCACATAAAATTGTCGAATAAACTGGGTAACTCAACTAAAGAATTGAACAAAATTTAAGATTTGTGGGCTGTCTATCATCCGCTTTGACAGCTAGGTTCCCGATCTAGAGGACAATGTTGTTATTAAACGAAATCCGTATTTCGGTACATAAGGGACACCCTAATGCACCTTCACCAAGTACCTGCATATACGTTTCTATTTGTAGCCATATGTATTATAAACATTCTGACATGTACTTGTACTTTTCAGGAAAAGATTGTAATTGTTGTTATTTTCTTACTCTTCTTCGTTGTGTTTCATCATTAGCCAACGATCGGCTTCTTTTCAAACAATATGAGATGATTCAACCAAACAAAAAATAAACAACATCTACTCGTATTACCGAACAGGTTTCAAAGAGGAGAACGTTTAGCCCGGTATTAACTGGATTGCGGCAAACTTGTGACGGAGTACTCTTTTCACAGATCACGATTTCAAAAAATTCCGACAAACACAAAAAAAAAACTGAAATATGTATGAGGTTTCCAACAGAGAAATATGGTCACATGATCTTTGGCATCCGATCTTCGATGAACCCAATAACAGAATATAAATTTACTTTGCCTCGTAAGTCACTAATAAATAAAACTAAATGTGTGAGGTCATGCTGTTGCAGTTTTCCAACAACAAATTTTCCTTAGCTAGTGAGACCATTCAGACTCCAGACTTGCCAACTCCCGTTTGGGCGCAGCCGTTTACTGTGTTCGTTCATGTGACCTCTCCAAATGATAGTAAAATGTAAATAGCAGACACCTGAGCGTGTTCTATTTTACAGAGAAGTAAAAGGTTTTTCTATTACGAACTGAGCGCCAAGTATTGATTCAAGTAACGAATTTGACTCTATTACTTTGTGAAAAGGTCAACTTAGTAATAGACTCAATTGCTTAAAAAGACTCGGAACATGTTGCATTATCAGGTTACGGGCCAAATATTTCTGGTGATTTTTTAAGTTTTTTTTTTGAAAATTGTTTTTTTTTTAAAGTTACCACACGCTGGCCATTTTAACAAATTAATAAGTTCGTTGTCTGTTTTTCTCAAACACGCTATTGCTTATACACAAATATGTAATATTAATAGCAAACGAGTTATATTTGCATCCAAATAAGCTTTGTGTAGAAAGAAATAAGCTTTACTTGCTACAAACACCAAACACGCGTTTTACTTGTGCGTAAACAAAAAAAAAAGACGTATTTTTCAGCGTGCAGCAGTAGGTGGATTCCTGTGCTAACGCTAACACCGTTAGATCCAACACAGAAAAGATGGAACATATTGGTATTTTGTCGTATACCCTATACAAAGGACCGTCACGATTCGAGGTCTTCCGTTCTGGAATCCTCGAATTACGTCCGAATATCACTGTCCTTCGTAATGAATAAATAACAACAAACTTCGGCCCATTTCGTAAATGTGTTCGAAAAAGCAGCATATGGCAACACTGCAAAAAGCATGTGCAAATGCAACAAAACAGATAATGCGCAAACAAACGGCAAATATGCAGTATAAACATGGCTGATCAAATGTTTAATATTATGGATTTTAGTTTTTAAATATATTTTCGGGATCGTGCAAAAAATTAATAATTAGTCAATTATTAGAACGCGTCCTCTACACGGAGAAGTAGTTTGTAGTCGCAAAAAAAACAATTTTGCTTATTTTTTCAAACAAAAAAAGCATCAGCTGATCGGTATTGTCAACTAATCACAATTGCGCATCACAAACACTTTAGTGATGTATGTACAATGGCAGCCGCATCGCAGTTATCCCACGTGTAATGCCGTGTAAAACTCTGTACACTGTTTGGTGTAGTACCGGTCCAAGTTGTATGGAACAAAAACTGTGTGTACTTTCTTACGCCGCTGACTTGAGATTGGAGATACAATTAGGCTCTATGAAAAATGCAAAATGCCAAAAACAAAAAATTTCCAAAATATGTAAAAAATTACTCCAAAAAGGAATAATTTCCCTGCGGCAGGAGCAACGAAGGTGCACGCTGACAAAAATGGTCATTTAACAAATTTCAGCAAACAAGTTCGCATCAAACATCTATATATTTTTCCATACCACAAACATTAACTTGTTTGTAGGTGATAAATATCAAATATATATGTATGTATTTTTGACTTACTTTTTATTTTTTTTCAATTTGTGAATTTCTATATAACAATCCATCTCATTCTCTCGATATTGCTTTTATTTTAAAGAGCATAAATGCAGAAAAAACATTACGAAAACAGTTGCAAATACACACTTATTCGCACCCAAATGTTGTACTTTGTTGAATTTAATAAGTTCGTTGTCTGTTTTTCCCAAACACGCTATTGCTTATACACAAATATCTAATACTTATAGCAAACGAGTTATATTTATATTCAAATGAGCTTTGTGTAGAAGGAAATAAGCTTTAATTGCTACAAAGACCAAACACGCGTTTGACTTGTGTGTAACCATTTAAAAAAAGACTTATTTTTCAGCGTGTGGCGACAGCGATACGGGGCCCTCGCCACATGGCAACATACCTTCAATGCTGAGACCCAATAGATGAGATTAACAAAATGCGGCATATAGTCGATTGGAAAAGTTCTGAAAGAAAATCAGAGCCACGATGTCGAACCACAACATTCGCATGCGTTTTAAAAAACAAACAGCTGTTTAGTAGGTTTGAAATCAGCTGTTTGTCTCCATAAAAGCATGTCGTTCGACATCGTCGCTTAGGCTGTGAGAGCGAGTTCAACTGCAGCACATACTCGTCTTTTCTTCACACAAATTATTAGAAAACATATAAAGGGTGGTTTTTATTGGGGTTTAGAACTTTAAGTTGGCATCACTTTTTTAACTGGCGGCCATTTTGTCAGCTGTCAAGTGATTAATATTTAGTTTGGTTTGCCATTTCATCATGAACAGGTTGACAAAAGAACAACGCTTGCAAATCGTGCAAATTTATTTCGAAAGTAATGGTTCAGTTCGCGAAGTTCACCGCAAGCTCCGTCCATTTTATGCTCGACAGAGCAATTAATTCGGTTAACCATGGATCGTTTTCGCACTACGTTTACTCTATGTGATAATACGCATCCGCAGAGACGTCGAACAGTGCGCACCGAAGATACAATTGCCGCTGTAGAGCAAAGTGTTGAAGGGAACCCGAATGAATCGATTCGCCACCGTGCACAGCAATTGGAGCTTTGTCCATTAATTGGAAAATTGGACCTGTAGAATTGGCTTTATTCGAGCCAGCCGCGGCGGCCACATGCCCGAAATCATATTTAAACATTAATGGCATAAAATTATCCTTCCAATAAAGCCAAATTGATGGACATTAAAACGATTTTCTTGTGTTTTATTTCAATTCGAAGTTCTATACCTCAATAAAAAACACCCTTTATAAACATGGCTGATCAAATGTTGAATGTTATGGATTTTAGTTTTTAAATATATTTTCGGGATCGTGGAGGATCACAAATGCACAAAATTAATAATTAGCCAATTATTAGAACGCGTACTCTACACGGGAAAGTAGTTTGCAGTCGCAAAAAAAACAATTTTGCTTATTTTTTCAAACAAAAAAGCATCAGCTGATCGGTATTGTCAACTAATCACAGTTGAGCATCACAAACAGTTTAATGAGCTGAAAAAATGGCCATTTTTACAAATTTCAGCAAACAAGTTCTCATCAAACATATATATATTTTTCCACACCACAAACATTAACTTGTTTGCGGGTGATAAATATCAAATATATATGTATGTATTTTTGTGTCAATTTTTATTTGTTTTTTCAATTTGTGTATTTCTATATAACAATCCATCTCATTCTCTCGGTATTGCATTTATTTTAAAGAGCGTAAATGCAAAAAAAAATTCGAAAACAGCTGCAAATACACACTTATTCGCACTCAAATGTTGTACTTTGTTGAATTTAATAAGTTCGTTGTCTGTTTTTCCCAAACACGCTATTGCTTATACACAAATATGTAATACTAATAGCAAACGAGTTATATTTACATCCAAATAAGCTTTGTGTAGAAGGAAATAAGCTTTAATTGCTACAAAGACCAAACACGCGTTTTACTTGTGTGTAACCATTTAAAAAAGACTTATTTTTCAGCGTGTGGCGACAGCGATACGGGGCCCTCGCCACGTGGCAACATACCTTCAATTCTAAGACCCAATAGATGAGATTAACAAAATGCGGCATATAATCGATTGGAAAAGTTCTGAAAGAAAATCAGAGGCCTGAAAAGCCACGATGTCGAACCACAACATTCGCATGCTTTTTTAAAAACAAACAGCTGTTTAGTGGGTTTGAAATCAGCTGTTGGTCTCTATAAAAGCATGTCACCATTGTCGTTGGACATCGTGGCTTAGGCTGTGAGAGCGAGTTCAACTGCAGCACATATTCGGCTTTTGGTCACACAGAATTATTAGAAAAAATATAGAATTAGGCGCGGGCAGAGACATATGTAAGGAACTGGTTGTGGTCGGAAACCAATTACGGCATCAGCTAAATTACACAATTATGTCATTTATTCCATTTGTGGAAGTTGGAGATCCAAAATAATTGTGATTCTTCTTACGTTGACTGCTATCAGAATCTTATGCCCAATATTGCACGATTAAACTGCAGTTAAATTTTGAGTAAAAAAATGAATTTGAAGTTTAACTTCAATTGAATCGAAGATCATTATCGACTCATTTATTGGTCTTAAGTATTCACCATAAAATATTTTCCTCCGAAAGCAGCGTTCAGTTTAATCACATCAGCAATGACCTCTAAATGAAATATACAAAATGAGCAATACTTTGCCGACTTGACATCTTCCATGAAATGTTTCGGAAGTTTTTTGTGGGCCATTTTGCATTTTATTGAGCCGGGAGACCACTGTAAGCATTCTGGCCTGACTAGACCGATCAGGGAGCAACCTGGTGACGAATGCTGTGACCCACAGATCAGTTGATATGCATCAAATTGGCACCGGCGGGTTGACCTGAATGGTCTTCATTTAGTTCATCCTAAAACACATTGTAATGTGACCTCGAGCATTGATGTACTGCGGTCCAAGCCTTTACTGTGATAATCGCATACAACTCTGGCCAAAGAGCAAAATTTCACCGAAGGAAAACAATTTCTTAATCAAGAAATGAAAACAATTTTATATTTGTATACTAAATAGTAGTACAGGAATAAATCAATGAATTAACAAATATCTTTTCATCGATCAATTATTTGTTTATTTTTAATTTGCTGTGGTGAATTTGAACTCTTAGGAGAACAAATCAGAAATGGAAGTGAGTTTTCTAAACATTCACCATTTCTCTGTATCAAAAATAGGCACATTCTAGATCCATTTCGGTTTTTCGGTCATTTGCGGTGAGGATTTTGGCGTTCGTCCCAGACACGACCGAGCAATGTCTTTGTAATGTAAACAAATATATTATTTTCCAATTGTCATCGTATTTTCTTGTGACATTTGCTAGCTACTGTCGCTGACAGCATCCTACAACACAACAATTTCGTTACAGAATTTCGCAAAAGCATTTTCTTAAAATTTTACAAAGATTTACCTTAGACCCAGATAACGTAACAGCTAAAAGTGGTTGTCAGTGGTAGTAAATATTATATCAGCACTGACTGGCGAAATCAAGTGGAGGCGTTTTATTTTTATGGTTTTTTTTCTCTTTTTTATTTTCATTATGGCCAAAGTCGTTGCCGGAGCAAGCAACAGGTCTATTTACGTTTGTTGTCGTCATGCTAAGGCAACCCAAAATGACTTGACATCACAAATAAACAACAACAAAAACACACAAATAAGGGGTTTGTTGTTTTATATCGACGACAGTAGAAATCGTAGAATCACGTCAAACTAATCGTTCAATCGGATATTTTGAAACCAAAAAAAAAATGATTGAATCATCACAAAATATATACATTGATTTTTTAGGTCCAACACTAACATTGGATAGAGAGTCTTTTAAATTTCTAAGTCCATTTGCGACAAATTGAAATTTTTGAATTCATTGCTTATTGCATTCATTGTGTGACAAAAATTGTATAACTGTTATTTCAAATCGCTCTACTCTTTCCTGTTTAATTAGTAAAAAAACTTGAGTCCCTGGCTTCGAACAGCTGATTTCGCAGCCACTATTTAGCTGGTGGCCACTATTTAGCAAGTAGAACATGAAGACGCGAAACTGAATAAACAGTTAACCAATTTTTTGAGTGCATCAAAATCTTATTTATAGAGAATAATTTCGCAAAATATAAAATATTTATGGAAAAGGACACAAGTATATTTAATAATTAAACAGGAAAGAATAGAGCGATTTCAAATAACACTTATAATATTCTTGTCACAGAATTAATGCCATTAGCGGGCCATCCATAGGCGAATTTGTTCGAACGAAACTTTACACAAATTAAGTTCGTGCCAACATTACCATCCATTGTCGAAAATGCTCGATCGAACATGGCCAAAATAGAATCATTTCTATTTTTGTCGAACACGAAATTTGGATACAAACACTACCACCAACGACAAAAATTCCATCGAACCGATCGCGTTCGTCAAACAAATTCGACTGTGGATGGCCTGATATACACAAATTGATAAATTCAAAGACTCTATTGTCTCCCTTCATCATTGCCGGAGTGTGGGTTGGGTATCGCTATTCTATAGATATTTTAACGTTATCTGTTCGTCAGATATCCATCGTCTGGTTCCTGGCGTTAGAACATTTAGCCGGAATTCACGGCTATCCAGAGACTCTCATCCGTTCATTGTCAAATGGCCGGTTGACCGGACGACGCACTAAAATTCGTTCTTCAGCCGAATTGTTCGTATGTGGAATAATATTCCAGCAAGTGTTTTTCCTGCCTGTTATGACATTCTCAAATTCAAGTCAAACGTCAACAAACACTACTCCATCAGTGCATTGCATTCATAGGGGGCATCCCCTGAGTGTTAGTTTATAAAACAAAAAGGTACAAAATACTTCAAGACACACTAAAATCCCATAACATTTCAAAAATGTTATTTCGATCCTTGTCCGATAGTCGTTGAGGTGGACTTACTGTCAAAAGTTTAATACTTGAGGATATTTTCTCAAATTACACCAGCACTTTTGTTAAAACCTTTCCATGATATGAATATTAAATTGTGATATGAGTACTAAATTGTGATATAAGTACTAAATTGTGATATGAGTACTAAACGAATACATCGAAATGTGTAAAATGTTTCCATTGCCACTGGACAATACTCCGTTGCTCCCTAGAATAAATTCATGTAAACCGACAACAAGTCTAAAGCACTAGCTTTTAAAATAATTTAAAATTTGTTATTACAAATACCATTACACAACGATTGAGTTAAATTCTTTATTGTAACATGGATTTTAACAAATTTCAGCAAACAAGTTCGCATCAAACATATATATATTTTTCCATACCACAAACATTAACTTGTTTGTAGGTGATCAATATCAAATGTATATGTGTGCAGTTTTGAGTCATTTTTTATTTTTTTTTCAATTTTTGAATTTCTATATAACAATTCATCTCATTCTCTCGGCATTGCTTTTATTTTAAAAAGCGTAAATGCAGAAAAAAAATTACGAGAACAGTTGCAAATACACACTTATTCGCACCCAAATATTGTACTGTGTTGAATTTAATAAGTTCGTTGTCTGTTTTTCCCAAACACGCTATTGCTTATACACAAATATGTAATACTAATAGCAAACGAGTTATATTTACATCCAAATAAGCTTTGTGTAGATGGAAATAAGCTTTACTTGCTACACACACCAAACACGCGTTTTACTGTTGTGTAAACAAAAAAAAAGACGTATTTTTTAGCGTGTAGTAAACTTCATTTTCCATAGAACTAAATTTGGTCAAAGAAGTAAAAAGTAAAAGTATTAAAATCCGTTCAGATATTTTTCTGCTATCGTCTTTCGGTTGGCGAAATAATTTCTAGTTTAGAATTGATCAGAAACCGATTTGGAACGTCTGCCCTCTGTATGGACTTTGCCTGATATTCACTCAGCACAGTTTAATCTGCTGTCGGAATTAGCCGTGTTCAAGTGGACACGATCTAAGTTGTTTGCAAAGCCATTAGTTCGGCTTTGAACTCTAGATGTCAGTAAATAGCGTGGCTAATAAAATACTATACTACACATACGCCCCCTATTTGCAATGTTCAGCAAACGACTTCGTCTGTCATACAATTATTAATGAAACAAGAACATTTTCGTTTTTCAGGCGCGAAGACTACACAAATTAACAGTGTCACACTGTTCGTATTTCTTATTTTACAGGTCAAGTCAGTGAGTATAAAAAATTAGATCACAGATTTGAGAGAAGATTCCCTACGATTCCAATTCATGGAATTTTAAGGGAAATAAGTAGTTAGTCATTAGATCGTAACCGAATTTTGAAATGTTTGAAAATAATTTATGAAAATATTTTCCTGGCTTGAAAAATAAGAAATATTTTGAGATTTCTTACGAAAACAATTGTCCTTGATGAATACGTCCCAACCTTCTCAAAATAATAGCGTAGACAGACGACAGAGTTAATCAGCATTACAAATTCACTAACTTACTTACTTATTTCCCTTAACACCTACTGTTTAAAGCCGGCTCCGAACGGCTAAAGCTTTTCTAGAGAAGTTTTACATGGCTTAGAGATTGCTCTCTTACTCGTAAAGTCGCCAGCATTTACGAGGTGGAAACAGCCGCTGAAAAAATGTTTGATGGTCTTACCCGGTTTCGAACTCGGGTTCTTCTGTGTGAGAGTCGCACACATTACCTACCACATCACGGCCTTCACTAAAGCAATTTTATATTTGACAGTTTCGGCATTTAGTAACATAAAATGGATAGAAGGAAGAAAGTACCTTTAGCTGCTATTGTGTTGGTGAAAAATCACTATTTATTTGAAAGAAAGTTGAAACAATTAAAATATCGTTTTATTTCTACACAATTGACAACAGCTGATTGTGAGTACAGCGGTTGATTGTGACCTAAATGCTGTTCAATTTTATGCATTCACGTAAATGTTAATGCGCATTAATATTAATTTGAATTAAATCTCCTAATACAAATTAAAGTAATATCATCCAAAAATCTAGTAACTATAAAATAGCACTTATTACTATAAATATTAAGAATAAGTAAATCCCGTTTACTGTTTATGCCTATAGAAGTGAAAAGTATTTGTAATAACTCATTCAGATTGTTTGGTGAATTCTTCTTTTCTATTCAACAGTGATTGTATTTCTACAACGAATATTTTCTGTGATCGGGATATAGTTCAAGTTTTACTGATATGTCCAGCCAGGGCGACTATCCTACAACAAACCCCGGATAAGAGCATCTGTCAGTTTTTAACCCTATCCGCCCAAGCATATTTTATATAACATGTGACAAACGCGGATGATGTTAGTCAAAACGACGAACACTGGGCATGCACGGTTAACGTAATTTTCACCCCACAATGTCATTGTCATTTGGTGTCGAAGTCATCTAAATACTTCGAACGGCTAGAACACCTGTAATAACCATTTGCAGACGGTTATAAACTCTAGCACCCAATCACTGTCTATAGAGTTTCCGTTGATTATTACTGATCTCGCTGGGAAGTCGTTTCTCTTTGCGATTCATTATCACTTCAGTCTTGTGTTTGTGGAGCTACCTCTGCCGCCTCCGATATTACATACGATAGAGTACTTCCATTTCGGCCAGTTGTGAGCTGTAACTACGTCAAAATACTCTATTGTTTCGTTGTGTCACTGTGTCTCATTGTCTGCGTCTGACGCTGGTGTTGTTATTGTCGTTAGAAATGAACACCTTATTTCGAGCAGTATTACAATGCAAACAACAACGGGTAACACCAATCAAATCGAACAGTTCAATTAAATCAAACAAATATCACACACACCCATACAAATGTCAGTTGACATGTGTACTACACAGAAAAAAAGTAGTTTGACGGAAAAAAATTGAAACTCATCTGAAATACGTTTATTACACTATGCAACAGCCAAACAGCTGGTTGTAATGTAATGCCGAATTGGCAACATTATTTTTGACAGCTCAGCTGTTTTCGTATAACATGTTATTGTTTGGTCTATACTTTAACCACGAACAACACTTGAGATTATTGAATTTCATTATCAAAATTCATGCTGGATAAGGATTCACTGTTTATCGGAAAATTGTGTTCGGCGACGAAGCTCATTTCTGCCTGAATGGATACGTGAACAAACAAAATTGCCGCATTTGGTGGTAATAGCAGCCAGAAGCATCCCTGTAGCCAGTCAAAAACCACTCTTTTTCTAGTGATAATTGTACTAGTAAAAAATATCAACAGTATAGAAACCTCAGATACAATAAATCTAGTGTATTTCTGGTGACATTGTCAACGAACGCGTCAATAGTTTGATTTTCATTATTATGGCCGCAACAGCAGACTCGAGAAAAGACACGACACTGCCGCCGACAAATGGATTGGCTCGGCTCGGTTCTCTGGAGTTGTTTGTAAACAAAAAGTGATTGGACTTTTTTATATAAATAAACATAAAAAATGAGTAAGATTAATTATAAAAGACTTGTTAAAAAACAATGCACATTATTCAAAAATAGGAATTGGCAAGGGGAACATGAAAACAGGGAAATCTTGTAGAAAATAGTGAATATTTTGTGGAACATTTTGAAGATATTGCTGTTCCAACAGTGCCGTTGAGGGATAAAGTGAAACAGCTCCTTTTTGGAAAATATTTGGAAAAACCATTACGATACAAAAGGAAGACCGTCTGGATGTCACATTCTCTGGAGAAACTTTGTTGGGCAAAAGAACTGAGGTTACAGTTAGAAGTGGGTCTCCTGAAAGCTATTTCTGCATTGGAATTGAAACACATTTATGAAAATTTGTTGGAAAACCACGACCAGGATCCTAATCAGGGGAGCCGTTATCGAAAACATTTTCGTGTCCAGATATTTGTAGATGCTTTGACTTCTTTGGATCACGAATAGCAGCTGAACTGTCGACAGATTTCTCGAAAACGATTGCTGGACTTGGCTGACATGTGGTTTCAACAAGACGGTTCCACATGCCAAACAATGGCCCAATTGAGAGGCGAGTTGGGTGAACTGTTTCTTTCACATTTGGGGCCGGTCAATGGTCGCCTACATTGCGCCATTTACCGCCTTTGGAATAATGTTTGCGGGGCTATGTTAAGGCTCAAGTCTATAGGGATAAACCCGCACTGGAAGCCAACATTAGCGAATTTATTAGTGAGATACCGGCTGATATGTTGTATATGCCAAAATGGGACCCAGCGTATGTCGATTTTTTTTCTTTTAAATGG
Source organism: Hydrotaea cyrtoneurina (assembly GCA_958296145.1). NCBI lineage: Eukaryota > Metazoa > Arthropoda > Insecta > Diptera > Muscidae > Hydrotaea > Hydrotaea cyrtoneurina. Next base: position 53,658,003 of record OY282515.1, on the reverse strand, counting down.
AGAGATTTTTTTTTTTTTTTTAAAATCCTAATTTTTGGGACATAAGGTGTCATTAATCCAAAAAAACCTAAACCGATTTGGTTACAATAAATTTTAAAAAATACAATATTTATATACAAGTTAGTAACATATCTCCGTGGAAGTAAATGAATCGCTTTACGCTTGAACCGCCTTGGCAAATAATACAAAATTATTTCCAATGCCCAGCTGTATAGATCAGTGTTTTTTTTTTGATTTACTTAACACAGAGATTTAGTTCTAATGACTTTCCATCAAGAATTAGGTAATGTTTAGTAGTAGGGCTAATTTTTTTTTACAAATGCAACTTGTATTTGGATAAGTGCATTTGATCAACGATTTTGTTGACAACGGTTGTAAATTAAAAAAAAAAAACTATTTGTTAACAGATTAATTGCGTGCGATGAGGATTTTTAAAATCGTAGGTTGCCTTTCTTTCAGTGTACATTCATACAGACATCTCTTCAGATCACGGAGTATATTTTTTATTTGTTTCAGGCACATTCGCCCATTGCCAACCAGCCGACCGCCGCAATCGATGACAACAAAGTGTTAATTATCTCAATATTCATTTTACGGATCAATCAAAACGATTCACAATGTAGTGCACGTTAGCAAAGTAAATACAACTCGCAAAGAAAATACGCTTTATGACACGGCGACATGATTGCGGTCATTAGGGTTCAGATTGATCGGTGAATGAAAAGCGTCCGTTCGTCTGTAGATGTGAATGCAGTGGTTAACAAATAGTATACGTGTGTTTAACAAACGGTATAAAATACTCAAATGTGACTGTGGTAACAACGTACGAGGTGTGTGCAATAATGCTAGTTATTCATGATTCGCTGGTGGACTTCAAAGCGTGAGATGTTGGTCAGATCGTACACTGCCGATACCCCAAAATTAAACAGAAATCAATTTTTTGCGAAATACGAAATACTTTACTACATCTATCCCTCGTAGAATCTCGAGGGCTATTCACAGAAGTAGTAGAAATTCTAGAAACCCGTCGTCTCTTTTGGCAAATGTCAGCCTCGTCAGCTAAAGCTGCCCTCATTTGAAAACGTCCGGCATTATGTGTCTAACCTCTTATTATGAATTGAGCTGTTAATGTTACTGATCATACGACCCCCGGTTCGTACAATTTGGTAACTACGCCAACAATAGACCTGTGTGGTGGCATCCATTCATTAGTTATTGTTATTTTAACATAAATACACGCATCCACATCTGACTGTCTGTCGGTCCGATTAAATCCATTGTACAGCTGACATGATCGTCACTCTTCGCCAATATCGCAACTCTTTGTCTGATGTTGTGCACTCAATGAATTGGTTGAGTGGTGTCTGTTTATAACTTCCGATACCGCAAATGGTCTGAGCGTTTGCCCATTTTTGGCCATAAGCAATTCAATTGAATTGAATTGATGGAGCCGAACACAGCACACTTTGCATTGCGCCATTATGATCGCAGAACGTGATTAAGTGATTTATTCGAATTATTTATACCATGATTATACTAGTTCTTTTGTTGCTTATTGTTGTATTAAGAACAAAATAAAAGAAAACAAATGTATCGATACAATTGTATGCAAATACATGAAGAAGCATCAACATTATGACGACAATAAAATGTACTCGATTTGAATTGGAAATACTTGAATTACTTTTATTACGAATACATACGTGTGCTAAGCCAGTTGTTCTAACTCCACAAAACAGTAAGTGGAAAGGGTTCGTATACTGTGCGCGTGTGTGTTCTACATTGAAGATTAAGACGAATTCTTAAAATTAAATCAATATTAAAAGGCAATCTTAGGTTCGTCGCACAGTGGTCCAAAGTCCATTTGTAACTTTTGATCTAGGAAAAATTTTTGAGTTCTGTAGGAAATATGCTGTAGTCAAGGATGCACATTGGTTGAAATGACCGGTTTCAGCGGCAGTAATTCACAGGAAGAAGTTTGAGCTGTAATATTTGGCACATGTATTAGTGACAGTTAAAGAAGTGTACAGTGAAAAAATCAGCTAGTTGGGTCGATATATAGGGGAGTTATATCGATTTATATGTCCGTCCGTCGAAATATTGTCCAACCAATTTTTTTCTTTAATATTTATTAAATCATATCAAATTCATTTCTGTACTAAAATACATTAAATAACTTAAACAATATTCTCTGACAGGTTTATATATAACATCTATCCAGAATAAACTCTTACGTCAAAATATTCCAACGTTTCTTCGGCATCTAGTTCGATATGCAAATGAGGTATAAAGTCTTCATCTTCAGAATCTGAAGAATTGCAGTTCTTAGTTTTAACAAAAACATACTTTAAAAATGGACTTTCTGCCGCTGAAACCGGTCATTTCAACCAATGTGGGATTATTTTACGTTGCTTCTTCTGGGATACCGCAAGGTAGTGTCTTAGGGCCCTTATTTTTCATTTTATTTATAAATGACATATCTAATTGTGTATTTTCTGCTAAGTTTTTAATTTATGCGGATGACATAAAGTTGTTTTTAAATATTTCTTAGTTACAGGATACTAAAATGTCATTTATAAATAAAATGAAAACCGTTTGTTCTTTTGGTCTGAACATAATAAACTTTCATTGAACACTTCTAAATGTTACTTCCTTGCTTTTTCGAGACGAATGAGATTGTTTGATTCCAATTATGTCATTAATAAAATCATCATCATTGCTTAGTAAATGATCGGATGTTTATTTCATAATAAACAGGAAGGTATGCCGTTAATAATGAAGGTAATGCCGTTAATACAGGACCATATCCTTTTCATGAAATTCTCCATAACCAAGTCGCATAGTGGCTGCCCTAAGTCCTCGATAGCCTCAAGAATACTATCTTTGGGGTCTTGAATCGACGCTGGGCTGTTGGTGTAGACCCTATATTTCACGTGGCCCCAAAGGACTAAGTCGCAAGGTGTCAAATCACAAGATCTCGTTGGCCAATTGTGATCACCTCTTCGAGAGATGACACGGTCCGTAAACTTGTCCCGTAAAAGAGAAATGGTTTCGTAGCTTGTGTGGCACGTTATAGCATCCAACTCCGACCATAAAAAATCATTAATAATTTCTCGATAGCGCAATCCATTCACCGTCGCTGTTGATTCAACCTCATTTTCGAAAAAGTAAGCGACCAAATGACCCCGCCGAACCATAAATCGCACCAAACAGTCACATGTTGAGGATGGAGAGGCTTCTCAACAATAACTCTTGGGGTTGCCGAGCCCAAGATGCGACAATTTTGCTTGTTGACGTAGCCACCAAGGTGGAAATGGGAAGATGATTTTTCAATGGAATTCCGGATCATTTTCATGAATTTCAAGGACCCAATCTGCAAAGACACGACCTTGTTGATGATCGGCCGGCTTGAGTTCTTTTGTTAACTGAACTGTATAAGACTTAAGACCAAAATCTTTATGCAAAATACGGTGTAATGACATTTGTGGAATGCCCAATTCCCAACAACGACGAGGAATGGACAAATCTGGGTTTTCTTCAACACTTTGGGCCACAGCAGCCATATTCTCAGTTGTTCTTGAGCGACGTGCACGGGTTTTATTCTTCTCATCACTAACTTCCAATGTCTGTATTGCTGTCCGACAAGGTGCTTCACGACGACCCAAAAATGCTTTAGTGTTCGGAACTATAACTGAAAGATTTTCACCATTTACTGATTGTTTCTTATTTTTTTATTATTACTTCTGGGTACCTACGGGAAAACGATTCTATTAAATTGAATACAAATCGACAGAAATTCCTTTACACGCATTTTCTGCTTGATAAAAAATGGAATTCTCATCCTTGCAGTTAAGTCGTTTCCCGTGGGTTCTATGTGCGATACATATTAGGAGATTGTGATAGTAAGACGCAATTTACAACACGTCTTTAGATAGAACTGCCTGAAATATATAAACGATCGGAATTAATGATTGTTCTTTCGGAGTCTACCACCTCAATGAATGCTCTTAACCGATCCAGAATAAAAAACGATTTCGTCTATAATTCTGGGAAACCAATTTTATTTGTAATTGATGTTTATATTCATCCATTCTAAGGTTGTTTGTGGTGATAACTGGTCAACGAGGGAGGTTTGAAACACGGTTCACTTTTGCTTTTTTGGAATATATTTTGGGTCTTTCACTAGGTATTTCATGTTGACATTTTCTATAATAACATCGACATTTGATCTTGTTTAGAGTTGACAACACTGTTTTAGACATTCGGCCGCAATTGTATTTTTTTTTGGTAAACACTTGTTCCTCTGTTACAACAAAGATGGGTCTTTATTACAAATTGCTTTCAAAATTCTGTGTTTACTTTTGTCCGTCACTGTACATAAATGAGCTAAGAGGAGAATTGATTTAAGAGTCCACTTGCCACGGATTTGTTTATGAATCGACACTGCAGCCAATCACACCATTGTGAATGGTGAAGATACTCATAAAATTGTAACGCCTAAAAGTATGCTCTGAAAATTTAGATAAATGCATTTCACATCAATTCAACTGTGCGAATGTGTGATTTTGCTGGCAACGATTTCAGAGGCCCATACATCTTAATGTACATCATTATTTTTACCAGGGATGCACATCGATCTGAAATCAAACCGGCTGTCAAAAGTGGCTTTTATTGTCTTTAAACCAAAACATGGACCAAGCAACAGTTAGAAATTAAAAAAATGGTTTGATTCGTCATAGAGAAAGATGAGTATGATTGAAATGATTGAAGTCAGTTTTTCTGTTCCTTCGACACAAGGTTTGCTTAACCGAGCTGTCCTGAGTGGTGAATTATTTTTTTGGTTTCAATAAAAACAAATTCATTCAAAAAACATTTTGGTCCCAATGGTTTGTGAAACAATTTTGGTCAACTGAAATGAATCGAAATCATAGTTCCGGACTACCATCAACGCCTATGCCATTTTTTCCCTTTCCTGTTCGTTAGCGTAGACTGTTTTATCGAACACTTGGTTAACATGGATTAAAATAATTTTAAAATTCGAACCAGGGGTTCATATCTGCTCTGATACACTAAGCCAAACGAACTCGAATTCTGAAATGGTTTGCATCTTCGATTGATGTGTGTGAAATGTTCGATTGATGTTTGTTATAGAGGCATTGGCCAAGGTCGTCAAATGAGCTACTTAGATTCGGCTAAGTAAGGGTAGTAAAAACCAAAAAAAAGCACCTCCAAAAAGCAACTCTTTTGCGTCCATTGTGATTTCTGAGTAGTTTGAGCGATAGGTAAGGAAAATCAACTGGAATTGAGAAACATCAGAGTTATGCGTAGTCTGTTGTAAATTATTATGTCGTCCTCCCGCCTCCCCTCTCGTTCAGCCATCTTATGGCCGTTATGAAGGCAATTACGTCTGCTACCCTGATCTTTGTAAATCATACTCTCATATCCTGCATAAGGGGACAGTCCAAAGGATTTTCTAATGCCTGCCTTTCCAATGAAGTCAACTGCTCCGATGCCTACGTCCATCCGTTTGTGAAAACCGCCCAATCCCGTGCAAGTTAGACCGTGTTCACACGATGCAAGACCGTGTTCACACGATGCAACTCGTTGCTGCAACTAATTGCATGCAACTCGAGTTTGTGGACGAGAGGTGTAGAGAAGCAAGAGGGGTAGCAAAAGTTGCACGAAACGAAATTTCATGCAATTTTTTGACATTTCTCGTTTACAATTTTCCAATTTTTGCCCAGGGAGGGGAAATTATAGTACAAAAAGTAATAAAAATGTACGTTGGGAAAAATGGTACTTTTTGATATTGATGTAAATATTTCATATTTTTTATGAGCGAGTTGTCGAAAATTGTTTATTTACGTGGCTTTTGCGCGTAAAATTTTTTCGAACGATAAAACCAATCTTTAAATTAATTTGATAGTGTGCACCCGGCTTAAAGCAATTACTTTTCCATTCCTGTTCTTGTAATGTTACGAAAGTGTGGATAAAAACTATGTAAGTACGAATGTGTGTGAAGAATAAATAAATAACAGTTTTTGTTTGAGTACGAATGTGTGTGAAGAATAAATAAATAATAGTTTTGTTTTACCGGCTAATTTTTGCAATAAAAATAATGTGGAATAAAAATCTAGTGGAGCTTTTAATAAATAAATATCAGGAGCACGAGAATGTATATAACGTACGCCATCTATTACAATTAGTATACCAATTTGGTTGAAATCCAATCGGAAATCCAGTTAAAGTGGACTTCGTTGGTATATGCGAATGTCGTATTAAGAAATTCACTGAAATTCAATATGTTTCATAAAAAGGAGCAATTTTTAATTTTGGTACCGTAGAAAATATTAAGTACGTTTTGTTCCATTAAAAAGTACAAAAGCAAAAAAATACAACCCTGGGCCGATCAAATGACAAAAAGTTGCTTGAGAGTTGCAACTAAAAAGTTGCACCGTATAAACATGCGAGGCAATACGAAGCAACTCCAAAAGAAAATCCGATGACAGTTGCAGCGATTAGTTGCTTCGTGTGAACAGGGACTTATTCACTTCTACCCAAGAATCCCGATCAGGGATTTCTATCCTAGGCAAGGCGGGAAATTCTATGTTCTTCGTATGTTGAGATTAAAAGAGACAGCCATCATTTTCCTACGCCACTGACATAGATTTGTCGGATCATCACTGACACGCCTGACCATGGGTGTTCATTTCAAACATCGTGGTGAGTACGACCGTCGCACAGTGGTTTGAAGCAATATTCATCGGACAAAATACATTAGCATTTGATCTGGTTCTATAAACGAAAACCGATTGTAGAAAGAATTGAATTTTAAACACACATTCAAAGTCGATTTTTTGATTTCAAAGAAAACTAATAAATTATTTAACTTGTTCATCCATTTTGTCGTAATTGTTCTGAAAGTGTACAGTACTTGTTCCCAATTTATCGCCGTGTGGCGAATTTAAATTGAAAGGCAAATGAATGTGTTTTCAGAGAGATGCCAACCAGTTCAGAATTGAAACCACTGGCTGGGCTTTTAAATGGTATTCTTGAACCGTGGTTCCAGTTCGGGTCAGTGGCTCAAAAATCGTACAAACAACATTATTTTTTGATGTAATTTATTTTTTATTTAAAACAAAAAAAATTTGATTCAAAGTAAGTTATTGCTAATTCAACAAAAAAAAAAGGTGTCGAAGGAACAAGAAAAATACATGAGCAATTTTTTTTTATCATCATTGTAATGTTTTCGCCAAAACTTAAAAAAAATTTTCCTCTGGCGAACCGAAACACGTTTTTTTACGGCCTGTTTTTATAAAACGAACAGAAATTTCGTTTCATCCGTCTGGGTTTTAGTAACACGAAAGTCTCTTTTAAAATTCTAATTGGTATTTGTATGTGTATTGGCTAATCGGATTCGTTGGAGTCTCAGACGTGTACATTTTATAAAACCAGGTTGTTTATGTTTTGCGGTTTTTGGTTCAGTCCAACATTTTTTTCTAAGAGTGGTTTGGTTGACGGTTCAGTTCACAGACAACCCTGCTTTTTTTTGTTAAAGACCCAATAAACAGATACCGGAGAAAGACCCGATTTGCACGATGACTTTCCACCCAGGTTAAACAGGCAAGACGTTCGACGATAGGTAACAACAGTCAGGAAATGGAAATTGGGTGGAAAATTCGACTTTTTAATTGAGCAATTTCCAAAAAAAAAAATATTTTTTGTCAATTTTATATTGTATGCAAAAGAAAACAGTCTTCATTTAAACAGTCATCGTGTAAATGGTCATGACTTTCTCATCGCGTATTTTTCGACCATGTTGTATTGTGATATTTGGATTCTCAATGCAAATGGGTCGCATAATTCGTCAACCTTTTAAAATTTCAACGTAAACTATGACATGAATATCTGTGAATGCCATTAATATATTTGGCTAGAGGTATTTGGCAAAATGAAAGGTACTTGTGTTCTTCTCTGTACAATTTCTGAAAGTTCACATAATTTGATTATTTCGAACTCACCCATTTCTTGGTACACAAGTTAAAGCAATATTATGATGGCTTACCTGAAAGACACAAAGGAAAAAAAGTATTAATACAAGTATGTTTTCACTTTTGGGAAACAGGAGACATGTGACTAAAATACAATTAAATAAATTGTATAGTCAAAATCTAAACTACACTCTAAATAAGTTAAAGTGAATTTTTATGTTTTCTATGTTAGCAAAAGTGAAAAATAAATTAGATTTATTTTTTGAAACATTAACAATATGAAGAAAAAACAATACGGAATGTGAGGATAGTCCATTGTTTATCAGCAACCCAGCATTATAAAGTATTTAATGTTTTTTGTTCCGCCGAAAGTTCCAAAATATTCACATGTGTCGAACGACAACGTTCAAAAGCTTTCTAAGCAACAAACAGTTGATTAGGGGCATTGAAATCAGCTGTGTACCGTCGTTCGACATCGTGACTTAGGCAGATAATTGTCCCTCTTAGTAGCTTTACTGGTAATTGAAATTGCTTACGAAAAAAAATTAGTTTTTGTACAGGGTGTTATTTTTGTATTGAAAGAAAACTTCAACTTTTTGAGATAAATGGTCGGATGTTTATTTCATAATAACGAGAAAGGCAAGCTGTACATAATGAAAAACAACATCAGCCAAATGGCCACCACGACCACGCTTACGGAAAGCATTTTGCTCGTTATGTGTACGAAAACCTAAACTGATTTTATGAATATTGAAAAAATGTAGATCCAAAGAAAAGTTTGCCATGCTCACCATTAAAACGTTTCAATCTATTCGATTGTAATGTGACCAGATGACAATGGAGTGGAAACCTCGGGGCAAGGAAAGAGACACGCCCACCTTTTCAAACGAACCTATTTATGCTCGACTGCACACGACAACACTTAATGAACTCACGCACAGTTAGAGGAATCAAGCAGGAACCAGAGAACTGTTTGTTTTCAATTTCTATAGAAAATTTTTTGCTCAAGTATGCAGATTATAATGAATGACACACGAAGGACTACAACAATAAAACTGGAAAATTAGGCACTGTATGGGCGGTGTCACTCCCAACACTCAGACAACGTCCATTTCTAGCTCGAATCCGAGAACTGCCTTTCAAAAAGTTTCTCCCATTCAGATGTTTATAAAATGGGATTTAATGAGCTGTGCCACGCCCAATTGAAAAAAGTAGGTTATTTAACATTCCCAATACTAGTGGACTACGACAGGAAATGTCAATAAGATCGATTCCAGGCGTTTCCCGGCTTAAAAATTATTTCAGTTTAGGAATTGCCAAAAATCTAAGCATGTTGGTCATAAAATCAAAAAACTAGTCACTAGAGAACTATTTCGTTGGACGGCCTTATGCGTACCCTGTGATCATTTGAGGGTTAATTTAAGTCTACGTTCACACATTCCATTCGCATCAGTTTACAGTGAGCAAATTTAACGAATTTCAAATTGTGAAATTCTTGTCAGTTCCTGAACTGGAGAGCACGCAAGCGCCAAAGGCTCTAACGCAAAACCCGTATCACATGTTTGTTGACTTATTTCTTTCTGTACAATTTGTTTGTGTGTGTTCATTTTCAAATTTAATAACTTTCCTTGGTTTTACATTCAGGCCGATGTATGCACATATGTGTGTGTACATTAATGCCTGTACGTGTGCATTTGAAGTATGTTGAGAGTGGGCGATCATGTTTTGTTTGCTCCGTTGACACATAATTTGCTTGAAAGTGTAAATAGCCAGAAAGTGTCTGTCATTCGGCGGACGGTCGCATGTACCCGCCAGATCAGTAGATTATTAACTAATTCGAGGAGGGGCTGTCGAATCGACAGCATTCTCTTGTACTCGGATTTCTTGCGAGTCTGAAAAACAATCCAAGCGTCTCGTATTTCTGTTGGCCCAAAACCCACACTAGCGCGTGATTTCGTTTGCCTTGTGTCGAGTACCACAAACAATTTGCCTCAGCACAATGTAACGTATGTATGTAGGTTCGTACGTCTGCTGCGTACAAACGAAAGTGTATGTGGAGGTACTCCGCAACACAGTGGATTCAAAAAGTATTTCAAATTTGATAATGTTTAATGATACATTAAAAAAACAAAAGAAAATCTTGGTTTTTTTGGTGGTATCAGCAGAGAAGCATTTAATGATTATTTAAATCAATTTAATGTATTCAAATATCAATTAAAATAATTAATCGGGTTTGTGCTGGTTTTCACCGTGTATTTTCTTCACTTTTCACATTCACATCATCATAAATCAGAAAGAATGCTAAATTCTGTCAAAATATGTGAATCTCATGTTACTGATATTCTGGAAACCGAGGTTATTTGAATTTAACTTTATAGCCTAGACATAAGACAGCGTTAATGCGCATTAGCAGACTTAATGCAAATTAACATGTGCATTATCTCCTCCCAAACTGCATTAAACTGCACATAAATGCACACAATCAAACTGCATTTAGGTATTTCAATATGGCAACACAGTCAGAATCATTCACAATAAACGGCTGGTAACTAATCAGCTGTTGTCAAATTGTTTACTATTGTGTCGAAATAAAAAGCAATAAAGTCAGCAAAGATGAGTTATTTTAGTAATTTCAGTTTTATTTCAAGTAAATAGTGATTTGTTTACCAATTGCATAGCTGCTAATCGTACTTTCGGCCTTTTACTAATTTTATATCGATGTTAATGACAAAAAAAAGTATTAACAAACACTTGAATAGAAACGCCAGTTTCCTAAATGCAGAAAAATTTCGTCTGTCAGAGTACAATTTTAATTTGCATTAGCGAATTTTTAATGTGCATTAACGCTGTCGTCTAGGCTATTAGCTAATAATTCAAGAGTAACGAAGCGAAACAACATGCGACCCACACACGTTACAACTGGTTGCACAATTTGATCAAGTTGTACACAGTGGTTGTTGGTCGTCCGTTGGATGAAAATCAAAATATTTCGATTTCAACTCAAGTTGGCCAACTTGGTTGGTACGTTTGAGGGCTTGTCATTCAACTTCTTTACTTCATTCGTATTTTGTCATTTTTGTATCGGTGTTTTGAAAAAAAAATTAAAGAATATGTGAAAAACTAATTGATTGTATTAAGGAATATAGTTGTGGAATTCAAAGTATAAAAACCAAATAATTGAAACAAAAATATACCGCATCAAAACATGACTTTTTAAAACAATTATTTTCATACTAATTAGTCGAATTTATTACTTTAAAATGCAGTAGTAAATAGAAGATATTCTATATCCATAATCAAGTATCCAAACCCACGCATACAATTTATTTAGGGAAAATAACGAAAGCATCACATCTGGCAACACCAAATCTATAGCAAAACTGACCGAGAAAAAAAGAAATAATAGAAAATGAACAAGTCACTTTAGCATATGGACCTAAACAAACAATAACATCGCCATTCACACAAACCAAAAAAAAAAAAACAGAACAGAGCTGAGCTACGTAGTGCACGAAATAAAATGGAAACACATAGGAACCGTGTGGTAGAGTCTTTATAGGAACAACACAACGAAGCTTACGCACACGATTATCCGAAATAGACATCGAAGAGACAAAACAATACAACAGCTTTGGCACAACACTGCAACGCAATCGGCCACACAGCTGATCTGGTTGATGTCAAACTACTAGTTAACGAGAGAAGAGAAAACACAAGATATACCTCGAAGAGCCCAAGAATACAATAAAAATCGAAATGTGCAATAAATAGAAAAGAAGACAAGGACAACACTAATGCATTACATTTAACTACATCACCCATCCCTGCAAAGATTTTTGATCGCGGATGAATAATCGGCGAGTCGTCTGGATTACCTGAGTCGCTGTCCGGTGAAAAGCGAATCGCCTTAATGATTCGCTGGCAAATCGCGCAGACGATTATTTAATAAATAAAAAGAAAATCTTGTCCAAAAATACAATTAGAAAAGAGAAATAAGGGAGAAACTTCATTATCTTATTGTATTTTTGGACATTTTCTTTTTTGCTTTTATTTTTTATTTATTTATTTATTATTAACTACAACACAAAGTAAATTTATATTCTAATGTTGGATCCAAGGGTAAAACAGACAATATGGATAGGTTTTTGCAGCGACAGACCAAAGCCTCTGGTGGTCGCCAAGAAGAATCGCAGATTATTCGCCTGACACATTCCTCGTCCAATTGTTTGCAGGCATATTTAGCATTAGGGAAACATTTACTGTGTTGTATTAATTTCGTGTGTTTCACGTAGAACTGTTTAAGCAAATAAGTTTGACCAATACAATGTTTGAGAAGAAAACATAAAAATATCAAAGTAGTTTTGATATTCGTCCAACATACGCTCTGAAACATCAAACATCACCTTACATCAGCAATGTTTGACCAACATGTATGCAGGTGTAGGGTGTGCTTTCGTATCGTATGACAAATTGAAGTGAAATATATTTAGACAATGACAAAAGATTATATGTAAGTGTATTTATGTTCATAAATAATATTAAATTATTCTGTTGCAGCTAAATGTTGTTCCTTTTTTATGTGTGGTTGCCAGATTTAAGAAATGGTCATCCCTGAGGAGGGTGGAGAAACCCAACGAAATATCGGATAGAAAGAGTGAAATAGTAGTCTTTTATTTGCATTGAAGTGTTGTGCCGGGCAAAACCAATGATCTCAAAAAGTATGTGTCAACCACATTTATTATTTATCCAAGCTTATTAATATTGAATTTAAATTTTACAGACGTGTATTTTAATATTTGTGCCACAAGTTTCTATTTTGCGTTTCATAGAACAATTTCAAAAGTACATACTCAGTTCGTTTAACCCTCTAACCGGCAACAAATAACAAATATTTATTACGAAATTAAACACAATTATTGAAGACCGCCTTTTGGCTGTCTTGCCGGTTAGAGGGTTAAATGAAAGAAGGTTCAATTATCTGAAGTCCTTTTTATTGAAAATACAGCGTAAGTGAAAACAATTTCTTGATTCATTTCCGCTTAACCGAATTCGACAGTATACACTACTGTTTTATAGAGGGGACGATATAATTTCAAGTGGAGAAAATACACCGCAAAGTATGGTGGGAGTGTCACCCAATGTTGAAAGGCAACAAATATTCCCATTAGTTATGGAACACGGTTCATGTGGCTGTCTCTGCAGCTTCATCATGTCAACCAATTTTCCAAGACCTTGGTGATGATCTTCGGAATGACTTGTTTGATATTCGCCTTAAGGGCGAAATCGTTAATGATTTTTTCCGCTTAGCAACGCCTTTTCACGGTATCCCACAAAAGAAAAAGGAAAAAGACGTGAAATCTCAGGCCCGAGGTGACTCATTGACATCGCCGAAAAGGCTAATAACAGGATTACCGAAGTTGGTGCGCAAAAGATCGATAGTAGCGTGGGCTGTGTGGATCCTTCTGAAACCAAAGATCGTCCATATCTTCAATCTCCGCGGACAACTAGTGGTATATCCAGGGGTATTTTCAAAGAAAATTGGAAAATCACTCTCTGAGAATGCATTGGCACCTCGATGACGGACCGTAAAAACGAGGAGTATATGCGTCAAATGAACTGCGAGCTCTATCAGCGGGGTGATGTCAGTCAAATAAATCCCCACGCTCAAACCAGATAGGCGCAGAATGGGAAGACGGAGAGCCACGTCAAAGAGCAAAGTGTATTAGAGACAGGAGAAAATATATACAAGACCGAAATTATTTATTAAGCAGATCAATATGAAAAATGGTAAAGAAGACAATATAAATACTGAGGACAACACACTGAGAGACTAATGTCTCGAAAGTCTTTATTTTATTTTTTTATTTTTATTTATTAATTACAATACAAAGTCAATTTATATTCTAATTTTGGGTCCAAGGATAAACCGGGTGACAAAGACCATTTGGCTTGATTTTTGCAGCGACAGACCAAAGCCTCTGGTGGGAATCGAACCCACAACCCCCACGCTGATAGGCAAGCACGCTACCAACTCGCCTACCGGGGCGCTTAAAAAAGTCTTTATTTATTGCAATACTAATTGCACTTTTTACAGAATACTTTAATGGACCAACAGCATTTGAATAATTCGCCTATTTTAATTTTGCCCCCATATAAACATCCCACTCGATTCGACATATTAGTAAACCATGTGTTTTGTTTTTGTCTTTTTGTTTTGTATGTAATGTAACCACTGTGCGGCATTAATTTGCATTCAGCGTAAACGTAATGAGCAGAGCGTCTGGTTATGCCAAACACTTTTATGGCAGGAGCAGCAATAGAAGAGTACGTGCTGCTGTCGCTGCCGCTGACTGAGTCTTCCGACTGGTCTGAAATTCGAAAAGCACATGTGGATTAACGACCACAAGCTGGAGAGATGAAAGCAACATTTGAATTCAATTTAAAACATAAAATTCTAAATGTTTCAGTTAATGTTTTAATAACAAATAAACAAACGAAAATAAATAACGGTGGTGGCGTTGGACCTTTGTATTATTATTTACACAAATACTGGTGTCCACAACTGTGTGTGTGTGTCTGTCTGTCATTTTTGAAAATCGCATTTGAACATTTTGCCGGTACATTTTTATTCTATTTTTTTTTTGTATTAGTTTGTTTTCTTCGTTAGAGGTCAATCGATGTTGCGGTCATTGGAGAACAATGACTTGTTGTGTTTGATAATTTATTCATCATTAATGTGTGCATATGTGAGTGTTGTCCACATTCATAGAGGTTAACTAACCCAAATTTCTATTCTATGTTTCGTCTCTCTAATGCGATGCGATGACGACTATGAAATCATTATAATATTTATGGGTTATTAATATTTTTACTGTTTGTTTGTTTGTTTGGGTGTGCCATTAACATTTGTCCGACAAAGCCATTAACATTTGTCCGACAGAGCGGAATAACTACATCTGCAGCCAGCAGTCGGTGTGAATTAATTTCAAATTATGTATTTAAATTAATTGCAAATGATAATCGTAACATTTGCAGCGAACGATGTCATCTTCAAACGAAAAGAAAACTTAAATAAACAAATAATCTGTATGGTAAATAATAAGTTTAAAATAAGAAAATAGTTTTTTCTTCAGTAGAAAGAAAGCATTATGCGCCTTTTAGCGACAGATGCTGAAACTTCAAGCCATCGATGTAGACATCAAGTTCACCGCAGCGAAAGTGGCCCTTCAGTTAAGGGAATCTGAGTGTCCTTCTGCAATACAAAAGTTCACCGTAAACCTTCGAATATGAAGTACATTTTCAAGGCAGTTTCAAATAAAAAAATGTCAATTTTTTCCCGCGCTTTTACATTTTTCTTCATATATTCTGCATTTACAGTCGTTTGATACATCAATGTTTATGTCCCAAAGAGACCAGTTCTTCTGTTTTTGAAGACATTGACCTCATGTACCCCCTCTGGTACTTACCCATCATATCTCAGTTGCTACTACCCAAATGTACCCCCCTAATATCTGAAAATTAAAGCTCAAACAAAAGCATTAAATTCCATTAAATTGTCTTTTTAATTTGTTCTTTGTACCTTCGTTGTTCACAGTCGGTTGTTAAAGTGTAATGTATCGATGTTTTTGTCCAACAAATTTTCAATTTTTAAAGTCAAGACACCCCTTCTTCTACTTACCCATCATATCTCAACCAATACAACATTAATAAACACAAATTAAGGTAAAACTAAGTAATGAACATTTTAATGAATCATATTTCGACGTGATCCAAGTTTAGAAAAAATGTGATCCATGACCGCCATGGCAGATTCATGAACAAATAAACATGACCTCAAGAACAATTCACGATCAAAAACATAAATATTGTCGTAGTAGCGTCATAGAAAGCGATGACATGTCGATCATCATAGACTCATCAATGATGGAGACCCTGATCCCCTAAATCTCAGAAAGTCCACCCGACTACGAGACGAATCCCAGACTTCCTGCCAGAGATACTAGTTATTAACATTGCCATAAAGCAGATGTTGGAACAGGTCATATCTCCAGTAGAATTCAAAATCTACGTCGATAGTAGGGCAGCTCTCAAGGCCTTAATCTCAAGAACCATTCAATCACGTTATACTATGGACGACCCTTTACCTTTAACCCAAATTCAGGCATCGAAATCACGCTTTGGATATGGCAACGATTACACTGACCAGGGGGCAGGATGCACTGCACAAGAATAAACCGTGTCGCTGGACGGGCAAATTTCCGTTTGTGGAACTTAAAAAACGAAATCGACGAGCTGGAAGCAGCATCGACCAGAGTAACTCGTTGGCCAGTCATGTGTACCAAAGAACTACGCTCCTTCGGAAAGAATACACTCAGTATTCTCATACGAGGACTTCTACAGAAGCTGTTTAGATAAAGAAGAGGAGGAGTCAGTGCAGCACCTGCTATGCTCATGTAAAGGACTGCAAGATTATCGTCTAGCCTATTTGGAGCACAGGCTCTGCGACGACCTCAACGACCTAGCGGAGGGGACGTATAAGTAATGAGAATGTTGATATTTATCATACGTCCGCAGCTAAACTATAAACTTAGAATTATAAACTGGAATTCAAATTTATTTTCTTAGTAAGAAAGTCGACTAAATTTGCTCAAGACTTCTAATCCAGGTCAATGCCGGGTTGACTATACTCTTTTTTTAAAGACCAACATTCGGGGGATTCGACCTCTGAATGCAATGCACTGTGTTACGACAGGATATGAGGGTATTGGAGGGAGGAAAGAGGGAGTAGTGTTTGTTGATGTTTGCCTTGAATTAGATAGTGTCATAGCAGGCAGGAAAAACACTTGCTGGAATATTATTCCACATGCGAACAGTTCGGCTGAAGAACGAATTTTCTCTATAGTGCGTCGTCCGGTTAACCGGCCATTTGACAATGAACGGATGAGATTCCCTGGGTAGCCGAGTATTCCGGCTAAATGTTCTAACTTCAGGGACCAGACGACGAATATCTGACGAACAGATACCATTGAAATATATCTATATATGAGAAATGGCAACAAAGCACAAAAGCCCCCGTGAGCAAATGGAACCTTGACATAAAAGAGCAAACGCTCTTAAATCTGTGAGCTGCGTATGGCTCGGGACAGTTAATTATACCATCACCCTACAAGCAGGAGGGTCAATACGATTTGATATGATCCAAATTCGATTCATGACTTTTTTCAGTCGTTTGAGTCATGACGGTCTGGCTGTCCGGCTATGTGGTAATTAACCAACTACTTTGAAACTTGGCATGGGTTAATATTTTCCCAAAACTACTCATGGACTATATGGCCACACCCCCTTCGGGTACCACACATAAAAATGCAACATTCCGCCCTCCTTATATAGTCAGTATCACAATTACTACGCCCCACACATACTTAGCCAATTTAGTAAATCTCAATCTATATAAAATATTCGATAAAAAGATTGGATGTCCCGCCACGCCCTTCTGTTACCAACCACACAAATGCAGCATTCTGCCTTCTTTGGAAATCGTGCCCTAACCAAAATTACTAGTAAATCTGTAACCAGAAACTCTACCCACGCCTCTTCCGGTACATCCCATACAAAACGTATTTTTTTTTTGGAAACGTGTAATTAAATTCCCTTTGTGTAAAATTCGGTATTTTGCGTTGTATTTTGTCGGATGTAAAAGCCGATGGATTATGGAGCTGTTGAATTTGTCTAACTTGTTTTCTAGAGAATAATTTCAAAAACTGGTAAAATTAATCCACATCTAATCCATGAAGTGTTAAGTCATATGAGAGTCAGTATCACATATTCGTGGGACAAAACGGAACAACATTTGGAAATAATACAAACTGTGTGGGCCAAACAGTACATTTATTGGAAATACGTGTTGGCCTAAATGAGGAGAAAAGTTCGTGTTTAGTGCGTACTTTGAAACGGTGGCGTGATTAGCCCATGTTTCTTTGAAAACTTTGCTGTATACGACATTTCGGATACAGAGGCACGATGAACGATTTTATGTGGCCGGAGATAGACTTGGACGATCGAGGGTTTCAGCTGAATGGCACGCCATGCCCCTTAGCACATGATATAATCGATCTATTGAACACCAAGACTCGCTGTTGTTACGCTCTTAAGCCATTTGTAAGATAGAGCCTGAAACCGTTGTCAACGTATTGGAAAATTGGGTTGAAAGTAGGCGCTACTGAGAATTCAGTCGGGCCACATGAGTGAAATCATGTTCAATAAATAACAGCAATATTTGCTCTTTTAATAAACGAATAAAATTTGGTAATTTGTTTTAATTAAAAAAAAAAAATCTATTAATGTTCGAAATATTATCTCATATACACAAACAAACCGAAAACCAAGTTTCAATTATATGTTAACACAACTATGTCATGTCAAGCAAATAGAGAACTATGAGATCAGATATTTTAATTAGTCTTTCAATTGAATTTAACAAAAAAAAATACTAAATTTGTTGAAAAGTCATGAATATTATGAATATGCACGAAACTTGCTTACTAGTGACCATTTTTGTGTAAAGGTGTTCCCCTATGGGTCGAATTTCTCGCTTTACAATTCCAAACAATACACTTGTCTACAATTGATAACTGAAATATTCCAAAAAAAAAAAGAAAACAAAGCAGCTTTGTGTGATAAAGTATTCCAAGTATTCTTTTTTTTAGTATTCTCTCCTGTCACGATCTGTTTATATATTTCTTCAAAAAGATAAACACAACAAAATTAATTTCCACTTTCTCTTCAACTATTACGGGCCCTGACGCATAATGAGAGGCCATCGACACCGATCTATGATCTGAACTTCCACGGGCAACAAATTACCTCGACCGTTATATACGAGTATGCATGTTCCATTAGATGTGTGTTTGTACCACCACATAAATTACCCTATTTTATGGCACTCTCCGTAGTTGTAGGTGTAAATACGAGGGTGCGTAAGAATACATAATTCTCCTTGTGTGTGTGTGTGTGTGTGTGTGTGTGTAAGAACAATTATATTTACATTTAATAGTGTTGTGGTTATTGCAGCAACAACAATAAACAAAAAATCGAATAGAATAAACATTTATTTCCGCCGCACTCACAAATCGTTCCTCGAACATCAATGAATAAAAAAACAACAACACACATCTCACTTCTTTCTAATGAATGAAATGATTTCAAAAATCATTCAACATTCGCCGTACTCGATGGCAAATACATGTGCACACACAAACTGAGACACTTGTGGTAAGGAGGCTTAGGCCGGGCCAGGTCAAGGTAAGTATTTCCATGCACCGTTCTCACCACTCGTGGCTATCACGAGCCGGTGTGTGTGCCTCAAGGTGACTAAAGAAATAAATCAATGAAATGTTTTATTTATTTATTTTCTGCTCATATCCATCATAATTTTTAATAAAAATGTTATGAGCGGCAGCGGATGCATGTGTGTGTGTGGCCCACTGAAAGTCATAAAATAATAATTTTTATTTGATTTAACATGAATTCAATCGGAAGTATATTTTCCAATACATCCACAACATTCTAGTGGATGAGGAAAACAGAAATTCGAAATCATTTCGGGCAACCAATTAAATATTGAAGGGGCTAGTGAAGAGTTGAAGAGTATTTCAGCATTAGGTCAAATATTTATATGATGTCATTAACTGCGTCACCATTTCAACAATATATTTGCTTTGGTTAAAGGATCAAGTAACAGTAAGATCGGTGGTTACAAACTTGGCTTTGGAAAATCTGTGATTGGTGTCAGTTACTTGCAACGTAAAGCCCTGCAGAATTTTTATTTATTTGCAGAGAGTCACGACAATGAGAGTAAAGGTCCAATTAGTCTCGACGGTTGACTCAATATTGTGCGATTAGCTATGACGGTAGAGGACGGTAAGACAAAACAAAACAAAAACAGGAGTATTTGTACAAAATATAATTTGTCTTCGTTTATATTACTCATAACTTTAAACTTAAAAATTTAATTTACAACTTATAAACAATTTCCGCGCACAAAATGTCGAAGTGAAAGCAATAACAGTAAACAGCTGATCGGTTGACGGTAGATTATCGGTTGACGGTAGATTATGCAACCTGCAGAAGTCTACAATCAATTTTAGTTGTCTCTGTCTAACACATGCAAAATGCAACCCCAACTCAAACAGACGATCGTCAACCGTCAAGACTAATTGGACCCTATAAGAACAAATAAAATAAAATGAAATGAAATGAAATAAAATAAAAATAAAAATAAAAATAAAAATAAAAATAAAAATAAAAATAAAAATAAAAATAAAAATAAAAATAAAAATAAAAATAAAAATAAAAATAAAAATAAAAATAAAAATAAAAATAAAAATAAAATAAAAGCTCGCTATATCATACTCTCTTTTTTTGCAAACTTTCAAAATGCGTTAGTTCATGAACGGTTCTTAAACAATCAAAACGTAATAACAGGCTCAGGACCTGTTTACCGTGACTCAATAACTGCCCAGCTGTTGCTTTATGCACAATTGTGGTAAACAGTCAGTCATGACTCTGAGGTCGTCTCCCGACCATTAACGATCTATTCGGCCATTAGTCAAGGCCTGCTAATCTGCTTAGTTATTGTCCCGTTGCCTGTAAATTCCTCGAAAATTATCTTCATCAAAATAATAACAAAACTACATACATACGAGTATTTCATATGTAGGTTTGTACCATTTTGGTGGTGCAGATAACAATTCCGTTGACCAGAATGAGTACCGTCTAACAGCGGCGCATATCCGTGGGGGTTCTTCTTGGACACCACTCGCTTACACTAAATGTTAGTAAGAATACTTACACACGTGCATACATACATTTGCATGTTAACTGTGTATTTACACGCTCGTTTCGGGCAAACACACCTTAAAAGGTGGCAAATGAACTGTAAATATATACAAACATTATGTTTGGATGTGAGTAGGTGTGTGTGTGTGTGTGTAGACCAGTAACACCCTTATGCCAATAGTGGCCAGTGATGGTGGCAGTGTTGCCAATGCTCTGGTTTACATCGGCAAAAAATGGGTGACTCGTTTAAAAATTATTGAACTGTGCAGAATATATTATTGAAGGAACTGTCTACACTTTCAGTTGATGTATTTTATTACATTAAATCCCATCAATCTTTTTCGGTAGTAGGAGCTGTTTTCCCTCTAAAATAAATCGGTTGGCCTTTTAAAGTACATTTCTGCAGGAATTCTTAAAAATAACGAAGGCGACTCTCTGATATTTGGAATACAACCTTAAAATATTCTTGAATATGAAAAAAACATTGCCGCTTAGTCCCGATTCACACTAGGCAATTTTTAGTTTGTAGGAGAAAGAGATAAGGGGAATGGAAGGAGAAAAAAGTTGAGAAAAGTCCGTTTGTGTTTTTCTTAGTGTGAAGTTGGCTGCAGATTATTTTGGCAGGCATTTGCATTTGGAAAGGCAATAGGCAAAACAAAAACTACGGAAATCGAATTGCCTTGGGTGAACACACGAGACAAGTTCAAAAGGGAATCATAAAAATTCCCGCAAATAAAAGGGTTTTATTAACAAACTGTGTTATTTTAAATCACCCGGTATTTCGGTAGCTGTCACTGTTGAAGCTTTTATTCTTTGATATTTGACAAGTAGAAACTACGCCATTACTAAAAATGGAACGATACACGCTTCAATATTGCCATGCCAATTAGTGACAGCTGGAGTGTGCTTTCGAAAAAGACTTGCGACGTCTGCCCTCTTTATGGTCTTTGAATTCACTACAAAAATTGTGAAAATCTTGCAGTCTCAGTTCGAAAAACTAAAGCATTTTTGGGTCGTCGTGAAGCACCTTGTCGGACAGCAATACAGAAATTGGTGGAAAAATTCGAGCTG
This sequence comes from Hydrotaea cyrtoneurina, assembly GCA_958296145.1. NCBI lineage: Eukaryota > Metazoa > Arthropoda > Insecta > Diptera > Muscidae > Hydrotaea > Hydrotaea cyrtoneurina. The sequence goes on along the minus strand of OY282515.1, from coordinate 53,636,104 downwards.
TTGCGACAAGTTAATGATGTGAAGAATAAAACCCGTGCACGTTGCTCAAGAACAACTGAGAATATTGCTGCTGCTGCCCAAAGTGTTGAAGAAAACCCAGATTTGTCCATTCCTCGTCGCTCTTTGTAATTGGGCATTCCATAAAGACTTGGATATTAAGGGTATTGGGTATTAAAGTTCAGTCAACACAAGAACTCATGCCGACCGATCATCAACAACGTCGTGTCTTTGCTGATTGGGTCCATTAAATGCATGAAAATTATGCGGAATTCCATCGACAAATCATCTTGACTGATGAGGCCCATTTCCACCGCGGTGGATAAGTCAACAAGCAGAATTGTCGCAACTGGGGCTCGGAAAACCCAAGAGTTATTGTTGAGAAGCCGCACCATCCTCAAGGTGTGACCCTACTTTTATTGGACATTACTGTTTCGAAAATGAGTTAGATCAACAGTTACGGTGAATGGATTGCGCTATCGAGAGATGATAAATGATTTTTTATGGTCGAAGTTGGATGATATTGATCTGGACATCGTTTACTTTCAACAAGACGGCGCTACGTGACACACAAGCAACGAACCCATTGCTCTTTTACACGAAAAGTTTCCGGACCGTGTGATCACAATTGGCCACCGAGATCTTGTGATTTAACACCTTGCGACTTCTTCCTCTGGGGCCACGCGAAAGATAAGGTCTACGTCAACCGCCCGGCGTCCATTCAAGACCTCAAAAATAGAATTCGTGAGGCTATCGAGGACAGAGGGCAGCCACTATATAATTTGAAACCCCTGTATAACGGCCTAGTGTGAATCGGAACTTATGGTGGTTTGGTTAACAGAACAACAACACTTCTTGATAGTCCGAACTGATTTCCAACTAGACTTAAAAAAACCAATGAATAAAGTCCATGGTCGTTAAATCATATGGCCTTATTAGAGAAATGAGAAACATGACTAGGAAATGGCTCACACAGTAAATGCATTATTCCAAAGAATGTTTGGCATTCTTTGTTGATACGAAATGACGTTCTTATCTTGGAGTTATGAAAAAAAACACCTGAATTATCATCATTGATTGCTACTGACTCACCAGTAGCATTTTCAAAGAAGAATTGGGCCTCCAGTCGGAAATCATCACCGAAACCATCAACGCGACGATTTTGTCCGAAAAATCAAAATCCATTTTGTAAAGATAATTCTTTGTTTCACTCCCCAGTTCTCTTTGTTAGAAAATACTAACGGCCTGTTCATGAAACTTTCTTCAGTGTGGAGGCAAACGATGGTCAGCCGAACGATTAGGTTTTTAATTGAGTTCATTTCAATTTTCGGAAATTCCGGAAACTAAGAAATATATTTTACGATAATCTTACTAAAAACTATATTTTTTGAGAGGCAAATCCTTTTTTTCCAATGACACGAATATAATTTTTGATCGTCCGATTTGACATGTTTTTCGTTCATGTTGGACTTATGCGAACCAAAAATTTTAACGAAACGTAAAAAATAAGTTATAACAACTGGCTGTAATTTTGCACCTTTAAGTTGAAAACAATCCAGATGGGCAACACCGACAATGCCAAACGTCTGTTTACATTTCCATTGACTGAAAAAGTGTATTTTATTATTTCTTCCATTTAAAGTTAAAATTAAATTTTTATTTATGTATCCGTCTTCAAATGATTAAAACTCTACCGTTGCAGAGTGTATCAATTCTTCAGTCAGGCCGACTATAATTTATAACTGCAGATACAGATACATCTCCCGAGATTAGTTATTTATGCCTGCAGATGTTTTTGCATTATTAAGACATATCTTGTCCACCTATAACAAATAGTTTGACTTGTGCCATTTAGACCAAAGTCACCGTACTCGGTACTCGGTACAGAAATAACGCAAAGACTGTAAACCGAAAAAAAAAACATAAACAATATAATCGCTAAAATGACATTGTTGTTTTGTTGTTGTCTTCAGTTATCAGCGCTAATGTTTGACACGGCCAGTTGGAAGTGACCAACCTTAAAAATGGATTTTAACATTGGGCCAAGACGTTGTTTTTATTTTGCTGTTCTCCTTTTGTTTGTTACAAACACAGTCAGTCAGTCTGACCACCGAACACACAGGCAGTCAGACCGACCGACAGACCTCGTACACAATTTCGGTATTTATATGTATGTATGTAAAATGTTATACATATCACACACAGTGAAGATCCAAGTGATGCACTGGTTCGAGGTGGTGGCAACTCACAGTGGCTGCCATGAATACGAGCAACAGCCATCAAATAAACACTTCCGAGTGCAAACATTTAAACAAACACCGAGAATGTTTGTGTGTCCACTTGTTTAAGGGCATTCAAATACGAAATGTTTTTTTGATTTATTTATCAGCAGATACGATTGCGAATGTATGACTAACTAAGATTATGTCAGGAGAAGATAAACAAAGCCAAAAAGCATCACAACTTTAAGCAAAAACTAATACAAAAAGAAAAAAGCACAACAAATTTAAGAAAGCCGCAAAAAAACATTTAATTTAAAAAAAGTACAAAAAAACATAAAATTTAGAGAAAAAAGACTAAAACTGTTTGCGTAGAGAAAATAAAACACAAGGTATTTGTAGTTGATTCAAATAAAAGGTTGGCAAGGTTTATTGTTGTCAACAATATTAGTATAGGGTTATTCATTTCGTGGTTTCAAAAATGGTTTTTCAAATTCTAAATAATTTAACCAGGTCCGGATTTCTTTTATGCAACCTATAACGTCTGTTTATCGCTGATTGTCGTTGAAGATCTTGGAGTCCATTAGTAGGCACGTAATCAAAACCATTTTTGTAACAAAAAGTCGATTTTCTTGAGTCGACTTATACAACCCTACTTGCGATTACTATAAATAATCAGAAAGAATCAAAAGTAATCTCTGAAAGTAGTCGCATTGATTTTGATTATTTATAGTAATCGCAAGTAATCCTAATTAATTTTACTTTATTCGTATTTGTAATCAATTATCAGTCTTAGAAATCTGAATATAATCCTAATTTAATTACTAAAAAATGTAATCTTTCCAGAGCCCTGGGAGGAGAACTGCATCCAAGAATCTAGATACAAATACCTATATATTTGCCGAGGGCAAACTGTTTGGGCATAAATGATAGTGTGGATGACAGACAGTTACTATCCTTGGACGCCCTAAGTTTTGTCCATTTTCATATTTCCAGGTGAAGAATTCGACATTCTGAAAGTTATTTCAAAATTTTTAGCGGACACTGTTAGTTTTAGTTTAAGAGTAGTGTCATAGTGGAACGTATTTCCATTTTTCCTCTATAGACGCACTAAGTTTAACTCTACAGCATTTTTGGCCATTTTATACAGGTTCAATTTGAAAGTGTTAGTGAAAAAATTTAAATTCCGAATTTAAATAGTTTTGCCCATAAAACAAAAAGTTACATTCCGAATATAACGTTATTAGCCATTCGAGAACCGGAGGTTTTCAGCAAAAATACGTCACTGAAATTCGATTTGTAGATTATATGAGGCGCTCAGCGCCAGAACGGTCTAAGCCCAAAAAAATGGTTCAGAGAAGAACGAAGTTAAAAGAAAATAAGTTTTTAAAATATTTGTATTTTTTTTTTATTAATCATATAGAAATTGTTGCGAGTCCAATTGCATCCCAGTTCTAGCTGATTCAGCATTTCGGTGATGTAAATCTCTTTCACTCGTAATCCTTTCCTTTTCAGAAGGATCACCTGCGGCTTCGATTTTTACTTTAAAAGAATCACATTTTCTGCAGCTGTCGGAAATTTGAGCTCGAAAATGCAAATTAAAGTTTTCTGAAAAGATTCTAGTGAAAACGAATTTAGAGACAACTTTTACCATTTCAACAGTTCCACGATATAGCTCGTCTATATAATCGATATGTTTAAGGTAGGTGCGAGAAATTCTCATTTTGATCTAACCCACACATATTTGTTGTTTCTATGATTCGATTTGGCCTAAGCGGCTTATCCAAATTTTTTTGAATTTTGCATAGAGGAAAAACAGTTTTCAGTAGGTAATGTTATAATATGCAGTAAGGAGTTTTTTTTTCAGAATTTATTTCAAAGGGTTCCAGTTAGATTGGCATAGTCACTTTGATTTTTTTTTTAAAAAGAAGGTTAGGCGCTGAGCGCCTCATATGTAGATAAGGAAAATCCCATGGAACTCGAAATACTATTAAAAAATTATTGTCATTTGGGTTTCAGAAATTCTTTCTGTAGACAGCGACTGTAGATTTCGCGAAAGGTATTTTTTGTCGAAAAGGTTTAAAATATACTTTTTGAGGGCGGTCCTAGGCTCTAAATATTCATATCAAATTATTCCGATTGCAATCACATTCAACTGCACTTTTCTGTAGAGCATTTAATTATAGAATTAGATGAGTTTCAATATGCATATCTATATTTATAAAAGAGAATGCCGTCCGTGTGAACACGCATAACTTTATAACGGATCGTCCGATTTTCACGATTTTGGGCTTGATGAATTCGTGTTGGCCCAAGGAAGGACATAGGATGTTGGACAATTTCCAGAAAAATATAAAATCCTGGAAAATTTTAACTAAAATTTTACTCTTTTTTTTTGTTAGTTTAACAATACCAAATAATATTTCGAATGTTTTAAATGATATGACCGACGATATTTTGCATCGAATTCGCACTGTGACATCGGATAATCAACTGGAGATGTCAGATGAAATGCGCAACGAAAGTTTGATTTTGATCGAGGATATGTGTCTGCTCATGAGTGGCAATCTGTTGTGCAAATTGGGAATACCATCGCCGAATCGTTCAATGCATGACGCATTTAATCGAGAATTGGAGCGAGAAATGGATTTCGATCGAAACGCATTGAGTCAAGCAGTTCAAATAAATGTGCCACTGTTGAATCCAGAACAAAATCAAGTGTATGATGAAATTATGCAAGCAGTCCATAACGGAAATGGCGGATTTTTCTTCCTTGATGCGCCGGGTGGAACTGGAAAAACATTCCTGATTTCACTGATTTTGGCTACAATTCGATCAAGATCTGAGATTGCTTTGGCACTCGTCTCTTCTGGGATAGCGGCTACGTTGTTAGAAGGCGGTCGAACAGCTCATTCTGCATTGAAATTACCATTGAATATGCAAGTGGATGAAGAACCGATATGCAACATTTCAAAGAACTCTGCGATGGCAAAAGTATTGCAACAATGCAAGATTATTGTGTGGGACGAGTGTACAATGGCTCACAAACGCGCATTGGAAGCTTTAAATCGCACATTGAAAGATTTACGGCGCATTGATTTTGTTGTCAGGCGATTTTCGTCAAACGCTGCCTGTCATTCCAAGATCAACTCCAGCAGATGAATTGAACGCTTGCCTGAAGGCGTCGGCTTTATGACAATACGTGAAGAAATTACAGTTGAAAACGAACATGCGAGTTGCTTTACGAAGTGACCAGTCCACTGAGGAGTTCTCTAGGCAATTGTTGGCGATGGGTAATGGCGTGATTACAGTCGAATTAGTTACCGGCTTAATTGAATTTCCACAGAATTTTTGCAGCACTACAACTACACCGGAAGAGCTGATTATGAAGGTTTTTCCGAATATCGCGCAGAATTATGTTGACCATGATTGGCTGAGTGCACGAGCGATTTTGGCTGCGAAAAACAAGGATGTCGATCATTTGAATTTCGTCATTCAAAATGATATCTCCGGTGAGTTGCATTCATACAAATACGTCGACTCCGTGATGGATGAAAACGAAGTCACGAACTATCCGACAGAATTTTTGAATTTTCTGGATGTCCCGGGCTTGCCGCCACACTTTTTGAAATTGAAAGTCGGCTCAATTATAATTTTGTTGCGTAATCTCAATGCACCAAAACTTTGTAACGGTACGCGTTTGATTGTGAAGACACTCAAATCAAATGTCATTCAAGCGACGATTTTGAGGGGAAAATTCAAGGGCGAAGATGTTCTCATTCCGCGGATTACTCTTATTGCGAACGATTTTCCATTCGTATTTAAGCGTCTTCAATTTCCGGTGCGTCTCGCCTTCGCTATGACAATTAATAAGGCGCAAGGACAATCGCTGGATGTTTGTGGAATCAATCTTGAGTTCCCATGTTTTTCACATGGTCAATTGTATGTGGCGTGCTCACGTGTCGGCAAACCTTCCGCTTTGTACGTGTACGCGCCAGAGAACAAAACGAAAAACGTTGTGTACCATAAAGCACTTCAGTGAAAAAGCGGAAGGTTGGCTGATAACTCAATCATTGCGGTTTGATTAAAGCACATCGTTATTCTTTTACTTTAGTTATTTCCATTGTATTTAACACAACTTTTTAATAAAGAATTTTAATTGACTGAGTTATATAAAGCAGCAAGTGCATGCTCGGAAAACAATACCAAATAATATTTCGAATGTTTTAAATGATATGACCGACGATATTTTGCATCGAATTCGCACTGTGACATCGGATAATCAACTGGAGATGTCAGATGAAATGCGCAACGAAAGTTTGATTTTGATCGAGGATATGTGTCTGCTCATGAGTGGCAATCTGTTGTGCAAATTGGGAATACCATCGCCGAATCGTTCAATGCATGACGCATTTAATCGAGAATTGGAGCGAGAAATGGATTTCGATCGAAACGCATTGAGTCAAGCAGTTCAAATAAATGTGCCACTGTTGAATCCAGAACAAAATCAAGTGTATGATGAAATTATGCAAGCAGTCGATAACGGAAATGGCGGATTTTTCTTCCTTGATGCGCCGGGTGGAACTGGAAAAACATTCCTGATTTCACTGATTTTGGCTACAATTCGATCAAGATCTGAGATTGCTTTGGCACTCGAAGGCGGTCGAACAGCTCATTCTGCATTGAAATTACCATTGAATATGCAAGTGGATGAAGAACCGATATGCAACATTTCAAAGAAATCTGCGATGGCAAAAGTATTGCAACAATGCAAGATTATTGTGTGGGACGAGTGTACAATGGCTCACAAACGCGCATTGGAAGCTTTAAATCGCACATTGAAAGATTTACGGAATGACACACGACATTTCGGTGGCGCATTGATTTTGTTGTCAGGCGATTTTCGTCAAACGCTGCCTGTCATTCCAAGATCAACTCCAGCAGATGAATTGATCGCTTGCCTGAAGGCGTCGGCTTTATGGCAATACGTGAAGAAATTGCAGTTGAAAACGAACATGCGAGTTGCTTTACGAAGTGACCAGTCCGCTGAGGAGTTCTCTAGGCAATTGTTGGCGATGGGTAATGGCGTGATTCCAGTCGAATTAGTTACCGGCTTAATTGAATTTCCACAGAATTTTTGCAGCACTACAACTACGCCGGAAGAGCTGATTATGAAGGTTTTTCCGAATATCGCGCAGAATTATGTTGACCATGATTGGCTGAGGGCACGAGCGATTTTGGCTGCGAAAAACAAGGATGTCGATCATTTGAATTTCGTCATTCAAAATGATATCTCCGGTGAGTTGCATTCATACAAATCCGTCGACTCTGTGATGGATGAAAACGAAGTCACGAACTATCCGACAGAATTTTTGAATTCTCTGGATGTCCCGGGCTTGCCGCCACACTTTTTGAAATTGAAAGTCGGCTCAATTATAATTTTGTTGCGTAATCTCAATGCACCAAAACTTTGTAACGGTACGCGTTTGATTGTGAAGACACACAAATCAAATGTCATTCAAGCGACGATTTTGAGGGGAAAATTCAAGGGCGAAGATGTTCTCATTCCGCGGATTCCTCTTATTGCGAACGATTTGTCATTCGTATTTAAGCGTCTTCAATTTTGGTGCGTCTCGCCTTCGCTATGACAATTAATAAGGCGCAAGGCAATCGCTGGATGTTTGTGGAATCAATCTTGAGTTCCCATGTTTTTCACATGGTCAATTGTATGTGGCGTGCTCACGTGTCGGCAAACCTTCCGCTTTGTACGTGTACGCGCCAGAGAAAAAAAGGAAAAACATTGTGTACCATAAAGCACTTCAGTAAAAAAGCGGAAGGTTGGCTGATAACTCAATCATTGCGGTTTGATTAAAGCACATCGTTATTCTTTTACTTTAGTTATTTCCATTGTATTTAACACAACTTTTTAATAAAGAATTTGAATTGACTGAGTTATATAAAGCAGCAAGTGTATGCTCGGAATTATTTTTTTCGTTGCATTAACGAATTTAAGCGGAACGAAGTTCGCCGGGTCAGCTAGTTTAAATATATATGGCATTCAAATTAGAATATTTTAAATTGAAAAAGGCCATGCTTATGAAGTCATGACAAACTAAAAAACTACTACTCATCGATGGACAAAGACAAAACAATTAAAGATGCGACAAAGTGCAACAAAATAATCCGACCGACCGATTGCATATACAAAAAAAAGTAAATAAACTGGAATCGAAATTAGTGTCATCTCCTATAAATGAATTGTTCATTTAATTTCAATACTTGCTAACGAAATGAAAAAGAAAAATACACAATTAATTAACGTTTTTAATGGGAATCTATAAAAAAAATAAAAACGCAGCTATCAAGTGTGCGCACATATTCTTAAAAAGAAGAAGAAAACGGCTTGCATGTGCAATAGGGCGGCTCGAACTTTGTTGCCATCACATATACACTGGAAATGTAAGATTTCAACAGGCAGTAGGTTATTTTGTGATGGCTTTATATTTGACTGACAGATGAGACATAAAGAAGTGCAACTCCGCCACCTGGAACCATTGGCGTATCCAGCCAATTTTCTTGGGGGGGCTAAAGCCCCCCCCCCCCCCACGAAACACATATAGTGTAATATGACAATTTCTTCTATGTAGCAACTGTATCACTTACTAAATGTGGGGGGGGGGCTAACATTTTTTTCCAGCACCCCATTTCCTACGCCAATGCCTGGAACCATGTCTTCCTCCGATTGCAGCTCTTGCTGTATGCAGCGCTTTTTCAACTCTATCACCCGATGTTTTCGCAGACAACTGTAGTATTATCTTTTGTAGTGATATCTACTACCTTCTGTTTAGGCTGTGTGGTGAGTGTTGTTCTTAGATTTAAGTCATGGCACAATAACTAAAGGTTGAGTCATGCAAACAGCTGATTAAAATTTTTCATTTTGACAGGATTTTAATTGTCAAAAACATTGTTGACATTTCAATTGTTGGTTTAGTTTTTTTTTTCCAAATGTCAAATACATTTTCGTGTTCGCTGCGAAAAATTGTACCGCGAGTTGTAACTGTCTGCGGTCTGCCATTTATATATCAGAATTTGACAATCAAAATACCCAGGGTTGTTCCTGAATTTTTGTTGTTGGACAATTGCCACTACCGTCTATTATTGTGCCATGAATTTAAGTTTTCAAACACATGTTATGGATTTTCTGTATTTCGATGTGATAACGGATCTCAAACGGTCCATTGGTTTCACTCAGATTTGAGTTTGGATGTTGTTTCTATACGTACGTATTTCCCCAAACATTCCATGCAGAAATAGATGGAGAATTTCTAAATTCACTGACCGATGTTTCCAAACGGCACGTGCTTTATTCTCAAAAGTGTTAAGCAGCTTTAAAGATTAACTTCCTATTGCGGGAGTCGTCGTCGTCGTTTTTAAATTTAATCCCAACTTGGCATTTTGAATTAATTTGACGACGAAGTCGACTGTTTATCGATAATTGCTTAAACAAATTGTCATCGGGGTGGGTGTTTTTGTGGATAAATGTTTTTTATTTCTAATTCTGATTCCACTAAACAAAATCGAATATAATAAAGAAGAGTACCGAGACAGGGGTCTGATACCTTCAAATTCCAAATTAAAAGCGAGTGGCAAAATCAGTCTATTTTTTCATGGACGTGTACATTTTTCTATTTCCTTTAAAGGTTGGGGAACTAATAAATCATGTGCTGGACACAATAAGATCTTAATTGAAAGATCAACATTCATTTCGAAAACAACTTAATTGTGTGGCAACATTTAGATTTCTGCCCAGGGATCGTACCAGCTGAAACGACTTTAACTTGGGTCAGACACGGCTAGTTGTTTACCAGAAACTGTCTGAGACTCTGGATGTCTTAGAAAGGATAATTGGTATCCCTTTGCAGCAAATTCGCCACCGCCTCCTTCGGCGGGCTGAGAGCAAATTGCTTAAATCTGCCACTGGTGGGCATTACAGTCTGCTTTGTTGGTGACAAAATATATAAATATAAATATATAAATTCTGTCTCCACTCTCCTGTGTAAGGGAACAGATTTTAACATTTTTTAGTATGTCGCACCGTTGTTGTTTACAATTACTTGGAACAGTGCCCCTTCAAAGTACTCTGGCAAGCCAAGGGGTTTTCTTCAACTCTTCTATACTTTTAACAAATGGTTGAATTTTTCCCTATTTTTAAATATTTTTTTTTAATTAAAAATGTTCCGTGACGTTGTCAAAAACCATGAAGACAAAATACCACGTTGTCTCAATGCAGCATCAATGTCACATGTCGTTGACAATACCGACCATACGCATAAAGTTATCGATAATCGTCAATATTGACAATGGCAATGCGAAAACACATGAGTCGATACAAGACGGCGACGTTGAATCCCACAATAGGGTTGACTACCGTCTTAAAACTCTGGCTGGAAAATATGTTGTGTTCTCATTGAAATCTTACGTTTTGCTAGAAGTCCAGCGACTAATTGTTGACTCGGTGAAATAAATCTCCTGGTAACCTTGGAGCTGTAGACGATGATATGGTAGGACTCTTGCGTGATTTAAAGCGCAGTTATTACGCCAGCCGCAAAAGTTTCAGAGTAAAAAAAAACGTAGGCATTTTCAAGATATTTCGGAATGACTGTCGTGCTGGTGGACAACAGTCACGATCCTCGTCGTAATAGACGCTTATGAGCGAATCCACACGATCGCTCGCTTCGTTATCGCTTCTCAGCTTAGGGCAGATCGAAATGGTCAATTATTTTGCTCGGAAATCATCTTTTGTGACGAAGTGCATTATCTTCTCAGCGGCAATGATAACAAGCACAACTGACGCTTTTGGAGATTGAAAAACCCGCAACTGCTTATAGGGATGCCAATGCCTGGTCAGAGCGTAAATCGGTGGCATCATTGTCATCCTCCTCGATTGAAACGCCATTTCGTTTAACGGTGAGCGCTACTGAGGCATGATAAAACAATTTTAATGGCCGGGGACTGAAGACATGAACTTGGTCGATCTTTGGTTTTAACAAAATGGCGCGTCATGACACTCAGCTACGATACAAATTGTTGGGCTGTTGACTAAGTTTGACAGACCAAAGCCTCTGATGGGAATCGAACCCACAACGCCCACGCTGATAGGCAAGCACGCTACCAACTCGCCTACCGGGCCGCTTTGACTGAGTTTAAGCCCACGATCTCCAAAGAAAGTTCAGTCCTAGCGTAGTTCCTATTTATTCCACAAACTACTTTAATTAAGCGTCCTCACTGAGGAATGTTAACATTCCAGAGTTCTGGCTGGACCTACCTAATGTGTATTCTCTTTAAAAGACCAAGGTCCAAGTCCTTGTCTTCAATGAGCATTTGCTTTCAACACTCTTTCAAAACTCTTTCTAAACTGACCTGATTTTCAAGTCCATCCATTTGTATCGTTTTTCGCTGCGGCCTAAGGTATCCACACAGACAGACGTCAGTGTGAATGTGTATGTTTGTGTTATTACTTCATTCGATATTTGCACAAAAAGGCGAGTGGTAACACCAAAACAAAACAGCACCCCCAGTTGTAGCAGCAGCAGCACTGTTACATTGTTTATTTTCTTTTGGTTTGTGTTTCATGTTTTTTTTCCTCTTTGTGCATTCTTGGTGTGTTGTTGTTTTTTCTTTTGGGCTTCTATTTTCATGCGATATCACTTTATGATGATCTCATCCTCGCCAGCGATTGCATCATAACGAGCGACTCCCAAAAGAATTCTTCGAAAATCGCAATCTTTTGCGGAATCGTCGTCGTCGTTGTCGTCCAGCATTATCTTCTTAATCACAGGGACCCACACAATTCGATAATGGTCGCACACGCAGACACTCACTCATCGCATTCTTCGAAAACCACATGTGAGACTGGGGACGAGACCACCGCCGGCCGACCTCAATTCCATCAATTTCAATTCAGACGACTGACTGGCAGAGTCATTGGGTGACAGCCAAAGAGCGCTAGGGTTCAGGTTTATGATTTCATTCATAACTGCTCGCTTACGAGGGCCTTTTAGCGAAATTAAAATTTGCAATGTCATCTGAATTTATGTGCGGCTTTGTAGGGTGAGTGATGAGCTTGAGTGTGTTTGTCATTTCATTAGTCGACGGGCGGATTGACGGACTCTGTCTAGTTCGGTTTCTTGCTGGCTTTGTTTGTTCGGTGGACAGAAGCGCACAACTGAAAACAAACAGAGACAGGCGATGGACAGACGGACAGCAATCAACGGAGCGGTGCTGCCTTGCCGGCGAAGTCAACAATGACGCGCGTAGCAAATTGATTGATCCATGATCAAACTTGGCCTACACACATACATATGCATACACATATGTGCACATGTGCTTGTGTCTGTGTGTATTTCCTTTTTTTACAGTCATTTCATGTCTAAAAGTTTTTAACCTTCTTTCTTATTGGCCAATAAATTGAGTTATCCGCATAGATGGGTGATTTTAAAATTAGGTCATCGCTGGATGTCAGTAAGCAGGTCAATACATGCTATTAACCGATACTCTCTTAACCGGAACAACCAAACGGAATGTTCTCAATAAATGTCTAATAAATAGCTGATTAGTTCAGAAAACATATTTACACAAGATGTGACACCCCATGTGACATGTGGCCAACGGTTGTAGGGTTGCCCTGAGTTTTATTTTAATTTTGTCCAAGTTTAAGAAACGATTTTATTTGTTCAGAATATATAGTTTACACTAATAATCTCCTAAAAATATATGTCCAAAAAAATTACGATACATGTGTATTTCCACTAACGCAACCACTGAGTTTTAAAGCCTGGAAGGAAATTAGGGTATCGGAAGGAGGAAAGAGGGAATAGTGTTTGTTGATATTTGTTTTGAATTTCTGAATATTATTCCACATACGAACTGTTCGGTTAAAGAACGAATTTTCTCTATAGTGCGTAGTCCGGTCAACCGGCCATTTCACAATGAACGGATGCGAGAAAGTGTTGAAGAAACCCCAGGTTTGTCCAATCGTCCTCGCTCTTTGGAGTTGGACATTCCACAAACGTCATAACATCGTATTTTGCATAAAGACTTGGCTCTTAAGGCTTATAAAGTTTAGTTAAGACAAGAACTCATGCCGGCCGATCATCAACAACGCCGTGTCTTTGCTGATTGGGTCCTTGAAATGCATGAAAATTATCCGGAATTCCATCGACAAATCATTTTGACTGATAAGGTCCATTTCCACCTCGGTGGCTACGGCAACAAGCAAAATTGTCGCATTTGGGGCTCGGAAAACCCAAGAGTTATTGTTGAGATGCCTCTCCATCCTCAACGTGGGGCGGGGTCATTGGACCGTACTTTTTCGAAAATGTGATTGGATCAACAGTTACGGTGAATGGATTGCGCTATCGAGAGATGATTAATGATTTTTTTATGGTCGTAGTTGGATTATATTGATCTGGACAACGTTTACTCTCAACAAGACGGCGTTACGTGCCACACCAGCAACGAAACAATGGCTCTTTTACGGGAAAAGTTATCTCTCGAAGAGGTGATCACAATCTTGTGATTTAACACCTTGCGACTTCTTCCTTTGGGGCCACGCGAAAGATAAGGTCTACGCCAACAGCCCATCGTCGATTCAAGACCTCAAAGATAGAATTCGTGAGGCTATCGAAAATTTCATGAAAAGGATATGGTCCTGTATGCGTGGTCGTGCTGGCCATTTGGCTGATGTGGTTTTCATTATTAACAGCCTGCGTTTCTCTTTATTATGAAATAAACATCCGATCATTTATCTCAAAAAATTCCATTTTTCTTTGAATACCAAAATAACACCTATTGTTGGTAAACCCTGTATAACAACATTAATTACATTTTTTATTTGTTCAGGAGTTTTTTGTTAAATTCAGGATAGTTTTGTTGAGTGTCCAGGAATTTTACTTTCACAGATGGCAACCCTAAATGATGGGCATTGTGTCAGTAATCATTTGAAAATGTTTCAATTAAACAGACATTTACCACAAATATTTGGAAATGACATTCAAAAATGATGATTGCGAAATGTTAGCAAATATAAAGAAAATTCCAATTTAGTAAATAATTTGAAGATCTTAAGCCATTAAAAATAAATCCATATCAATACATATGTACATTAGGGTGTCCAACATTTTTTTTCCGAATTCCATACTGGCTCAACCGGTTATTGGAAGCATTTGGGATAAAGTATATTGGATTTTTTTTGTCGATTTGTTAATGAAAAACATTTTCTAAGTCGTTGAGTCATCAGTTCAAAAGAAACATGTTCGAGCTTTAATTTGATGTACAGTGTACTCTGCCATAAGCGAACACCTAAGGGACTAAGAATTTTGTCCGCTTGTGAGAGAAGTACACAAGAGGACCGAAGCGGACTGGTACTGAAAAAAGTGTCCGTTTGTGAGAAGTGTCCGCAAGGATAGAGTACACTTTATATAAATCACTAGTTTTGGCATTTTTCTTGCCCGTTTCGATCCATTTTTTTTTTTTTAAATTTTACGTAAAAAGCCAACCATAAACGATTTATAACTTTTTTAAAGTCCATGAAGTTGCCAAAAAGTAATAATACAGTTCAAAAGACGATAAAGTTCTAAGTAATTTAAATTATTTATTTAGCTTTTGTCGTTTCAAAGTTATGCCCGTTGCTCCATTATAACATCTAATTCATTTGTTGGTGTATTTGTGTAATTCGTTACTTTTTTTGGACACCCTAATGTACTGTACATATAAGTTGAATATGGTAAGGCACACATTGTGCAGTACCGAGCTTAGTATTTTGTTTATCAATCGTTCAATCAACGTCCGTCCATTATGTCTACTTACTGTATTAACCGATATATGTACATAAGGATGGAGTGGGGTCATTTGTCTTTAGCAGGTCAAACAAAGATTTAATTTGTTGGAGGCTCGAAATTGAAATCGAAATCGGGGCGAATTTGGTCAAAGTCGAAACTCATATGACTGAGGGGCGTATCAACAGACATATAAATTATGGGCATATTTGACTTTTATCGAAAAAAAATCCCCAGGACAATATGGTACTCCAATGAAAGGAAATGTCTACACGAGTGGCAGATAAGGTCATGGAACAACTGCACTTCAGCGACATATCGCTCATTTCCAGTTGTCGTTTCCAGTTCTCAATTGCTTCTTAGCAAATAGAGAAAAAAACCATACGATTCCCGAATAAACTAGATCCCTGACATATGTATAATACAAGCAGAACAAAAGTCAACTGCAATTCAAGAAATACAGCTTTTTCGTGAGCAAAAAAAAAATAAGAAATGAATTTTGAATTGAAGTAAATGAGCGATGTGCCAAATTTGTTGTTGATATTTTTTTTTGGGTGTTGTTGGAATGCTTCTGAAAAAAACAATAAAAAAAACCCAAAATTGTGTGTGTGTAGTTAAAGCTTTACTAAATACAGAATTTCGGCAAGATCGCGTTGGGCATATTGATATTATTACACGATTTCTAAAGTGGGCGAAAGAACAGATTTGTATGGGAGGTACCCGAAGGGGTATGACCATATAGCCGGTATGCAATCCCATAAGCCGTTTTGGGAAAATATTGAGCCATGCAAAATTTCAAAGCGATTGTTTAACTCTTTCGAAAGTTATAGTGCGTACCAGCAGGACAGACAGACGGACATGGCTCAAGCGATTTAGAAAGACATGTATCGAATTTGGTTCAAAGACACCTGGGGTCTAATGTGAATATCACATTGGGCTACAGGTGGGCTGGTCCATTTTTTTTCGATGCCATTGGGACAAATTTCATTTTAACCATTTTTGTAGTAAATTTTAATAATTCCAGTGCGTTGTTGAAGCGTGTATCGTTCCAGTTTTAATAATGTCTACGAATTAAAGGTACCGAAATACCGGGTGATTTAAAATAACCGTTTACAAGAAAAACAAGTGTGAAAGGGACAGACATGGACCTATACAAGGCACCTTCAAAATACAAACTTGGATTAGAAAAGGAATATCCAGAAAAAAGAAATACTAACACATCTGCCAGTGATGAATGGATGTTAATGTATAATTTTAATATTTATTGGATTGAAAAACCAAAAAGTGTTAGTCAATTATTTTTTTTATTTAATTATGTCACACTTTTTCCAACATTTCGGCTGGTATCTCAACAATGGCACAGATCCAGCTGATAATGTAGGATTGTCCCATATCAGAATAACGCATCTCCTTTTTTGATGGATTGCCATATTTTGAGTGAATAGAGAACAACGTCTTTCGAATAAAGTTCTTGGACATTTATTTATTCTTTCTTTGAATCATTTCTTATGCCGTTTCATTTAAATGTGTGCGTTTGTTAATTGTGTTAAGCAAAAATCATGTACAGCGAAATTTTAAATATTATTTATATATTCACTGCAGTCAGCAGTCGCTCGTTTACTTCAATAGTGTGACAACTCAAAACACGATTTTTTCAGAAGAGCCGTTTAAAGTTAACTATAGCAAAAAATCATAGGTTTCCCGAATAAACAAGACCGCTGACATACATGAACAAAAGTCAACTCAAATAAGAGATTTACAGCTTTTTCTTGTGCAAAAAAAAAATATTAAAGTAAATGAGCGATATGTAATTAAACTTTTATACATCCGTCAACTTCTTCGAACTTCTCTCGAACGACTTCACAGTAACGTTTCATTTGTCGAAATTATTTCAATCACAATGAGTCAGAATAACAGTAACAAAAACAACATCACAATCTTATCACACAATCTCAGTTTGGGCATTAATTTATTGTTGGTCGGTCGCATATTTTGGCAATTGTTCTCTTTGAACCCTCAGCAAATTGAATTAGTTCATTTTTTATTATAAACAATTAACAAATACCCAAATGTAGACTTTGTTATTGTTGTCGTTTTTCAAGTGTACAAGAACACATGCAGCATGTGTGTGTGTCGCTAGATATCAGCCAAAAAAAGAAAACAACACAAACAAAAAAAAGAATAAAATAAAAGCCAAGTCAAGCAAAACAAAAAAAGTAATACCCCTTCCCGTGTTATCATTGCAATTTGTGCTCTGCACTGGACTGTTGGGATAGATGAATGGAGCGGTGCTTGGCTTCTATCAATTAATACCAAATGCTTTGCAGAGCCTTCGGCGTAACGAAAATCATCAACAGCAGCAGCAACAACAACGACAATGCAACAATAAAAACACGTAATAACGATCGCATTACAGATGTGTATTGTTTACGTTACGTATTCGTCGTGGCCATACGCCGACCGACATCTGAGTGTGTACGAATGTGTACTTCGTACATCGCGTCGTTAAATATTCATGCAGAGGGAGAACATTTCGGCGTATGTTGCGCTGAATGTGTATGACTCTGTTTATATCGTACTTTGTGTGTGTGTGTGTGTGTGTGCATGAGTGAGTGTTTGATTCCATGTGTGGACTTCGAAATTTAAACAAAACAAAACAAAAAAACAGAAAAAGAGTAACACCAACAAATAAATAAAATCATATTTGTCGTCTAAATACTTAATAAATTGCAAAAGGTATTTAGCGTCGGTAGCCATCGTTGTTGCTGTGCGCTGTGTGTTGTTGTTATGTCGGCCGGTATGTCGTTGTCTGTTCGCATGTGTGTATGTTTGCGCGAGGGGTCTTTTGCATTACGTCATGATTAAAGTAAACGAACGACAATGCTTGGCATTGCAGAAACCAAAACTGATTTTTTGTAGCGAAGCATTCGTAACTTAAAATGCGAGTACTCGCCGGTATATGAATATCGTTTTTGTTAGCCCTACCCCAAGGTAATCGGACATACTGGGCTGTGACTTAACGTTTGCTACAAATGCGAAGCATAATGTCAGGCAAAATCCGATACGCACACATTTTTTTTTTTTGAAAATGTTAGCAAAAAGGACATCCGTAAAACAGGATTTTTTTTCTTCTTAAAAGTCCCTACAGAGAACTTCTATGTACTATAAAAATACATAAATATGTAGGTATGTACGTATTGTACGTACATGTGTACATCAAGATGTTCTCTTTTCCAAACTCCACATTCGGTCAGGAAAAGACATTCGCAGCGCGATTCAAACTGGTTACAGAAAATAATTTTAGAGGTTTCAACGAGATAGAAATGTTAATATGTACAGGGTTCTCCAACAAGAGGTATTATTTTGAATCACCCGGTATTTCGGTAGCTGTCACTTTTGCAGCTTTTATTCTTTGCCATTTGACAAGTAGAAACTACGCTATTACTAAAAATAGACAAATACACTTCAACAACGCATTGAAATTATTAAAATTCACTACAAAAATGTTGAAAAACATGCAGTCACACTTCGCAAAATTAAAGCATTTTTGGGTCGTCGTGAAGCATCTTTTCGAACCGCAATACTGAAATTGGTGGAAAACTTCGAGATGTTGGAACAATTTAGTAATGTGAAGAATAAAACCCGTGCAGGTCGCTCAAGAGCAACTGAGAATATGTCTCCTGTATCCCAAAGTGTTGTAGAAAACCCAAACAAATTATATCGTACACAGCTCACTGATTCGAGAGAAGTTTCCCGTATGTTCCTTTATGGAATGTTAAGGGAAATAAGTAAGAACAGCGATATACAATCCACGTTCCGGCGATGATGTAGGGAGACAATAGAGTTGGATACCCTACCATCCCCTATCATCACTACCGCTCTCCTCTGTACACGGTCCAGAAGCTGCAAAGATGTCTTTGGCGCCCCTGTCCATATATGGGAGTTATATTCCATTTTAGGCCGGATGTAGGTGGTGTAAATATTTACAGATCAGATGGAGTGAAGTATTTCTTGCACCGATTTAAAAAGCCTAAACACTTGAATGCTTCTTTTGAAACTTCGAATATATGGCTTGCCCAACGAGCATCACCCTGTATCTTCATGCCCAGAACATCAAGAGTGTCTGATACGTCGTTATCGATCCCATCTGGTGCAGCAGATAAAAAACAGAATCTGATCGAATACACTGGACAAAACCATGACTTCATAATGCCATAGACGATGTGGAGACAACATTACGCTATTTTTTCAAAACGATGGAAAATATTCACTTAGATTACTGCCGTGTATTTCAAACCTGTTTCAGAAAAAAGTTTCTCACATCCGTAATGACATTTCTATAGTTAAAGACTGTACAGATCAGCAGACTGTCAAAGGAGATGCAAATAAAGAAATTTCCTTGAAATCGTTTAACTAACACTACATATAGTAAATATCTACCAGCTTGTAATCAAGCTATTTTCAAGAAGATTACGTGTCAACGAGTTCCTCAAGAGTGATGTGTACATAAGATTCGGCCAGGCCGAACTTAACAAGGGCTTTGCTAACGAATCGTTCTCTCGTTCATGTTCTGACCTCTCGTTCATGCCTCTAACCTAACTACCTTTCTCCCAACTCCCCTACGAATGATCACCAATCCATTCCGAAGCTACTGCTGCAACGCCACTGTGCTTTGAAGGGTATGCGTAATTCAGTTCGGCCGGTACATAAATCCATAAATACTTTTTGGTTTAGTGGCAGTTATTTTTTGTTGAATTTTTCGCCACCGCATTTTGTTTACTCTGAAATGGGTATGGGCAAAAATGCAAACAAGTCAAAAGATAATGACACGAGTGGGGTGGCCGGTGCGGGGGTGGCTGACAAGAATCCATGTGACAACTTTATTTTTGACAGTGTGACAAGTGAGGCTATTAATGACGAAAATATACTTTATCTAAGTGTATGTGTGTGTGTCCCGACGCGATCTGCTACTAATGTAAATTAATTAACCGAATATGGACTAAACTATACACATGCATACAAATAAACCACAACTAAATAAATGTTTTCCCCCCAATAATCGTATCTGATGAGCCAACTGGCGGTGGGGTCTTCTCACACTTTAGATACGGACATACATATAAATAAATTATAAAATAAACAAATATCTCAATGAAGTTATTCACACTGAGCAGTATCGATTTATAGAATATAGTATAGAGTTACAAAGTCTAACAAGCGGTTGTGGTAGTTATCTTTACCTTGGTGTGGCACCAATGTGGGTACATGCGAATGTGTCGTGGGATGTGTGACAACCGGAAGTAACCGCAACTAAATCGGTTGGGTGCATTCTGTTGGCACTACCGAGAGTCACCCAACAATCGCTGGACATGAAATGTAAATTCTATGCAACACTTTAAGTATCACGACGCAGTAGCAAACTGGTACTTAGGGTCGAGAATTGTATGCACTCACTCTGGTGTCTCTGACACATTCTTGCACCCGAAATTTGCATTTTTTGTGTCGATTGAAAGCGTTTAGTCTTGATACACTTATTCTGCCCTGCTAAGAACGAAAGTCGCATCTCCATTTTGGTAGTTTTGAGATATTTAGTTTTTCCGTTTCTTATCTTTCGCGCCTTAAAATTTAATGTTTTTTAAAATATATTACAGTTGCAAATGGTTCTAGTAAGCCTAAAACTAAAATTAGAATCTCATACGTGGTTTCGAATGTGGCATTATATCAATTTTTGAAATTGTATAGCTTGTGACTTTCTGTCTTAGGACGGCAGTGTTTCCCAAGTGCAATTGTTAAACCCTGCCGAGGCCTTCGTAAAATGACAAATATATTACACTATCACACTAGACTGCATTCTTGTTCCCTCGGTCCTATAAGGCAGTACTAACAGCCCAATTGTACTGGGGTTGTGGAAGACATTAAAGCTAAAAAAATAGAAAAGTGCAGTAAAACCTTTGAAGGAGTCAAATATGACACTTGTTCAAAAATGGACCGGTTCTATAGGTTCCTCCTATTGCATACCGTGGATACTCCAGATTGGAGTCTATATTTTCAATTATTTTAAGGCCCAGCAATTGAGATCGTAGTTAAACCACGAAAGACGTTGGATGACAACTTCCACGGAAAACCCAGACAGGGAAGACAGTGACTCCAATGAAAGGACCATGTGTAAGAAAACATGCAAATCCTGGAGAAATCACCCCCAAGACCGAAGTGCTTGGAGATCATTTATTATGCCGGCCAAAACCAACAACAGGTTGTAGAGCCAATTTAAACAAGTTTAACAACGATTATGTAAAACCCAGTTTAAACATCAAATATATTTTAGCTGTTAAAAAATGATTAAAATTATAATAATTATAAGTAATGATTACTAATCGTAATAATTTGTAATTAAATAACATTTTTTGTAGAGGTGCAGTAATGATTAAATTACGATTATATTCAGTTTTTCAAGACTTACGTTTGATGACAATTACAAATAATCTAAAAGTAATCCATAAGTAATCCATAAATAATCAAAAAGAATCAAAAGTAATCAGAAAATAATCCGACTACTTTCCGATATTACTTTTCATTCTTTCTGATTATTTATAGTAATCGCAAGTAATCCTGATTATTGTCAGTAAAACTATGGTTATGCAAATTTTTGTCCACATAAAATTCAACCAGTATTTTGTTTCAGTTATATTTTTCTTAACGGTATAAATTGTATACGATTTTTATACCCTCACCCTACGGGTAGGAGGGTATATATCATTTGATACGACCCAAAAGTGTAACACCTAGAAATATTCACATTAGACCCCAGGTGTCTTTGAACCAAATTCGATTCATGACTTTCTGAATCGTTTGAGCCATGTCCGTCTGTCCGTCCGTCTGTCCGTCTGTCCTGCTGGTACGCACGATAACTTTCGAAAGAGTTAAGCAATCACTCCGAAATTTGGCATGGCTTAATATTTTCCCAAAACTGCTTATGGGATTGCATATGGGCTATATGGCCACACCCCTTCGGATACCTCCCATACAAATCTGCTATTTCGCCCACTTTATAAATCGTGTAATAATATCAACACGCTCATGTTCGATCTTGGCCAAATTCCGTAGTTAGTAAAGGTATAACTGAACAAATTTTCGGACAAAAACTTGGAAGTCTGGCAACTCCCCTTCTGGTACCTCCCATACAAATGTACCATCCCGCCTACCTTAGAAATCCTGTAGTAACACCAATATGACCAACGCGATCTTGCCCAAATTCTGTATTTAGTAAATCTATAGCTAGACAAAGTTTTGGACAAAAACTTGGAAGTCTGGCAACTCCCCTTCTGGTACCTCCCATACAAATGTACCATCCCGCCCCTGATAAACCGTCTAATACTATCAGTATGACCAACGCTATCTTGCCCACATTTTGTATTTAGTAAAGTTATAGCTAGACAAAGTTTTGGACAAAAACTTGGAAGTCTGGCAACTCCCCTTCTGGTACCTCCCATACAAATGTACCATCCCGCTCCTGATAAACCGTCTAATACTATCAGTATGACCAACGCTATCTTGCCCAAATTTTGTATTTAGTAAAGTTATAGCTAGACAAAGTTTTGGACAAAAACTTGGAAGTCTGGCAACTCCCCTTCTCGTACCTCCCATACAAATGTACCATCCCGCCCCTGATAAACCGTCTAATACTATCAGTATGACCAACGCTATCTTGCCCAAATTTTGTATTTAGTAAAGTTATAGCTAGACAATGTTTTGGACAAAAACTTGTAAGTCTGGCAACTCCCCTTCTGGTACCTCCCATACAAATGTTACATCCAATATTTTTCTATAGCATTCGGTATTTTAGGTTGCTATTATGACTTTTCATCAGATGTTACATCAAATGATGGTAGCTACGGTCACTTTTGACTTTCCGATACTTATGAGTATGAGACTTGTATGTTTTTACTGAGGGTGAGGGTATATATAAGTCGGTTTACCCGACTGCAACTTTTCCACTGGTTCTTGGTCGCTTTTAACATTGCTAAGCTGAAGCATTCTTTTTGATTTCTTGTAAGTGCAGGTGAAAAAAAATGCTTGTGGAATTCATTGACTTCATTATCATTATTTGAGATGGCATCGTGTCATGCCCCCGTGACAAGAGCGAACAATTACTGACGATCATGTCTTGTAACGTGTGACATGATCGCTAGTAATCGCGTGGGCAGTGATTCTTTTTGATTATTTTATAGTAATTTAGAGTAATCATGATTACTTTTAGATTATTTGTAATCAATTATTTAACACAAATTGCTTAACCCATTCATGACCAAGACATTTTTTAAAAAAGGTTTTATAAAGGGTCCGCCATCTAACGTTTTTTTTTTTTTTTTTCGTTATTTTCCTTATCGGGCCATGTTGAACGAATTTCTGTTTACAAAAATTAAGGAGGAGGAAATTGACAACATTTGGTTTCAACAGGACGGCGCTACGTGCCACACAGCCGAAGATACACTCGATGTTTTGCGCCCTGTTTTTGAAGATCGCATTATCAGCCGCGGAGCTGATGTCGTTAGTCTACTGCATGGCCAGCCGAGGCAGCCATTTGAATGAAATTATTTTCCATTATTAACCGGAAGGATTGTAAAGAGTGTTTTTTATTGGGGTATAGAACTTTAAGTTGGCATCACTTTTTTAACTGGCGGCCATTTTGTCAGCTGTCAAGTGATTAATATTTAGTTTGGTTTGCCATTTCATCATGAATAGGTTGACAAAAGAACAACGTTTGCAAATCGTGCAAATTTATTTCGAAAGTAATGGTTCAGTTCGCGACGTTCACCGCAAGCTCCGTCCATTTTATGCCATTACATCCACAAAAACTGACTGTTTGGTGTGCTCTATGGGTTGGTGGAGTCATTGGGCCATACTTCTTCCGAAATAATGCTGGAGAGTCAGTTACCGTTAATGGAGACCGGTATAGAGCCATGAAAACCGACTATTTTGTTCCCGAATTGGATGGCATTAATGTGGATGAGTTGTGGTTCCAACAAGTGGTTGAAAATTGGACCTGTAGAATTGGCTTTATTCGAGCCAGCCGCAGCGGCCACATGCCCGAAATCATATTTAAACATTAATGGCATAAAATTATCCTTCCAATAAAGCCAAATTGATGGACATTAAAACGATTTTCTTGTGTTTTATTTCAATTCGAAGTTCTATACCTCAATAAAAAACACCCTTTACTTGCAAATAAAGAAAAAATTGAGAGGCAGCCATTTGAATGAAATTATTTTCCATTATTAACCGGAAGGATTGTACTTGCAAATAAAGAAAAAATTGAGAAAATATCCATTATTTTTTTTTAGAGAATTTTCAAAAAAAAGGTTATTTGGCGGACCCTGTATTTTATAAAAAAAAGGGCTCCTGAATTCAAATTCCTTGACATTTTAAACTTTACGAAATCCTTTTCTCTGTGCCGTATGGTATGAATGGGTTAATGGAGGATTATATACGCAATACATTTATTTTTAAAAGTAATCTAATCGTAAGTGGGCGGCCGTGGTGTTGTAGGTAGTGTGTGCGACTATCACACAGAAGAACCCGAGTTCGAAACCGGGTAAGACCATCAAACATTTTTCGGCGGCTGTTTCCACCTCGTAAATGTTGGCGACTTTTTTTTTTTTTTTTTTTTGAAGACTAACACTCAGGGGATGCCCCCTATGAATGCAATGCACTGTGTTAGCGATTGGAAGTAAGGGTATTGGAGGGAGGAAAGATGGAGTAGTGTTTGTTGACATTTGTTTTGAACTTGAGAATGTCATAACAGGCAGGAAAAACACTTGCTGGAAGATTATTACACATACGAGTAGTTCGGCTGAAGAACGAATTTTCTCTATACTGCGTCGTCCGGTCAACCGGCCATTTGACAATGAACGGATGAGATTCCCTGGATAGCCGAGTATTCCGGTTAAATGTTCTAACGTGAACAGATACCATTAAAATATCTATAGAATAGCGATACACAACCCACATTTCGGCGATGCTGTAGGGAGACAATAGAGCTGGATACCCTACCATCCCCAATCATCACCACCGCTCTCCTCTGTACACGGTCCAGAAGCTTCAAAGATGTTAATGGAGTCCCTGCCCATATATGCGAGTTGTATTCCATTTTAGGCCGGATGTAGGTGGTGTAAATATTTACGAGATCAGATGGAGTGAAGTATTTCTTGCACCGCTTCAAAAAGCCTAAACACTTGAATGCTTCTTTCGACACTTCGAATATATGGCTAGCCCAGCGAGCATCACCCTGTATCTTCATGCCCAGAACATCAAGAGTGTCTGATTCGTCGATATCCACACCACCCATAGAAATTGACGACGATGCTGGATCTGGTGAACGTTTGTGTGACAACAAACAGCACTGGGTCTTTTGTGCATTAAAATCTACTCTATTCATTTGGCCCCACTCACAAATCGTCGCCAAATCGCGGTTAAGTGAGTCATTCATCGTTCGCCTTTTGTCCTCCACCTCCATAGGACCTGGTCGATGTTCAAATGAGTATGAATGACAGAGATTGCTGTCATCCGCAAAGGAGTAGATTGGGTTCACAGTCTGCCCCAACAGATCTTTAATGAAAATAAGAAATAGAGAAGGAGAGAGGACAGAGCCTTGTGGCACTCCTGCGGTCAGCCTATGCTCGTTGGATGAGACCCCATCTATAACAACTCGTATAGAGCGATCCCTGAGAAAACTCGATATGAATCGAGAGAAGGTATTACCGACACCAAATGCAATAAGTTTTGATATGAGTGCTCCGTGCCAGACCCTATCGAACGCCTTGGAAATATCCAGAGCCACGACCTTGCTTTCGCCAAGTCGGTGAATGGATCGACTCCATCCTTTCGATAGGAACGCCATCAGGTCTCCAGTAGATCGGTTTCTACGGAAGCCATACTGTCGATCATTCAGAAGGCCGTTAGACTCTAGATACCTTACAAGATGTTGATTGACCATGCTCTCCATAACCTTCGAGAGCGCAGAACATATTGCAATTGGACGGTAATTCGCAGGATTTGTAGCCTCACCTTTCTTGGGGATCGGCTGAACATTGGCAACTTTCCAACGTGAAGGGTAAATACCAGCACGGTACGACATGTTGAAAAGATTGCGCAATGGACGAGCTAGCGTCGAAGAGCACTTACATAGGACAAGTGCTGAAATACCATCCGGGCCCGGAGTTTTGTTTACATTGAGATCTGCAAGAACCCGTCCGGAGCCGGCTTTAAACACTAGGTCCCGGTCAGTGAGTATACAAATTATATCGTACACAGCTCACTGATTCGAGAGAAGTTCCCCGTCTGTTCCTTCATGGAATTTTAAGGGAAATAAGTAAGTAATCTAATCGTTACCGAAATTTAACACCAATCCTTGTATTACACTCAACCTCTGAATCCAAAGATGAGAAGTAAAACAATAATTTGTTATTTTATTTGTTTAAAATTATATTCCTTTATTCAATCTGATGTATTTTCCGCAGCAAATCACATTTTATTATTGTTAATTTTCTTCTTCTTCATCATTTAACATTTGCTATCGCCGACGAAAAATGCTAACAAAACTAAGATAAATGTCGATCGGAAGCCGTGATCCAAAGAAGTCGAAGTATCGACAATTATGTGGACACGAAAATGTTGTCGACAACGGATGCCGTGATTAGGCCCCAGGTCATTTTCATTAAATATGTTTCAGAACAGTTTCAGAATCTTGCCAATTGGGGATTTCTGTGATGTTGCTTTTAGGGTTTTAAACGTTACAACGCGTTTGGATTTCGTATACTTTGGAATATGAGATATTGATGTTTTAACTTAGTTCGGCTAAATTGTTGCTTCTATTTTTTTTTAAATTAATAACAAAAAAATGTATTTAAAATATAAATAACGACCATACATCTCTCATGACACCCAACAGAACAATTGTACAAAGTTTCAACATAAATCATAGATTTTGAAATTGCTGTTCAGCCGACTTAACAGGGACTAAGGCAAGCGTGTATTTCCCAGAAATAGGATTTCAGCAGTTGTCGATGTTAGAATGAGTTTCACGCTTTAATATTTCAATTTAAAATAAAATCACAAGCCAGTGATTTATTTTCAATGCTTTTCCATTTTATTTTCACCAAAAAAAAAAACATTCAATTCTTCCTCTGTAGGTTTGCAGAAATGTATAAATAATTTATAATTTAATAATACAAAATAATAACAAGAACAACAACAAATTAAAGAATAGAAAGAGAATAAAAGAAAATGAAATGAAAGAAAAGAAAACTTACCGTTTCTGAGAAGTCATCACGTGAGCGTCGTGATAAGGTTGAATTATTGTCGTTCTGATGATTGTGATGATACTGCTGTTGCTGCTGCTGCTGTTGTTGTTGTTGTTGCTGCTGCTGCTGGTGGATATGATGATGATTCATGGTATCCTTGGTCGGTGACATTCTCGATAGCAAAAGAATGTTGACTGGTATTCCCAAAAGTGTTGGTTGGTCGGTTATTCAATTGAATTGCGATAAACAAAAAGATGAGACCTAAAAGCAGACAACCAGAAATGAAACAACAACCACAACAATTACGACACAAACGTTTATTATCAGTTTTTGTATTAACACCACACCACCCACCCGTCCAACCAACACACACACACACACTCGGCAGGAAACATACATGCAATGAAAAGATTTACTCTCCGCAACCCGATTTTGTATGGAACACTGGTGGACAAAACTGTTGCAGTCATTACTTTTAGCACAGCAAACTGTCATGTTAAAGACATTGCAAATTACAACAACAATTATGACTTTCTCAAATATGATTCGTTGCAACGAAATACAATTGCTAACTAAAACAAATGGTAGATGTAACTATTGCTGGGCGAAAAAAAAACTACTATAAACTCATATAATATTGTTTCGAAATGCTTGACCGACATAAACTTCTCTCGAATCAGTGAGCTGTGTACGATATAATTTGTATACTCACTGACCGGACCTACTATTTAAAGCCGACTCCGAACGGCTAATGCTTTTCTAGAGAAGTTTTACGTGGCTTAGAAATTGCTCTCTTACCCGTGGAAACAGCCGCTGAAAAATGTTTGTTGGTCTTACCCGGTTTCGAACTCGGGTTCTTCTGTGTGATAGTCGCACACACTATTAAGATTCTATCTGTTATAGCGGTCATCACTTGTTAATGGCGCCCGGACATCCACGCTCGCATTCAATAACCCAATGACTCTGTAGAAGATGCAACGATGAATATGACTATGTCGGGTCTACAAATTCTAGTAGACAAAACCTGTTTCTCCAAACTTGATCTGGGTAGAATTCACTCCTTCATTTGGGCAACGGGTTGATTGAAAAAAGGCCACCGGAATGTTCGCATCTAGAATATTCTTCCAGCTAGTGTTTTTCCTGCCGGCTATGATATTCTGAGATTCTAGTCAAACGTCAACCAACACTAATCCCTGTTTTCTCCCTCCAATACCCGTCATTCCTATCGCCAACACAGTGTATTGCATTTTTTGTATCTAATTTGTTCATAATTTCTTTAAATCACGAAAAATTGGAAAATACAAAAAGCAACAATAGTTTACTATTAAGGCCGAATAAATGAGACAAGGTTGAAGTTTTGCAGTGAAAATTTACACGCGGTTCAATCGTCCAATATTAGGCGTTTAAACCACAGTTTATTAGCCACATGATTGTGACATCACTCAACGAAAGAAGAAGAAGAATACAAATTATTTTGGTTCACCAAGTTCCACAAATAAAATAAATTACATAAATAATGCAGCTGTGTAATTTTGTTGGTGTTGGAATTGGTTTCCGACTTCCAACAGTTCCATACATGTGCCTTTTGCCCGAGCCAAAGTTTATTTAGCAGAGTTTTTTTAATTTTCATATTTTCTCTAAAAAGCTTGTGTGACCAAAATACCCTACAAAAGTTTAATATCATTTTAATTATTCAACGGAAACATATGTTTTCTTAAGCGCCCCGGTAGGCGAGTTGGTAGCGTGCTTGCCTATCAGCGTGGGGGTTGTGGGTTCAATTCACACCAGAGGCTTTGGTCTGTCGCTGCAAAAATCAAGCCAAATGGTCTTTGTCACCCGGTTTACCCTTGGACCCAAAATTATAATATAAATTTACTTTGTACTGTAATTAATAAATAAATAAAAAAATATGTTTTCTGATAAAAGTGTGAGTGTTGCCACATCAACAGCCGAACAGGTGTGTTATTCTGACTGACCACTCAAAAACGTATTTGAAGTTTAAACTCAGTTTTGTTGGAAACTTAATTTTACATAATCGTGTTTTAACTACGATCTCATTTATTGGACCTAAGCCACATATCTTGCAACTAAAATAAGGTTAAGATCATGAAAATCCATGGAGGATTTTCGCTTTTGTTCACAATTTACTGAAGGCCCTGTCTAACACACTCCCATTTGCATGGGTTGCATGATTTATAAAGCGGGCGGAGGAATGGTGTAATTGATCTAATTTTAACCGCCACTGTATTCATGTTTAAACGTTTCATCTCGTACGAAACAGAATGTCGCGGTTGTCTGTGTTGACAATATCATCATAACGATGTGATGATAGCTGATAGCCGGTATCTACTACGATAGATACTATTTAGATGCTGCTACATAGAGCGTAGTATCAACTGTTCCGCCGTTAACGGAATACTGTTTGTTGCACAGACAGACAGACAGACAGTCTGGCTGGCAGTCAGTCCATCAGTCAGTCATTCACTTATACGGTCGCATGCGAAATATGTAACATTTTCACGTGTTAACTGTTGCTGTATTGTGCGTTTTTTATTTTAACGAGAGAAGCAGAACAAAAAACTGAAAATGATAACAACAACAAAAAAAAAACAAAAATACAATAAAATGTGGTAACAAAATCAAAACATCGACTGTTGTTGGTGGGCCCTCCATTCAGAACGATAACAAAGCAGCAACAAAAACGAGTTAAGGCCGCACACGGTAAACCTTTCGTTTGTGATATTATTTTTAGAAATTTAATCACCATTTGGCCCTAGCGTTCGTACGTTTGTACGTAAAGTGGATTCTCTTTAACAAAAACACGCACACATGGCCACACTTATTCACACACAAACACACAGATTCTGGAGGCCCATTCAAAACTATTGTACCGCACCCGACCAGACCAGACCAGACCAACCGAACGACCAGCAACAGTGGGTTCATACACACAAACACACATGCACACGAGTGCCACCTTAACAAATACCGAATACCGGTAACCCAAAGATCTTAAACACACAGAACCCCTTCAATCGGTGCAGAGAGTCTGTGTAGGACAGACAGATGCGTACATTAGAGTGGAGCGAAACTACACACAGTATCAAACAAATGGAATCGTACACTTTGCGCCGCAAGAAATGTTTTCCAATTGAGACTCGAATAAATGAAAAATGAGTCATAGTAAGCTCCCGGCAACAGGTCCACAAGTTTTATTTAGTTTTCCCGTAAAAAGAATGAATACTTTTTATAAATACTATTAAAGATTCATTTGTAAAGTGTTAGATATTGTATTTTTCAAATGTGTGCCTTTGAAAAATCATATATTGAATGTGTAATTATGATCGTACTATAGCCGATTTGTCCTATCCCTGTAACTGTCGTAGTTCACTAAAAATCACCCAGATTTCGTGTCACACCAGCTGCGCTAGTCGGAAGTGACAAGAAAAGGCCTCACAACTCTCAATGGTTTAAGTAATTCCCAAAATTGAGCGTACCTTTAGAATGTTTTCTGGAGTATTGTGCTGATCCCATCTGGAATGCAGATACACACATTAAAATTAACTTCAAGAATTTCGGCAAAAAAAAACGATGACATAAAATGAATTTTTGGCATCAAGGCCAAGGAAATCATTCACAAATACAGACCGATTAAATTGAGACCGATTTCAATGAGTGGTTCACTAAGGCGATCGGCGAATGATAGAGCTCGGAGGTGACTGAGGTTGTCAGCAACTCAACTCATCACATTTTCTGTATATACTAGGATATGGAAATGTAAACTTCGACAATTTCTTATTGGGAAATGTGGAAATAACTCAGGTGTCATCGAAGACGACATTTTCTGTAATTCCCGTAATGTGCACAGGACTCATGGAAAGCAGAAAAAATGCTTGCCGGTTTCAGATAACAAAAAAGAATTGCTGTTGTCTCCGAATAACACGTGTGTTGCACTCAACCTCTGTAATCCGTAATTAGGCCACTATTTTCGAAATGTCCATAGAACATACCATAGGCGCAAAACTAAATATAACTCAGAAATGGCGTCCGCATGGACCTCGCAATTACATGTGCTAGAGATTGTTCGCAAAACTCAACATATGATATAATTTGTATACTCACTGACCGGGACCTACTGTCGAAAGCCGGCTCCGAACTTTTGTTTTTCTAGAGAAGTTTTACATGAGATTACTCTCTAACATTTACGAGGTGGAAACAGCCGCTGATGTTTGATGGCCTTACCCGGTTTCGAACCTAAGTTCTTCGGTGTGATAGCCGCACACAATACCTACCACACCACGGCTGTCCAGACATTTTTACTAATATACTAATACACACATATACTGGCAACAAAAATTCCAGAGCAGTAAAAATTTTACATTTGCAGCGCAAAATGTATATTAGAGTACATTTACGGGATAATTTTATTGTGTAATTGTTGTTTGTTTTATTAGAAAACATTTAATTTTTTTTATTATTGTAAATACAGAAGGCTTCAAACTTGTTTAAAGTAAAAAAAAAAAAAAATTTCAAGTATTAATGGAAACAAATTTGCCTGTCCGTACATTTCCCCAAAAATCCGACACTTTGTGGTATATGGCAGCATTGAGTTTTTGTTTACGGTGGCAACGGCACAACAAGAGAAGTGTCTCTTGACGGACATGGCTCAAACGATTTAAAAAGTCATGAATCGAATTTAGTTCAAAGACATCTAGGGTCTAATGTGAGTTTTTCTATGTGTTACACTTTTGGGTCGTATCAAATGATATACATATACCCTCCTGAATAATTCACATAGCAAATTTCACGAGCTTTTTTGGGGATTTCACTCAAACAACCAAAACTAGAAACGGAAGCGAACGTCACCATGACTTTATTGTTTTCACAAAGGCGTTACTAGTTCTGTTGTTCGAAGTAGATTTATAAGTTTATTTTCTTAGTATACTAGAGAGTTCTAAGGGTTGATTTAGTCAATATACCAACTTTCAATGATGTACGACCACTCCACCCGAAATTGTCAAATGAAATGATTTACATCCTTTGTGCGCACTCTCAAATGTTTCCCTGAACCTCGGACCATTTAAAAAGTTTTTTTTTTATTTGACAAGATTTTCCTCCTTAAATTTAGATACAGTTTTCATGACTTTTGTACAGTTTGGACAGTTTGTATCTGGCAACCCCATGTACAATGTCCTGCGTTCTTATAGATAAAATACTTTCTCACGGCACATAAATCTTTTTCCGTCACTATTTCCATTTGGTTGACTTTTTCTTTCACTCCACTCTAATGTAGAAAATGTGTGTGCGAGCATAACTATGAAGTGTTTAGCATAATGTTTGAAGAAAAAAAAAAAGTATAACACAGACACACTTGAGTTTATCTGATTCCATTAAAATGATAAAAACAAAAATAACTAATCGAATGACTAATAGTTTCAATTCCGGTTAAAGTCAGTAATTTGACTTTCGAATGTCAAAATTGGATGCTGATCTAAAACGATGGCAGCTGGCAGAATTTGAAAGTCTCATATGAAGTACGAGATGGGATGGGAATCATTGATTCATGTTCATCTCTGCAATTTGAATCTCATTTGTAGCAATTTGACAATTTTCTTATGTTCTTTACAATTGCAGACTAATAACTTCTATGCAGGACTCGCGCTATTTTCAACCAAATCATTTGATATGTTTACTTGTGATCATGCCACGAGTGAAAGACCAATCATATTTTGGTCATGACAAAAAAAAATAGTTCATTGGTGTCTTAGAGCAAATAACTTCAAAACATTTCACCATGAGGTAAGTAATGCTAGAGATATTTAAAACCCTTCTCGAGAAAGGGTGTGTTCTTCGGAGATGGCCGATTCTCATCAGTGAGTAGCTAAGTGACTGAAATTCTGTTCGGTGGATAGCCGTACTAATAATCCTTTCTGGCATCCAAACCAAGCGGTAAAGGGAAGGACTACAAAAATCCATTCTGGAGCTCTCTTTTCGGCCCTGCTGATATACAGAATAAAATCAAAAAGTAAATATATCGCACTATCCATCCGAACGGCAAATGATTTTCCAGAGAATTTCTACCTGGCTTAGCAATGACTCTCTTACTTGTGAAGTTGCCGGTATTTACAAGGAGGCAGTGAAAAATGTTTTTGACGATCTTACCAGAATGCGAACCTAGCTTTTCTGTGCGATAGTCGCACATAGTACCGGTCGACCACAATTGATAATAAAAGGGCATTCTCAAAGGTTTCGTTAGCTGTCACTTTTGAGGCTTTTATTGTTTGACATTTGACAAAATGAAATTTCTAAAAATGGAACGATACACGCTTCAACATCGCATTGAAATTATTAAAATTCACTACAAAAATGGTGAAAATCTTGCAGTCACAGTTCGCAAAACTAAAGCAATTTTGGGTCGTCGTGAAGCATCTTGTCGGACTGCAATACTGAAATTGGTGGAAAAATTCGAGCTGTTGGGACAATTTAGTGATGTGAAGAATAAAACCCGTGCACGTCGCTCAAGTACAACTGAGAATATGGCTGCTGTGGCCCACAGTGTTGAAGAAAACCCAGGTTTGTCCAATCCTCGTCGTTCTTTGAAATTGGACATTCCACAAACGTAATTACACCGCATTTTGCATTAAGACTTGTGTCATAAGGCTTATAAAGTTCAGTTAACACAAGAACGTCGTCAACAACGTCGTGTCTTTGCTGATTGGGTCATTGAAATGCATGAAAATGATCCGGAATTCCATCGACAAATCATTTTGACTGATGAGGCCCATTTCCACTAAGTCAACAAGCAAAATTGTCGCATCTGGGGCTCGGAAAACCCAAGAGTTATTGTTGAGATGCCTCACCATCCTCAACGTATGACCCTACTTTTATTGGACCTTACTTTTTCGAAAATTAGGTTGGACCAACAGTTACGGGAATGAATTGCGCTATCGAGAGATGGTAAATGATTTTTTTATGGTCGTAGTTTGATTATATTGATCTGGACAACGTGTACTTTCAACAAGACGGCGCTACGTGCTACACAAGCAACGAAACCATTGCTCTTTTACGGGAAAATTGGACCGTGTTGTCTCTCAAAGAGGTGATCACAATTGGCCACCGAGATCGTGTGCTTTAACACCTTGCGACTTCTTTCTTTGGTGATAGATAAGTTATACACCAACAGCCCGGCGTCCATTCAAGACCTCAAAAATAGAATTCGTGAGGCTATCGAGGACATAGGGCAGTCACTTTGCGATTTGGTTTTGGAAAATTTCATGAAAAGGATATGGTCCTGTAAGTGTGGTCCTGGTGGACATTTGGCTGATGTTGTTTTTCATTATTAACCGCATACCTTCCTCTTTATTATGAAATAAACATCAGATCATTTATTTTAAAAAATTTCTTTTTTCTTTGAATACCAAAATAACACCTCTTGTTGGAAACCCCTGTAAAAGACCTTTTAACAGAAGGGAAGCAATTTTTGGCTGATCTTCATAATCGATAAAAAGAAGTGACGACAACAAGAACCCTCTGAGAAATCAGTATGGAATTTGTAATACTGAAGTACGAGGACTTCTTAGAGATGAGACGTGAAAATGTGCGCAAAGCTATAACTTCTTTAGGGAAATTCTTAAAGAATGTGTTTTGTATCCCAAAACACTGTCTTTTATGGTCTTGGCAATTTTACCGCTGGAAATACTTTCATAATTAAAATCGGCTATTCGTGTTGTATTAAGATATGAATTGGGAAAGGAGTAATGTAAACACAACCATCTTTTTAAAATTTAGAACACTGTAGGCATTGTAATAATATTTAAACAATTAATGGCAATCTCAAGTGTTTTCTTATTTGATGGGTGTTTTCCCACTCTAACGTGATCCGGGATCCAAAGATTAGCATCCCTATCTATACCACACCTCGAAATCAAAGACTATTTTTCAGCACTACTTTTATAGTCTGATATTGTGATGAGCGCGGTTGAATCTAGTCTCCACCTATGCCATGATTGTTTCCTTTTGAACACAAGTATTCCAAGCGGTAAACAACAATTGCAACCACCACCCAATGATCGGTCTTAAAACCAATTGCTCGCACAAATTTCCATAAACTGTGCAACTTTTGACCGAAAGTAAGCATTAGCCTAGACAGCAGCGTGTTTTTTTTTTTTTTGTGAACAAAAAAAAAACAAATCTTGGCAAAAACATAAGCGGCATTTTAAACTTTCTATCGAAAGCAGTTATTTGACCTCAACTAACTAAGAAAAACAGTTAATATTCATACGGACGGACGAGAGCGTGTGCATGAAAGCCCCCCCGTCCGATGGTGGTGCTAACATAACAGATACATTTTTCTGCCACGTACCACACCAACAGCAACGGCTTACAACACACATCATAGAATGGACTGGATACAGAGAGCAAGCAGCAGTTGTTGGTCGGTCGTTCGTTACAATCGCAGCCAAAGCAACAAAATTCAAATAAAGCCCACCAGAGCCGACGATGACCACCACAGAGCACACACAGCGTCAATGTTTGCGATAGAAACCAAACACACTCTTCCAGTCCGTCTGTCCGCGAAGATGATGGGGCATGTTGCATGCTGTGAATGTTTTCTACACATGCACGGCAGTGACCATACAAAAAAAAAAGACAACGATCACAATGGTGGTGGAGCAGTAGGAGGGGTTTGGGGGGAAACAGGAATGCCGGCCGGTTTGTTGGCGGTGGTCAGTATACTGGCACGGATATGTTGAGAATTTAAAGCACAAGTTGTTCCAAAAGCTATCTTTGCATGGAACACAAAACACTTGACCACTTTGGCCAGACGGACGGCCGCAACTAGGAGGTAGACAGACGTTCGGGGAAATGTGTCATAGAGAATGTGGAAAGCACAAGTAATACTGGGACACTGCTACTACGTACGCATCGGCATCACGAGCGCTCCTGCCATACACTGTGGCGACGAGGGTTAGTCCCTGCCATGACAGCAACACCATCATATCGGCAACATGCGGATCATGATGATGCTGCCTGCTAATGCCATCGCGCACTTATCCAAGCATCAAGTACTCGTACGCAAGTACGAACGGGCAGCTGGTAAAACACGTTATCTCTTGAAGGTAACTTAACTGAAGTTCTTGGCTTTCAAACGCGTTCCATAAAACAAGTTATTCTTCTCTGCCAGAATACTCGTGTACAAACGACATCAAAATACTCGTACAAAATCCACAAAAAAACCTAAACACACACACACACGAATTGAGATACAGTGTTGCCATCATACAATCCGCAATATATGTATGTGTCCCAATATTTCCTTACAAGAGTAGTGTAAAATACAAGTGATCTATCGTAGAAGCTCGGCGGATGATGATGGGTAATTGGGAATACACCGGAAGAACGAAGCATTTGGTAATTTCCCATTGCGTCCATGCCAAGTACAACTGACCCTACAAAGCTTTAGGCACAATATATTTCGGAAAGTTGTATTTAAATAAATTCCGTCCATTACTGCAAATGTATGCGAGTTTTAGTTTAAGCTCGGTTAAAGACAACTGTTTGAGGCACAAACGTCTATAAAAAAAAATCTTGAAACCGGCTTGATCACAAATTTTGATGCGTTACCCTATTGACCAAAAATCATTATCACGAAATATTTGGTATGGCAGGTAGTGTGGGTGCGACCAGAAAATCCTGGAAAGACCATCAAACATTTTACAGCCGATGTTTTCACCTCGTAAATTCTGGCGACTTTATGATTCAGAATGTAATCTCCGAGTCAATGAAAAAGGTCTCCAGAAAAGACATTAGCTGTTCGTAGTCGGATAACAGCTGGTCCCGGCCAGTGAGTATACAAAATCATATCGCACAAATCTCTCTGATTCAGGAGAAGTTTCCCGCCTATTCCTTCATGGAATGTTAAGGGAAATATGTAGTTGCCGATCCGTCCACTTGTTGAAAATACTACAGCGTCCAAAATAGCTCCTTAAATCGGACTGAATTGTATACTTTTCAAGCGTTTTACAGATGGAAAATAATAGTTGGCGCCTTAGTTTCACGTAAACGTTTTATATATTTTTTTAACGGATTCAGAATTTGTTTATGTATTTGATGGAATAACCCACTAAACGCGTCGGGTTATTTGTGACGATGTTTAACGTAACAACGCTTAGATAGCCGCAAATACACTTCGTAAAGGTGTTCGAACCAAAGGCACTGATGTAAATGGATTTCTAAAGTCCAGTCTCACTGAATGATCGTCCCAGCTCAGACTCCGGACCAGCACCTCACTTATATACATATATCACTCAATCTTTGGGTTATCTTTAAAGTTTTGCCAAGAAGTGACAACAGCAACATGCCTGCAAATCGATCAATAAGATGATTTGAAGTCTCTATGCTATGTAGATTGTAAATACCAAACACCTCGATTTTACCACGCATTTCCAGGAACATATCCCGGTTATAACCCAACGGAGTGTAGTCACGTATTTCGCGATCTATTGGAATTTGCACCTACACAGAAACGAATCGAATCCGTGTTTCAATTAGTAATTCCTTTCTAGGCAACGAAAGAGAATGGATGTGCACCTCCGATACTCTTCCAAAACACCGGAGTTTAAATGACACCAAACTCGTTCTCATACAACTTTCTTCTTGTCCGCATTGCTGATGTAGTGTTCGTGATCTGGCAACACCATCACCACATACAATTCAGCCGAATTCCAGCGAGGACACCATGTCGATCGATCTTTCACACGAAATAACACTCGACACACCACTACCAACTCATTAACTGTCGTCGATCCGCATTGTAGGAGCCAGCCTTATGCACACATACACACACACACATGGCTGCATATGCATATGTGTATGTGCGTAAGTGAAGATTATGACTTAATAGGGATTAAAATTCTCATAA
Organism: Hydrotaea cyrtoneurina; assembly: GCA_958296145.1. NCBI lineage: Eukaryota > Metazoa > Arthropoda > Insecta > Diptera > Muscidae > Hydrotaea > Hydrotaea cyrtoneurina. The sequence goes on along the minus strand of OY282515.1, from coordinate 53,597,832 downwards.
ATCTTAGCGATGTGTTTAATAAAAACATATTTGACTCTGCATGGATGAGGGTGGGGAGGGGTTTTAGCACTTATATTTGTGAATAGGTCCATGCTCACTGTTTTCTATTCATTCGTATTCAAAACGATTTTCACTCACAATTAAGATTTTTCGAACTTCTTGTTATAGCGTGTTAAGCAGAGCTTTTTTTTTTTTTTGTTTGAAAAAACGAAGTTAACTTTATTGCAAAAATAAAAACCGTTTCAAATTGTTTAAAGGCACTTTGAAATTCTTTTAGCAAAAAAAGACACAAAAAACAAAACAGGTTATTGGGTTCACTTTACGTTTCTTCTTTTTTTCTGTTTTGTTTCTATCACTTTCAATTATCACCAGAGAATAAAGCAAAAAAAACAATTAAGGCTTTCGTTGATGGTTTTTTGTAAACGCAAAAAAACACTGTAAAAAATACAACAATTAATTTACTTTCTTCGTATGCAATTATAAACCAAAAATCGTAAAATGAAAGAATCGCGGCGTTTCTGTTTTGAATTCGAACAGAAGATCCGTGCGTGTTTCTGGGTGAACAAGCGCTGTTTGCCGGTCGGTCGTATTGCTTCCGTATGACTGAAGTCAAGTCGTCAAGAAAGAAACAAAAATCGTAAAATCAAACAGACACACACACACAAACACATACTAAGCGTCGCCGTCGACGTCGTTATCATCATCATCGCCAACCAAGCAACAAACAAAACATTCAGACATAACTGCAGCAGCAACACCAACAAGAGAACACATACACCAGAGCAGAGCGCAGTAGCAGAACCACCATCGCCAAACAATAACAAAGTATAAGGCCATCCACAGCCACACACATGGCTAACGTCGTCACCAGCACTCCACTCCCCATACAAACCGGTGTTTGTGTTTGGTGTTTGTTTTGGTTCATTTTGTTCTAGTGTGAGCGCGCAATGGAACCCCGTTTAACCCATTTCATGCGCCCACTAAAAGAGAACCGTTTCTAATTACATACGTGTGTAGCAAAAGAGAGCCGAGCTAACAGCATACCGGTAATTTCTAAAAGTTATTGTTGGCCATAGAAGTAAGAGACACCCAGTCGATACCCTATTCCTGTTATTTTTAGAAGTCTTTGTCAGCTGTATTGTGAATTTGAAAACTGACATATTCGGCCGATGTGTTGTGACTGGCCACCGTTCAACAAACCCAGGTTTGGATGCGGATTCGTAAGAGAGCAATCTCTAAGACGTGAAAAAACGTCTATAGAAAAAGCATTAGGTGTTCGCCTCTAAAAAACTGCTACCGCAGGCGCCAATACACCCGAAAATCAATTTTTTACAAAATCAAGTTCAAAAACACACTCAAATGTAAATGTATTCAATTCAAGTACGTTTGTACTTATGAGAAGTAAATTGTAATCAGCTGTAGTAGACTGTACTAGATTTTATTATGCTTGAAATTTTTCGTACTTAAAATAATTACTTTTTTCTTATATTGAGTACATTTATATTTGCGTATCATATGATGATCAAATTTACTCAATTGGAGTACGCTTTCCTTGAATTTAGTAAAAAAAAAATCATTGTACTATGTTAATATTCAGACTTGTGATTGTGAATCGTAAAACGGACCTCCTGAGAGTCATTGAATTCTGTTTCAAACAGGATCAGTAAGGTCGGAAAACTATAGATGAAGGTGCACAAAATTGTTATCGATTGGAAGTGATCGTTTGACAACCTAAGTTCTATTGTATATCAGACGGCTCTAAGTTCTTTGCCGGACCGGATGGCGTGTGTTTTTGAGATGCATAATGGTATGATGGAGTCTATCAGTGGTCCATTTATATGGAATCTTGTGATGAAACTGGATCACGAATGATAAAAATGATTTTGTTGTGATAAAAATGATTCATCGAGTTGATCTTTTATCGTGAGAACAAGGAAGTTGGCCGTATGTATGTGACGAGGTGAAAAATCTTGGGACAACATGTTCACGCCGACAGAAATCGTCCAGAGGTAGCGACGTGGCTCGGAACCAACTGAGAAACCCCCCAAGAATGATAGAAAGAAAGATTACGCCATGATTTCCCGTTAGATGGCGCAGTTTGTCCCTTGTAAGGATTGCCAACTCTATTTGTATGTACAAAGAGTGACAAGTTTCATGTTGAAACACAGCACAAGAACTATTGTTGGTAACCCTGCAATTGAAACCACTTTGACTGTCAGCCAATAGAAATACAGTATCAACCTGCGCAGAACATTTTTTTCTCTGTGCGGGATGGCGTAATCTTTGTTTCTATCATTCTTGTAGCCATTACACATTGAGTATCACTTATTCTGATCTATTACAAAAGTCGCGTCTAAGCAGCATCTTACATTCTATGGTGATACCACAATTGGATCGATAAATAGATGCCCTCAAAATTATTCGGACACAGGGATATCGGATGCTGCTAGAAAGGAGGGACAAATAATACATACCCTATTTTTGTCAGGGATATTTCCCAAATCGTAAATCTTGGAGAAATAAGCAAGTTTGAAGTTTCTGTCGATTTTTTCTACTCATTACACACCAGAATTGGAGAGAATGATTCATTTGTGCAAATACAATTTTTACCTGGTGGGAGTTATTATACGGGTACCAACCATTAAATACTTAATTTGCATTGCAATAAAGTTTAACATATTTTAACTATCTGTTTTAGCCGGCATTCCAATTCGATGATGAAACTTCTTTGTGAAGATTTTCAGTTTATCAGAGAACAAATTACACCAGCTATAGGTAGCTCACTTGCATTGGCACATGTGTTTCTCTTTGCTCTTAAATATATAAACAACAGCATTGCAATGATTCTAAAGAGCAGATTGTCCATCACAAAACAAATAAAACGTGTGAGAGAGAGAGAGAGTCGTAAATGCCGGCGCATAACGTGTTGTTTACGTGTTATAAACAAAACCCGAGAGTAAACATTGAAATACAAAAACTAACTACACCACAAAGGCAAGAGAAAATGTTCAACATCACTCGTTTTAATAATTTCATTGAAACCTCAACAAAGTGTCCATCACAAGGTAATAAAATAAAATCCAACACTTTTTTCTTCTGTTTTGTTGTTTTCATTCTGCTTTTCATTAATTGTCGCAACGCACACTCACACGTACGCACCAAAAAAACCCACTCACAGTGGGGGAAAATTGACAGAACATCGATTGTAATTTGCAGTCCTAAACGTCATTCGTGTATGATTGTTGTTGGAATGTTTTGTTGAGCCAGCGATGACGGTGACACACACAAAAGTGCGTACATGTCAGCATTTTCACGACTTGCTGGTGAGAAATGGGGAACTGGGAACATGAATTGTAGAACAGTTTATTTCATGGTTTCTACAAAGAATAGGGACATGTCACGACCAAAGAAAGGCGTTAAAATTTGAGTACCTCAGCATCAAAATAAACAAAATGGTCATGCTGTGCTATGATGAATCATAAGAATCGGATATTCTAGAGAATAAACCATTTACATTAGGGCTTAGAGGTATTTAAGTAGAACGAACCATGAGCTGGAATGAAAAAGGGAAGTTTTCCAATGTTTTATTCGCGTAAACGTCTAGAGAAGCTCACGATATCATTGTCGGGAATGGGAAATATTGTCAAAAGAAACTGTCCCCATTGCTGCGTGAACCGGTCTAAACGCATCTGAATACATATATACAAATAAATTGCAAGTGCTGGAACAAATAACGTCTGTGCACTGTGATAACAATTCACGTCGTTACTACACAAACACTTCCAAACATACATCTGCACACATATATGTGGGTGAGAATTACATATAAACGCTCGAATCTCAATGAGCAATTCCAAACGGCATTCAACAGGTAAGAGAAACGTCATAGACGCAAACCGCAGACATCCAAACACACACTTCGCCACACCGGGTGAGGTGGTAAAGTCTCTACTTAAATATTACCGGTGCATTCCGATGTCAGGTGAACGAAAATTAAAGCAGACATGTAAAAACGTTTTTATGTTTGGCCCGCTCGTACTTTGTATACCCTACACCATGAAGCTCTCACTTGAACTGGCTCTGATGGGCTAACGAATTGACCTCTGTATGAAGTGTTCATCACATACTTCTCCAATCTAAATGTTCCGATTCAATGATCTGAAGGACCACTTTGTCCGCTACTTTGTGGTCCTCATCGAAGACTTTGCCAGCTAGCCTAACTAGATTCATGTCGACACATATCTCATGGTTCAAGAATCTTCAGCCGAACGGCAGAGTGAAGAACATGTCGAATAAATTTATTATTGAAATAGCGGGAAAACAGGATGCTCTTTACAGTGTCCAAATAGCGCGAATTTTTCACCACAAGCGGTCCAATATGTTGCAGAACCCCCAGAGAGAGCTACAGAAAATAGGGTGCCTGCACAGGTGTCTTTAGATATTCAAAGTTGGGCTCAGCCGATCTTTTAGATTGGAATCTAAAAAGGTTGAAGAGACATGCGTTCTAAAGAAGCTTCGCGTAGGTTTAGAGATTAATCTCACCCGGACTCTTGGTTCAAGTTCGTACTACATATCAAAACACGGCTGATCTCAATGTATCCGTAGGTAATACCAAATTAAAACTAACGAAGCTGGCTGGCAAACCTAGTCGGACTCTAATAAAGAATCCTTATACACTGTGACGCAGAAGGAACCGATACAGCCATTAAGCTCGAATATGACGATACCACAAAATGTATTCAATTCATGTACATTTGTACTCATTAGGAGTAAATACAGGGTTCTCCAACAAAACCCTGTAGTATGCGTCTGTAGTAAATCGTATATCTGTGGTCACAACCCTTAACAGCCTAACTCGAGTTAGGACACAATTGAGTTATTAGCACCATCGTATTCAGCGTATCTAAATTTATTTGCTCTAAATTTTTCATGTTTGTATCTCTTCTAGGAAGGCAATTAATCCTAAAAAACCTAATAGCTTAAGTTATTTTTCTAAATTACTGTTTTGGCATAACTGCCTAAGTCAATTTAGGATTACAACAAATATAAACATTATTTTTTCATTATTGCCTAAATCAACTTAAGTCGTTAATCCAAAAAAACAAAGAAACAATTTTATTTTTCTAACTTGAGTTAAGCTCTTATTCCGAATTACAATTTCGTTTTTTGATAAACATAAATTGAGTTAAGATCTTTCTCCAAACAAAAAGTTTTTTATTTAATCTGGAATAATAGCCTAACTCAACTTGAACTTTTCTTTTGTTCAACAATTCATAAGAGCCTAAGTGTCTTTTTCGATAATATCTTTTGACTGCGAGAATAAACAACTATTTTTTGTTAACAACTAAGTAAAGAAATTCGTTTCCTTGGAATCTGTAGCAAAGTTTTCCAAAAAACACCTTCTCCTGATTTTCAGTGAAGATTCAAAACTTTAAACTCCTCCACTGAAAATATTGAAAAACAGACTTAGGCTGTTATGGGTTGTGACCACAGATATATGCTTGTAATTTTTTGCCAAATAAATATCACATTTTCCCAAATCAACTTTAATGATGAACTTATGGATGACGTTCCACCTAATTTGGCAACTTGTGGTGAAATTGAAGTTCAACTAAATAGCAAGGTAAATGATTTTCCTGCAACGTTGACTGCTGTTGAAAAGCAACCCCTTCGTTATCTGTAATGCTGGTGTTCCAAATTGGAAGACAAAAAATGATTAGAAAAGCTCTTTACAATAAACACAAACGGTGCGCTGAGTGTCATTGGCAAACATCTTACCAATGCAAAAAAGCATCAGTTTTCGTAATAGAAAATGTGTTCCTGTAATAATTTCAAAGAATAATTCGTCGCCAAATCACGGCTGAGTGAGTTGTTCATCGTTCGCCTTTTGTTCTCGACTTCCGAAGTATTTGGCCGATTTCCAAATGAGTACGAATGACAGAGGTTGCTCTCATCCGCAAAGGAGTAGATTGGGTTCACAGTCTGACCCAACAGGTCGTCAATGAAAATAAGAAATATAGAAGGAGAGAGAACAGAACCTTGTGGTACTCCTGCGGCCAACTAATGCTCGTTGGATGAGACCCCATCTATAACAACTCGTATAGAGCGATCTCTGAGAAAACTCGATATAAATCGAGAGAAGGTATCACCGACACCTAATGCAATAATTTTTGATATGCGTGCTTCGTGCCAGACCCTATCGAACGCCTTGGAAATATCCAGAGCCACGACCTTGCTTTCACCAAGGCGGTGAATGGATCGACTCCATCGCTCCGTAAGGAACGCCATCAGGTCTCCAGTAGATCGATTTCTACGGAAGCCATACTGTCGATCATTCAGATGGCCGTTGGACTCTAAATACTTTACAAGATGTTGATTGACCATGCTCTCCATAACCTTCGGGAGCGCAGAACATATTGCAATTGGACGGTAGTTCGCAGGATTAGTAGCCTCACCTTTCTTGGGGATCGGCTGAACATTGGCAACTTTCCAACGTGAAGGGTAAATACCAGCACGGTACGACATGTTGATAAGATTGCGCAATGGACGAGCTAGCGTCGAAGAGCACTTACAAAGGACAAGTGCTGAAATACCATCCGGGCCCGGAGTTTTATTTACGTTGAGATCTGCAAGAACCTTTTAACTCCACGTGTTCGGAAAAATATCTGAGGCATCGAAGTAGATACGTTTTCAATCACGGGGACTGGTTGACTGCTTTCTGGCAAAGATGAATTCTTTGCAAAAATATCAGCCATAAGGTTAGCTTTGTCAACCGAGTCAGTGAATATCTGGTCACCGCTAACGAGGGTTCAAATAAAAGATGAAGAATTGTTTCTTACCCTTTTAACGAATGACCAAAAGCTCTTACATCCCCTGGGAGAAGAAAGAACTTTAGCACGAAGATGCTGTTCGTAGAGAAGGAAATAAATGTGTTAATGCCAAGAAGAATGATTTTCCCGACCATTTCAGCAGCAGCATCGACATTATTGTCTAGGAAACATAATTGCCAATTAAATTGCTGATAGAAATTGTTGAGCTCGGCCCAACGTGCCTTTTCGTATATGTAGTACATTGTCCGCATCGTGACTGGTTTAGAAGTGGATCGTAGAACGAAAAGGATGCTGTTAATTTCGTGATATTGATCATTTTCGAACTAGATAGTTTCTTTTTCTAAAAGCTACGGATACACAGCTCTGCATTCCTTTGATCAAAAGAGGCACGTTCACTTATACGGATAGACATTGGTGATGAACGTCTCGTAATCACATAAATTACCGAGGATTGAGAAATCAGATCAATGACGGCAAAATGTTCTGTAGCATCAAGAGACTATTTACTATCGCTTGGGTAAGGCGATCCTCATCAAACTGCAACTATGCAACAGCTGTTTTGTCCAAGGAATATTTCAAATATTTCTCTGACCTATTTTGGAGCACTAAATTGAAAAAAGAAAAATTAAAAAAAAATTTGCATTTTTTAAAAATTTTTCTTTAAAGATGCTATTTTCGTGGGAGGTACCTACATTATTTTGACTATAATTTTGGAAGAAGACGTCCGACCAGCGTTGCCGTTGATGATACTAAAGTATCAAAATTACACTTTTTTTGGGTCTTGCCACTTTTTTGATACTTTTTGTTTTTGATACTAAATTTGATACTTTTTGTTTTTAGATCCCTCTATGATCAAATCAAATGTTGATATAGATTATTTCGATTTAATATCTGAATTTAATTATAAAATTAAAGATGCAGATGAATTTGTGAGCGAAACAAATTCCGAATAAAAATCACAAAAAATAATTACCAAGTACATAAGTGCCAAATTTTCATTGACAGTTTGTTTTTTTAGTTTTAATGTTTATTTAATGTTTTATTGTATAATTATTTTTGTTACTTTACGTGAATTCGTATTTTTTACCTTGTTTTATTGTTCTGCTTACTTTGTACCTAATTTGAATTAATTTTTAAATAAAAAAAATCGTTTTAAAACGTTTTATACTTTTTTTAAAAAATGATACCTTTTTTTTGGTACTTTTTTTTGAAAATGATACTTTTTGTGATACTTTTTGAAAAAAGTCAACGGCAACGCTGCGTCCGACTAAATTATACAATACACTAAAGTAAAGATAATTGTGTGAGCTAAAAATGTTGTGAATGTAAAAAAAATATATTTTTTGGTAGCCAAGAAAATCATACACAAAAGTATTTTTGCCGACTTGCTCTTGGTCAGCCATATTTGAAGGATGCCTGTGGATAAATGTAGAAATTATGGTAGTTGTTGTAAAAGTACAACAACTCCAAAACAAAAACTCTGTGTTTCATCTGTGTATCCGGCTGGTTCGCACGACAACTTTCGAGAGAATTAACCAATTGGTTTGCAGAGTGAAAAGTTTGAAAATGTTTCCGAAACTACTTATGGGCTGGCCACACTCCTTGGGGTACCTTCCATAGAAATGTACCAAAATCGTGTAATAATATCAATACGCCCAATGCTATCGTGCCGAAATTCTTTATTTAATAAAGCTGTAACTAGAAAAGGTTTCAAGAACAAATTGATAGTCTAGGCATGCCCCTTTAAACTCCAATACCAATAGACTTATACCCATTGGCGTAACTAGACAATTTGCCTGGTGCATTGTACTTCTTTCGCAAGCCGCAGAGCTGATTTCTGGGGGCTCACACCACGGTTGTCTCATAAATTACTGTGTAAAAACATCGCTAATTTTGAAAAACGCCGAATACACATGAAATTCATTTTTTTAAGCAAAGTATATATCGTTCGAAAGGTTATATCGTTCGAAAGGACATCTCATTTGTTTATTTCTGATGACATGATCCTAACATATTTCTCATCTAACACGGCTATCTTTGCGAAAAAAATGAACTTCTAGGCAAACTTTGTAAAAACTGAATGAAATATAAGTCGGTTTACCTGACTGAAACTTTCTGACTTGCGTTTACAAAGTTAAATTTTCCATGTATTTGAAGATGTTACAAACGTTATGCAAAATTGAATTGTCACTACATGGTGGTTAGGAAAGTCAATTGAGTCAGCATATTTAAAGCCGGCAGGATTTCTACACACATATGTATGTATGTATGTGCGTACGTTATTTGGTTGTCTTTCAATCGAATGTGAGATTGACATTTCATTCCGTAATCCGATTAAGATTTAGTTTTGTTTCAAATATGTGCAAATCAAAGGTGTAGTCACTGAAACTATTTGACCCCAGCGGAGAAAGTGCGGACCCATGAAATGTACGAATGGCAAGCAGCTGGGAAATTAATCTAATATATATTTACCCTCGACACTGATTCCCTGATTCACTGACTCTGTCACGCAGTACGTAGGAATTTAAATAGGCATTCTATAATAATTCTATAAATAATAATAATAAAAAAAATATTTTTTTTTTGTACAGAAATTGTGGTTTCCCCAAATTTTTTTTTTTACAAAAATTTTTTTTTTCCAAAATTTTTTTTTTTAACAAAATTTTTTTTTTTCCACAAAATTTTGTTTTTCAACAAAATTTTTTTTTCAGCAAAAATTTTTTTTTTCAGCAAAAATTTTTGTTTTTCAGCAAAAATTTTTTTTTTCAACAAAAATTTTTTTTTCAACAAAAATTTTTTTTTCAGCAAACATTTTTTTTCCAGCAAAATTTTTTTTTCCACAAATTTTTTTTTTCCAATTTTATTTTTTTTCGAAATTTTTTTTTACAAAATAGTTTTCTCAAAATATTTTTTACAAAATTTTTAAAATTAAGTAACAAATACTTTCTCAAGCAAATTAACGGGCGCCATAGGCGCATTACAACTTATTAGTCAAATATAGAAAGACAACTATAAGTATTGGTGGTCCAAACGTCAAAGTGTAACAATCTATCACCTGTGTTGGTGGCAGATCTTTCGGTCATCGTGAAGAGATTCTGTGACCACATCGCGTTCCGAACTGAGGTTCATCAAAGATCCAAATCGTTCGGTATGTGGTATGTCGTTGATGAGGTGAACTTTACCAATAGAGGAAAGTTATAGTTATTTTTCTACGAACGAAACCCAACATTTCTGCAATAGAATAAGTGGAATCTAGATTTTGAAGCCGAACTAGGTTTAAACTTCAAAAAAGGTTTTTGAGTGGCCAGTGAAAATAATCCACACATTCGGCAAAGTTTCAAAGCAATTGGTTATGGCTTTCGAAAGTTGTCGTGTGTACCAGCCGGACAGACAGACGCGCATGGCGTAAACGACTAAAAAAAGCATATATCTAATTTGGCTCAAAGACACCTAGGGTCCAAAGTGACTTCCATACTTTAGGATCGTGTCAAATTGTATATAAATATGGCAAATTATACTACGCCCCTGTTTTAGAAATTCCTACAAAAACGAAAACATTGACTTATTTTAGTTCAAGAACATCGCATTGAAATATTTCAACAGCAAACATTTCGCAACAACAACAAAAAAACCTACATGAGCACTTTTCAAACATTTGCCGTGCTCACGTTTTCTAATCCCTGTCGAATCCAATGCTAAACCCTTCGACAGATAATCCCATCACCAAAACCAGCGTCCACAACAGCGAACAAAGAAATCTCAACAGAAAATCTGGTATATAAGGAATTAATTTGTGGCCAAAACAATTTGTCTTCAATGACCAGTAAAAGTTACTAAAACCCGCCGCCAAATCGAAACTGAAATATATAAAAACAGAACAAACACTAATCGGGAGTGTTTTGTGATTGCGGTCGAAATATGGATAATTATACGAGCACCACCTTAGCAGACATATATCGCAATGTTTCGACCGTATTATTACCTCAAGCCAGGTTGGTAGTCCTGCTTAACTAAAAACAAAATCCTTTTGATACTTGATTGGTGTTCCAAAAAATGATCCCAAATATGTTGACGAATTTCGAAATGCAAATATCGGTTAGTGTTACTCGAAATGGGATTTGTGTGAAATCTGTGAAACAAGGCATAATTGAATTATGGACAAGTACATGTACGCACTGGAACTATGGACATAGTACTTCGGAAAACATTTTCAAAAAGGGAAAAGGCTCTATGAATTGGATGTGAATAGAAAAATATAAAAGTAAATCAGACATGGGCAATTTTTGGAAATTTGAAAATGTTTACTTTAAATCTATTAAACAACGAAGCCGGCAAACGAGCCTATATATCCATATAACGAAAGTTTGTCAGCACAATACTGGTGATAAGACCACATCAGTTAGATTCATATAAATTAATACCAGAGACCTTATCATGAGAAGCAAGTTTAATTTGTTCATGTGATTTAATTTCTTAACCTATTACGGGCAGCCCAATACATCGGTATTTAAATACCTATTAGGCAGGAATGGGTGCAAAACAATGTTACTTATAAAAAGGTTGCTTGAACCAATTACGAATTGTAGAGGAAACTAAAGTAAAATACACCATGAGAAAATGGTACGCTGGGTTATTAGAATTTCCAAATATATTCAGTATAATGTTGCATACTTTTAGGAGTACGTTATAAAAACATTTCCCCGCTAGATAAAATTTAGCCCATATGTTTAAGGAGCTCTGTGATATTGAGAAAATTAACTTTTGAGTGGGCAGGGCTTCGAGTAGTTGGAAACTTGCATTACCCGAACCAGACTGATATTGCTGTTACTGACGAAAGACATTTTTGCTGGAAAACTTCGCTAGAACATTCCATATCTTACGAAACCATTTCATCAGAGTTTAGTTGATACTAGAGCATGTCTTGTTCCCAAACAGCTGACAATTCTTCAAGAGTAGCATCGCCAAAAAAATATATGTTGGAATGAGTCAGTTCGGACAGATAACAATACTTGGAACTCTTTGTGTGTCAGCATGCCAACAGGCATCGAATCCGATAAACACGGTAAAAAGTCACGCCACTTCAATGGAGCATTTCAGAAATACAGTAAATGTCCAGATACACACCGATCTATTTCTTCATCCGAAATATAAGTTAACACTATGTTGAAAACGGTTGAAGACTCTAGAGATCCTTTGCTTTATTTCAATGATAAATTCTATTCAAGTCAATTAAAGCTAGCAATATTCACCCAAAGTCATTGTCATTCTTGTAATTTCGTCATCGAGTTGTCTTCTCCAGGTGTGGCCTGGTATTCCTCTACTTCGCCTACCCTATGGGTTCCACTCAAGTCCGGTTAAGATCTGATGTTCGGACAAACATATGCACGAACGTTTTTATATATTGAAAGCCATTTGGGTTCTGGCCTTTTGTTAATTTCTTTAAGTTGAAAAAAGAAAATTGAAACTTGACCACTTGAGAAAATCGTCATCACACACACACAATTTATGACAAATCATGAAATATCCGATATTCTGACGCAATTTTATTTTAACAAAATGTTGTCCACTCTTACAGGCTGTCGGCGGAGGGACGTTTATTGGGCTGGGATGTTCCACCAAATGAAATTCGCCATATACCCGAGCATTGGCTACAGTACCAGGAACCTCCAGAATCCATGCATTACCTTTTAGCCATGTTATACATATTCTTTACCATTCTGTCGCTGACGGGAAATGGTTTAGTGATTTGGGTTTTCTCAGCGTAAGTATTTTTCGCATTCCATACATATTACACACATAACATTACACATATATTTATGTTTTCTTGCCAAACCAACAGTGCCAAGACATTGCGGACTCCTTCGAACTTACTGGTTATCAATTTAGCCTTTTGCGATTTTTTTATGATGGCAAAAACGCCCATATTCATTTACAATAGCTTCAAGCGTGGCTTTGCTCTCGGCAATTTGGGATGTCAGATATTCGGTGTCATCGGTTCCTACACGGGTATTGGTGCTTCGGCTACGAATGCGTGCATCGCCTATGATCGTTACAATGTAATCACACGTCCTATGGAGGGCAAGATGACACATGGCAAGGCGATATTAATGATTATATTCATCTACATGTATGCAACGCCCTTTGTGGTGGCTTGTGTCACGGAAAGTTGGGGACGATTTGTACCAGGTAAGTTTGTATTTCTATAGGTTGTTCTGTTAAGTCGGATTATAATTCATATACGTTATTGTGGTTACCGAAAAAAGATAAACGGGATTATATTTGTGAAAATTATGGAAACATTCGATAGAGTGGCCCACTCACTAATGGGTATGAAGAGGGATGTTTCTTCTGCTTGGTGATTCTTCTCTATAATCATGCACCATGTATCAGTTCATGAACTACTCATCCGCCCCTTGCTCTCAAAGGCTAAAATCGTTAAGAACAAAAGCTTTAAGGTTATTTCTTGCTATAATAGTTACATGGTTCGCAAACCCGGTTTTGTCCAACCAAGGTTCTTGGATACAGATAATCTCCTTAGTGCTTAAGGCTTGCCATACAAGCAGGGCTGCCGAAACTGATATTTAGTGACGAAGGTTAATTTGAATAAACTTCATTAAACTGGGTCCTTTTAAATGACCGCTGTATCGTTGGTATTGACCGGTTGTCACCCTTGAAGGTAGTTCAAAAACCGTGAAACACCATACCCCATGGCTCGCTAAGTGAAGGCAAGGAGCCGCTTTTCAACACGCCAGTGACCGTCCTGAAGCCATCAGTTACCCTTTCCAGTCCGGTGTGGGTAGCTAGGGGTTACTGTACTAAAGGGCCTCCATCTTGCTTCTAGCTGTAAATAATGTCGAAATATGTGGGAAAAAATTGAATAGGCTCCAACGCTTTTACTATGGACTAAAATAAACGACCGTTAATAGATTTTTTTTTGTTTATTTTAATTATCATTGTATTATTTTTAGAGATCAACTAACCTATGTAAAATATATGTTTTCATGTATATTTTGTTGTTATTTATGTATTCAGCTTATACATAGATAGACGAGTACATCATACATACTTATTTTGTAAATTTATATTTCTTCCGTTTCAAAATGTTAAACGCACTCTCTAATATGAGCCTGTTTTATTTGTTGTTGTTGTTTTATTCATCCCTCGAAATATTTGTTTTTTTTTGTTTTTAATATTAAAGTTGTTTTGTAAACATACATTTTTAGTTTGTAAAAAGAAGACATTAAAAAGAAAAAATGAAATTTCCAAATTTTAGCACATATTCGAGTAAGTGGCGATGATGCCGATACTTTTGAACAAATCTAAATACAGCAACAAAATTAAACAAAGATGTCATTTTTTGAATATGCATATGAAAAAATAAGTGCGTTTTTTATTAGCAATAGTAGGGCAAGGCATGGATATCTATATTGGTTCCATTACTAAAGGAATATGGATGTACTGAATTTTCCTTTCCTTGGAAAGTTTACAAAAAACATACAATACTACCTGTGTAGTTTTAACTTAATTTACAATTACATAAACGATAAAGTCATTTCCGTGAGACACACACTTTTCAACATTCCTTCATTAGGTAACCATTAACCTCTTGCTTTTGATGGATTACTAGCCGACTCTAATAATTATTTATAGGAGAAATGATTAATTTCCATAGAAAAAAACGTAAAATTAAATTCTTATATTATTGAAACATTTCGAGTCTTGATGAAAATGATAGTTGCAGCTTGATGAGCCATACATTTAAAGACCAAACAAAATGTTAGTGGGCATTTATTGAAGCCATTGCCTGTTCCGAGCAAAAGTGAAAACTTCTTTAAGGAAAATAACTTTGCCCGTAGGTGTGTGAAAAATGAAAAAAATAAAATAAACTAATTCTTGAAATATAACTATAATATTTATAAAGAATATACCACAACATTGCCAATAGTGCGAATAGAAAAACGTGTCTTCTAGTTATTTTCGTGGGTTCTTCTCATTTAGCAAAAAGATTCTTTCTAATTGTAATTTTGTCTTTTATAATATCGTAGAGAACAACAGCAATGAATCCATCAATTGTTCTCGTTGGGAGAGTTTTTCATTCAAAACTAAAAATTAAATTGACCGAAAATACTCAGAGACATGATCATTTACTCGTCTGTACCGACGACATTGCGTTGAGTCCACACATCCAGAAACGCTTCTTTTTTTTGGGGGGGGGCGCACGATTATCCGAAGTAGAAAATATGTGTACATATAAATAAAACAAACGAAACGTTTTAAAAACGTTCTTGTTTTTACCATCGATTGTAGCAAATAAAGTGGTCAATGCCGTTTTTCATCACCATGACCGTTGTTTTTTATTTTTGTTTTTGTTTTGTCTTGTAGTATTCATTATTCATCTCTCACTCTGCGATCTTCATCAGTGATCGAATGTTATTGCTATTATACAATCGAGATGGTGACATTTATACCCAGGTTACCGTTGTCGGCAAATAGTTGTGCAATTGATGTATCAAACACCAAGCAATCGGAATTGTGAATGGCCGAGGCAACACCTTCGTGTATAGAGCGTGGCATCGCTTCCCAGGTTAGACGTCTGCGATTGCCATTTAATTCCAAGCGATATACAAAGTTCTCTGCCTCCTTGCGAGAGCCGATTAGTTGGACGATGGCGAAGAACTGTTGGTGACCATCATATTTCTCCTGTTTCTCGAGTACCAGCATGAAATGGTGGCCAAAGCACGATTGCATCATTACCCAATCGACGGCACCGGGTAGATTTATGTCTGTGGCTAAAAATACGATGTCTTCGCCTTGTAACGTGGTAATACTTTTGTGTGACATCATCAAATGTTGCATGACTAGATCAAGAGGTCCTTGCCATTTGCATGAGGCGCCTGGGCAGGGACACAAGTAGGGTCGACATTCGCAGGTCTCTTCATGTTCGGTTTTTTCTGTGTACAGCAACGACGCTGTGCAGCCGTAGCCCGAATGCTTGCAAGGGAACTTAACATTTGAGGCAACTTTCTCCATAGCCAGATTGCGGATGTTGGCCAAAGGACCGCGGCATGTTGGACAGCAGGTGAGCTTCGAGCGGCACGAGACACATACCAAGTGACCACTCGAACATTGGAGTATTGGCGGCAATACATAATCAAAGCACACGGGACATTCAAACAAAGATGTTAGATCGGTAGACATACCAACATCACCGCCTCCGGCGGACGACAGTGATGAACTAGACGATGAGGATGTATTGGCTGATGTATTGCTGGTATTAGTGTTGCCAGTTGCAGTTACAGTTGGGATTTCACGTTTTATTTTATTTATTTTATTAGACATTGGACTTTAGTAATGTTGTTTTTATAATTGGTTGGATTGTAGAAATCAAAATATTGACAACCTAATGTTGACAATATCCGGATATTTCGATAATAACAGAAATACGAGTCCGTTGTTTGGCAGTTTTCAAAGTTTGTTTTGTTTCAGATATTATTCCACTGCTACCGCAGATCTCCTTTAGCGCTAATGTAATGTGGAAATCGTTGTTTATAATCTGAAATTTAAAGAACAGCAAAATTGTATGTTAGTTTTTCCATAAAAACAACCGGCCTATAAACATCGAAACATGAGAAATGTTAATGTTTATGCCTGCTAAGTGACATATATTATTAGTAACTAGAACCTTCGAAATTTCAGGCTTCTGACGTTTGTAAAACAATTTGAACAGCCAAATGAAAAACTTAATGTAAAATTCAAAACATTATCGAAATCATAGGCGAGCCTGGTACGTATCCAAAAAAAAAACCCAGAGAGAGAGAGAGATTCAAAAACACAATAATCGTGTCACGTTAATGGTTTTGGGACTAACAAATTTACTAATGGGCTAATTAAAATACTAGGTTGATTACGGAGGATATTATATAGAGCGAAAGGTATTCCAAGAAAACTCTCCGCAGAGCTTAATGTATTGTAATGGTGCGGCAATCCAAATTATAGGAAGGTATTCGCAAATCTTTTGAGATCAAAGGTTACTTAAGCTAAGAACTATACATTCTCTGGCTGAAATGAATCCATCATTTTATAGAGTCTACAAAGTCAATGTCCACATCCCTTCTAAAAATCCAATGTTTCGTATAGTCTTAGTTTTGCTACAAATGGTCGAATGGCAATTATTCACCATCCAAACTAGAAAGATAAAATTTGCCTTAGCCTTCCAGTTAACACACAATCAGCATGGTAAATAAAAATAAAAGATTAATCACTGAACTTTCGGAACTACCAGATAAAACGGGAACAATGTACGAATTTAGGTACGCCTACAAATTGCGATCTATCCCAAGGTAGGAGTAAAACAAAATACAGAACAAAACCTCTGTGAGACTAGGGTTTGCGTTTCGTTGATGGGATTACAAAATTGTTTTCGCGTTTGTCTTTGTTATTATTCTTCTATGGCGGCTTAATTTGTTCATATCAACAACGAATGACTTTTTGATAGAACATTTGATTAAACTACGTGGAAAGTACTTGATATTTGGTTCAATTTGTTGGTCAAATAAATTCATTGTTTTATGGATTTTGTCCGTAAAATGATATTATTTATTATATTAAACTTTTGAAGTAACATATACCGTATTGCTTAGTCAAGTCTGCATTTATCATTCCGATCAAGCAAAAAATATTACTCACTTCGAAGCAATACCATTCTGTTGTGAGTGTTGTCAGTTATGTGTGCACCTGATATTAAAAACTTTGGGCGTATGCCTGACTATTTTTGGCTATTTCTATGATACTTTTGTATTTTAACGCAGAAATGGGGTTTGAATTAACATAAAATGCAGTAGGTCATAACATCACAAAATCTACAACACAGAATTGTCTACTGATTAAGACGCACTAAAGTGCTCTCTCCTGGAGCTTTAAGTCCCACATAATTAGCATATAATTTGAGCTCAGTTTCGCAACATAGCTTAGATTTTGTTCAAATTTATTTAAGTTGATGTTCTTATTCTGAGGCGAAAAAGCCCATACATTCCGAACATTTACCCTTCAGGTAGGCGTGTTGAGCCCCACTAATGAACTGCGTAGCAATTGTGTCCCTGATATGCAGATCTAACAGTCGTTCCAGTGTCTTGGAAGTGACGTGCCTAGCCGTACCGGTTATTAAACAAACTTTGTGATAGGTGAGGGCTGAAGAAATATATCATTTGTGTGGGATGTCGATGTTGTGATAAAAATTAGTTATACTTTGTTGATAGTGTAATTGTTTGGACATCAGTGCACTAGAGTAAATGATGGCCCGTATGTAAATCGTAATCCGCATACATTGAAAGTTCTTGAAAACTAATTTTGTACCGCTTTTGGACAAACTAGAAGTGACCGTCATGAATATAAAGAGAGAAAACTTGCAATTTTTTTTTGAATTTATATCAAAATTCCTAACCGTATTATTATGGAAGGGCCTGGTCGATAGTTAAAGGGTTTGAACATTTCATTTCATTTTTATTCATCTTTACTTGTAATTTAAAGCCTTACGGCCAATTTAAGATAAATTACAAAATGCATTGATAAAACAGCAATTTGCACCTACTCAACATATGTACAATGCTTTCCTTCTTATTAATTAACATAATAGTATAATAAAATATATTTTTTTTTATTTTGATGGTGTTGTGTTGTTGTGAAAAACTCTAATAGTATGCCCAAATCTAGGGAAAGTATGAACAGGTGCTAGCAATAAAATGGCAAGAGACACGAAATTGAAAGGGGAGTTTGTGACAGACTCGTGCGATTTCACCGTATCAACTATTTATCGTCTTTAATGGAGTCATTAGTCACATATGTTGGAAGAAGACTGCCAAAATTTCCTTTTAGAATGGCAGCCGTGGGCAACATGTGCATAATCTTCAAAAAGTAATTGACAGACATTTATCAATTCAAATAGGTATTTCACTCGCTGATAAACAACGTGTGCCTATACTTTAGAACTCAATCCATGGTAGTGTATATATATATAATATTCAATCAGTCCAACTCAATGACAGTTTTACTGTCGAATTGACCACTTATCCAAGTTTCTGCTCAGTTTGAGGTTTTCCTTCTGCGATCGGCATCCCTATTGCAGCGATAGTAAGTAGCGATCTTCATCTTGGAATGTTAATTGTTATAGGTTTTATTGGATGGTGCCGTTTTGGTACCACGACCATAATTATGTACGTGAAGAAAAGTTTAGAAATTAACAAACCACAGCGACAGTTTGATCATGTAATATTTAATGGACTCGCGCAAAATATGCATTGGTATCTCATAACTAACTACAAAAAAAAAACAACAACTTAGCATACACACATACTCGTGTGATTAATTGTGCATAAAAACAAAAACGAGAAAACAAAAAGTAAAACGTACTAAGCATGACCAAATCAAAACTGACACAAAATGCCTACTGCAGTGAAGGGGTTTCCTACAAAATTAGAATTTATTTAATAAATTGTTTGTTTTAGAATTCAGGTGGTTGCAATGCTGTGATAGGGGTTTGTTTTATATTATTTGGGTTGCTTTTGTCTGGTAGCAGACATAGTGTGAGCAGTTTATCGACAGCGACACTATGGTTTTGACCTTTTCGTGACGATTTTTTAGACTGACTTTCAATAGATATGATCGGGAAATGGACTATGTCACTTTTTAATGGATTGTAAGGTGGTGCATGAACTTATCGGCTAGGAATTACTCATAATAGATTGTTTACCTTTATTGTTAGCTTTGTTGCTGTAGTTTTATTATAAATTAATTGTAATTAATTCATATAAACTATCCCGAACTCCCCAACTTTCGTTGAATATCCTAGCAGGGAATTAACACACACAAATAATACAGAAGAAGTCGGTCTGGACACAAAGACACGGTGTTGTTGCTTCATCAGACGTCACACAGTAAAAAGCAGGAAAAATGTTCTTATTGAGAAAAACATGACCCTTTTCGCCATAAAATATTGATACCTTGTTTTAGTTTGTCTTTCTTTTTTCTTTTTTTTTTGTATTTTAGATGGCTTGTCGGTCGTAGATATCTTGTTGCGATGGGAAAAATATTACTTATTGACCACTTATAATTGTTGTGTCTTCCTTCCACTTAATTTCTCTTTGAATACATCCCGCGTTGCATAGTTGCCTGAGAAATGGAACGTAATGGAATGAAATTGTAGTTTTTCGATTCCTCCATTACATGTTCTTTTGATCGGCGATTCCTCCATTACATCTTCTTCCATGTGGGGATAGGAATCGGTGATGGTATATTGACGCATTAAATGTGTCCCAATAGGGCCAACAGTGCTGACATTAACGTTACATTTTACTCGAAATAGGAACTGACAAATTACGTCCAAAAAAAGCTTGAAGTGTGTTATATTACTCACACATGCGGCACTCGCACGTTACAACTGAGTTGAATTACCAAATTGGTCGCTACAACTTTTCAACCAACTTCTTATCGAATCTCATTAGCATATCTTTTTTGTCGCATCAACATGAACGCAAATGCTATTCATTCTAGATGAAGTATTAGCTGTGGAGAGATATTTTGGGAGATTGTTTGATGAATAATTTTTGTTAATATTTTTCCTTATTTACTTTTACTTTTTGTATTTTTTATAAGTACATATTGATTTTATATTTTTGTTTTAATTTAATATTTTGCATTCCACAACTTGGGCATATTTTCTTCGTTTATTCCTTAATAAAATGATTGTGTTTAGTATGTGGATTTATTGAATGATGCACTACATTTTCAGCAAATCAGCTACCCACCGCCAGTGTTAACATAAATTGAATGATAATGCGTTACGTTAGGGAAATGGATAAAGGGTTTGCCTCAGCTTGAAAAAATGCGTAAATAGTACCTGCAAATAAAAAGGGATACTCTGCGCATTTTATCCAAAGTCGTTGAGCATGTCATGAAGGTGGTTTTTGCATGACTCTTAGTGCGAATTTAGAATAAATCGCACGACTTCATCTCTCCTTCTTGGTTTGACTGACTCCATTCGGGGAAATGTTGGTAATGTATGTATTCTTGTGACTCTTGATCTTTAGAAAGCATTTGACAGAACAGATTACTTCACGTTATTAAATAAGCTTAGCAGTCTTTATGGATGTTCTCGTAGTGCATGTATGTTGATTAGTTCGTAGCGGGTTGATAACCGTTAGGTGGTGGGTTCCGCGAGGTTCTGTGATGTCAATACTGGACAGATGGTGTGTTCCCCATGTATTTGCTGATGATATTCAATTCGTTTTTAGAGGTGACGGTCGTTTTTCTTAAGTTATCCAATCAAAGATTGATTTAGTTTTGGGGTCTTTGCGTGACTGGATGTCGGTGAATAAACTCGGCATTAATGCTTCCAAAACTAAAGCTCTATTTTTTCTACAAAGTATTTAAAAAGTTTTCATCTGATCTACATGTGTTGATTTTGTTAGTGGTAGGCTGTGCTTAGAAGTTCAACTTGGTTGAGCTTTGAACGGCACATAAATGTGGTAGTTTCAAGGAAGAACTTCTCTCTTAGGAATCTGTATGGCCCTGACTTGTAGTTGCCTCCTTTTGTTATTTGTTAAAGAGAGACTAGTATATGCATTGGTTGTACAGTTTAGAGGTATATTCTGGCATGACAGAATATTGAATTAATCCAGAATGCTTTTAACAGAGGCGACAAGTAGTCAAATTCGTATGATGTCCATTTGTAAATTTACGCCTATTATTTTTTTTTTGTAAACTTATTAAAAATCATTGCCCTAGTTTTTGCTTGAGACTTTTGTATTTTGTCACTCATATCGTACAAGTAAATTAGTTATAAGAATTTTAAGTTTTAATTAATTGTTATTAGTTTTTTAATAAGTTCTTAATAGTACTCAATGAGTAGTTTTTTAGATATGCAAAGAAAGTTATTTTTTATGAAGTTGGTAATTTGCTTAATAAAATAAACTTTTAATGTTTTTTCTTCTCCACTACAAAACTGTGTTCACATCATTCATGGCGAAATTTGAATGAAGTGGATAAATTGCATGACAAGCCCTAACACGTACCAACCATGTTGGCGAATTTGAGCTGAAATTAAAATTGATATTCATCGAACCGACGACCAACACGACCTAAGGATCAAGTTGTACAACTTGTTGTAACGTGTGAAGGTCGCATTAGACAAAAAAAGAACCTGACTATGTTGTCTATAAATTCAATTTATCTTCCAACGAACCCACTTAAGCAATCTATATTATGAATGAATTGTAAGAAATGTTACTTAATTTAGGAGAATTGTGAAAAAGTGCCAAAATAGATTTGAGTGGTCAAAAATGGCACAATGTACCATTACTGCATTACATGAATCGCCAATCATCGCTTCCTCCATCACATTTATTTTGGGTTACATCGATTCCTCCATTACATACATTCAGTTCTCGTAATTCCTCCATTACATTAAGTTCGTATCGTAACAGAACCGATACGAATTTATCATCGGCGCAAAAGAAAGTCGCACGAACTCTTCGAGCGACTTTGGCAATCCCGAAACGAACAACCCGAGAATTGATTGACATGTAAATATCGATAATTCAGTGGCAACAGTGGAGCAGAAAAGTGCCCCAATTAACGAATGAGATTCAAAAGTGGCCTCCAATAACGTTCGTGGAGGCCACTTTTGAACTTTCATTCGTAATAGTAACAGCTGATGGGAACAAACTGAAAATGAAACACAAGGATTTGACATTTCATTGTCATAACTTAACATTAAAAACTATAAATTAACTATAGCAAACCTAGTAATAATCGTAATGGTACAATCAATATTATCGGCATCAGCCGAAAAGGGCTCGCGCTACATTTCATTTCCCCGAATATGCTTACAAGGACACATAAAATAAAATAAAAAAGGTCCCAGTAATTCAATTCAGAGAAATTGCATTAGTTTCGTTTTCTATATGATTTTGTATACATTTATTTAATTAATCTCGTCAAATCTTAATGACTTCTCAACCTTGAATTGGTCTCTCGTAGGCGGTCTTGTTTATTGTTTTTAATTGGACATAGTACGATGAGGTTCTGCAAACTAGCTGATGCATGCACTTTATTAGCCTTCTCTTGTCTTATAAAGATCTCCCAGTTTTCCGTTGCGGAGTATTTCTGTTTTTACCTCATCGTGAGTAGAGGAAGGATATTCCACACCAACATCTATGACTATTTTCGGATGGATCTTCGACGATAGTAATCTGGAGAAATCAGTTACCCCCATTTTTATCTCGAGTCTTTCGCCTGATATTTGACTCGCTGATGGAATTATCTGACATCGTTTCTGCTTTTATACACCTCACTCTGTCGTCTATCGATCTTTCTTTTCTTTTTTCGAAATAAACGATTCTTCTCCAGTCTCCTCACCTCCAGGTATCGCTCCAACACAGCTCGTTGTCGGCCTAGTATCGTGGAAACTTTGACTTCCGTCTATTACAAAATTTGTTTTCTGTTTGTTGACAGCCACGCAACTTCCTCACAGCACGCCTCATTCCTTTGTAGGAGTTATTTTCGTGGAGGATGAAATTTCCGATAGTAGGACCAAATCCGTCCTTACCTCCTATTTTTGACGAACACTCAGTGGATGTCACCCATATATGCAAAGAGGGGTATTGTAGGGACGAGGGAGTAGTGTTTATTGATGTTTGCCTTGGTTCTGGTACTGTCATAGCAGGCAGAAAACACTGGCTGGAAGATTATTTTCTCGTTTGTGCGTCGTCCAGTCAACGGGCTATTTTACAATCAACGGATGAGAGACCCCGACGACTTATATCTAACGAACAGATACACTTGAAAGATCTATAGAATAGCGATACACAAACCACATTCCGGAAATGCTGTTAGGAGACAATATAGTTAAATACCCTACTATCTCCATTATCGGTAGCCCTTTTTTAATTGAAGGTGGTGGCCTAAAAGGGCTACGATCTAACCCCTTGATCCGGGTTTGGGGCTGGCTGATAGTACAAAATACGATCAGGCGAGTTTCATTTTTATAAGTAATATGTAAATTTATATTCTGTTATTTTTGTTATGTTATTTTATCAATTCACGACTAATCGGAGTTTCTTGTGTTTTCAGAGGGCTATCTAACATCCTGTACGTTCGATTATTTGACAGATAATTTCGATACACGTCTTTTTGTTGGGACCATTTTCTTCTTCAGCTTTGTATGTCCGACCGTTATGATTATCTATTACTACAGTCAAATTGTGGGTCATGTTTTTAGTCACGAGAAGGCGTTACGCGAACAAGCAAAAAAAATGAATGTAGAATCGTTACGTTCAAATGTCGATAAGACCAAGGATACAGCGGAAATTCGTATCGCAAAGGCAGCCATAACAATATGTTTCCTGTTCTTCGTTTCGTGGACGCCATACGGCGTAATGTCGCTGATTGGAGCCTTCGGCGATAAGAGTCTACTCACGCCAGGTGTTACCATGATACCTGCATGTGCTTGCAAAATGGTCGCCTGCATAGATCCATTTGTATATGCCATAAGCCATCCAAAATATCGAATGGAATTACAAAAACGTTGTCCCTGGCTGGCCATAAATGAAAAGGCGCCAGAGAGCTCTAGTACGGCTTCGACCACAACACAAGAACAAACCCAGCAACAAACCACAGCGGCCTAAAAATGGCATGCACCCACAAATTTTGTGATAATCTCATGTACTTACGACTACGATGACGACTAACCAAATTATGAACCGGATAAACGATTAACTACGACCACCACTGCGGCTGATTGACTTAGCAAATACCACTGCTCTGATTAAGATAATATCGATATTTGGAACCGAGAGCAATGTGACCATATTTAGGCACATTCAGAAATACAATCCACAACCAGTTACTTTTTATTTTTAGTCAATGTTATTTTTGAATAAAAATCAATTAGATTTTATTGCATACCTTTAATATTTGGGTTTCTTTTGAACTGGCTAACCTACAAACATGTAACTGTTATTTTTCCCGATATACCTCAGTATGTGATCTGTGAAAGAAGGATGTCTTTTGTAAGTAAGGTTAGGGAAGTGATAAAGCCGATATTTATTGTACATTTCCGTATTAATTAGGTATTGCCGTCAAAGAGAGGAACATATTCAACCCAATTTTGAATATTCGAACGAAAAATGCCTACTTTTCTAATATCCCGGGAAAAAAAATTGTGAGAGAAAATCGAATTTTAAAAATCAGCTCTTTTACTCGACATTTCATTTATTACTTTCGGATGTTTAATTATTGTTTCACTTCCGATGATCTTTCAATAGCTGAACCTTATCTAACTTTGTACCATCGATTTGCAACGAGTAACAATATTTCATACAAGAACTACTACTACTTCTGGACTTTTGATCTTCGCGCGTTAAGTGCCTCTTCGAACAAATATGTGTCCATATGTGTGCATATTTATAGCAGACGATAGGGGTGAATAAATTCCTGTGAATATTAACTTTTTGAATGTAAATCATCACTGAGAGTCACTGTATTATTCTTCTGTTGTAAAAATATGTGTTGAGGAACTTAAAAAGCATGGATTGATTAATATTAATAATAATTTATCATTTTTTGAACCAGAATCACTTTCAGAGTCGACTGAGTCTTCTATTTATCTTACTTTGGACTAAGTGATGACGTCAACATGGATTTATGTTAGATAGCACATATAAGATGCGATGTGTATCATATTCGTCCAAATACGGGTTGGGCTAGTTATAATTTTAAATTAGGTTCCAGTAGTGGAGATAGGACTTCCCCTGGTGGCTAACTTCCTTGAATTCCCTGAGCCTAGGCTAGAGTTGATAATTCTGCTGCCTAGCATGTTATCTATCCAAAAGTTCCTCTAATGATTCTTTAATAGCACTTCTTTTGATATTGTTGAATTCTTCCTCTATATTAAGAAAGCTGAAAGCGTGTATTCCTTGTTTGCCAAGTTTCTTTCAATGCTACCAACGACTTCACAGATTTATCATTACGGTGGGCGTGTAGCACAACTTATGAAGCGATTATCAATTGTGTTCCGGATTTGTAAATCTAACAATAGAAAAGACGATAGACTGATTGGCCTGAAATCCTTGGGAGTGACGTGCCTAGGGTCCCTACATCTTTTTGGTACATACCCGATCAGTAGGCACTCACTTAAATATCAATTAAAATTGATAGTACTACAGTGATGTAGCAATGCAGAGAAGATGTAGAATGTGCAAATTGCCTATGCTGTCCAAACTACAAATTTGATTAGATGTTACTCTAGCTGGGTGCTGGATACCAATATACTAGTGGGGTTTGTGTATAGTTCCCTCCTACTACTAGTGAAGTTTAGATAATAGGTAATTCTCTTATGGTCTCAAACGGAACAGATTTTCCACTAGATGGCTCTTGCTGTTAGTCGAATACCAGCTCCAAATTCTTGATCTAGCACCTGAGCAGAGCGAGTTTTTCCAGCCTGTTGACTGCGTCATCGGTGTCTACGAATGATGACAGCCCCTGCAGCTCTTCCAGGGGCTCGTCAAATTCTATCATAATCCGTCTGTCCTGTTCGATAGACGTTCGTGTATTTTGTTGAGTTCTCTGTCCATTTCCGTATCACCCACCTAGCGGTATGTTCCACTCTTAATCTGATACCACCTAAAATACTGGGTATGTAAATCGCAACAGCGTCATCAATCCACATAAGAAAGTCTTCGAATTGGCCCAACATGCTAGTACATGCCGGAACACCAGACAAATGTTGCAACGTTTTGACCTAAATCGCTCGATCCTTCATATCAAGATATATATGTGATAGGTAGACATGCAGCCAGACTGGACGGCTTATGGCTATTGTAGAAGCCGCGTATATGGAGAAGAGGGACAATAGTGTCGAACACTTCATGCTCGTGTCCGGCTCAATGTTTGAGCACAATTTTTCTAGGGCCTCGCAGCAATTTAGGTGATGACAATCAACGATCTCCGAGGTTTCCTGCACAGCTTAGGTATTTAGACAGGGACTAATCTAACCAACTAAGACCCAAAATGTTTGACTATATTCTGACTATATCCCGAAGCTCTGACACAGGTCGTAACTAGGCTTATACCCGTATAAGATAGACAAATCCGTTTTCCCAGGATGTAAAACAATGCGGAAAATAAGTATCCTTAGCTAAAAAGAAAACTATCGAAAATGGACCAAATCGGTTCAATCATTAATATGCCACTATATCCAGGTCCAGTCTGCTACTGACCATGTAAAAAAGTGAGTATTTACGAATCTCCAAACTTTTTTTTTAATTATTTTACACATACTTCGAATGTTTAAATAGAAGCATGCCATTTACAACTGTTGTTTAACTCTAACCAGACATGTTAAATGGACGTAAAACAATTCACACCAAAGTTAAAATTAATGAAAAAATATAAAACGAAAATTAAATTATCAAAAACCACAGTAATGGCAATTTTGTAAATTCATTCTCACTACTGTCCATTTCACCGTATCTGTATATGCCGATATTTCCGTCACCACACACGCATTTAAAACAAATCAGTGAGAATTTACGTTGTCACTTTTAAAAATATACAAGATTAATCGAACTGTTTTTGCCGTATTCTTTTTGCATTGACTTCCATTTTCAAAAATGCAACAGTTCTAAAATAAACTTCATAAAAAAACGGATATTTCAAAATTAACCTTACTTATTTATTAACATGTTAATTCTTTGAAAAATACAAAAGCAAACGAAATTCCTTAAACACAAATAGGTCAAAAGTACAAAAGACAATTTTTGTACATTTACAAAATATTAGAATGATATACAAAAACATATATCTAAATTAAGGGCATTCATCGCATGAACTTGATTAACATATTACTACGAGCGACTGTTATTTCCCTTTGAGTGCTGTATGGAGTTTTATTACAGCGAGGTAGTCATTATATGAGAGTTGTCCGCTTTTCGATTTACTTTGCACGCGCTTAACCTTCTCCACA
The DNA here is from genome assembly GCA_958296145.1 of Hydrotaea cyrtoneurina. Classification (NCBI taxonomy): domain Eukaryota; kingdom Metazoa; phylum Arthropoda; class Insecta; order Diptera; family Muscidae; genus Hydrotaea; species Hydrotaea cyrtoneurina. The sequence continues at coordinate 53,569,986 of OY282515.1, read as the reverse complement.
AGCTCTGGCCTAGACGATACGATAGGCATACATTCGTCTAAATAACGAATTGATTCGCGAGACCAAAATGTCGAAGGCAACTTAGAATCGCGAGCGTTATTGCCCTTCCGTGGCGAGGGTTTCGCGCTTATTTCAGTAAGTAATGTATCACATGTGTTCTTCCATTTGCTAGAAACATGCTGGATAGCAGTGCTGAGAGTGGAACGTTTCTCCGGATTTACAAATGGTAGCGGAGGCATACTTTTATGTTGTTGCTTCTTCGACACAGTTACTGGCGTTGTTGAATTTGTGGCAGTGGATTTGGTTTTTACAGGTGTCGATAAATTGCAAGGATCTGGTTGTATACCTTGTGCTGATGGAGTTTTAGCCGGAGATGGTGGCAGAGTAGTTCCGCATCCAAGGCTTTGCTTGCGTTTGCTGTGTTTAGAATTTTTCGGTGTGAATGCATTACATACCGTTTGCCGCCTTGTAACATCGCTGTTGTTGTGGGCCTCCAGTTGTTGTTTCGATTGCTCTAGTTTTTCTTTTTGTTCAGCAGTAAAACTTGTATCCAGTAGTTTATTTCCCAATAACAATGGGTCAATAATAAGTTTAGGCATTCGATTTTTCATAACCAATTTATTGTAGGTCTGAACTAAGTCCTGATAGTTATCATGGCGATATGAAGAGAATATAAATTTCCAATGTCCGCATATTTCTGTGCGCAATTGCAAAGGGGTCACCTCTTCCGAGCTATAGTCATTGGTTAGAGTTTTCAGAATGAACAAAAGTTTGTCTAAATGTATGTTTCCATCCTGTAAACCAGCCTGACCGACGAGTATCATATTCAAGGATCGCCTGATTTTATCGGCAAGTTTAAAGCCAGATTTTGACTGCTGCCTTTCTACGTATTGCAAACGTTTGAACAAATGATTCACATTCCCAAGGTTGCAAAAAAGCTGATTAATGTCATCGCGCAAAAAACGTATTAGCACATCGGTACGCTTAGGAACATTGGGTGTGGATGGTAAATGTTTTTGGTTCTCTTGATCAGAAATATCGCGGTACTTCAGAAGAAGTTCTCGTTGAAATTTATCCTGATTACTAGGAAACCCAAAAATAACAAGAACGTGACCAACTGATGTAAAATCTAAACGGGCTTTCAAACCACAATCTTTAGAAGATTTTGCCAAAAAGTTGCGACCATCGAGCGACAACAAATATTTGCTATGGAAATTGTTTAAATAAATTTTAGCTTCGCATGGTAGACCAGACGGCTGACATATTTTTCTGCTATCTTCCTCAAAATAGTCGTCATCTGATTCAGCAGTGACAAATCTATTAGAAATGCCACCAATTAAACAATCATTTTGTAAAGATTGACTAACTCCATCTGTTTCATCATCACACTCTACAGTTGAATTTACTAGAGGTATAAAATCCGGAAGAGCTTCCATTTCGCGGGGTTTAGTCCTATCCTTAAATGTCAATAAAGGCAAACTTGACGCCGACTCATCTGTGCTTTCATTTTGCATTTCGTTCAAATCTATTTGGTCGGGGACATTTGTCGATGTAGATGGGTCATGGAAATGCTCAGAAAAGCTGTAATTCGAGTCAGAATCCATTATTTGGGGAGGATTATTTGCAGATGTTACCTTATTAGGTGATTTAAAGTTTGAAAAATTGTTGTATGCAGAGGTAGTTGGATTCATGATATTCAATTGAATGTCATTATCATCTTGTACGGTACTTTCAACTTCCTCCACCGAAATAGTAGTATTGTGTGAGTTATTCGTATCCCTGAAGGATTCATTGTTAACACTACCACTCTCACTTATTTCCTGGACCTTTAAAGAGACATCGAACAACATTAACTGTACTTTATATTTTAAACTCCAATAATAATGATTTACCTGATTGGGGCCAACTTCTTTAGCCCCTTCATCCTTCTTTGGTTCGCTTTTGTTCGATGACTTTTTGCGTTTTTTTGCTGAACCGTCAGTTTCAGGGCACCGATGGCGTTTGCGAGTCAATACGAAGTCCATACCAACAGCCCTTAAGAAACGTCCATAATATTTATCTGTTGTGGTGCGTTTCGATATATCAAATATATATTCCTGGCAAGGTTCGTACATTAGATTGTAGCCAATACCCCCAAATGTTGATTTTATGGCCATGTCATTGTATGACTTTTGATGCGATTTAACCACAGTTGTGATTACCGGATACTCCATGAAGTGCACAGCACTTCGACACATTTCTGCCAAATGTCCGCGATGACCACAAATGCTACAATATTTCTTCGAGTTGTATACGATATTACTGCAGGGATCAGCGTTCGGTTCAGTCTAGAAATGTACGGGGAAAATTATTAATAGTAATAGAGTTATAGAAATAATATAACAAAGGATTCAACTTACAGTTGAGTAATATCTACGCCATTTGTCCGGGCAAAAATCAAGTGAATGTCCTCTTATTTTACAGACGGGACATATGATCCGATTTTGGAATGAACAGGCATTACAGCTCTTAATAAAAACCTGCGTTTTATTACCACACTGTAATATATATCACAATTTATAGATGTTTTGAAGGAATCGATCATGGTTAATCATAAATCTTACCCTTAAGCAAATTGTGTTGGGACAACGGGGTTCCTGATGACCGCTCTCCCCACACATGTAACAAATGAGGGGTTTTCTAGGGCGTCTGCAATGAGACCTAGAATGACCGAAATCACAGCAATTCGTACACTTTAAGTTGCTGTGACGTTTTACTGATTTACTATATCGATCTTCTGAGCAGATCCTCCATAAACTTTTCTCAGCTGTATTATTTAAGTGTGAGATTAATATTTTATCATTGTTGAAAAGTTACAAAATCAATTAAATGCCATTACGATACTTACGATTCATTTTTTGCCAAACATCGGATAAAACAAAATCTTCGCCATTCCACGATTGCTCATAAAATGTACGCATCTCTTTGTTCCAGCCAATACCACCACTTAGCTTCCTACCACCTCTGTAATACACTATGTTATAAATTGGAGAACCATTTGCAGCTCGTTTCATTAGAGACTCTCCATTGGTGGAAGTCGATGGAGACTTATCGGCCACATAAGTAATAATCTGTGCGGTGTCTTCATTCGGCACTGATTTGTATACAATAGCTTTTTGTTGATCATTACTGCGTAAATCATTACATTCTTTTGTCGCTACATCGTCTTCTTTGGCAAGCACCTCTTTTCCAGATTCTTCCATATTATCTATTGTACTTAGGACCTCATTTAATCGATTGCAAACATCTTTAGGTACTGCTGTGTCTTTAGGTACAGATGAGGTATTTTCACCCAGGATTTTCTCTGCTATTTCACGAGCAGACGGAGCATTTTCGGCATCATCGCTTTCTTCCGCATCATTTTCACCATCATGACCTTGTACCAAATTGTTTAATTTTGCTATAAAATCACCATCCGACATGTTGCTCGTAGATGTTTTTGCTGGTGGAATTAAGCAAGTTGATAGAGTACGACTTCGTTTGCGGATCTTTCGTTCTACAGCTGGTCCACGTGATATAAAAGGTATTCCGGTACGCTCAGCGCCCGAATCATTACACTCATCCTCGTGATCATTATAGTCGCTTTTATTGTCACTGCTTGATTGGGTGTTTTCATAGTTGGCATCAGAGCCTTTGTTGCTGCTGGAAGCTCGTCGTTTACGCAACCGCTTTGTACGACTATTAATACAGGTTATATCTTCAACTTCGTCGGAGCTTATATCTATTTTCCGTATTACCGTTGTCTTAGGAGCTCCCTTGGAGTACATACTATCAGTAATATCTGATTCACTCTCATATACATCTAAAGCTCTGAACTGAGTTTGCTCAACACGATAGTCTACTTTACATGAAGCTGTGGTCGTTTCAGGCGTAACAAACTCTGACGAGTTATTTGTGGTCGCATTATTCGTACAGTTGTCAATAGTATTTTGTAGATCTACCATTGGTAGATTTATGTAGGGATGTTCTACGCTTTGAGGAGCTTCCAACAGACTATTCATGTCCGATGTTAGTAGTAATAGATCTTCATCATCCGCCATACCACTTGCTGATTCCAGTAGGCGACTACGATCTACATTGCCTATAAAATCATCTGAAGATTGAATCGAGCTGGGCGAAGTACAACGCGATGAATTATCTAATCGTTTCTCAGCACAGTCTGGTGTCGTTTGGGGTTGAGACGTTTGTTGTTGTGGTTTTATGAAACTGGAAGATGATGACATTTGCACATCTGATGAGTCCAAGGCATTTTCTTCCTGTTCCAGTATTGTCGATTCGGTGATTTCGTTCATTACGTTCTCATCATCGTCACTATCGTCTACAATAAATGTCGGAGGAGGTGGTACTGGAATCAGAACCACATCACTGCCATCGGATTCTTCACCAGAAAGTAAATTTATAACATCAGGTGAAATTTGTTTTTTTGCTTTTGTAGCTATTTTCTTTGATTTTTGTTTCTTATTCTCCAGACGTTTGGCTTTTTCTAATTTTTGCTGTTGTCTAAAAAATGGTTGCTTTGGATTTGCATTGGATATTTGGGATTTGGTAACGAATGGATTTCTGTTGCGTTTCATCACCTCAGAAACTGGATTGACTTTTAAACTTGATTTCTGTCCAATGGATTGGGAGGCATGTGTGGCTGATGTAGCTTGCTGCGATTTCGCCGGACCAGAGTTCCTAAATTTATTGATATGTAGTTCATTTGGCAAAATAGCAGCTGCCGTGGACTTATTACTGCTACTCGGATCTAGAGAAAGCGATTTATCTGTAAAAAAAAGGACATTTTTAGATCCGTTAGTAAAAAGGAATACTATTTTAATGGTAGAACAAGTTAATGTGATATACATGTTTCTGAAAGTGAATATACAATGTGATCAGCTTCCTAACCTGAGAGAATATGCATTTCTTTTTAATTGATTTACTAACCTTTCAATAATATTGCCAGAAAATTTGAGAAACTGACGAAGCTCCAGCAGTATAAGTTACTTTTGTGACAACAATTATTTCCACTATTTCAATTCGATTATCCATAAAGCTCTTTTAAATATATACAGTTATACTAAATACACTATTTGCAATGGAGACGAATGGTCGGATGCGTTTGAAACAGTCTCAGGTGCAAAATAAGGTTGTTTACTTTCACCAACACTCTTATCAATATATCTAAATGATTTAATCGATTTGCTACTAATATATGACGCTTAAAGAATATTTGATTGTATTTATTTGTTTTGTAAAATCCATCGTATACTTTAAATATTATTTTGTAATGCAACATGCATGTAATGGCGTAACTAGAAAATTTCTGTGAAATTTAAGAACAAATTAATGAACCTTTTCAATATTTTTATTAACAATATTGCTTGGAGCGAATCATAATCAATTCCCAACACAGCTTTATAATTATCAATGAATTCGGAAGCTTTTCTTAATACAATTGTATGAAGGCAATAACGAACATAGCTAAGGTAATGCTTTGGAATCTACATTCCATATTTGTAGAAATGTCAACTATTTCTAGATAATATAGCGAGCAGGGTACATAAGCGAACTGAAGCGAACAGATACTAAAAAAAAGTGTCTGTGTATGGGAGGTGTCCCCTTAAACGAGGTGTCCTTTAGGAAATACACTGTGCAATCATTTTGCAATACTTAAATCATCCGGTAGATTCATAAAATTGTCTTTATCTAAGGTAAATATTTTTGTTCAAACTGCGAACTTTGTTTCTTTTTGAAACTCGTGGTTCCAAAAAAATATTATTTTTTTTTTGCAAACATTAAACTTTTCTCAATACTTCATCAAAATTATTTCGACTTTATTTTAATGCACCAAAATCTGTTTTTTTTTATATCGTCATCAATCCAAGAGCCTCCGCTGATTTTGTGACCCCACCTTCAATGAAAAATACTATAATTTGACTAAAATTAGCATTTCCCTCGTCAATTCAGGTATTTTTCGTAAAATCTATCCATATTCTCAAAAAAAAAAGTCGGTCGCCCATATTCTCGAAATATACCAATACTGTTTCAAGAAACAATAACAACGTTAAAAAGAATAAGAACGTCGGTAGGACAGGAGAATCGAAATACCGCCCACATTCGAAAAACAGTTAAATGAAGGAGCATAAATTAATGTTCGAAAGCCCTCACAAATATGTCGACATTCACTTACCTTTGTCACACGTCCTGATCCCGTCATCTACTGATGTTGGCGTTGAGATCGATGGTTGCACTTTTGTTGTGATTTGTTTCGCATACTGTATGCTGGGATTTATCAAATGTTGCTGCGGTGGGAATTTGCCGACACCAATTCCTCCGCTAGCCCAGTAACGCTTTGAAAGTGTTCTATTTGACCCAGATATTGTTCCACAACTGCCATCCTCGTATCGATTTGGAACCACCAATTCATCGTTCACCTCCTCATGGTGTATCTGGGCATATAAACGTGACTCCAATTCATTGAGATCTTCCACATTTTCAATATCGACCTTAGAAGGAGCATATGGATATTATTGCTGTTGGAGTGAGAAGCAACAACTTAATAACAACATACCTCATCCATGTCTTTAAATTTGTACTTCTAATAAGATGTTGCCCGTGTTATGCATGAAAAGTATTATTATTCTAAATTGAGATATTATAAATCTTTTTCTGTTTTCTCTCATGTGGTTGTGGGGTTGCCAATGTCTTCTAAGAAATGGTATTTTTGACTGAGTTTGAAGCCGAATAAAATTCTCGCCTGCGTGGCTTTTTCTTGTCGACGGTGTGAACACTACGTAAATTGTGGTTGTTTTTGATATGTGAAAGCAACCATCAAATTCGAAATATGTGAAACGACTTTATTCCCATGCTTACTTAAACCATTACTATGGCCCATGTCTAATAGTTATAACGGCTTACAAAAATTATTACACATCTTAATTATTGCAGTTTACAAATTTTATGCACGGAACAATTTTTTTGTTGTTGCTTACACGTACTAAACTCCTCCATTTGTGAGAAGGTCCATGGGCTCATTTTTGGCCAACGGCAAGACTCATTAATCGGAGGGTTAAGCTTATCATTACTTATACCTAGTTTATTTCATGTCAGTCTAAAAAATCCAAAATCTCTGGCTAGAAAAGTGTTGGACGAGAACATCCACAAGGCGCACACAAGGAAACCCGAGATTTAAAAATTAAAATGCATACGCAACTTAAATTATACTATTTATAATAACATACATATCCTGAATTGTAGCCGGGAATCTGCGGAAAGTTCATATAAGTCGGCTAACCCGTATCCGGGCCTGAGGTAGGGGCAGGAATTGCATTATCATTAATTATACCTAGTTTATTTCATGTCAGTCTAAAAAATCCAAAATCTCTGGCTAGAACAGTATTGAACGACATCAACCACAAGGCGCACACAGGAAAAACCGAGACTCTGGTGGATGGATCATGTGGAAGAAGATATGCAAATCCTTTAACCAATTATTTTAATGTCGTCGACTTTACGAGTAATCACTAAATACTGTAAAATTTCTCTAGAAAGAATGAAAATACGTTGGGAATTTTCTTCTGTCAAAATGGGCCCTTCAACAAAACACCATATCGTAGTTCGATTCGATACTTACGGTGGCGTCGTTACAATGTGAAAAAGTGTGTGGCGGCGCAACAATATTTGGTCTTAAGTAGGCTCAGTTCTTTTTTGCCGGCCACGTATATTTAATTTTTGTGTTAATTTTCCATATAGAACAGAAACCTAGAATATAAACCTAAAATATATTGTTAATGTGAGTAGGATGTGTTTAAATTTAACTTACGCCATCTAACAGATTTGTTTCAACTGCGGAAAATGTGAAATTTGCGTAAAAATGGTGATCAGAAGTGGTCAGAAACAATGACTACCACAAATAGAAAAATTGGGTTTGGATATCCATGAAGATTCTTTTACTGTTAAGCCGGTCTTCATCTTTGTTCTTAAGATCGGCTTCGCTACGGATATGACCAACATCAATTTTCTATTGCATTTCGTTGTATACCCTCGCTAAAGCACATTTCAACCAAAGTTTGCAACATCTGAGATTGTTCGTAAACTAGTGTTGTTCCGTAAATTGATAACATCATGTATAAATAATCTTATTTCAGAATGGAAGCTACAATGCAGCGTTATATTTCACCCATCAACCCGGCCGTGTTTCCGCATTTGGCCACGGTATTGCTAACCATTGGAACATTCTTCACTGCGTGGTTCTTTATATACGTTGTATCGCGCCCCAAAAACACGAAGGAGAAGACCCTATTCAAGGAATTGGCCATTAGTTTATGCGCATCTATATTCTTGGGATTTGGCATAATGTTTCTGATGTTGGCAGTGGGTATTTACATTTGAAAAATTTGCCCTTGTTCAATAGAAAGGGGTGAGTGTGTGTTCGGCCTAAGGATAATAATTCAACAGCTGCCCAGATTTCCTGTGGCGTGCACTTCGACAGTTTGACATTCTATAGAAGTGTTCTGCAAATTCCAATTATGTATTTCTAACTCTAATAAACAAAGATGATAAGTAATGTTTGTGTTTATATATATGTTTATTTGCTTAAAGATTCGTTATATAAAATTTCGGTAAACACACACCTTAAACAAGTAATTAGAACAAATGTGACTTTATTTTTAATTCGTTTCGATATTGATTTGTTTGCAAACAGTAGAGGCATTTGAATAACTACGTACAATAAAATACACATACATAATTTTGACTCGCTTAAATGTTAGGATCTTCGCAGGAGCTGTTTGCTTTTCCTTGCATACATTTGCAAAAACCATAGCGCCTAAATCATGAGTGAGAGTAAGATTTCCAAAAAATATTCACATCACACTTGTCTGAAGAGTTGTGAGATATTTCATTTTTTATTATAGAAAACAAACAAGTGTGTTTTTATATATTTAGAATATTTTTGAATAACGATTATTTTCGTAATGATGATCACTTGTGTTGTGATTTTTTTTTTTGGAACTTCTGTGTTCCTCTACGTCCATGGCGAATAGTAGTTCTCTGGAAACATGCTTTAAGCTAGTCCAGCCTTTTGTCTGCACTTCTGCATTAATGCGCGCAACATGAACTGTTTACGTGACAACTGGCGTACATGTTTTAAGAATATGTCCAAATCGATAACTCCACTACGCAAAGCTTCGCCCAAATAGTAGATTGCATCTTCAGTGGCGGCTTCTTCCGCGTACGCATTAAGTAGTCTAAAAAGAAAGATAAATTGTGAAAAATTGATAAAAAAAAAAAAAAAAAAAATATTTTTGTTTCGTATAGTTGTAAATGTCAGTGAGATGGCATCACAAGGTAAGGTGCATCGATACGCAGCTCTTAAAGGCGATGTTTGTTCAAAAAACATATCAACTTACTGTCTGTACAATGGAGCTGTTGTTGTAACTGCTTCATCCGGATCGATACCTTCAGATGTTTCCAAAGACTCTAAACTCTTTTCTAATTCATCTTCTTTGTCACGTAAAATAGTGATATTTTTCTTTATATCGGTCTAGAAAGGAGGAGATAAAGGCAAAAATTAAAAACAAAGTTATGTAAAATTATTTTGTATTTTCAGGAAATATGAATATTTACTTCTTCTCTTCGCAAACGGGCTACAATTGAGTCTATTTTTGCACTGCCTTCTACCAATTCTTGTTTGGTACGATTTAATGTATCAATTTCAGCTTGATATTGATTAACCTTCTCCTGCAGACGACGCCTAAGTTTATCTTCCACGGCACTTATCAGTGATGCCTTAATATGTTCCTCGGTAATGGTGCCAGTTGAGCTGTTGTTCGAAGAATTCTTTGAAATAGAAAAATTAAAATGCATACGCCACTTAAATTATAATATTTTTAATAACATACATATCCTGAATTGTAGCCGGGAATCTGCGGAAAGTTCATATAAGCCGGATAACCCGTACCCGGGCCTGAGGTAGGGGCAGGAATTGCATTACCCGATGTCGGCAAGGGAAATCCACCAAAACTATTGCCTGCAGTCGGATATGGAGGAAGGGCTCCTCCTCCATCCCTGGGATATGGTAGATTGAACGAACCAAACGATGCAGACGATGTATTGGGACCACCAGGCTGAGGCATGTAACCTATAATAATGATAATATACCTCCAACTTAAAATGTTTAATTTTCCGTTGTACCTGTCGTTGGGTATGCAGTCACTTGGTCTTTTCGCTTGGAATATACTGGCGGATGTTCTCCAAAAGTCACAATCATCACTTGTATCAACGACAATAAATCACTAGAGTTCTACAAATGCCAGTGAATTTATTTGTAAATTGAACTTTAAAACATTTTTTTAATCATCGATATTTACCACTTGCCAGTCATGCAGATATGGCAAATAGATGCGTCCGTTGTTGTCTACATACATAGACACTTTGATCTGCATAGTAGGTGTCGGTTGCACATAGCAAATGGGAGCATTTACAGGGTGAGTGTCCATCAACCAAATACAAATGGGAATGTAGTATGTATTATCTATAAAAGGGAAGCATTCTAGCAAACAATTCCAAACGGACGAAATTCCAACTTACTTTTAAACACCACCGGTATGGTACCCTGCATGCAGAATAATTCTTTTGTGTTGCCATCGTTAAATACTACAATTGAAACACAAAAATACTTATCAGTACTTATATCTCAAGCACAGAACAATTGACCACTCACGTACCAAATGATTTCGTCGTATACGATAGACTGCGGTAATTTGAGACTACATCTATTATTTCCTTTTTCGTAGCATTCACATGCTTATACTACAGCGAGATGAAGAATTAGTAAATAGAGAAGAAATTAGACATTATTAATTGTTATTATTATTAATATTTTTATTATGGTCAAAAGTAATATGTTGTCATCATTGTCTGCAAATTCTTTGTCCGTCTTCGTTACCTTTGAGAGCAATTTAGTGATCTGTGCCTCTTCCGCGGCTGGTATCATTTCAAACTGTATTTATTATGCCACAGAAATATATTTTACTGTTTCGATATTATTATATTTTTCTGCAAACAATTCTTTCTGCTTTCGGAACAAACTTCTCGTAAATAAAATTGCCTATTTATTTTTGACGTTTCTTGACTGATGAGTCAAATTTACTGGCGACGACGTCGCACAAATTTTACGAACGGCGGCGGCGGTGATGTATTGTCATACCAAGTTGTCCAGAGCTGTTTGGGGCCGATACATGAAATCGTAGTTAAACCACAGATTTAAAACTTAGTTTTAAATAAAACGGAGTTTATACATCACTTTCAATTTATTAAAATCAAGCTTTAACCAAGCCCATAAGACCTAATACGGTTAACAATTTCAACAATTTATCCAATACAACAATTGATACAATGCATCAAGTAGGGGTTTAAGTGTTTTCGGTAAAAAATTACAATAAAAACAAAAACATTTCAATAAGATGGAGGTATGTAATCGAATGGAACAAACTGATTGGGTAAGTCCTAAAAAAAATAACAGATGCTGCGAGGACAGGATAATCGGACAGAATGGAATGTACATTCCGGAAGGCGACACTGATATAGACAAATAACTGATGAAATTCACGAACGTTTACTTAAACAGGGCAGACTATGGTGGGATGGAAGAGCTTCAAGGGAATCATTTGTGGACACCAAAGATGCCACTAACAGGCTGGAGGAGTTAGCTCTGCTCTCTGTCGACGTTGACCTTTGGAATACATGGCCCTGGTCAGAGTATGGAGAAGACTCCGGCGCCCTGAACACAACAAATGAGTTCGAAAGCAGACCATGTATTCACCGGTTGTGACCCGAAATGAACTGCGTCTGTAGATCGATTGCCCAGGCGCAAAATTTAAAGTCATTAAATCCTCTTGCCTACTGCTTCGTTCAATGGTGACAGTATGGATTCTCTCCTTTGTATCGAAAAGATACAAAGTAGAGAAACTTTGATTACAGTGGCTGGACAGAGTGCTTACTACAAACACAGGACCTTAATTGGAAATAACTTGGGTCTTCGGTGGCGAGGGTAGTTAAATAGGTCTACAAGGCGGCAGTACGGACAGTCCTTGCATATGGCTGTACCTTGTGGTGGGAGGTAACAAGCGTAGATAGCGACTAGAAAGGGTAGAGAGGAGTGTGGTACTGGACATAACGGGGGTCATCTGAAGTATACCACAGGATACACTGGATATAATACTTCACCTAATTCCCCTCAATGAGTCATCACTGCTCGTGTTTGCTTAGTTCTCCGATTGAGTAGTCTCTCGTTGGCCTTAAAGTTTGAACATCATAAAGGTCCCAAAAACAAGAGATTAACACAGAAAAACACCAAAGGTGATGGTAAAATACCATGAGGATCCTTACATCATTACCGCAGATTATTAGGGGCGTGGCACCGCCAACTTTTTCCGGGACGTATGTGTTTATTTCCGAACCCATAGCATATATAGCGGTTCTAAATGGTAAGATGCGTGATAGGTGACAGATGCCTTCGTCAGATCGTGATAACATATCTATAATGTTATATTCCAAACATTTTTTTAATAAATAAATGTACAGAATAGTTTAATTAAAGTGCGTGGACGTTGGCAATTGAATACAATTACAAAAGTTTCTAAGTAAAGGAGATTTACGAACGTCAAATAAATTATTATTATCACAACAGATGTTCCGATGAGGAAGAAATATCTCTTGGTTTGAAATATCTCAGATCCTTCAACCAAATGCTCGACAAATTGACACTCAGCCACAACGTAATTAGTGCCCCGTAGTACAACTTTGTGCTTAATTTTCTTGGACATCATTTCTGTGACAAATATGTCCACTAAAACTATCTATACTCAAGTAGCCACTCTCCAAAATACTTCTAATTTCATTAATTTTAGGAGACATATGTTAAAACTGTGAAAATTTCCCATTTTCCAGTTTGCACATCAACAAGGACCTTCTCAAAAACAGAATGGTTAAAAAACTGGTATCAATAACTACATTTCCAAGTTGCAATTTAATTGATTAATATCGGTACTGCCAAAACAATTTCCAGTTTCCCCAAAATTTCTTCTAGGTTTTCTCACTTCAGCGAGGCACTAACTACGTCCTGTTGGCACTCAATACATTCCTATATCTCCTCCTACAATCACAAGTCTTAAATAAAGAAATTTAAAACATAATTCCAAAATACTCACATTTTGTTGACAATATTTTGCCAACAGAAACAGCTGCGATAAAATTATTTTAAATTGATTAACTCCTATAAACGGTGTCCGAAGGCAACCAAAATACATATTGGGAAATAATAATAATAAAAATACCAAGAACATCGTTTTAGTGTAACCTCAAGCCAAAGTAAAAACAAAATAATTTAATTAAGTTAATTTTTTTAAAAAAAATATTTCGTTTGAAGATAATTTGGTTTGCACGAGAAGCATTTTGTTAAAAAGAAGTTTTATTTGGGAAAAAACTAAAACGTTTTAATGAAATTAAACAATTTGTTATTAAAATAAATGCTTATTATGTTTAAATGTAGCAACAAAAACTAGTTTTACCATTTTTTTTTTGATTTTACGAAATTAATTCCTCTTTCTATCGAAATGGAATTCTGTGACAAACCGAAGAATAAGAAAAAAAATCAAAATTCAATAAAAAAGTGTTATCCAGCACAGATTTCGGATTTACATAGTATATGTATAAAATGGGTTTTCGTTTGTTTAGAAAATAATGTGTTGAATAGTACGAACATGTAATGGTCCAGTATGAAGATTACAATGTCATGCCAAACAGATGACCTTTATACACTAATGCATTGTTTGATTCCACGTTTTGAAGCTTAATGTCATGTTTCGCGACGTCGAACGTTTGCTGTCGTGCGATTACGTTTTCGGTCGGCTTGTTGTTCTGATGATTGTTAGTGATATGGAAATCAGATGTTTGTCGAGTAGCAAGCGAACGAAAACGTTCGACATTCTGAAACAGGCAAAACTCCTCTTTTAGCGCATTTTTATCAAAACAAAGTAGTCCGTCCGTTGGGCATTACATTTACTATTGAATATTGTGTAAAATACGTTTTAATATGTGTTCAATGCGTTATGAAAATGCGAGCATACTTTTTGGACGTATGTGTATCGTAAATTTTTCCGAAAATCTTTCGATATCTTTTAGTATGTAGTCAACAATAATTGGAAAAACAAAAATAAAACAAAAGTGAAGAAAGCCAAATAATTATGCGTGATATAAAATGTTGCGTGCAAGTTTTTATTTAATTAATTGTTTGTACAATTGGTAAGTGACTTTTAAAAAATTAATTGAAAAATGGAAAAAATGATTATTTTTAAACATGTTTAAAAAAATATTAGTTCTGATGCTGCGTTTAAAAACTAAACAAAAAATATAAGATTTTAGATTACAATGGTGGTCAGTGTGGTTGGTTTGATTGGTAATTAATAGTAGTGGTAATTTTTTGGATTGGGTTTGAAGTCAGTTTTGTACGTGAAAGATAAGAGGATGAATGTGAAATATAATGACCTGACGGGTCAGGTCAGGTATTCACACGATTATTTAAATTTCTTGGTGTCTGTAAGAAAATATAAGAAAACAAATATTCACATTATTTTCGCATTTAAAAAAAAAAGAAATAACAAACTATATTTTCTGCTTTTTAAAGATTAGAATATTTATTCCATATTTAATTCAATTGTTGTCATCATCATCTTGTGTTAAATACAATTAATAATTATTCCTTATTATCTTGAAACACTATAATTTTGACGTTTTTCTTAGCTCATACCTTATTTGCACACACATCCATACATCCATATCTGTATGCATGCATGTGTGTATGACAGTATATGTTGTATTGTAGTATGTATGTAGTTTTAGTACTTTTAGTACTGGGTTTTCTGTTTTCTTCTTAAAAAAGTATATGCTTGATTTTTTTTTGTTCAAATTGTTCTTTGCCAAATAACTTAAATTACACCACATACATAATATTTACATATGAATGTACGAGGAGTATGTAATATATTTCTTGTGTTTGCTGCACTTCATAAGTCTACAAAAAAATGTCTCCTAAATGTTTGTATGTATGTATATATAGTACTGTATGTATGCATGTATGTTTGTATCTATGTATAATAGGAATAGGGGATATTTTCATTATTGTATTAATGGATTCTTTTCGTTTATTGTTGTTGAATTATTTGTTGTTGTTTGCTTGTTTTAGAGTTATAAGGATACATTTATAAAAATAAATCGTTTATATTTAATTTGTATTATAATTTGTTGTATATTCATTATTATTCGCTATATAATTACGTGTATATGACATTTAGCATGTATTCACCTCTTCATCTTTTTCTATTTGTTATTTGTTGTGTGTGAGTTTTGTATATATGTATATAATTATTCAAAAAAGTTTTCGTATAAATTCTTTACTTATGTTGGGTTCAAGTGTATTTCGTAAAAAAGTTTGGTGTTTTCATTTTTTTTTTTCGTATTTTTAAATAGTATTTTCCTAAAATGCTCTTCCTTCAAACTTCAACAAAGTACAAGTAGTAATACAACCGAACAAAGCCGTATGCGAACGAAATCTGAAATGTGTTCCAAACAAAACGAACAATACCGAATTTATCTCCTCGACCATATTGATCTGACGCCTACTCTTTTAAATAGAAATAGTTAAACAATTTGGCAAGATAATACAATTAAAATAAAACCAATCAAATTATTTTTGGCACTTTAAAAGTATAAAGTTTATAAATATGTATGATGTACATAGTGGCGCGTGCAAGGCCATGTATTGGACAATTTTCAAAAAAAAAATATATATTGCATACGATTTGTCAGTACCCATAGATATGCCGGAAGTGAATCTTTGCATGGGGATGTAAATCGGTGAAGTATCTTCAGATATTATTAAAAAAACGTTATAAATGGCTATAAAAATGTGTACACATTTATAAAATGCTCAGTTTGCGTTAAAAAACAAGTCAATACGAAAATACAAATCTTAAGAAATCAATAGCAATTTTTTAACGATTTTCCCACCAGGATTCCTTGTAGAAATTTCACTTTTCCTAAAGTCAAACTACAATCGACGCGTTCTTGTCATTGACAGAAATCAAAAGAATTTCTTTACAAATGCCGTTTATGAACGAAGTTTTCTTCACAACGACAAGACTATTTTGTTATTCATAAGGGAAAACATTGACATTGTATTTGAAATATTTCATACGTTGAATATCAAATTAAAAAAGCATTTTTCAATACCTTTTTTCTAATTTGTATTTAGTTTTGTGTTGTTTCTAGTTTTACTCTTATTTGTGGTATTTATATTTCATCAGTCTATTCCAGATCAATACAAAAATATGCATATACCAAAATCAGTTATAATGAGTGACTAACACTCCACACTGCATGTACGCGACTATAAATGGTTGGTATTATATGTATTATATTCTCGCCATGAGAATGTACAATCGGATTTCACGAAAACATAATGAAGTTTTCTCCACATTTTTCTTAATAGTGTAACAAAAACATCATTATTAATAATTTAATATATATATATGTCTATATATATATATAATAAAAATCGATTGTTCATAAAATTAAATCGAAAAATAAACAATTTAATAAAGCATATTCTTAAAAAACCGATATGTATATTAAACTTGAAAAATAAAATGCATGCCTGATTCCCGGAGCAACCAACAAACATACTATATTTATTCGATCGAAGTAGGTAATTTTGTCCCGAATTTGGTGGGAGTAGACATCATTTGGAAGGGAACCAGGACAAGAGGAAAACAGTGTGCTTGTTGTAGTTGTTAGCATGTGTCTGAGTCCATATAGATGCATGTGTCTGTAGGTCTGTTTTATTTATTAATAATTAGTGTATGTGCGTTCTTCTAAGTTATGATAATAAAGGTCTATTTGTAAAAACTTAGTTTTTACAAATAAAATTAATATGCTTGTTTTGTTTTTCATAATTAATATTAATAAAAAAATTCATTTAGTCGATGTTATAAAAAAGGTGGCAAAAACAAAAGCTTTAATTTATTGTTTGTTACCATATTCTCACTCTTTATTCCCAATTGTGTGTGTTTGCTATCGTGGTACAAACACAGAACTGAGAGTGTGATCTGCAAAATGGAAGGGATGGGGGAAGGAAAGGGGAGGCATTTAAGTGTATTATAGAGAGAATAAATTTAGGCCCATTTTGAATAGACATAAACACAGATAACACCCACAACAACACCTGCGGTTATATAAGTAATTAATGACCTTCGTTTTTTCGCCGTCTGTTTGCTCTCTTCGCTTTCCCGTTGTTTCCTTTTAATGTCATTTACTTTTTGTTCGATAATCGCTTGACGTTCTGCACGTTTGCGGCGCCTTAATTCATTATCAGGACTGTAATACAAAAATCAAAAAAATTAAAAAAAAACTTGCGATTTGTTAAATTCAACGCTCGAAGACTCTCACCTCAAAGTGCCACTGCTTGTCGGCTCTATACCATTTGATTTCATAGCATCTTGATCTGAGTTCTCGTTCGTTGTTAAACTGCTATGATGGCTACTATGTTTAACCTTGTTCCTTTGTCTTTCGGTATCAGCATCATCGTCGTTCAATTCAGCTTTATCTTTATCTTCATCATCATCATCACTGTCATCTTCAAAGTATTCATTGTCATCACTGTCCGATTCATGCACACGATCTAATGAATTTTGTGTTGGCAGTGGTGGTAACGGTCGATGTGACATACTTGCGTCGGGGTTTTGTTCATTGTTTATGAAATTGTTCAAAGCGTCTTTGTTGGTTTTGTCATTGTCAGGAGCATATAAATCATCATTAAAACTAACGCTGGCTGGTATTTTGGGCAATGGTTTGCCATGTGAACTTGTGGAGGCTAAGTTCAGCCTTAAAGAACCATCGGATCCGCTACCAGCCATAGGTAAAAGCGAATGAGTTCGCGGTGGTAAAGGTGGTGGAGTTTCGTCCAAATTATATTCGTCATCATGTTGGCATTGATCTTCCACTGAATTGTACACCACTTCGTTGTAAGTCATAAATTTCTAGAATTTAACGGATAACACAATTGTCATATGTTTCAAAATATG
The DNA here is from genome assembly GCA_958296145.1 of Hydrotaea cyrtoneurina. Classification (NCBI taxonomy): domain Eukaryota; kingdom Metazoa; phylum Arthropoda; class Insecta; order Diptera; family Muscidae; genus Hydrotaea; species Hydrotaea cyrtoneurina. Next base: position 53,551,825 of record OY282515.1, on the reverse strand, counting down.
GATAATTGCACTTTACAGAACTTTTAAACGCACTTCCCACAATATGTGGACATGTGCTAATTAAAAGCCCGCGAACATGTACTGAAACTGTCATACAAACCGGATCTTTAAGTAGTTTAATGCCTTCAATAATGGCTTGATATGAAAAGTACAATTGATCGGCGGTTTGTATTAGACCCATACGATATCTACGCAGTTCGTATAAAACATCCTGAACAGATACATTATTTACACCCTCCTTGTCGATCTGTAAAAAAACACACAGTATAAAAAAAACTTCTGCCCAATTTTTATGAACGTATTTTTCAAAACTAGACACTTACCAATACTAAACAACAGTCAACTAAACAGAATGTACCCGAACGACCAATTCCAGCGCTACAATGTACCACAGCGGGGCCTTCGTCTGGATCTAAAGCTCCCGAACCACGAACTTCTTTAAGGAAATATAAAAACGCTACTGGTGAACTAGGAACACCGAAATCAGGCCATGTGGTATAGTGGAATTGTATAATATTTCGACTTTGATTCGATTCAAGGTCTGTCAATCTAAATAAAGAAAGTAATTAGTTATAAAAGGACAAACAGATGATTGTAAAATATAGAAAATCTCACTTAAACCATCGAACACAAAAATTTTTGTACTCCGTCCAATGCAAAAATTCTACAGTCAATTTGACTTCATTCAATTTCAATGCATTCTCGGGACCTTTTCGCTCCGGCCAGTACAAGTGACACTTAGGTTGTTTTTTTTCCATTAATTTATTTAACATTAGAATGGCTCTTGTTTTTTGTTCCCAGACCATTAACCAAAAATGTCCAATTGTGTCAATCAGTGGCCCTTGTGTTAAGATATACTTCCGATCAGCACGTCCCAGCTTGGAGTACAAGATTAGAAAGAGATATAGAATCTCATAAGAGATCTTATTCAAAATGCATATTACCTTTACTAAATTTGCATTGATATAATCAACACTGCCCCTGTGAAGTATGATTCTAGAATGATCATACGGATTTACATCTCGATATCTGTTCAAGCAACGATTTTGGGACTTTTCCGACTCACTAGTACAAAAATGCTTCTCATTTGCTTCCCGTTCACATTTTTCACGAATCTCCTGTAAAGAAAAGAACAATTAATTATCTTGACCGTCCCTGTAATCGATGATAGATAGAAAAGTTTTTACACGCTTTTACATTTTTCTTTATAGCTTCTTCATTTAGAGCCGGATCTTAGAGTGTGATACATTGATAATCTTGGCCAATTTTTGTGTTATCCATGTCATTGACCTCAAGTACAAAGAACAACTTAAAAAGACAAAATAAGCAAAAACATTTTTAAATAATTGCCGGCTGAGATTATCGCCATACTTCCTTAGCAAGAGGTTAATGATTTTGTAGGAACTTTGATTTTCTGATATTAGGGTAATACTTGAGGTCATTGACTTAAAAAATGGAAAATAATAATACTAATGTACACTTGATGTCACTCAGATCAAACCACAAAAACATAAATAAATATTATATTATATTTATTTCTTTTGTGCAGTCATACATTTCATTAATTTTTTTTTGTTATTTTTCATAAAAGATAGTTCGTTATGTTTTTAGATTTCAAGTTTTTATTAATATTGTTTATGTTTTTAATTTTTCTGTTTGTACCACCTATCAACACGTTGTCCATAAGGGCGTTAGTTGATTAATAAATTATAAATAAAAAAATTAAAAGGGCTCAAATTAAGCAAATTCATATACTTGAAAGATTTAATATAATTAAAGTAGCATATATTTGTCAGCACGGTCCTTGTTCTTACATCTCACTCACTCACTCGCGAGGAGTGTGTGGTGTTCACTGTGCCTGTTTTATTAACTTTTGCCTTTTCCAATATTTTTCCCTTAAAAATGTGTAAGAGAAGTTGCAGAATAAGCTTTCACCATCAGCTCATCACATTATCACCTACCGCCTTATTGTTCTTAAGCCGGTCAATTCGATCTCATGTGGCGTAGTAGGTGAGAATTCAACCTTATCATCTATCTAATGTTCTCAGTAGACGAGTCTTTTGGCTGATGTTTTACTCATTGCTAGAGTTTTCTGGCGTCGTTACTGTTTCCGTAGACCGCGCCTTTCCATTTGGTATCGCTCCAAAAGAGTTCGCGTAGTATCGCCCTGTATGTCACATTTGTCGCTTAGATGACATCTACTTATTTCACTAACCAATCCATGAAGGAACAGACGGGGAACTTCTCGCGAATCAGTGAGCTGTGCATAACTGTTATACATTTATTGTGAGCACAAGTGTATATAATTATATTACATTATATGTGCACTTACTATTTGATGCATATATTTGAACAACTTTGAGATACATGCAATACATGTACATAAATTAATTTGCAACATAATAACAATAGCATTTGCCTTGCTGCATGCTTCTCAAATAATAACGTGACTTTTTTTCTGTTCGAACACAATCAGAACATACCAACATCTCTTACAACGATCATAACAGAGCCAGCGAGGGTTTATTATGAAACTTGTTATAAGTATACAATAGCGTACTATTTTGAAAATCATAAACAATATGTACTGTAGAAGGTAATCCAATTAATATTGCTTCATTTGCGTTATAGGGGAAAAGCATGGAACGTTAAGGGACATAAGTAAGTGTGTATATTGTTTAACGACATCTGCACAATGTTCTATATTTCATCGTGTTTTCTATACGCGTTGCACTGTGAGTTTTTATTAACATTTTCAAGCTGCCGTATACCCACCTCCTACACAAATAATTATGTCTTTAAACAATGAAAAATATGTGCTTACGAAAAATAGATAGACTTCTTATTACGAATGTATCTTTTCGCAAATGTATTCCGCTGATGGATTTAAACTGGTTATATTTTAATCATCTTTTTTACCTAAGATTTGATCATTTTCGCATTGGAGAAAATTCGTTATTTGATACCCCAAACTGCGTTTTGAAAAATATCCCATGTATGATTACAAAATGCATTGAGGCATATAGTTTCCTAAAATCAGCACACACAAATTCTATTGAGCTTTTTTAAATATCGTCGTCGGATAAACCTTTATTATTTTGATTATAATTTTCCGATCAAACAATACACTATATCAAATTAAACGTTAATAAATTACTATCTTTACTATCAATTGTTAGTTGTAAATCACATGCAACACAAATTCGTTATCAAATGTTACCAATACATTTAAAAGTGTTCGTTTTTACTGGATCTATTGAACAGGATATGTGGTTCAATATGTACACAGATTATGAGTATTTTTTTCCGCTCCCAGGGGATACCCGCAATAAATGCAATGTACTGTGTTAGCGATAGGAAATAAGGGTATTGGAGGAAGGAATGATGGAGTAGTGTTTGTTGACGTTTGCCTTGAATTTGAGAATGTCACAGCTGACAGGAAAGACACTTACTCGCGTATTCCGGCTAAATGTCCTAACATCAGGGACCAGATGACGGATATGTTATGAACAGACACTGTTAAAATATCTACAAAACTGCTATACACAACCAACGTTCCGGCGATATTGAAGGGAGACGAGAGAATTGAATAGCCTTCTATCCCCTATCATCACCACTGCTCTTCTCTGTACACGGAGCAGCAGGGAGTCTCTACTCATAACCCATATATAGGAGTTATATTTTGATTTTCCCCGATGATGGTAGTGCAAATATTAACGTTAAGTGCAAATATTAAGTTCAGATGGGGTGTAGTATTTCAAGAATACGCATCTCAGCTAAGCGAAATTTTTGCAATTCCTCTAGATTAATTTCAAAATATATTGGGAATGTTGTTACTTCTCGAACGGTACGGCGAAGATAATTTTATGCAAAACTACCTCGTAGGACATCCTGGAGAGTTACCCTTTTTATTTGGAGTTGTCCATACAAGTGGTAATGAAATTTTAATATGTATATTTATTTTCCACAAAAGTTTACTGAGGAATAAAGTGGGAACTTCTCTCAAATCTTTAAGTGTGCTCGAACTAATTTGTATTCAGATACTGATCATACTATGTATATGCAAAGATTAATCCCGTACTTGTCCAGTCACCAACATTTACGAGCTAAACAATTGGATTTGAAATTTAGATTTTGTTATAATCGCAATACCCATTACATACATCACAAACTAAACACTTCATTTGAAAAAACTCCAATGTGATGTATGTGCAATTTTTTTGTCCATGGGTGTATGTATGAATGAACGCTTTAAGTGGGTATGTTAAACGTTACTAAAATATGTATGTATGTAGGTAACCACATTCCCTTACCGAAGACGTACTGCAAGAGAGATGTTAAAATGCAATAACTGTAACAATATTACTAACACGATTTTGTATACTTTTGTTTGCGTGGCTTAAGGTAATGAAAATGTTTGCCGTTTCTTTCCAAATGATGCTCTAGTAATGGGACGAGGTAGCTATTATTCATAATTCGTTATATTGAATTAAATGATGGCGATCTTTAACATAATTTGTACGAGTAAGATGGCATCAAAACCCATTTCTGGTTTGAAACGCGATTCCGGATTACGATACAGACAAACTATTTGATGTGGCTGGAAATTGATGGGATGGACATATCTCAATCGATCTTCTGCGCACCATGTTCTGTAAACATGTTATCCATCACAGTGCCGCCGTTAGAATTTTTTGTGGAATTCCGTGAAGTACCGAGGTATACGAACAATCCATTAATGACATTTAGGAGAATATCGATCAGGACATCCGTAACCAATTTGGATTGACAGGATGCGCTATTGCGAAGGTAGTCACATCAATTTTTGTCTGTATAGTTATATAGCTAGCTACAGGTCGCTGTAGTTACTTTTAGCACACAAAAATAACTACTGGTTTCTTTTGTTACTAGAACAGGATTTCCAGGTCTATCACTATCTCTAGGTAATGCGACAAATATAAAATTGGGGCTAAGCGCACCGGTATGCGAGTTTATGGGGTGCTTGCCTATCAGTGTGGGGTTTGGGTTCGATTGCAACCAGATGCTTTGGTCTGTCGCTGCAAAAATTTAGCCTAATGGTCTGTGTCACCCGGTTGGACCCAAAAATTAGAGTATAAATGTGTTTTGTATTGTAATTAATAAAAACAAAATAAAATAAATAAAATTGGGATTTTCTACATTACCGATGAGTGCGTTTATCTGTCAAGCCATACATTACCAGTGAATACAAAAATAGATTGACCATATAAAAAAATGTCGTTTAATATTCCCGTTGTCCTCAATCAGAATGGTGTACAGTCGTAGAATTTTTTGTTCATTTAATTAGTCGTTTTCAGAAGTTCAAAGTCAAACAAATTGTGAAGTGTTTGTAAAAAGTGAACATTTATACTGTCACCAAGGTAATTATTTAAACTTATACCAGAATACTTTTTCTTTAACTCTTAACTTTACACTTTTGAACTTATATTTTCAGAAGTGGTTTCGTCAGATGACAGAGCCCAATACAAGTTGTTTGTTTTTAGTCATTTTTTGTATATTTAAAATGAAACGATTTTAATTTAACTAAATAAAATGTTTCATATCATATGTGCACCAAAAAGCGGTGATAATTGGATTATCATTTCGGAATATCAAAATGACTCGTTATGTAGAGATTGGACGACATATTCATGTTAAATAGTAAATTCCAAAGCATTGCTAGTAGATTTAGAGGTAACTAGTTGTGGTTACAAAGATACAGTGAACAAGCGTGACGTTTCTCAAATAAATAAAATGTTATCCACACAGTTGAGAAAATAAAGGTTACGCAAAGAAATGCGCAACTTCTTATTACTATCTCTCTATGCGCACGTCCTCACAATTTAACTTTTGTATGCGAGACCATTGATTGCAATATGAAAATAATCAGTTTAACAAAGGAAATTTTGTTTATTGTTTTATCAAATTTATTTTTTATCTGATGTGATTTAATTTTTTTTTAATTTAATTGGGCATTTAATTTTTTTTAAATATTCGTAGTTAATACGCATTGTTTGCCCGTTCAGTCTTTCTAATAATCTAATATTTTCCATTATTTTATTTCACTCGTTACACGCAGATCATAAGTGATCAATACAGGATTAGCCTGCATTATTGAGTTACATTCCTTAAAAAGTTAAGGAGTGAAAACTGTATTGCTGGTACAACAGAGGAAGATATCTCTTCTGTACAACTACTATTATCATCCCGCAATTGTACATGGAATCTTTTACTGATAGCCTGTAATGAATACGGAACGAACATAAACGACCATATTACTTCCGTTACTTACTAAAGAATGATCGAATAAGGTCTAAGAATGGGGAAAACTATCTTAGTAAGTTGTTGCAAATAAAAAAAATGTCTCCACGTACAACCGAGTGCACATCATAGTTGGCAAATACAACAACTTAGTCATTTATTTTTGATTGACAGCCGTAAAGAACGAACAAGTGTTTATGTATAATAATGAATGAATGCGTATTTCTCACAGTGATTAAATACTGTGTTCTAGTAAAGTAAAGCTTGATAAAAATTATGGCACAACAAATCCATCCATTTAAACGACATCGAACATGCACAGTTGATGAACACCGTTCGGGCAGACCAAAATAAGAAACAGACAGAAAAATTATAAATTATCATTGAGTAAATGTGCGTGGTGTATCTGACATCTCAACAGGTAGTGTGCAATACTTTTTGCATGAACAATTCTATATGAAAAAGCTGTCAGCAAGGTTTGTTAAAACCCGATCAAAGCACGATTTCTTAAGACGAATTATAATAGAAACATGATTGCACCAGCAACCTCCAGAGAAAATAAAAGATCAATCGGAGCAGTGGTTGAAGCACACCGAAAGAGGAAATATTAAGTCGACTGTTTTCGAAAGCACAAGCTGTAATATTCATGGACTATGTATTATTTTACGGCAAAACAATAATAACAAGAACGCTTTCTTTCATCACGACAACGCAGCAGCTCGCACATTATGCTCAGATCGGTATAACATATTGTTAGACTAATCGATAACACATCTTTTTCTAGTTTTCACTATAGTGTTTACGCATTTCCTAGGTCAAAACTTACGACTAATGGTATCAATGGTATCATAAAAAAGCAATAGTCAAGACAATTAGAACATATAACAGAAGCCGTTTGGAGAAAAATGTCTTTAGTTCAATTTACGGACAAATCAACTTTTAGCGGAAATATCAACAAAACTCGCTAGGTTTTTGAGAGTTCATGCAAAACAAAACAAAAAGAGCCAAATTTTGTGCAAATATTTTTGAACAAAAAAGAAATCAAATTGCTCATGTTGAGGAAAACATTGGAATACAGAGATTTTCAAAGAATTATTTCCAGGCAAAAACCAAAGACAGCCTGAAAACAACTTCGGATGACAAGAACTAGAGCACAACAAATAAAAAAATCAATTCATTTTAACGAATTACAGAGCATTTAACAAAGTATCTTTTGTTGTCGACCTTCTGAAAACATCACAACTAGAAATATGTGCTTGGTCTACACTGGTATCAGATATATCCTTTGTGATTCCAATTATATTCCTCTTGTCCCAATTCCATTTCGGAAGATTATCTGATTTTTAAATAATTACACACATATTTTTAAAATATATACAGGAATAGAATCAGAAGTTTTTTACAAATGTAATTGTCAATATTCGTTTAAAGGAAAATGGACTAAAAAAACTATGAATAAGAACATATTAATAGTAAGAAACGTCGAAGTGTAAACGCTGAAAGTCGTTCCTTTTTGTTTAATTATGGATACGGGGTTTGGACTAGAGATGCCTTGTTGCGCACTCATCAGGTTTTCGTGGAAATTTCTTTTATAACGCAAGGAGCAAATACCACCAAAATATACATACACACATTCACATCCATGCACACACGCACAATATCAGAACCATACAAACAAGCAGTCAGCCATTGAATCAGTCGAGGAGAGTGAAATACTACGAATGCTGCTGGTAAGTTGGTGGAATGGGTTTCAGTATTTCATTTTAGATGGAAAATATTGATATTTTCTATATTTAAAAATTCCTAAAAATGTCTGTGGGCTTTAATATAACGATGAGAGTTACGTTTCCCGATAACCCAGCACCATGCTGGCTAGTTGTGTTTGTATGTATGTTAATATGTATGTTAAATATACATGTAAAACACAAATACCGTTTCTGTGAAAAATAAAGATCAGTGGCAGTGGCGCACTTCTTACCTGGTATGTACGTTGCCAACCATTGCGATCATTCGATATTTTATTGTATTCCAATTCAATGTTATTGGGGGCTGATGTTGACGTTGATGTCGAGGACGATTCTAAGGGAGTGCTGTCATTGCTCGATTCACTACCGCCTCCTGATGAAGACGCTGTTGAATTTGAAGTGGAAGTCATTGCCACAAATACGAATGTTCGTTGTTTGAACTGGTTCTGGTGTCTATTTTGAATAAGAAACAAATAAGAGTAATAATGTTCTGGTTTTCTAATTTTTTTTGGCTAAATGCCGATGGTGTGCTGTTATTTTAGCACAGTTTTGTTGTTGTTGTCGTGGGCTTTATTTGTTGTTGTAGCTGCTTCTGTTGGACTGTTTTGGTCAGTTTGTGCTATAGCACTGTCCCATTCCACCGTTAGCACGTATTTTTCTTTTCGAGACAATCGCAGAGAAAATCAAAGGAATCAATCGCAGAACATAGCAACACGAACGAATTAAATTACAATCTCCATTAAATTTCTTTTTGCATTTTTTGGTTTGCGAATTCCATGAAATTGACTCTTTTTCGCTTTACACTTCACCAAGAATTCTCATTTACTATTTATCCAACTTGGGTTTTTTGCATTTATATTTCAATAAACATTGATGTATTTGTGAAAAAATGGTAGTCTGAGTTTATTCGAACTTTTGAAAATAATGTAATGAGGAAATGATACAAGTTTAAGTAGAATCTCCCAATTAAATTCGCAATTTATTCTTTGACATGGATAATAATGGATGCACGACGACAGTGTTGATGCGCTAGAGTTGACCACAGTTGGTTTACAATGAGTGGTGCCAATCAAAAGCTTTCACAAAATCGTCAATTTGTAGCAACAAGAACTAAACTTTTTATAAAAATGTTTGCAAAAGAAATAATAATCACATAGAATTTGTGAACTTTGCACATAATAATGTAGTCATGGTGTGGTAGATAGTGTGTGCGAGTACCACACAGCAGAACGAAGGTTCGACTTTACTAGTAAGAGATTAATTCTCTAAATCATTAGTAATGTAGTAATATTCAACGAATTTTTATTCAATATATGAATTCCAGCGCTTTTTTATGTACAAAATAGAAAGAAGCGATTGCAAAACGAGGGCCTCGAGATTAAGAAACACTTTGGCACTGCCGAACAATGAGTATGTACATATGTTAAAATAAAGTAAATTTAAAAAATATATTTTTCAGGTTTGGCAAGCATTATAGAGTGCATCTACAAATAACAAAAAGGTATAGATATGGCACAATTAACATTCAGAACATCCATTTTGTCGCCAATAGATTACATATCCCACAGAAGAAGAGAATGGAAGTACTGTCCAAGCCTTTTACACAGTTTGGTTTAAAAATTACTAAAATTAAAACTTTCGATTCGGCTATTGTCTTAATTGGGGGACCGATTATAAAGAAATAAAATAATAATATAGAATACAAAATACCATGTTCAAAACTAAATAGTAGACGAAACTATACAAGCGAAATACTTGTAAATGATATATTCATACAAGCGAACGATGATGAATACATACTGAAAGACAAACCGAGTTAATTAAAGAAATCACTTTACATTATAACGACCAATTTTGTGTAAATTGACAAATTTTTCTGATGGTCTTACCTGGATATGGTCCTGAGTTTGCTGTTTCAAATTGGCAATAAATTACTCTATAAGATGTACATTTGCGAAATAATTTAACTAATATGGCGCATACTTTCCTACGACTCTGGCCGTCAGTTACAATTAAGTGTAGAGTATGGGCGAAGCTGGGTAAACTTTTCCATTCAGCTTCTTTTATAGCCATTATTATATTAGATGCGTTATCCGAATCATCACAAAATATTTTGTCATTTAGATCCCACTTTGCCAATCCCTCGGTAATTTACGATTTTAGAAGCTACTTTCCAATTTTCTGGTATGAAATGTCCAGTTACAGATATATGAATACGATTCGTTTGCTAATGATGTCCAACCATCGGTTGTAATGCATACGTTTTCGTCACTGGATAGTACATTTTAGTCAATGTATATCTGGATGGAATAGTATACGAAGGGTTTATCAATTCCGAAATCACTTTAAAACCCACATTGTCCACAACGGAAAGAGGTTGTAAGACTTTATCAGCCATTTTCTTTCGAGATATGAACATTTATACTGCATTCTTCTATTGTTTAAAATAATACAATTTAACTTTCGTTAAATTTTTGCAAATCAACCGTCGGATGTCTAGAGTCCAAATGTGCTTTTATGTTTGTGTCACCCACTATTTTAATAAGAAAATAATCTTTTAATCACCATAGTGTTGACCTGGAATATGTTGACTTGAAATTCAATTTGATCTTCCAACGACCCACTTAATTCAATTGCTCAATTGCGCAGACCACAACAATATACATCTGTTTGAGACCTGTTTACACGAGGCGGTTTTTGGAGCGACTTTGTGTAATGTAATGTTGATATGGCAACACTTTTTTCAGAAAACATGATTCCGGTGAATAATTAAAATAATATTAAACTTTTCTAATGGATTTTGGTCACACGCCCAATATTGGACGTTTAAACCGCATATCTGCTGACATGTATGATGGCATACCATAAAACACTGTCTAACAGCATGTATGTCGTATACGATAGATATGTACGTTAGTTTTCAAAATTTTTAATTTTTTGATGTCTCTCGCATACCGTCTAATAACGTACTTCATATACAAATACAGTTCGCTTTGTGACGTTGATCTTGGCGTATCGTGTAATTACGAAAATATTTGTGTTTATAGAAGAATATAAAAGCTTATCACAGTTGTGGCATATAAAATCTGATTTGTACCACAACAAACAATTAAAAAAATAGCAATAACCGCTACAACTTGCCGCGTCCGACAGCCCGATAGCAAAACGAAAATTATGCCATTATACATGTCGACAGACATAAACGCCCGTGTAACAGCCGCTTTAAACGTTGACTGAAAAAATTCTATAATTGCTACCCATCTTGCTCCCTACACCCTTCATCCACAAACTAGTAACGTGTCGCTTATGTCGCTCCGTGTTATCAGGTTGTACAATCACTTGTAACGTGTGAGGGATAGTTTGTCATAGGTTGGTCGTCGGAAGAATGCAAATCAAAATATTATGATTTCAGCTCTAGTTAGCCAACTAGGTTGGTATGTTTAAGGGATCGTCATTCAACTTAATTCGAATTTTGTCATTAATGAGATGAAAACAGTTTTGTAGCGGAGTTTCGATACAAAACAAAATGAATGAATTCCTGTAAAAAAAAATATTGTCTTTATCGAGGGATATAAAAATATGTATTCCTCAATTGTCGATTCTCCTCCTCTAATACCTTGTCTAGAATAAAGAGAATAATGAGATTCGATAAGAAATTGGTTATACAATTGTAGAGTGTGAGAAAAATGACCAACTTGGTTGTTCAACTCAGTTTTACAACCAGTTGTATAGTGTGAGGGCCGCATAAGTTCTACCGTTTGAAATCGCAATCGCTTTCGGCCTTATTTAGAGTACCCAAAACAACAAAAGAGATTTCTCTTTGACAGGAGCACTGTTGCAATTTAAAGTACTAGGTCAACTGAAAAAAAACGGTAATATTTTTTGACGATTTTACAATAAACATCTGATATACATTATTAGCGTTTTCACTATTGTATGCAAATGGGGGTTGTAGATCTTGAAAAGCTGGCAAAGAATTTTATAATGAGTTTAAACATATATCTAATCAAATCATATGGTTAATTAGTTTAAACTAGAATTTTACTTAACTATATTTGTCAGTGTCCTTTTTTCATTTTTTTTACATTTTTCACAAGAATTCGTCCGCATCAACCAATTCAATTAATTATGCGTTAATTAGTGTTATTTCACCTACGGAATAGTTATAATTTTAGTTTAAACAAAAAAAACGTTTTCGTTTTTTTTTGTATGTAGAGTTTACCACATTCGTATATCCATATAATAACAACATATATTTGTAAGATGAAATACATATCTGGATCACTATCAATATCTCAGTTTTTGAATTTTCCACCAGAGTGTCATGATATCTATATGTTAATTGTAAAAATTGTAAAAAGTGACAAAAAAAAAAATTGAGTCCACGGGGCCACTGGATTGAGCCAAATGTGGCTCAATTTACCATCACTGGTATTGAGTACGTACTAAACGGTAGGTATTGGGTATTCAGAACTCAAACAATCATTACTTTCACAACACTACTGCCTATCACGCCACGGTCGCCCATCATGGTAGTATTCACAAATCTCACAGAATCCGTTATGTGTGACAACAGTGTTGCCATGTATCCAGTTTTATCTGTTTTTTTACAGTTTTTTAGAAGCGCTAAAGTACAAAAGAAACAAAAAAAAATGTGAATTTTTAGTTTTCGGGTAATGCATACCAATAATTTAAATTAAAGTTTCTGAACAATATATATGGCAACACTGGTGACAAATGAAAAATAACGCAACTTTGTATTTTTTAGGGAAATCGCCATAACCATATAAAAATATAAATGCCCATTTTAAAGTGGAAAGCTTTTTTTTTTCCTTCTGTAGTACATATGATAAATAAAACATGAATTCAAACGTATAAATTTGTTTTGCCTTGCGGCCGCTTTCTCCTCCTTAATCAGTAGCCGTTCGGGCTTTAGGATGTCATTACAAACAAAACTAGTAAAATCCTTCACCATTTTTTTTTTGGACTAATGCGACATTGTAAAAGCGCCATTCCTGCCTTCCAAGCGACATCCGATGGTGTATTCGCTTTTAATCGTTTTCCTTGTTGCTTTTTCATATTATTGGTTCGAAATTAAATGTTTAATTCTAATCATTTCATTTATTAAAGTTGTATTCTTTTCATTTAAAGTACGGTTTACTTGTCTGTAAAAAGACATTTCAATCTAACTTTTATTTGTTGATTATATAACGTTGCCATATTTTCTCCACATAAATAGTGTCGCCACAAACCAATTATAATTAAAAATCAGGCAAGGGCAAATCAAACTTTTTATATACAGTTTATAAACACTTTGAGCATAACGAAACACAGACAATTAATGCTGAAAATTAATAATTAATAGGAATCGTTCTGCCGTAAATTCCATTATTTTAAACTCCGACTCCGTAATTTTACTGAAGGTAAAATGTCTTTTTAATTTAAAAAATTGAAGATTGTCATTTGCCTGTTTCCATACAAAATTTCAAAATGAAAAAAAATATACTTAAAGGCCCAATAAATTATGGTCTTTGCTTTCGTTTTAACTGAAGTTATCCGAATTATAAAATCCACTCCGAATAAGCTATTAAGGCCCAATAAACGAGTTCCTAAGTGGAGAATAGTTTTATTTGAAACTTTTCATTAGAAATCTGTGGTTTAATTGCGATCTCATATATTACACCTAATAGGTTCATTTTATGCCAATAAATTGAATTGTATGTTCCGTTCGTGGTCTGTGTTTTAATTACGATTTCATATATTACACCTAATAGGTTCATTTTATGCCAATAAATTGAGTTGTATGTTCCGTTCGTGTTGCGACTATAAGGTAGTTGCATGCAACTAGAATCGTTTTATTTGGCATTTGTCTGGATATCAATTTCAATTTGTGTGGCCTATTTTGGAGCATATCCGCACTCAATATATCTCAAACCTTCAACTTTTCCCAGCGAACTAGCGAACACCCCTATTCATGGCAAATGCCACAGAGGTATACATTTTTTTTTTATAAGTTTTGTTAGTAGCTCATTTTGTAAAAAGACAAAGTAACTTTTATTAACTTGAGTGCGGTTATTTATGCAATTTTATTGAAACTATTCGAAACATTTGGTGTGCACATTCAAATAGATATAATTGGTATGAATTACACATAATCTTTTTGAATGTGGGCACCAAAGTTTTGCCTAGTTTTAATATAACATGGTTTTTATCAAAGATCCACAAAATTTATATACATAGTTGTTTACCTTACCCAATTTGTAAATTTGTTTTTGCAAATAATTGTTCATTAGTTGCCAGATCATGGTAATTTATACTATTTATTTATTATTAATTACAATACAAAGTAAATTTATATTCTAATTTTTGGGTCCAAGGGAAAACCGGGTGACACAGACCATATGTTGAGATTTTTGCAGCGACAGACCAAAGCCTCTGGTGGGAATCGAACCCACAACCCCCACGCTGATAGGCAAGCACGCTACCAACTCGCCTACCGGGGGCAATTTATACTATTTGTCAAAAATTGTGTACCTGAACATATTCAACTCAGTTTGCAAACTAAAACATAGAACTATAATTGTTGTGAAATAGATAATCATGTTGTGTGAACTATCTATTATCAACTATAACTATTATTTTCAATGTAGCGAATGTGGTTGCAAAACATATATTTACGTTTCGTCATAAAATTGATGCTTTAATTCACAGAAAAAAATCATTAACACCGTATACGCTTCTACGCACAAAATCCGCAAATTAAACTTTGTATTAAAATGATCCCGAGGATTTTGCGCATCGATATACGACAGCCTATGAACAACCTTGTCCAGAACGTATGATATTCCGTTTATTTTAAATCAAAGTATATTTTAAGGCGCCTCCTTATTTTTTTTTGCAAATACCAGTACCGTTATAAAAATGAATTATGTCAAAGTGAAAGAAGAAGGAACGAACAACGTAAACAAAGATAACACGTTTCGCCATTTTTCAGGTAATATTTAATACAATTTCAACTGACATCAGAATTGACTGGATATCCATATTTTTTTTGTAGACTCAAATAAATACCAAGACAATATTTGGAAAACAATCAATAATTTTCTAGAAATAGTTTTCCCTTTCCACAACAACAGGAAACGAAGTATGTACGAGGCGGTCAAGCCCTTGTCGAAGTATCTGCAATTCAAATCCGTTCGAATCTATGATGTGATCTTTACATTGCACTCCAAGTGTACAGTGGTCATACTGCTCACATGCTCGTTCCTCTTGTCGGCCAAACAGTATTTCGGCGACCCGATAATGTGCTTGAGTGAAGAGAAGAATGCTGAATACGTTAACTCCTATTGCTGGACGATGGGAACGTATATTCTAAATTATTTTGAATTGGATGAACAGAGAAAGGATGTACGTCAGCTTTTAAACAACACTGATAGGAAAGTACGTGATTGGGGAGTGGCTATTGCAGAAGGTACGTCATACTTTTACTGAAGTTTTATCTAGATGTAGCAAGGCTAACAGAAGACATGTGAATTACATAAAATGATATTTGAAGAAATGTTTGAACTTTAGTAGATTTCAGCAAATTTCCTTTTTGTGGTATGCCAATAAATCCGATTATTGAGCGATTTCATGAACGATGTTCGACGAAGAGAACATAGTAAAAACGTGAAAACCAAGAATGGACATGTAAACAGGAGGTGATCCCACAAAACTTTGAAGTTATTAAGTATTAAGTTCATGTCATGTTAATAAACGAATCGGGTCCATTCAAATCCGGGCAGATAAACTGGAAGTCATAACTCAAATCTATCAAGAAAATTTTAGGTTATGTCATATTAAAAAATTAATCGGTGACCTAACCAGCTTCTATTCAAACAGTGCATAATTTAAGCATTAACATGGAGTTTTTCTCTCTCTTTCCTATTTATTTTCTACGCTGTAAATAGAAGGGATTCACAATGGACCCTATGGGTCTCCGAGTGGAGGTGCATCTTAGGATGTACCACCCTTCCAAACCTAACCTATGGAGTTAAGACAGCAACATAGAGTTTTAAATCCGGATTATTTTTTTATGTGTATCAGAAATAAACATTGTCCTTCTAGTTGCCGAGATACGTAAGGACACTCTATACCGGGAACTTCTCTCAAATCAGTTAAAAGTTTAGAACGTAATTTGTATTCACATTTCGGTTAATGCTTCGTTTCAGACTTACTTATATTCATAAAAACACGCATGACATGTGGTCTACCTCCACGAAAGGAGATCCTTGAACAATTAATATTGAACTGACAAGAAAGATAATCAGTCCGATTATGAAAACTCCCAGGAAGATAATTCCAGAGGAATTTTTTTTTTCGAGAATAATATCGTTTTTTCTAAACAGATCGGGAGAATAACGATAAGGGACAGACCTTTTCGATTATTGGGAGTCAGTTTTTTGTTTGACTCCCGGTCTGTTTAAAATTTAAGGATTTTTATCTGAAAAAAATATATTCCCCGGGAATTATCTCTCCTGGAGTTTCCATAATCGGGCTGAATAAATGTCTGTTTAGTAAATACTGATCCGTAAACAGATTAACCCTCTCCGACTATGAATGTTTCAGGTCATTATATTCAATCATTGATGTTTCTATAAGGTAACCTCGATTTTCAGATAATTTGTAGTCAGTTATATATTTAGCCAAATAATAAAAAAACGTTTTAATGTAAGATTATTATTAAACTTCCTTTTTCAGGTGTTGGACCGGAAGTACACAACAAAACTGAACGATTTTATTTGCGCTACTATCAATGGGTTATAATTCTATTACTACTACAAGCTTTAGTATTTTTTCTTCCATCATTCTTGTGGAAAGTATGGGAAGGCCAACGCTTAAAGGAGCTGTGTTCGGAAATTGGTAAGTCGGTAAAATTTCGTTGACAACTTTTGTCCAGCTAATTATCGTTTCTTAACTAGGAAATGCATTATTACCCGAGGAAACCTTTGTAATGAAGAGGAGAATTTTGGTTAAATATTTTACCACCGATTACAAAGATGCTCATTTTTGTTACATGGCACGATATATATTCTGTGAAACATTGAATTTCGTCATAAGCGTTGTCAATATTCTGATAATGAATGTTTTTTTCAACGGATTTTGGAAAAAGTACACACAGGCATTAGCTGTTATACCAGAATACAATTGGGATGATTGGAACATAATGTCATCGCGAGTGTTTCCGAAAATCGCTAAATGTCACATGTTCAAATTCGGCTACTCTGGTTCACTCAACTCAATAGACATTCTATGTATTTTGCCATTGAATATATTAAATGAGAAGATATTTGCCTTTCTTTGGTGTTGGTTCATGGCAATGTGTATTTTGTCTGGATTAAATTTGATATATCGCTACGTGATGGTCTACAATCCATCATTTCGTTTACAACTGTTGCATTCTCGTGCGCGTTTCATGCCCAGATCTTATATAAGAAACGCCATCAGTGAATTTTCGTTTGGGGATTGGTTCGTCTTGTTTAAAGTAAGTCGCAATATAAATCCCGTACTATTTCGAGATCTAATGCAAGATCTCTACGACTTGTATATTCCTAAAAAGTCAATGGATTTGACTATTTAATTATTAATTTGTACATTTGATTATTCTGTCTTTTAGACAGCAATCAATGTTTGAAAATACTTTTTGATTTGTGTTGAATTTAGCTCATTGAGACAATAAACACACCCACACTTAGTTGTAAGTTAAAACAAACAAACAGTTACTAAATACTAGTAACATTCATATGTGTTATTCCCATATGCATACTCGTTCCTCTTAAAGTGACTATAAGACGTAAACAACACTGTTTAAGTAGTAAGTAGTATATGAGATATGTTTGAAAAATAATTGTCCGTAATAAGTGCCTTGTTGGAATTTTTGAAAGGCATAAGCACAAACTTTACTTTATTCCTCTTAACACTATTGAATTTCCTTACTGAATATTTTAATTTTTATATGAGAAATATAATTGTTGAAAATAAACGCTTTATTTTGTAATTTCTATGTATATTTGACTTCACTTATTTAATTTTACACATTGGACACGTCAAAATTAAACTGTCATGATGATCTCCACCTGATTGGGTTTACTGACAGAATTGTGTTTAGTAGCGGGTAAGTATTTTCGAATAACCAATATGCGTGGAATTCCATTGAGATGGCATCTTAATTGCAGCTGCTACGGTCACCGTCATGGCAGATTCATGAACAAAAAGCTCGGTGTTTTGAGAATGGAATGGGTAAGCTGTTAAGTTTAGCAAAGAAAACAATCAAATTACGTTATTTTCCCTGTGCTAACCTGGTAAATCAATAATTTCTTCTAATTCTTCCAGCTGTTCTTCCGAATAAAACAGTAAATTCGAATTTGTTCCAATTGATCATATTGAAGTATGAGACACCATCAAAATTAACGCAATTCTCGACCTAAAATTTGCTTATAAAATCTTATCATGAACGCACTACATGATCTTGGTCTGTTATCATCGATAACAAAACATTCTCGTGGTGAAAAAAATACCTGTTATTTTCGATGAACGGACGGAGGACCTCTTGAACATCTATCCAACATATATATAAAGAAAACATTCCGACTTCCGTAAATTGCCAGTGCTTGGCTTTTCACAAGAAACCAGAATGGCGCATACACTTTCACAACGAACTGAACCCGTTTTCTCCAAATCATCGAGGGTTGCGTACACGTCACATAATAGCGGAGGATTAGCACCGGGCTTCTGCAGGCTAATTTCTAATCGCATTCTCCGGTATGAACGGTTCGAACCATATTATATAAATAAAGCAATCCAGCCATCTATGTTCGCTGGCATTTTTTCCATTGCTATGCTTTCGCGAACGACCATTTATCATTTGCATTAAAAAAATTTTTCTGGAAAATACTTCCTATTATTTTTTTCTATTCTTGATTGCTTTTGCTGTAGGTTTGAATTTTGTCGATATAAACTTATTGTGCAGTTTATATAGGGTTATCCGTTTCGTGGTTTCAAAAGTATAGGGCTTGAATTCGACATCTGTCAAACTAAGTTGTTAAACCATGTTTTTTTTCTTTTCAGTTGAAAGTCTGACGAAAATGGATCGCTTAACTATCACACAGCGCGTTAATATTATTAAAAGCTACTACAAAAATGGTGATTCTGGCACAGCCACATATCGTGCTTTAAGAGGAGATTACGGCTAATGGTTAATTAATTGAAGAGAGGCCATTACATCCACAAAAAGTCACTGTTTGGTGCGCTATTTGGTCTGAAGGTGTGATTGGACCTTACTTCTTCGAAAACGACTGTCACCGTCAATTCGGAGCGTTATGGTCGTATGATAACCGACTTTTTGCCTGCTATTGAAGAATATGTGGTTTCAACAAGACGGGTAAAATACCACATAACTCGAGCGAATATGGCTTTATTGCAAGAGACATTTCCTGGCCACGTAATTTCTCGTCGTGGCGACATCAACTGGCCACCAGGATCAGGAGATTTGACTTTTTTTGTGGGGCTACGCGAAAGACCGTGTTTATGCGTTGTAAAGATAAACCTTTAACTCTTAAGCACTTAAGAACTAACATTCGTATGGCTGAGATACCGCCCAATATGTGCCAAAAAGTGGTCCAAAATTACTTCAAAAGAATCAATGGTTGCAACACTTCGCGAGGTGGTCATTTAAATGATGTAGTGTTTCACACATAATGTCAACGTTCAAATTTTATAATAAAGAAATATGAAAACAAATATTTTATATGTGTTTTATTTACGTTTAGAAGCAGAATGGATAACCCTTTATTGTTTACTAATCCTTAGAATTGCAAGACTAGATGAAATTTAATGAAGTAATAAATGTGCATCAGAAAAGATAAGACAATAAAAACAGTTCAACGATCTGTGTGCATTGCAAAATAGCCCACGCATTGTTTCGTAAAGGTAGTTCATTAATAACAAACGTTTCCACAAAACACTGATAGACAAGCACTTTTCATTAAAAATTGCAGAATTGTTTATTTTTTAGTTATTTTTTTTTTGTAAACGCAATGTTCGTATTGCCTTAGACTTGACTTTTTATCCAACATCGAACTTATCTAGTTTTCATATAAGTTATTTCAAACAAAAATTGCTCACCAATTTTAAATGTTGAGGTAAGCAAAAATCCAACCAATATTTATACGAATACTTACCTCTTGTCCATTTTCATTAATACCACCAAAACGCTGATGAAAAATATATCAAAACTAGCGAGCGCAGCAAATTAGCTTGCAATATTATTTGGGTCATCGATTCCCTTATGGATTGTTGGCCATTGCTTGTGTCAACGAGACAGCAGAGGAGGAGAAAGAAGAAAATTGCAACGTCGTCCCACTTTTGGAATGCTTCATAAGCGGTGCGAATGGCCGGCAACAAGTTCAGTTAAGTTACGTGGTGTTACGCGAACGGAAGTGCTTTCTCATAATCGTTGAAATAAATTCTTTACAAAAGCCCACAGTGGATTACTATATACTACAGCCAGACTATTGTGGATTACCCTTGGAATATATATACATAACCATTTCGTTTCAATTAACAATGTGTTGAAAGTGAAATTTGATCCTTTCTTGGAAATCTAAAGTTCAACAAGTGTTTTGTACAAGAAGAAGTCATGTAACAATGTTATGTAAACTTAAACGAATTTAAAAAATGAAATCAACCAGTTAAATATATCTACAAAAGGATAAAGCACCACTGCAAGGATAATACGCGGAATTGCTGCAAACTGTATAAAATGTCAACCAAATTAAAGATTTTGAGTGATGGTAATAAAGTGCTTCTTTGAAAATAAATATTCCAAATTGTTTTAAAGTTTAAAAGGCTGTATAAAATTACGGCTCTCAATCGACCATAACGGAATATCCTTTGATGAATAAATTGCTTTTTCACAAAAATCTATATAATGTAAATGTTGATAAACTTTAATTAAAAGGAAATACATCTCCTTCGATCGACATATAGTAAGATACCCGATATAAATAACAATGTGTGCCATCTATAAATTAAATATTATTTAATTTTCGAAAGAAAGATGCCAAGAAAGAAAAAAAAACACTAATGCAGAATCTTATGCAATTAAAGAATATTTAAAACCCCATTCAATTAAAATAATAGTGCAAATTTAGAATGATCGTGACTTCGTGGACCACATTTTGATCCTTAAAGTGACATATTTGAAATAAATGTGAACTTATTCGAAACGAAACAACAGTAAATTAATGAAGACTAGTTTAATCCTTAATGCACGACATTGAAGTTAATGTGAATACTTAATTAAACAGATGAGAAATGTTTAAAAAAAAAATAACACCCGTCGCGAATGATTGTTGAAGATCTACACGATGACAGCCGTGTTGTCCAAAATTTAAAAAGATCCTTCAAATAATCCATAAATTAAAAAATATCTTGAACAAATATTAAAAGCAATTTAAAAATAACGTCATTTGATTGAAATGGATTGATACAACAAATAAGCGAATAAACTAGCGTGTAACATTTTATTAATGTAGCACCAACAGCCTGAAGATGACACACATTTTGTGATATCAAACAAACATATTTAATTGTAACATCTAAAGATATTGAGAAAAAAACAGCTGTAGTTTAGAATCTAAAGAATCTCGACATTGCGTGTGCTCGAACTATGAAAATATGCGTTTAATTTGGTTTGGGTTTTTTTTGGAAATGGTAACACAGTTAACATCAGCTGTTCTTTGGTGTAACATTCTCCACCCTCGAGTTGCGATAGTGGAAAATGTGCGACATTCTCCCACTCATTGGAGGCAACACTTTGAGAAACGAACTTAAAGTCTCTTTATATGGTTGCAATTTTTTAACAAAAGAACACAAAAGTACTGGTTGAGTGCAATGTGCAGAAAAAATATAACATATCGCCATAAATTATGGAAACTCTGTACTACCAAAGACCATACAGAGGACAGACGTCTCAAGTCGTTTATTGACGCACACTCTAGATGTCAGAGAAAATACTGGTTTCATGCTGACAATATACACATACGCCCCATTTTGGAAATATTAGCAGGCGACTTAGGGCGTCTGTGTTTTAAATGGCCTTTAGTACTAACAAGGAAATCCTACTCCCAACTAAGAAAATATAGGTATACTCGTTTTTTACATATAACACAATTAAAATGCATTAATAGCTTGTGAGACATTCTTTAGAACTTTTTATAATAGTATTACATTACAAATTAATCTCCACGGTCCTTCGAAGCTTAAAAATCGGTTTTCTCAAAATTCTGACGTGCTACAGCAAAACCAAGAGACACATATTTCCCTATTTTAAGCCTATTTTCATATCATGCCAACATTTCTCATGTGTACCCAATAAAATTTGATTTTGTCGTACTGTGTATTACTAGTATTTTTCATATTGGTGGATTCAATTGCCGTTAACCAGACTGTCAGTCTCGGAGGATGAATTGGCTTCTCGACAGCCACTTACGATTCCCGGATGAGGCAGTTTTGCTTCTTAACAAAACTGAGAAGCGATGACGAAGAAGTGGTAGTGTACCTTCAAATTGGACCTTGGAAGTGAATAATAACAGCTCTGTGTGCACAATTCGTGCCAGGCTAGTCCGTGAAATGTTGAGATCGATGTGGCAGGACTGAGTTGCACATTCCTGTCTACGGCAGCTACATTCTCGTATGACAACTGGGAATGCACAGTTTTGGTTTACACATCATAGACTTTGGTTATAAGTTTGCATTATTTCCCCACACTGTTGAAGCATAAAGCCTTTAATTTCGTTCCACGAATGTATGATTCTGACTTTTTGCCATGATTTCGAGCAGCAAAGAGCTGTCAAATGTGACAGCAATCACGGTTTACTTACATATACTACTTGTAGAGCCACAACCTGCTGTTGGTCTTGGTCTGCTTAATAAATGATTTCCAAGCACTTCGGTAATGTGCGTGCCTTATCCACTTTGTGATACCACCGATCTGCATGGCTTCTTCCACTTGGTCCTTCCAGTCTCCGGTCATCGGAGCCTGTGCTTTTCGTAGTAGTTGTTGTCCAACGCCCTTCTGGCTGGATTCATTGGAGCGACATGGCCAAGCGCTGTATTTTGACACTCAAACCTATGTTAATGTCGAGATATATGTAGTTCATACAGCTCACGGTTTGTTCGACTTCTCGTTAACACAGATCGAGCCATAGATTATCCGAGCTTTCGGCGCCACAAAAAAGCACAGGTAGAATAAGCGTGTTGTACAATGGTGTTTTGTTTCGACGATAGATGGCTCTGTTCTGTAAGATCGCTAAATTGAACCGATCAGTAACTTAACCTTGTGACATACACCCTCATGAATACCCATATTATTAAAATTCATCTAATTAATATTTAAGAATCATTATGTAAAAGTGGTTGTTAGTTTGGATCATCTCCGATAGTTTTTTATTTAACATCTTAATCTGTATCAATTAGCCGTTTATACAAAATTGTAATAAATATTGGACTTTAATGGTCAGGTTCTGTATATGGTCATCCTTGCATCTTGTGGAACTCTTTATAACGATCTTACGTGACTATGTTTGCAATGCTTCATTAATTGTACTTTCCCAGATAACTTACATAGGATAAGCACATGAATCGTGTATTTATGTGTCTTTAAAGCCTCTCTGATATAACGTAGGCTGCAGCTTAATGGGCGTGATAAATGGAGTGAAACTTATGTGTAATTTGTGTCTCCCACACTTTCGCAAATCCTAATTTTAACGGTTAAATGATCCGGTATGCTAATCATTTCGGGTTCGAGTTGGTTCGGTTTAGTGGTTTAGGTCTTAACCATTGGTTCGGTTTAGTGACTCAGAACAGGTCTTAACCATTGGTTCGGTATTTTTAATGGGTTTTAGGTACTCTGAAACGTGGTTCCCGTTCGATTCCTTTGTTTTAAAATGGCTCATAAATATTTTTATTTTTATTAAAAACCAAAAAAACACAGAAGAAACAACTTTGGAAAAAACATCATTGTGATATTTTCTCCAAAACTCAAAGACGTTTTTCTCTGGCTGAACCACTTTTTTTAATGTTTTTACTGCTGTAAGAAGATCATAACCTAAAGCCCGCTGAAGACTTCTTAAGCTAAACAAAATTTTTTTGCACGGACTTAATTTTGTTGACATAGAAATTGCATTGGGATTCAGTAATCTCATTCGCCCATCGTATCAAAAAACAATGACTTTTTTACCATAGTAATGAAATGGTTGTTAAATGTTTGTGTTAAAGGTATTGTGAGCGACACAGAAGAACCCGGTTTCGAATCCTGTTAAGACCATTAAACCTATCTACCATCTACAAAAGCATTAGACGTTCGAACAGTAGGTATATGGTTAGCTGACTGATTCGAGAGACTTCCCCGTCTGTTCCTTCGTGGAATGTCAAGGAAATAAAATAAGTAAGTAACATTCATTGAAAACCGAGAGACCAAATTAGAGCCGCATAACTTTATATTAGTAGCCAACATTATATATATAGAGAACATTAAAGACGCACAAGATACTAAATCTGTCAAAGCTTGTAAAATGAAAATATTTAATGGAAATAGTCCAGGGCCCATGTTGGAACCTTGTGAAACACTCGAGGGAGGGTGTTTGAATTGTTCTAGAGAACATTACTTCCAGGATGCGACTAAAGCCAATTCAGAAAATTCTGTTTAAAATCAATTCTATTTAACTTAAAGTAGCAAGAGCTTGTCAAATGCCGTTTTGAAGAGTTTGTGTCACTAACTGATCGCACAAATTATAATTTTTAATTAATTATCTATTTTATCTTTCATATGATTCAGCAACCGAAAGTCCACGACACCGATCACACCGGAAATGTAATCGCACAATATTGACAAAAGTATTTGCGCTGGCCGTCATTGTATTTCTAATACTTCTGACATCACTCGTATATCATGGGATCGTACTGGAGAGAATGGGTAAGTATCTATTCCGGACATTTCAAATCACCGAACATAAATGATCCCTGATTTCCTAGATAAACTTAGGCAAATTGTTGCATTGAACATCAAACACAATCGGGCTAAAAGTCCCACAAGCAACGATTATCAGTTGTCTCCAGATGTTCAAACTGGCGGAGGCAACCTATTGAGTAATTCCGAACTGTTGGAAAACTTTGACCAACTGGACGAAGCTCTAATAGCACAGTTGCATATACAACACAATAAGATACACTTGCGGAGACAAAAACGAGAGGAAGATACAAATTTCCCTGAAGATACCCTCAATTCACTGGAAGTACCGCCGTATCCGAATTATATGGATGCGATGGATGTGATGGATGTACAGCAACAATCTCTCGAATTGTTCGAACTGAATAATTTGGATGCCACTAAATCGGTCGACTTGCCAGAACTGAGTAATCTGGACCCCATTAAAGTAGAACAGCAATCACTCGATTTGAAAACTCTTTATGCCAAAGTCCGAAATAAACGTACAAAACATGCGATCAGTAAATTGGAAACGGAATATAAACGCTGTAAAAAAGAATCGGACGGCAGCAATGACTGTATGGCGGCTTTTATGAAAATGTACAATTTGGCCAAAGAGATCAATGACAGAATGGAAAAAATGAAAGCCATTTTTAAAGACAGCGAACAACTCCTCCAAGGCAAGTCATCCTCAACCAGTCATGAGTCCAAGGAATATACCAAATCTACAACGACGGAAAAATCTCTAAATCTCTCGACAGCTGCAGAGACGACGGTAACAACGACTAAGCCATCTACGGAAGCCATCGAGGAGAACACAACCAGCAAAATGACTAAAATCGAACCGATACAAATCAGTTGGATTTTGGATGGTCATGATGGCGCAACTCAAGATGAGGGCGAATTTGCATTATTACCGGAACTTGTCACATCGGCAACCACGCCAAGTTCCGTTAACTATACCGTCACCTCTGCCGGTACTACATCCACTATCCAGATGATTGAAAGCGTGGAACAAACTGTCGCAATAAGTCCAAGTGTTGGCGTTGTAAACCAATCAGAAAGTAATGGAATGACCCATATTTCTACAAGTCATGGCGATAACTCCACGGAAAGTGCACATGGCCCTATTGACAGTGTTACCACAACAACTGATCAAATCATATCGGAGACAGTTTCACCCAGCACAACACCGAAGGCCAAAGAAGAGAAATTTCAGCATATTAGTTGGATTTTAGATTTTCACGATAGTTCTGAAAATTTCATCATAACCGATAATCATTTTGAAGATGCTGGCGTGACTGAAGGTTTGAAAACATCCTCGCCCACATCATTGTCCACAAACAGTTTGCCCACAACGACAGAATCGTTGACATCTGTCATGACAACTACAAAACCTGTGTTGGAAACTTCCACCGGTTCCCTGATCGATGATGAAAAATCCCGCAAGCTCCAATTTGAATGGATTTTAGATGGCGAAGAAATAACAGATGAAAGTATCGACGAAAACACTACAACCACACCAATTACGGGGCGGACAACAGAATCGCCCGTAAAACTAACAACTGTTCTACATACAACCGAACCCAAACCCATCAAGTATAGTTGGATCATAGACGGTGATGCCAGTGGTGAATCGCATACTACAACAAAATCCCTTGTCACCGATAAAAATCAAACGATCCATGGACAAATGCCAAGTTCTGACACATCAGCCAGATCTTGTAATCGAACTGCTATCGGATCGATGTCGCAAGAAAGTACATGCGTTCAGTCCGTGTCGGAAAATCAAGAACGTTCCGGCAGTTCGAAGGAACATCCACTAGATAATCCAAGTAGTTTGGAAAATATGCTGGAAAGTTTGGAACGTCATGCATCGACTACGAATGAGAATTATACAACCGTTGATCCGTTGGGTCGTAAGCAGTGGGAGTTGAAATTTCAACAGACTGCTTTGTCCAGTAAACAGGACGAAATTATGGATACATTCGGGGAAATGGATTATAAACATGTTGCAAAGTTTGGCCCCAAATTAAATCCCGTAAATCCCAATAATTTTGGCGGTAAGTAGTGCATACGATTATAAATGTAATTCCCTATAACACTATGTCATAAATAAACCGTTTACAATTCTGGTGTACTATGGTAGTCGAAAGTAGTCGAACTTTGTTTTTCAACGGACATTTTTTTTTATTTTTTTTAAATTAAATTTTTGATACCTAATTTGTCATAACTCGTAAACGTCTCCTACGATTTTGTTGAAATCAATTTATCACTAAAGTGTTTATGATTTTTTAAAAAAAATCGGAGTGGTACAATTGTGTGGGAGGTACCAAATGAGGCCTTCACTAAACTAATTACAAAACAAAGTAAATTTCTATTGTTGTTGTTGACAAAGACCATATGTCTAGATTTTTGGAGCGACAGACCATGTTATATTGGATGCACTAATTTACAAAAACCTGTATGCATATTTTTGATTTTAGAATAAAATTGTTTATAACTCCGAAAGGCAAAATACAATTGTGTCATAAACTGCAATTGTATTACCGCATTGTCAGTCAGATATTTTGTACATAACATCTGGGAGGAGTTTTTCTAATTAATTAAATTGAAATAAAAACACTAAATATTCTTTAACTTCACTTCGTTATGAATAAAAACGAAACGCATGCATCGATTTGCATGATCTATGTCTTATTTTATTCATGAGCTTTACGATACAGTAATAAAATTAAACAATCCTTTGCCGTTTTTGACTGTTGTCAGATTTTTTTTAAAAAAATTGAACGAAAAAACATTTTATTTCCGCCACAATTTTTCTGATACCTCTGAAAGTAAATTTTTTCTCAATTTATTACAAATCGGACATGTCGTTTTTGAGTTGTGATGAATTATGTCCAGAAAGGACTTTACAAATTGATAATTTCTTGACAATTTAGCGATTTTAAACGATATGCTGTTTGTTTTACATATTTTTTCTCCTAGTCTGTATCTACAACTATCCTAAAGTCAGCAAAATCATATCCCTATTGGTTAATCACAACCATGGGAAAAAATAAATGTTCTCTAAAAAAATGCTCAAAATTAAGTTTCAGCCAAAATATTCACGATGCGATAAAATCCAAATAGCAGCTAATCCAGAAAAAAACCCGAATGAGGTTTTGTTTGTTTCGACATGCACTTTCAGAAACCGAAGTAAAAAAATTGTAAGCAAAAAACCTACCCGTAGAAAAAAAAAATTCGACTATTTATTAGTTGGGTTACCCGTCAAAAAGGGTTGGACAACAAGTACTGGGATGTCTGATTAAATTTCAATTCAGATTTCCACTCTAGCGACAGCATTTTGAACATAAGAGTATTTGGTACATAAGATGACGTTGGCATCATGAAAAGCAATAATAAGTTTCTGAATGTTTAATTTTCAAGTAAAACTAAAGGGTGCCAAACGAGGATTCAACTACAGTGAAAGCTCTGGTGGGCGGACACGTGGTTTTGTCCGTCCACGATAGATATACGCCAAGCGGAGATCAGTTTGCTTAAAAAGTACAGTCTGTGATCTACGTCACATAAGTTATGAATCGAATAATGTCCAAGTCGAGGATGCACATGGAATTAGTAGAAATGTTGACGGGGGGAATTCCAAATATGAGATTTCGTTCTCAGATCTTCATTGTGCGCTCAGTTTAGCAATTTGTTCCTACCCCTCAAATACCTCATAACAAATGACCGGTTTGATGCTACTTTGGTGGAAAATGTCAACTTTAACTTATTGGGCAATGGTCAATATTCTGGATTTTCATAATGTTTTCGAAAAAATTTAAATTCCCCGGGAATTATCTCCCCGTGAGTATTCAGAATCGGGCTGCATATGTCTTAATACTCCCCCGCTGTATTGTATGTGTTGTATCGAAGAAGTCCCATAAGTCCCCAATTATGTTTGCAGCAAATGTGTCTCATTGCTTTATAAGTCATTTGAACATTTTTGAATTTCTTGATTACTGTGGTTTATATATGTATTAAGTCTCAGGTAAGAGGCTGGCATAACGCCATTGTACCGTGGTTAAAGCTGATCCGTATTTGCACATACCGTCATTTCCTATCGCTAACACAGTGCATTGTACTCATAGTGGCAGCCCGTGAGTCAATAAATAATCCAAATACTTAAAAAAGTAGTTAATTTCGGTCGGGTCTAATCTTTTATACCTCCATGTGGATTTTCTTTCAGCAGGATCATAATAACATGCACAAAGCCTGACCGATATTACTAATTTTAAAAAAAATGTCAATTGTCATTAGTGTTTTAGAGTTATGCCCATTTCTTCCTAGGAGTACGAACTCATATTGAGAGAAGGAGTTATACAATTATGAGAATTGGACACCCCTTAGCAAAGACCATTCAGAGGGCAGACGTCATTTTCTTATGCATTATTTCGGAAGCACTCTCCACATGTCATGGCACCATTTGACAGTTTTACAAAGGAGATCAGTAATAAATACTGGTTTTATGCTGACAATATTTAGCAGACGACTTAAGGCGTCTGTGTATTAAATGGTCTTTGCCTTTAGGTTAAATTCAGGTTTGCACCCAAGGGAGGCAACATTGAATGACACCCTTTCCGTCTGTACTTTCTTATTTCCCTTAACATTCCATGTATGAACTGTCGGGGAACTTCACTCGAATCAGTGAGCTGTGCACGATATAATTTGTATACTCACTACCGGGACCTATTATTTAAAGCCGGCTCCGAACGGCTAATGATTTTTTAGAGAAGTTGTACATGGCTAACCACTCTCATATATGGAATAATCTCGCCAACATTTACGAGGTGGAATTGTATGGAATTTGATTCTGGAACTTTGTGCATCGCCCAAGTTCCATAGGAGTGCAAAAGGCGAACGAAGAATAACTGACTCAACTACATTTGTTCAAATATAAAAAAGTTTAAAAATTTCAATATGAACAAAATTTAATATTTGTATGAAATTAGATTCTGGACAACTGTGCATCATCCAAGTCCCCTGGAAGGCGGATACAAAAGGCGAACGAAAAATTACTGACTCAATCGCGGTTTAGCGACTATGTACGAGAGGAGTCTGTAGATTTTCATTCACTCACCCAAACATTCCACTGATACAGCATTTTCGACAATCTCTATGGAAGGTGTGGATATCGATGAATCAGAGATCGTGGGGCTAGCCATATTTTTGAAAGAATGATTCAAGTGTTTAGGCTTTTTGAGGAGGTGCAAGAAATAATCCATCTGATCTGGCCAAAATTGAAATATAACTCGAATATATGGGTCGGGAATTCAAAGACATCTCAGCAATTTCTGATTAGAGCGGCATTGTTGATAAGAGCTAGTAGGGTATCGAAATTTATTGTCTCTCTGCAACACCGCCGAAAGATGAGGCGTATATACCAGTTCTATATATCTAGTCTCTGAATCGTATCTGTTCATTGTCAAGTGGCCGATTGATCGGCCAACGCGCTGTAGAGACAATTCGTTTTTCGAACTGTTGTTATGTGTCTCTTCCAGCACGTTTCTTACCCGACATTCTCAAATTCAAAACAAATATCAACAAACACTACTGCCTCCTTCCAATATCTATTGCTAACATAATGCATTGCATTTATAGGGCGGCGACCCTAAAAATTGAACAATAAGTGGAAGGCCAAAATTGTTTTCTCCCAGCATATATTGGGATGTATCCCCAATAAAACAGTCTCTCCTGATTTAAAACATATTATGCTCGAATGGACCTGGAAATAGTTTGGTTTAACCACGACCCCTTCCTGTCGGACTTGTTTCACAAATATGCAGCTTGAGATTGAGTATCATAAATAATAGATCAAATAATAATCGATCAAATAATAAAAAGCTTTATCCAGCTTCACCCAGGCCACGCTTTAATTATAAATCTGAATTTAATAAGCATTCAGGGGAAATGGATATTAAATATCACGTAACCGATATATATAATCTAATATGTCTTCTTTACAGCCGATAATCAATTTATGACATTGTGTGAACGCATGGCGAAGCGTATGCGTGACAAAAGTTCCTCTGCCTCGGGTCAACAGCAACAACCACAGCCCGAGCCGGAGACTGAATCGTATACACCGTCATCGGTACAATTTACTAGCCGAGGTCCGGTGGGCGGTTTTCCCGTTACTGGGGAAACTATGAAAGCCTCCGCTCAGTTTATGTTTAACCCGAACTTTGGCATGCCGTCCATACCGATTTGCTTTTATGTGTCTCCTTCTAACTTGCGTATGGTCAATCAGGTGCCTTTGTGGACACCGTCGTTCTTTGGAATGCCAGGAGGATTCGGCGGATCAAGTGGCGGTCTGATGGGCGGTGGTGCTGGGGGACCTGGTGGTATTTTCTTTGTACCGCAAAATTTCGGAACCACGGGTAATTTCTTTGGCCATTCAACGGGAACAGCGGGAGGGTAAGTAGTGTAACTGTACTTGGTATCTCATCCCTCCAAAGATATTCTCCGGATTTGTAGGTCACAAAGTAATATTCCAAATATATTCTCGAAAAATGCCTCACCACAAAAGCAACAGCAAGGACACCAACAGAAGCAACTATTCTGCACGTACGTGAACAATCACGGGAACTCAGGAGGTCAGGGCGGTGGTGGAGTAAGTGGGCCAGCCAACGCCGTTAGTGGCATTGGCTTCTCGAATGCCAATTTTAAGATGCGCAGTGACCTTTCGAATAACTCGTTGTCCTCCGATATTATATATGCCTCTTACGCCGACCTGCCTGATCATTTGGGTCACGAAGATCATTTTAAATGTGTCGTTCCCGGTCAACTAGCCTGCTACGGCGGTAATGAGTGCATAACGGAAGATGCATGGTGTAATGGGTCCGTGGACTGTTCGGATGGCAGCGATGAAGCCGCCTGCACATGTCGGCAAAGGATATCGGATGATCGCATATGCGATGGTTACCCCGACTGTCCGATGGGTGAAGATGAGCGAGGATGTTTCGGCTGTGACGAATTCATGTATTCGTGTTACGAGACTCCGCATGAATATGAGATGAATAACCGTTCCATGGTATCCATGTGTTATAGTCTGTTGGAGAAATGTGATGGTTTCCGAAATTGCTTGAACGGAAGAGATGAGCTGACATGCAGTATTATTGTTAACGATGTAACGCATCATATGGTAAGTAACTAACTAAGTAAGTGTAATGGTCAACATGTATTAAGAGTAATTTTCTGCAGTCTCATTCAGTGTCCTCTGGGGAAGGGTATCTATATCGCAATCACCGGGGTGAATGGTATCCAGTGTGCAATAACGGCGATAGTTGGGCCTTCGAAGCTTGTAAAAATGAGGGTGGCTTAGGGGGGCCACCACGAGTCTCCTTTAGGGCTTTATCGCTGCCAGGTCCGTTCATAGAGCCAGCCCGCATCGGTAGTGCCCATTTTCCGCAATCATGCCACAAGCGAAATAGTCACGATGCCATAGTCGACCATGCCGCCTACGTCAAATGTATGCCCGCTCAGTGTGGCATCATTAGAACAGATCCAATTGCCGTGACCTCAAGCATGTCAAAGCGTTTGGCAAAACTTCAGGCCGTGGCCGGTAATCAAACGAAACGCGAAACCGAAAACGACAACGAGCGAATTGTAGGCGGTACGTTCAGCAAACCCATGGAGTGGCCATTCGTTGTGGCACTCTATAGAAATGGAAACTTCCATTGCGGCGGAACCATCTATTCGGAGCAATGGGTACATTTTGTTTTACTTTATATTTACCAAATACGTTAACATTTGTGAACTTGCCTCAGATCATAAGTGCCGCTCATTGTGTCATCAATTACCACAAATACTATTACGAAGTGCGTGCCGGTCTGCTAAGACGTACCAGTTTTTCCATGGCAACCCAAATACAGCCGATATCCCACATAATCGTACATCAGGCGTATGAGCGCCGCAGCATGAGGAACGACTTGTCCTTGTTGCGGATGGCCAAACCGTTGCAATTCAATCGGTGGATAAAACCCATCTGTTTGCCGAATATGCAGCGAACAACAGGAGCAAAGGACTGGATTTGGGGACCGAGAGCGAACACCTTATGCACTGCAGTTGGATGGGGCGCAATCAGGGAGAAGGGGCCAGGAAGTAAGTTGGTATTAGTCAATGCATCTCAGGGGATGACTGACAATTGTGTTGTTCCTTTTCCAGGCGATTCCTTGCGCCAGGTTATAATTCCGATAAGGAAAGGTTGCATCGACAAGGAGGACCAAGAAGCGGAAGACATCTGTGCTGGCGACGAGGAGGGAGGACGAGATGCCTGTCAGGGTGACTCAGGCGGTCCTCTTTTCTGCCAGAGTGTGACCACACCTCAGGAATGGTATTTAGCCGGTGTTGTAAGTCACGGCAATGGTTGTGCACGACCAAAAGAATTCGGAGTCTATACTAGGGTTGCGCTCTACTTGGATTGGATTGAAATGGCAATACGGCCAGAATTTTTACCCAAAGCACAACCTCATAAGATGTGTCCTGGGTACGTTTGCGTCTGGGGCGGTAAACGTTGCATCCCAAAGAGGAAGCGTTGTGATCGCATTGTTGACTGTCTAGGCGGAGAAGATGAAGTGGGTTGTATTTACAATTTCATACCGGATGAGGGAAACGTAATACAGAATACCACTGAAAGTGATTATCATCCCGAAGTCATAGTCACTACGCCGATTAATTTAATAAGAGAATTTGAAAACGAAGAAGATGATGTCAGAGATGAAAACAGTGACACGGTAAGCGTCACCACCAAATCCACCGAGAATGCAGATGCAACAACAGCCAAAGCAGAAATTCATATAGAAAATCCTCCAACAGAGGTTACAGACATAATTAATGAGACAGCCACGGAGACTTCCGGACCACCAACTGAAACCACTCAGTCTGGGGATACCACAATCAGGGCTATACCCACATCTGTGGATGATCGCGATAAGTTCCAAACGTTAGCTGTTCAATTATTTGAAACAACCACGACAGCAGATGTATCCAATGACATGGTTACAACGGAGGCAACGCCTCATGACAGTGACAAGGATGCTGACGCAGCGGCAACAAATGAAGACGTCACAACGTTAAATATAAAAATAGATTTTGTTGGCGACACAACAACGGAGGGAACGGCGCTAGTAACTACCTCAGCAACAACAGTAGAAGTTACGGAGCCACCGACTACTTTACTAACAACGGATGCTCCTGCTGATACTACACCGTCAAGTACAACTGGAGTGCCAACATCAGCTCCCAGACCAACAACTTTACCAAAATTTGTTTGCCAAAAGTGAGTTGATATCTAGAGTGGAACATTTCAGAGTTTTGATTGTGTCATTGTCATTTTGTATAGAATACCTCAAATAATTGACATGTCGCATCGGTGTGATCGTTTTGTGGACTGTGAAGATGGCACTGACGAAGAGGATTGCAGTTGTCGGGATTATTTAAAGGTATACAATATGAAATCTATTATTTTAGAGTTATATGTAGACAGAAGTAACTGACACTTCTTATACGACTGTTCGGAGTTTGTATTTCTCTCGTAATCTTAATAATTCAGAAGCCAGTGCATCGATTGCATAAGACAGGGCAATGGGTCTCGATGTTCAGCCCCATGAATATTTCTTAGGATCATTGTGTCTATATAGGATCATTGTGGCACCACCAGATACATACATTGATGAAATACAACTGTTGAATCCTGCAGTATTCCAGGATCTTTAGATTACCATGTTAGGGTAAGGAGAAATTCTTCATCGCATCTCTCGTCAACGATGGCCAGATGTTCACTGATCCGCTTGGCAAAGCTAACCTACGGGCGGAAATATTTGCAAACAAATCATCTATGTTTGAGAGCAGTCAACCACCGTATCTAGTTCGATGAGCAAGATATTTTTCGGTGAAGTTAAAAGAGTTCTTGCAGATCCGTTGAAAAGTTGCCAATGTTCAGCCGATCCCCAAGAACAGTGAGGCTACATATCCTGCCAATTGCAATATGTTCTGCGCTCTCGAAGGTTATGGAGAACATGGTCAACTACCATCTGGTAAAATATTTAGAGTCTAAGGGCCTTCTGAATGATCGCCAGTATGGTTTTCGTAGAAACTGTTCTACTTGCCTTGGTGAAACCAACGTCGTGGTTTCGGATATTTCTAAGGCGTTCGAAGGGTCTGGCATGTTGCATTGCCATCAAAACTTATTGCATTTTGTGTCGGTAGGTTCTTCTCCCGTTTTATTACAGATCGCTCTACACGAGTTCTAATACATGGGGTCTCATTCAACGAGCATATTCTCTCCCTACATTATCGCTGGAATTTCAATAGATATCCGTCGTCTAGTTCAAGAACTTTAAGCCGGTATACGTGTCTCTCCAGGGACTCTCATCCGTTCAATGACCGGTTAATCGAACTATAGAGAAAATTCGTTCTTTAGCCCAACTGTTCGTATGTGAAAACTCTTCCAGCAAGTTTCTTTCCTCTCAGCTGTGACACTCTCAAATTCATGACAAATATCAACAAACACGACACCCTCTTTCCTCTTCCAACTATCCTACAGTACATTGCATTTATAGGGAGAATAACTAAGGGTTAGTCGTTTAAAAACAAAAATAATAGGACATGTTAGCTAGCACGTTTTGTATTTTCTCTTCCATTTGAATTCGGAATACAGAAGACGGTCGAAACCTGGATCATATTTAAAATATTTCTGCATAAGTTAAGAGTATTTTGAGAAATTTCATCCACCGGGCTTTTTCAGTCACGCTACGATTTGAGACGAGGACACTAGTATACTTCCATAGATGGAGAATTAGAGCAGCCGGAGCTGGTTAAATCACTGTTCAGTTTTTCTGTCGTTCTGGGCTTCAACAGCGATCTCGCAAGATCCCCCGAGGAACAGGACATTGGATGATCATGTACATTTCAGTATGTATGGGTCGACAGTGGTGCAGTGGGTTGGTTGCTTTACGTGGCTAGGGTGAGATCTGCCAAATGAGGCTCCTATTAGAACACGGCAACTCTACATATTTGTAAAAGAAGCAACCGATCCCATCTAATATAATTTTACCAATTTTTGTTGTTGCATAGCATAAATCGGTAGTTTTACTGTTTCACTCCATTTAATACAGATATGTACATATTTACTAAAAATATCTGAATTTTCGTTTCTTTGAAATAGGGCCAATTGAGCATATTAATATGTGACGGCAAATCAGACTGTGAGGATCTGACCGACGAAGATGATTGCGGTAGGTTTGTCATAAAATTGTGATCTGTTTAAGTATATTGAGTTTTCAATTAGGCAACTGCAAGTCCGATGAATTTCTATGCCCTCTGACCAAAACGTGTGTGCCTCTGGCGAAGCGCTGCGATAATGTCATTGACTGTAAATTTAAGGAAGATGAAAAAGATTGCTGTAAGTATTCCCCACAAACCACAAATCCCAACTGAGTATATTGAAATCGCCACTTCTATCCGTTAAGTTGCTCTTACAAATGGCAAAGAGATCCACTTGGATGCAACTAGACAACCAGCCTTAAACAGTGCGGGCATATTTTCGCGCAACAGCAACGGCGTATGGCGCATTGTCTGCACCCATGAGACAACATACGCGGACCACAATGCCAAGACAGCCGGGGAGGTGTGCTCTCTGTTGGGCTTTAAAGGGTTCAGGTTTTATAATGTCACAGAACCTATGATGCATGATCACATTGTTCCGATTAGTCCCGATCTGCAAATGAAGCCTCGCCTTAGCGATGAACTTCAAGCGACCTTGAGTGATAGTGAACATTTCTCATTGGCCAAAAATATTTTCCCCATGGGAACATTGACCAGGTTGAGAACGATAAGGATCGAACAAACCAACGAAGCCTGCCTGGGTCTCTATGTGGAATGTGTTGCAAAATCGAATAGAACCGAACCGATTAAGGCGTTAAGCGCCGGTTTGCCCAAACCAAATGATGACGAGAATATGCAACCATTGAAACCGTCCATCGAGACACACAATAAACCGAATGTGTTTGTGAAACCTCAAATACCGACTGTAGTGGTCCATAAGAAAGAAGAAATCATGGAGAAATTGGACAAACTCATTGACTCGAAGAAGAACATGACTGTCCTAGTGGACCAACAATTGCACGAGGCGTTGGAGGAACTACACTGGCCATGGCTGGTTGACATTTATGCCAATGGCAAACTCTGGTGCATGGGGCTGTTGTTAGACAAGCACTGGGTGATGGTGCATGAATCGTGTAATTTCGGCATAAGGTAAATCCTTCACCTGTCCACAAAAGATTCGTAGGTTTGATAAGAACAATTTGTTTTGCTCAT
Organism: Hydrotaea cyrtoneurina; assembly: GCA_958296145.1. NCBI lineage: Eukaryota > Metazoa > Arthropoda > Insecta > Diptera > Muscidae > Hydrotaea > Hydrotaea cyrtoneurina. Next base: position 53,514,418 of record OY282515.1, on the reverse strand, counting down.
TCCGTTTAAGATTGAATTTGGATTATGTGTCTGCTTTGTTTGGAGGTGGCAAAAGCAAGAGCAGAGCTCATAGAAGTAATCACGAGGAAGTGCGTCGTATAGATTGCCTGGAAGTAATTACGAACAGTGATGCCCTCATGCTGCATTTGGAGAGACCAGTTCGATTCTCTCACTTCATATTGCCAACATTTATACCAGATAGGTAAGTTACGGGCAGTTTCGACAGCATCAGATCTCGGTCGATAGCGGTGAGCTTCGATTTCGTGTATGTTTTATAACGCGTGGATGTTTTTATTCCACGACTGTGATGCATTTTTTCAGCCAATGATTTTGTGACAAGTTGTATGTGATCAGGAGTAAACTCAAACGACATACGATCTCCTTGTTTAGAATATTAATAGCCACGCTTTCTAAGCTTCTGTCCGGTAGACCATCGGCACATTCAACCTTAAGTGAGTGATGTCTTTACTTGTAGTCTTACGTTATGGGTCACATTCTTTGCATCTGTATAGTGTTTGACAATTTACTTTTTTTTTTTGAAAATTATCGACATTCAGAAGCAAATATGCTTTCCAGCATCGGGGAGATTTGTGTTTCTTCGGAGGTGGGTTATATAAGTGAAAAAATCATTGCTGACTGTCTGCTTTATCTATCTTTCCCCCTGTTTTGTTTGTCTACACTCTTTGTTTGTCCAACCCATTGTTGACATTTGACGTAAATGTCACAGCTTGCAGAAAAGACACTTACTGGAAGAATATTCCACATACGAACAGTTGGGCTGTAGTACATCTTCCGGTCAACCGGATATTTAACAAAAAACGCGTACAGCTGCGTGTCCCGTCTGAATGTCATAATATTAGGCATCAGACGACGGATATCTGACATCCCACGTTCCGATAATATAGTATAATATCCTACTACCACCACCACCGCCCTGTACACGGCCCAGGGACTGAAAATTAGTTCTTAGAGCCTCTGCCCATATATGGGCTGTTATATCCCATATATGGCATGAATGATAGAAAGAGTGATTACGCCATGCGCATGACGTAGTGCGTATGTACAACGAGTGACAAGTTTCATATTGAAACAGAGCGTAAGAACTATTGTTGGCAAGCCTGCAATTGAAACCACTTTGACTATCGGCCAATAGGAATACACTACGTGTGACGTCATTCATTCAACCTGCGCAGAACATTTTTTTCTCTGCGCGCGATGGCGTAATCTTTGTTTCTCTAATTCTTGATATATGGGATATAACCTCTTCGAAAACCCGAAACGCTTCTTTAGACACTTCGAAAATATGGCTAGCCCAGCGAACATTACGCTGTATATTCATGCCGAGAACATAAAGAATGTCTGATTCGTCGATGTACGCGCCACCGACGGAGATGGACAACAATGCTGGATCGGTGGAACGTTTGTGGGACTTGCATGCTTTGGAATCCACTCTGTTCATTTGACTCCCCTCAATCGCCAAATTGCGATTGAGTGAGTCGTTCGGCTTTCGTCCCCGATCTCCAGAGGACTTGGTCGATGCTCAAATGGGTATGAATGACAGAGTAGATTGGGTTCACAGTCTGACCCAACAGGTCGTCAATGAAAATGAGAAGGAGGGAGGACAGAACTTCGTGACACTCCTGCGGTCATCTTTTACTGTTTAGATAAGAGCCCATCTATAACGATCTCTGAGAAAAGTCGATATAAATCGAGACCAAATTAAATCAGTTTCGATATGAGCACTCTGTACCAGATCCTATAGAACACCTTCGAAAAGATTGCGCAATGTACGAACTATCGTCCGAAGAGCACTTACATAGGCATTTGATTTTATGTCGGACCACCACTCACCTATGTCCCCTTCCATTCGGCGCTACGTATTTCTAGGGCATTTATTATTATTTTGTGTTCATAAGTTACATGAAATGACAATCCATTTATTCCACCTATGCTCGACTTTGGATTTAGTTACTGTGTAGGTTTATCATGGGCTGTTAGACTAGGGCATGTATTTAAGTCAGTAGTTCGAGGGCCGCCCTTTTGCTAGTGTATGCTGTCCATACCGGTGCTCAGTCCCAGCCACATCCCTCCTTTATTTTCCCCATAGAATGTGTTGTTTCGCCCATTTTTATTTAGGTCCGCTCAGACGCACCATTTGCACATGTAGTCTGTTCAATTACCCGACTGAACCAGTAAGAGATTAATCTTTCGTAGGCGAATTTAATTCGTAGACGAAATACTCACGCACATAACAACAGTGATCACAATAACATTCGTGTGTCTGTAGCAATCTGAAACTCTCAATTATTGTATTTTGTTGATTATTCCGTTGGCATTAGATCGAACCCTGATGATGTCGGAAAAGACGAGTGTATTGCGTTACTCCATGAGAACGAAAATGGCCGCATTAAAACCGTTTCCATAGTGGAGGAAAAAGACTCGGACCATTGTCGCAGTGGCGACCTAACATGTTATCGCTTGATCGAGAAGAAACCTTCAGTTAAACTATTGCGAGAGTCTTCTGTTAGCGCTGAAGATTTGATCAATGTATCGGAGGAGATTACACTGCGCGATTACGATGATGCTGATGATAATCAAGTTATTTCGAAGTTTACGAGCTGTTCCCAGTTCGGGAACAGATATACGAATGCCAGTGGTTTGGAACCGATCGATCAAGGTATTTCGGTATGTCGTAGTAATAACACCGGTTGGTATCCGAGCGCACTATTTTCCTACAACAATACAAACTGTCACAGTTTTAAGCAACCCTTCGCAGTAAGGCCCCTGGACAAAGCATACAGGACTATACAGGATGTAATAGGTTGGTAGGCACATGTTATTTCTGGATTTGGAAAGATGCTGTAATGTGTAGTTTTTGTGAATAACAAAGACAATTCCAGATGTAAGTTCCCCTTTGAAGCACCCGCCTGCTCGACCCTTAGATGTCCCTTGGGCTTGTGTCTCAATGCTTCGCAGATTTGTGATGGCATTTTCGACTGTCACGATGGCAGTGACGAGCAACCGGAAAAGTGTAAAGTTCTTCGGAACGGTAAGCGCTCATATATTGAACGGAGTTTTTTTTTGTAAACCGCTTTTTTAACTCGATCGTAGTGTGTGGTCCTTCTGAAATGAAATGTCGCACATCGAATAAATGTGTGCCGAAGACAAAATTTTGTGATCATGTGGCCGACTGTGAAGATCTTACGGATGAGCCCACAATATGTTCATGCTTTACCTATTTGAGGTTGGTATTGTCTATTCTTGTTTTTAGTCCAAACAGGACAGAAGTTGTCATTGCCAAAATCGATTACTGACACATCCTAACGAATACAAATTTCAGAGCAACTGACCCTTCGAAAATATGCGATGGCGTACGAAACTGTTGGGATAAGAGCGATGAGAGTCCCGTCTTGTGCAATTGTACCTCGGATCGCTATCTATGTGGATCGTAAGTTACAACTGATCTTTATATATATGATGCGAGGATAATGTTAGCAATTGTCACATAAATCTTTAGCGTTGGCAAAGAGTGTGTTCCTCGTGAATTTGTCTGTGACAAAGAACCGGATTGTCCGAATGGCGAGGATGAACGTTACTGTTATGGCCTAGAACATCCAATACAACAACACCATAAAAAAACGTAAGTTAGTGACAACGGGAAAAATGATAATGTGACATGAGATACCTGCTACTCTTACACTCCACAGGGAGCAATTCCGGCCACCCCAATACGGTCAAGTGATTGAACAGAGTTATGGCGTCTGGCACACTAAATGTTTCCCGAAATCCACCCCACCCAATATGACGGAAGTACGGCAAATATGCCAGAAGCTGGGCTACAATCCGTATCAGCAGCCCAGTTATCGTTTGATTGACGACGGTCTCAACGAAGTCATCGATACCCAAGAAGTGCCCGATCAACGTGGCCGTTCGTTCAGTAATGACAGTATAGCCAGCCTATACCGCCCGTCAACCAAAGCGGTTATCGCAAATAAAATGTCCCCACTAATGCTGAATGATGAACTGATTCTGTTCATGAAGCCAAGTCGACCCATTGTCGAGTTGGAGCGATGGAATTCCTCCGATGCGGAGAGGTGTTTAAGACTAGAGATCAAATGTACGTAGGCTTGTTTCGACTAAGTATATTTAAATTATTTTCTTATTTAACGTTAAGGTTTTTTTTTCACTTTTTATATAAAATTTAGTAAATTTTACTTTCCAAGCTGTGTTTTTTTTTATTTCTTAACTTCGGCGGGGGTAAACATACGTGGTTAACCCTCTATGAACCTGCCAGACCTCTTCTGAACCGACCAGACCTCTTTTGTAAAGCTTTTAATATATAATCGTATTGAATAAGAACCACGAGTACACGAGTACGCACTTGTTCTGTTACTCTCTATTCAGATGAACCAATCGGATGTGAGAAATAACTTAAAAATACAGTTTTTAATAAAACAGAAATCATAATATGGATCCAACACTCAGATACGCTGTATTAGCCTCATTGCGTTAATATGGAGACCTACTAAGGTCTCAAACATCTGCCCATAACATAATCTGTAGTCTATATAACAAAAAAGGCAAGTAATAAGATTAACAACAAGGTAGTGATGACACGATCATAGTCGGTTATATGCTTTTAATTAACTATTTAATTGTGTCGTAGATTATCCTTCGATTAACTGGCAAATCGACTATATCCAGAATAATCGTTAAATACTCATAAGATCTCTTTCTTATCTATATTAAAAGTTATCAGACAGAATTGAAATAATACAAATGGCTAGTTTAAGCGAAAGTCTATTTAATAGTGATGTTGAATTCGATTTAGCCCAACAAATAAAGAAGAAAGGACAATGACTCTCAATGGATTATCCTTCACTAAATTATGAATAAAAGCGAAAATCCTCCATAGCTTTTAAAAATCTATATCTTTTATTATAATCCAACAAAATCGCATTTAAAAAAATATCCGTAGAAAAAAATAACGACCATTTTTGTACTCAGGGGATCCCACTATATCTGAATTGTATTTTTTTTTTTAAATTTTCGGAGGAAACTCAATTTTGGACGCATCTTGGTGAATTTTTAGGCTTGAAAGCTGCCTTCAGAGAAAAATCTCAATGCTGCCATCAACGTGGGTATAAAATGTGGATAACGTAGTAAATTGATGTAAACAAATCGTATACAAATCCACAGACAAATTTAAAAATTGAAATTAAATGAAAATGCCTTTTGAAACTGTCCAAATAATCTGCAGCCAACTTCACACTACGAAGAACACAAAAGTAATAGCCCATACGAACAAGTTTTTTCCCTATCCATTCCCCTTAGTACTCTCTTTTACAAATTGAGAATTGCACCTATTAAAATTGCCTAATGAGAATCAGGACTTAGTTTTGAAATTTTGAGTTCTTTTAAAACGAATCGATTGAAAATTTATCGACGAGGAACAAAATGTTTATGTTATCCTCATTTCGCAAATTCACTTTTAAAAAGCTTTTTAGTTTGGTTTTGATTTTGCACTGGAACCATATGCTAGTGTTGCCATATCAATTACCGAACACATAACTTACTTATTTTCCTTAACATTCCATGAAGGAACAGACGGGGAACTTCTCTCGAATCAGTGAACTGAGTACGATATAATTGTGTATACTCACTGACCGGGACCTACTGTTAAAAGCCGGCTCCGAACGGCTAGAGCTTTTCTAGAGAAGTTATACATGGCTTAGAGATTGCTCTCTTACTCGTAAAGTCGCCAACATTTACTTTATAAAACTTTGGAAACAGCCGCTGAAAAAATGTTTGATGGACTTACCCGGTTTCGAACTCGGGTTCTTCTGTGTGATAGTCGCACACACTACCTACCACACCACGGCCGTCCACGACACATCTATAACACATCCAGTCAACACTATAAATCCTTTGAGACAACTGACACAATTTCTAAAGGGTGTTTTTTATTGGGGTATAGAACTTTAAGTTGGCATCACTTTTTTAACTGGCGGCCATTTTGTCAGCTGTCAAGTGATTAATATTTAGTTTGGTTTGCCATTTCATCATGAACAGGTTGACAAAAGAACAACGCTTCCAAATCGTGCAAATTTATATCGAAAGTAATGGTTCAGTTCGCGAAGTTCACCGCAAGCTCCGTCCATTTTATGCCATTACATCCACAAAAACTGACTGTTTGGTGTGCTCTATGGGCTGGTGGAGTCATTGGGCCATACTTCTTCCGAAATAATGCTGGAGAGTCAGTTACCGTTAATGGAGACCGGTATAGAGCCATGATAACCGACTATTTTGTTCCCGAATTGGATGGCATGAATGTGGATGAGTTATGGTTCCAACAAGTGGTTGAAAATTGGACCTGTAGAATTGGCTTTATTCGAGCCAGCCGCGGCGGCCACATGCCCGAAATCATATTTAAACATTAATGGCATAAAATTATCCTTCCAATAAAGCCAAATTGATGGACATTAAAACGATTTTCATGTGTTTTATTTCAATTCGAAGTTCTATACCTCAATAAAAAACACCCTTTACAAAAACGCAAGTTTTTGATTTTGTATTTTGAGCTGGTCTTCAAGTAACCCGAGCCAAAACGCTGGATGCAACGTTATGTAATTGTTTTTTTTTAACACATGGAGGTTTTCAGCTAGCTGATAAGTAGTTGAATCAAGAAGAAAGTTTAGTTTATTTTTCTTTTTTCGATGAATACAACGCTAAAACACAACCCTACAAAATAAAAGTAATGCGCAATGCTTGATTAACCCCTTGTGGACCAAGACTCCAAGGGGTTGGCAAATTAATATGTTCTCCACGAAATTTAAATTGTTAGAGAATTCTAAAGGTGTATTCAAAGTTTAAACATTTTCTCTTAATAATTATTTTTTAAAATATAAAATATTTTTTGAAATATAAAAATCAATCAATTAGAACATTAATAAGAGAAAAATAATTTCATCATAATAAATGTTTATGGATAACATTAGCATTTCCGTCATGATTTTTTAATTCTAGATTTTTACAGTACTCTTTAATGGTAATGATGAATTTCGAGTAATATTACAAAAATCAGCCCATAATCATTATTTTTGAGAAATTTATATTTTTATTTTGATTGATATTTTTTTTTTTTATAAAATCAAAAAATCAAAATTAGTGCCACGTTTTTGCAAACAGTTTAGTTTATTCAAAAAAACCTATGAGCTTACTTACATGATCGATCTCCTCGGCTGTGTTACAGATGTAATCAACTATTTCTATAGTATTATGAAATTGTTCATTTTATTATTACTTCAAAAGTAAATAGTATAAGGGAAAGGGAATAACAAAAATTATATAACAATAGTATATGGTTGTATGTATGTCTATGTGTATATACTTTAAAATGTATGAATGTCACTTTTGGTGTATGTGTGTGTGTTAATTATAACAAATGTACATACTATAATTAAGAGTTTTACGATTCAAGGGACGCATTATTTAAATTATGTTTTGTAAGATTTTTGGTTAAGTATGAAAAACGGACTTAAGAAGACTTAAAATAATGTAGGGATTTTTGTAGAGTTTTGTTGGGTTTCAACTTGATTTCGGTTTACAACGAATTCCATTACACTATGTGATTGTTAGTTGTTGTTATAGTAGTAGTTGTTGTTGTTGTTGTCTTGGTAGTATATATGTATTTATATCTAAATACTTGTTTGTTATTATTACATAATTAGTTTAGTTTAGTTTAATTTAATTTAATTTAATTTAATTAGTTCATACAATGTATTTAGGCAGGTATAAAAAACAACTAGTTATATTAACATAAGACTCAAAAGGATATTAAAGCACTTAATTAGTTAACACGGAAATGGGGCGGGGAGGCAGGTTTGAGTTGACCTTTATCTTTTGGTTACATTTCATTTCGTTTGACTTAATTTTTTAGTTTTTTATATTATTTTAAATACATCTTTGTCTCTCGAGCGCACTTTACTAATGGATAAATTCGTGAAAACATGTTAGAGATCTAAGACTTAACCGATCAGCATTTCAAGGATTCGGGATGTGCTCTTTCATTTGGGCGACGATTGAACGAAATCGGTAGTTAATTATTTCATATTTTTTTGGCCAGCAAACTACATATTGTCCCCTCAATATAATGCTCTATTGTTTTATTGAGGGGACGATATCAACTTTCTTAAATCCACATCAATCTCTTGGCTTTATAAAAATGTCAGTCAAATGGGTTTTAAGAAATTGTAGCCCATAAGCACTCAGAACAGTGGTTTTGAATACCTGCAAGTCAAACATTAGATTAGATTAATGGTTCGGCAATTTTAGAGGAAACCCAAAAAGCTTATTAGTGTCTTATGGGCTCTGGTTCGCAGCTGAGTTTCTTTTTGGACAGAGAGGGTCGGAAAAATTCATCGTAAGTTTAGTTACACTCTTATACAAAACATAATTGACCGAATGGGACCTGAAATCATAATTGCACTGTTCTGGGATCCGGAAGACTCAGATATAGCGACGACATGTACATTAGGGTTTAAAAAAAAAAACATTTTTTTGGCTCAACATGATTTTGATAGCTTTAAATACAAAAAACTCAGAAACTTCGAATTTTTCGTAAAAAAAAAACGGTTTGTAGCACCCTAAACCTTTTCCAAAAAATCTAAAAATATTCTCAAAAATACGTTACACTCTAAGCTATCAAAATAAGATTGAACCAAAAAAATATTTTTTTTTACACTATATCGCCGACATGAATATCTGTGTATTCCGGATCCCAGAACAGTGCAATTATGATTTCAGGTCCCATTCAGTTTTTATAAGTAAATAAACTTAAAAAAAAACGGTTTGTGACACCTCTAAACCTTTTCCAAAAATTTTGGGAAAAGTAATCAAAAATACTTTACACTATTTGCTATCAAAATCAGGTTGAGCACCTGTGGAATTCGAAAAAAAAAATTTCGGACACCCTTATGTACATGCCAATACGGCTACAATGTAATCCATACCAATATTATCGGCCATTATTCAGTCTCAGGGGACATCTTTCGATATATTTAAACGTAATGTGTCGTCCTTATCCTTGAAATGTTGATATTTTGTTGAACAAAGGTACTTGACTTTATATACGTATTCTACACCATGTGAACGTGGAGGCCAATATATAAGAAATCGTGATGAAAATGGTAATCTACGTTTTGGATATCAAAAAACTGAAAATTTCTTGTTTTTACTTTTGATTTTTAAGGCTGAATTTGTAAAGCATCATTTCTGGTAATTATTTTCAGAATACACTCATACCTCTTTGTACGGAGTCGATACGTTCCGAAAATGTTGGTCATACAAATCCATATTATCTCCCTGTTTTGTATAATACGAATAGGTTCGTTCGTTTTCAAAAAAAAAAAAAAATGACAACAGCTTTATAAACCTTTGTTAGGAAAATGTATGAAAATACAAAAGCAATTTTCCCACATTTTCGTTATCAAAGCAGTTATAATTTTTTATGAATACCGGGGTTAACGAAGTAAATGCCATGTTTCTGGCAGAAACATTTGTCATTTGTCAGCTGTCAAGTGATTAATATTTAGTTTGGTTTGCCATTTCATCATGAACAGGTTGACAAAAGAACAACGCTTGCAAATCGTGCAAATTTATTTCGAAAGTAATGGTTCAGTTCGCGAAGTTCACTTCGAAGTTTTATACCTCAATAAAAAACACCCTTTAGAACGAGGCATTTTACGCCACAATTTAAACAAGCTGTTATACCAAAATGCCGTTAAATGAGGGGCTATATAAGGTGGTATCAGTGCGCCTTAGATAGGGTCACGAAAAAAAAAGTTGATGCGGACATGACCCTCTTGTGTAGCTTATCAGAAGTTTAATGGGCGAAATGTAGCAACTATAACACAATAAATTCGAATTCGTATCGTGGTAAGAATAGCGAAAAACATTTTTTTACCAGCCTTTCACCTTGTAAATGCCAGATTTTATATCGTACCCAGCTCACTGGTTTGAGAAAAGATCCCTGCACGTTCCTTTATGAAATGTTAAGGGAAATAAGTAAGTTGCAAAGTTGCTGTTCGTTTGCTTCTTCTTTTGTAATTCGGACAGACAGACATACGGACATGGCTAGTTCGTTTTAGAATTTTACATTGATCAATAATGTTGTACATATATTTTAGGGTTCCAGGTTAGTATTGCAAACGGAATGACAAACAAATAATACTACATTCTTTACAAACTAAGGGCTGGTTACCGTAAAACGAATTCAATCGTTCGTTATGGATCGTTAAAATTGAAGAAGCCATCAAAGTAAGGAAACCTGATTATTTTGGGTGTACGTTACACATGTCTATCTCTAACATATATCTAAAATCCAGAAATGAATAAATTCTAAAGCCCCTAACTAACGAATTCGTTTTACTAAAAACAGGCAGTAAATAATTCCCAAGCCATACGACGAATTTACAAGTTATTTGTTAAGAAAATCATTCAAATATGTATGAACAGAATTGGGGTGTTATTTCATTTAGGGATCATTGAATGGACCCGGAAAGCAGGCAAATAGTCCGTTTTGGCTAATCAAATTTACATCATACGTATTCCGTAGCTTATACTGCCTTGCCTTGTGTCTCAGTTCGGGCTGATCGAGGCTTGACTCTTCCTTCTACGGGTATTGTTAATTGTATGTATCCAGTTTGTATTCCTCCTCTGTTTGTTGAGCCAATAGGTCTTGGTTCTGACATTCTGCCGTTTCGTATTCTGTCTCCTCGAGTTTTCATTTCTGCAGCCGGAATTCTGCTCTGTTTTTGTTGTTGTCAGGACGCATGGTTCATAAGCATAGTACGGAAAATCTCGCTTCGCGAAAGGTATTTTCATTTTTATCTCTCGATTTGTTACTCACACTCAGAGACAAAAAAAAATAATTCTCGTGAAAGTAATTTTTATCTACGAAAGTTATCTTTTTTATCTTTCATGAGTGATCAATACATGCTTTAAAAGTATTGCTCTCTCTAACGAAAGAGAAGAAAAGATAACACTCACTCATAAAAATCACTTTCACGGGAGTTTTGTTTTACATTCTGAGTGAGAAAGTTAAATAAAGATAAATATTAAAGAGAGCACGCGTGAGACAAGAAATATAAAAATACTTGTGTTTGGAAATTGACGCAGGTCAGTTTCTTCTATTGTTTTGTTTGCAGCAGTTGAAAAAAATGCCTTATTTTTTGTGTTACGCAATAGAATTGCTTTATTGTTATTTTTGATTTAATTTTTTGGTTTGAAAACAATAAAAAAGAAAAAAAAATTTTATCCGCTGAAAGTTTAATTATTTGTTATACATATTTTCGTCCCATTTCGCCGTTGTAAAGGGATTTCCTAAAAATGCAGTTGATGACGAATATTTTTTCTAATGATTAAACTCATGAATGAGAATTAATTTCTAATGAGTAGATATAACTCTCGCGCGAGTGCTCGGTAGATAAATCTCGTGAGTGAAAAAAATAATTGTTCTCTTCATATTTTAAATTACTTTCACGAGAAAAAAATATTTATCTTGAGAAAAATTTATATTTATCTTTGAGGAGAACAATTTTTTTCTCATAAGGTATTTTTCTCTTGTGAAGAGAATAAAAATTGAGTACTCTCCGTACTATGTTCATAAGTGAGAGTTGGTGGGTATGTGGAATTATATACCGCCAGTTTTTTTATCCAGCGAGAAGTATAGTATTGACTCCTAAATAACAGACATGTTGTATTTGATTTACGCTTTCAGATCCTATGTGTATTTGGTGCTGTTTTTTGTCGCAACTTCACCAATGCCGGTCTCAAGCCCGGTTGATTAGGAAACACCATGTAATTTTTGCTGCGATTGGTTTGGTATCCTGGGGAACCACAACTGGAATCAGTCAATTCTGCGAAAGGATTAAAACAACAAATCCAAAAACATATGTAATAATGGTACGAAAAACAGGCAAATATCATAAGACGTATATTGTGTTTGTACACAATCATAATATGTTTGGGACACAGTTCTAGCATATTGAAAAACGACATGTTTGTGTCCTAACATATTTTTGTAAAAATAATATGTAGGAACAGAGTATTGCTCTTATCGTTTTTTTTCCAAAGAAGATATATCGTGTGTCTGAGGAGGAAGGGAATTATTACTATTTGATGATGTTTGCTCATCCGGTCGTTTTTTTGTTTTTATTATATATGTGTGAGTGATAGATGGCTGGTTAGGCCTATAATTACTTGTCCCAACCGTTTGCGAACATAAAACAGTTTTATTTATTTTTTTTAGTCGACTTTTGACCGCTTATTATGAAGATTGTAATAGGGTCAACATACAGATCCTCAAGGAGAATAGATTGATGCATAATAAAAAACAAAACAGATATAGCTCGTCAGCAGTAGCCATAATCAACTGCTGTCACGTGTTCAGGATTTCTTACCTGTTATCACACAGGGATCCGAAATTTAAAAATTGTACAGGAATATAAATCGTTCTGTCTTTGCTAGGATGTAACATGGAATTCACACACGAATTCTTCTCCAATCTTTTGTATGGTGTAGAATACGAACAAATGGTCGGTCATGGCCGACTATGGTTTTCCTACTATAAATAAAAGTAAGTGTATTCCTTAAGATCTGACAAATGTTTATGTTTCGGTTTTTGGCAAAAATACTGTAAGTAGGGAGGATTAAATCTAAGGATGTTAAGTTTCTCATTAAGGTTACGTTTTTTAAGGAAGGATTAAAATATTTCAAGTTGGAGTACGAGTAAAAATATTTATTGTTAACAATAAAAGTTTTCCGGGGTTCCATACATATTTGCGGAACGCCATGATTTTTTTCTCTCGGTCTAATAAAATAGTTGAGCAAGTGTAAATAGTAGTGATCTGTGTGTGTTTTTCTTTATCTTTGGTGCAATTTGTATATAGAGTTTGCTAGTAGTTAGTTTGTTAGAGTTAGTATGTATCGTATGTGTAGAAAAAGAGTGAGAGAGAGACAGAAAGAGAGAGGGGTTTCGACGGCATACATGTATTCTTGCATTCGATCAATAAATAAATAAATAAACAGGTAAATATGTAGGTTTCTATGTGTGTACAGATTGATAAAAGTACATTTGATAACTATGTTCTGTGTAGATGTTGTAGCATTACAAATAAATTTCTTAAAAGCTTCTTTAGTTTAGTGTATTTAAAGTTAAACCTTTTTGAGGAGATTTTTGTAATTTTCCATTTCGTTTATATTCTAATGTTAGTTTAGGGCTTAGTAACAACACTGGCTGCTGTGTAGAATTTAGATTAAATATTTTTTGTTATTTTGTTAAGGGAAGGAATTTCAACTGCTTTGTTGCTTAGTCAAAATTATGATTACAGGATAACAGCAGATGTCCTCCATATGAGTGTTTGATCACACGGACATACGCACTTAAGTGCCACGCGTAAGTACGTTTTGCATTGTAAATACTTTAAGTAGAAATGTTAACACAACCATATCATTTAAATCTAAACATATTCGTTCTTAGGGCCATTCCACGTTAAGTTGACACAGCAAAAGTTTTTTTTTTATAGAATTCATACAGGCGTTGAAAAATCCTATTCCCAAAATGTTAAACAATGGATTTTTCTTTTGGTGATAAAACATTGTCGATGTTTCGTAAACCCTGACACTATGATCGAGTTTTTGAGCTATCAACAGTCAGCCAAAGTAGTTCGTCTGTAACCACCTCTGGTAAACTCAACATGTGTAGGAAAAACATTGCAAACGATTCACAGTTTATGAGTGGTTGATATTTGGCGGCTATGTCCTCCGAAGTTATAGCGTTACTATATTATTATCCTAATATAGCTTTTAAAATTGCTTTTCTATGAAGAACTATACAAACATTAAACGCGGTCGAATTTATTGAAGCTGCGTCTTATTATTAGTATTCCATGATCGAATAATAGTTTATCGGCTTATCGGAAAATATGTGCCCTTTGGATGCTTATCAAGTCCAAAGTAAAAGCGTTTTCCCAAAAATGCTCTAAACCGAATTAAAAATACGCTGAGAACGAACAATTTTCAAAGCATATTTTCGGGGATACACTAAATCAATATGTGTATATGAATTATTCTTCTCATAATGATACTCAGTTTATCAAGTCAGCCAAAAAATATATGAAAATGTATTTGATCGTTACTTTTATTCTATTAATGAATCTGAAAACGGACAGCTATAGGTCACGCTGTATGTCACCATTTGTTCTCTGAATGTGGAACACATTTAAGCATCCGTAAGATATTCAAAAATTATAAGTGGTTTTCATCTGATTGTTGGTTTAATTCGGCATGCAAAAAAGCTGTCAGATCCAAAGAAAAAAATGTTCAGAAATTGGCGTTTAAATAAAAATAGTGGCTGTTACGCAACTTAGGCGCGATAAACTTCTTCACGAACAGCGTCTTCTAGCGAAAGTTCTTCCTTCTCTCAGGGGAAGCTAGAGTTTTTGGTCATTTGTGAGAAGGATATGGGACAATTCATCTTCTTCATCATTCACGATGACCAGATATTCACTGACTCAGTTGGCAGAAATATTAGCAGACAAATAATCGAAAATTAATCTAATTCAATGGCTCAGATATTTTTTTCGAACACGTGCAGTTAAAAGCGTTCTTGCAGATCTCAACGTAAATAGAACTCCGGGCCCGGATGGTATTTCGTCCATTGGGCAATCTTTTTAACATTCCGTGCCGTGCTGGTATTTAGCCTTCACTTTGGAGAGTTGTCAAAATGTTCTGCGCAGTTTGGCCGAGAGACTTCACGCGAAGTGTGTTCCCATTGGCTAATAGTCAAATTGGTTTCAATTGCAGGGTCCATACAAATAGAGTTGGCATGCGCATGGCGTAATCTTTCTTTCTATCATTCTTGAGTATAGCGGCCTTCTGAAAGATCGACAATATGACTTCCGTAGAAATCGATCGACTGGAGACCTGATGGCGTTCCTTTCGGAGCGATGGAGTCGATCCATTCCCCGCCTTGGTGAAAGCATATCGTGGCTCTGGATAGTTCTAAGGCGCACTAATATCAAAACATATTGCATTTGGTGTCGGTAATACCTTCTCTCGAGTTTCATATCGAGTTTTCTCTGGGATCGCTCTATACGAGTTGTTATAGATGGAGTATACAAATTATATCGTATACAGCTCACTGATTCGAGAGAAGTTCCCCGTCAGTTTCTTCATGGAATATTAAGGGAAATAAGTAAGTAACGTAGCAGTGGAAATACGCCTGTCTGGAGTCTATAATCAGCATTCCTGATACCAAACTCGAATGCGACAGCCCAATCAGCCACCCATCTTAAAAAATAACTATTAACGAAGCCACATGGACCTGTGCTCCAGAATGGAACGACGGCAATAAATACATATACATATATATGGTGGAAGTATTAAAAACAATGAATATTCAAATGTAATTTTAAAGTATATACAATAAAGTTTTCAGTTTCAACATTTTCCCCCCTTAGATTACTTAATTAAATTGATCAGCTGTCCAAAGTTTCATCACATACGGGGGGCCGGACATGGGATTTGGGTATTGACTTAACGTGGAATGCTCCATAACATATGCATGCACAACACTCACACACACACACATGCACGCATATAAGCACATTTACCATCTCACATATGGTGTGTGTGTGTTGTGTGGGTGTGTTTGGTTTGAGGATTTTCGAAATATTTTTTCATCTACAACTAAATTTGTGGGGTACATTTTAGTTCAATTTGGTTTATTTATTTGCTAAATATTTGTTGTTATTTAATATTAGTTTAATATGTATAAGCATTTACGTTGTCATGAAACACTCTATTTGCTGTTGTTGCTTTATTTTCTTTTCTGTTTGTTGCATATTTCCATTATGTACAAAATAAATAATGATCATTTCATTTCAATTCAATTCAATTGATTTAAATTAAATGTATTTATTGATTTGTATGTTTCTCTTTTATTTTGTATTGTAAATATTCTAAAATGGGAAACTAACTAATCGGTATTAATATTTACTGTTGTAGGTATTTGTTTTCGTTCTCTGTGTGTGTTTTGCTTTCTTTTTTCGAACTCTACTCGAAAGTTAAAGACTTTTGTTGTACAATTACGTTAATTATGACTAATTGGTGCGATTTCTATTTACAACATGTACAAACATTTGGAACAAACAAAAGGAACTAATCTACAAAACGAAAAGCAAAAATTAACCAAAAAAAAAAAAAACAATCGAATTCAAGTGATATAAGAAAATAAGTGGCATAACAAAAGAATTGACAAAATGCGCAAAGGATATCAACAAAAAAAAAAAAATAAAACCAAATAGGTCCACAAATACTGTTGTTCGACGTGGAACATTTTAGTAAAACTGACGCTTACGACAACGTGCTGCGTATAAAATAAACAGTAACAAAATCCATTTTCACACATTTAAAAAAAGGTTTATAAAGCAGTTTTAAATTCTAATGAATACGGTCATTAGTCAGTAAAATCGTTGTTAAGTTGGGTCATGCCTAATCTTATATGCCCTCTAACATGAAGGTGGTTCCAATAGCTCCTGGTTCCAAATATTCTATACCATATTTTTCCTGTACCCTGCTCGGTTACCCAAATATTCCTGCAAATTGTATTTCGAATCGGCAATCTAGAGGGCAGACGACTTAAATCTATTTAAGAAGCGGCTCTATTAGAAAACTTGGGCATTTGTATTAATGAAAAATATTAAAAAAAAAAACATTTTTTTCCTAATTTTTAATATTTGTGACATATACAACCGAACCATAACACATATTGACCTAGCGTTTGATATACCGAACACTAAATGCTAACAAACACGAAAGAAAACAAATCGCTGGTCATTCATGGGTTAAAGATCAATACGCCCACAGTATTTAATTCAAAAGGTACACGTGAAATCTACAAAATCCGCTGCATTCAATTGAGAAAATATTCGGAAGCGTAATAGCCTAAGTGCTGATTTTTCATTGGGGAATTTTTAATAAATTATCTTGGGGCAATTCTCATTTATTTTTTGGGATTTTTAATTTGGATCATTCCTTATTTGTTATTTTTTTTTTGGCATTTTTCATAGAGCCTACAGAAGTAGAAGTACGCCAGCAATGTCTATGTTTCACCACATCTCTCATAGCAAATGTGTGCCCCGTTCATAGAAAACGCCAAAGACAATCTAGACGACGAACGTCCTAAATCGTATGTGAACTTTTTCTATAGACGAAGCTATCAATTTTCCTAAGGACTTTACATTAAATGTCTATAAAGGAATTAGTGTTATCTAAAGTAGGCAGCCGAACTAATGCGTCTGCAAACAGACTTTGGTAGTTATTGGATCTCTGTTGAAAAAAGAACCGCATGAGACTTAGTTCGCCTATGCTCTAAATGGTTTTGCAATAGTAGCCCTACGAAGTCTCATCGACGACTTAATGAAAGAGCATAAGAAAATGTGTGAGGTAGCAGTTGCACAATTGTCCAATGAAATGGCCATTAGTATGATGACTTTTATACAACCTCGTTGACATGTATCAGATTTTGATGAGTTTTTATTTAAGATTAGATAAAATCTTACATATAAGGTAAAAAAGTCCGTACGGTCAAAATGAATTGAAAATTTTTAGTTATCAGCATTTTCAAAGTCCTTTATCAATATTTAAATGGAATAAACATTATTTTAGTAATTAATAGGCAAAAGTTCATTCATTTATATACCGGGTGTTCTTTTATACGTGTGGTTTTCAATTTGGCCACACGTTTTTTCGGATTTTTTCCGAGTTTTAAGGTGTAAAAATTTTTTTGCTTTAATTAAAATGGAACTTCTATTCTTTCGGTCCTATGTGTTCCAAGTAAGTTCTCAAAAGTTTCTAGCAAATTGACAAACTCCACTTTTTAGACTTTTTCGAAAGGCTTTGTCAAAGACCATACAGAGGACGATGTGCAGGCAACATTTGAAAGATTTTCATAGAAAATAAGCTGATAGTTGTTAACCAACAAAGTCAAGTTGCAGTCATGCCACAAAGTCTGATTTATCTGAACGGTTTTACGAACCGTATCGATTGACTGACCACCAAATCACATACGCCCTCACTTGGAAATGTTCAGCAAACGACCTGGATCTCCAATCCTCCTGTATGGTGTTTGGTTCATACTGTCTTACATTAAACAAAGCTATAGGCTTGGCATGGAACTAAAGACCATACGGAAATCAGACTATGTGGCATGACTGTAACTTGACAATGCACAAAATATTAAGTTATGGCAAATATGAAACATTGACCTGCTCGATTTTATATGAAACAAACATTTGAAGCTGAAACATGAACTGAAACATGTCATCGTTAAAATAAAGGCTATGTTATGCGTTACTAAATGCTGGAAAGTCATGTCATGGTTGCAACATTCTTCAAACCTGTTGAACTGCAAGTAATGGGTTTTACACCAAAATTGGAGAGATTTGTTTTTGGTTACAACAACTTTGAAAATTTCTTTAAATATCAATTTAATCAAAATAGCCGTTCATGATACGAATGGACATTAATTCTGATTTGAATCTCGAGGTATGAATCCAGTTATGGTTTTCTTACTGGAAGTGACAAACAAGTATTTTTATTAATTAAATAATACAGTCCTAAATCGACCACCTTCAGCTTTTGGGAATTTATAACACCGAACGGAATCTGACATAGGTGAAATGAGATCGATCGGAATCGATTCAAGCATTCCGAACGAATTCTGTGACAGCTCGCCTAACATTTACTAATTAAATTGTGGATGGTATTCTGTCTGACAGAGCAAAGTCCTTTAAAAGATTACATTCTATTAACCCTCTAAGTGGCTAGAGGGTTTAACCTTTTCTTTGGTTACTGGAATTTAACTTCCATTAACCCTCTAACCTGGTATACGACTCTGAGGATGTCTTCAATAATTGTGTTTAATTTCATAAAAAATATTATCCCTCTAAACCGGCCAAACAGAAATACAGGGAAATCCTTGCAACCTGTCTTTTTTAACAGTTATGCGCAGACAAATTTTTTTACGAAATTAAACAGAATCAATGAAGAAATACTCGGAGTCGTATATCAGGTTAGAGGTTTAATGGAATTTAAATTCCAGTAATCAGAGAAAAGGTTAAACAACAAAATTAATTTGTTCTTTATGGGCCTTGTAGTGTTAAACAATGTAAAGTGATTGTAAATACTAAAGTGTGCTCAGATCTGTAGAACAAAATTAAAATGCATAAGTCAAATAAAAATATAAACATTTATTGATTTGAAAACGTCAAAACTTGTTTTACACTTTCAACACAGCTAAGAATTTTGCTATTTTCTGTTTTCTTCTTTTTTTCTTTTATAATTTTATATATAAATGCCATTAAACTAATGAAGTACACAAACACAATTCACAAGCAAAGGAAATTAAAATTTAAATTAATGAAATAATAATAATTTAGCAATAGGAAATTTCAAATATTTTCTACAAATATTTCATCTTTCCACATATTGTCGGTCGGTTCTCGTTCTGTTCGCTGGGAAACAAAACGAACACCATTGATTTATAACTTAAAAATATAAGGAAAATAAACTCTTACGAAACATAATTACTTAATGAGCACTTTACGAAAATAAACGACATTTTGTAATGCATTGTTTCAATAATAATAATAAAATAATATTAAACTAAATGAAAGAGAGAGAGAGAGAGAGAGAGAAAAAACGAGTGAGTACCACTAAATTTGAAACATACAACATTTTCTCAAGTACAACTAAAAGTCCAAAAATATAATAACAAAGAACAATAATAAGAATTTGAATTTTGGACAAGACACACATTCAATTTTGTCACTTTAGTGTTTTGCGGTTATTGAACTTAA
This sequence comes from Hydrotaea cyrtoneurina, assembly GCA_958296145.1. NCBI lineage: Eukaryota > Metazoa > Arthropoda > Insecta > Diptera > Muscidae > Hydrotaea > Hydrotaea cyrtoneurina. The sequence goes on along the minus strand of OY282515.1, from coordinate 53,494,496 downwards.
GTAATTTCTTCTTCATCGTCACCCACACCCCCCCACCATTACTGTGATGCTTTCGTTTTTCAGTACAGAGGAAGAAGCTCAGCATAATAACTGTTTCTTCATCTCAACGAGTTCCATAACGGCGCCCGATTGTTTTCAGAGTACAAAAAAAAAAAATAGTTGTTTAGTTTCTGGTGATGTGAATGGGGGGAATTGGATGTGCGGTTCGCACTTCATTTAGTTTTTCGAGTCTAGAAATGGAATTTTAAAGCCCGATTTCTTGACAACGGTAGAACTCGAAATGTCGCTGCTGGCCGCAGTCGCATGTTGGCCGGGATTCAATGGAGGTCTTTCCTGTGAACGATCGACATGGGGTGGCAGTTGCAAGTTCAGAGGATCCCGCAAACGACGCAAATCATATTCAATTTCAGCTATTTGACGTCTCAACGTATTGTACGAATCCACATCGAAATTCCTCTTTTTGGCACGTTTATATAAAGTTAAGAGGTATTGGCGGTCTTTCACTTCCGGTATATTGTATTCCTACCGACAAAAACACACGATATAGAAATTATTATATGCGAATTGGAGTGCAATTAAGTGGAGGCAGTTGGACTTACGGTTTTTGTTATGCAGTAGTAGGCGTACATGGCCATAGCAGTGCCATAGGTAACAAAATATGTGACAGGTTCCATGATATCCCAAGAGTATTCCCACCACGTCAGACGAGCCAGGATACCAAATTGCACCGACATCAGACCCAGACCGACCCATGTCATCATGTTGGTTTTACGTTCAGCCTGAGCGCTTAATTCCAGTTTTTGCTAAATATTCACCAAAAAAAAAAAACACACAATTATCAGACATCATCCGATTGGTTTCTTCTATACTCACCCTTTCCAAAGGCGCCAATTGATATTTTAAATCCTCTAATTTCACATTCAATTCTTGTTCCTTTCCTATGTGATATTCGCCCACATGCAAGGCTTCATATAACTGGCAATGGAAGGGAAATTTCAATTATTTGGTTTTGTTGAATTTTTAACATTTTGAAAGAATTGACATGTTGGCTTACCTGGGCTACTAAGGCTTTGACGTCTCCTAATTTGTTAAGATTTTCAATTTGAACCTTTTCCCGGTGCGGGGGAACAACTTTATATTTTTGGTCATTGATGTGTATCCTGTAAAGACAAAGAAGAAGTAACGCATAACATTAATAAAACAGTTTAACAAAATTGAAAAAATCGAATACACCAAGACATTGACAAATCATTTTCAAAATATTCAGGGCGATGCTAGGACCAAAATCCTAATATTATGTGACACCAATAGAATGGAAATAGACAGAATGCTCAACCCTTTTATCAAGCTCTACAACATTTGGTACTTTGTACACATGTCTGGGATCTTCAAATGCATCTGATTTTTTACGAGCCATTGCTGCTTTACAAAAAACCTATGATTTTAATAGGGTGAAAAGATTTAATACCGTCATAAGAATATTTTTTGAAAAGCAATAACATACTGATTGCTTTTACGAACGAGTTCACAGCTCTGGAATGGGGTTTTTATGAAAACTTTAACAACTCAGTCAAGTTCTAAGGGAATTTCAAAAATGAGGATGCCAGTTTCTCCTTAGTAGACGTGCTGGTTGAATAAACACATAGGTAATACGGCGGTTCACTAAAAAAATAATGTGTAACAACCAGGTCTTCGGACTTTATCCAGCCCTAACTTCAAAAAAGACGTAAGAGCCAAAAAAAAAATTTTACAGAAGATTTTTTTTTGGGTGGTCAAGCAGAAATTCTGAATCTTTGTAAATATACATTTTTAATTTTGTTGTAAAGGGTATTCCAACAAGAGGTGTTATTTTGAATCACCCGGTATTTCGGTAGCTGTCACTTTTGAAGCTTTTATTCTTTGAAAAGTAGAAACTACGCTAGTACTAAAAATGGAACGATACACGCTTCAACAACGCACTGAAATTATACAAATTCATTACAAAAATGGTGAAAATCTTGCAGTCACAATTTGCAAAACTAAAGTCGTTTTGGGGTCGTCGTGACGCACCTTGTCGGACCGCAATACAGAAATTGGTGGACAAATTCGAGCTGTTGGGACAAGTTAGAGATGTGAACAATAAAACCCGTGCACGACGCCTCAAGAACAACTGAGAATATTGCTGCTGCAGCCCAAAGTGTTGAAGAAAACCCATTTCTAGTCGTTCTTGGGAGTTGGGCATTCCACAAAGTCATTACACCATATTTTGCATAAAGACATGGGTCTTAAGGCTTAGAAAAGTTCAGTTAACACATGAACTCAAACCGGTCGATCATCAACAACGTCGTGTCTTTGCTGATTGGGTCCTTGAAATGCATGAAAATGATCCGGAATTCCATCGGAGAATCATCTTGACTGATGTGGCCCATTTCCTCCTCGGAGGCTACGTCAACAAGCAAAATTTTCGCATCTGGGGCTCGGAAAACCAAAGAGTTATTGTTGAGAAGCCTCTCCATCCTCAACGTGTGACTCTTTTGGTCCGGTTTGTGGTCGGGCGGGGTCATTGAACCTTACTTTTTCGAATGAAATAAACATTCAATCATTTATCTCAAAAAATACCATTTTTCTTTGGATACCAAAACTAACACCTCTTGTTGGAAAATCCGTATAATTTTCTATCGAATTTCATTAAAATGCGAGTTTTGACTTTTCCAAGTATTCAAAATTATAAACTCCACTTCTGAGCAAATGATGCTGTTTTTACCCATCAACTTTAGAGTTTCGTCTATAGGCTAGGTTAGGTTGAGAAGAGGAGGCTGATTTACTCCGCCTCATGACCTTGGACATACTCAGACTACGATCTAACTGTTTCATGGATTTGTCCCGAGAAGGAACTCTGTACTATTGACATAATCCTTAATTGTTTTCCAGTCTGCGTCCCTAAATTGGGTCAAGTCTGTCAAAGAGTAATTTCCCCAGAAATGGCGGGATCTATTGTTTGCGAAAGCTGGACAATGGTAGAGGAAATGCTCCAATGTTTCGTCATCCTCTCCGCATGCCCAACAAACGCTGTTGTCTACCACGCTACTATTGTGTAGATGGGCTTGTAAGACTACGTGCCCTGTAAGGTTACTACGATCTTTTAGTTTCTGTTTTGCTCAGTTTCTGCAAGGTTTTGGTTATATCCTCGTTTGGTTTACACCACAAGATTCTTGTCGTTTTCCCAATGGTTTCACTATTTCATAGCGTGATATGGGCGTTTGTCGTCAACATTTTTAGCTCAGAACGTGTAGCTCTCATTCAGACAATGTTTATAACTTAAGGGAAATACAAAATTTCGAAAAACACACACTCTGACAAACGGACGTTTTACAATTTTACAACTGGTATGATATCAAATTATTCATGTATTAAAAAAATTTCTAAAGAGAGCTACTTTTACAGGTACACGTTATAACTTATAATCTCCATCCTGCATTCGATCTTACACAGCCAGGGATGCCAGATCAGATGTCATCATCAAATTGATAACACGATTGTTGCCAACAACAACCATCCAGACGCATTTTGTAGAAACTTCATAATGCAGTAAGATACGCTAAACTATTTATTTAACCGTTCAATTTTTACATATTCACACATATCAGTATATAGTAAATCAAATCGAGAGTGTTTCAAAATGAATTGTACGTTTGTTTGGTGTCCTTTGAAATATAAACACATTCATTCCCATCAGAACATATTGAAATCTTCTCGCATCATTTTTGTTTACCAAAATAGCAGCAATCATTTCCAATACGTGGTGTTGTATATTGTAGAGATACATCGATAGGCACATGCATTGGTGTACATATCCGAACTATATACACAGAAGTGTATGTATATATTTACAAATCCATGGTAACAAATTGTATGTGCATGTGTACTAATTTGTAGATGTGCACATTGGGGCGGAGCCACTTTGCTTTTACTCTGTTTCATTATGTCTTCCATTTAGGGAGTACATAGCGATTCGAGGAATCGTACAATTTGTTCAAATTTGGTTTTCAATCTGGCCACACTTGTTTCATAGTAGGTGTTTTTGACAGATGTCACATGATTTATGCTCAGTTTGGTTTGCCATTTCATAATGAATAAACTTCCACCAGAACAACGTTTGCAAATCGTGGAAATTTATTACCAAAATAATGGTTCGGTTCGACGGGTCGCGTCAAATATTCGGTCCACAGAATCACCCAGCAGAGCCGGTAATTCGAGCAACCACGGATCGGATCATGTTTTATACAATGTGTTTCTGAAGACAGGAGTCTTCCTGTGCTTCTTCAGTTTTTTGCAGTTTAAAACATTCAAGATGATTCTTTTCACGATTTGATTGTCAATTCCAGTGATTCTATTTATTGTCTCATTTTCAAAAAATCTCCTAGAAGTTTTTCGATTGTTTGAGTTTCCGCATCCGTACTTGGGACGGTCTACTTTGAGTCCAACCTGTTTAAAAAAAGGATCCTGTATTTGCTTCTTTCTGATCTTTTCCTTATCCTTAATTGATGTATTTTCCATTAAAGTTTTCCTGCTCTTGTGGTGGGGTATATGCCAATTTTAGCAAGAACTCCATACACCTTATAAAGGGTGTTTTTTATTGAGGTATAGAACTTCGAATTGAAATAAAACACAAGAAAATCGTTTTAATGTCCATCAATTTGGCTTTATTGGAAGGATAATTTTATGCCATTAATGTTTAAATATGATTTCGGGCATGTGGCCGCCGCGGCTGGCTCGAATAAAGCCAATTCTACAGGTCCAATTTTCAACCACTTGTTGGAACCACAACTCATCCACATTCATGCCATCCAATTCGGGAACAAAATAGTCTGTTATCATGGCCCTATACCGGTCTCCATTAACGGTAACTGACTCTCCAGCATTATTTCGGAAGAAGTATGGCCCAATGACTCCACCAGCCCATAGAGCACACCAAACAGTCAGTTTTTGTGGATGTAATGGCATAAAATGGACGGAGCTTGCGGTGAACTTCGCGAACTGAACCATTACTTTCGAAATAAATTTGCACGATTTGCAAGCGTTGTTCTTTTGTGAACCTGTTCATGATGAAATGGCAAACCAAACTAAATATTAATCACTTGACAGCTGACAATATGGCCGCCAGTTAAAAGAGTGATGCCAACTTAAGGTTCTATACCCCTATAAAAAACACCCTTTACTTGCGTGCAATGGTTCTTCGTAATTCTCCTCGTTTGTAGGATCGTTTAAATTATTGCAAATCGGGCTTGACATTGTTGAGTTCTTTTTTCTGTCAGTTCAGTTACGACTTTTCCCTCAAGCACTTCATACGAGTCCCCAACAAATCACATTCACTCCAGACTAATGTCCAAACATATGTTGCCGCCACTATAAACAGCGACTTAAGTACGTATTTAGTTGATATTAACATATTCGTGTAGACTTTGTTCAAATGAAATGGAAATGGGAACGGAATGGCTTGGCCTGCTTAAATAAAATGTAGATTTGTTTAGTTGGTCAAATCACACACACTCGCATCCCACCGCTACGGCCGATAACATTGTTATTGATATTCAAATTTTCCAAAAATTTGTTTGGCCACATTTTATGCTAATACACCTAATTATGTATTCAATGTTCGTTCATATACATGTATGTATGTGAACATGCAAACATATTTATCCGAATGGATCTTTGCAGCTGTATCGAAATATATACTCGCATTGCATCCATTAGCGCTTCGGCCAATATTTAGGTGAAGCCAACTATTAAATTGTTTGACAATTTAATTTTCGGCACAATTTAGTAGACTGGATATTGAGTGGCGCATTTTCGGTCATTGGCAAACAATGATTCGAATGTTGAGTGGCCTAAAATTCATGTACAGCATTATTGCCAAACATATATTTCAATGTTAAGTTAAGCGGATCGCAAAATATTGTTTATACCCTACATCATTATAAAGACATTTTATATCCCGGAAATGTTATGTGATGATACCACATGCATGAAGTGGTCTCACGATTGCGGTCGAGTGTGAATAATCGCGGCACGCATCGGCCCGATTGCTGTGTCCGGCCCGATGTCCTGACTCATTCTTATCCACTTGACCAAAATTCAATGTCTGCTCATCTGATAACATTCATGGATATTATCGGCGATTTATGGTGTAGCTGACGATCTCCTTCGAGGGCCTAAAGGTTCGGCATGGCGGTATTCTGTAAAACACTTTTTAATTGTTTAATTGGGATAGACTCAACGATTAAGGGAGTAATCTCTAAACCATGTAAACATTCTCAAAAAAAAAAAAACAGCTGAGCCGGTAAGATTTACCGTCTATATCGTTGCTGGCAGTAAAAGTCTGTCCCGACTTGATTCACAGTGGTTTCGTATAAAGCTTTACATGAAATGGCCTAGTTTAAGTGGTTGCCTTGACCTCTGCATTATAAGTAGGTAAGAAAGAAGTTTAATACGATGTGTTGTACTTACCAAAATGGTTCATCCATAAGACTTTCTATATTACATGTCGATGCTATTCTCACACCCGATTTGTTGAGTATCGTGGCACGATCGATACCCCGATCTTCTGTTTTCAACATCTCGATCAGATCGCCGACTCGATGCGAGACAGGTTTCAAAGCAAAACGGCATTTTTCATTTCTACTAGGAAGTGGTATGGTAAGATGTGGCAAGCCATGAATATATTCGACGGATACATCGCCTGAAAATGAAAAACAAATGGAAAATTCCGTCAAATTAAAATTGGGTTTATCGATATTCAACTATAAATATTATGTATAATAAATGGGTAGTATTCAAATACTCTTTAAGTAGTCGGTTTTCGGACTAAACCGAATAACAAAAATAGCAATTTTGGTTCTGTAGCGGTCCAATTTCCCGTAGGGATATCATAGATTCTAATGATGTCGCCACAATTACACAGTTGCGTACAAGGATATCCAAAACGGCCGACCCAGATTAGTACTGGTTTGGTATCCAGAAAGTAGCCCAGCAAAATAAAACATTGGGAAACAGAAATTTATCGTAATACACTTGTTTTTAGCGATATCCTAAATTAAAATCCAAAATTTAAATAGTCGAATTGGATGAATTAGACATTTTAGGGAATTTGTCATAGTAATGAATGTGAATATACAAGTGTTGGTATGACATCAGTATAAGTACACGGTAGTAATTTCCATATGTACGAGGGAAATCCAACGATTTCGCAAATTTCAATACAGTTGAACTCAATATCTGGTTCATAGGTGAAGGTGGTACAAGTCATTTTGGTAAATTACACATCCATATTTACGTACTGTGGAAATTTTAACTAATATTTATGATTTCTTAATTTAACAATTATTAGCACTCATTTGGAATTACAAATTCGAAAAAAAACTATAGAATTAATAGGTTGATTTATTTATTAATATAAAATATCAAAATAAATTGAATACATTTTGAAATCCATTATTTGTAAGCTCTGGATCACAGCACTGAGGCATGGAGTTAATTAAATTACCGGTTTGCCACTCCGAGATCTGTCTTGTTGGTGTGATTTCGGATCGACATTTTGCAATCTACAATATCCCAAAGATTTTCTATGGGATTTAAATCTGGAAACTGAGCAGGCCATTTTAAAAAATATTAACTTCATTTGATGTGTTATTCTCCGCACATTGAAACATAATCAGCCCTATTCTGAATACTCCCGGGGAGATAATTCCCGGGGAATTTACATTTTTCTGAGAATAAAATCCTCCTATTCTGAACAAACCCAGCGAATACAAATAAAGGACATACTATTTCGATTATTCGGAGTCAGATGATTTGTTTTTTCCCCGTTTGGTTACAATAGGAGGATTTTATTCTCAGAAAAATGTAAATTCCCCGGGAATTATCTCCCCGGGAGTATTCAGAATCGGGCTGAATATCGCTAAGCCTTGGCCAGAGAAGCAACTCCACACCATGAAGTCACCACCGCCAAACTTTACAGTTTTGTTTGTATATTTGGGATTTTGAAATAAATATTCCAAAAAAAAAAAAAAAAAATTAAGATTTTTTTACTTCGCACAAAATGTTGAAAAATTGTAAACTAGTAAAATGTTTCCATTGTTTTGTCCGACACTGTATGTATCTTTTTATATACACATTTCAATATATACCAGACTTCAATTCAATAAATCTTTCAAACATATTGACTTTGATCAAAAGTCTTACTAAGTACAGCAAGAAGAAGACAGGCCAACAATAATAACAACCACAGAAAAAAGAAAATCAGATCATCATGCGAAAAAGTATTAACAACACAACAAATTGCGAATAATTAGAGCAGATCTTAATTCATAAAACAACAGCAACAACAACATATGTATGTTCATATCAAACAAAAGTATATTCATGTATATAAATATTGTTTGGTAGTGTTGGTGAACACACACACATACGCACACATATGCACATATGCATTTGCACTAATGAGATAAATACCAACTGGCGACGTCTGTTGTGGTATTAGTTTTGTGCTGATAACAAACCAGCGGAAAGTTTTGCAAGGCCTTCTCATCAAATACCCAGCACACATTCTAATGTTGCTACGTTAAGAAGGACTTGTTGTCCCTATTGTTTCACCAATTTCTGTGAGGAACTTTAAGAACGATATCATAGATCCAAACCACAGTGTTTAAGCACTCCCATCTTGTTTCTGATACCGTAGATAATGTACGGCTACCCAGAGAGAGAGGGAGAGGGAGAGAGAAAGGGTTTTTGGCTTACATTTTGGAAGAATGTCCAAGGGTATCACAATGGCCAATTTGTGGCTCCCCAGTGAAATCGGTCTCAGTAGCAGGTAAACCATTCAACCAAACCTAACCTAGTATGCCCGATTACCAACTTCAACCTTGAAAAATTGCAAATAAAAAATAATTCAGTTTTTAAATTAGATGATGACACTGCAAGTGAGAGAAATGGAAACACCAAAATGCTCAGACATGTAGACAACGTGCCAAAGTCTCCGAATCTAGTGCTATCATACTCCGTTTTGAAATAGCAGATCAAAATAAGGAGATATTTTTTACTTTATATTTAATTTTATTAATCCATATACGTAATATAAAGCCATCAAGGCTAATAAAATATACTACATTGTAAGAAAAACCCTAAGTACTAATTTAATTAACATTAATCACAAATTAAAATTAAAGGGAAAAAAAAAACATAATTACAACCCTAACATTTGGCTCCCCAGCCATAAAGTACCACAACAAAAACAGAATTCGAAACACTTCTATCAAATAATGAAATATTTCATACGAGGGGATGTTGAAAAGTTATCGGCCTTGTAAGGGGTGTTTTTTTATTGAGGTATAGAACTTCGAATTGAAATAAAACACAAGAAAATCGTTTTAATGTCCATCAATTTGGCTTTATTGGAAGGATAATTTTATGCCATTAATGTTTAAATATGATTTCGGGCATGTGGCCGCCGCGGCTGGCTCGAATAAAGCCAATTCTACAGGTCCAATTTTCAACCACTTGTTGGAACCACAACTCATCCACATTCATGCCATCCAATTCGGGAACAAAATAGTCGGTTATCATGGCTCTATACCGGTCTCCATTAACGGTAACTGACTCTCCAGCATTATTTCGGAAGAAGTATGGCCCAATGACTCCACCAGCCCATAGAGCACACCAAACAGTCAGTTTTTGTGGATGTAATGGCATAAAATGGACGGAGCTTGCGGTGAACTTCGCGAACTGAACCATTACTTTCGAAATAAATTTGCACGATTTGCAAGCGTTGTTCTTTTGTCAACCTGTTCATGATGAAATGGCAAACCAAACTAAATATTAATCACTTGACAGCTGACAAAATGGCCGACAGTTAAACAAGTGATGCCAACTTAAAGTTCTATACCCCAATAAAAAACACCCTATATTTGTATGTCTCCCTGTGTAATTTCGACAGAGATTTAAAGTCTACTACTTTTTCAGTTGCCTTTGATTACGATTTTTAAAAATGGAGCGCTTTGCGAATGAACAAAGCGTATAACGTATTGTGAAAACTGATTACATAATTTTGGAGAGTTGTGCCGAGACCCGTTGTATGGTAACGCATGTCTCAGTAAGAAGGCAACTTTTCATTTTGAACTAAAAACACGTATTTTTTGAGATACAGTTGAATAGTCGGTTAAGCACAATTGAAAAAAATCAAATAACTTTTTTTACTTATGCGGAATTTGCCAAATTAAAAGTTCTTCGGACAATTGAACGGTCTTTCATTTAAATTGAACTAAGTGTGGTACTTTTGAAATTGTTCTATGAAACGATGATAGAAAAGAAGATAAGAGGTTATGTTAAAGTTCAATATTAATGAGCTTGGATGAAAATACAATGTAGTCTCTCATAAGCGGACTCATAAGGGACAGAACATTTTGGCCGCTTATGAGAGAAATACATAAGAGGACTGAAGCGGTTTGGTACTGAAAAAAGTCTCCGTTTATGAGAGGTGTCCCCTTAGTTGCGTTAAATGTGGTTGACACAATCCATTTTGAGATCATTTGTCTTGCCCTAGGTTTTAGAACTGTCTCCAACAAATTTTCCAAAACATAGATTTATTCTAATGTCTTCTTTGTCGTAGGTTTAATAGAATTTATTATGATGAGGGGCTCATGAGTTGCATGAATTTCTCGTAAGCGGTGTTCGTATCATATACGTTTGTGTCTTGAAAGACTCTTTCACATAAACGATTTTTCAATGAAGTGGATTATCGTTTAAGCGAAGTACATCCACAACAAACGTTACTAATATATAATTTCAATTAACCGATTATTTCAATTAAAATACATTTTGTTATTTTTTGTAACATTTCTTTTTGTTTCTAAAGTTGTGAGTTTTTTTTTACCATCTGTTTTTACTTCTACAGCAAGTCCAGCCGTGTAGACTGAGATCCTTGGAAGCGATCAGCGACAAATAAGTAGTCCAGTTTATGTTCGAACAAGTCGTCATTATTGTAATAAGTTTGAAAAAATAAGTTACTTTTTCAGCCAAAAAAATATTATTATATGGAATTTTGAAAAAAGAAAAAACATTTCATAAAATGTATTTAATATATTACGCCCAATTTAATATATACAATTTGTTAAAACTTCAATAAACGACTAGCAAGTACCCGATACTTCGTAAGCGATAATTTCCCTTTTCCAGTATGACACAAAAATATTTGTATAATTGCGTCGGTATCCACAAAAAAAAAAAAATGTATACCGACTCAGAAACTTTATCGCATTTTCATAATTTTTGGCGGTAGATAGGAATTTGAATTATATGTTCACACTTTTTTAAATTTTCCCCATTTTGACTCCTTTTAGCAACTGCTGTTGTCAAACACGCAACAATTTATTTATTTCATTTCCACTTCTCGCCCTTAACAATTATTTTTAAAAACGTTTGCCCCGTCCTTTATATTTCACCCGTCTTTGACTATTTTTGTAGTCTTTTCATTATTCTCGAATTGTTAGCTTATTTTATTAATCATTTCGGTTTCCCTCCATTGTTGCTAGTGCTCTATAATCTTTTTAATCATAGAAATATTTTCTGTATAAATAAATAGTATTATTAATTTCGCTTTATCGTTTTTAATAATTTTTGTAATTGTCACCATTTTTTTTGTCCGTTTTTTGGGTCTTTTTCCACATTTCTTCCCATTGTGACGCCGTGTGACGTCAATAGTTCCCACAACACCTTTTCCGTATTTATTAATTCAATCAACACTAACTGGCTAATATTTGTGGTTTCAATCCGATATATTTTTTCTAGACTGTAATTGAAACCATCTTGTGGAAATTTATATCTGATTTATCGACTGACTGACTGACGGATGGACTAGCGTTTCCATTAAACATTGTGAAAATGTTATAAATAAAGTTTTTGTTTGGTGGCGGGTTAAATGGTTGGCTGCCAACTTGACGTATTACTTGGCATCGCAATCGCAACTTGAATGTGATGGCGTTGGCCCACTGTGCACGAAGAAAGCCATTCGCATGGAAATGTTCGTGTTTAGACTGTTACTCGTACACCGTGAATAGGCGTATCGAAATAAATCGGTCAAAAACATAACAACGAGAAGGCACACTACTATTATTAATAACTCAAAACAACAAAACAAAATTCAAAATCACAATAAACAAGAAGAAGACGGAGACGGAGACTTCAGACGACGATGAATGCGTTCCTAGATATCTGCAGATGCAGCCATAGCTCACTAAACAATTTCACTCTGCCAGTGCACACGAACGAATGTTAGTCAGTCTGCCTAGTTAGCAGAGAATATCTACATCTACCATTTGCAATATAATCGTCCAAATGCCAATGTACATGTGTGTGTGTGTGCACCAACACATGTGTGTAGAAACAATGTAAATCTGTTAACATACAAATGAAATTATTCAGTGTGTTTACCCCTTTGTTCGCTCAGATTTAAATTGTTTTAATAAAAATTTCTCCCTGAACTATAAATTTAAATAAAATATATAAAAATCGAAATTGGCAAAATGTATATGGATATACATAGATGTCTCAGATATACAAATGCGATCGATTCAGTTGACTATATAGCAATTTATGATTTCAACTTTGGGTCGTAGAATCTAGTGGCATACTCCGTTTGCAAAGATCATCTCAAAATAAGGAGATATTGGATTTTGAAGTTTCTTTCTTGCTGGTTTCTGTCGATTGCAAACAAAAAACCAGTGTAGAAGTTGAAGTCGGGTAAACGGACTTATATATACCCTCACCCTCAGTAAAAACATATCAGTCTCATATTTCAAAGTATCGGATAGTCAAAAGTGAGCGTGGCTACACTATTGGATGTAACATCTGATGAAATGTGATAATAGCAACCTAAAATACCGAATGTTATAGAAAGATATTTTTATAAAAAGGACGGAATATAAAGCAGAGTTTTCTCTTGAAAATTTTATGTAGTTAAAGCTTTACTAAATATAGAATTTCGGAAAGATTCGATGAGCGAATTTATATAAAGTAGCATGTCAGACTACATGTCCCTTATAGTGTTCTCAATTTGTCACGTCCCTAGTTAAAGGTTAAAAAAAAATTCTTTTAAAGTGGCATTATCGTCGGATGTACCTTTTATATTTTGTCTATAATTTTGGAAGCAGACGTTCGATGTACAAGTGCCATATATCAAATTAAAGGCAATTATGTGAGATGAACATTTGGTGAACACATTCATTTGTGTAATATGGTAATGAAATATGTAATAGCAATGAAATGAAAAAAGCTAAACTTTTTATTTTTTATTTTGTTGTATTACCTTAATTTCATTGAGAATGCTTTCGAATACAAATTCTTTTAAACTAGAGGAGAGGCAGTCTCGCTCGCTCACTCCAACCGAAAACACACAGCTCGCAAGTGCCCTAAATTGAAATATCCTTTAATTAAATCCTTGTTTCTTGAAACCCACTTTAAATAAGAATTAAATGAATACTTTAATTTACCTATTGAATATGGAAAATATTTAACAGTCTTTTACAAGCAAACAAAAGAAAAATCCCTAGCACATACTTTTCTGCAGAAACATACAAGGTAGACATTGCAGAATTAATAAATATCGACGATTTAAGCATTTTTGAGTTGGACGACCACAACTTGTTTTCATGAAAACTTTAATAACGGAGTCAGTTAAAACGGTTTTTAACAGACAAATGTGAGTTTTAATCCACTGTAAACGTGCTTTTTCAGGTTGTACGGTTATTTCACAAAATAATGTATAAGAACATCGACAAAATGTATTTGTTGGATACCCAGACACACACAGTTCTCACGTTTCCTTACATACATTTTATATCGCTCGAAAGGTCTGCGTCTCTTATTTTCAAATGGGGTAAGAAACCAAAAACAGTTTGATAATTAGCTATGTTATAGGTTTAGACGGATATCACGATTTTGGGCTTGTTTGGGAAATTTCACATACTCGACAAGACCTACAAAAAAAATACCAGTATTAATTTTAATTTTTAATTTAATTAATTTTTTTTTGTAGCACTGTGTTATACTGGTCATTTCAACAATTATGGGGGTCCCAAAAATCGGTTTAATGTTTGGAATTTGTTAGGTCGACGTGAAGCATCTTGTCGGAAATTGGTGGACAAATTCGAGCTGTTGGGACAAGTTAATGATGTGAAGAATAAAACCCGTGCACGTCGCTCAAGAACCTTAGAACCAAAACATCTGTGGCAAAATAGTTGATTTTGAAAATGCTAAATTCACACTCCTTCGTAATTGTAAAGGGTGTTTTTTTATTGAGGTATATAACTTCGAATTGAAATAAAACACAAGAAAATCGTTTTAATGTCCATCAATTTGGCTATATTGGAAGGATAATTTTATGCCATTAATGTTTAAATATGATTTCGGGCATGTGGCCGCCGCGGCTGGCTCGAATAAAGCCAATTATACAGGTCCAATTTCACTGAACAAAATTTTGTGATGAAAATCAGCATCGAGATGAATCTCATTTTCGGCCCATACACCAAAATAACTCCGCATTGCATGGTCTCGCGGCTTTAATTCTTGCACAAGCTGGATCTTGTAAGGTCACAAGCCAAGATCTTTGCGCAAAATCTTCCATAAAGTTGATGGACAAAGCTCCAATTGCTGTGCACGGTGGCGAATCGATTCATTCGGACGGAGCTTGCGGTGAATTTCGCGAACTGAACCATTACTTTCGAAATAAATTTGCACGATTTGCAAGCGTTGTTCTTTTGTCAACCTGTTCATGATGAAATGGCAAACCAAACTAAATATTAATCACTCGACAGCTGACAAAATGGCCGCCAGTTAAAAAAGTGATGCCAACTTAAAGTTCTATACCCCAATAAAAAACACCTTTTATCTTCTTATTATTATTCTTCCCGTTTGTTTAGAATAGCTGAATTTTAAGCTGGGGAAAAATTAATTGCCTGGGAATTATCTGCCCTAGGAGTATTCACAATCAAGCTAGAAGTGTGTTCACACTCAACGTTTATTGTCCGTTTAGACAAAACGAAAGAATTCCATTTTTTTTTTGTAATAAAAATCAGAAATCTAAGTAAAATTAATTTATGCTGTTTAGCGATAATCAAACAAATCAAACTTGGAACTGGAAGTAGGATAGGATGTCATTAATATTCTGTTCACAAAAACTCGTACGACTTTACAGCGAAATGTATGGATTTGACAAGGAAAATGTATTAAAGCCACTTACGTGTTATCAATTGGGTGACTGTAAGTCCAGTGAGCCCAAAACGCCACTTTTGCACAATAAGGGAACCCTTTGAAACACTGTGCCCCCCATTAGGGGCTGGCCATGCCGTGTCATTGGCAATTTTTGTTATTGTTCAAGATCACTTGAAGGCATTCTTTGCTGTTGCTGTTGCTTCTGTTTGTGTTTCAGTTTCCATTGTTGCCGTTCGTTCAAGTTACACGTGAAGTGGAGTAGAGTTGATTGAGTCTCTCTCTCTTTTCTCTCTTTTAATTACATTTTTGATTAAAGTTTTGACTTTGAAAATTAAATTTCTTTAATTGCTTTGAAATGTATTTCGCATGTGAGGACGCAGTCGCACCATCAGCCGCAGCAACAGCAACAGCAACAGTACTTGCTGTAAGTGAATGGCTCTGAAATGTTGTTGTTGTTGTTGGTGTGGATGGTTGGTTGCCTGTCGACGTCTTTCAATGTGGGAATGTGGGTAAGTAGTTAAATGTTGTTGGCAGCAACCCACCGACAACTACCACCACCAGCACCAATGCCGCCTCCACTCAGCCAACAGAGTGTGGCAAGAATATGTGCTGCAGTTGTGTGTGTGTCAGTGTGTTGGTGTTATTGGTACTACATTTTCTGCAGATGGGCTGTTAGTGGAGTACTGTAATTATTATTTTCATGCAATTTGAGTTTTTGGGATTCGAAACTATAAAATGTTTTATATTTAGTGGGCTTCTGTTTCTTGAACGCTGCGTCTGTGTGAGAGAGCGACTGTTTCTTTTCATTTCTTCGAGTTGGGCAGCACCGACACTGACACCGCCACCGCCGCCGCCAATTGGGCGATGATTAAACAGAAAATTGTCTATGGAATTATTTTATTTTCAGTTAACTTTCAGATTTTCGCGTTTACAGACGTTTTTGAGGCAGCGACTCATTGCCAGTCAGTCATTGCGGGCGGAACAGATACATCAGATCGTTAAACTTGAAGAATACTTAACGGTACATGCATTGCAATGAAAGAAAGATAGATAGAAAGAAAGAAAGAAAGAAACACAAAAAAAAAAAAAAAACAACAAACAACGTTTTCAATTATTCAAATTAAAAGTGAAATATATGTTGCTACCTACACATACACATATGTACACACACACATGTTAATATACAGTGAATATATACATAATATAGTGAGCCATCCAGCATATTCGGTCCTTGTACACGGACGAATTCCTACAGCGAAGAATTAAGTGCAAACAATGTTCTCGTAGTGTATTCCGTTCGTAGAGCAGCCAGCGAGCGAATAACTTTCAAGGTTTCATTGCCAAAATTTATTCTCATACATTAAACACAAAAACAAATGCAAAGACACTAACGTGGCTTACAGTGGGTAACAGCAACCAGCACGCACACATGAACACTTTGCTAACAGGGCGACAATTCTTTGTTAGTCCCGAGTACACACACACACACATATACCAGGGTTGTCAGTCGCGACTGGATTTTAACAAATTCCCGGATATGAGACTGAGCGTGGCGGAAATATTTGTTATTCTAAACCTCCAACATGTATATTTTATCAGAAATAGTTCTGATGGAATTTACTTGTTAAGAACTTATATTTTGTATAAAATCACAGTGGGTGTAACCAATTTTTTAAACAAAATGTTTTGATGCAATTAAGTGAGTCAATCTAGCGGTGCTTTGCTCGAACAGATTTTCTCAATCAAGTCAAACATCAACGACAGATGGAATACCAGCGCTAAAACGGAAGCCAACGATAGTCCAACCAAGGAATCTACAACAAATTATTCGTGCATCTTCCCTCATTTATTCACATGGAGCTTGACTGAAAACGAAGGGCTTTTTTTTAATTGAAACATGGTAGTTTTGCAGAGCTTCGAAAAGGTCTGCAAGAAGGCCAGTAACATTTTATTGCAATTTATTGCAAAATTGTTATTCAAAAATTGTTGGTTCTTGTGGTCAAGTTTCTAGAACCAAAACATGTGTGACAAAACAGCTGACTTGGACAATGCAAAATTCTCTCTCCTTATTATGATTCTCCCCGTTTGCTGGTGGTAAATAAAACTACTTTCTGTTAATTGCCTCTGCTAGAATTTAACCCCACGATATGGTCTGAAATTAGCACCTACCAAGCTATCTTCACTCACCAGGCCAAGTAGCCTTTCCTTCCTAAAAAGGGCTCAGGAAGTGTCATTGGAAATAAGAAAACCTTTAAAAACTGCCTTATCGAAGAAGGTACTCCGAAATGAGTACGGTATTGGTAAAACATACTCCTAGGGGGTTTTTATACGTAAAGAAGGCCTTTTGGAATGCCTATTTCCTCACTCTACGTGTAGAATGTAGTATATCATTTCATACGACCCAAAAGTGTAACACAAAGAATGCGTCACTGTAGACCTTAGGTGTCTTTGAACCAAATTGGATTCACGACTTTTTTAGTCGTTTGACCATGTATTGTTCAGCTGGTACGCACGATAACTTTCGATAGAAACAATCGCTTTGAAATTTGGCGTGGGTTAATACTTTCAGAAAACTACTTATGGGATTGCATATGGGCTACATGGCCACATCTCTTCGCATACCTTACATACAAATGTACCATTACGCCCACTGTAGGAATAGTGTTGTTATAGATCTTACCCAAATTCTGAAATTAGCTTTATCCCTTTCTGGCACCACCCATAAAAATGATCCATTGATCCGGCCACTTTAGAAATTGTGTAATGATATCAATACGACCAAAGTTCTCCTCCTCCTATACACTAGAACCATTCCGCTTACTTTGGGAATCGTATAGTAATATTACTACGCACATCACAATCTTACCCAGAATCGGTATCTTAATACTTTATTCTGATACAGATTACTAGAAAGAATTGGAACCTCCCAAACAAAACGTGTATTAAAATTCTTTTTCTGTACAATTTAGTATTTGAGGTTGGTATTGTAACATTTTTCCATCCAAATGGTCTTACGATTGCCGTTAAATTTAGAATACGATTTGTAATCGATTAGATTAGTTAAAAAAAGAATTGTGATAATTAATTGACTACAATTACAAATAATCTAAAAGTAATCAAGATTACTTCAAATTACTATAAAATAATCAAAAAGATTTGTACGAATCATGCTTGATCAGACGTTACAAGACATGATCGTTAGCAATAGTTCGCTCTTGTCACGCGGGCGTGTATGAACGTGAACAAAAGCCAACCAACGATGCCATCTCGAATAAAGATAAAAAAAACCAAGCAAATTTTTTCAACTGTATTTTTGTTTGTCTTTTTCGTATAATAATATAATTCAAACCAAATACTGGTTGAATTTTATGTGGACAACATTTTTTAAATAATATTAATCAGGATTACATCCGATTACTATAAATAATCAGAAAGAATCAAACGCAATCTCTGATAGTAGTCGGACTATTTTCTGATTACTTTTGATTATTTATAGTAATCGCAAGCACGCCTGATTACTTTCAGATTATTTGTATTTGTAATCAATTACACTACTCAACAAAATGAAAAAAATGTCATGTACTCCGGATGCGATAATTTTTTCTGTGTAGATAACCTTGACATGAGCTCGAAAAACGCAATAAAAATTTTTTTTTTCGTTTGGTTTTTGTTTTATTTTTTTTTTTTTTAAAATTTTAAAAATTTTTTTTGGTTAATTTGTTTCGTCCGGCATAACTCGGGAACCACTAGCCCGATTTAATTGAATTAAATTTTAAAAAATTTAAAATTACAATTCCCTTAATCTGTTCATATATTGTATAAAGGAAAAAACTTATTTTTTGCCTAAAGATTTAAATTTTTTATTGCGTTTTTCGAGCTCATGTCAAGGTTATCTACACAGAAAAAATTATCGCATCCCGAGTACATTTTGACTGTTGACTAGTGTTATAAGTCTTGAAAAACTGCATATAATCGTAATTTAATCATAACTGCGTCTCTACAAAAACAGTAATTTAATTAGTAATTATTACGATTAGTAATCATTACCTAAAAGTTATGGTTCTTACTATGCCCACTTTTGGATTTCGTATACTTTGGAATACAGAGGACGAGGGTGTATAAAAGAGTGGGCCAATTATGTAAAACTGTGTTAAATAAGTGCAACGGTGAGCATTTCGTTGATCTACAGCTGGTCAAATGTTGGCTGCAAGCCAACGATCTGACGAAGTTCCAGAAAAACCGGTCTATGAGCGTTAATTCACACGACCTTGGCAGTCATTCCACATTGTCTCTTCATTTAATCAGGCATTCTCCGATAATTAATTTCATGTATTCCAATGTTACGTTCGCTGTGTGACCCGTGTCGGCCTTGTCACTCAATTGGGTTCAAACGCAAGTAAAAAGTTCAGACGCGCGGTTTCTTACATTCCGCCACCATTATTTGATGTCCATGATATCGGAACAACAACACAACGCCGTTACAAACATTTGTGAAATCATGAATTCAGTGTTTGATAGTTCTAATTAAATCGAACAGCCTGTTTTTACTAAACGTATACGTCTGAGACGAACTGAAACGTCTGTAGCCGAAACGAAACTGAATTGTGTTTCAATAACTACAACGAATCCAATTAGTCAATACACACAAAAATACATAAGAAAACAATTTCAATTAGAATTTAACTGAGAGTTTCGTGTTACAAAAACCCCAAACTGACGAATCAGAATTTCTGTTTGTTATTTAACCGAAACGAAAAACCCATTCGTTTTATAAAAACAGGCTGTAAATTGTTTCACTCAATCTATTATTAGGGCTTAGAAAATATTTTTATAAACGGCGCCGGTATCGCTCATTTTCCACAAATCTTGTTATTTTCTTAAAACCTCTAACAGTTAAAAAAAAAATGAACATTGGAAAGGGGTAACACGCCCTTTAGTCCAATAATTGATAACTTCAACCTATTCACATTTTAGTGCAGGGAATGTCTCTTTCAGATCAGAGATTTGAAATAATTTGAGTTTGTTTTAGTTGTAGAAAACTTTTGTTTTTAAATGATATTCAGAAATAAAAATACCCGATGCATACGATCTCATGAACCGTGTTTACAAATCGGAATTTCAGTTGGCATCCCTAACATAGACGTTCCCAGCCACATTCATTAAGATGCAGACAATTCCAAGAGTAAATAGAATGTGTGCATGGGTATGTGTAGATAGGACATCGGTACCTACACATTAACATGTGAGGTAACAACTGCGTCGACACATGCGGAATCCGTGGTTCCGCAGTGAAGTTCCACACAGCTCGCAACTTGCCTTTGCCCTTGTCTCAAAAAGCCTCTTGCATTCCACCAGACAAGGAGACCCAACTACATGGAATATGCTGGGGGCGACACAGCTTCGGAATTTTATATATTATTCGCGGAATAATGAATAGATGTTTGCCAAAAATCCATTAAAGCATCATTATAAACCAATCATGCCTGCGTAACTACCTAGCGACGACGACGCGACGTCGCGACGTTCGAGTAATAAATACAAATTATTTTGTTCAAACAAGTTGAATTTTGAAATTCAATTTGCGTTTGAAGATTGCAACTCTAGCGGAATACGAATAGAAGTTTCGAATGCTAACAGACAAGTGACACAGAAATGTTTGGAGCGAAAAATATCTTTATATATTCATGCTTATCATCAACGTCGCTTACAATAAGAGACAGCGAAAAAAAAAATCAATTTAGTCCTTGGTAAATATCGGCTTATTGAATTTGCTGCCTTTCGGCTGGCAGCAAAGGTAAAACCAAGTGAGTGGTTGGAGGCGGAGCGAGAAGCAGACATTGCCATAACATCACGTTTACCAATAAATTCTGCCATTGGGAATAAAATTAAAGCGATAGTACATAGATTTTAAGGGACGTGGAAGCCGTCAGCAACACTTAGTCTTACATGGGATTTTGGTGAATATTTTCAGCGTTTAGAGCAGGACTCACACCAGATTGATTTGTTTGCCGCAGCCGCTGAGAAAATCGTGCCAAAATAGGTGTTATGTGAGCCATATCGCTCATTTACTTCAATAGTGTTATATCACGACAAATCACGATTTTTACAAGAGAGTCGCTTGAAGTTCTCAATTGCGTCATAGGTAGCAAATATAGGAAACAAACATAGGGTTGCCGAATAGACTAGAGTCCTGACATATGTTTGAATACTAAACTGCAGAACAAAAGTCAACTTAAATAAGAGATTTACAACTTTTTCTTGAGCAAATCAAATAAAAAATGAATTTTGAATTAAGACACTATTGAAGTAAATGAAAGATATGAGGAGATGCAACTATCATATGTGAAAAATGAGTATTTAAAAAAAACAGGGGGCATACCACTGGATTTGAATTAATCCTTGATTTATTTACTATTCGACCTTGATTTTCATAAACATTCATTCTATGTCTTTATTTACTCCGGCAGGTAGGCATAAAAATATCATTATAATGCTCTGCTAACTTAATTAACATAAGGTCCCCCTAACGGACGTCTTAAAGCGGATAAATCCAAAACTAAAGGTTTTTTTTATTGAGGTATAGAACTTCGAATTGAAATAAAACACAAGAAAATCGTTGTAATGTCCATCAATTTGGCTTTATTGGAAGGATAATTTTATGCCATTAATGTTTAAATATGATTTCGGGCATGTGGCCGCCGTTTGCTTGTTGACGTAGCCATTCAACCAAAAATGAGCCTCATCACTGAACAAAATTTTGTGATGAAAATCAGCATCGAGATGAATCTCATTTTCGGCCCATACACCAAAATCACGACGCATTGCATGGTCTCGCGGCTTTAATTCTTGCACAAGCTGGATCTTGTAAGGTCGCAAGCCAAGATCCATGGTTAACCGAATTAATTGCTCTGATGGACGATTATGTCGACCATAAAATGGACGGAGCTTGCGGTGAACTTCGCGAACTGAACCATTACTTTCGAAATAAATTTGCACGATTTGCAAGCGTTGTTCTTTTGTCAACCTGTTCATGATGAAATGGAAAACCAAACTAAATATTAATCACTTGACAGCTGACAAAATGGCCGCCAGTTAAAAAAGTGATGCCAACTTAAAGTTCTATACCCCAATAAAAAACACCCTTTATGAGTAATACAAATAAGTCATGTCCGCGATGCAAAAAATATTTTTTTTTTAAATGTAACGAGTCAAGACACAAACCTCCATTTTAACAGAGAAGCTATAGAGAGTTAACAGAGCTATGTTAAATGGTTAACAGTGCAAAAGTAGATTTATATTTACGATTTTTAACCGAGCGGAACAAAAAAAAAAAAAATAAAATAATTTAAATAAAAAAAAGTTCCAACATGACCTTAAAATGAGGGCTACCAAGAACATTTGTAAATTAAATTTTGATTTTAAAAGAAGGCACTTTGTCGCTCGCTGGTAATAGATGATGGGTCCACATTGGTACCACAAAAAGCACTCTTCTTTCCAAATCGATCTGTATATCTCACTTGTCCCAAATAAACTTCAGAAGCGATTTATTCAGAATTAGGACTTTAATTTTGATGTTCAAAGAATGCCCACTGTAGCCAGCTGGAAACGGATGCAGGGTCCTCTTTTTATTCGAAATCGATCTGTATATCCATTTGGGATTATTTAATTTCCTGGTTTTGGAGGTTATTTTGTTGAAAATGGAATATAACTCCCATATATGGGCTGGATCCTCAAAGACCATGGACAGAGGAGCAAATGCCATTCCTGTCCGCTGTGACATTCTCAAGTTCAAGACAATTGTCAACAATCACTACGCCCTCTTTCCTCCTTGCAATACCATTACAAAATTGATTCAACCTAAAATGTTGAGTTTGTAGAGTCGTCGGGAAGTATTGATTTATTTCTTGCTTGTTAAATCATACGTTGAAGAAGTTTTAAATTAGAATAGTTGTCACGAGTGCTTCCAAATGTTTATGAACGCAGAGTTTGGCATAGATGACACTGACCATAGCAAAGGCACGGAGTTGTTTGTATTATGGTAGGGATATTCGTAACAAAACAAAAATGAAACAGCACTTAAATTGGAAGTTACACAAACAAATACTTTGCATGGTTTAACATTGATGGGAATTGGAAATGAATAAAATTGGACCATGGAACTCATGGAGAAATAAACGACAAAAATCAGAGATGTTGTCAGTTTGGTGATGAATATTATGACTTATTGAAACCCAACTAAACCATTACTGAGCCTGTCCAGCGCTCATATTTGACATTGAGACAAACACACAAAGAAACTCAACAAAGTCATTATTCTCGATGAGAATGCCAGGCCAAATTTACTACAGAGCTTTAATTAGAAAGTAAAGCATCAAAAACATCGCACACCGAGTTTCAATTAAAACAGAATTAATCAAGATTAATTAATTCAACAAGATTCAAAACTGGATACATAGGGGGCAAAAGGGGTAAATACTGGTGAAACAAAGTGGATAATAGTACCAAAACGGGATAAAATGGGACAAAAAAGGGGAAAAAATAAAAAAAAACGGGTAAAACAAAATATTGGCAAAAACAAGTGAAAATGCGTTAGAAATGGGACGAAAAAGGTGCCAAAACGGGTACAAAAGGGGGAAAACATGGTAAATGGATTGCGCTATCGAGAGATGAGTAATGATTATTTATGGTCGAAGTTGGATGATTTTGATCTGGACAACGTTTACTTTTAACAAGACAGCGCTGCGTGCCACACAACCAACGAAACCATTATCTCTCAAAGAGGTGATCACCATTGGCCACCGAGATCTTGTGATTTAACGCCTTGCGACTTCTTCCTTTGGGGCCACGTGAAAATTTGTTATCAAATTCATATACAATTTTCACCAAATATATGTAAAATTTTCATCAAATTGATGTAAAATTTTCATCAAATTGATGTAAAATTTTCATCAAATTGATGTACAGTTTTCATCAAATTCATGACAATTTTCACCAAATATATGTACAATTTGGTTATGGACAATTTCATGAAAAGGATATGGTCCTGTGAGCGTGGTCGTGGTGGCCATTTGGCTGATGTCGTTGTTAAATATTAACGGCATACCTCCCTTTGTAGTATGAAATAAACATCCGATCATTTATGACAAAAAATTCCATTTTTCTTTGAATACCAAAATACACATCTCTTGTTGGAGAACCCTGTAGATTACATTTTTAACATATTGTCAATAGTACAGCGTTCCTAAGATAACTTCTAGGGACAAATCCATGCAACATTTTTGGTTGATGGGCGCGGCCACTAAATATTATCCGATCAGCCCCAAATTTTAAATTAAATGGTTTTAGACCAAAAGGAAACAGAATCTGCCCGGCACTTCAAAATTTATTTTTAACGACCGGTCTAATGTCCATGGACATGAGGCAGAGCAAATTGGCCTCCTCTTCTCAACCTAACCAAACCTAACCTAACATATTGAAATACTGCAGCACTCAATGGATATATAAAAAAACGAAATTTTCACAATTCCGAAAAAGGTGATTTTTTTCTAAACAAAAACATCACAAAAATCCACTTAGACTTACGTATTTAGTACGTTTAATTCAACTACGTATACTGAAAGAAAAGGGTGTATCAGTTTGATGAAATCTTACATCAATTGGATGAATTTGGACATAATTTTCCAACCTACCACACTTTTCTTCAATACGATGTAGAACTTCTACAGTAGAAGATGTAGAATGTTTCTTCAGTTCCGTACACCAATTTGATGCAAATTGTACATGTGTTTGGTGAAAATTGTACATGTATTTGGTGAAAATTGTACACATTTTTTGATGAAAATTTTACATCAATTTGATGAATATTGTACATTAATTTGATGAAAATTTTACATCAATTTGATGAAAATTGCACATCAATTTGATGAACATTGCACATCAATTTGATGAATATTGTACATGTATTTAGTGAAAATTTTACATGAATTTGATGAAAACAGTACATTAATTTTATAAAAATTTTACATCAATTTGATGAAAATTTTGCATCAATTTGATGAAAATTGTACATCAATTTGATGAACATTGTATATCAATTTGATGAATATTGTACATGTATTTAGTGAAAATTGTACATGAATTTGATGAAAATTGTACATGTATTTGGTGAAAATTGTACATGAATTTGATGAAAAATTTACATTAATTTGATGAAAATTTTACATCAATTTGATGAACATTGTACATTAATTTGATGAATATTGTACATGTATTTGGTGAAAATTGTACATGAATTTGATAAAAATTGTACATCAATTTGATGAACATTGTATGTCAATTTGATGAACCTTGTACATCAATTTGATGAAAATTTTACATCAATTTGATAAAAATTTTACATGAATTTGATGAAAATTTTACATTAATTTGATGAAAATTGTACATCAATTTGATGAAAATTGTGCATCAATTTGATGAACATTGTATATCAATTTGATGAACATTTTACATCAATTTGATGAACCTTGTATTTGATGAAAATTTTACATTAATTTGATGGAAATTGTACATCAATTTGATGAACATTGCAAAAATTTCATAAAAAAAAATAAAAATGTTTTACTTTTTTCTTTAAAGACGTATTAACGTATTTCCCATTATTGAAACCCAAGGTATACGATTCCAATTCGGAAGCTACCCCGCTTCTTCATCGGCACTCTTGGTAATGCTTCCTACTACAATTATTGGTATAAAATAATCAATAGTTCTTATCATTTAAATGAGAATTACTCTTTAATACGCAAAACAAACACATGCATAAACTTCTTCGTTGTGTACAATGTCAACGATCCACTCTTTCAGAGCGTTTTTCTTTGGCAAGATCAAGTCAATGAATTTATTCATCATTGGAATTGTTTTCATTTTTAGCATCATTTTCATTGATTTCATGTGCAGTTTTTCTCAGTGTACATTATTTCGGAATTTCTGCCACTGACCGTCGTAAAAGTAAGAAAATCTTTTCACGCCTCACTAGTGTTTCAAATCAGCATTAAATCTGTACATTCAACACACCATACGACCTGCATAGAAGTCCGTCCTGTACAATAATGTTTGCATGTCACTTGATGTGAATGAGTTGACTTCCATTACAGCATGTCCAGTCAACGTCTCTTATGTAAAGACAACAGGAACAGATTGGAAAAAAAACCCCGAAGGAGGGAATCCCACAAAACATACTGCAGGACATACAAGTATTTCTATTGGACATTCCCAGAACAATTTAAAGTTTTATGGTCAGATACCGCATCGAACGAGAATGTTCAATTAAATTCTTACAATTTCCAACAGTTAAGTTTAAGAATAATTCAAGAAACACACACACAAATACATATTTATTGAAATTCTTTTTAAATGCACGTTTTGATTGTAATTCATTCTTAAATGGAAAAAACAAAGAAAACAATATGTGTATGCCTTTGGCAGATATGAAAAAGGATGTAAGAAACACAGCCGTAAAAAATCAATGCATTTGTTTTCAATGTTCTCGCTTTTATTTACAAACTTTGTAAAGATTTGTGTTTTTGAATTTAAACTGCACAGTAGTTGCAGTCATTTGCATTTCAGCTAATAATGATCATGTACATATGCATGTACTTATCGATGGCGACGATGTGAAATCCAATTTTTCCAATTATAAATCCATTTCAAAGGACATAATTGAATTTCCATGTTAACTTCAGCATTTGGTTTTTGTTGGTTCACTTCTAAATGTTTCATGTTTGATTATGTGGCATAGACAATAATGTCAACGAAAATGGCTGCAGCAAAACAAATAAATAAATAAAATGGCCTGAATACTGTCTAGCAGCCTTTACAACCATTCGTTGCTAGAGGTTTTGGTCCGGGGGCAAATTGCCACATTCAAAACAAACAAACAACAAAAAATGCAAATATGCCAAAAACACACACACAGAGAACCATTTCTAATTCAAAAGATACAAACATAAAACATCCTTCAGACAGACCGACACAGGACTATAAAGGACACTGAGTACATGTAGATGGAGTGTAGGCTGTCTATGTGCACAAAGGAAGGAGGATGTAGCAAAAGTTTTCAAAACTGCACTGTTTTTTTTTTAGAAAAATCTTCCAGAATCTCAATAATATTTGAGATTGCAAGAAATACTAAATGAATTCTCAAGATATTCTTGACAATTCCGGGAGTTTGTCCGATTCTTTTAAAGGAAATTCGCATTCGTCTTCATTGGAATACTAAATACGGGCGATATTTAAGGGTAGATATAAAGGGTGATCCATTCTAGTTGTGTGGCATGTGGCACCGTCTTGTTTAAACCACATATTCTCCAAGTTGTATTCTTCAATAGCAGGCAAAAAAAGTCGGTTATCATACGACCATAGCGCTCCGTATTGACGGGGACAGTCGTTCTCTTGTCGTTTTCGAAGAAGTAAGGTCCACTCACATCTTCGGACTAAAGAGCGCACCAAACAGTGACTTTTTGTGAATGTAATGGTCTCTCTTCAATTACTTGAGGATTCTCAGAACCCCAAATACGACAATTTTGTTTATTAACATACCCACCGAGTGAGAAATGTGCTTCTTAACCATAAACCATAAACTCCACTTAAAGCGCGATATGTGCCAGAATCACCAATTTTGTAGTAGGTTTTAATAACTTTTACGCGTTGTCTGATAGTTAAGCGATCCATTTTCGTCAATGTCAGACATCCAACTGAAAAGAAAAAAATTGGTTTAACAACTTAGTTTGAGAGATGTCGAATTCGAGCCCTATTCTTTTGAAACCACGAAATGGATAACCCTACATTAACAATAGAGCCATTAACAATTAATTACAATCTGCAAACTGAAGAGCAGGTCTGAGTATAACAGAAAAAACACTGATCTAGAATAGAACGGTGATAAGCGGCGATTGACTGACCGACAACTTATCACCACGAGACAAGTCGGCCCACCTCATAAGGTCATCCATCAAATATCTCCACGGGGAAGATATAATTTCTTTAAATACGGATCTGTTAAAATCGTTTAGAATCTCCATGTTAATTTTTTCCCATTTATTAATAACAATACACAGCAAATGTATATGCTAATGTTGCGTTCAAGAGTAAATCTGTTAACACAGTCGATATGGTTTGATTTCCTAAGGATAGGCCAACGCCTCTGTTAAGAATCGAACCCACCCGATCGCCATGCTGATAGACAACTACGCTAACCATAATTCGTAACTCACGTTGTGGTCTGTATTCTTCAGACATCTTAAATCCCATTCGTTCTATCGAATGTATTTCTTTCGCATTGTTATCTTTTACGAACTGCATAAGGATGGAATCGATTGCCATTTTCAAATATTTACAACGTCAGCGCATATTTCCCAAACTTATGGTGGCAACCACATGCATGGTGCATGGTTTTCATGTACAGTAGGGTGGCTCTTTTTTCAACTTTCAGGTTTTTTCGATTGTCGGTAGGGAAATTCTAATACATGAGGTTGCAATTTTAAGGCAAAGAAACGAAGCGAGTTCGAATATTTTACGTACAGAAATTTACTTAAGGGTGAGAATATTTAATATGTAGCTACAATTTAGTTTTGCCCCAAAAAGCTATCATTTTCTTTTTGTTAAATTAAAAAAAAAATCCGCTTTAGTAGAAATCTTGCTGCTCGGAAATGGATTGACGTTTGGACCATTCGAACAAGAACACTACAGACTTGTTTCGAAATTATTTTTTTCCCAACAATATATTTATTTGCCATCTATTCTACATACAAAAATAATTACCAAATTTAGTGATTCCGGAAAATAAATTAAATAAAATAAATTTTTTGTTAACTATTCCTCGAGCTTGAACTGATTACAAAAAAAAAATCTAAATTCGATATAATTTAAAATTAATAAATTATGTAAACTAAATTATGTATTTAAAATATATATTAATATAAAAATATATTAATACTCATTTCACTGGGTTTTGGCTGAATTTTTCCGGAAAAATAAATTAAATAAAATAAATTTTTTTATTAAAAATTCCTGACCTCCTGAACTCATTAAAAAATTCTAAATTCGATATAATTGAAAAAAGTCGATACAAAATATTCGTATTGAACTTTATTTTATGTTTTCTTTTTTTAAAACTTCAAGTTTGCTCATGAGTGTAACAAATTCAAAACATTGATCAGACTTCTGGAACCTCCATTATTGTGAATGTTACGGGCGAAACACTGACCTTGACCCGTAGCCACAGCATTATATGCAGGCAAATTTTCCACAACACAGTGTAACAAAAAAAAATTAAGGTGAAATACCGGAAGAGTCATAATATTCATCGTGTAGGTCTTTTGTGTGTGTACGTTTTTAAGTCAATACGGAGAACACAACGTGGTAAAAGACAAAAACAAAGACCCATGTCACCCAGTTTTTGCCCAAACTCATGCACTTTTTTATGGGCCCCCACAGATTTGGTGTTAATTTTGCAAAAAAAATAAAAGATATTAATTTTTCTCAGGCTCATATCTTGCAAACGATTTGGAGTTTTGATTTACTGTAAAGTTGTAACTATAAAATCAAAAAAAAATTTATCTTCAAGGTAAAAAACTTTAAAAAAAATTATGGAAGAAAACAATAAAGTATTTCTATTCAACAGTAATTAACAGATGCATATGGGGGTCTATATGAGTTTTAATAGAAAATAGTTTAAATATAAGAAGTACAGACTCTACGATCCATTGACCACTCCAATATTTAAAAAAAAAAAAATACATCAAGTCAATTTAATTAGCCACCTGTACGTATGAGTGCTAGGTTTTCAAATTAATATTTCTCATACGTAATGGTGCCAACTGTACTGGATTTTCAAGTATTATGCATGAGTTTGAGTTCAAGAACTGCATGCAAAACGATACAGCATTTTCGAAAATTGAGGGTGAAGGCATGCATTTTATTTGTCAAGCAGTTTATTTGTATGTGCTGCGCAGAGGTCCAAGCCGATTCAGACTCTGGAGTAAATGAACTATTAAAGAAAACAATAAAATTTTTGTAAGAAAAATTGTCGGCTCAAGCCTGCTAAGAGCCGCCACCGACAATTTTTTGCTTCAACTTGGACCTCTTTTCAACACTTTCACATGGACAGCTGTCCGAAAAAGATTTCATTCGTTTGCGCTTCGCTTATGATTAAGTTCAATTTCTTCCAACCTCCAAGTTGGTTCTCTTGGTGCTCTTTTACAAGTCAAATGCAACATGGATTGGGTTTGTATCGATTTCTTCAAATTTTTGAAAACTCGTTCAGATTTGTTGCGAAAAATCCTCTCAGAACACAAATATGATGAGAAATATTTTTGTTAATTTCTCTTTTTCAAAAAGCATTAAATTTCACTCAAATAAATACACTGCATTTGTGTGTGTAGATACTTGATTTTTAGGGGTTCTAATACAAAATATACTGCATTTAACTCAGTTGGGACCATTACTCATACGCTCCAAAAAATGGCTAATGCTGTTCTAGGAAGCAACAACAATATTTATTTCATTGAATGCTTCGCAAAACTATTAAAAAATAGTTGCTATTTTATAAAAACTTTAATTTATCTTTAAATATTAATATTGGGTAACATCGCCTTTTGCCTCTACAACACATTTACATCGCTTTGGCATAGATTCATATAAATTCTGGCACTGTTCTGTTTTGCGAAGCATTCAAAGAAATAAATATGGTTGTTGTTGTTGTTGAGGTACAATAAAATGTTTTTAAAATCAAGAGAACAAAGTGCTCTTTCAGGTTTTTTCAAAATAGGTTTGCATGCGCTGACTACATTAGTATTGAAAATATCACCTGTTAAACATTGCATACAGGTAAAAATGCTTGCCTTACGAATTAATAGTGGTCGGGGCTCGTATGTTCTAGAATTGAGATCTTAGGTATATTTCTGTAGTTGATTGTTGCCTTGAATTTTGAGCGGTTTGCTACCTATCGGCCTGAACAGGGGAAAACGATTCACAAAAGATTTGCGATTTTGACCTTGAAGATGAAGTTTTTTTTATATTTTTTATACTTTGCCTCAGAGAGAAAATACAAATTTTAAACGGTTTGCAAGATATGAGTCTGAGAAAATGATCACTTTATGGCAAAAATGACACCGAGGGCCCAAATTCTTTGAGGGGCCATAAATAATTGTGCATGACTTTGGACAAAACTGGTAGACATGGGTCTTTTCTTCTGCTCTTTTATCACGTAACGTTCTCCGTACATGGTTATATTTTTTCGTATTGCACTGTGTTATCAACCGATTTCTGGTTTCTTGCCGGATTTAAGGGAAGAGACGTAGAAATTTCGAAAGAGGACTGTAACACTGCTCTGCAACAAAAATTCTCCTTTGAACGAAACCCACTGATATTTATCCTGATCTCCTGAATTCCCATCACGTATAGTTTTCGATACATCGTGAAAAAACAATTTTTCTGACTTTTTTTTCCATTAATTTGCTTAAAACGTCTCAACTCTTACCGGTTCACCGGAAAATGGACAATATTAATTGATAAGAAGTGCATCTTTCATATAGATCATAACCGTAATAAAATATGATCTCGAAAATATTACACAATTCCCATCTGAATAAAAGAAACTAAGGCCAATCTGGGCGGGTGGTATTATCACTAAAAAGTATTCAACTTTGAGTTTTGACTACTTCTGAAGAAGTCAAAATTTTGTTTATTTTTAGGTGTCCGTTGTACCCCAATTCTAGAGCACTCCATCTCGTTTCTGTACAAAATCATAAAGAACGTAAGATCAAATGGATTAAGAAAGAATAACACTTGGGCTTTACAACTCGGCCTAAATTTCCACATCAGTTTCGCTAGATTTTTTTCAAATTATTTTACAAGATCGATGTCACTGTCAAGACCCGTTGTCACATTACTTGATGCCGTGATGATGGAACTCTGCCGACTCAGAAGACCTGTAATGAGACTGAAGATGGCGACTAGTGACTTTTGCAGAAGCTGTGGAGATAAAGAGGAGGAATAGTCTGTTGAACGCCTTCTCAGCTCCTGTCCGGCTCGGGCGAACATGCGGGGATCAACACTGGGCAAGTATTTCTTTAGGGGCATGGCCGACATTGGTATTGGTATTTTTAAAGCGCTCGGGATGGTTCAATGGCAATGAATAGGGTTACGATTTCCGGTAGCTTTCGTGGTGGCACAATGGATTTCATATTTTAGTTTGTTTTTCAGACTGCCACGCTAACCTAACATTTGAGTTTTTATTCCAAAATTTTTTTCCTTTGAAACAAAGAAGATCTCAACAGAATGACCCAAAACACACTTCTTTCTAAATTCGTTTTAAAATCGGTTCAAAACTGAATGCGTTGTATCCTGCTGACAGAGTCACCCAAAAACGATCCAAAATAAGATGAACCCAATAAGAATCGGCATGCCAGTCTAATGTACCGACTCGTTTGACATACAATTTCGCATATGGTTTTGGTTTTTAGCCAAGCGAAGTCACCACCAGTACCCAGTTACATTCATTAGGCATTAATAGAGATTTGCCGCATAAAAAGCTTTGCAACAACACATTGAATGTGAACGGTGCTGCCACGTCGGCAGCCTGGCATCGGGTGCTATCGAATATTCAAAGAACAAACACCGTAAGCGAAGCCGTGAGCATAAAAGGCCATAACGGAAACGGAAATGCATGCATGTCGCATGCACTCCTGCTCTACGATATTCAGTATTTATCGGCCTAATGTACACACACACACACACACATGCATAGTCAGAGAAGTGCTTATTATGGATTAGGTGCGATAATCATGCCACTGCCTTAGACACGGCATCGGTCGGGCATTTTCAAACAGTTTTGCGGTAACTTGACGGACCAAATCAAAAATATTTAAGCAGCGCCCAGGCAGAACTCTCATGCGTCCGCGACACTTTCGCTGTGTGTTCGTTGTGTGTTACCCGGTTCTTGTGAAAAATTAAAACTTACGTGTGTCACGTGTTTTGTAGTCGTAATGTTATGCATAAGCGGTCACATGGAACATGTGTGGCACGTTGAAGACACGCATCCTCCGGTAAAAGGTTAATCAATGGTAATTAAATTGCATTTGCCTGAATTGTGTTTCTCGCCGCCTACGGCCATTACGATGACCGTTTACGGCAAATTTGTTCGAAAACTGGCGCTAAATCGCGAGTTTTTTTTTGTTCGTCAACATTATTTTGTTAACGCCAGTGATGTGATGGATATTCGTTTTATCGTCTTAATTGAGTTTGTAGACAAATGCACACGTAGAAACATTTTTCTATATTAGACATTTTAAAATTGATTGGAAGCCAAATCCCAGTTACAGACACAGATTGTGGTTTAATATTGTTGTAGGCTCAGAAAGTTCTAAAGTGAGTCGAGTCCAACTATTGTAAAAACTGAAACTGTAGAAACAAGAAACACTTCCTAAGAATATCTATTTCCCTCAAACTATTGTCAGATCTATTTTGAGCTTCGATCAGATCAGAAAATCAGCAGTTTCAGACTGAAATTAATCAAAAACAACCATTTAAGAGTTAAAAATGAATTAATTTTCATCGAATATTATTTAATTAAACTGATTATTAACTGAACTGCAGAGAGAAGAGGGAGAACTGGGAGAGAGAGATGAATATTAGCGATCCTAATTAGTTGGGTTTCTTATCCGTTTCGTAAAATAACTGGCACTGACAGTTTAAACACTCTCAATAAAAAGGAATCCCCTAAATGTCAACGAACATTGAACAAGTTTTAGGAACCATGAATTACATGCATGTACTTGAAAGCACTGGAGCACTGGAGGTCTCTACCAAACTGGCGGTTGCATTTAAGGAAATGTGAAAATGACGACAAACACCGAACAATACCGACAGAAATCTAAAAGTTGAAAAGTCGAAGTTTACAGCTTAACATTCTTTCAACTGCACACAATTCCATGACAAAATGGAAAGAAATTGGCTCAATGAAAAATGCTCCCCCGAAAAAAAATTAACACAAAATTAAGAATAAAGGGTTTTCCAACAAGAGGTGTTATTTTGATTCACCCGGTATTTCCATAGCTGTCACTTTTAAAACTTTTATTCTTAGACATTTGGCATGTTGAAACTACGCCATTACTAAAAATGGAACGATACCCACTTCAACAACGCATTGAAATTATTCACATTCACTACAAAAATGGTAAAAATCTTGCAGTAACAGTTCACAAAATTAAACACTTTTGGGTCGTCGTGAAGCACCTTGTCGGACCGCAATACAGAAATTGGTGGACAAATTTGAGCTGTTGGGCCATATTAGTGATGTGAAGAATGCACGTCGCTCAAGAACAACTGAGAATTTGGCTGCTGTAGCCCAAAGTGTTCAAGAAAACCCAGATTTGTCCATTCCTCGTCGTTCTTTGGAGTTGGGCATTCCACAAACGTCATTAAACCGTATTTTGCATAAAGACGTGGGTCTTAAGTCTTATAAAGTTCAGTTAACACAGGAACTCAAGCCGGCCGATCATCAACAACGTTGTGTCTTTGCTGATTGGGTCCTTGAAATGTTAATGAAAATTATCCGGAATTCCATTGAAAAATCATCTTGACTGATGTGATCCATTTCCAAACCGGTGGCTACGTCAACAAGCAAAACTGTCGCATCTGGGGCTCGGAAACCCCAAGAGTTATTGTTGAGAAGCATCTCCATCCTCAACGTGTGACTGTTTGGTGTGGTTTATGGTCTGGCGGGGTCATTGGACCTTGCTTTTTCGAAAATGAGGTTAGATCAAAAGTTACTCTGAATGGATTGAGCAATCGAGAGATGACTAATGATTTTTTTATGGTCGTAGTTGGATGATATTGATCTGGACAACGTTTACTTTCAACAAGACGGCGTTAAGTGCCACACAAGCGGGGAAATTTTCCGGACCGTGTTATCCCTCGAAGAGAAGGCAATTGGCCACCGAAATCTTGTTATTTAACACGTTGTGACTTCTTCCTTTGGGGCCACGTGAAAGATGAGGTCTACGCCAACAGCCCAGCATCGATTCAAGACCTCAAGGAGAGAATTCGTGAGGCTATCGAGGACATAGGGCAGCCACTTTGCGTTTTGGTTATGTACAATTTCATGAAAAGAATATGGTCCTGTAAGCGTGGTCGTGGTGGCCACTTGGCTGATGTTGTTTTTCATTATTAACGGCATGACTC
This sequence comes from Hydrotaea cyrtoneurina, assembly GCA_958296145.1. Lineage (NCBI taxonomy): Eukaryota > Metazoa > Arthropoda > Insecta > Diptera > Muscidae > Hydrotaea > Hydrotaea cyrtoneurina. Next base: position 53,459,018 of record OY282515.1, on the reverse strand, counting down.
CCTCTTTATTATGAAATAAACATACGATCATTTATCTCAAAAAATTCAATTTTTCTTTGAATACCAAAATAACACCTCTTGTTAGAGAACCCTGTAGATGCAAAATTCACCAAAAAGGAAACATGAAAATTCCCCCAAGAATTCTAAAAGAATTCCGCAAATAATTTCTAAAAAAATGTCACAATGAAAAATCGTTACTGTGACAAGGCCGCCGCTACAAATTATGAAAAATCCCTCCCAAAAAAAAAAATAAGACAAGAACAATCTTCTAGACCAAAAACGTTGCGACGAATAAAATTTAGTATAGTCAAGATCGACAGTAGCTAGCAGGGCTGTTGAGACGGATTCTTGGGGTCGGAGTCTGAAGTCGAAAACTTTGTTCGACTCAGACTCAGAGTTTTATTTACTTACATTTTCAAAATGAGGCACCACGAAATTACACCCCGAGTTGAAAGTGAAATTTGGCCGTAAAAATTATACATGAAACAACAACACGAAATTCATATTTTTTATGGGGTTTATTTTACATTACGAAATCAGTCTCCAAATGTTGAAGCTCCATTTAATTTTTGAGTATTATTTCGTGTTTTAGATACGAATTGCGATATCGATTTGGAAATTACACCCCAAACTGTAAAATAAACATAGGCTCGAATTTTACACAGCCGTAATATTAGGGCCTATTTTTCGGTTTATTTTCATACCTTCAATAAACAATAAGGAAATTAGGTCCTAAAAAATTTGGGGTGTAATTTCATTTTACGTTTTTAGCATTGTGGGATGTAATTTCCATCGGGTGCCTAATAAAAGCGGTTATAAGGCAAAGAATTTGTACTCGTTTGGGAAATTCAGATGAGCAGTTTTATAAATGATCCTTTGTACAAATGGAAATGGAGATCTGGCGACGAATGTGTATTGTGAATATTGACAGAACACTGGCCAACCTATTGATACTAGAAGACACCCAAAATCAATCACAGCTGATGGTGGCGTAGACCAAAAATCACCTAGTCTAGGCGATGTCAAGACTGCAATATTAACTGAATATGAAATGAACTCAATGTGAATCAGTCCGCTACAAAAGAGTCGAAGAAAAGGATGCCACCCAATTGAATATACGAGAATGAAGCATAGTCATACCCTCCCCAAGCTTGTACAAGTGCCTTAAACTTGTTACAAGTGCCTTAAAAAAGATTATTTGGTTTTTTAAACTTTATCCATTTCACTATTTTAATGTCATTAGGGAAAACTCAACCACTTGTCTGTAGTTTTCCCGAAAATATATTTTTCTTTTGGCTGCTACTCTATTCAGTCGCCTAAAAAAAAGGACAAACAACAACTTTGCCTTAATGCGATTTTCAAAAGAAGGCGAAATTTTAAACGAGTACAACTGTTTATGGACAGAGATTATCTTTTGCCTACTTTGGTGGACAAACGAACAAACTATGGCAAGTTTTGTAATCAGTGAATTATGACCAAGGGGTATTAACAAAGAAGACCAGGCTGGCATATTGAAACTTTAATTGGGGTCGCAAGCAGTCCGAGCGCAGCAAAGAAAAACAAAAAAAAAACGATTTTAATTAGAAAAGAAAACAACCACCACAAACATAAGAAACGCTAAGGCGAAGGTGGTTGCTAAGTACGTGGGGATCAGACGTGAGATTGTCATGTTGCCAAGTTGTGGTTCACTAAGTTTTCGAATAATCTCAGGCATTACCATAACCTTAAGCAGAAAAAGTGAATTTCGCTCTACCTTCTACTAATTTCTACTATAGAAAAATTATCACGACTTGCTCTGTGCACATCTTCATCTCTATGTTGTAACACCCTTTACAAAACAGCATACGAACTTCTAAAACTATTTTTTTTTATCAAACGACATTGAAAAAAACAGGAACAAAATGAAATGGAATTATCGATGGCGATGGAGGGATGACAGGGGGAAAATGGTGAGGTACATACCCTTGCAAACTTCTTCGGGCACAAGACTTGGATTAATTTTGTCCATTGGTGATGGTGTTTCGAATGATTTGGCCAAAAGTGAATTGTCTGCACCGTGGTCGGCTGAGGTCCCCTGCTCCTGTTGCCGAACATACTCCAGCAACCTTTGAATCACAGCCTCCTTGTTGCCCTTCAACTGGAGGCCACGACTGCGGCACAAAGCCTTCAATTGTCGCATCTTCATTTGTTTGAAATCAATTTCTACTTCCCGATGATCACAATTTCGTTATGTGTGCAAACAGCGGGAGGTGTTGAGTTGGGAAAGTTGAAAATAGTGTAAATAGGTTAAAATTAGAATAAAAGGCGACAGTTCCAGGTTAAAATTCGTACAGACAGACAAACAGAAAGAGCGAGAGAGCGATAGAGAGTGTTATGAAACAGAAAATGATTTAAAACAAACGAAATGTAAATGCTGCTCATGCTTTTTGCGGCAGTCGCCGGTACCTGTTAAATGAATTTCATTAATTTTGAGCATATTTTCACTGTCAGTTTTCACAATTTCTGTATTGTTCTTTGGCGTGACGGCTTTTTTATTTTTGCCAATTTTAGATGAAGATGCAACCTGTGCGGCATTGCCTTGAAAAAAAACAAAAAAAAAGAATGAAAAAATTCCGTTGAAACAAAAGAAAAGCAGCAAAAAAGTAGTTGGGGTTAAAGGGAACCAAAAAAAGAATAACAAAACGTAAAAGAAAATAAATAAAAACACAATGAATAAATGAATAAAGTTCATGAAATGGAAAATTTTAATAAGGGACAAATGCAAACGTACAAAGAAAGTAGGGTGGGGTGCAAGCAACAAACCATTAAATTTAAATGTGTGGCCGGTGTAGAGGACGAAGGACATTTAACGCACAGTGGCACGAACAGCAATGAAACAGAGAACGACCATTAATTGTTTAAAAGCGAATACAAACGATAGGAAAGTGACAGAGAGGGCTGTTGAGTAGGAGCGGCTAGCAGTGGTTTAGATAGTAGATGATATTTTTATGAAAAATGTGGCATCGCCATTATCGATAGATCACTTATTAAGTAAGCTATTACTTTCGATTAAATTAATTACAAAAAAAACTTTTTTCCGTTTCAAACAAAAATATTGAGAATTGCCCCCAAAATTGTAATTGGTAACCATTTGTTTTTTTTTCTGTCGATAATTTATTTACGTACTCATAACAATTTAAAACAAAAATGTTTAAGAAAATTTTTGTGAAAATACAAAAACAATTTTCACACATTTTCCTTAACAAAGGTATGTTTTTTTTTTAAATTTTTATGAATATGGGTTTTAGACTTTACAGCATATTTGCGCCAACACAGACTAACATCATATGTCGATTTAATAGTTTTGATATTTCTTTACACTAGGCAAAAAAAAACAATTTTTTTATAGTTAATTAGAGATTTACAATTCTAATGTAAAGGGTGTTTTTTTTTAAAAAGGTATAGAACTTTGAGTTGGCAACACTTTTGTTACTGGCGGCCATTTTGTTTCAGCTGTCAAGTGATTTATGTTTATTATTCAAATTTATTTTGAAAACCAAGGTTTTGTTCAAACACCGTATCGCGCACTACGTCCATTTTACTGTGAACATAATCGTCCTTCAGAGCAAAACATTTGGTAATCGCATAGTTTCACGAGATCGTACGATTTAACCCCACGAGACTATTTGCTGTGGGGATATGTGCAGTCGCTAGGCCGACAAGCTCGAAACGATTGATCACTTGGAGGACAACATTTTTCACTGGTTTCTATCGAAAGTTGTTTTTATAAAATCTTACATTTTTTTAGACATAGATTGTCATAGCAATTTCGCTCATTATCTTCAATCTTTTTTTTAAGAGAAACGTTTTAAGTTCTCAATTGCGTCTTACTTAGCAAATATAGAAAAAAAAACTATAGGATTACCGAATAAAATGCAGGCCTGAAAATGTTTTTTGAATACACTGCAGAACAAAAGTCAACTTACATTAAAGATTTACCGATTTTTCTTGGCCAAAAAAAATAAAAAGGGAATTTTGAACTGTCACACTATTGAAATAGTTGAACAATTTGTCCGATATTGATGAAATAAATTGTAAAAAATAGACTACTGAATTTTTTAAATGAATGAGATTTTTACAATTGTATAATTGAATATTTTTGTATAAATCATGCATAACCAAAAATGTGCATGGGCGGTAACAGAAGGCTCCTCCACAAAATTGTCAATAAAAGCGAAAATCCTCCATCGATTTTAATAATATATCCCCTCATTTTAATTGTAAGATAAGGAGCTTGATGATAAACTATTGACAATTTACAATTTTTTTTTTGTCACCTCCAATTATTATTTTCGAAAAAAAAATTTACCAAAAAAAAGTGTTTTAACACAAATTTGTTTATAACTCTGAAAGTGTCATTTATATTAAAAGGCTCGCAAGGCAAATATTTTAAAATAATTTAGTAATCAATTTCTTAAAATTTCATCGTCACTTTCGAATTATGACAATTTATTAATTAATTTTTTTTCGGTTTTTCAAGCAGCTCGCTTAGTCTCGATTCACACTAGGCAATTTTAATTGCCGCAATTCTCAGTTTGTAGCAGAAAGAGGTAAGGGGAATGGAAAGGGCGAAAAAACTTGCTCCTACTGGCAATTCCTTTTATATTTTTCGCAGTGTGAAGTTGGCTGCAGATTAGTTTAACATTTTGAAAGATAAAATTGCCGAAGACGAATTGCCTTGTATGAACACAAGGGGCAAGTTCAAAAGAGAATCATAAAAATTGACCCAGTAAAATTGTCTAGTGTGAATCCCAATTTACACGATGACTTTCTCTCCAGGGTTTTTCTTGAAATATTCTTTTGAATCTATGGACGGCCGTGAGGTGACGACTATCCTACAAGTAAACCCAGGTTCAAAACTGGGTAAGACCATCATACATTTGTCAGCGGCCGTTGTCCACCTCGTCAATGCTGGCGACTTAACGAGTAAGAGTGTAATCTCTAAGCCATGTAAAACTTCTCTAGAAAAGGCACTAGCCTTTAGACTGCAAACAGTAGCTACCGGTCAGTCAGTATACATGAATATAACGTTGACAGCTCACTGATTCGAGAGAAGTTCCCCGTCTGTTCCTTCATCGAATGTTTATAAGTATTTTCTTTTGAAACCCTTCGAAAATTCAGAACAATTTTCACGATGACTGTTTTAAAAACAGCATGCCTGTTTCTGAAGTGAATTCTTGTTTTGAAAGTCACTATTCACACTAAGCAATTTTTATGATTCCCTTTTTGAACTGGCCTCTTGACGATTTTAGTTTTCCCCAATGGTTCTGATTTTTGGAGTGAAAAAAGTATTTTTATTTTTATTTAATAACAATATAAACTAAATTCATATTCCAATTTTGGGTACATGGATGAACCTAGTGACATAGACCATATGGCTAGATTTTTGCAGCGTTAGACCAAAGTCTCTGGTGGGAATCGAACCCACAATCCCCACGCTGATAGGCCTGCACGCTGCCAACACGCCTACCGGGGCGCCTCACATGAGACAATCTGCAGCCAACTTCACACTACGATAAACACCGAAGGGAATTGCCAATACGAGCAAGTTTTTTCCCTTTCCACCCTCTCCTACAAACGGAGAATTGGTGTGAATCGTGACTATAAACAACATTAAAAAAATAATATTTTTTTTTGGTTGAAATTCTCAATAAAAAAAGTAAAATTTCCCTTAATTTCCAATTCATCCGTTTTGCAACCCCTCTCTGCTCCTCCACCTCCTTCGCCAACTATCGTCGAACGTCGAGCTTGTTCAATCTGGGTGGAAAGTCATGGTGTACGTCGGTTCTTTGTATCTGCCTAATGTTATAATATTGATTTTTTTCTCGCCTATTTCTACAAATGTAACAACAGAAGAATTTTTAACCATATTTAACCATTTTCCACCAAAGAATTTCCAAAAGTATTTCCACACTTCCTCCCACCCTTCACGTAGTGTATAAAAGTATTTATGATTATTTAGTGTGCCATCATTTTCGTATTTTATTCGTGCATAGACACGAGATAAGATTCTGCTCTTTATCGACTGGTTATCATATCCACCACATGGCAGAGCCCATAATGAATTTATGTTACTGTCTATTTACGATGGAAAATTTGCCAACTTGTTTGTTAAATATTTCATGACCTTATGGGGGATTTGTTTGGCGTTTTCCTCTACATGAAGGGGCATAATTAAAAAATGGCATTATTGATGGGCTACACCATTAGAAATAATGCCTCTTTGTCTCGACTACAGTTCGTAAAGACAAAAAAAAAAAGAAACACATGTGAGTACGTCCTACCCGGTTGTCGATTAGACATTGAAAACCTACTTGGGATAGACGATGTCTTCATCGACCCACACGCATTGCGAGACTTATGTGTGTCATTGCAGTCATTCGAACAAGTAGTTACCCGGATATTCGAATCGGTGTGCTATTGTCCACATTGAATAGATGCACTCTCCTCAGTTGCAAATTCATTCAAAATCACATTTCATAAAGGCATAATTAGTTTGTGTGAGTCGCCTGTTGATCCCCAACATTTAAATAACAATTTAAATGTAATTAGAATACGTTTCATGTTGATAACGGCAACATTTCCGTAGGTCATATTTCTGGGCGTTGGTGTTACGTGTGGGATTATTGAGCTGTGTGAATGTATGACCACAGCCACCTGTGGCTCATCGGTGGTCAAATTACACAAGTTTGCGAGTTTAGGTTAGGTTGAGAAGAGGAGGCGGATTTACTCCGCCTCATGTCCTTGGACATACACAAGTTTGCAAGGTTAAGTTTGCGAGCTACCGGTGGACAAAATGTTTTCGGTTTCCGAAACTCGAAAGACTCAGATTTCCATTTTTCTTCTTGGACTAAACATTAGTTCTCGTTCACTATGGCACATATTAAACTAACAATTGGCAGCGAAAATCATTGCAAATGGTCACCGAAGAAGAAGTGTGGTAGCTTTCGAAACGGATACGTATATGCTTGAAGCCTTTTTTGAACATTTCTATTTTTGCAAAGAAATGATCTCAAACTCGAGTAACAGAAGCAAAACTGCAGAATAGAGATCAACAATACATAAACAAACTTGAGAATAAATGGAATTTTGGTAAATTGCTAATGCGGTCCTCACACGCTACAACCGGTTCTACATGTTGTTTGACCATGTTGTACAACCACACGCTGAAAAAAATGGCCATTTTAACTAATTTCAGCAAACAAGTTCGTATCAAACACATATATTTATTTATTTTATTTATTTATTATTAATTACAATACTAAGTAAATTTATATTCTAATTTTTGGGTCCAAGGATAAACCGGGTGACACAGACCATATGTTTTAGATTTTGCAGCGACAGACCAAAGCCTCTGGTGGGAATCGAACCCACAACCCCCACGCTGATAAGCAAGCACTCTACCAACTCGCCTACCGGGGCGCTTATCAAACACATATATATTTTTCCATACCACAAATATAAACTTGTTTGTAGGTGATAAATATCAAATGTATATGTATGAATTTTTGACCTACTTTTTATTTTTTTTCAATTTGTGAATTTCTATATAACAATCCATCTCATTCTCTCGGTATTGCTTTTATTTTACAGAGCGTAAATGCAGAAAAAAATTACGAAAACAGTTGCAAATACACACTTATTCGCACCCAAATATTGTACTTTGTTGAATTTAATAAGTTCGTTGTCTGTTTTTCCCAAACACGCTATTGCTTATACACAAATATGTAATGCTAATAGCAAACGAGTTATATTTACATCCAAATAAGCTTTGTGTAGAAGGAAATAAACTTTACTTGCTACAAACACCAAACACGCTTTTTATTTATTGTGTGTGAACATTAAAAAAAAGACCTATTTTTCAGCGTGCAGTTGTAACGTGTGAAGGTTGGTCGTCGGTTTGATGATAAAATAATTTGAATCCAGCTTAAGTTAGACAACTTGATTGGTACGTGTGAGGGCTTCTTTACTTCATTCGCATTTTGTCATTGATGAAGTACACATTTTTGTACCGGTGATTTAAAAAGTTTTTAAAAGAAATGAAATAATGTGTGTGAAAAATTATTGATTTTATTGGTAAATATAAAAATCTGCCTCCGTTGTGGAATTCAAAGTATAAAAACCAAATAATTGAAACCAAAAATATAAAAAATTACAAAACAAATGTGTTCATGTTGATGCTACGGCAAATATTTGCAAATGAGATTGGAGGGAACGCCAAACTTGGCTGTTCAACTCAGTTGTTCAATCATTTGTATGAGGGCGGCATAAGATAACCACCAAAAACCCTCATGTAGTAGTTGAGATCTTTAAACCAGATTAACTTTTTAAATCTGTCCACATGATGGTGTTTTTTTTTTTTTTTTTTTTGAAGGCCAACACTCAGGGGTGCCCCCTATAAATGCAATGCATTGTGTTAGCGGAAGGAAATTAGGGTATCGGAAGGAGGAAAGAGGGAGTAGTGTTTGTTGACATTTGTTTTGAATTTCTGAATGTCACAACTGGCAGGAAATACATTTGCTGGAAGATTATTCCACATACGAACGGTTCGGCTAAAGAACGAATTTTCCCCAGGAACAGGGCTTTTTAATGATGTTTCCTGCTTGTTTTTGATGGAAGTTCCGCCGCCAGATGTAGCCCTCTTCACCTTGGATGCACTGGCCGAGAAAACCTCACGAGAGCCGCCTGATTTCTCCCATTCCTTCGTCTTTGTGAATAGTGTGGGCGCACTACTGAATTTGGAGTTGCATTTTGCATTTTGGGTTATTTTGTTAGGTCGATGTCTTGTAAAAGGTAAATCCTTCCTAAGAACCTCTTTACCGATATATATATATATATATATTTTGAACATTGCTCAGAGAAGTCGAGCAGAAACGAAAAGAAATATCCAACAAAATGTTTTCATGCAAAATCACAACTTTTTTTTTTTTTTTTTTTCTCAAGTATACTTTATTTGCGATCTATTTATAAAAAACAATAAGCAAATCTATTGATATCTTAAAAAATAACTGAATTGTTAAACTCCAATGAACTTAACAATATATACATATTACAATTTTTGGTTCAGTTTTTATTTAACATGGCAGATTAAACTAATAATAACAGTAGTTTTATATAAAGGGGAGATCCAATACATGGTGCCTCTTCAGTCTTCTAATTTCATTTGTATCATCTAATAGATTTATGGCTAATACATTGGGATGTGTACTTAGTCTGTTTAAATAGTTAGTACTAAAATGTTTAATTTCATCTTTAACTTTAGGGACATTAAGGTCACTGTGAATTATATTATTTTTAACAAACCAAGGAGCATCTGTGATTAATCTCAATGTTTTCGATTGAAATCTTTGTAGTATTTCTACGTTTGAATTGCTGGCAGTTCCCCACAATTGTATTCCATACGTCCAGATTGGCTTCAGAACAGTTTTATACAGCAAAACTTTGTTATTCAGACTTAGTTTAGATTTTGGACCTAGCAACCAGTGCATCCTCTTTGCTTTTATATTTAACTGCTGTCTTTTCATTTGTATATGATTTTTCCAATTAAGTTTTCGATCAATGTGAAGGCCAAGATACTTAACACTATTTGCTGAAGGTATTGCGTACCCGTTTAGTAACGGAGAAGGACAGTCTCCTCTTCTCAAGCTGAAAGTCACATGCGTTGATTTTTCGGGGTTAACTTTTATATTCCATTTCTTCAACCATTTCTCTGTTGATTGTATTTGCCTTTGGAGAATATTTGTTGCATCAAAAGGACAGTTACTGGTGGCTAGAATGGCGGTATCATCTGCGTAGGTAGCCACAGTGACATCACTGGAAACTGGCATATCCGCTGTGAAAAGTGTATATAATACTGGTCCCAAAACACTACCTTGTGGTACCCCGGCTTTTATGGTTCCAATTTCTGATTCTACGCCGTTAACGTTTACATGAAAAGTTCTTCCATCTAAATAAGATTTTAATAATAAATAGAATGGAGTAGGTAATGCATGCTTCAGCTTATATAACAACCCAGGGTGCCAAACTCTGTCAAAGGCTTGTTTTACATCTAAAAATACAGATGAACAGTACATTTTTTTCTCCAAGCTTTCTCTTATTGTCTTTACAATCCTATGACACTGTTCAGGTGTCCCATGTTTTTGCCGGAATCCAAATTGGTGATCTGGCATTGCATTGACAGCTTCAAGGATAGGGTTTAGCATTTTTTTTCCTTTCTCTATCGTTTTAAAAACATAAATAACAACAATCAATAAGACACACACAATAATTTGTCAAAACCGGTTTGAACATTTCTCTAAAGAAAGTGAGAAACTTACAAAAACAAAACAACGCAAGTGCGTGCGATGCTGCTAGTATTGCACGCATTCTTTGCAAAAAAGAAATAACATAGACACAGCAAAAAAAAAGTGCAACAACAGTGTTCTCATCATGAGTGATAATGATGTTCATTTAAGCGAATCAAGTGAAGAAGATGATGATTGCAACTGGCAAGTTATTTCAAAGAAGAGGAAGACGCCAATGTCACCTTTAAGTAATGTACCAAAGCGACAACAAATCGAAAACAAAAAAGAGCAATCTAGTTCCAATCGATACAGTGTTCTTGCTGCTAACGATGGAGAGAATAACACCAACAATGTTACGCCGACAGCACCAAAACCTCCCCCGATCTTCATTCCAGATGTTGACGATATAAGCAAAATGATAAGCAAATTAAGTAAAGTTATTTCAAATGCTGATTTCAATTATAAGTCCCTAAGCAATGGTCAAGTTCGCTTAATGATTAAAAATGTTGAATCCTTCCGAAAAATTGTACATTATTTTGAAACATCAAAAATCTCTTACCATACCTTTCAACTTAAAACAGATAGGGCTTTTAGAGTAGTTATTAAAGGCCTCCACCATTCAACGAGTATTTCTGATATAAAAGCAAAGCTAATAGATTCAGGGCATCAAATAAGAAGTGTGAGAAATATTATTAGTCGTAAAACCAAGGAGCCTTTACCAATGTTCTTCGTAGACTTAGATCCGAATGAAAACAATAAAGAAATCTATAATATTCGATTTTTCAATAATGCAGTAGTGACTATCGAACCACCAAAAAGATTTGATGACTTAGTTCAGTGCTTCAGATGCCAAGATTTTGGACATACGAAATCATATTGCAGAAAACCGTACAGATGTGTGAAGTGTGGCTTAAATCATTCCACCGCTGAGTGTACCAAACCAGCAAATATTGCTCCCAAATGCGTTCACTGCTTAAACAATCATACTGCCAGTTACAAAGGATGTCAAATCTACCAAAAACTGGTAAATAAAAGAACTTTTGCTAACTATAAATCAACCAATGAGAGAACTAGCTTTAATACAAATTATGCTGGTCCTAGTCATAACCAATTTGACAACAAAAGTCAAGATAATGCTTGGACATACGCACAAGCGGTTAGAGGTGAAACGTCGGGTGAAAACAAATTGCTGAACAAAATTGAAACAATGCTTGCAAAGCAAATAGAACTAATTAATTCACTAATGACCATGATGTCAACCCTTGTGTCAAAATTATGCAAGTAGATCTTATAATTGCAGAATGGAATGCTAATGGCATTTCAAACCATATAAACGAAGTAGAACTGTTTCTTTGCAACAATTTCATTGATATACTTCTTGTATCAGAAACACATTTTACAAGCAAATCGTATATTCGAATTAAGGACTATGACATCGTAACAGCTAACCATCCAGACGACAGTGCTCACGCCGGTGCTGCAGTAATAATCAAATCAAATATAAAATACGAAGTAGCTGAACCTATAACTAAACCTTTTTTGCAAGCTGCTGGCATAAAAATTGTTTGTGACAATACTAATGTGGCAGTATACTCCGTTTATTTCCCTCCTAGATTCAATGTCAAATGTAACGAGTATGACAACTTTTTCAACAAACTAGGGAACAAGTTTATTGTGGGAGGCGATTTTAATGCCAAGCACATATGGTGGGGATCTCGACTATCAAATCCGAAGGGAAGAGAACTTTTTAAATCGATAACTCAAAATAATTTTAACGTTCTATCTACTGGTAGTCCTACATACTGGCCTTCAGATGTTAGTAAAATACCAGATCTTCTGGATTTTTTCGTTTTTTCTGGCATATCACGTTCTATGCTACACATTGTTGCGAGTGATGACCTAAGTTCTGACCACAGCCCAATTATTCTTAATTACAAGATAAAACATATCCACCTAAACCAAAATACAAAATTAATTACCCCTCTCACCAACATAAAATCATTTCAAAACTGGATTGAAAATAAACTAAACCTAAACATGCAGATAAAAACTGGCAGTGAATTGGACAATGCCATAGAAAAATTTACTCAGGTTATACACGATGCTGCATTTTTCTCCACCCCGGCAAAACAAGACAACAATATTTCTAACTTGTTTATTACTTCTGAAGTAAGAAATCTTATCAGAAAGAAACGGCGTCTCCGTCGAATCTGGCAAAGAACACGACAACCTGCCGATAAAACAAATTTTAACCGTGCATCAAATCATCTAACACTTCGACTTAATGATTATAAAAACAAATCAATTGGAAATTTTCTAAGTAATCTAAGTCCTAATAATAATAATGACCACAACCTTTGGATTGCTACAAAATATCTCAAAAGACCTCAAAAGAGAAATGTTCCATTAAAAAACTCTGACGGAATATGGTGCAGAACAAATAAAAACAAAGCTGATGCCTTCAAAACATTTCTTGAGGATGCATTCACTCCATTTGAATTCTGTTGCACTGACCAAGCAAAGGAGGTAAGCGATTTCCTCGATGTTCCATGCCAAATGTTCCGACCCATAAAACCCTTTACAATTCGTGAAGTTAACAGTGAGATAAAAGTACTGAATAAGAAAACCCCCGGATATGATCTAATTGACTATAAAGTGATCAAGTCTCTTCCAAAAAAGGGAGTGGTTTTTCTAACCGTAGTCTTCAATTCCATTCTAAGGCTTTCTCATTTCCCTACCCAGTGGAAATATGCAAAAATAACTATGGTGCCAAAACCAGGAAAGCCAGAAAATATTTTATCGTCATAAATCACAACTTGGCATTAATCATGTTGTAATCGATAACAATAATTGAATGCGATACGACCATGACTTTCATTAACAATTGTTTTCCGTTTCTTTTCCTTCTAATGAGAAAATTTGCACCATGTCCTTGTGGCCATGGGCACTTAACGGGGAGGTGTAGCTAAAAAAATATATCCCATACCAATAAATGGTTATTTTATTTGTCTTCGACCCGTCAAAGCCATTCTCTATCCTTCACAAAACTTTGCAAAGCTTTGAAATTTCTGCATTGGTTAGACATACACCGACATACTGACTGACTGAGCTTAGTTAGCTTAAATTAGTCATAGAACATGTACTAAGATAATGGGGCTTTTACATACACACGCACACACTCACATTCCCAATTGAAGTCCTATGAAATGCACACGCACACCAACACCCGCCTTCAGTCATATGTATGCGCATAATAAGTGTGATTCTATCAAAGTGTAACGAGAAACCGTCCGTCCATCTGACGATGATAGATTCCACAGAGTTGGAAATGTGTAATTGATTGATGGAACAACGTGGACGAAGAAGAATTGTCAGTATGTGACTTTCGTGTAGACGATTCGCATATAGGGTATATATACAACGTGTGGAGGGTATTCTAACAGGATTGGCGGTTATGTTTTGTCCCTAAAATGGAAGTGCCACAAAGGAGGGCCTTTGGCGAATGAGCTTAGAAGTCCAGGGCTCTTGAATATATGAAACTGTTATAATTGGAAGATCAAAAAAAAAAAGTTCCTTGGTGCAGTGCACAAATCCAAATCATTCTCTGCAGGGAATAAGCATAAGGCGGAAAATGTTGCAAAAGGGAATACATTTTAAGAAAATGACACGTGCTCAAAAATACACGAAGCTTGTCTCTGTGTGTATTGACAAACCGGTTACTCAATACCTTAGGGTAACCACACCGAAATCTGAACTTCAAAATAAGTAAACAATTATCTGAGGCCCGATTTACATAATGATTTTCAAGTTTGTGGGCGAAACTTGTAGAGAAGATTGCGGGGTAGAAAAAAAAATTAAAAATCACAAATTTGAGGGTTTTTTTACATTTATTTTTGGCTTCACACATTGTCATTGTCAACATTGTTGCGAATCAACAAGATTCATGTATAAATGTCAAAAAAATCAAAAGCAGTCCCAAGCAAAAATTCAACGTATAAATCCGTATGACTTTTGGAAGTAAATCCAAAAGAGAATTAAAAAGAAAGTTAAGTCAAAAAGTCATCGTATAAATTGGAAAGTAGAATGGAAAGTATTTGTGCTGTGGACGTCAGCAAATACCATACAGAGAGCAGTTGGAACGTCTGGGACAATATTTTAAACAAATTAAAAATGGTTTTCAAAGCGAATAATGTTACTCTTATAGAAAATGCTTACTTTTTCATAGGAAATACTGGTTAAAATACACGTACGCCCTCTCATGGAAATATACAGCAAACGACGTGGAATGTCTGCCCTCTATATGTATATATTTATACTTGTGTGTAAATATGTTTATGTTTGTGTGTAAACATATTTGTTTGAGACACAATTCTAGCATATTGAAAAGCGCAATGTGTTGGCACAATATTATGCTAGAACATATTTTTTTTAGTGTTTTACATAGTATTGCTCTCAGAGAGCAATTATAGGGCATTCATCATTTTATACGAAGAAGATGTGAGAGTAAGATATGATAGCCGTGTGTGTGAGGAGATAGGGGACCGACCAGCACCACTGATTACACGCTGAAAAAATTACTATTTTAACAAATTTCAGCAAACAAATTGGCATCAAACATACATATATATATATTTTCCATACCACAATCATTTCATACACATATACATTTTTGTGTTTTATTTTTTTTCATTTTATAAATCTCTACACGCTGAAAAATAAGTCTTTGTTTAATGGTTACACACAAATAAAACGGCTGTTTGGTCTTTGTAGCAAGTAAAGCTTATTTCTTTCCACACAAAACTTATTTAGATGTAAATATAACTCGTTTGTTATTAGCATTACATATTTGTGTATAAGCAATATCTTGTTTGGGAAAAACAGACAACGAACTTATTATACATTTTCAAATATGATTGTCGATGAATTTTCTAGAAATATTAAAATAATCTAAAAAACGAGAATTATATACCAGATGGTTCCATTTCGGGATATTTCGGAAAATTGCTTATTTTTTAAGTTCCAATATAGAACACCAAGTATCCACAAGACATTTGGACACAATACTAAAAATGGAAGATCATATCAGAATCATACCACAACGAAGTACAGTAAAGCTCTTTTTTTTTTTTTGAAGGCCAAAACTCAGGGGATGCCCCCTATAAATGCAATGTTTTATGTTAGCGGAAGGAAATTAGGGTATCGGAAGGAGGAAAGCGGGAGTAGTGTTTGTGGACATTTGTTTTGAATTTCTGAATGTCACAAATGGCAGGAAACACACTTGCTGGAAGAATATTCCACATACGAACGGTTCGGCTAAAGAACGAATTTTCTCTATAGTGCGTCGTCCGGTCAACCGGCCATTTCACAATGAACGGATGAGATTCCCTGGATAGCCGCGTATTTCGACTATGTTAGATTAGGTTGAATGGAGGATCGGTCATGTATCATGACCGTCTCATGTCACTGACATACACCTAGGCCAGCAATTCGGCCTGTTGTGCGCTCCTGATTTCGTCTACGAATTCCCTTCCCCTTTATCCTACGTTAGGAATTCGGTCCCCTCTATAAAGTTACTTAAATTCCTTATGTCTATTGCTTTGACGGCTTCAGGGACCAGACGACGGATATCTGACGAACAGATACCGTTAAAATATCTATAGAACAGCGATATACAACCTACATTCCGACGATGCTGACAATGGAGACAATAGAGTTGGATACCCTACCATCTCCAATCATCACCACCGCTCTTCTCTGTACTCGGTCCAAAAGCTGCAAAGATGTCTTTGGAGCTCCTGCCCATATATGGGAGTTATATTCCATTTTAGGCCGGATGTAGGTGGTGTAAATATTTACGAGATCAGAGGCGGTGAAGTATTTCTTGCACCTTTTCAAAAAGCCTAAACACTTGAATGCTTCTTTCGACACTTCGAATACGTGGTTAGCCCAGCGAGCATCACCCTGTATCTTCAGGCCCAGAACATCAAGAGTGTCTTAATCGTCGATATCCACAACACCTATAGAAGTTGACGACGATGCTGGATCTGGGAACGTTTGTGTGACAACAAACAGCACTGGGTCTTTTGCGGATGAAAATCTACTCTATTCATTTGGCCCCACTCACAAATCGTCGCAAATCACTGTTAAGTGAGTCATTCAGCGTTCGCCCTCGACCTCCAGAGGACCTGGCCGATGATCAAATGAGTACGAATGACAGAGGTTGCTGTCATCCGCAAAGGAGTAGATCGGGTTCACAGTCTGACCCAACAGGTCGTCAATGAAAATAAGAAATAGAGAAGGAGAGAGTACAGAGGACAGAACCCTGTGGCACTTCTGCTCGTTGGATGAAACCCCATCTATAACAACTCGTATAGAGCGATCTCTGAGGAAACTCGATATGAATCGAGAGAAGGTATTACCGACACCAAATGCAATAAGTTTTGATGTGTGTGCTTCGTGCCAGACCCTATCGAACGCCTTGGAAATATCCAGAGCAACGGCCTTACTTTCACCAAGGGCGTGAATAGAAGATCGACTCCATCGCTCCGTGAGGAACGCCATCAGGTCTCCAGTAGATCGATTTCTACGGAAGCCATACAGTCGATCATTTAGAAGGCCATTAGACTCTAAATATTTAACAAGATGGTGGTTAACCATGCTCTCCATAACCTTTGAGAGCGCAGAACATATTGATATTGGGCGGTAATTTCCGGGAAAAGCTGACACATGACTACACATTTTGTATATACAGTGTTCTTTCTTCTTGTGGACGCCTCTCTTAAGCGAACATCTCTCATAAACGGACACTTTTTTTTTTCAGTAGCTATCCGCTTCAGTCTTCTTGTGTACTTCTCTCATAAGCGGCCAAAATTCTCAGTCCCTTAGGTGTCCGCTTTTAAGAGAGTGCACTGTATGTACACATACTTTGGAAGATCATGAAAAGTATTGGCTACTCAGCATCGAGTACCCACCCACATTAATTCAAACATCGAGTACTACTCAACATCGAGTACTCGAAAATGTAGCAACTAAAACATCACTACCACGGATCACCCCCTTACCAAGTCTTTTAACACACATTGTATTTGTTATTTGTAGTTGCATTCCTGCGGACTTTTACGATCGTCCTTTAGACATTTATGGCGAATGATTTAATGGAAAATTACATCCCAACAAACACTTTCCAAAGTGTGAACATTCCGATTCATACATCATATCATATTTGTACAGTCACATACATTCAAATAGCAGAGCTTAAATACATTCTGAAGGACTAGATAAAAAAAAGAAGTAAGATCCGTAAATATTAACTACATATATATTTATCATAGGATCTGCTGATAGTTTATAGATTTTTCAAGGTATAACGAAAAAAAAAAACATCCCTATCAGGTTTCTGACTTTGCATTGAGTTAGATCCAAAGGGTATTTACGAAATTTTCTGGAAAAAGAATTTTAGTTTACAAAAAGGTTACATTCCGATGTAGGTATTTGAGAATGAGTATGACTTTGGCGAAAAAAGTTACAGAACATAAACTCTTATTAAGAAACCATCAAACAAAGCTAAAGTAAATTTTTACAAAAGGGTTTTCGTGTGAGTAAAAGTCAAACATAAGGGTTGGATGTCAAACAGCTCTGTGTTTGTGATAGACGAATATTTATGGATTTTCCAAAACACCCACCGTTTAGTGTCCAATGTTGGCTGTGCCCCTTAGCTGGAATACCGCCCGATGGATGTACAATGTATTGTCCATTCATCAAGTATTCTCGACATGAATAAAAGTAAATAATCATACAGAAAATTCCACGATACTCGTATGGATTTATTCCACATATTGTCACAAATTGGCACACTTGAAAAGTGTGCTATTTACTTGGACATGTCTGTCTGATAACTGCTAAAGAATAACATTGAAATGGATTTGCCATAGAACCTGTTAATTGGCGTATTTCTTTAAAATGTGACAGAGAATGTGCCGGCCAATTTAATGTAATTGTTTCCGATTTTACCGCGTAGCATTGAAATACTTTTGCAATCTTTCTTTAATTGACAATTTCGCACTTAATGCAATAATGTCGAATTACGTGTCCATTAAAGATGTGTGTGCTACACATTTGTAGTGAAACAGAGAGATGTCTTAAATGCCCGGTTTTTTCTTTCTTTTTATCAGCCAAGGCTGGCTTATTTAAATATGGCATAAAGCGCAATGTAAAAGAACCACACAGACCATTGGCCAGAAAGCAAATGCCGCCACGTTGTTAAATCAAAATTCGCCCGTCCTTGGTGTACGATTGCTGTACAAGGATTAATTATATCCGCTTATAATGCAGCCCAGATTTCTCTCTTTAAAAGGACTAGCTGCCTTCCTTTAGAAACTACCAACAAAAGATTGTAAACTGCAACAGTCATTGGAGGAAGTACAGCCAGTGAGTACATTTTTAATCAGGTTAAGGGTCGGTCACTCATTAACTTTAACATGAGTACGGAGAGTGCCGTGACGGGGTGTACAATACGTTTAATGTTTGAAAACTTTAAAGGGATTGTGGCGAAAAATTATGGTTATTATTTGCAATCCAGCAAATTGGGTAAACATTTAATGTTTGTGTATTAGAATTGAAAACAAGTGCAGGGTGATGAACAAAATATAGACGGGTTAATTTGTGTGGTGGAGAATTCTTGGTCGTTTTCAGAAAAAAACAACTAAGATGACTGCAATTATTTATGAGCCATAAGCAATTCGAAATAGGTAAATCATCCCTGGTAGGTAAATCATATCTGTGGTGACGCCACGGAAGGCGTAAAATCAAATTGTGTCAGTAGAGCCAAAATACACGATTTTCGGTTTTTTTTGAGCAAATTTAAATTTTCTTGATCAATAAACAAATAGAACACTACTTTTTGTTTAAAACAAAAAGTTGATGATACTCTTTTCTCTTCCTTGCGGACACCTCTCTTAATCGGACACATTTTTCAAATTCTCATAAAAAAAACATA
This sequence comes from Hydrotaea cyrtoneurina, assembly GCA_958296145.1. Taxonomy (NCBI): domain Eukaryota; kingdom Metazoa; phylum Arthropoda; class Insecta; order Diptera; family Muscidae; genus Hydrotaea; species Hydrotaea cyrtoneurina. The sequence goes on along the minus strand of OY282515.1, from coordinate 53,439,701 downwards.
AGTTTATATGTACCAAAAACAGCGTATATCCGCTTACGATGTTTTTTTGTGAAAATAAATATTGTCACACACGTGATGATGCTCTTTTGAAAATAATAATAAAAAAGAAGCACACAATTCTTTTTGAGCGTTTAATAAAAGTGAAAAATCGACACATATTTTAAGTTTTTTTTTTTCGCAAGCAACAACTTATGCGCATATATACTTTTATTGGCGAAAAAAATAGTAGTGTGAGTTGAAAAAAAAAAATAGTAAGGAAACATTACGCAGTGTAATGTTTTAGCCATGGAAATATAAACACTTCGTTATAAAAGACCGACAAAAAGAGATCCGTGTCTATCGGTTTTGCTCAAAGTCATTTACTTATGGGCCCCCATATGATTTTATCTCGGAGGCAAAGTTTTAGCTCTTGTCATAAAGAACAAAAATTGCGAATATATAAAATCAAAAAAACTTTATCTTCAAGATCAAAATAGGAAAAAACTTTGAAAAAAAAAACGATTTTGTTCCCTTCTTCAGGTCCGTAGTTAGCAAACCGTTCAAAATTCAAGGAAACAATTAGCAACAAAAATGTACCTAAGATCCCAATAAATAACTTTCTAGAATATATGAACTTCCTAGGAATGATTCTTAGAAGGGTATCAATTCACATTTGCTTTCTGGAATGGCATTAGCCAATTTTTGGAGCGTATGAGTAATATTAACTTGAAAGAATTGAATTAATATAACTTATTTACATTGAAGACGAAGTTGTTTTGATTTTATATGTTTACAATTTTTGTTCTTTGTGACAAGAGCATCAACTTAGCCTCTGCGAGAAACTCATATGGGGGCCCATAAGTTCATGACTTTGGGCAAAACTGGGAGACACGGGTCACTTTTTTTTTGGTTTTTAATCATGTAGTGTTCTCCGTATATGTTTAAATTTCTCGATTGTACTGTGTTATTGTCAATAAAAGATTAGGCAAATCGAATCAGCATTACTAATGTGGCAATTTGTTGTCAATACATCGAAATCGAAAAAAAGCTTAACAGTTATGGGTACATAGTGGGGATGTAACGAAGTTCGCTTTGGCATATGCGAATGGGAGTTATTCGCATCATTTTGATAATTTCCTTTCGGAGGAGCAAAAAAACCTTTTTGGAATATTCGTATTCGTTTTCTCATTCGAAAAAAAGTAAGATTGCTTATGTTATGTCTAAGGTTGGTTCTATTTACAAAAACATACATTTTTGAGAATGGGAATTATTCGCATCATAATATCATAAACATATATTACAGTATTCATTTTCAACCCTGCTCGTTAACACGAATTCGAATGACACCAACAAATACGCCATTTTTTATTTAAACATTGATCTTTGGCCAGGACCTTTACAATACTGGCATAGACTGAAATATTGTATTTATAAACAGCAATGACGCTAAATTCAACGATTTGTTGGTTTACGCCGAAAACAGTTCACAGTAGTTCTTTCCATATCCATTGATCTACAGCCGACATCCATCGTATGTCAGAGCAGTGAGTTCTGAATGTCCGAATCATTTTGACATTTTCAGAATTCATCCCTTTTCAATACCCGAATTAACACAGCATACTAGAATCGCTCCTCTCAATGGCTTTTCTAATATTTTATTTATGTCTACACCGGAGTTTAGAATCGTTGGTTTCGTAAAGAAGGTTTTTTTCGGGAAGTTAACATTTCAGTGATTTTCTACAAAATAACCACAATTTCTTTTTTTATAATTTATAAAAAATCCGTTTCAGAAAATCTCTTTGTGAATTGTTGAATTTGTTTATTATTTTTTTTTTAACCTAAAAAACCCTTTTCAGAAAGAAGGGGAAAACAGAGTCTCTTTGTGAATTGTTGACACTGAATTAATGTTTTAATTATTTTTTTTATACGTTTTTACAATTCTTCAACGCCTTAAAATTACACAGACGTGATTGGGAGCGTGCTTGACAAAATCGTATAAGAACATTTGATATTTTTTATCGACCGTTTCAACAGGTGATGACGCAGTCATTTCCTGATTAAAAGAAATGTAAATAGGAAATGTATTAGCCCTTTAGGTCCTCGATCTTTGTGTATAAAATTACACAGTTCAGAGGGGAGGTCACCCGTGGGTTGCTTAATTTGAATGGATGTTAAGGCAAGCAATCAAAATGCAGGAGCTTCAAGTGTCTATCGTAAAACTTTTCCCATGCCAATCATAAATAAATAAAACATATTTCAATATTATACATGTATAAGTATATGCGTGCATATGTGTGTGGAAATATAAGCAAATATTTTTTACCACATTTGGTCACACGCTGTCTCTCTCTCTCTCCACTCTCATCATATGAAGCCAGCCGTGTCTCGCACAAATGGCACAGAGTTCCGAAATGAAACTCACCAACAAAAATGTTGCAAAATAGTTTTATTGTCACTCTTTTAATATTTAACATTTACATACAACCACACGTACACACACACACAAACGTTTCTTATCTACGAAAGTCGTGTGTTGTCCTCCCACTTCTGCCTCTCATAAACTTGTTTGCATTTACATACACACAACCATGTGTTTGTTTGTTTATGTTAAGTTAAAGTTATTATCAGTCGTCAACAACATGATTATTATTGTAATGTCTGTAGAGCGAGCGCTCTTTTGTTTTCGTTTTGTTTATCACAGGAGAACCACCAGAGTACGTCGTCGTCCTCGTACACTTGACGTTCGTTGCGTGCTCTTGCAAACTGTGGTTGGTGCTTCACATAATGAAAAGAAGCACACACACACACACAAATAATCGCACCCACTTTTGTGTTTGGTTATTATCAACCCACAGCCGTACGTTACATTACATCACATATCGTCGGTGTGCTGCAAAAAAAGCTCAAGTCCCCTTTTCTATGAAACAGAGTAAATAATGCAAAAGTGCCCCAAAAGTCCGGTAAAAAAAATCCACCCACACACTTTAACTTTTCAATAGCTCAGAAACACCATTATGTGACTTGAGTTCTTTTAGCTGCATACCGACGATATTTAACTTCCATTCATACAGAGAATAACAACCGCAGACAAAGAGAAGTCAGTAGTCGCATATCAGTTTCAGCGCAAAGTTTCTCAAGTGTTCTTATGTCTGTACGCGTCTCTTCGCATGTGAGTACTTGGCCGCCATTAATGTTTGTTTACGTCGGAGTTCGGGTCGGATGGTTCCATGTTGGTGTGCCGGAACCCAGCAAACAAAGTAGAAACACTAAGGACTACAGACATACAGAGTTATTGAGTTATGGGGTTAGGGCGATGGCAGGGTGGGAATGTGAACTATTTTATGTTGACGTTTTCAAACCTTTACACCGCGTTATTAATTACTGATCAGACGCAACCCAAACTTAGGTTAAAGTTACATTAGGTATGATGGTGCATTAACGACATATACTTCCACGCGGTGACCCATATGATCGAGTGATGGCCGCCAGCTTTTAAAAAGTCTAGGGAGTAGTTATGAAACGTACCTGCAAAGATAGAAAGAAACGTAATTTTATAAGGGAAAAAAAAAGAATTTAAGGATGGTATTCTAATTTGCATAAAAAGAAGGTCACACTTCCACTTAGGTGCTTCCCAATATTTATCATAATATAAAAAAACACCACAAAATACATATCGCCCATTTACTTCAATAGTGTCATAACTCAAAACACGATTTTTTCAGGCGAGCCGTTTAATGTTTTCAATTGCCTCTTACTGGGCAAATATACGAAAAAAAAATCATATTTTAGGACCATTTCTTTGAAAAGGATATGTGAGTCCTTGCGCCGCATTCATGCATCCTATGCAATGATTTGAGAAATTTCAGAAAAATATTCTGCCAAATGTGTTAGAACTCGAACTTTATATTTCAGGGCAGAAGAAGGCGTGTCCTTTGGCGGAGTTGAACCAAACTTTGTATTTCATCATTTTTGCACCTAAAAAGTATTTAGCGCCTTTACAATCTTAGGTCGCGATATATATTTGTAAGCAAAAGTTGTGTTGGGTTGTGAAAAAAAATTACAAAAAAAATATACATTTCAAAGGATTTTAAGGCGTTTATTATACGAAATTGTAAAGCCTCTTAAAAAAAAACATCTAAAACTGAAAAGTTTTTCGTTTCCAACACCCATGGACCGTCAACATGAGCCGCCCGCCATTCATGTCTGTTAAGAGCCATCGTAAACGTTTAAATGGCGAACTCTTTTCTTTTCTCGGCGAGTGTTGTAAATAATCACGTTGCAACCTTTAGTGGCATAATTACAGGGCCCCATCAGCATCCGCCTTAAACCAAAAGAGTTGCGGAATGATTTTAATTGTCACGGACTTATATCACTACATCAACTGACACTTTGACACTCGAGTCTTAGACAGACGCAGCAACACATACACATACACACTTGCACTAATACAAATGCTATTCATTTATTCAATTTCAGATTGTTTGCATACGTCCGCGTGCAGTCATTTGGCTAAGTAAAGAAATCATTTGATTGCATCATCGCCGGGTGACATCGCAATTGCCTTGTCCTGTTTCAGTTGCTGAGCTCCTGCTGTTGTTGTTGCCACGGTGGAAATTCCATTCCAGCTGCCAAAATAGGATCCGGACAAAGTCACAGTCTTTGCTATGGCGGCACCCTGGGCAACGGTTACATTCGAACGTCACAAACACGTCGGGATAAACGGTAAGTATTCACCCAACCCACACAGCACAGCCATGGCGACCAGGTGGTGGCTGGACATGACTGGCCCCATTTCCATTTAGTTTCCATGAATTATTTATAAGTATTTGTTTTTAGTGATTGTTAATGCACAGAAAACCAGAAAAACAACGCAGCACTCGTATGTACAAATGATCGGGGACACGGTTTTCTTTTTTTTTTTATGCTGCTCGGCAGCAATAAATGGCAACGATTTTACGAGTGAAATGTCCGTGTACAAAATCAAATTTATTCCAGTTTAATGGACTTGTCACCGGGCAATGTAGCGTGTAATCGCGCCGAACGATTTAATGATGGGGGTGAATGGATATCCGTGCATTATCCTTGGTCTACGGGGGGGAACAAATCAAAAAACAGCGTTTGACTATATCAGCGATAGACTTTGAGCAAGTGAATTGATGTTGGTATTGTAAGCTAAGGTAAGATTTTTCATGTATTCACAATTGATAATTGAAGAACGCCACACAAAAATGGATTTTTGTTAATTGTTTTATCGTCGATATGCCGCAAAAAGACCTCAAGTCGCATACATGTGTTTCTGGGTCATTGGAGATTTATCACAAACAAATATAACAGCTTTAGAAACCAGTGGGAAGAAAAATGTGTGAACATTTTTATTTTCACATAGTTTTATAAATAATTTTTATGAATAATTGCTTATGAATACGTGGGTTAAAGTTTATGGCACCTGGTGTTGCTTTCATACAATAACTACAGAGCTACTCGGAATAGACGTGGGATTTTCGTACAGGACTTAGACAATGACTCTTGGGTCACTTTTGCATCATTAAGTCCATTTCACAGAAAAGTGAACTTGAGCTGCAAAGCACCGGCGATATTTTTTGTCAATTTTGAATTGCCTACTATACGGAGTTCGAAATGTGTCATATGCATACATAAATGATGAACAATTGATTTTGGCTGACAGAATACATACTGATTTCCCTTAAAAATTCCATGAAGGAACAGACGGGAACTTTACTCGAATCAGTGAGCTGTGTACGATATAATTTTGCTGTACAAATGGACACAAAGGATCACTTAATGGTGGAACATTTTCATCATTGATACATACAATTCTCATCCGTTCGTTGTAAAGTGGCCGGTTGATCGGACGACGAACTATAGAGAAAATTCTTTCTTCAGCCGAACCGTTCGTATGTGGAATATTCTTCCAGCAAGTGTGTTTTCTGCCAGTTATGACATCCAGAAACACTACTCCCTCTTTCCTCCTTCCGATACCCTAATTTCCTTCCGCTAACACAATGCAGTGCATTTATAGGGGTCAACTTCAGAGTGTTGGACTTAAAAAAAAAAAAAAACAATGAACCCATGTGAACATTATAGTGTCCTGCATGAGGACAAAAATTCTGCGAAAATAACACCGTGTTACAAAAAATAGATTTTTTTCAGTCCTATGAACCAAATGCACATATTCGGAAAGAGGGGAAAAAATAAAAATACACGTGTATCGGCGATTTTCATGTACACGTCAGAATTTTTGATTTTTGCAGGCAGGCTCGTGGAAATGTCTGTATCACGTCAAATTTTATAAAAACAATTTTTATCAATTCTCAGATTTTCCCCAATTTTTATTATTTTTGAAAAAAAAATATTTTTTTCACTTTTCTTAGCATAACTTGGAGAGACTCCAAATTTTTAAACTACTTAAAAACTAAACTAAAAAAATGTTTTTTGAACTGAAACCTTAAAAAAACGATAACCATTTTAAAAAAAAAATTTAGGAAAATCTGAGAATTGATAAAAATCTATTTTTTAAAAAATTTGACGTGATACAGACTACACGAGTCTGCCTGCAAAAAATCAGCTCGATTGGATCACACAGGCCACTACGAGCTTTATACTTCAAATTTAAAAAAAAAAATTCTGACGTGTACATGAAAATCGCCGACACACGTGTATTTTTATTTTTTATCCCCTTTCCGAAAAAGTAAATTTGGTTCATAGGACAGAATGTGTGTAACACGGTGTAATGTTTGTTTGAAATTTTGGCTAAATTGACTGCTATGGAAGCCACCTTCGACATAACCCCATAATTGCGAAAATGAAAATGGCTCCAGTGTGGAGTGAAATCGAAAAATGAACCGGACAATGTGAAACGTAGTGACCACGAGGTGAAATATGTTCCTTTTTTCGGTGCATAATGGGCGTGCCATCGTAAATTATACCCACCCACTTTTTTTTTTTTTACAATATGGTAATCTAATGCAAGGATATCTCACGTGGAATTCTTCAGCAGAAACATCAAGTTTTACGAACGGTTAACCCCTTGAGCACCAGACATACGGTTGCACTTCTAAATTTTATAAAAAAAAATAGTATTACAAAAATCGCGCGGTCAGACGGGAATGATTTGGAACTGACTCCATTAGGGAATGTGCCACTTGGCACATTAGACATTGTTTTTTATTATAGGGTCTGATTTCTTTATCTACTGTTGATGCGTCCTCGGCAAAATCCCCCGTCATAACATAAAAACTAAAAGTAGATGAGAAAATCAGAATAATTTCAGAAACCGACAGTTTCATACAACTGCCGGACTGTTCGTAATTGGAATAATGTTCCTGCCAGACACCGAACACTACTCCCATTTTCCTCTCCCAATTCCATTATCGGAAACCCAGTGCATTACATTCACAGGGGGCATCCCCTGAGTGTTATGGAACAAAAAGAACGTCAACAAATTTTTGAAAAGGTCGTTTACATCTTGTAAATATCGCGACTTTTACATACTGAGGTATGTAAAAGATCTAGAAAAAGCTAAGGCCATAGATCCCGAACATTGCCAATATCTATAATATCGTGGACTACTGTGCCAGAGTATCCAATATTTTCTTGTACGAAACACTTGATAACATTGGACAGAGTGTACACACGTCCTCAGGTGCTGGCACAATTTGTTACTGCACTTTCAAAGCATTTCCCGGCTGCCCTTCAGTTGTCGGTACAGAATATAAAAAAAGGTGTCGCCATGGCACAGTGCCAAAAATATTTATTATCCACAAACATCGGTCAACAGACAACAATAATATGAAAACACACACATACACTAACAAAACACTTGCTATTAAATTGTAGTGATTTCATTAGAATGTGTTGTCACAGCTTGGACAATTATTATTAGAAAGTGTCGGCTCGGAAACATTCACAATCGTTTCAAATGAGCCCTATACATTTTGAAAATTTCCATATGATGAGTGGTTGTAGACATGCATGGATATGCATAAATAATAGCTATATTTTTCAATGTAACAGGTGTATGTATAGCATTTTCTGATAGGAGGATTACTTTTGCGCCACCCGTTATGTATGTGTATATCTTTGTGTACTAAAATGGGCAAATTTTAGAAAAAAATGTAAAATATTGTATACTTTATTTGACTGACAATATTTTAGGAGAAAAAAAAAGAAAATTTCCGGGGACAATTAATTTATTTTGAAATCATTGAACAGTGGTTATTTGTATTAAAGAACTGATGGAGAAATTTTCGGAAACAGGTAATTTTTTTTGGACATACGTCTGGTTTGTCCATTTTCCGCAACAGGAAGAATGGAGGAATGTGTGTACCAGGGCTGTGGAGTCGAGTCAAAATTGAACGACTCCGACTATCGCATTTTTAAGTAGATCGAATTCGAGCTGCTCGCTAACCAAATTTCGAAAATTGTGTTTCTTACACTCCATCTCTCACACTGAGAGATGGATCTTAAAGATTAAAACGTTGCTTTAATCGAAAATATTTTAAATTTTCAAAAATATTAGCAGATCAATTTGTTTTTCATACATTTTATTTATTTTATGGGAAATGTATGTAAATAAAACACAAAGTCGTGCAAATTTTTCGACTCCAGACTCCGACGCCAAGACTGCGACTCCACAGCCCGGGTATGTGAACACTAGTACTGCAATTGTTTCACCAATGTTTGTATAGAGTCCCATCGCTGTCGCGTTATCATATCGCGACCGAAGATCGTAAAGTCGCTAAGTCCAATACATACTTACAATTCTACAGAAAATACAATTCGTGTTTTATTTATTTATTTATTTATTATTAATTACAATACAAAGTAAATTTATATTCTAATTTTTGGGTCCAAGGGTAAACCGGGTGACACAGACCATATGTTTAGATTTTTGCAGCGACAGACCAAAGCCTCTGGTGGGAATCGAACCCACAACCCCCACGCTGATAGGCAAGCACGCTACCAACTCGCCTACCGGGGCGCTTAATTCGTGTTTTATATATGAGAAGTGGACTTTTAGGATTCAGCTGTTCGCAATATTTACCGTTCAATCAATAAAACTCAATAATTCAACCCAGGTAAATATGCAGTTGGATTAGCGGGAGCGATACATCTGGATTTGTATCGCGTTTGACTGTAAGGCTTTGAGTGCAGTTAGGCTTTCCACATAGATTTTTATCTTCGAGGGGGATATGTTCCGTTCCGTACGTTCTGTTTGGCTGCCATGCCGAGTGCGACTATCTCTGCCTGGAACAAACTACAAAAGTTAGGTAGTCTATACGATGTCACGATTCTCAGAATTTCGGAGAAAACTCAATAGCCCGTTCCAGTCACCATTTTTGAACCGACTCCAAAGATTGAGATCTGATCCTCGACCATGACTGAGTTTCTGGACCATTCTTCTCTAGATGTTATGGAGACTTTGAATGCTTTCTCATAGTTCCTTATCGATGACATGTAGTCAGTTTTTTTTGTTTTAATTGGGTCTTTTGTTTCAGCATATTGGTTTCTCTTAGAGGAGAAGCAATTTTTGGCGGCACAACTGCTAAGACGGACTTCTATGGGCGGGATATCGAGTATTGTTTCCACAGCTGCTTGGGGAGCTCACCTAAGTGCTCCCGTAATGCCCCAGCAGGGCACCTTTTGGACTTCGGTTATATTGGAGAGATCGATAAGAACTATTGCTTATATTTCACCAATGATTGTAGTAGGATGCATTGCAAAGGGTGCCGATAAAGAATGGAAATTCGTATACCTTGGGTTGACAATCATAGCAAATACATAGCATGAAACTCTTTGGAGAATAAAATACAACATTTTTATTTGCAAAATAAAAATGTTGTATTTTTTCAAAAAAATTTTGAATTTCCCCCCCCCCCCCCCCGAAGTTTTTGCAAAACATAAATATTGTTTTTTCTTTATAGAAATTGTAATTGATGTGCAATGTTCATACAATCAATGAACGGAATCGAAGAAAAATTATTGAAAAATACATCAAATTTAAGAAAAGTGTAGCAGGTGGGGAGATGATGTCTAAATATCAGATTGATGTAAGAATTCATCAAATTGATAAGCCATTCAGTCTCGGTCAGTCTTCGTAACCGTGACATAGATTTTTCTCCAGACTGTTGCTTCTGTGGAAACAACACAGACAACCTAGAGGGCAGACGGTGTAAATCGCCTTCACATATTTCCATCAGAGGGCCGCAGTGTAAATAAATTTAGGTGATCTGCCTTCTGGAATGTCATTGTCGCAAGTTTGTCAAAGTACAACTAATCGAAGAGTCAGTCTTCCGAAGAGCCGTCTTCCGACTATAGTTTCAATATAAAGAGATAAGAACAATCGAAAATGCGCTGAAACGGTAACTGGTTTATTTATCCCGGAACTACATACAGTAAAAGCTCTACTTGCGCACAGATTTCTCGGTTCCATGCGGTATTTCTAGAGCTAGTTAATTTGCAACCGTCGTTGTCTCCCACCGTAGCTTTCACTGCATTTATTAATTTTTTATTAATAACAATACAAAGTATATTTTTAATCTAATTTTGAGTCCAAGGATAAACCGTGTGACACAGACCATACGGCTAGATTTTTGCAACGTCAGACCACACCCTCTGGTGTGTATCGAACTCACAACCCCCACACTGATAGGTAAGCACGCTACTAACTTGACTAACGGGACAGTTCGAACTATATATATTTAATAAAAATTCTACGATTTCCCCAGGAATTTTCACATTTTTTCGTACAAAGTCTATCCTCCGTAATTGATCAATTCAAATACATGGCCAATAGAATGTTTAAATGTCACACACAACCAAGATTCATTTGTCATTTTGCCCAGACTCATTAGCCATGTACAGCAGACGAAGGGATATCAGCTTTATCGATGACGTTTCCTCCTGCAAAACGATTAGTTTCGTAAAGGATTTCCAAGTTATGGTCATTTCTGTGATTATTATTTCACTGAAGGATGTTCACAATGACAACTTAAACCTCAATGACATTATGGTCATTTCTTACCATCACGTTTGTCTGTTAGTGCTGAAGCGGAAAACCAAAATAAATGGACGGACATAAATTGTTTATTTGTCTCGGGATCAAATGGAAATTGAACAAGTATTCATTTCAGTTTTAATCTCTTCGAAATCATTTAAAATTCAAAGTGGTTTTAAAAGATGTTATTGAACGCTGCCATGGCGAAACATTGGGGAGACCGTTGTCATTATTCATATTTTACTGCATGAGTTCTGTAAAACGATGGACTTGTCATCAGCTCGATTCACCAAACAATAGTCACGCCAGGGACATCATTAATTATTTATAATTTTAATTGATTTATTATATCCTGTGCCCGTGGCAACAGATACGTGTATTTTTGTAAGAAACAGGAAATATTCCAAAAGATTTAAGGGTTTCTTCGCCGTACAGCAAATAGTTTTATTTATTTGACATCAGCTCTCACAAATGTTTTTGATTGAAATCTGAAGACTGCATAAGTTTGCTGGGTCCTTAATTAATGGATGATATGGACTACATTGAATTAGACATGATTTATTCCGACCATTGTTTGATTGCATTCGATAGTTCCATAGAATGACTAGAATGGAAGTGCAAAATCTTTCTCCCGAATACTCCCAACTTTGCCTTATCACTTTGGAAATGTCTTAATGCTTCGATGTCATTAAGAAGTACAAATGTCTAAAGTGGACGGAATGGTATAAATGTAGGGGAGGCACCAGAAGGGGCTTGGTTATGTAGCCCGCATGCAATGCGAAATATTAATCCAAGTCTTATTTCAAAGCGATTGTTTAACCGTTTCCATACTTAGCGTGCCTACCAGCCGGACATGGATCAAACGATTTAAAAAAGTAATGAATCGAATTTGGTTCAAACAAACCTAGGGTCTAAAGTGACTCCATCTATGTGTTACACTCACCGTAGGGTAAGGGTATACAAATAGGTAGGGTAACCCCTACTTTGCCCGGCTCTATAAAAAATTCCCCAAATAAATTGGGGAGTTTTTCATAATGTTTAGGTAACATTTCTTATTTTGTTTTTGGGGAAAAAATGGACAATGACAAATTTTCAAATATTTTATTTTTGGGGAATTTTTTTTTTATAAAGGGGTTTCCTACAAGAGGTCGTATTTTGAATAACCCGGTATTTCGGTAGCTGTCACTTTTGAAGATTTTATTATTTGACATTTGACAAGCAAAAACTACGCCATTAGTAAAAAAGGGAACGAAACACGATTCAACAACACGATTGAAATTATTAAAATTCATTCCAAAATTAGTGTAATAGTTCGAAAAACTAAAGCATTTATAGGTCGTCGTGATGCACCTTGTCGGACCGCAATACAGAAATTGGTGGACAAATTTGAGCTGTTGGAAGAAGTTAGTGATGTGAAGAATAAAATCCGTGCACGTCGCTCAAGAACAACTGAGAATATTGATGCTCTAGCTCAAAGTGTTGAAGAAAACGTAGGTTTGTCCATTCCTCGTCGTTCTTTGGAATTGGGCATTCCACAAACGTCATTACACCGTATTTTGCATTAAGACTTGTATCTTAAGGCTTATAAAGTTCAGTTAACACATGAACTCAAGCCGAGTGTAAGTTTACAAGAAGTATTTGAGCGAGAAACTGTAAAGAAGATTTCTGCTCCACGTACAAAAGTAATGAAATGAGTCAGAAAAGAAAAGGAATTACATTAAAACAAAAATTAAAACATTTTCAGACTGCTGATAAACTTGCTGACATTGTAAGAGTCGTGCGTTATGTTTATGTTGATTTTTTAATTTATCTCTCTTGAGTTACTTTATTTTGTTGTTGAAACAAATATAAGAAAAATTTATCTATCAGGCATGTCACAGAAATGTTACGAAATCGATTTGAATTCGTGTTTCCAAACCCTAACATTTTAATTTAGCTTCTTCAAAAATTCCTGGGTTTGATGAAATCAAGAAAAAATGGAAATCGAATATTTCCATAAAAAATATGGTAGCATTGAAATTAGAAACAGCTGGTTTACCCACCGCCGTCAAAAATGTCGATACGTCTCCACACTTTGACTGTGATTTTAATTAAAAAAGTTAACAATCAAACAAATAAAAAATATGCCTGGTGTTTCGATTGTTGCTGTGATGGAAGAAGAGAGAAAGGCACATTCTGAAATTATCTCATCATTCTCAACCTTGTCTCCTTTCACGTAACCTCTCGCAATATCTTGGTGGCATTCCATAAAATTTATAAAAAATTTTGCCTGAGCGATGTTCTTGTGCTTGCCCCTTTAAATATGTAAAAATTAGCTATTAATTTTAATATTAAAACAAATACTTACATTTCTTTTTTTTTTTTTTGGGTTTAGGTGTTGTTTTTGGTTAAGGCTGCCAATTTTATATGTGACAAGATCACACAATTGAGGCGATGGCAATTCTTTGACATGCCTGATACTTTATACGTTAAAAAAGATGTTGAAATTATCATACTCAACGTATTTAGTATATTTTTTAATAAAAGCAATTTTCATAATTAATTTTGAACAGAATTTCATTTCAATTTGGAGTTTAAGTTGAAATTGATATCAATTTCATTTCAGATTTTGTCATGGGTTTCAAATCAATAATTTTTTTCGATTTCCTTTTTCTGGAGAAGCTAAAAACGTTTTGGTTTCAAAATTTGTCGATTTGGGTTTCTGTAACATGCCTGTATGTGAATGTCAAAAATTAAAAATATTTTTAAAAAAAAATCTTCTGGCACGAATTTAAGAATACATATTTCCAATATATGGGAAAAGGTGATTCGATTGGAGTGGTTTTTTAATTACGTCCCATTTTATCGGTCCCAATTATACTTTGTGTATCGATTACGAAGTTGCTGCATTTGGACTGTCATCGACATAAGGTGGGTAATATATAACAGGTGGCGCAAAAGTAAACTTCCGATGTTTTTTTTTTGTAATTAAAAAGAAAAATGAAAAACTTTGATTCTTCTTGTGGATTATTTTTATTTGGTCTTTTAATTTTTTTTACATCAAGTCGAGAATATGATGTCATGTAAATGGCCGCCGCCACAGTTGATTGTCACATTAGGGGCCAATCGCAAAATGTATAGCATTTTCTGATAGGATTACTTTTGTGCCACCCTGTATTTCCACTAGCAAATGCCCGCTACTTCGTTACAAATATATTTTTTAATTGCATTGGTTTACAAAAAAAAATTTTATACCGAGCAAGACACTTACTTAATCGCATTTTTCAAATTTTTGGCGGTAGATATTAATTTTAAATACATGTTCACACTTTTTTTAATTTCCCCCTATTTTATCCCTTTTTGGCCCCGTTTTCGAACGTTTTGAAACTCTTTTTCAGCAGATGTTGTAAGGCGTAGTTATGGACTAATTCTCCAACAAAAATCACAATATTTGATTTTTTTTTAATTAAAGCAAATTTCACGGTACATTTTGGAATCTTTTCCATTATCCATTACTTCCTGTCGATTATAATTTTTTTTCACACATTTTTGTTTTTTTTTTCACTTTTGTACTTTTTTATCCCGTTTTGGTACGTTTTTCGTCCCTTCTCTAACTATTATCCAAATGTTTTTACAAAAATTAGTTTTACCCTTTTTTTAACCCATTTTGGCCCCTTTTTCGTCCCATTTATAGCTCATTTCCACCTATTGTTGCCTATCGTAGTCGTGGGCCAATTTTCCAAAATTTTCTGTTGTATTTTTTGCGAATTTTGAAGGGTTTTGGGGACACAATTTACCGGTTTTCCCACATTTTTATACCCTTCCAATGTGAGTTTCCAAAAATCCGTTCTTAGCGGATGTATAGTATGCAAGGGCTACAAAGTCCCCACATTTCATGATTCTAGCTTCAGCCGTTTGGCCAGGACAGTGATGAATCAGTAAGTCAGTCAAGAATCTATATATATATATATATATAGATTCTGGATTTATATAATCGGACATCATGAATCGGACGTGTCTCTAATGACGATTACACCATGAGCGCTTAGAATGCGTGTTTTATGATCTGGAGCCTAACCACGATGCCGGGCAAACATTTAATTAAAGGCCGAATTAAATGTTTGCTAACTCGTAAAAATTCATGTCACATTTTTAAGTATCTGATGAGATGTTGTTTTATCTGCAGGAAAAAACAACAACAAAATCATTTCATTTAAAACTTGAATGAAATATTTGATCCTTTGGTTAACATTTTTTTTTTAAATTTTTAAGAGTCCCAACGAATATTTGCTTGCTTTTATTTATTTTTTTTTTCTTTTTTGTTTCGTTTAACTGGTGTTCGTGTTTGCTTTGCAATGTGGGAGTGTTGTAGAAATGTAGGTGGTCCTGCTGATGTGTAAATGTGTGAGTTGGTGTCCTGTTAATGATGCCGTGGCAATTGTGATGGTGGATGCAAACAAACGATTTGCTTGCTGAAGACAGCAGAGCCTAGTTCAGATTCTAAGGGTGGCAAGGTGCGATGGCAGTGCTGGCATTGTAAAACAACTTTCTTCCTTCCGTTGCCGCTTGTTTTTTTTTGTTTTTTTGTTTTGTTTCTGCACAATATTTTGTGAAACAAAGGTTGACAAATCGGTCACTTGGTCTGCCTAAAAACCAAAACACACCTCCTGCTCCGGGGAGCTACAGCAGGTTCATACTCCAATACAAGCGTACGCACACACATGTGCAGTTTGCCATTTCATAGAGTGTAACAGTGGCAGTAGAAAAAAAGAAACAAACAAAAAATAGTGTAAATTGTGAAAGGAATGAAAAGCCAAACTAATGCGAAAGTTTCCAGAGAAAAAGCGAATGGGTGAACCAAACTAAATTTGAACTGATGAAAAATTGAGTTGAACGCTGTAGTTTTCGAAATTGGCGAGTAATTTGTTCTAGAGTTTTTTTTTTATAACTTTTTTTGTTACTGGTGTTGTTGTAGTTGCAGTTGTAGCAGATGTAATCACATGTTTGCAACCGGAATAAAGAGAATTACACGCTCGTTTCACTCCAATGCCGCTGAACTGTACGTACAGACCAATGTTTTGAATAATAGAGATGTGGAAGGGAACATTAATCAGCATCTGTATTTTCTAACTGAAACGAGGGCTGTTACATAATTGTGGTCAAAGCCAGATCAGAATAAAATGTTGACTGAAGGCGATCTCAATCACTCCATGGGAAAAGATTAAGGCGGAGCCGTATTCATCAATTGTGGGCGGTGCCTTCAATACAGCGATGTCAGCGTAGTGTGACATTTTCCAAGAAGACGAGTAAAAATCTATGATGATTTTTTAATGGGGATTTCTGCTTCGATAACTATGAGTTATCAACTTTCATTAGAGGTGAAAATAATTTCAAAAATATAACAATTAGTGTGTGTACGATATGTTTCATGTGTGTGGAGAAATGTTGAGGCAACAAATTCATGCCACAGACCCCATGTGTATGGCCAGCTTAAGCCGATTCTATTTTACTGTATGTAAATATGAGGTGGCTACTACAGGTTTTTAAACGATTTATTGATTCTGGAGAAGTTTTTTAATGCTAATGCAATTTAAACGCGCTGTAACGAAAACACGCCTATTGAGTTTATTAAAATTTGGGCTCTGGGAGAAATATGTATTACAAGGAGAGGAGAGCTTGATGAGCAATTTATCAAAATGGCGAGCCTTTTTATAATGTTTTCGGATTACGATCCTAATTATCGCAGTTGAAAAATGACCCTCATTTCAAAATGAACGATGACCCCAGCGACATATGAAAAATCACCCCAAATGTACGTCTTGTTGTGGTCAATGTAAGATTTTGGGGCGATTTCTCATTTTTAAATTGTGGCCATTTTTCATTTAACGCCTGTGTTCACGGACTCTGCGGTGGTCAACTTCTTAACCCGCTATATTGATTACCACTTTTCCTTCAAAATAAAAACCACCGAACTGAACCCACCCGATTTTCGCAGGAAAGAGATTTCTTAGGCTAAATAAAACGGAGAAATCTGGAGAAAGAGATTCTAGGACAGCACGGACTACAAAATGGGGGAAACTTGGGTGTTTGCAAACTAATATGAACCCGCCTAACCTCTCGTCAGTACAATTTTGTCCTCTGACTGCCATCTTAAGTAAACTTTTTGTCCGACAATTTATTCATTGATTGAAAATATGAGAATTAGCCTTTCACTCCGTTTGTTATCAGTTTAAACATCTTTCATCCATTATTTTTTTGTAAGATTTATGACTTGAATGTCTGGCTGCATATGAGCAATCACTTTTAGTCAATTAAACTATTTAATGTCTTAGCTTGTAGTTGGCTTCTTTTCTGTCCAGTAGCAACATTCTGACGTTTGAAGCGAAAAGATATTTGTGAAAAAGGTAAAATAAATGTTTTGCTCTCAGTTGAATTTGAGTTGTCGGTATTTTCCTTTTATTTCCATAGCATATGTTTAGGCGGCATTCCATAAAATCATTGCAATGGCATCAGTGACAGGTGTGTGCGTGCTGGGGCCAAAATGCTGCTGTTGGGTGGCAAGGTGGTGTATATTGTGGACAAATGTCCCACCACCCCCGGGAATGAAAGCGAGTCTCGGAAATTCCATTTCAATAGCAGACATTTGTGTGTTTCAGATTTTGATTGATTTTGACGATGTCTTGTGATCCAGCGTGTGTGTGCGTGCATGAGTCGCTATCCGGTGCTTGTGGATACATAAAGGCAAGCAGTTCCCGAAACTTATCAATCTGACAGTCGTTAATAAAAAAAAATAAACATCGGAGCAGGAAAACCTGAAGAAGCACTTCACTTGGCACCATACCAAAATGACACGCTACCTTCCTACTGTCTGTCCAACTTACCTGCTGCATTTTGGGATGATCTATGACGGAGCAAAAGATTTACATCTTTGTCATATTTACCTGTAAGAAGAAATGAATTGAACGATTCATAAATCAATGTCAATCATAAGTGCTGTCAGAAGTTGAAACTTTAGTTGAATTCATTAATTTTCTTGCATATTCCCAGAAAAAGGCTTCATTCACAATAACCGACATTTGGGAATTGGCCAAAATACTCCGGTTACACTCAAATTGTTCTATCGTCGTCGAGATTTGCCGGCACATTCACTTGAGGCGAAGTTATGGGCGAAACTTTTGACATTTTTAATAAAAGTCTAATGAAGAGTTCTGGCATAAGAAGAAAACATTTTCGAATGTTAAAACAAAATTAATTGTAGACCTAGAATTTCCCTGGTGTATCATAAAAATGATGTGATCTTGAGAGAGAAAGAATTAAAAACGACCCAAAAGTTCATTTTGTCAGTTCCGAACATAAAGCACTCCGGCCAGGCTAAATGATTCTGAAAACGTTTAAATGCGACGCAAGAGGGAGATCAACATTTTCCGACAATTTGTTATAAAATGGGCCACAAATGATTGCACCAACAAAACTAATGCCGCAGTTTTAATGGTCCAAATAGTCGTCGAGAAGCGCTTCGTTAGAAAAGATAATTTTTGGGGCAATATCGTTCGCCATGTCGAGTTTCTCTAAGGTCCAAACTGAGTTGAGATAACTATGCGGATGTTCATTTCTTGACATTTGCCAGCGATAACGGTGTATGAGATGGGAGAAAGGGTTAATACCCGGTAAAATGGGTAAATACCCAGGTATTTACCTAAAAGGTGGGTATAAACTATGTCGGAGCAACTTTGGTGCACAAATACATAGTGCAGCATTTTATAAATAAAATGAAAAATAAATAAAAATAAATGGAAAAAAAATATTTTTTTTACTTTTCTTAGCATCCTGGTCGTGGTGGCCATTTGGATGATGTTGTTTTTCATTATTAACGACATACGATTCTCTTTATTATGAAATAAACATCCGATCATATATCTCAACAAATGTAATTTTTCTTTGAATACCAAAATAGCACCTCTTGTTGGAGAACCCTGTATTATACTAATTACTTACTTATTTCCCTTAACATTCCATGAAGGAGTATTTCATAGCTACTGGAAATGTTCATAAATGTGTTCTTCATAATCGTATAAACGGATACCATCATTTGTTTTTTTTATCTCGTTTTGCGCCGTTTTTCGTCCCCGCTCTTCCTTTGTTTGTTTCAAATGTTTGGCACATTCCTGTCGATTGCACCTTTTTTTACCCTTTTGTACCTTTTTTATCCCGACTTGGCCTATTTTTATCACCCAATTCAGTTTTTTCCCCTTTTGTACCTTTTTTTATCCAGTCTTGGTAAGTTTGGGCCTGTTTTTCGTCACTTCTCTAACTGTTTCTGAGTCATTCCTGTCGATTACGATTTTCTTTCACACATTTTTGTTCTTTCCCATTTTGTACCTTTTTATCCCGTGCGTTTGGCCCCTTTTTCGGACCGCTTCTAACTGTTGTTGCCAAAAATTTGTTTCACGCTTTTTTTTTTTTAATTTTTCCCCTCTTTTTGTCCCTTTTTTCTATCGACTTGGCCCCTTTTACATATCATCTCTAACTCATTCCCACCTGTTGTTGCCAAGCATATTTGTGGACAAAATTTCAAAAAAAAAAAAAACCATAGTATTTGATTATTATATTATTACTAGTAAGTTGTAATGCGCCTATGGCGCCCGTTAATTTGCTTGAGAAAGTATTTGTTACTTAATTTTAAAAATTTTGTAAAAAATATTTTGAGAAAACTTTTTTGTAAAAAAAAATTTCGAAAAAAAATAAAATTTGTGGAAAAAAAATTGTTGCTGAAAAAAAAAATTTTTGTTGAAAAAAAAATTTTCGTTGAAAAAAAAATGTTTGCTGAAAAAAAAAATTTTTGTTGAAAAAAAAAAATTTGTTGAAAAATTTTGTGGAAAAAAAAAATACTTTGGAAAAAAAATTTGGAAAAAAAAAATTTCTTGAAAAAAAAAAATTTGGAAAAAAAAAATTTTTGTAAAAAAAAAAATTTGTAAGAAAAAAAAAATTTGGAAAAAAAAAATTTTTGGTAAAAAAAAAATTTGGGAAAACACAATTTCTGTACAAAAAAAATATTATTTTTTTTATTATTATTATTTATAGAATTATTATTATTATAGAATGCCTATTTAAATTCATACGTACTGCGTGACAGAGTCAGTGAATCAGGGAATCAGTGTATCAGTGAATCAGTGTCGAGGGTAAATATATATTAAGATTATTATATTATAATATTATTATATTTCTCTGTTTCCCCCCATTTTATCTCTTTCCAATCCGAATTACGAAAATTCATTTTTAGTTTTATATTTACCCTGCATTCTCGCTAAATTTCAAAATTCTGGCTTCAGCCGTTTGGTGAGGGTGGGATGAATCAGTCAGTCATTCAGTCTGGCAAGAATTATATGTACTCGTCTGTAAATTCTTTCTCACTTACAATTTACCTTTTCCGGACCATTTCCATTACTTCCAATTGTTGGCTTATTCCTATCGATTATAATTTTTTTCACACAATTTTGTTTTGTACCTTTTTTAACACGTCTTGATTCGTTTGAGCCTATTTTTCGTCCATCCTCTAACTGTTTTGGGTCATTTCTTTTACAAATTTTTGATTGTACCTTTTTCGTCCCTCCTCTAAAAGCTGTTGCCAAAAATTTGTTTCACCCTTTTTCCGATTTTGCCCTTTTTTTATCCCGGTTTGGCCTATTTTTCGTCCCATCTCTATTGTTTCCAAACGTAGTGGTTGACCAATTTTTCTACAAAAATCACAATATTTTGTATTTTTGCGTATTTCAAAGGGTTTTGGGGACAAAATTTCCCCGTTCTTTAAAAGGAAAACACACGACGAATTGGTTGGATTCGAAAATAGTTACCCGTTGTATACATTGAAGTTCAACATATTCCAAAAGTCTTCCATTATCAATGATGAAATTTCTGGGTTGAAGCTTTACAGTTTATCAAGGATTTCAAATGGTTTTGATAAATACCCAAATAAATTCACAAAAAAGTAATAGTAATAATAATGTGAGCTCTGCGGAAAAATCGCATCAGGCTGGGGCAATTCGATTTTCAAGTACTGAGTCGCACAGCACACTCTCCGCTAAGACATGCCGTGAGTGTTGCCAATCTCATGAACTTTGTTTACAAACATACATTCAACTGAAGCGGCACGTGTCAGCATACACATTTCCCAAAAAAAAACTCTGAAATATCTTTCAAATAATTTATGATAAATTCTTCCAAGGCAAAATCGGCGGCGAACAGTGGTCCGGTATTCAATTCCATCGGCAAAAGTCTATAACTTTTGATCTGGCAGTTCTGATCTTGTGAGTTCTGTTAAAAATATGTAGTCGGCAAGATGTTCGGGAATATTTTCAAAATTAAAAATCGGACAATTGAATATATTTTAGAAATATTTCGAAAGTTGACTACTTGTCGTATTTTAGTTATATATTTGTCCTAATATCTTACAAGTGCAGAATCGTATCATTGGAATCCAGTGTAGAACAATTCCCAGTGCACGATTGATTTTATACACTACTAAAGAATTGATTAGTATTCGCCTACTTTCTAATGTAGACAATTTAATAAGATTCAACTTGCCATTGGTGGATGGAAGATCATAATCTGAAGTCCACTGAAGATTTCTTAGGTGAATTTCATACAACCGAGCAATATTTCAAAATTGGACTCTGAGTTAAGGTAAACAACTGTTTCATGGTATACGGGTCAGTAAACTCTTTCGCGCATTGTTTCATAATCCACTGAATACCATAAGGTCTATTTACCATACTAATGACATGGTTATTGAAATTTAACTATCATTAAACCGAGATCCATGAAGGAATCAACAGCTAAACTTACCCGACAACATTCAACAATCAGAAAACCACATATGTTTTTAACTTCAGTTCCATACAATTAAAATCTCTAAATCTTGCGAAGCCAGTCTGCAATGCTTGATATCATCAGCCAACATTAGCAAACGGGCGTTATTAATAGAATTGAATTCATTAATGCAAACTAAAAATAGTACCGGTTTCTACAATGTCGGAGAAAAAAACGGTAGTTGTAATTTTTTTTATCCTAAACATATTTTGGAGCAGCTCCCAAAAGCACCCTAAATACAAAAGGGTCACAATTCACAAAGATTTCAAAACTGACTTTTTTCCATAAATTAATTTTAAGTACACATCTCTAACTACTGCAAAAATTGCTTTCAACTCACCATCTTACATCATACAGTTATGGCTATTTTTATGTTAATTGCGTTGCTAAAGAGATTTGTTATTAGTTGAGTTAATGCGTTGGAATTTTGATTTGTGACCCTTTTGTATTTTGGGATACCAGTAATATTTTCAAACATATTGTATACAATCACATATATATTTGCATACAATCATATATATATTTGCATACTATTATAAAAAAAACCCTATAAGCGTTTTGTATGTAATCATATGATTGTATGGAAGTCTGTGTGAACATGAATAGAAACAAAAATAAACGACTTGTAAATATTATAGAATAATAATAGTTCCGTTTGTGTCTCACGGTGAGAGTCACATAATGATAGTAATACTCTGTATGGTTTTCAATGTGTTCTCCGAACATAGTATATTTGTGTGCAATCATAATTTATTTACATACTTAATATTCCATGAAGGAACAGACGGGGAACTTCTCTCGAAGCAGTGAGCTGTGCACGATATAATTTTGTATACTCACTGACCGGAACCTACTGTTTAAAGCCGCCTCCGAACGGCTAATGCTTGTCTAGAGAAGTCTTAGAGGTTGCTCTCTTACTCGTAAAGCCGCCAACATTTACGAGGTCGCCAATAATGTATGTAAACACAACAATATCGATCACCCAGTGTTTGCATTTTCTCTCTAGGGCGTGCTCGCTATGGTAAATGCCCTTGCACTTTTGAAGAGCGCGTGCTAAACAACTTATCCGCTCTTTGCAAAGTTCACTCGACGTAACCAAACAAAGAACAAGTAAAGAACAAGCTTTGCTCTTTTGGGTGAGTGCCAGACAACGACCTCGAATTTGTTGCGCGTGCCAGAGCAACATCGGCTGCACAGATCTTCAATCGAAAAGAGTTCGAGTGAGAGCAAAAGAGCGATTTCAATCACTGCCGATCCCTTACCGCGATAAAGACGTAAGCTCCAATTTATTCGAAACTCGTAATTTTCTATGAAATTCTATGGAAACATTTCCAACGCTCTTAATCACAAAATATTAAAAATTATATTTACAAATATATAGCAAATTCAAATGTCACACACCTTTCAGCTTAACCACAAAAAACTCTGTCCTGTAAAATTTTCTTACGCCCCCAAATTTTGTGTACGTCCCCAAATATATAAATGATAGCATGGAAACATATTTTTTATCTCCCTGTAGCTCGCTTGTACTGAGCTATTTTTCATAAATTTATCTATTCTCAAACGTGCCATGACGACAAAACTATTTAATGTTTTTCTTTTTGGAACGTTTTTTTAAGCGAAAATTAATAAAGACATTTCTAGCAACTACATTCAACTGTCAATAGAAAATGTTGTTAATAACATTTAATGTGTAGAAAGAAAAAACTAATTACTACCGGCCCCCGTCGACATCATGTCGTTTAATTGATTGGAACATCTAGTATTTCCCGGTTTCTCTTTTCTATTGTCCTGGCAATTGCTTGGGTTAATGATTTCATTTACGTCACAACTTTCCAGTCAATTTAAACATAACGGTAATAGAACTTAGCACTTGGCGCCATTACAACAACGATGCAGAAAAAACGAACAAACAGTTGTCAAAACCATAAAATGAAATTTTGTAAAAACTACACAATAAAAAAGAAAAAGAATTATTTATTGTTGTATTTTTTTTTTTACAAATTGGCGGAATGTCAACCGACAATGGAGTGAATGAATGCCAACAGATGCAATTAATGGAACAAAAGTTGGAAATTGATTTGTTAATGGGGGGAACGAATGAAACGCTCAAAGGATTCTGTGTGGTTTCGCCTGGCAACGAGGATTTTTTCCACACTTTGGGAATGTGTGTGTGTGTGTGTGTGAAAGGGTGACAGTTCCGCCTGAACGCATGGTTGACATTATGAAACAAAGTGAAAAATACAAGCGCATTTTTACCTGCTCATACTGAAATATGCCTGTATGGACATTAATGTGGGTCGTAAAAAAAGATGCTACAAACATAAACAAAAAATGTTTAATTTTTAGTTTAGATCATACAGAAAATCAATTTTGGAACACAAAAATTAAGTTCGATACACTGAACGCATATGATAATACAAACATCTCGAGTCGCTAATTTTGGAACACAAAAATGAATTTCGATACTCTAAACGCATAAGAAATTACAAACATCTAGAGTCGCTAGGCTACCACTATCAACATTGGCATACATATCTGTAGAGATGCGACAAAACAACATATGTACATATTTTCAAAACTACCATTTTCTTGGATGGCAGATAACTTTTTTTTTCAAACTGTGCAAAAGTGTTTGTGAACAGCTGTGAACACAGGTTCGAAACCTGCTTAGACCATCAAACATTTTCGGCGGCTGTTTTTTCCACCTCTTAAATGCTGAGAACTTTACGAGTAAGAGAGTAATCTCTCTGATCCACTTCTTTTCCGCTAAAGACGGAGTGAAAAAATCATTTTTTCGGAATTTGAAAATTTCACACTTTGAAAGAGATGTAGTTTGGGATCCTTAATAAGGGAAAAATAAGGAAATTAAATTTAAAAATATTTAGGGGACGCGGCACGCTCTTCGTATTTTGAAATTTCTGCTATTTTGGTGATGATTTATGAAAAAATCAAAAAAAAATTAATTAATTAACTTATTCAAAACTTACAACTTTTAGCATGTATTGCATAAGATGAGGATGATCGTAACATTGTTATCGATTTAAATCTTAATTTAAATTTATGAAGAAGGTTTCATACAATTATTTCTTTAAAATTTCTATTAGCATGTCTATAAATTTTCAACGTTTATTGAACCGACACTCTAAAAATAAATTGATATCAACACCAAAATTGCGAAACTTTCCAATTTTCAAAGGTGACTACTAAAATTAAAAAAATATTTTTTTCCTTATTAAGGATCTCAAATTGCAGTCAAACTTCCATAACCAGTAGAAAAGTTTAACTTACGGAGACATTGAGTTATAGAATTACTTATAAAATTGTTTACGAGAATTTTTCTCCTTGACTGCCACTAGACGTGCTTCGACTTAAAGACAATTCGACTTACGGAAGTTCCACTGCACATCTGTTTCCGAGTTAGACATTTAGGGTGTTCACAAGGGTGTCCTAAGTGTTGTAAGTGTCGTACGTACTAAAGCTGTACAACTGTTGTATATTTTTTGTTGATATTTTCCATATAAAAGAATTGTACGACAGTACAACGTTTGGATATATGTTTTGAAATCGTACTAAGGGACAGTGATGGAAGAAATGGTACATTTGTATAATTTTTGGTACAATTGAAATTATTTGGTACGCTTTGCACTTAATGCTGCTGGAGATACCCGGACCATTTGGTTAAATCTGTTGTTGTCGAAAGAAGCCAAAACTTTCTGCTGCCAAGCCGCTGATTTAGGTAGTCCCAGGTGAACACTTCTTCGATTCTTCATCAAACAAATCATATTCATTCTGAAATGTTCATGAATTTCATCCTCCTCATCTTCATCACCTGGAAATTTTTTTTTTTGTAACAAGCCAAAGAAAGAACCCAGCACTAACTTGACTCAACCATAAGTATGTCAAATGCAAAATTTTCGCATAAAGCGGTTAATATTTTATTTTTTTCACTTTCGAAAGGCATTTCTATTCAACTAATTTTTTTATTATTTATTATTTTTACATTTGACGTTTGAAAATGTACGTTTCTTAGATGTCAGTACATACACATACGACAGGTTGTTCACATACGTACTATTGTAGGTCTCGTACTTTGTTACAACTTACAACATTAGTACACCTTGTGAATTCCCTAATTGTTTTTTTTTATTTCACACCACCTTAATGTACACCGCTTTCGATAAAGAGTAAGAACCGATTTACACAAGGACTTTTCCACCCAGGTGGAACAGGCCAGACGTTCGACTATTGTTGGCAAATGGGGTAGAATAGCGGGAAGGGTAACAAAACAGTCACGAAATGGGAAAATTTTATTTTTTAATTGAACATTGCAACAAAAAAATATTGTCCATTTATTGTTTGTAAAGAGTTTTCCAACAAGAGGTGTTATTTTAAAGCACCCGGTATTTCGGTAGCTGTCACTTTTGAAGCTTTTATTCTTGGACATTTGGCAAGTTGAAACTATGCCGCATTGAAATTCTCTACAAAAATTGTGAAAATCTTGCAGTCACAGTTCGCAAAACTAAAGCATTTTTGGGTCGTCGTGAAGCGCCTTGTCGGACCGCAATACAGAAATTGGTGGAAAAATTCGAGCTGTTGGGACAAATTAGTGATGTGAAGAATAAAACCCGTGCAGGTCGCTCAAGAACAACTGAGAATATTGCGGCTGTAGCCCAAAGTGTTGAAGAAAGCCCAGATTTGTCCATTCCTCGTAGTTCTTTGGAATTGGGCATTCCACAAACGTTATTACACCGTATTTCGCATAGAGATTTGAATCTTAAGTCTTATAAAGTTCAGTTAACACAAGAACTCAAGTCGGCCGATCATCAACATCGCTGTGTCTTTCCTGATTGGGTCCTTGAAATGTATGAAAATGATCCGGGATTCCATCGAAATATCATCTTCGGTGGATACGTCAACAAGCAAAATTGTCGCATCTGGGGCTCGCCAAACCCAAGAGTTATTGTTGAGAAGCCTCTCCATCCTCAACGTGTAACTGTTTGGGCGGTTTAAGGTCCGGCGTAGCCATTGGACCTTGCTTTTTCGAAAATGAGGTTGGATCAACAGTTACGGTGAATGAATTGCGCTACCAAGAGATGATTAATGATTTGTTATGGTCGGAGTTGGATGATATTGATCTGGACAACGTTTACTTTCAAAAAGACAGCGCTACGTGCGACACAAGCAACGAAACCATTGCTCTTTTACGGGAAAAGTTTCTGGACCGTGTTATCTCTCAAAGAGGTGATCACAATTGGCCACCGAGATCTTGTGATTTAACACCTTGCAACTTCTTTCTTTGGGGCCACGTGAAAGATAAGGTCTACGTTAACAGCCCAGCGTCGATTCAAGACCACAAAGATAGAATTCGTGAGGCTATCGAGGACATAGGGCAGTCACATTACGATTTGGTTATGACAAATTTCATGAAAAGGATAAGGATATGGTGGCCACTTGGCTGATGTTATTTTCCATTCTTAACGGCTTGCCTTTCTCGTTATTATGAAATAAACATCCGATCATTTATGTCAACAAATTCCACCTCTTGTTGAAGAACCCCGTTCTAATTACCGGGCTTGATTACATTAAGTGATCAAGAAATACGCCAAATAGTTTGTGTTTTTTTTTCATTTTTTTTTCTTAAAATAAACAACTTTATTAGTAAACAATTAATAGACGTGCTTAGGCTAGAGGGGCAACGGGCAAATGGGCACCTTGGGGCTGGTAACCGTTTTCATCGGCAATATATTTGATAGTGTAGGTTTGACCATCATCGGCTACAAATGAGAAGGAACCGGTGACAGAGATGGCTTCATTTTCGGTGCCAACGTTCTTCAATTGACCTTTGGATTCACCTTGGGTGCCATCGCTAGTTTCGTAACTGTAAATTATTGAAATGATGTGTCAGATAATGGCGTCCAATACTGAGAGAGAGAGAGAGAGGCAGTCAGTACTTACGCATAGGAAAATGATTCGGGGTCAACTTGGACATCGTTCCTGACGGTGTCGACAGTGGCGGCGGGAGCAGCCAAAGCAACGGCGAAGAGAGCAGCAAAAACAATGATGAATTTCATGTTGTTGGCTTGGATGACTTGTTCTGGTCAAAGGCTGGGAACTGTATGATGCCAAATGCTGTCACTCATAGTTTATATAGTCTGATTTCGATGTGATGGGTTGGTCTGGTGGATCAAAATACTTGAAACACCGCCGGTGACCTTTACATTAATTCAAAGACTATTTAAACTCGTTTATCGATCCGATTTGTTTTATTTAGCATTATTTCGAATTCTTCACACCTACAAACATGTTGTTGTTATTATTTGTTTATTTCTTCTCATCTGCTGCTGTGTCTATGATATTTTTATCTTGTGTTTAATTTTGGACAAATAAAAACCTGTACATTTTATTTAGTTTTAAGTAATGGCACCACCACCACAGCGGACGGGTCTGTCATCGCAGCAGCGGCTGTATGCCAATGAGTGTTTTAATTAACCCAAACCCTAAACAGATGATCGATAACTTCAAATATGAATTTGCGGTGAAATGAAATTTTATAGATACCGCTTGACCAACACACAAGGTGTTGTCTGGCTGTACGCCGGTATAATATTTAAAATATACCAGAACAGTTTGACAGCCACGTAACATTGTGAATAAAAGATATTTGTCATCTACATATGACAGAATATTTACTAAGTACCTTAATTTTTTTTTGTTTGGCTTGTAAAGTTTATAAAACTGTTCTTCATAATCGAAAAAAACGTGGCAGCAGCTTTTTTCTTTTGTTTTTGGGATTGAACAATTTAAAACGGCATTGGACGGTTCCGATTTGAACGAACTTGGGGTCAGTGGCATTGGAGTGGACTACGGTCTATATTCTGTAGACAGCTCTAATTCATAAATTTTTTTTAAAAAAAAATAATAAATATTTTTTTTTCAAAAAATAAGAAATATTTTTTTTCAAAAAATAAGAAATATTTTTTTTCAAAAAATAAGAAATATTTTTTTTCAAAAAATAAGAAATATTTTTTTTCAAAAAATAAGAAGTATTTTTTTCAAAAAATAATAAATATTTTTTTTCAAAAAATAATAAATATTTTTTTCAAAAAATAATAAATATTTTTTTCAAAAAATAATAAATATTTTTTTCAAAAAATAATAAATATTTTTTTTTCAAATAATAATAAATATTTTTTTTCAAAAAATAATAAATATTTTTTTTCAAAAAATAATACATATTTTTTTTTAAAAAATTCAAATTTTTTAAATTATTTTTAGAAATTATTTAAATGCTGCGTCTAGTGATTTTTAAATGAAATCTGTCTTTTAAGTTATTAAAGTTTTCATGAAAACAATTTTTGGTCATCCAACTCAAAAAAATTAATTCAGCTCATCAGTTTTTGAAGGGATCAGCATATTCTGCACTAATTATTCAATAACTCAACCATTTACCTATCGCCGTGTTTCCGAGCGTGGGGAAAAAATAGAGTCATGCAATGAATTGGGTTATTCCCCATTCAACCAATCAGAGCTGTGCAGGAAACCTCTGAGGTTGTTTATTGTGATCTCCTGTATTCCTACCTACCAGGTCCGAGGCGAAGTGTGCTCCTAAAAACTTAAATCTCCTCAAACAAAAGCCGGACACGAGCATATGAGGTCTTCGCTGCTGACGTCGTCTTCCTCGTTTCCGCAGCTTCTGCAATAGTCATAAGACGCGACGCCTGGTCTGGCTGCATGTCTACCTAACAAACAGTGTCCAATGATTAGGGTCCAGAAATATCTAATTTGTGTGCCGGGTGAATTTTACAAAAATGTCTTCCGAAAAAGGCAACCTTACTTTGAGACATAACATTGACTTTCCAAGTTTTCGCCTGAATTTCACTGTCAATTTAACGCCACACAAATTTATGGAAATTCTTAGCCAATGTCGATGTACAACGACACCCCACATGTCCTGAATAGTTAAGTGCCAGCCATTGTGTTGCGTTATGAGTTTTGAATGGAGAAAAAATAAACGTCAACTTTGTCAATGCTTAACAAAGTTAGATCCTTCCGAATATTTTACAAATCCCTGCACTCACTCACGTTTTATGTCATCATCGTGTGGTCGCCTGATGCGTCTGGGCTCACATTGCCCAACGAAACATTTTGTAAAGTTTTTCCCATTCCTTTTGTTCAATTTTCCGGTTAAGGTGGTACGGAAAGGAAAGACCAAATGAAAAGTGGAAAAAATATATAAAAGGAAATATAGTTTGCAACAAATCGATTATTTGAACTGAAAGGATCAAAAACAACCGATGTAAATAATTACATTTTGCAAAGGTTTTCTTATTTTTCTTAAATGAAAACTTTTTCCTTAGAATTTCTTCTTGCAATCGCAATAGAATTTTTTTTCCTTTCTCAGCATGAAATCATAAGTTTTCTTGGTGTTCGAATAAATGAGTGTGTGTTTGTGTCTTGAGCTCAAGGATGCACACTAATATTTATTGGGATGTACTGAATGGATTTCAAAGAGGGCAAAAAAGAAGCATTTGAACGATGGGAACGATACGGAAAGGTCAAATTTAGGTGCACGAGTACTTTTGGCCACTCTGAAATTCCGATGCCTAGTGAGTTGCTTTCTATTCACATGACCTTCAAAGGACACGTATAATGTTGACAAGGTTTTTGAGTTATTTTCATCAGAATCACTTTTAATTTGGAAACATTTCTGAGTTATAAAATTTAGGTTTTTTATTATTGGTATTTCGATATGATTATTGATGAGTGCGAAGCCGATAACACAACGCTGCGGAAAGAGGTATCGGAAGGTAGATTAAAGTGTATACGAGGTGACTGGGATGTTTGGGAGTGAAGAATGAGAGAGATGATCAGTCTGAGGGGCTGAATTCGTTTAAATACGAAAATTAAGACCACGATACCGCAAGAGTAATGCGAATATAGAGAGAACACGGTCCCTATTTATTGACACCAGAATACCCTGTCGAAGAAGACGACGCTGTACAAATCCCAGATGACAGGGAATAATGTCAATTCCTAAGTTATGAGAAATCAAAGTCGTTGGTCTACCCTGTGAGCGATCAAAGGCTGCTGGCGATGAGTTGTTAACAAGCATGTCGAGCCCTAACCGCCAAAAGAAAATTTTACAGGACGGGGGTTTTTTTCTGGTCAAGCAATTGAATTGGCTATATTTATGTAAATACTTTTATCAGCCCCGGGAGCAAGGGCGTACCTTCTTTTTACTTGGAAATCTTTACTATTCGCATCTTTGTCATTGCAAATCATTGTGCTGTCTCCTTCAGGTATGTTTTTAAGATACATCATTCTAATATTACATTTCTCTTCATAAGTTAGTTTGCAAATCGCTTATTGTAATTGTAATCAAAGATGTCTGAAACTATGATTGAGTGACACAAGGGTAAACCGGGTGACACTGACCATACACAGAAAAAAGGGGTTCATCACTTCGATGAATTCTTACATCAATTTAATGAATCTGGACATAATTTTCCAACCTAATACACCCTTCTTCTATTTGAGGTCGAACTTTTCATTAATTTCTTCAATTCCGTACATCAACATTGTACGTCAATTTGATAAACTTGGTACATCAATTTGAGAAACTTGGTACATCAATTTGATGAACTTGGTACATCAATTTGAGAAACTTGGTACATCAATTTGATGAACTTGGTACATCAATTTGATGAACTTGGTACATCAATTTGATAAACTTGGTACACCAATTTGATGAACTTGGTACATCAATTTGATGAACTTGGTACATCAATTTGATGAACTTGGTACATCAATTTGAGAAACTTGGTACATCAATTTGATGAACTTGGTACATCAATTTGAGAAACTTGGTACATCAATTTGATGAACTTGGTACATCAATTTGATGAACTTGGTACATCAATTTGAGAAACTTGGTACATCAATTTGATGAACTTGGTACATCAATTTGAGAAACTTGGTACATCAATTTGATGAACTTGGTACATCAATTTGATGAACTTGGTACATCAATTTGATAAACTTGGTACACCAATTTGATGAACATTGTACATCAATTTGATGAACTTGGTACATCAATTTGAGAAACTTGGTACATCAATTTGATGAACTTGGTATATCAATTTGAGAAACTTGGTACATCAATTTGATGAACATTGCACATAAATTCGATGAACTTGGTACATCAATTTGATAAACTTGGTACACCAATTTGATGAACTTGGTACATCAATTTGATGAACTTGATACATCAATTATAATTTCTATAAAAAAAAATAAAATTTTCTGAAAGAAATAAAACATTTCTATTTTGCAAATAAAATTTTTTTTTTTTTTTTGATAAAGAGTTTCATGGTATAATTGCAACCCAAGGTATACGAATCCATTTCGGAAGCTGCCTCGCATCGTCATCGGTACCCTTTGCAATGCTCCCTACTAGAATTATTGGTGTAATATAAGCAATAGTTCTTATCGTTTAAACGAGAATTACTCTTAAGTAGCGCATATCCCCAAAAAATGCAAGCAGAAAAGCCAAAACAAACACATGCAGAAATTTCTTCATTGTGTGCGATGCCACCGACAAAAATGTTGTTGTTAAAAAGCAACAAGGGTTTACAAAATGACCCGCTCTCTCATAGCGTTCTTGCTTTTGTAAGGTTGATCTAAAATAATACTTCAATTTGATGAACGCAGAAAAATGTCATAAAAACTAAGTTCCTCAAAACGAAGAATTGATTAATCAAGTCAATGAATTTATTCATCAGTAGATGTAGAACTATTGAAGAATCGTTTTCATTGATTTGACACAGTTATATTTTAAAATTTATTCAATCGTCCGATTTCCAATGCTAGTAAATCAAAATAATCCTTCGGTTCAAGTCTATAACGGTGATCAAATGTTGCTGAATTTTGCAAGATTTCACTACTTGACTACGACGTAATCTGATTTCGAATAACAAGTGTGCTTTAGTACACCCTAATATATCTTCGTTAGAGAGACTTGAGCATTTCATATCCAAGTTTTTATCGTAATTCCTTGAAGGCTTTCATAATTGAAACAGAGTATGGACTTGCCACATGATGGCGGGCGGGATTTCCACGTTCCTCAACGCTTTCCGTTGATGTCAGTGATAGGTGAACGATGAAATTGAGAAGTGGCAGTTTTCATTGCTCTGCATTTGTTTGTCTTCTGAGCCTAAAAATATGTGAAGAAATTCATGTTTAAAGTTTTGCCGGAGTGGTTGTTTTGGTGGCTGTTTCCTAAACAACAATTACTTTATATTCGATTGACTTGCTATATTACAAAGTGAAGATATTCCAGAATGATGGGACAACGTTTTGAATCAGAATTTCTACATTTTGGACTGTTCCAAAAAGACAGATGAATTTCAGTGAGTACCAGTATCAGCAACAGCTAACAGTTAGAAGAATTATATATGACTAGAGTTGGGCTTCGGGAATTTCCCGACGGGAATTCTCGAGAACTTATGCAGATTTTCCCATCCCGAATCTCGAGAATTGAGATTTTTAACATTTCGGGAAATCCCGAATCTCGAGAATATCTCAAGATTTCTCGAGAAATTCATTTTCTTTTAAAAATTGTTTTGTTGATAAATATTAATAGAAAAAACAATTCTTTCTCTTACTTTTGAAAGAATTGCTTACGTTTGCAAGTAAGAGAATACACATAGGTTAGGTTAGGTTAGGAAGGGTGGTACATCCTAAGATGCACCTCCACTCGGAGACCCATAGGGTCCATTGTGAATCCCTTCTGTGTAGGTGGGAAAATTATAGCTGGAAGTAGTCGATTAAAGATATATAAAGTAGAAAATTGGTGAGAGTAACTGGAGTACTGTTTTATG
This sequence comes from Hydrotaea cyrtoneurina, assembly GCA_958296145.1. Taxonomy (NCBI): domain Eukaryota; kingdom Metazoa; phylum Arthropoda; class Insecta; order Diptera; family Muscidae; genus Hydrotaea; species Hydrotaea cyrtoneurina. The sequence goes on along the minus strand of OY282515.1, from coordinate 53,405,978 downwards.
TTAGATGAGAAGTCTGTTCAGTCTATCGGGTACCCGCATCCCCCGTCGTTCATCCATCTAATACCCCTTATATAACTAATTATGTTTTCTACACTTGTCTTCGAGATGTCCCCTAGTTCAGCAAATAATCTATACCCTTGAAAATTTTGTCTATGGCGTTGCAAACATGGACAATGACAAATGATGTGTTCTATTGTCTCTAATTCGTCATCATCCTCGCACATCCTGCAGAAGTCTGGTGATCTGCTATCCCATCTGCTGGTCATAGCCCTAACTGAGCAGTGACCTGTGATGACTCCTTTTGCAATTCTTAGACTTCCTCTATCCAGTCCCATCATAGAATACACATATCGCTCATTTAATTCAATAGTGTCAAAATTCAAAACTCACTTTTTATTTTTGTGCTCAAGAAAAAGCTGTAAATCTCCTCTTTAAGTTGACTTTTATTCTGCGTGTGTTATACAAACATATCTCAGGGCTGCACTTTATTCGGAAAACCCATGAGGTTTGCCTTACTTGCTAAGTAAGATCTGTTAACGGTTCTCCTCAAAAAATCGTATTTTGCTTTTACACTGATTTTAGATTTTTTAAGATTTTTTTTTTGAATTTTCCCGATATTTCGAGAATTCTCGAGAATTGAAATTTTCGTTATTCGGGAAATCCCGTATCTCGAGAATTGAAATTTTCGTTATTTCGGGAAATCCCGAATCTCGAGATTGGGATTTTTTCGAGAAATACCCAACTCTATATATGACAAGAATGTGAAATGATATCTGGAAAAAAACTTCCTTCACGACTTTGAATAGTTGCGAGTTATGTCTTATACAAAATCGTAATGATGAGTTCACAAATTCGATTAACAAGTGTTTTAGTTGGCAATCGATTACAATATTTTGAACAAATGTCGTTTAACTCAAACATAAATCACTTATCCGAATTACGCTTTACATAAAAATCTGAAATTCTGATCCGCTGGATTTCCACATTTCTGCCTATCACATTCTTTTCTATTTTTTGCAAACAGGGGTCTTTTGGTATACATATGTAATGTTGTTGGGTGCCAGAGCCAGCAACACTTTGGCCGGAATACGCGGTTATCCAGGGGTTTTCATCGGTTCATTGTCAAATGGCCAGGAGTGTTATTTTTTGCCTTTAGTAGCAATTAAACCAATGAATGGTGTCGTGGATATTGTATTCAGGGAGAGAGTGAGAGAGAATGAGTTTTTTCAATTTAAATTTTAAATCCATTATTATTAAAGTAAATTTCATACTACAACTACAAAGTATGAAATTGTATCCGAATATATGGGTCATAAATAGAGAGAAAGAGACATAAGGAAAATGTTTAAGTCTAACATGTCTATCATGTGAAAGGAAGATGACATTATTTAAAAAAAAAACACACACAACTTTAACCATTTGACTGGCCAACGTAGGGAAATATGGAACGGATACAACCAAAATAGTTTACACTTTGCCCGCCGACTTGTTCAAGATTCATTTGATTAACGCCAAAAGTCAGTGGGGCAACAAATGGATCTACTTGCAATGTTGTTTTTAAATGCGAATTAATGGCAGGTTCATGTCAGTCATTCGAGAGACGTCATAAACGTCACCATCGCCATTACGCGTATTTGTGTGTTCGTGTGCCTGTCGTCTGTCTGTCTGTCCTCATGTCACAATTATTTATAATTAAATCGCTGCTGAAACCTCAAAGTGTGCTGTCGTGTGATGTTGGAAATTTATGTTAACATCGCTTTTTACATGAAATGTGTTTCATGTTAACAATTAAATGGTTTTAATCAAATATTGCCTCACACACACACACACACACACGTATACAGACATCGGTTTACATAGGCACATGCATGTATATCAAGAATACAAAAATCATAAATTAAAACGTCTTTAAAAGGGCATATGTCAAATGGCGGAAACTCCAAAAAAAAAACACACACACACATTCACCAGGATAAGAGCACATATCTTCATCCCAGTCGTACAGAGGTCAAAGGATGAAATACAAGAAATGAAAACCAAAACATAAAAATTGCCATCACAAATCTAGGATGCTTTGCACCGGACATTTCGTGGCTGGCGAAGAGGTCAATTTGAAGTGGACGAGCCTAACATCCGGAGCCGCAAGTCAAATACAAATAAATCTTCATTGGGGCTTTCCAAACTCGTTCATTCAGCTCTTTGAATGATTAACAAGTTATCTGTTTGAACATGGCTGGAATTTGTGCGGCGATGACCATCAGGACCCTCATCATGGATGGTATACGGTTGAAGACAAGTCTATCTAAACCGGTGAAGCATGTACAATGTATGTCAGTGCAATGTTTAGGACTGTGACGAATTTGAACTTTATTAGAACAATTTTAATCAACAATTCAAAATATTTAAAGAATTAACATATAAATAGACATAACTGTATTTTCCCAGTGAAAGACGATTGTGATGTGAAAGAAATGTGTACAGTAGTTACAGATGTGTTCTCTGAAATAATTTATGGAAAAAAGACAGTTTTTTGCAAATTTTGAGTTGTGACCCTTTTGTATTTAGCCAGAATTGAATTTGGGATGGGGGCTACATCCAAACGTGGATCGATATTCAACTATTTTACAAATGAGTGATTAATATTTCCACCGGCACTTTTAAGGATACATGAACAGGCGGGCGATCATCTCTAGGTCGACTCAGAAAGCGTTAAAAATTAAAAGGTTAAAAACCCTGAAGAGGGAAATATGAAGAAATATTAGGGCGGTTTTTAAATATCTACAGTGTGGAAATGGACCCCACGAAAATACGCCACCAAAAGTGAAATGATGTACTGTCCCACATTTGGGCCAAATCTGGCGAAGATTAAAGGAATTTATAAGGAGATGAGTATTAACCCTATTCGTACTAGGCAGTGACTTCGGGTCACAACAGAAATTAATACGTCACATTAGTCATTATCGCCCCGATATGCCTAAATTTAGTTTAGACATATAGTTTACTTTCAAAAAATTACCATTCGATTTTTTTTTAATTTTTGTTTTTATACAACATTTTGCATTTTACTTTACGTTACAAATTTAACTTGGCACGAATAGGGTTAATAGGAAAACATGGAAAGCACCGTAGGGGAAACATTTTAAACCGGCATTTTCCATAATTTTTCATTTTCATAAATAAAGCTAATGTTGCACAGGAAAATCTACCCTAAAAATCGAATAAATGCAAAACAAAACTAGCCCCAAAATGTGAAAACAACCACCACACATGACATGAAAATGGACCGCAAAAACTATTCAGGGACTCGGGTTCTCCAACAAGAGGTGTTATTTTGGTATTCAAAGAAAAATTGCATTTTTTGAGATAAATGATCGGATGTTTACTTCATAATAAAGAGGAAGGTATGCCGTTCAGAATGAAAAACAACATCAGCCAAATGGCCACCACGACCACGCTTACAGGACCATATCCTTTTCATGAAATTTCCCATAACCAAATCGCAAAGTGGCTGCCCTATGTCCTCGGTAGCCTCACGAATTCTATCTTTGAGGTCTTGAATCGACGCTGATCTGTTGGCGTAGACCTTATCTTTCACGTGGCCCCAAAGGAAGAAGTCTCACAAGATCTCGGTGGCCAATTGTGATCACCTCTTCGAGAGATAACATGGTCCGGAAACGTTTCCCGCAAATGAGCACTGGCTTCGTTGCATGTGTGGCACGTAGCGCCGTCTTATTGAAAGTAAACGTTGTCCACATCAATATCATCCAACTCCGACCATTAAAAATCATTAATCATCTCACGATAGCGCAATCCATTCACCGTAACTGTTGATCCAACCTCGAAAAAGTCAGGTCCACGTTGAGGATGGAGAGGCTTCTCAGTCAAAATGATTTTTCGATGGAATTCCGAATCATTTTCATGCATTTCAAGAACCCAATCAGCAAAGACACGACGTTGTTGATGATCGGCCGACTTGAGTTATTGTGTTAACTGAACTTTTCTAAGCCTTAAGACCCAAGTCTTTATGCAAAATACGGTGTAATGACGTTTGTGGAATGCCCAATTCCAAAGAACGACAAGGAATAGACAAACCTGGGGTTTCTTCAACACTTTGGGCCACAGCAGCAATATTCTCAGTTGTTCTTGAGCGACGTGCACGGATTTTATTCTTCACATCACTAAATTGTCCCAACAGCTCGAATTTGTGCACCAATTTCTGTTTTGCGGTCCGACAAGGTGCTTCACTGTGACTGCAAGATTTTCACCAGTTTTGTGGTGAATTTTAATAATTTCAGTGCGTTGTTGAAGTGGGTATCGTTCCATTTTTTAGCAAATGGCGTAGTTTCTACTTGTCAAATGTCAATGAATCAAAAGCTTCAAAAATGACAGCTACCGAAATACCGGGTGATTTAAAATACCACCTCTTGTTGGGAAACCCTTTATATTCATACACACTAATTGGCACCTAGGGCGACATTTTTCATGTTTTTTTTTTATAATTTTACGGGGTTCAATGTCTTACGGTTTCTAACATACTACAGTACTTTTTCTAGAATTCTAGATTTATCGTATATAATAATTTCGTGGCAAGGCCAGCCCAATCTCTGCTTCGTATTAATTCCAGGCGACTCTGAATAGCTAATGAATTTATAAAGAGGTTTTTAAGTAGCTTGCCCACGTTTATAAGGGATGTTCGGGCCCACATACTAGGTCCGACCTGACCCAATTTTGAATCCACATTGTCTAATTCAAGAATTTCAAATCACCATCTCACATGTATTTTTTCCTGTTTTATTAACATTAATTCCTTGGTTTACTTGTTTATTTTTAATATCGTATTTTTAACCGTTTGAGCCTTTGTAAATCTTCCTGTTTATCCTGTCACTTGCTCTGTTCCCAACTCATTATGACTTTATGAGGCAAACAAGTATTAGAGACGTCCTTTTATGTTGGTTTCGAATCACTGTGCCATTAAAGTACAAAAGGCAAGACGACTCAACGGATCAACCCACCAAGGTCGATGTAGGGCAACCCCTCTTTGAACCTTGTGCAAGTGTTTGCCAAATTATAATTAAAGTGTCTCAGTTTCAACTCCATCTATCATTCGCTTGTTGTTTTACCTTGGGTGGCAGAGTTTTATGAGCTGCAAATGTGACGGGTGTGATGATATATGAACGAACTCACCAAAGATAATTTATTGGCACCCGCACACACGTGAGGATTGTGATGGAATGGATGGAACACGGCGTCGAATGCATGTTGCACAAATGTATTCATGAGTTTGTGTTATCAATCAAAATCGCTAACTGCGAAAATATTAATTTAATTCTTCTTTTTCTTTTCCAAGTTTATATCAATCATGAATATTCGAAATCGCACACCCACCAAAATGAAACAAATACAATTTAATGTTGAAACAAAACGCAGACTGGTCCACCTCTCTCCTCTGTGTTGTCTGCAGGTCATTGTCTGTTGGAAATACAAATCCGTAGACGAACCAACGACTCTAACGGGTAACGTGCAGCATGAAGCTTGCGTTGGGTGCATTATGCGTGAATTTTCCTCTAAGCTCTCACCATCAGCATGGCAATGAAGGCGAGCGATGCTGCTCATGTTAATGAAGACTTTTAAACATCAACATCGTCTGTTGTGTTCAAAAGCCCATCAGATAAGGATTCATCAAGCCAATGTGGCAAACTCGTGATAAGTGTACTCGACAGCAAGTCCTGTTGATTTTTATTTTGAATTTGTTTAGCTTTAACGTCTGTTCTGTGGCTTCCATGACCGTAAATAAAAGACTAAAACCGCTGATGAGGGTCATTTAATCTGCCACATGGCAGTTGGCTTAAATGAACGGAACGGAAGCCCGAAAATACACCAACGTCATCTACATCTCAGCTGAGGTTGGTGTGAGCTATGATTAGACGCAGACGGAAGTCATTGCACAGTGGTGCGAAACTGATTTTATTTACAAAAAAAAAAAAAAAAAAAAAAAAAAAACGGATGTACAACCTTGTGTAAACATTCCGAAATGAAGATACTCAAGTAGCACAATCCAAACACACAACAAGGAACGTGGTCATCCTTGAACACTCGGTACATGGAAGTCATGAAGGTTTTGTGTTTTTTTCCACTATTTCCAATTATTCGACAGACATCTCACCAACGCATCGTGTCATTGCAATGTAACCAAAACCCTTCGTAATGCGAAAATTGGTCGACAACTAGAATTGCCAACAACAGATGGAAATGGTAGAGGGGGGAGAAAAAAGGACCAGAAGGGGAAAAAATAAAGATAGGGTGAAACATATAATAGTTAGGACGAAAAACTGGTCAAAACGGGATAAAAACGGTGGAAAAAGCGAAAAACCAAAAATGAGTGACAAAAAAATTAATCAGGAATGAGTAATGGGGGACTAAAGGGGGACTAAAAGAGTCCAAAACGGCACCAAAACTGGTAAAATACATGAAAAATAATCTACATACGACTGATTGACTGACTTATTCATTCTGCCCTCACCAAACGGTTGAAGCCATAATCATGAAATTTGGGGGGTATTTCGTCCCAAAGAAGGGATTTTTGGATATTCGGATTGGAAGTGGGTTAATTGGGGAAAAATACAAAAAAATCAAATATTGAGATTTTTGTGGGAAAATTGGTCCACAACTACTCTGGAACACAACAGGTGGAAATGAGTTTCAAAATGTACCAACCCGGGATAAAAAAGGGACAAAGGGGGAAAAATAAATAAATATGAAACAAATGTTAGGCAACAACAGGTGGAAATGAGTTAGAGATGGGACGAAAAATGGATCTAAACGGGATAAAAAAGGAGGAAAAAAAATGTTTGATACAAATTTCTGGCAACAATAGGTGGAAATAAGTTAGAGATGGGACGAAAAAGCCGCCAACACGTAGCAAAACGGGATAAAAAAGGGACAAAAAGGTGGAAAAATAAAAAAAAGGGAAACAATTTTGTGGCAACAATAGGTGGAAATGGGTTAGAGATGGGACGAAAAAAGGCCAAAAAGGGAGAAAAAAAAGGGACAAAATGTGAAAAAAAGGAAACAAATTTTTGGCAACAACTGGTGGAAATGAGTTAGAGATGGGACGAAAAATGGGTCAAAACGGGATAAAAAAAAAGGTGAAAAGGGGGGAAAGGTGAAACAAATGTTTGACAACAAAAGTGGAAATGAGTTAGAGATGGGACGAAAAAGGGGACAAAACGTACCAAAACGGGACGAAAAGGGGAAAATAAAAAAAAAGAAACAAATTTTTCGCAACAACAGATGGAAATGAGTTAGAGATGGAGCGAGAAATGGGTCAAAACGGGACAAAAAAGGGGGAAAATAAAAGTGAAATATTTTTTGGCAACAACAGGTGCAAATGAGTTAGAGATGAGACGAAAAAGGGGCCAAAACGTACCAAAACGGGATAAAAAGGAGGAAAAAAAATGTTTGATACAAATTTCTGGCAACAATAGGTGGAAATAAGTTAGAGATGGGACGAAAAAGCCGCCAACACGTAGCAAAACGGGATAAAAAAGGGACAAAAAGGTGGAAAAATAAAAAAAAGGGAAACAATTTTGTGGCAACAATAGGTGGAAATGGGTTAGAGATGGGACGAAAAAAGGCCAAAAAGGGAGAAAAAAAAGGGACAAAATGTGAAAAAAAGGAAACAAATTTTTGGCAACAACTGGTGGAAATGAGTTAGAGATGGGACGAAAAATGGGTCAAAACGGGATAAAAAAAAAGGTGAAAAGGGGGGAAAGGTGAAACAAATGTTTGACAACAAAAGTGGAAATGAGTTAGAGATGGGACGAAAAAGGGGACAAAACGTACCAAAACGGGACGAAAAGGGGAAAATAAAAAAAAAGAAACAAATTTTTCGCAACAACAGATGGAAATGAGTTAGAGATGGAGCGAGAAATGGGTCAAAACGGGACAAAAAAGGGGGAAAATAAAAGTGAAATATTTTTTGGCAACAACAGGTGCAAATGAGTTAGAGATGAGACGAAAAAGGGGCCAAAACGTACCAAAACGGGATAAAAAGGGGAATAAATTAAAATACGATTAAACTATTTTTGACAACAACAGGTGGAAATGAGTAAGAGATGGGACGGAAAAAAATAATCATAAAGGGCGAGAATAAGAAAAGGAAATAAATGTTTGGATATTGTTCCGGACTTGTGAGTGGCAAAAATGGGTATAAATTAAAAAAAATTGAAAAAAATTCAAATTAATATCTACAGCCAGAAATTGGACAAATGTGAAAAAGGTTCTGAGTCGCCATAACGTATTTTCTTGTAAACCAATGCAATTACACAAATATTTTGTGTTTTACTGGAAAAGGGAAATTTATGCATACGAAGCAACGGGTATTTGCTAGTAGAATAAGTTGGTGGTTCGCGTACGTATTTCCCTGAATGACGAATTAAAGAGAAAACGGATAAGAAAGTGGACTGAACGCGAATCAGTTTAAAGCTGACTACTGACATTGTATTGTTTTTTTTTCGCTATTTCAAAACACTGTGCCTGGTTCTCTTTCTGTTGCCCGTGTCCCCTCCGGATAAATACAAAAAAGAAGCAAACATGTACCAACTGTAACGCTGAATAAAAGCATTCGATTCTTTCTGTTCCCCAAACCAAAACTCGAACTTGAATGGATGAATGAACGGCCAACGGAGAATGAACCATTTTCCCCATTTCAAGTGGTGGCGAAAAACTGCACTGAACCGTAACGTTTATGGACAACACAAACGACGGGCAAATATTCATAATGGAGCAGCAGCCAGCAAAGGCAATTGCCGACAGACGTTGTAGAACTTTGGTACACTTTGTTGTTGTATTACAATTCATTCTTGTTTCTGTTTTTTATTTTTTTTTGTAGTTGCAACCTTTCCAAAAGTGGCAAACAGAAGGGAGTTTGTGAATGCCTTTATTTATTGTTCGTAATATGAAAAGCAAACAAATTATTTGGGATACTTTTGTTTTTATGAATACCAAAACTTGGAAACGGAGAGGGTGTATATTTTGGTGTGATCGTAGGCGCAAAGAGAACAAAAACGAACAAAAAAGACTTAAATTATTAAAAACGTAATTGATGCCATTAAATGTTAATCCCATAGGCCACACACTTTTACTTTAATAGCTGGCAACCCTAACTCCATCGTTCCGTCACTCCCGCGGCTAAACCCTTTCTGCATTACAAACGCTCGGTTGGTTAGTTAATGAAATAGTTTATGAAAGATCTGCAACATTTTTGTGGAGTTTAGAATTTTTTTTTTGTGTTCACTTTTTTTTTCTCTTCCATTTTTCAACAGCGTTCACATATGACTGACTCGACTTCCGGTCGTGTTTTGAAACATATGAACTCATAAACTCCGCGCCGCTCCAAAATGAATGTGTTGCGTCAAACTGTTGGCTGAGGATGCTCGCAGCGCAACGCTCGCGTTTCTGCCGCGGTGTTTGACTAAACGCACTTCCGCTGCTTTTGTCATTGCTGGTGATTACGACCCTCTGGTATTACGTGTTTTGTTGTTGTTCTTGTTGTTAACAAACCAAAGACCGAAAGCTTCATGTGTGTTTCAAGCCCAGCTATTGTTTGAAATTGAATTTATATTTTTATTAGCGATAATAACAATGAATGACCGATGCAGGTGTTGCGGGGAATTCGCTTATGTCTGCACACAATCTAAACTTTAGTTTCAGTTGGCGCAAAGTAGACTAAAAACTTATAGGGTTTTGTGCCACTGTGAGGCTTTTATTATTGGTATTTGGAATTTAACAGAAAATGCTCTTTTGCAACAGGGTAATTTGTATATTCCCGTATTTGGCCACAATGGAATGAAAGCGTTTTTAAATCGTACGTCACTTGTGTTGTTCATTCATGTCCAGTGCAAAATAATACATGCCCACCATTGAAACGTGATAAAGGCCGTACAGCGTTAGTTAATGTCAAACTAAATGGTTTCATTTGCCAAACGAAAAATGCGAAAAAAAAACAAGTAAAGACGTCATTAAGTTTGTGCGTGCCGAATTTAATATTTCCTCACCCTGAACACTTCCACAAAATGCCTGATAGAAATATGTTTCAAACAACAGGACACTATCTCCCGTATTCATAAAAATGTGCAACAGCTTTATGAACGAAAAATGTGTGAAAATACAAAACAAGTTTCACACATTTTTTTTTTAAAAAGCTGTTGTACATTTCTATGAATACGGGGGTATGTATGTTTATTTATCGGTCGGAAAATGTTTAAGATTATGAAAACCCCCCTTCCCCTTGCGACACGTTTGCAACTCCATTATGTGATTTTCAGCGTGCTCCAAGCAAAGCATTGCGCCGGTCGATTTCTTGCCGGCTTCGGCTGGTCACCGCCGATTTTCGCCAGCCGCCGCAGTCTTCTTTGTCGGCTTGTGACGACTCCAGAATTTTAAAATGCAAGTCTTTTCAAATCATTTACAATTCAGAGTTTTGGAATCTTCATATATATTTACCCTCGAGACTGATTCACTGATACACTGATTCACTGACTCTGTCACGCAGTACGTAGGAATTTAAATAGGCATTCTATAATTTTCTATAAATAATAATAATAAAAAAAAAAATATTTTTTTTTCCAAAATTTTTTTTGTTACAAAATTTTTTTTTCAACAAAAATTTTTTTTTATCAACAAAAATTTTTTCCACAAAATTTTTTTTTTCCACAAAATTTTTTTTTTCAACAAAATTTGTTTTTTTCAAGAAAACATTTTTTTTTCAACAACATTTTTTTTTTCAACAAAAATTTTTTTTTCCACAAAATTTTTTTTTTTCAACAAAATTTTTTTCCCATATTTCAACGGGCGCCATAGGCGCAATACAACTTACTAGTATCTCAATATTTTATAAAGAGTATAAAGAGTGCATCCCTAGAGGGGTCTCTTTCCAGTGCAGGAGAACTAATAACTGTAAAAAGATCACCTTTAAATCCAAACACTCTATCATTCGTGATAAATGCGATATTTTTCTATATATTGTAGAAAAAACTGCAAGTTTTATGTTTTTATTAAAGCGAGTTGAAATAAGAGTCGGCTGGAGCTGGCTTCAAGCCGCCGCCGTGTATTTTACAGACAGCTGCCGCCGCCGACAAAAGCTATTCGGCGCAATGCTCTGGTCCCAAGCAAAATCGTATTCCAATCCCAACTGTTAAGAAAAATATGTTTGCCTTTGAAATAATTTGGCAAAGCTTGAGAATTTAAAAATCCCATCCTACTATTCAATAACTTTTAAGTGACAAACACATTCCAGTGGAGAAAAAGCTGCCGTAGGCAGGCCAAACGCAGTTAATGATAATTTTAAACGAAAGCACATTGTGACCCAGGCTGTTATGGTATTGAGAAGTTGTTTGTGATATGATAGACCCCTTATCATTTATACCGATCGACTCCATGTATATTTGTGATCGCAACACAAGTCAATACTAACTAATCGATAGCACCTTATTGTTCCTTATTTGAGCTCAGACTAGTGACGGGATAGGGGACGATGGGTCTACCTCTTATACTGTTACCGGGTAGCAGTGCAGGTTAGTTGGGAAGCCTTCACCTGGAGAAAACTCAAAAGGTACTGGGATGCACTCGGTGATGGTTCAATCGAACACATCCAAAGGGAATCGAACACGTACAAGAGCCCTAACCGCGAAAACGACGTAAGCGCCAAAATGAAAAATTTACAGGAGAGCGTTTTTTGTGTGGTCTGGCATAAAGGCTTACATTAAATTTAAGGATTAAGAGCGTTGCACAATTATCTAGCGAATTTCTAGAAAAAGCGAGTTTCGAAGAAAATTGTAGTTTACGTCATTTTCGCGGTAAGGGCTTGATTCCATGAAGGAACAGATAGCGAATATCACTGAGTTGTGCAGGATATCGTTTAAATATGCCCGCTGACCTAGAACTACCGTTTGAAGCTGGCTCCGATAGGCCTTTTCTAGACAAGATTTATACGGCTTAGAGAATATTGTGCTACTGGGAAAACAATTGCTGGAAATGATTTATATTCTTAACAGGAGTAAATCCTCGGTTTGTTTTACACAACTGTCGCAAAATGAACGAAGCCACGGGAGCGGGTGTCTTTAGTGAAAGGAAGGGCATTAGGAAATCCTTTAGACTACCGGACAGAGCTGACAAAATATGTTCAACCAAAGTCTTCTGTGAGGTCTGCTGGAAAAAAACGGAATTGCTCAGTGACTGAGCAGCAACCCTCTTGTAAGTAAATTGTCTCGAGTAAACACAGGAGCCGAGCAAGCGATCAAAAATGGTCGACGGCTGTGCGAAGCCAAAGAAGAACGAAGTTTGAGGTTTTTTGTTGGTTGAGTGGTTTTTGCCTGACAACAAGCACGATAGAGACCAATTATTGCAAGCTCTGCTACCGGATGAATGCAGAGTCTTTCAAGTAGAAATTCTAGTGGGTTTGTCGAGGAAATTTCACCATAAGCCCCCAGGTGAAGGATATAAAAAGCCACGAGGTTTCGTCTGGGGTTGTCAATGAATCTAGACAGGGTCCACGCCAACTTTCAAGAGACTTCAACGTAGGCTTATGCCACGTCACTGCAATGCTGAATGAAATGAGTCTGCATACAGTGTTTTTTCGACAATTGCTTTTTTATTTGGTAAATTCTAGTTAGAAATAATAACTCTAAAGGAAGTTCATCATATAAAAAGTCACAGGCCGTCAAAAACGTAACACTGGCTACGGATGAACTATCTGGAATAGGCACAGCTATGCATATTGAGGAAGCGAAAAGATCGGTTGAAACCGCCAATCACCTACTTCTACACAATTCAGAAGGATTGCATTCTAAAAAGAATAGACGAGAAATAGGATACTAGAGTAGATTGCAATGTTTTGAAGGCCCTTAGGTCTAGCTGAGATAAGGCAAAAGCAAGTGCACTGACGGGACTGGGAGAGAAGGAGTCTCAGACTTGAAGTAGGAGTTATCACAGGCCACGGCTCAATCAGTGCGAGGACCAGGAAATGGAATATATAATTTCCAGACTTCTGCAGGATGTGCGTGGATGAAGATGACTTGGAGACATTGGAGAGACAAAAGAAGCTAGGGGAAAGGTTCCAGGGGCCATTTAAAATATGAGAAAAAATAATAGTAATAGCAACGTAACAAACTCATCCAAACTTGTTGTTTAGGCAAAAAAAAGAAATATAAAGGGTGTTTTTTATTGGAGTATAGAACTTTAAGTTGGCACCACTTTTTTAACTGGCGGCCATTTTGTCAGCTGTCAAGTGATTAATATTTAGTTTGGTTTGCCATTTCATCATGAACAGGTTGACAAAAGAACAACGCTTGCAAATCGTGCAAATTTATTTCGAAAGTAATGGTTCAGTTCGCGAAGTTCACCGCAAGCTCCGTCCATTTTATGCCATTACATCCACAAAAACTGACTGTTTGGTGTGCTCTATGGGCTGGTGGAGTCATTGGGCCATACTTCTTCCGAAATAATGCTGGAGAGTCAGTTACCGTTAATGGAGACCGGTATAGAGCCATGATAACCGACTATTTTGTTCCCGAATTGGATGGCATGAATGTGGATGAGTTGTGGTTCCAACAAGTTGTTGAAAATTGGACCTGTAGAATTGGCTTTATTCAAGCCAGTCGCGGCGGCCACATGCCCGAAATCATTAATGGCATAAAATTAAACATTAATGGCATAAAATTATTATTCCAATAAAGCCAAATTGATGGACATTAAAACGATTTTCTTGTGTTTTATTTCAATTCGAAGTTCTATACCTCAATAAAAAACACCCTTTATAAAAACGTTTGTGCATATGTTTGCCCGAGCATCATATCTTAACCATTGTTGGCCGATTAGGTTTATATAGAGCTTGGACCCGTTAGTTGGCGCTGGGATGGATTTATATCGATAATGGACCAATTTAACTGAAATTCAGAATGTCTCAAAGGTATAGAAGAAGCTGCCCAGCTGTTCCCAACGACTGGCACAATAAATTCTGAAGTGTACATGAAGCTTAAATTTTTAAAAAAGAAAACCTGAAGTTTACACATTTTTCTGGTCATATCTGAATGTCTCACATTAAAGACCCAATCATATTAAACGTCACTGTGTTTGCGAATATTGTCCATGTTTAATGTCGTCGTATTTAATAATACTAACAATTTAATAATATTAACAATTTAATTGTTAAATTGTAGATGTATTGTTTTAATAATTTAACTATGAAATTTTAATATTAACTATTTTTATGGTAAACAATTCAACCGTGAAATAGTTAAATTAGCTACCAGTCAACAAGAAAATGTTTAAACAAAATTTATGTAACGTTGACTCCACAACATGTTTATTTATGGTTAAGTTAACCTTGTATAAGGTTCATTTGTTGTCTCTGGTTACCCATCCAAATCTAAACTGTAACAACAACTCTGCCAATATTCAGGAATTTTCGTAATCTGGAATATCTCACCGAGTGCGGTAGATTTTTAAATGGAACGTTTGTATTTTCACAGGCCAAAGGCCGTTTCTTTCGGAATACAAATAAACTGCATTAAATTTGGTTAATTTTCCACCCGGGTCCATACAGTTTGATTTAAAGTTCACACAACCAATTGGAGCAGGCTAGCCATTATTGATTGAGCTTCAAGTAGCCACATCTCCCAGCCGTTTCCTTGCAATATTTAATGGAGCTAAACTCTTGATGTCGGCGTGCACGACATTTCGGCAAATTCTTCTGTCATAAATTTAACATGAAGAGCAGAACATGTTTTTTGTTCTCCTTTCTTTTTTTTTTTTTTTGCAAATGACCTAAATTGTGTACATTTCTTGGCAATAAGAGAATCATATTTATGTCCTTTAGATGTTTTGATAACGTGCAAACAAGGCTAGTGAGGACATCCAGCCAAAGCCAGTTGGCGCCCATATCGATTGAGTCAAATAATTGTTAGTGTGAATGTCTTTGGACGATAAGGGAAACAACAATGCGAATGAACTAGCGACAAGTGCCACCCGAAAAAAAACATTTTCCAAACACTTACACTCTAGGATCTTTCAATATTTACTTGGTTTGCCTTTAGAAAGCCTTTCAAAATAAAAAAAAAAAAATAAACCTTTGAGAACGAATTTGTCCTTGCCAGCCAGTCTTTCGAAATAAAAAATGATGAGGGTGTTGACGCACATTCCTTATCCAATCCAATCGCTCTGCCATTCCATGCCATCCATTATTTATACCTTTTGAAAGCCATCAAACCCATACGTACGTTTTATGATTTGCACGGCAGAGGATGCCCACTCACTCGCTTAGTTATGGAGTGGTCATGTTATAGAGTCGACAGATGAACAAGAAGACGTTCGGGCTGTATTTGTGTCCCTTAAAACGTTATTGATACCAAGGGAAGCAAAGTGGGGGGAAATTGTCTGCTACACCATCTACACCAGTAACGAACGATTATCTCAAAGCTCTTGATGATATCTACATGAAGTTCTCCGTACAAAGCATCTCGTTGTGGAACTGGTCTTCTGGCGTGTGTTGTTCTTGCACGTTTGGAATACGCTATTAACCGACTTACATTATGTGCACTTAGACTCATAAACATAGGTTTTCACTACCCCACCACAGCCACCAGCTACGCCCCAGTATCATTCACTAGTTTTTTGTTGTTGTTTTTTTTAATGTAACTGCCTTTTCATACACATGCGGGAGGAGGACGTGTTTGTTTGCCTTTTATCAGCCAGGGTAGGGGAATATGCCGTACGGCCCCACCCCTTTTTCATCATCTTAGAATATCTCGTTTTTTTATGAAACCGTCTACTTAAGGAATTTGATCATATTAAAACCAAAACACTAATCATTAAGCTTGCATTTGAGTATAACACACTCTTAACATAACGCAAATATTTTTTTGTTTAGATACATATTTTGGAAATATTGAGAAAAAAATATAGCAATTTGCTCCAAAAATGGTCGATTTTTGATATATATATTGGGTTTCTTTGAAAATAGCTTTAAAAAATCAGATTTCAGTGTTTTTTTGCGGTTTATGAATACAATCGAATTCGGATAAGCGCCTTTTATGATTGTTCTTGATGATTTTTCATGAACTGTACTTCGCTTAAACGAAAATCATCTTTATTGAAAAATCGTTTATGTGAAACACATTTTAATGCAAAAATAAAAAAAGGGGCCAAGACGGAATAAAAAAGGAGGTAAAAATAAAAAAAGTGAAACTACTTTTTGGAAAAACATGTGGATAATAGTTAGAGGAGGGACGAAAAAGTGGCAAAACGGGTTAAAAAAAAGTACAAAAGAGGAAAAAACATAAATGTGTGAAAACAATTTTAATCGACAGGATAAGCCAACAAATTGATGTTATGGAAAAGAGGACTAAACGGGTCCAAGACGGGCCCAAAACTGGTATAATAAAAATGAACGTCATCTTCAATAGACAAAAAAGACATAGAGATGGGACGAACAATGGGCCAAGGCGCGATAAAAAAGTTGCAAAAAAAAAGGGGGGGGGGTCGAAAAAGTGGTCAAAACGGGATAAAAACGGTGCAAAAGAGGAAAAAAACAAAAATGTGTGAAACAAATTGTAATCAGAAAAGAACCCAAAATTTAATGTAATGGAAAAGGGTGCAAAACGGCAAAATAGAAATGATCAATAATCTACATCGGGCTCACTTATTTATTCTGCCCTCACCAAACGGATGAATCATGAAATGTTGGTAGTATCTAATCCCTGCAGCGTAGACATCCACAAAGAAGGGGTTTTTGGATAATTTGGAAATACAAAATAATCAAATATTAGGATTTTTGTTAGAAAATTGGTCCACAACTACTCTGGACAACAACAGGTGGAAATGAGTTTTAAAATGTACCAACCAGGGATAAAAAAGGGACAAAAAGGGGAAAAAACAAAAAAGGTAAAACAAATTGCTGGCAAAAATAAGTGGAAATGAGTTAGAGATGGGACAAAAAGGCGACAAAATGTACCAAAACGGGGTAAAAAAGGGAGAAAAAGTGGAATAAATTAAAAATAGATGAACAAATTTTGGCAATAATAGGTGGATATTAGTTATTGATGGGACGAAAAAGGGTCCAAAATGTACCAAAACGGGATAAAAAAAGGGACAAAAAGGGGAAAATAAATAAATATGAAACAAATGTTCAAAGAAATGTTTGGCTACAACAGGTGGAAATGAATTGGGACGAAAAATGGGTCAAAACGGAATAAAAAGGGACAAAAGGGGGGCGGCGGAAAAATAAAAACAAGATGAAACAAATATTTGGCAACGACAGGTGGAAGTGAGTTAGAGATGGCACGAAAAAGGGTGGTAAAACATTTTTCAAAATAATCATAAAGGGCGAGAATAAGAAAAGGAAATAAATGTTTGGATATTGTTCCGGACTTGTGAGTGGCAAAAATGGGGAAAATTAAGAAAGTGTGAACAAATATTTCAAATTAATATCTACCGCCAGAAATTGGACAAATTTGAAAAAGGTTCTGAGTCGCCATAACGTATTTTCTTGTAAACCAATGCAATTAAAGAAATATTTTGTGTTTTACTGGAACAGGGAAATTTGCGCTTATGAAGTAGCGGGTATTTGCTAGTAAATACATAATCATAAGCACAGAGAAAGTTATAACAATGTGATAAATAACACTGAAATTTGCCTTTTTATAATATTCGTAACATTACATTCTAATAAAATGAATTTCCCAAAACTTTGATACGCGATTTTTGTGATTTTGATTTCAACCTCTGCATTTGTTTTATGAGGATATGCAAAAAAAAAATCTACAAAAATGTCGTAAATTAAAAGTAAGTTGTATTTTATTTTTAGTTTTATTTTTTTCCTCAATGTCATATTTGTAACATTTTCATAGAAGAAAACAGCAAAAATCTAAAATTTAAAAAATCATGAAAGAAATGCAAAGATTTTCAAAAACTTTCATTACACCGTGTTACAAAAAATAGATTTTTTTCTGGGAGGGGAAAAAATAAAAATACACGTGTATCGGCGATTTTCATGTACACGTCAGAATTTTATTTTTGAAAAAAAAAAAATATTTTTTCCACTTTTCTTAGCATAACTTGATGCGACTCCAAATTTTTGAACTACTTAAGCGTTACGAATAAAATGTTTTTTGACTAAAACCTTAAAAAAACGATAACCATTTAAAAAAAAAAAAATAGGAAAATCTGAGAATTGATAAAAATCTATTTTTTTAAAAATTTGACGTGATACAGACATTTCCACGAGTCTGCCTGCAAAAAATCAGATCGATTGGATCACTGAAAAAGGGTTAAAAATCGGTCGAAAGGCTTTCACACAGGCCACTACGAGCTTCATACTTCAAACTTAAAAAAAAATCTGACGTGTACATGAAAATCGCCGATACACGTGTATTTTTATTTTTTATCCCCTTTCCGAAAAAGTAAATTTGGTTCATAGGACAGAATGTGTGTAACACGGTGTTATGATGAAATTATTTTTCTTTTTTGTTATGACAGATTGATTTTTTTATTTTAAAAAAAGAACAATAGTCATTATTTACGGTCCCTGGTGCTAAGTTCAAATCTATTCAAAAGTTAATTGTCAATTTGCCAACATCGAGAAGAGGAGAGAACTCTCCCTCGCATACTTTTCTCCAATGTCATCACCGTGTAAAAGAAATTCGAAACCCCTGCGAGTTCTTTATTTATTTATTACATTAAAAACGTATAATAAACCCTGCGAATTTTGGTTTTAAAATGAAATAGGTTTGCCACAATATTTCGAGCTTATTCCTTACCCTGGCTCACTACATGTTTGTGGAGAAACATGCACGACTAAAGAGAGTATGTCCGCCAAAAAATAGAAAAAAAAGACTTCTTGTTATTGTTACCAGAGTAAATTTGCTCTTACACTTTGTTTGTGTTTCTTATTGGCTTAGTATCAAACAGTCCGTCTGTCTAACTGTTATACGGTCTGTAGTAGTTTCCACATGTGAATAGTGACTAGCTACAGTTTACTATCCCCCCCCACCCGAGCGACCCCCAAAGGTTTGGTCGTTAGGAAACATTTCATACATTCTGCAAATGTTTTCCATCAAACATGTCTTTATTTTCAATTGTTCAGAGGGTAAAGAGTGTGTGTGTGTGTGTGTGAGAGCGAGTGTGTGTGTTTAACATGCATTGGACGACGGGGACGACGATGTACGAGATGACTGATGTAATAACTTTGAGTCACAATCAGACAGACATTCATTCATCCACTTTGTCTATCGACCACTACTCATTCCACTCATGTGCACTAGGGTGTCCCAAAAAAAACAAAAATTTCGATTTTCATTGGTGCTCACGCGTTTTTTGATAGATTTTAGGGTAAGGATATTTTGAATTTTGTTTAAACATTTTTTGGAAGTGGTTTAGAGGTCGCACAAATTGGGTTTTTGTCAAAAAACGTGGTTCCCTGCCATATTTTAAAAATAATTTAAGATTTTGTCATTAAATAATTTTTTTTTAGATCTTAAGTTAACAGTTCGTAAGAAAAACGTCCAATCTTTCATTTTATGTTCAAAAACCGCCAGGTGTGTCAGCGATTTTTTCCATATGGCAGATTAAACTAAAATTTTTTTGTTTTTTTTCAAAAACATTGACTTTAACGATTTATAACTTTTAAAATTTCTATTAAAGTTACAAAAACTAATGATGCAGTTTAAAAGATAAATAAATTCTAAACAATTTTCATATAAAAAATGTTTAATTAGTCGTTACTAACCCAGAGTTATCTACATTTGTCGAATTCAATCCATTGCATGAAAATATAATACTAACCTTTAGGCTCCCAACAAATCATAACCAAGAAAAACAGAAAACACAATACTTTAGTTGTTTAAAAGTTATTTATTGCGACTCTTTCGATGCTGCTCTATGCCCTGCAATAAATTTTGTAAATATGTTTCAGAAGTTGTCAAATTTGCGTAACTGCTTGCCAAGGCCACACCACGTTCGGCGCCGATTGATCGCTCCTGGAGTGACAGTGTTGCAAGCGCTGCATTAAAAACGTTTTTGCGGCATCAGTGGTACTTATCGGAGAAATTGACTGCCTTAGCATTTTTTGACGAACGTATAGACAGCAATACATTACGTTTAATGGTAAAAAATCTACTTCGTCCAACTATAGACAAGGAATCAGTAAAGGCCAATTTGAAAGAAGAATTGCTTGAAAATGCAGAAATTTACACATTTATTTCTGAAGCTAGCCTTAACTTTTTTAAAGCCTGCGATATTTCGACAGCATTTTTACAACTAGATCCAGAAAAATGGGAAACCAACGAACACTTTCTCCATGGAAGAAACAAAATTCAACAATTGTATGTGGTAAACGACGGCGCCGAACGTGGTGTGGCCTTGGCAAGCAGTTACGCAAATTTGACAACTTCTGAAACAGATTTTCAAAATTTATTGCAGGGCATAGAGCAGCATCGAAAGAGTCGCAATAAATAACTTTTAAACAACTAAAGTATTGTGTTTTCTGTTTTTCTTGGTTATGATTTGTTGGGAGCCTAAAGGTTAGTATTATATTTTCATGCAATGGATTGAATTCGACAAATGTAGATAACTCTGGGTTAGTAACGACTAATTAAACATTTTTTATATGAAAATTGTTTAGAATTTATTTATCTTTTAAACTGCATTATTAGTTTTTGTAACTTTAATAGAAATTTTAAAAGTTATAAATCGTTAAAGTCAATGTTTTTGAAAAAAAAACCAAAAAAATTTAGTTTAATCTGCCATATGGAAAAAATCGCTGACACACCTGGCGGTTTTTGAACATAAAATGAAAGATTGGACGTTTTTCTTACGAACTGTTAACTTAAGATCTAAAAAAAAATTATTTAATGACAAAATCTTAAATTATTTTTAAAATATGGCAAGGAACCACGTTTTTTGACAAAAACCCAATTTGTGCGACCTCTAAACCACTTCCAAAAAATTTTTAAACAAAATTCAAAATTTCCTTACCCTAAAATCTATCAAAAAACGCGTGAGCAAAAAAATTTTTTCTTTTTGGGACACCCTAATGTGCACTTGTTTGTCTTGGCGTCTTTCTCCGCAGTAATGCAGTGGGCTAGTGTGTGTGTGTGGCGTGGCCTAAGTGTTACAATTTGACTTTGCATGATGTCGGTAATATGAGTTTACGTTACGTTACGACTTTTAATCTCATACCTTACCACCACCTCGTTTGTTTGGCTGTTTGCACCGTGTTTCTCTGCCTATGGGTTTGACTTTCTTTTGACACATCGAAAACATACGTTGTACTCGGTCGTCTGGTCTCTGCCCCATCACCACGAGCGAGTCGGTAGTTTTCTTTTGCAACCGGTTGCAAAATGCAATATAACTGAATAATACTTGGCAAGCCATAATGACATTTTGACGTTTCATTTTCTTCTTCTTCTTGGTTTTCCCTGTGATCACGTTACGTCTTTAAACAGCAGAGGAAAAAAGTGAAAACTCGCATATGTCAAATGTCAGAAAAAGTAATTGAAATTGTCATCAAGGGCTCATATCGTCGTAGCACACAATTAAAGACACTTTACAAAAGTTTTTAATGCGTTATGACGCTTTTAACGTCATAAACTGCTAGCAACTAAATTAGTAACACTTGACAGGTGTGCCCCATCTAGAGGTGTGCATCATTGGCATGGTGTGCTAAGAGACTTTGCAAAACATTGAAATGGCCTTCTGCGGAGCAATGTTCACCAACACAGAGGATTAACAGAAAATGTTGGTTAACATAAAAAGTAGTTAATGTGTGTCAAACTTAGCTGAGGTACTCGTTTTAACAAGCGTGCGTTGTTAATTCTAAGAAGATCGCACGTTTGTTTGATGTTTGAAAGCCAACTACACTCACAACCAATTAACCCATTAAATGCAATTAATGAATATGTACACAACTTTGAGAAAACTAGGTTTAGATGCAGTCAGGGTAAACATATTGAGCCCTTACCGTGAAAAAAAAAGACGTAAGCATCTTTTTTATCGAAACTCGATAGAAAATTGTCCAGCACTCTTAATACTAAAATAGTAAAAAATTTACATTTAAAGGGGTTTCCAACAAGTGGTGTTACAAGAAATCAAGAAGAATGCTAGCAGCTTAGCAATATTTAAAATGGCAAACAAAAATCGTATACAATTTATAGCGGTAAAGAACAAATATAACTCAAACGAAATACTGCCTGAATTTGAGGTGGAAAACAATTTGCATCAGCATATTTTTTAGTGATAGTAATTACGATTACTTGCGATTACTATAAATAATCAGATTGAAACAAAAGTAATCTCGGAAAGTAGTCGGATTATTTTACGATTACTTTTGATTATTTATGGTAATCACAAGTAATCCTGATGACTTTTTGATAAATTGTAATTCAATTATTTATGCTCCTCTACAAAAAATGTAATTCAATTATTAGGATAGTAATAGAAATATGTAAAGGGTGTTTTTTATTGAGGTATAGAACTTCGAATTGAAATAAAACACAAGAAAATCGTTTTAATGTCCATCAATTTGGCTTTATTGGAAGGATCATTTTATGCCATTAATGTTTAAATATGATTTCGGGCATGTGGCCGCCGCGGCTGGCTCGAATAAAGCCAATTCTACAGGTCCAATTTTCAACCACTTGTTGGAACCACAACTCATCCACATTGATGCCATCCAATTCGGGAACAAAATAGTCGGTTATCATGGCTCTATACCGGTCTCCATTAACGGTAACTGACTCTCCAGCATTATTTCGGAAGAAGTATGGCCCAATGACTCCACCAGCCCATAGAGCACACCAAACAGTCAGTTTTTGTGGATGTAATGGCATAAAATGGACGGAGCTTGCGGTGAACTTCGCGAACTGAACCATTACTTTCGAAATAAATTTGCACGATTTGCAAGCGTTGTTCTTTTGTCAACCTGTTCATGATGAAATGGCAAACCAAACTAAATATTAATCACTTGACAGCTGACAAAATGGCCGCCAGTTAAAAAAGTGATGCCAACTTAAAGTTCTATACCCCAATAAAAAACACCCTTTATATGGTATAAATCATCAATCAACCGCACCCACATTCTCCAAAGGTTGGGTTGTATCAGCTGATTTTTTCGTTGGCAATGTTTACTGTTTGTCTACCGGGAACTGAAGCGATTTCCACCGCAATACCTTGACTCGCATTCTTCGACTGGGCCATCGACCATGTCCCAACATGAGCAGAATTCACTTTTACAAATAGCGAAATCAGATTTGAATTCAGGAGATTACCATCTATTGCTGTTAATTCCTTAGATCTCTTTTAATGCACATATTCCGCTTCATTTTATTGTATTTTAATGTGTTTGCGCCTGCACACAATCCTTCGGTTTGTTCCGGGTTCTTCTTGGAGTTGGAAAAACTCACCGTCAACTAAAGCGCCATCTATAGTTTCCTGCTGGCAAAAAGGAACTAATGTCAATGACATTGTAAAGGGTACGCTATCTAACGTTTTTTTTTCAATGATATTTAGCTATTTCTGCTTTAGCTGCCACCTGAATTTGTAATAAAATAAAATTGACAACGACAATGTCATCAAGGCATGACCTTTGTTCAGGTCTAGTGAAATCTCAATCGTATGACTTTAGAGAAACTTAATATCTCGCAATGTCCCTGTTGCAAGTTCACACTGATATCTTCAATGTTAATGAGTATTCAAGGTGTAATTGGTTTTTGTACGCCTGCAACCGAACTGAGGTTCACTTTACATGTCAAATGTTTGCTGTTAAACATTTCGAGCGCTTCCACAATTTCCAACAGGCAAAATAAATGTGTTTGTGTTTTTATTTTTGGGGTAATTTGTTACAACAAATGTTGGCACTTGAGACAAACTTTTCTTGTCGTATGGAATCATTGTCACTTCATCGCCATTTCCAGTAGCATCGACCTTGATTGTCGTAATTCCGAAACAACAAATTACCCTTAAACTACTCACAAAAAATACAAGACCCACGGCAGACAAACCCCTCAGGACGGACAGACGGGCGGACACACGTGTGAATTTAACATTTCACATTCTCATTAAACTTTTCTAAACAATTCACTCACTCACCCACCCACCAGCAGCAATCAGACCTTCACAGAGGAAATTTATATGCCGACACGAAAATTTACATTTTAGAGAAGATTGGCCTAAAGATGGGCCTACGAATCCGCAGGAGTATGGCGTAGTGTGTGTTAGATTTCATATATAATTTTAGCTGGTTGTGATATTTGCAACCGCAATCATATCAAGCGGTGCCATACACTCCGCCCGCTGCTCTACAATTGCTGGTGACACTATTTCTTCTGGGGGGGGCACCACAACAACACCGGTTGGATTTGTAAAACCAAAATGCTGTCGTCATCACATCAACATGTCTGTGAATGTCTAACAGTCTGAAGCCGGCGACATTCGGTTGCACTATGGCCCGGTTGTCTGTGCACTGTGCCGCCTGAACGTCATCGTCACCGTCAGCGTCACCATGGAGCTGCAGTGTTGTTGGCTGCCATTTGCGGTGGATGATGGATTGTTTGGTAATTCACACAAACAACAGCATTAAAAATGCAAATGGTCCAAATGAACATGAAACGAGTACAAAAAAAAAATGGAAGAGAAGAAAAGTCTAACAGGGCTCGGATTTTGAAAAATTTTCCAGGTCTCGAATTTTAAAAAAATCTTTGAATTTTCGGCGATAAAGAAACTTTGTGTGTCTCTTGAATAATTTTGTGGATTTGTAGGTGGCACAGACACATTTATCGAATTCCAAACGTCGCATACAGGGCGAACCTGCCACTCTGATGATGCGAGAGGTGGTGGAGTTGACATGTGAGAAAAATCTTATATTCCCAAGAAAGAAAAGAGAAATGAACAGACGGAAATGTGTGGAGAATAGAAGAACGCGAAATCAAAAATAGATGATATTTTATTGTAGTTTTAATGAGTTTATGCAAATTAGAAGTTTAATTTTATTTTACAAAATTTATAAATTCCAGAATCCAATGTTTGTAGTTAATTTGTTCCAGTTTGGAAGATCTAGAAGAAGTCCCCAAATTATTCTTCCCCGTTTGAGTTCTGATTTAGGTCGATCATTTCATGTAAGAGTTGCTCAAATATTTAATAGTTTACCGGTCTCACTTAAATCATTTAAATATTCCTGTATTACTTACAGGAAAAAACTTTACCAACATCTGCAAAGTAATACTTTGTAATGCTTTGCGTTCTTCCATCTCATTTTATCTTTTGTCTAAAATATTCTTTAGTAGTTGTTTATTCTAGAATTTGGTATTTGGCACTTGTTTTTTTTTTTTTTACTTTTTATTGCGTAATTTGGGTCGCTACATTATTTAAATATTTTTATTAGTGAATTTTAATTTTAAGTTAAAAAAATTATTTATAACTGGATGTAGATTTTGTAACTATATAAGGCCTAAAGGCTCGGTTACTTTTGGAATATTAATAAATAAATAAATAAAATAAAAATAGTTTTGAATGCCGCCACCTAACCCATCGGTGGTTATAGCAGCAACAGCCCAGCTTAAGAACTACAAGACGAACGAGCGTCAGAGCTGATCTGCTAGTCTGCACAATGTGGAATAGTTTTGAATGTCGCCACCTAACCCAGCTGAGGTCATAGCAGCAATAGCTTCAGAACAACAGGACGAACTACCGTCAGAGCTGTCTGCACAATGTGGAAGAAAGGTCGATTAACGAAAGGGAAGACATCTACCGCAGAATAGGTTTCTTACAGATCGCTTAGAAGATTCTATCAAAGGTATTGTCCGTGTCATACCTGACAGTGCGGCTTCAGACCGAAAAAATCAAGTATCGACCAAATCTTAACACTCCGCCAAATGGTGGGAAACACCCATGAGAAGAACAACGACAAATACTATGTATCGCAACATTGACTCTACACTCCGATAAGAGAAAAACTGTTTGATTAGCAAGTGATTTCCTCGGTAGAAATAGAAAGCAACCTCGCCGAACCCTTCTCCACTACAATAGGTCTACGACAGGGTGACAAAGTCAATAAAACAAGGACGACATTGACATCGTCGGAAAGCTAGAGCGAGATGTAATTGAACCTTTCCCAACTACAAGAGATCTACGACAGCTTATCGTGCCACTTCTTCAACATTCTGGAGGAGAAAGTGTTGAAAAGTCAATAAAACAAGGACGACATTGAAAGCTAGAGCGACTTGTTATTGATGGTTCTTCAACAATTCACCAGGATGACGATGATGATGTTGAACTTATGCCTGTGAGACGAAATAAATGACCGGAAGACGCACTGTCGAGGTAGTGGATCAATAGAATGAATAGTGTCAGCATCAAAATAAAGCGCACATAGATGTCTCTTTGGGATGAGCAAACAATTTACGAACCGAGAAAACTCTCACGATCTAAAATAACACTGTACAACACGTTTTTTTTCTATCCGTGCTTCTTAATGGCAGATCAAGCGGTGCTGGATATTTTTAAGAGAAAATCGTTGGTCCCATCTGTGTTAAAGACCTGAATGCAGTTAAACGCCTCTGACTATGTAGACTTATTGTGGTCGCTCCAGCTAGAAAGGCATTAGACTGCAACTACCAGGGCGGCTAAGACAAGGAGAGACTACGAGACTACGGTGGAAGATCCCAGTGAAAGAAGTAATGGTACCTGAGTTTTCAAAGACCATCCACAGGAGGCAGAGCCCCCTGGAGTCAGTAAGAGAGCCTTTGAAGATTTGTTAGTATGAAGAATAGTCTAAGGACTACGCACGGTTTGAGGCTTACAACTGTTTTTGTATATAATAAATTAATAATATAAACCAGGACTTGAATTTTTTTTTTACACGCTATTTCACGATCGATTGCAAATATCAACACGTGGTTTCGTGTCAACTCAGTCGTCTGCTGTACGAGCTTGTGTGTAGACGTTCATAATAATTGTATTCTACAAGATAAGTCTTTTTTTACAGGGTCTTCCAACAAGAGGTGTTATTTTGATATTCAAAGAAAAATGAAATTTTTTGAGATAAATGATCGGATGTTTATTTCATAATAAAGAGGGAGGTATGCCGTTAATTGAGGAAAAAGAACATCAGCCAAATGGGCACCACAACCACGCTTACAGGACCATATCCTGTTCATGAAATTTTCCATGACCACAACGCAAAGTGGCTGTCCTATGTCCTCAATAGCCTCACGAATTCTCTCCTTGAGGTCTTGAATCGACGCTGGGCTGTTGGCTTAGACCTTATCGTCGTTGAAGCGTATGCCGTTCAATTTTTAGTAATGGCCAAATGTCAAAGAATAAAAACTTCAAAACAGCTACCAAAATACCGGGTGACTCAAAATAACACCTCTTCTTAGAAAACCCATCATAATCTCAATCGGCCAGTAATTCTGAACAGACATGGAGTATCAGCAAAAAATGTGTGATCGAATTTTTGAAATTTTCCTTGAAAAAGTAGAAAAAACAATAGCTAGGAAATCGGATGTATCCAGAACCACTGTTTCAACAGGCATAACAAATACAAAAAAGAGCTGCTGAAAATCAATAAAAATTCCGGTAGCGGCATAAAAAAGGAGGTTGCCGATGCCTTTGGACAAAGGAGCAATTCGATCCTAACGACTGGCACAATAAATACTGAAAGAATGCCTCTAAAATAGACTAGTTCTACTTTTTAAAAAGAACACGAAGTAATTGAAAGCTCGTCTAACAGAAACATAACTGTATGAAGAATATAGATCAACAATACAGAAACAAACTTGAGAATGTCTAAACCTATTTTGTTAAATATAAAAACAGAAAATTAGGATAGTTTCCAAACAACTTTTCACATTCCAAATGTATCCAGTAGGAAACAGTATGAAAATGCGGGCCCTGATCATAATTAACTCCATCCATCTAACGCCGCCCTCTTCGCGATCACATGTTCATCTAGTAAATATGTTTGTAAATATTCATATGTAATGAATGTGTGTGCCAACCGTAGTACGTCAGTCAGCGGAGAACAATGATGCCAACAGTTGCAGTAGTAGCGAGTGTAACTATAACAACCGCTGGCAGCAGAGCACTGCGGCCACGGCGTCTACTTACCACCGTTGGTTGGCTGTAACACTCGCATGGCATCGGCAGCTGAAAGCCATCCATTCATACATTTATTCATTCTTTCATTTGATACGAATGAAACATTAACGGCGCGCATACGTTTGTCAGTATGAATTGAAACTCCAACGCGTTAACAACGAAACGTACCAACAAAGCACATCACACTCACTAGTCGACCACATTAGACCAAATATCCGACATATTCCGCGAGTCACTAATCCGTTCATTCAACCGGCCACATTTGCTTGTCAGTGATCGTTATTGTTTTTGTTTGCCCCCCCCACCCCGTACCTTTCTGTTAAAAGAGTCAAAGTGCATTTCCCATTGTCTGTGTGTGTGTGTGTGCGTGCGTGGTCATTCCAATAGAGCCGGCCGACCGGTATACCAACCCCGCTGGTGGTGGTGAGAATGAATGACCAGTGAAACTATTGAGTGAGTGTTGCATGTTGTGGCTACATTTACTCATAATTTGTCATGTTAGTGTGGAAAGCAAACAGACAACAAAAAAAGAGAAGAAGATAATTTGAATTTAATTAAACAACACATTGTGACAAATGAGTGGACATTAAAACACAAACAACAAGAAAATTAAAATTTCACTTTTAATTTCATTTAATTTCATAAAATAAATCAAATGTTTTTGTTGTTGTCATTGTGCATATATGTGACATAAGTGGTGATAACTCACTCAGTAATCAATCAAATTGATTTGCAATAATCGTTACTGCTGCAGGTGCAGGTGTTTGCAACATTACAATAAAATTGAATTTAATAACAAAAGGAAATAATGGAGCCACTGCAGATAATAAATTAATTATTGAAAGTAAGCAAAGTAAGGTGAATATTTCAGAAGAGTGTTAAACATGTTACCCTCCAATTAATGAATATCCAATAACTAATCAGCTGCTCTGAGAATCATTCACAATTGCAAACAGAGTTGCCAATAAACCTAACGTTTTTTTAAAAAAAAAATAATTTTAAACAAACAAATAGAAAATAAGCATAAATTTAAGGGAATATTGTGTGTTTTTTTTTAACACTTATGACATTTTAAATCTAAGCCGAATATCGCTGGCTTAACATGCAATGGCTGTAGGTCCAGGAAAGACAACAACAACTGTGCGTTTTATCCGGGGTATTATACGATTCTTTACATCTTAAAACCTTCCTGAACTAAATGATCTTTTTACATTTAAATTGTATACGACATTTTTCAATATTAATCGTCTAGGATTTTTAATTCAAGTTTTATTAATCATTTCAAGTTTTTCACATATGTGAATTATTTATATGGTTAAGATTTGTTTGAAGAAAAACAATATCAATTTAAAGTTGTTTTTTTCTCGAAAAATTATTTTTTTTATTAATAAATCGAAAAAATCCCGATTCCCGGGATTTAAGAAAAGGTGGAGGAATTAAAATCCTTCTTACGACAATAACGTTTGCGGAATGAAACCGATTTACCGATTTTACAACGCTGTGTACAAAAAAGTGCTAAGGCTGCGGAGAAGGTACCGTTAATTTCCAATAAACACATGCCTTGTAATATTTCAACTTGTTTCTGTTTGAAATTGGTCGTTTATTTTGTTTGCAATGTCGAAAAAAGAAGAAGAATGTTGCAAAAGCATTTGTATTTTGACAATTATCGCGATTTGAAGAAGTCGCACATAGTTATTCATTTTGTAGAGCAAGTTAAACATCGAAATCCTGTCTATAGAACACTGTCTACATATGAAACAAGAAAAACAACAGACATAAGACGTGGTTATGGAAACAAGTGTAGTTTGAGCGACTCATCACTGAGTCGGACTTTTACTGATGGTAAAATTGCAAAATCATGGTGGGTGCATGGTAAAAAGTTAAGAAGTATCTTAGTTATATGGTCATTTAGAAAAAGTCCAGAAAGAAACTGCTTGTTTCAGAAGCCCAACAAGTCAGCCAAAAGTCCCGCCTGAGAAGTTTGATCAAAAAGTGTCATACGGACAAAGTGTCATATGTCACTTTCGATGGAAATGAATGGAAAGTAAAAGATTTCTTTGAAGGAAAACAAGCCCGAAAATGATAAAATTAAGTTTGAACATACAAAGTTTCCTAAAAAAGTTTTATTCAGCATGGAATTTCACATCCAGTATTTTTGAGTCGGGAAAGGACGTCAATTTTGAAGGACGTATTACTGCCTACCCAAAGTTAAAGAATTTAAGACAAATAAGCATAGAAACTTAAATATAATAATGACTTTAATTTTCTTGCGATTTCATTCCACATACGTTAGGCGCGTTCTCGCTACATCGCTTGCTAACATAATCGCTAAAAGAGCTAAGCGATCTTAAGTTGGCACGGTATTGCCAGCATAAAGAGTAACAAACTGTCAATATTATCATTCGCTGTGAACGAAGAAGAAGAAAATCACTACGAAACTGAGGGACAAACAGAGCATTGCGTTGAGAACCATTTGTAGGCGGCGGCGGCTTGAAACCGGCTTCATCCGACTCGTTTTTTATAAGCCGACTGAAACAACTGAAAACGGGCGGCGGCTTTAAAGAAAACAGCTGATTTTTAATTTTTTTTTTTTTACAATATTTTGGCAAATATCATAGTAATCATTAATGTTAATCAGTTAATGTGTTTGCATTTGAAGGTGATATTTTTTCCGTTATTACTTCAGCTGCACTAGAAAAAGAGTCCTCTTCCAGTATCGCAGTCTTTATACTTAAAACTAGTTAGCTAATTTAGTCAATGTTAAGAAATTCTAATGAAAACGTTTGTAGACAATAGTACATCCATATAATTTATACCCGGCCATTTAATTTCCACCAGCTAAACGTGTCTGTGTTGTCCGGCTCTGCGTCGAAATCCATTGTACGAACAGTCTACAGTTTGCAAATTCCTGACTTTCCCGACGGTTGTGATGTCCGTTGTAAAGTAAAAGTGTAGTTGTACCACTTGTCCACCAGTGGGACACATCTCAGCCGTGCAGTAATCAAAACCTTGTGCCATTGCTATTTTTAATTAAACATTAGAAAATACAAGGAAATGTTGGTACAAATTTTGAATAAAAAAAAAATTTGTGAATTGTAAATAATCATAAAAAATATGACATTCTATGGCGGCTTAATTGGCGCCGTCACAAGCCCACAAAATAGTCGGCGGCGGCTGGTGAAAATCGGTGTGACCCGTGAAGCCCTTAGGTTGTCACTGGCGCAATACTCTGCAGACGAACTGTTAGAAAATGGTTCATTTACATTCGGTGTTTTTTTTTTTTTAATTTTTCCACAACATTCGGAGTTAAGAACCACCCTGTCAACGCCGAAATTATTACTTACAAATCTGTCTTGTGCTCTGTCGTTTGAGAACATTGTGGTCAGCAATTTTGACTACGATCTACCATTTGCACGAGTAAATGTCTTTAATATTTCTTAAACTAATAAAATTTAAATAAAATAAAGGTTGCATGTGCCAATCACAATTTTAAGGAAGCTCTCCTTGTACCGCATATCCCAAAACAAATCCTTTATTTTATGGCAATGACTTTCGACCTACCATAACTCACAGGGCTTTACGTAATTGTCACGTTTGCCACATATGGAACAGAAAATCCTTATCAGTTTCAACACATACCTGCAATGACAAAACAAAAAAGAAGAAAATCTCAATTTAATAACATATACGTAATTCAATGGATATCAGACAAGTTGTTTAAACAACATGTTACTTATTTCAAATATATACACGGTGAAAAAAAATTTAATTTTAATAGATTTCAGAAAACAAGTTATCAGTCAAACACAGATATTTGCCCTCACCACAAACATGAACTTGTTTGTAGGATATAATTAACAAATGTTGTTTACTTAAGCTCCAAACACGCTTTTAACTTGTGTGCAAACACTTAAAAAAGACAGATTATTTCCGAGTGTAAACAAACGAAAGTCTTAACAGTAGAACAAATCATTTTAGAGACATTCTTTGAAGAACTAAAACAAAGTCGGTAAATATTTAAATGTGAACTGAAATTTATAGTTAAATCCAAGCCATTTTCCGGCGATCTACCTTCACCGTTTACAATGTACCGGTTTTATTCAAAATATTTTCTATACTTTCATTTCTCATGCGGCAGCTTATTTTACAAAACGGATTTTAATTATAATTTGGCAAAACCCACAAAGAAATTAACGTTTTTAAAGTGTGAAGTCTTGCTCATGCATCCCACAAAAATATTTAACGAAATAATTAATAAGCGATTTAATTTAATCGTAAATTGTATGCAACATGAATACAGCATAACTAATCGCATGGCTCGCATGAAACGATATGAATTCAATAGAAATTTCATTTTAAATAAACGATGCGGGCATTGCATTTCCAGAGCCCATATTTTGTGGGCAATGAAGTGTTCAATTATGTGAAAAAAACCGCAGGGATTTAGAAATAGTAATTAAGAGGATGGAGTAATGGCGGTGACAAATCAGAAGGCCGATTCAGAAGTGGGATAACTATCAACGATGGGATTTTGAGCTTTAAATAGAAAGGAAGGAAACCAAGTCAGGAACAGAACATTGCGCCGGTCGATTTTCAGTCGGTAGAATTTTAATATGCCAATTTTTTTTAAGGTTATTAACAATTAATTTCCAGTTGGGCCCCGGTTTATGAGCAAAGAGTCAACTGGAGCCGCCTTGAAGCCGCCGCCGAGTATTTTATAGTCAGCCGCCGCCGCCGCCAAAAAAATAAATTTGTCGCTCACAGTAAGGAAATTGACAAAATGGGGGAAATGGTGAAAAGCAACCGCTTAAGTGCACTTTGGACGATTTTGAGGTATTGGCTCCAGATTACCACATTTTTAATGCTGAAGCGATTTGCCCAATCTTCTATAGAAAATATGGTACCGTTACTGATTTTTTTTCGTATCCCAAAACAACTTAAGTCGAATTTTTCTAAAAATGATATTCATCATTAACGACATACGTAGACATAATTCATGTCACCGTTCAATGTCTTTCGCAAACAAAAGTTGTATCCTGCAAAAAAATCAATTTTGTTTCGATTTCTTTCTTTTAATTTCGTTAACTAAAAAGAATATTTTGTAGGGGCAAGCAAAAAATCAAGTAATTACTGGCCACTAAAATTATTTGCCAGCAAACAAAAAGTCGACCAGAGTGAACACTCAATATCAAATATACATTTACCTGTTTTTCAAAAAGTCCAGAAATGTTTAAATAATAATTGTAATTGCCTTGTATTTTGTAAATGAAGAATATTATTTTCAAACTCTATTTTGAATATTTTTTTAACTTTTCAACTACAGCAACTTTTAGGATTTTTCGAAAAAACAGTTTATTTTTGTCTTTGAATTGTATTGGGGGTATTTAGTATCTCAAAATTGAAATGTCCAAGATGAGTGAGTACATGATAGGGCACTTTTTTTTATAAAAAAATACATATACGCTTTTGAAAAAAATTACACAGCACCACCATTTTTTATTTCCACTAAAACTGAAAATTATTTTGTTTATTTTAGTGTGAGCACTCAATATCATATAAGAATTTGCCTCTTTTCTTTTTTCAGGCAAATAAATATTTGCCTCTAGTTTTGGTAAATAGATATTTGCCTTTTTTGGCACAAACATATTTACCTCTCTATTTAGCAAACAAATATTTGCCTCTGTTTTTGGCAAATATGTATTTGCCTCTTTTTCTGGCAAATAAATATTTGCTCCTCTATTTTCCCAAAAAAATGTTTGCCTTTGTTTTTTGGCAAATTATATTTGCCTCTGTTTTTTCAAATGATATTTACCTCTGTTTATGGCAAATAAACATTTGCCTATCTTTTTGTCGAAAAAAATATTTGCCTTTTTTGTTGCAAAAAATATTTTCCTCTCTTTTTGTCAAAAAAATATTTGCCTATCTTTTTGACAATTAATATTTGCCACTCGTTTTTGGCAAAAAAACATTTTCCTCTCTTTTTGGCAAAACAAATATTTACCCTCTTTTTGCCAAAAAAAATATTTGCCTCTCTTTTTGGCAAAAAAATATTGCCTCTCTTTTTGGCAAAAAAATATTTACTTCTCTTTTTGGCAAAAAAAAATATTTGCCTCTGTTTTTGGCAAATCAATATTTGGGTTCTCTTTTTTTGCAAATAAATATTTGGCTATCTCTCTTTTCTGCAAATGACATTTGCCTCTGTTTTTGGCAAACAAACATTTGCCTCTCTTTTTTTCGAAAAAAATATTTGCCTTTTTTGGCAAATAAATAATTGTCTCACCTTGATTTTGTTGTTGTATAAATCAGCCCGAAATAAGAACAAATTAATTTTTTTTTAATATCTCCTTTAGTGTTCGAGATATCCGCGGGTGAAATGTCAATACCTCGGGAATAGGACGAGATATCAACATTTTTTATTTCATTTCTAGTGTTTTTATTTTGAGAGTTTTAAATTTCACAAGTTTTCGTTTTCGTTTAAATGTTATTGACAGAAAATAGTTTTCTTTTGTGACATGTTGGTCAAATAAATTTGCGTGGCAAATATTTGTTTAAGTCTGAACGGCCCGAAAATATGTTTCACACAATTATTTTATTTGACAGCTGTTTGGGATAACAAAAAGTGCCAAATAAATGTGCATAATGTAAACGCATTTCAAGGCCTGCAAATATTTGAGGTTTCTTTTTGCGCAAATACGGGAAAACATATACTAAGTCAAATATTTGCCAAATGTGAACCTAATTTTATTTGTCCAAGTAATTAGGTGATACAGATACAAAACCGGGAAGCTTCTGATATGATGTTCTACAACAGATAAATTCAATCAGTACCTACTGCTGTTAAACGACAGAAACCTATTTATAAGCCTGAGTTATTTATAGCCAAATTTACCACATCAAATACTATAAAGTTTTGCCATTCGGTCATTAAAATCCGCAAGTGCAAAACATTGCAGAAACAAACTACCGAATCCCGTGGATTTTCTTCAAATCTGAAAATAGTGTATTCAAATGATTTCCTCTCCTACGTCTGCCATGTGCTGAGACTGAAGTGCCTCCATTCATTGTCAACGAGGCGTAGTACACCAAGTTCATGTCATAATTTGTATTTTTTTTTTAAATTTAGCCAACAGAATCAGGTATACATTTTACATAAACTCAGACGAAATTCCATTTACAGGTCTAGAAACACATGTACGAGTGTGTACATATGAATGTCTTGTCTTTTCAGATAAACAATTGTTTTTTTGTGGTTTTTAATCGTTCACATTTTCAAAGGCCGCCGTTATGGTTTGTGATTTCTTTTATTTATTTATTGCGGACTGAACGCAGTACAAGTCAACAGTAAACAAATTACGAGAAACAAAAACACCAACAACAACAACAATGATGAAAAAAATGTGCTAAAAGTCACAGTATATAATTGTATTAGCACCATTGTCGTCGGTGCACAGTGTCGCGAGACTAACAGTTGGCATACATTTTCCTGGGAATTTTCCATTTCTGATTCGGATATTTCGATTAAGTGCGTTTAACTGCAATTCAATAATTCCATTCAAGTTGTTTTCAAAGGGGACGCAGAAAGGTGAGATACAAAATGTAATTCTCATTCGTTTATGGAGAGTCTGGCCTTAAAGAGTTCAAATACATTCTATGAACAAGTGGTCAAGCTTTCGGATGATGTTTATCAAGGGGTGGCTATTGCCAACAAAAAAAACTGTGGATAGTCCAGAAAATAAATGATACCACGAATTATCATGCCCTTTCGATATCTGAAACATTGCCTTCAGTCGTGGATATAAACAATTGTGTTTCTCTAAATGGAAATGCCCGAGATTAGTGAGTACATGTTGGCCAGTATTGTAGTGGGAACAAAATACACCACCAACAGTTTTTCAGTTCTCCTGTGTACTTCTCTCATAAGAGGACACCTCTCATAAAAGGACAAATTCTCAGTCCCTTAGGTGTCCGCTTATGAAAATTAATTCTTCATACTTTTTTTTTTTTTAATTTCCAACTGCCAAAGCACTGCACCACTGTGCGATAGGGTACCCATGGCCGTTTCGTGTTGAAATTGTCAGTGATGATTGGAATAATCGTCGCAAGATGTGCAATAAGAAGACACTCTCGTGTTATTTTTTTCTGTTTTCTTTCTGGTTGTCGTTCATGAATGTCACGAAAAACCGATTTACCAACACAGGCAAAACCAACGAAAGGGAAACAACGGCCGTCATTCAACATCAATGGAAATGCACAGCAAAAAAGAAAAAAAAAAATATGAGAAAAGTTTATTTTTTTTTATTTTTCTTATAGGACATAAATTATTTGTGTATTCAGACGAAATTATGCAAATGAGACGGAATCGTAAATCCCGGGACTACCGTCCGAACGACGGCATTCTTGGAAAACAAGAAATTATGCAAATTTGCCATTTTGGGACAAATACAATTTGCCTAAAAGAGACGTATAAAAAAAAAAAAAAAAAACTTATAACTTTTGGTGAAAACTCCCATTAGGAAAAACAATTATGAAAACGATGTCCCTTCAGACCACACCACAACCTCCACCCACACACAATGCAGAGCCTTAGGTCAGGGAACTGTTGATGTTTGTTTATGACCAGAGCATATCATGGTCATTTGTTTGTTTTACGCAAACAAAAACACGCTAGAGGAAGTGGAGGAGGCGGTAACGACAAAATTTAAATCAAATTTTCAAATATAATAATTGGGGCGAACAGCGAACGGACGGACAAGTAAGTCATTCTATTGTAACGAATATTATGGATGAGACGAGTTTACGACATTTCCGACCGCCAGACTGAAGTCGCAGTTATCTAACTACAACAACAACAACAACATTTTGTGTTTTTTTTTCAATCTTCTAAAGGAATTCCTTTGAAACAAAGTGAGTGGTGTTAGAATTTGGAAAACAGCTGTGGAAACCACAAAATCCTAAGCAAATAATGTTTGTTAAATTTAAATTTAAATTGTGAATTTTAGTTTTTATTCTGTAGAAACCTGAATTGTTGGACGGCTTAAAATTAAATTGTCTTTTATTCAGCCACTGTCTAAAAAAACGAATGTTATCCCTTTTATTACAGAAACAATGGCGACAAGATAATCTATCAGCAAAAGTCATTTATCTTTCACGGCCTTGATGAGGTGGTGGAAGTGAAATGGCACGAGTGTTGCGTTACAAATGCACTCGAAGGACCACCACATGTTATGGACATGTTATTCACAACAAATTGTCTGTCATACCGCCCAGCCACTGTGTTGGATGGGATGAGAGGGGTGGTGATTTCAGCACCACCCACCTTGCCACGTTCGCGATGTCCATCATGTCAGACATACATTTGCATGTAATGGAGATATTTGTTCCAACAAGTGGTTGTTTGCAACATGCAAATGCACGCAGACACAAC
The DNA here is from genome assembly GCA_958296145.1 of Hydrotaea cyrtoneurina. Classification (NCBI taxonomy): domain Eukaryota; kingdom Metazoa; phylum Arthropoda; class Insecta; order Diptera; family Muscidae; genus Hydrotaea; species Hydrotaea cyrtoneurina. Next base: position 53,368,408 of record OY282515.1, on the reverse strand, counting down.
ACACACACACACACACAAGACTAATGAAGCCATTATTGAACGGGCTTGCACGTTGGATGACAATTCCAATGTTCATGTCCATAAGTACAACACAAATGGTTGTCAACATCGACAAGAGCTTAGGAATTTCTTAACATTTTATTAACTCATCGTATTAAACTTTTCACATTTGTTGTTGGGGTTTATTGGGCGAAAAACGTTTCAGCGTCACGACGCTGAAGTGTAGAGAAGGGCCACTCACTCTGCGCCGTCATGACGGTGCAAATTTTCCAACAATTTGAGTCAAAGTGAATTATTGGTTGCACATATCGTCAAATTTGCCATAACTTTAGTTGAAATGTAAAAAAAAAACGAAATTGAATTGTCGTCTCGGCAAAGAGAGCGATGGGTTGAGGACAAAATATTATCAAATGTAGCTGCAACAAATTTTTGAGCGCTTGCCTGATCGTTCGATAAATGATGGCGGGAGGACGATTAAAAACATGCATCAATTTTGAGGGGACCGGGGTGGAATTGTACAATAGGGTGGAGTGAAATTCAAAAAAAAAAAGTTAACCTCGGAAAGGGATGTAGTCTGGGGTCCTAATGAGGGAAAAAATAAAGAAAAAAATTTTAAAAAATTTTTAGGGGTCGCGCCACTCCCTCGAAATTTGGAAATTATCGCTATTTTGGCGTTGATTTTAGAAAAATCCTAAAAAGTTGTATGTCAATAAATTTTTGCAATAGCGTAAACAATGAAATAAGGCCATGAAAAATTTAAAAAAAATTTTCTCATTGTTCAAAAATTTCAAAAAGTAAAATAAGTCAAATCGTCCCTTCTTCAGAAAATTGACTGAACAATGAAATCGCCACCAAAGCTACAAATATTAGTCGATTATCCTCATATTTGCCTCAAATACTTTTGTTTGGGCACTGAACAAGCTCAAACTTTTAAATTTCGAATAAGATAAGTGGTTAATTTTTAGGATTTTTCTAAAATCAACGCCACAATAGCGATTATTTCCAAATTTCGAGGGAGTGGCGCTACCCCTAAACATTTTTTAAAATTATTTTCTTTATTTTTCCCCTCATTAGGACCCCAGACTACATCTCTTTCCGAGGTTAACTTTTTCAAATTAAAAAAAAGCATGTTTTCACTCCACCCTATTGTACAAGCTAACTTTTACTAAATTTATGTTTCTTTTTTACGTATATTAGGGTGAGTCAATTTTGTGTGGAAGGAAAAAAACAAACAAAGCGTATGGCAAAAAAAAACAGGAAAACCACGGGTAATTCTAAGAATTCTTCACCACGAAACCAAGGGTCGAACAAAAATCACAAAAAAAAATGTTGACATCATAATAAATATCACAAAATACAGTTTGTAATTAAAGCAAAATTAAGTACATAACTACATCGTCTTGTTGAAAGTAAACATTGTCATAAGAGACAACCCCAAAGTAAAAATATATTTTGCTAAGACTTAGCAAACGCAATAAATACAAAATTTTGTCTTTGAAGTCTTATAAATCATTTTTGATAAAACTCAATGGATCCATTTTCCGGCCATAAGCTGAAAAACATTACAAAAATTTGTTATTTTTAAATGTTTACACACAAGTAAATCGCGTGTTTGGAGGTTGTGCCAAGTAAAGCATATTTGCTTCGCAACAAAGTTTATTCGGCTGCAAATACAACACATTTGCTATTATTATTAAGTATTTGAGCATTAGCGTGTTTTGGGGAAAACCAGGCAATTAGCTTTTTAAATTCAACAAAGTACAACATTTAAGGGAGAGTACGATTTATTTGCAAACATAATCACAGTGGGCCGTCAGCACGACTTTCTCACGTACTTTTTGCACTCACTTGAGTACAGCAGGCCCCATTTCGAACAAAAGTTTTTTTTCAATAAACGCACTCATTGGACAACACAGCACTGATTTTGCAAAAAAGAAATTTCGAAAAATAGTTGTATAACAAAAAAATTAATTTAGTTTCCTGTTCTAATTTTGGGCTAAATTAAGTTTAAATTAAGTGACCATGTCCTAAGTCATCTGTTATTCTCACTTTTTCACATTTTGTAAGAGCAAATAAATATTTGCCCAATAGAGAGGCAAATATTTGTCATTGTGTGTCCAAACTATGTTCTCACATGTGGAATTTTGGTTGGCTGGCAAAATAAGTTTATTTCTCAACAATCAGATTTCTTGTTTGCACCTTAAAAAATATTTGCTGTTCACATTGTGACGAGCAAATATTTGACATTTTTTTGGTCAAATATTTGCCCAATTTGAGTTAAAAAAAAAATCTCATACATTTAAAGAAAATTTCCATGGAGCCAAAAAAAATTTCACCGTAACTTTTTCCATTATTTAATGTACAGTTTTTCTCTCAGTGTGCCCACTGACAGCCACGAAATAGTCTCATGATGTCGTTTTAATGCGCTTCTGAGCTTCTCTTGACAAAAGTGTGAAGGGCCGCAACGAACAGAATTTGATTGTAAAGTTCACAACTGGCAATGAATTCCTCTGTCCAGACATTGTTCTACCGCACCAACAACCATCAAGACGATACTTTCTTTTTGTTATGTCCCTATGAAATTCCAAGATGAAGTCTTCAATGTGTATTGAAAAAATCGACTACCACAAACAAACTGTTGAGAATCGTACAAGAAAACAAAATTCAAATCATTTTGTACACTTTCTTCTTCAGTAAATGCACCCAAGTCCATTTACTGACCAAATACCAGACGAGCAAAGTGATGTGCTGCCTAAGTGTTTTCCCCTGAAAAGTATGTGTGTGTGTATGCATAAAGGAAACATGTGATGAGATCCTGTGCTCAAAGTATTAGCAAATATTCACATTCGACATAAACTGAACACTTCATGTCCCGTGTGAGAGTTCTGATGCATAAAAATCGACATCGAACAAACCGAACGAATGTAAATGATTGCAACAATACTCGATTTGCTGGCTGGCAATGCAGCTCAGCCGGCAGTGCAACGAACAGGCAGTGAAGTCCTTTTACATGGCAGAAAACGACAGAGAGCCGTATCCATCTCTGGTGCGAGTACATTCGAAATTGATGTTGGAAATTGAATTACAAGCCATGCATGTTTTTCAATTTGAAACAGCAGCAACAACAACGACAACATCTCAATGCTCAGAATAGTGGAAACATTTAAGCACAAACGAGTATTTCTGTATTTACTTACATACACGAGCATTCCGGGGGGGTTGGGGGTTTTTCGAAATTCATTTATTGTTAACCATTCTATGTGTAGACTTTGCCCAGCCATCGGAACAATAGTTTTACTAACACTGTGTTGTTGTATTTGCAGAAAATCTAAAGAATACATCTACAATTACGTAGATCGTGTTCGATTGTCGGAGGGCGCCTTTCCCGACTACAAGTGCCCGTCGCGGGGCTCTGGCTGGCGACAGAACAAATCCGTGTCTCATCTTGATTTGGCCACAAGCTGTCACAGTGCAGCTTCCGGTTTAAATCACTGGTCGTCGTCACATCAGTCACGTCACCAGTTGCGTCATTCGCGATCGTTGGACTACAACCATATCGATCGTTGCAAAGACGCACTGGACATTGCCGAATACTATTGGCGCCTCGATCACGATCCGGAAGTGTATGACGAAGAGGAGGAGGACGAGGAGGTTGCCATCGAACCGGAACAGTTGAAATACGTTAGCGAACATCATCTGACTCAGCATTATCGCGATTTCAAATGTGGTAAGTTGACCAAAATCAAACAAAATTAAAAAAAAAAAACGCACACACGCAAAAGTTTCTATGCCACCAAAAGCCAAAGTACACTCGAATAAAACTTTAGCAAGTTAGGGTAAAAGTGAACTCAAATGAAGTAAAAATGTTTGTGTACTCAGGGCGAACTTCAATTTAAAACAACGAAATTTGTCTCTCCAATAAGATCACAAATCAAATAATCAATATACTTTAAGAGGAGCGTGCACATTAATAATTACACTGTGTAACAAAAAATAACAAAAAAAATGTGTGGAAACCAAAAAAAAAATTTTTTTCCGGTGCATTGAGGTGAACAGTTTCCCAAAATCGGGGGGGAAAATATGGATACTTTTTTTTTTTTAAAAAAAAGTGTCGTGGGATGTAGTTTTATTATTTTGTCCATATTTGGGAAAGTCAACGTCTGATCAAACTATAAAATGTATCAAATTAAAGGTTATTATGTGTGCTGAAAATGTTGTAAACATACATTTTATAAAAAAAAAACAGTAGTTAAAGAGCCGTGGTCAAAAAATATATTTGTTTTAAAAAAATATTTTTGTTTGAAAAAAATATTTTTTTTGACGCAAAACTAAAAATTTAACAAATTTTTTAATTTGTCTTTTTTCATTACATTTTCCTAAACTATCAGTTGCAATTTTTTTCCCGTATTTACCTTTAACTATGTATTGTCTGACCAGACATCTCCTTTCAAAATTATAGTCGAAATAATAAATGTATAAGGAGGCCCATTTAGAATTCTAAATTTGAATCGGCTGTAAAAAAAGTCATTGATAATTCTTTTAAATTTCTGGTTTCTATTGGAAAGTTGGAATTTTCTGATTCCACGAAAATGACAATTTAAAGAACAATTTTTAAAAAATACATGTATCCATAGAACAAAATTCCATGAAATGCATGAAAATGATCATTTTGGCTGATGGGGCCCATTTCCACCAAGCAAAATTGTCGCATCTGGGGCTCGCAAAACCCAAGAGTTATTATTGAGAAACCTTTCCATTTTGCGATGTGGTTATGGACAATTTCATGAAAAGGATATGGTCCTGTAAGCGTGGTTGTGGTGGCCATTTGGCTGATTCATTATTAACGGAGTAGTTTCCTCTTTATTATGAAATAAACATCCGATCATTTATCTCAAAAAATTAGATTTTTCTTTGAGTACGAAAATAACACCTCTTGTTGGAGAACCCTATATTATAAACATTCCTTGGCAATAATGGCTGTTACAGTTGATCATTAAAAATTTTTAATGTACTCAATTCGAGTAAATTCTTCATGTAAATTGTTTTTGATTTGAGTTCATCCAATGCGTAACACTAGTCAACAGTCAAAATGTACTCGGGATGCGATAATTTTTTCTGTGTAGATAACCTTGACATGAGCTCGAAAAACGCAATAAAAATTTTTTTTTTCGTTTGGTTTTTGTTTTATTTTTTTTTTTTAAATTTTAAAAAAAAATTTTTGGTTAATTTGTTTCGTCCGGCATAACTCGGGAAGTCACATAACCTATGAGCAAAATGAGACAAAGATCAAAGAAAATCGATGCACGCGTTTCGCTTTTATTCGCAATTGAGTAAAGGTATGAATTTCAAAAATTTGCTCGACATATGCACAACTTTGTCTATGGTAAGGTTTTTTCTTTTTTATTACAAAAAAAATTAAAATTTGTTGGGTGACAAAAATATATGAAAATTTGAAATTTTTTAAATTCATACCTTTACTCAATTGCGAATAAAAGCGAAACGAATCGATTTTCATGATCTTTGTCTCATTTTGCTCATAGGTTATGTGACTTTACGTAAAAGTAATAAGATTTTACATTTTTTTTTCATTTTGGATTTTTTATGGATTTTTTAAAAAAAAAAAAAATTTAAATCTTTAGGCAAAAAATAAGTTTTTTCCTTTATATATTCATTTTTAACTTGGAAACTGTTGCTTGTATAGGTAAACAATATATGAACAGATTAAGGGAATTGTAATTTTAAATTTTTTAAAATTTAATTCAATTAAATCGGGCTAGTGGTTCCCGAGTTATGCCGGACGAAACAAATTAACCAAAAATTTTTTTTTAAAATTTAAAAAAAAAAAAATAAAACAAAAACCAAACGAAAAAAATTTTTTTTATTGCGTTTTTCGAGCTCATGTCAAGGTTATCTACACAGAAAAAATTATCGCATCCGGAGTACATGAAATTTTTTTCATTTTGTTGAGTAGTGTAATTAAAAGATTAGATTAGATTAAAATTTTAATTTAATTTTATTTATTTATTGCAAATATAATTTACAAAAACTAGTAAAACAGGGACTGGCTGATAGTCCCTTGCCTTCAGATTATAATAAGCGTACATGTTTACTGACATTATTCAAAAGTACCAAAGTGAGTGTACCAAAGTTATAACATTGCCATTGTTTTCATTTAAATTTACAGCTGATGAAAATTATCATCATTCTGCGAACAATATCTATCAATCGGCCCCCCCGAAACACAATCACCAACAACAACAACTACAACAGCAGCAGCAACAGCAACAACAACAGACCAGCAGACAATCATCAGCGTCGGCAACGCTGCAGCATCAGCCACCAGCCACGAACGGTGCAATTCCACCGCAAGCTTTTGATTTTGGCAGCGATTCGTGCAGTCTGCGTCGATCGCGCAGCTTGGCTGTGATACGTGAGGAGACATTTAGCGACCTGCAAATTAGTTCTTCAAATGGCAGTCGACGTTCACAATTAATACCGCGTGCTCGTCTCGTTAATCGCGGCTACTTTCGAGAACGTGATAGGTAATATATATACACTCACACACATACACACACGCACATATAAACAATAAGAAAACAAACATTAATACAGACATAAACAAATATTTATAGACATTGAATTGCGTTGAATATTAGAGGTGTTTTCTGTTAAGCCGATTATGACTACAAAGTGGGCAGGGACGAAAGCATTTCACTTTCCAATAAGCTTTGCTTTGTTATTATTAAAAAATCGGAGAAAAAAATATTGAAAAAGTGAAGAAATATTATATGAATTTGTTGGTAATATTTTTTGGACCATTTTTCATTTGAAAAAATTTAAAAATGTTCAAACAAAAATGAAGAATTTCTCCAAAAAAATCGTATACAAAATGTGGGAGTTTTTCATAATTTTTGGGTAACATTTAATTTTTTTGTTTTTGGGGCATTGAACGATGAAAATACCCCAATTTTTTTTTTTTTTATTAATTACAATACAATTCTAATTTTTTATGATCTAATTTTTGGGTCCATGGGTAAACCGGGTGACACAGACCATATGTTTTTAGATTTTTGCAGCGACAGACCAAAGCCTCTGGTGGGAATCGAACCCACAACCCCCACGCTGATAGGCAAGCACGTTACCAACTCGCCTACCGCTTGCCCCAATTTTTTATATTTGGGAAATTTTTCGATTTTTTTTTAAAGATATTCTCGTAGCAGAATTCCATCATATAATCGCGCGCAATTTTTGGGGTATTTTTCATAATAGTTGGGTGATTTTTCATTAGGTATTTTTTCAGAATTTTTGGGGAAATTTTCATATTGGGCTTTTGGGGTTATTTTTCATTAATTTTGGGAAATTCTTCATTTGGGTCATTCTACATTTTTTTTGGGGCATTTTTCATAAAGTCAAAAAATGTTTAGGTAAATGACTCAAAAAATATATGAAATAACATCCAAATGATCGAAATTTTTGGGGAATTTTTCGTTGTTTTTGGAGAAATTTTCATAACAGTCTAGTCAATTATACATATATCGATTTTTTTTTATAATGTTCTTTTTTTTTTGGGATATTTTTCATAATATTTGGGAGGTTTTGCATTGGGTAAGATTTCATAAATTGTTTGGGGGGATTTTTCAGAATTTTTAGGACTTTTGAGGGCATTTTTAATTTAATATTTTTTGTGGGCATTTTTCATAGACCCGTTTCCACAGATAAAGGTGAAAGCTCCATACGTTTCGTACAACAACAACAATAATACAAAACTTTTGTAAGTGCAAACAACAGTGCGAATAACAGCTGACACAGGCCGTGGTCAGTCCTCTTGTTTACTTCTCTCATAAGCGAACAATATGCTCAGTCCCTTAGGTGTCTGCTTATGAAAGAAATCTGAAATCTGCAAAATCAAAATGTCAATTCTATAAATCAGCCCAAAATAAGAACAACAAATTAAATACATTTTTTAATATCTCCTCCAGTGTTCGAGATATCGGTAGGTGAAATGTCAATATCACGAGAATAAGAACAACAAACAAATTTTTATATCTCCCCTAGTTTTTGATATACACTGTACTCTCTCCTTGCGGACACCTCTCATAAAGGGACACTTTTTTCGGTACTAGCCCGCTTCAGTGGTCTTGTGTACTTCTCTTATAAGCGGACAAAATTCTCAGTCCCTTAGGTGTCGGCCTATGAGAGAAATCTGAAATCGGCAAAATCAAAATGTCAATATCTCCAGAACAGGGCGAGATTTCAAAATTTTTTATTTAATTTTTTGGTTTTTACTTTGAGGGTTTGTACAAAAAAAAAATAATTCTGGAATTTTATTTTTTTCGAGTTCATCATTTTTGATGGAAATAATTTTATGTTATTTGGCAAACTGGTCAAACTAATTTTACGGACAAATAGTTGTTTGACACAATTTTATTTGACAGCTATTAGAATAAGCAAAAACGCATAATAAACGTTGAAAATATTTTATTGTGCACAAACACGGGAAAACATGTTTGGGTCAAATATTTTGCAAAAGAAAACCGGGTTTTGAAAATAACCAACGATATGAAATTTGTTATTTATTGGTAACGTGTTTTTTTTAGAATTTTATTTTTTTTAAGTTCATAATTTTTGACGGAAATTATTTTAGGTTTTTTTATTTTGCGCAAACACCGGAAAACATGTTTGGGTCAAATATTTTCCACATAAAAACATAGCTTAGGTCTTATATCACAGCAGATGCCGGGTTTTGAAAATAAACCAACGAAATGAAATTTAATATCTTATATTAGTTATTTATTAGAAAGCTGATTTTTTGCTGATCTATTTTTAAGTTGTCCCCATTTCCGATTTGTTCCTACGACTTCAATAGCCAATTGTTTTTGTATTTGTTTATTTTTTTAATTAATATTGATATTCCTTCATCCACTGGATAGCATCTAGAAGGTGTAAGTGTATCTTTATTTTTGTTTTGTTTCTAAAGCTGAGAATGCCGAAATTTCAAAATAAATAGAGACACACACAAAAAACACGACCCAGAGCTTTAACAATTACTCAGTAACGTGTTTATTTTAGCTGAAATGATAAAAGCAAAAAAATAATAATAATACTAAATAGTAAGCGGAAATGCTGGCTTGCTAAATAAAACACGACTACTGTAGGCCAACACCAGCCGATTTAGGTTAAAACTGGATGATACAGAATTGTTTTGATTTCAATTAAATTTGCCATCCGACATTAATGAACGCTTTCAATGGGCACAACCTAAAATCGGGCCAAACGGAAACAGCTACGACTTGTTCTAAGAACGAGGCAAAGTTTGCTATGAGAGACTCCGTGACATCTGTTGTTGGCGGACGTACTACTATTTCTGCAAATAGACATATGTCATTTGCCCTATAGATTGCCTTAGCCCTAAGAATATGCAGAATTAATCTGCCGATTATGAAGAATTAAATAACGTTTCACGATGCAAGTCCACCTAACATTGAGGGTCCCATACAATTGCATTTCCTGCGAGCCTTCCGAGTGTAAAAATTCGTACTTGGTACGCTCATAGTGGTATAGGGTGTTACATAGTTGACTCCGCCCTACAGTGACCTCTATTTTGTACGTGTTGTTAATTACACACTTGAATACTTGTTTTGGTTTTTAACTTTGTGATGAATATCTCACTCTCTCTCTCAATTTGTACGTTAATCGACTTTTGAGATGTGTGTATGTGTGTTTTTTTATCGAATACCGACTACACAAATGTCCATTTGAAGAGTAAGCAGGTGATGTGTATACCTTTGACTTCTTAAGTATCAGTGAATGTGCCGCGCTTCGCATGCGTCATTTAATATAAAAAAACGCCCGGTTCGACTTAAACTCAGCTTAATTACTTTTACGATAAACTACACTAGAGCCCCGACTTGCGTCGTCCCGATTTGCGTCGTTTCAAGTTGCGTCGCTTTTTAAAAACTGGAAAAATTTGATTTGCGTCGTTGCAATTTCAAGTTGCGTCGGTCCGAGCTGCATTGTAGATTACATGATTACATGTAGATTGCATGATTCGATTTGCGTCGTTTCGAGTTGCGTCGCGTTCCTCCGGTCCCCATTATCGACGCAAGTCGGGGCTCTAGTGTATTTAGAATCACACGAAAACAAAAAAAAAAACAATTTTAAAACTAGTTACTGCAAAAAAAAGAAAACATTTAAATTCAAGGGAAAGTATATCAACATTCAGAGCCGTAAATGGTCAAAAACCACTTTCAGAATTTTGTTAAATTTTAAGTTCTTGTGAAAACGTCAAGAAAAATAAAAAGTCTTTCATTTGTTTAAGGGAGTTAATCCATTTTCCCCTATATTTAACCATAATTTAATTTGAGTATCATTTATAACAGACAAATGACCGCAATAACAACTACAGCAAGAAGCCATTAAATGCTCTCTTTAAATTTGTCATGAAATTAAAAAACTTTCCCTTGAACATGACTGAGTCACCTACAAAACAGCAGTCAATGGAAGAACCTTTGCAGGGAAATCAGTGTGCGCCGCGCGCTCTCCTTATTCAAGTATACATTTAAAAAGTGTCACCCTGTCACTTTAAGTTAAGATTAAGCCCCCTAATAGCATATTTTGAATGTGTACCGGGTCCTGCAAATGTGCGTGTGCCAGTAGAAGCACCGCACTCTCCAGCATGTGCCTGACATTGAATTATGAATTAATCCAATCGTAACTCAGTTGAAATCGCTTTACACTCTTGCGAAAGGCCTACTTTGCTGCATTTATTTTAAAAATTTACATTTATTGCCGCAGATCATGTCACTGCTGCTGGGAGAAGTTTACACACAGAGTTTTGGTTTGTCGGTCGTTTTGAAAACCTAAGGTGTTCTAAGTACTCGTTCGTACCCGTCGGTGACTAGTTTTTGAAAAAGCCAAACATTTTTCCATTTGGTGATTGAAACGTAAAACTCAAATCAAGTACCATCAGAAAAGCGAAATATCATCAGAGGGGAAAAAAACAAAAACACCATCCATCAGTTCATAGCACAGTGGCACAGAACTATGGCAACATTGGAAATGGTAATGACCAAAACCTTATTAAAAACAAAAAAAATTATAAAAAAAACAATTTTTATAAAAAAAAAACAATTTTTATAAAAAAAACAATTTTTATAAAAAATCATTCTTATAAAAAAAAAAACATTTTTATAAAAACAAAAATTTTGTAAAAAAAAAACATTTTTTACAAATAAAAAAATTAAAAAAACAATTACATATTAAAAAAAATTACTAAAAATGTAATTTTTATAAAATAAAAAACTATTTTTATAAAAAAAACATGCTTTTATAAAAAAAAAACTATTTTTATAAATAAAAAAAAATAATTAAATCTATTTCTTAAACAAAAAAAAAATTTAAGAAAGCTGTTTATAAAAAAAATATTATATTTGATATTAAAAAAAAATCCTAAAAAATGTAATTTTTATAAAATAAAAAAATTTTATAAAAAAAAAACATTTTTTACAAAGAAAAAAAATTAAAAAAAACAATTACATATTAAAAAAAATCTAAAAATTTAATTTTTATAAAATAAAAAACTATTTTTATAAAAAAAACATGCTTTTATAAAAAAAAAAAAAAAAATTTATAAAAAAAAAAAAAATGATGAAATCTATTTTTTAAACAAAAAAAAATTTTTTATAAGAAAACTGTTTTAAAAAAAAATATTAGAAAAAAAACATTCTTACAAAATAAAAAACAATTTCTTTAAAAAAAACACACATAATTTTACTGAAAAAACTATCTTTTTCTAAAAAAAAACTTTTTTTTATTTTAAAAAAAACTAAAAAATTATAAAAAACTATCTTTAAAACAACAAATTTTTATAAAAAAAAGTTTACATTTTTTTTAAAAAAACATATTTTTATAAAAACAACAATAAAAATATGTTTTTTTATAAACACAAACATTTTTTTTATACAGAATTTTTTTTATTTGTATAAAAATGTTTTTTTTGTTTAAAAACCAGAGATCATAAAAAAATATTTTTATAGAAAAAAATATTTTTTTAGAAAAAAAAAAATTTATAGAAAAAAAACAATTTCTATAAATGAAATATTTCTTTATAAAAAAACACATTTTTATTAAAAACATTTGTTTATAAAAAAACGTATTTTTGTAAAAAAAAACAACAACAACAAAAACATGTGTTTTTTTATAAAAATTGTTTTTGCTGTTGTTTAAAAAAACATATTTTTATTGTTGTTTTTATATAAAAAAACATATTTTTAAAAAACAGAATTTTTTTTATTTTTATAAAAATGTTGTTTTTTGTTTAAAAAACACTCTCAAGAGATCATAAAAAAAAATTTAAATGAAATATTTGTATAAAAAAAAACTATTTTTATTAAAAACATTTGTTTATAAAAAACGTATTTTTGTAAAAAAAAAACAACAACAATAAAAACATGTTTTTTTTATAAAAATTGTTTAAAAACACGTCTTCTGAAAAATACCGGTTTTACTACGAACAATTTTCAGAAAACAACCGATTGTACGGAAAACTGCTTGTATGAAAATCCGGATTTTTACAACAAAAGGTTTTACGAAAAAAAAATTACAAAATCCGGGATTTTTGTAAATTTATAAATCCCCACGAAAACACAAGTTTAAATAAAAGGATTTTTCAAAAAACCGGTATAGGTTTTTCAAATTCTATTTCCTTTCGGGAATAGTTTTATGTTTCCTTAGAAAGAAAACTCTCAAACTGTGAGTGTCTTTTGAAACGTTGGAAAGTTGAAACGTCAACTTTGAAATATCGGCAGACACATCGATTTTTTAAATCTTATAACACATGTTTCGATAACATTTATGTTCTGATATTCATGGGATCCAAATTTTATGTATTTCAAATTCAAATATCAAATTCGTGATCAGTGGTCGCCATTCCATTTCACTTCATTTTGCACGATTTTCACAGTTAATTCCAATTTTAATTGTATTTCGGTATTCGAAATTCTCACAACTTATATACAAATTCTCTTTGTGGATAATTTCGAATTACTTTTTGTATGCTGTGGCAACACTGTGCCGAGTCTATCCGTCCCATCGCGTGCTGCTCTTGTTTACTCTGGTGACGCAGAACCATTGACGCGATGAGAATTAACTCGCAACTGTTGTATCTGTAGCTGAGTAACTGAGTGTTGCTGCGTGATTGTGTGTGTTTGTGAAGGCGGGGACGGAGGCAGGGATTTGTGTTTGATTTCGGATTTGAATGAGGAGTTGCTGGTTGTGGTTTCGTATTTGGTACAGAATGTGGCGAAATCCACAGGTTGTTAAAACTTTTTGCTGACATTTTCGATTCAGTTGCTTTTGACGTTGGTCATATGTTTAAACTTTAAGTTCTACTCCTCCACCGCGAACCAAAAAAAATTATACAAAATAAAAAAAAAACACAACAGTCAGCGGAGAGGACAGCCATCATATTGAGTTGTTTCCACATTGGCCCAGAACAACAGCTGAAAATAATCGAGGAAGCATCAATTTAAATTGGTAGGCGGGCGGTAATTAATCAAAAGAAATATGAGTTTTTGTTTTGCCGGTGATTCCGTTTGCCGTTGATGGTGGCAAATGAAATTGCAAAATTTCACGGAGACTGTATAACAGTTCAATTTACGTCGTGTTATTTAAATTCGGGCCATGATTGATTGGTACGGAGTTAAATTAAATTCAACAGCAAAAAGTGAATGAACATGGAAAATGTGTCAACAGCAGTGTGATATTTTGTGAGATTACATTGTTTTGCAGATTATTAAAAAGAAGAAAGAAAAAAACAGAAGCTTTTCAGTTTCTATAATTTGCTCCATAGAAAATTGTGTATATTAAGCTTTCAAAAAACATCAAAAACTTTATAAGTATTAAAAATAAATCGAAAAAGTTCGAGACGTAGTGGGTTAGGGTCTGAGCGTCATAATAAAACCGGAATTTAGGGTTAAAACACCTGTTGTTTCAAACTGAAGAGTGGACTAATCTAAAAAATCCAGATAAATCTGTAAAAAAAAGGTCGTTGTAGACCATTGTGAACTCAAAACAAAAGGATTTGAAAAAAAAGATTAACCTATTTAAAAAAAACAGATTTTTCTATAAAAACAGATTAATCTATAAAAAAATGTTCTGCTATAGGAAAAATCCATAGCCATGTACAGCCATCATTTAAACCCATCATTGATTGTACAAATTATACACGGATTTCAGCAAAGCCCAACGAGTGATGTCCATTGGGACATTCGTAGGCTCTCTGTGTTCCTGTAAAATTTTTAGATATTTTTTTTAGAATTTTTGGACTTACGTCTAATGTTCTATTAGGCATAAAGAAATCTTGGCTTTTGTTATGATACTATTTTTTTTTTGTTAAGAGTACCAATCGGCTGCAAAATTAATGATCAGGGTGGCTGTTGAAATAGTCTAACGTTCCTTTTTATTTAATGTGTTCTTAGAACAATAAATTCATTTGGAATCACTACAAATATTTGAAAAAAGTCACGTTCCACTGAAATCGTGACACAATTGTAAAAGTTACAATCTAAGAAAGATTAGACACAAGCGCCGTGGATGGCATTGACTGTAAATCACCCTGTGTTTATATAGGGTGTCTAATGTGTTTCTCATGTAAGCAAAGCTCCTGGTCTACAAGTCCATTGTGGATTTGATGACATTTGATTTTGATATTGCCAACACAACTCAGAAAGATTTCTCGCTATCGCGGCCTACTAATCCTCCATCGATTTTTTATTCCCTAGGACTTATTTCCGGATAATACGAAAATGCTTTGGCTCTGGTATAACAGTACTACGAACATTTCTAAAGAAAATCTTGCAATACTTCAAAATAGTGAGAATTTTGTAAAATTAAAAAATAAAACAAAAAAAAATGCAAATATTTCTGTAATGAAATATTTCTTTTTTAAAATTCGATAGAAAAGTGTCCCACGGTTTTAATCGCAAACTATTAAAAACTAATCCCCGTATTCATTAAAAATGTAAAAAAATTATGAAAATACAAAAACAATTTTCACACATTTTTCTTAACAAAGCTGTTTTAAATTTTTATGAATTCCACAGTCAAAATTTATATTTAAAAAAAAACACCAAAAAAAAACCTTCTACTGCAAAATATTCATACGTTTTTTTTTCGGTTAGGGCTTGAAATATCTCTGGTCAATGCGAAAGTTAATTTTGCAGCCTCATAGTTTGTTGAAAAACTCGTGTGTCACTAAAACCAGTGCGTGTGCTGCAGTTGAACGTTCTCTAAGCTTTTTTCTGGACTCCGGCATTTCATCAGAACTTGCCGCATTTTCTAAAAAACAAATATTTGTATCTTCTCCAAAATCCACTTTATTTTATGTCTTCAGTTGGCACGGCATTGCCAGCATAAAAAATAATAAAATGCCAATAGTATACAGAATACAGAAGAAGAAGAAAATAAATACAAAATTGTTTCGAAACTAAAAAGGATGATCGGCAAGAAAATCGTTAATTTAAAATTTGTCCACATTTACTTTTTTTTTTTTGAAAAGTATTAACATTTTTCCACAGCATTATCACAAGGCAGCCTAGTGTGTCTCCGATGAGAACATCACTAATTTGAGGTTGTCTTTATTAAGTCCCGATTCACAGTAGGAATTGTTTTTGATTCGCGTTGTGTTTACACATTATTGCCTTTTCAAATGCAAATCCATATGAAAATGTCCGAATAATCTGCAGCCAACTTCACACTACGACAGAGCACAAAAGGACTTGCCAGTACGAGCAAGTTTGCTGCCTTTCCATTCCCCATAACTCTCTCTCCTACAGAGTGAGAATTGCGGCAATTAAAAGAGCCAAGTGTGAATCGGGACGACAAGTTCGAAGCATGCGACAATCGCAACTTTTATTTAAATTTAATTCGATTTCGAATTAAAATTAGGAATTCTTCATATGAACTTATGTAGAACAACTCAATGTCATGTCATTACAGTCAACATGAATTATTCGCAATTAGTAATGACTTACTAACAATGGCGTTCATAAGTAGTTGATGGCAGTTACTTTTTGTCGCAAATAATTTACTAATTTTCCAGTGAAAATATAATAAATAAATGACACTTTGTCTCATTATAACAGCAGATTTTCCATTATGTTTTCATGTTTCCATTCAAAAGAAAAAAGTGTATAATCGTCATATCGTTTGATTGACATTCAATTAATTGATCATAACTGCATGACCATTTCAATAACCGCCGATTAAAATCCTTTTGAAATGTCCGCAGCAAAGCGTTTTTCTGCAAAATTATAAATCCAATGGAAAAGCGAATCAAGTGTCGGTTTTTTAATTAAATAACAAGTGTAGACAATTGGTGAAAATTCGAATTAACATGAAATACGGCTTCAGGGCGAACAATTTTAAGTGATTAAAAGTGAATTGTTTTTGATGGACAAATTGAATGGACACTTCTTGCAAACAGAAATAAGCTTTTAATTTTTCACATAAAGCATGAACTTTGATAAATTCAATTCAACAGCACAGAAAATGACAATTTCAGTTTAAACTAAAAAAAAAAAAACAAAAATAAACCAATTTTGTGTGCGAATCTGCAAGAGATGTAGATTAAGTAGGAGACGATTTTTAAAATGGAAATGTTTTTTTTTTTTTGAAAATAACATTTTGGTCATTTTTGAATTATTTGTAAGACTACAATGACTTCTCATTCATTTAAGTTGTTCAAACACTGCGATTTCAATGGTGCCTCCTTCTAGACAAGGACATCAGTTGCTCTTAAAAATAATACTTACACATGCCATTTACTTTGTTTATTTAAAAATGTTTTCAAACGCCCCCCAAACTTTCCCCCCTTCATTTCCCAATGAGAAACATGTCCACTGAATCGATTGTATACCAAACTCTTACAATTTTGTTATTTTGAATGAAGATTTGGTTTTCACCATAAATCCCCAGAGTCATGAATAAGAACTCAATCCAACTTAAGTAAAGTTGAGGAATTCGTGTAAATTGCGTAAGACAAGGCCCCCTTCCACCCACAAGCACAATTAAACACATGTGGGAGGTGGAATGTCAGAGTAGATGAATTCATAATACAACACTGATGATAAGGAGTTAGAACGGTAGGGGAAGAGCGAGAGCAGCCCTGAGGAATGACTGCCTGACATGTAGCGAACTATATGAGATAACACGTCACACACACACACACACATACCAACATAGGTGCCACCAGGATAAACGTTGCTATGCCACTACCTCGTGCCGGCTTCTTAATTACATTCAAATTCTATGCTGGAAATATTAAATCATTCCAGGAACGCACAGCTCTTACTCAACGGCTTGATAAACTATGTGAGATCAAGCGATGTCATGTGTGTGTGTGTATGTCTCCTTATTCTATTAACTAGTAAGTTGTAATGCGCCTATGGCGCCCTTTAATTTGCTTGAGAAAGTATTTGTTACTTAATTTTAAAAATTTTGTAAAAAATATTTTGAGAAAACTATTTTGTAAAAAAAAATTTCGAAAAAAAATAAAATTGGGAAAAAAAAATTTGTGGAAAAAAAATTTGTGGAAAAAAAATTTTTGCTGAAAAAAAATTTTTGTTGAAAAAAAAAATTTTGTTGAAAAAAAAAATTGTTGTTGAAAAAAAAAGTTTGCTAAAAAAAAAAATTTTGTTGAAAAAAAAAATTTGTAAAAAAAAAAAATTTTGTGGAAAAAAAAAATTTTTGTAAAAAAAAAAATTTGTAAAAAAAAAAAATTTTGGAAAAAAAAAAATTTGGGGAAAACACAATTTCTGTACAAAAAAAAATATTATTTTTTTTATTATTATTATTTATAGAATTATTATAGAATGCCTATTTAAATTCCTACGTACTGCGTGACAGAGTCAGTGAATTAGTGAATCAGTGAATCAGTGAATCAGTGTATCAGTGAATCAGTGAATCAGTGTCGAGGGTAAATATATATTAAGATTATGTCCTTATATGGGTTACGCCTTAAAACAAATGTCAGTTTATCTAAAAAATATTGTGGACTATTTCGTTACAAACAAATTTTAAATGTAACGTCACTGAGGGAAAATTAAACAAACAAAAAGCCACACGCAGAAAAATGTGTTTATGTTTGCACACAAGTAAATCGCGTGTTTGGAGCTTATATCAAGCAAAGCGTATTTGCTTCTAAACAAAGTTTATTTGGCTGCAAATACAACACACTTGCTATTATAATTAAGTATTTGAGAAGCAGCTTTAGCGTGTTTTGGAAAAAAAACGCAATAAACTTATTAAATTCAACCATGTACAACATTTGAGTGCGAATAAGTCTGTATTTGCAGCTAAAGGGTGTTTTTTATTGAGGTATAGAACTTTGAATTGAAATAAAACACAAGAAACCCGTTTTAATGTCCATCAGTTTGGCTTTATTGGAAGGATAATTTTATGCCATTAATGTTTAAATATGATTTCGGGCATGTGGCCGCCGCGGCTGGCTCGAATAAAATAAAATTCTACAGGTCCAATTTTCAACCACTTGTTGGAACCACAACTCATCCACATTCATGCCATCCAATTCGGGAACAAAATAGTCGGTTATCATGGCTCTATACCGGTCTCCATTAACGGTAACTGACTCTCCAGCATTATTTCGGAAGAAGTATGGCCCAATGACTCCACCAGCCCATAGAGCACACCAAACAGTCAGTTTTTGTGGATGTAATGGCATAAAATGGACGGAGCTTGCGGTGAACTTCGCGAACTGAACCATTACTTTCGAAATAAATTTGCACGATTTGCAAGCGTTGTTCTTTTGTCAACCTGTTCATGATGAAATGGCAAACCAAACTAAATATTAATCACTTGACAGCTGACAAAATGGCCGCCAGTTCTGCCTCTACGATCTTTAAGAGGGACATAAATACAGAACACATGAATTGAAATGTAAAAGTTTCCAAATAAAATTCAAAAGAAATCAATTGAAATGCAGACGAATCAAAACATTTCAATTTAAATTGAGAAGACATAAGCAGAAATTGAGAACTCTTCATTATTTCCCATATGAGCCAAACACAAACTCGATATTACAATTGATTACCATTGGCATTACCTGGTATTAACCTCAGCATGAATTCCAAGCAAATACAACACATATGTAGTACTTACTGTTTTGAAACTAGTTAACTTGTCGATCTCTCATTAAAACTCCTTTTTATTACTATTTCCTGAAACACACACAGAAAAAAATACGGGCCAAAAATATTCAATTACTGTCGTAATTGAAATTAAGCTTGGAAATCAATTAAAGTTGTAATTGAACTTAGAAATTCTTGGCGAAATCCATGTAAAAAATAGTAAAAAAATCAATTACATATTTAAAATTTGAGTAATTGAATTCACAACTTTTGTAATTGGAAGAAAATCAATTAAAAAAGTAATTGAATTGACGAATTCCATACAAACTTCGTAATTGATTTCAAAAATATGTTTTTTCTGTGCAGGATTGCCCTAATTTCATAGCTGTTAGATTTCGATTACGATTAGTAATCAATTAGATTACTTTTTCTGTAATTGATTAAAATTACTTTTAATATATTATTATTATTTTTAAATAATTGATTAAAATTACAAATAATCCAAATATAATCCAGATTACTTCAAACTACTATAAAATAATCAAAAGTAATCTCTGAAAGTAATCGGATTATTTTCCGATTACTATTGATTCTTTTTGATTATTTATAGTAATCGCAAGTAATCCTAATTACTTTATTTGTCCCTGGGACTTGCTAGGGCCTCCAAAATTTAGAAAAATATATCAGAATGCGGAATATGAAGAACAAATGTCGTAGGGCCAAGGATCGGCTTCAGGACCTTCCCTAAAAATAGGGCCGGTCCGCTAATACAAGTGTGTGGGTACTCAAACTTCAGCAAATTACAATTTCTTTTTTTGAATGAAAAATAAAATAAAAAGAAAATCAAGGAATTTGTAATATTTTTGTATCAAATCCGTAGTCAGTCGTGTGTGTGTTTTATTAAATTATATAAATATGGCCAAAACGCCCCGGAAGTCGAGTGGTAGCCTTCTTGACTAACAGTGTGGGGGTTTCTGCCGAACGTACATGTCGCGCTTCTACATTTTTCTTCATATCTAATGCATTTACAGTCGGCTCTTAAAGTGTGATACAACGATGTTTTTGTCTCAAACATAGCAATTCTGTTGTTGAAGTCTTGACCTGAGTTTGTGGGAGCTTTTATTTTCTGTTATTAGGGTGGTTCTTTAGGGTTAGTTGAGGCCAATGACTGCAGAAACAAAAAACACATCGATGTATCACACTTTAAGATTCCACTGTAAATGCATTAGATATAAAGACCAATTTAAACTTTTCGCAAGTGTCTTCCAAAAGTACTTCGTAATGTGTACGGCAAACTTTTTTTGTTGAGATACGCCCTAATGGCCATGGCAAATTGGTTCGTATCTGGATACGAACATCAACAGCACTGGTCCGCGATCATTTTCACCTCGTTAACGGTGACGACTTCACAATTAAGAAATCTCTAAGCCATGTACAACTTCCCTTTCTATAGGCTGTGGAAGGTTGTTGAAAAAATTGTTTCCCTTCCACCCCACCTACAATTCTATGATTTGCATCCGTGAAATCTCACAATTATATACAGATTTCGACTTAAAGAGTATGTATTGTTGAACGTTCTCCCCGGATTACTTTAAAGTACTACACCATCCTGTAGTGTTGATAATTCCATTTTCCAAACTCATTGCCAATCAATTTAATATTCATACGAGTACAAATACAATTCACTTTTAATAATACATTCCTTGAACCAGAAACTGTTTGCCAATCACAAATCCATTCAACCGTCAGCCATTCACCATTCTCTCAGTCGGCCAAACAACACTCGAGATTCTCATCGCATTTAATTTGTTCGGATGTGCATTCGATTATTACACGTTATCAGCCAGACGATGACGATGAAAATCAATTCTCGAATCTCACGAGTATCCTCCTCCCCCCCCGGGTTCAAACTAACAATAAATAGACTCGTAAATTTGTATTACATTGCTGCTCAGACGAGGAGACGAAAATGCATCTTGACTGAAACAAGCTTGTGTTTGTCATTCATGCGGAACGCGATAGCCAGCCCAGTTGGGAGTTTTTCGTGGGCCGCATAACAATAGGTCATCCTTGGGGTACTCCTAACTGCCCGCAAACCGATGACACACTCATTAATGTTTATATAGTTTTTGATTTTGTTATTGTTTACTTTTTTCCCCAACAGATTAATTTGCAGCAACAATAAGCATCATCATCATCATCACGCGTCTAGAGAAAAGCTAACAAATTGCAGCGTTGGCGGCAGTATCAGCGGCAGCATCAGTGCTGGAGCGGGCAGCAGTGCCCCATCGATAGAAGCCGATGAGCAGAGCAACGAAAGTATAGCCGAGACCTGTGACTCACATCAGCAACAGTTGCAACATTACAAACAGCAGCAGCAGCACCAGCACCAGCTACAACCCAAGTCCCACAATCAACAACAGCAGCAACAACAACAACATCTACACTATCATCCGCTTTATCACGAGGCAGCACAGCAAACGCTTACGAGCCCAGCATCAACAGCGGCAGCTGCTGCAGCCACCAATGACTATTACGATCATTTGAAGCGTTTAGATAAGCTGGCACTGGGCCTGGTCGCCGAGCAACTGCATCCGTGGCACAACGACAAAAGCGATTTGGAGAGTCTCAACTCGGACTATTTCAAGAATTCCCTGCACCAGTCGCACGAACTGAAGCAGCACTCGGAAATTGAGGCGCTGGAACAGGCGGTCAACTTGCTGGCCCACGACAAACCGAGAATCTATCAATCGCGCCGACAGAAGCCGCACGGCGTAGACAACGGCCACAAGTTAACACAATCGGCGGGCGCCAGCGGTGGCGAATCCTGCCCGGAGAACAGTCAGAGCAGTGTCTTTCCCGAGACCACCACCAGCAACTCGGACGATCAAAGTGACAGTGGTTCGCTGTCCGAACAGGAATACGATATAACGAAAATCGAAGAAATCTACCAGAAGACACACATCGAAGGCGACGACGAGAGCTACGAAATCATCAGCCTGACCACAACCACCCGAACTCGGTTTGAAACCACCGAAGACGAGGCAGACGACGGCGGCGGACTCGACCTCAGGCGCCTGGATGAGTGTGACTACGGCGAGGACGACCACAACGACGAGTACTACACGGAGGAATCCAATCTGCATACGACGACAGACACCGAAGTCGAAAGCACTCTCAAGAGATCGCGTGCCGTAAGTGAAAATCTGCAAAAGATCATTGCGTACGACTCCGTGTACCTGTCGTCCGAGGAGAGCTCCGACAGCACTCTAGTGGAGACCGATCACGGCGACACTTCTCTGGAGGTGACCAGTTTACGTACCTGCATCGACGAAGTGGAGACCCTGCTGCACATCTCCATAGAGGACTCAATCTATGAACCCAAGGCCAAGCAGCACAAAATCGAAATTCAGACCGAAGATATACACCAGCCCATAAGTTTTATAGAGACGATAAATACGAAAATCGAAATATTAGAAGAGGACTCCTGCGACGACTTGGAACCCGAGGACACCACACCCATTTACACACAAATCCTAAAAGTAGAACACACGCCGCCATCGGTGACCCCACATCCATCGGTCGTCGCTACAACTGCCGCCGGTGTTACCTCCAGTGCGGCCAGTAAACCGAAAATTCTCTCGGTGGTGGAGAAACGTAAACTCAAGCGTTACACCGACTCGGCCTACTCTTCGAATGTGAGCGATTCCTCGGACAAGGCACACGGAAACTATCCCTCGACGGAAACGTATGCCTTTGCCAATCATCAGAAACGTCAAGTCGCCGAACCGCTGTACATTCCCCTCAAGTCCAACCTAAGTGACAATCAGTATCACAGTCTGCCGGACGTTCACATTGGCCAAAGTCTAAAGGTTTTCGAAAGCATTGATGCACAGCTAAGGTCTTCGTACAACTTGGATAATTACCGGTCATTAGACGATAGTTCTGTTGTTGTCGACAGTCAGTTGGACGATAGCGCAGACGCAGCTGGTGCCTTATCGCACACGTCTCCAACGCATGCGCCGGAGAATCACTACAACAGCAACGGCAGCAGCAGTCGAACGAAGCGGCCAGTGGAAACGGTGACTAGTGAGCAGATATACGATTCGATAAAACGCTTTGGCAGAGCCCATCAACGGTATCGACAGCGCGAGATCAAAGAATGCCAAAACCAGCAAAAACAACAACAACAGCTTAGCGAACCACTGCCAGAACAGACTAATTATATTGATGATCCAAGCGCAGAATGCGATAAAGGTGAGTTTACTTGTGATAATTGAACGGTATGTACGGAATGTGGATAATAATGGGTTAGGGTCATACCCTACATTATGAGGCAGTAAATTCTTTTGTAATAATATGATACAATTTTTAAAGAGTTGCGGTTGATTGACTGCTCATTAGACTGTTTGACTCGCAGGCCGTTCGCCTGACCTTTTTCTTCTATTCGAAGAAGATATCACCGGTGTTTTGCTAAAGACGTGTTCAATTGGCCGAATCAGAGTCTCTTTGCCGGCGTGGAGACATCCGACACCGGCGAATCCTAGAATCAGATTTAATAGAAAAATGCCCATTAGTTTTGCCGGTTTATCGCAAAGGAGTATGGCCAGGCAGGAGAAATCTTCCCAGGACGAAGTATTGGAAAATTCATCCGAGACCCTTTACAAATTGGCTTGCATTCAAAGTTTTCTCCTCTGGCAGCATTTGACACTAGGTGGAGGGTGTGTGACGAACGGGGGATAAGTGATTATAATCCAATTGAGTTGATGGTCACTTGTCGTAGACGGACAGGGAGTACGGAATTACCCCCAAGATGGCGACTGCATGACGTTGACTGAGACGTTTACGCGGACACGTTTAGGGCGACTGCTGCAGTGAAGTCACTAGATGACTTTAGGTTACGTACGGTAGATGACATGGTTAGCAAAATTGACCAGTGGATGTGCTCGGTCAATGATGCACTGCTTGGTCGAGTTCGCAAGACTCGGAGTTCGCAAGACAGAACCTCTCTGTTCTGAAGTCTCGGCCGTCTGAATGTGCCACATTACCAGACAACACATTCCATCGCTACGCTGTCCTCCTCTCACTAACTATTTTGCCTTGTTACTTATTAACCTTTCGTTTTGACTCCTGCGTTTTCTTTTTTTTCAGAAGCCAACAATCATTTTACACAACCAGAGAAACAAGACGAAACCTACACAACCTTAGAGCCCAACACAAGGACACAACCAGACGAATACAACAGCCAAGAGGTTTGCGCAAACCACATCGAGCCACCCATCGACAATTCGTTGGATGATAGATCGGCACGCGTCCTTGATCAATACGACAGCTTTGAAAAATCCAAAGAAGCACCCGCCATTACCGTGGAAAACTTTAGCCAACAAATCGAGCGTCGAGCCAAGGAAATCCAACAGAGCGGCCGGCGCAACAAACAGCAGCAAATTGAATTTGCCCATCGAGCCAAATTCCGTTTGGAAAGCACGCTAGCCAGTTATAGCGAAACCGACGAGACCAAAGAATACACATACCAAAGCAAGCGGACACCGACAGCAGCGCCCTTTCGCATTGTGGTCACCGACGCCCAGAACAACATCATCGAAGAGGATTCCATAGAAAGCCAAGACCGCCAACCAAACCGCACCGAAGACGAAGACGAAGAAAAGGAAAATCATAATTTTGCCAATCTGCAATCCGGCGGCAGCGATTTGCTAATTATCAAGTACAACAACAAGGAACGATTCAAAGATAGAGCCACCGCCCCCCTGAACTCGTCCCACAGGCAGAGTTCCCTCAGACGGGCGCCGTCCAAACCAAAGCGCCAACAATATCCGGCCACCTGCAGTCATCCACATTTAAGCTCGGCCGAAACAAAGAAACTCGTGCTCTCGCCCAAAACGCGGGAACGACGTGTTCTCAGCAATCAAATTTATCGAGCACGTCCAGTTAAGGTGATTACTGCAACGGACTCCTTTCGCCGCAACAAAGTGAAACAAGCGAGCAGCAAAATGTCGCGACCCCAAATTTTACAGGTAATCGATAACAAGCGTAAGTCACAGGGCAATGTGGCCAACAGTGGCAGTGCCGGTGCCAGTGGAGCCAACGCCAACCACAGCGAAGGCAGTCAGGTGGAA
Source organism: Hydrotaea cyrtoneurina (assembly GCA_958296145.1). Classification (NCBI taxonomy): domain Eukaryota; kingdom Metazoa; phylum Arthropoda; class Insecta; order Diptera; family Muscidae; genus Hydrotaea; species Hydrotaea cyrtoneurina. The sequence continues at coordinate 53,343,129 of OY282515.1, read as the reverse complement.
AATGAATATTTGAAAAAGGTTGATGCGGTGCGTTGTTATTGGTCCAAATTGGCCAACGATGAAGATGTCGAAGACCATCAACGGCAATCACAGCCAACGGATATGGCAGAGGGCGAACCGGAGGAGAATACCCCGGTGCCGGAACCCGAATGCCCTCTCCCAACACCAGATGTGAAAGAACTCATGCCAAAGCAATCGAATGACATGGAAAACACACCGCCATCGATATTGCAACAACAACAACAGCAACAACACCAGAACTTGCCAGAGAAGCGACAATTCATTTTGGGCGCCCAAAGTGCGGATGCCAAAACCGTCACCAAGCTGGCTGCGACGCCAGTCGCCGCAGACACCCGGACACCGGACGACTACTGCAGTTTCATGCCCAGCATTGAGATTGTCGAACTGGACGGTGACAAGACGGCGACCATTGTCAGTGCGATGCCGCCGAATGCCACTGCCGATGATACACTGGACGCCAGCGAACCACAATTCGATCATATTCGCTACAAGGTCCTAAAGTCACAGCAATTGTTACGCAGCAATGTCTTGGCACGCAACAAAAAGGAGGCCCAATTCGATGGCCTCATTCAGTACTTGCAGGACTACAGTTTCCAAGAATTATTGTCCAATAACAATGTAGTCATTGTGGAGCCAGTCAGGACGAAAATCGAGCGGCCCTCATCCTCGCCCTACATCAACCAGCATTACCAGCAGCAGCACCCAGCCAGAGGCTGGACACCGTGCGCTGTGAACAACAGCCCACAGGCAAACACTGCCGGCAACGAGGATGTTCGAAGAAAGCAGCGCAAATATAGCACGTCGAGCAGCACAACGGGCGGATGCGGCGGCAGTGGTGGTGGTGGCATAAAACGACACTTCTTCTATCAACCCGTTCGCGTGAATCGTGAACTCTATGAGGAGGAATTGCCAAATCCCGATACTGTGCGAAATGTACGCAAATTCTTTGAGGAGCACATATTGCCTACGCCGGGCCAAGGTCTGCTAACCACAGCGATGACGACGACGACGACAATGACGTCGTCAACAACTGAGACGGCGACAACAACCTCCACAACGACAACGATGGCGACATTAACGAAAGCCAAAAATAAAAACAACATCAATATATCGGCCAAACAAACAAGTCCTAAATCACGAAGGACTCGCAAATATCGCTACCTAACCATAGACACGTCCTATGGCCATGCCGCCACCACCACCATCACCCCATCAAAGCATCACGACCACCAGCCCCAGCTCGAGCAGCCGCAAACGAAAAACAAAAATGCTCAGCAATCACGTAAATGGGACACAGCCAGTCTTTCGAGTGGCGTTTCCAGTGGCGATCTGTCCTCACCCTGTGAGTGTAATGAAGCGGAAACGACCAGCGAACGGAAGGCGACCAACCAATCGAATGGCCCCGCAGTTGAGGTGCCTGAGGAGCGGGCAACGTTGCAAGGTGTACACGTCCAGGACATGGTTAAGAAACATAACAAGACAACGGTCAACCAAAGGTCGACGCGTACATCGGGGACTGGCATTCCGGTGCGTTCGTCCAGTGTACGGCCCCGTAACGCCATCTACGGATCATCCACCTACGCCAGTCTGCACAACAAATCAGGGAAATCGAATGTTTATCGAAATGTTTACGAGTATCATGCACAGCAGGGACATCTCCATCATGACTCGGATGATCAGGCGGCCGCTGACGATGGGGATGACGACGACGATGACGATGATGATCTGTTCGGTGATGTGGACGACGATGAGAACGAGTTGTGTGACACCTACTATGTGAGCAATGTAAGTAACGGTACATATCTGGCATGCCTGGTTAGGTAAACTCTTTATTGGTTTTCGGGTAGTGTAGAGTTGTAAAACTGACAACTCCTTGATAGAAATTTCAAAAGTTATATCTGTAAGTGGTGGCCAATGTTATGGTCAAGTTTTCTTCCTCCCTAATCCAGTTGCGTCCATTGCGTTAAATATAAAGAAATATTCAGCCCTATTCTGAATACTCCCGGGGAGATAATTCCCGGGGAATTTACATTTTTCTGAGAATAAAATCCTCCTATTCTGAACAAACCCAGCGAATACAAATAAAGGACATACTATTTCGATTATTCGGAGTCAGATGATTTGTTTGTTTCCCGGTTTGTTTACAATAGGAGGATTTTATTCTCAGAAAAATGTAAATTCCCCGGGAATTATCTCCCCGGGAGTATTCAGAATCGGGCTGATTATTTCTGTGAATACATAGTCTAGTTGGAAGGCAGGTCTCAGGATAAACAATCCATGGGGATGGCAATGTCCTGCTTTCAATTCTCATTGCGATTTCAAATGTATTCGAAGAGAATAATGAAATAATCATGGTGTTCCAAATATCGGGTGTTTTTTCTAAACGTGTGTTTTTCAATATGGCCACACATTTATCGGAGTTTGTCTTTTTGACAGCTGACACTTGATTTATGTTCAGTTTGGTGTGTCACCAAATAAAGGGTGTTTTTTAGAATTTTTTATGCTCTGGTTGATGTGCCATTTCATCTGGGCCACCAAGGGTTTCAAGGCAATGTTAGGGCCGACGAACTGGCTAAAATTGTAAGGGAATCCGACCAAAATACTCTGCAACTGGCCAAACCTTTTCTGGAGACAAAAAAGGAGTTCAGAAAATGGATGACCCATGCCTTCAGATGGGAACCAAAGAAAACCTGGGGAAATCTTTTAAAAAATTTGACGTGATACAGACATTTCCACGAGTCTGCCTGCCAAAAATCAGCTCGATTGGATCACTGAAAAAGGGTTAAAAATCGGTCCAAAGGCTTTCACACAGGCCACTACGAGCTTCATACTTCAAACTTAAAAAAAAAAAAAAAATTCTGACGTGTACATGAAAATCGCCGATACACGTGTATTTTTATTTTTTCCCCTCTTTCCGAATATGTGAATTTAGTTCATAGGACAGAAAAAAAGCTATTTTTTGTAACACAGGGATATTGAGGAGATTTCAACCAAAAAAAAAACCGCTCCGTTCAACTCTGCCCATTCGAATATTTTCCGCTTTAAAGTAAATCTATTAAACGATCCCCGTGCACAAGGATTCCCATTGTTAACATTCAATATTCCAAGAGTCTTTCTATTCCAATTGTTTCCACAAAATAGAAAAAGAAAATGAAAGAAAAGACAACAATGCACTCACATTTCCCCCTCCTATTTGTTTGCTTTCATTGTCAGGATGTTTTGCGGAAAATTCGTGAATGCGGCTCCTCGGTTACCTACTATGGCGGTCGGGTTGTTCAGACCTCCGCCACCAACAATTCGGCGTCGCCGGCAAAAACTTTTGAAAGTCAGTACAACAATGGACCGATGGCACACTCGCATGCCGCAACAATGGCACTGCAGCATCAGCCGACCATGTTGTCACAGACCCAAACCAGAGCCAGAGTTCGTGAAATAGAGACCTGCTCGAGTGCCGCATGTCAGCCGGCTAATGAATGCCTGCATAGCAGCAACCTAAACAACAACAACAACAACCGATTGCTGCAACAAAAGAAAATACACTTAACCAAAAGCGATAACAAGCAAAACAATAAACCGTTATCAACAGCCACAACAAAACCGCCACAGCATCCATCAGCCCCAATGTCCCAGGAACAACAGACGACCAACCACAGCAATTGTATGGAGGGTAAGTAATGCAAACAAATCGAAAACAATTAGCGAAATTTTATTAATTCCCTATGCTTTCAATTTCATCCATTGTGGGGGTGTAGGTGGGGGCATTACTTTCAAACTTGTCAAGTCGAATAGTTGCAGCAGCCGCTTAGAGTTGGCCGGCACAGATGCGCTCGTAGACGAAGACCCCGAGGACACGGAAGTGGTGCGTAAGATGGTCCATCACTTTGAGACGTCGACCACCAACAGTCAGCGAGCTGACGGCTCGGATGCTCCACTCACCATCAACAATCAGACACCCATCAGTCCGGATGGCCAGAAAGTGACGGAATGGCCTCCCGAGGACGGTGTCAAAACGGTGACGGTCAATAATCACATCAATGTCGGCGACAGCAGTCGAACATGCACGACACGTGAAGCCTTGAAGCCAGCAAATGAAACTAAAGAAGACAACGATGACAAGGACGGCGTCGAAGAACCACAAACCTTTCACACCGAGGCCAAGGACATACATTTGGACTACAGTCGAGGAGGAGGCGGAGGCGGAGGCAGCGGCAACGAGAGCACACTGAGTGCGAAAGTTTGCCGCAATAAAAATGTCGATTTGGCATTTACGTTGGTGAAACAACAACAGCAGCAGCCCAAAGCCCCCGGGATCAAGGACCAAGAAACTGGAAAAAATCACCAACTCACCAATATTGCCAATCCGAAAACATTGAGCACTCACAATTCCATGGCCGCACACGACACGAAATGTGTCACATATGAGAATACGCTGTTGCCAACAATGACTGCCACGGCCACAGTCAACGACACACATCAAATGCCAGCTGGGAATTCAAAGGTTGCTGGGAATGAGATCCCCGGCAAAAAAGATGTTATGCCGGCGCAAATAATTGTGCCCATCGAAATACACCGGGGGGCAGAACAGCAACATTCCTCCGCCACGCACAAAGGTGGCGAGGAGCGGTGTTTCCTGCCGCTCAGCACCACATCGAGTGTTACGTCCGTTATTGACAAATCCGTGGTGAAGCATTACGTGGCCAACGACAAGAGTATCTATGAGAAGCGCAAATACGATGATATCGAATTTGAAGAATTCGAAATCTATGATCCGACCAAGGAGTTTGAAAAGCTCATCGAAGAGGAAGAGGCCAAACGAGCCGCCTGCTCACACAGCCCAACAACTGATGACACACTTCAGGATGGTCAACAGTCAACGACGTCGACAACGTCATCCATGCGAACGGCAAAAAGTCAACAGACGAACGTTTCAACGGAAACGGAAACAGATTGTTATGATAGCTTGGATGACAAGTTATAAAAAAAGAAAAAAAGAACACCAAACCAAACACACCGGTGACAAGGAAAACTGAATCGAGGGCAGGATTCAGTTGATTAATATTAAGTCTACTTTTTAATCACACACACATATACAAATATATATACAACAACAACAAAAAAACAGAATAATTCTCATTGTGGTGCAACGATCTGGGTGTAGGGGGAAATTTGCTCTTTCCATTCTAAATGTAAGTTCTACTCCGTAACGGCATTGGACAAACTCAGTTTGCTCAATTCGATTATCACATTATACATACAGACATACAGACATACATATGTTCCACGTATATTTTCCATATTCCAAATGTATTCGTATTCGTGTCAATTGTTATCAATAATGTTTGTTAAAATTTCCAATTTATATTTTATGTGTTTTTATTTTCTCTCATAATCAATAAAAGTACTTTTAATAAATGATTGTCCTTCTTTATTAATTACATTATTCACTGGGATACGATGTGACATTTGGCAGCAGGTGCAATTTTCAATTTATATCATTCGCGGCCCTCGCATCTGGCAATGAAATATGCCGAGAGTGCTAGTGTTTGATGGAAAGTTGGGAGGGTCTGAGACACTTTGACAGTGGTGCGTATACGCAACAAATTGTGCTATGAAAATATTCAACAAAATCAGAGACTGCGAGACTCCGGCGAAAGGACCAAGTGGAAGAAGTCATGGAAATCGTTGGCATAACGAACGGAAGAAAACTCACACCACCAGACCGAAGTTCATTAAGCTGGGCAAGACCAACAACTGGTGGCGGAGCCAACTTAAGTAACTAAGTTATAAGATGACTCAAATGGAAGAACTTGGCGGTATGACCGGCAATTGTATGGCTCATCGCAAATCTGTTATTGTTGTTACAGTTTTGCGGCTGTTACCGAAAGTTTTTGTCCGTAGAATACTTACATACTTATTTCCCTTAACATTCCATGAAGGAACAGACGGTGAATTTCTCTCGAATCAGTGAGCAGTGTGCGATATAATTGTGTACGCTCACTGACCGGGACCTGCTGTTTAAGCCGGCTCCGAACGGCTAATGCTTTTCCAGAGAAGTTTTACATGGCTTCGAGATTGCTCTCGTACTCGTAAAGTCGCCAGCATTTACGGGGTGGAAAACAGCCGATGAAAAATGTTTTATGGAAGATCACCTGTTTAGAGTGCCTGGAACAAGGCGTTCTCTGTAGCAGTGGAGAATATTGCTCCAGTCAGCTCTTAGTTGTGCCAGGATTGAAGGGGTATCCCAGTATCGCAAATTGCAGGAGGCTATTGGCTAAGGACTCTATTACATCTATAGTCATTTATGGCTTGGCTGATCGCCAAATGATGCATGGTTGACGTCTTGCATGTCCTCACGATAGTACCGGAACTCCTTATGGCCTTATAATTGATTACAATTACAAATAATCTAAAAGTAATCATGATTACTTCCGATTATTATAAATAATCAGAAAGAATCAAAAGTAATCTCGGAAAGTAGTCGGATTATTTTCTGATTACTTTTGATTATGTATAGTAATTGCAAGTAATCCGGATTACTTTTCGATTATTTTGTAATTGTAATCAATTATAAGTCTTGAACAACTGAATATATTCGTAATTTTATCATTACTATAATTTAATTAGTAATTACGATTAGTAGTCATTACTTAACCGCTATGCTGAGTAGACGATAGAACAATTATCGGTGGAGGATCAGCTGTTTGGCAAGGTGGATGTTAAATAAAATGAATGACAGGACTCCGCCCTGCGGAATTCCCATATCAATCTTTTGCGGATTTTTTTTCGCCTCTAAGGCTTTCCTTCCCTTAAGAAGACAATCCATTGTTTGACATCTTTTGGAAGGGTGGAGTTCATGATGTCGGAAATAACCATTGCATGGTCAACTATGAAGTTATCTCTAAGGTCGTTGTTGTGCTACGACATTCCCTGAAGCCGTGTAGGTGATAAGCGAGAATTATGCATAACAGGGATTCGAAAACCTTTACTACAGGTGAAAGTAGGGAGATAGAGCAATATAATTCCCCATTACTAGAGGATTTGTCTGGTTTTAGAATGGGAATTATACCGGCAAATTTCCAAATATCTGTAATCTTTTATTTTTTTTTTACAGGATCTTGGTCAGATGACCCAAACCTATTGTCTCAATCTGGTTTAAAATCCGCATTGAGATATAGTCTGGACAAAGAGATTTGGATGGTTTGGCTTTGGAGATTATTCGCTCGACTTCACTGGACATGAAGGAGACTGATTACAGATCCCGTTTGCGATGCCTACATCTCCGCTAGGTTGGATGCTCAATGAATTGGAGGCAGAAGTGTGTTGCACACTTTATGGCAACAGAAGGAGGCGATAGCAGGGAGATTTTGACGATTACTGTTACCTGATAGACTTTTAATTGTGGAGCAAAGTTATTTGGAATTAATTGAGCATTGGTTAAGGTGATGCAACCATTTCGTGCACAACTGCTCAATCCTCTAGTCAGCCAGATCGTTGGCAATCTGGAAGCAATCTAACTCTTTGTTCATACTGTAATTGTGTAGGAGGTGTAAATTCGGTTCTAGTATAGGGTCCGCCATCTAATGTTTTTTTTTTCAACTAGTGCTTATTTCGTTATCGGGCCAGGTTGAACGAATTTTTGTTTACAACAATTGAAGAGGAGGAAGCTACACTCGATGTTTTGCGCCCTGTTTTTGAAGATCGCATTATCAGCCGCAGAGCTGATGTCGTTAGGCCAGCCGAGGCAGCCATTTGAATGAAATTATTTTCCATTACCAACTACATTTCTTTACAAATCGTACACATTTGAGAAATATCAACGAATTGTCTGTTCTGGAGACAAAAATTTCACAACTACGAGACAGATGCTGCCAGACAAATTTTTATTATTACAACAAAAAATATTTAATAACAAAAATAGAAATAGAAAATTATCTCATCTCTCGAATATAGTTTCTGTTTTGCAAAATTTGCGAACTATTTTCGTAAATCATTTTTCAAATTTGACAAACAGACAAAACAGTGATATACTCTCACATAAGTATTTTCTGACACCAAAGTCTCCATTGTCTTGGTGAGCTGGACAGTTTGGCGTTGTTCCCGAACATATTCTCAAGTATTTCAATGTCATCGTTAAACTCCAGACAAGTATATTGTTCTCCTCGTACTCGATGCTGGGAAAGTGATTTTGTTAGTCGTGTTGTGACTGTTTTGTGTTTGTAATCATCGTCGCTGTGTTTGTTTTGTAGTCGCTTTGAACCACTCGCTGTCTTTTGCATTTGTTGACAACTTTTAATACATCACTCTTGTCCGCATTACAAAACTTTAGAAGCAGAATCATCTTTAGCATCTTTCAACGTCAGCTACAGTCGTACTATTGTCGCACAGTGTTTAAAAACGAATATAAACCGGTAAAACATATTATAGCGATGAACCGTCGACAACCCATGCCCTTTATGTCCCTTTGCTGTCCCTTTCCAACAAGTAGAGTCACCAACGCTAGACGACCAGGCCTCCTGGAAACATTCGCCTTACTCGATGTGAAGATGCTTAATGATGGCAACGTCTATACATTTAGGAGAGCGGATCAACAAAATTCGAATGGCAGGAAACCAGTGCGAACGATTTTTTTTACAGGCATAGGTGAGTTTGGAACGGAGTCTAACATGAAATGTTCATTGAAAATTTGATAAAAATAATGCTTATTTTTTGCTATTATCCTGAAAATTTGTGGTGTCTTACTGTTTTAGGGGCCGAGGAATTCAGTTTTGATATTTATTTTTACCTAAAACTCATGCTAGATGGCGCTGTCATACAAATGGTGCCACTTCTTGAAGATTTTCATAGAAAAGGCTGTGTACTTATTTTTCTTTTTGGGTTGAAAAATCCATTTTTGATGTTGCAAAACATATTTCGAATGACATTTAAAAGTGCATTTTCTTATTCCCAGTATGTTAATATTACAAAAATTACATTTTTAATGGGAAAAATTGTGTTTTATGTTTTAAAAAAATATTTTTTTTTTAACACAAAAAATATTTTTTTATTTAAAAGTATTATTTCTTATGTGGATCTCAGTGTGGTTCCGCTTAATCATCATCGCTATCACTGTCAATTTCAATGTTTGAAGTAGCAAAAGATCCAGAAGTAGTAGGTTGTCGATCTCGGTATGTGTCTGACCAACTCGTTAACCAACTGCATAAATCTCCTACCATAGAAGCCAGTTTCTTGCCTCCGTACAAAATATTCCTGGTTACATGTAAGACAAAATCTCGCACTGAACTAAAATAAACCACGATTTTGTTATGCACAATGTCAACTTTCATTTGCAATTGGTTTCATTCCATTCGCATTCGGAGAGTTCGAATTTGTATTGGAAATCGGTGGAATATATAAAATCAACCTGTCTCCTGAAGTACTTAGGAGTCGTGATCGATAATCGACTGACCTTTAAGGACCACATTGACTTTGTGGGGCAAATAGAGTTCAGGGTCCACCACGCGATCGATCACTGCTGTCGTGTAGATGGCACTACAAATGCCGGGAATGTATTTGAGCTTTATTATCTTCTCAATTTTGTTTTGTTTTGATATCTTTTAAACTGCTATCTATCAGTCTATTACTGGAGCTTGATTTGGCATAAAATAACCCAGCTTTAACTACAACTCCTTAATGAATTAATCCTAACCCTCTAGCCCGCAAGGCACTACTTTAATGGCACATTTGTTTGTAGATTTTAAAAATTTTCGGGTTTCAACAATTTTTGGTTTTCCAAAAATCTTTTTTTTTATAAAGATTCAATTGTAACCACTGTGCTCGTTGCGTTTGTGCTGGAATTGCAACCAGTTTCTTCTGGAAACAACAAGAAAACAATCCTTAAATGGAAATTCTATTAGACAAGTAACAGCATTTTGTAAGTGTCCTTAATTTCCTTACTTCTATCGTACGACTGTCAAGTCAACCACGCTTTCAGTATTCCTGTCACTGCAAGTATTTGATCTTTGTGGAGAGGACTGCTTCAAGTATCCTGATGACAGTTCGAACCCCCAGACGCCTAAATACTGACGCTGGAAGACAGATAACGAATGACATGGATGATGATGTTGCCAAATGGTTTTCATTTTAAGTAATTTTCATAAATACAATTCATTTATAAGCAGATTACAACTGTGACAGACCCAAGTTCCGTAATAAAAACAATGGCGCCAACACTCGCCTCTTGTCATCGTCATTCGGTCAGCAGTTGGGCCAAACCCGTTCAGCTGTGTGCATTTACTCACCTGAGTTTAAGTCTTCAGTGGTGTTTGTGCAATAACTTTGTCGTCCTCTAAAACTCCATGAATTCTGTAAAACAAAGAAACACAAAAAAGAAAAAATATGTTGAAAAGTGATATAAGTCGGAGGGGGGGAAAAAAGGAAAACTTTTTCATCTCGTTATTGTTGCTGCGAACAGTTGTCGAACAAAACAGCATTTCCTTGAAAACTTTCAATGAAAACATGGTTCAGGTTTATGATCACATTCAGAATATATCCTTACACACAGACACACACACACAGAGACATGGAAAAACGCGCGCGTACACGTTGGCAGAGAGGAGAAAAACAACAGCAACACATGGACAGACAATAACATCCTACATCCGACATCCTATTAAATGAAATAATGGAAAATGCGATGGGAAAGCAGCTTTTTGTACAAAATCGAAAATGTTCGAAAAGGAAAGGAAAGGAAAGCACTTAAAACAGAAAATCAATATGTGCGGCGACAGTTATGGAACCATTTCCAACAAAAATAATGGCTTCAATCATTGAGGCAAGAATGATGGCAATAACATGAGCTAGTGTGGGGGTTGCAGAGACAGAGCCAGAGAGAGAGATGGGGCAGAGGGGAAAACATAAAAGACTCGGACATGGAAGTGCACACCAGCAACCAAAAAGGCCTCTTGGCCTTTTCTGCCTTAATGGATGACTGAAAACTAATGTTTTTTTCTTAAAAAAAAAAAACATTTCAATGTAGGATTGCATTTCATGGCGACTACATGACGACCGAATCGTTTGTGGGGCAACTCGCACAGAATGGATGCTCATTTAGGTCTGTTGGTCTGTCGTACACGAAATCGATAATTTGATTATATGAATTTCCCAAAGTCATTGAATTTTGTTCCTTACTAATACAGAAATATCGTCTCACAGGTCCCATGTGTGATTTTTATTTATGGAAAATTCAACGAAAAACTTTTCAAATATTACACATTTTAAGTAAATCAATTTATCTGATTATCAATACACCGGCCAAAAATACGGTGGGAGCGTCGGACCTTTAAGCAACTTCTGGGAAAAATAACCAAAATGTCAAGTGCCATCCTAAAGCGCCCTTTCCTAAAATTGGGGACAAAATCCCCAAATTGAATTTTTTTTTTTTGCAAAATAGAAATTTTAATCCAAATTAATCCAATTAAAAGAATCCCAGAATTCCTCAAATGAGGACGGGGGGAAATCCGCCAAATTAGGATTTTTTTTACAAAATTTAAATGTTGCACTAAAAATCCAAAAAACTAAACAAAATGTAAAAATGCAATCAAAAGAATCCCAGAATTCCTAAAATTTTGGAAAAAATTATCCAAATTAGTATTTTTTTTTAATTGAAATTTTGCACACATGTTGGACTGAGCATTAAAAAATCAGAAGAATCTCAGAATTCCTAAAACATTGTCCAAAATTGTTATTTTTTTTTACAAAATTGAAATTTTGCCCACATATTGGGTTTGGTATTAAAAATGCAAAAATAAAAAAAAACTAGCAATTCAATCCAAAGAATCACAGAATTCCTAAAATGGGGGAAAGAATTCCCCAAATAGGGATTTTTTTTACAAAATTTAAATTTTGCAGACATGTTGGGGCTGGGCATGAAAAATCCAAAAAATAAATAAAATGTAACAATTCAGTTAAACGAATCCCAGAATTCGTACAATTTTAGAAAAAACTCCACAAATTAGTATTTTTTTTTTTAATTGAAATTTTACACACAATGGCTTGACTTAAAAAATAATAAAATGTAGCAATTTAGTCAAAATAATAGCAGAATTCCTAAAATTTGGGGGGAAATCCCTCAAATTGGTATTTTGCACACATATTGGGCCTGACATTAAAAATAAAAGAAAAACAACAATTCAAGTAAAAGAATTCCAGAATTCCTAAAATTGGGAAACAAATACCCCAAATTGGGATTTTTTTACAAAATTGAAATTTTGCACACGTTACGGGCTCGGCATTAAAAAACAAAAAAATGTAGCAATTCAAACAAAAGAATCCCTAAATGTGGGACAAAATTCCCTAAATTGGGATATTTTTTCCCAAAGTTTGCTTTAGTTTCCACTAAAAATCCATAAAATAAACAAAATGTAACAATACAATCAAAAGAATCCCAGAATTCCTAAAATGGGGTGAAAATCCCCCAAATTGGGATTTTTTTTTACAAAATTTTTTTTTTACAAAAAGTCCGTTTCTTCATGGAAGGCTAAAGGCCGAGTTACTTGACCGTAATAGTAACCGTGACGTGTCAGCTGATACGTTCTCCTTATGTGAAACATGTACAAATGGTTACTTGGCCGTAATCGTAACGTAACGTAACGGATGAACCTGTAGAAAATAGATTTTTCTATCCGGCAAGTGACATTTAACAAACAGCTGACAAAATCCCCAAATTGAATTTTTTTTTTTTGCAAAATAGAAATTTTAATCCAAATTAATCCAATTAAAAGAATCCCAGAATTCCTCAAATGAGGACGGGGGGAAATCCGCCAAATTAGGATTTTTTTTACAAAATTTAAATGTTGCACTAAAAATCCAAAAAACTAAACAAAATGTAAAAATGCAATCAAAAGAATCCCAGAATTCCTAAAATTTTGGAAAAAATTATCCAAATTAGTATTTTTTTTTAATTGAAATTTTGCACACATGTTGGACTGAGCATTAAAAAATCAGAAGAATCTCAGAATTCCTAAAACATTGTCCAAAATTGTTATTTTTTTTTACAAAATTGAAATTTTGCCCACATATTGGGTTTGGTATTAAAAATGCAAAAATAAAAAAAAACTAGCAATTCAATCCAAAGAATCACAGAATTCCTAAAATGGGGGAAAGAATTCCCCAAATAGGGATTTTTTTTACAAAATTTAAATTTTGCAGACATGTTGGGGCTGGGCATGAAAAATCCAAAAAATAAATAAAATGTAACAATTCAGTTAAACGAATCCCAGAATTCGTACAATTTTAGAAAAAACTCCACAAATTAGTATTTTTTTTTTTAATTGAAATTTTACACACAATGGCTTGACTTAAAAAATAATAAAATGTAGCAATTTAGTCAAAATAATAGCAGAATTCCTAAAATTTGGGGGGAAATCCCTCAAATTGGTATTTTGCACACATATTGGGCCTGACATTAAAAATAAAAGAAAAACAACAATTCAAGTAAAAGAATTCCAGAATTCCTAAAATTGGGAAACAAATACCCCAAATTGGGATTTTTTTACAAAATTGAAATTTTGCACACGTTACGGGCTCGGCATTAAAAAACAAAAAAATGTAGCAATTCAAACAAAAGAATCCCTAAATGTGGGACAAAATTCCCTAAATTGGGATATTTTTTCCCAAAGTTTGCTTTAGTTTCCACTAAAAATCCATAAAATAAACAAAATGTAACAATACAATCAAAAGAATCCCAGAATTCCTAAAATGGGGTGAAAATCCCCCAAATTGGGATTTTTTTTTACAAAATTTTTTTTTTACAAAAAGTCCGTTTCTTCATGGAAGGCTAAAGGCCGAGTTACTTGACCGTAATAGTAACCGTGACGTGTCAGCTGATACGTTCTCCTTATGTGAAACATGTACAAATGGTTACTTGGCCGTAATCGTAACGTAACGTAACGGATGAACCTGTAGAAAATAGATTTTTCTATCCGGCAAGTGACATTTAACAAACAGCTGATTTGTTTCTAGCAAAAAAAAACAGCAAGAAAGTAAAAGAAACAACTTTGTTAGAAAAATAATAAAATAAAAACATAAAAACTATAAAAATGGATAAATTGTTTCTTCACAACACTTTCTATCATTATTAATGAATTTTTTACGTTTTTATCAAAACAAACAGACAAATTATTTTGTTTGTTTACATACAACATAGGGTACTTCACATATCTTGGGTAACCACCACTACATCCACGTTCCGGTTACGGTTACGTTTACGTTCCGGCAACGGTCCAGTAAATAGGCCTTAAGAGAAATAAGTTACCAGATTTTTCTCTCGAATACATTTTTCTGTTGGTTCGCCTAAAACTAGACAACGCTTTAATGTAAATGTGGCAACAACATTTTTCCAGCATTAAATTAAAATTGAACATTCGCATTTGCTTTTGCCAAAACCACATTCGTTACATGCCTACTTTAAATTGAAATAAGAAACATTTGAAAATGTTGCGCTTTGCTATTCCGTTTGCCAAATTAACTTTACTTGGGCGTACGGTCATACATTTCCCACAAATCCTGGTTAATTACCAACTTGAGTCCTGATCTTTGGGGAACTTATTTTCGAAATTTAATGTGCGAGCTTATTTTTAAATCCGATTGACTGAAATCATTGCAATAGAAAACATCCGTTGTGCGTTTTATTCACATTCGTTCTGGTTATTTTTCGGTTCGTTTTCACGTCCCATTCAATAATTGCGAAAACACTTTGCAATCGCAAGGCAAATGGTCCTTAAGATGTTGATTCAATTAATTTCCAAAAAGAAAAAAACATGTTACACAAGCTTGAAGACACTAACGCACACAACGGCGATAATATCTTTTTGCTTGTGTATCGGATCGTATCGAGTTTACGCTGTTTTGTATCGACATGAGTGCCACTTGAATGGAGTGGCAAGAAAGAAGGTGCCGAAGAAAAGAAGAAAACTAGAAGAGAAACAACAAAAAACAATTTCAATGTGGCAATAAAGGATTCGTTAGCACTGGTTACGGCAAAAAAAAAATCCTTCAGATAAATTGTATATGTCTTTCTTCTTTTCCTATTTTCTCCTCTTCTGTCCCCTTCTCTAGGGATGACGGCGATGATATGTTCCCGGGATTATGTTGGTGAATTGTACATATCATGCTTGTCTTGACTGAACTTGCTGGTATTTTCGACCTCGCCGGAATGCAATACAAAACACTAAGAGAACTCAATAAATCATTTTGAAAAGAAATAGACTGTATGAATGAAGTCGGCACAGTGGGTCAGAGGTATTGAAGTGAATATTTTAGGTGATTCTTTTAACTTCCACCACTATGTTTCAAATTCCTTGAAATATTGTTCTTGGACACTGTAAGGTTTATATGGTCTGATATTTTGTTTTACATTTTAAAGTAGACCGATGTTCCGATTGAGTGGGGCACTAAATATCAGACAAATATGAGACTCTATCGCAAGGCACTATCCACAGATCCGATCACGACGACGTACCAGGTAGAATAGCTCGGAGAGTTCCCCTGCTCAGAAAAGCAAATATAAAGAAGAGGAATCACTTTGCTTTAGCTCATAAAACATGGTGTGGACCTGAAGGTGAGAAAAAGTGGCGAAATGTCCTCTGGAGCGACGAAACTAAGGTCAATTTGTTTCGTAACGATGCAGAAAGAAATGTACGTCGACCAAAAGGGAAGGAACTCCATATCAGATATACCAAAAAAACCATTAAACATGGTGGAGGAAATATAATGGCATGGGGATGTTTTTCTTGGGAGGATGTAGGTCCGATATATCATATTGAAAACACGATGGACCGATTTCTATACAAGAATGTTTTGCATACAGTTATGCTTCCCTACGCTGAAGAAAACATGCCACTACATTGGACATTTCAACATGATAATGATCCACAGCACTCATGTAAATTGGTGAGTGAGTGGTTCCGGGAGCGTCATTTAAACGTTATTGATATTAATAAATAAATAAATAAATAAAATATAAAGTAAGATAAATAAAAGGTATGAAAATCTCATATTCTTGCAATAGATGACATGCACACCTATTTTTTTGTCCACATGTGTATATTCTTCATACAGTTTTGTTTCTGTTAGTCGAGTTCGAGATCATTGATTATTTCTATTTGTTTGCAAAAATAGAAACTGCAGGCAAGGTATACGGTATCCGTATCGCAAGTTGCCACACGTCTTCATCGGTACCCATTAGCAAAGATTTCTGCTGCAAATTATTTTTTGTAGATAAATTAAAATTTTTTTTTTCTAAAAAAATATTTTGTATTCTTTTTTTAAATTTTTTTTATTATTTTTTAACTATTATTTTTTGTTTTTTCTGTAAAAATATAATTTTTTTTCGAAAAATATTACAAAATTTTCTATAAAAAATATTAATCAAATTTTTTTTTAAAATTATTAAAAAATTTTCTATAAAAAATATTAATTTTTTTTTTTAAAAAAATTATTTTTTTTTTTAAAAAAATTAAAATTGAATTTTGTTCATCTTTCAAGCATTGTGTTTGCTTCGATTGCAGGCAAGGTATACGTATCCGTTTTCGAAGCTGCCACACTTCTTTATCGGTACCCATTTGCAAAGATTTCTGCTGCAAATTATTTTTTTTTATTATTTTAAAAAAAAATTTAATTTTTTTAAAAAAAAGAATTTAATATTTTTTATACAATTTTTTTTAATATGTTTAGAAAAAAAAATATTTTTATAGAAAAAATTTTATATTTTAAACAAAAGTAAGAAAAAAAATTATATTTTAACAAAAAAAAATTAATTTTTTTTAAAAAATATTCAAAAAATTTCTTAAAAAATTTTTTTTTTTTATTATTTTTTTTTAAAAAAATTATTTTTTTTTTTTGTTTAAAATATAAATTTTTTTTTTTAATTTTGTTTAAAATATAAAATTTTTTCTATAAAAATATTTTTTTTCTAAACATTTTAAAAAATTGTATAAAAAATATTAAATACTTTTTTTAAAAAAACTAAATTTTTTTTAAAATAATAATTTTTTTTTTCAAATAATTTAATTTTTTTTTCAAAAAATATTAAATTTTTTTTTTTTTAAAAAATTAAATTATTTTTTTTAAAAAATTAAAATTGCATTTTATTCATCTTTATGAAATTTTCTTGAAGTTTTAGTACCCTCTTATATAAAGGGATGCCGATCGAATTTATGGAATGGCCTAGGGATACCAATGGCCACGCCCACAATTTTATTTATTTTTTATCCTCATGCGATTTTCTGAAGTTTGAGTACCAACATGATTTTTGTTGGTCTTGGGGTCATTTTGGGTGATTTTGAGGGGATGGCGGCATTGCCCTTATTTTTTGGGGTGATTACGCCCGTTAGCATTTTTTTAATTTATTACAACCAAATCATATAATCGGTTTTGAGTTTTGAACATTTTTGTCAAAAGAAAATTTACAAAAATGTGGATCATTTTTGTACTGAGAGCACCACAGTACATCAGAATTGTTCGGTGGTTATTCATTACAAATATTTTTGTATTTTTTTGGTAATCTTTCTCGTGTTAACTGAATATTAACCCCCATATTCATAAGAATTTAGAAAATCTTTGTTAAGAAAAAAGTGGAAAAAGTGTTTTTGAATTTTCATAAATGTTTCTTAACAAAGCTGTTTTAAATTTTTATGAATACGAGGCTAAATATTTTCTTATAATGATATTTATTCTTCTTGTATAAAGAATCGGGAATTATTAAAGCTTTTCCAAAATTCCTTTAATAGGTTTGAAATAAATTAAAAAAAAAGATGCACTTTACCGGGACTAAGTTTATTTTCCGATGACCTTGACCTTTGCCAAGTCTCTGAATAACTTATCCACTGTCTGTGTAAGCCAAGGACAAATGAATGAGAAAACTATACAATCTATAATTGTATTGAATCCAGTATAGCCCTGTGCTTGTCAGCGATTACACACGACAACAGGACCAACTCATAATGACCGGCATCTCTCGACTTCCGGCCACATAGTGATACGAGTGAAGTGCCGCATATTTAACATGAAATTACTACCATCAAAATATATTGTAACTTTAAAGCCAACAATGTCTAAGGATTAACTTGCCTTCACCAGATACAGATATTACATATATAAATATCCTTACACACACATATCCTTAAATGTATCCCAATCCGTTACCAAAATCAAGGACAAATTGACCACAACGTTGTTGGCATGTGATGCATGACCTCGTACAGACGATTTATTATTTCTCTGGTGTGTACGGAAATGAGACGATTTTCTCCAAATGGAGAAAAAGAAGAAGAAGCTCGAACTAATCAGAAATATTCAGGACAGCTCATACACAGGACAGCCCTATCCAATTTACGGGCGATTTTCAGCAAACATCAACAACAATCAATTGGTAATAAATTCCACTTCAAAGGGTGCACGTGCCCTCCCCATAAAATGTGAATATGAATTCACTAAATTTAAGCGAGGGAAATTCGAACTAACAAATTCCATAGGCTACAAATTGGAGTCCGCTGTAACCTGTTTGCTTTACGATTTTTAGGTTATTTTTTTGTCCATATAGAAACTTATTTAATTTTTTTTTTGGTGCAACATGAAATATTTGTTTTGAAAGAAATAATTGAATTTCATCAATTATTAAAATACTAGTAAGTTGTAATGCGCCTATGGCGCCCGTTACTTAATTTTAAAAATTTTGTAAAAAATATTTTGAGAAAACTATTTTTTAAAAAAAAATTTCGAAAAAAAAAAAATTGTGGAAAAAAATTTTTGCTGAAAACAAAATGTTTGTTGAAAAAAAAAATTTTTGTGGAAAAAAAAAAAATTTTGTTGAAAATAAAAATTTTTGTTGAAAAAAAAAATTTTGTAGAAAATAAAAATTTTTGTGGAAAAAAAAAATTTTGTGGAAAAAAAAAATTTCTTGAAAAAAAAAATTTGGAAAAAAAAAATTTTTGTCAAAAAAAAATTCTTAAGAAAAAAAAAATTTGGAAAAAAAAATTTATGGTAAAAAAAAAAATTTGGGGAAAACACAATTTCTGTACAAAAAAAATATTATTTTTTTTACTGCGTGACAGAGTCAGTGAATCAGTGAATCAGGGAATCAGTGAATCAGTGTCGAGGGTAAATATATATTAAGATATTTTTTTGAAAAATATGCTGCCTACTTTTAGGTATTATTTTGAAGGAAATTAAGAATTGATTAACATATTATTTGATTTATAAGTTTTTTAAAGGCATTTTTTTTCTTACTTTGTTTTCTGAGTTCGGTATGAAATTTATTAAAGCAACCTCTTCTTTGTGAGTCTGTCAATATTAATGGGCCATTAGTGTATACCAAAGGCATGTGTGAATATGTCAGAATGACATTTATTGACATTCATATTTTTCGACTCACATTACGAAAGGAAAATTCGAAAAGTTTGGAGAAAAAAGTCTGAATTATACAGTGTTCTCCAACAAGGGGTTTTATTTTGGTATTCCAAAAAAAATGGAATTATTTCAGATAAATGATCGAATGATTATTTCATAATAAAGAAAAAGGTATGCCGTTAATTGAGAAAAACAAAGAATAAAAGCTTCAAAAGTGACAGCTACCGAAATACCGGGTGACTCAAAATAACACCTCTTGTTGGAAAAGCCTTTATATACATAGTGTTCTAAATTGCGGGTCTCACACGATACCACTGGTTGTAAAACTGAGTTGAACAACCAGGTTGGTCAACACTCTACAATTCTATAACCAAATTCTTCTCGAATCTCATTCTCAACTTTTTTTTGTTATTGTCTTGATTCTAGGCCAGGGGTTCGCGGTGGAGGAAGAAGTAAAAAAACTGCAATTGAGTCATAGTTTTATATCCCTCAATAAAGTCAGTCTTTTTTACAGGAATTCATTCATTTTGTCCGCTACAAAACTATATTCATTTCATCAATGACAAAATACGAATGAATTTAGGAAGTTGTCTGACCAGACCTCACACGTACCAACCAAGTTGGCCAACTTGAGCTGAAATCAAAATATTATGATTTTCATCCAATTGATGACCAACCACTGACCACAACTTGTACAAGGCTTGATCAAATTGTACAACCAGTTGTAACATGGGCCGCATTACAGACAAATTTATGTTGAACCATTTTTTTTTTTGAAAAAATATTTGAATATTACAAAAAAAATTTCTACTTTCAATAGTTCATTACAATTTTAATGTGTTAGAAATCATTAAAATCGATGGAGTATTTTTGATTTGATTTCGGAATTTCGGGAATGGTCATTCTGCAGGCATCTCCCATACAATGGAGCTCTCTTACAGAAGTATGAGAGTGAGATCGGAAAAAGCTGGAGAAATTTACAATTTGTGGACTTCTTCACAAACGTGCTAAGCAAAGCTTAAATATCCGAAAAATAAGGGTTACACTGTTCGACATTTTGTTATGGAAGGCCGAAATTCACTCATCATATACAATAGGGTGGAGTGAAATTCAAAAAAAAAAGTTAACCTCGGACAGAGATGTAGTCTGGGGTCCTAAAGAAGGGAAAAATAAAGAAAAAAATTTTAAAAAATGTTTAGGGGTCGCGCCACTCCCTCGAAATTTGGAAATTATCGCTATTTTGGCGTTGATTTTAGAAAAATCCTAAAAAACTCTTATGTCAATAAATGTTTGCAATAGCGTAAACAATGAAATAAGGTCATGAAAAAATTTAAAAAAAATGTTCTCATTGTTCAAAAATTTCAAAAAGTAAAATAAGTCAAATCGTCCCTTCTTCAGAAAATTGACTGAACAATGAAATCGCCACCAAAGCTACAAATATTAGTCGATTATCCTCATATTTGCCTTAAATACTTTTGTTTGGGCACTGAACAAGCTCAAACTTTTAAATTTCGAATAAGTTAAGTCGTTAATTTTTAGGATTTTTCTAAAATCAACGCCAAAATAGCGATAATTTCCAAATTTCGAGGGAGTGGCGCGACCCCTAAAATTTTTTTAAAATTTTTTTCTTTATTTTTCCCCTCATTAGGACCCCAGACTACATCTCTTTCCGAGGTTAACTTTTTCAAATTAAAAAAAAGCATGTTTTCACTCCACCCTAATATACAATTTTCCTGAATAACACCTTAAGGAACAACCGGAAAACTTCTCTCAAATCAAGAAACATATTCTTATAATACTCATAAATGTCGACACCATCTTATATTTTTCACCCAGGCTTTTATTGCCGGCTTCATAAACTACCCACTGCGTGTATGAATGTCTCTCGGTCGATCTTTAGTTGGTGTGGCCTTGAACGCCAAAATAGCGATAATTTCCAAATTTCGAGGGAGTGGCGCGACCCCTAAAATTTTTTTAAATTTTTTTTCTTTATTTTTCCCCTCATTAGAACCCCAGACTACATCTCTTTCCGAGGTTAACTTTTTCAAATTAAAAAAAGCATGTTTTCACTCCACCCTAATATACAATTTTCCTGAATAACACCTTAGGGAACAACCGAAAAACTTCTCTCAAATCAAGAAACATATTCTTATAATACTCATAAATGTCGACACTATCTCATATATTTTTCACCCAGGCTTTTATTGCCGGCTGCCTAACCTACCCACTGCGTGTATGCATGTCTCTCGGTCGATCTTTAGTTGGTGTGGCCTTGAACGAGTCAATAAAATGTATTTTATGAATATTTTATTCAAAGTTAATTAATTTTCGTGTCAATGGAAAATGTCAGCAAAATGTGTGTTGCAATTTATTAATAAATGAACGCAGCTGCGGGAGATGTGTGGCCAACAATTCCGTTTGTACTGAAAATGCAGGCAAAAAGGTAAAAAATTTCATGACAATTTCATTTCGTGAAGGTAATAAATGGAGTAAACATTTGTTTTTGTTCCAATTTTGTATGAATGTTTTTGATTCAGGGAATCAGGTGTCTGCTAGGATTTTTATCTAAAAATATCTAATTACTTCATTACGTGGCACCAAAGTCGAGTGAAAATTCCATTACTTTTAAGAAAATAATTTTCAAAAGCTGCAAAACCGGACAACTTAACCTGTACTAGAGGGTATTGAACATGTTTTACCATTCGATTAGTGAGTCTCCCCGTAAAGTGGCCCCCCAGAGACCTTTTCTCAAACAGACGGATTAAGCCTGGGCGAAATCAGTATTCACATATCCCTCAAAACAAGAAAACATCCCATCCAGTTCAAGACTGATCTGCAATGACACTGCCGAGGACTTTACAAGGAGCAACGTATCATGTATTTCCTACACCCACTCTAGCCTCGCCTCCACATAACGTTTATCAGGTAAGCGATTTAGTGGCCCAACTACAATATAATCAACCGTCATGGGAGGAGACGGACAACATTTCGCATGAAATTCCCTGCAGTTTAATACATAATTTATCTTAAAGCCAACAACAATTAAAAACCCGGTCTATACAACAAAATAAATATGTCCGTGGGGATTTGGCCGGAATCACAAGGCCACCGAAAAAGCCAATGCCGAGAAACACTTAACATTTCATGGAGAGCACACATCACATTTTATGGGTTAAGTGTGATAATTTCAGTTTACCCCAAAACAGTTAGGCTCTCTGCTCGCACAGCAAACCAAAACAAAGGCACGAGGAGAGCATGATAGACAAAAGCAAAGGAAAGCCACACAATTTGATGGCTACCACACAAACGTGCAGCATTCAGGCCTCGTCGCATGTCGGCCATGCAAAGCACAAATATCCGAAAGATAAAGGTTACACTGTTCGACAGTTTTGCTTTCGAAGAACAACGGCAACAATGGCCACAATAAGACAAAAAGTAGAATAACAATGTGCAAAACCTCAGAGAGCAGATATGCAAACACAACGACAACTCACACACACACACACACACACACACGCGTGCACACTGACACTCAGAAGAAATGATGTTTTTCCAAGCAACTAAACACGAACAAAGGATACACGAGTGAACAAAAAAAAACCCCGAGCCATAAACAAAGCCTCTTGCAAAGTCTCATATCAAGTAGAGCTCTTTTGTTAATATGTTGCATGTGTAAGAGTGTGTGTGTGGGGGTATGTATTGCCATACAGCGGCGGAATTCCAGGCCGTCTCAGAAGGTATTTTTTTTTCATATTTTACCGTCTGCAGAGTAAACGACACACAGTGGACCAGAATCCATTTCCATCGGTCAAGAGTATGTAACTTTTGATCTTTATCTTTGTAAATATAAATTTTTAATTTCTAATATTTTAGAATTAAAAGGGTTCGTAAATTTTCTATCGAATTTCATGAAAAAGCGAGTTTCGAAAAAAATGGTACTTAAGTCTTATTCTTTGTATTACTTTATTCTATACAAATTCATAACTGTTCTAACCAAAGAGATTGGATGGGGATACAAATGGGGAAAAACGGGTAAAATGTGTCCCCAAAACTTCGAAATACAAAAAATGCAAAATAACCAAATATTATGATTTTTGTTGGAAAATTAAACCGCGACTACGATTGGCAACAACAGTTGGAAATGGGACGTAAAAGGGCCAAGACGGGATAAAAAAGGGGTCAAAACGGGATAAAAAAGGTACAAATGGGGGGGGAAAACAAAAATGTGTGTGCAAAAAATTTTAATCGGCAGGAATGAGCCAAAAATTGGAAGTGATGGATAAGGGACCTAAAATGTCAAAACGGGCCTAAAACTCGCATACTTTAAACGAGAAATAATCTACATAAGAGTATGAAAAGATTGCGTGACTGACTGCTTTATTCGTTATGTCCTCAACAAACGGCTAAAGGGATTTTTGGAAATCCGTATTGGAAGAGGATGAAAATGGGAAAAATGTGTCCACAAAACACTTCGAAATACGCAAAAGCAGAAAATATTCAATTATTGGGATTTTCCTTGGAAAATTCATCCACAGCTACGTTTGGGAACAACTGCTGGAAATAAGTTTCAAAACGTAAAGACCATCAAACATTTATCAGCGGCTGTTTCCACCTCGTAAATGTTGGCGACTTTACGAGTAAGAGAGTTATCTCTAAGCCATGTAAAACGTCTCTAGAAAAGTAATTGGACCGTACTTTTTCGAAAATGAGATTGGTGAATGGATTGCGCTATCGAGAGATGATTAATAATTTTTTACGGTCGGAGTTGGATGATATTGATCTGGGCAACGTTTACATTCGACAAGATGGCGCTACGTGCCTTTTACGTTCAAAGTTTCCGGAACGTGTTATCTCTCAAAGAGGTGATCACACTTGTGATTTAACACCTTGCGACTTCTTCCTTTGGGGCCACGTGAAAGATAAGGTCTACGTCAACAGCCCAAAATAACACCTCTTGTTGGAAAACCCTGCATAGAAAGTTAAAGAAAGGACCAGAAAGGCATAAAAAGGGAAACCAAAATTGATAAAAGTGTGAGAAAATATTTAAAATTAATATCTATCGCCAAAAATTGGAAACAAGGTTTTGACTTCGTACAGAGTAGATTTTTAAATATTAGCTGATATGATCCTGCCGAATGGCCGGTCATTATGATTCGTGGCAAATTTTATCAAGGGTGTCATGGTCTAAAGTCGTCAGTGACTCAATTCAATTCCGCTGACAAATTTGATTGGACCCAAGGCCTTAGGAAATCCTTCTTCTGAAATGTGGGTGGAATGTAGGAGTGTGGACCCGTGTGTGTGTGTGTGTGAATTCATTCTTTGTATCCACTTGTATAATTTATTTGTAAACACACACCACTACAGTGACCTGTTACAAGCCCACTGGTACTACACAGGCGGTTAGGCGGCCCGGCAGACTCGTATGACATAAAACGATAATGATTTAATTGCCAACATAACGCAGGAGGACTTTAAAGCGGACTTCAACCCACCCCCTTGAATGACAGACAGACAGTTTCTGATATCACACATACAACGAAGTACATTAAATTGCTGTTCATAATGTAAAATATCAACGACATATACAATCAATTGATTTCTTGAATAGCACTTTAAAGATTCAGCGCGGTTAGAAAATTCCTAAAAAAAAAAAAGTAACTTCATTTCTGCTTAATTTCCAATGTTTTATTTTCATATTTAAAATGAAACTCCATCGGGCAGTTGTGCATACTTTTGGGGCACTGAACAATGCTTAGTGATTTCAGAGTCATTGCTTTGTTTGTTAGCAGAATGCTTGTTCTTAGTTTATTGTTAGTCGCGCGAAATAATTTCAAACTATTTCGCAACTACAAAGACCAAATTATATAATTTTCTCAGACGAAGTAGGTTTCTATTTATATGACTACGCAAATGCGAAACTCAAAAAAACCCCATGGTTTAAAATTTATTTACAAGCACTGGTTTTCCAATTTCCCTACTCTCTGATGAGAGGAGAATCTGTTTCGAGAACATTTTTTAAAAAAAAATGTACACACACACACAAAGTCTATTACATCAATTTCCAACACAAGTTTCTATAATTTCCGATTTCAAATGTGAACAACTTGCAGAACATCTACACAGACAGTCTGCATTCCGACTATTTCCCTTAACCTTGCAATTCTCTTCAATGGCTTAAACAAGCTAATTTTGTTCAATTTCACAATAATGGCAATTGACACACAAATTAAAAATCCTGAGCAACACACCACAATCGCCTCATATTTCTCATATCGAGTATACGCGCTTGCGATAAGAATCATAATTAGTTTTAGGAGCGAGCGAATACACTGAAATCGATAAGATTCCATTTTATTTAATAAATCTAAAGTGCAATGACAAGGACACCATTCGGGGAGTCCTTGCTGCAGGGTCAAGTGTTCACGATGGAAGCAATTATTTAAGCGTCAGCTGGGACACACATGTCGGGCACAGCAGCACATGACAGGGCCACGTAAAATCTGCCCGAAATTGCAATTCCCTGTCAAAGGATTTGACACATAACTTTCAGCATTCGACAGCGTACAATTCCTTTCGTTTCGGCGCTCAGTCTACGTTGAAGCAATTTGTATTAAGGCTCATGTAATTGTTCATTTCCTTGCATGCACAAATGGAAAACAACAGACAGACAGACGTGGTTGGCTCTTTCGTATCCCTGTCGAGTATGTAGCTACTCCTTTGAATCATTTCATGCCGTCATGATGTTGTATCGCGCTCCCATCCGACAGTTGTTGTTGTTGTTGTACTGGAAAAGGGGGGACCTGGTGCAGGCATTTCAAGTGGAAAATTTGTCACGTGCTCGCTGAATATGTATGTTATCCTTTTTGCCGCCGTATGTCTGTCCTGCAGTCTTTTAGTTCTTTGCTTGGCGGCGGAGTAAAACAAAACAATTTTCGAAAGAAAAAACATTTGTTTTCATATCGGCCATAAATATTTAAATGTGGCTGTTTGTCTGCTTACAGCATTCCACTGTTTTTTTTTTTTTTTGGTATTGTCAAGTTTGACAAAAGTTTTTGTGGTTTTTATTCGACAACTGAAAGTGTTGTGTTGGTAATCGCTTTGCTATAACAAAAAAACTGAAAAACTGGACAAAAAATGAAAAAAAAAATTACACTGATTTTTCAACAATAACAACAGGAGTCAACAAGTGAAAAATGTGTTGAATGGTGGGGAAAAAGAGTGCTGATATTGGGGTGGTTTCTTTAGAGGTCGATATAGAAAAGACCCTAAATATCTGTTCTACATCACTCACCACACAATAATTCCTCAAATAAAGTAAGAAATGGTGGGCAAAATTGTATTTACAAGTTATTTGAAGTTATGAAATTCTGGTTAATGTTTTAATACAGGCAAATCAAGAAATTGGGAATATCTCATACGGATACCGAGATATATGTATTTGAAACCTTCAAATCACCCCATAATGACGACATTTTAAAAGACCATGAGGGGAATATTCATATTCAGATGAAGATAGTGGGGTGCCACGAAAGTGGGCGGAGAAAAATTCCATATTGTGCTTCAGACAAATCGCCTTAGGCGAAAAAGTATTTAAACTTGAGGAATTTAAGTTTAACCATCTAAGCGACACGTACTGCCATGTGTTTGGGAAATTTGAACTTTTATTTTATCGTTTGGCGGTTTAGTTCGTAGCGTCTGTGACAGCGGTCGAGGAAAGAAAAGATAATTCCAAAATTAATTTTGTATCAAGAGTTTCCGCAAAGAATATAAATAAAATAAATAATTATGCTGTGTAAACTTTTTGTTGTTGCTGTGGTGGCTTTTTGACCTACACCGGTCCCATCCCTACAATTTTTTTTTTTTTTTTTTTAAATTCACATATTTCGTTTAGAAAAACGCTGTGTTTGGCTGAAGTTGGACTCCCTCTCAATATGGTTTCCAGAGCTTTGGTTTTTGGTCAGAACATGTCCAATCGTTTTCGTCACAGCTTCTTAGAAACTGTTTTTTAAAACAGATGTGATGTGCCACATTTATTTCCAAAATATTGCATTAATTCCACTGAGCACTATTTGAAGTTTAAACTAAGTTTTTTTTTCTATTATAAACAGAGTTTTACAAACTGCGATTGCATTTATTTGAAACCTGAGTTGCTCCTCGCTTTCTTTTTCGTTGGGTTTCTAATGTCAAAAGTGATTGGAAAATTCAAGTAGAGAATCGTGGAAAAGTGTGACGGTACCACAATTCCTAAACGATTTAAAATTCGTCATCGGTACCAATTTGCAATTATTTCTGCTGGAATTATTGGTCTAATATTCGCATAGCTCTCGCAAGTGATCGAGAACTACTGTTTAGTAGCGCATATCCCCAAAAAAACCCATATCAAGCAGTAAACCCAACAAAGCAAACACATGAATTAAAATCCTTTTGTTGTGTGTAATTCCCATTGGCAAAAAATGCACACAGTGGTTTTTGTTGTTTAAGCAACAACTTAGCTGTACTCCGCTCTTCCTGTATGATTTTTGTTGGAAAATTGGTCCACAGCAGGTGGAAATGAGTTTCAAAACGTACTAAAATCTGTTAAAAAAAGGTACAATAAGTGGGGGAACGTAGAAAATGGTGAAACAAATTTTTGGAAAAAAAAAAGTTAGAGAAGGTACGAAAAATGGGGCCAAAAAGGCGGAAAAATGAAAGAATGGTGAAATGAATTTTTGGCAATAACAAGTGGCAATAACAAGTGGATAGGTAGAGAAGGAACGACAAAAGTGACAAAAATTACCAAAACGGGATAAAAAAAACGGGAAAGTAGAAAATGGCGAAACAAATTTTTGGAAACAAAAGTTAGAGAAGGTACGAAAAATGGGGCCAAAAAGGCGGAAAAATTAAAGAATGGTGAAATAAATTGTTGGCAATAACAAGTG
Source organism: Hydrotaea cyrtoneurina (assembly GCA_958296145.1). Classification (NCBI taxonomy): domain Eukaryota; kingdom Metazoa; phylum Arthropoda; class Insecta; order Diptera; family Muscidae; genus Hydrotaea; species Hydrotaea cyrtoneurina. The sequence continues at coordinate 53,314,807 of OY282515.1, read as the reverse complement.
GATAATAGGTAGAGAAGGAACGAAAAAGGGCCAAAAATTACCAAAACGGGATAAAAAAGGGAAATAAAAAATGGTGAAACAAATTTTTTGAAATAAACGATGGATAATAGTTAAAAAAGGGACGAAAAATGGGCCAAAACAGGATAAAAAGGCAAAGAAAGGGGTGGGGGCGGAAGGGCGAAACAAAAAGTGGATAATAGTTAGAGAATAGACGAAAAGGTGGCCAAAAAGTACAAAAACGGGATAAAAAGGGACAAGAAGAGGGAAAATACAAAAAAGGGTAGTTAGAGAAGGGACGAAAAAGGGGCCAAAACGGGACAAAAATGGGGAGGGATATGTTGATAACAAGTGGATAATAGTTAGAGAAGGGCCGGAAAATGTGCCAAAGCATACAAAAATGGGATATAAAAGGTACAAAATGTACAAAAGGGTAAAAAACAAAAATGTATGAAAAAAAATTGTAATGGACAGGAATGATTACAGTTTTGGAAGAACTAGAAATGCGAATAAAAAGGATATAAAACTGGTGCAATAAATTAATGAAAAATAATTTCAAAAGGGCGACAGGTGGAAATACGCATGGCAACTAAAGTTAGGTTTGGATTGTAAAGGGGATAAAGAGGATTAAAACAAAGTACAGACTCGACAAAATTATAAAAGTGTGAAAACTACTTTAAATTAATATGAGAAGAAGGGGATAAAGGGATAAAGAAGGAGCCAATGAGACAGGTATAGAAAGGTTCCAAAAGGTCCGCAGCGTACCAAAACGGGATAAAAATTAATAAATTCCCCAATTATTTTGGGGAATTTTTCCATAATTTTTTAATTTTGGGAAATTTTTCATATGAAAAATGCCACACAAAATATGGACAATAAAAAATGTCCCCAATTTTTTATTTTTGGGGAATTTTTCGTTTTTTTTGGCGATATTTTCATAACATAATATTTTTTTAATAATGTTGTTGTTTTGGAGTATTTGTAATAATGTTTAAGGGATTTTGCATAAGGTATTGGGCTTTCGGGAGGATTTTTCATTTATTTTGGGGTATTCTTAATTTTTTCGGCATTTTTCATAGAACCGATCCAAGACGGGAAAAATATAGAGAAGTGGAACGTTTAAAAAATAATCACAAAGGGCGAGAGGTAGAAAAGAAAAGAAATGTTTCTAAATTGTCGGGCCAAAATGGGGAAAATTAAAAAAGTGTCAACAAATATTTTAAATTAATATCTATAGCCTAAATGGGGACAAAGGTTTTGAGTCAGTACAATGTATTTTTTTTAAAACAACGTTTTGTGTGTTACTTGAAAGGGGAAATTCACGCATTAATGATTACTAATCGTAATAATTACTAATTAAATTACATTTTTTTTAGAGGTGCAGTAATGATTATGATTGCATTCAGTATTTCAAGACTTATAATTGATTACAATTAGAAATAATCTAAAAGTAATCTGGATTTCTTGCGATTGCTATTAAGAATCAAAAGTAACCACAAAATTATCCGACTACTTTCCGAGATTACTTTTGATTCTCTCTGATTATTTATAGTAGTCTGAAGTAATTCTGTAACATTTGTTTTTACATCAAATTCAGCCATTATTGGGTTCAGTTATGTTTTTCTTTACCCGTATAAATTGTATAAGATTTTTGTTTATCATTTTTAATATTGCTTAAACTACTCTTGATTTCTTATATAATCAAAACAATTATTTTGAAAAACAATCTAATTGATTACTAATCGTAATCGAAATTTAACAGCTATGGTAAAAACTTATGATCACACAAAACTGAAATTGTTTGGCCACAAGATTAAGCAGAATACAAAAAAAACCGGCAGAGCTGATTTCTGGGGGTTGGAGAGAGGGCTAAAATTATTCTTAGACCCTCCCCCCCTCGACAGTTCTAGTAACGCCTACGGTCTTTGTATTGCAATTTCCCAAAACATGATTCCGCTTATTATCAAAAGTATTCTCTACAGCTAGTTCTTCAGAGACGTCTGTACATTTTATAACAGAGAATTCCTTCCTTATTTCATATTCGACTTCCGACTTCTGACATGTGCCAGTATAAGACTTTCGAGCTCAACCTCACGCCCATGCTTGCAATAAAATCCCTAAAAATAATGTCCCCTTCCATTTCAAATAAATATATAGATATTTTTTTGTTGATGGCGGCAATTAAGCGCCTGACATCATGATAATCCTTCAATATCCTGGCACACAAGCTGTGAATTGAAGAAATGGCATATTCAACTCGTGCGAACGTGACATGTTCACATTTTATTGAAGCAATCAACGGCTTTCTGGTGGTGCGTTGTCGCCCCATGTAAATCTTAAAAGACAACGACACCACGACCGGAAGGTCGTTCGCAGATCTGAACAAATTTGACATTGCCATGTCATGTGTCAATTTTCGCAAGTATTCTTGTACATCCACACAAGTTTATATGTGGTAGCCATATGGAATGCGCGTACGTATGTGTGTGTACATTTGACACACTGAACTACGGACACATATGTAATGTGAAGCTACTTAATGGAATTAGTTGGGAGCTCGGTTTGCATTTCGGTTAAGTCACTGAAAGCCACAGAAAGGAATATCGAAATTTTCGAAAGGCAACAGTGGCAGACGCCGACACTGATTTAAAATTTTGACTGCTGGGAAATGGGTTTTGTGCTCGTTAGAAAAACTCGTACATGTTCACTTGATTGTGGATCACTAGTTGGTCTTAATCGCATAACGATTTCCCATTCAGACCCATTCACCAGAGGAAGACGGATTTTTCATGGTGAAAATCCTGATAATAGACGATTTTATTTGGCATCTGTAGCACCGGTTGCTTTAGTTGTCCTGTCACCTTTTCTGGCTGATTTTTTTAAATTTGCATAGCATAATTCTGCGAAAGATTAGAAAGAAGAAACCGCCCACGCACACACGGTCAGATAATCAAAAAACAATAAATTGTGACGGCACATGTGCTGCTCACTGCATTATTTTGGCCCCTCATTCAAAGGGGGTAACCGAGGAGTAAAGAGACGATTTTGTTTTTAATTATTTATATATTCAAAATATAAAATTATTTTTCGCCAAAGAACAACAGTCATACTGGGGTGCCGACAAAATTATATAATAAATTAAAAGCTTAGAAGTTACGGTGGAAATTGTTTACACTTTTAAAATGGACGATTCGGTTCGGTTGATTGATAGAGGGACTAAGTCTCAATATACACAGACCACACAGAAAAGAACGAATCGTACAAAATCGGGACCCACTTTTTGTCCGTTACCTTAGTCAACGATATCTTCAAAAGCACTCGCCAATGACGTGGAAATCCCAACGAGTCAAAAAAATGCCTCCATTATAATTTGGCCGGCCGATAATATTGATATTTGTGATAATTGTGTTAAATTTGAGAGTGTCACAGCTGACAGAAAAGAAAACTGCTGAAGGAGTATTCCATATTCTAAAAGATCGGCCAAAAAACGAATTTTCTCTATAACACCGTGTTACACACATTCTGTCCTATGAACCAAATTTACTTTTTCGGAAAGGGGATAAAAAATAATTTTTTTTTAACAACGAAGTACTTCAAATTGAAGAATTTTTTTCATCAAGTCAATGACTTTCTTTATCAATTTGATGTCGAACTATTGCAAAATCGTTTTTATTAAATTGATGTACAGTTATTTTGTTCAGTGTGGCCACCGACGCACCATTTATCTAACCTTCCACTCGTGAGATGTCGTCAGCCTATCAGCGCGTGAGTGGTTTTTGCAAGTCGCCTCCCTCGGTGTACATTCACATCAAGGCGACGTATGAGTAACTTGGCAAAAGTCAAAACACATTTCATTACTGAAATACTTGAAAAGTTTGGAAAAAAAACCAACAACGTCTCTTAAACGCTTCTACGTACTTGCGATAATTGTTGTCGTTTGAGTGAAAGGAAGGAAACTTTCTTGGCCACCCTGGCTTTCATTAGAACAACGTTTGCGGTGGCATTCAGGGCTCTTGGAAGGAAATTGAGTGAAGTGGCGTAAAGTGCATTTAAATGTTCATTACAACTTAAAAATGTTTGTGTGGTGGTTGTTAATTTTTATTGCCGACATTTGAGTTGGAGACTAATCTGGCGTGTCGGTTTCTAAATGGAATGGAACACATGTCCTAAATTAACACATTCGTACGGGCACGCACGCGGACACATACATGGGGGCTGTGGGGCAAAAAGGACTCTAATGAAATCTCAGCAACATTTTCGGTGGAATTTTGTCATCTTCAAAGGAATCATTTAAAAATTCAGAACCCCCTACACTACAACGCTAACACAGAATTGGTGACGGTGCGCATTAAATGGATGATGTGTGTTTGTTTATTGTTTTTTTGAAAAATAATTTTTCCGACAAATATTCTGTAAAATATGGTTTTGTTTGCTGTCAGTCAACACAGAGAAATCTACAAAAAAAACACACACACACATACAAACGCCGATGTGGAAAACAAAGATTTAACATTTCGACTAATGACACCAAAAGTCAAATCAGACCGAAACGCTTAGGATCGGACCAACCGTTTCACCACAGCAGCTCTTTAATTAAAAACAAAACCCCATTTCGCAGCAATGCCATTTTTTTTTTTTTTGGTTTTTTGACTGTCTGCCAAATCTTAAATAATTTTACTGAAATGTTGGTGGTGGTGTTGCTGCTGGTGTTTGTTTAAATGAAACAAAAGAAAAGCGTTCACGCTCAACACCAACACACGCACACACACATACACGCATATTCCGTCTATATACAAGCGATTTATGACAGATATAACCGTATATATATGTATACACAAATTTCGGGGGAGACATCGTTAATAAAATCATAAAAATTCGCCACGTTTTAGCAGAACTTGTGGCAGAAGTTTTTATTGTTGCGAATATTCAGAAAACACAAGAAATTATAGTAACATTTTATTATAGCACAGGGTGTGTTGGGAGAGCGTGATTAAATTTACGAATTATTTTTTTGAAGCCCAAACAAATTAAACCACTAAGCGACGGAATTTGTGTTTGAAAATTTTTTGGTTTGGATTTAAACAGGAAATGAAACTCTAATCAAATTTCATTACTTATTTTCTATTGAATTTTTCTAGGATGGTGGCGCCAAGTGGGTTAAATTCATACAACATTCATTCATTTCTCAACCAGTTGGAGATCAGTTCAGTCAAAGCCAAATTATATTGCAGAGTCTGAGGAAAACTTCTTTGAATCATAATAAATTTATTTCTTCAAAATAGTGACTTCAAGAGAAACCAGTTGACGAAAGCAAGGGGCTAACACAATTCATGTGGCGCCAAATTATTTTTACATTTCGTAGGCATTTGTTGTCTGCCCAAAATAGAACTCATTGTGAAGGGCCTGAGAATGAGAAAGCCGTCAGAATGTTGCAGACATATTTTATGTGTTCTTTGACATTGTAATTTTCGATTATGTCTCAGTTGTCTGTCTTTTGTATTTGCGATATATTTAGACATTTTAGGATTTACCCCCCAGAACCACTTATTTATTGGCAATTAGTGTGTGACTGCGAATTGTAAATAGTGGATTTGGTCTTTTGGCCACAATAAGAGACACATGAAATTACAGTTACGATTGTCGGAAACAGGGCTGTGGAGACGGATTTATTTTATTTGTTTTATGGATAAGTAAAACTCGAATTCTAAAAAATTTGCCCGTAGTCAGAGTCTGGTGTCGAAAAATTCAGTAGTCTACGACTCCCAAAACCAAAAAAAAATAAAATGTATTCAAACGGAGTTAATCTTTTAATATTTTTTAAAATTTGAAATATTTTCGATTATATGAATATTTTTTTATTTTTAAGATACAAAAGCTACACAGTAGGGTGGAGTGAAAACATGCTTTTTTTTTAATTTGAAAAAGTTAACCTCGGAAAGAGATGTAGTCTGGGGTCCTAATGAGGGGAAAAATAAAGAAAAAAATTTTAAAAAATTTTTAGGGGTCGCGCCACTCCCTCGAAATTTGGAAATTATCGCTATTTTGGCGTTGATTTTAGAAAAATCCTAAAAATTAACGACTTAACTTATTCGAAATTTAAAAGTTTGAGCTTGTTCAGTGCCCAAACAAAAGTATTTGAGGCAAATATGAGGATAATCGACTAATATTTGTAGCTTTGGTGGCGATTTCATTGTTCAGTCAATTTTCTGAAGAAGGGACGATTTGACTTATTTTACTTTTTGACATTTTTGAACAATGAGAAATTTTTTTTTAAATTTTTTCATGCCCTTATTTCATTGTTTACGCTATTGCAAACATTTATTGACATAAAACTTTTTAGGATTTTTCTAAAATCAACGCCAAAATAGCGATAATTTCCAAATTTCGAGGGAGTGGCGCGACCCCTAAAAATTTTTTAAAATTTTTTTCTTTATTTTTCCCCTCATTAGGACCCCAGACTACATCTCTTTCCGAGGTTAACTTTTTTTTTTTTAATTTCACTCCACCCTACTACACAGTGTGTGTGAGAAAGAGAGAGGCAGTACAAGACTAGTGGACTAGTAGTACAAGATTTTGTTATTGTACAGCTGAAGAGGGGTGGAGCTAATTAAAAATTCTGGAGTCGAAGTCGAGCAATTTTGGCTCGACTTAAAAGATAAGGAGGTTCAAGTTGGCCAAACGTTAAATACCCTACACCAATCTCTAAGACGATTTTCAGGTAACTCCGGCTAAGAGGGGGTTCAGTCATAGAGCGGTTCGACATTAAGATGATTGCAATACATGAAGTCATCGCAGTGTGCGACAGAATTCAACCAGGACGAATGCATTTGCTCTCTCCCGATTTCTGCGGCCATCTACTGAGTTAGTCGGCATCATTTTAAACACATACCTGCAAAGAGGAAAAAAAAAGAAAAGTAATTTGTTAATACATTAATGTAGCTAAATTTAATTTAATTTATTTCAAATTTTGGCTGTCAGGATGGGCTTTACAGTCTCATTTGATTAGCATCAAATGTGGATAATTTAATTCGTTAACTAGTAAATAAAAGCATTTTCCACCAATTCGAGAAACGATTATTAATAATAATTTGTGCTACTGGCAAATACCCCCTACTTCGTAAGCGTAAATTTCCCAATAAAACTCAAAATATTTGTTTAATTGCAAAATGCTTAATAACGACTCAAAACCTTTGTCCACCATTTTACAAATTATTGGCGGTAGATATTAATTTAAAATATTTTTGGACACTTTTTTAATTTCCCCCATTTTGGTCCATTTTTCTACTTATTGCAATTGCTGTTATCAGTCCCGGAACAATTTGCAAACATTTCTTTCCTTTCTAATTCTCGCCTTTATGATTATTTTTGAAACGTTTTCCCACATTTTTTTTCTTTTGTACTTTTTTATCCAGTTTTGGTACGTTTTTGCCACTTTTTCAACCCAACTATTATCCGCTCCTTTCTGTAAAAAATCTGTTGCACTCTTTCTTAATTTTTTCCCCCTTTTTGGTCCCATATCAGACTCATTTCCTCCTATTGTAGATTATTTCTCATTTGTATTATACCAGTTTTGGGCCCGTTTTAGCCCCTTTTCCATTACATCTAATGTTGGGGCCATTCTTGTCGATTATAATTTTTGTTTACACATTTTTTTCACTTTTGTACATTTTTTTATCCCGCTTTAGTACGTTTTTGGCACTTTTTCGACCCTTCTCCAACTATTATCCACTAGTTTTTGGCAAAAATCTGTTTCAATCTTTTTTATTTCCCCCTTTTTTATCCCGTCTAGGCCTCTTCTCATTTCCACCTGTTGTAGATTATTTCTCTTTTAGTTTTTGGGCTTGTTTTAGTCCAATTTTCCATTATTTCCATTTTTTGGCCCATTCTTGTCGATTACAATTTTTTTCACTCATTTTTTGACTTTTGTACTTTTATCCCGTTTTGGTACGTTTTTGCCACTTTTTCGACAAATATACAACTACTATCCACTAGTTTTTGGCAAAAATCTGTTTCACTCGTGTTTTCTTTTTTCTTTTTTGGTCCCTTTTTTATCCCGTCTTGGCCTCTTTTTCGTCCCACCTTTAACTTATTTCCACCTGTTGTAGATTATTTCTCATTTAGTTTTGGGCTTATTTTAGCCCCTTTTCCATTACATCCAATATTGGGGCCCTTCTTGTCGATTATAATTTTTGTTTACACATTTTTTTCACTTTTGTACATTTTTTATCCCGCTTTAGTACGTTTTTGGCACTTTTTCGACCCTTCTCCAACTATTACCCACTAGTTTTTGCAAAAAATCTGTTTCACTCGTGATTAATTTTTTCCCCTTTTTTGGTCCCTTTTTTATCCCGTCTTGACCTTTTTTTCGTCCCACTTCTAACTTATTTCCACCTTTTGTAGATTATTTCTCAGTTTTGGGCTTATTTTAGTCCCATTTTCCATTATTACCATTTTTTGGCCCATTCTTGTCGATTAAAATGTTTTTCACTTTCGTACTTTTTTCATCCCGTTTTGGTAAGTTTTTGCCACTTTTTCGTTTTCACATTTTTTTTTAACTTTTTACCCTTTTTTATCCCGTTTTGGCGCCCTTTTTCGTCCCATCTCTAACTCATTTCCGCCTATTGTTACCAATCGTAGTAGTGCCCCTATTTTCCTAAAAACAAAAATTACAATATTTAAATTTTTTATATTTGGGCGAATTTTGGGGACATTTTTATCCCCTTCCAATCCGAATTTCCAAAAATGTTCTAAACGGATGTCTAGGATGCAAGGGCTACATACTCACCAAATTTCATGATTCTACCTTCAACCGTTTGGTCTGGACAGTGATGAATCAGTCAGTCAGTGACGCAAGAGTTTTATACATATATAGATACAGGGTTCTCCAACATGAGGAGTTATTTTGGTATTCAAAGAAAAATTGAATTTTTTGAAATAAATGATCGTATGTTTATTTCATAATCAAGAGGAAGGTATGCCGTTAATAATGAAAAACAACATCAGCCAAATAGCCACCACGACCACGCTTACAGGACCATATCCATTTCATGAAATTTTCTATAACCAACTAGCAAAGTGGCTGCCCCATGTCCTCGATAGCCTCACGAACAGCCAACGCTGGGCTGTTGGCGTATGTTTCACGTGGCCCCAAAGCAAGAAGTCGCAATGTGTTAAATTGGGTTGGCGTAATATAACCGACAGAAAGTGGCGTCGTTAGAGAGAACACTGATTGGCGAACAGGTGAGTTTCCCTTTAAACCCAAATATTTCTCTTTGCGATTATTTCACATGCCACAGTTTCACGTTTCCTCCTTCCATTCAAACATTTGTGGGCATTTTCCGCAAATATTGCGCACACTTACAACATCCTGCCAACTAAATCAAACATTTCATTCTGTATATGAACTTAAATTGTATTCAATCACATTTAATGCAATCACCAACAGCGGCAGAACATCCGCCTGACGGCTTGTTTATTTGTGAAAATTTCGTTTCGTCGAAATTGATTAATTTACTTAATTTTGCTGAACTCTCAAAATTCGCCGCTATTGAATAAAGGCAGAATTTATGCATGTTTACACAAAACCAACACACCGGCAATAACAATTAATTAAACTAAAATAATATGCATACGGATATACACGTATGTATGTATGTGCTTGTTTGTTATCCATATTTTCGTTCGGTTAAAAAAACAGCCAGCCGAGCTAAATCGAAAAACCTAAACTAGAAAAAAGAAATAACACATAAATTATGGAGTGTAAACAGACGTCAGTAACAATTTTCACAAATACAAAACATTGCATACAATTTAAAATAAACGACGCATTTATCGAAATTAATATTTAAAACGCCTCTGAGCAATCCACGTATTTATTGTCATTTTGCATAATTTGAAAAGTTCCCGACACGTGCGAAAGGCAGAGCATTCATCATATTTCTAATGGCACTCGGCATTCTTCCTGGTGAAATAATTTCGGTCATTTCAAACAGCTGCCAATGAGACATTTATTAGATTTTTCCTAGACTTTTCAAAACATCTCTGTCAATGTCCAGAATTTAGGGCATTAAAATTGAATTATTTCGAGAAAAGGAAAACAAATGCAACTCGACATTAAAGTATAACCTCGTGTATGACAGATATGTAAACCGTTAACAACGTCAATGAAATTTGGGCGGTGGTGCCAGTTTCATGCGCTATTAACCCTTTCTGTGGATTTGTCGATTATTTATTTATTTATTAATTACAATACAAAGTAAATTTATATTCTAATTTTGGGTCCAAGGGTAAACCGTCCAAGGGTAGACATCCGCTAAGAACGGATTTGTGGACTAGAAGGGGATAAAAATAAAAAAAGGGGAAAATGTGTCCCCAAAACCCTTCAAAATACGCAAAATTACCTGGAAAATTGGAAATGATTTAGAAATGGGATGAAAAAGTAGCCAAAACGTACTAAAATTGGGCAATAAATAGAGAGAAATAAAAAAAAGGGTGAAACAAATTTTTGGAAACAACAGATAGAAATGAATTAGAGACGAAAAAGGTGCCAATGGGGAAAAATAAAAAGGGGTGAAATGGAACAAAAAGGGGACAAAACGTACCAAAACAGGATAAAAAGAGAAAAAAAAAAAAAAAAGCTGAAACAATTTTTGGCAACAACAGGTGGAAATGAGTTAGAAATAGGTCGAAAAAGGGGCCAAAACTGGATAAAAAAGGAACACAAAGTAAAAAAAGTGTAAACAATTTGTTGGCAATAACAGATGAAAATGAGTTAGAGATTGCACGAAAATGTGCCAAAACGGGATAAAAAAAGGGGGGAATGTAAATAAAAGGTGAAACACGTTTTTGGCAGCAATGAGTGGAGTTAGGGGAAGTACGAAAAAGGGGCCAACATGGAATAAAAATGGTACAAAATAGGAAAAAAAAACAAAAATATGCGACATGAATGATTACATTTTTTGAAGAAATGGAAAAAGAGAACAATGGTCCAAAACTGGTGAAATATATAAATGAAAAATAGTTTAAAAATAATCACAAGAGGCATATGCATGGCAAGTACAGTTAAAAAATGATAAAAAGAGGTAAAAAGGTACCGAGTGGGGCCAAAAGTGCGAAAAACTTGAAGAAGGAAATAAAGTGACAAAGAATGAGCCAAGACCGGTAAAATATAAAAAGGGAACAAAAAAGTGTAATAAAATTATCTAACAATTCGAGGATACTAAAAAGACAAGAAAAATGGTCCAAGAGAGGTAAAATATAGAAGATGTGGGAAAATAATAATTGTCATGTTCGGATGGACGTTTCTTTAAATTTGTGTATAATTTGGAAAGGTGTAAATAAAGTAAAGAGTTATTTTTTGAGAGATGCGTGAACAATTTTTCTTTCCTAAAAGTCTTAGCCTCTTTTGCACTCACTGATCGGTATCAGGAGTATAAAGCGCCGCCGGACCCAGACTAATGCCATTGAGAGACAAATTTCACAGGGATTTAGAGAATAATCCCTGAGACAGCGTCAGTTTTGAGGAAGACTATCCATTGAAAAATATTTGATGCTTTTACACAGCAGCCGGCCATAAAAATATGTGCTGTGGAACAAATAATTTGATATGACAATAGAAAACTTGTCAATTCGCTTGTAAGAACAAAACGGTTCTCTGCGAACGGCCGAAATTCATAGAATTCCGAGTGCTGGGATGCCGGACAAAATCACAATGTCAAATGTTATTTTTTATTTTAATTAAAACATTTTAAGAAATGTTTGTTATTTTGTTATTTTGCTGTTTTCAGTTGACATTAAATTGAATTTCCGTATCCTATATACCTGCAAATACACAAACACACACACACAGAACGAACCAGACACACATGTTTCAAATATTTTCACACATATGAAAATAAAATCCCAGCTCGTTTCAGATCTTTCACGACAAGATAATGTGGAAATAATTTAAAGAGAGATAGAGAGCCGACATAAAAAGATTCACATTCCTAAGGTAAACAAACAGGGGAAGCCATTCACCATTTCAAGTCAGGTGGGAAATCCCATTATGCTGCCATGAACATTTTTGGAAATGTGTGTATGTGTGTGTGTGTGTGTTTCACTAAATCCCCAACCGTTCCACCCATCCGTTCAGGCACAGAAAAAAGTTAAACATTTTCATGGGGAATGTCTTTGTAGTTAAATTGTACCCGAATCGGAATGACATTGAATTGTGACTGTGTGCGTGAGTGTGATCTGTGTCTTCAGCTGGGCTTTTTCTTCTGGTATTTGGAAAACCTTCAAAAGTTTATTGCTACTTGTTTTTCTGCCAAATAAAGAATTATGGAATTGGTAATAAAAGAAAAACACACAGACACACACAAAAACTGTAAGAAGATTAAATGATTTTAAGATGATGAAGATGTTTCAAAATCAAATAACACAAAAGTTCTAGTTTGACATTCGTTGTGTTTGCCTTTGTAAGAAGATTATCAGAAATACTCGGCATAATAAAATAAAAAGAAAAGAAAAAACATTAAGAACTGATTTTTTTTTATATTTATTTATTTGTGTTTCGAAAGTCCTATTGACACGGATGATGGGGATGAAAGGGATAAAAGATAAAACCTAAAACCAGGTCAGATTTTGTACAAAGGATGGAAAAAATAAGGACGATTTTTAATGGAAGCCATACAAATTTAATTACTAGTCTAAATAACGTAAAGGAGAAGGTGTGGGAAACTTTGTTATCGTTATTATTCAAATTTCAAAGTTTTTATTTGCTGATGTATCATAAAATCTAGATTCAACATAAGCCAGTATTCTGTCTAAAAATAAACATGACTATAAAAATCACCCATTGACAGCTGATTTGAAAAACTCTTCCGTTATTTACAGCCTAGGCCACGACAACGGAACAAAAACGTTTTCATGCATTCTAAGAGACAAACAGCTGAGTAAAGGCTTGGAAATCAGCAGTTTGTCGCTTAGGCTCGTAATCGAGCCAAAATTAAAATACATACAACTACTTTACAGAGGACCAAAATTTTTTCAAAATTTAGAAATCGAATGCCCTATTTTTAAAGATTTTTTTGAATTGTTTCGCTCTCTAACATAAAAATGCATCGTATCGGAAAAGCCAACCAGTGCCAGTAACTGGCCGTTGCTAGAGGATGTTCGTATTAAACCGAGTGGGCTGAGTTCACATCTTCGCTGATCATGTTTATTTATTCCATAGTTCTCTCAATTTAACTCTCCCTCTCTCTGTCTATTATACCCTACATATTAATGAACGATGTGTACGGTTGGGGAAAAGTGCTTCCTTTTTAAGTTTTCGCCTTCGGGCGATGGTATTCCTTCCTCTCCCTTAATGAAATTTAAAACCCCTCCGAAGTATACGCAGGGAAGACAAATGATTTTGCCGTATACGCAATATAATGTGGCAATGAGTGCTTCTGCTGGGTCGGTATTGTTTTATGTTTACGGCTGAAAACACAAAAATTACATTTATTTCATTTCACTGAAGAACAATGAATATTTGGGTTTGGTGTCTATTCAATGAAGTTCGATTTGTTAAAAAATAAATTTTTTTTTTTTTTTTTTTTTTTTTTTTGACTAACACTCAGGGGATGCCCCCTATAAATGCAATGCACTGTGTTAGCGATGGGAAATAAGGGTATTGGAGGGAGGAAAGAGGGAGTAGTGTTTGTTGACGTTGGCCTTGAATTTGGTAATGTCATAGCAGGCAGGAAAAACACTTTCAGGAAGATTATTCCACAAACGAACAGTCCGGCTAAAGAACGAATTTTCTCTATAGTTGTTGGAAATTGGTCCACAACAGGTGGAATTGAGTTTGAGGTGGGAAAAAAAATGGGTCAAAACGGGATAAAAAGGGTAAGAAAAAGGGGGGAGGTGTTAACAAATGTTGACAGCATCACGTGGATAATAGTTCGAGATGGGACGAAAAGGCGGTCAAAACGTGATAAAAAAAAAGGTACACAAAAGAGGGTCCTTGTTTAACCACTAAGACCGTCTATAGACGGTCATCGCCAATGAAGTTCGATTTGTTAAAAAATAAATTTAAAATTTTATAAAGTTTGACTTGAGGTAACAGATTTTCAGTTATAAATATGCTTTCCTGAGCGAGTGTGGGGGGAACGGCAAGAAATTGTCCCCCAAAAACCTTCGGAATACGCAAAAAAAAACAAAATAATTAAATATTGTGATTTTTGTTGGAAATTGGTCCAACGTGATAAAAAAAGGTACGCAAAAGAGGGAAAAATCGAAATATGTGGATACAAATGTCTATAGACGCTCATCGCCAGCAGTATTTCTAATAGTTAAAGGGTTCGATTTCAGTTGTTACAGGGTTAATACACAGAAATGAGCCAAAAATTTGAAGTAATGGAAAATGGGACTGAAAATGACCACAACTGTTAAATTATAATTGAGAAATTATTTACATACGGATAAAAAGGTACACAAAAGTACAAATTGGTCCACAACTACGCTTGGCAACAACAGGTGCAAATGAGTTAGAGATGGGATGAAAAATGACGCAAAACGGGATAAAAAAGGGGATGAAAAGGGGTGGGCAATGAAAAAAAATGGCGAAATAAATTGTTGGCAGCAACACGTTAGTACTACTTAGAGATGGGTGGAAAAGGGGGCCAAAACGTCCAAAAGTGGAATAAACAAAAATGTGTAATCGACAGGAATGCACCGAAAATTTGTATTAATGCAAAAGGGGACTAAAATAATCCAAAACTGATAAAATATAAATGAGAAATTATTTAAAGAAATTAACACAAAAGGCGAGAAGTAGAACTTGGCATGGCAACTGCAATTAGAATTAGGTTGTAAGGGGTATAACAAGGAGTAAAAAAGTACATAATAGGGCAGGAGAAAATTAAAAAAACCTGCGAAAAAATATTTCAAATTAACATGAGGGGAGAAAAACTGGAAGGGGGAAGGGGGGCAAAGGAACAAAGAAGGAGCCAAGAACGTTACAATATAAAAAGTTTTAGAAAGGACCAAAAAGGTCGAAACAGAGCAGAAGAGTCTGACAAATTTGACCGGAGTCGGAGTCTTGGGTCGCAAAAGTTGCTCGACTTCGACTTTGAGTTTTATTTACTTACATTTTCCATAAAATAAATAAAATGTATTGAAATCATGTTAATGAGTTAATATTTTTTTTAAAATTTGAAGTATTTTCGTCTTTATGAACTTTGTTATCTTTAACCTCACGATTATCTAGAGTATGGGAATAGTGGGCGGAAATCGAATTTTGGAAATTTTTTTATAGAACAGCTGAAGTCAGTGTCGACTACGAAGTCGGAGTCGATCTATTTAAAAAAAAGGGACAAAAGGTGGGGGAAACCCAAAATGTTTAATAAAATGAGTTCACAATTGGAGGATACTGGAAAGACGGGTAAAATACAGAGGACGTGGGAAAAGAAATAGAAGAGGAAATAAATATTTGGATATTGTTACGGGTTTGGCAACAGCAGTTGCTAAAAAGTTAGAAAATCGGAAAAAGGGGGATAATTCTGAACAAATATTTCAAATTAATATCTAACGGCAAAAATTGGAAAAATGGGAAAATTTTTCAGTTCACCTTTATTTCTTTCAGTACAGATATTACTACAAATAAAGGTTTTTGTAAACCAATGCAATTAAACAAATATTTTGTAGAAAAGGGAGATGGGTTGGATTCCCACCAGAGGCTTTGGTCTGCCGTCACCGTGTCACCAGGGTTACAGTTCGACCCAAAATTGGAAAATAAATTCACTTTGTATTGTAGTTAAATAAAAAAAAAATATTTTCAGTCTCCAAACAGCGATCTACCCCCTTCTCTTGTATTCGATCTGAAGGAGAGTTTGGGCCATACAAAGTACGAAGTTAACAGGTGAAAATACCAAGCGAAAAAGGATACATGTGTGTGTGTGTGTCCAGCATGTCCATTACATTAAGGAAACTATTATCACATAAACATGAATAGAAGTGGAAAAGTTTGATGTGTTAATCAGTTGTTTGTATGGGTGGAGCCCAATGAAAATCCATATGAAAGGGAAATAGAAAAATGACATAAAAGAAAAGTCATTTCATTTCCATAACAATGACTGAAAAATAATTCGGACCAGGTATCACAAAGACTTGAAAGGTAACTAAACGTCATCATCAACTGGCAATCATTGCATGAATAAGCTTGTCCATGACAAAGATAATGGGGGGATTTGGGCGAAGCGACTGCAGTCGGTATTGAAATATCGAATTTCAAAGTTGTTTTAGGATGTTGCGAAGATTTTGCCAGTCACAGCCTTCACAATTCAAGTAATAGGTAATAAGGGATACCAATAGTTTATATCTGAAAAAAAACGAACAGTTTTTGTCTAAAGTTTCTGGTTTTTAATGAGTCTCCCGTTGTTCTTAAAGTTGGCAGATGTAAAAGGTCCCCAGGGACCTACTCAGAAACACAAGGTTTAATAAATATCCGATTATGTTAGTATGGCTGTACTTAACGCTCTAACCCTCAAATGTTTAAAATCTTTAAACGCGTGTGGGTTAGAGGGTTAAAAACAAACTCCTCCAATTACAATACAAAGAGAGTACAAATTCTGCCAAATTTCCAGAAAAATATTAATTTCCTTTTTGATTTAAATCAAACTGCACTTAACTCCATTCTGTGTGGCCGAACTGTTGCTTTAAACTTTTCCCTTTACCCTAAATTACCCCCTTTAAAACTTAAGGCCACTTGAGTCATGGCATTAAAAATTGTTTAATGGACACATGAATAGATAATACCCAACTTTTAAATACTCAAAGGGGGAACATCGTCCCCCCGCTCCGCATTTTTGTTCTCTCGTCATGACCACTTATGTCTCCTTCTTCGTCACATTCCTCACAATTGAGAAAATTTAAATGTCAAAGATACACATACATCCATCTGTTTTGTCCATCGTTCTTAGTTTTCATTTCATTTGCAATTCTCTTTCAGAGATTCAGATTGTCTTATAATTACAACAAAATTTGCTAACCACAACAATAAAACTTTTCCCAGTTGCTCCCATTTGCTGGCAATAGTTTTGGCAAACATTCTGTGAAAATGTCTGACGGCGAAATCCTTTCGGGTTTCCAGTCGCATTGGCTGTCCGGGGCTGCGAGGACCTTAATGTGGCCACCAGTACAGACATGGAAATGAAAAGGAAAATGTTGAAAATTCCACAAACAAAACCATAAATTCTGAAAAGGACATCATGTGGGAAGCGCATCTCGCCAAGTGCTTGCTCCCTCATTCATTCAACAACAAGTACATACGTAGGGTGTGATGTTCATTCTAATTAGGCCATGGCTGAAATCCACTCAGGCTGGCACATCATCATTCATACTTATTTCACCAGTATTACAATGTATTTAAAATAAATTTGTTGAAATAACAAACAAAAGCACATTAAAAACATCGCTCAACAAGCTGGAAGAAATGGAAACGTTGAAGAGGAGGCATTCACTCAGCGGCAAGCTGGAAGATTAATATGAGAGTGTCAGTGTGTGTGAGTGTGGTGATAAAGAATAACCTTAACCCTTGCAGGCTCCAGACGGTGTTTGAGTTTTCAGGAATTTAAATAAATAAATTGACAAGTGGTCATGTGCCATTTGGATTGGGCTGGTCTCTTTCGATTGAGATTTCCAACACACCTAGCTTAAGGAGTGTTTGAGCTTAAGTCTGGAAGACTTTTGTTCAAAAAAAAAATAATTTAAATTTTCCTAAATTTAATAAAAAAAAGATCTATACTTTTTTACCCAGTCCCCTAAGTAGTTGAAAATTTCCAACCTTGGACCACAATTTCTCGAATGGCAAAGCCAAACTTTCCAAAATCGAACCTGCTTGTGTCTATGTCTTCTTAACAGTTTTCACTTATCAGCATAGCGTTCATTGAGAATTATGGAAGCTATAGCAAATTCAGGAGAACAAATTGAAATCGAAAAATACAAATTATTTTACTCTTGGCGTTTCAAAGTTATGGTCATCAAACCATTGCATTGCAACAATTGATTAGTTGGTATCGAGTATCAGGTAATTCTAGACTTTGTTTAACGATTGCGAAGTTTGTGCAACTTAATTATTATTACTAACACAAAAAATTTGATTTTAAAAAACAATTATGTATTTTTAAAAACAAAATATATTTTAAACAATAAATTATTTTTTCCAAAAAAAAAAATATTTTAAACAATAAATTATTTTTTCCAAAAAAAAAAAAAAAAATTCCTAAGAAAATTTTTTTTCTTAAAAAAATGCACTAATAATTTTATTAATTTTTAATTTAAAAAAAATATATTGTTAACAAAAACTAGTATTTTTTAAAACAAAATAGTTCTTTTTAAAAAAATCTATATATTTTACAAAAAATTCTAATTTCTAAAAAAAAAAAGAAATACGTTACAATGACCTAATAAATTTATTATTCTAAAAAAAAACTACTTAAAAAAAAAATTATATTTTTAGAAAAAAATTTATTCTCTAAAAAAAACGTTACAATGCCCTAATAATAATTATTAACGCCTAATTCCAAAAAAAATCTATTTTAAAAAAATCCATTTTTAAAAAAAAACTATTTTTAAAAAAAAATATCTAAGAAAAAAACAAATTTAAAAAAAAAATTTAAATATTTTACAATGCCCTAATAATTTTATAAATTTCTAATTTTAAAAAAAACTATTTTTTTAAATAAAAATTATAGTTTTTCTAAAAAATTTATATTTTTCAACAAAAGTCTATATTTTCTAAAAAAAATCATATTTTAAAAAATTAAAAAAACATTTTCATTTGACTTCTAATTCTACATCAAAATTTTTTTTAAAAAAAATCTATTTTTAAATAAAAAATCTATTTTAAAAAAATATATTTAAAAAAAAATTTAAATACGTTACAATGCCCTAATAATTTTATTAATTTCTAATTCTAAAAGAAAGACTATTTTTTTTAAATAAAAAATTCTAGTTTTTTAAAAAAAAATATTTTTTCCAACAAAAATCTATATTTTTAAAAAATTATATTTTAAAAAAAATATTTTCTAAAAATAACATTTTTATTTAACTTCTAATACTAATTAAAAAAAAATGTATAAAAAAAAATTTAAATACGTTATAATGCCCTAATAATTTTATAAACTTCTAATTGTAAAAAAAATCTATTTTTTTAAATAAAAAATTCTAGTTTTTTAAAAAAAAATTATATTTTCTAAAACAAATCCAATTTAAAAAAAATATTTTCTAAAAATAACATTTTCATTTAACTCTAATTCCACAAAAAAAAATATTTTTAAAAAAAATATATTTTTAAAAAAAAATCTATTTAAAAAAAAAATGTTTAAAAAACAATTTAAATACGTTACAATGCCCTAATAATTTTATAAATTTCTAATTCTAAAAAAATATTTTCCAAAAAAAAATTATATTTTCTAAAACAAATCCTATTTTTTAGTAAGAATCCTATTTTTTTAGTATTTTTTGAGATAACGTTTTTGAGTTGTTCACAGAGTGGAGATGAGGCTGCAGCTCAATGCCCATGACGAATGATTGAAACTTTTTCATTTTCATTCCATTTCACTTTTCAATTTCAGTCCACCAAAGTGAATGTTACCTGTGACAAACAAATAGGGGTTGAATGATCAACTTTTTTTTAAATCAATTATTTGCTTAGTAAAAGGCTTTAAAATAAATGTTGAAATATCCAAATAGACAGAAAACATTTCAAACTTTGTGTCCCAACTTCTTTTTACTCGATTAACTTAGCATTCAATATAAAAAAAGGATTTTCATTTGACTTTGGCCGAGTATTTTCAAGTGAAACACATTCTCCAAAATTTCGGCGATAGTGAATGTTGTCACACCTATGGAGGGAAAGATTTTCACTTTCACTCAAAAGCAAAAGACAGAACAGGGGCGTTAATTTAAAAAACGTCCTCTTACTGGGTCACCTTTTACAAGAAAAATAGTATGTCTTCCCAAGTGCATATTTACCTTCATTCATTTTTGTAGCACTGTGTTATGGCGAATGTGCGTGGAAATAATGCAGTGGGTACCGATCACCGCCAGGGTTTCCTGCATAACTTTCACACTTATTGAGATTTCAGATTTTTTTTAGAGAAAACAAAAACCTATATAT
Organism: Hydrotaea cyrtoneurina; assembly: GCA_958296145.1. Classification (NCBI taxonomy): domain Eukaryota; kingdom Metazoa; phylum Arthropoda; class Insecta; order Diptera; family Muscidae; genus Hydrotaea; species Hydrotaea cyrtoneurina. The sequence goes on along the minus strand of OY282515.1, from coordinate 53,294,664 downwards.
TTTTTTTATAAAAGTGTAAATTAATGAAATTTTTTAGGAAATCCTGCTTAATTTTTTAGTATTTTATTACCAGGAATTCCAGGGACAAAATCCCTTACGTCCCCTTTAAAATGACACAAATTTCAAGAAAAATCATCCTAGCCATTCGAGAGCAGTAAACGTTTTCCTAAACGATCATGTCACTTATGCTCGTTTTATATCTTTCGAGATCTAAACAGAGAATTGTTTTCATTTCAATAGCATCCATAAATTCTATCCCAGATGATGAATTTCCATTTAAAAACAAAAAACTCGAACTTATAATTTGCTGTACTAACCTTCATTCGTATTAAGCTCAATCCAAGTGTCCTCCTTTGTGTCTTTGACCTATTGCAATAATATTTCCTTGTTTCTCCGTTGTATCTCCCCGAAAAGGGTTAAACACGTGTTTGTCTGTACAATATTTCACAACATAAATAAATAAAATCCTCAAAAATTCATTGAGATTAGCACCACATACATGAATGCCATAGGTCAAGGAGAACGCCAATTTCGCTACGCCCGGTTGTCCTCCAAATATTCACTCGCGTCGCCGTTTATTATGGTCGAACATTTCCAAAAGTTATTAGATACTAAACCATGGTGCCTGTATTGTTATTGTTTTAAATATGACCTTAAAATGTGTTTATAAATCTGCAACTCTGGCCAAAACGGGGCAAAGGGAGACCGGAGCAAGAGCGATTTGATTATAGTCATGCCATAGTCCATACTCTTCTATTGCATTGCATAATTGTAGTTTCACATTTCCTTCAAGTCCTTTAAACGACCAAAGTATGTACGTAAATTGCTGGGGGTCGTTCTGGTCGTCTGGTGGAGAAGAATTGCAAAACCACAAAAGCGTTTCTTTGCATTATTTCCACGCTCGGACACTTTCGGTTGTATGCGTTTTTTGTTTGTGTATTTTTTGTTGCCGTATTCGCCTTATTGTCTGCAAGTGTTCTTTCATAATTAATGAGCCTGATTTTTTTATGAAAGTGTGTAGCACAAGCAAAAAATTGCCGGCGAAATTTGTTGTTGCAAACGCATTTATTTTATGTACCAGCACCAGCACCACACCCATTCCAAGGCGGCCATCTTCAGGGCTAAGTAGATGAACAGAACTGAGCGACATTATGGCAGGTTTAACTGGGCGAAAACACTCCACTCCACGCCACTCAAATACAATGTAATTTCTTCAGAATATTTATGCCACAATAAAGAGTTAATGCAAAAAATAAACAAAATATGCTGCACGCCACGAAACGCCAGCCTAAAAGTATGCCACGCGCTACTCGTTGTTATTTGAAGTTATGATTTGATTTGTGGCTTAAATAATTCCGCCAGTTATCCATCACCACATTTATTTTGGCTGACTGACTTTGGCTATAAATGAAAAGCGGCAGGTTGGTGGATTGCTGGGCTGGTTGGTTGACTCTGTGCTGCTGCTGACGTGATGTGTCAACTGGAGTGTCTCAAGTTTCAGAGGGCAATTTGTATTCGTATTCTTCAATGTCTAGAAGTCATAAGGCTGGCTGCTTGGTTGATGACGCTTTCAATTTAGTTTCATTATGGATTTTATTCATGTTGGCGATGGTTTTCTATATTTTTAGCCACTCACGAAATGAAGGGGTAAACAAGTTAATCGGAATTAGTATTTCGTGGGAAATGTGCTGTTATTTAAAGGACGATGTTGGCCATATCAAAAGGCTAAAGGAATTTTCGTTTTACAATAATGAAAAACATTCAGGAAATTAAATAAAAGACATTTTCAAATTTAAATCAGAATGGTGGTGTGAAATAACCCTGTTTTTAAGATAATCGTAAATACAAATATCGTTCAGCACTGAATAATATAAAAAAACGAACCTAAAATATTCTCTGTTCACTTAGAAATGATCCCACAAGTGCAAACATTAAAATGAAAATAAAAATCTGGGCGTTGCATTAAAAAATACTCCAAACACCAAATAGGACATTATGAAACTGAAAAGGGGCCTGGTTCGAGGTTCTGAATTCTGGCATCGTCGAGTGTATCGAATCAATTGATTTTCACAAAGATTGTAAGGGGCGTTTCAATGATATTACCCAAATTCCAAAAGCGTAATTGCAACAGACATTGCATGCAACAAACATGTTCGAACAATCCGTGGACCACTTCTAGTTTTTTGAGCTTCAACAGAAAAAATTACAAATTTAACATTTCGATCTTAATAAAAATATGATCTAACGGTAAATAAATGCGGCTAAATATGTGTGTCTTACATTTCGATCATTGGAGATATACTTGCTGTTGTAGAAGCACGCACAAAGTTAATCAAGCAAAATGTCTCCGGGTTAAACCAAGATAAAAAATAATAATTTTTGAGTTAACGTTAAAAAAATATCGAGCTCGAAGTAAATGTTTTTTGTAATTGTTGTATTTCCCAATATTGGGAAATAAATATACAATAATGAAAAAAAGCATCAGAACTCGAGCTCGATTTTTGTTAACCAAATTTACTTAAAGGTCGTTCAAAAAAATAAAATAAAAAACCATAAAATAAATCTAAATAAAATACAGTCGATTTCGGTTAAACGGAAATAAAAAATCACCATTTTTTCCACTTATGCGGTATTTATAATAAAAAGTTCTTCGGATAATTGAACCTTTTTTTTTAATTTAAACGAACTAAGTTTGTACAGTCGAGTCCGGTTATAACGTACACCGGTTATAACGAACTTTCTTCTATAACGAACACTTTTTTAAGTTCCAAGAGTTTTGCTTCTAGCCTATTTTACCCTGCCCTATAACGAACTTGGCTTATAACGAACCAATTTGTCGAGTCCCTATAACCGGTTCGTTATAACCGGACTCGACTGTACTTTTGAAATTGATCTATGAAGAAGAAATTCGGTTTATTGCTCCTTCTTTAATTTAAAAGAACATAGTATGAACTTTTGAAATTGTTCAATTAACAAGGATGGAAACTTGGGGAACAACCTATAACATACATGTCTGTACCATTTAAATTCAAAATTAATGAGCTTGGATTAAAATAGTCACTTATTTTTAAAATAAAATAAAATAAAATAAAATAAAATAAAATAAAATAAAATTAAATAAAATAAAATAAAATAAAATAAAATAAAATAAAATAAAATAAAATAAAATAAAATAAAATAAAATAAAATAAAATAAAATAAAATAAAATAAAATAAAATACAATAAAATAAAATAAAATAAAATAAAATAAAATAAAATAAAATAAAATAAAATAGAAGTAAAATAAATTTTCTCACAAATACGTGAAAAGATTAATAAGTACACCTACAGTGTCTATCAAACAAATTAGCACCAAATTAGCATCTTTGACTTGTTTGTAGGTTATAAATATCAAATATATATGTATATATTTTTGAGTCACTTTTCATATTTTTTTCAATTTATGATATCGATTCATCTTATGCTCTCGGTTATTTTTATTATTCTGCACATACACACTCATTCGCACTGAAATATTTATTTATGTTTATTGCGTGTTTTGCTGAAGTTTTGCTAATGCTTCTGCTCAAGTACATAATAATAATAGCAAATGAGTTATATTTGCAGCCAAATAAACTATGTTTGGAAGCAAATAAGCTTTATTTGATACAGTCTCCAAACACGTGATTTACTAATTTTTCAGCGTGTATTAAGAAGCCTTTAAATTACGCTATGAAGTCAACCAATTCATGACCGATCGCCTGACTGGATTGCATAATTTAAAAATACGTTTTATATTTATTTATCATGATTCTAAACCTTTAAGTCCATCGAGTGATAAAAATACACAGTATCGAAAAGTAGGGGATCAACAAAAAAAAAAACACACACTCGCGTGGCATGTGTGTACGTATCTATAGTCTGCTCATATTGATTTAAGGGATTTTATGTGTGTGTATAGTTTCAGTAGAAACGCTCGTTTCTTCAAGTGCAAACATTTGATTTAAATGATCACAAACGCAACGTTGCTGGGTCTCCAGATCGATTACACAGTGCCGCAATAAAGGAAATTAACTTTTGATCCGATTTTTTTTTTGTGGAAAAATATTTGTATAACTGTTCAACGTTTATAAAGTATTGCCAGTAGTTTAAACATTTAAACGCTTTTCCAGCAAAACATTATTTAAATTTGGACTAGGATGTATTGAATATTTTATTTATATTTCATATCATTTCGTTACTAAGTTCTGCCTGTAAGTGTTATTGCAAATATCATTGGCAAACCAATGACACATTCCACACTGTTTTAGCGGAACCAAAGCACTGATAAGATGGTGCGAAGACGAGAGTGTGTTTATGTTTGTCAAATTACTCATGCGAAATGCTGTCAAACACTCACACAGCGCTTTTCAGCCCATCAACGTGTAGGTACGAACACGTAATTATTCCCAGTGAATGTGATTTGCAGAAGCACCGTCAAAATGATCAATAAAACTTGAACTTGATTTAAATACTTTTTGCGATAAGACAAATTGTTTGTGGATCTTTTTTTTTTTGGTGTGAATGTGATTCCATCAAAAGCACATCATAAACACTCGACAACAATTTGTTATTAATTAACACTTGAACCTGATCTAAAAAAAAAAATCAAATAAAAACTATAAATAATTATTTGCACATGCGATAACAAATCATAGTTGGCGGTTTATTTAATTAATTCATTTTGTATTCTTTCGTTTCGTTATTCAAGTAAAAAGGTATGATTTAGCATGGGGTCAATGACTTTTCAAATCTAACCTGTGTTACACCTTCTCATTTCCCCCAACATTCTATGAGGGAACGAACGGGGAACTTCTCCCCACAGAATGCTATGCTTTAATGAATTACGAACGATTAAACCTAAACAAATATAAGTGGCAGTTTTCTGTGGCCATGTCACGCAATCTGAGTTGCAGAAGGGAAATGAAAAAAATGTCTTATTGCGGGGATTCATGAATGCTGAAGACTTACTTTCAGATTTTGAGTGGAAAAAGATGGAATGAACTGAAAAACATGGAGTAAGTGTTTACCTTTTCTGAGTATGGAAATTCCGAAATCAGCTAAAAATTTATATCATTATTTGAATTTATAAGAACTTAATCAAATGGCGAACATTTCACAAATATGTGGGACCGACTCTGATCATTTATTACTTTTCTACATAAACTTTATATGAGATATACAAATCAGAATAAAATAACAATTGAAAATGAATAAATTGAATTTCCATGAAAAAAAAATTAAAAATATGTAAAGGATGATCCAACCAAATTGTAAATAAAACTGAATTATCTGAGAATTATCTAAATATTTTTTTTATTATGATAGAAGGATCTATGACAATTATGTGTGAAACAAAATATCGGCCAAAGCGCCCCGGTAGGCGAGATGGTAGCGTGCTTGCCTATCAGCGTGGGGGTTGTGGGTTCGATTCCCACCAGAGGCTTTGGTCTGTCGCTGCAAAAATCTAAACATATGGTCTTTGTCACCCGGTTTACCCTTGGACCCAAAAATTAGAATATAAATTTACTTTGTATTGTAATTAATAATAAATAAATAAATAAATATCGGCCAAATGACCGCCACGACTTTGGTGGCCTACCTTTACCCGAAGGTCCATATTTCCAGTAACTCTGAGACATAATTGAGGCTCATTGTGCCGACTTATCTCATCCTTTAGGTCTTGAATTGTTATTGCCTTGTTGACGGATACTTTTTTCTTTTAAATATCCCCAATGAAAGAAGTCCAACGGCGATCGTCCAACATGATCGTAGCGACCATTGCGTTTAGGGAAAAAATATAGTAAAAAAAACCGGGAATTTTTGGTTTTCTGCCAAGATAAGATCTGAATGGGACTAAATGTAGAATTTTGAAAGAGCTACTTAAAGTTTTTCTTTCATCAATTTTATAAGGCTCATTTCATGAAGTCTTGAAGTTGAAAAATCTTTCGGGAGGTTGTAGAAATTAGTATCGTATTATTGTCGTGTTTTCACAAATTTGAAGACGTTTCAAATTAATTTTCAGAATTACCATCTTAATGAAAATACTTAGGCCTGATCGTCTATTGATAAGAGGATAAATTACTTTATTTGTAATATTTTATTTTATGTACAGAGTTTTCCAACCGGAGGTGTTATTTTGGTATTCGAAGAAAAATCTAATTTTTGGAGATAAATGATCGGATGTTTATTTCATAATAAAGAGGGAGGTATGCCGTTAATAATGAAAAACAACATCAGCCAAATGGCCACCACGACCACGCTTACAGGACCATATCCTTTTCAGGAAATTGTCCATAACCAAATCGCAAAGTGGCTGCTCTATGTTCTCGATAGCCTCACGAATTCTATCTTTGAGGTCTTAAATCGACGCTGGGCTCTTGGCGTACACCTTAGAAGGAAGAAGTCGCAAGGTGTTAAATCACAAGATGGGCAATTGTGATCACCTCTTCGAGAGATAACACAGCCCGGAATCTTTTCCTGTAAAAAAGCAATGGTTTCGTTGCATGTGTGGCACGTAGTGCCGTCTTGTTGAAAGTAAACGTTGTCCAGATCAATATCATCCAACTCCGACCATAAACAATCATCAATCATCTCATCCATTCACCGTAACTGTTGAGCCAATCTCATTTTCGAAAAAGTAAGGTCCAATAACCCCGCCGGACCGTAAACCGCACCAAACAGTCACACGTTGAGGATGGAGAGGCTTCTCAATAATAACTCTTGGGTTTTGCGAGCCCCAGATGCGACAATTTCGCTTGTTGACGTAGCGACCGAGTTGAAAATGGGTTTCATCCGTCAAGATGATTTGTCGATGGAATTCCGGATCATTTTCATGCATTTCAAGGACCCAATCAGCAAAGACACGGAGTTGTTGATGATCGGCCGACTTGAGTTCTTGTGTTAACTGAACTTTTTCAGCCTTAAGACCCAAGTCTTTATGCAAAATACGGTGTAATGACGTTTGTGAAATGCCCAATTCCAAATGAACGACAAGAAATGGACAATAGGGTGGAGTGAAATTCAAAAAAAAAAAAAGTTAACCTCGGAAAGAGATGTAGTCTGGGGTCCTAATGAGGAGAAAAATAAAGAAAAAAAATGTTTAGGGGTCGCGCCACTCCCTCGAAATTTGGAAATTATCGCTATTTTGGCGTTGATTTTAGAAAAATCCTAAAAAGTTTTATGTCAATAAATGTTTGCAATAGCGTAAACAATGAAATAAGGGCATGAAAAAATTTAAAAACATTTTTCTCATTGTTCAAAAATTTCAAAAAGTAAAATAAGTCAAATCGTCCCTTCTTCAGAAAATTGAATGAACAATGAAATCGCCACCAAAGCTACAAATATTAGTCGATTATCCTCATATTTGCCTCAAATACTTTTGTTTTTGCACTGAACAAGCTCAAACTTTTAAATTTCGAATAAGTTAAGTCTAACGACTTTTTAGGATTTTTCTAAAATCAACGCAAAATAGCGATAATTTCCAAATTTCGAGGGAGGGGCGCGACCCCTAAACATTTTTTAAAATTTGTTTCTTTATTTTTCCCCTCATTAGGACCCCAGACTACATCTCTTTCCGAGGTTAACTTTTTCAAATTAAAAAAAAAGCATGTTTTCACTCCACCCTAATGGACAAGCCTGGGTTTTCTTCAACACTTTGGGCTACATCAGCAATATTCTCAGTTGTTCTTGAGCGACGTGCACGGGTTTTATTCTTCACATCACTAACTTGTTCCAACAGCTCGAATTTCTCCACAATTTTCTGCGGTCCGACAGGGTGCTTCACCACGACCCAAAAACGCTTTAGTTTTGCGAACTGTGACTGCAAGATTTTCACCATTTCTGTAGTGAAATTTCAATGCGTTGTTGAAGCGTGTATCGTTCCATTTTTAGTAATGGCGTAGTTTCTACTTGTCAAATGTCAATGAGTAAAAGCATCAAAAGTGACAGCTACCGAAATGCCGGGTGATTCAAAATAACACCTCTTGTTGGACAACCCTTTAGTTTAGTTATACCAACTTCCTATTTGAAAAATATCGATTTTAAAATTAAAATTAAGATTTTGGACTCAGATTAAGATTTTGGAAAGAAATACCGATTTGGAAAGGTGCAAGGGTTCCCCAAACTTCGACGATATGATGCAGCTAGTGCAAATAGTCAATATTTTGAGTCTCAAAAGGAGTGTTAAGTATTTTTTTTCAAGCTGGACGACGAAAATGCAAAAAAAGATGTCCACGAGTTCAATACTAAACAAGTTTTTCAACAATACTAAGATTTACAATGAGAAGTCTCACGTTTTTATATTAAAAAGTCCGTTAACAGGCCGAGCATGTAAAGTGAATTAATTGGCTGCCTCCTGTCATTCACACAGTCACGTACAATCCACAAATGATAGAAGCGCCTGTCCAGTCATCTGCTAAAATTGCTTACCTCTCTCAGTTTTCCTGTCGGCTTTCATTCAATTTGAATGATAGCAACGACTTCCATTAACCGCAAAACGTTGCAGCGTTCGGTTTTTGTTTAAAAATTTGTACGAACATATTTCTGGTTTTATGTGTGAAATTTACTCGTGTGCATTGAGGGCGCGGAGGGCGGACGTGGATGTGGTTAGCATTAATGCCGGTATTTATGGACGGATGAATCGACAAATAACCCACCACAACACTTTGAGGTATTCCAGTGTACAACTAAATAGAACAGATTTCGCAAAGTAAGGCGGGGGGCGGCTGTTGGTGTTGGTGATGTGAATCGAGTACTCGCAATGGCATCAAAGAGAACGCACTGTAAGTGTATACCAATTAAGCGGTACAATGGCTGAAGGGCTTCAATAGGAACAAACAAAAAAAAAACAAATTAAGGAATGTGTATGGTCGTGTTCAACCGGCGCTGTGATACTCTACAAACTAATTTCATAGAATTGGAATTTAACCCTTTAACAGACGATCATCGCCATTTCTAATGGTTAAAGGGTCAATTTAGTATTTGAAAGAAGGACTTTTAAAAATATATGAACATAAATAATTCTCTCAATGTCTGCACATACTTAACTTTAATACTTTCGGATTTATTTCTTAAGATTAGGTGCCGTCTCGAATGGCAATAGTGAATGCAGCTGATACGAGAACGTTCACCACATGTACTGTGCAATAACAACTACTTAGGCACTCGTAATTTCCACAGACACCACTCTATACTCTAGGTTAGAGACTTCTGATAGAAACCCTCTACAAATAGAAAAGCAGACAAATAAAAACTCCAAGAGATGATGATATTTTTCAATGGATTTAAAAATCCAGTATTCGAGTATACGGAATTATAGCTCGACTTGGGGAATTACTTTGTTGTTGGCATCGACTGCCGTTCTAATTGGAACTCAGGATTCAAGCGTATCACTGAGTAAAAGCTTAGAACTATTCGATACTTTCAAAGTACAATCGTTCCAGGTTATCAAGGACCTCTCCCCGTGCGATTCGAATACAGTGTGACTCAGTACAGCCCAATAAATGAGATCGCAGTTAAACCACGATTATGTAAAACTCAGTTTCCAATAAAACTGAGTTTAATTGCAGTTTTGAGTGCTCCACATTTTTGGCTGTTGATGTGGCAACACTTACACTTTTATCCGAAAACATATGTTTCCGGTGAATAATTAAAATAATATTAATCCACCACAAAAGGATTTCGGAGAAGAAAAAAAAAAAGTTTTAACAGAATGCAAATAGTAATTGATTGAAATAGTTTTAAAAGAAAACCGGAATATTACAAAATATATGAGCATTAAAAAAGGGCAAAAGACACATGTATGGAAGTGGTGGTGGAAGCCGGAAACCAATTCCAGCATCAACAAAATTACACACCAGCTTCATTTATGTTATTTATTTTATTTCAGAAATTTGGTTAACCAACAAAACTATTGATTCTTCTTCTTCTTTTATTGAGTGCTGTCACAATCATATGGCTATTAAACTCAGATTTAAACGCATGATATTGGACGATTAAACTGCGTTTAAACTTTGACTGGAAATGGGGAATTTGAAGTTTACCTTCAGTGTAAACGACAAAAGGAAGATCAACCTTGACTCATTTTTTGGACCTAGGAGCGCACTTTTTAAATGTAGTCTACTGTTTGTGTAGGTGGCAACTCCGAAATTTGTCAGCTGTCACATGTGTTTATTCCGCTTACTAAAAATGGAAGGCGTTGTGAAAACTTATTACAAAAATCTTATTGGAAAGTTATGTTGAGACCGCGCTCGCACTCTATTGTGAAAGTGCTCGTAATGTGTCAAAAATTCGAAGAGTGGTCACAAATTGTGAAGAAACAATCGATTTAACAAATTGTCTCAAGAAATTCTGATGTCAACTGGCTATCAATATCATGAGATTCAACTCCTTGCCTTTTCTGTCTTTGGGGTTTTGTGAAATCTGGGGGGCTTCAATTCCAGAGCTCAAATCCGAGATCGTCGAAATAGAAAATTTCAAGAAAAGAATAATCATCAACACCATTGACGGATATTTTATCCCATAGTTCATCGGAACAATCCAATAAAAAAATACAAAACCCTCAGCATGGCATAGAATTATATTATTTCGGGACCGGAACCGGTAATAGTTTCTAACAACTACGCCGTTTAATAAAAATAGAATTAAATACGCGATAGAAACACCACATTCAGTAGATGCACTACAGAAGGAAACTCCATTCCATGTAATTTTTTTGTATCATATTCAAATCGCGGCATTACACTTGCTAGCGGTTTCATCATCCACCATGTTCTTTCCACACACAAAGCTCTGGAAAAGAAAAGCACAAACCAATTAAAAGAATAACAAACAAGTAGTGGCGGATAAAACAATAAACACAGTTTTTTTGTTTAAAAAAAACTTCTTAACAGCAGCACTCCATGTAATGCAAACAAGAGGTCCTTCTTGGAAAACAAGTGTTTTAATTAAAGACATCCCAGCACAGAAACTACGCGCATTTCCGCCACATGGAGATGGCATCTTATGAATGGATGCATGCAACCATTCACACAAAACATTTCCATAGGAACGGCAAGGAGGTGTGCCAGTGCGTAGGTAACGAATGCCACACGTCGCTTTGCCCCTTGCAATCTATTTGTCATTCTCATCGTCCCCTTACTCCGTCCTGGCAATGTTATGTAACACCGAAGTATACTCCGGCACGTGCATCTTAGTGTCATTATTTAAATTTAGCTATTAAATAATGTAGAGTTTCCATACTCTCTCACAGACACATTTATCTACATGTGTAAGTGTGTGTGTGTGTTTCTTTTTTAAAAAATATTGCTGTTAAAGCACAGGATTTAGAACAAAGTCTGCGAACATGTGTAACACTTTGTAGTGCGTGTGTGCTGAAAGCAGTCCAGAGGCGGAATTCGAGAGCGCCTCTCCACGGAGGCCATTTGAGATATCGAAAAGACATTTCAGTCTGCATGTTTTGAAGAAGCATGGGGTTTCTTCCAAATCGTTTTACACCAGAATGGCGCCACTTCTTCAGACACAAAACCCGATCGAACAGACTGGAAGCGATGGCGTGAACAGCCGCTAGCGTCTCAACAAAATGAGAGCGAGAGAGACTGGTTGGCCGCTGGAACTGTCAATTTGTTTACATTCATTGTGTCGTTGAATTTTCAGAAGTATTGAAATACCTGCGGGCTCAGCTTCATTATGAAAAAAATAAAATTTCAAAAACTCTAATCCTTTTTACATCATAAAAACTTTTGTTTAATTTTCCTTTATCTACTAACTGTGCCATTATTTTCTCCATCTAAACTTGGGTACTTTTTTATAATATGGCAACGCTATCCTCAGATATGAGCGCAGCTTAGAAAATAACAACTCAAAAGGCGATTCAGTTTTTGTTCAATTCAATTTAAAAACTAACCAATAGCATTAATTAAATACTTTATATATGGCCGATAGCCCATATAAAGGGTTTTCCAACAAGAGGTGTTATTTTGAATCACCCGGCATTTCGGTAGCTGTCACTTTTGAAGCTTTTGTTCTTTGACACTTGACATTACGCCATTACTAAAAATGGAACGATACCCACTTCAACAACGCATTGAAATTATTCACATTCACTACAAAAAAATGGTGAAAATCTTGTCGGACCGCAATACAGAAATTGGTGGAAAAATTCGAGCTGTTGGGACAAGTTAGTGATGTGAAGAATAAAACCCGTGCACGTCGCTCAAGAACAAATGAGAATATTGCCGCTGTAACCCAAAGTGTTGAAGAAAACAAAGGTTTGTGAATTTCTCGTCGTTCTTGGGAATTGGGCATTCCACAAACGTCATTACGTCGTATTTTGCATAAAGACTTGGATCTTAAGTCATAAAGTTCAGTTAACACAAGAACTCAAGTTTGCCGATCATCAACAAACGTCGTGTCTTTGCTGATTCGGTCCGTGAAATGCATGAAAATGATCGGGAATACCATCGTAAAACCATCTTCACTGATGAGGCCCATTACCACCTCGGTGGTTACGTCAACAAGCAAAATTGTCACATCTGGGGATCGCAAAACCCAAGAGTTATTATTGAGAAGCCTCAACCTGTGACTATTTGGTGCGGTTTATGGTGCGGCGGGATCATTGGACCTTACTTTTTCGAAAATGAGGTTGGATCAACAGATCGGTGAATGGATTGCGCTATCGAGAGATGATTAATGATTTTTTATGGTCGGAGTTGGATGATATTGATCTGGACAACGTTTACTTTGAACAAGACGGCGCTACGTGCCACACAAGTAACGAAACCATTGCTCTTTAACGGGAAAAGTTTCCGGACCACGTTATCTCTTGAAGAGGTGATCACAATTGGCCACCGAGATCTTGTGATTTAACACCTTGCGACTTCTTCCTTTGAATACCAAAATAACACCTCTTGTTGGAGATCCCTGTAGAATTTACATACACCTCCATCTAGTGATCAAAGGCTGTAAATTCGACAGGGTGTCTGTTGCATTCTCATTGTCATTACATTAACTTTACGGCATTGCCAGGAATTCAGCACTGTCATTAACCCGCTGCAAACTATAGATGGCGCTGTAGCTGAATAACAGCTGTTCGATCTTTAATATCATTCCTCATTCAAAGGTCTCATCAAATTCGCAATATCAAAGTTTCTAAACATTGCGGATATTAATCATAGATAAAGAAACCTCGTAAATATTGGCGACTTCCGGAGTAAGAGAGCAATCTCTAAGGCAGGAAAAACTTATCTAGAAAAACCAGTAGTAGTACGGAGACGGCTTTAAGCGGTAGGTCCCGCTCAGTGAGTATACAAATTATATCGTCCAGAACTCTCTGATTCCAGAGAACTTGCCCGTCAATTCCGGGAAATATGTAAGTATGTAATTAAGGGAAATATGTAAGTAAAGAAACTAGAAAAACCATGACCACGCCGATTTTATTTAGACTAAAAGTAGTGGCTGCGGTTTTCGATAAATAGCTAGTTTACGCGCGACTATGCTACGATAAATTATTGAATTGTGATTATATATTATTTGCATATTTTTATTTACTTTTTTTCAAGTCGTCCTCAAAGAAGCGGTGAGTGAAAAGGTCTGCCTAGTCAACGGCAAGTTCGAGAACTCCACAAGTTATTTGAAGTGATTACAAAATGCGGTAGTGCGGCCATCAGACTTCGCTACGAGGCCTTCCAAAGCCCTGTTTTCAACGAGGGCATGCATATCTAACGCTCAAGGTATGCACATGTATATACGGCCACACAAGCAGACATACATACATCTCATATGTATGTTAATTACATATTATATGCCATTATACTTGAAAATTGGTGTGTTTTTGTCTATGCAATCGCTTTATACTCGGCAATGTCTCTATCGCAGAGCGATGGAATTATTTAGATAACGCCAGGACGAAATGAGCAGCCAAGCAACGACGACGACGTCGACGATAAAATGAAAACTTCGGACAGACTGACGTTAAAGTGAAGCAATTCATTTAAAGACAGCACCAACAAGAAAGCCAACGTCATGCATACTCTGAGCATTTTTTCAAATGTAATTTCTTTTCGGATATTTCTCAAACTACGTCATTTAAATAGATGCATGAGCTTCGGATGGGGATATGCTGTCAAAATTAGCACTTTGCCAATATTTTTTTTCTTTGTATCAATTTGGAACATACGGAGAGTCATTTGGCAGCATTGGGAACTCCTGATCTCCTGGATACAACAATGCCAGTGACGAGTTTATCCTTTGAAGTCCAGCAGAATGTGTGTGTGTGTGTGTTTAGGAAGATTTTAGCTGCCAGCGATTAAACAATTTTTCAAATTAGAGTGCAATTATGTTTAAAACTACGGCATATATATATAGCGGACCTACATATGAAGATTACAACCACTGTACGGATTACACATGGAATTCCCCCGACCACTCTAGAACGCATTTAATTAAGAAGTTCTGTTTAAAAATGCATTGTGACTCAGAAAAAAGGTCACAGAATACAATTGACGTGCGGAACGTGTTCAAAGGAAAGCCAGCAAGCAAAGCCGCTACGTTCTTCTTTGTGGTGAAAGCATCAAAGTTGAATTGAAATCATAAGAGATTTAAGTGCATCAACAATGGCATTCGTGTAGCATGGCCACTGCCAGCACAAGGCATTAAGTTTGATGTAAAACGAGTTTAAGCCAACCGACGTTTGGGCCGCATCAGTGTAGGCAGTCAGACAGGCCAGCGTCTGGCAAGTCTCTCGTGTTGGATTAATATCAATTTAAAATAATTAGACCTATGAACACGATGCTGAGCAAATACCTGTCACATCGTTCCGACCACACAAGGGGTCAGCATTTTTAGCTCATCGCATCGCTTACAGCGATTTCAACTTGAGACCTGAATAACAAGGAAATTAAATTCAATTGATGGTGGCTGTCAAGTCCTCGGTGAAAGACAGAACTCCATATAAAAGTTGCTAAAGGAGATGGAAAATGCCATGGTTGGAAATGCAGTTTCCAAAGTGAAACATGAAAATCAATAACAAAATGTTAAATTCAACTTCAACACCCAAACACAAAAGGGGGCAGGCAGAATGAAATACACCAAAAAAAAAAACCAAAAATAGGAGACAAAAAGGCGCCAGTGAAAATGTAGGCCACAGTCGTCTATTCAACGGCCAACAAATGGCTTTAGCATGTGACATTTGTTATGATTTTTTGGGGTCGAACGCAGCAGATGCCACTGCTGCTGCACAGTGTTCTTCGATGATATGGGGGTATTTTTTTTTTTGTTAGTGCTTGGATTTGAAATGTTGAAATGTCATATTGAAAATCCATTGCAAAAACTGCCATTCCAATTGAGATAAACATATTTTTCAATGAATTGAATTATGTTTTTGCAACGTTTATAATAAATGTCACAAGAAAAAAAATTGCATATAGCAAAACAATTCACTGCAACTAAAATGTATGGCACTGAATTGGCTGGCATAGCATCGAACGATATGCGGTTTTTGGTGAAATGTATGAAATGGAGTTGTTGTGCAAAAGCTGGGCTACTTTTTTATATTGCGAGACTTGGCAATTGTTTGTCTGGCGCCAGTTGACAACTCAGTTTGGGTCATAACCATAGCCTTAGGTTATTCAGGCAAAAATTAAAGTGACTTGTGAACAGCGTTTGCCTATTTGCAGATTTATCAGCCTTTTCGCCGATTTTAAAGATATAAATGGTACTAAACATGTTGCCAGACAAAAAAGCACACTATTTAAAATGTAGGCAGGTACCGGCATTCGCCTACAAACTTATAATAGGGCTTACTATTAGGGGACGAAAAAACATAGTTTCTGATATTATTAACCAGTAAAAAGCCACATAATGCTAAACATTACTACACAGGGCACAATAATAGAAGGTAGGGTCAATTTTAAAAAAACTCAGATAAAATCCTGGGTATTTTGATTGTCAAATTCTGACATTTATTAATTACAATTGAATTGAACCCACAACCTCCAAGCTGATAGGCAAGCACGACAACTCCCCTACGGGGCGCTTAAAAAAATAGCGGACAGCCGACACTTTCAACTCATGGAACAATTTTTAGCAAACTATAACATTATTTTTAATAGTGTTGAGAGCCCCAAAATTCTTTGTTTGGCTTTTTGTTTTCTAATTCTTTGATTTAAATGTTTAATAGGAAAATGTATTCGACATTTGAAAAAAAAAAACTAAACAAACAATTGAAATGTAATGTCGCCCTCACTCGATTCAACTTGTTGAACAACTGAATTAAACAGCCAAATAGTTCGTTCTTCTCACACGGTACAACATCTCAACCAATTTTCTAGCCAAAATCATTTGCAAATATTTTCCGTTGCGTCAACATGAACGCATATTTTTTTTTAATTTATATATTGTTTCATTTATTTGGTTTTTATAACGGATTTTCCAACATGAAGCTGTCACTTTTGAAGCTTTTATTCTTTGTCATTTGACAAGTAGAAACTACGCTATTACTAAAAATGGAACGATAAACACTTCAACAACGCATTGCAGTCGCAGTTCGCATAACTAAAGCTTTTTTGGGTCGTCGTGAAGCACCTTGTCGGACCGCAATACAGAAATTGGTGGAAAAATTCGAGCTGTTGGAACAAGTTAGTGATGTGAAGAATAAAACCCGTGCACGTCGCTCAAGAACAACTGAGAATATTGCTGCTGTAGCCCAAAGTGTTGAAGAAAACCCAGGTTTGTCCATTCCTCGTCGTTCTTTGGAATTGGACGTTCCACAAACGTCATTACACCGTATTTTGCATAAAGACTTGGACCTTAAGTCTTATAAAGTTCAGTTAACACAACAACTCAAGCCGGCCGAACATCAACAACGTCGTGTCTTTGCTGATTGGGTTCTTGAAATGCATGAAAATGATCCGAAATTCCATCGAAAATTCATCTTGACTGATAAGGCCCATTTCCACCTCGGTGGCTACGTCCGCAAGCAAAAAAATTGCATCTGGGGATCGCAAAACCCAAGAGTTATTGTTGAGAAACCTTTTCATTGCTCAACATGTGACTTTTTGGTGCGGTTTATGGTCCGGCGGTGTCATTGGATCTTACTTTTTCGAAAATGATGTTGGATCAACAGAATGGATTGCGCTATCGAGAGATGATTAATGATTTTTTTATGGTCGGAATTGGATGATATTGATCTGGACAACGCTTACTGTCAACAAGACGTCGCTACATGCCACACATGGAACGAAACCATTGCTCTTTTACGGGAAAAGTCTCCGGACCGTGTTTTCTCTCAAAGAGGTGATCACAATTGGCCACCGAGATCTTCTGATTTAACACCTTGCGACTTGTTCTTTTGGGGCCACGTGAAAGAGAAGGTCTACGCCGACAGTCCAGCGTCGATTCAAGACCTCAAAGATAGAATTCGTGAGGTTATCGAGGACATAGGGCAGCCACTTTGCGATGTGGTTATGGAACATTTCATGAAAAGGATATGGTCCTATAATCGTGATCATGGTGGCCATTTGGCTGAGGTTGTTTTTCATTAATAACGGCATAACTTTCTCTTTATTATGAAACAAACATCCGATCAATCACTTTTTCTACACATTCTTTTATTTTTTTTTATTATTTTTCTAAACACCAGCACAATAAATGTGTTAACTTCATCAATGACAAAATAAAGTAAAGAAGTTGACTGAGAAGCCCAACTAAGTTGACTAACTTAAGTTGAAATCAAAATTTTTTGATTTTCATCCAACCTAAGACCAACAAGTCCTCACACGTTACAACTGGTTCGACAACTTGAATTATACAGGGTGGCCCAAAAGTCACCATGGGGTCTACAAATTTAATAACATTAATTTAATGTGGACGGCCGCGTTGTGGTAGGTAGTGTGTGCGATTATCACACAGAAGAACCCGGGTAAGATCATCAAACATTTTTCAGCGGCTGTTTCCTCCTCGTAAATGTTGACCACTTTCCGAGTAAGAGAGTAATCTCTAAGCCATCTAAAACTTCTCTAGAAAAGCATTAGCCGTTCGGAGCCGACTTTAAACAGTAGGTCCCGGTTAGTGAGTATACAAAATATATCGTACACAGCTCACTGATTCGAGAGAAGTTCCCCGTCTGTTCCTTCGTGGAATGTTAATGTAAATAAGTAAGTATTTAATCTGAAAAAATTAAAAAGTGAATGAAAATAAATATAGTCCCCCTTTACTTTTGGTCCATCCTTTACAACCAGTTGTAACATGTGAGGGCCGCATAAAGAATGAGTTAGATTTACCTGTCGCCCACTTAAATGTCAATCTAAGGTAACTGCCAAAAATTAATAATTTTTGAAATGTTGTTCTTATTTCTATGCTTAGCTCCAAATAATTGATAACTGCCATGGTACAATAAACAAGGTAAGGCCAAGCAATCAGCTGATTTACAATTTTTTCTCGCAGCACTCTAAATTGTCAAAGTTGACATTCGATGTTTTTGTTTACATTCAGGCAACTGTTGAAATTTCAAAAAACGTTTATTCAAATTATTGAAATTATTATTGTACCATGATATTTTGTATCAAATATTTACAACAATAACAAAAATTAACTGTCAGTAACTTTATTTTATATTCTTGACATATACAACTTTGACAATATAGAGTACCAGAGTTGTATCTGATTATTTGTTGTTGGGCTAATGACCTTACCTTGTTTATTGTACCATGATAACTGCCATCCATTTTTGGAATGTTTGCTTACTGTTTTTTGTAAAAATTGCTTTTAGCAACAACACCAAAATCAATTCAATAGAAAGCAACCTCAACATTTTGCCCCCTTTAAACTCCACCATCTCCACCAATTGTAAGAAAGGAAGAAAAAATTAGAGATGTTCGCACAATATGAATTGGTCTAATGGTATTCAATGAATTAGGTAGTGTATGTGTGAACCCCCATTAGATTTCCAATGAGAACAAATTTCAGAAATATCTGCATATTTGTGGCAGTTAAATAAATCTAACCACCAACTTTTAAAAATCTAAAAAGAATGTGCCTCTGGAGTTAGAGGGTTAAGAGCCATTTTTCATTTACATACGTGCCAGTAATGTCGGCCATAGTTGATGTGGCAGCTAAGTCAAAACTACTGTAACAGTATTTTGTAAGTGTTAATAAACAATCCGTTTTTCCTTATTCCTAACGGTCTTAAAAAACATTTTTTTTTAACCAGAAAAACAGATTTTTAGGAAATGCACAGATTTTAGAAAAATATATATATCGGATCGATTCTTTTGAATATATTCGTTCGATAGTTTACTGAATGAGTTCTGTGAATTTCCTCCATAATCAACAATTTTGTTAGAAATCAACATTATCATAAGGTCTAACAAAATATTGACATACTCTTCGCCATAAGTTTCACCCGCATACAACTCATACATTCAATATTTCATGTATGTGATCGTCACTAACGCTTGTTTGCGTTAGATCTCCCACGTAATTTGGCAAACGCTCAAAAAAGATCAAGGCACGTTTCAATGGGGAGAAAGGAATGTTCGGTGCTTCAAAATTTGTCTATAAGATCGTCACAGGTGGCGAACCATGGATCGTCTAGCATATGTATGTTGTATGTAGCAACTGTACCATTAGAGCAACGTATTGTGATCACCATAGAACCATTTCATTACCCAAAGTCATCAGAATAAGATAATTCAACATTCTTGGCTTGTTTATGACATATTTTCAAATTTCTTTTACGGGTGCACATTCAGTTCGCATAGATAAACATAGTGGATGTCTTCCATTTGGTCTTTCCAACGACCAAATGGTAAAGGCGGAAAGACATTTCTTCATAACCCCAGTACTATTCCTTAATTTGTATGGAATAGTTCATATATTTTCGGAAATATTTTTTACTTTTATTAATTATAACGCCAAAAAAACTTTTCAATAACATTCCATTACACAGACTTTTCATGCAGAGCATGCCGGTTTGAGTAGATGTTTGATGGCGCCCCTACATGCAGACGAGAATCAGCACAGTAAAATAATTGTGTGTATCTGGAGTGGTAGTGTGTTAATTTGTCTGCTCAACATCATCAATTGTATTCGCCAGATAGCCCCAGTACTTATTCTCATTAATAAATTATTTCAATAGTGAATCCGAACTACACAAATTCAAATCGGCTCCATTAAACATTGCGTTCGATTTGAGGAACTCATAATACAAGACAACAATCGGATCCGAAAGATTGAAATCCAAACTCGTGTGGCTTCAGACCGAATACATCAAATCTTCACACTTCCCCAGATCCTGGTAAAGATCCATGAAAAGCATTCGATTCCATCTTTTCATCGACTATAAATCCGTCTTCGATACTCCGATAAGAGAAAAATTGTTTGAAACCATGTTTGGCTTTTTTAGAATGACTGTGAGTGACACTAGATCCTCGGATAAAATAGGAATCGAACTGTCCGAACCATTTACCACATTCATCACAAGAGGTCTTCGACGGGGTGACAGCTTATCGTGCTACTTCTTTAACATCCTGATGGAGAAGTTGCTGGAAAATGCAGAAGTTAGTAAAACAGACACAGTGGACACCAAAGGCCATGTCCTGATCGCTTATACGGACGTGATTGACATCTTCGAAAGGATAGAGCGACTTGTAACTGGTGAAACGGCGACATTGTGATGTCCGGCAGTTGTAGCATCGAGTAGAAGAATTTATATGTCCGACTGACCTTTAGTTTATTAGCTGTTCAATGTAACAATGTTGGATTCGTATTAAAGAGCGATGGCATTATCTAAGTAACAAAGACAAGACAAGTAATTATGTGATATAAGCTTATATTGGCTTTTTTATATTACTTTAATAAATGATATAAAGTCGGCTTTGTTCAGCGTTGTTCCGCTACTGTTGTCATCTAAACAGTTTCTAAATTCTGGATGCTGGAATTATTTCTCAAAAACTTGATGAATATTTTTTTTTCTATTCACAAAGACAACTTTACGAGCAAAATGTTTTGTTCTCAGATTACAAAAAAAAAGTCCACAACATTTATTGTTTTATAAATGAATGAATGATTAATGAAAAATTCCAATCATTTCTTCGGAGTCAACGAGCTCAGCAGCATCGCTTACGTGCACGATGATAGAAAAACGTGTTATCGGTGTATTGATCGCTCCGAAATGAATCATTTACTACAAAACAATCATTCATGATATATGTTTTATTCGCTCTCCAACATTGGATCGCCAGCAACGACAAGTGTTTTGAAAGGTTTGATTAAAACTTTGAAAATCGCCGAGAACGAAATGAAACAAAATATTTGGGGAGATCTGAATTTTGTTTATAGTTTGGAAGAGAGAAAGCGAAAAATAATTCTCTTTTTATTCTCGTGTTATTTTCTGTATTGTCGGCGGTTGCTTTCATGAGAATTTATGTTAATTCTTTGCAACACAGCAAAAAAGTTTGTTTAAATTCATCTTAAAATCTACAAAGCACAGAAAGGAAAACATGTGTATTTAAATATGGTTGAATGTGCGTCAGCCGGGTGATGAGTGAACCAGCAGAGCCAGTCGTTCATAAATAATTGGAGTATTCATGAATCAGATGCGCTAAACCAAAGAGCATATGAGCTGTGCCAGTTCATGAATAGTCCTTATTTGTAAACATTTATAAACAATTCTTTATTATCTCAAACCAACAACAGTGGTGACCCATATTTCAAAAGTTTTCAAAACGAAATCAAATTCAACAAACACCTGTTGCTGTAGAGATTAATTTGTGGCGTCCATAACTTCATGTTGTGTTACAGCCTCCAAACTTAGTATGTGCCACCCTAGCATTGATAAAAGCAATTAGTGAACATTCAAAAACATCTGTTGTACGATTTATGTACCGCTAATAACTGAATTTTTATATTATTAATTGATATGGACTTTTATATTATACCGTGGGGGAAAAAAGGCACATTAATTCTATGGGAAGTAATGTCCAGCAGCCACAGCCAAACAAAAGAAAAACAATAAAGTTCAAAACTTTTGGAGATATTGAAGAAAAATCTTTTTCCTTACACATATATATAGCACATAACGGCAGTCTGAAAGATTTCCTAATGACCGCCTTTTCACTGTAGAAACCTGCTCCAGAGCCTGCGTCCATCTTAGGTCCGTCTGTGAAAACCGCCCAACCTGCGTGCATGTTATTCACAGGAATTTCTAGCCTGGGCAGGGTGAGAAACTCAATTTTCAATACTTTGTAGTCCAATGTAGTTGGGTACTTCCATTATCTTAGTTGTCATAATTGAATTGATATTGAATATCAGTTGATTTAACAATAATTTGGTACTATTTGGAACAAATGAATTGTTCATCACAACTTGAAAGTGACACAGTGCAGACTATCGGCTGTGACAATGAAATGTGTGTAGTCCGTTAGTTATTAAGACCGATTTGTATCTCTTATTTTCCGTTACATCACTATTTCTTACGAATTCGGTTTAAATCTTTTATTATAATCGTACTGTAGTGGCAGCAAAAGAAAGCAAATCCCCACTTCCCTACAGCAAACAAATTTATAGATTTAAATGGACTAAATATTTTATCGAGGAACGTTCCATTACTGTCTCAATAACCCTTTCTAGGACAATTTGTTATTCTACATGATTTTTTCCTTTCTGAAATCCATAAATATTGCATTATATGCATATGTACGAGTATGTAGTATGTATAAATAAGTGTGGCTATTGGGACATTGTAAAAATTATATTACACTGGCAGAATTCATTACACCACTCACTGTCGTGTTCAAAAACAAAACATACACAAAACATCAGATTGTTTGGCAGGATTTGATGTATTTCTGTTTGCCTCGACACATTATTCGTTTGCATTGTCGTAAATGATAAGAATGTGTACTCGATTTTACGATTTTATAAAATAATAAGAGGATATATCAAAATCCCCCCTTGATGTCCATTTGTAAAATTTTCAGATGTTGTTTCTGTTTACCAAGCAAAGCAAAAAACTCGAATGTGTCTGAATGGCTTTAAACGTTGCATGCAGGCTCAGTTAGCTTATTGTGATTTTCACATGTAATATAAGAATTCCAGATGGCCCCGTCCCGCAGACCTTTTTAAATGACGTCCCTGTATACAAACCTAACGCTTGCTTATTCATTGTGTTCGTATTGGCTGGCAAAGCTAAAACGAATGGCTCTGTCTCGCTTTCAAACCTTTAACCCGTTTTAAATTTATAATCATTCATACTTCATAGCATCCACGCATATCGTTCTGTACACCATGTGTGGGCAATTTTGGAGATAAGCTACGTTATTTGCAAAGAAAACAAATGCCGCGTGTTCTTATTTAGCCGACTTCCTTTCGGTGCCAGGAATCATACATTTACTTGTTCCTGTCACTCATATTGCGTCATATTGCGGATTTCCAAGTCGTGATGTTACGCCAGCGTTTGATAAATTGAAAGTCATATCACAGTTGAGACAAACTGAGGACATTTTATTCAATGGTTTAGTATGAACAAATGTTTTTGGGGATTTTTTTTTGCTCAGGTATATCTGTGTCATGTCATAGTCACAGTTTAAATTTAAATCAATTCCAGATTCTCTACCACATTATGTGACAGAAAAAAACACCTTCGGCACAACTGATTTTTGAGTTTGGAGTGTAGTCACAATAACAAAACTGACTAGTAGACTTACTTACTTAAATTGGCCCTACAACCGGTTGTTGGTCTTGGTCTGCTTATTTAATGATTTCCAAACACTTTGCTATTGGAATAATTCCGAGGCGGAAACCTTTGGACCTCTTGGACACCATCCCAGACATTCTCGCTTCTTTATTTCTGATAGGTGGAATATAATATAGGGGAATATGGCCAGCTTAGACCCAGCTGTTAATAGAGCGCTGTTGAGAAATTAACATTTTATAACGGTAACGTGTTTCTGACCAATCCTCAACAACAGCTCATTTTAACATGAAACAAATTTTAGAACAATATTGGTTGATCTCTTTCCACAACAACTCAGTTAGAAAGATTTGGAAATGACTTGAACCAAAAGCAAACAAAACTCAGCCTTGTAGGCTATATTTGGATGCCCTTTATCCATAGTTCATTGCTGGCAAACGGAAAGTACACGCTATGACGTACTCAGCCAAGAAAATGAGTTGATCGAAACTGCTGTGTAAAAGAAAAGATTTTCCCTCCTCTACAAGTTACAGGTCATATTGCGAAAGAAATTTATAAAGTTATATAAAAATACTATTATTACATGAATTAGTTATTGGTTTTTCGCAATTCGCGTTCGACAAAAACTCCAGAGGGTTATGAGTGGTTCATTAGTAATGTATGGCCGCTTTTGGCTACGATTTCCAAATCTAATTATTTAAAAGCATAATTAGACAATACCGACATCAGCCTTCATTATACATCAGCCAACCACAAGGACTAGGCACACAAGCACACACCATATCTCCTGTCATAAGAGCCTTGGCAAAATTTTCGAAGGACGAGTATCGTTGGCGCTTCGCCACTTTTCAAGGCTGTAAGTAACAATTAACAACGTGCGCAAATATTATTCTAAAGGCAATAATGTAAAAAAAAAAGAAAAGCCAAAATATTCTTAACGGCTTCCGTTTTAATTCATCGCAAGTGCGAGACGTCAAACATATCATGGCAACAAACGAACGCACTGTGTGCTGTGCGTGAAATTTAGTTAATTTCGCTCGTTTATTTGTAGGCAGCGAATGCAGGAATCCAAACGTTCTCGTAGTGCTGGTGTACAATGATTTGGAAATTATGATACCACGCAACCAGCCATTCGGGGAGCAACAAACAGACAGAAAACTGGTGCTCCCAAGCATGATGCAATAAAAACGTCGTAAAGTACCACAATAAACTTGTGGTTGGCCTTGGAGGCAGAGTCGGAACAATGGTGTTGGAGTCCTAGTGGAAGTCGGCATTAGTGAAGATGTTGCACACCGAATACAATAACACGATTGTCTTTTTTCGACCAAGGACTTTAACTCCGTTTTTTTGTTGTTGTATTTATAAGGCCGTGTAATAAAACATTTGGGTGTTTTTATGTATTTTCATGTGGCGACTATGGCACTTTTACTTGGGCTGTGGTTAATTTCGTAGCTATTTAATATTTTTAATTCATTCTATTTACATATCTCGTACACGTTGGGCTTTGGAGATAATAGACATTTCATTGTTCAATTGAAATTACCAATGAAATGTCACTTGAGAAAAATCTAGAAAAATATTCCAGTGAAATTGGACTAAGACTTTGCTTAATCGCACAATACAAATTTAAAGAGATGACATTGTAGGATCTACTTGAAAAACTCACAGATGTGGCCCCGACAATGCTGTTGTCTCGTGTATTGTGTTTTTGATAAGGCGAGTCTGTCTGATTGGAGGCATGCAATGAGATTAAAGATTGCGAATTCATATGTGATATTTTGAAGTGTTCTCACAAAAAATTCTATTTAAAAAATCTCATATCAACATAATTTCATAATTTTTGGCAATTTCTGTATTATACTCGGCCTTTATTATTTAAAAGCAGTAGTGGTGTGTGGCGTCATTTTGTTGAAACCACTTGTGGACCACATTCAACTCGAGATAGGTGGTAACGTTCCGTTCATCTTTAAAGAATTACGAGACAATGATACAGCCAGCTAATCAACAGCACCAAATGGTGAACTTTTGGAATATGCTTTGGCAGATTTTTGTCTTGCTTTTGTTTGATCATCCATCCAATGTGAAAACTCAGCTTAATAGAATTTTCGCTAAACACAAATGTTTGAATGTTCACTGCTTTTAATAATGTTTGACTTCGACTCATTTCGCGCAAATGTAACAGTGTAAATGTGTTTAATAGAAAGATATAAAATTGGCCTATCGAATATTCAATATCTCTTTCGATAATCTGCTAAAAAATTAACGGCCTTAAACGGCTTCACAAGATTGTCTACAATTAAGCACCAAAATATTTATATAATCGAATACAATATGCACGTTCTAACATAGGACAATCCAAGAATATGGTCTTTAGTATCTGAACGACAATTCTTCATATGTAGTATTCGTCTCTGGAATAACCTAGCACTAAATTTTTTCAATTTCAAATTTTTTTATGCATTCAACGAACAGCAAAATCCTCCTATGTACGAAACCAACTTATCCTTATTTTAAATGATCTCTTGAAGCCGTTTTTGCTCCATCACTTATAAATTTCCAGATACCGGGAACAATACCGATATCAATTTGGTTTTCAACTGTCAATTGGTTTTCAACTGTCGTTTTTGCACAGCATCTTTACCGTACTGTAACGTTTCGAATGTGGTATACTTTTTGATAATCCGATAAAAATTGTTAAAGGAGTTTTTTGTAAAAAATCATAGGATTTTATTTTCACTGAGATTTAAAATTAACAAAACATTAGAAAAAATAATTAAGGAAGAAATTCTAAACTTAGTTGATACAAACGAAGCAATTTAAAAATCAAGAAACTGGTTCATTAAAAACTTTGATTTAGGTAAATCTACTGGAATGGCTAGACATCAAATCAGACTTAGACTCCGTCTGGCACAACGCCCCTATCGTTAAACTAAAGACACTAAATTTTCCAATGGAAATTATAAAAATAATTCAAAGTTTTTTTGAGTGACAGAACTTTTGGAGTGTAAATGGGTTCAACTTATTCAGAGCGAAACACTTGAACAGCCGGATGTACACAAGGCTCATGTATATCTATACAGCCGATATACCTACGATTCCTGGCTGCATCACGTCCATTTTTGCAGATGACACATCGATTTAAAGTTCGGATCTATACTCTATCAACATCATCATTAATCTACAATCAGCGTTAACTGAACTAAACAACTATTTCAATAAATGGTGAATACTAATAAATCCAGACAAAACCGTGACAATTTGTTTCACCAGGAAATGAAAACCATGCTACACAACACAAAGTAGTCTTCGTTTCTTAAATTATGATATTGAATGGAAAGATATTTAGGAGTCATTGCTGAATTAATTTTAAAAATCATGTTCCACATGTAGGGGATAAAATCAACAAAGTTACCCGCATGGCGAAAGCATGAAACTAATCATTAAAGCGATATTTACTCCAGTAATATACTACGGTGCCCCAGTATGGTCATCTTCGGCTAAATGCGACATCAAAAAACTAACAGGTCTCGCAGAATAAACTACTCAAAATTATATACAAGCTATAATGATTTTATTCAACAAAACGACTACACCAATTTGCTGGTAGCGAATTAGTCCACCTTAAAATCGCTAGACTGGAACATATCTTTAAGAGAAGATGCGAGATATCTCAATATGCTCACATTAATAAAGCGATTTCATCGTAATTCTAATAAAGTAACTTAGTCTTATTTAAAAAACCAATTTTTAAAGGTTTTTGTAATTTTTTCCTCCCATATAACCATCAAATGATCTCATACACATTAACAAATTATTATAATTATAAAGTAGAAAAGTAATTTAAATTCCTAACTTCTTATTTTATGTATGCTATCTAAATTAAACTTAAATGTTATATTTAATAAAGAGAAATTGTATTCTAATTTCTTCACAACGTCTGTCCTCTTTTACAGATTCTAATATAAAATAATCTGCAAAATCAGAATATTCCCTCCAATATGCTCTATCACGTAGTTCTCGAGATATCCATTCTTTGGAAAAGTTTCATCATTTTCATTTTCACGATATCTCGAAAACTATGCGTGATGGAATAATTCAGGAGATTTTACATAAATATCAGTTGGTTTTGTCTACGAGGGCTCAAAAGCTAATTTTTGCAGAACAGTGAGCTGTTTAAATTCCTTAATAAATTGTAAAATATTTAAATTAATTTTTTAAAAATTCAATTAGTAAATCATCTGGTTTTGCGTGCTAAAACAATTTAAATAAGTAATAAATCACCTGTTAATTTCATGAACTGGCACTCTATGACAGGCCCCAGCAGGTTATCAAGATTTAAACGCGGCTAAGAACAGATGACATTTTTCAGCGGTATGAACTTTTCTATAAATGCATTAACCATTAGGACCCAATGGTATAATTTAGGCCCGTTGAGTGAATATGGAAATATATGAGGCTCATTCTCAACTGAATGGTGGAAATTCCACTTAGCAAATTCAATCTGATGAATTAGTTCGGAAGCACACTTCAGATGTCAGTAATTGGCATGGCAATATTTGAAAGGTTTTCAAAGCAAATAATGTTTTTTTTTTAAACAAATACCTTCCTTTTTTATTAATTCCAATTTTTCTTATGATCTGTTCTATATATTGAATATATACCCCAGTATCCATAAAAATGTATAACAGCTCCATAAACCTTTGATAAGAAAAATGTGTGAAAATGGTTTTTGGTAATTTCACAAGCCGTTATACATTTTTATGAATACGGGGGTATATTTTTAATAAAGGGTGGTTACATTTTAAGGGCCGATGTTGATTTTGAATAAAACACAAATTTGTTAGGGTATATTTTCATTTCTTTTTATTATGATAGTACTGGTATGGTTCAATTATGTATGGAACAAAAAACCAGATCCGATGATCCAAATATTCGATGACGCTGATGTATAATTGAGGTTCTATGCCGTTAATGTGCCGAAATGTCTCATCGTTTAGCTCTTGAATTGTTGCAGGCTTATCGACGTATACCTTTTCTTTTAAATAACCCCAAAGAAAGAAGTCCAACTGTGTCAAATCACATGATATTGACGCGCAAAAGAGCCATTGTTAGCTGGGCGACAAGTAGCACTGTCCAGTTGAAACCACATATCGTCCACATCTTTATACTCCAAATCCATAAACAGTTCGTTATTATCTCACGATAGCGAACACCAAACACAGTAACTGCCTGACCGGCCACATTTTGGAAAAAATACGGCCCGATGATGCCGCCAGCCCATAAACCGCACCCAACAGTCACTCTTTGTGGGTGTATTGTTTTGTCGACGATCACTCTTGGATTATCATTCGCCCAAATGCGTCAACTCTGCTTATTGACGAAAATGTGCCTCATCACTGAAGATGATTTGCATCGTTATGCATTTTGATTTGAACGCCCATTTTCATAATAAGCCTGAATAACTTTAACGCGTTGCTCGCTTGTGTATCTTTCCATGGTTCAAATGGAGTTAGTCTGAAATTGAGAAATGTCAAATGAAATGCAGAAAAAAACTTGACGTTTAGGTGTGGTTCACATTTAACATCGGTCCTTACAATTTAACCATCCTTTATCTTTATTGCACAGATCATAAGAAAAATTTGAATTACTTGATAAAGGTTGACTTCAAAGAAAAATTCAACAAATCGTTGATAGTTTCGCAATTGCAAACTCGCTACATTGTGATGGCGATACAATGGCATGACAGATAACTGTAATTAAATACCCTCCAATGAAACACCCTCCTAGAAAAACAAAATTTCGTTTGTTTTCATTTATATTTAACTAAGTAGACCTCCACCTAAAGGCCAAACAAAAGTTGTTCAAATTTTTCACCAATCGACTCCCCCGGAATCTCACAAAGTTATCCAACCAAAGGAGATTACATATTTTTAGGAATTACACAAGACTTATGACTAAAGTTTTTCCGTTTATGTTTGAAAACAAACGAGCATAAGGTGAAACGACCCTAACTACAACACCACACAAGTGTCCCTAATAAATCAGTCGACAATGCACAGCAACAATCAAAGGAAACCAAACAGCCGACATGTTCACAGCAAATCAATTTTCCTTTGACAGGGGTAAATGTTAACCGACATGTACATACATATGTGTACTATATGTATATTGTTAAAGGGCAATGGAGCATACGTTTATTCCAACGCCAACCGAACCTTAATCAGCAAGCTCTAAAATATGGAACACTGCCAACACATAGTACAAGCGGTGTACGGTGTAGTTTCCCATGTTCATCGCCGCGTTCATTGGGTGGTGCATAAATTTGGGAAACATTTTTGTAAGCTTTTGTTTTATTTCGGTGGTTTGTTTGATTTTCCGTGCAATTGGCTACCCCAAAAAAAAAAAAAATAACACCAAAAATTGGAAGCAAACAAAATTAATTTGTTTTATTGGGCATTCGACTTTACAGTTTTCTCTTAAATTTGTTTAAAATTCCCCTTTTAAGGCATAAAGTTGTTGTTTTTTCTTTGGATTTGAAGGCTATTGTATTCTAAAGCCATTGTTCTAGGGCACTGGGGCACATAATGATATACGAGGCGCCGGCAAAGACAATGTCACCCACCGATAAATAGGACTTTGTGAAGCAACACTGCCAGAGGATACTGCCATTCAACGATTTAGAAACGCCAGTGAGCGAGCATACTCTTCATGATGAAGATATTTCGGTTGTAATGACTTCTTGTAACACTCTGTGTATGGTGCTGACAAACAATTCTATTTGAAAACGTAAAGCTGAATCAAGGAACGCCACCGCAGGCAAGTATACTTTTATTCAAGAAAATTTGCAGTCCGATTGGATGATGCAAATGTTGTCAAAGGAAAACTTTGAAAAGCTGTTGAGGGTTAATATTTAAATTGATTGCAACCGCCAATGTTAAGACTTTCTGTCAGTCAATCCGTTTCTTCTAAATCGAATACATCTGAGAACCGAAAATAAATTGAATTTGGGAGTAATAAGGAATTAATTACTCAAGGCATACAAAATTTGTTCAGTTTGAACAAGTGCCGGAAGCAATTACGAACCACATATTTATAGCCAATATTTTAATATTCTACCCAATAATGCCAAGCAAGATGCGGTATTTTCTTTACCTACATTAAAATAATACACAATAGTTTTAAGTATTTCCTAATTATGTAGACAAAATAAGTAAATCTAAATTGAATTGAATTTGAAGAGCCGTTTTACAAAAAACCTGTCTGACTCTAACCCCAGAACTCGAATACTTTCAGAAAAAATACATAATCGCTGAAGAGGAAAGTAGAATACAAGATAGTACAAGACCACAATTAGTTCGACCTATGTGGGTTTATTAGAGATATAGTGATGTTCACCAGCTTTGTACGAACTTAAAAGATATTTAATTATTTGTCCAAACAGTATGGCAATTCATAATAACGAGTAACCAGTAACTTTTAATAGAAGTTAACTAAGATTGTAGCACAATGTAAATGGGCGATTCAGGTAAACCCAAACCTTAACCTTTTATTAATTAAAGCTAAAGCACATTTCATTTCATTGAATTTCTAACAAAAAATAATAATAATTAACATAATAACAAAGGCAAACATTTATAAACATACACTATACATAATTTCCTCATTCTCCATAAGTCGTGATAAAGGAATTTCATCTTCTTCGTCAAATTTCAAATTCTCCAAAGTCAATGCAAGACCAATCATACAAGAGGCATCATACAGATTTATGTTTTTTTAAAAATTTACGACGATATCTGGAGCAGAGATCACAATTTTAGACAGGAGACTGTTCCTATAAGGCAATTTTACAAGCCGAATTGTATTTTATCCATGGGCTGAATCAGAGGCGTAACATTTGGTGGCAAGTATATTACCCATTCGCACACATAATATGTGGTTGTTGTACAACAATAGTCTATGCCTGAGAATATGTATGATAATATTGATGTAGCGACAGCATTGCAACATGTATACATAGTTATTTTTTTTAAAGACAAACGCATTATTTTTTGTACCATTCGTTATACCGAGTATAAAAATTTGGAAAACGTTCGTTATATGCAGCAGTCAGTGTAAAAAATGCAAAAAATTAGCTCATTCGTTATACAGTGCACTCGGCATAACGTCAACCCCCCATTACGTCAACATCCCAAAACGTCAACCCTTTTTTATTTGTATTGTCTACTCTAAAACGTCAACCAAACCTCAAAGCTCTAAAACGTCAACTCAAATAATTCAAAGTTTTAGCTTTAGTAACTGTTAAAATGCTTTCATACAACCGTGTGTAATTAGTTTTAGTTTTGGGGATTCCCCTTGTGTTTATTGATGGGTAGTTATTGTCGTTTTCTGTTCAGTTGCTTTCTTGATCTCGCAACTCTAGCGCGTATAAAATGAGCTCAAAAAAACCAAAAGTTCTTCAATTGCAAGAAAAAGCAAATATTTTGGATTTATTACAAAAAGGTGCAAGTGCGACGGCTTTAGCGAAACAATATGGTGTAACAAAATCAACGATTAGTAAGATAAAATCCAAAAAAAGGCAATTTTGAAATGTGTTAATAACACATTTTCTGGCCCGGGAAAAAGGAAGACATTAAGAGCATCAGAGCTGCCCAAAATGGAGAAATGTTTATACCGTTGGTTTATTAAGCAGCGGGAAAGAAATTATCCTATAAATGAAGAAAAAAGCTAAAGAGATTCATCTAAAACTAAAAGAAAAAGATTCAGCTTTTAACGCAAGTGATGGGTGGCTGCAAGGATTTAAGAAAAGATTTGGCATTCGACTTCTTAAAATATCTGGAGAAAAGCTTTCTTCACAGCCTCAGCTTGTTGATCCATTTAAAGCAATTCTAAAAGCAAAAATCGAAGAAATGGGTCTATGTCACGATCAATTGTACAATGCTGACGAATTTGGCTTGTTCTGGAAAATTTTGCCAGACAAATCTTATGTATCAAGTGCCGAAAAGAGTGCTCCGGGAATGAAGACGGAAAAACAACGAATCACTTTTTTATGTTGTGCTAATGCATCCGGATATCACAAACTCAAGCTGCTAGTAATTGGAATAGCTAGAAATCCGCGCGTTTTTAAAAATTTCAACTGCCCTACTGAGTACACAAGTTCCAAGTCCTCATGGATGACATCAACTATTTTTCGCGATTGGTTTCATAAATCATTTGTGCCGCAGGTTAAAATGTTTCTTATGTGGCAGAATAGACATACATAATTTTTAACAATTAAAATTCTCTAATTTTCGGTAACAGAGTTTCTTTCAAAAAAGAATCTGCCAGTTAAAGCACTTCTTCTGATAGATAATGCTCCATCTCATCCAAGTGAATTAGAGCTTAAAACAGAGGATGGAAACATAATTGCAATGTTTTTTCCGCCAAATGTGACCCACTAATCCAGCCAATGGACCAAAATGCAATTAAGATAACGAAGCTTTACTATAGAACAAGTCTTTTAGCCATGATGGCGGCAAAAAATTCAGATTTGGTCAGTTCAATGAAAACAGTAACATTAAAGGATGCTGTTACGTTTCTAGAGATCGCATGGAATAAAGTCAGTACAGACACTATGGCTAAATGCTGGAAAAATCTTTTGAGTTTCACGGAATCTGAGGAAGATCCAGAGGAAAATGTTCCATTGAGCATTCTGAAAGCAAATATGGATTCGGAGCTTCAGCTACTAATGACGCGCGCAGTTGATGTGCTTAATGAATTAAATCCTCTGGTTTGTCGTTTTTCTTAAGCCATTTTAGGGACACTATCAGACATAGTTTTAATATTTTTTATAGGTTGACTATACAGTGCCATCCATTGAGGAGTGGAATCATGATATTTTGTTGGATGACGTTACTGGGTCGGGACCAAATGAGGAGTTAGAAGTGTCCGATGATGACGCTTACGATGTGCATGAAAATCTGCAAACAGTAAAGCCAAGCGAAGCCATAGAAATTTTTAACCGGGCTTTGGATTGGGCCGGATGTGAGAATGTTTCGCAAGATGATCGAAATGTGTTAAGACGTCTAAGGGAGAAGGTTGTATTTCAATTATTGGAGCGGAAAAAACAGCAGAAAAAAATAACAAATTTCTTTTAAGAATAGATACATATGTATGTATGCCATGATCTCATGTAAAATATTTTTTTTTTTGGTTTTATGTATTTAAGTTGGAAACCTTTTTTTGTTTTTCTCTGGATTTGCTTTATGTCTGATTTTATTTTACGATCAATAAAAACGCTTTAAACTACAGTATTAAA
The DNA here is from genome assembly GCA_958296145.1 of Hydrotaea cyrtoneurina. Classification (NCBI taxonomy): domain Eukaryota; kingdom Metazoa; phylum Arthropoda; class Insecta; order Diptera; family Muscidae; genus Hydrotaea; species Hydrotaea cyrtoneurina. The sequence continues at coordinate 53,260,662 of OY282515.1, read as the reverse complement.
TAAATTTTGGCTTTAAATTTGCACATTCAAAAACGTCAACAATTTGATAAATGTCAACACTCGCGGTTTTAATTAGTTGACGTTATCCCGAGCGCACTGTATCCCGAATTCGTTAAACTGAGTATTCGTTATACCGAGCGTTGACTGTAGTTACACATTCTAATTAAATATAATTGCACACACTTTAAACGCTTAAACGAAATTTGACTGAAATATTTTCCGAAATATCCAATTCGTCACATGAACAAATTGCTGTAGAACAAAAGTCAGATGGAAATACTTTCACCAGTATTAATTAAAAGCGTCATTTGTCTGAAATAATTCTCTGAATATCAACTTTGCTACTTGCAATGGCAAAAATTGACAAAATGTAATGTGAAGGGGAATTGGTGCGTCATCGGTCATAGAGTTGTATTCCAAAAATAATGCAACCGAGAATTCTACCAATTTGTTATATAGTATAAGTAAGTCTGTGTATTATACTATCCAGAAGTCTAACGAACAATAGGCTACAGATATACTGTCGACTCCGGATACCTAAAAAACTGAACGAACACAACAATTTCTTCTTTTGGCAAATTTAAAGCAAATCAAGTCGCTCAATTATGACTGGCGATATCGGAGAACTGATATATGTTTCTAGTCGATTTCATACGAAAATCCCTCCGCTCAACTGAAAATATTTAAAATGTTGTAAAAATTAATTAATGCTTTTCCAGAAATTTGCAAAACTTCGAAAAAAGTTGGCTAAATTCTCTTAAGGAATTTTTAGCTGTGCCTGTTTAGTAGAACGTGTGCGATAGATTGCCAAATGCCAATAGTTTTCACTAAGACAGCTAAACAGAAATACGTTTCACTTATCCGAATAACGCAATAGAGTTTAACATAGATAACTGACACAAAATGGCTCCATTGTCCCATTTCTAGAATACGAGGGTCAACTGTAAATGGACTTTTGTATTAAATGATCGAAAAGAATCTCATTTCCAGACCAAATTTCGATTTTGTCTGCAGAATAATCAACGATCGCATTCACAGATTGTCGGCAATATCTTATGAATCATCTATTTCAAGCGTATATATTAGAATACGACCTGATTGTTAGTCATGTGTTTATTAGTCATTCTATTATGTCCCGGTCCATGGGTGTATGTTGATCCTATGTTATGGGTAGGACACAACCGCTTTCGACAGAGGCGTTTGTGATCTGGATCATTTGTAGATTACATTCACAAAAGTGAACATTACCACAATCTTTCGTCCCACTGTGTTTCAGTAAATTACTATCGTCAAAATTTTGTTGAATGCAGATAAAAATTAAACATTTGTCCGTTATACTTAGTCGAATTTCATTGTTTTATTTAATACATTACACATTACTACACAATTATTTTTGAAAAACCACCTATACCAGATCTTATGTTTAAAATATTTGATCTAAATAGCCCATTTCATTATCATTCATACACTCAATGTGCAAGTTGGATGCATGCCAATTTGCTGCGTCTTGTCTGTGAAGAATTATTTTTGTTTTTTCAAAATGCTTCTTGTTGGGGAGGCAGTGTTTCATATAGAAAAGTTTTTTTTTAATAGTAACTCAAATCTATTTAAGAAATAAACTGTCATCAAATGCTTTAACAGCATTCAAATTAAATTTGGTTTTTGAAAAATTATTTTTTTCAGTATTACTAAATATACATGTAATAACATTTCTGACTTGTTTTGAGCTGATTTTTAAATAGTGGGCAGAGTAGTAGTGTTCGTTCGCGGTTATATCTAATTTGGTTTGTGGTTGCAGTTAGTCACAGTATTCATACGTCACTTCAATTCAAAGCTTTAAGTAACGGCTAACAAATTTGAAAAAAAAAAAAGAAAAGAAAAACAAGGCATATGGGCTATATCCCCTTTATTTTACATCGGGTCGGATTATCGTTGGAAATCTTAGCGGAACACCTTTCAAGTCATAAAGGGTTATCCATTTCGTGGTTTCAATAATATAGGGCTGGAGTTCGACATCTGTTGAACTATGTTGTAAAACCAATTTTTTTATTTTCAGTGGGTATGTTAATAAACAAAATTGTCGTATTTGGGGTTCAGAGAATCCTCAAGTAATTGATGAGAGGCCATTACATCCACAAAAAGTCACTGTTTGGTGCGCTCCTTGGTCCGAAGGTGTGATTGGACCATACTTCTTTGAAAACGACGAGGGAACGAATGTCACCGTCAATTCGGAGCGTTATGGTCGTATGATAACCGACTGTTTTTTGCCTGCTATTGAAGAATACGACTTGGAGAATATGTGGTTTCAACAAGACGGTGCCACATGCCACACAACTCGAGCGAATATGGCTTTAGTGCAAGAGACATTTCCTGGCCGCGTAATTTCTCGTCGTGGCGACATCAACTGGCCACCAAGATCATGCGATTTGACACCATTTGACTTTTTTTGTGGGCTACGCGAAAGACCGTGTTTATGCAGATAAACCTTTAACTCTTGAGCACTTAAGAACCAACATTCGTCAAGTTATGGCCCAATATGTCCCAAAAAGTGGTCCAAAATTACCTCAAAAGAATCAACACTTCGCGTGGTAGTCATTTAAATGATGTAGTGTTTCACACATAATGTCAACGTTCAAATTTTATATCAACGTTCAAAGAAATATCATTAAAAAAATATTTGATATGTGTTTTATTTACGTTTACTTTTGAAAACGCAAAATGGATAACCCTTTATATTACCTCAGATTTTATATTATTTTATCGTTATTTTTATGAAAAAAGTGTTCAATATTGAAAGGTTTCAGCTTTAATGTGAACCCATACTTACTTAATTATTTTTATTTCCCCACACATTCCATGAAGGAACAGACGGGGACGGGAACTTCTCTCGAATCAGTGAGCTGTGCGTGATATAATTGTGTATACTCACTGACCGGGACATACTGTTCTAGAGAAGTTTTTCACGGCCTAGAGATCACTCCCTTACTCGTAAAGTAGCCAGCATTTATGAGGTGGAAGCAGCCGCTGAAAATGTTTAATGGTCTTACCAGGTTTTGAACTTGTGTTTACTTCTGTGATAGTCATATAAACTACCAACCACACCATGCCCATAACGTCCGTCCCATAATTGGCATTAACCCATTAAATGGATAAAAAAGACAGACGTACTTTAACCTCTCAAACAATTTGAGACATATAGTGCCCAAGTTGTTGCAATAACAAAATCGCGGATTTTTTTTAAATACATTTTCAAAGATACGACTCTGTTTAAATTTGTTATACATGGCCTAGGCCGGGGAGTCGACTCAGTTAATAATCATTATGTGAGTTGGACGGACATTTGTTTTGACGACATGGATGTTATTGTCCTTCAAGCAGGGTTATGTATATTTTGCCGTGTCTTTGGAATCATTCACCCCTATTCTGCACTACAATCACGATTGGATTTTCTCCGTTTTGGCAAATTAGGTACTCTGCACTACAATCGCGATTGGATTTTCTCCGTTTTTGTATTGCGTTCCATTCCGTTGCGTTCCGTTTGCGTAATTTTTACGATTGTAGGTATTCTGCACTACAATCGTAGCTACGTTTTTGTACGTTAAGAAATATGTGGCGGAAAGAGATCAAATTTGTGAATAAAATAAAAAATAAAAAGTAGAATTAAAATAATAAAAATGTAAGTATAAAATGGAGTAGAGATTAATATTTTCTATTATTTTGTGAGTTATATTTCATTTATTACAGGTCCTCTCACTTACGTTCTGTTTTTTTTACTACGTATATGTTCTGCCTTTTTTCCTTCACTACGTTTGTCTTTATTTTGTTAACACTAAATATTTTTTGTTTTATTAATCATTACAACTTTTCAACTTTTTCAATCAACATTCAACTTTTTCACACAATGTTTACAAAATTGTTTGGTTTTCTGTTTCGATCTCACACATTCCACAGACAAAGAGCTTACTGTAAATACCCACATATCTTCTTCTTATTCTTTCGATTACGTTTTATGTTGGAATCCAAATTTTCGATCGATGCGTAACGTAATGCGGGAACGTAATTGTAGTGCAGAATAGGGGTGATTATGCAACTAAAATGGGTATATAAATTAGATAATCACCCCTATTCTGCACTACAATTACGTTCCCGCATTACGTTACGCATCGATCGAAAATTTGGATTCCAACATAAAACGTAATCGAAAGAACAAGAAGAAGATATGTGGGTATTTACAGTAAGCTCTTTGTCTGTGGAATGTGTGAGATCGAAACAGAAAACCAAACAATTTTGTAAACATTGTGTGAAAAAGTTGAATGTTGATTGAAAAAGTTGAAAAGTTGTAGTGATTAATAAAACAAAAAATATTTAGTGTTAACAAAATAAAGATAAACGTAGTGAAGGAAAAAAGGCAGAACATATACGTAGTAAAAAAAAACAGAACGTAAGTGAGAGGACCTGTAATAAATGAAATATAACTCACAAAATAATAGAAAATATTAATCTCTACTCCATTTTATACTTAAATTTTTATTATTTTTTATTTTATTCACAAATTTGATCTCTTTCCGCCACATATTTCTTAACGTACAAAAACGTAGCTACGATTGTAGTGCAGAATACCTAAAATCGTAAAAATTACGCAAACGGAACGCAACGGAATGGAACGAGCAATACCAAAACGGAGAAAATCCAATCGCGATTGTAGTGCAGAGTACCTAATTTGCCAAAACGGAGAAAATCCAATTGTGATTGTAGTGCAGAATAGGGGTGATTATCTTTAGAATAATTTATTTTGAAGAATTTCAGTACAATTTGAAGCTTTTGTAATATCGTATGTGAGACATAAGGACGGCTCTATGAAAAAATACCCAAAAATGCCAACATGAAAATTTACTTAAAAATTCTGAAATTGGTGGCTTAAATGTCGCCCCACCGCCCTAAAATGACAGCTTTAAAGAAATGATTCGGAGTGCTGCATTATTGATGAATCCAAAACACTTTCAAATGTTGTCCCGTTTGAAAAGTTCCACTATTCCAAGTTAATTTTTGGAATCACACATTGCACAAATTTTGGTTTATTTTTCATAAGGAAAATTGCCCGAATAGTAGGGAGATTTTTGCGTGACTCTTCATTTAAAAGTTTACTATGCGAAGAAAGACGTTTTACCAGCGCCAATTTAATTTGTAATAATCAATACCAAATTATAGGGGGGGGAAATATTATAAGAACAAATTTTTCACAGTAAATCACAATCATATCATTATTAATCTTTGTCAGTAACTGTCATTCTCGCTTATTGTCATTCTCGACAACTACATTACGTGCATGTGGCTTCTTGGGTCGGTAGGGGAAGGTCTGGGAGACGGCGATGATTTCGTTTGTAAAAAAAGACTAACTGCCGGTTTCCCTAAAAAGAATTTGTTCGTTCGTCACAAATCGTCAACATTGGATGCCTTATAAAATTGGGTTTAGACATTATTCTATTCGAATTTTCCGATATACAACATATGGAACACAATGTCAAATGAATAAGTTCTCATTACTAACAAAAATCCATTTTATTGCGCATTCAATTTTCAACGGGCAAACGAATTCGATTTACGGAAACCGGCCGTTTAAACATTCAAACTAATTTATTAAATAGTGGCCATGATTTATTTTGTACCGAAAAGAATCCAATTTCAAAATAACTCCACATAAAATGAAATTACAAAAATATTTTCGATTAAACAGAACTGTTTAGCACTTGATCTGCAGCGAAAAGTTTTCTTTCAACTGTTCTAATTGTCGTTTTTTTCTTTTTGGTTAAGTTTCCTCCATAGCCTTTCAACCAATACTACAAACAAGTTAACCCAGTTCTATCCCAATAGGAAATACGACTCCACAACCAAAAGCACGACACTTTTTTTGTTTTTTTTTTTGTTTGCGAAAAACAACAAAGTGCACATGACCGAACATCTTCGTCTCCACCCGCTCCCCGCGTATCATTGGGGATTTCTGGTTATGTAGTGGAGACAGTTCAAGTTCAGTGCTATACAAACAAAATGTAACTGACGATTACAAAACAAAGCGACAAAAGAAAAACGACAACAACAAACATACACGATTAACAAAACAGTGAGCGCGGGGCAATATGAACAAAATAAAACCGTTTTATTGGCAAAGTAAATAAATAAAATCAAACGAACAGAGACAATGGAGAAAGAAATGAAACTGATGTTCTCCAGTTCGATGTCCGGGATTACAGAGAACCGACAGACGAAAAAGAGAAGTTGGTTGGTTGGTCTGCAGATAAAGAACTGGGCAAGAGGCAAATAAGTGACTACTGCCGGGAAGTTTGTGTTTCCTAATCTCCACAGATCTCTACACCAGTTCAACGTGTAAACATGCATTTTCTCTATTTATGCGCTCCATTGTTTATTTCGATTACAGCATTTCTCTCTCTCTCTCTCTCTGTGTCTTTTCAAGTTCTTGTGTTAATGGGTCGGCTGACGGTGGAGTCATTCTCCTCGTCCCTGTGTGTTTGTGTGCGCGCTGGAGCGTATGACCTGAGAGAGATACACCGACCACATGGTGTTCTGTTGTATTACTCCCTGTGCTGGGATTGTGGTACCATAAGTGATACCCTGTTTGGTATATTTGACCACGGTTTCAATAGAAAAGTGAAATAAATAAATGAAATTTGCAACACGCATTTATTGATTTGCATTCCTATAGAGGATGTATACAAATTGTGGAACACCGTAAAATCCAAAGACGATAAAAAAAAATGTCCGCCGTTTGAGGAATCCATTTTGGCGACCACATGAAATGATGTGATGTCTGAAATGTCATTAAGATGGCTTAATGCATTGAAATTGGCTGTATCGTCCCTTTAGTATAATAATAGCGTATAATACACTATATAGCTATACAGTATAGACTATTGTTTTATTGACAAGACGATATAATGGTCCAGAGGCAGAACAGATTCCTTTTAGCGGGCTTAAAATACAAACCCATATCTCCATTGTTTCTGGCAAATAAATCAAAGACTGGACATCGTTTCTACATTAGCAGTTAATGCCATAAAAATGGGCATGGTTATTTTTTTCCTGGAACGCCACTTAGGGGGCCCTTAAAAACGGACATACATATAATGGTAGTGTATTATGATTCGATTCCCACCCTTAAACTACAAGTTATTTTATTGTCTAATTGTCCATAGATCAGCTGTGGCTATCAAACTAATCGTATTTAATTCGTTCGAATCGGACCAATGAATAAATGAAGTACTTTGACGAAGTACTCTTCTGCCTTAAATAAAGTATGGGATGTCTCATCGGCTGGACTCAGGTTTCCTAAAAAACCGGATTCATTTTACATTTAGATCAAATGTATTTCCTTAGCCTAAAATCTGAATTTGTTTTGGAGTATATGTGATATTAATACAGTCTTCAAATACACCCCCCCATCTTTGGATAATTCGGTGCCTTTGTCAACTCTGTCCTGTACTTGGACTGCATAATTGTCCATAAATCTGTTTAAAATGAGCATGGAACGATGCTTTCATTTCTGTCTATTTAAAAGTAATCTAATTGATTACTAATCGTATTCGATTTTTAACATATATGGTAGAAACGTATTCCATATAAGACCAACAATTTTACTGCGTTCCAGAGTTAAATGATGTCTCCTCAGTGACATGTGGGTCATTTTTGAATTGACATCAAATGGTTGTGTACATTTCCGCTACTTTTGGTCCAATCTAAACTTTTGTAAAATCCCATCACTGATTACACGCTCTCATTCCCAGCAACGTGTCCACAGGACTCACTACTTACCACATTGACAGTAGCCAGAGGCAGGATGAGACCGGTGCGACGATTGTAATGCGTGAAATCGGTTCGCCGCATTAGCATACGCAAACTTGTTACACATACGCCCGATGCCATTGTTGCTGTTGTAGTTGTTGTTGTTGTTGGTGTATTAGTTGTTGTATTATGTTCAGCCTGTGCTCGTTAATCCTTTTTGCTGTGTCCTGTGTTCTAACGCAGTCTACCACACCTAAAATTATCAAAACATATGCAACACTTCCAGAAATTAACTTCACTTTCCTTTTCTTTCTTTCTATTACACTTCTTCTTATTTCTTCTTTGTAGCCTAATAAATTTTGATTTTAGTTTTGCAACACACTATCTCTCACTGACTTTGAATAGAGAGAATGAAACAAACACTTTTTACTGGAGCTTTGGATTAAAATGGGGGGGAGGGGGTATAACTTAATCACACTTTTTTTCTGTGTGTGTGTGTTGTTTATTGGAAAACTTATCGGTGATTTTGCTAATTTTATGTTCCAATCTCAATGGATGGATACACGTTGTTGTGTGGGGGGGGTCAACTATTTTGTTATCGTGTGTTGGATAAAAATAAACACCTAGAGAACAATTCTTACGCACACACGCACGCTGCCGAGTGAGTGAATTTTTTGTGGAACAAGTGTCGTCGGCGGTCGAGGAGTTTAATTTAAATTTTTTTTTTCGATTTTTTTTTTAATTTTCTTGCTGAATACCGTAAAAAAGTAAAAAATATAGAAAATGCGGCTAATACACACACGGTCGGACGTTTACGAATGCCACAGACGACAAGAGAGGCGAACGTTTGTACCAACGACTAAACAATCACTAAAGTATCCAATCCCAAAATATTGCGTGAGTCCAATGTTCTTCGTTGGAGCTCTCTCTCATAATGATGTGTGTGTTCTTATACTTCTCTCTCTTTCGCTGGGCTCTGGGGTTTTGTTCGACAAACGGCGGCGCAAGTTTGTTGCTCCCACACCAATCTCAATTTCTTGGGGACTTTTGAACAAACAAGTTCACATACATTTGACATTTGCTCCAATGTTGTTGTTTTTTTTTTGCGGACAAATTTAAGAGAGTTTGGGGGTTATGTGATGATAACAAAAACGAAAGACGACAGCTATCAAACAGATGGCAAAGCGTACTGTCAGATGACTTCTTTTACCGGCAAATTCACCACCAGCAGTGTTGTATTGCAACGTATGGTGAAATTGAACTACACATTCAATTAAGCGATGGCAGAGATGATATTCGGTACTTTTTTGTGTATATTTTTAAGGGCAAATTTACCGCGTCTCCTTTGAGACCTATCCAAAAGATATTATTTCATTTCAATTACTATGGTAATATAAAAAAAAACAAATATAGTCAATATCATAGACAACAACCACCGGCTCATTTCAATTATAATTTGCTTATTATAAATAAGAACCGTTCTAGTTCATGATTGATGAAATATCCACAAACTTCTCAGATCGGTATACGATTTTTTTTTGTTTTTATCCACCTAATTTTTCAGAAAAAGTACCCGTATGTTGCTAATTTTCAACCGATTTCCTTAGACAAGGTCAGAATGTTAATGATTTCATGCAAAAATTTGCAGGAAACTGTAGTTCTAAAATTGTAAAGGAAATTTGGAAAAATCTCAGCAAATTTATGCAACGGAAATAAAATGCAAACGTCCGTCTTTCCAAAACTGATTGACATTTTTAAATGGAGCACGTTTGGACTGTTTAAGTGTACAAAGTCAGCTATAGTCACCGTTTTGGTCATAACTCCGTTTTCTGAAAAGCTTAAAACGGTTTGGTTAGTCTTAACTAGGCCTACGAAGTATTAAAGTCAATGTCACAATATACATAAAAAATAACTATTATTCCCCTTTTGACCTCGTTGCAATACATGATAGCTTGTCACATTCTAGATCCAGTGACTCAATTAAACCATATTGTTTATAGCACGAAATTTATCCTAGTTTGACCTTTGAGCAAAATGCGGCACATGTTAATATTGTCCGGTTTGGCTACAATTTTCAGCATTTCAAATTAAAATATTCTTAATTAAAGAAAAAAACTGGAAATTAAATGGCATCGTTGTTGTAAACCACATGCAAGGCACATTTACAAGGTAATCGCATCAGGTACAACAAATACAACACTACAATAACAACATGCAATTTGTTTATGATTAGACAACGAAACTGTCAGAGACATCTGATTGAAGTTGTTATGAAAATGTCAACAAATTCTATATTGTTGATTGATTGTTGACAAATATTTTATTTTTCCACAAATTTCAACTTACAAAATATCACAAATTGAATTTTTATAATTCAATTCAAAATAAAAAACCAATAACGAATGAATTTGAATTTTCAAACGTCATATTCAAAATAGAAATAAAACGTCATTTCTAAATGACACATTCGCTTACAGACCAAATGAAAAAAATAAAATATCAGCTGATTGTCAAGATTACCTTGTAAATGTGCCTTGACCACATGTACTTCATGTTTTCATAAAATCAGCCTTGATTTACTTATCATTTTTTTATCGCTCACGTCTTTATTCTGTTTTGACATTACCAAATGTGTAAACTTTTCAATCAAATCGATGGAAGCCTTTTTGATTTTTCTTAAATTTTCTTTCTTCTTCTCAGGAATTTGTAGTTAAGTCGAAGCATTTCTCTAAGTTGAAGCAGTATCTAAGGGCAGTATCGAATTTCCATAACTTTAATTTCTCTATAAATCAAAGAAAAATAATGGCAAACTTTTCGGAGAAACAAACAAAACAATAAAGTTCTGATGGCAGCGAAACGTGTTCTAAGGTTTACAAGTGACCAAAAAAACGTTGCTCAGAAACATCTGAGGTTGATAATGAAGAAGTTCATCGGACTTTTCTGCAAATGCCGATATTGCTGATTACTGTTCCTCCGAATCAATTACTTCGAGATATGTTATACAACCTTCCAGACAACTTATGATCATCCTAAACAAATTGCAGTTACTTGTTACTCACAATAACAGAAATTACTCAGCTTTTCAAGTAATTAAAATGAATAAATTCGTATAAATGTACTCTTTTCCAAATGGTAAACGATTTTATAAGTAATTCTATAACTTAAAGTCTCCGTAGGTGGAATTGTTCTGGGGGATAATGGTGGTTCGAGTTTTGGAAGTGTGACTGTACATTGCAAATTGAGATATTCGCAGAGATTATCGCTGGCCAAATAGCAACTAAACAGCCCTTTTGGCTGATAAATCTTTGTGGTAATTTTCTTATTTAAACTGGTCAGGTTTAGTCGGAGATTGGGGAAATGACCGTCAGTGTTAATTGTTAACTTTATAGATCTCAGCTATTTTGAATTGTGACATTCTGTCCTGCTATCTCTTATTATCATAAAACGGATCGGTGTGTGAAGAGTAATAATCGGTTAAATAAAATAAAATAGTTGATTGGCAGCTCTGAGTAGTTGTATCTATTATATTCCACCACCCCATACTTACCGTGGTGAATCCAGCAGCTTAGCATATACTACAACCGGATATAGCGAAATAGTTTAATTTGGAATTACAGAATTGTAAATAGTACAATATTTTACCGCTGGGCGGATACTTGCATCAGTCTTTGACGGAGGCATGAATACGCAAATATTTAAAAAATTCGCGTAAATTAATTAATTTGTACAAAAATAATCTTTTGAAAAATTGCTATTTATCTGCTTAATCATACACACAGCGAAACGATTTCTTAGAAATCTGTTCGGACTATGGAAATTCCATTATCATAGTGGAGTTTGTGGTCTGACAGTTAAATACTTTCAGCAGCCGAAAAATAGTTTCTGGGACCAATTGTGTCACAGATATGGGCCGTGCTGCCAGACAATATTTTGGAAAAATCAAATTTGGAATAAAATATCGTCATAAAATCGATATACTCAAAAACACATATTTTTTTTTAAACAAGAAATCAACGAATTTTTATTAGAAACAAAAACACATTAAATTCATAAAGCTGCCATCAGACGATATGTTTTTTTACCCCTTTTGTCACTTTTTGTATCCATATGTAATTCCGTATGCTATCACACCTGCATATGCATTTTCATATGGCATAACCTCTAAACGCAAACAAAAGCTGAATTTTTAATGTGTATTTTTCACAAACAGCTGTTTTCTAATATTTGTCAGATGAAAATATAGAGCGCTGTAATCAAAAAAATTGCATATACATTTTCACATGTCTTTTACATATGCAATGGTATGGGAGGTACCAGAAGGGGAGTTGCCAGACTTCCAAGTTTTTGTCGGAAACTTTGTCTAGCTATAGCTTTACTAAATATACAATTTGGGGCAAGATCGCGTTGGTCATATTGATATTATTACAGGATTTCTAAAGTAGGCGAAATAGACGATTTGTATGTGAGGTACCCGAAGGGGTGTGGCCATATAGCCCATATGCAATCCCATAAGCAGTTTTGTGAAAATATTAACCCATGCCAAATTTCAAAGTGATTGTTTGACTCTTTGGAAAGTTATTGTGCGTACCAGCAGGACAGACAGACGGACTGACGAACATGGCTCAAACGATTTAGAAAGTCATGAATCGAATTTGGTTCAAAGACACTAGGGTTCTAATGTGGAGTAGGAGTTACACTTTGGGTCGTATCAAATGATATATACCCTCCTACCCGTAGGGTGAGGGTATACATATAAGGGCACTAGCAACCAAGGCTATCGGTCAATGAAGTGACAGTAATATTAGGCGTGTTCTGGTTACAAGCTAGCGATTATCGGTGGTTTATTATTAGAGAAAACGCCAAACTAGCGGTAATTGTCATTGAAATTCTAACAAAGATTCATGACAAAATTCCAAAAAAAATTGTGAATTGCAAGTGTAGTTAAAAATAATAAAAATTCTATTGCAAATTCTTACCGTTCGTTCGTAATTTTCGATAAAATTTTATATTTATTTTCGATACACCGCTAGCTTGGACAACCGCTGGAGAGCTTAGATTTGTATGGAGAGCTAAGATATATCAAGCGGCATTTGAAATAAAGTTGGCACGGCATTGCCAGCATAAAAAATAAGAAAATGTGGTAATTAAATGGTGCCAAGTGTACAAAGATATCGGATTATGAATTAATACAGAAGAATAAGAAAATTAATTTTACCTGGCTAACTTTTACCCCAATAATATAAAAATGTAAGAAAAGAAATACAAAATTTCTTCAAAAACGACGGACGAATGGTGGTATCGTGAATATTGTTTCAGTTTTTCATAAAAATGTATTAACATTTTTTCACAGCATCCTCAGAATCCTGCCTAGTTTGTGTCAAACCTCCATATCGCTACTTTGGCGTTCAGTGTTATTGCAAACTCTGAATGCAATTAGTTGCAAGAATAATTAATGCAAAAATGGAAGAAATAAGTAAAAATTAATTAAATTATTTGAAAACTTAAATATGTGACATTGACTTAAGACCCAACTAAAATGAAATTAAAAATTTAAAGGCAGTAATGGTAATGATAAAATATAATTTAGTGATTCATTTATTTCAAGAAAAAAAAGTCCGTGTCGTTTTCTTAAACGTTTTCTTATTTAGTTTGATGTTCTTATTTTCATGTGTCAGCTGTTTTTTTCACTTGTTGCTCTGACAAAAGTTTTGCAAAGGTACGGCCAGACTGGCTAAATATTTGAGGAAAATTTATATAAAAATTTGACTTGATTTTCTAGTCAAATATTTGCCCGTTTTAAAGGTTATAGGAAAACATGTTTGCCGTGTGGTTATACAAATGTACTTTAGCGACATAACTTCAATTTCTTTATGTGATGGTCAAATAAGTTACTAGAGCACAAAGTTCGGAAACATAATTTGCCCTTCCTAGTTAATTCGACATCGAACAAAATGGGTATCGTTGGACTACTTATCGACATATCTTTCCAGCCCTGTCTATGTATTTCCCGTACATTTTTTTAAATTTTAAATTATTTTGATTGTAATAAAAATTATTTTGTTTAAAAAAGCGGTTATTTTGGACTCAGAGAACACATATAAAAATGTAGTTCGTTCACTCCCACTCATCTTAAGAAACTCCAAATAGCCCAAAACAAACTCCTGTAAATGTTACATATTCTGCCCTGCCCCCACTGAACACTTTGTAAACCTGATACGGCCAACGTGTCAGATTAGTACGACTAGGGCCCAATAAATGAGATCGTAGTTAAACTCTGGTTGTGTAAAACTCAGTTTCCAATAAATCTGAGTTTAAACTTTAAATACGTTTTTGAGTGGTTAGCCAAATGTTGATATGGCAACACCCACACTTTTATAAGAAAACATATGTTTCCGTTCAATAATTAATATGATATTAAACTTTTGTGGTGGATTTTGGCCACACACGATTTTTTAGAAAAAATATGAGAATTAAAAAAAAGTTTGGCTTAATGAACTTTGGCTCGGGCAAAAGCACCGTGTATGGAACTAGTGGTGGTCGGAAACCAATACGAGCTTGAAAGAATCTTGGGTCACCAATTGAAAAACTAAATTCATGTTTCCCGTCACCAGCAGTGTATGAAAATCCCTCTTAAAACTGCCCATAAACCGAAAATTCAAAATAAAAAAAAAAAATTAGAATAAATTGATATTCCTGGTCTTCAACATTATATGTTTACCAGAATCCGAAATCCGCCTTAAAAATTGCATTCTCCGTCATCAATTTAATTATTAAAATGTTATAAAAAAATGAAAAATTTTTTAAATCTGACGACACGACTTTCTCCAGCAGTTGTTGTCCATTATTTGCTCTTACAAATATTGTGTAAGGTTAAATAATTATTTGCCGGAACAAGAGAGGAAAACATTTGCTCTGTAGCGGTCACAAACAAAATCAGCTGATTTGCTGTTTGAGACTCAAAATTATGGGACAATGAAGATTTTTGTAAAATATTTGTGACCGTACCTTCTATTTGAGAAATAGAAAGTCAAATATGTTACGTTGTGTAGTTGATTTTTTGTTTGCTGGAAAATGAATTTATTTGTCAATAATCAGCTAATTTCTTTTACGTTCTGTGTTCGCACTTGTCGAATTTTTGTTTTGTGGAAAATAAATTTATTTTCCAATCAGCTAATTTCTTGTTGGTCTTCAGATTGTGGCGAGCAAATATTTGACAATATATTTGGTCAAATATTTGACAAATGTGAATATAGAAAAGACCTCAGCTAGATCGTGTGGACGGCCGAGGTGTGGTTCGAAACCTGGTCAGACCATCAAATATTTTTCCGTGGCTTTTTCCACCTCGTAAATGCTGCTGCGAACTATACGAGTAAGATCCACGTAAGAATTTCCCTAGAAAAAGCTTTAGCCGTTCGAAACCGGCTGTAAACATTTAAAATGTTATCGTGTACAGCTCACCGATTCTCGAGAGAGTTTCCCCGTCTCATCCTTCAGGAAATGTTAAGGAAAATAAGTAAAGTCTGTGCGAAATTCCGTTCAATCTCTGTTAGAAACGACTCTGTGAAAAATGTGCCAAAAGTAAAATGACCCCCCCCCCCCAAATGAAGAATTCCCAAAAAATTCTCGTACGAAATTGGGGAATTTTTCATTATGAAAAGTTGGCCCCAAATGTCTGCTGAATCACTAAGCATGGATGTCATATAAATTCAATTATACAATTCAATAAATAATTGATTTTGAATGGAAACATTTCAGTTTCTTATTCGTCAGTCACCCAGTATGTTACCAGCCACAGACCGTTGCAGAACGAATACGATCGCATTATCTGTACATAGAATCAAATTTTGAATGTATACACACCGTTATGCGCACACATATATACAAATATAAATAATTAAAATAAAACATTCCCGAAACAAGTGTAATTTAATTCGTTTAAGTTAAACAAACATTTGGTGTGAACATTTCCCTGAACTATGTATGTGTGGGTGTATGTATGTATGTATGAGTGTATATTTGTAATGTGTAATGAGGTTTGTTGCCCATCTCATTTCATTACTAATTACAATTATGTTCATATATAATTGAATGCATTCGCGGAATTACATTGGCCCATAAATACAGTAGCGGACAAAATAACAATTACGTCGGTATTTAGTCGCTTTTAAAAGAAAACTCCACGCGGTTCGGGCTTCGGACTTGTATGCATGGTTTTCAATTGACTACACGACAAAATATTTGTTGTAGTTGAACTTGTCTGAGTTGTCCGTTCAATTTTAAGCGATCCCTCTAACCTGGCGTAGATTATTAATTCGAAAATCTTTCCAATGATTTCGTGCCACAAATAAATATATTCAGGGTACACGATTGTAGACTTATGGTGATTTTTGTCCGCCTATAGAGGGCTCTAGTTGGCAGTAAGTTTTGATACGAGTGAACCGTGCCATGGAAATATCCAGAGCCACAACTTTGCTTTCACCAAGGCGGCGAATGGATCGACTCCATCGTTCCGAAAGGAATGCCATCAGGTCACCCGAAGAAGGGTTTCTTCGGAACACATACTGTCGATCATTCAGAAGACCTTTTAGACCATGCATGTCAAACTCAAAGCCTAACGAGGGCCAAATAAAAAATGTAAAATATTATTTAGGCCACAAAAAAATAAAATACTTTAAATTTTATAGTAAATTATATATACATAGATTTATTTTAAATTTAAATTTTCGTTTATTTTTTGTTCTATTTTACCGAGTGGGCCGCAAAGTCATACAATGCGGGCCGCGAGTTTGACACCCTTGTTTTAGACTGTTGATAGTGTACCAGATGGTGAATAATCATGCTCTCCATAACCTTCGAGAGCTGAGAACATATTGCAATTTGGCGGCAATTTGCAGCTTCACCTTTTTTTCACTATTGTCAACTTTCCACCGTGAAGGTGAAACACCAGCACGGTACGACATTGTGAAAAGACTGCGCAATGGAAACTCAAGAAACACTTGCATAGGACAAGTGTAAAAATACCTTCCGTCCCCGTAGTTTTTTTTCGTCGAGTTTCGCGAGAACCCTTCAACTCCGCGCATTCTAAAAAATATCTGAGACATCGAACGGGAAACGTTTTCGATCACAGGGGATGGTTGACTGCTTTCAAGCAAGTCCCAATGTTTTGCCGAAGGTTAGCTTTATCCACCGGGTCAGTGAATATCTGGTCATCGTTAGCGAGAGTTGGGTTAGAAGATGAGGAATTGTCCCTCACCATTTTAACAAACTTCCCCTAGGAAAGAGAAAACTTTAGCGCAAAGACGCTGTTCTTGAAGAAGTACTCTGGTACACTTTGATGTTGCCTGCTTGCGTAGCAGCTCTGTGGTGGCTTTTTATTTAAACTCCAATTTCTGAATGCTGCCTATTTGGATCTTACACCGTGTTACACACATTCTGTCCTATGAACCAAATTTACTTTTTCGGAAAGGGGATACAAAATAAAAATACTCGTGTATCGGCGATTTTCATGTACACGTCAGAATTTTTTTTTTTAAGT
Source organism: Hydrotaea cyrtoneurina (assembly GCA_958296145.1). NCBI lineage: Eukaryota > Metazoa > Arthropoda > Insecta > Diptera > Muscidae > Hydrotaea > Hydrotaea cyrtoneurina. The sequence continues at coordinate 53,243,333 of OY282515.1, read as the reverse complement.
TTGAAGTATGAAGCTCTTAGTGGCCTGTGTGAAAGCCTTTGGACCGATTTTTAACCCTTTTTCAGAGATCCAATCGAGCTGATTTGTTGCAGGCAGACTCGAGGAAATGTCTGTATCACGTCAAAAAATCACGTTTTAAAAAATAGATTTTTATCAATTCTCAGATTTTCGAAATTTTTTTTTTTAAATGGTTATCGTTTTTTTAAGGTTTCAGTCAAAAAACATTTTTTTTTCGTTACGCTTAAGTAGTTTAAAAATTTGGAGTCTCTTCAAGTTATGCTAAGAAAAGTGAAAAAAATATTTTTTTTTTTTCAAAAAAAATAAAAATTTGGGTAAATCTGAAAAAAATTTGACGTGATACAGACATTTCCACGAGTCTGCCTGCCAAAAATCAGCTCGATTGGATCACTGAAAAAGGGTTAAAAATCGGTCCAAAGGCTTTCACACAGGCCACTACGAGCTTTATACTTCAAACTTAAAAAAAAATGAAAATCGCCGATACACGTGTATTTTTATTTTTTCCCCTCTTTTCGATTATGTGCATTTGGTTCATAGGACACGAAAAAAATCTATTTTTTGTAACACTTTGTTATTAAACCAACCAAATCTTTAAAAAGCTGAATGGAAGAAGTCTTTGAGGGAATAAACGTGTTAGTCAGCAGCAGCATCGACATTATTGTCAGGATACTGAGACCAAAGACCATAGAGAGGGCTGTCATCCCAAGTCGTTAGCTGAACATTTCCAAAAGGGTAATTAAACAGTATTTCTTTACAAAAAAAAAAACAATATTTGCTTTTAAAACCTTTCAAATACTGCCCTGCCAATTACCGAGTGTGTAGCCGAACTAATGTTTTAAAAAAAAATTGCTGAACCAGGACTCCGATATCTTCAAATTGCCAGATGAAAAGTGAGTGGCAAAATCAAAGTATGTTGTTTTCTTTTGTAAAGGGTTTGAGAGTAACACCAAACTTGAAAGACAGAATCAAATCAATATTCATTTTGAAAACAATCATATTGGCAGCAACGTTGAGATTTTTTGCTCAGGGATTGTAAAGGGTGTTTTTTATTGAGGTATAGAACTTCGAATTGAAATAAAACACAAGAAAATCGTTTTAATGTCCATCAATTTGGCTTTATTGGAAGGATAATTGTATGCCATTAATGTTTAAATATGATTTCGGGCATGTGGCCGCCGCGGCTGGCTCGAATAAAGCCAATTCTACAGGTCCAATTTTCAACCACTTGTTGGAACCACAACTCATCCACATTCATGCCATCCAATTCGGGAACAAAATAGTCGGTTATCATGGCTCTATACCGGTCTCCATTAACGGTAACTGACTCTCCAGCATTATTTCGGAAGAAGTATGGCCCAATGACTCCACCAGCCCATAGAGCACACCAAACAGTCAGTTTTTGTGGATGTAATGGCATAAAATGGACGGAGCTTGCGGTGAACTTCGCGAACTGAACCATTACTTTCGAAATAAATTTGCACGATTTGCAAGCGTTGTTCTTTTGTCAACCTGTTCATGATGAAATGGCAAACCAAACTAAATATTAATCACTTGACAGCTGACAAAATGGCCGCCAGTTAAAAAAGTGATGCCAACTTAAAGTTCTATACCCCAATAAAAAACACCCTTTACCAGCTAAGTGTTGGAAATGACTTTAACTTGGGACTGTCAGAGCCTGCCGTTTCCCAGACACTGTCAGCGACTCTGGATGCCTTGGAAATCACGTATGAATCATCCTGATCTCACACTGCTTTTTACAATCAGACGTCAGTAGTGCCTGACAGGTGACCTCCGAGTTTAAATGCTTTTGAAATTGTACAAGCTTCGTCACAGCTTGCGGACTACTAGCAAATTGCTTAAATGTCCCCACACCAGTGGTATCATTTTCTGTTTAACTTTAACTGTTAAGTCTCACCGAACCTATAAACAAATGTATTTTTATAACACACCATTTTCATTCACGATCACCTTACCCATCTCCGGCTCTACTGGGCAGCCCAAAAGCATTCAATAAGTTTGCCATGACGTTCTTTTGATATACTTGGAACAGTGCCTCTTCGAAATCCTCTTGCAAGGGAAGGATTTTTCTTCAACTCTTCCACACGTTTCACAAATTGTTTTGCATGTGTTACATTAATTTTTCTGTATTTTTGAAATTTTTTTTACTTTGAAACACTTAGAAGTTGTCCGTGTCATTACAGAGTCGTCTCAAGACAATATCACATTTGGTTGGCAACATCACATTCGGTTGGCAATACCGACCATTTGCATAGAGTATTCGATAACCATCAATATTGACAACGGCAATGGGGAAAACACAAGAGTCGACACCAAACGACTTGGTCTTGTGTCGACGTTGACTTCCGCAAGAGGTCTGATTCATTTTTATTTTATCTGTTCTTCCATCTGACGTCTTCCCTTCTGCCAGTCACAATTTATTTTTTGTTGATTTTCTTCTTCTTCAATTGACATTTGCTGTGCAACGTGAAATGACAAAAAAAAAATAAGAAACAAATCTCGATCGGAAATTGTCATCCATAGAAATCGAAGCATCGACAATTACCTCGGGTATCTCAGATGTGGAAACACCCATATGTGCTGTAACATATTAATCCCTTGTAGAATTATAATATTTTATTTATGTTGTGGAAAAAGGTGAAATGTTTTAATTATTTTGTGTTTAATGAAAATACATACAATTGTGTGTGTGTGTGCATGCACGAATGTGTTTGCCAACGCAGAGTTATGGATACGAATAGACGCGTAATTAACTTTTGCATTCAAAGAAATATTTTGTGAATATCACATAAATGATATAATTTTTCCAATTAGATTTATATCAGCACACACACACACACATGTGGGTTTGTGTCGGTGATAAGGACAGTGGTCCAAGTCGCAGTCACATTCCTCTCAAACACAATCTAAATGAATTTATTCTCTAACAATAAAAATGGTCCAAAAGAACAAATCACTTTTCCGGGGAAGACCAACCGATGCGACTTAGACCACTTGTATTCTCACTGTGAGATACCTACGTAGAAACTAGGTGGGTGCTGATGTACAGGTGTACATACATACATATGTATGTACGTATATCGTCAATTATGTTAATGATGTAAACGTTGGTTAAATATGAACAACGCCAATTGAGTGGACAGACTTTAATTACCATCCGATGTAGTCAGTGTATTATTGATTGTATAACCTTAAGTTGGACTCGGTTTACGTAGATTAAATTCTGATTTATTTAATTTGCAATAATCCATATTACAAAAGAGATAAATCAAAATTTCATCTTCGCAAAGCGATTCAAACGAAAGGGACGTAAGATGAGAGGCCAACACTTGAATTTGAATAGAGGCGATGGAAGGGTCGAATCCTATAGTGGGAACACCCCTGCACCAGGGAGTGGGGAAGAATTAGTCATTGGCAGTAAGTTTCTTAATGTCCATACAGAAGATTGGCATAGAAATATTGAAGAACTGCAGCTAACAATCGATATCGCCCGATTAAGTAAAGTTCTCTCTCTCTAATAACCCGAGCACACCGTGACACATTATAAAACCCAAGGGTTTGTTCACCGCCCCTGCAGTCGGGAAGCAATGGAACTTCTGATGGACATAGACTTTCCCGGTTCGCTGAAAGGTGACGACAAGAGATGAAAGTGAACGAACAAGTATCAGAAGCCGACCTTTACACTCGCAAGACTAAATGACATGACCCTGCAACTATCAAAGAAGGCGAAAGGTCTGGTCATCAATCTGAAGTCAAAATTGTCCTGTAAACCGAAAGCCCTGTGAGTCGTTTATATCCGTAGAAAGATAGCCCTTCAACCGAAAATTACACATTGGATGAATATGGAGATCGTCAGACACATACTCACAGGTGGATTGCACTGAATACTAAATCACATCTCTCCAATCTAATCGAAGTCCAAAGTTTATCCTGCGTGGGCATTAGGGGGGCCTTAGGTCAGCTGCTCCAGCAGCAGTGGAAACAATACTCCATCTTAGGAGCTGTGCAGCTTAGGTAGCTCTCCGTCTAAGAGAAACCAACATGTTGCAATAAAAGTCCCATGGATATAGCTCCATTAGAGAAGCAGGGCGGGGCGGAAAATTGGACCAAATGACTGACTAAATATGACCGACAATCAACTTCGAGAAAACCTTCAAAGTCTTCATAACATCTAGAAAAGAATGGACCAGAAACTCAGTCATGGAAGAGGATCTCAGTTTTTACAGACGATTTAAAATGGAGACCGGAACGGGTTCGGGAGTATTCTCAAAAACTCTGGGAATTGAGATATCATGCAGACTATTTAGTTTTGCAGAGATAGTCGCAGATCCCCTTCGAAGATAACAATCTATGTACGAGGTATGTTAAAAAAATATTGCGAAATTTGTATTTTTCAAAAAGTATTTATTTATTCATGAATATCTCTTTTGTCCCCTTCAAAGTAATTCATAAGGTTTGGGAACAAAAAATAGACACTGGGGTCTAGGCCGGGGGAATACGGTGGGTGCGGCAGCATTACTGTGGGTGTGCAGCCAGTTTTTGTTCTTCCACAAATCCGTGCGTTTTTGGCAGATTGCTTCGCGCAATTTGCGCATAACTTGCAGGTAATATTCTTTATTGACCGTACTAACCGGTGGCAAGAACTCATAATGCACCACGCCCCTGCAATCCAGAAAACTGTGAGCAAAACCTTTGTGTTCGATCGAACTTGGCGCGCTTTTTTCGGTCTTGAGATGATTGAGCTTTAGTTTCCACGTCGTAACCATAAACCCATGATACGTCACCGGTTATGACCCTCTGGAACAAATTTGAGTCGTCACGGACCGAGTTCAACATCTCCTGAGCAATTTTAAAGCGATGCTGTTTTTGGTCCAAATTGAGCAAATTTGGCACGAATTTAGCGGCGACCCGACTCATGACCAAATCATCGAATAAATCAATCATCGGATCCTCAGCAACTTCTCTAACAAATTTGATGCAGATTCTTTGATCCATTTTCTGAAAATCAAATACATGTAGCCCGCGGAAATTAAATATTCGCGAGATATTTTTAATATACGTTACGTACGTTAGGGTGTATTAAATAACTCACCCTAATACAACAGCACAAGGTAACACTTAGCTGGGTCCCCTGGTCATAAGAACCTAACGTGGAAATGAGTTGGCAGAATTATGTCCTAGGAAGGGCTCTGAATGGCTGGGTGTGCCAATAATGAAGTTATATGTATTGACCAAAAGGCAGTGGGATTCTATACACACGTATAACACAAGCCGCTCTCTTTTTGGCCCGACATAAAACCCAAAAGTCGCTAATGGGTTTTGGCAAAAGGACACTCAGCATTCTCACCGAAGTCATTACGGGGCACTGTACGGGGTAAAATGGCAAAAAGTTTTTGTATAACACGGGATGACAACTGTAGAGCTTGAAACGCCGCTGAGAAGGAAGCATCAGTGGAACATTTCAGTTCAGGTCTACGTTGACTCACTCACCTTGGAGCAGGTAATTTGTCCGCCAGACCGGTGCGTTTCTGACTTCCTTAGCGTAATTCATCGAAACACATCGTACCACACCTTTCCCCTGCAATGCCATGATCTTTCCGAGTAACACGTCATGTGGACACATGTGGACAGAAAAATAGGTGCATGTAAATTTCTTTAGTGAATGTTACAGTAGCGGTTACAAAATCACTTCTAGAACGAACACTATAAATGTTGACACCTGGCATCACTGTTTAAGAATGAAATGTGGGAATCCCAATAGTAGAAAAGGTTGTAGTAATAAGTGCGAAACATTTATCTAATAGAAGTGTCTGTTTGGAGTGGACAGTGAAATAGGTGTGGTCTGTTTAAAGTTGTGAAAATCGAGTTATTTATTAATTTTACGTACAGATGTAACTAAATAGGTAAAACTATTAGAACTAAAAATTAATATACATTTTGGTTAAATTTTAAACTAAATTAGATGGGTCGTGGGCCCCATTGCAGTGAAGAAGAAAGACGTTTAGGTCATCAGCTTCGAACACAAGGAATGACATACAATTTTAATGCCAATTCATTAAGAAGATCTCAAAACTTCAAACAAATGCACTAAAACTAAAAAATGTATTGAAAGACGAGGAGCAATTAAGAAAACCTCGTCAGTTACTGATAATCGCATCGTAACTTTGGCTAAGCGAGATCCTTTCAAGTCATCCAGATCAATTTCAAATGAAATAGGGAATGTTATTTCATCCCGAACGGTCCGAAGAAGATTAGCGGATGCAAAACTACCAGGTAGAATAGCTCGGGGAGTTCCCCTGTTCAGGAAAGAAAATATAAAGAAGAGGAAACATTGTATATGAATATCGTGGATGATCTCAAAAGATAGGGTTCTTCTTCTAACGCGGTATTCGTAGACTGCCAGAAAAATTAGTAGGTTAGGTTAGGTTAGGTCCTCTTTAATGCTTTGCCTGTGACGAAATATCTAACCTAACCTAACATTAGACAAATGCAGCAACAAAATTAAGACTTTATGCAAACTGTATTCTTGCTTTGCTCACATACTCACTTTGAGTATCTGAGAGACGAACGGTTGTGTTCGTATCGAGCGATCAGTAAGACAACAATTCGTGTGTTATGCTCAACACGAGACCAGATAGAGGGTTGCTGTTCAGACACTGAACAATTCCGTATCATTTGTTTTCGGGCTTTTCAGTGAGGAGACCGCACATACAATTTGTGAATCTGATTGTGAATCATTTTCTCATCTCTTTTCTGGCCCCGGTTTAGGTACTCTTCCTGTTGCCCTTTCTAAATAATTTGAAATAACATTTGTCACTGATTTAGCTGTTTTTGGTTTAGCAACATTTGATTCTTGGGTATTTTTTTTCTTACATTTTTCCACCGGTTTTGTATTTTTTAAACGTCTTTCGGCCAATTTGTCAAAATTTTCAAATTGTGTGTATGGTTCAGCTTGTCGGACAACATATTACAGACAGGAAAATGTCAACAAACCCTACTCCCTACTTCTTTTGTTGGCAAAAAAAAGCCTGACTCTCAATAAAGATTTTCAATGTCAGGGTGAGGTCTTGAGAAAACACCCATCATTATTCCCTCCCACCCTTGGTACCAGAAAACACATCTACCTAGGCTTTTTAACCATAGAATGCAGCAGTTGTCACTTTTAGTCACAAGTTCAATATTTTTTCAATTATCTACACTTCGGCGAAATACGATTTTGGGATAGCCCCATAACTACTCTGAGCCACGGTCTATATTCAATTTAAAGGATATTCGTTTTTATTCGCCACAAAGTCACAAAATCCAAACGGAAAAAAAGAGAATCGCATAAATAGATGCAAATGTGGTTGTTTATTGTTTATTTTTTCCGTACAAAATACTATTTAATAATTGTGGGTGGGGGGCCGTAAATCTGCATAATTTCAAATGCTAATTGCAGAGACTCACAACTCATGATTTGTGGCCCTGATATGGATATTGCAATTCCAGTACTTGAAGCGTATGCTAAGCGAGCATTCAACTGCACGTACTTCCATTGTAAACTATAAACAAAGTGACAAATTAAAAAAAATATAGTCCAATTTCATTAAACGACTTTAGGCGAATACGGTATATTACCGTGACCACAAATTATGTTCGGCAAAACTGGCTTTTATGGGACCCACATCCAATTTAAAAAAAATATGTTGTTCTCTTGGAAATGACACCAAAATTACGAAAATGAAACTGAAATTTGTGGGGGAACGTGACATATCCACCCACCTATGTGGACAATATGGTAGTCAGATGAAAGGAAAAGTCTTTACGAGTTCACATACGCCCTCCTTGGTGGGATATATTTAGTGGGGTGCAAGACAAGGTCATGGAGCAACTGCACTGCATTTTTTTGGGTGTTGTGGAAAGCTTCTGAAAATACCATAAGCATCCATTAAGCCATTTATAAATCGGTTCAATCATATCTCTGTTGCTCTGTTGGTTATTAAGCTTGAAGTATCTGCTACCGTCGAAAAAAGTGGGCGGGCTGTTCTTTCAATGCCACGAAAAATTACATATTTCAACTCTGGAGGACATTTTCTTTCAGTTGAATACCATAGTGAGCCTTTGCTTTGAAACTAAAACTTTTAATGAATTTCTCAAAATCAATCACATAATATTAAAAATTTAAATTTACAAAGATATAGTAAATTCAATTGTATCGTAAGCCACACACGCCTTTATGATTTAGCACATTAAAAACCCCTCTTTTTGGCGCTTACATCTTTTTCGCGGTTAGGGCTCGATATTTTCCAAAAAAGGGGAAGGATCCCATTTTGTTCGATGCCACGCTCCCACTCGCCCCTAGACTCAAAATTTAATTTTAGCATATTTTTTTTTATTTTATTTTGTAGGTGGGTCCCATACAATTTTCAAATAGGACCAAAAGTCAAACGCATCGACGGAGTCACTTGTGCCCATTCGCACGTTTGGATGTATTTCGTTCCCTTAATGTTTGCCTAAATTATGAAAATATTCCATTGGCTTGACGACTGTTTTTTCGTTGCAAATTTTGAGGACCGACGAGTCCCATTTCACCCACTCTAGTTGCGGTGGTGAACGGATAATCCACACTAGATCCACAAACTCCAAACTGACTGCTTGGGTCGGCGTTTTATGTAGAATCACCATTGAAGACAAATCAGTCGATTGGAATAGAAATCGGTCATAACACGCCTGGAAACATATCGTATTGGTATATTTCGGAATGAATACCGTAGATCCTGCAATGATGTCGTACAGGAAAAATCAGCAGAACATGGGCAAGGTCACTGTCAAGGTTGACTCACTCACCTTGTTAGCAGCTGACCAGTGTCCCTCTGAGCATCGTAATCCATCTTTCTCTCCACCAATCCTCCTCAATCAACCAAGGGTTTCACTATGGGCCAATTTATGACTTCGAGGAGTGTTTTTAATTTCCCGACACACACACGGAAATCGGAGATTTTTTTGAAGGAAAAAATGAATTCGTTTACGGCTCAACTACAGTTTTTAGTAATATAGATTCGATATTGTTCAAAATTATATGTATTATACGAAATCGAGAATTTTTAATTTCCGCGGGCTACGCGTATTTGATTTTTGATATTTGTGTAGCGTTATGTTGGTACTCATGTCCCTTAGTTATGCTGACAAGGTCGGCAATATCAAAGAATCTGCATCAAATTTGTTAGAGAAGTTGCTGAGGATCCGATGATTGATTTATTCAATGATTTGGTCATGAGTCGGGTCGCCGCTAAATTCGTGCCAAATTTGCTCAATTTGGACCAAAAACAGCATCGCGTTAAAATTGCTCAGGAGATGTTGAACTCGGTCCGTGACGACTCAAATTTGCTCCAGAGGGTCATAACTGGTGACGTATCATGGGTTTATGGTTACGACGTGGAAACTAAAGCTCAATCATCTCAAGACCGAAAAAAACCCGCCAAGTTCGGTGGAACGAAAAGGGTTTGCTCACAGTTTTCTTTGATTGCAGGGGCGTGGTGCATTATGAGTTCTTGCCACAGGTTCAAGTACGGTCAATAAAGACAAGTTATGCGCGAAGCAATCCGCCAAAAACGCCCGGAAATGAAAAACAACATTAGTCTAACGAATTCTATGTTTGAAGTCTTCAATCGACGCTGATCTGTTGGCGTAGACCTTATCTTTCACGTGGCCCCAAATGAAGAAGTCGCAAGGTGTTAAGTCACAAGATCTCGGTGGCCAATTGTGATCAGCTCTTCGAGAGATAACACGGTCCGGAAACTTTTCCCCGTAAAAGAACAATCGTTTCGTTGCTTGTGTGGCACGTGGCGCCGTCTTGTTGAAAGTAAACGTTGTCCAGATCAATATCATCCCACTACGACCATGAAAAATCATTAATCATCTCTCGATAGCGCAATCCATTCACCGTAACTGTTGATCCAACCTCATTTTCGACAAAAGTAAGCGACCAATGACCCCGCCGGACCATAAACCGCACCAAACTGTCACACGTTGAGGATGGAGAGGCTTCTCAACAATAACTCTTGGGTTTTCCGAACCCCAGATGCGACAATTTTGCATGTTGACGTAGCCACCGAGGTGGAAATGGGTCTCATCCGTCAAGATGATTTTTCGATGGAATTCCGGATAATTTCATGCATTTCAAGGACTCAATCAGCAAAGACACGACGTTGTTGATGATCGACGGGCTTGAGTTTTTGTGTTAACTGAACTTTATGAGCCTTAAGACCCAAGTCTTTATGCAAAATACGGTGTAATGACGTTTGTGGAATATCCAATTCCAAAGAACGACAATGAATGGACAAACCTGGGTTTTCTTCAACACTTTGGGCCATAGGCGCAATATTCTCAGATGTTCTTGAGCGACGTGCACGGGTTTTATTCTTCAAATCACTAACTTGCCCCAACAGATCGAATTTTTCCACCAATTTCTTGCGGTCCGACAAGGTGCTTCACGACGACCCAAAAATGCTGTAGTTTTGCGAACTGTGACTGCAAGATTTTCATCATTTTTGTAGTGAATTTTAATAATTTCAATGCGTTGTTGAAGCGTGTATCGTCCAATTTTTAGTAATGCCGTAATTTCTGCTTGTCAAATGTCAAAGAATAAAAGCTTCAAACTGACAGCTACCCAAATACGCGGGCGATTCAAAATAACACCTCTTGTTGGAAAATCCTTTATTATATATTATGAGGCAAAAACAAATATTTTTTTTGTCGGAAGCCCATCATTCTGGTATTACGGCCTTCCAAAGCTGGAACATATAATCAGATATACATATGTTCGAGGTTTATCACCCAATCTGGACAAAATGGGTGTCGTTGGAAAGTTTATGACACAGGTAGTTAAAAAGACCAAATTTTCTTTTTTTCCAAATCCATTTGATGACAAAATCGTATTTTCAGTTATGACACTATTGAAGTAAATGAGCGATATGCCCGTATAATTGTTGTAACCCTTCTAAAATGCACAGAAGACAATAATCTGCCATAAAGTCGTGTGTTACTTTGGATATAATTTGACATTTGGCCAGATTTGCATATCCCCAAGAAGACACGCAGTGACGCTGCAACATGTTACGCATTTCCCAAAACATTCAACCGTTTCTTCTTCTCCGCTAAACCGCTGATAGATGAAATTCTAGTTAATGAGTTTCATGTGGCAGAAACACACAAAAAATATGAATTCAAGAATTTATACAAGAACTATCCTTTGCCCCGGGAAAAGAAAACCTCTGCCACTTTATGCGAGGCCTTTTAAATTAGCGATTCTATGCTATGAAATATGTGAACAAAATCGTTCGTTGTTTTTGTTCTCGGAAGCTCACCTAGTTCCCTTTCAATGGCTACCACGCAAAACTCCTTAAGACGCTTTTAAGTGCGTATCCTATCTAAGCTCTAGCAGAAGTTCTACCTGCCCTCAGTCCAGAAATTGTGGGCAATTTGCCCAAATCATGTCATAAAAACATTCATTGAAATGTGCTCATAAATAAAATTACTCGCAAATAAATGGAAATTAAATATGAATCCGATTGACAACAAGTGTACGCGTGTTTTTGATTTGTTTCCCCCGTTCAAAGCGGCCTTAATTCTGTTGATGTTTTAAAATTACATAAATAATACGCTTAACAATAATGAAAAAAAAAACGAGAAAGAATAAGAAGAACATGGAATGATTATTTAATAAATGTGCTACACATTATTATTTTATTTATTTACAACTTTTTGTGCATTTCATAATTCAATATTAAATGCGCTGAGGAAAAAAAAACACACACACACAAATTAAGTTTGCATAATTGGACATTTGTAATGAAAGTCATGTGTCATGCAAAAAGAGAACAGATTAAAAAAAAAGGAACTGACACCCTATAAAAAAAGTACCTGCAAGTGGTCATTAATAAAAAAAAAAATGCTGGCGAACACAAAATTGCTTCATATTTTGCTGGAATTTCCAGTGTCCACTTAGGTAACACTTTTTATAGAAGGCTGGCAGTGAATCCACTTCATCACAACCGTGTGTACTCTGAAGATCTGCCTCGCCATCAATGTCTTCAAGTGAAGTTACCGCGAAAAAAAAAACAATTCTGAGAAGTCAAAGAATGTTACTAGAGGTACCCCAACGGGGGTAATTTCCCCACGTTATAAATACTATTCTGTTGTCGATCTGATCATCGAATATCGGGGAAGCTCCCGCAAGTGCTAAGAGATATCATGAGTCACACTCTCCACTCAGTCAACTCATGGGCCATAAGCAATGGACTTGGAGTAAATCCAAGTAAAACAGTTCTGTTCCAACTAAACTTAGCGGATCACGACAAGTTCTTGGGGGTGATCCCCGAATTTAAACTATCATGGAAACGCAACAGAGATCATCGTGTAGAGAAAGCCAGGGTGCCTTACAATACCGGTGGCAAAAATGTTTGGCGGGCGCTGAGGTCTTCATCCGAAAATATTACTACGGCTGTACACATCAGTTATAAGACCGATTATCGTCTATGGGACTTTGGTATGGTGGACGGCGACGAACAAGTCAACCATCGCAAAACGCCCTTCGTTTACGCTCAACCGGCATGTGGAATGCGAACAAATATGGTCACCTACAGACTACAGGACCCCTCTCCCCCCAACTTAGATTCGGCCGACTCTATGAAGTTAGTCTTCCATCCAGAGCGTATTGGAATCGGGGTGATCTTCTCTCTGGCTTCGATGTGAAAGACTTCAATGGATGGCTCTAAAATGGATTGCGCAGTTTGCACGGGAGTATTCTCGAGGGAATATAATCAAAGGAGATCTAAATCTCTCAGCGCCTACAATGGAAATGATATATCTGGACTGATAGTCGTACTAACAGGACACTGGTCGGTCGGCAACCATGCACGACGCATAAATCGACAATACAACGAAGTCTGCCGCAGCTGCTGCGATGCAGACAAAGAAGATACGGTGGAGAACACTACCTCTGCGGATGTCCTGTACTGGTAAACCGACTGTTCCCGTTCCTGGATGATATTACCGATGTATCGATTATCGATCTGAGTAGCTTCATTAACAGCGGCCACGTAAACCAACATCGCAACAGCGATCCTCCTCTGGTCCTCCTCCAGCTCTGCCGATATTTCGTCGCCATCTGCGACCTTATTGTTCTTAAGCAGAACTTAAGATCTCATATGGGTTAGCGGGTGGACAGTCAACGCCGTCATCTACAATATGATTGCTGTCCGATTGCTTTCACAATCTTAGCGCACTTAACACGGGCCGTCTGTCACCAGAATCCCATTTTCATCTCTAACCGAAGTTATCAGGTATGTGATGAAAATCGTTTTCGAATGAAAATCGATAAGAAAACGAATATAGGTGTGATGTAAATATCGTTTTCGATTTCTCTTCGTTTTTGAATAAAAACGAAATCGGTTTCATTTTCCATTCCGTTCTATTGAAATCATAACAAAAAAGAATGTGATACAAAACGGAATTTAGAAGAATTTACCGTTTTTAAAATGAGTAGTCTGATGCTCACGGTTTAAAACAAGATTGACGCTGTTTGATTTTTTTTTTGCATTTCTTTGTAAAATGTAAGTATTTGTTCTAAAAAACAAGAACTACATAATACTTATAACGTTTTTATGCAGGGGGAAGCACGTGAATATCCAGCAAGAAGAAGAAATGGTCAACTTTATGGAGAAGCACCCACAATTGGCAAAAGGATTTGCCAAAGGGGATAGAGTTGAAATAGAAAAACTTTGGCAAAATCTTACCGCCACCTTAAACAGTCTTGGAGGACCAGTAAAAGAATGCGATGGCTGGAAGAAGGTATTTTCCATAACTATTCATAATTATGCACTTTTGACAATGAATTTTTGTAGATATGGGGCGATAAGAAGTCGTCTATTAAAAAGAAACTTGCAACAAATAAGCGTGAAGCCCGAATTACGGGAGGAGGGCCATATAATCAGATATACGTATCACCTAGAGAGGAAGCCATTGCTAGGTTATGTGGGCTTTACGATGTTGTTGAGGGGATTGATAAAAGCGTATCTTTTGGTCACCAACCAACTGTAACAGAAGTAAACGAAAGAGATCCAGGACTAGATGTTAGTATGGAAGATGATCGGGAACATCAGTCGTCATCAACTGTTGCGCAAAATAATAAAAGGAAAATAGAACAAACTTCTCTTCAATACAACTTAAAAAAATTTATGTCTACTGAATCAAACAGCATCGCTGAGGTTTCGAAGACGTTGACGGAAATGTTAAGTGTTTCGGTTCAAACATCCAAAAATTTAGATTCCGGCTTGAGACGCATTTACAAAGCCATGGACAAATTGACTACTCTAGTTGATGAGCAAAACAAGGCCATTAATAAAGTATCAGAAGAGATTTCCAAGCAAAATAAAGAAAATGAACGGCATCATACAAAAATGGAGAAATTATTATACGAAAAAAACGTTTTGAAGGAAAAAACTTTGGAAATACAGAAACAGCAGCTTGAAATTTACAAGATTTAAGTTTGACTTTAATTGTTTTGAATTACTTGTGAAAACATATGGATTTACAAATAAATTTTAATTTTTTTTTAATTAAATAGACAAGTTATCTGCAATGTTGTCCCTGTTTCTACTTGCTTCATTGCTTGGTGGAATACGAGTTTCAATTTCTTCCATTATTTCAGCTTCTACGGTGATGGTTGTATCCATAATTTGTTCAAGTTTGTAAAAATTACACATATTGTGAAGTGCACAACAAATATTTATAATTTTTACAACTTTGGCTGGTTTGTACCATAAGCAGCGAGAAAGACATCTAGATCGACTCTTTAATACCCCAATGGTTCTTTCAACTACATTTCTTGCAGATGCGTGGGCTTTATTAAATCTGTGGCGAGAAGAGCTGTGAGTTGGATCTCTATAAGGGCATAAAAGAAACGACTCAAGAGTGTACGCAGAATCTCCGAGCAGCCACTCCCGTTCGCCATTATTGTGTCTATCTACATATATATCTCTGGCAATGCTGTAATTCCAAACGAAGGAGTCATGACTTGAGCCAGGCCTGGTAGCATCAACTGTCATTATATTAAGGTTGTAGTCGCATATCTGGAATTTACAAATATATATTACAATTAAATTTTTAACCACAGCAGTAAATGTCCTTACAATCATGGCGTTGATACTATAGAAGCCTTTTCTGTTGTAATACAAATGATCTTGAGATCCTGGCTTAACTAACGCAATGTGCGTTCCGTCTATACATCCAACCACACCTGGTATTTTATATTTTTCATAAAAATGTCTTTTTGATTTTAGCTGTTCTTGTGTGTCTGTTTGGATTCTAATCCATCGTTGGCACAATACCTCTTCTAAAACTGGCAACAAGCTGGTAAAAGACTTTGAAAAGCTAGTTCTATGCATTCCAACACCGGCGTCATTGGCAACTGAACGTTGAAAGCTCCCCTCAGCAAAAAATCTTAGAGCGGCTGCCAATTGTATGGTCACAGGAATTGTTGCGGACTTTAGTCGGGGTCCAATTTCTTCTAATATAGAGCGGAAAATATCCTTATTTACCCTAAAATACTCTATAAAACTGAAAACAAAATCAGAAATTGACAGAAAACATGACATTTGTATTACCTTTTCTCTGGCAAAGCCAATGGATTTGATGAGTCCCGTACTATTTTTCTTGCTATATTTTCTGTCCTGGCTGTTTCTCCAATTAAATAATAAGAAACTGCTACGACAAATGCCATTTCCTGGAGGTTTTTAATAAAATAAATTTCTTGGCATCAAATATTTGTTCTCGTAGTTCTTATTTTTTCTTTTTTACAAACCATACGTTGTTGATTCAAAAAAAAACAATTGGAATTGAAACACAAAATGAAAAATGAAATCGTTCAGTTTTCATCACAACTAAAAACATTTTTCCCGTTTTGGGTTTTCGATTTCATTCTAAAACGAAACGGTTTTCATCACATACCTGTATGACAGTGGGCGAGTCCTTAGTTTGGTGTTGAACTCGTTGGCAGATATTTCTGGCGTCATTTCCATTCCTACAGATCTCAATCTCCTCACATTTCTCTTTTCGAACCGAGTTAATGCTTATCTAATTATAAGAGAGAGGGAGATAGACGTCTAACGGAGAATAGTTTCGAAAGCCTCAATGAGGTGGGAAGCCCTGAGATAGAGGATATAACAGAATGGATCATTGACACATTTTTCATTGAAAATGCTGGCATTTTGTTTAACGGTCAGCGCTACTGAGGCATGATAAACCATTTTTTGTGGTTGGAGATTAAAGAGGTACAGAATCTTTAGTTTCAGCAGGATGGCGCGCCATGACACACAGTCCATGCCACGCAATCGTTCTATTGAGCTCCTAGTTCAGTAATCGTGTTATCAGATGTGTTGATGTCGTTAAAGTTTTTTGTTGTGTACCGTGATGGGTCGATGTTATGGGATTAATCCATTTACGATTCAGACCCTAAAAGCGAATAACGAGAAGAAATTCATGATCCAGAAACCGTCAGCAAGATCTTGAACCAATGGAATGAGATGTCAGCTTTATAAACAATCAGGTAATTCACAACTAATGCAAATATCTGCTGTTTTGAAAGAAAAAAAAACAAACAAACAGTCAAACTTCCATAACTCGAACCACCATTATCCCAGTTCGGCTTACGGACTTTGAGTTATGAAATCTTCTATCTATCTATCTTCTATATATATAAAAATGGATGTGTGTATGTATGTAACGTATGAACTCGAAAACGGCTAGACCGATTTTGATGAAATTTTCATGGAATCTTCCGAATAACCCCGCGAGTAACATAGGCTACACATTGTTTGGATTTATCTACATTTAGGGGGTGAAAATGGCAAAAGGGATAAAAACTCCCCTTTCCTATATAAATATGTGTAATACAACACTAATGTTTGCTTAGAGCCAGCAACGCGGACCGGGTCAGCTAGTTACTTATAAAAATGTTTCAGGGAATTTGTTTCCCTAACTGCCACTAGAAGTGCTTTGACTTAAAGAAAGTTCGATATATGGAAGTTTGAAAGTGGGCGTGGCCAATTCCATCGAATGTAACATCTGGCGAAATGTCACACTACCGAATTTTACAAAAAAAAACATTCTATTACACGTTTCTCAAAGTGGGCCAAGTATACATTTGTATGGGAGGGGTACCAGAAGGGGCATGGCCAGACTTCCAATTTTTTCTCCAAAACATTATCCAGTTATTGCTTTACTAAATACAGAATTTCGGCAAGACACATATTATTATTACACGGTGTCTAAGAATGGGCAGAATGGTACATTTGTATGGGTGATACCAGAAGGGGACCGACTAGGGTTTCAATTTTTTCTGCTGAACTTTATATGTTCAAAGCTTTATTTGTCACACAAATATCGAACCCTAACCGCGATCAATAAGAAAATACAAGGTTCTCCAACAAGAGGTGTTAATTTGGTATTCAAAGGGAAATGCAATTTTTTGAGATAAATGATCGGATGTTTATTTGATAATAAAGAGGAAGGTAGGCCGTTCGTAATGAAAAACAACATCAGCCAAATGGCCACCACGACCACACTTACAGGACCATATCCTTTTCATGAAATTGTACATAACCAAATCGCAAAGCCTCATGAATTCTATCTTTTAGGTCTTGAAAAGACTCGGGGCTGTTGGCGTAGACTTAATCTTTCACGTGGCCCCAATTGAAGAAGTCGCAAGGTGTTAAGTCACAAGATCTCGGTGGCCAATTGTGATCAGCTCTTCGAGAGATAACACGGTTCGGAAACTTTTCCCCGTAAAAGAGCAATGGCTTGTGTGGCACGTAGCGCCGTCTTGTTGAAAGTAAACGTTGCCCAGATCAATATCATCCCACTACGACCATGAAAAATCATTAATCATCTCTCGATAGCGCAATCCATTCACCTTAACTGTTGATCCAACCTCATTTTCGACAAAATTAAGCGACCAATGACCCCGCCGGACCATAAACCACACCAAACTGTCACATGTTTAGGATGGAGAGGCTTTTCAACAATAACTCTTGGGTTTTCCGAGCCCCAGATGCGACAATTTTGCTTGTTGACGTAGGCACCGAGGTGGAAATGCGCCTCATCAGACAAGATGATTTTTCGATGGAATTCCGGATCATTTTCATGCATTTCAAGGACCCAATCGGCAAAGACACGACGTAGTTGATGATCGGACGGCTGGAGTTCTTGTGTTAACTGAACTTGATTTAAGGCTTATCAAGTTCAGTTAACACCAAGACCCAAGTCTTTGTGCAAAATACGGTGTAATGACGTTTGCGGAATGCCCAACCTGGGTTTTCTTCAACACTTTGGGCTACGGCAGCAATGTTCTCAGTTGTTCTTGAGCGAAGTGCACAGGTTTTATTCTTCACATCACTAACATGTCCCAACCGCTCGAATTTGTCCACCAATTTCTGTATTGCGGTCCGACAAGGTGCTTCAAGACGACCTTAAAATGCTGTAGTTTTACGAACTGTGACTGCATGATTTTCACCATTTTTGCAGTGAATTTTAATAATTTCAATGCGTTGTTGAACCGTGTATCGTTCCATTTTTAGTAACGGCGTAGTTTCTACTTGTCAAATGTCTACGAATAAAAGCATAAAAACTGACAACTATGGAAATACCGGGTGAATCAAAATAACACCTCTTGTTGGAAAACCCTTTATTGCAGGAGATTGTTTTCTACGATACAATTGAATTTCCTATACTTACTTACTTATTTCCCTTAACATTCCATGAAGGAACAGACGGGGGGCACTTCTCTCGAATCAGTGAGCAGTGTGCGATACAATTCGTATTCTCACTGACCTAATGTTTAAAACCGCCTCCGAAGGGCTAATGATTTTCTAGATATGTTTTAGATGGCTTAGAGATTACTCTCTTACTCGTAAAGTCGCCAGCATTGACGAGGTAGAAAATAGCCGCTGGAAAATGTTTGATGGTCTTAGCCGGTTTCGAACTCGGGTTCTTCTGTGTGATAGTCGCACACACTACCTACCACACCACGGCCATCCACATTGAATTTCCTATATCTTTGTAAATATAATTTTATAATTTTTAATATTTTGGAACTGAGATCGTTGGACAATTTCCTATCGAATTTCATTAGAAAACTAGTTTTTAAAAAAGTATCGCTCGTGGACATGCAAACGGGTCGTGTTCTCTGAGGAGCACTGTCCATAAAACTTTTCAGCATACTTACCTGTCTTCTTCGCTTCTAAAACAAAACAACAAAAAAAAAACAATTACAGACATCATCGGTTGCATTTATAATGTACTCTCTTTATTATAATTCTCTTAAAGGGGGAGGTTTTTCTTCTTCTTTTGCTGCTGTTGTTTTACATTTGCTTATGTTTATGTATGTAGTATGTATATGTATTTACTTGTATGTTTGTATGTACGTTACATTATTATTACATATTATTATTTTTTCTTTTACTTGATGTTTTTCTGTTTTTTTTTTTTTCATTTATATATTTTAGTTACTCTGTGTATGCTACATTAGTTAGTTAGTTATCAATCATCTCGTCCTCTCTATGTACAAAGCATTCATTAAACTAAATATTTACTTAAAAACAGCATTCATGATGACTTCTCTTTCAAGTTGTTCTCTCACAGTATTCGTGTGTTAGTGTGTGTGTGTGTGTGTTATTCTTCTTTTATTTTGTTATTCTACCGCTACTCTTAAGCATGTGTGTGTGTGAGTGTGGTTTGTCCATTACACAAGTATTAGCGAGGTCGTCAGGGGACACATCGATGATTACATCTACACGGCGGCATCTTTAGTAGATTTACATTTACACATTTACACACATTACACACATCCTTACATTCGTAACATGTGAGCGAAAGGATGAGCATGAGAGCCTGGCATTGTACAATTCTAATTTCTAAAAGACTTTTTATTTGCTATTTATTTAGTTAGTCGGTATGTATTCTCTACTCTATTGTACATACATATGTCTGTCTGTCTGTCTGCGTGACTGCGCGCGTGTGTGTGTGTTGGGGTGGACTGCTTTTCCTCTGAATGATGTGTGTTATTGGATGAATGTCAGGCAATTGTTGGTGCTTCTTTTATTCAAGTCATTGGCTGTTAATGTTCTATTTTTTTGTTTGTTCTGTTTTTAACAACGAATGTTAATTGAACAATTCAAGTTGATGTTGTTTGCATGCATGCCTTTGTTTTGTTGTCATTGTCCTTGTTTTCTGCATAACACATTATGCAGGATATTGTTCTCAGTTTTTATCATTATTCACTCAGCGACAACAAATATCCAATTATTGATCCATACATCCGTATATCCACATGTGTATGTGTATGTGTATGTGAGTGTGTGTTGGGGAGTCTCTATTTTTTCCGGGTTGTTTACAATTCCTGCTAAAATAGTTGATATCCTGTGAGGGAGGGTTTGTGATGTCCATAGAATACAGCTGGTTGCGGTGGTGGTGGCGCAATCGGCAATGGTTGCATCGGAATTGGCTGCAACATTATCACACCATTTCGAGGCGGCTCTTCATTGCCATTGTCATCGCCATCGTCTTTATTATTTTCATTTTCATTTTCATCGCTGTACGGCCTTGTGGCAATATATTGATGTTGCACTTCACCAGTATGAAGCAGCGAAGTTGCCATACGTTGAGGATGACGATGATGCTGCTGCTGATGATGATGACGATGATGATAATGCTGGTGGTATTCGTGACGATGGCTGGCAGTACGGTGATGATGATGCATATAGTTTTGGTGCTTCTGCTGACGATGAGGATTATCAGACAGTTGGTGTTCGAATATTTCATTGGAATTCTGATGTTTGTGAAATGTGGGCTCAAAGATGAACAATTGTTGCAATTGTTTTCTTAATCTGGCACGCAGTTTACGTAATTTGCGATGCTGCTATCACGTACCCGTTGACAGGTCATCCTTAAGCCACTGTGGAATGGGACGTGCTCCAAGTTTCTTCAATAGTTTCACAAGTGCTGTGTTGTGACTCAAATAGTATCTGCAATGTGAAGAGCAAACAGGAGACGATGCATCAGAAAAGAAAGGAAGAAAATGTATAAATGAAAGCAAAAAAAGAAAAAAAAACTCATAAAATTTCCCACCAACTTTTCATTCGTAACGTACAGCAAGTATAGGCCGAACTAGAATATACACTACAACACGTTCATTCATCAAAATACCTAAAGTAATCCTGCAACACGTAATCTGCAGAAAGTGGCAGCTGAAAAATGCATTCTTTGCATTTTCGGTGCAGCCAACATGTGTTTCACCTACTTACTTGCGGTGAAGTTGAAGATCAAAGGAGAGGCCATAGCAAAAGAGAGCGTGAGAGTTTAGCGTTTGCTCCCATTGTGGTTTAACCTTTTTCTTTATTCTCCAAATGTTTTCATCTCTGCCTGCTGTGGTCTTTGAAAGTCTTTTCTGTTGTTGTTGTGTCTTAGCTATGCAAATCTCTAAAAACGCAGCCAACCACTTTTTTGGCTGCAGCCAAAGAATTTTTGTGGAGCTATAGGAAAACAGCCGAAGCCCAAAAATTAGTTTTTAGATTTTGCTAATATGCAATGGCTGGCCGGGTTGGCTGATTTAGCTAAAGCCTTAAGCTTGAACCAAAGCTAAATGATGGAAATAAAAATTATCAAAAGGCGCCCGGTAGGCGTGTTGGTAGCGTGCTTGCCCATCAGCGTGGGAGTCGTGGGTTCGATTCCCACCAGAGGCTTTGGTCTGTCGCTGCAAAAATCTAGCCATATCGTCTGTGTCACCCGGTTTACCCTTGGACCCAAAATTTCAATATACATTTGTACTTTGTATTGTAATTAAAAAAAAATATGAAGGCACAAATGCACATTATCGGACGTATGCCACCCACCCACTGATTATGATATGCGAATGGGGGTAAATGTCACTTGGCCCATAGAAATAAAATAAAACCTCAACATCGAGAAAATATTATCTCAAACTGTAGGTAATTACATAAGAATGATACAGTATTAACAAAAAAATAAAGCTATATTTGAGATTTATTTTATTTTATTTTTTTTTTGGAAAAAAAGCTGTAGTTAATGCTCATTTTTTAAAATAATATTTATTTATTTTAAAAAAATATTTACTTTTCTAAAAAAAATTTTTTTTTTTAAATATTTATTTTATTAAAAAAAATTTTAAATAATATTTATTTTTTGTTTTTGAAGAATATTTACCTTGTTTTTTGGTTTTAAGAAATAATATTTATTTTTTATTTTTTTAAGAAATCTTTTTGTTGTTTAAAAATATTTTTTTTTTTAAAAAAAAAATTATATTATTTAAAAAAAATAAATACTATTAAAAAAATTATTGAAAAAAAATGTTAGAAAGTATTTTTTAAACAAAAAAATATTTTTTAAAAAAAATAGTTTTTAAAATAAAAATTTATATTTTTTTTAAACAAAAAAATATTTTCTAAACAAAACAAAATATAAAATAAACATTTTTTTATAAAAATGCGGACACCTCCCATAAACGGACACTTTTATCAGTACCATTAATTAATTATATTTTTTTAAAAAAAGATAAATATTTAAAAAAAAAATAAGAAAAATATTAATTTTATTTTAAACAAAATAAATATTTTTTAAAAGGAAATAAATATGTTTTATCATAAAAATATTTTTTAAATAATATACATTTTTTTTAAAAAGAAATAAATATTTATTAAATAAATAAATATTTTTTAAAAAGAAAAAAAGTATTTTTTTAAAAAATAAAAATTTGTTAAAAGAAAATAAATGTACCGTGTACTCTCTCCTTATGGCCAACTCCCATAAACCTACACTTTTATCAGTACCATTAATTAATTAATTTAAAAAAAAATATTTTTTAAAAACAATAATATTTATTTTTAACAATAAATGTGTTTTAAATAATATAAATATTTTTTTTAAAAAAACATAAATATTTTTTAAACAACAAAAAGATTTCTTAATAAAAATAAAAAAAAATAATATTTCTTAAAAACAAAAAACAAGATAAATATTCTTCAAAAACAAAAAATAAATATTATTTAAAAAATTGTTTAATAAAATAAATATTTAAAAAGAAAACTTTTTTTTAAAAAAAAATATTTAGTTTTCTATAAAATATTTATTTAATAAACTATTTTTTTTAAAGTATTTATTTAATAAAATATTTTTTTTAAAGTATTTAATTTTTTATATAATATTTAATTATTCTTAAAAAAGTAGTTAGGCTATTAAAAAATGGTTATTTTTTTTTTAAAAAAATGCTTATTATTTTTTTAAAAAAATGCTTATTATTTTTTTAAATAGATATTTTTTTTTAAAAAAGGTTATTTTTTTAAAAATATATTTATATTTTTTGCAAAAATTAGATATTTTTTTGTAAAAAAATAGATACTTTTTTTTTTGAAAAAATCTGTAGTTGGTGTGCATTTCTTTAAAAAACAGTCATTTTTTTCAAAATATTTATTAAGTTTTTTAATTTTTTTTTTTAAAATATTTATTTTTTTAATGACAATACCATTGGCATTTTATTCATCCTTATGCAATTTTATGAAGTTTGAGTACCCACACTTATATAAAGTCGGCGGATGAAATGAAAGGGAGTTCTGGGGGAGACCTGTGGCGACGCCCACACTTTTTTTTTATTATTTTTTTCATCCTCATGTGGTTTCCTAAAGTCTGAGTAGCCACTTGATTTTTTATAGGATTTACGGTCATATCGTGGGTGTCCCTAGATGCCCCTTCTCATATCCTTTTTTATTATTTTGAGGTGGTAGCATTTTCAGTTTTTTTTGGGGGCTTACGCCCGGTAAAGTGTATTTTTACCACAATTGACAAAGTTTCATTACAATATTTTGTTCAAAAATTTAAGTCTCTGGCGTAGGTAATGAGTGGAGCTTGTTTTTTTTTTTTGCATAAACTGAGACCGACGTACAGTAACGTCGTATATCCATCAAAGTTAATTTAACTACTAGAAATTCCCACATACACAAATATATCCAACGGAGTCATAAACTCAGTCCCCGTTATAAATAAATAGAAGATGCCCACAAGCAGCGTCGGAGATGTCATAGGAAAATTATCCATTCGTACTGTTTGTATGACGTTGCCCCCCCCCCCCATTCGTTGATTCCTGTTTGCGTTACATTACATTCTATTGTATTCCTTTCATCCACCTCTGGATACCGAAAATTCTGATGAAAGGAATTCCAAAGATGAAGTACAAGCGAAGAAGAAGGACAAATTCAAAGAACGAACAAAACCAAACTAAACGTGCTTACAACATCATTGACTTAGTTGTATAAACAACTTTTGATAAAGATTATCCCTCTTTCGGTCTCGGGCGCTTCGTCTTCTCTTTGTGTGTGTGTTCTGCTGCTCCTTCAATGGGCATAGGTTGAAGAAGGCACAAAATGAGATAATAAAAACACTTGAATAAAAGTATCAGCACAGAAAATACAATTAAGCGAAGATGAAGAAGAAGAGAAAAAACGGTCGCACGAGTGTGTGTGCGATTCACTGTAAATCTTTCATTAAAAGCATCTTTAATGAGTTTTATTTTCTTTCTTTGCTTTATACTCCTCCCACCAGTAGGCGCAATTCTTCTTTTTGATCTTTGCCACCACCCACCATCATCATACTGAACCCATGACGAGGGCATCGATACGTATGAGTAATGTATTTTAATTGGCCATAAACGCACATTACTCATACTCACCGGTGGCAAAGGAATGAATGATAATTTACAACGTACTTCAGACTGCAACGCCAGCCACATCAACCATCCATCCGCCAGAACGGTTACGATTTCATGGCATACGGGAAAGGCTAACCGAAAATATTGTGACAGACAGGTCTGTTGATTCTTGCACCGAAGGAGTGTCAGCAGTATGTGCAAAGGGGTGAAAACAATAAAGTTACAAATTGCCTTACGCATGTAGACACCGCCACCGAGTAGGGGTCTTGTAACAAATCTCGGCTTTATGGTATGAAATTAATTTATAAAAGGACAGCGGAGTAAAAAAATCAAAAATTTGGTTTGGGTCTTGCAGACATGTAGTGGAAACGAAAAAGACATCGTCCGTCGCATTGAATATTTAAGAATAAGTGCATCACGATGGGGGAATTTATTTGGTTTTCCTGCAGAGACTTTACTTTAATACTTAGAGATATAGTTTGTATACTAAAGTATGGCCACAATTTCCAAAGTAGTTTCACTTAGCGTTCACTTAGGCATTAATATCCTACTCGTAGAACGAATATTTAAACCATTGAACCGGAGATTTTCGTGAGAAAATCCCAAGGTCTGCCACAATTATTCTAAGCGACATTTCACAAATACTTTTTGAGTGCAACTTAGCCGAGAGTCCACTGGCAGTCACATCACATCTCCAGAGCTATCAATTTGTAACATTCTGATTTTAATCGACATATCGCAAACGGATCACAACTCAACTCAACTTTTCCCAAAAATTACTTTTTCCATAAATTAGTTCAGAGTACACGTCTCTAACTACTGGAAACATTGCTGTCACATCACTATCTATCTAATGGAATAAACAAATATTTTAATTGCGTGGCTTAAACTAAAGAGAATTATGTTTAGTTGCGTTAATGCATTCGAATTTTGAGTTGTGACCCTTTTGTATTTATGTGGCGAGTATCGAATGCGGGACTCGAAATGAGGGTCTGGTGTGTGAACGGGCCTTACTGCTTTAAAGTGGGGGCTGTTCGTAGAGTCTAAATGGACATCTGGGCGACATATGTTTTCATATTTATATATTTTAAAAATATTTTAAATATTTTTAAAATAGTTTTAATTATTTTTGCAGGCCGAAACTCAGATCTGACATTAGCTTTGGGGGATAGTAAGACTTACATAACCGAATATCCTGCAGATATAAAAGGTCTGAATATTTCAATCGTTTTCCCGGACAGAACTACCAATAAAGGTGGAAACAGTAGATTTACCCTTCTCATCTAGCAGAAAACCTTTTATCAAATAAACATTTCTACTTCAGTTCTAATAAATAAAGTCACGTATTCCTGTTTGACCAGGTTAATTTGCATATCCATGAATCACGTTGGAAAATTGGTCCACGATTACGATTGGCAACAACAGGTGGAAATAAGTTAGAGATAGGACGCAAAATGGGCCAAGAAGGGATAAAAAATGAAAAAAAGGGGAACAAATGAAAATATTGAGACAAATTTTTGGGCAAAAACATGTGGATAATCGCAAGAGAAGGGACGAAAAAGTGGCCAAAACGTACCAAAGCGGGATGTTAGATTTCCTCGATCATATTAAAAAAAAAACCCAATGGAACTGGGCTTTCCCTTTTATAAAACAGTATTTTAATTTTTCTTATTTTTTCACTCAACTTGTCACTATCAGTACACAGGAATAATCAAAAAGAAAAAGCTACTTCAAAAGAAAATTAACATTCAATAAAGCCAATTTGAAATCTCCATTAAAAACAAAAACTCAACGACTACTTTGATCGATGTTTTTTTGCTTTGAAAGAAGAACACAAACACTGTAAGAAAAAACTTCTTACTTTTTCCAACACGGGATAAAAAACGGTACAAAAGGGGAAACAACAAAAATGTGTGTGCAAAAATTATAAATGTCAGATATGAAAGTAAATGGGGACCAAAAGGGTCTGAAACTGGTATAATATAAAAGAGCAATACAGCCCGATTCTGAATACTCCCGGGCAAGCGAGCATGATGAAATTAGGTATGAATCGAAATGTGGTCCACAACTTACTTTTGCAACGAGTTTCAAAACGGCATAAAAAGGGGGAAAAAGAAAGGGGGAAGGACATTTTTGGTAACAACAGGTGAAAATGGGGGGGTTAAAAAAAGAATGAAACTGATTTTTGGCAACAACAAGTGGATAGCAGAGCCGCAATGGGATAATAAAGGGACAACAAGGGGCAAAGAATAAAAAAAGGCTGAACTAAGTTTTCGGCTACAACAGGTGGAAATGATTTCAAATATTTCAAACTAGTAAGTTGTAATGCGCCTATGGCGCCCGTTAATTTGCTTGAGAAAGTATTTGTTACTTAATTTTAAAAATTTTGTAAAAAATATTTCGAGAAAACTATTTTGTAAAAAAAAATTTCGAAAAAAAATAAAATTTGTGGAAAAAAAATTTTTGCTGAAAAAAAAAAATTGTTGAAAAAAAAAATTTTTGTTGAAAAAAAAAATTTTTGTGGAAAAAAAAAAATTTGTTGAAAAAAAAATTTTTGTTGAAAAAAAAATTCTAGCTGAAAAAAAAATTTTGTTGAAAAAAAAAATTTTTGTCGAAAAAAAAAAATTTTGTTGAAAAAAAAATTTTGTTGAAAAAAAAATTTTGTTGAAAAAAAAAAATTTTGTTGAAAAAAAAAAAATTTTGTGGAAAAAAAAATTTCTTGAAAAAAAAAAATTTGGAAAAAAAAAAATTTCGTGAAAAAAAAAATTTTTGTAAAAAAAAAAATTTGTAAGAAAAAAAAATTTTCGAAAAAAAAAAAATTTGGGGAAAACACAATTTCTGTACAAAAAAAATATTATTTTTTTTATTATTATTATTTATAGAATTATTATAGAATGCCTATTTAAATTCCTACGTACTGCGTGACAGAGTCAGTGAATCAGGGAATCAGTGTATCAGTGAATCAGTGTCGAGGGTAAATATATATTAAGATTAATATCTATCGCCAAAAATTGAAAAAATTCGATTAAACCTTCAAAGAACTGTTGGTTTAATCAGATATGCAGGGAAGCTGTCAGATCCAAAGAGGAAGCATTCAGAAATTGGTGTTTAAATAAAAATGCCACCACTGAGCTGCTTCGCAAACAGGCAAGATCATCGAGTGCCAGAGTGCTTAGCCGCGAAAAACGAATAGCGCCTTCGTGCCAAAGTTCTTTCTTCTCCCAAGGAGAAGTAAGAGCTTTTCGTCATTCGTTAAAAGGGTAAGGAACAATTCTTCATCTTCTATTTCAACCCTCGTTAACGGTGACCAGATATTAATTGACCCGGTCAGCCTTATGGCTGAAATATTTGCAAAGAATTCATCTTTGCCAGAAAGCAGCCAATCACTTCCCGTGATCGAAACCGTATCTAGTTCGATGCCTCAGATATTCTTGCAGATCTCAATGTAAACAAAACTCCGGGCCCGGATGGTCTTTCAGCACTTGTCCTATGGTAAATGCTCTTCGACGCTAGCTCGTTCATTGGGCAATCTTTTCAACATGTCATGTCTTAATGTTGAAATGTTTCCAATGTTCAGCCGATCCCCAAGAAAGGTGAGGCTACTAATCCTGCGAATTACTGTCCAATTTCATCTGGTTAAGTATTTAGAGTTTAAAGGACTTCTGTATACATCGATCTACTGGAGACCTGATGGCGTTCCTTTCGGAACGATGGCGTCGATCCATTCACCGCCTTGGTGAAAGCAAGCTTGTGACTCTGGATATTTCCGAGACGTTCGATAGGGTATTTGACTATGAGAATATTTTTGAAGATAAAACTGCAATCTTTGGTATGTAAGTGACAAGCCAATGACGCCGTCTTCAACAATATACCAGCCCTTTCCTAGGTCATTGTAAACTTATGATTACGAGTCATTGGCGGAATTCTATATTATTAAAATTCCAATTGATCATTATTATGGGTGGCAAGAGTTTTACCATCCCTTGATGTGGAATAGTCTACTCCTACATGGCTATTTTCTATTCTATATCCCAATAGACATTTCAAATCTTAAACCGAACACAAAAGGAGAACACCACAGGACATAACTTTACGTCAGCTCGTCTTCACTAAAATAAAAGAAATTTTCCGCCTTAAAAATGTTGTCATACCCGAGTTATGTGCTCGTCCATTGTCTTTGGGAAACTTACAGCGAAAATCAAGTCTAAGTGATCATTAGTCATTAGGTGGAGGAAGGTTTAGACAGTTAGTCATTGTCAGGAGACAACGGAGACAAAACAACAATTTCAAATTCATGGAGATACAAATTAAGCTGGTGGAAAAGGAATAAAAATAAATTAAATATGTTTTTATTCTTGGCCGCACTTAGACACTCTTGTTCGTCATAAGTGAAAAATGTCAACCCTTATTCTGCAACTGGAACACGTGAACTATGAACGGTGAGTGGATGACGAGAGTTGAAATAGTTTTGGGGGCTGAAGGTTCACAAAATACGGAATTACCAGTGAAACAAAAGCCCATCCGTCTGTTTGTCCGACCGCCCGCCCGCCAACTCCATGAGATGAAAATGACAACGACGACAATGATGAGGATGATGTTGATGAGGCCACACAAAAAATGCAAATCATTTTAATATGCCATCCTCCTCTTTGATTGTGTGTGCAGCGATAAAGAGCAAAGCAGGGAGCAGCACAGTTTTCCCTTTTGGAGGAATGAAAAACAGAACTAGAACGAAATGTGAAAGAAACGCTAAATAAACAGAAAATGATGAAGAGCAAAAAAAGAAAAAAAGAACACAAGCAGCATGCAGACACATCCATCATTCTTGGGATGCTTCCTTCATCCATTAAAATCTAACCCCAGAAACCGAAACAGTTTTACTGCCTCGTCAGACATTTGGCTCGACTAACACAAAAACCCACATTATGGAGCCACCAACACAAAAGTGTGGGCAATGACACACAAGAGAGCGAGAGCAAGGGAAAGGGAGATAGAAAGGGTTGGCGTATATTTTTCGTTGCTCTGCAACACAAAGAACATCAGCCAACCCAGCTCGTAATCCATCCATCATGCCCCAATGTCGAGTGAATGGTATCCCACAAATAAGTAGATTCCCGCAAAACACGTCAAGCGACACACACACACACACATGTGATGCCTAAACGCTGGAAAATGTAGAAAATGCTGGGAAATTGAAACACACATAGACACTCCACTTACCTTTGTAACAATTTAGCGCTACGTTCGTCCATGGACGGATACTGGCGTCCCTTCGACTTGCCCAAGCACTTGTTGCGTTTCTCGCTGACCACCTGACAGAAGAAGCCCTTCTTCACATCGTAACGCAGGTGATTCGAATAATCGAAAGCCGGCTGAATTTTCAGAAAACGCTGCAGATCGTTCATCACGTCGACGGGATTGAGGCGCAGCTGTTCGCCATCGATGATGTGCAACTGCTGGGCCGGATAGTAGGAGAGCCAACGTTCGAGGTGCTGTGCGTATTTACCAGGATTAAGGCAACGATTACGTAAATCCCTGAGTGCTTTTGGTGCCGAATCCGAAGCCGTTATGACCTGCAAACACACAAACAAAAAAGAAAACAAAAAATGTATTACAAAAAAAAAAAAAATACCGAGAAAGATTGAAAGTTCATAAGCAAATATCCACTGATGAACAGTTAGCTGTGGCGGTAACATGGCAACGCGACAGCCACGGGCAAATGCAAGGACGATACCCCAGATGAATTGCAACACCGACATTAAGTGGGTGTGAGCAGATGAAATTCCACAGCACCACTGCTTCGTCATAACAGAGTACCTACCTGCCACCGCCCCCCCCCCTCCCCCATTTCTTCATGGGCCATCTTTTCATCAGTCAGGATTAATGTGCGGAATCATTATTAACTTCTGGGGCATTATGTCAACTCAAAGTGTGTGGGTGAGTCAGACATGCCAACGAACGTTACAAAGCTTTAAACATTTCGAAATACTTACCCATACCCCCCTCCCCCCACCAGATAAATTGTAATACATTCAAGGACTCAGAAAAGAGTCTTCCTGGGTTATTTTGACCACATGCATCTGAAAACTTCTTCACGCCTGCTCAAACTTGGTAGAGTTGCCACGCAACTACGGAAACGTTGCCTACACATGGCCCTGTTCAAGCTTAGTTGAAAAGCCCTACGTACAACATCTTCATGGTGGCTCGGAATTGATTTAAATTTGCAAACAGAAAACATCGCAGAGTACCCACAACCTTCTCTTCGTCCAGTTTGTTATTTTCATAAATTACATCTTCGAAGGTCTGTTAATACACTTTATTATTAAATATGTGAATTCTTTTCCGATCCAACACCCATTCGTTGAAGCATTCCCAGTGCTGTGGAGTCGGTGACTGACATATTTTCCCCGATTCGGACTGTGGAGTCGAAGAATTTTCTCGACTCCGACTCCGAGTTTTATTTACTTACATTTCCCATAAAATACATAAAATGTAGTGTAGTTAATATTTTTTAAAATTTGAAATATATTCGATAAATATGAACTTTTTTATCGTTTAGATGCCAAAGCTCCACAGTGTGAGATAGAGAAAGTTAGGAGGAGAGAGAGAGAGATAGAGATATAACTGTGGACGGAAATGCAATTTTCGAAATTTTGTTTTTGAACAGCTGAAGTCGGAGTCGAGAAATTTTGGCTCGGCTCCACAGCATTACATAGGCGTACTGTTTGCGCTTCGCATCCTTAAGCAACTGAGTCGTTTCCCATTCTCATGACGAACTCAATGGATTTTATATGGTCATCGTATTACTAAGTTGAGAACTCTGAGAAACATTCTTCTTCAAGAGGTCCCAGACAACAACTTCGTGTAACTTCTTTAACATCCGGATGGAGAAGATATTGGAAAATGCAAAAGATAATAAATTGGCAACTGTGACCACCACTGTTAACCTCGCACATTCGGACATTTGTGCACAAATCTAAAATCGTCAAACTGTTTAGAGCCAACAAAGACAAACCATTAAATGAAGAATATTTTAAAATTTTTTTTCAGCAAAATCGGAGGAGTCATTTTCAAGTTATTGCAATTCACTGAATTATTTAAAAAAACAAAAAAAAATTCCACATGTAAGTTATTTATAATCAACATGTTGGAATATGTTTTTGTTTCAGTACTTTGATGGCTCAAGATTGTCGTCAAACATCTGTTCTATATTTTAATCATTTTTAGTTTGAATTTGAGTGTAGTGAGTTCCATGAGATGTCGTTTTAATTAAATTTATAAAAAATATTTTATTTTGTTTGGTTGGTCTAAAGGCGGGCGTGGTAATATTCACTTGCCTCTTGGGGGGTTGTAAACCTCAATAAGTTGGAAAGCCCTGCCGTAGAAGAAGAAATTTCCGACCTAGAAGGTCTTTTAAAATAATTTAGTTTTTTCTCTCTCTAAATCTTTTGCTGTATTTTACTTGGTTTGACTTTTTTTTCAGTCCATAATTATAGACACAACACATATCAACAAAATAAAAAAAAAACCTTCAAAAGCAACTGATTACACAGTACAACAGCCAATCTGGGGGGTGAGAAATTCCGAGTCAGGGTGATGGTACTAGGTCAGTATAGTAAAACCCTCAAAGGGTTTGGCGTTCGTATGTGTCAGTTTTTTTTATGACCTTTTTAATTTTTTCCATATCGTGATGTTTTTTCGCTTAGTTGTAACATTTTGGCAAAAACTTAGTTTAACATAACTCGAGAACCACTTGTACGATTTTGATGAAACAAATTTAGAAAAATTAAGAATTACAATTTCTCTAATCTGTTTTTATACCGTTTTCCTATATGTGTAACACTTTCGAAGTTAAAAATGAATGTATGAAGGGAAAAAAGTATTTTTTGCCTAAAAATTTAAATATTTCTTTTTTTAAATTCATAAAAAATCCAAAATGGAAAAAAATGCCTTTACATGAAATTAACACTTGATCCTTTTTTGCCGTTTTGGATTTTTTATGAATTTAAAAAAAGAAATATTTAAATTTTTAGGCAAAAAATACTTTTTTCCCTTCATACATTCATTTTTTCTCCACAAATTTATTTTTACCGGCAAAACTGTTGATTATAAAGAAAAACGTTATATGAACGGATTAAAGAAATTGTAATTATAAATTTTTTTGAGTTTGTTTCATCAAAATCGGACAAGTGGTTCTCGAGTTATGTTAAACTAAGTTTTTGCCAAAAAGCGAAAAAACATCAAGATAAGGAAAAAATTAAAAAGGTCATAAAAAAAAAACTGACACATACGAACGTCAAACCCTTTAAGGGTTTTACTATACTGACCTAGTACCATCACCCTGACTTGGAATTTCCCACCCCCCAGAAAAAGTCCCTCGATTTGTTGCACAGTGTTATTTATTACCAAATGTGCAAAAAAAAAAGTGTACAGTGTGGTGAGGAGTGTTTTTGGACATATATCGATGGCTTCATTCCAGAGTATGCTAAGTCTAAAAAGTCCATTTTGCAGGAGACGCATTCAAAGTTTATTTGGAATTTCTCAAAGACCGTATAAGATAGAAACCTAATTTTTGCGGTATTTATGTCACAATTATCGTAGAATTATTTAGTGTGCATGAGTTAAAAAATACTGGTGGAAGATCATGGATAAAAATGACTTAGACCACTATAGAATGCACAAAAATGTAAGCGTTGTTCATGTAAGTCTACTTAGCATTATTTTGCATTACGTTTTTTCAAGCATTGGTCGTCTAAGTACACATAGCATACTTTAGTTTGGAGATTGAGTTTACGCCCGACTTAGCTTACGTTTAAATCTGACATTGAAACAATTAACATTACTTTTTATACATTTTATTTTAACGATGAACAAAAATTATAAATTCAATTTAATTTAATTTTTTAAAAACAATTGTATTATGATTGACAATTTAATTCTTCAGCATCAGATGTGATCACATATTCGCACCCTTCTGTTCCCCTTAGCTGCTTGTAGAAGTTTTTGTAATTTTTTGGAATCAAATTTTTGTCACATAGATCTATGAGATCTTTACGTTTTTCTTCAGCTATTGGAAATGGTGAGGTGTATGCTTTTGGCATGATTTGTGGGTGCAAACTTTCCTTTCTTCTCTCGCATAATGTTATCAAATTTGAAATGTACGCCCATTGTAGATCTTGATTAGCAATATTATAGAAGTAATTAAAAATCTGAATTCTGGATTCTTCGGACACCCTTTGTGTATATTTCATTCTGCACGATTCTCCACAACTTTTTCTTAACTCTTTTGCATGTTTAAGATCGCCAGTTGCATTAACATATTCCTTACCTTGGGTCTTTTTGCTTTGTTTTTACGCCATTCAGATGGCTGACGTCGTTTCCTACGCAAAATTTTTTCGGGAGAAGTATCTAAGCCGTGTTCGACGTTCTGTTAACTACTTTTGATGCTATGACGATATATGCTGGATCTGTGTCCGATGATGACCCAGACGAGCAATCATTTGGTTCATATTCGCCTGAACTGCAGGGGAATGGTTCTAAAAGTTAAACAAAAAATCGTTTATTTACAAAAAATTGTATGCTATATTTAATTAAACATACCGAGAGAACTATGGTCGCTTTCATCACAATCTACAGTGGTCGATGTTTGAGGTAAATTACCAACTGAAACTCCAGGATACACAGTTGGAACAAATTCGTCCATGTCGGTTTCTATAGGAATATTTCGTTGTAGATAATATCAAAATTTTCTATACCCACCATAAATTACTTACCACTGATTGCCATTGTATTTCTTTGCATTTCCAATAATAAATTTACACTGTTTAACATTAGATATGAAAAAGAATACCTTTTAATTTATTTAAAATAAATTTAGTAAATTTTCTAGCTTTGCTTACTCATCTGATTTACAAAACTGCACAACAAATTACAGTTTATTCGCTCACGTCTTTCTCCAAACTAAATTGTTCTATGTTTACTTACACGCTTAAACCGATTTTGTTTATTCGGGGAATAACATGTTATGTACAGTTAGCGACACTCAAAAAAGTAAGATGTGAATGCTAAGTAGACTTAGAAAGCACGCAAATAATAAATGTCCCTTCTAAAGAATGTTATGTATACTTAGATTTCAGAACAATTGCACAGTTCCCTTCCAAAATATGCGAAGTGTACTTATCTCACTTTGGAATGGATGTTTTTTAAAACTTTAGTCGTATGCTAAGTACAATTGTGATCATAACTTTTGATAGGATTCTCTGATAAATTCGAGCTTTTGACAGGATTTAAGTTGAAATAATCTGAATTTAAAATACCAATCTCCTTGAAAACATGCTAAGTCGACTTAGCATACTCTGGAATGAAGCCATCGATATGGAATTCTTCCTTTCAATACCATACGCACATATGAATGTATCGTTTATCTGTACATACACACACACACACACTCATTTGGACATAAAGAGAATTATTAAATTCAACTTAAACTCAACCAAATAATAAAATTTGCTCCACAAGCTAAATTTAAACAAAATGATGTGTACAGTATCCCGGCGATTAATTATAACCGATAGGTTTGACAAATGTCGATGACGTTAATCACCAAAACGTCACTAATATGTCTGATGTCACAGCACTAAACGTTACCGTATCTCAGGTCATAGTGGAAATGGAAAGTCCTTTCCAGCCAGCTTTGTTCTGAGAACCAGTACATACATGCCTCCGTAAACCTTAAGAAAAGCTTCTTTGATCTATGACCGGCCAAATAACATCGACAACTAATAATTTGGTCCGGGCAGTTTTAATTACATGGCACAGAATGTGGCCGAACAACATCATTAGGCTATGAATGACATTTTAATCTTTGGGGATTTCATTGGGATTCCACAAAAGAGATGTGGAGACAGGCTCTTATAAATCGAATATAAATCCTTTCAAGGATTGCTGAGATGGTGTGTGTGTCTGTGTGTGTTTTATTGTTGTCATAGGCAACAACAATAACAAACTACTCAATATTATGTGGTCAACTTAAAACCACTTAACTTGGCTTAAAACTGAATTAAATGACCACAACTAAATCGTTTTAGAGAAGCAACTCTCACAATGTTACAGCAAAACGATGACAAAAACTAAATCTAAACCGAACTCTGGAAACATAACGACGGTTGGCCAGTGGTTTTTCGGGTGTTCATGCATAAACAACAGCATGTCCTTTCAAAACAACGCAGGACAATGGATGATGGCCAACGGGAAAGTTTTTAATTCGGAAGCATTCAGACGAAGCGTACACTTTCGGGGCATTGAAAGAGCACAAGTGCCATTGAAAGTTGAAATGTAAACGAAGCTTGGGAAGAGCCGATGATGATGGCAGGATGTTGATAGGAGGTGTTCGTCAAACTGTTTGTAATAATTTAAAATATATGATGTGAATAATTATTAAGTTCGATAAACTGATGATAAACCATTTGGGAGATTAACGTTTTGACCATGCACTTGTCAATCAAATATTTGTGGTGTCCTGTTGCAATCAGAAAATCATCGAAAGTAAACAAAAATTATTGGAATAAAATAATAAAATTTAGAAAATTAATACTAATGCTAATTTTAATGTTTAATGTTCACACACACACACATTCTCATGTCTTTGAATTTTGCCAATAAAGAGAGTAAAGCGGCGAACAGAAATAAACTCCATGCAACCCATCACCGCTGTATTATTTGTGCACGGCAATGTGAGTAGTGCGAAGCCAATACAACTCTGGCAAAGTGGTGTGGTGTCCAAAGTAGGCACTCATTATTTTCGTATGTGAAATGCCCAATGGACGAGCTAGCGTCGAAGAGCATTTACCATAGGACAAGTGCTGAAAGACCATCCGGGCCCGAAGTTTTGTTTACATTGAGATCTGCAAGAACCCCTTTTGACCCCACGCGTTCGAACAAAGATGTGAGGCATCGAACTAGATACGGTTTCGATCACGGGAAGTGATTGGCTGCTTTCTGGCAAAGATGAATTCTTTGCAAATATTTCAGCCAGAAGGTTAACTTTGTCAACCGGGAGTTGGAATAGAAGATGACGAAGTGTCCCTTACTCTTTTAACAAAAAATGCTCATGAAAATGTTTTCCATAATAGAGGTTTCTTAATTGATTTTACAATTAACAAAGAACAAATTTATATAATTGTTTGGGCGATTCCATGATTTTGATTTATCAAATGTTTCACTTTGAACCACTGAATGTTTCATGTGATGAAAAGAGATGAAATATTATGTCCGGCTTCATGCTTTGAGCTCCTTTGACCTCCCAGTTTCTGGCCGCTTTCAAAATCGATACCAGATAATCAGCCGTTTGTCACAAAGTACCTACTATATGACGGCACAGACCTGTACGTTCGCCCGTTGTCGAGTGACAGAAGATGTCCGCAGTCTAAACGGACGTCTGAAGCCGTCTGCAGACAAACAAATAAAACAATTTTGTAAAAATTTCGTATATAAAACTTTGTGTCCATGTTGTAAATCCTCAACCAAATCACATCATCATCATCATCATCATCAGCCACAGCAGCATCGTCGTTGACGTCGACGTTGTCCTCGTTACCGTCATCCTCATACTCAGTGTCGTTCACCATTGCCAACCTTGGATGAAGTTTGGGTATGTGTGATGAATAGAGGTTTCCCAAATCATTATTCATGCATTATGTACACATACTTATGCAATGTGTATGTGTGTTTGTGCCAGTGAGAGTGCTAGTGGTCCAAGTCCAAGAATATAATCGTGTCTCCCTTGCTGATAAACTAAACACGAGTTTCCCTATCAAACGTTCTTTTCTCTTTTTTATTTCTTACAAACATTCATGTTAATGTTACGACTTAGACCACAATCATTTGTACTGGCACATATGCGCTTCTGTTCGAGTTATTAGAATGAGTTCCTCGCAATTATTTATGTAAGAATTGGAATTGTCCTCATACGATGATGACCATAAATATTCATATCAACCAAATGCAATGGAGACTGAACAAATTACGAAAATTCAAAGTTAATAGAAAAAAGGACGGACAGTGTGGAAAATTTCTAAAGGCTTTAGAAAAAAACACCCTTTAGTTTTTAACTAAATAAAGGAAGAATCGATCGAATTGGAAGGAAAAACACCTACCGGAGAATTGTTGGAGATATGATAAACTTTCGTCAAATTCAATGTTTCCATTCCACGAATTCCCACATAGAGTTTGCAATTATCTACAAGCACTGTAGAATCCATGGACTTAAGAATGTAATTAGAGACCTTGGATTAACGAAAAGATCTTCCGAATTACTTGCGTGCCGGATGAAAGAAACACATCTCATAACTAAAGAAACTATAGTTTCGTATTAAAGTACTCGAGATGAAAGCTCACTTCAGTATTTCATTGAAGTGGAGGAGTGTGTGAACTGCACAGGTGTTTCTGATTTGATGAATACGATTCAAATGAAAGGCGTTTAAATATTTCTGCATCAAAATGCAGCCAATAGTGTGTCCTTTGGCATAAGATGAATTTCATGTAAAAATCGAGATGCATTGAACCCGACCCCCTCAGATATCGGTGAAATTTTGTTCATAGCTAAATTTGATCAATACAAACAAGCTCTCATTTTTAGAAATGACTGTTTTGGGATTTTTTGGGCGTGGCACAGTGGGAAAGTTTTGGAAAAAACGCGAAAATGGTCGAAAAGTATCATGGTATCATTAAAAAGATATTTTAAAAGGCTTTATGACACGTTAAAAAAAAAAAAAAAAAATGCACTGTAAAAAATTTTATAAAAAAAAAGAATTTTAACTAACGAAAAAACCAAAAAGATCAAGGGTTTTTTTACAGTGTATTATTTTTTTAGAAAGCTTTATCCTTCACCTATAACATATCCAAAAAGTAAAATGGGTTTTTTTTATTATTTTTTTTGATATAATTTTTTAAGTAGTGTCACTTCTAGTAATTGCCCTTATATTTTATAACAAAAAACAAATGTTTTATATTTTTTATTTTTTTTATATTTTATATTTACAGGTAAAATAAGTAAACATTGTCCCAGGAAAATTATGAATATGTTTCAACCCCAAAAAGTTGTTGCTTGCCTTAAAAATTGCTATATAAATGCACCTGATGAACGTACCGAATTTCATAATTATAAACAGTTTCGAGAAGCCAAGAAATCCCATTAAAATTTGTACGAGTATATTTTAAAAATTTGAGTGAATATGAATTCAAACAATAAGTACAGATGCATAAAAATATCTAATAAGTGTTGCGCTTCGCTTCGTAAAATAAGTGAAAACGAGGCTGCGTTTTTTCCAAAATTTTCCCACTGTGCCACGCCCAAAAAATCCCAAAACAGTTATTTCTAAAAATGAGAGTTTGTTTGTATTGATCAAATTTAGCTATGAACAAAATTTCATCGATATCTGAGGGGGTCGGGTTCAAAATTTCAGTTTTATCTCGATTTTTAAATGAAATTCATCATAATGGCAATAAATTCCATTCCTTCGCGGGTCGCTCATTCAACCAAAGTAAAAAAGGAATACTCTGGCCATGAAGAAGATAATGGCGTGATGAACATAACTGGGTCTTTGTGTTCATCTTATGATCTCGAATTTCCTCTCAGGTCAACAAAGCGGCTTTACCAAATATCCTTGTTTTATATGTTTATCGAAGGGCAGAGCTAAAGCAGAACAATGGGTGACAAACTAATGGCCTTCTAGGGAAACACTAGGGTGTTTCCCTAGGTATGCCAAATTTTATAAATGCGGCTCTATTTTACCGGGATTGCCTCATATTACCCCCCTCTTCACATTCAAATTGATCTGAGTGCAGAAAGTTTGAAGTACATTTCAAGGAAGTTTCCCAATCTTGGTATGGAAACTCAGAATAAACTCACAAATTGGTGAAAGATACCGATTGTGGCAGTTCAATGAAAAAATCGAGAATAATGCATGGGATTCGTTCTTAGCAAATAACAAGGGCGATGCTTAAGTTGTGCACGTTGTAGAGCTGTGAACTTTCAAAATCTTGGATGCAACATGAGCAACAAAGCTGACTACCAGTACAGTCATTGTCCTGAAAAACTAGAAGACTTGAGTGAGGAACAGGAAATGTTTTCACAATACAATAAATCAAAAGTTACAGATCGATCGATTTTATATGATTCTGGACCTCTGTGCGTCGTCGTAGGGTGAGTATGTGCCTGTCGTAGCCTGATGCGAATTGTGCACAAAGACTTCGCATTATCCTCTTAAAATGTCCAATTGACAAAGCAATTGAGGATGAAACGAACAAAAACACCACGCGATCATCGAAAACTCAATGCATCATCAGAGACACTGAGATTTGCATGTGGATTTTTGACAGCAGGCATCCAATTTTTTGTTGAAAATTTTGATGGAAACGATATTGCGGTTAACGGTGAGCGCTAGAGGGGCATGATAAACCATTTTTTTGTATGGATTTATATATTTTTCGTACAATTATAATAAACTAAACTGTTATTAGAAATTAAGGCTACCGGCCCTTAAGCCATTTTTATTTTTTCAATTTTGGGTTTCAGCAGGATAACGTGAACTCCCACATAAATCTTTTGCTCACCACGTTTGTTAATCGTCTTATCAGAGATTTGATGCGTTTAGATTTTTTTTTGAGTTTTGCGAACAATCTTTTGGGACAAGGGATTCATGGATTACATTTTAGTCACCAATAATTTTTCTTTTAAATATCACACCCGATTTGTAAGTCACAGCTGACTAGACGCGAGAACTCAGTGTTTGGCCCGGCCGAACTTGACGCCGTTTTTACCTGTTTTGTATATGTTGGTGTATAATTTTACTAATTAAGCGTAAAGAGCTTTATTTACAACATTGGTGTCTTTGGTGATCCCCACTGAAATTTTCCGGCAAACATTTTCGTAGAATATTTTAATCCTTAAATGTCCTTTTTTAAAGGATATTTTTTGATTTTCTCGAAAAAAGGGTCAAATTAACCCATAAAGAGACCAGTTAGAGGGTTAAGATCTTCCACAAAAATAATCCTCATACAATTCCACAATACAACTCTGACCATAAGAATTCTCTCAGACATTAACTTACAGCATTTTTTTCATTCGACCAAAAAATGAAAACTTTGACCCACTGTAAAAAAAAAACTCAGACGTGCTGGACCATAAGTTTGTTCTACAAAAATGATCTACTCAACATACCCTTTCAGAATTATAGGGTCGCTATTCTGTTCCATTCAAAAAGTCTTCATTTGTTGGACAGTGTAATTATATCCTTGAGGCGAATATCGAACAAAAATTGGTTTGTCCGGATGCGCTACAGCAAAGACGGCCGAAACAGCCGAATAAAATCGCAATGGTTCTTTTTTTTTAATAAACCTATAATATGACGGAAAAATAATATTTGTATATTTTTTAATTTTTTAAAAAAAAACTTGTATTTGAACCACCCTTTACGGTTATGAAATTGATAAACCCTTAGTCCTAATTTGGACGATGACTTTTTGGCTTGACTTTTTTTTTTAATTCTCTTTTGGATGTGCTTTCAAAAAGTCATAGGAATTTATACGCTGACTTTCTGCTGGAGACTGTGTTTGCTTTTTTGACGTTTATACTTGAATCGTGTTGATTGGTAACAGTGTCGAAATGGAAAATGTAGGAAGCTAAAAAGAAATGTAAAAAAGACACTAAAATTTCTGATTTGTGACTTGTTTTCTACCATTAATCTCCTCTACACATTTCGCATACAAACTTGAAAATCATGATTTTAAAATCAAGCACAAAGTCATCGTGTAGATTGGGTCTTACAGAACTTCAGATCGGAAATCTTCAATAATTCTTACGCACAACACTGAAAATGTTTGCAAATTTCACACGTAATTTCGCACATCGTTCACAGAATATGCCGGTCCATTTTAGATTGTAAATGACCCATATCCCTCCAAGCGAAACTTCAAAGTCTTTTGAGTGCTTTACACAGATTTCGTCTACAAGTTCTCGCATTAGAACGATGACGGTGGTCCTCTTGTTGACCCATATAAACTTGTATTGGCCCGAGCTATCTCCACGAGAAACCGAACATTTCTAGTCTATTTAAATTTAATACAATCTCTATGCCCGCCCTTCTCAAGCGTTGCGATGTGTGGGCTTGAATGGATATCTATTTTTAAATATTTTCTGTGTCAGCAACAGGATGCCGTGTATGTGTAATAGTACAATACTCTCGCATACACACACACACATTTACTTATATGTATTTCGTGCTTATGTTTTTATTGCAAACAACATTGTGCATCGTTGTGGTGGCAGGATAAAGCGGTGGCAGTGGCATTCATACGATGTCACTCACTTGCACACATTCGCTTTACATCAGCTACGAAGATTCGTTGCTGATGCTGCTCCCAGCAGCGACTACTCGGCCGTCGTCAGTCGTCACCCCATTAATCATCCAAATTGTTGTGTGCTCTTGACCAGTCAACCCTGTTTCCTTCCATTCAAGTTGATGTTTTTTTTCCAACACAAAGTTTCCTCAATTATTCCACAAATGTGTGGCAACAAATTCCATTTAAAATCCATCGCTATGGAAAAGTTGAAGTTTATAACATTCTAAGTATGTTGTACGTTTGTGTGCCTCACTACTACTACTACTACCACGACCACATCTGACCAATTTCTGTCGAGGTACGAGGTACATATGTACATTGTATATGTATGCGGGTAGAATATACTACATGTACTGAGTAACGGCTTATGTAGACATTGTAATGATAGTTTGAAATGCATTTGGACATCTTTCAAAGTTATTTTTTTTTTGTGTCGGTGCTCAAAATACATTTTCATCCTTCAGGAGATTTTATTTGCAGTGGCAGGAAGTAATTCGCCAACAAACGCCAGCTTGCAATTAGAAAGTAATCAGAGAAGAATGTTCACAACTCGAGCCATTCCAGAAATGTCATTGGAGATGGACCGTTCCTTTTTTTTTCGTAGGCTGCCATGGAGGCAGTGGGATGCTCGAAAAGGGATTAACAGCTGCTTAGGGAAATGATAAACCTTATTTATTCGAGGACACATTTGACCTGACCTTCTTATGTGGACGGCCGTGGTGCGGTAGGTAGTGTGTGCAACTATCTCACTGAAGAACTCGAGTTCGAAACCGGGTAAGACCATCACACATTTTCCAGCGGCTATTTCCCACCTTGTAAATGCTGGCGACTTTACGAGTAATCTCTAAGCCATCTAAAACTTCTGTAGAAAATCATTAATCGTTCGTAGATGGTTTTAAACAGTAGTCAGTGAGTATACAAATCGTATACAGCTCACTGATAGAAGTTCCCTGTCTATTCCTTCATGGAATGTCAAGGGAAATAAGTAAGTAAGTATTTACTAACATTGGTTTACAAAAAAAAAAAAAAAAAAAAAAAATACTGTATCGGTATACCCTCAGAACCCTCATCGCAATTTTCCAATTTTTGGCGGTAGACATTAATTTGAAATATTTGTTCACACTTTTTTAATTTTCCCCACTTTGGACACTTTTTCTGCTTTTTGCAACTGCCAAATATTTATTTACTTTCCGCTTCCCGCCCTTTATGATTATTTTTAAAACGTTTTCCCCCACCCTCTATATTTTACCTTTGCATGTCTTTTCAGTATCCCAAGTTCTAATGGGGCGTTGAAGGGGAGTTGCCAGACTTCGACATTTTTGTCCGAAAGTTTTTCTCTCTATAGCTTTACTAAATACGGAATTTGGGCAAGATCGCGTTGAATACTTGGAAGTCTGGAAACTCCCCTTCTGATACCTTCCCTACAAATGTACCAGAAGGGGAGTTTCTAGACTTCCAAGTTCTGGTCCGAAACATTGTCCAGCAATAGCTTTACTAAATACAGAATTTGACCAAGATCGCTTTGGTCATGTTGATATTAGTACACGATTTCTAAAGTAGGCGAAATAGACGATTTGTATGGGAGGTACCCGAAGGGGTGTGGCCATATAGCCCATTTGCTATCCCATAAGCAGTTTTGGGAAAATATTAAGCCATGCCAAATTTCAGAGTGATTGCTTAACTCTTTCGAAAGTTATCGTGCGTACCAGCAGGACTGACAGACGGACATGGCTCAAACGATTTAGAAAGTTATGAATCAAATGTGGTTCAAAGACACTTGGGTTCTAATGTGAATATTTCTATGTGTTACACTTTTGAGCCGTATCAAATTATATATATACCCTAGGATATATACCTGTGTCCGTTTTTATCCCGTTTTGGTACGCTTCGGATCTTCTCGGCCATTTATATAACTTTTTATATTTTACTTATCTTTGCTACATTACTCCTCTGTTCCTTTTCCGCAATATTTGTTTATATCTATTTTGATCTCATTCTATACTTTTTTGCTCCTTCTTATCCCAATTGCAACTGGAGTTGCCACACCGAGCCAAAAGTACAACGATTTTTTTTAACCATGTGTCTGGTTACTTTTTTCATGGCAAATATTTGATTACAAAGTCAAAATAACGTTACATAAGGTCAAATTTACATGAAAAATAGTTGAGTTAACATTATATAAGGTTGATTTTTTCGAGAGAGAGGCTGAAAAATGTGCGAAATAAACAACAATTTAAAGATCATTCGTCTCTGTTGTGTCGAAGTTCCTGAACTGCTTTGTGTTAGACGAACTTCGGTATTATGTTACACGAATTTGCAACAAATGCGTTGAGTTAAATTATATAAAATAGTTGAGTTAACATTATATAAGGTTGATTTTTTCGAGAGAGAGGCTGAAAAATGTGCGAAATAAACAACAATTTAAAGATCATTCGGCTCTGTTGTGTCGAAGTTCTTGAACTGCTTTGTGTTAGACGAAGTTCAGTATTATGTTACACGAAGTTGCAACAAATGCGATTATCTCCCCCACTCTTTTTCCACTCT
Organism: Hydrotaea cyrtoneurina; assembly: GCA_958296145.1. Lineage (NCBI taxonomy): Eukaryota > Metazoa > Arthropoda > Insecta > Diptera > Muscidae > Hydrotaea > Hydrotaea cyrtoneurina. The sequence continues at coordinate 53,198,602 of OY282515.1, read as the reverse complement.
TCCTTTTCTCTCAAAAGGTGAGCACTTAATCTCGCTCTTTCAAAAAAAAAAACCACCAAATGCTATCTTCAGTGCTTGTTGAGCTGTTGCTTTGTAATGCACGTGTTTGCTTTACTGCTTGATTTTTTTTGGGGATATGCGCTACTAAACAGTAGTTCTCGTTCACTCGCATAGAGTTGGGACACTTATTATACCAAAAACTGCTGCAGAAATCATTGCAAATGGGTAACGATGAAGAACTGTAACCGCTTCCGAAACCTTGCCTGTAATCAAAGCAAACACAATTCGTGAAGCTTTTTTGGAAAATTTATATTTCTGCAAAGAAATAGAAATAAATCAACGATCTCGAACAACAGAAAAAAACACTGTAGTATTTAATAATATTAACGATTTCGTTGTTAAATTGAGCATGCATTGTGTCAATAAATTAACAATGACATTTTTATATTAACAATTTTCATGGTTAAAAAATTCAACAATGCATTGTTAAAACAATAATAATTATTTTTATATCAACCAGATTCATGGTTAAAAAATGGTTAGACTCCAAATCATATTTATTTATGGTTAAGTTAACCTTATATAAGGTTAATTTTTCTCTCTGTGCATGCATATCCCTACTTTTCGCCCTTTTCTGATTATTTTTAAATTATTTTTTATTTATATATTTTACGATTTGGCACCTTTTCTTCCCTTCCTTCACTGCAATCCATTTGTTATTGCAAACAAAAAAAATTTAAAATTTTTTTATTTTCCCCTTCTTTCCCTCACTACAATCCACTTGTTATTGCAAAAAAAAAAAATGTAAACATTTTTTATTTCCCCCTTCTTTCCACCTTGTTTACCTTTTTTTATGTTTTCCCCTTTTTTGTTTCTTTTTTATCCCCTTTTCGTAATATAATCCACTTGTTGTTGCCAAAAATTGTTAAATTGTTCCCTTTATCTTGTTTTGGCCCCATTTTCGTTTGATCTCAAACTCATTTTCACCTCCGGTTGCCAAAAATTTGGTTTCATCCTTCAATAAAAGTGACTACGACCTTCAGCATTTCACATGATTAAAAACCCATTCTTATGCGGGCGGTAATTTATAAAAACTCCTCTATATACGAAACAGCTTTCGAAGTGCGCAAATAATACGCTTTTCTACTGGCGATTCAAGTGAGATTTACTTTGTGTGTTTCTTTCTTCATTGGAACTCTATAAATACTCAACTGACCGCAAACAGTCGAAGAATTACGAGTAATTTAATAATACATAGAGCAGCGTCTAATCGCAATTCTGTTCTAAAGTCAACTGTCAATCACCGCGATTTGTGGTGAAACACCACGACCAGATTGTAAGAAATGTTAATTAGCGCTGAAAAGTTCTAGCGAAGAAAATAATAATAATATGCGGATAGTATAACCGAAGTACACAAGTATGGGACGATTATTTTTGAATTACCAACTCGACAAAAGTCAACATACGTTCACCAAACAAGTGTTGGTATCCCCTGGATTCACACATTGAACTCCCACAGCTACGCCCGTGTTATGTCAATGGCGCTGATCTTCCACACGTCAGTTCAAACAGACTTTCTCACATTTCCGAAACCACATCCATAAGAACATCACAACTTACCTGATAAAAACTATAGTTGTTCGCGATGGCATCGCCGTGGGCCCGCTGATGCTGATACCACGAATATGCTCGCTTCGCCGGCGATATGAGTATCGTGACGATTTTCGAGTGCGGCAATAGGGCATGCGCTCGTTTCGGTACCATTTCGCCATCGAAATAGGTGGCGCTCTTCTCGAACATGTAACGTGATGCGGGCGCAACGGTGCTGGTGTTCGATTCGGCTGACGGAAAGAAATCCATGTACCAGTCCAGGCCGCGGTAGTAGTTGTTGCCATTGAAGAACTGAATCTCTTCGTAAGTATCGGGGCTGGGGATATTACTAGCTATGCTCGAGTGCATGGAGAGGAATGTGTACAGGGCAGTCGTTCCAGTTTTCTGGGGGCCAATCACCAGGAACTTGGGCAGCGATTCGCAGCTCTTTGTCTTCGACCATATCTTGCGATGGCGCGGATCATCGCAGGGATTACCCCAGACGGGATCGACCTCCTCGGGGTGGAGGCGAAAGTACATTTCGGCCAACTGTATGGGCGGAGCTGAGACCAACTTCAGATTCGTCCAACACTGCAGGAATTTGATGACGGATTGGAAGGTGTATAAAGCCAAGCGATCGGAGCCGTAGTTTGACATGTGCGTCATAAAGATATTGATGGGGTTGTAGACGATTGTCTGGAACAGTTCACCGCCTTGTATGGACTCGTCCAGTTTGTCGCGTCCGCCCGGATAACGGTCAATGTACATGGTGTGGGTGAACAGGCCACATGTCTGTCGCGGCAACACCATGATATTGCGATGTATGAAACCTCGTCTGAGGCGAGCTGGCCTCAGATGCGGATACTCCTCGGTGGAGGTAACTTTAATATTCCACACCTTCTTCCAGGCTTCGTATAGGATTTCATGGGCTGGATAGACTCCGGAATGGTGGGGCGAAATCGAGTAACCCGAGTCTGTGGGTATGCTGTGTTCCACGGCAAAGGCATGATTGAGCTGCATTTCGGACATGAGCAATGTCAGGTTATCGTACAGGTGAGGCTGTTGGTGCTTCCACATGTGCGAGAACCAATTGAACTCGGGCACATTTTGCAGTAGGAAGTCGTCGCCCAAATTCTCCTCCCTGGTTCCGTGATGGAAGTATTTCCCCGAGAAGCCCAAATTGAAGCGAAAGCCCGGCACCATTGACGCAATGATTTTCTGTGTGGCAATTAGGGCCCGAACATCATCCGGTCGCAGGCGAGTACCCTTCTCGCCCACAAAGATATCATCGATATCCACTAGGATCATGCGTTCCAAGTTTAGACTCAACTGGCCATGGCTCAAATACGACAAGGCGTCCAGGAACAGAAGACGATGCAGCCAATATTTCAAACTGCTGCCGAACAATATGCGCTTTATGCCGTCGTATTGGCCATGATCTTGCAGCACAGTCGTCAACGGCAAATGCACTTGACCGCCGGCATCGGATGGATAGTCCTGACTGTTGCGTTGCGCCCATTCGATCGGTTCGTACGAGGAGTGATTGTGCTGGAATACCGTCCAATCATCGCCGGGTAAGGCACCCCAAGACGTTTCGCCGGCTCTGGTCAGGCGCAGCACCGGTGAGGCGGGATTCAAACTAGCGTCTCTTAGCCTAAGATTCGTATGTACAAAGAGGGGGAACCCCTTAAGTTGAGCGGCCACCAATGTTTCCTCGCTGGGACTGACAAACCCCACAATTCCCACCGAATACTCTCGACAGTATTTGTCCAACAGCTCACGATTCCACTTGTCCATGTGCAGATATTTGTCGAGATTTTCGAATACGATGACGCCATAGCGACCCTTGTCCAGATTTGTCAACGACGGAAGACTCTTGCCAGCGACTTCAATTTTGTACCTGCAAAGGGACGGAGAGAAGGGAAAGGATCCTCGTTAATAAATAAGGACGAAAATTGTCTTAAAAAATATTGAATTTAATGGAAGTCATACTTTTTTTACTTAAGTGGTTTTAAAAAAATTTCCCAAAAAATTTATGAAAAATTACCCAATGCAAAATTCCCCAAATATTTTTAAAAATACCAAAAAAAAACATTTAAAAAAAAAAAACGAAAAATTCCCCTAAAATAAAATTGGGGAATTTTTCATTGTCATAAACAAAAAATGAAATGTTACCACAAAATTCTGAAAAACTCCCCAATTTTGTGGGGACATTTTCATAATGAAAAATTTCACAATTTTGTATGAGAATTTCGTCACTTTTTTGTGGCATTCTTCATAGAGCCCAAACCAAACAGATCTTAATGTAAAATGATGTCCGGAATCCGAATTGTGTGTCCGTTTTGCCCCATCAAGGCAAATGGGCAATATTAATTGGTCAGAATTGCATTTTTCATATAAATCATAATTTATAAAAATCGAATACAAATTGCGAAAAAATTTGAAATTTGAAAAAATGTCTACTCCTTTGGACGAAACCAAGTAATCATTATGTAAAATGATCTCCTGTATCCGAATTGACAAAGCAGCCAAAAAAAATCGAAATTTTGCTTTGCCAATTCGGATACAGGAGATCAGAACAGTTTAATTTTTGTATATCAGACTATGAAAAAAATGGATTTATGAAAGGAAATTCGCTATTTATTTGTTTGTTGATTCTTTCATTGAATTTATTTGATATGTGATGTATTTTGAAAATCCTTGGTATCACGAACTGGAGAAGGCAAACAGAACACCGAAATGCTTGGAAATCATTTATTAAGCAGGCCAAGACCAACTTAAGTAAGTCAGACCTATTTTGGTAGTACCCAACTGATTTAATTGGGCTGCATTTTTTTTTTTTAATTTTCGATTTTTATCGGCTTATTGTGTTTTCTAACAATTTACCCATTTCATGTAGATCACAAGTGATCTATGCGGGGGTATAGACAACATGTTAGCCTCCCTTGAACTATCATCAAATAATGGACATTTTTTCCCCAAACCTGCCCATTTCATTTGTTCATTTGTTGTCGTAAAAAACACTCAGCTTCCCTAAGAACACTTTCATATGAACAGCAACCCTGCAAACAATTGGACGATTAATGGACGAGGAATGTGATCATTGGCAGATTAATCGCGGGCGCAGACGAATTTTTGATGCATCTGCGTTGATTGAAAAATTAATCGCTTGGATAGAAGAACATGCGATGCATCCGCGATTCTACTTATTGTGATAACATGGGCAGAAGAATAAGCGATGCACACGCGATTCTTTGTCGGTTAATAACAACGGGAAAAATTTCAAGAAGAAAACGGAAAAAACCAGCCTCAAATCATTATGTTGTCAGTTTTGTTTTGGAAGTTGTAAAACACAGTTCGTATAGTTTATCTGTGAACGTTTAATAAAGACAAAGCAAAAAATGAAAATATTGTCCAAAAATACAATTAGAGTAGGAGGTTTCTCTCTTACTTCTTTTCCTAAGTGTATTTTTGGACAACATTTTCTTTATGTTAAACATGCAAAGATAAACTATACTCAAATATCCAATTCGCCAATTATACGTCTGCGCGATTCGCCAGCGAATCATTAAGGTAATTCGTTTTTCACCGGACAGCAACACACGCGATTCAAGTAATCTTCCAGACGATTTGGGCACTACCGCTTTAGAGGATCGCATATCAACAAGTCAAAGAGTTGCGAAAGGAAAAACGAGCGATTAGTCAGAGTCTGAAATTGTTGCAGACGTCTACACAGAAAAAAAACGCTGTAATTACGTCTCATTTGGTAATGTGATGTTCATTACCCTCAACATTTTTTCTAATTACACCGTGTTACAAAAAATAGATTTTTTTTCTGTCCTATGAACCAAATGCACATATTCGGAAAGAGGGGGAAAAATAAAAATACACGTGTATCGGCGATTTTCATGTACACGTCAGAATTTTTAGGAAAATCTAAGAATTGATAAAAAAACTATTTTTTTTGACGTGATACATACATTTCCACGAGTCTGCCTGCAAAAAATCAGCTCGATTGGATCACTGAAAAAGGGTTAAAAATCGGTCCAAAGGCTTTCACACAGGCCACTTCAAACTTAAAAAAAAAAAATTCTGACGTGTACATGAAAATCGCCGATACACGTGTATTTGTGTGTAACACGGTGTTATTGGACGTTTCTTTACGGGAACTTCTCAATATGTCACTCTGTTTTCCATATTCATCATATTTATTTTTGTATTTCTTTTTTTTTGTTATTGTGTCATAGTTCCACAAATCCAGTTTCATATCCTGGTACAAACATCAACAACATCTTTCGATGACTAATCGAGTATTTAAGTTCGGCCATGTTTAAATTCTCTGAAAAAAAAAACACTTGAGCCATGCGTAGGCGACTTCAAACCCGTCGGACGCAAGTTGTATCGTGAGTTGAGAGAAATTCCCCGTCTAAAGGGAATTTCGTACATTCAGATTTCAGATTTCTCACATCGCAATTTCATTGAACGTATTCCCAATAAAGCCGAGCCAATTGTTTCAGCCTAGCAATGACATTACTTACTCCACTGTTGATGGTGTCCCCAACAGATGGGAATGGTGGTATTTTCCATGTGGTTTAAACGTTCTTTTAATAAACAGCAGATATTTATTCCTCACTGACACCCTCATAGTGATATCCTTTGATAATTTCATTAAAATGTCCGGCAGGCGCTTTATGGAGCTCAGCAATCAAAGAAGATTTTCATTTATGTTCGAGTGCAAAAAGAAGCAATTTTCCATTTGAATTATTGTTATTGTTGTGCTCTCCTCCCTTGCTCTCTCTCTCTCTCCTGCTCCCTGTGTGTGTTGTTCTGATTTAATAATTTTCCACATGAGTTTTCTTTCCCTCTGAAGCTGTCAGATGTAATAAAAGCCCAACCTATGGATTGCATTTCTTTGCGTACGCTTTTGTTTCTCCACGATCCGGGCCCGCAGTTGCCTCTTCTGGTATGGGATTTTTGAGCGATTTATAGCCATCGTCGCCATCGCCGTCGTCGTCCTTGTCGTTGGGTGTTAATAGCGAATGCACTCTTTATATTCCATATGCAATTTTCTCACATCAATGCCCACGAATATCGCGATTTATACCGGAGTCGGCTTTGGCCGGGATTTGCTTCTGCTTCTGTATATTTTGTTTTTCATTATCCTGCTCTACGTCGCAGAAGCTGCATGGTTGCTATATACACACACACACACAGTTATATACGTCGTAGAGACGGACCCAGCAAACAATTGGAAGATTCTGAGGCGAACCATTGCCAGAGCGAAGTCTTAGCGATTCGCCGTAGAGATCCTTTGAAGTTGGTTCGCCTATACATCATCTGGGGGATTAATAAATGATCGAAAAAATAATACCTAAATCTTCCAAAGTACATTTTAAAGTCGTTTGGAAGATTAATCGCTACCGCGAATTGTTAGCAATGCTACATGACAATTGTTTAGCGATGAATCGCCTCTTCATCATCATAGCAATGGTTCCGCAATCCTAGAGAAATACACACAATCTTCCTGACAACATTTGGAAGTTGTTTAGAAGAACAATCGATAGATTTTTGTTTTTTTTTTTTGCTTGTTGTGACGAGAATATAACTGTAAAATCAAAGTTGACATATCAATTGAAATTTACAATGTTTGTTAGTTCATCTCTGAAATAACAAAGTGCCGGGTGTGTTTTTTAAGCAAAAAATTGATATAATAGCAATGTTGTCGGCCAGCACAATAAGAAAAAGAAGTAAGAGAGAAGCCTCAAACATTTTGAGGACGATTTATAAGTCTGAAGAAAGTGGTGGTAAAAATAAAAAAATAGATGATATTTGTGAAGACAGTGCCGGTCAAAATAACAAAGAATTATCTAACACGCAAATTGTAGGCATTGATAATGACATACTTTTAGAAAGTGAAGGAAAAAATAAAGAAAATGTGCAAAATGATAACGTCAAAATATGTGCAAGTACAGATGAATTACAGGAAAAACTGTGCACCTGGTCTATAAAGCACAATATTACAAATGTAGCAGTAAATGAAATGTTGGAAATATTAAGGGAATGTAGCATCAATGTTCCTAAAGATGTAAGAACATTAAAAAGAACTCCAAAAGAAGTAGTTACGCGCACAATGGATTCCGGTAGTTTTTTTTATTATGGTGTTGCAGATGCCCTCACAGACTTTTTGGTCAAAAGTGAGTTTAATTTGCCAGACATTACTTTGGATATCAACATTGATGGTCTCCCTTTATGCAAGAGTTCCAACAAACAGGTGTGGCCAATACTGTGCAGTGTTATAAATACTACGTGATTTAAAAAGAAACAATTTTCAAATTCATTACGGAGACGAAAATATTTTGCAAAAATTCCCAATTACTACGGCTGAAAATTTAATTAATTTCGACGGGGAACTACAATCCAATAAGGATTTAATTGGAGATTTGGTATGCAAGCTTTAATCGATTTTTATGAACCAGAATTACTATAAATACTTAATACTATTCACTTATTCTTCAGAAACGAACTATTTTAAGAATTGGAGGCGATGATCTACCAAGTTTTATTCGGTCAGCCACTAAACGGATCGTTACTGATGATTTGGCGATGCAATTTTCATGGAAAGGGACAAAGGAAAAGCCGACCATACAAAATTTTATTTTTATATCGGTGATAAGAGGTAAGGATTTCAAATATTATTATTTTATTCATATATAATAGTTATTCATTTATTTTTTTAATAGAAATATGCCACGGTAAATTTTCCACATCCGACGACAAAAAAATTAATGCTGTAATACAACAGCATTTTGTACACGCCAAGGACCGAGTCGAGAAACGTCTCAAAAGTGCCAAAAAATAATTTATTGCTTTATTCTTTATTTATTTCTTCTTTTAAATTCAAAAAAATACAATGAATTTCAAATTTTTGTTTTTAAAGTTTTTTTTAATAAATTATACTTTTTTTTTAATATTAAACTAATGTAAAAAATTTCCGTCGTCATATCTTAGTATTTCAGAGGTGGCGATTTGCATTCAAATCGCTGTGGGGAGTCGCTTGCAATGCTCTGGGATGATTCGCTTGCAATACTCTGTGGCGAGTCGCTTGCAATGCTCTGGGATGATTCGCTTGCAATACTCTGTGGCGAGTCGCTTGCAATGCTCTGGGATGATTCGCTTGCAATGCTACTATGTGCATCGTCTGAGATTCTTCATGGCGAATCGCATCACAGAGCCAACTGCTCACAACGGCGATTCGCCAACACTTCTCAGATGACCATCGCCGCGATCTGTGACATCTTCCTGGCGATTCGTGGACGAATCTCAGACGATCGAAAATGTTTGCTGGGGATGTATACATCTCGCAAAGGTATGTTAGTATGTAAAGCAGCACATATACAGACGCTTTTCAGTTTCATTTTTTTTGTTGTTGTTCATTGTGGAAAAAGTCATGATGTTTGTGTTTTAGATTCATTGTGGGAAAAACGGTGGGCGATGAAAAAAGCAAAAGAACAATGGTGCCAAAATCAACAGAGACCTACATATGGAACGCTAGCTGGCTACAGCAGCAGCTGTGCTTGACAAAATAGCACAGTCACGTTTGAGGCGCTGAACTTTGGCCGTGGTACGGGGGATTTTAATGAGACTCAATTCAAACCAGAGAAACCTATTGCACTTGCCTCTTGTGTTCACACAAGGTAATTCGAAATTTTTGCTTTTTGAACATGTCAAAATAATCTGCGGCCAACTTCACACTACGAAAAGCACAAATGGAATTGCCAGTACGAGCAAGTTGTTTCCCTTTGCATTCCGCCTAACTCTCTCTTCTACTAACTGAGAATTGCCTAATGTGAATCGGGTCTAAGATTCATTAATTGTGGAAAACCTTAGGGAAAAATAAAAGACCTATAGATTGTTCTATTTTTAATGTTTTTTTTTTTGAAGGCAAACACTCAGGTGATACGTTGTGCTAGCGGAAGGAAATTAGGGTAACAGAATGAGGAATAGTTCTCAGATATATGTTAGATATCGACATATGGAACACAATCCCAAAAGAATAAGCTCTCGCTTCTGATAAAATCCATTTTATTGCGACTTCAATTTTGAAAATTGGTACGAACGAACAAATTCGTTTTATGGAAACAGGCAGTAGATCTCTTATATTTTATTCCTATTTGGTACTTAATGGGTCTTTAATGAATTGTATACGAATTTTTTTAACAAGTAGCACAAGCATTTGTAGGCATGACCTGTCGGTGGAATGCATTCTATCACTCCACATAAAAATGAGACCGGTATCTATCTGTGGGCCAAATTTTTACAACAGAGCACTCTAACTGTCTGTTTCCATAAAACGAATTGGTTCGTTCGTTACAAATCGTCAATATTGAAAGCGTTATAAAACGGGTGTCAGACATTATTCAATTCTGGTTTTCAGATATATGTAATATATCGACATTTAGAACACAACCACAAATGAATAAGCTCTCATTACTGATAAAAACCAATTTTTTTTTTAAAAATTTGTAACGAATCAACAAATTCCTTTTATGGAAACAGACTGTACGTTATTTACCGAGCTTTGCAAACAGAGGAGGTTTCTGTCTCCGCTAGTTAAACTCGAATTTATCTTCACGCACATATTTCAGGATCCTCCTACAGTTTTCAGGGCCTGCAACGGACGGTCATGACTACAGAATCCTCAGCCCGCAAAAGGCACCAATTATGTTTGTGAACAAACCCCGATCAGCTATTTGGATGCACCGCACTGTAAATCTTCTCACTGCAAAGGATGCCGCTACTCGTTCACTACTCGTTTTGCCATAGATTGGCATGGGTAAGATGGTGCAATTATTATACTTGTTGTTATTTGTGAACCCACTGAGACATATGAAGCGTTGAGAGCAAAAGAGGCAGTACTCTAAAAACAAAATCAAAAAACCTCCAGAAGAATTGAATTTGCTTCACCGATTCTGTGGCCAGTTGGTAACACATTGGACTTGATAAAAAAAATCAAGAAATGTGGCCTAGGCCGCAACAACTTGCAGGGCATGGACAATCCCATTTCTCGCGTCTAACACAGAAAAATGCAAACTCCAATAACTCGAACCACAATTGTCCTGTTGAAAAGTTCGACTTACAGAGACTTTGAATTATGGATTTACCTATAAAATTGTTTAAGGAAGGTGGTTTCCCTGACTGCCACTGGAAATGCAGTGCGACGGGAAATCAATGAATTCCCACTTTTTTTTCTTTGAAAAAAATCACTCTCATATTGTAGTCACTAAAGCGACGGGCAATCAATGACTCTAATATTGCGACGGACAATCCAATATTGGTGTCACTAGAGCGACGGGCAATCAACGACTTTCCACTTTTTTTTTTTTTTTTTTTTTTAAAAATTACTTCCTTATTGTAGTCATTAGAGCGATGGGCAATGCAATATTGGGGTCACTAGTACGACGGTCACTGCAGGCACAAGATGACGTGCAAATACAAGAGGCAGCTAAGCGAAAAACACTGTAATCGCCGAGTTATGCGTCAAGACGGTAAACGCCAGATTTTTGGAAAGAAAAACTGAAATGAAAAGAAAAATAAAAAAAAAAATTCTCGTATTGTGCGCGAATTTCTGGCCTAGACGTCCACAAATTCAATCGAACAAGTACAGGGTTATCCAACAAGAGGTGTTATTTTTGTGTTCAAAGAAAAATTGCATTTTTTTGAGATAAATGATCGGATGTTTACTTCATAATAAAGAGAAAGGCCGTTAATAATGAAAAACAACATCAGCCAAATGGCCACCACGACCACGCTTACAGGACCGTATCCTTTTCATGAAATTTTCCATAACCAAATCGCAAGAGTGGCTGCCCCATGTCCTCGTTAGCCTCACGAATTCTACCATTGATGTCTTGAGCTGTTGGCGTCGACCTTATCTTTTACGTGGCCCCAAAGGAAGAAGTCGTACAAGATCTCAGTGGCCAATTGTGATCACCTCTTGGAGAGATAACACGGTCTGGGAACTTTTCCCTTAAAAGAGCAATGGTCACGTAGCGCGATCTTGTTGAAAGTAAACGTTGACCAGATCACTATCAACTCCGACCATAAAAAATCAATAATAATCTCTCGATAGCGCAATTTATTCACCGTAACTGTTGATCCAAACTCATTTTCGAAAAATTAAGCGACCAATGACACCGCCGCACCATAAAACGCACCAAACAGTCACACGTTGAGGATGGAGAGGCTTCTCAACAATAACTCTTGGGTTTTCCGATCCCCAGATTCGACAATTTTGCTTGTTGACGTAGCTCCGTGGTGGAAATGGGCCTCATCAGTCAAGATGATTTTTCGATGATCCAATTTGATTCCGGGTCATTTTCATGCATTTCAAGAACCCAATCAGCAAAGACACGATCGGCCGGCTTGAGTTCTTGTGTTAACTGAACTTTATAAGCCCTAAGACCCAGGTCTTTATGCAAAATACGATGTAATGACGTTTGTGGAATTCCCAATTCCAAATGAAGGACGAGGAATGGACAATCCTGGCTTTTCTTCAACACTTTGGGCTACAGCAGCAATATTTGAACGACACCGACTTACTCAAATTACTACTACGCCTGCAGTCGATAGATGACATAAAAGAATAATCAGAAGGGTTTTTAGTTTTGTTAACTTTTTTCCCTCAATGCAAATTATATTTACAAATAATTTGATATCTTTCCCTCATATTTAGATAGGAAAATTGATTATTAATTGAAAATAAATGAAAAATCCCCCCAAAAGCTCAATGTGAATATTTTCCCAAAAATTCGGAAAAATCCACCAAACAATTTATGAAAAATTACCCAATGCAAAATCCCCCAAATATTATGAAAAAAAAAAACAATTAATTTCTAAAAAATAAAAATTCTGAATGTACAAAAGAAATGTTAACTAAAAATTATGAAAAACCACAGTTTTTTTGGGAAATTTTTTCCAAAAATAGAAAAATCGGAAAATTTTCATTTTTATTTTTTTTTGGACATTTTATTTTTATTTTTATTGTGGAAAAAAACAATTAATTTCTAAAAAATAAAAATTCAGGAATGTACAAATGAAATGTTACCTAAAAATTATGAAAAACTACACAGTTTTTTAGGGAATTTTTATTCAAAAATAGAAAAATCGGAAATTTTTCAATATTATTTTTTTTTTACATTTTATTTTTTATTTTTAAAATTATAAAAAAAAAAACTAACCAATTTTTTTTTTTTGAGCTTTCTTAATTTTTTTGGGAGCATTTTCCATAGAGCTCTTTAATACTAGTTTTAACAATAATCGAATTAAAAAAATCTCATGGAAAACTGAAGTTAATTTGTGAAAATTCAAAAAAAATATTTTGTGGCCGAACCATGACTTAACGATACGACCTATCCCACACTGGTGGTCAAACCACTTGACAAGAATCATTGAATATTAAAATTACATTCTAAGGAGTTGATAAAAAAAACCAAACTAGTAGGAGTTTAAGTGAATTATTTAAGAAATTTTAAAAAAAAAAACCTTTAACTCCGGGTGACTGCTGAGTGTGCCAGGCCACTCTTGCCGTCACTGCTTCATATGTGTGCACATGTTGCCCCCACTCCACTCCATCCATCCATCGCTGGTAGTTTGCGTTGCCCGTGTACTTGTAGCTGTTGTAGTTACCTTTGCCAAGTCCTTGTGCTTTTTTGTGTGTGCTCGTTTTGCCGTTTATGAAAAATACTAGCGGCAGTCAAGGCATAATATTGGTCGGAATGTTTTTCATTTTGTTTCAGTTTATGTTCCTTTATGAGCTTGTCGAATTTGAAAAAAAACGAAGAAAGCGGAGGAAGCGGCAGAAAGTCTTCCCTTAATATTTGTTGGCTCAAGAGGCGCATAAATAAAAGAAACACATACGCTTGCCAGGGCTGGGAGCTGGAACCTGCGTATGCTTATTATAGTTCATACATATTAAAATTTCTATGCTGGTAGTGATTTGTGAATGGCTTTGGGTGGCGTACACATGTGCTGCTGTTGTTTGACATCGCAGATATTATTGTGCCGCTGCGTATTTCCGTCTGGTAGGGGAAACCAAAGGAATACAAGTCAAAGCCAACCATGGCACAGCAAACCAACGAGAACGGCAACAAAACTGACCCAGATAATCCGCTAAATGGAAAACAAGTTGTTTAGCCACAAAGAGTTTCCATTTTTTGCTAATCCATTTCACTTTTTGGTGTTATCCTTTTGGGCTCTATGAAAATATCCGACATGCAACATTTGGCCAAACACATGCAAGCCGACCGACCCGACCGGCAAACGCACACATGTCTGGCAATGAGTGGTGCACAGTGCTTCAAAATAGCAAACAAACAAAAAACTAATAAAAACCTAATTACGACAGGTTAGTAACTTGTACCTCTTAACCCTCTAACCGGTCAAACAGAAATCCTGCAAAATCCTAGCAACCAGTTTTTTTTCTCGGAATTAAATACAATTAATAAAGACTGACTCAGGGTTGTCTTGCCGGTTAGAGGGTTAAGTTTGTCATGTCCTCGGGGAACTCTTTTTCTTTCGATGCCAACTCTTGTTAATGAAGACCAGATGTTCACCGACCCGGCTGATGAAGACAACTTTTGATTGAAATATTTGCAAACCCTTCACGTTGGAAAGTTGCCCCAAAAAAGACTATGAAAAATGCCCCAAATTAAATGGAGAATTTCCCAAAATAGATGAAAAATCCCCTCAAGAGCCCAATATGAAAATGTTCCCAAAAATTCTGAAAAATCCCCAAATATTATGAAAAAAAAAAAACATTATAAAAATTGATATGGGCATTTCCTGGATCGCGAACGGGACATTCGTACGCACTCTACTTGAAAAAAAAATATGAAAACTCAAATTTTTTTTTAACTTTTTATAAATATTTAATAGCATTTTAGTAGAACAATTTTTGAGAACAAAAAGAAAATTATAAAATATGAACGTTCTCCAAATATTTTCGATAAACTTGCGATCGCGAACGGGACAAAAAATGTAAGTCATTTTTTTCGGTGTGTGGTTTTGTTTAAAACTCTGCGAATTTTGTCAGTTTATTAAATGGAGATTATTTTTTAACTAAAGCAGAGATATAAAGCTTTTATTTTGCATTTGGTTTTTTTTAATTATCCTTATTATTATTTTTAGAATCGCGAACGGGACATCGCGAACGGGACAATGATTCCAAAGGCATTTTTTAGGTTTAAATTTTTTTAAAATTTAAAAAAAAAAAAATTTAAATTTAAAATTTTTATTCCTTCCATGTATTTCTTTTGGGCAATTTCTTTACCTCCACAACGACTCTCCATCTGCACAAACAAATTTTATTTTTATCACAATATGTATTATTTTTTGAAAATTTTACACTTACGATCGCGAACGGGACACACTTTAAAAATCAATAAAAAAAATATTTATGGATCAAAATGTTTTCGGATTGGTTTTTTTAAATGATCTCGGTTATTTTGTTTTGAATTGTAAATATCAAACTATTCCGATCAACGGTCACGGAGAACTAAACACAAATGCTTATTTTCGGTCGCGAACGGGACAGGAGAATGTAGTACAAAGAATCTTTGAATTTTACCGTTATTCGGAGTTTGCTTGATCTCTACTATGGTGTTTTTAAATATTTATTGTTGGTATATTTAGTCTATAAGAAGAGTGCAATCGACATGATATGTAAGACTCAGAAATAACTCAAGGAAAAATGTCAATTAAAAACGCTAAAACCAAAAAAAGCAAAGATGCTCTTTGCAGACCACTTTTCTTAAATTACAAATGGTAATATGTATTTAATTAGGTATATTCTTAAAATCCAATGCATTAACTAACTAAATTTTCTCAGAAAATTCTTTTTTCTTCAACTTTAATATTTTGGTAGCGGTTGACCTTTTCCAGGAAATGCCCATATACGATTGACATCTGTTATAAATCCAAAATAAATGTTTTTCATAATTTTTCATAATAAAAAATTTTCCAATTTAGTAAGAGATTTTTTTTTGGGAATTCTTAATTTTGTTGCCTCCCTTTTTTTGGGGCCCACAAATACACCAAATACAAAATGACCCAAAAAGAAGAATGTCCCAAATGAAGAATTCTCCCAAATTAAATGAAAGTGAAAATTTCATTTTATTTTGAACAGAACAAACTTGGGGTGATTTTTCATTATGCAATATCACTCCCAAACTGAAATTTGAAAAAAAAACTCACAAATAAAAGTGGAACACAACCCCAAAACAAAAATGAAAAATTCATATATCGATTTTTTGAATTATCACATTTGGAAAATGACCCCAATTTAAAAATAAACGAAAACCCCAGCAAAATATGAAAAATGGTCCCAAAATGTATGAGTTGTTGTGGTCAATGTAACATTTTGGGGCGATTTTTAATTTTTGAATTGGGGCAATGTTTCAAATGTGATAATTAGGGTCGTAACCCCAAAACATTGTAAAAAAATACCGCAAAAAAAAGAAAAATTTCCCAAATTCAAAAATTGGGTAATTTTTTCATACGCAAAATCCCTCAAAAATTAAATATTACCTAAAAATTATGAAAAATTACCAATTGTAGGGAATTCTTTTTTTCTGAGAGAATTTTGATCAGCTCTATAAAAAATGGCCAGCGTTTGAAAATGCTACGCTACTTCGTAGTATTTTGTTTTGCTCTCGCTACCGCTCCCACTTTGAACAGAGCCGTAGCAGAGCCATAGCCGAAAAATGAAAAAGTATATGCTCTGCTCTGCTTGTAGTTCTGTCGCGTCATAAACTATAGCAATAGGAATAGGCAAAAATCGAAATGATGTGCTCTGCGTAGCCATAGCGGGAGCTGAAAACTGATAGCGAGATGAGAGCAGATGAAGTGAAATTGTTTTTATTTACTATGGCTCTTCTGCATTTTTGTTTTTGCTAAAAGTCTGTGCTTGTTTGCACGTTTTTGTTTTTGCTACAATTCTGTGATCTTTATTTTATTCATGTGTAGGTTAATAAATTGAAAACAAAAACGTGCAAACAAGCACAGACTTTTAGCAAAAACAAAAATGCAGAAGAGCCATAGTAAATAAAAACAATTTCACTTCATCTGCTCTCATCTCGCTATCAGTTTTCAGCTCCCGCTATGGCTACGCAGAGCACATCATTTGATTTTTGGCTGTTACTATTGCTATAGTTTATGACGCGACAGAACTACAAGCAGAGCAGAGCATATACTTTTTCATTTTTCGGCTATGGCTCTGCTACGGCTCTGTTCAAAGTGGGAGCGGTAGCGAGAGCATAGCAATATTTGTTAAGCTCTTGCTGCTACGGAGTAGTAAATGGAATCACTGAAAATGGCCCCAAAAATTAACCAAATGAAGTATTCCCCAAGATAAATGAAAAATTCCCCTGAACGAGATCCGACCCGGGAGGTGGACTTGTTGGAAAAGTATTCGGAGAAGCCTACATTTTTATTGTTACACGCAGATGCAACAGCCAGGCGATTTAATGAAAAGGGGAAGTTGGCCAAGAACTGTATACAAACACAGGTGTCGTGTACTTACTTGTGGTTTAGTAAACTTAGAAATACGTGATATTTCTTTGGTATATATAAATGTTTTATTGGTGCCACAAAAGACCTATTTTTTTATCTTGGAGTAAGAAGTGTTCTAAAATGTGTGATGGCACTAATTGTTGAGATCGATGAAATGCTGACCCCCCAAATAATTTATGAAAAATTACCCAATGCAAAATCCCCCAAATAATTTATGAAAAATTACCCAATGCAAAATCCCCAAATATTATGAAAAATATCCCAAAAAAAACCAACATTATAAAAAAAATTATATGAAAAATTACCCAAAAACAAAAAATGAAATGTTACCTAGATATTATGAAAAACTATACAATTATTTTTTGGCAAATTTTAAAATTTAAAATTTTTTGCCGTTTTTCATAGATCCCTGCAAAATGCCCCAAAAAAATTAAGAATTCCCGAAAATAAATGAAAAATCCCCCCAAAAAAAACAATATTAAAATTTCCCCAAAAATTCTGAAAAATCTCCCCAAATAATTTATGAAAAATTACCCAATGCAAAATACCCCAAATATTTTGGAAAATATCCCAACATTATAAAAATAATTTTTTCAATAATTTTTTTTGCGGAATTTTTTATTATGAAAAATTTCCTGAAATTTTTTTTTAAGGAATTCTTCATTTTTTTTGGCATTTTTTCATTTGTGGAATTTTTTCGTAGAGCCTTTTTGATACAGTATTGCAACATTGTTCTGTGTCCTATATATCAGCAGAGGTTTTAGATATAATTTAATGTAGAATTTCATCAAATTGATGTACAATGTTCCTTGAATTGATGCACAATGTTCATCAAATTGATGTACGAAATTGAAGAACAATTAATGAAAAGTTCTACATCAAAGTGAAGAAAAGTGTAGTAGTTTGGAAAATTATGATCAAATTCATCAAAGTCATGTACAAATTGATCAAATTGACTACCAAGCATTTTCGACTTTACTCCCATAATTCGGTTATATTTTGTTTACTTTTGGTGTCCCAATTTGAGACGTGGGGTTTAAGTCCGGCGATTGTGATGGCCATTCTAGACATAATTCTCTGGGAAACCAGGCTTTTGCTAATCTGGAAGAGTGCTTTGGTTCGTAATTCTGCATGAACTCCCACCTAGGTGACATTTTGTCCTCGGCAAATGTACGCATTTCGGTCCTTGGGATGTCAACGTAATCGACAGCACATATCTCTTATGCAGAATGCTGAAAAACAGCCCGAGAACATTAATCAGCCGGCCACCATGTTTCTCAGTCTTTTTGGTATACCTACGATCGAATTCTTTGTTCTTGGGTCGACGGACGTAAGTCTTTCCGTCTGAACCAAACAAATTTATTTTGGGTTTCGTCTGACCAACGAATATTTTTCCAATTTTTCAGCTTAAAAATCATCAACAGAACAAACAGATGTTTGGCGGCACTACATTACAGACGTCAATGTGCGAGAAATTTTGTCGTATGTTCTCCAATGTTTTTGTGTGGGTTTGCCAAACACTGTGCATCGGTGTGGCGGCCGGTCTGTCTCTCTGTCTCTTTGTGTGTAAGTGTTTCTATTTGTTTGCATTTCATAAATACAACAACAACAACAACAACTATTGCTTAGCTGGCATTATTGGTTTTCAGTTTTGTTTTGGCGGCGCGCCGCAGCCTCCAACATCAGCACTGCAGTAAAAACAAAAAGCGGGGACAACAGCAGGGCAACGGCATACACCACGGCAGCGGCCGAGATTCATTGTTTCCATATGTCAGCATTTTTGCTGTATCACTTCGAGATTTGGTTTTTTGTTTGTGGCTTTTTGTTTCAGTTCGAATGATAACAATTTTGAAAATACGAGTCCAGATTGAAAAGTTTAAGTGGCTATAAAACACAAATGAAAATGTAGACTTCAGTTTGGCGAAAAACAAAAGTTTTCTCGTTCGGAATTCACTGTCCGGCCATAGGTCGAAATTGATGAATGATCCCGAGGTATTGAAATGTTTTCAAGGAATAAATTAACACGAACACTCTCAATGCTGGGTCTCTCCATTCACTGTTCATGTGAATAGAAAGGATGATTTTCGTTTTTATACACTCGTTTTTTTTTTTCAGTTGGTTGGCCTATTTTTTTTCTGTGCTGCAGAAATGCACTCAATTTTTAAATGATTAAATTTTGATGGGGGGGGAAAAAACTTAAATCGAATGAAATGGAGTGCAGAGTAGCAGCACAGCGGCAATGTGTGCGTCTGTGTCTTTGCCATCGGAGTGGCAATTCCGATTGTCCATCGTTGTCGCAACCGGAAAGATGACGATAGCTAAAAACATATCCAAATGCTAGCACAGTTTTATTTTCCTCCTCTTTCGTTATGGTTTTTTTTTTTTGGGGCAACAACGACTTATTGATGGGCAGGTGCAATGCTGAACGTGACTTCGTTCCCATCATCCTGCGGAAAGGTGGAATCGGCAGATAATTGAATTTTTGGACGAGGCATAAGTTATATCGTGATATTTAAGGTATTGATTTTCATTTACAAGGAAACTTCTCTGATAATTAGTAACGATAGAATCACCTTTGGCACTTTCTAAAAAAAAAACTATAAGTATTTCAATTCCACCATGAAGACGCCTGTTCAAGTATTTCTGAGAATTTGAATTTGCACAAATGTTTTGTCGTTGTAGGTCAACGTTCATGGCCAGCGTATTCCCTACTTTGACCTTTGACATTTAACGGGCAATGGGAAATAGTATACTCATTGGTATCAGTTCAACAATGTTTTCATGCACATTCCTAACGAAATTTCAAGCAAAAAGAACTGGGTCAAAAAATGTTCTTCGTAAAAGTTTGTAAAGTTTCGGGTATTGTGTAAATAAATCACAATCTGTCAAAAGTTTAAAGAAAGTTAACCCTGCAATCGTGTGTGTACTTTTTGTTAACACTTATGGAATGGCCATCCCAGCGAATGTCTAACGCTGTGTCTAATTCTTCAAGTCATGGAAATATAAACACACTACGTGATAAAGGACTGAAAAAAGACCCGAGTACCAGTTTCGCCCAAAGTTATGCACTTCTTTTATGGGCCACAAAAGATTTGAGGCCTTGGTGTAATTTTTGCGAAAAAGTGATCAATTTCTCAGGCTCATATCTTGCAAACCGTTTGGAATTTTGATTTACTTTGTGTGGCAAAATTGTAGTTCTTTTCATAAAGAACAAAAATTGTAAACATTTTAAATCAAAAAAACCATCTTTTAGGTCAAAATCTAAAAAAAATGGTTTCTTTTAACCGTTTCCCCTGTTCAGGTCCATAGGTAGCAAACCGTTCACAATTCAAGGAAACAATCAACTAAAAAAAATTACCTAAGATCTCAATAAACCACTTTCTAAAACATATCCATCATTTACTTCAATAGTGTCATAACTCAAAACTCCGTTGTTTCAGGAAAGTCGGTTAAAGTTCTCTATTGCATCTTACTTAGCAAATATGGGAAAACCCCATGGAATTCCCGAATAACCTAGAGGCCTGACAATTGTTTTTGCAATACACTGCTGAACAAAAGTCAACATGAATTTGTCTTGAATTTTGAATTGTCGCACTATAGTAAATGAGCGATATGAACTGCCTGGGAATGTTTTTTTAAAAGTGTCTCAATTCACATTTCCTTTTTAGAATAGCATTAGCCAATTTTTGGAGCGTATGAGTAATATTCATTTGAAAGCCAAGCATTCAAATGTACTGGTGGTTAATTAAATTGAATTGGTGTAATTTTTTTTTCATAAAATATCTCGAACCATGTAACAAGGAATTGGAATTATATTAGCTGTCAAAATAGTTGTTCAGAATTGAACATGGATATTCTGCCCAGGCTGTTATCAAATACAGTTTCTATCGAAATGTATACAGTCCACTCGGCACAAACAAACTATGATTTTGCCGGCAGAATGATCACAGATCAACATGTGTGTTTGAATTGATATAACGAACTGGAGAAAGCACGTAGAAAACCGAAGTGGTGCTTGGAAATCATTTATTAAACAGATCAACACCAACAACAGGTTGTTTAGACTACCTGAGAAGGTAGATGGCAGGAAGGAAATCTATTTCACACACTACTTGGTTGGCTCAACAATGTCTGCTGCCTTTAATGCTGTTGTACGATCTGGTGGGAAATGGCCTGCTGGATAGCCCGGGTGTTCTCTGAAAACAAATTTGCCCTGGACGTATTGATAGATCAGCGAAATGTGTAATGAATGCCAATGACAATACCGAAAAGTGGGACAGTAAGCAGGCGTCGATAAAGTGAATCGCCGTGCATGTTTCGCCTTCTATTGCTAACAAAAGACAGAGACTACTGTCATCGTTCCCTGGACTAGATGGAATGGGTTATTAATGAAAATATCGACGAGAATAGACTTTGGTGGTACTTCCACATTTAAAGAGGGATGACATCCCTAGTAAAGTTATCCTATCAACCCTCCGACATTCGATTAGATCACTAGATGGGAGGTCTACTTAGTGTCAGCGCCATATGAAGTTAAAATTTCCACAATCTTAGTTCGATTGAACTAATTTGGGGTTCAATTTTTTCGTAACATTTTGTAAAATTGTTATTGATTATTGAGGATATCATAAACTAAGTATGAGGAAAAACATAATTATATAGGGTTTTCCAACAAGCGGTGTTATTTTGGTATTCAAAGAAGAATGGAATTTTTTTTTGAGATAAATGATCGAATGTTTATTTCATAACACCGTGTTACACACATTCTGTCCTATGAACCAAATTTACTTTTTCGGAAATGGGATAAAAAATAAAAATACGCGTGTATCGGCGATTTTCATGTACACGCAGAATTTTTTTATTTTAAGTTTGAAGTATGAAGCTCGTAGTGGCCTGTGTGAAAGCCTTTCGATCGATTTTTAACCTTTTTTCAGAGATCCAATCGAGCTGATTTTTTTAAAAAAATTTATTTTAATAAATTCTCAGATTTTCCTAATTTTTTTTTAAATGGTTATCTTTTTTTTATGGTTTCAGCTCAAAAAAAATTTTTTCGTAACGCTTAAGTAGTTTAAAAATTTGGAGTCTCTTCAAGTTATGCTAAGAAAAGTGAAAAAATTGTTTTTTTTTTTCAAAAATAATAAAAATTGGGGAAAATCTGAGAATTGATAAAAATTTTATTTAAAAAATTTGACGTGATACAGACATTTCCACGAGTCTGCCTGCAAAAAATCAGCTCGATTGGATCACTGAAAAAGGGTTAAAAATCGGTCGAAAGGCTTTCCAGGCCACTACGAGTTTCATACTTCAAACTTAAAAAAAAAAATCTGACGTGTACATGAAAATCGCCGATACACGTGTATTTTTATTTTTTGCCCCATAAATAGTTACACGTTGCATGGAGAGGCTTCTCAACAATAACTCTTGGGTTTTCCGAGCCCCAGATGCGACAATTTTGCTTGTTGACGTAGCCACCGAGGTGGAAATGCGCCTCATCAGACAAGATGATTTTTCGATGGAATTCCGGATCATTTTCACGCATTTCAAGGATCCAATCACCAAAGACACGACGTTGTTGATGATCGTGCCGGCTTGAGTTAACTGAACTTTATAAGACTTAAGATCCAAGTCTTTATGCAAAATACGGTGTAATGACGTTTGTGGAATTCCCAATTCCAAAGAACGACGAGAAATGGACATTCCTGGGTTTTCTTCAACACTTGGGGCTACAGCAGCAATATTCTCAATTGTGCTAGAGCGACATGCACAGGTTTTATTCTTCACATCACTAACTTGTCCCAAACAGCTCGAATTTGTCCACCAATTTCTGTATTGCGATCCGACAAGGTGCTTCACGACGACCCAAAAACGACTTTAGTTTTGCGAACTGTGACTGCAAGATTTTCACAATTTTTGTAGTGAATTTCAATAATTTCAATGCGTTGTTTAAGCGTGTATCGTTCCAATTTTAGTAATGGCGCAGTTGCTACTTTTCAAATGTCAAAGAATAAAAACATCAATAGTGACAGCTACCGAAATACCGGGTGATTCAAAATAACACCTCTTGTTGGGAAACCCTTTAGTATGTAATTGGATGAATGGTTCAGGTCCTGGCCAGGTTAAGACTTATTGAATATAAAGTTTGTTTTAAACCCTTTTACACTGAAATCTCTGAAATGTGCTACAGTAGAATGGAGCATTGTAAGCATTAATCGGTTTTTTTTTGGGGTGGTAATTGGAATTTTCACAGAATTAAAACAATTGCCAGTTTATTTGTTCTAATTCCAGCGTCACGTACAGACAAGTTCAACTATTACTTCGGGCTTATGTTAAATATTTTTTTTAATGATTTTTCAGAAAGTTCAGTTTTTTAAAAGTTTTTGTAAAGGATTTCAGACTAGTCTATCTATTAATGTTGACTTAGATTAACGTAACTTCATTGAAATAGTTGAATTTGGGTGGACGTGCTACAGAGGAAACGTTTTAGATTTTTGTGATGTATTCCGTATCATGTCTGTCATTTGTCATACATTTTCATATACCACATTCTATGACATTCTTATTTACTTCTTATCATACTTCGTATTCCTTACTGCCAATTCATTAGTGTGCACGTCTTTTGTAGTTAAGTAACATAAATCTTGTAATGAATAAAAAGTGAATTTATACCAGAGAAATACATGATAATTTATTTTCTGTATATATTCATGGAATTTATCAGATTGACTTTATGGAAATTTCTGGACCATTTTCGATTGAGTTCTTAGCAATTTCCCTTTTGGACCGCTACACTAGGCAATTTAGCTACTAAACATTCCATATCCCACTTACAGTGGGCCAATCCTTAAAAAAAAATAAAAAAAAACTCTTCTCCCAAGCATTTGTTTGCATCCACCGACAGTTGCAACTAACTCGCATTGGAAATAGAATGCCATAACATTTAAAGTACAAGTAAATGTGAAATAAACGTAAATTAAAATGAAAAATTGCCAAACATTTTTTTGTCTGCTCATTGCCAATATAATAAACCAACAGCATCAGCATCCGTGCCTCAGCTACAACTGCGGGTGGCATGAGTAATAACAGGACCATCACTAATATCATCAGCAGCAGCACCAGCAACAGCCAACAACAATTGCTGCATACATTTGTGCGCTGGCAAGATAATTTACATAGAATGCATATTTTTAGGGGGAGTGGGTAGTGGGGAGTGGTGGGTATGGGGGCTTTGTAGAGAAGCCCTGACACCATCGACCGACACACACGCATACCATTCCCATTGCCATTCTCACCGACAGATGTACGAATACATATTTTCAAAATGAAAAATGTATAATTCTGCATATCTTTTATGCACCGAACGAAACCGGGTGGCATTTCGCTCCGTCGCCCCCTTCTCTAGCGTCAAGAGTTGTAAAAATACGCATATTTTTCTGTTCCACTGGCAAAATAAATGCACGAGGAGGACATGCAATATGTATTTCCATAAGTATGATGCAAAGTGCCCCATGCCCCCGCCCGAATCGAAGGGCGGATGGGCATGACTCTGATGTGCTCGGCAGATAACCGAAATTGGTTTATATCACAAAACAAGGGCATATTCAATTCCACCGCACGTATTACCTATAATATGTATTTGCCATCGATATGAATCCAAGTTATTACCAGGAAGTTTTAATTAAAAACCAAACAGTGCGGGTGTAGTATTGATTTCTAGATGAAAATCTTCAATTCCGATTAATCCTTGAATTCTCAACTCCAGAGTTGCGTGTGGCAATTATTTTAGAAACTTCAATAGAAATAGACAGACATGTTGCGTCTCTAAAACGGAAAAGTAAATCTTGTCGGATGGATATTAAAAACAATACTACACATACAAAGCATTTAACATTTTCGTAATAAAAAACACTCAGAGGAAATTAGAGACTAAATGGAGTAGCCACATACTACGAGTGGAAGTAATGGCCCAGGGTTTTGCTTACGTATCTGTAAAATAAATTTGTATTCAAATTCGTTCACCGCATTATGGTAAAATAAGCCACGAGGACACTCTTTCGGCCATTTCAAAACTTACATCATATTGGCCCCCTATTTTTTATTGAGACAGCCTAAAAATATGCAATTTTTTTTCCGGTTCATTTAAGCGGATCGAACTTTAGTCTGACGAGTGCTGTGAGTGACTACAGGGCAGTTATCCATTACAGGAATATTTTTGATGCTTTTTATACGGGTTTCATATATTCCCGGATGATATTTCTGTAATCGAAGAGGAAACGAATGAGAGTAAAGACGGTATTAAGGAGCACCCTGTATTCTAAATAATACAAATAATAAGAAATTGTTCAAAATCCAAAATGTAGGCACGATTAATATTTCATCGTAAATATCTTTGAAAGTTAGATTTCGAAAAACTTTATCGCTACACATCAGTTAAAGTTATAAAATCAGAAGAAGTAGTTGCAACAGCAGTCAGAGTACGGAGAATGCTCTCGTCTCACAGAGAAAATACCAAGAGAGTAATTTGAGGACAGGAACATGTGGATGGCCATGGTGTGGTAGTTAGTGTGTGCGACTACCAGACAAAAGAACCCAGGTTCGAAACCTGGTCAGATCGTCAAATATTTTCCAGCGGCTACTTTCATCTCGTCAATGATGGCAACGTTACGAGTAAAAGCCATGTAAAAACTTCTCTTCAGAAAGGCGTAGCCGTTCGAAGCCGACTTTTAACTCTAGGTCAGTCCGGGTTAGTAAGCATACAAATTATATCGTGAACAGCTCACTGATTCGACAGAAGAGTTCCCCTTGGAATTTCCTTCATGGAAGGTTAAGGGAACTACGTAAACTAGTATTCTTCCACTGTGCGCAAATCCAGTCCCCGTTCGTGAGTTTTCTCGTGAGTAAGTGAATTCACTTGGGAAAATGTGTTAACATTTACCGCACTCACAAAATAATCCAGAATGAATTATCTAAGGGAGATCATAAAATAAATTGGAATATATTTCAGTCGATTATCATTAAATTGTGAATTAATTTTAATAGTAAAAAAATTATTTTTTAAATATATTTGTTTTAGTTTGGCCCGAGGTAATATGGAGAAAAAACGATGTTGTTGTGTTTGTTATTTTATTATTATTATTTTTATTCACAAAAAAAAAAGGGAATTGAAGACTGTCATTTGTACAACCAAAGTATTCTTCTTATTTATTTATTATTAATTACAATACAAAGTAAATTTATATTCTAATTTTTGGGTCCAAGGGTAAACCGGGTGACATAGACCATATGTTTTCGATTTTTGCAGCGACAGACCAAAGCCTCTGGTGGGAATCGAACCCACAACCCCCACGCTGATAGGCAAGCACGCTACCAACTCGCCTACCGGGGCGCTTGCAAAGTATTCTTCTTTTTAAGGAACTTTCATCAAAGAATGATTTTTGAGTAGTTGTGATCGTTTTCTCAATTTTGTAATAGAAAGCAATACATTCGCAACTGTCATGAAATATAAAGAATTTCTCTGAGAGTGAGTAACACAATGGGAGATATAAATGAAATAAAAAAATAGTCCCGTGATGAGAGATTTTTAGTGCCATGGCGGATATAGACAACTTTTACACTCTCTGCCAAGCCAAGCACATACTCTGTAAAACTCTCATACATTTCAATGCAATCAGTTCAGTAGTTTCGAAGACCACATTCATTCATACTCGGACAGAGATTTGGGTTAGGGTCCTTAATAAGAGATAAATAACTATAAAACAATTTACAAATGTTTAGGGGTCGCGCCTTTCCTTTCTCATTTTGAAAAGGAAAGACCTCTAAAATTATTTTAAAAAAATGTCTGCAACAAAATTTCGAAAATTTTCCCAATTTCAAAGTGGTCTCTAAAATGAGTTAAAAAATTTTGTACACAAAAATTTCCAATTTTTTTAAAAACAATTTCTAAGCCAAAATTATGAAATTTCCAAATTTAAAGAAAAAAATCTTCTACACAAAAATTGCGATAATTTCAAAATTTCAAGTAAAAAAGCGACCTCTAAAATTTATTAAAAAAAGTTTCTAAGCCAATTTTTTTTTTAAAAATTTCCAAATTTTAAGGGATGTGAGGGACTACTACAATTTTTTTAACAAAAATTTCTACACCAAAATTTCGAAAATTTCCACATTTTAAGGAAGTGGCCTCTAAAATTTGTTAAAAAAATTTCCAAATTTTAAGGGAGATGGGCGACCTCTACAATTTTTAAAAGAGAGAAGAGCGACATCTAAAGTTTTTTAAAAAAAATGTTACTACCAAAATTAGATTTCTGCAATTTTGGTAATAACATTTATTTTAAAAAATGAAAACATCCTACCATAAATTTTTTTAAAAAAAAAAATTTCGACAATAATTTTTTCTTTTCTTGATTAAAATTGTGAACATATGTTGTATGTAAACACCAACAATAAAAAAAAATTAAAAAATTTGAAATCAGCACCAAATCCCAAAATTTTTCAAATTTCAAGACGGTTTTTTTTTATATTTCGCTCCGCCCTAGTGTACACAAGGGCCTGTTGAACCTTGTAGAAAACTAGACACTGCTGTTAGCATCAGTTCCATACAATGGTCTACTTTATTCCAACTTTCATTACAATCAAAGCAGACAGAATCTTGGTTGTTGGATACCGTCACAAAGGGATAATTTACTAAGGCGTTGCTTGCTACGTCACAGCTACATCGTCGGGAATATTTTCCCCTTTTCAATGTCTCTGCCTTTCATTGGCTGCAATGAAACCGGATTTAATTAATCAAGGCAGACATTTGGCGAAAGTACTCCACAAAACATGAAACTCTCAATTTACCGTGGAGCTGCAGGAAATGTGGGTGGCAAACACAGGATTTGAATTGTCCATGAAATTATGTTTTTGATTGGGCAAACATGAAAATTCTCTACCTAAAAACTCCTAAACGCATTCGTGCACATTTCAGCTGCTTCGTTTTTTTTTTTTTTTTTGTGTGAGAAAAGTACACAAAAAAAAAATTGTTGGAGGGGAAACAAATTTATGTAAATTTGTCATTCAGCAACAGCCAACATTTGTTGTTGACAAATGCCAACGAATTCATAATTTACATGTCGTTCAAACCGTAACACGTTGCAGCCACGGCGGCAACAGCAGGGCCAAAGTCAAGTTGGTCGGGCAAAATGTTGGCGTTATTTTATTTTCTCAAACAAAATATTAAAAACGGAAACAAAGAGCAACACCTCACCCACCCACACAAACATACACACACACAGGTGTGAGTGTGTGTGTATTAGGAAGGATTGCTACCTTGATGTTGCGTAAAAGTTACAATGTTGCCACTTTATTATTATGTCAGTGTCTGTGTGTGTGTGTAGAAGAGATTGTGCGGAAAGTTTTGGTGCAATGGGAAAAGTATCCACCTCTACTTACAGCAACAAATATTGTTGTGATAGTCATTGTTGAGTTTTTTTCTTTCTTTTTTTTAAGTGCACATGCACACACACATCGGTATTTATATAAAAATAACATTTTTATATCGTAATTGACATGTAGACACTCTTATAAACAGATGTTACAAGACAGGTACACTTTTTTTTGCCACCAAATCGAGCCCTTGCCCGAAAAAAGACGTGAGCATTTTGGTCGAAACTTACTTTTTAATGAAATTCAATAGAAAATCCAACGCTCTTAATACTCAAATTATGAAGAATTAAAAATGTGTATTTACAAAAATGAAGCAAATTCAATTGTAGAGTAAGCTCCACAGAGTAGAGTACACAATAACGATTACTAACTTCTCACTATAAAAGACTGAACTCTAAAGATTTGTACAAATAACTTAAGTTTTTTTCTGTTAATTCTTTTTACATGATTCTGAACTATTTTATGTTATTTTAAGTTTTTTTTTGTTAATTATTTATAATTACATGATCCTGAACTATTTAAGTTTTTTTATTATACTTTTTAATTACACTAACTATTTTATATTATTTTATTTTTTTTATTTTTTTGTTAATTCTTTTAAATAACGTGAACTATTTTATGTTATTTTTTGTTTAATTGCTTACTTCAATAATAAAACTTAGAATAAACAAGAAGTTAACAAAATATAATTAATAGAATTATTAGAATTTATCAAATTTTAACTAATTGGAGTGTAGGGAAAAATGTAGGGGGAAAAATAACTGCCGTAGGGAAAAAAAGGGATTTTTGAAATAAACGTAGGGAATTTCCAAAAAAAATCCTCTGGCATCACTGCTCTGGAACCAGTCCAGGCTTGGGCAACAAGTGCACTTCGCGGGCGCCAGGAAATTAGGCCCCAAGAAAATACACCCAAAATGGAAAATGAAATTAGACCCCAAAATTCTAAGAACGTAAATTGAAAATATGTCCAACAAATTTGCAGTGCGGCCTAATTTTATTAAAGTTATGAAAATAACCCCAAAAACAGGGAAATAAGACCTAGTGGTTCAGTGTGTGTAAAATTTGGGTCTACTTTCCTTTTATAGAGATTTCCAACAAGAGGTGTTATTTTGAATCACCCGGTATTTCGATAGCTGTCACTTTTGAAGCTTTTATTCTTTGACATTTGACAAGTAGAAACTACGCCATTACTAAAAATGGAACGATACACGTTTCAACGACGCATTGAAATTATTCATATTCACTACAAAAATTGTGAAAATCGGGGTCATTGGGCCTTACTTTTCGAAAATGAGGTTGGATGAAGTGTTAAGGTGAATGGATTGCGCTATCGACAGATGATTAATGATTGTTTATGGTTTATTTATAAACGAAGTTGAATGTCTGTGTATGAATACCAATACAAATATTTTCGGGGAACTGATTTTCCAACGTCAGGTGCCGGATTTTTAATACTCCGTAATGTCAGTATTGAATGTGGTTCGTTTGTGGACAACAATCGGGACAGATAGGCCAACGCATTGGTACGGCTATTGGATAGTGACCAGTTTTCCTGTGGCTAATTACAAAAATTTAATATGTATGCAAGTCTGCCCCACGGAGAATGAAAACACTCCCTGCAGTCATGCAAGCAATGTGGACAAAACCGAAAAAATAAATAATGAAATTGGTCCAATTTCTATGAATATCTTAATTTGGTCCTCAGTCGGTTTAATCACCCCAAGGTCATTAAAGTTGACGACAAAGAAATACACCCGGAATGTGTGCACCAAAATTAGCATTGCGTTCGCAATAATCACACAAACATAATAATACATGTGCACACACATACCGGCAAATACACATGTGTATACACAAAAGCCCTTCATGTGTAGTGGTGTGTGTGTGTGCACAGTCGCCGAACACACATGCCGACGTACGTATGCAACAATTATTAACTTGGGCACTTGTGCATACTTTGTATACTAATGAGTTTTGTGCAATACCTACACAAACACGTACATGGGTGTGTGTGTGTGTGTGAATATATGAGTGTAAGGATAATAAAGATCTTTGAAATACCACACACACACCTACTACGAGGTTAGCTTAGCAAGTCTTTTAGAAATGGACTATTTGGTCCCCAGTTTAGATCCAATTTCGTTATTTTGAATTGAAACACAGAATATTTTGAATTATTATGGGATTTTCCATTTGACAATGACAGTTTCGTAATCAAATTCGAAAAGGGATGTCATTTTATTAACAGCTGTCATTTTATTAACAGCTGTCATTTTATTAACAGCTGTCATTTTATTAACAGCTGTCATTTTATTAACAGCTGTCATTTTATTGACAGCTGTCATTTTATTGACAGCTGTCATTTTATTAACAGCTGTCATTTTATTAACAGCTGTCATTTTATTAACAGCTGTCATTTTATTGACAGCTGTCATTTTATTAACAGCTGTCATTTTATTGACAGCTGTCATTTTATTGACAGCTGTCATTTTATTAACAGCTGTCATTTTATTGACAGCTGTCATTTTATTAACAGCTGTCATTTTATTAACAGCTGTCATTTTATTAACAGCTGTCATTTTATTAACAGCTGTCATTTTATTAACAGCTGTCATTTTATTAACAGCTGTCATTTTATTAACAGCTGTCATTTTATTAACAGCTGTCATTTTATTAACAGCTGTCATTTTATTAACAGCTGTCATTTTATTAACAGCTGTCATTTTATTAACAGCTGTCATTTTATTGACAGCTGTCATTTTATTAACAGCTGTCATTTTATTAACAGCTGTCATTTTATTAACAGCTGTCATTTTATTAACAGCTGTCATTTTATTAACAGCTGTCATTTTATTAACAGCTGTCATTTTATTAACAGCTGTCATTTTATTAACAGCTGTCATTTTATTAACAGCTGTCATTTTATTAACAGCTGTCATTTTATTAACAGCTGTCATTTTATTAACAGCTGTCATTTTATTAACAGCTGTCATTTTATTAACAGCTGTCATTTTATTAACAGCTGTCATTTTATTAACAGCTGTCATTTTATTAACAGCTGTCATTTTATTAACAGCTGTCATTTTATTAACAGCTGTCATTTTATTAACAGCTGTCATTTTATTAACAGCTGTCATTTTATTAACAGCTGTCATTTTATTAACAGCTGTCATTTTATTAACAGCTGTCATTTTATTAACAGCTGTCATTTTATTAACAGCTGTCATTTTATTAACAGCTGTCATTTTATTAACAGCTGTCATTTTATTAACAGCTGTCATTTTATTAACAGCTGTCATTTTATTAACAGCTGTCATTTTATTAACAGCTGTCATTTTATTAACAGCTGTCATTTTATTAACAGCTGTCATTTTATTAACAGCTGTCATTTTATTAACAGCTGTCATTTTATTAACAGCTGTCATTTTATTAACAGCTGTCATTTTATTAACAGCTGTCATTTTATTAACAGCTGTCATTTTATTAACAGCTGTCATTTTATTAACAGCTGCCATTTTATTAACAGCTGTCATTTTATTAACAGCTGCCATTTTATTAACAGCTGTCATTTTATTGACAGCTGTCATTTTATTAACAGCTGTCCTTTTATTAACAGCTGCCATTTTATTAACAGCTGTCATTTTATTAACAGCTGTCATTTTATTAACAGCTGTCATTTTATTAACAGCTGTCATTTTATTAACAGCTGTCATTTTATTAACAGCTGTCATTTTATTAACAGCTGTCATTTTATTAACAGCTGTCATTTTATTAACAGCTGTCATTTTATTAACAGCTGTCATTTTATTAACAGCTGTCATTTTATTTTATTAACAGCTGTCATTTTATTAACAGCTGTCATTTTATTAACAGCTGTCATTTTATTAACAGCTGTCATTTTATTAACAGCTGTCATTTTATTAACAGCTGTCATTTTATTAACAGCTCTCATTTTATTAACAGCTGTCATTTTATTAACAGCTCTCATTTTATTAACAGCTGTCATTTTATTAACAGCTGTCATTTTATTAACAGCTGTCATTTTATTAACAGCTGTCATTTTATTAACAGCTGTCATTTTATTAACAGCTGTCATTTTATTAACAGCTGTCATTTTATTAACTCTGAAATTAGATGGAAAAAACTGATATTTCCCCAAAACTCCTCATGAGATTCTAACAGGACATGCGGCCATCGTACATACAAAATGCACACTTACGTGTAATAACCCACATTTATGCACACATCGGCACTTGGGCATGTGCGTGTGTATGGCAAACAAAAGTTCACAATTTTACATAATGCCCCCCAACTAAATGCAATTAAAGCATAACGGAAACGGAAGTCCACGTCGGCAATACACACCACAGGCACACACACACACTCATCTATCCACCTGAAGTGTAACACACACACGCACTCATACACTGTGCGTGCGTGTGTGTAGAAGTGGAAGATGTTTTATTCACAGATGCTAATCAATATTTCACACATTCACAAATGGAAACTGGCAGTTGTTAACTTCACTGGAACGCATTCAGAATTCCCGGGAGGGGGAAAACGACGACAACTAAATGACTGCCACTGCTGTCGT
Organism: Hydrotaea cyrtoneurina; assembly: GCA_958296145.1. Taxonomy (NCBI): domain Eukaryota; kingdom Metazoa; phylum Arthropoda; class Insecta; order Diptera; family Muscidae; genus Hydrotaea; species Hydrotaea cyrtoneurina. The sequence goes on along the minus strand of OY282515.1, from coordinate 53,165,433 downwards.
GTACGCCGATTATGAAACAATTTCCACACGCGAACGCGGAAATTTAAAACCACAACTTTAAAGGAATCACAAGTCCTACACAAGACAGCCCCTGCCAAACGTAGTTATGTATTATTACAGTTATTCCCATTTCATGTCCATCCCACCCATATAAGTGGGGGAAGAGGGTTGTATTGTTGGTCGCTGTTTTTTTTGACAGCCGCTGCTGTGGCTTCCCATTTCTTTTTTTTTTTTTTTTGGTTTTTTTTCGGGGAGTAAAAAGTCACTGCATAATTTTCTGCCAGCTAACAATTTTCCAGCCAATGTAGCAATAATTTTGTGACAGGACGTAACCAAACTGTTTTCCTCACACACACACACACACATATTTATGTGTATACACCCAAACAATACACACACACAGGCACCCATTCAGATTCCTCTATTTGTGTGTGCGGCAACGAGAAAACTCTGAGCAAAATTTGCGTGCTTTAAAATGGGGCATGTATTTTCGCTCGTAGCTTGACAGCGACCCTATTGGAAAACCAGCAAAAGGTGTTCCAGGAAAACGTTTATACGCTTGCCTCACACAGTTGAAGTGCAGCTTGAGTTTACAAATAGCGGGGTTCGTTTTGTTTATTTTCAATTTTCACGAATATTATTTAAAAGAGAAAGTGACAAATTGCTATGTCATTATCAGAACTGTGGACAAAGGAGTTGTTTTTTGTTTTGTTTTGGAAAACACTTTTTTTACACTAGAGCATGATTGCTTTTGTGGTGGCAGAAACCGATCTTAACAAATTGTTTCAGGCCGCAACTCATTTGCTGTCGCAGAACGAATCATTTCTAGGTGTTTCAACCTGTATTTCACCACTCCATGCGAGAGCCCAAAGGGACGCAGTGATTCTGCTGATACTTTGATCTAGAAATCCTTGTCTTCTTCCAATCATCAGGACCAAAGCCTCAGAATTGGATGAGGCACCTACACTCTCAGCAAGGGTTCTTCCAATCATCAGGACCAAACCTTCAGAATTGGATGAGGCACCCACACTCTCAGCAAGGGTTGTAATCAATGGGGATGATCTCTACCTTCATGTCTGGCCAGAGATTGCCTAGAACTCAGATTGAGGTATTCAGGAAGTCCAGAGCTTTCTTATTACTGCATCCTCGATAGTGATGCCCTTTTTGTCATTTGACACCATCGAATTCAGTGAAGGGATCATCTTCACTGTTCTTCAATTAGAGATCGAAGTGGTTTTTCCTCGATCAGTAGCCATTTTCCCTTCCAGGTGTCTACGGTCTGAGATGGCTACTTGCAGCTCTGGCGATGGCGATGAGGAGCCTGTGTTTCGCAGGACTTCTGTCGCTTTTGCACCAGCTTTGGATTTATCTTCGAAAGGGCGACCCTTCTCTTTCGGAAATGCTTTCTTTTATGGAAAATGTAAGCAAATAACGGGTGGCGCAAAAGTAATCCTCCTATCAGAAAATGGTATACATTTTGCGATTGGCACCTAATGTCAGTGGCAACTCAGGCGGCGGCCACTTACATGACATCATATTCTCGACTTGATGTAAAAAAAAAATTAAAAGACCAAGTAAAAATAATCCACAAGAAGAATCAAAGTTTTTCATTTTTTTTAATTACAGCCCAAAACATAGAAGTTTACTTTTGCGCCACCTGTTAAAACAAGGAGTCGGAGTCAAGCAAATTTTTCGACTCTAGCTAGCTCCAACTCCGGGCAAATTTGTCTGACTCTTCAGCACTGTTTGGACTTTTTAGACCCATTCCCTAACTTTTTAGATTTCTGCTGTATTGACTCCTTCGTTATCCCTTTATGCACTTCTTCCAGTTATTCGCCATTTATGTTAATTTGAAATATTTTTGCACAGTTTTTTTAATTTTCCACATTTAGGAGTATTTAAAAATTTTTTTTTTTTGCAACTGTTGTAACAATTTCGAATTTCCTTTTCTTCTTCTCGCCGTTTATGATTATTTTTAAAATTTGTTCCCACATCCTCTAGATTTTATCTATCTTGGACCATTAGTGTCGACTTTTCAGTATCCTCGCATTGTTAGCTAGTATTATTAAACTTTTTGGTTTCCCGCCCACCTTTTGTCCCTTTTTATCCCGTTTTGGACCTTTTCGGCCCTTTCTATAACTTTCTTTTATTGTCTTGTCTGTGGTCCTTCTCTCCACTTTTTCCAGTTGTTCTCCCCTCATGTTAATTTGATGTAGTTGTTCTTATTTTTTTTAATTTTCCCTCTTTTGACTCCATTCTGTACGTTTTTTTTACTCCCATTTATCCCCTAGACAAGCCGATTCTAACTGCAGTTGCAATGTATATTTCGACATCTCACTCTGTTGTGTTTTTTTTTAAGTTATTTTTCATTTACATATTTCACCAGTTTTGGACCCTCTTGGGTCCCTTTTTCCATTTCATTCAAAAATGAAATCATTCCCTTCGATTAGAATGTTTTTCATACATTTTAGTTTTTTCCCAATTTGTCTCCTCTTTTATTCCATTATGTCTACTTGTTGTTGCCAAAAATTTGTTTCACTTTTTTTTTTAACCCCCCTTTTGTCTTTTTTTATCCCGTGTTGGGCCAATTTTCCTCCACTCCCTCCCTAACTCTTTTTCGTCCCATCTCGAACTCATTTCCACCAGTTGTTGTCAAAAATTTGTTTCATCTTTTATTTATTTTTTTCCAAATTTTTTTGGCTCCGTTTTCGTTCCATCTAACTGATTTCCACCTCTTGCTGCCAAAAATGTGTTTCACCCTTTTTTATTTTTTCCCTTTTGGTACCTTTATTTATCGTGTTTTGGTGCTGTTTTGGCCACTTTTACTTCCCATATCGATCTCATTTCCACGTGTTGTTGTCAACATTTTGTTTCTCCCTTTTTTTATTCTTTCACCTTTTTGGTACGTTTTTGTTCCATCTCTAACTCTAAAAACTAAAAACTGTTACTGCTTTTTGTTAGGTTCTCCCATTTTGTTCATTTTTTTTATCCCGATTTGGAACGTTGTTGCCAAAAATGTCACCTTTTTTATTTCCCCCTTTTTTAATACCTTTTTTTATCCCTTTTTTTTGAATAGCTCTCAAAGTTAGTTAGGATAGACTAAATTGTCGTAACTATCTAAAAATGAAGTGACCAGTTTAAGTTGCCTCCAAGGGCCCATTCGTCTCCCAATCAATAAAATCACTTAACTCAATTGATACACAGAGAGAGGACATTTCAGTTCATATTTCTCAACTTACTGATAATTTACGATATTACCGCTGAGCTTTATTAATTGAACTGTACGAATTAGGGCGGGATTACACGAGAATAAATGATGTGACAACAACACTAGCCGGCGTCTAAAGGAGAATAACTAATGCAGGATTTATGAAATGGCCCTGTGCCATTTTTCTTTTGGGGGGGAGGGAGGATTTAAGAGAATTTACATCGAAAATCTATTTATGATGATTTCCTACTGGGGCGAGGGGACCGTTTTGGCACAGACTGAAAATATTAAAGAACTCGAAATACCAGCACCAGCACCACCACCACCACTAGCAACAACAAAGGCAGTGGCAACGAAACTGTCACGTTGTGTCAAAGTGTGTCTACTCGATTTGATTATGCAGGACCAAACGCTCAGAGTTGCGTGTTAAATATGGATTGTCAGCTAATCAATTTTCAGCAATATTTTATTATTGCTGGCTGCTTTCGTTATTTTTATTATTTTGTTATTGATGTTGCTGCTGCTGCTGCTGTTGCTGCTGCTGTCATTTGAAATTGATGATAAGCAACAGCCATAAAAATAGCAAAGTAATTTTTTATGACATCGCACAAAGCGTTCAACGTTCAAACGACCGACACTTTTGTATCGTTAATGATTGTGTGTCCGCCCTACTACGCCGTCAACCTAAATCATTGTGTTTGTCCATCTGTCATCAGCCTGCTCACAGACGCGGTGATGTTCTCACGCTCATCCAGCCTGGGCCGAACGAAGATAAATTACTTAGTGGAAAGTTAATTAGACATCCTAGAAAGCTGGCTGGTTGAAGTTGAACTTTTGATCTTATTTCAAAGCACAAGGCAGTCGGGCAACAGACGGCCAGTTATTGTGCTTTGGTTAATTGTTCTGGCCTTGGCCTTTATTGAAGATTTTTAATTTGGTGGTTTGTTAAATTGTTTGCTTCAATCTAATAATCTGTATTCCTGGTGGTATTGGCAACGCGAAACACACACGAATTAAACGAAATAAGGACAAAAGTTACACAGGCGACATTGAAGCGTTAACACCAACGGCCAAAAGCGTGAACTTTGCTGTCAAGAAAAACCAACAACAACAAATCATACCACACCACACAGCAGATCCATTTCGAAGAACAGAACGAAAACAAAAAACACCCCCACCGACATGAAAATTCATATTTCCTTTTATGTCACAAAATTGCGGGAACCACCACACACTGACTAACATGCGCTCGTGCCGTGGAATGCTCGAATGCTTTTAACTAATTTACCTAATTAAAATGTAGAATGCCAACCTAATTATATGAATATTGGCCGGGGCCAAATCGCATTGACGACTTTAAAGGGACATTTTTTTTAGAATAAAAAGGTTTCATGGCAATTTCATTGAAAATATTCTACTTTCGTTTTACTAGCAGATTTCTGCAGAAAACCCTAGAAACCGTTCGAGTCGCTGTGTTTTACAAAACGTCATGTATTTGGAAAATAATTCAATTGAACGAGTAAAGTTCGTAGATTCAATTACCGTTTTCAATTGATTCACAAAACTTTTAGGCATTTTGCTCAATGATCGAGTTCTATAGATAACTGAGACAAGTGCTGAAACTCGATGATCGCTCGTTGTCTGCATCCACCAACACTTCTGCATTGAGGTCTCTATAGGCACAACGACTAGTCTCGGTTCTCGCAACTTTCCTACAGAAATGTGATCGTTCGTCATGTTGATTCCTTCTTTGGACCTAGAGGTCGTAAATTCTGTTAAAGTTACAGTTCTTCTATAGGAGGCACAGCAATACCCATCTTTCTGTAGCCGGTTTCCTTTTATGAATTTTTGTTTTTTAAGGGGAATTTCTGAAGTTTCTGTTTAATTTTGAAACAATAAATAGCCTACGGGAAATGCAGAGTCAATTTAACCCGAATTGACCAGGAATTTTGTTTGTTTTTGTTTTCAGCAAAAGTCGTTAAATATTTAAAGATAACACCGTGTTACACACATTCTGTCCTATGAACCAAATTTACTTTTTCGGAAAGGGGATAAAAAATAAAAATACACGTGTATCGGCGATTTTCATGTACACGTCAGAATTTTTTTTTTTAAGTTTGAAGTATGAAGCTCGTAGTGGCCTGTGTGAAAGCCTTTCGACCGATTTTTAACCCTTTTTCAGAGATCCAATCGAGCTGATTTTTTGCAGGCAGACTCGTGGAAATCTCTGAGATCACGTCAAATTTTTTAAAAACAATTTTTATCAATTCTCAGATTTTCCCCAATTTTTATTATTTTTGAAAAAAAAATATTTTTTTCACTTTTCTTAGCATAACTTGAAGAGACTCCAAATTTTTAAACTACTTAAGCGTTACGAAAAACTGAAACCTTAAAAAAAAACGATAACCATTAAAAAAAAAAAATAAGGAAAATCTGAGAATTGATAAAAATCTATTTGTTAAAAAAATTGACGTGATACAGACATTTCCACGAGTCTGCCTGCAAAAAATCAGCTCGATTGGATCACTGAAAAAGGCTTAAAAATCGGTCGAAAGGCTTTCACACAGGCCACTACGAGCTTCATACTTCAAACTTAAAAAAAAAAAAAAATTTGACGTGTACATGAAAATCGCCGATATACGTGTATTTTTATTTTTTATCCCCTTTCCGAAAAAGTAAATTTGGTTCATAGGACAGAATGTGTGTAACACGGTGTAAGTGAAACGAAATTAAGTAAATTTTCCATATACTTTTTTTTATTTATAAAGATTTTTCCAAAAAAACTTAAATTTGTACACGGTTTTCAGCAAAACATTTAACACAGAGGCCGACAGCGCACTTACTGCAAGCAGTACGTCCACTCGTTTTACATAATTCTCCAGCACAACGTCTTCTTTTAGAAATTGGAATCACGAGATGATCTTTTCCATCAAAGCGAAGTGTTGTGTATACCGAGTCATTGTCGCATCGCCGTTTGATTGCTGAAGGACATCCACTTTTTTTTTTTTGGCTTTTTACCATAATGGTTACCGTAGTAATTGGCTATTTGTCGTCTAAACTCTAATTTTCATTTCAATGTAGCTGCCAAGCATTTTGAATGCAAACATCGATTAGCCAAGTGGAAATGCTACTCCACCATCTCTGTCCTCTATAACCAATGCGATAGAGACTTACATCATCGAAAAACTTTTCAAATTGTTCATGTGGCTGCAGGGAAGTGCAATCTTTATAGTTTCCCTGAGGAAAGATTGAAATCGATGCGACCGTAGACTTTGTTATCCAATTCAAGTTCGTAGCTCCATTACCTTGTGGTAATGGGCATTTCGAAATAATTGGAAACATTTGTTTTGGATCCAAACATACATAACAAAATTTTAAAATTTCACACTTCAATATCAATATTCAGAACGACAAGAAGAGTGTTTCGATTTTACAACGTTTTTCTCTCTCTTTGTTTTTTGCTTCTGCTGCAAAGTTATAAAAATGCCTGTTAGGTCATTTTGGATGCCTGCTGACGTTAAGTAGAGGGGAACCATCCAAACACACCGATTAATTCATAATGTGATAAGTACACAAAATGTTCACAGGATTTCGGTTTTGCCAGCCAACTAATTTGGTGCGTCGTTCGTTTGCCTTTTAAATTTATTGTCAGATTCCATATTTTATGCAAACAGGATATTAACAAAAAAGTTGGTCCTTTGGAATGGCGGACCATTTACTTATCGCCACATTGCAACTGAACTACGGAACGGTATAAATTTCAATTAAACCACTGCCAGCTGTTGGTGGAGGACTTGGTGGGGATAAACAGAGCCAGCTGAATTGGAAAATGGACAAGAAACTATTTCGTATGCTTTTTAATGATCGCTGCTAATTGTGTGGTCTTTGGTGTGAGTTTAGTTGGTCTTAATTGGAGTCATCATTTCGAAAGGAGCAAAGCACATTTAGACGCCTGTTAAATCCACCAGTATTGATTGAAATAAATTGAAAGTGACAACAATGGAGGACTAGCAAATGCCAGCACTAGAAAATGAGTCAGATATTCAAGATTGAATTTTTCTACATACGGTGGTCTTTGTACATTACACCGTGTTACAAAAAATGTGCTATGAACCAAATGCACATATTCGGAAAGAGGGGAAAAAATAAAAATACACGTGTATCGGCGATTATCATGTACACTAGGGTGGAGTGAAATTCAAGAAAAAAAAAAGTTAACCTCGGAAAGAGATGTAGTCTGGGGTCCTAATGAGGGGAAAAATAAAGAAAAAAAATTTAAAAAATTTTTAGGGGTCGCGCCACTCCCTCGAAATTTGGAAATTATCGCTATTTTGGCGTTGATTTTAGAAAAATCCTAAAAAGTTTTATGTCAATAAATGTTTGCAATAGCGTAAACAATGAAATAAGGGCATGAAAAAATTTAAAAAAATTTTTCTCATTGTTCAAAAATTTCAAAAAGTAAAATAAGTCAAATCGTCCCTTCTTCAGAAAATTGACTGAACAATGAAATCGCCACCAAAGCTACAAATATTAGTCGATTATCCTCATATTTGCCTCAAATACTTTTGTTTGGGCACTGAACAAGCTCAAACTTTTAAATTTCGAATAAGTTAAGTCGTTAATTTTTAGGATTTTTCTAAAATCAACGCCAAAATAGCGATAATTTCCAAATTTCGAGGGAGAGGCGCGACCCCTAAACATTTTTTAAATTTTTTTTCTTTATTTTTCCCCTCATTAGGACCCCAGACTACATCTCTTTCCGAGGTTAACTTTTTCAAATTAAAAAAAAGCATGTTTTCACTCCACCCTAATGTACACGTCAAAATTAGGAAAATCTGAGAGTTGATAAAAATCAATTTTTTAAAAAAAATTGACGTGATACAGACATTTCCACGAGTCTGCCTGCAAAAAATCAGCTCGATCGGATCGTGTACATGAAAATCGCCGATACACGTGTATTTTTATTTTTTATCCCCTTCCCAAAAATTAAATTTGGTTCATAGGACAGAATGTGTGTAACACGTTGTTATGCAAATTGTCTGAGTTTTACTAAAAGAGTTTCATTATAAGAGTTATCTCAATCTGTGAATCTTTCAGTTAGTGTGGCCTGGCTTTCTTTTTGAGGATATTCCTTCAGTTCTTGAATACGATTTTTGTAAACTCAAACTGAGATCCATTCTGGGGTACAATTGGGCCAAATTTCATTTGTTTTCATTAAAATAATTCGAAGCTATACTGTTTTCCTCGTCAATACAATTCGAGCGGGCCAAAGTGACCCACCAAAAAAAATGATTTATTTCCATTACTTCATGACTTAAAATCATGATTTTGCTAATAGTTGCTACCACCAAATATTGACGTCAGAAAAAAATTTAAAATCGAAAAATAGGGAAAATGAAGAGTCGACTTTTGATTTCAGAAATATATCCATTTGTCCGATTTTTAATGTTTATAACAGGTGGCCCAAAAGTAAACTTCCGATGTTTTTTTGGCTGTAATTAAAAAAAATTGAAAAACTTTGATTCTTCTTGTGGATTATTTTTATTTGGTCTTTTAATTTTTTTTTACATCACGTCGAGAATATGATTCCATGTAAATGGCCGCCGCCAGAGTTGCCACTGACATTAGGGGCCAATCGCAAAATTTATAGCATTTCCTGATAGGAGGATTACTTTTGCGCCACCCTGTACCTTAAAATAATCTCTCACTCCTTGCCTACAATCAGTTTTTTTTTTGCTGAACTTAAAAGTGTTTACTAGATCAACAGAATTACCGACTTTTGGCCGATAGAAATGGTGTCTGGACCACTGGGCGCCGTAAAAATGGTGTTGACTATCGAACCAAAGAAACATACTCAGGGGATGTCCCCTATAAATGCAATGCACTGGGTTAGCGAAGGAGGAAAGAGGGAGTAGTGTTTGACGTTGGCCTTGAATTTGGTAATGTCAAAGCAGGCAGGAAAAACACTTGTTGGAAGATTATTGCACATGCGAACAGTGGGGTTGAAGAACGAATTATGTCTTTAGTGCGTCGTCCGGTCAACCGTCCCTTTGACAATGAAGGTGGTGTAAATATTTACCGGATCAGAGGGGGTGAAGTATTTCTTGCACCGCTTTAAAAAGCCTAAACATATGGCTAGCCCAACGAGCATCACCCTGTATCTTCAGGCCCAGAATATCAAGAGTGTCTGAATCGATGATATCCATACCACCCATAGATATTGACGGCGGTACGAACTAAGTCCCCAATGAACTAAGTCCCCAAAACGAAAATGAATTAACCCCCCAAAATTGTATACAGGAGGGAACAACAACGATTTTTGGGGACTTAGTTCATTATTTGGGGATTTATTTCAGTTTCAAATTTAGGGAGTTAGTTCATAATGAACCAACTCCCCAATTCCAAGGAACGAAGTAAATCCCTAAAACTATTTTTGGGGAGCTAGTTCATTTTCACTAAATACCAAAATTATTAAAAATTCCGCGAAGTCTTCATTGCGGATAATTTCCAAAAATTCAATAAAACGACCATGCTTCTCTAGTTTGCTAGAGAGCTTGGAGTTGAATCCTTCCAAAGAGCTAGTAGTTCGCACTTTCAGCAGGTGTACCGAAAATCCGGAAGGTGTGATCTGAAAAATCATAATGGAAAACTTAAAGTGGTTCAATGTACAAGTAAAGAGGATCGAACAGGATTAGAAAAAAATCTTCACAAACAAGAGAAACAAACATGTAACAGAAGTAACCGATTATGTTCTATTTGTATCTATTTGATTTGCACAAAAAAGGTGGGGTTCCATGTACAGAAGGAAAAAGGTGAAGTAAGAATATAATCGGCGCCGATTATATTCTTACTTCACCTTTTCCATAAAAATGCGGAATAAATTCATTATGAACTAATTTATTTTTATTTTGGGGATTTATTTCATTTCATTGGGGGTTTATTTCATTTTCTAAATTGGGGATTTATTTCATTATGAAATAAATCCCCAATTTTGGGGGGTTAGTTTATTTTCGTTTTGGGGAATTAGTTCATTGGGGACTTAGTTCGTACCGCCGATATTGACAGCGATGCTGGATCAGTGGAACGTTTGTGTGACAACAAACAGCACTGGGTCTTTTGCGGATTAAAATCTACTCTGTTCATTTGGCCCCACTCACAAATCGTTGCCAGACTGAGTCGTTCATCGTTTGCCTTTTATCCTTGACCTCCAAAGGACTTGATGATCAAATGAATACGAATGACAGAGGTTGCTGTCATCCGCAAAGGCGTAGATCGGGTTCACAGTCTGCCCCAACAGGTCGTCAATGGAAATAAGAAATAGAGAACGAGAGAGAACAGAGCCTTGTGGCACTGCTGCGGTCAACCTATGCTCGTTGGATGAGACCCCATCTATAACAAGTCGTAGAAAAAAAAACGCAACACAAAGGTAAAAATCAAAAAATAAAACTGCATAAACACACCGTAGCTGACAACGACGGCTGCTATGCTCCTGCCTTGCAATGGCATTTGCTGTACGCACAATAAAAATAGAAATTTATATTTAAATTCTTGTGTTGTAAATAGGAAAACCACAGGACTCGCAAAATATTTATCTCAACCGCAAACAAATTTCAGCTCCATCTACACTTTCGCCCCCTGCTTCTCGACAACAGAAGGCAGCGCCTTTGAGTCGTTAGACGAGATTTTAAGAAACCGCAACACACACATACTCCGAGCGGTTGAGGAGTTGCAGGTGTTCTTTGTGCCCTCACTCATAACTCTTCAACTGAATTCGTAATTTAAAATTAAAGAAATCTATTTGCCATCCCTGAGTGTGGGACAGCAATTGCGAAGGGGAAAAAATCAAATAGTTTCATCGATGTTGGGTACTCACTTTATTCGATTGTAAACCAGCAATTCGGCAATGTCACGCCCCAGTCCCGAATATGTGGTCTCCACAAATACCAGCACTTTGGGATCGATACGCAGCCGTGCCTCGGTCCGGTGATCCGTTGCTGGTGATGCACCCCTCGTATGTTTGCCGCTGCCCATGCGGCATTTGATAATTGGCGTTGGCCGGGTGTCGCGCTGTATTAAACTGCAATAAGACAGAAGTGAGAAAACAACAACGAAATGGATTAAATGACATACAGCGAAATATACACAATAAAAATAACAACAACGACAAATAGCTAATGGTAAAAAGAGCATAAATAAACAACAACAACAACAGAAAAGCCAACAGTAGCACAGAAAAAGACATGAATGGTTGGTTATGGCGGTGGCGGTCTCGGTTTAGTTGAGGTCTCTTTTTTTCCTGATGTTTTTGCTTTGTCATTGTAATACGCCGACATCGTTTTTGCTGTTGTTGTTGTTGCTGCTGCACGCTTTTGCAATTGCAATAACGACAGACGAGGATTACATTACAAACATGCAAGGGCATGATTGTTTGAGTGTTTAATTAATAGCCGGGTTAAATCTCGTTTAAAACAAATGGTTAAGAGTTCGAATGACACAAGTGCTTACAAACATACGTAACGACAGCTCAAAACCAAAATGACCCAAACGTAGAAACCCCCCCCCCCCAAAAGTGGTCTAAAAACACATGTCACTGGACAGTTTTACACTTTAGTATTCATAATTTACGATTTTATGGGCGGAATCCAATCAGAAGAGAGTTTTTTTTGCTGCTGCTCCTGTAAAGTTAGCAAAAAAGCTTGTTAGGTCATTTTGGATTTCTGTTGACGATATGTCTGTATGTACAGCACCAGGTCATTGAATGGGAACGGGTAAAATGGTTACTGTTTTTTTTTCATGTCGAAGTTGTGATTAATGACAAAATGATTGTCTTTATCGTGAGATTCATTTCTTTTTGTTAACGGGTTAACGATTGTGCATTGAACCCTCTAACCGGTAACCTGTAGAGACGGTTGACAACATTCAAACATCCGTTCATTGTGAAATGGCCGGTTGACCGGACGACGCACTATAGAGAAAATTCGTTCTTCAGCCGAACTGTTCGTATGTGGAATAATCTTCCAGCAAGTGTTTTTCCTGCCTGTTATGACATTCTCAAATTTAAGGCCAACGTCAACAAACACTACTCCATCTTTCCTCCCTCCAATACCCTATCGCTAACACAGTGCATTGTATTCAAAGGGGGCATCCCCTGAGTGTTGGCCTTACAAAAAAACGCATGCCGGTTAGAGGGTTAAGGTAGAATGCCTTTATCCGATGGCATTTCCATTGGAGTGTAGATCGACCAGCATTCGACCGATCTCAATAGCCAGCGAATAATGAGAATTTTTGGATTTATCTGAGTGTTTTATTTTTTCCGGCAGGGTTAAATGTGAATCTGAGTGAAGTTAAATTCTTCTTTTTTTTATATTCATTCTTCGCTGGAAAACCTCCGGCCCTTGAAGGGTTAATAGAGTTATATTCGGAAAAAACTATTTGATTGATGGGAAACAACTTAAATTCGGAATTAACATTTTGTCACTAAACAACCGAAGGACAATTTTAACACTTTCAAATTGAGGCGATAAAAAATTACCAAAATTGCTCCAGATTCGAACTTAGTGAGTTCATGGCGAAAAAATGGTAGCACTTTCCACTATGACACTACTCTCAAACTAAAGCTAACAGTGTGCGCTAAAAACCCTAGAAGGACATTTGTCTGAAATAATTTTCAGAATGTCGAATTCTTCGCCTGGAGATGTGAAAATGGCCAAAATTGCTCCAGATTCGAACTTAATGCGTCCATGGGGGAAAAATTGAAGCACTTTCCACTATGACACTAACCTTAAATTAAAGCTAACAGGGCATTTGTCTGAAATAGTTTTACAGAATGTCGAATTCTTCGCCTGGAGATGTGAAAATGGCCAAAGTTGCTCCAGATCCGAACTTAGTGAGTTCATGGCGAAAAAAATTGAAGCACTTTCCACTATGACACTACTCTTAAACTAAAGCTAACAGTGTGAGCTAAAAACGCTAGAAGGACATTTGTCTGAAATAATTTTCAGAATGTCGAATTCTTCGCCTGGAGATGTGAAAATGGTAACACACCAAACTTTAGTCAAGCCCCACAAATAAGAAATAATTTCAACGATCGTAATAAACCGACCAGTGTCTGTGCGCAAGTAATCCGCATATGTTTTGTTTGTTTTTAACCCACACACGTAATTGACCATGTGTCTGTGTGTAGACATCTGATTTAGAATAAATTCAGAAAACCGGAACGGTTTGCACCCACCTGAACGGTGTGGGCTCTTAATGTAATTGATATAATCGGAGATTATTCAGCTGGTTGGACGTTGACTTTGACATCGATATGTCTGTGTGTGTACACCTAAATATTGTCGGCCATTGGACAATAGTTGTATGTGCACGATTTGCCTCACCAAAGCGAATGACAAATTCTTGAACTTTTTAACGAGTCGGTAATTCTGGTCCAAATGGAAATGTTTTGTAATATTCAAGATCAACGTATAGAATGGGACAACGGACTCACTCCATAACAACTGAAATTAAAATTTTAAAATTAAAATGAGATTAAATATATTTATGCTAAGTGAAAAGATTTATTATCTTTCCATTTTGGGTCTAGAGCTAATGCATCCAAGATTTCCATAGAAATAGTGTAGTATTACTTAATTCGCCCGGGGCGTATGAGACTTGTTTTAAATACGAGTTTCTCTGTCAATCATACGCCCTAATGGGCCAAAATAGACAAACATTTCAACCATATCCCCTATTCGAATATGATAACTTAAGAAAGGAAGTTGTCATTGTCATTGAGAGAAAAGAGTTCGGAAAACAATGATTATCTTATTCATTCGTAAATATTCGATTGGCTTGAGCTCAGTAGAATTCAATAGCGCCCCTGACCCTCAGGCTTTGGAGCCTTGGTAATGTCACGAACAACTTTCACAGACAACAACAGTCACGGTCATGGTAACGATATTCACACGTTTGCCTGTAAACGTACACTCTCTGCAAATCATGGATTAGCCTTTTTCCCCTTCTCTTTTGTTTTTTTCTGTTATTGCAATAAATGATTCATACTTTCATGTTATTGGTGTCCATCATCCGATTATAAGTTTTTTTTTTCGGTGTGTCATAGTTAGTCCTATGAAAGTGTTTAGAATTCATAGAGTTTTAATCTGCATCCACCCCACATTGGTGCAATATTGCGGTGAAAGGAGTGAACACAGTTCACAGGACATTGAAATTAAAATCGTTTTTCGCATTTGATATCACACTCATGACAAATAAAAGCTCCGTTTGATTGAGGGCAGAGATAAAGAGAGAGATATTAAGTGGGAGAGAGAGATAAACTGGTAGACAGAGAGATAGAGTGGGAGCGAGAGAGATATAGTGGTAGAGAGAGCAGAGATATAGTGGGGGAGAGAGAAGAGATATAGTGGGAGAGGGCAGAATGGGAGAGATAGATAGAGTGGGAGAGAGAGGTGGAGTGGGATAGGTGGAGAAAGAGTGAGATAAAGTGGGACAGAGAGATATACATACAGTGTAGTCTCTTCCTGTTTGAGTGTTTAATTAATAGCCGGCTTAAATCTCGTTTAAAACAAATGGTTAAGAGTTCGAACGACACAAGTGCTTACAAACATACGTATCGTCAGCTCAAAACCAAAATGACCCAAACGTAGAAAACCCCCAAAAGAGTGGGAGCGAGAGAGATATAGTGGGGGAGAGAGATAGAAATACAGTGTAGTCTCTTCTTGCAGACACCTTATAAACGGACACTTTTTTCAGTACCAATCGATTTCCTCTGTTGTACCTCTCTTTCATAAGCGGACAAAATACTTCGTCCCTTCGGTGTCTGCTTATGAGAGACTACTACAGAGAGAGAGAGAGTGGGGAGAGGAGAGGAGAGAGAGAAATAAAGTGACAGGGAGTTGGAGAGAGAAAGCTAGGTTGAGAGTGAGTGCAGAGTACTGGTTTATGGTGAATTAAAATTTTCACATATAGAATTATTTATTTAGAATTATTTAAATTAGAGAGAAAACAATCCACACAATGGCTGACTTACATCAACCGTCTCGACATCCACTTTAACCCTCGAACGGGCAATAATTGTGTTTAATTTCATACCAATATTTCATAAAAAAATTTATCCCTCAAAACGGCCAAACAGAAATACTGGAAAAATCCTGGCAACCTGTTTTCTTTTTTACCAGCTATTCACAAACAAATATTTTTTACGAAATTAAACACAATTAATGAAGACATCCTCAGAGTGGTTTTCCCGTATTGTCCTACTCCTATCGCCTTATACATTTCCATCGCTAGGTTCGATTTAAACAGGGGATTCAATAACGAAACCGTTCAATCCACAAATTATTCCACCTGTGTGGTGTGTTTTTGTTTAAGACTAACAAAAGCGTAGACGACGTACAGGGAAGTTTTCAATTCTACAGTGGGGAGAAGTCGAGAAAATGGTGTGTATTCTGTTCGATCCGATTTGGGGGAAATTTAACAGAAATCTCATTGAGCTCCTAAATGGTTAGGTAATATTTAATTTTTTTGGGCTGTGTGAAAAGAGCCCTAAAAAAAAGAATTCCACAAAAAAGAATCTCATACAAAATTTTGGAATTGGGAGTTTTTCATAATTTTTTTGTAAAATTTCATTTTTTGTTTTTTTTTTCATATGATAAATGCCCCCAAAATTGGGGGATATTTTCAAAGCAAATATGAATCAAATACATATATTTTTGAAAAATGGACCCAATTCATTTCGGGCGGGGACGCGAAATTGTCACTTTTGTTTTGGATTTGATTTAAATTCTTTTTGAATTGGGGACATTTATCATGGTCAGGGTCACTGTTCACGCAGGCAATATGTTTAATGGAATGTAATGTCCATATGGCCGGAAAGACGTTGAAGATATTTTGAGACTTTAAAATTTTCCAAACCGAAATTAATTCCATAAATTAATTCGGAGTACACATCTCTGCAAAAATTTCATTCACATCACTATCTTCTTTAACTGGAAAAATACAGTTAGGTGTATTTCTATGTTAATTCTTGAAATAATACAATCATTTTTTATATAAACATTTTTTTGTCTCTCCTGAAAATATTAGAATTTTTTTGTATTTAGGGTGCTATATAATGACTAGTAATGTATAAATGTAGAATTCATATTGTTCTCATACTTTTTTTTTGTGTTAAAAATTCATAATATTTGGGCGATTTTGCATTGGGTGATTTTTCATAAATTGTTTGGGGTATTTTTCAGAATTTTTTTTTGGGGGATTTTTCAAATATTTAAATGGAATTCTTCATTTATTTTGGGGGAATTCTTCATTAGGCATTTTGCATTGGGCGGTTTTTCATAGAGCCCAAAGTAATCCAAAAATGTTAACAATGAAAATTTCCCCAAGTATTCCAAAAGGTATTCGTAAAATCTCCAAAATACCCAGGGAATAGTCATCGACACACTGTGGATTGACCACAAAAAAAAAACAGCATATCCAAAAAATTTCGTTACAGCTGCCATTTCCGCAAACGATTTCTCATTTTGTATATTTGAATTTATTCACACTAGGCAATTTTACTTGTGGCAACTTTAATGATTCCCTTTTGAACTTGGCTTTTGTGTTCATACATTGAAATTCTTTTTTGGCCATTTTTGTTTTCATTACTGCCTTTTCAAATACAAATGACATTCAAAAATATCAAAATACGAAAAACACAGAAAGAAATTGCCAGTACGAAATTTTTTTTTCCATTTCCATTCCCCTTACCTCTCTTTCCGACAAACTGAGAATGGCGTCAATTAAAATTGGGACTAAACATTCCGAACAAGGGAAAGCAATATTTAACTGACGGTTCATTTCAAAATTGTGCCTTATGGTCGATTATGTGGACTATTTCGAGTTGAAGGTGAGTTAATATTTTTAAACGTGGCAATGGGTGGCCTTTTATGACGGAGCTGTCCCTATGCCAATTGTTCACAAATTATTGGAGGGATTTATCAGAAATTTTTGAGGACATTTCCATGTCTGCTTTTTTGGGGAATTATTCATCTGTCTTCATGTACGCCGGAGGTGCACTAGAATTTACATCAAGAGTGCACGAATTTGTCGAACAATTGAAAATAAAGCGCCAGTGGTCGCCAACAAAAGCGGATCCCTCTTAAACGATATCACCTTCAAAAACGTAATTAAAAAAATAATGAAAGCACTAACGTAAAACAAGGACACAACATAAGATCCCCGAAGGTGAGAGATACACTTTACCTATCGATCGGTTGAATTCCTAATCACGAAGTAAGATTTCGAACCCTAACCGCGAAAAAGAAACTTTTAGAGAAAAGAGGTCAAGCAAAAAGGCGTGTAATGCTTACGACACAATTAAACTTGCCATATCTTTGTAAATATAAATTTTTAGTTTAATTAAATTTTTAATTTAATTAATAAAAGTGAGTTTCGATGGAGCTTACGCCTTCTTCGTGGTAAGGGCTCGTTATGGTGCTGATAACATACACGATATCCTTCAGTCCATGTATATTTCAACGTCCCACATCCAAAAAACTCACCTTGATGGGATTTTTGAATTGTCAGGCGTCAGCCTTGTCTAATATATTTTTGGGATCAGACCTGACACTCCTGCCACTCGTAATAAACCCACTGGCCGACCATGAGCACAAGAAACCTAAACCCACTGTGATAATTTGTGTCTGCGAGTGTTTTGGAACGATTCTCTAAGACCGTAGCCGGCTGCTCACGTGAAGCTTCGTTCTCATATAACTTTACATAGATATGATGTATATGTGTGCATGTTTGTGTGCATCCAAGCGTTGGTCGGAGAACACATGTGTAAGAACAATCAATTTCCATGGATTTGGGAAATGGAAACAAAAGAAGAAACGGGAAATAAAAAAAAACACACACAAGAAGAGAAAAGTGCACAAAACTCGTAATGAATGCAAATTTAGTGAAAACAATGCATGGAATGTTGCCATCAAGGATACAAGGAACAAACTAAATATTCTAAGGATATAAAGCACACACTCGCAATACTACAGCACTTGCAGTAACAAACACTCTTAAAGCACTCACACAGACAAACAACAATGTTTTGTTAACGCTTAACAGTAATGCATGTAAATGAAGGACTATAACCCCTCTCATCACACTCCCCCCTCGCCGCCAGGACAATACTGGTGTAGTGGCAAATATCGGGAAGAAGGTACTGCAACAAAGTAAAAAAGAAATTGCAAAACCAAAAAGAAAAAAAAGAAAATGAGAAAACACCAAATGAATTGTAAATATTATGGAGAGCACCACCACAGAGAGAGAGAGACACACACACAGACACGGACACAATGCCATGCGATTCTATTTGTTTACTTGTGCTAGTGGCAGCGGCAGCAGTGCGCCACTCGAATCGGTTGCATTAAATGCACCATAAATACCGATTCTTGTTAAGAATAAAAGTGGAAATTATTGTGTAAATGTTGCCAACGTCAACACCTCCCCCCCACTCCCAAGACATCCATTGCCTTTGGTACAAATCTTTTACAAGTTCTTAGGAAGGACTTAGTGGACAGTGGTAGTAGAATGGAAAATGTTGCAAGAGGTGTTGGAGTGTTTTAAAGAATCTCCCGCCAGAGGTAATAGAGGACTCTGAGCAGAGAGCAGATACCCTACACCTTGAGATCCTTTATAAATGATTTGGTTCATCGGAAGTGGCTGTCATCAGCTGCCACATATATTCCTTCAAGGCCTATTGTCATTCACATTCCTGGGTAAAGAAAAAACATAAGCCTCCTGTTGCCTGACAACTGTAACACTCCCCAAACCTGTAGACATACCAAGGGATGGATTTATTGTCAGCAGATAGGACTCCTCGAAACCCTTAGAGGAGTTCAAGCGACATCTAAAGTTTTTCACGAATACCAAGCAGACTTAAAGAGATGGCGACTTACACTGGCGTCCTATTAAAGAAAGTCACAAGCGCCAACATTGATTTAAAGCATAGCTTTTAAGTAATGATTACTACTCATAACACCGTGTTACAAAAAATAGATTTTTTTCTGTCCTATGAACCAAATGCACATATTCGGAAAGAGGGGAAAAAATAAAAAAAAAAATCGTGTATCGGCGATTTTCATGTACACGTCAGAATTTATTTTTTTTAAGTTTGAAGTATTAAGCTCGTAGCATTTGGACCGATTTTGAACCCTTTTTCAGTGATCCATCGAGCTGATTTTTTGCAGGCAGACTCGTGAAAATGTCTGTATCACGTCAAAAAAACAATTTTTTATCAATTCTCAGATTTTCCCCAATTTTTATTATTTTTGAAAAAAAAAAATATTTTTTTCACTTTTCTTAGCATAACTTGAAGAGACTCCAAATTTTTAAACTACTTAAGCGTTAAGAAAAAAAATGTTTTTTGAACTGAAACCTTAAAAAACCGATAACCATTTAAAAAAAAAAATTAGGAAAATCTGAGAATTGAGAAAAATCTATTTTTTAAAAAATTTGACGTGATACAGACATTTCCACGAGTCTGCCTGCAAATTGTCTGCCTGCATGAAAATCGCCGATACACGTGTATTTTTATTTTGTATTCCTATATTGTAGGAAAATCTGAGAATTGAGAAAAATCTATTTTTTAAAAAATTTGACGTGATACAGACATTTCCACGAGTCTGCCTGCAAATTGTCTGCCTGCATGAAAATCGCCGATACACGTGTATTTTTATTTTGTATCCCCTTTCCGAAAAAGTAAATTTGGTTCATAGGACAGAATGTGTGTAACACGATGTAATAATTACTAATTAAATTACATTTTTTGTAATGATTGCATTATGAATATATTCGCTTTTTCAAGACTTATAATTGATTACAATTACAAATAATCTAAAAGTAATCAGGATTACTAGCGATTATTATAAATAATGAAAAATAATCAAAAGTAATCAGAAAATAATCCGACTACGTTCCGAGATTACTTTTGATTCTTTCCGATTATTTAAAGTAATCGGATTATTAATCGATTACTATAAATAATCAAAAAGAATGAAAAAGAATCAGATAATAATCCGACTACTTTTCGCGACTACTTCTGATTCTTTCCGATTATTTATAGTAATGGGATTATTAATCGATTACTATAAATAATCAGAAAATAATCCGACTACTTTCCGCGAGTACTTCCGATTCTTTCTGATTACTAATCGATTACTATACATAATCAAAAAGAATCTGAAAATAATCCGACTACTTTCCGCGAGTACTTCTGATTCTTTCTTATTATTTATGGTAATCGGAAGTAATCCTGATGTCATTAAAAAAATATGGTGATGCTAATTTTTGTCCACATCAAATTCAACCAGCTATGATTTGAAGGCTGATTCGGAACCGTGAATAAGATTCCGAAAATTTGTTTTAATCTTATGTTACCCACTTTCAGCTGTAATATATTTCAGAATCATTTTAGACATTTTTGAAAAATATTTCATTTAAAGGCGCGAAGGATAAGTAACGTAAAAGATAAATATTTTAAAACTACCAAAAATTGAGATTTGACTTTGTTTCATAGAATGGTAGTATAAAGTACGGTTGGTATGCAACTCAAAAGCAGGTGATCTAGAAAGGAATGGATAACAACAAAAAAATCGCCGGGGGAGACATAAATGACGACACAGGCAAATGTTTCAGAATCCTTATTCAATCGTTTTAGAATCCTTACTCATCAGATCAGCGAACAACTGGTGTAATAATTAACCCAAGTGTCAGGCCTCACGTACGCAATCCCTATAGTATCCTTACTGATTAGAGTGTCTGCTTTATTAAAAGTAGGTCGAACATGTCCCAAGCAAAGCTTTCAGCAAACTAAGCCAACGAGATCTTTCTACAGCAGCTTCCAAAACAATTTAAAGCAAATAATAATAATTGTCAACACATTGTGCCAATGGCAACCAGTGTGTGCTGGCCTGAAGGATTCCCCCCCTCCCCACAACTTGTTTGCCGACTGATTCCTTTGGTTGCCGGCTTCAATGAATGGATGGCGTTGATTATTGAAAGACGGAGTCGAAATGCACTTGCAAGGACTATTGGGAAGCCATGGAGAATACAACATATCGAAGGAGGCAAAGCTGCTGTTTTATACACAAGGCGCCACAAATGAGAGCGTTGTTGTTGCAAATACGCTTAAATAAGGATAAGTACCGGAAATGCTACAACAAGCCGCACTGACATAAGGACTACTTTGCACACAGACAGAACAATGCACACCGCTACTCCTCGCCTGGGTGTGAATAATCTAAAGTAATTTCCAACAAAGACTTTCCCATGTTTTGTTTGTTTGCTCAAAGGAGTTCGTCCTTCGCGGGTACGGTGTAAGAAGGATTTGTCCACTTGAAGTAAGACAAACTGTTAAATAATGCGACTGTAATGTATGAGACGATTTGAGACAATAAATTCCAAATGGGTACAAATATTTCACCGACAGCCAACCAACAGAGTGTGTGGACGGGCAGACAACCGTAAGTCATTGTTCCCCTGTTATCGGTAACGAAAATCTCACTGTCGCCTGTTGAGTCGCCCGTGTAGCCATCGAAATCCACTTTAAATGTGACCACTGAAAGGAAGGAAACCTATTTAACATTAGGGAGGTATTACAGTAAATTTTGTGGTGATTTAGGAAACACAAACAGGTGTTGATCCGAATTGAGATAATTTTTGTTATGTTTTATTTTTTTTAGTCTCGATATTAATATGACTTCTGGTTTGGGTGCTGATTCTCAACAAGGCTTGTACGACTTCACCTAAGAAATACGGTTAAGATCTGACTTATGAAAGTAAAAAGGGTTCAACTAAAGCTAGAGAGCGACTGACTGTACCTGGAACAGACAGCCCCAGGGCATTCCATGGAATTATCGCAAAAGCTTCAGGAGAGATAGATGTGACTTTCCTGAATGTAGGCTGTCATCGAGCATCTGAGGCTACGAGACCTACATGGGCTTCCTGGTAAAAATCGGTGGACTTACATTATAATATTTGAATCCACTTAGACGACGACTTTCCATCTAGGTGGAACACGCAAGGTGTTCAACGATTGTTGGCGAAGGGGGTAGCAAAACAGTCACGAAATGGAAACTGGGGGGAAATTCAACATTTTAATTGAACATTTAAAAAAAAAACAAGTGGACAAATAGTAAGTTCGGCCGGGCCGAATCTTATATACCCTCCATCATGGATCCTTAAAAAGTCAATAAATAAGAAAACCAGTGAAAAAGTTGCAGTCGGGTAAACCGACTTATATATACCCTCACCCTAATTAAAAACATACAAGTCTCATATTTCAAAGTATCGGAAAGTTAAATGTGTGAGTAGCTACCATCATTTGATGTAACATCTGATGAAAAGTCATAATAGCAACCTAGAATACCGAATGTTTTAGAAAAATATTGTATTACATGATTTTACAAAAAGGACGGAATATAAAGCAGAGTTTTTACTAGAAAATTGTATGTAGTTAAAGCTTTACTAAATATAGAGTTTCGGAAAGAATTGTTGATCGAGTTTATATAATTACACGATTTCTAAAGTGGGTGCAATGGTACATTTGTATGGGAGGTACCAGAAAACTTAGTCCAGTTATACCATTACTAAATACGGAATTTGGGCAGATCGCGTTGGTCGTATTGAAAGTATATAAGGTTTATAATGGGTGGAATGGTAAATTTGTATGACAGGTACCAGAAGGGGAGTTGCCAGACTTCCAAGTTTTTGTCTAAAAATTTGTCTAGCTATACTTTTACTAAATACAAAATTTGGGCAAAATGTCGTTGGGCATATTGGTGTTATTACACGATTTCTAAGGCAGGCGGGATGGTACATTCGTATGGGAGGTACCAGAAGAGGAGTTGCCAGACAGCCAAGATTTTGTCGGAAACTTTGTCCGGTTATACCTTTACTAACTACGGATTTTGGACAAGATCGAACTTGCAAGTGTTGATATTATTACACGATTTCTAAAGTGGGCGAAATAGCAGATTTGTATGGGAGGTACCCGAAGGGGTGTAGCCATATTGCCCATTTGCTATCCCATAAGCAGTTTTGGGAAAATATTAAGCCATGCCAAATTTCAGAGTGATTGCTTAACTCTTTCGAAAGTTATCGTGCGTACCAGCAGGACAGACGGACAGACGGACATGGCTCAAACGATTCAGAAAGTCATAAAACGAATTTGGTTCAAAGACACCTGGGGTCTAATGTGGATATTTCTATGTGTTACACTTTTGAGCCGTATCAAATGATATATACCCTCCCACCGTAGGGTGAGGGTATAACTAACTGAGTTTTTGGGCCGCTCGTGACCCGATAGTCCCAGGAACCCAATCACAAATTTTATCCAAATCATGAAAATAAATGCATATTTGGGTTCGCGAGAAAATTTCGTTGCATTTCGATACCCATATGTCCATGTTTGTCAAGGGACGGTTTTTGGGCCGCTGGTGTCCCGATAGTCCCAGAAACCAGATCAAAAAATTTAGTAAAATCGTGAAAATAAAGGCATATTTGGGTTCGTGAGTAAATTTCGTTGCACTTCGATACCCATATGCGCATGTTTATCATGGGCCCTTTTTTGGGCCCCAAGGGTCCACGGAACCCATGAGCACGCCCATTTTTGGGATTTTTTCCCCATCTATAAATTATATAAACTTAGAACTTAGATGTAGTGAAAAAAAATATTTGAAAAATTTGATTATGGCCGGAATATATTTAGTCCCGTAAAGGAGAACTTTTCCCCCTTTGGTCCGATATGGCCCATTCTCGAACTTAACCTGCTTATGGGCAAAAAACATCTTCCTACAAAATTTCAGCTTTTTAGGGTTAGTCGTTCGCGCTCTATCGTGATTTCAACAGACAACAGACGGACGGACGGACGGACGGACAGACAGACGGACATCGCTAGAATGTCTTAGAATGTTACACTGACCAATAATATATATACTTTATAGGGTCGCAGATCACTCTTTCGAGGTGTTGCAAACGGAATGACAAACTTAGTATATACTCCATCCTATGATGGAGTGTATAAAAATTGTTGGACATTTTTAATTTCATATTGTTTATACAAAAGAAGAAGACACTTCACAAAGAGGCACACGTGTCTGTTTATAAACAGTCATCGGGTAAAGGCTCATGACTCTACAAAGGGGTTTCAGAAGATAATGTCAAGAAAAAAATAATGTCGGGGAAAAAGTCATCCTGAAAACTGAGACATTGTTTTTAAAGCCCAATCCGATCGATTAATGTGTTTTTCTACAGAAGTCTTTTGTGGCTTAAGAGATTCAAAACTCGGATGGTTGCCAGGCAATTACTCGATAACACGGACACTGACTGGCTGACTGACTGATTTATCACTGTCCTGACCAAACGGCTAAAGCTAGACTCAAGAAATTTGGAAAGTAGCCCTTTGCTGCCTAGACATCCGCTAAGAACGGATTCGTGGAAATTGGAAGGGGATAAAAAGGGGGAGAAATGGGGAAAATGTGTAACCAAAATCATTCGAAATACGCAAAAATACAAAATGCGATTGGCAACAACTGATGGCAATGAGTTTCAAAAGGTACCAAAACGGGATAAAAAGGAACAAAAAGGGAAAAAAGCTGAAACAAATTTTTAGAAACAACAGGTGGAAATTAGTTAGTGATAGGACGAAAAGGTGCAAAAAGGTACAACAACGGGAAAACAAAAAGGAGGAAAAAGTATGAAAAAAATTAAACAAATGTTTGGCAACAACAGGGGGAAATTAGCTAGAGATGGGACGAAAAGTGGGCCAAAACGTACCAAAACAGGATAAAAAATGGGCAAAAATTAAGAAAAATAAAAAAGTGACACCAATTTTTGGATAATATTCAGGGAAGGGACGAAAAAGTGGCCAAAACGGGATAAAAATGGTACTAAAAGGGAAAATAGCAAATATGAGATGGGACGAAAAATGGGCCAAAACGTACGAAAGCGGGATAAAAAATTAACAAAAAAAATTAAACAAATGTTTGGCAACAACAGGTGGAAATTAGTTAGATATGGGACGAAAAATGGGCCGAAACGTACGAAAAGGGGATAAAAAATGGACAAAAAAGAGGACAAAATAAAAAAGTGACACAAATTTTTGGCGCGAACAAGTGGATAATATTTAGGGAAGGGACGAAAAAGTGGCCAAAACGGGATAAAAATGGTACCCAAAGGGAAAATAACAAAAATGTTTGCAAAAAATTTTAATCGACACGAATGAGCCAAAAATTGGATGTAATGGAAAGGGGGACTAAAAGGGTACATAGAAATGAAAAATAATAGCAAAAGGGAGAGAAGTAGGTTATAAAGAGGATAAAAAGGATTAAAAAAAGGACGGAATGGGGTCAAAATAGAGAAAATTAAAAAAAGTAAAAAAAACTCCATCAAATTAACATGAGGGCCGAAAAACTGGAAGAAGGGGATAAAGGGACAAAGAAGGAGCCAAGACAGGTAGAGGAGCCAAACAAGTCAGAAGCGCACCAAAACAGTGAGTTAAGTAGAATATCTAAAAATCATCGGTGGATGTGGCGCAAGGTCGTTTGTTCCGGTACGTAAAGCGAAGAGAATTCCACGTAGTCTGAATGCCAGCGATGTACGTTCCATGGTACGACAAATGTTCTTCGGGGCTTTCCTCTGTAACGATTTTAGTTCTTTCTGATTATGTAAATACGGTCAAACTTCCATAACTCGAACCACCACTATCCCGTAGCAAAGTTCGAGCAGTAAAATATAATTTTCATTTGTTCAGTTGACAAAATTGCCAGCCAATATTCCATATTTAGTTTCGTGTTATTTTTGTCCTCTAGCAGCCTGAGGGACAGTCTAACCAGTGCCAGGTTAAACAGAATGATTCATAGGTGTAGTACAGGCAGACCTGTTTAAGTCCGCAAATGACGAAATATAACGCTGCAGATGTTTGCACCTTGTGGAGGGTTGACGTCCTTGCTGGGAGAAGGAGTAACAATCTTCCAGATCCCAGATAACTGCAGCAATACACGAGTTCTTTACTTTGGCGAGATTGAATGCGAAAATGTTATCAGATAGAGCTCGACCGAAGGCGTTTTTCGAAGTTGGGCAATTGTCTTTAAAATATCATAAATTAATAAATAAACTTTAAGCAGTTTAATATTTAAGTAACAGAATATGATTTTTTCAAATAAATGTGTATAAATTAATTGATGCCTACAAAATCTGGTCGACTTCGCCTAATCGTCCTCTTTTTTTTGGCCGTAAGCCAAATGTGGGCCGATTATCGACTATTGGTCGAGCTTTATTATTAGAGTTGTTTCAGACTGTTTTCGCTATCAAATCCCAAAAGACACAGACAGCCTTTAAACAAAGTTGGTCTCACACACCTCATTGTGTGTAAGCTGCTCCGACTTTCCAAGTCTGTCCACTGAGAAGTGACTGTGCTGCTGAACAAACTGTTCTAACCTCATGTAGTATTAGTTACGAATTATGATTACTTAGGAGATCCATGGCAACGAAGAGAAAAAAACTTCTGATAATGTGCAAACACATGCCGTAGCAACATATTCTTGTGCAAATTAATAACAATTATGAAGTGAAGATAAAACAACACTTTTTACCCCAAATTAATCCTTTGAGAATCCTTAAGCACACACACGCAGTTACAATGAAGGATACAGAAACCATAAAGTGATGCATCATCTCGTTTATTGTTACATTTCAAAGGGATCTCCTCATGCAAAAAATGCCGTTAGCTCCTCCGGAAATGCTCACATGTATCATGGCCCGGCCCAGCCCAGTCCAGCTCAGCTGAGCTCTGCTCACAGCAGCAAGTGGAGTTTTATTTACGAGTCCGGGTAGAACAAATTAAATCCAGAATCCACATAAATTCACACAAAATGTTGAACGACTGTGAGAACATGCATCGTTGGATCCGATCTGTGTGTGGAGCTGGTGCCGTTGCCGGTGGTGAAGGCGGTGGTAAGAGTGTTAACATTTGTTTCGGTGCTGGTGTTTATGGTGTTGTATGGCCTCTCTTGTTTATGATATTGCAACAAGGAGTTTGACAGCATCTCGCAGAGACGTTGCACAATCTTGTGCTGAACACTGTGGTCATGTTTGTCTTACACTTTTGTGTGCCTGTCCAGTTGCCGCCATGCAGTTTGCAGCAGTTGTTTATGGTTTCCATACGAGGGTGGCATCGACAAGTAGGGATGGCATTTATATTAGCAAACTGTATCGATTGTGATTTCGGCCGACGACCTTGAAGTCGGCAATCCAAATAATTATGAGATTTCGCATTGAGGGCCTCAACATAGGCGAAATATAAGGGACTTCTTTGGTAACAAATGGGTTGGAAAAATTTAACTCTGACGATGGTGGTAGAAAAAAGAACCCAGCGGCAAATACGCCCCATCAGTGAACCAAAGTAGGGCCCCATATTTAAGGCCGCGACGTACTGAAAATGTGTCCCAGGAAATTGAACCCTAGACCGTGCAAAGTGTGTAATGGAAATGGGCTTCAGAAATGTTTATCGTCCATTTTTATGGCACCAAAAATTTAACTATGTAAAATTTTAAGCAATTTTTACTGTGGGTTTGGGAAAATAATACGATTTTTGAATTACTGCAACATTCCCGAACAAGTTGATTTTATTACATTTTAATTGTAAAGGATTTGCTTTTTTGCAATATTATTGTTTAGGATTTTTAATTAATCATTTCAACATTTTAAAATAGCTGATTTTTTTTTGAAAATTTAACTTTTTTCATTATATTTTATAAAAAAAAATAAATTTCTGAAAAGACGTTGAAAAAACTTCCTATTCCCTGGAGTTGAGAAAGGTTAGGATTTTAAAAAAACCTAGATGTAGGTCATATGGACGATCGTGAGCAGAATACAGGTTCGAAACCGGCTGAGACTATTGGAAATTTGTCAGGACTGCTTCCATCTCGTAATTTTTGGTGACTTTACAAGTAAGAGAGTAATCTCAAAGCCATGTAAAACTCCGCTAGATCCCGGTCAGACAATATACAAATTATATCACGCACAGCCCACTGTTTCGAGCGAAGTTCCTCGTCAGTTCCTTCAGGGAATGTTAAGGGAAATAAATACGATGTAGGACATATTTCAGCTGCAGAATTTGTCATGTGTCATCATCTACATGTGAATAATGAAGCCCACATAAGGGCGATTTGTCATTTACATGGTCTCTCGTGTATATTCAATTTAATCACCGTATCTCTCTATATCAGTGTAGACCTAAAGTAGCGCCCTCTAGCTGTCAAAAGTAGCTCTTGATAATATTATCATTATTGACTAGCTGTCACGTGTCTTGGGTCACTCTCTGTCAGTATGAGCCCTAAACTCTGACAATGTTACTCTAGCCGCTACATTATCCTGAACTTGACCTTGGGCGCCATCTACATCTGAATAAGCCTACATTTTAGAGTATTTCATAAAGCGCT
Source organism: Hydrotaea cyrtoneurina (assembly GCA_958296145.1). NCBI lineage: Eukaryota > Metazoa > Arthropoda > Insecta > Diptera > Muscidae > Hydrotaea > Hydrotaea cyrtoneurina. Next base: position 53,136,750 of record OY282515.1, on the reverse strand, counting down.
TCATATTTCAAAATGTAAGTCAAACAAAGTGTGTGTGGCATTTTCTATTCAGACTGAAGTATCTGCTAGTTGCTGGGCCAGTGGAATTCAGTCACAAGGCGAGATCTTGTGAGCGAACATAAAATCAGCGAGAACGTGGCACGTTGGCCCGAAAGAATACCCATTTGGAAAGTAAATACAATTTTTTTCAGCACTTTATGGAGTTGAAAGTAAAAAAATTTTACCTTTGTCGGATTCACGATCAAGAAAAAATCGTTATTTGAACATGAGACAGTTCTTTCAATGTTTGCAATCAGCCCTGCCAAGTTTTTTTCTACTTGTATTGATGCACTCCAGGGTTGCCACGCATTGCATGTCAGGGTTGCCACATAATGTATATTACTACACATTATTTGCAATTGTTGCTGAACTTTATATCCGACGTCGCTTCAACAGACGTCGCTTCAACAATGTGGCCCGCCATCAGCTGTCAAAGTTCGAAATATCCGATACTAGGTATCAGGAACACGTATACGTTGTTTCATATTTCCGGCATCCTACGCTTTTCCGATGAGACTTGATCGCATGACTCCAGCAATATGTACTTGTGTGTGGCGCCATCTACATCTCGAACATAAGATCGAATCTAAACAAATGACATTCACGCGCAAACTGGATCGGTCACCTAATCCAGAAGAAACGTCCTACATCCTAGGTGCAAGGCTGGTTCATTGGTTCATTGCCAATTACACAACCTACCAATCATTTGCATACCTTCCTCGCTTGATAAATAGAAACATATTTGATAATCGACTGAAATACAAAGAACGACAGCAAACAAAACAAACAGAATTTGTATGAAACGGAACTCTTTCTCGGTTTTTTTTCTCCTTTGCTATGGTACACATATAAATCACTGTCATCTTCGGGGGGTTAGGGGGTTGGAAATAATCCCCACCCCTCCACCCAGCCAACAACTGCAACACTGTTGTAAATTTACTGTATTCTTCCACTCCGTGTTGGGATGTTTAACTCCATGCAAAACAACAACAATAAAACACAAGTCTGTAAGAAGAACTGACAGAGATGGCCGAGAAGTCCGTTGGTATCACTTGGAGCTCCATGCATTTTTCGAATATTTTCGGTTAGTATCGCAATACAAATGTTTGTACGCACACACACACATGCATGGACAGTCTGTGTATTTCAACTTTATATCCGGATTCCCGCTGTTTCTTTTCGAATTCCGTCCGATGCTCTCCATCGTATTTCATTCGTTTTTTTGGCCAATGGTTTAATGGTCTTCCATTTGCTTTTTACCAAACAAGTGTTTCTCGAACTGTTGCAATTTCCATATTCTTGGGCTTCCATCTTCGGTTGCCGTTAGTTGGCAATAGTTGTTGTGCAAATAGTTTTCCATCGTTGGCTATCTGGGAAGCAATATGTTGTCATCCTTACACACACGCAGACACATGTAGGTTTGAGTGTGTCTGTGTGAGGACGTCGCTTTCTCATTGACTTCCCCTTTTGCGTTTCCGGCAATTGTTGGAACGCACTCTAGTGCGAAGATACTCGTAATCCTCATTTGTTTATGCATCAATATCAACTATGTCGAAGATAATATTGTTAATAATCTTTGATGCCAAAACTTTCATTTCACACACACACACTCTCACTGTCTCTAATCCCCATGGAACTGGAAACGAGGCTGACAACTTGCTCTGATTTAATTCAACTTTGGCATTTTAAAGAGACACCAATGAGATGCAGATAACTTGAAGGAATATTTGAAATATTTAACGGGTAGAAACAATTTGGTTTCTCTGTGTCTACGTATAAATTAAATTTGATCGATATTTGTAGGAATTTTAAGATTGCCGATCTGTCGAAGGACCAATTACTTGCAACCTCGGTCACAATTAAAGCCTTTCAAAATGTATATGGAATAATAGGAAAATTGCGAATTGGAAAAGAATAAGTAAGCATTAAAGTCACAGCCAGTGGGCAGGGGTAAGCTAGAAAATGTTCCACCGACGGACTGTCCAGAGAATGAGATAGCGCAGAGCGACAGAGGAAGGATCGGCCAGATGGAGAAACAGCGAACTAGGACAGACGGAAAAAGTGTCGGTCTAAATAAAATACTACGTTCGTAACAAGTCCGAAAATTGGTGTTGCGAAAACGCATCAGTGCTTAACTAGGTGTTGCGAAAACGCATCATACCTTAATTAGTCCGATTGTTGGGTCCGATTGTGAAACCAATCGACACTTTTGCGGATGACAGCAACCCCTGATATTCATACTCATTTGATCATTGACCAAGTCATCTGGAGGTCGGGGACAAACGACGAATGACTTATTTAATCGCGATTTGGCGACGATTTGTGAGTGGGGCCAAATGAACAGAGTAGATTTTAATACACGCAGGACCCAGAGCTATTTGTTGTCAGACAAACGTTTCACTGGTACAGCATCGTCGTCAATCTCTTAGACACCAAAGTAATTTGAGGAATAGTCGAACTGTATGCGCGACTTTTATTGTTGTGTCCCATAAAAGATTTTGCTGGGTTATATGCATAACACACACATATATCAACTTGCAATATTTCACAATTTCCATTCCATACTAATTTCTCCATTTTCACAAAGAATTCGTTCCGAAAAAAAAGAAAATGCTTGCTCCCTTCCATCGACAACACCCTCGAGTTTTCGCCCATTACAATTTTACATACATCTAACTGGTGTTTCTACCCGGGAGGCTGCTTTATATCCGCTTATACTAAATATGGCAAACAACAAAAAAAAAAAAAAACGAAAGAAAAGATTTCTCTACATTTCTCATTTCCAACTTCTACAACGGCGAATGAAATTATGTAAAAGTGAGTGGTGTTTCAAATGAAATATGCACGTATCCCACTTGATTTATGGGAACATCTTCCTTTTTTTTTTCCTCCACCGCTGACAAGGACGAAGCCAAACGCCTTTCAGCACTTAAAATAAATGAACAATTTGCGATAAACGTTTAATTTTATAACGTTCTGTGACACCCTACACCATCGGGCAGAGATTCAATTTGTCACTCGATTGTAACAGAGTGACTTGTGGTTTGGTGACGCTGTAAAGTCGAGCACATTCTCTGTATACACAGGGAAAGTCCACTTCCCCCTGCACTTTTTGGTAAATACAAGTTGTAAGAGCAAATCCGGGACTCAAGGAACGAAACTTGTTCAGTGTATTATGAAACTCAAACCTACGAATCCCCCTTAAGAATCCAAAAAATGAATGCAAAGATGCATTTCTATTTAATTACAAACGGAAGTATCAGCCATAACCATCTCGTATAGCCGACCTTTACCTCAGAATTTCTTGCTGCTTTCTACGCGTTGCTATTTTTTTTTTTTTTCAGAAAAAAGTGTTTCCGCCCTTCCCCTCCCTCGTTATAGGATACTTACGCAAAGTGTTCCGTGGCACCGAAAGATTATATTTTAATTTCAAAACTTACGCAAAACAGAAGAAAATAAACAGCAACACGAACAACTTTATAAGTTTTCTTTTTTCATCCTCTTCCTCTTTACTTGGCAAATTAAATTACAATGTTTCGTAATTATGGGGGAAGTAGCAGTCGAAAAAAAGTTCCAGGTAAGAATTCCTGGAAGCGGACTGAGGCATTCTTTGGAAAGCACATATTTTCGGTTAACATTAAGTTTGGCTTGTCGGTTGGTGGGGTGCGTTCGGGGGCGGCGATATGCAATAGTAAAGAAATACCCAAAGGAAACCAAGAGGTAAACGAACTTATTCAACCCGTCCCGCCCGACTCGTAACCGCTCAAATGTTAACTGCCTCAAGTGCTTTCCTAGGTACGAGCCAGTATTGATGGTGTGTCAGTTGGGCGGTTGATTGTGGCTGCAGGGAGAGGGAGTCGGTAGGGGGAGTCGGGTATGTGCATTTCGCATTCTGTAAAAGCAAAAAGGCAGGGCAAACGTTTTGCTCCGGCATTTTGTTTCATGTTAATTTCCTTATCACAAACGTAAAACAAGTAACGAAAGAAGGAGAAAAGAACATGTTTTGTGGTTTTTGGTCATATTAAATTGATTCCATTGCCGAGTAGTGCAAAGGAGGAACTACAAACACAAGTTGATGATGCGAAAACGCAACGGTAGTAGAGAAAGGTTTTTAACTAAAACAGGGAACATAAGCGCCTGCTGGCAATCGCAGCTAATGTTCATTTTAAATGAGATTAGAATGAAGGCAGAATATCCTGTAGCGCCCTGAGAAGGTCTGTAAAAGGTTTCCGGGTGGGCAGAAACTTTCCAGCCGTAAACTTACTTCAACAGAGGTGTGCAGTAACATTTCACTGAAACAATGTAAGGAATATGAACACAGTTCAGAAACTCGGTAATATCGAAATCAAAATTACCCATGCAAACGGAAAATAACGCCATTCACATTATGTGTTTTTTATTCGCCCCTTACTTAGTCACTCTAACAGGTCAAATATATTTAATAATCGTAAAACTAGATAATGTCATCCACTTATCAGTTGCCTTCCCATGTAATGTGATCTCCTTACACTTTGCATTACATTGAAAGATAAAATAATATGAACATAATTAGCTAAGACTAAGACTAAGCTAAGATTTTTAGTTCACCATTACTCTCTGTCTGTTTCTTTATCTTTCTCTATCTCTCTCTATCTTTGTATCAGTCTTTCTCTCTCTCTCACAATCTATCTTTGTATCTGTCTATTATTTATTATTTATTCATTCATTAGTCTATGGTACGTAAAGCTTACAGACTAGCTTACACATTATCTTAAAAATATATTAAATTCAACAAATCGATAAATTTACTTAAAGAAAACGAAAAATCCCTTATGGACCTCATAATGGATTCAAAATTTCAATAATTGCTTCTATGGCACGTATCATTAAAAAATGCATTATGCCTAAGTAATCTAGTAGGAACTTTGAAATCAATGCGACTCAGAAGAAAAGGACAATCAATAAGACCACAAATAAGTTTATCTAGAAATAACAACGAGCTTTTACTTCGTCGATTTTCAAACGATTCCAAATGTATTAACCTACATCTGGCTATATACGACGGAAAGGGAGAATCGAAGGGCACCGAAAATAATGCAAATTTAATAATTTTTTCTGTAATCTCTCAATACGATTACAATCAACATGATAATAGGGATTCCAAACAATTGAACCATATTCAAGTTTTGATCTAACAAATGTTGTATATAGCAATTTGAGAGTATACGGATTTTGAAAATCTTTTCTATTTCCCCTTATCAATATGCAAGTTAAATTGTAATTTTGAGTCAAACATAACACCTAAATAAAAAATATAATTGACTTTCGTGACAAAGTGACCATGAATTGAATAATTAGAAATAACAATATTAGTACGCCTTCCATAAGAAAGATGATAACATTTGGCCACATTCAGAGGTAAATGATTTAAATCACACCAAGAAGCCAATCGTTCAATATCTTCTTGAATCAGTTTAATGTCCCGAGGATTCAAAACATTCGCATATAATTTTATGTCATCAGCATAAATTAGAAAGTTAGACGACTTGAGGCAAGAACACAAGTCATTGGTAAAGATAGCAGAGGGCCTAAAACACTACCCTGTGGTACGCCCGAGGTGGCTAGATACAGTTCAGAGTAAGAACCATCAATTGACACAAAACAAAAATCTATTAGTCAAATAAAATTTAAACCACTTCACTAGTGAATCTGGAAACCCAATTTTTTATCAAATACTTTACAAAAATCAACGTACACGGTATCAACTTGATAACCTAATTCAAAGCTATTAATACAAAAATGCGTAAAAACCAAAAGATTGGAGATAGTTGAACGATTTTTGTATAAAACCATGTTGGAATTCGGATATAATGCGATAAGTAGACGGAAATAACTTATCATAAACTAAATGCTCTTTCTCACCCTCTGTCTATCTTTGAATCTCTTTCTCACTCTCTCTATATCTTTCTCTCACTCTATCTTTGTATCTATCTCTCTATATTTCACTCTATATTTTCTTTATCTCTATCTTTGTCTCTCTCATTCTCTCTATATCTGTCTCTGTCTATCTCTTTCTCATTCTCTATATTTGTATCTACCTCTCTATATTTCCCTGACTCTCTCTTTATCTCTCTCTATCTTTGTATCTATTTTTCTCTATCTGTATCTTTGTATCTCTTTATATCTTTGTCTCTCTCGTACTCTCTATCTTTGTCTCTCTCTCTTTCTCATTCCCTATCTTTGTATCGCTCTCTCTATCTTTGTCTCTCTCGTTTTCTCTATATCTCTCTTTCTCATTCAATATCTTTGTGTCTCTCTCTATATCCTTCCCCTCTCTCTCTATCTATCTATCTAGCTGTGTGTCTGTCTTTCACTCTCTCTATCTTTATATCTTTTTTTCTATCTCCATATGTTTGTATCTCTCTCTATATCTTTATATCTTTTTTTCTATCTCCATATGTTTGTATCTCTCTCTATATCTTTGTCTTTCTATTTTTCTCGCTCTATATCTTTCTCTCTCTCTATCTTTTTTTCTATCCATCTTTTTTTCTCTCTTTCCATCTTTGTCTCTCTCGTTCTCTCTGTCTCTCTCTTTCTCATTGTCTATATTTGTATATATCTCTCTCTCTATATATCTTTGTCTCTCTCTCTTTTTTCACTCTATCTTTGTCTCTCTCTTTTTTGCACTCTCTCACTCTTTCTATGTATATGTTTTTCTTTTCTCTCTCTCTCTATCTTTGTATCTTTTTTTCTCTCTTTCCATCTTTGTCTCTCTCGTTCTCTCTATCTCTGTCTCTCTCATTCTCATTGTCTATATTTGTATCTCTCTCTCTATCTTTCTCTCTCTATATCTTTGTCTCTATCTTTTTTCACTCTCTTACTCTATCTTTGTCTCTCTCTTTTTTGCACTCTCTCACTCTTTCTTTGTATATGTTTTTCTTTTCTCTCTCTCTCTATCTTTGTATCTTTTTTTCTCTCTTTCCATCTTTGTCTCTCTCGTTCTCATTATCTCTGTCTCTGTCTTTATCATTCTCTATCTTTGTGTCTCTCTATATCTTTGTATATCTATATTTCTCTCTTTCTCTCTCTTTTCCTTTCTTGCTGTCTCTCCCTCTCCCTCTCTCTTTCTCCGTTTTTTCTCTCTCTATCCCTCTCTCTTTATCTCTCTCAGTCGTACACATTCCCAATGTCAGATCTGTTCCACTAACCTAACTAAAATTAAGATGCGAACGAATGTTTGTCTGTTGTGTGATAGTCGGACATACCAGGTTCATACCTTGGCAATAATATTGCAAAAAAAAAACATGTTTCATTCATCGCTTTCAGCATTCTCTTGAAAATGCGGCTTTGCCGTCAGTAGGTCCCTGTCAGTCAGTAGACAAAAACATATGGGTTACAGTTCACTCATTTGAGATATGTTTCTTGGCTGAATATTTAGGGAAATACGAACGGAGGTTTTGAACGTATGAAATACAACAGAGTAAAGTAAAGTTTTTCAAAGTTCAAATGAGGAGTTTATTTATTAATTAATTTGCATCAAGCTGATAAGAAGCACGTGGAGGCTCTCAGCTCAGGAGTACGCAAGCTAACTACATTTAGCAGGTACTTTGGAGGAGGTGGCGTCTCAACAAAAAATAGATGAGATGCTGGTTTGGTTTGATTTTAATTTGATATTTCTCTTGTAGGTTTTAGATGAACGCTTGCATTGTGTTCGATGGCGGTTCCATCCGAACGCCAACCAAGATGTGTACAATTTCTCAGTAGGTCAAAATTCATTTTTCTATACTCGACCATAAACCAACATTGACCACAAATTGATATTCCCAAATACAGCTGAAGACAAATTTAATTTACGCTGACTTTTAATTTATAAAAAATTTCAAATTACAAACCTACTTTCAGCTCACCTACTCTCCCCCGCAGCCCACAAACTGTCCATTACAAATAAACGCTTAATTAGAATTTCGCTGGCGATGTTAACAAGACCAAAACCAACAACAATTCAAATGCACTGAAGTGAAGTGAAGTGAGGTAACCAAAGATAAATGGACCACTCGCCACACCATGTACTCCTCGTACCAGTCGTGGTCGGTGTGGCCCGAAATTGATTAAGTATTTGCCATTCGGCCAGTATTTCAGTTACCGATTACCAATGCCATAAGCTACATTAAATTCAAATACTCGTATATGCGATTATCGTCTACAATACCGCAGACCGTTTATCCACAAACAACGAACAACTGTAACCGAAACGAACAACAACCGGCGCTTCAAGTAATAAATTATCATACGAAAAGGCCCGACTACGGCTAATGCCAGCGCCGGATGTTGGCGGCACAATGCATGTTTGGATGCACCAGCAAACGCAAAACGATGTACACTAAATGTACGGAGAATGTCACGTACACGGAAAGAAAGAAAGAAGGAAAAAACGGAAATTTGTTTGTGTTTCGTTAATATATTAACGTTGATGTAATGAGACCTTCGTTAATGCAATGAAATGTTTCATTAATTTCGGTTAATGTGCATTGCAAGAACAGCGAGCATGCCACCAACTCGTCTACCGGGGCGCCTAATTCAGCTGGAATAGTTATGGACGAGTAGTGAGCGCTGATGGAGAGGATGGGGGGGGGGGGGGGTACCTTTGCGATGGAGAAGAGACATCAACCCGGTAGCCCGGGGTGACCATATTGGACACAACTTCTTAACTTTCCGGGAACTTTGAACAATACTCCTACTTTGTTGATGAATAAACGATCTGTTTTACATCTCGAACAAGAACTTATCTAAAATCACGTTTGGAGATATGGAAAGGGGAAGAATGTTTGCCGAAGTTGTTGAGATGTTGTGTGACCCGTACACCGCATATTAAATTACAAACTCAGGCGATAAAATCGCCATCTTTTTTTTGACTCTGAACTGGAGTGTCTCTCTCTCTCTCTATATATATATATCTGCTGATGGCTTGATCACAGAGGACCAGTCAGCATAGTACGGAAAATCTCGCTTCGCGAAAGGTATTTTATCTTTATCTTTTTTATCTTTCATGAGTGATCAATACATGCTTTAAAAGTATTGCTCTCTCTAACGAAAGAGAAGAAAAGATAACACTCACTCATAAAAATAACTTTCACGAGAGTTTGAGTGCGAAAGTTAAATAAAGATAAATATTAAAGAGAGCACGCGTGAGACAAGAAATATAAAAATACTTGTGTTTGGAAATTGACGCAGGTCAGTTTCTTCTATTGTTTTGTTTGAAGCAGTTGAAAAAAAATGGGTCATAATACCTTATTTTTTGTGTTACGCAATAGAATTGATTTATTGTTATTTTTGATTTAATTTTTTGGTTTGAAAACAATAAAAAAGAAAAAGAAAATTTATCCGCTGAAAGTTTAATTATTTGTTATACATATTTTCGTCCCATTTCGCCGTTGTAAAGGGATTTCCTAAAAATGCAGTTGATGACGAATATTTTTTCTAATGATTAAACTCATGAATGAGAATTAATTTCTAATGAGTAGATATAACTCTCGCGCGAGTGCTCGGTAGATAAATCTCGTGAGTGAAAAAAATAATTGTTCTCTTCATATTTTAAATTACTTTCACGAGAAAAAAATATTTATCTTGAGAAAAATTTATATTTATCTTTGAGGAGAACAATTTTGTTTCTCATAAGGTATTTTTCTCTTGTGAAGAGAATAAAAATTGAGTACTCTCCGTACTATGCCAGTCAGCTCATCGAATCGAATGGCGTAGCAGTCAAACTTACGAATTCGAATGGAATGCAATAGTTATTTCTTTCAGTGTAGTGGAGTTTGAATGTTTTTTCGGAAAAACTTACCCCACAAAAACACCGGAATCCATGTAGTGCGTATAATAGAATATGGTAACAACTGTTATGGCAAACAGGGCCAGCACGCAGCGTCGTACATTGATGGCTTTAAGATGCGGTAAACCGAAACAGCATCGGGCAATTAAATTACTACAGCAATTACAATTCGGACACGAGGACGATGCCGATAACGATGAGGTCGCCGGCGACTGCGATGATTGCGGGTGATGGTGGTGTTGGCTGTGATGGTATTTATGGGACGACGACGATGCCGTGGAGGAGTGCCCATTATTGATGGCTTCATATGCGTCAGTTGTGGCGGGCGGTAACAGTAGTTCAGCCGAGGACGACGATGAGGTTAACAATGGTGGGGTCGCTTGACTCGGATGCGGCTGCTTTAACAATGAGGCAGATGAGGATATGGCATTCAGGACAACGGGCGTTGGTGTGCTGGCATAGAGCAGCGGCACCGAGTCGCCGGCATAGGAGGCCGTCGGTGATGAGTCGGTTGTGAGGCCAGAATCATTATCCGAATAATGGTGACTGCCATTGTTATGACTGTGCGGGAGTGGATTTTGTGCGTTCCGCGGATGACTTCTGGCGCCAGTGCTACTATTGATATTACTAGGGTGATTATTGCTACTGCTACTGTTGCTGCTGCTGCTGTTGCTCCTGGTGTAGTTGTTGTGCCAGGGCGCATTCGTGCCTTCTTTGGCGTTTGTATGGACTTCACGGGCATGCTGCTGTTGTTGGCGTCGTCCGGATTGCTTGTTTTGCAGCTGGACACCAGTGGCTGATGGAGCGGCCGGTGATGTTGTTGTGGTCGTTGATGAACACGCTAATGGTGATATTTCTGTTGTCCTAGATGGCCATTGCATGTCACTATTATTGCAGCTGTCAGCCACAGCAGCAGTAGCGTCAACGGCCACGACTTCATTTGCCTTTGTCGATTTTGCGGTCGCTGGCCACAGCTTTTGATATTTGTTCCTTTTCATACGGCTGGCCAACGAAGGCACTGGAGGCACTTTGGCACGGCCGCCATTGTCCGCCACCGAGCCATTGACCAGCATATTGTCAGTTTGGCCCGCAACCAGGGGCATTGTTTTTTTGTTTGGCTGCAACTGATGCAAAATTTCACTATCACCCTTTGTGTTCTTAGTTGTTATTGTCATCGGTGTATGTGTGCGGGTGTGTGTGAGTGACCTGGGCGGGGAGTCTTCTGTTGCCCCCACAAAGGGAAATCTCTAAATTAAAAAATCCGGTGTATCTTCACCTTTGTAAGTAGAACTTTCTTGTAATCGGTGGATCTGTTCAGCGTTCAAAATAATTTCTACAAAAATAAACTAGACGGCTATTGGTGGCAGCTGGAGATATGTGGTTTTCCTCGAGCGATTTCGAAGCGAAATGTATGGCACAAACAAACGTAGTCCGTCGTCCTTGTCACGGGTTAAGTATTTCAAAATTCACACTTTCGTTGTGGAGAAAATAACAACAACAAAAACTAATTAAGTACCGTTTGTACATTCGTCGGTTTCTTGGTAAAAAACACAATAAAACTAAATTGCAAATTGTTCAAAACACATACAACAAAAATAGTACAATAATTATAAAAAAAAACTAAATCACTTTGTTCGTCGCTAAATGTTAAACATTTAAATATTGTATACATGTGTAGACGCGTTCGAAGGGAGTTTTGCAATTCGCAAAAATTCACTGTTCACTTTGTAACAAACAAACACAATGGCAAATCGTTTCCTTTTTTTTTCTATTCACTCTCTCTCTCTCTCTCTGTCTTAGTATTACAGTTTTAGTTTGTGAGCGGGTTTTTGTATTGTCCGATGCCGCCACTTGATATGTTTCCAAATTTTTATATACTCAACACTTTGTGTGATTGTTTTGTGTTTTATGGCCATTTTGCAGTGCATCATCGCGGTGATGTGAATGATTTGCATTTAATGTGGCAGCCACATCATCATGACCGGTGGCACTCACGCGGCGCTCGCCCCCACCCCTTGCAACTGTTGGATTGCCGACAGAGCTCGCACTCCGCACGCCTGTACTGAACGGCATTATGGCCATTGCCACATTTTGTTGGGCAATTGTTGTTGGTAGTTGGAGGGATTTGATTTGAAGGACTCGCCACTGGTGTCGGTTGGTAATTGAACAATTGTACACTTCACACTCTTCCGCGTTGGCTCCGATCGTTTTTTTTTTTTCAACACTTTGTGTCTGCTCCGTATTATTTGCAGTATTTGATATGTTGTTATTGTTGTTGTTGGTCACTCATTTACTCAATTCTCTTCGGGCGGCTTCGGGCCGTTTTGAAGTGTGGGCATTAAGCCGTTAGTTGGCCGCAATATCTGCAAGTAACGATAGAAAGGCAATTGTCAGTAATTGTCTAGTTGGTGAACACAATCTGGTTAATAAATGGAAAACTATGTAGCTCAAGTAAATACAACAACAATTTCAAGTAGTGATAATACTACAAGTGGTAATTGTCGGATAAAAACGGTTAACAATTTATTTGTTTAGATGTGTGGCGGTTGCCAGGGCTGTGGAGTCAGCTGTTTAATAAAAAAAAAAAAAAAAAATCGAAAATTATATTTCCGTTCACTATTCCTGTACTCTCTCTCTCTCTCTCTCTATCTCTCTCTTACACTGAGGTACGTTTGTATCTTTATGATAAAAAAGTTCATATAATAAAAAATATTTACATTAAAAAAAAAACGATTAACTTTATTTAATAAAGGGTGTTTTTTATTGGGGTATAGAACTTTAAGTTGGCTTCACTTTTTTAACTGGCGGCCATTTTGTCAGCTGTCAAGTGATTAATATTTAGTTTGGTTTGCCATTTCATCATGAACAGGTTGACAAAAGAACAACGCTTGCAAATCGTGCAAATTTATTTCGAAAGTAATGGTTCAGTTCGCGAAGTTCACCGCAAGCTCCGTCCATTTTATGCCATTACATCCACAAAAACTGACTGTTTGGTGTGCTCTATGGGCTGGTGGAGTCATTGGGCCATACTTCTTCCGAAATAATGCTGGAGAGTCAGTTACCGTTAATGGAGACCGGTATAGAGCCATGATAAACGACTATTTTGTTCCCGAATTGGATGGCATGAATGTGGATGAGTTGTGGTTCCAACAAGTGGTTGAAAATTGGAACTGTATTCGAGCCAGCCGCGGCGGCCACATGCCCGAAATCATATTTAAACATTAATGGCATAAAATTATCCTTCCAATAAAGCCAAATTGATGGACATTAAAACGATTTTCTTGTGTTTTATTTCAATTCGAAGTTCTATACCTCAATAAAAAACACCCTTTACATGAAACTCGGAGCCGAGAAAATTTTTCTCCTCCAGACCAATTTGTCAGACTCTGACTCCACAGCCCAACCAACTTAAACATTTCTATTATTGTCTTTTTTCGGGGGCTCACTAAAAAGCATTAACAGCTAGAAAATTAGCCAGTACACGCTGAAATGTTTGCACACAAGTAAATCGCGTGTTTTTGGAGGCTTGCACCAAGTAAAGCTTATTTGCTTCTAAACAACGTTTATTTGGCTGCAAATTCAACTCATTTGCTACTACAAAGAGAGAAAAATTAACCTTATATAAGGTTAACTTAACCATAAATAAACATGATTTGGAGTCTACGTTATATATGGTTAATTTGAACATCTTCTTGTTGACTGGTATTTAACAATAATAATAACTAATTTAACTACTCCCTGGTTGAATTTTTTAACCATGAAACTGGTTGATATAAAAATAATTATTGTTGTTTTAACAATGCATGGTTGACCATGAAAATTGGTAATATAAAAATGTCATTGTTAATTTATTGAAACAATGCATGCTCAATTTAACAAAGAAATCGTTAATATTATTAAATACTACAGTGTTTGTTTCTGTTGTTCGAGATCGTTGATTTATTTCTATTTCTTTGCAGAAATATAAATTTTCCAAAAAAGCTTCACGAATTGTGTTTGCTCTGATTGCAGGCAAGGTTTCGGTTCTTCATCGTTACCCATTTGCAATGATTTCTGCAGCAATTTTTGCTATAATAAGTGTCCCAACTCTATGCGAGTGAACGAGAACTACTGTTTAGTAGCGCATATTCCCAAAAAATCAAGCAGTAAAGCAAACACGTGCATTACAAAGCAACAGCTCAACAAGCAGTGAAGATAGCATTTGGTGGTGGTTCTTTTGAAAGAGCGAGATTAAGTGCTCACATTTTGAGAGCAAAGGAAGAGTGGAAACAGAGTGGGGGAAATAATCGCATTTGTTGCAACAACGTGTAACATAATACTGAACTTCGTCTAACACAAAGCAGTTCAAGAACTTCGACACAACAGAGCCGAATGATCTTTGAATTGTTGTTTATTTCGCACATTTTTCAGCCTCTCTCTCTCTCGAAAAAATCAACCTTATATAATGTTAACTCAACTATTTATCATGTAAATTTGACCTTATATAACGTTATTTTGACTTTGTAATCAAATATTTGCCATGAAAAAATTAACCAGATACATGGTTAAAAAATCGTTGTACTTTTGGCTCGGTATACTTTTACGTATTTGGGCAGAAGTAATAGAGTGTTTGAGAGAAAAATACGCAATAAACTTAAATTATATTCAAGAAAGCAAAACATTTGAGTGCGACTTACAGCCGATTTCCATAAAACGAATTTGTTTGTTCCATATAAATCGTCAATGTTGGAAGCGTTATAAAATGGGTTTCAGACATTATTGAATTGTGATTTTCAGATATATGTATTTGAGATAACAACAAATGGAATAAACTTTAGTAAATTTCGACTGTGAAGAGTCCTGTTGAAACGTCTTTCGGTTGGCAGTTAATTGATATGTTTGTCGGAGGGTGTTGCCTGGCCAATCACTGTTAAACCTTGAAGAGGCAAACAACAGTTTAGATATCAATAGTGCAATTGTTTGTCACAGAATGGTTAATGGAAGAAAAAAATAAATAAAAAACCTTCTAAAACACATGTATGAAGTCTAGTCCGAGCCCCCTATCTGTTGCCTTCAGACAATCGGCTTGTCTGAACATTCTGTCAACATTCGTAATTTCGTCATTACGTTCAAATTATCGAATTCAATCTTTTTTGTTTTCGTCCTGTAATCAGTGTGGCATTGAAAGATGTACATTTATGTTTACGCAACAAACAACGTGCACCTCATCCTGTCGACACCTTCTTCCAGACTTTCAACAGAAACACACACACTAGTGGACTGGGGGGGGGGGGGAGGTGGTCCAGTGACAAGAACGAGGAGATGGTATAATTATCGATGACCTATCTTTACATGTCACATGTGACCAAGGATGACATCATGTTTTGTCATTTGTATACGTTACCTTCAGCTGTGATTGCAAACAGATTCAGAGAACTCCATCGACAGAGAGTTCCCTTTGAAAGTGACACATGCATGTGGTTACTTGCACTGGGACTGGACACATTCTCCGAGTGAATCGGTTTGAACAGTTGGGAGCGCATGGCGGGCGTCTGATGCATGATGAAGGCTAAGAACAAGAGGAGGGCGGATAAATGTGGTATCAAGGATGACAGGGAAATTTTAGAAAATTGAATGATTTCGTATTCCATTCCTGTACATCTCGGTGTGGCTGTCATCATCATCACAATGAAAGTCCTTGTGGGCAATAGGTGGTTGGAACTTTGGATGTGTGTGCGAGTGTTTTGTTTTGTTACAAATGAACTGCAGCAATGCAAGTCCAAATTATTTGGAGAGTTTTGTATGTGTGGATAGAAAATCTGATTTCATTCACGTCCCAATGTATTGGACAATGCCTGCTGGAATGGAAGTGCGGCACAAAGACCAGTGGAACAAATGTTGGAACTCTGGCCGGATGGAGGACAATCGAGGAACATGTGTGATTGGCTGTTATGGAGTTGGGTTCTGTGGCTTGTCAGTGAAAACCTGACAGTGTGTACTTTTTGATGTCGGCCTGTGTGCGCCTCAGTCTGAATTTATGAACACCGAAGAAAAAAGTGAAAAGAAAAACACAGATTCGATGAAATTTGCCCTTAAGAAACTGTTCATTGATTGAATGAAAAAAATTCATGGATATTAAGAAAGAACTATTATAAAGAACTTGAAAATAAGAAAAGCATTAAGAAGAAGAAAAAACAACACATAACCACCTCTCTCCAGTCTATCGTTTACACAAATCTAAGCCGTATGTCTGCCTATGAGGAGAGCCGCATCAAGGAACTCTTTGCTGGAGAGCATAACCAAATACCCTCCGTCTCTACGATTCCCCATGAAAAGACAATCTGGGTAATTACAGGGAAAGCTAAGAGAACTTAAATGAGCTGGACAAGAGAATGGGCGAGATACGATTCGATTTAATGTACTTGAAAATTATACGAAAGAATTATTATTTTCAACCACAGTGAGACTTCTATAACACGAACTTTCTGTAAGTCGTGGCACTTATAGTGGGCAGTTAAGGAGACAAA
The DNA here is from genome assembly GCA_958296145.1 of Hydrotaea cyrtoneurina. Taxonomy (NCBI): domain Eukaryota; kingdom Metazoa; phylum Arthropoda; class Insecta; order Diptera; family Muscidae; genus Hydrotaea; species Hydrotaea cyrtoneurina. The sequence goes on along the minus strand of OY282515.1, from coordinate 53,120,397 downwards.
TTCCCTTAAACAGTTTTATAAGTAATTCCATAACTCAAAGTCTCCGTAAGTCGAACTTTTCTGTATTTTTTGAAAATTAAAAATTACTTTGATCGGATTGATAAAATCAATGAAACTTGTTCATGAAATCAATGAAACTTATTCATAAAATCAATGCAACTTGTTCATAAAATCAATGCAACTTGTTCATAAAATCAATGAAACTTGTTCATAAAGTCAATGAAACTTGTTCATAAGGTCAATGAAACTTGTTCATAAATTCAATGAAACTTGTTCATAAAATCAAAGAAACTTATCACAAAATTAATGAATCTTGTTCATAAAGTCTATGAAACTTATTCATAAAGTCAATGAAACTTGTTCATAAAGTCAATGAAACTTGTTCATAAAGTCAATGAAACTTCTTCATAAAATCAATGAAAATTGTTCACAAAATCAATGAAACTAGTTCATAAAATCAATGAAACTTGTTCATAAATTCAATGAAACTGTTCATAAAATCAATGAAACTTGTTCATAAAATCAATGAAACTTGTTCATAAAGTCAATGAAACTTGTTCATAAAATCATTGCAACTTGTTCATAAAATCAATAAAACTTTTTCATAAAGTCAATGAAACTTGTTCATAAATTCAATGAAACTGTTCATAAAATCAATGAAACTTGACATAAAATCAATAAAACTTGTTCATAAAACCAATGAAACTTGTTCATAAAGTGAATGAAACTTGTTCATAAGTTCAATGAAACTGTTCATAAAATCAATGAAACTTATTCATAGAAACAACGAAACTAACTCATAAAATCAATTAAACTTATGATAAAATTAATGAAACTGGTTCATAAAATCTATGAAACTTATTCATAAAATCAATGCAACTTGTTCATAAAATCAATGCAACTTGTTCATAAAATCAATGAAACTTGTTCATAAAATCAATGAAACTTATTTATAAAGTCAAAGAAACTTATCACAAAATCAATGAATGTTGTTCATAAAATCAAAGAAACTTGTTCATAAAGTCAATGCAACTTGTTAATAAAGTCAATGAAACTTGTTCATAAAATTAATGAAACTGATTATAAAATCATAGAAACTTGTTTATAAAATCAATGAAACTTGTTCATAAAATCAATGAAACTTGTTCATAAAATCATAGATACTTGTTCATAAAATCAATGCAACTTGTTCATAACATCAATGAAACTTATTCATAAAGTCAATGAAACTTGTTCATAAAGTCAATGAAACTTCTTCATAAAATCAATGAAAATTGTTCATAAAATCATTGCAACTTGTTCATAAAATCAATAAAACTTGTTCACAAAATCAATGAAACTTGTTTTTAGAATCAATGCAACTTGTTCATAAAATCAATGAAACTTGTTCATAAAATAAAGAAACTTCTTCATACAATCAATGAAACTTGTCATAAAATAAATAAAACTTGTTCATAAAATCAATGCAATTTGTTTATAAAATCAATGAAACTTCTTCATACAATCAACGAAACTTGTCATAAAATCAATACAACTTGTCATAAAATCAGAAAAACTTGTTCATAAAATCAATGAAACTTGTTCATAAAATCAATGAAACTTGTTTATAAAATCAATGAAACTTGTTAATAAAATCAATGAAACTTTTTCATAAAATAAAGAAACTTATCACAAAATCAATGGATCTTGTTCATAGAATCAGTAAAACTTGTTAATAAAATCAATGAAACTTGTTCATAAAATCAATGAAAGTTGTTCATAAAGTGAATGAAACTTGTTCATAAATTCAATGAAACTGTTCATAAAATCAATGAAACTTATTCCTTAAAACAACGGAACTAACTCATAAAATCAATTAAACTTATGATAAAATCAATGAAACTGGTTCATAACGCATCACCACATCATTTATATATATTAAATATATATGTATATTGATAAAAGTATAGACTATCAAAGTATTTTCATATCCAACCAAAAATTCATTAACAAAACTCTTATAGACATTAATGCGATTTATATTTTGCATAACGTCAACAGAAATCCAATATGACTTATCAAGCATTTTTATAACTTCACAGGATGCTCTTCTTGTTAGGTCGTTTTGAAATTCGCCTAAAAAATTTTAAATTTTGAATGTTGAAGTGTAAAATTTTGCAGAGACCTGTATTTTTAAAAGTTTCACTAACTCTCCCGTTGCGAAGTACCTGCAGTTCCGCGTTAGTGTACATTGCTTTTATAATTTGTATTATTTTTTGTCTCTAGAACTCGCCATATTATTTTTCTATTAATGGCATCGAATGTTTGTTTTTTTGTTTTTAAATTTATGAAAAGCAGACACAGAGGTGACTTCTACTTGATCGACTGGGCTATCATTATTCGTAGAGTATTTACTTGATCTATACAACCGCGATGTGATCCGAAAGCCAGCCTGTTCATCTAGACTTTTGAGTATTAGATGGTGTTGAGCAAGCGAATACCTCTCAAGTTATCACATTCTCTAGGCCATGACCAGACGATGGTTTCTGATCTCCAGACCTGCCAACTATGAGGTTGTTCAATTTCGGCGGCGATTTACGAAGTATTTCGTTTAAATAATGAAATTAGTATTTACATCTACGAAGATATCGTCTTAAAATCTACATTCATGCAGTAGATGAAATGTTTTCATTGAATTCATGAAGAATATTCTATAAAAAAATTACACAATTTTCTAGAATTTCTCCAACAAACTTAATAACTTGCGAAAATCTTGAAATATTTATTAATCCAATGAATGTTTCAAAGTTATTACGAAGGAATTTTTTTTCCGGTGCAGCAGCAACAATGGCCGATCGAATGCAATAAAAGTGTTGAACAAAATTCAAAATTAAAACAGCAATAAATATTTAATACTCGCAATTCACCAGTGAACAGTCGGCATTAGAATTGTTTTGTGTGTGTGTGTGTTTTTTTGTTCACTCAAAGGCGGAATTGTTTATGTTTTGGTTATAAACCACAGAAAAATAAAAATATTTGTAAATATTTGGTTATGGTTAACGAATGTCTGTCTGTGTGTGTCTGATGTGGAACAATCTGATATACATATGTACATACAGTGAAACACACAAGTTTACACAAAATAATAGAAAAAATATTTAGAGGGTCCTAAATGTTTGCTTAATATTTAGACAGATTAGGTCTAGATTTGTATAAGTACCGGCCTCGTCGGCCTAAACTCACGGTGGTCTCAGCACTGGGGGAGTAGACTGAGTCAAACAACGCTACCACATGCAAAAAATTGAGCCCATGCCGCTTTTTTTCCGAAACTCGATTTTTTAATGAAATTTGCTCAGAAAATATAGTTTCAAAAATTACCAAAATCAATCAAACGCGAGTAAGACTATCAAACATTTTTCAGCTGCTGTTTTCCTCCTTCTAAACGCTGGCGACTTTATGAGTAAGAGAGTCTCTCGATGCCATGTAAAACATCGGTAGAAAAGCTTTAGCCGTTCGGTGTCGGATTTAAACAGATAGGTGCCGGTCAGTAAGTATACAAATTGTATCAATGATTCGATAGAAGTTCCCCTCAGTCCAGATGCCACATGGAAGCAGCACTCCAACGAACTACAAGCGGTTACGTCGGGCGGAATTAACAAATGGTGATTTTGTTTGTACAAACAAATGTTATCCACACATCCCGTTAGATGATGTTGTAAGGGTTGCCAACAAAGTTTCAGATTGGAATACAGCGCAAGAACTGTTGTTGGCAACGCTGCAATTGAAAACCCTTGGACTATTAGCCAATAGGAACAGACTTCGCCTGACGTCATTAGCCCAATCTGTGCAGAATATTTCAATTTTCTGCCCGGGATGGCGTAATCTTTATTTCTATCATTCTTGGCAGCGGGACACTCATCTAAGAGTGCCTTGTTCCGGCTACTCTCCCCGTCTACCAGATTAGCAGCAGAAATCCAATCAATTGCGGAAAGTTTTAGTCTCTTCTTGAGCTTGAAAGCAATATTGTTTAGGCATTCGGGGTTTTTTTTTTGTTTTGGAAAGCATTTCTTTATCTGCCGCTTTGGCGGAAATGTTAGTTAGCCAAGTAACACACACATGTTACCCACAACCCAGTGACGCACTGTGGGATTTTGGTGTCAATAAATCAATTTTTCAACTACTGAATTTCAAAAATTTAAAGATGCAGTTTTGTAGAGAACTGTTTAAATACGAAATGTGCATTTATGGTTTTTTCGAAAAATTGTATTCTATTTGTGAAAAATTGAGGGAAAGTCCCTGCAAGGGTGCTAAGCAAGAAATGACTTATATTTTCATGCAATGCAGTGGTCCATATATGTAAAATTTTCTTGATAATGCCATTTGACTTTAATATATTTTAAAAATATAGTATTTCTCTATAAATTAAAAAAAAAATCATGGGGATATCATAAACCGTTAGGAAGATATGTCCAAATCTGTAAGCCGCTAACAAATTTTTTTTTTGGATTTTCAATGGACACAAAAAAATGTAGCTCCACTCTCCTCCAAGCCGTTCTTTTAATAAAATGAAAGGTGGGAATGTCTTCTTTCGATTAAACCAAAAACTATTTTTAGGAAATTTCCGGAAGTGGAAGAAAACTAGAAATTTCTGGTCATTAAAATTTTCATTAAATTTTTGAAAAAAAAGGATTGCATAATTTTAGGCCAGCTATTTATTGAATATTGAATATAACAACAACAATTAACAATTCGGGCGAAACAGTGCATAGAGATAAATAAAAACAAAACCATATGATTTTTAGAATTAGCACATGATTATTTTATCATTTTGTAGTGAACAAAAGGAAAAACAACAACATTTGCGATTTTAGTTTTCAAAGTTTTTAAAATTTTTATATATAATTATCAAAATGATTTTGTTTTCGGTTTTATATGAAGAACTGTATAAAGAAATAATTAATTGCAATGGAGAAATACATTTATTAAACACTTTCATAAAAACTAAAAATTCGGAAGAAGCAAGAAATAAGGACTACAGGAAGTATAGGTTAATGTTTTCTAGGAAATGCAGTAGAGTTGCGACAAACACAGATATTTTTCATCGCTTACTGGTTTCATCAGACCCTTTTATAACCAGCCTAAGACATAAGCCATCCAAACAGGATTTGGAATGTGATGATGTAGTCAAAGAAATGATAGATGAAGAATAAATAAAGTTTTTTGTGGAATAATAAACAAAATATTAAAAAAAATTCTTATCTATAATCTGTATGGGCGGTGGGCGTGGCCGATTTTGAAGAAACTTGGCACGCATCTTTTCTTCTAGAAACTGTATGTACCAAATTTGAACGCTTTTGACCGGATAGGAAAAATTTTATGCGAAAAATCATTTGGATTGTATGGGCGGTAGGCGGTGGGCGTGGCCGATTTTGATGAAATTCCATTTTTTTCTTAATTTAGTCAATATAATGCTCGGTGCCAACTTTCAATGATCTCGGACTACTCCTTCTATTTTTTGCACAAAAATGTACGAAGCGATCCCACAGTGTGACGTAGAGGTACTTTATTGTGGCCAGTTCGTAGCCAAAAAAAAAAAAAAGAAAACCCGGGTGAAGAATTTGATATTGGTTTCCCTCGGCCAAAATCTGAACTCCGCTATTGTTCATGTCAAAAATCATTATTCAAATATTCAAACTGAATTCAATTAAAGTGGCAACTTCAAATAGACAAATAGGGCGACCCCCTGCGCCAAACATCCGCATCTGTGACATTGTCGGCTTCCTTATCACGATGCGCGAGAACGCAACAAAAAAAAAATATTTAAATTTTTGTTTCAAAAAAAACTATTTTATTATTTGGGTTTTGTTGTTTTTTTTTTTTTTAGAACTTTTGTTATCTCAAAATGGAAACAAATAGCACAGCACAGATTTGCCAACATTTGACATCAGTGCGGAGATAATGAAACGGCAAATGGGCTTTGCTTGGCAAAGGCAACAAACAATTCAAATCTCATTTTAAATTGAAAAAAAAAAACGAACGAACGAACGAAATCGATTTTAAATTGTTCTATACTCGATGGGATTGTTCGCTCGAATAGACACTTAACGAATTGAAGCAGACCTGATAAGGGCTTAGCTCCACACATAATCTTCGACTTTCGAAACAATTCCAATGACAATTTGTAGCCTTTTGAAGACAATTCAAGTGTAATAAAGCCATTGACAACTGTCATTATCTGCACAGAGGACTCTCGTATCCTGCTGTGTCCGTCCCACTGTTTTCCTCCAACTCCTCCAACTAAAGTGATACATTCGTTCGGTTGTGTGAAGTATCCATGTAAACTGCACACATCCATCGGTACATAAATGCGTAGATAAAGACGTTTGTACATACATACATGTCTAAGTACTTATGTATAATAATCACATGAGTGTCATATATTTTTATGCGTTTGGATTTTTTTTTGCATTCCCTTCGCATTCTTCCTCTCTTGCCCACAACACATTTGGTCCATCCATTTGGACTATGATGATACTTGAAAGGTACAACAACAACACAATCGAGCGGACAAACGAAGTAATCATTTTGTTATTGCTGTGATTTCACATTTATGCCCGTTGAGAATTATTAAGGAAATGACCATTGCCAAGTCCATAAATGTAAGAATCTCTCAAGGATGTCGAATAAGTGGAATTTTATTTAAAAAAGCAAACTCTGTTGATCGTTTACTGCGGGTGTGAGAGTTAAATTGGATATAAATAGGGACAGGCATACAGATAGGGACAGGAGTATGGATAGGGACAGTTGTATGGATATGGATGAGTGTAGTTTGTCTTGTCGTATGTCCTCGTCCATGGTGCCCGGTCCGATAATTTACAGCAGAAATCATTGCAAATGCGTACCGATGAAGACGTGTGGCAACTTCCGAAACGGATACCGTATACCTTGCCTGCAATCAAAGCAAACACAATGCTTGACAACTTTCTAAACATTTCTATTTTTGCAAAAAACAATAGAAATCGCCAATGATCTCGAACTCGACTAACACAACCAAGCATTCCACTTGCTAAAAAAAAAATCAGTACTGCTACATTATTTTTATTTGGTGTAGAAAATATTTGATTTTTTTGAAAAAGAAATTTGTGTGCTTTGTTTTTTCGTTTGAAAGATTGAGCAAAGCAATGCCAGGTAATAGAATTTGTGGGCAAACCAGATGGAAAATCTAAAAACTTGAGTTCTTTGAAAATCAGACCCGCGTGCCACATGTGTTTGCAATCCATCCGCTTTTAACTCAGGTGGATTTAGTGTTTCTCAGTATTCTGAAAAAAAAACCGCTTTTCTCGTTTTTCATTCAATAAAACATTATTTAGAATTTCAGCGGAATTCTCGCAATTGCGTTCTATTTAATTTATCATGCCAGGAAAATTTTTTTAAAAAAATATTTCAAATGAATTTAACAGAAACAAATCAAATAAAAATTACTCTGAAGGCTGGGTAATTATAAATGTTTGGCGGGCGAAATGTTTCTCGTTGAACTCTTGGACAGAATAATTAATGTTTTTTTTTTTTAATTACTAATTAAATTTTTTTATAAAAAAAAAATCATTTCGATTATGTGAAGTGAATAAAAACAAAACAACAAACTGGAAACAATACATACACTCGTATATGTGATTTAAAAAGTTGTGAATAATGCCCAGCCAGTTACAGTAGCTGGACAAACTATTATGGAATATGTAGGAAACCATATCAATTGATCCTTTCTTGTATTCCGATTTCGCAATTTGAAATCTTTTCTTTGGTAAGACAACGAATGCACAAAATTAAATTTATCACATGTTTTTGATTTCATTACAAAATTCGTTGTCTCCATTGAATATATAGGGTTATCCATTTCGTGGTTTCAAATGTATATTGACATCTGTCAAACTAAGTTGTTAAACCAATTTTATTTCTTTTCAGTTGGAAGTCTGACATTGACGAAAATGGATCGCTTAACTATAATATGTGCTTTCAACAAGACGATGCCACATGCCACACAACTCGAGCGAATATGGCTTTAGTGCAAGAGACATTTCCTGGCCGCGTAATTTCTCGCGACATCAAGAAACTGTGAAATTTATCACCACCTCGGTTAAAGTTTAATAGTTGGGCTGGCCTCCGGTCAATAATTGAATTGATAGCAAATGTTAATTACATTCTAGATAACTGCAATGTATATTAGAATTAGTTTAGTTCATAAATTAGTTTAGAAATAAATGGCGAATCTCGTGGCTCGTGGTAGTTAAAGGTTAAGATCCTCTTGCAGAGGCCCCATGTTCCCAAGTAAACTAAATGAAGGAAACAAAGAAAATTGAATATTAATTCCAATTGTTGGCCAACAATTGACACTTTCTTTAAATCATACAATTGATCGTTTAGTTAAACCAAAGAAAAAAACTAAATTATACAGCGGATTATTTTCTATGAGAAAACTAGTTTAGAGCCCTCAATAAAAAAAGAATTCTTCACTTGAAGCTAGAAACCTTATTTCTAAGACCAAAAAGCGTCCCTAATGTTGTCCATCTCTTGGCCTCAGACTGTAGGACCGACAGACATTATAAAATATTGCCAAAACTCCATAACCATTTTCATTAGTTGTAGTAATTGATATTGACGCTGACATGCAAATGAAGCGTTAATTAAAATGTCATTAATACCAAACGCAAACAGAAGAGGCACAAAGACAGAGTCTGAGGCAGTAGCTGCTCGCGCTCTGTGTTGTGCTTCATTTTTGGCAACTGAAGAAGACAAAAAAACACACACACACGCACAACAAATACCCAATGAAAAACTGCGGATTTTATGATTACACTGTTCGGCGAAATACGGAAACTTTTCGTGTGTTCTTTAGAATTTGTTTTAGTTCAGGCTAAGGAAGAACACTGTGGCAACACTGTTTTGTTATACGTTTCCCTGAAAAAAATTACATTTTTGGCGTTTAGGAAAAGTATCACAGTTCTGCAATGGGTGGCTCGATTTTTACAAAAACCTGTGTCATTTGAAAGAGAACATAACAAGCTTAAAAAAATTTTAAAATAATATTTTCTAAAAAAAATTTAATACATTTTTTTAAAATATTTTTTTTTTTAATCGTTTAATTTGAAAAAACTTTTGTGGGCTGCAATTTTTCTTAAAAAAAATCATAATTCGGCATGTTTCTAGCGAATCCAAAACAGTATGTGTCTCTTTAACAGGTCTTCCTTAACTTATTTCCCTTCACATTCCATAAAGTAACAGACGGGGAAATTCTCTCGAATCAGTGAGTTGTGTACGATTTGGAACTCGGTTTCTTCCGTGTGATAGTCGCACTCACTACCTATCGAGGAAAATGCCATGAAAAGGATATGATCCTGTAAGCGTGGTCGTGGTGGCGTGTTTACTTCCGTTTTGAAGCAACCAACAACAAAATACTATTTCTACCACAAACCAGCAAACGTTTGCAAGGTATTCGTAAATAATGTGTCGCCTAGTGTTTTTTAATAAAGGGCAAATAGAAAAAAAATTGATTAAAAAACATCGAACGACAACCAAACCTCAAATTCACACATATATGGAAAATGTCACAATTGTCAGAGTACTGAAAACATATGAATGGATGTTCATATATGGCTGGGTGTGTGTGTGTGGACGGACTTAATGACTTCATTCCATATTAAATATTTCATAAATATTTTAGCTACGAAGTATTTTTGGCGATGGCGGCAAATGATCATTGGAATGGCTTGTGTGGCGCTGGTGTCGGTTTGATGTGGTAATGACATTTGTACTCCGACCATTTAAAAATTCTAATTGATTGTAATGAAATGAAAAATTGCGTTATTTGTCTGTCGGTGTTGTGGTGTGTCTTCCCCTCTCTGCATTCAAACTGACTTAATTGGATGACACCACCACCATACATATTTATCAGCACCTCCATCAACAATTTTGTATTTTTTCTTTTCTTCGGTTGGTGTTCGTTTCGGTTTCTTAATTTAATGGATCATAAATTTAAAGACAAATTGATTTTATAACAGACAGAGGGGACATGAGTCGGTGTGTGTGTGAGTGTAAAGAAATGTCTATTAAAGCATTGAAAAAACGGGGTAAATGGGGCTCCTTACAATATAAAGTGTGTGTGATGTTCTTGAACCAAAAAAAAAAAAAACAATCTCGGTTTCAATTACTTTTGAAACAAAGTTCTGGCAAAAAAAAGCATAACAAATCTTAGAACAATATATTTTATGAGACACACTGATAGTTCGAAACGTTGGGGTGTCAAAAATACTAAATGGTTTACTCGCTGCAGTGTTGTGGTCCATTCGATCGGAATGCCCAGCCAGCGCATTCATTTCATTTGTTTGCGCTTAGGTTCTGTTGTTCGACATCTCAAATATTTTTCCATGTTTTTGTCACCACTTTTTTGGGTTCAACTTAATTTAACATTTATTCTAAATCCGCTCAACGGAAGGCCAGTTTTGCGAGATAATTCATTTTATTTGTCCTTTGTTTTATATAATTTTTTGTATTTTATTTTTTAATTTTTCAATTTCCTGTGTCGTTCCCTGCGTATGCAAATTTTCATGTCCATAACATTTTCGCTTCAGCGCTATTTCGATGACGAAAATAGTCCATAAATTAAAATCACTCACTTCGAAATAAAGGAATATATTTACAAATAAAAGAAATCAAATTCATTCATTGTGCACTCCCCATTGTCATTGGCTGCACCATAAAGTGGGTAATTATTTTTAAGTGAAAGGGGCATACACATATAGAATGCACTCTCTTAATTAACAAGACCACGCCCACACAATATTATACAAATGAAGACACTGGTAGGGGAAACCATTCGATTTCAAATATGACTAGCGTGAATGACTGACTGATTGATTCACCAAACGGCCTGGCCAAATAATCATGAAATTTGAATTGGATTCGGCTTGAAAGGGAAAACGGAAAAAATGTGTTCGAAATACAAAATAATCAAATATTGTGATTTTTGTTAGATAATTGGTCCACAACTACACTTGACAAAAACAGGGGAGTTTCAAAACCGGATAAAAAGAGGACAAATAGGAAACAAATGGGTGAAACTAATTGTAGGCAACAACATGTCGATAATAGTTAGAGAGGGGACGAAAAAGGGGGCCAAAATGTACCAAAACGGGATAAAATAGGGACAAAGAGTAAACAAATGGTGAAACTAATTTTAGGCAACAACAGGGGGAAATGAGTCAGAGAGGGGACGAAAAAGGGGGCCAAAATGTACCAAAACGGGATAAAAAAGGGACAAAGAGTAAACAAATGGTGAAACTAATTTTAGGCAACAACAGGGGGAAATGAGTCAGAGAGGGGACGAAAAAGGGGGCCACAATGTACCAAAACGGGATAAAAAAGGGACAAAGAGGAAACAAATGGGTGAAACTAATTTTAGGCAACAACATGTCGTTAATAATTAGAGAGGGGACGAAAAAGGGCGGCCGAAATGTACCAAAACGAGATAAAAAAGGGACAAAGAGTAAACAAATGGGTGAAACTAATTTTAGGCAACAACATGTCGATAATAGTTAGAGAGGGGACGAAAAAGGGGGCCAAAATGTACCAAAACGGGATAAAAAAGGGACAAAGAGGACACAAATTTGTGAAACTAATTTTAGGCAACAACATGTCGATAATAGTTAGGGAGGGGACGAAAAAGGGGGCCAAAATGTACCAAAACGGGATAAACAAGGGACAAAAAGGAAACAAATGGGTGAAACTAATTGTTGGCAACAACATGTCGATAATAGTTAGAGAGGGGACGAAAAAGGGGGCCAAAATGTACCAAAACGGGATAAAAAAGGGACAAAGAGGAAACAAATGGGTGAAAGTAATTTTAGGCAACAACAGGGGGAAATGAGTTAGAGAAGGGACGAAAAAGGGGGCCAAAATGTATCAAAACCGGATAAAAAAGGGACAAAGAGGAAACAAATTGGTTAAACTAATTTTAGGCTACAACATGCCGATAATAGTTAGAGAGGGGACGAAAAAGTGGGCCAAAATGTACCAAAACGGGATAAAAAAGGGACAAATAGGAAACAAATGGGTGAAACTAATTTTAGGCAACAACATGTCCATAATAGTTAGAGAGGGGACGAAGAAGGGGACCAAAATGTACCAAAACGGGATAAAAAAGGGACAAAGAGTTAACAAATGGCTGAAACTAATTTTAGGCAACAAGGGTCCAAAACAAAAAGGCGTCAAACGAGAAGAAATTGTACAAAATGGGAAAAACAAATATGTATGAAAAAAAAAATTTAGTCGACAGAATGGATTAAATTTGTAAACGAAATGGAAATGGTAACAAAAAGGGTCCAAAACTGGTGAAATATAAAAATTAAAAATAATCTTGTTTATTTATTTTTGATCTATATATTCTCCATTCAGTTTTGTTTCTGTTAGTCGAGTTCGAGATCATTTATTATTTCTACATCTTTGCAAAAATAGAAATGTTTAAAAACGATTTCAAGCTTGTGCTTTGGATGCAGGCAAGGATCCGTATGCAAAGAAATAGAAATATTAAATGATCTCGAACTCGACTAACAGAAACAAAACTTAATCTTAATATATATTTACCCTCGACACTGATTCACTGATACACTGATTCACTGACTCTGTCACGCAGTACGTAGGAATTTAAATAGGCATTATATAATTTTCTATAAATAATAATAATTAAAAAAATAATATTTTTTTTTGTACAGAAATTGTGTTTTCCCTTAAATTTTTTTTTTACCAAAATTTTTGTTTTACAAAAATTTTTTTTTTACAAAATTTTTTTTTCGACAAATATTTTTTTTTAAAAAAATTTTTTTTCCAAATTTTTTTTTTTCAACAAAAATTTTTTTTTTTCAACAAAAATTTTTTTTTTTCAACAAAATTTTTGTTTCAACAAAATTTTTTTTTTCCACAAAAATTGTTTTTTTTCAACAAAATTTTTTTTCCATATTTCAACGGGCGCCATAGGCGCATTACAACTTACTAGTGTAAAATAATAACCAAAGGGCGAGAAATGTGCATGGCTACTGCAGAAAAAGAACAAGAATCGTGCATCGCAACTTTTGGGAGATTTCGAAGGCGGTATCAATTGTACCAGGCAATATCGCCAGCTAAGCACATTCACTTTGATTACCAAATTACATTGGAATAAATGTATTTTCAATACGTATGAATATTTATTCCAAAATGTCAGAAGTAAAAATTAAGCGTTAATTTTGGCTTGCTTGAATTTCGTATACCCTACACCCAGAGATTGTTCAAAAGCCAAGGCTACCCGCATGTTTCACAAGTCATCAGCGTTAAAATGAACTGATGATTCGGTACACTTTGAATGAGAAATGTACGAGCATGGAATTACAAGACATTCGGATGCAAGACTTTCGGATGCAAGACATTCGGATGCAAGACTTTCGGATATATCAGGGGTCTTGTTCAAAGAATGTTTTGCTTTGGTTTCGGAAACTTCGCAAAAGTAATCTTCCGATGTTTTTTGGCTGTAATTAAAAAAAAAATGAAAAACTTTGATTCTTCTTGTGGATTATTTTTATTTGGTCTTTTAATTTTTTTTTACATCAAGTCGAGAATATGATAGCGGAACTCACTATCTTGTGGAAAAGAAAAAGGAAATGTAAAACTTGCACCCGATTGTGAGCGCACTTGATTGTTTTTTTTCCAACACTGTTGATAATCAGCTGATGTTTAAAAAAAGTCAAAGCAATTTAATAAACAATAAATGAAGTATTTGAGACTTTTGCAAAGAAAATTCGAAAAATTGCTTCAATATGCCAAAGAAAAACGAAAAACCTTCACTTTGTTTACGTTTTATTTTTTTGATGTGTTAACCAGAGTATAGAGCCGACATGAAGCGCCGCGCCTAAATTGTTTTTAAAATTTAGGTGGCCGCCGCGCAACCGGCTTTCGCGGCAATAAATAAATAAACAAAATCTCTTATTATCGAATAAATGTGGATGGATGAATAACTTTAAAATTAAGACATTTACCGACAACAATGTAAAAAACATTCAAGCACAATATTTAACCATTGTTGATGATGTTTAATTCGAGCTAATAAAGGCGGCCACGGCGCCGACAGTATAATTTCGTCTCAAAACTCTGGTGGTGACAGCTGACTGATTTCCCCAAGCGCCGGTGGAAACTTTCCTCTGATTTTTGGTGATGTAAATTTGCCCATCTTGGGGAAAAGCAACCGTGTGTATTTTGTTTTTGTAATTGCAAAATTTCCTCCAATATTTTCCTTTTCCACTTTCCTCGGGCTATTTCCCTGAGATCGTGAGTTGCCCTGATGTCATGTAAATGGCCGCCGCCAGAGTTGCCACTGACATTAGGGGCCAATCGCAAAATGTATAGCATTTTCTGATAGGAGGATTACTTTTGCGCCACCCGTTATTTAAAAAAGTCTCAATAAACTTCAACTTGGTTTTGGAAAACTATTTTCTCAGAATTGATTCTGCATATTTTACTTCTTTAACCCTCGCGGAAACCGACTTGACCCAAATGATTCAACGGCTAACAACTGATAATTTTCAAACCTTTCGGAAGACGTCTAACAAGAAAGCTTTCTATGATCGTACAGTAAGCAGGGACACATTTGAATCTGGTTCGCGTCCTGTTGTGTTTTTTCACTCGCACTAAGTGCTGTCTGCAGTCGGTGTCGACACCGGGCACCACTCTCTATGGAAGCCCATCTGAACAATTGTCGACAGTCAGTGACTCCAAGGCGCAACAGGAGATATGATATCGAGTGAATTGCATTAATTATTAATGGTCTAATGGTTGATGATGAACCACACCAAAATTGTCCAAAAAAAAAAAACACCATTCGCCGCATTCGAAATTGAAAACTGGCGGTTGACAAACCTTCCACAAAAACAACTACAAATTGTTTATATCATTTAATGGAAAACACTTTAGAATCTTCGATAGGAAGACAGAGACACCGAAGCACCAGCGACCAAACGATTGAACGCAGGGTACAATTGGTCGCGCTATCGACGGTGTGTGAGCCGCAGCAGCCAAACAGTTCAGCCTTTAAAACACCAACACATCACTATGACAACCTGTTGTGGGTGACAATGTCAGAGTGCACATCTGTACGAGGCAGATGGGATAAGTGAGGTAAATTATAAAAGGCGGAAAATTGTTGACACGCAGGTATTAATCTTTTGAGTTGGCAGAAGAAAAAAAACAAAAATTAAGGAACCGATAAGAAACTGTTGAGTAAAATCTGGTTGCTATGAATGAGTAGTTTCTTTGTTGGCTTTAATACGAATTATTTTTTTACAAGAAATTGTTTAGTTTGCATTAAATTTGCCCATAAAATATATAAATATAAATTTGTACACCCGTATTCATAAAAATATATAACGGATTTATAAATCGTTGATAAGAAAAATGTGTGAAAATACAAAAAAACAATTTCACAATTTTTCCCTATCAAAGATTTTTAAAACTATTATACATTTTTATGAATACGATTGTCCAACGCTCTTAATCTAAAAATATTAAAAAAAATAACCCCCCTATTTATATAAATTTATAACATATGCGTATATTTTCACACATTT
Source organism: Hydrotaea cyrtoneurina (assembly GCA_958296145.1). NCBI lineage: Eukaryota > Metazoa > Arthropoda > Insecta > Diptera > Muscidae > Hydrotaea > Hydrotaea cyrtoneurina. The sequence goes on along the minus strand of OY282515.1, from coordinate 53,104,774 downwards.
TTTCTTATCAAAGATTTATAAACCTGTTACAATTTTATTTGTAATTTTCAATATTTTGGGATTAAGATCGCTGGACAATTTTCTATCGAAGTGCGCTAGCTAGAGATTTATTTTAGACCCTGGGTATCTTGGTGAAATATTCTTAGAGTTGTCTGTAGATAAAATTTGCTATAGGGTTTCCCCGAGAACATAGCATGACCCGCATTGGCGCTTCAACCTGCTTCGCTCTTTCTCGAACACATTTCGAGCGTTCAGAAAAACACAAGCAGAGCCTTATAGCGCCATATTGTAGCAACGCTTGTGGATCGGAAAGTTACTGCAGACTCCCCTCTGCTCGTGCTCATCAATCAGTTCCAAAGCTTTAAAGGTTTTTCAGAAATTCAGAGAATGCCAACGGAAGAGTTTGTTCATGCTAACCCAGGTTGGTTTAACAGACTAACAACACGCTAAAAAATACGTCTTTTTTCTTTGTTTGCACACAAGTAAAACGCGTGTTTGGTCTTTGTAGCAAGTAAAGCTTATTTCCATCTACACAAAGCTTATTTGGATAGAAATATAACTCATTTGCTATTAATATTACCTATTTTTGTATAAGCAATAACGTGTTTGGGAAAAACAGACAACGAACTTATTAAATTCAACAAAGTACAATATTTGGGTGCGAAGAAGTGTGTATTTGCAACTGGTTTCGTAATTCTTTTTTTTGCATTTACGCTCTTTAAAATAAAAGCGATACCGAGAGAATGAGATGGATTGTTATATAGAAATTCACAAATTGAAAAAAATAAAAAATAACTCAAAACTGCATACATATATATTTGATATTTATCACCTACAAACAAGTTAATGTTTGTGGTATGGAAATATATATATATGTTTGATGCGAACTTGTTGGCTGAAATTTGTTAAAATGACCATTTTTTCAGCGTGTAGCTATGAGATCTTTGGCTAAGAGTGTAATTATTTCGTAAAACCACTTGTTTCTGTTTACAGTCTGAACAGATTTTTTAATTTCGTTCTTTAGTTAACCGAGTGCGCATCATCATTTTTTATTTTATTTTTTATTTTTTATAATTTTACAGGAGAATCCGGTTATTTGAAATACCCATAAGGCACATTTTTAAATGTTATCTAAATTACATATTTCCTTCCCCCGACCGGAATGTTCACTTATTTCACATCACAGCAAATATATGTATTAGGGTGGAGTGAAATTCCAAAAAAAAAAGTTAACCTCGGAAAGAGATGTAGTCTGGGGTCCTAATGAGGGGAAAAATAAAGAAAAGAAATTTAAAAAATTTTTAGGGGTCGCGCCACTTCCTCGAAATTCGGAAATTATCGCTATTTTGGCGTTGATTTTAGAAAAACCCCAGACTACATCTCTTTCCGAGGTTAACTTTTTCAAATTAAAAAAAAGCATGTTTTCACTCCACCCTAATATGTATATACCGGGTGTTTTTTTTTTAGGTGTGATTTTCAATCTGGCCACACTTTTTTCGAAGTTGATCTTTTTGACAGCTGTCACTTGATTTATGCTCAGCTTGGTTTGCCATTTCATAACAGAATAGACTTATTTCGAAACAAGCTTTGCAAATCCTGCCAATTTATTACCAAAATAATTATTCGGTTCGAGCTACGAATCGCGTCCAATATTCGGTCGAAATAAATGCCCAGCAGAGTAGGTAATTCGAGCAATCATGGATCGGTTTCTCACGGCCGTTTACTCTAGTGGATAATGCACATTCTGAGAGACCCCGTTCAGTGCTGCTGTGGGGCAGAGTATCGAACAAGACCCGAACGAGTACATTCGCCATCGCGCACAACAATTGGACCGGTGCCCATTCACTTTATGGAAGATTTTGCGGAAGGATCTTGGTTGGCGGGCTTACAAAATCCAACTCGTGCTAGAATTAAAGCCGAATGACCATCAAGCTCGTTGCACATTCGGTGAATGGGCCCACAACGAGATGGCCACAGTTCTTGATTTTCATAAGAACATTTTGCTCAGCGATGAAGCTCACTTTTGGTGGAATGCGTACGTTAGTAAACCAAAATTGTCGCATTTGGAGTAATGAAAAATCCAGTGTTCAGGTTTTTTTCTATTCACTGTGGAATTCTTGTTTTGTGTGCGCTGCACCCTAATACCACACGGAATCCTTTGCGCTCACTATTTCTCCTCTTGTGAATGTGGCTGGGTATGTGCCCTTCCGGAATATGTGCGCTATGTGCGGAATATCCGAATAGTGTTTGATACAAATTGTCTTTATAATTTGTTTTTTTTTTTAATGCAAACACTCCTGCACTATATCGACAGAAATTGATTTGTTACGGATAATCCAGACAGTGTTGTATCATACGATCCTCGTCTGGCTGTGAGGTTCACACCAGGTGGCATATCAGATGTGAACAGACACACACAATACTTGTAACATATGCGTTGCACCTCGTTCGTTCCCGTCGCCCTGCTGAGTCATTTGGTGCCATTGTCTAGCAACAAATCTATCAATCAGTATGGATGTGTGTGTGTGTGTGTATTGTGTGTCTATTAGGAAAACAAATACAACTCAAGTATTTATTTAGTTTTTTGTTTTTACTGTAAAGTAATTTCCCGTGAATTGCCTGAAGGAATTTTGTCTGTGGCGCTTGTCCAGGAAGAATTTCTCAACGTTGAGAAATGTATCACCGACGGGTTGCACAGCAAGTCCATACATTCGAAACGAATTAACACACATGTAACTGAACTGCTACAGAAAAGGGTACAGGGGTCACACCGCACTCAACATAACTTACACATACAGATGACCAATTGTGGTGTAGTTCACAGAATGAGTAGCTGTTTCTTGGCCGCAAAACTGAGATTTTCATTCGAAAAGTAAAGACAAATATTACTGGGAATGAGAAACGGACAATAAGTGACATTCAAATTTAGCACAAATGACTTCTGTCGTAATCATTTAAAACAAAAACCATTGCTTTTGTAGGGACCGAACTTTTCTCCCCATACATGTAACAAACCGCATAAATGGTAATTTTGAAATCTCCAAAAAGTGGAAAATTGTTAAAACCTTTTTAAGACAAAACTAACTTACTGCTTACCCGGAAGCTGTTATGTAAGGAGCATGGTCTTCCCATAGGGGTTCGTTGACAGTTTGTTCCATCTCATTATGTGCGTGAAGATAAATTGGAATTTAACTAGCGAAGACTGAAACCGCATTTATTAAGAGAGCTTTGTAAATCAGTTAAGCTCAGTTAGCTCAGACTGAATCCACCTCTGTTTAAAGATCTCTGTACATCAGTTACAGTGCTCTGTTGTGAAGCTAACAGAGCTCAGTCAATTACAGTCAATACAATAAAACATTTCTTAACCCATGCATGACCAAAACCTTTTAAAAAAAAAAAGTTTTATATTTCATGAGTTTAAATCCGTTGACATTTTTAATTTTACAAAATCCCTTTCTCAGTGCCGTATGACAGCGCTGGCTATGAATGGGTTAATGTACTTCCAATTTAGAAATCCAAATGCGCTTCTCATGGGATTCCAAAAAAAAAAAAAAAGATTTAAACTGCTGGTTAAAATTCACCAGTTTGATCCCAACTTAGTTGGGCCTCGTATGCAAGTGACGCAAAAACGAAGCACGCAAAACAAACCGAAAACATCCGAGTTTATTTTTCCATTTTGCCAGTCGATTTCACTTTACGATGTTGACATTTTAAAGTGTTGCCTTTCGAACAGTTTGAGCAAAATTAAATTTACTCACGTCCAAAAAGAGTAACGTAAACCTGACGCTGGGTGTACACAAATGTTTTTAGCATGGGAGCACTTTAAAGAAATTAATTCAGCGTATTAACTAGTTGTAAGCATTAAAGGTGTAAGGAGTCGTAAGAGACATCTAGAAACACTGAGGATCGAGAGACCCCTAAGACTTGCGGTCGGCCGTGATGTGGTAGGATTGCAATGGACGTCTTCGACCTCGAAAAACTGGGGCGACACAAGTATATCGCATGTTTGGAGCTTATATCAAGTACAGTTTATTTGCTTCTAAACAAACTTTATTTGGCTGTAAATATAAAGGATTTTCATTTATTATCACGCCTTTGGGCAGAAGTAATAGCGTAATAGTTTCAGAAAAATACGCAATGAACATATTAAAAACTAGTAAGCTGTAATGCGCCTATGGCGCCCGTTAATTTGCTTGAGAAAGTATTTGTTACTTAATTTTAAAAATTTTGTAAAAAATATTTTGAGAAGACTATTTTGTAAAAAAAAATTTGGAAAAAAAATAAAATTTGTGGAAAAAAAATGTTTGTTGAAAAAAAAAATTTTGTTGAAAAAAAAAATTTGTTGAAAAAAAAAATTTTGGTAAAAAAAAAGAAATTTGTAAAAAAAAATTTTTGGAAAAAAAAAATTTTGGTAAAAAAAAAATTTGGGGAAAAAAAAATTTTGGTAAAAAAAAAATTTGGGGAAAACACAATTTCTGTACAAAAAAAATATATTATTTTTTTTATTATTATTATTTATAGAATTATTATAGAATGCCTATTTAAATTCCACGTACTGCGTGACAGAGTCAGTGAATCAGGGAATCAGTGAATCAGTGAATCAGTGTCGAGGGTAAATATATATTAAGATAAAGAATGTATAATAGTTGATTGTGAATAAGTCTGCGAATTTGCAGCTATTTTCGAATAGAACACACAAACAAGTTAATGTTGGAGTACGGGCGCAAATACAAATATATATGTGTTTGAGTCATAATTTGTTTGCTGAAAATTGTTTTTAAACCGGGAATTCCAGGGAAATTTGCCGATTTTTCACATTACCGACAAATACAAATTTTACATACAAATTTTTTATCGGAAATTATCAAAATTTTCAACAACCTGAAATATTCCTGAACTGGTTGATCTTATTACATTTAAATTGTACAGGATTTTTTTCAATATAAATTCTCTTGAATTTTTAATTATGTAAAGTTTTATAAATAATTTCAATTATTAAATTATTTGTAACTACACCTGAGTTATTTGTATGTTTAAGTTTAAAACGGTCTAAAATACAACTCCCATATATGGGCAGGAGCTCCAAAAACATCTTTACAGCTTCTGGACCGTGTACAGAGGAGAGCGGTGGCGATGATAGGGGATAGTAGGGTATCCAACTACATTGTCTCCCTTCAGCATCGCCGGAATGTGGATTGTATATCGCTGTTCTATAGATATTTCAATGGTATCTGTTCGTTAGATATCCCTCGTCTGGTCCCTGAAGTTAGAACATTTAGTCGAAATACGCGGGTATCCAGGGTATCTCATCCGTTCATTGTGAAATGGCCGGTTGACCGGACGACGCACTATAAAAAAAATGCGTTCATTAGCCGAATCGTTCGTATGTGGAACAATCTTCCAGCAAGTGTTTCTCCTGCCTGCTATGACATTATCAAATTCAAGGCAAACATCAACAAACACTACTCTCTCTTCCCTCCTTCCGATACCCTAATTCCTTTCGCTAACACAATGCATTGCATTTATAATATAAAAAAAAGTAGAAGAAGAAGAAGAAAATTGTACTGACCATCTGAGGATCCTCAAAAAAAATAGCTGCAAATACATTCTTGAATTTAACGATATTATTGCATGTCTTTTCTCAAAACCGTTATTAATTCTGCCCAAATAATAATATTATTGGCAAATAAGTTATATTTACAGACAATTGAACTTTGTTTAGAAGCAAATAAGCTTTACTTGGTACCAGCTCCAAACACATAATATACTTGTGGGCAAACATTTAAAAAAGATAGATTTTTCAGCGTGTACGTCTGCCTAAATTGTCTATCGTCGAAAGAAGTGTTTTTTTTTCTGACAGTCCATGACATGTTCAGTTCTGCATGAATTGATTATACGGGGGAAGTAATACAATTTAATAAAAAAAAAAAACACCAAAAACGAAATGCAATTGAAAACTGGTGAATTAACTCCACCTGCATTCCAATCGAAGGGATTTCAAAGCATTTGAAAGGGAAATAAAACACACAACTCAGCTCAACTCCCCCTCTTTCAATTTGTATCTATGTGCAGACTAGTGTACAACATAATTGCATATGTATGCGTCGGTTGGAGTGTGTGTGTGTGTGCGTGTGTGCATTCACATGCACATTTGTTGATGAAACATAAAAGTACAACAACTGCAGTTGTTGCAAATGGTTCAATGAGATTTTAACACATGTTTGAACTTTGACTTCGCTCCTTCACCCCTTTGTCGGGTTGAATTGGTCGGTCGATTTGTTTAAAGTGTAAAACAATCCATTTTCCATTTCTCCCCTGCCGCTCCTGCTCCTGCTGTTGCTGTTTTTTTTCTTCTCTCTCTATTCTGTCTGTGTCTGTGCAAACAACAGCAGCACATCTCGCCCGCCGCCGCCACCACCGCATCCAGCCATCCATCCATGCAATCAATACTAACTCGCATGTGTCTGTGGTGTGAAGTCAGAGAGCGGCGTGTGAACTGAATAACATTTCAAAGGAATGCTTTGTTGGCAGCCCTACCTCCCTCCCTCCCACCCGGTGCTCTTTTATTTTAGACACACCATTTCGTAGTTACTCAAAGTGTTAATAACGCTTAAATGCTTACAAGTGTACATGCAGATTTACATAGCGACTCTCAAAGGAAGGAGCACAGGTTGTTCCTTTGGGAATGGGAATGGGCAGCAGCATGTGCTGCATGCTTTAATAGTGTGGGCCAACTGTCGAGGGATCTGGTGGTTGTTAACACCTTACAACAAGGTGGGATTTCTCTTGAAGTCTCTTCCAAAGGTTTGGAGGGTTCAGATTTGTCAGATGAAATATTTGTTAATTCACATATTGCTATGAAATTTTGCATGCATGTTGGACTTGGCACTGGAAATCTAAAAATTTTAGAAGTTCAATCAAAACGATGCCAGAATTCCTAAAATTGGGGAGAAAATTTCCAAATTGCCTGTAGTTGCCCCACAATTCTGGAGGGACACTTGTTTGTATGTTCAGGAACAAAAATATTTTTTTATCAAAAAATTTTTTAAAAAAAAAAGGGATTTATTTTTCAAACTTTCAAGTTCCGTTGCTGTACAATTTTTCCCATTACAGATATTGTTCTGATGTCTTTAGCGGATTTTTTAATAATTCTATTTCCAAACCAAATAGGTTTACTTAACTGAAATCGCACTTCACCTAGTTGAGTTATAAGCAATAAACTGAACAGGGTTAAAAAAAAATTTTTTTTTTGTTTAAACCTTTCAGTGTTTTGTTACCATAACATTTTCTAGTTTAGTTTGTAAAACCTCCAAATTTTTAATATTATCCACAAAATTAAACTTTTAAGTTGGCAACATTTAAAATTCTAAAATAAAATCGGTTGAGGTTTAGTTTTGATTCATTTGACCTTTATTTACCTGCCAATAAGTGTCATTTGGTGTGCGATGAATTCTCCTCAAGGTAAGTGATTTTTTAACTCTGTGATAAATATTATTTAAGTATCAATTAATTTAGTTTAAACAAGCCATAAACTAGCTTAAAATGTTAGTAAAGAAACTATTTCAAAACGGCAGTATACAGTTGGAGAAAGAAGAAGTTCTATATTGCAAAAGTACAATTTAGTAATGAACAAAATCTCGGAAAACCAAAGGAAACATGGGGAACCCTTGATTGCAAGAAAACAAAAAGAATATTCGGGTTTAACAAAAATGAGCTGAGCAAGCTAGTTGGGGTCATCGCAGAACACACTAGCCTAAGGCACACCTATTTCGAATAGGATGTTCCCAGAGCGAGAGGACACCGAGACGGCGGAACACTTCCTGTGCCAGTGCCCGGCTTTCTCGCAGGTCAGGAAAGTGTACACTTTAAATGACCTGTCGGTCGTCAAATGAATGGACATAAGGAATTTAAGGAACTTTATAGAGGCGACCGAATTCCTAACGTAGAAAAAAGGGGAAGGGAATTTGTAGAAGAAACCAGGAGCGCACAACATGCCGAATTGCTGGCCTAGGTGTATGCCAGTGACATGAGACGGTCATGGTACATGACCGATCCTCCATTCAACCTAACCTAGCAATGATGATAACAATGGGAACATTAGGCATTCCCAAAAAAAAAAACATGTTCTGGATAAACGTTACAATGGTTCCCATCGATTCCATTTAATGGTTCCCATCGATCACCATTTCTGTAACGAGCAAAATTTGTCTGACAGACTGTGAAAATGTTTCTTTATATTATAAGACTGAATTAAACAAATTTTTGTTTTCTTGTTATTATATGAATAAAGTTTGATTGTATATTTTTTAAAACCAAAAACAAAAAAAGTAATTTTAATTTTTGCTCCCTGAAGCGTCATTGTTACCACATGGTAACAGGTCGGAGAAAGATCCTGAATAATCTAAGGAACATTTTTATTTTTAGAACAAGCTTTCTACCCTATAAATATTAAAAAAAAAGGAAACACACCACAACTGAGAGACAACCACAAAGTAAGTCTCGATTCACACTTGGAAATTTTACTTGCGGCAAATTTTTACGATTCCCTTTTGAACGTGCCACTTGTGTTCACACAAAGAAATTCTTTTTCGGCAAAATTTTTGTTTTCATTACTGACTTTTCAAATACAAATGACTTTCAAAATATCCAAATATGAAGAAGACAAAAGAAATTGCTTACAAAATATGAAAAACACAAAAGGAATTGCCAGTACGAGCAAGTTTTTTTCATTCCCCTTACCTCTCTTCCCAACAAACTGAGAATTGCCTGGTGTGAATTGGGACTTAAAACATGTTTTGACGGGTCTTAACTACCACTTAGCATAAGTAAAAAATTAGGAAAAAATACAATTTGCGGGAATTTGAATTTTTGGAGAACCGAGGTTTCCAACTTCTGTCTCTTGTGACATGTGTATGGGTAGGCCCACTGGGTCTACCTTCGGGTCTTAAGCTCGAACCCACTACAGGTAGGTCTCTCACTTCGGAAAAGCTAAATACTCTACTAGGGGTGTGGAAAATTCAACAATTTAGTAAATTTTGGTTATACCTCGCAATTTGATTGCACGAGTTCAAGGACAGGCACGAGTTCAAGGAGTTCAGACAGTGAATTTGAGGCGTTCGGTGTAATGAGTCATTCACTCATTACTTGGAAAGTTACAAACAGAGCCACAGTGTAGGAATTTTCAAAACGTCTGAACTCACGAAACAATTGTTTGATACTCAATTACTGGCTGTAAAAGGTTTGGCCCCGTTGTGATGTCAATTTAATGTAATCGATCTCAGTTTCCGATAATCTCAAGTATTTATTCGGGCTTAAATTAATCGATGCGGGCTTAAATTGATCCATGCGGGCTTAAATTAATCGAACTTATTTTTATCCTATTATGAACTCAAATCTATCCTAAACATCAAGCACATTCGGGCTCAACTATGGATAAAATTAAGAACTCCGAGCTTCAAAAATCCGTACCTTAATTACGTTTTTTTTAAACTTGGTTTAAGAAACAACCGTACTTTTCATCTTTTGACACCGCTAAGGCTTAACTCAAGTAGGGATTACATAATTTTGTTTATCAGTGTCGTAGAACAGTGAAGGGCGTTGGCAACATCCTATCGTGAGTGAGGCTATCTCAGCAAATATCATGGAAAACTAATACACATTTCGGGGCGCCTTCTTCGAACGAATTATAAAGATACGATTAAGATAAATACACATAAATACCCTGCAAATATTTAGGCGAACTCAATTAATACATCGGCTATGGTAATAAATCAATCCAGTATGTCCGCGCTACTCAACCGGAAATTGTACTCATCTGTTACTACTCGTTTGGACATCGGCCGAACAATCGGTGTGTCAAGACCTAAAGCGAACCCATTTCACTTATTAGAAAAGGCCAGGAAGAAACAAACACACAACAGGAAAACAGGAAAAACCCCATAAAACTACCTCTGTGTGTGTGTGTGTTGGCCTGTTGTTTGTGCGCTTGGGTGTGTGTGTGAAAATGATTGCATTTCTGTAATAAATAAACATTTCAATTCATTTGGACGTTTTGTTATGGTTTTGTTTACATTACACTTCATTGAGTCGAGAGCATCAACGAATGAATGGATACGGACAGACGCAACCAGCAGAAGGCACACAAACAAAAAAAGGCAACGACGCACAATGTTGTAGTTGTTGTTGATCTTGTTGTTCAACACAACAACAACGAGCCCTGAAATCAAACACTCAGCCTCAGCATTCAACAACAGCAACACCAAAGTCAGTGGTGCCATATTTCATTCATTCATAGGCAGACTGACTGACTCACTATGGAATAGCCTCAATGAATGGAACACACAGGAGTGTGGACTCCCCACGTCCACCGTCGTCGATGTGTATTGTAAAGAGTAGTTCATACCAATTCATTATGATGGCTGCTGTTGTTGTTGTTATTATTATTGTTGGCACTGATGTTGCTACTGTGGCACAGTGTTTTCGAACAATACAAACACATGTTAATAATACACTCCATTAGATACACATTCATTATAATTTATGTAGGTGTTAGAGGGCCATGTGGGATTTGAACTCAGGTCCCCTTTTTTTATAAAATATAAAATTTTTTTTTTTAAAAAATTACTTGATCATGAATGCGTTAAATTGTATTCTTTAGAAATGTTTCTATTTAGGCTGATTAGAAAAAAAAATGAATCCATAACAACTATATAATTCTCATATACGTTGGTCCCCTGAGTACAAAAATGGGCCAACGTTTTTTCTTCTTCTATGGACAGGTTTTTTTTACATTTTGTTTTAAACAAAATGCAATTTTTCGTCGCCTAAGTTCTCATAACATGACAACAAATTGTCCGATTTAATTAAAATAAATTTAAAAAAATCAATCTTTTGCCTTCAGTAGATTTGAATCCGTAGGTGAGTTTCAAAGTTAAGTGTTTTTTTTCGTAAATTCATAAAAAAATCTAAAATGACAAAAGATGTTGATTTTCAGAAGTTTATCATTAAGCCACATATGTTACAATTAAAATGAGTTTAAAACTGATAGAGTAAGTTCCGATTTTATTAGCGATTGCTGGCTATGTGTGATTTGCATGGGAGATTCCAGAGAGATCCCTTACTTAATTGTGAATAAAATCGAAGCTACTGCATCGATTGTAATGTCCTGTACCTCACTTAAATTGTAAGATTTGTGGCTTTATGATAAAATTCTGAAAATGACCACCTTTTGTCATTTTTGACTTTTTTCTCGGAATTTTCTGCAACAGAAAAATTTAGGAAACAACATTTTCCCGCTTAACATTGTTAATAATTCTGAAACTGTATTTGGGATTTAAATTCACCAAAATCGAATTTCGTGAAAAAAATTTTAAAATTATTTTTCAACAAATCGCATAATTCGATTTCAAGTTATGACAACTTTGTGAAAAAAAAATTTAAAATGTATTATTTTAAAAGTTGGACAGTTTGATTTCAGGTTATGAAATCCCCGAGAAATTGAAAATACGAAAAAAAAATGCTCGACATAAATTTGTTTATGTTTGTTTAGGCGTTAAAAATTAAAGATTAGTGATCATTTTTTTTAAAATTTATTTCAACAAAATCGGACTGCTCGTTTTCATTTTATGACCATTTATGTCCAAAAATAAATTGCATTTAAAAAAAATAAATAAAAATTAAACCTTTCCTAGGAAAAAAATCAGTCATTTTTGTGTGCTCAGAATTGTGAGAGAAAATTAACAAGAGGTGTTATTTTGAATCACCCGGTATTTCGATAGCTGTCACTTTTGATGCTTTTATTCTTTGACATTTGACAAGTAGAAACTACGCAATTACTAAAAATGGAACGATACACGCTTCAACAACGCATTGAAATAATTGAAATTCACTAAAAAAAAAATGGTGAAAATCTTGCAGTCACCGTTCGCAAAACTAAAGAATTTTTGGGTCGTCGTGAAGCACCTTGTCGGACCGCAATACAGAAATTGGTGGACAAATCCGAGCTGTTGGAACAAGTTAGTGATGTGAAGAATAAAACCCGTGCACATCCTTTTTCCAAACCCGTGCACATCCAAAATCCTTTTTTTTTGTTGGTGCATAGGTTCTGTGCAGATCGTAAGCAAATGTTAAAATCTTCAAAATTTTTAGACAGCAACGGCGTTTGTCATTTATTCTGGAGAGTTCTTATTTTTTCTATCACCCTATCCACAAAAGAGTAAACGAAGATTGTTTTTCTTGGGTTTAATTCAATTAAGAAATCTAATTTAATTCCATCTGAATTTAAATGTCAACTCGTGCTCCTTTACTGGGTGGAAGGTAGTTATTTTTTAATTGAAATCTGATTTCTGTTTTTTTTTTTCTGTGGAGAACCTTGTTTCTCCTCGACCTCCTATGAAATATGTCTCAGACAATCTTCTAGAATATTTTTTGTTTGAAACCACTGTCGCTTGTTGCCTTTGTTGGCATAGTATTGTTGTTTTCTTTCATTTGCCTGTGTACAAAATTCGACTATATTCCGTATCTTCTCATGTTGTTGTGATAACAACTCCCGCTGCTGCCACACTATTGACACCTCTCACTGCATTAGCAGAGTTGCCAGTTTAGAGGATTTCACTTCTAATTTACTGCTTTAGAGGGCTGGGGATTATCTCAATGTCCGTTTACAGAGTTCACCCGAAGTTGTCTACCAACAATTTCCGAATTGACCCACTGTAAGCCGAGAATTAAGTACAGTGCAACGTCCAAACAATTCGCTCTCTTGTTGTGCCAATCACTCGTATGGCGATGAGACAAACAACACATCGAAATACTCATTATTTTCCAAAGACCTGAAGCCCACCGTACACCTGCCTACATGTTGGTCAAACATTGCTGTTGTTTGATGTTTGAGAGAGTATGTTGGACGAATATCGAAACGACTTTGATCAATTCAATCTGTTTTAAGTCAAACAGTTTGCAGTTGTAAGGTGGGCTTTGCATTATTCACATCATTTAAATAAACACCCACACACATATTGGGATATTTTCCTTGTTTGGCAATTGTGGAGATTACTCTGGTCTGGCAGCTCTGTGCATAAGTGTTACGTGTGTGTCTGGCTGTGTTTATGCTGTAGAGTGGAGTAATGTGAGTTTGATTTATGTGTGAGAAATAAATCTCGGGTCTTTTGTTTTGGTTGGTGCGTTGGGCCTCCTAAAATGCTGCAGCGTTAAGCCGATGGACACATGTATCCTTTGTTGTTGTTGATGTTGCTGCTGCTCTTCATTCATTTCCTTGAAATGTTAATAATGAACCAACGAATGAATGGCAGAATTTATCATTGTTTTGATTTCCATAAAAAAAATAGCTCAGCTTTTTGTTAATGCTTGGGTTTTTATTATTTTCTTGACTCCGGAGTTTTGTTGTTCTCATTTCGTTGGGCTGCCAGAATTTATTGTTTTATGTTAATGAAGTGGTCAAAACGAATGTTTATATTTACTTACAGTCAACATCTGAACTAGTAGTGGCGTTAGAGCGCATTATTAGTCAGTGATAAATCTTTCGATCCCCCTCCGCCATCTCTGGCAGAGTAACGAAACAAATGAGAACTGTTTTGGAAAATCCAAATTGATTGCAAGTATTTTTAAACTCGTTTGTGTTAATTTGAATTTATCTTAAGTCATTTTTCATGTGGCTCGCGCATAGAAATTTAAATGGAAAAACACATTGAAATATATTTCGGAATAATTATGTAGAACTTGTATCATACTTGTAATTTCCCAGAGAATATTCAAAGTGGAAAAATAGCTAAGATGAAGACCATCCGGCTGTCAAATCAATCACATACAACTAATACAGCCATATGGGAACGATTTTGGGTTTTCTTTTCAGTTTATGGTGACCCGGATAGTTTGATATGTGAACTATATTCTTGTCGAAGCAAAAGTGATGTTTTTTTTTACATTTATTTTTCGTATTTTATATGAAATTTCCGTTTTAAGTTGTTTTCTATAATTTCTGTAAGAACTTACGATAATCGGCTATTAAATTTGTAGTTTCATACCTGCAAAGAAAGGAACAAAACAATCGAATAAAATAATTTGCATAGACAATAATTTCTTTAATTAAATTATTGTTATACACTAAATGTGTTTGAATATAAGATCTATCGGCAAAACATACTTTCGGAATCCGACCTCTGATTTGAATCTTAACATAAAAATCCTGTGTAAGTCATAAACTAGGCCGGTTTATTACCCATAGACAACACTTATAAGTGTAAAGTATATCTGAAATAACACGATTGCTATTTAAAAGAACATTTTAGCACCGCCACGTGGACGAGTTTGTTTTATTTTTTACTTTTTGGTAATATCTGGCTGATGTGAAAGCAATTTTACATATTTCCAGCTGAAGTGCCTGCGAGATTTAAATGAGGTAAATAATCAACCCTATTACGGTAGTCAATGTCGACACAAGACGACGTCACAACATTTTAGAAATTAAAAAAAAAAGTAAATGGAAAAACAATCTTAAGAACTTAAAAAAAGCACCGAAAAAAAAAATAAAAGTAAATAAAAAACATATAGAAAAAATTCAAAAACAAAAATAGAAAAAAAAAATTAAAAACAAAATTTTAGAAATTAAAAAAAATGGAAATGAAACAAAAACTAAAGAACTGAAAAAAATTGCAAAAAGGACCGAAAAAAAATATGGAAAAAATTAAAAACCAAATTATTGAATTTAAAAAAAAAACTATAAGTGCTTTGAAAGTGTTAACATTTATTTAAATGTAACATAATTTTAAATTGTTTATACATTTACAGTTTATACATTTATTTATTAAAAACAGTTTATACATTTATTTATTTTAAATGGGCGCATATTCGGATTCGTGAGAAAATTTCGTTGCATTTCGATACCCATATGTCCATGTTTGTCAGGGGCCGCAGGTGACCCGATGGTCCCGGGAACCCGATCCCAAATTTTATCCAAATCATGAAAATGGGCGCATATTCGGATTCTTGAGAAAATTTCGTTGCATTTCGATACCCATATGTCCATGTTTGTCAAGGGACGGTTTTTGGGCCGCTGGTGACCCGATAGTCCCAGAAACCGGATCAAAAAATTTAGGCAAATCATGAAAATAAAGGCATATTTGGGTTCGATACCCATATGCGCATGTTTATCATGGCCCTTTTTTGGTCCACGGAACCCATGAGAACGCCCATTTTTGGGATTTTTTTCCCCATCTATAAATTATATAAACTTAGAACAATTTTACCAAAAAAAAAATCAGATGTAGTGTATAAAAATATTTGAAAAATTTGATTATGGCCGGGATATATTTAGTCCCGTAAAGGGGAACTTTTTCCCCTTTGGTCCGATATTGCCCATTCTCGAACTTAACCTGCTTATGGGCAAAAAACATCTTCCTACAAAATTTCAGCTTCTTAGCGTTGGTCGTTCGCACTCTATCGTGATTTCAACAGACAACAGACGGACGGACAGACGGACATCGCTAGAATGTCTTAGAATGTTACACTGACCGATAATATATATACTTTATAGGGTCGCAGATCACTCTTTCGAGGTGTTGCAAACGGAATGACAAACTTAGTATATACTCCCATCATAGGAGTGTATAAAAAAACCTAGAAAAAACTAAATGTTTTAATTAAAAAAATTTAAACATTTAGTAAATGTAACATTTACATTTACAAAATGTAAAACTAGACTCCATTCAGTTTGAAAAAAATTTTAAAAAAAAT
This sequence comes from Hydrotaea cyrtoneurina, assembly GCA_958296145.1. Lineage (NCBI taxonomy): Eukaryota > Metazoa > Arthropoda > Insecta > Diptera > Muscidae > Hydrotaea > Hydrotaea cyrtoneurina. The sequence continues at coordinate 53,089,027 of OY282515.1, read as the reverse complement.
TTAAAAAAATAAAAAACCAGAAAGAAAATAAAAAAAAATTTAAAACAAATTCAAAAAAAAAACGGGAAAAAATTTAGAAAAATAGAAAACAAAATTTTAGGAAACAAAAAAAAATGGAGAAAAATTACGAAAATAAAAAAACGAAAAAATAGGATCAAGAAATAGAAAAAAATAAAAAACGAAAATACAAGAAAAAAATTTAAAATCTTAAAAAAAGGAAAAAATTAAAGTAATAAAAAAAAATAGGAAACAAAAACCTAGAAAAAAAATAAAAAAAACAAAAACAGAAAATAGAAAAAAATTAAATCGAAAACAAAAGTTTAGGAATTAAAAAAATGCAAAAAAACGAAAAATAGGAAAAAGAAATAGAAATAGAAAAAAATTAAAAAACGAGATAGAATGAAAAAATTAAATAAATAAAATACAAAACTAGAAAAAAACTAAAAAAGTTTATAAAAAATTAGAAAAAGAAACAAAAATTAAAAAAAAATATTGAATGAAAATGGAAAAAGAAAAAAAAAAGAAAAAAAATTAAAGTAACAAGTTCAAACCAAACGTGTGAAAGAGTTAGAGAGAAAATCTTTCGCATGCCGGAAATTTTCGAAGGGGCACTGTCCTAAGTAATTTTAAACAACAAAGAACGACATACCTAAATTGTTAAATTCTCCTCCCTTACCCACAAGAGTGGTTAAAGATAAATTAGATTGTGAAATTATATGGTGCATTATAAAAACAACTGCATATATCCAGTCAACGAGAAGATTAAGTCTGAAGATTCTTGGTAACTCGGATCATTGCACAATTTCAGCATCCTTTTCGTTCTCCGATCTTCGAGCCAATTCTAAACCAGTCACGAAGAGGACAATGTATATATACGAAAAGGCACGTTGGGCCGAGCTCAACAATTTCTATCAGCACTTTAACTGGAAATTATGTTTCCTTGACAATAATGTCGATGCTGCTGCTGAAATGGTTGAGAAAATAATTCTTCTTGGTATAAATACATTTATTCCCTCGAAGACTACTTCGATTAAACCTCCAAAAAATTGTTGGTTTAATCAGACATGCAAAGAAGCTGTCAGATCCAAAGAGGAAGCGTTTAGAAACTGGCGTTTAAATAAAAATGCCATTACTGAGCTGCTACGCAAGAAGGCAAGATCAAGATGTGCCAGAGTGCTTAGGCGCGAAAAACTTCTCCACGAACAGCGCCTTCGTGCTAAAGTTCTTTCTTCTCCCAGGGGAAGTAAGAGCTTTTGGTCATTCGTTAAAAGGGTAAGGAACAATTCTTCATCTTCTATTTCAACCCTCGTTAACGGTGACCAGATATTCACTGACCCGGTTGACAAAGCTAACCTTATGGCTGAAATTTTTTGCAAAGAATTCATCTTTGCCAGACAGCAGTCAACCACTCCCCGTGATCGAGAACGTATCTAGTTCGATGCCTCAGATATTTTTTCGAACACGTGGCGTTAAAAGGGTTCTTACAGATTTCAACGTAAATAAAACTCCGGGCCCGGATGGTATTTCCGCACTTGTCCTATGTAAGTGCTCTTCGACGCTAGCTCGTCCATTGCGCAATCTTTTCAACATGTCGTACCGTGCTGTTATTTACCCTTCACGTTGGAAAGTTGCCAATGTTCAGCCGATCCCCAAGAAAGGTGAGGCTACTAATCCTGCGAATTACCGTCCAATTGCAATATGTTCTGCGCTCTCGAAGGTTATGGAGAGCATGGTTAATCACCATCTTGTGAGGTATCTAGAGTCTAACGGCCTTCTGAATAATCGACAGTATGGCTTCCGTAGAAATCGATCTACTGGAGACCTGATGGCGTTCCTTACGGAGCGATGGAGTCGATCCATTCACCGCCTTGGTGAAAGCAAGCTTGTGACTCTGGATATTTCCAAGGCGTTCGATAGGGTCTGGCACGGAGCACTCATATCAAAACCTTCTCTCGATTCATATCGAGTTTTCTCAGGGATCGCTCTATACGAGTTGCTATAGATGGCGTCTCATCGAACGAGCATAGGTTGACCGCAGGAGTGCCACAAGGCTCTGTCCTCTCTCCTTCTCTATTTCTTATTTTCATTGACGACCTGTTGGGGCAGACTGTGAACCCAATCTACTCCTTTGCGGATGACAGCAACCTCTGTCATTCGTACTCATTTGATCATCGGCCAGGTCCTCTGGAAGTCGAGGACAAAAGGCAAACGATGAACAACTCACTCAACCGCGATTTGGCGACGATTTGTGAGTGGGGCCAAATGAACAGAGTAGATTTTAATGCACAAAAGACCCAATGCTGTTTGTTGTCACGTTCACCAGATCCAGCTTCGTCCTCCATTTTCTATGGGTGGAGTGGATATCATCGATTCAGACACTCTTGATGTTCTGGGCCTGAAGATACAGGGTGATGCTCGTTGGGCTAGCCATATATTCGAAGTGTCGAAAGAAGCATTCAAGTGTTTAGGCTTTTTAAAGCGGTGCAAGAAATACTTCACTCCATCTGATCTCGTAAATATTTACACCACCTACATCCGGCCTAAAATGGAATACAACTCGCATATATGGGCAGGGGCTCCATTAACATCTTTGAAGCTCCTGGACCGTGTACAGAGGAGAGCGGTGGTGATGATAGGGGATGTTAGGGTATCCAGCTCTATTGTCTCCCTACAGCATCGCCGAAATGTGGGTTGTGTATCGCTATTCTATAGATATTTTAATGGAATCTGTTCAGCAGATATCCGTCGTCTGGTCCCTGACGTTAGAACATTTAGCCGGAATACTCGGCTATCCACGGTCTCTCATCCGTTCATTGTCAAATGGCCGGTTGACCGGACGACGCACTATAGAGGAAATTCGTTCTTTAGCCGGACTGTTCGTTTGTGGAATAATCTTCCAACAAGGGTTTTTCCTGCCTGCTATGACATTACCAAATTCAAGGCCAACGTCAACAAACACTACTCCCTCTTTCCTCCCTCCAATACCCTTATTTCCCATCGCTAACACAGTGCATTGCATTTATAGGGGGCATCCCCTGAGTGTTAGTCAAAAAAAAAAAAAAAAAAACTCAAAATGTACACGTGCAGGAAAAAAACCGATTTTGATTTTTTTTACTCACTTTTCACTTTCTCAGTAGTCTTCTTTGTAATATTAGATTTTGTTGATTTTCTTTATCACTGGAAGCGAAATCAGAATTTGCAAAAAAATAAACAAACAGACTAAATAAACTAGCGATGACAATTTGTTTATGCAAATTATCGATAAACAGTCACATTGGTTTAAAATGCCCCGTTGGGACAGAAAGTGATGTTGTCTTAAAAACGACGACGTTGGCAACCGCTATAGGGCTGAATACAAATCCGAAAGAATGTTGACTTTAAAGCTGGATTTTCCAAATTCTTATCACTATAAAATAATTCTTTAACTACATACATACATATATATGGGGTTTTATTAATTTTGGTTTATTTATTATAATTCTAAGAAATATGCATTACGATCATTCTCTCGAATAGATCATTTTTGACGAATTAAAATGATTATGGTTTGACTTTTTTGTTTTGAAGTTTCACGAATGGATTTTTTCTCAAAAAAAATTCATAACTTTTTTAAAGGCATTTCATGTTGTCAAATTACAAAAAGGTTGTCAAGTTTCAATTAAGAAATGAATTACCCCAATTAAAACATAATTACATTCCAGCCTTCAAAGATGCTCAATTTATTCAATTGATTGAGTCCGTTTATTTTTCTAATCCACTAAATATTTCAGTTTATAATAGAAAAATGTTTCGTGTTGCCCCACTCAAACTTTATATGTAGATTATCTAAAATGGCCACCGAAGAAGGTTATTAAATAATTCGGGGAATTATAACCATCAATTATTGTTTATAACGCCCAATAATGACATCATTCGTATGCGAATGAAACGACAAATTACATACAAAATATTGGTTTGTTATGCCAGTCGGGACATTGCTCAACGCTGAGGTCATTTCATTCATTATGTCTCGTTATTAAAGTATTTGCCTCAAACCATTTCCGTTTTTGGGCATTATTTAAAGATTACCTGCGTTTTATGAGCGCTCTCCGGGTATTTATTGGGAAACTACTACTTGCGGTGTCTTTCCTTGCCTTTTATTTGTTCTTTGTGTGGCAAAGAATGTGCGTTTGCCTTCGCTGAGAACGAACGATCCAAATATAAATTGTTGTCCGATGGCACAGACGATATATTTTCTCAATCGCTTCATGAGGCACAATATGATAATTGTGATAAAAACTTATGCCAACACAAAACGTTGCGGCCCATTTACACAGATACAGTTGTGAATGTGTCTGTGCGTGTGTGTGTGTGTCGGTATAAGAACCTTCATTATGACTAAATTAGTTTGAATGACTGCACATAAACATTCACAAAGAAAAGGTTATAGAGAAACAATATCACAACCTAATCACAGCAGCGCAAAGTAGTGACTCAAAGGTCTCCCCTTGGCAAAGCGTGGCCCGCCAGTCTCATCCCAACTACATGTCTATGCCAAACATTGCGTAATATTAGCAGGCAGGGCCTGGTCTTACCGGGCCTCTAGAAGGCCTTCCAAGGAAAGGACCAAAGTCAGAAAGATCTAATGTCTTGTTTAGCAAAATGTAAAAACTTGTGATGCTTGATTGAAGTTCACCATTCTATTTTTATGTTAAACATTAAGATTCGAACCCACAACCTTCAGATTTATTAAGGAAAATACCATCATCGTTTACACAGCAAAAAAAAACCGGAATGAAATGTGCTTGAAGGCCTTCTTACATGGCTGTGTGGAAGAGGCCGCTGCTTTGCGGCTTATGAGGTGTGTGTGTGTGTGAGAGAGATAGAGGGAGAGCGTGAACAAACACTGAAAAGATTCAATGAGATATTTGAATGTAAGTATGTGCGTGTAGTGCCACATCTACAGCTTCAAACAATTCATAGTCCCTCAAGGAAATCGCAGTGCTTTTTCAATTCCAAATGTGGGTACTTAATGCCAACTTTACCGTCTCAATAAAAGGGTGAGCACGTTTGGTGTGATAACAAGCAAAGCTGATGTTAGTTCAAGCCTGTGTACAGTAGACAATGCCTTTCCATGGATCCGAGATTTCACTCAAGGCAACACTGGCAGCGAAAGGCGTAAGCGAGGAGTCAAGGGTGGACAGGTCGCCAGTGCTTTGAGGACCGCCTAAGACGCAAGCATGTCACGAAAGAAGGGAGTGCAAAAACCGAAAAGAGCACAAAAGCAGAGAAGCTCAACGAAGCGAATGTACCAGAGGAGTAGGAAGGGAATCGATCACCCAGAAAGGAGAGTTAGCAACAGGCGGGAAATCACCTGCAAGATGCTATAAAAAAAAAAAGAAAAAGTAAATGTTTCAAAAGACCCATAATTATGTCACGCACAAAGGGGAAGCAATGAGCACAAATCACTTGTCCATCAATAATAAAAAGAATTTCCCAGGCGAGGAATCATACCCTGGCGTCCCCCAAGGCTCAGTCATGGGACCATTATTATAGAACGGAGTAGTTAACCCCAAAGTACCAAACGAGGCGACTCTAGTAGGATTTACACATAGTAGGATTGCAGTTCTAGACCAGTCGCGGGAGAAGATGGAAATCTAACTCTAGACGAATGAGGCTATGAGAGTTATGAATCAGTTGCCGAACTCGGTTAATTTGGAGCTGGGAGAACACAAAACGGAAGGTGTTCTCATAACTGGAAAGAGAACCACAGCATTAATTACGTTGCAAATCGCATGATCCGAAATAATATCAAACGATACATTTCCAACGGCACAAGGAGTGGTAAATGCTCTATCCAGAATGATACCAAATGTAGACGAATCCCCACAAACTAATGGAATAATCATCTACCGAGTAGCCAACTGTATTCTTCTCTACGGAACACCAGTTTGGGCGAAAGCACTAAAAAGCAGGAAAATGCGGAAGACGTTGTATTTCGTTGCCGGCACTTGGAAGAGCAACGCGAGCGGCGAACCACATCGGTGGAAGCCCCACCGTCAAATATATAGCTGACTGTATGCTGAGTGGATGACACTCATATCCTGCGTACAATAGAGGTTGCCGACGGCGGAGAAAGTCCTAAAGACCGCCAGAGATACGAATGTCGAATAACGAGAATTAAGAGACAGACAGACAGTCTCTCTGTCAAGTAGTATAGCGAAGGCAGTCCCGCAGCGGAATAAAGAGAGGACAACGAATGCGTATCCTCAGAGACGACGTACAGTGGCACCGAAGGTGCTATTGCTGCTGTTGAGCAGAGTATCGAAGAAGACCCGAATTAGTCAGAGTATCGAATAAGACCCGAATAAGTCAGAGTATCGAAGAAGACCCGAATTAGTCAGAGTATCGAAGAAGACCCGAATTAGTCAGAGTATCGAAGAAGACCCGAATTAGTCAGAGTATCGAAGAAGACCCGAATTAGTCAGAGTATCGAAGAAGACCCGAATTAGTCAGAGTATCGAAGAAGACCCGAATTAGTCAGAGTATCGAATAAGACCCGAATAAGTCAGAGTATCGAAGAAGACCCGAATTAGTCAGAGTATCGAAGAAGACCCGAATTAGTCAGAGTATCGAAGAAGACCCGAATTAGTCAGAGTATCGAAGAAGACCCGAATTAGTCAGAGTATCGAATAAGACCCGAATAAGTCAGAGTATCGAAGAAGACCCGAATTAGTCAGAGTATCGAAGAAGACCCGAATTAGTCAGAGTATCGAAGAAGACCCGAATTAGTCAGAGTATCGAAGAAGACCCGAATTTGTCAGAGTATCGAATAAGACCCGAATAAGTCAGAGTATCGAAGAAGACCCGAATTAGTCAGAGTATCGAAGAAGACCCGAATTAGTCAGAGTATCGAAGAAGACCCGAATTAGTCAGAGTATTGAGGAAGACCCGAATTTGTCAGAGTATCGAAGAAGACCCGAATTAGTCAGAGTATCGAAGAAGACCCGAATTAGTCAGAGTATCGAAGAAGACCCGAATTAGTCAGAGTATCGAATAAGACCCGAATAAGTCAGAGTATCGAAGAAGACCCGAATTAGTCAGAGTATCGAAGAAGACCCGAATTAGTCAGAGTATCGAATAAGACCCGAATAAGTCAGAGTATCGAATAAGACCCGAATAAGTCAGAGTATCGAAGAAGACCCGAATTAGTCAGAGTATCGAAGAAGACCCGAATTAGTCAGAGTATCGAAGAAGACCCGAATTAGTCAGAGTATCGAAGAAGACCCGAATTAGTCAGAGTATTGAGGAAGACCCGAATTAGTCAGAGTATCGAAGAAGACCCGAATTAGTCAGAGTATCGAAGAAGACCCGAATTAGTCAGAGTATCGAAGAAGACCCGAATTAGTCAGAGTATCGAAGAAGACCCGAATTAGTCAGAGTGTCGAAGAAGACCCAAATTAGTCAGAGTATCGAAGAAGACCCGAATTATTCAGAGTATCGAAGAAGACCCGAATTAGTCAGAGTATCGAAGAAGACCCGAATTAGTCAGAGTGTCGAAGAAGACCCGAATTAGTCAGAGTGTCGAAGAAGACTCGAATTAGTCAGAGTATCGAAGAAGACCCGAATTAGTCAGAGTATTGAGGAAGACCCGAATTTGTCAGAGTATCGAAGAAGACCCGAATTAGTCAGAGTATCGAAGAAGACCCGAATTAGTCAGAGTATTGAGGAAGACCCGAATTTGTCAGAGTATCGAAGAAGACCCGAATTAGTCAGAGTATCGAAGAAGACCCGAATTAGTCAGAGTATCGAAGAAGACCCGAATTAGTCAGAGTATCGAAGAAGACCCGAATTAGTCAGAGTATCGAAGAAGACCCGAATTAGTCAGAGTATCGAAGAAGACCCGAATTAGTCAGAGTATCGAAGAAGACCCGAATTAGTCAGAGTGTCGAAGAAGACCCAAATTAGTCAGAGTATCGAAGAAGACCCGAATTAGTCAGAGTATCGAAGAAGACCCGAATTATTCAGAGTATCGAAGAAGACCCGAATTAGTCAGAGTGTCGAAGAAGACCCGAATTAGTCAGAGTGTCGAAGAAGACCCAAATTAGTCAGAGTATCGAAGAAGACCCGAATTAGTCAGAGTATCGAAGAAGACCCGAATTAGTCAGACTATCGAAGAAGACCCGAAGTAGTCAGACTATCGAAGAAGACCCGAATTAGTCCATCTGCCATCGCGCGCAACAGTTGAATTTATGGAAGATTTTGCGGAAGGATCTTGGTTGGCGGTAAAGCCGAACGACCATCAAGCTCGTCGCACGTTCGGCCAATAGGACCACAACGAGATGGCCGCCGACCGAGATTTTCACAAGAATTTTTTTTTTTCAGCAATGAAGCTCACTTTCTGGTTGAATGGGAACGTTAATAATGAAAATTGTTGCATTTGTAGTAATGAAAAATCCATAATCCATTGTTGTTGTACATCCAGAAAAAGTCACTGTTTGTTGTGCTCCATGGGCAGAGGGAATCATTGGTCCATATTTCTTTAAAAATTAAGCCGGCCTTAATGTTACGGTCAATGGGGAACGCTATAAAGCCATGATTTAGCCAGGGATAAATTGTTTTCCAATTGTCCGTCCATTAACAATATTAATATACAATTTATTGGATACGACATGAAGACTTACGTCAATGGCACAACAAACTCAATTCACACTCGTATTCCATAATGGAGAATATTTAATAATTATTTATTTTCTTGCGGTCATCATGCCGTCATCATTCATGAACGCAACAGCCGATCTATCGGGTCAATCATCCCAGTCGATGAATGTGTGGCGCAAATGCTCGCTAGTAAACAGTGCACAGTGGAATGAGGAATTCCTCAACAATGATGCCACCACAAGGGCCGAATGTAGGCCATTCACATATTAAGGGAAATCTTTATGGGATTTGTGCCATAAAAGCCAACTAGAAATTTAAGAATTTAACATTCTCCTTAAATAGAAATAACAGTCGAGTGTAAATAAATACCAACACACTCTTGTCGGCCTCAGGCTATAATGACGGTGTGACTGTGGATTGGCTTATCGTAAACCAACCGAACTGGCCCCAAAGCGTCAACTTAATGACCAATTGACGGCAAATAATGTTGTCGGGCAAAGTTCATTAATGAACATTACTCACGCCGTGTCGGTGACTGCTGTTCGACAAAGTGTTGGATTTCATTGTTCGGCCTACGATGGAGACGTTAGAGTGATTGTGAATGAAATTCATTTCAAAATGATATTGATTTGATATCAAATGTCAGAGTATATTGCGAATAGTGAAAATAGAAATAGTATCTCATTCTTTGAGTAGACTTCGCTGGATTGTAGTTTGTCTGGGTGAGTGGAAATTCAAAAGCGTCTGCTGAGGCGATTAAATAAGATTAACACATGGGGTGAGTAAATCTTTATTTAAGGCTTTCACAATAATGTACAATTACTATAAGTTATCATTTAAATGCAATGGAAGTGAGCGATCGATGTCCGTGAAGTTAAATTTTAAAATTTAACTAGTCAAGGCACAAACCGGATTAACAGAGCTATGTTAAGTGGTTAACAGTGAAAGTGTAGATTTACATTTATCATTTTTGACCAATCGGAAACAGGAAAAAAAACTTGAAAAAGAACTAATTTAATAAAACAAAAGCTTTGAACAAAGTCTGTTTTGATATTGACCTTAAAATGAGCGTTACTAGGAACATAGAATAAAAAAGAAGACCCACTGTCTCTGACTGGAAATAGATGCTGGGTCCACATTGATACCATAGTTAGCTCTTGTGGTTCCAAATCGATCTGTGTATTACACTTGTCCACAATCTATTTCAGAACCGATTTGTTTAGAATTTGGGTTTAAATTCTCGATTTCCAAGGGAGGCCCACTGTGTTCGACTGGAAATAGATGCTGGGACCACATTGGCGCCACAGATAGATCAGCCACAGACTGCGACATAAAAGTAGATCCAGTCCTTCCAGCAAAGAAGTGTTTTCTTAAAGCCCTTCATCTCAAAGCGATATAAAGTTGCTCTTTGATATGAGTGGAAGTGGTAGTTGTCCATGATTGTGATATTCCAGCTTGAGCCGGTTCTAAACTGCAAAGGAGTGTTTTCTTAAAGCCCTTCATCTCAAGAGGGGCGGACTATGAACCAATTGGTATATTCTATCAATGTGTTGAGAGAGTCTACGAAAAATGTCCCTAATGCAAAAATAAAAGAGGCCTTGCCGACTCCTTGGACTCCTGATTGTCCATTCTCATTAGTCAATAGTCCATCCAAGGCCTTGCCGACTCCTACGACTCCTGATTGTCCATTCTCACTAGTGAAGAGTCCATCCAAGGAAACAGTGCATCCAACTGTGGTCACATGGACAATTCTGGCCCACACGCTGAAAAACCTGTATTTTTTAAATGTTTGCCCACAAGTAAATCGTGTTTGGTTCTAAACAAAGTCTATTTGGATTACTATTAATATAAAGTGTTTGTGTGTAAGCAATAGTGTGTTTGGGAAAAACAGACAATAAACTTATTAAATTCAACAAAGTACAATATTTGAGTGTGAAAAAGTGAGTATTTGCAGCAGCTGCAACATGCACATCACAAGAACGCTTTTGTCAAGTACTTTCATACTCCATTAGCTTAATATCTAAAAAATGGGTAAGAAATTTGGATTTTTTGCCATTTTGTGGCGAAAAGTCCCATCCAAGGAAACAGTGCGTCCAATCAAACAATAATGTGTTTTAAGAGTTTTCAAGGTTGGCATTGTTTTTTTGATATTTTTTTTAATCAAATACGTCTAGAAGTGTATTTTTGCATTTATTCAACTAATTAACTACACCACAGAGCACTGTAACTGTTTTACAGAGTGCTGTAAACAGAGGTGATTTCTGTCTGCGCTAGTTAAATTCCAATTTATCTTCACGCACATCAGATTATCAGCGATCTGTAAGGATGGAGATCTGATGCTCTTGCATGGCTGAGTATCTAGCCTTAAGGTATTGGCGACCTTGACGGCTTTCAAGAGGTTCGAGTCAGTATTTTATTTTAATTATCCATCCTCCAAAAAAAAAAAAAAAAAACAACCAAAAAATTTCAATGAAAATATTTGTACAAGAATTTCATCACTTCTCAATGAAACTTTTCGTTAATATGCTAAAAAATTTGTCAAATATTGAAACGAAGTTTTATGAAATGTGTCAAGAAAACAATTCATCAAATATTTGGATATTTTTAATGGATTTTTTTGTTGATCCCATTTATCAAATTTCGTTTTAATATTTGATACATTTTTAGCATATTTACGACAAATTTTATCAAATGTTGAAAGAAATTTGATAAATTGAATCGACAAAAAATTTTATATTTTTTATGATTTGTATTTTGGTTATCTAATTTATAAAATTTACCTACAAATTATTTTGTTGAATGTGAATGATTTCATCAAAAATATTTATTTTATTTTTATTTTTATTTTGTTTTATCACAGGATTTTCAATGAATTTTTTATTTATATTTTTAATAAATGACATACAATTTTTTTTGTATATATGAAACTTTCCTCATCAAAGATATTTTTGATAAACAGTATACGAATATTTTCATTAAGTTGACAAATTGTTTTATCACAGGATTTTCAATGAATTTTTTGTTTGAATTCGTGAATATTTTCATTGAATCGAAAAATTATTTTTTTCTGTGTACCCTGCTTCTGGATTGGAGCTGTGTCCACAGGACTTTTCAATCTTGGAGAGCAAGTTTAGCTCTTGAGATAGGCATCTTCTCAGTGCTCCTACACACACATCGGCTTTGCGAATTTGATTAGATTCGAGAGATGTATCATTTTCTGTTGTAGGCTCAATTTCCTCCGGAATTCTTCTATAGCTGCTGAGAAGATATTTTGTATAATTTTATATTTTTCATAATTCCAAAAATATTGGAAAATTACATGTTCATAAAATTAATTTGAAAATGTATTTGGATTTAAAGTGAATCCCACATTTACAGAGACTTCGTTGATAAAAGGTGAAACAAGGTGAGTTTCACCTTTTCCCCGATGGTTTCCAATTCTCACTAAATGTGTATCACCAAAAGTGTTCAAGGAAGTCACAAAAAATAAAATGAAACTCAAATCGATAATAACGCCATCGCTCACTCCATCGCCACCAATGTACACCCTTTTTCTATATTCCGGATCCGTTTGCATTTAAGTAGTTTTTGCTGTAGTGGTTGACATTGCCGGAGGTGTGGAGGTAGAGCTAAGGTATTGCCGTAGCCGTAAATTCCATTCATTGCGAATCGGTAGCACCGGGTAGTGGAGCAAAAGTGTAACCAACTTCGAGTAGTCGTATAAAACTGTGGCATTTGAAGCACTTTTTTTCCATTATGTGCCGCATGCAGCACACACACACTCTCTCCGGTTACATGGGGGTAAATATTGTAATAATAATATTATTATAGTCATTATGACCATAATGATGACGATGATGTTGATGATGATGACTGTGATGGCATTAAGTCTTGCATTTGTTCTGCAGAGTACTGAAAATTAATGAATGAATGAATGTGTGTGTGTGAGTCCAACTCATACTCGAATATGACAATTATAGGCCTCATAGGGGTAGCCGACCATCCAACCAGCCGCTTGTCCCAGGGAGTAGTTTGGGGCATGAGTTAGTGAGTGAGTGGCATGGCATGGCATGAAGGTAGGGAAGCCATCAGCAGCAACAGCAGGCGAGTGAAGTACGGTATTAATAAAAACAAAACAAAAAGAAATACAACAACAGCGACAGCGACACACACACACACGCATAGTATGAGTATTGAAATGACATATTTCCGGATTATATTTTAATGCGACACAATAACCGTGACTGCGACAGAGGAAACTATCAGATGCCACCTCTGCTGCTGACTGGTCTCGAGTGTACTCTTCTCTTCACACACAAAAGTAAATTAAGAATTCCATTTCACTTTTACCCAACACTTTCGCAGAAACAACTCCAGAAGAAGAAAAAAAACGTACCAAACACAAAAAGGTTTTTAAAAAGTCATTCAAGGGGATCACAAGAGCGGGGGGTTGGGGGGGTGACAAACGGAAAGGAAAACAGAGCCGGGTGAAGCTGAGCAGAGCAGAGCAGAGGCGAATGGAGCACTTAACACAAATTGCTGTTGGCTTTATTTTAATCACATTAACGATATTAAAAACTAAAATTGTTATTTATGAAAATGTCATATCAAACCCAAACACCAGTCGGTTGGTCCGTCGTTGAGGTCTGTCGCCTGTTGGATAGTGTCGAAAGTCTCTGAAGACCGACGCCAGCGGCAAGTGCGAAGATTTCCACTTCACAAAATGTTTCGCATTTCTGCATTTAAAGAACGCAATCAAAAAGGGAATTTAATTTTAATTACAAAATATGAAAAGCGAGATGTACCAAAACGTTTTTTTTAAACGTTGGTCAAACCGGGGACAAAGAGAAATTCATGTGATTAGAATCGAAAGGAATTACAGCTGTAAGTCTCAGCAGCGTCGGTGTTAGAAGTAATTAAACTTTTCAAAATGGCCGCGGTGTGCTAGGTGCGACTATCACACAGCAGAATCCAGGTTCGAAACCTGAAAGTGTCTGCTATTAACGGCCTTCCTCTTTATTATGAAACTAGTAAGTTGTAATGCGCCTATGGCGCCCGTTAATTTGCTTGAGAAAGTATTTGTTACTTAATTTTAAAAATTTTGAGAAAACTATTTTGTAAAAAAAAATTTCGAAAAAAAATAAAATTTGTGGAAAAAAAATTTTTGTTGAAAAAAAAATTTTTTGTTGAAAAAAAAAATTTTTGTTGAAAAAAAAAATTTTTGTGGAAAAAAAAAAATTTTTTTGAAAAAAAAATATTTGTTAAAAAAAAAATTTTTGTTGAAAAAAAAAATTTTGTTAAAAAAAAAAATTTTGTGGAAAAAAAAAATTTTTTTGAAAAAAAAAATTTTTGGAAAAAAAAAATTTTTGGAAAAAAAAAATTTCTTGAAAAAAAAAAATTTCTTGAAAAAAAAAAATTTGGAAAAAAAAATTTTTGTAAGAAAAAAAAATTTTGAAAAAAAAAATTTGGGGAAAACACAATTTCTGTACAAAATTTTTTTTATTTTTTTTATTATTATTATTTATAGAATTATTATAGAATGCCTATTTAAATTCCTACGTACTGCGTGACAGAGTCAGTGAATCAGTGAATCAGGGAATCAGGGAATCAGTGTATCAGTGTATCAGTGTATCAGTGTATCAGTGAATCAGTGTCGAGGGTAAATATATATTAAGATAAACATCGGATCTTTTATAAGTTGATTAATCGACCTTTGGTGATAAATGAAGTCGAAGGAGAAAACTATGGCTCGATTCTTTAGGACCAGTGAGGTGCCTACTAAACTACTCAAAGACCTTCAAAGACATTCAGCGATGAACAGACGTTATTGGTTAAATCAAAAAAAATCCGAACAAGGTGTAGTTGCTGTTGCGAAATGTTAACCAGGGTTCTTCGCCAAGTGCGCAATGACACAAGTTCACGATCAGAAGCACCAAATATCCTTACAGCAGATGAAATCGAGTAACAGCCATTTTGAAAACTTCTATTCGGAAAATAATGTAACTTTTAGCAAATGTATTCCGATGGTAAATGTCTGTTCCTTCATGGAACGTTCGTTTTTCTTCGATCTATTGAATAGGATATGTGGTTCAAATGGAAGTTGACACTGAACTGAATGGAAGTGGAACTGAATTGATCTCTTGGTTTTTTTTTTATCATTTGTTACGTTTTAAACTGGAATCTGCATAAGTTTGAATAAAATTGTATTATCTTCAATAAAAAAAAGTCGAAAAGTCGAAAAGACGACTGTTTAAAATTTTGAAAAATTCAAAAGGTCGAAAAATCTAAACTTATTCCACATACCATAATTCCTGTACCGACTGTATCACATAAACATACTGTGAACATTTCAGTACCATCCGACTATTATTAACTCCTTTATAACGGTTTCTTTAAAAAAAAACCAGTTTATTTATTTATTTATTTATTAATTACAATACAAAGTAAATTTATATTCTACTTTTGGGTCCAAGGGTAAACCGGGTGACAAAGACCATTTGGCTTGATTTTTGCAGCGACACACCAAAGCCTCTGGTGGGAATCGAACCGGGGCGCCTAAAAACCAGTTTTTCATCACATTAGTTTCATATGTACCATAATTCGCCTTAGTACCGCGAATAGTGTATGAGATATGGACCTTTCAAGTGTTCATGTCTGTGGGCGATGCCACGGCCTTAAAAAAGAGTTTTTGGCATTTTTCCCGAAGCAAATGTTATCTTGCAGATCTCAATGTAAACAAAACTCCGGGGCCGGATGGTATTTCAGCACTTGTCCTATGGTAAATGCTCTTCGACGCTAGCCCGTCCATTGCGCAATCTTTTCAACATGTCGTACCGTGCTTTCACGTTGGAAGTTGCCAATGTTCAGCCGATCCCCAAGCAGGGTGAGGCTACAAATCCTGCGAATTACCGTCCAATTGCAATATGTTCTGCGATCCCGAAGGTCATGGAGAGCATGGTTAACCACAATCTTGTTAAGTATTTAGAGTCTAACGGCATTCTAAACGATCGACAGTATGGCTTCCGTAGAAATCGATCTACTGGAGACCTGATGGCGTTTCTTTCGGTGCGAAGGAGTCGATCCATTTACCGCCTTGGTGAAACTAAGGTCGTGGCTCTGGATATTTCCAAGGCGTTCGATAGGGTCTGGCACGAAGCACGAACTGATTGCATTTGGTGTCGGTAATACGTTCTCTCGATTCATGTCGAGTTTTCTCAGAGATCGCTCTATACGAGTTGTTATAGATGGGGTTTCATGCAACGAGCATAGGCTGACCGCAGGAGTGCCACAAGGCTCTGTCCTCTCTCCTTCTCTATTTCTTATTTTCATTGACGACCAATTGGGTTCACCAACTGTGAACCCGATCTACTCCGTTGCGGATGACAGCAACCTCTGTCATTCGTACTCATTTGATCATCAAGTCCTTTGGAGGTCAAGGATAAAAGGCAAACGATGAACGACTCAGTCTGGCGACGTTTTGTGAGTGGGGCCAAATGAGCAGAGTAGATTTTAATGCGCAAAAGACCCAGTGCTGTTTGTTGTCACACAAACGTTCCACTGATCCAGCATCGCTGTCAATATATATGGGTGGAGTGGATATCATCGATTCAGACACTCTTGATGTTCTGGGCCTGAAGATACAGGGTGATGCTCGCTGGGCTAACCACGTATTCGAAGTGTCGAGAGAAGCATTCAAGTGTTTAGGCTTTTTGAAGCGGTGCAAGAAATACTTCACCCCCTCTGATCTCGTAAATATTTACACCACCTACATCCGGCCTAAAATGGAATATAACTCCCATATATGGGCAGGAGCTCCAAAGACATCTTTGCAGCTTCTGGACCGAGTACAGAGGAGAGCGGTGGTGATGATAGGGGATAGTAGGGTATCCAACTCTATTGTCTCCCTTCAGCATCGCCGGAACGTGGGTTGTATATCGCTGTTCTATAGATATTTTAACGGTATCTGCTCCTCAGATATCCGTCGTCTGGTCCCTGAAGTTAGAACATTTAGCCGGAATACGCGGCTATCCAGAGACTCTCATCCGTTCATTGTCAAGTGACCGGTTGACCGAACGACGCACTAAAGACATAATTCGTTCTTCAGCCCCACTGTTCGTATGTGGAATAATCTTCCAACAAGTGTTTTTCCTGCCTGCTATTACATTAACAAATTCAAGGCCAATGTCAAACACTACTCCCTCTTTCCTCCTTCGCTAACACAGTGCATTCTATTTATAGGGGGCATCCCCTGAGTATGTTTCTTTGGTTCGATAGCCAACACCATTTTTACGGCGCCCTGTGGTCCAGACACCATTTCTATCGGCCAAAAGTCGGTAATTCTGTGGATCTAGTAAACACTTTTAAGTTCTGCACAAAAAAAAAACTGAATGTAGGCAAGGAGTGAGCGATTATTTTAAGGTACAGGGTGGCGCAAAAGTAATCCTCCTATCAGAAAATGCTATACATTTTGCGATTGGCCCCTAATGTCAGTGGCAACTCTGGCGGCGGATGACATCATATTCTCGACTTGATGTAAAAAAAAAATGGAAGACCAAATAAAAATAATCCGCAAGAAGAATCAAAGTTTTTCATTTTTTTTTAATTACAGCCAAAAAACATCGGAATTTTACTTTTGCGCCACCTGTTATAAACATTAAAAATCGGACAAATGGATATATTTCTGAAATATATCCAAAGTCGACTCTTCATTTTCCCTATTTTTTGATATACAATTTTTTTCTGAGGTCAATACTTGGTTGCAGCAACTATTTTAAAAAATATTTAAAAAAAAAATAATGATTTTAAGTCATGAAGTAATGGAAAAAAAACATTTTTTTGGTGGGTCACTTTGGCCCGCTCGAATTGTATTGACGAGGAAAACAGTATAGCTTCGAATTATTTTAATGAAAACAAATGAAATTTGACCCAATTGTACCCCAGAATGGATCTCAGTTTGAGTGTACAAAAGTCGAATTGAAAAACTGAAGGAATATCCTCAACAAACACTACTCCCTCTTTCCTCCTTCCGATACCCCAATTTCCTTCCGCTAACACAATGCATTGCATTTATAGGGGGCATCCCCTGAGTGTTAGCCATTTAAAAAAAAGTGTGACTAAAGCTACAACAAATATATTTTTTTCGTCTATCCAGTGTGCGGCTCCTGGGGACTTCTTGTTTTTAAGCCAGGTTATTAGATTTCCATGATAATCTATAACAAACAAAAAATACTTCTGTGAGTCACTGTATGTTATCAAGATTTTCCCTCTTCCAAAATGTGATGGAGGTGGTAGAAGATCTTTTAAAATTCGATATTTCATTCATTATATTAAATAAACCAAATAACCACGAATGCTGATTAAATAAAGACATCAACCTTTTCGTTTTTGCTTTGAGTTGCAGCATGAAAAAAAACAAACTTAATTTGATGGACAATTTCGAGTTTTCCCTTTATCTCCAATCAAAGACCAAATGACGATACCAGACACTCCCTAAAAGTGGTACCGGCCCGAAAACGATACTTGGCCCCTGGTTACCACGCAAAATGTCATGTCTCTGTACTGTGAAAGAAGATTTTCATTAAAGATTACTTCAAAAGGCAACATATTCATGTTTATGCATGAGCATACTTCACATATGCACACACACATATAGCAAAAGACAACAATAAAATGTTATTGTTGCATGGACTATGATAACATCATCCACAGCCACTGCTCTCCATCAACACCTCCACCTCTTCGTGCGGGTCCACCTTTTTGACGTTTCTCAGCAAACAGGAAAATGAACAACAACGACAAGACGTGAACAAACAGAGTGGCAAGTTTCTTTTCATTCTGCATTCCCTTCTGTGATATTCGAAATTCACAAGAATTTTGAATTTGAAGCGGAGAACTTGAAACTTTTGATGTGTATGAAAAATAAGTTACAAATATGCTTGGGAAGTAACTTCAGGACAACTGACATGACACAACGGATACGGACATGGATACTGGCATTTCTATTGCGACGGCTACCAACAAGAAAGCGAAAGTGCTACGCGTTCTCGAAAAAAATGTTCACAAAGACTCAAAAGTTTATTCGTGTTTGTTTTTTTTTTCTGTTTTCTTCTCCCTAACACACAACTGAAGGACACGTCCGCTGTTGTTTTTTTTTTTGATGGAATAAACTTTACAAAGCGAACAGCAGCTGCTGCTCTGGCACTTCCAGTCTGTGGGAGGTGGGTGCTACGATTGCATGTTTCCGTCTCGGAGAATGTGCCACAGATGCATGGCTGCCACCTTGAATATTTATTCAACATTTCAATAGAGCCAAATTTACGATTACCATCTTAGTTCGTTCGTTTTTACCATCAGATGGCCTTTCATCGACGAGGGACGTCATCCCAATTCGCACTGAACTCTTTTCATTTCGTTCATATGGTGTGACAACAATTACAATGGACGAGATGTTGTTTATGGGGCCCTAAAGAAATTAAGATTTCAATATCACGATAATAATGTTAATTTTAAACTTAAAACAATTATATTGTCCTGATAATGTTGCAGCCAGGATAATGACAAAGTCAATGTAATACATTCATATTACACCACAGGCAAGTCTCACATAATGCGTGGATTGTGATTGTGGGTCAAGAGAACGAAGAAGTAGAAGGATTACTATACTGATCCAGAATATATAGAGAACAACGGTCCGATCCGCATCGCAGAGGTGACGGATAATACGAAGACCGAACTTGACATCCTGCTGAAACCAAATATCGCCCAGTTGATTAGACGTTAGTCGGACAAACACCGAGACTCATAGGGCCAGAAAACGCTCCGAATCAATGGATGAACGAGAAATCTCTTGAATGGGAACATCCTTTTCCGAATTACTAAAGTGCACTGGCAAAAACTGTCAATTTGTTAACTAGACAATGTTAGGATTCCATGCGAAACTGCGAAATAACTCGGATGTTGTGGCCAACCATACTGGGTTTTGACAAATGAAGACTTATCATTGGCACAAGACTCCCCAAAGGGCAATGGACGACAGCAAATCGTATGGCTGTACCAGGTGACGACTACCGTAGAAGATGTCACGATTCTGAGGTGGAAAACTCTGTACCACATCAGCATGACACTGTCCACGTCGACTGTCCAATTAATATATTAATTGAATTAATTTATTTATTAATTGAATCAATTTATTTGAATCAATCAATTTAATTAATATATTAATTTATTAATTAATTCAAGTAATATATTTTAATAACTCAATTAATTGTTTAATAAATTTAATTAATATATTAATTAATTCAATTAATATATTAATCAATAATAAAAAAAATCAATAATTCAATTAATATATTAATCAATAATTCAATTAATATATTAATCAATAATTCAATTAATATATTAATCAAGAATTCAATTAATATATTAATTAATTCAATTAATATATTAATTAATTCAATTAATATATTAATTAATTCAATTAATATATTAATATATTAATTAATATATTAATTAATAATTCAATAATATTTTAATGAATATATCAGAATTCTTAACAAACAAAATAATTGTACTAATTAATATATTAATTGAATTAATTATGAAGATGCAAGTAACATCGGGGTCTGTACAGAGTCAAGTTATTAATTAATTCAATTAATATATTAATTAATTAAATTATTGTATTTGTCTATAATTCAATTAATATATTAATCACTAATTCAAGTAATATATTAATAAATTATTCAAATAATATATTAATCAAGAAATCTGAACTATAAAAAAATATATAATAATTAATTACTATATTAATAAAATTAATGAATATGTAAATTGAATTAATTAATAAATAAATTAATTAAATAATTTTTTTTTTGGTTAGAACTCAGATTCAATTCAATAAACTTTATTTAATTCAATTTAATGTTTTAAAAATTTAAATAATTTATTAATTAATATATAAATTAATTTAATATATTAATTAATTAATTCACTTAATATATTAATTAATTCAATTAATTTAATTCAATTTATTTATTAATTAATTCAAATAAAATATTAATTAACACAATTGCAATTTAAATTAATTTATTAATTAGTTTTATTAACGCATTAATTAAATCAATTAATATATTAATCACTTCAATTGTATGAAACAAACAAAAAAACAGTTTCAGTCCTTATCTAAATCTGTATGACTTACTCTAGACAGCTGTATATTTTAGATGTTAAAACACATACCTGAAATGAAAAAAAAAAACAATTTATAAATTAATCTAATGAACAATGGAATAACGGAGAAATTAATGAGAATCGGATAAATGGAGATGTTCCTAATAAATATCCTCAAATTCGACAGTCACTTAGCCCAGCCCAGATTGGTTTTATGTTATTTAGCTTTTCACTTTCCTTCACTCATAGGTACTTAGAACATTGAGAGTGACATTTTAAAATTCAGATTTTTCCCCATTTGACAAAATCTAGCATCTTTGTTGGCATATCCAACCTTTTTCTTCGACACCCACCTGTGCCACTCAACTGTATGAGTAATGGAGTTCAGGAATTTCAGGCTCGCAAAATGTATACGTACACATACAGGCATGCATACAATTACATGTGCATATTTTACATAAAACATTTTATAGCCTTTTCACACTTACTGCGTTTCAGCTGAAACGCCGGCGTTTCGCTCTCTTGAAATAGTTTGAAACCATGGTGTTCACATTATGCTTTTTTAAACTACTGTGGTTTCATGTGACATTTCTCATTTCTCTGTTGTGTTTTCTGTACTGAGTGTAAACAAAACAAACAAACAAAGATAAAATAATATCAAAATGAAAATGAAAAAATGAATTTAATTTGTACAATATTAGAGTTTATATCATTGTATGATAAAGCAGCGAATGCTTTTAAAGAAATAAATGATTATTACACTAATACAATGGAATTGTATCGAAGGAGAAATTTGCAAAACAAAACAAACTAGAAGAAACAAACAAACAGCTGTTTTTTCCCCTCATTTTTCTGACATTTGCTTTCAACAGGGATGCAAATTTTTTCATTTTATTCCTTTTTTTAACTACTATTGGAGTACAACACTGGGCTCTCTCTCATTTTTACTGTGGTTTCAAACAAACCACAGCAAAAAGAGCGTAATTCCTGCGTTTTGTTTTGTATGGAAATTGAAGTGTGTTTCGCAAAATTCATCGAAAGAGAGCGAAACGCCGGCGTTTCAGCTGAAACGCAGTAAGTGTGAAAAGGCTATTACTGGTATTTATTGGAATATTTTATGACTCTCTCATCGTTGATGCCATTTGCGGCCGACTGCTGTTGCACAACATTAATTAACCCAATGATTTCAAGTAAATGAGAGGAGGCGGCCTCCTCTTACATCGTTCCCCGCCACCTTTCAGTCCACCTTCCACCGCAACCGCCACCAACAAAAAAAAATATAACATAAACAATAATAGCAACAACAGCAATTGTGCCTTGTAATTAATGACAACAATAAAGCTGATGTTAATTCAGAGTTCTGCAAAATAAAACAGCAACAACAACCACAACAAATCTGATACAACGCACACGGACAAAATATGCCGAGTATCCCCATCACGCTCTTGCCACCACCCAACTGCTGCACAAAGAGACAAATTATTTGTACTGCCAGCCTTCGCAACTTCTCCCGCCGCCATAAAATGGGAAGAAACTCTTTAATGGCAGCAACAACAACAACTCCACCGATACTTATGGGTTTCATTAATATGACCCAGTTTTAATGGACTTTATTACCACAATCGTGCAGAACATACACTGTCTGCTGCAGGGACACACAGAACCCAAAAAGTTAATGGAAGAACGCAGTCAACACACACACAAGAAGAGCAGCAGCTATAGCCGGCAGACAATACTGCATCTAGTGGACCGACGAACACAGCTGACTGGGACAAATGAGCGAACGGACAAAGGGGCAGATGATAAACCTACTTTCGGCCATAATCATACTCCTCCTGAGTGGGACAGCTGTTGTTACCACCACCAGCGAACAGTGTTCTGAATAAAAAAATAAAACTATTCATAAAGAAGAAAAACGAAAAATTCTGTTGTCCTTTAAAACATAGTTCATAGTTTCATTAGTTCGGCAGTGTTAACGTCAATTCCAGCCAAACCCAACTATTTTCGGTGAACATTTGTGGCGACACTTCACATTTTCTGATTCTTCAATCCGAACTAATTCTCTAAATATCTAAAAGACATGACCGCTGGTGAAAACTAGACTCCATTTTACCTAAAGTCCAAATACGATAGGTTTCTTTAGCTTAAGCCTTTCCTAGGCCAATAAAAATCTAAAAAAAAAATCAATTTAACAAATCCGTGGAAAGGGTTAACAACCCATGGAATTCTGACTGGCAACAGCCGAAGCTTAGAATCCCAACACATTTGGAAAACAAATGCTCAAGAAGGTTGCAGCTGCCGAAGTGAATAGCTTAAAAATAAAAATTTACGAAGGCTAATAGCCAAAAAACAAACTAAAGAAAAACAATTGGCTGCCAAAAGAAATCCAATATCGCAGTCACAAGAAATCGCTAGCTGTATGAAGTGACTGCAAAATATCTTTTTGGTTTCTTTTCAGTGCAGACAACTTGAGTTTCACATACTCACATGTGGTAAAGTCAGAGATCAATGGAGAAGCAAAATCCAAAGAGAGCGAGAGAGTGGCAAGATGAACTGATGTTTTGGTTCATGTTTTTCATTTCCCAAAGGTTGTCACCACTGACTGCTGTGTTCTGTGTCTTTAAGCTGCGCACATCGTTAAATGACAGCCAACAACTAGTTTTGATTGCTGCCGAAGACTTTTTGTGCAGCTGTAGAAAAAAAGCCAACACATATTTATTAGCTTTTGCTAATAAGCGATGGCTGGCTGTGTTGGCTGATACAGCTCAAGCTAAAGATTTAACTTCAAAATGTTGGCGGATACAGCAGAAGCTAAAGAATAGTAAATAGTAGTTTTTTGTTGTTAATTACAAAAGCTGAACATTTTCTTTGGCTTCGCTTTCGAACATACGAATATTAATAGCTGAATCTGAAGAGAGTAATTGCTCAGAAGACAGTGAAAACTGCAAAAAGATAGAAATATTATTATTATAATTATTGTTTGCAAATATAATTTACAAAAATATTTTTTAAAAAAAAGGCCTTCGCCTTTGATAGCAACATTAAAATCGGTGTTTTATGCGAACGGATCTGCTTTATTTAAACTAATTTTAATAGGTCTAACTAGTATTTTTAAATTTCCACACAACATTCAACGAATTTATTACAAAAAAAATCATTTTACGAGAACCGCAACCACAAAATTTTAATAACAAATGTTTTTTTTATTGGGGTATAGAACTTTAAGTTGGCATCACTTTTTTAACTGGCGGCCATTTTGTCAGCTGTCAAGTGATTAATATTTAGTTTGGTTTGCCATTTCATCATGAACAGGTTGACAAAAGAACAACGCTTGCAAATCGTGCAAATTTATTTCGAAAGTAATGGTTCAGTTCGCGAAGTTCACCGCAAGCTCCGTCCGAATGAATCGATTCGCCACCGTGCACAGCAATTGGAGCTTTGTCCATCAACTTTATGGAAGATTTTGCGCAAAGATCTTGGCTTGCGACCTTACAAGATCCAGCTTGTGCAAGAATTAAAGCCGCGAGACCATGCAATGCGTCGTGATTTTGGTGTATGGGCCGAAAATGAGATTCATCTCGATGCTGATTTTCATCACAAAATTGTGTTCAGTGAAATTGGACCTGTAGAATTGGCTTTATTCGAGCCAGCCGCGGCGGCCACATGCCCGAAATCATATTTAAACATTAATGGCATAAAATTATCCTTCCAATAAAGCCAAATTGATGACCATTAAAACGATTTTCTTGTGTTTTATTTCAATTCGAAGTTCTATACCTCAATAAAAAACACCCTATACAACACTTTAACAGAAAGTATTTTAATTTCACAATACCAAAATATGGAGTTATATTTAAAAAGGGCGTAAAACGATCACCAGCGAATATTATTCGGCTATGAATTAAAGTCTTTGATACACAGCATCGACATAACGACAGCATCCGCTGAAAAACAAATGCGTGTTCCTCCATGACAACGTACAAGCACATGGCAAAAATACTTAAATTGGGCTACGAGTTTTTGCCTCATCGAAAATTTTCTCGGAATTTACCTCCCAATGTCTGGTCTGGTTGTTATTTTTAAATCTAAAGAAATGTCTCGGCGGTAAGAGATTTGGGTCGAAAGGAAAGCAGTAAAGATTTTTTTTTGGAGGACAAATGTCGATTACGATGGCCTTGAGGAAGTTAAAAAATAAATTGAAAATAATTATGAATTAAATGTAAAAGGAAACAAAAACTGGTTCCTTTTCGTTCGAAAAAAATACATTTTATTCAAAAAATCACAGAGCTGTCTTGCGTGACTCACCGACTGACTGATTCATCACTTTCCTGACCAAACGTCTGAAACTAGAATCATGAAATTTGGGGACTTGCTACCTAGACATCCAGCAAGGGTTTCTGGAAACTCGGATCGGAAGTCGGTAAAATGCCGAAAAATACGATATAATCAAAATTTGTTATTTTTGTTGGAAAATTAGTCCACAATTAGGTGGATATGAGTTTCAAAACGTCGCAAAACGAGATAAAATGGTGAAAAAAATGGTGAACGAATTTTTGTTTGAGTAAGGACGAAAAAGAGACCAAAACGTATTCAAACGGGATAAAAAATAGGACAACATGGGGAAAAATTAAAAAAACGGGTCCAAAAAAAAGCTCATCCTGTCTCCTTCAATCATGCATTTTATGGAGTAAATAGTCCCTGTCGCGTAACGTATGCGGAATGAAATCGCAACAAAAAAAAACATTTTTTTTCTTTTAAACAAAAACAAACGAAATAGTTATAAACTGTATACTAGGCCACCAAGAGTTTCCAGGCAATGTCAGGACTGACGAACTGGCATGGGAAGGGAATCCGACCAAAATACTCTGCAATAGGTCTAAACCATTTCTGGAGACAAGAAGGGAGTTGAGGGAATGGATGAGGACGACCCGAATCTCCAGTTGGCAAGAAAACAAGGTGAGTACTCGGTTTTAAAAGAAAACTAAGTTGAGCCAGCTTGTTGGGGTCATCACAGGACACTCAAGCCAAAGGGCACACCTTTTTAGGATAGGATGCTGCGAGAGCGACGAATGTAGGGCATGCGGAGAGAATAGAGTAGAAAATACAATTAGGAGAGATGACCTGTCGTCAAGGTCGTCAAAGAAATTAACATAAGGAATTTACAAAACTTGATAGAGGGTACCGAAATTAAAAGCGCACAAAAGGCCCAATTGCTGGCCTAGGTGTATGTCAACGACATGAGACGGTCATTCGTACATGACCGCTCCTTCGTTTCAGCATAGCATAACCTAACCTAACCTTAGCTTAATATTAGATCTTAAGTTCCTTAGTTTTGTTCTATACAAATATTTCACATTAAAGTTTTTCGTTTTTTTTTTTTGATAAATAACACTGTCCAACAAATGAAGACTTTCTGAATGGAACAGAATAGCGACCCCAAAATTCTGATGTCCGTGAAGATAAATTTTAAAATTTAACTAGTCAAGACACAAACCGCATTTTTAACAGAGCGGGTATAGGGAGTTAACAGAGCCATGTTAAGTGGTTAACAGTGAAAATGCTGATATATATTTACGATTTCTGACCGATCGGACAAAAAAAAATAAAAAAAAAAAAAAAAAAAATTTAAATAAAATAAGAGCATCCAACAGGGTATGTTTTGGAGTTGACCCTAAAATGAGCATTACTAAGAACATTTGTAACTGGACATAGAGTGACAAAAGAAGGCCCACTGTGGCCGACTGGAAATAGATGCTGGGTCTACAGTAGTACCATGGATAGCTATTGGATAGCTATTTATTCAGATTTTAGACTTAAATTTTAATTTTCATGTAAGGCCCACTGTGGCCGACTGGAAATAGATGCTGGAATCACAATATCTATCCATGGTACTACTGTGGACCCAGCATCTATTTCCAGTCGGCCACAGTGGGCCTTACATGAAAATTAAAATTTAAGTCTAAAATCTGAATAAATCGGTTCTGAAATTGATTTTGGACAAGTGTGATATACAGATCGATTTGGAATCACAATAGCTATCCATGGTGTTATTGTGGACCCAGCATATATTTCCAGTCGGCCAGAGCGGGCCTTCTTTTGTCACTCTATGTCTAGTTACACTGAGTTCTCGCGTCTTACAAATCGGGTGTGATATTTATTAAAATTAAAAATTATTTTTTACAAAAAGAGGTTTTGCAATATGTAATTTCTTATTAAATATATGTTCTTAGAAAAAATAAACCGCCCATTTTGACCGTTTGAAACCCCGGTGTAATAACTGGCCCATGATGTGCTCATTACTCTTTTCTTCATTTCCACTCTGTTCTCTTAGCAGCTGTAGCCACATTCGCTCCTTTTTCGCATTGGAATGGGATGTGCATCAAAGACACAGGGGCACTTAACTCCTGCCCCGAAGAGTATTCATACTTGTCCACTTATGAAAGGAACATCCACCACTACCACCATCGCAGTCGCCGTCGCCGTCGCCACCGCCAACCAGCACACATGAAGTGCTATAATTTTTCTTGCAGTGACATGTACGAGTAATACGATGACTACACTGCGGACGACTACGACGATGACGCTGATGACGACGACAAGCAATAGATGTCCCATGTTTCGTGTTCCGTGTTCCATGTTGCATGACCAACCAGACCCACTCGGGGTGACTGCCACAAGTGGTAACATCGCTTATGGTGTTTATTGTTCAGTTGTACTCGTGGTGCTGGTGGTGTTGGTGTTGGTGCCATTTGCCGACTTCCATCACTAACAGTGTGCGATGTTGTCGGCCATCCCGTGTGTGATGTTGCCATTGCTATTGCCAACTAATGAAATAACCTCACACATGTTCGGGGCCATGTGTGAGTGTGAGTGTCGGAGTCTGCATGTGCATGTGTGGTGCGGTACTTTAATAGACGTTTATGACAGACACTTTACTGCATTGATAAGGAGGGTATGGGACTGAAATCTTCGTTAGGATTCAAAATCAATGTTTTCTGGCTGTGGCATGGCATGGCATGGCGTGGCGTGGCACTGCTGCTGTCACTGGTGTCGACTATTGTCGTTGCACCATTAATTGACATTTAATGTGTCGAAATGCTCTTTCATTGACATTTTAATGAAATTTCGTATTAATGGTTATTTGCCAACATTACCATTTATGGTTATGTTTCATAAATATTTTAATGTTGCTAAGTGTTCAACGATTACGTGTCTGTGTGTGTGTGTGTTGCCATTGTGCAGGTACATAGCTTTGCTAGTCGGCTAATTAAGATATAGGGGCGAACTGATGTATAAATTTAAATAAACGCTTCATTACGCTAATGAAACTGAAAATCTTTGTTCTATGTTGGATTAGATTGGGAAGAATGGGTGATGCAGTGACGAAGATGCAACTCCACTCGGACACCCCTAGGGTGAATCCCATTTTTATAAAAGAACTCTTTTATTAAACAGATAAAGTTGTAGTTGTAGTTAGTAGTTGAGAGCATTAATTAATTATGGAAAGATAACAGGGGGAATCGCCGGAGTAATGTGGGGTGTTCGGTACGCCGGTTGTTCAAGCAAATGTTCTTTGGTGGTATTTAGAAAAATGTCATTAATGCCAAAAAAAATCAAAATTCAGGGCAACAATCAACTACATAAATGTACCTAAGATCTTAATAAACAACTTTCTAGAACATATCAACTTCCCTGGAGTGATTCTTAAAAGTGTATCGCTTCGCATTTGCTTTCTTGAATAGCATTAGCCAATTTTTAGAGCGTATGAGTAATATTATTTGATATTTGAAAGTCTAGCTCTCATAACGTACAGGTGGTTAATTAAATTGTATTGTTGTTATTTTCTAATTTTTACAATTTTGATATTAAGAGCTGTGGACAATTTTCTAACGAATTTTATTAAAAACGGAGTTTCGAAAAAATGTCGCTTACGTCTTTTTCGCGTCAAGGGCTCGATATGCATTTGGGGGGTGGAGATAATTAAGCACACTGTTATACACCAGGGCACACATAAGATCGCCTTCTATTCTCTATTAATAATCCTTTTCATAGAAATATGTCAGTCGTTGTGTCATTAATGCCATGAAATAGATTCATTGATAGGTAGCAAACCGTTCAAAATTCAGGGCAACAATCAACTACAAAAATGTACCTAAGATCTCAGTAAACAACTTTCTAGAACATATCAACTTCCTAGGAATGATTCGTAAAAGTGTATCGCTTCGCATTTGCATTCTTCAAGAGCATTAGCCAATTTTTAGAGCGTATGAGTAATATTATTTGATATTTAGGGTGGAGATAATTAGGCACACTGTTATACACCAGGACACACATAAGATCGCCTTCTATTCTATATTAATAATTTTCATAGAAATATGTCAGACGTTGTGTCATTAATGCCATGAAATAGATTCATTTATAGGTAGCAAACCGTTCAAAATTCAGGGCAACAATCAACTACAAAAATGTACCTAAGATCTCAGTAAACAACTTTCTAGAACATATCAACATCCTAGGAATGATTCTTAAAAGTGTATCGCTTCGCATTTGCTTTCTTGAATAGCAATAGCCAATGTTTAGAGCGTATGAGTAATATTAATTTGAAAGCCTGGCACTCGTACGTGCCATAAATTGAATTAATGTTATTTTTTTTAACTTAACTAAATCTTGGTCAACTCTGTTGGACAATTAACCACATCTGTCCTCTGTGTGACATCCTACATCTCCTACATTTTACATGATCATTGGCTCACGATCCATGAGTATTGACCGCGAAATAGACTTAAATAAAACAAATTTTTAATTTTTAATATTTTGGGATTTTAAAAAGCGAAAAACCGCTTATGTCTTTTATTCTCTATTAAAATCCTTTTCCTCATACTTCCCAATTTTCCACGGAAGTGAAAGAATGACGATTGGGCGAAAATATGAATAACACCGTGTTACAAAAAATAGATTTTTTTCTGTCCTATGAACCAAATGCACATATTCGGAAAGAGGGGAAAAAATAAAAATACACGTGTATCGGCGATTTTCATGTACACGTCAGAATTTTCTTTTTTTTAAGTTTGAAGTATGAAGCTCGTAGTGGCCTGTGTGAAAGCCTTTGGGCCGATTTGTAACCCTTTTTCAGTGATCCAATCGAGCTTATTTTTGGCAGGCAGACTCGTGGAAATGTCTGTATCACGTCAAATTTTTTAAAAAATAGATTTTTATCAATTCTCAGATTTTCCTACTTTTTTTTTCATAGGACAAATAAATTTGGTTCATAGGACAGAATGTGTGTAACACGGTGTAATGAACAACTTTCGCACTTGTTCCCCAGGACTCTGTTGAAAAGCTATTGCATGAATACTCCTGGCTTTATTACGAATTGAAATAACACACATTTTGTTTAAAGAAGAGCCTCATTACAACCACTTTTGTGTCCGCCTCCAATTGTTGCCCTTCAATCATTTACCTGCTCCCCATGATTGACTTCCACCGAAAGCCGGCATTTTTGGCCAAGTGTTACATTATCCTTTGTTGCCTACCCCACCGTACATTTATTAATCACTCGAAATTGATGTTTTTTTTTTTTTGTTTGTTAATGCATGAACATTTAAAATTCTCATTAAAGTTACCCTTCCACATTGTCAATGTATTCTTATGACTTTTTCGTCTATAATTGATGTCTGCCAGTAATAATTACTGTTCGTTATGTACTTGGTTGGCCTTATCTCCAGAGCACAGCCGTACATGCGTACAGGCAGACTATGAATATTCGTCGCTGTGAATTTCAATAAGAAACCCGATACAATCGCTTGAATTTAAATTAAGCCTATTGTCAACATTTGCCTGCACCACAGTTCGTACGATGTATTCGTTTGCATATGAATGACTAAATGGTTGAATGGAATTATTTAACCCTTTCTGGGTGGGCGAAGCTCACAGCCGAGTGATATGAAAAGTCTTTATTGCATCTAATTCGGTGTCATTAGTAATAACTTTAACTGAATTTAGAAAATAAATCCTAGCCAAGGATTGGAATAAAAAAAGGGAAACAAAATCGCCCAAAAAAAAATACTAAAAATTTGTCTATGAAAAATTCCCAAAAGTAGAACGTCAAAAACAAAAATTTTGCAGATGAAAAAAGGCCCAAAACTTTATTTTATTTTAAAAAAAGCACAAATTTTTCATAATGAAATACTGGAAAAGGCCCCAAATTTTAATGTTTTTTTTTGGTAAGGGGGGGGGGGGGGGGGGGTTGTATTTTTCATACATTCAATAAACATAATAACAAATATAAATTACCAAAAAAAAAAAATAACCAAAATATAAAATAGTACCAACTTTTTCGGTCATTTTTCATAGTACTGCCAAAAATTACACCAATAAAAAATCTCCCCCATAAAAATATGAAAAATTGTTCAAAAATTAATGAAAAATCACCAAAATAAAATATAAAAAATCTCCAAAATAAAAAGCTCTATGAAATATGCCCCCAAAAAAAATGAAGAATTCCCCAAACAAAAATAATAGAAAATTTCATAATAAAAAATTCTCCAAAAAAAATTACATAATTTTTAGGTAACATTTAAATTTTTTTATGTTTCATATGAAAAATACCCCAAAAAAATGAAAAATTCCCCTATTTTTAGTTTTTGAGAAATTTTTCATTTTTTTTTTTGGGGATATTTTCATAACAAAAGTCGTTATCATATCGATTTTTGTTGATAATGTTGTTTTTTGGGGTATTTTCCATAATATTTGGGGGATTTTGCAGTTGGTAATTTGTCATAAATTATTTACGAGATTTTTCAGAATTTTTTGGGATTTAAGGTAATTTTTCATTTATTTTGCTTAATTCTTCATTTGGGGCATTCATATTTTTTTTTTGGTGTTTTTTTTTATAGAGCCAAATAAGAAATCACCACAACAAAATTTACAAAAAATTTCTATGTGAGCAGAAGAGTAGAATCAACTGAAGAAGGCATTTTCCGCAAGATATGACGGGACATACACCGAAGTTCATCAAAGTTTTATGAGTACAGACCATATTGTCAAAGGAGCTGTAAAATGGCCAAGAAATATATTTTTAGGCTAGCGCCCAAATAAAATATAAGAAATCATACCAAAAAATATAACAAAAACAACAACAAAAAATAAAAAATCAGGGGGAAAATTCTAAAAATTGCAAACTCCGAAAACCAATAATTTTACTAGAGACAGTAAGGGGAATGGGGGCGCGATGGCTTGAACAAGTAAAACCACAGATTGTGGAGAGCAACGCCGATCCTTCTGTATGATGTCTATCGAGCCCTAACCGCAATAAAGACGTAAGCGCCAAAAAAGAATATTTCACAGTAGAGGGTTTTTTGTCTGGTCACAGTAGAGGCGATTCTGATATATCTTTGTAAATATAATTTTTAATATTTTGGAATGATGACCGTTGGACAATTTTCTAACAAATTTCATAAAAAAAAGAGTTTCGAAAAAAATGGCGATCGATGGAAAAGATAAATGGATTCCATAACGGAGATTCGGCAAATAATAACACGACTAATAAATATTTTGTATTTTTTTTTTTTCAATTACTCGAGATATCTTTATTGCCTGTTTCCATAAAACGAATTTGTTCGTTCGTTACAAATCGTCAATATTGGAAGCCTTATAAAATTGGTTTCAGGCATTGTTCAATTCTGGTTTTTAGATATAACGTCGTATGGAACACAATCTGAAAAGAATATGCCCTCATTACTGATAAAAATCCATTTTATTGCGCCTTCAATTTTGACAATTTGTAACGAACAAACAAATTCGATTTATGGAAACAGGCAGTTAATCAAAATTAGTAAATTTTTCAGTTTTTCACGAGACCAAGATTTTGTAATTTCTGCAATTTTCCCAGTACTCGAGCAAGCAATATTTTCGGATTATTAACAGATTGTCGCGAGATTAACATGACTATGACCGTAAAAGCCTGAACCATGCTTCGACATCACTACTACTACGGTAAATTGTCTGATATGTGTATTTCTTTGCATCTAGAAAAAAAAGACTTACAATCGAATATCAGAACAACTAATGAGAATATTTGTTGTGGGTATTATTTCGACATGGTCTAACTGAAAGGCAATTTGGGCCAAATGCCGCTTTCAATTCTCAATTCTGAAGCATGCTCGTCATTTTAATGACTAGAAGTGAATTTTGATCACCCAGGTTATTGAAGCATTTAAAGTAGTAAATCAATTAATTGAAAAAATTCAAATTTGACATTTATCGGCTCATATTTTTCTCGCTACTGAAATGTCAATGAATATTTGTCATCCACAGACGAGAGAAACCTGTAAAACCCCTACCCGTTTCTCAATGGGTTAACTGTGTCACTTCCATTGTGGGTTAATAGAAATTTATTTTTATCTTTCGAGACTTGAGAACAGTATTTACCATAGAAAACTACTTACGAGTTCTTTTCAGTCTTAATTATTTCTAATATCCATTTATTAGAAATTTATGAACAGTTATCATGTGTAGAGCCATCACAGACACACGCACACACATACACAGACATTCTCACATATTGCAGTGTCTGTATTTAATGTTTAATGCAAAATAAGACGACTCCTCAAGAGACTCAGACAAAACACTTGTGAAATACTCACATTTCAGATGTGGATTTTGCAATTAACCTTAACCATTATCAGTAAATAAATAAATAAATCAATGAATGCATGAAAATATCAAAAGATACGAAAAATGTGGTGAACAAGTAATACCCGAGGTAAACGTAAAAGCCAATGGGCCAATGGAAGACATAGAGCACAGCATAGCCAAATTTACCTATTCGGTTAAATGCATACATAAATAAAATGTAATACAGACATGTAGTTATTCCGTTCTGTTGATATTTATTAATATTAAAATGGATGCATTCGTAAATAGTTCATTAATACTCTTAACACTTGCAACCGTTAAACAAATGAAATACATAAAGAATTTCAAATAAACAAAATTGCCACACACACATACACAGACCCATTTAGAATTGAAAATGTATTTTCAGTTCTCCAACACACCTACTGAATATTCGACAGAAGACATACGGCACGAAATAATGAACATTTATTCTGGATCTCCGTGGAACAGCAGCCTCGACCAATTCAATTGTGGAATATTTTCGTTGGCCATGTTATGAATTTCTAAATAAAAGTTGGTGCTCATTATTTCCCATCAATTTGCACACTTGAATTGATTACAGTCTCGGTGCAGAGGGTGATGTGGTCTTTGCTGTTGGCTGCTGGGGGTTGTGGAGGTGGAGGATTGAAGGAGTAGAAATCAATTGAAAACAAATCATAGTTGAACCACAGAAACAGAAGCAAAAACACAACCACCAACAACAGCAGCACCCACAGGGACGGACAAAGGAACACAAACATTAACCAGGGCACGTTCAATGGGCTTGGACAGCGTGGGCATCGAATGTCCAAAATATTGGAAATAATTAAGAAATGATTCATCCATTAGAGAGACACACACACACATACAGAGAAGACAAACAAATTCTATTTACTTTTTAAGTATACGCGGCTCGTGTAAGGCACGGTCGTACGCATTTATCTGACAAAGAGCACGTGTGGCAAACATAGTAGCAGAGTTAAAATAAAATAAACTAAACTAAAATAAAATAAACTAAAATAAAATAAAATAAAATAAAATAAAATAAAATAAAATAAAATAAAATAAAATAAAATAAAATAAAATAAAATAAAATAAAATAAAATAAAATAAAATAAAATAAAATAAAATAAAATAAAATAAAATAAAATAAAATAAAATAAAATAAAATAAAATAAAATAAAATAAAATAAAATAAAATAAAATAACATAAAATAAAATAAAGTAAAATAAAATAAAATAAAATAACATAAAATAAAATAAAATAAAATAAAATAAAATAAAATAAAATAAAATAAAATAAAATAAAATAAAATAAAATAAAATAAAATAAAATAAAATAAAATAAAATAAAATAAAATAAAATAAAATAAAATAAAATAAAATAAAATAAAATAAAATCAAATCAAATCAAATCAAATCAAATCAAATCAAATCAAATCAAATAAAATAAAATAAAATAAAATAAAATAAAATAAAATAAAATAAAATAAAATAAAATAAAATAAAATAAAATAAAATAAAATAAAATAAAATAAAATAAAATAAAATAAAATAAAATAAAATAAAATAAAATAAAATAAAATAAAATAAAATAAAATAAAATAAAATAAAATAAAATAAAATAAAATAAAATAAAATAAAATAAAATAAAATAAAATAAAATAAAATAAAATAAAATAAAATAAAATAAAATAAAATAAAATAAAATAAAATAAAATAAAATAAAATAAAATAAAATAAAATAAAATAAAATAAAATAAAATAAAATAAAATAAAATAAAATAAAATAAAATAAAATAAAATAAAATAAAATAAAATAAAATAAAATAAAATAAAATAAAATAAAATAAAATAAAATAAAATAAAATAAAATAAAATAAAATAAAATAAACTGAAATAAAATAAAATAAAATAAAATAAAATAAAATAAAATAAAATAAAATAAAATAAAATAAAATAAAATAAAATAAAATAAAATAAAATAAAATAAAATAAAATAAAATAAAATAAAATAAAATAAAATAAAATAAACTGAAATAAAATAAAATAAAATAAAATAAAATAAAATAAAATAAAATAAAATAAAATAAAATAAAATAAAATAAAATAAAATAAAATAAAATAAAATAAAATAAATACAAATAAAATAAAATAAAATAAAAATAAAAAAAAAAATAAAAAATAAATAAAAACAAAAATAAAATAAAAACAAATTTGAAAATCAGAATGGAATACTGTCTGAAATTCATTTTATAACGACTCGAATATTGACGATTTGCAACGAACGAACTAATTCGTTTTATGGAAACAGGCAGTTAATCGTAGATGGGCCTACAAAGAAATCCTAGAGCCAATGTGCAGAATGGGAAATGCCGATACGATGGATGTTTCAGCAATACAATGATCCCAAACACACCTAAAAGGTTGTAAGACATGGTTTGAACAACAAAATATTAATGTTGTGAGCAAAAAACAAAAAATAAAAAAATAAAAAATAAATTGTTCGTTCATGGCAACATGGCGGTGTAGAACCATTTTGTTATTTTTGATAAATTAATTAATTTTTATTAATTATATTTTTGCTAACACTCGCAATGTTATAGGCAACACATTTGAATTTCAATTGTTATGTTACAAAAAAATAAAAAACATAAAATAAAAAATTAAAAATTAAAAATTAAAAATTAAAAATTAATAATTAAAAATTAAAAATTAAAAATTAAAAATTAAAAATTAAAAATTAAAAATTAAAAATTAAAAATTAAAAATTAAAAATTAAAAATTAAAAATTAAAAATTAAAAATTAAAAATTAAAAATTAAAAATTAAAAATTAAAAATTAAAAATTAAAAATTAAAAATTAAAAATTAAAAATTAAAAATTAAAAATTAAAAATTAAAAATTAAAAATTAAAAATTAAAAATTAAAAATTAAAAATTAAAAATTAAAAATTAAAAATTAAAAATTAAAAATTAAAAATTAAAAATTAAAA
The DNA here is from genome assembly GCA_958296145.1 of Hydrotaea cyrtoneurina. NCBI lineage: Eukaryota > Metazoa > Arthropoda > Insecta > Diptera > Muscidae > Hydrotaea > Hydrotaea cyrtoneurina. The sequence continues at coordinate 53,052,568 of OY282515.1, read as the reverse complement.
ATTAAAAATTAAAAATTAAAAATTAAAAATTAAAAATTAAAAATTAAAAATTAAAAATTAAAAATTAAAAATTAAAAATTAAAAATTAAAAATTAAAAATTAAAAATTAAAAATTAAAAATTAAAAATTAAAAATTAAAAATTAAAAATTAAAAATTAAAAATTAAAAATTAAAAATTAAAAATTAAAAATTAAAAATTAAAAATTAAAAATTAAAAATTAAAAATTAAAAATTAAAAATTAAAAATTAAAAATTAAAAATTAAAAATTAAAAATTAAAAATTAAAAATTAAAAATTAAAAATTAAAAATTAAAAATTAAAAATTAAAAATTAAAAATTAAAAATTAAAAATTAAAAATTAAAAATTAAAAATTAAAAATTAAAAATTAAAAATTAAAAATTAAAAATTAAAAATTAAAAATTAAAAATTAAAAATTAAAAATTAAAAATTAAAAATTAAAAATTAAAAATTAAAAATTAAAAATTAAAAATTAAAAATTAAAAATTAAAAATTAAAAATTAAAAATTAAAAATTAAAAATTAAAAATTAAAAATTAAAAATTAAAAATTAAAAATTAAAAATTAAAAATTAAAAATTAAAAATTAAAAATTAAAAATTAAAAATTAAAAATTAAAAATTAAAAATTAAAAATTAAAAATTAAAAATTAAAAATTAAAAATTAAAAATTAAAAATTAAAAATTAAAAATTAAAAATTAAAAATTAAAAATTAAAAATTAAAAATTAAAAATTAAAAATTAAAAATTAAAAATTAAAAATTAAAAATTAAAAATTAAAAATTAAAAATTAAAAATTAAAAATTAAAAATTAAAAATTAAAAATTAAAAATTAAAAATTAAAAATTAAAAATTAAAAATTAAAAATTAAAAATTAAAAATTAAAAATTAAAAATTAAAAATTAAAAATTAAAAATTAAAAATTAAAAATTAAAAATTAAAAATTAAAAATTAAAAATTAAAAATTAAAAATTAAAAATTAAAAATTAAAAATTAAAAATTAAAAATTAAAAATTAAAAATTAAAAATTAAAAATTAAAAATTAAAAATTAAAAATTAAAAATTAAAAATTAAAAATTAAAAATTAAAAATTAAAAACTAAAAATAAAAAATAAATTGTTCGTTCGTGGCAACAAGGCGGTGTAGAATCATTTTAAAAATAAAAAATTAAAAATAAAAAAAAAATATAAAATAAAAAAAAAAAACCTTTTTTGTACCTTTCGGTATAGCAGAATTTCACTTCGGCTTCGTCAACCGAATGTAAGTAGGCCTTATGTACCGGGTGGTCCATTTGCTGGTTTGTTTTGAAATTATGTGCTTGTTATTTTGATCGAAATCTTTCCCGCTCGAAATCTTGTCAGAAAGACAGTATCACATCTCCGTGCAACGAAATAAATCACTTTGCGCCCGAAAAACGTTAAGAAATAATATGAACTTGTTCCACAGTCAATGCTGTATAGCCCAAACCGTGCTGTTTTATACAAAATATTACGCCAAGTTTTTTTTTTACCAAAAACATTTGTGAAGCCGACGCACAGACGATTGTGTCTCAAAACTTCTTAATAAGATTTGATCCACATATAATGGGGGTCTTTTGTGGTAAATGAAAAAATACACACTACGTCCCTTAGTCCCAGACCTGGGGACGAGGGCTAACTGGGAGGCCAGATAAACCCCAAGAATTTGGAGAAAAGTAGGGGGTTTTCAAGTCAGTGATCCAAAAGGTGTTTCGCATTAGATCACATGTCAGACAATGTGCATTTTATTATGAACTTTGATAATCTCGTGCCATTTAATTGAACACCACTGTCGGTTCCTGTTTCTGTGGATGCCTGGGTGTGTGAAGAATAATATTAAACGTATGTGTATGCATTGGACCAACACACATGCCAACACATATTGTCCACATGCGTAAAATAATGTAATGTTTGTTTGTTGTCTTTTTGGCAATTTATTGCGTCATAAACACAAAATAACAACAACATCATCGTCATCATCATCAACATCAACAACATCATTGGCATCGTAATCATCACAGACAATAACAACAACCATTGAATGAATATTAATCCTACGTCTCGCAATAACAAAGTTCAACCCTACGCCCGCCCCCACCTCGCATCCATTGTCCTTTATGGGCAATTTTAAACAAATGTTTCCATAGCTATCAATACAGACACAACAAGACACAGTCACAGGCAGGCTGAGATACACACACACAACAGATAACTATGGCCCAGCAGAAAACAAACAAAAACAACACCAGAAACACAAAACAGAAACAAATGGCTAATGTTGGTAATTTCATTTGGTAACCATATTCATTATGAATGAAGGAATGATGTTGGAATGAAGGAATGAATAGACGAACGAACCGACTGGATGGATGGATGCGATGGACGGTTGAAGATGTCGTTGAGCAGCAATCTTAATCACATTATCCGAATTACTTTAGATGGAATTAAGCAAATGTCTGTCCACACAGACACACACACACAGAGAGAGCACAACAATGGTAGAGAAAAACAAAAGATGGCCCATCAGCCACATGGCAATCCAGAGGGTCACAGACATCGTAACAGATGCCAGGCCAACAGCAACGCTAAGAATCTAATGGGAAAATCAATTTTACGTCATAATGTCGACCATAAATAATTTGTACTTCACAGCTGATTACGATTTGTGGCTGGCATTGGGAAGTTCGACCTTTAGCTGCGATGGAAGCAGAAGACCACAATAATCGACTTAACAACATTAAGGACTGGCAAGCCTGTAAATAGTCGGAGGCTTGGAAGTGCCGTTGAACGATAAATAAAATAGGAGACTGCCGAAGGCATTGGCTTAACATTCTCGTAACTAATAGGAACTCCAATGACAGAAGATGTGGTGATCTGGTAAGGGTAGATTACTCGTGGCACATAAGAGAGGTCATTAAGTCCAGGTCCTGCCTAAATAAATGGCGTGCCTACATGAGAACACCTAACCTCAGAATATTAGGCGCCTCAGGAAAGGACCTCGAAGGTATTCTCAACTTTTCGCATTGGGTTGGTTCATCCAGAACTCACAGACATTGCGCTATACTCATACTCGGCCTCCGTGAGAACAAAATACCTAAAAGAGAAAGACATGGGCAACTGTTCAACTAGACTAGATACCCCGTGGACATACACAAATGAGTCGGTACTCTCACAAGAATTTAGGGGAGAGGGGGGGATGTGTTTCTCTTATTTAGAATATGAATGTAAACATGGAAATTAATATTCTCAGTCAAAGTAGGAACAAAAGAAGGAATGTCGTGACGGGGATTTCTTCAAGTCACGTCCATGTTAGAAAAAATCCCATAACGTTTAGGAAAGAGCCGATTTGCTGACTTGGGGATTTACGAAGTATTCGACTAAGCCCTATGAAGTCTATGAAAGACAATGAAATTACTGTTGTAGAGTTTTAGGATAGACCTCCACGCTATAGTCACGATGGAGGATTCGCCTACACAGCACATTCCTGAATTTGTTCTCCAGGTATAACAGGACGATGCAGTTGTGTACGACACTGTGTAAAGTTCTAACCTCGTGAAGGAAAACAGTTAAGTCTAGTTGAATCGGAACAGGACATTACTACAGCAAACTCTGAATCAAGTTTATTGAAATTGGAAATTACTGGTGACTTCTCGAGTCACAATTCGTTGATTAAGGAATTACTTTTGCATAGGGGTTACATCAATAGCTGGACCGTTGTTTTGAATTTCAAAACTCAAAAATATTTAAATGTACAGGGTTTAACAACATAAGGTGTTTTTTTGGTATTCAAAGAAAAATTGCATTTTTGGATCGGATGTTTATTTCATAATAAGGAGGAAGGTATGCCGTTAATTGAGAAAAACAACAGGACCATATCCTTTTCATGAAATTTCCCATAACCAAATCGCAAAGTGGCTGCCCTATGTCCTCCATAGCCTCACGAATTCTATCTTTGAGGTCTTGAATCGAAGCTGTGCTGTTGGCGTAGACCTTATTTTTCACGTGGCTCCAAAGGAAGAACTCGCAAGGTGTCATCAAATCACAAGATCTCGCTGGCCTCTTCGAGAGATATCACAGGTTCGAAAACTTTTTAGTTTTGCGAACTGTGACTGCAAGATTTTCAACATTTTTGTAGTGGATTTTAATCATTTCATTGCGTGGTTGAAGCGTGTATCTTAAATGTCAAATGTCAAAGAATAAATGCTTCAAAAGTGACAGCTACCCAAATGCCGGGTGATTCCAAATAACACCTCTTGTTGGAAACCCCTTTATTTTCGGCTCAGACGGCGACTCAGTTTCTGCATGTCTTACGAAAGCGGCCAAGAATGTTTTTGGCAATCAAGTGAGTTTCTCTAATGGATGTCTGAGAACTCTTCTAAGTCCATCTAACGACCATGCCATTTTATTCAGGCAACGCAGTGTTGAAGCGGGAGCCCCGACGATCTCATCTGAAATGTTTACCTGTGTGCTTTTGTCGCCCGACCAAACACCAGCAGAACTGCAGAAAAAATCTCATTCAATTTCTATTAAAATTGTGATTTTTTATCAAAAATCGTTTATGTTTAGCATGAACACGAACAAACATGTTTGCCAAGTCAGTCCCTTATAAACATAAAATCTGTTTTCGCTGGGGCAGCTGCTGCGGCACAAAGAAGCCTCTCATCTTATCCGAACCATTAAAGCGCCCCGCATTCGACCCACATTCCCCTCCTTAAATGTTGTCATTGATTCGATATGTGGTCTCGTGATAACACTCACAAACGAACGCCCCATTAATGGGTGGGAAGATATCGGTTATCTTGTAAATTATATTGCCACACATTGGATGCACTGTGTGACAGTGCGTGCGTGTGTGTGTGTGTGTGTGTGTGTGTGTGTGTGTGGAATCCCAGCGCGCCTCGTTAAGACAACACAAGTGAAAAGCAAAAGATAATTATACTAATCATCATTACTTTGCTCCACAACTACAGCAGCAAGTGTTTAGTGATCCAACTGGATGGCAACAAACTTAGACCCTTCGAGTTGCCACCCCCCCTTTCAATAACAGTTCAACGCCTTGCATCAAAGCAGTGGCAGTGGCAGCAGCAACAGCAGGGAAGTCTCCAAGCCAAAGAGCTCTAGTTCTAGTTTTAATCAAGTTGTGTAAAAGTTTATCTGGTGCTAGAAATCAACCATTAAAATTGTTTTACTTTGTTTGCTGTCTCCTCAACTCTGACCCGGCAAACAAAGCACAACGTGTCCTTAGAATATCCTCCCCCTTGTTGGTGTTCTTTTTGTTTGGGTGGGGTGGACGGTTGGTGCGAGGGGTCATGCGATAGCTTTGACCGTGTAGAAATATTGGGAATTACAATTATTTATTTATGTGCGGACTACGAAGGTGATATGTGAATGAACCACTCTGCCAGTACAAAATACTCCATGTTTACGTTGATGCAATGAACCGCAACATGAGAGCCAGGCAATTTTTCATTAATGCTTGTTGGCGTTTTGTACTGTTTGACGTAGAACGAAAGGCGAAACCCGATTGAAACAGTTGGGTTTGCGTTATCCGACTGCCTGGACGATTTTGGTCTAGAGCCATCGTCTTTTCGTAGAACGAGACTTAGATAAGCTACAAGATGTTGACATTTTTATGGGGCAAAAATTGACAAAAATCATTTGTGGCTCTATGGGTACGTCAATAACATAATATGCAGTAGGTCAAAAACATATTATGTTTTGGGCTAGCATCAATGTTGCGAAACATATATATGATTGGATATAATCATATATATGATTAGATATAATCATATACATGATTGGATATAATCATTAGATATAATCATATACATGATTGGATATAATCATATATATGATTGGATAAATATGATTGGATGTAATCATATATATGATAGGATGTAATCATATATATGATTGGATGTGATCATATATATCATTGGATATAATCATATATATGATTAGATAAATATGATTGAATGTAATCATATATATGATTGGATGTAATCATATATATGATTGGATGTAATCATATATATGATTGGATAAATATGATTGGATGTAATCATATATATGATTGGATGTAATCATATATATGATTGGATGTGATCATATATATCATTGGATATAATCATATATATGATTAGATAAATATGATTGAATGTAATCATATATATGATTGGATGTAATCATATATATGATTGGATGTAATGATATATATGATTGAATGTAATCATATATATGATTAGATAAATATGATTGAATGTAATCATATATATGATTGGATGTAATCATATATATGATTGGATGTAATCATATATATGATTGGATAAATATGATTGGATGTAATCATATATATGATTGGATGTAATCATATATATGATTGGATGTAATCATATATATGATTGGATGTAATCATATATATGATTGGATAAATATGATTGGATGTAATCATATATATGATTGGATGTAATCATATATATGATTGGATGTGATCATATATATCATTGGATATAATCATATATATGATTAGATAAATATGATTGAATGTAATCATATATATGATTGGATGTAATCATATATATGATTGGATGTAATCATATATATGATTGGATGTAATCATATATATGATTGGATAAATATGATTGGATGTAATCATATATATATATGATTGGATGTACTCATATATATGATTGGATATAATCATATATATGATTGGATGTAATCATATATATGCTTAACAAGTAAATGGCAGACATTGATTTATCCATCCATATAAATATTTTATTCACTTGCACACTTTTTTGGCGATTTCTGCAAAACTCAGAAACCAAATCATACGTTTAGCCAATTTTCACTCGATTTAGCTTTGGTCAAGTCGGTATTAAATCGCAGCTAGACATTGGATGTCGAACGCAATTCCACATTCACTCCAACTAAATTTGCTCAAGCAATTCTCCGAAATCTACCATTGACCAGACTCAGGGCGTTTTTGCTCTCTGAGCATGTCCGACTTCATACAAAATCGCTCTGTTTCGCTAAGCATACGAATTGTTTTCGTTTGACGGCTATGAGTAATTCTGTGTAAGCGGCTTTGGGTTTTTTTTTGCTGTGGCCGTTTCAACACTGACAATGGTCACTCTTAACTCTTTTAGGATTTGCATTTCCGTTGTTTGCTTTACAACAACCAAATGTTATTATCCTGAAATAATAAGAAGAAGAATACAAACAAACCTAGACCAGACTCAGAAGAGTACGAAGCCAATCAAATATTGCTGGCGGCGTTGGTAAACGCATCACTGGAGAACGGCTGCGTTAGTGATGGCAAAGAACATTTTGTAATCGATCAATGGATCATATGACTAATTGAAGCGACCAATTATTAATAGCAATTAACTGAAAGCAAAATTAACCGATTAATCGGTAATTTTAGCGAAAATTCGAAATTATCAAAAAAAATATAAAAAAAATTTATTTGCTGAACCATAGAAATTGCTGTTAAGCGCACCGGGTAGGCGAGTTGTTGCTATATTCTTGGCGAAATCTCAAGAAACAGTCGTAGATATAAAAACATTTTCCCTAAAATTCTTCCCCGGGAAAGAGACTCACATTGTATAGTACACTTCTTTCATCCGACATTATTTGTAGAAGATGAGCTTTCAGTTATTTTTCGTTCTTCTCATTAATGTTGCTATTGCCCATCAAAATAGCAAATGCGCTGCCAATTATACAAAGCTGAATTAAAAGCATAACAATAGCTAACAGCGATGGCCGTCAGCAGGATAAATTTGTCCCAGACCCTATCCGAAGACCCTGTCGTCTATCTGTCTAACTATCTCACAAACACACACACAAACGCTGCTGAAAACATAATCGTTGACACGGAATGTTCTGGCACACCATCTGTCGCACAGCCACCAAACGTAAGACAGGCAAAATATGCGTTGGAATGTCTGTCCGTCTGTCTGTCCGTCTCTTGGCTATTTAAATTGTTTGCTTTAGTGTCAAAACACCATTACTTTCCATCTTTTCTCTTTCGTTTCCTTTCGTTTGTGCCACTGCTCTCCACTCGCCACTCTCCTTTCGAGACCAGTTTGCATTAAGTGCTGCTCTCAATGACGACAGTTGATGACACCAAGTGCTCCCGCCCCGCCCCCTAGCCGACGAAATGTCAGATGTCAGAAATTGATTTTGAGAAAAATGTTTGCCCAGATTTTTTCCATACCAATCGTGATGATATTTTGCATAGTTTTACGTTATAATCGCTTCGCTTGTCCTTGTCGTCATTGTCATCATGTTGGAATAGGAATAATTTATGCGCTTTTATTTTGCATTTAAACACACACACACACGCAGACAGACAGACAGATGTACTGGCCAGGATGGCGATTGGTTGGAGGGTTACAGCAACGATTACTGTTCGAGATGAAGTCTGTGTCAAAATTTCAATTTCATGCAAATCACGGCCAAGCGAAGAGAGTGAACGGAATTATTGTATGCGCTGACTTTGTAGGGAAATTTCCAATCAACAGATGGAGATAAGCGGCAACTCCTCGGTCATAGTTGATGTCCATTATATTTTTGCTGTACATCTTTAGGTGAGTTTCACTTTTTGCTGTAGTAAAAGATTTGACACAATTTCCACAAATTCTGAATTGGATACAGCGACAAAGGCCAATTATTGAAGCCGAAATTTAATAGAAATTTAAAGTTGATTTTGTTTTTATTAGTCTTAGACGAGTCCTCTGGCAATAGATAAATTTAAATTATCATTAACTACCATGCGGCCCTCTTCGAAACCTGTATGTGTTGGTCGGCATATTAAATATATCAGATTGAGACCGGACTTGATAAGTCTCTCCCAGTCAGTTAATCAGAAATAACACTATGTAAAAAAAAAAAGTTTGCTAATAAATAATCCCTGTACTATTCTGCCTGCGGTCCACAGAAGTACAAAAATGGTCGACATTTTTTTTCTTTATTAAAATGGTTTTCTTAATTTTTTTTTTAAACAAAATGCAATTTGAAGAAACAACAAATTTTTTAAGAAAAGCTAGTTTTTTTAAACCTGAAATATTTTTTAAAAATAATTTTTTTTAATTATATTAAAATTAAAAATAAAATTTTTTGATTAAAATTAAAAATATTTTTTTTAGTTATATTAAAATTAAAAAAAAATATTTAAAAAAAAAAAAATGTTAAGTGTTTTTTTTTAGTGAGAAAATTCTTAAAAAATCGAAAATGACGAAAAAGCTTAACCCATTCATAGCCAGCGATGCCATATGGCACAGAGAAAAAGATTTCGTGAAGTTAAAAACATCAAAAAAAAATCGTTTTTGAAAAATATAAAACTTTTTTTAAAAATGTCTTGGTCATGAATGGGTTGAAAAAGCTGTGATCCACCTATGTACAAAAATGGTCGATATTTTATTTATTGAGAGATTTCTCTTTAAAATGTTTACTCAAAAAAATGCAAGTTTTCTTAAAAAAAATTTTAAGAAATGCAATTTTATAAAAAATATAAGAATTTTTTAACCAAAAAAAATTAATAAATAAAATAAATTTTTTTAATTATATTAAAATTAAAAATCATTTTTTTTAATTATATTAAAATTAAAAAAAAAATTTAAGTGTTTTTTTTTAGTGAAAAAATTCTTAAAAAATCGAAAATGACGGAAAAGCTAAACCCATTCATAGCCAGCGATGCCATATGGCACAGATAAAAAGATTTTGTGCAGTTAGAAACATAAAAAAAAAATAGTTTCATAAAAATATAAAACTTTTTTTAAAAATGTCTTGGTCATGAATGGGTCAAAAAAGCTGTGATCCACCTATGTACAAAAATGGTCGATATTTTATTTATTTAGAGATTTTTCTTTAAAATTTTTACTCAAAAAAATGCAAATTTTCTTAAAAAAAATTTGAAGAAATGCAATTTTATAAAAAATATAAGAATTGTTTAACCAAAAAAAATTAATAAATAAAATAAATTTTTTTAATTATATTAAAATTAAAAATCATTTTTTTTAATTATATTAAAATTAAAAAAAAATGTTATGTTTTTTTTAGTGAAAAAATTCTTAAAAAATCGAAAATGACGAAAAAGCTTAACCCATTCATAGCCAGCGATGCAATATGGCACATAGAAAAAGATTTCGTGAAGTTAAAAACATCGACAAAATTTGTTTTTACAAAATATAAAACTTTTTTTTAAAAATGTCTTGGTCATGAATGGGTTGAAAAAGCTGTGATCCACCTATGTACAAGAATGGTCGATATTTTATTTATTGGGAGATTTTTCTTTAAAATGTTTACTCAAAAAAAATGCAATTTTTCTTAAAAACAAATTTAAGAAATGCAATTTTAGAAAAAAATATAAGAATTTTTTAACCAAAAAAAATTAATTTTCGACTTAAATTAGTGATAAATAACACGAAAATGGTCGAAATTTTTTCTTTAATTTTTTTTTAAATGCAAATTTAAAATTAATGTCGATTTTTTTTTTTTTTTTTTTAAACTTTTTTTCTCATTTCTGATTTTTTATGCATTTTCTACTACAATTTGTTTATAACTCTAAAACTGTCATTTAGATTCAAAGGCAACAAATACAATTTAGTGGAAATTTTTTTAAAAAATTATTTCAACCAAATCGGAAATTCGTTAACGACTTTTGACAATTTAAGCCTAAAAAAATAAATTTAAAATAAAAATCCGTTTAATGTTTAATGTTTTGCTTGTTTAAAAAATATTTTTTTTTAAAAAATTAAAAAAAAATATTGCCGTCATTTGTCTACTCAGGACAACACAGTGCATCAGAATTGTATAGTATTTTTTCAGTATAGTGGAATAGTGGAGACGATCCGCTTCTTATGGAAGAGAAGATTCGGTGTTGGGCGCCAATAACAGCGCCCGTTGTAGATAAGGTTTGGGCGTTTAATATGTCCAACCAACCAACCATTTTTGTTTAATTGGGATAAAACCAACGTCAGATGTTAAATCTTTGGGAAGCCGTGTTGATAATGATAGGCGACGTTAGCTCACAAATCAAATGAGTTATATCATCACAAAATGTATAGAGCGAGGCGATCACAAGATTTTTCTAGTAGCGCCATCTATATGTGAAGTATTGTTTCCAGAGTCAAAGACAAGCCATCCCATGATGTCTTGGATTGAGTATTGTGTTGAATCTAGTGACGATATTCTCGCATCTAAAGCCAGTGGCGGCCGTTAATACTCTGTGGGGGACTAGAGGGGGAACTTCTCTAAAATCTGTGATAGATTAGAGATTACTCTCCAGCTCGTAAAGTCTTCAGCATCTGCGAGGTGGACTCAGACATGGCTGCTCTGTGTGATAGCACAACCTTCTATTCGCTCAATTAATTCATTAATTACTTCAGTTGATATTTAATGAAAATCAAATGCATTGATTGAATCAAACAAAAAAAAAGGTAACTGGCTGATTAATTTGTCCTATGTTGAGAGACAATTCTAATAACTGGGCTTCGACGGAAACATGGAAACCTACTCAATGGTAAATGTATGACGGTCAAAAGACCTAAGGCTGCCACAGTTGTAGCAGTGATCAATCTATTTGGAAGCAGGATTAGACCATCCAGTTTAAGTAGTTAACCTTCTTTCCACCTCCGAAGTGATGTGTCAATCAATGACACACTTAGAGGAATACCTGGACAGGTAAACATGTGACAGTTTGCTAAATTGCTACGATAACGAGATGTAAAAAAAATCGAGATAACGAGTAACAAAGAAAAGTGGAAAAGGAACCCAGAAAATGGAAACATGAAGCTAGTAATAAAGCCAAACAAGGGGAGTGGGTGGAGAGACGAGACAACGACAGCATCCCAAATTAACTTCAATTTATTGTCAGTCGACGGAATATCATGGCGAGTAGTTTCTATTTATTCGCAGCTTTGGCAAGGCAAACAAACGAAATTATCTTTTAACTTATGTCGTTATACAATACAGTGGCAAAAAAACAACAAAAACCGCTTCAGAGACAGCACAAAAAATAGCCTGATTTGCAGTTACAAATGCAACACGGCACGACCATGGCCCTTTGGCAATGATTCAAATAACTTTTATTTTTTGGCGACCAGGGCGCCACCATCTTGTCGGCGCAAAGAAACCGTGCAGAGGGGGGTGTTGTGAACAACTTTAGCCTGCAGTTCAATTCGTACACATCGTGCATTTCAACAACAACTCGGATATCCCTACAGAGCACACGCTGAGCCGTTAGTCGTTGTTGATGTTTTGTAACACTTCACAAACTCGGACTCTTTTCAAATGTTTGCACACAAATAGAATGCGTGTTTGCAGATTGTATCAAATAAAGTTAATTGGCTTCTAAACAAAGTTTATTTGACTGCAAATATTACGTATTTGGCTGTAAATATTATTTATTTGCCTGTAAATATTACTTATTTGGCTGTAAATATTACTTCTTTGACTGTAAATATTACTTATTTGCTATTATTATTACGTATTTGGGCAGAAGCAATAGCGGGTTCTAGAAAAAACACGCAATAAACTTATTAAATTCAACCTTTGAGTGGGAATAATTCAGAATTTGCAATGTTTTCGTATTTCTTTTCTTTTTTTTTTTGCCTCTTGCCGTCTTTACAGTTTTAGGAGTCCGTCAATATCGGATAATAAGGAAAAAGTTATCAAGATATGAACGTCATTGCCCAAAACTTCCATCACAATATTTATATCGAATCTTAATAAGTAAGGAAATGTCCTTTAATTTTCTATCTATATGATCATTTCCATTTTTCCTCTGATCCAAGTCCATTGTGTTGATCTCAGAATCCTAGCGTTCATTAGTCTCAGATCAATATTTTACAAATTTATAAGAAATCAATTCAGATTAATTTAGAATAACAACAGCTCTATTTTCTTCAAGACTAACACTCAAACGATGTTTCCTCACCTATTGTCCACGACCTCCTGAGGACTTGGCCAATGATCAAATGAATACAACTGACAAAGATTGCTGTCATCCGCACATGAGTTAGTGAACCCACAGTCTGTGCTAACGTTGTGGAACCACTACGTATTTCGGAAGTTCTCAGAGTAATGGACATTTTAAAGTCAACAACAAAATACAGAAGAGTACGAAGCCCACCAAAATGTTTCTGGCGGCGTTGTTAAACGCATCACTGGAGAACGGCTGCGTTAGTGATGGCAAAGAACATTTTATAATCGATCAATGGATCATATGATAAATTGAAACGACCAATTATTAATAGCAATTAATTGAAAACAATTAACCGATTAATTGGTAATTTTAGCAACAATTCAAAATTATCAGAAATAGAAAATATTTTATTTGCTGAGCTATAAAAATGTCTGTTAAGCGCACCCGGTAGGCAGGTGGATAGAGTGACAAAATCTATGACAAAATTTAAGATTTTTTGACAGGTTTGTTGTTTTTTAGTTTCATCTCAAGGCAAAATTTTGTGGATCTATTTAACAGTACATGTGTTTTTTTTTTTCAAAATTTTATGAAAAACTAAGATCAACCTTGACTCATTAATTGGCCCTTTAGCATGGCTCTGTTAACTCACTGTTAAGATGGAGGTTCGTGTCTTTGATAGTTGTATTTTTTTGGAATTTTTCAAGGATGCAACTGGAATTTATTCCAGAAAGCCTTTAGGAATAAATTCTAAAAAAAAGGAATTGAGCGATGGGTAGTGAGATGAAAATTATTATCAGCAGAGTTTGATGATACAAACCCAAACCAATTCCATTGCCTGAGAAAAAACTGTGACTTTCAACAGTGGAAAAAAGAAACTTTTGAACCAGTCTGAATCGATGTTGCAATATCCATTTGAGGGAGATTACAATGAAAAAAAGAGCAGATTTTAAAAGTAAATAGATTTTTCGCGAAACCACCAGAATCCACAAATTGGAGCAAGCGCACCAGCCAGTTGTAGATGGAGCCACCAAAAAATTACCTCATCCATAAATATCATGGCCACCATTCTGTTTTGTTGCTTCTACTGAAATGGCCCAGAATGCAGATCTCTGCTAAATTCTACACTTCAATATCCATAAGAGTGTTTAGATTCTACAATGTTCTTGGCTTCTAATAAATAGTTGATAGGTCACTTTGGATTTCAGATGACAATATCTATTATTAGAACTCCGGATGGTGTAGGATATCACATAGTCTGTGTGTATGGCCCATCCTTGCATGACTTTTTTTTTTACAAAATCGGCCAATTGTTTGTTTGCCGGTGTGTGTGAGTGTGAGTGTTTTTCATACAAATCCATAACTGGCAGTGACAATATGACGCCTTCAACGAGAATTCCGAAGCGGCAAAAAGTGTGTTTGCGGTAAGCAATGGCACATGCCACGCGCCGTATGCCGCATGGCAAAACGTGTATTCATGAATGAGTGGATTATAAATTGTATTGGTTTTTTTTAGGTTTTTTTTTTTTTTTGGCTACTGTCGATGCCTTTGTTTTGAATCAATGGACCTCGGTCAGCCTTCTATTTCTTTTTTGGTTTGTTTTTTTTTTCTTCTTCTTTGTTATGATGCACGATGTATCAATGGCAGCGTGGGCATGGGAATGCGAAACAAAAACCAAAAAAAGAGGATGAGAAATCTGTGAATTGTTAAAAAGTTTGTTGTGTGCGAATTTCTGTTCATTCATTGCGGTATGATCGAAATGAAAACAATGAACAATTTGCTTATTTTTTTTCATTTTTCATTTTACACACCAACACATTGATATACGTACACATTCACATATATACTCTCATCCCATTGTAGGCAACAGAGAAACAGAGTTTTTTTTTTTTTTTTGTTGAGCTGCCGGTGTTTTTGCTTTGTTTAATTGTCATACTTAATGTAGAACAACACAAAAGACTTTAAATAACTTGAAGTTGAGAACTGCCAGAGAGACAGAGAGAAAGAGAGAGAGAGAGAAATGCAGACAGGAAAGAATAAAATGAAAGGCGATAACTTTCCGCAATTGTGCCGAGTGTATCGAACACATCGACACTGACATCACAATCACACCACCATCGCCATCGGCATTGCCTTCGACAGCCACATCGAAATCGCCAACGACAACAGCAACACTGAGTTGGACGTGAAACTGCTCTCCACTTTAATGGCAAAAGTTATTTTCTTCCGTTGGCGAATGGCAAGCAGCCGCCGCGTTTTTTTCTTCTTCTTCCTTTTGTTAGCAATTTGTTTAAGTTTGAACTTTTCAGATTACAACATCATACTCGCTGTTGCTGGGCTTTTGTGGCGACCACCAACCAAGGCGTGCGACACACTGGGTTCGTTGCAGTGTAAGGAACATATTTCGAATTACAGTATTAGGAAATTAAGGGTAGGTCCTTACGGTATGGTCCTTCGAGATGCCGACAAGAAATACCGCAAGAACTGTCTCAAGTGTCACTTTGAGTTAAAGCATTTACTGTCTTAAAAAATACTGAATCAAAATCTGCCAAAGCATTTGAAAATTCTTCAGAAATAGTAATGTTCATATTGGTAAATTTGGTCCTTCGAGACGGTCATTAGCTTAAACTCTTTGTTACTTCATTGGTTGGTCTCCGTTTGATCTCAAATTTGCACACCGCAGTCTGGAAGGGTTCTCCATTCAGAAAATCGAATAAAAAAGAAATGTTTAAGTTTGAACTTTTCAGATTACAACCTCATACTCGCTGTCGCTGGGCTTTTGGGGCGGTGGCGAACACCAACCGAGGCGTGCGACACACTGGATTTGGTGCAGTGTAAGGGAAATATTTCGAATTACCTTTAACAGTATTAGAAAATTAAGGGCAGGTGGTTGAATACGGATATGGTCCTTCGAGATGCCAACAAAAAAGTTTCGCAAGAACTGTCTCAAGTCTTCACAGAGGCACTTACCGCAAAACCATTTACTGTCCTAAAAAATACTGAATCAAAATCTGCCAAAGCATTTGAAAAGTCTTCACAATTAGTAATGATTATTTTGGGTAAATTTGGTCCTTCGAGGCGGTCATTACCTTAAACTGTTTGTAACTTCGTTGGTTCGGCTCCGTTTCATCTCAAATTTGCATACCGCAGTCTTGAAGGGTTCTCCATTCAGAAAATCAAATAAAAAAGAAATGCAAAAGAAAAGTTTTAAATCGGTACAATTTAAGCTTTAAATGAAGGTGAATACCGAGAATAGAGGGCTCGCTATTTATTTTTCATAAATGCCCTAAAAATCATTAACATTGGTGTATGGCTGTGGTGTGGTAGATCGTGTGTGCGACTACCACACAGCCGAACCCAGGTTCGAACCCTACAGAGACCATCAAACATTTTTCAGCGGCTAATTCCACCTCGCAATTGCTGACGACCTTACGAGAAAGATAGAAATCTCTAAACCATATAAAACTTCTCTAGAAAAGCTGCAGGCATTTGAAGCCGACTGTAAACAGTAGATCCATACAATGATTCGAACCAAGTTCCTTCATGGAATGTTAAGCGAACTAGGTTAGGTTAGGTTGAGAAGTGGAGGCGGATATTCTCCGCCTTATGTCCTTGGACATACAAATAAGCCAGTATTCGGCTTGTTGTGCGCTCTAACGGCGAACTAAGTAATCAAACTAAGTCAAATCATTAAACACTTCACTTAGGGCTGGTTTCCATAATCTCTGTGCCCCAACCGATCCAGTGTGCAATTTTCGGCTCATAAAAGAAAAAGTTAAACAAACAATCCAACTAAGGAAAAAATTACGCTATCAATACCGCCGCCAATAGTTACTGAAGTGGCGCGAACGTCAGCCAAGACGGAAGTTACAAAAAAAGAGGACGACAAAATAAAACGAAATCCCACGAGGAAGCAGAGAAAAAAGAAGTCTGGACGGACCACGATTTTAATGTCCTTGTAAACTGCAGGCGGCACAGCAATTTTTAATACAAATTGAGCTGTACATCCCAGGCGAACAAACCACGGCACCGGCAGCCATGTCAAATTAAACAGACTCTATTTATGGCTGCAATAACTTGAACCCACCAATAACTTGAAGACACCCACCCAACTGTTAGCCTCTAACACTGACTAATTTTCAATTTCACGATTGCCCCTTTAGGCAGGTCACCGAAGATCTCTTAAGTGTTAGGCCAATCTCTTTTATGCTAAGACATAATCGATATCCTACAGTGACAGCATCACCCAAATGGCCAGCACATATCTCAGCCACTCGGGGTGGAAGTAATTGCCTGAATCTCAGAAGAAGAAAAAAGCACCGACAGCGTATGTCCTCATTCTTGGCAAACAACTGTCATGTGGTAGGGGCCATTATTATGCCACAGGATACAAATTACAAAGGGACGACATTCGCAGAATCCCATTTAATACAAAAGAGTGAGTACGTTTTCGAAACACCGATTTCATTCAGCACACGAGCGTCGCGCAACACTCCATTTACGACAAGATGTGATAAATGACCAACAGGCCGAATTCACATGCACACACATTAGGGCCAGATGATATGACGGGCGTTTAAAACAGAAACCTGAAGATGCCGTGCAATTTAATGAGTACATTTAAGAGGATGTGCAAACGCGAAAACTTAGCACAATAAAGGCGGAATTCTTTCAGATGCATTCACTTTTGACGTAGATGATTTCCAAACGGGCTGAAAGCACATCGCATAGATAAGCTATGAGTCTGGGTACTCTGAAATATGCTTCCTCTAAAACAGTTCCAGAATGGATAGCCTGTATGGTTTCTGGCCTATTACAAGGATATGTGTGGAAACAGTTTCTATGAAGACGAAACTTTTGCGAATTATGGAACAATTATGTTCTCAGACAGACCATGCAATCTCTGGTCCCACACTCTGTTAATATGCAGACAATGTTGCAGTTAGCTAGTCAGCAATCGATCTGTAGATCGCTACCTTAGAACAACTAGGTTCCAAATGCACCTGGGTAGTTTTGCGAAAACTTAACATCAGTGTGTAATATGTTGTATTTAGTTCCCGGTTGGCGAGTTGGTAGCGTGCTTGCCTATCAGCGTGGGGGTTGTGGGTTCGAATCCCACCCGAGGCTTTGGTCTGTCGCTGCAAAAATCTAGCCATCTGAGGTCTGAGTCACCCGGTTTACCCTTGGGCCCAAAACTAAAATATAAATTTACTTTGTATTGTAATTAATAAAATAAAATGTTATAGTTCCTACATAAATTTTATTAATTTTTGTTTCAATTTAAACACTTTAACAGTTTCAGATTTAACATTAATCGAAAGATATTACAAAATATAGTCAATTGTTGTTCTAGGTTATGGAGAGCATGGTTAACCACCATCTTGTTAAGTATTTAGAGCCTAACGACCTTCTAAACGAGCGACAGTATGGCTTCCGTAGAAATCGATCTACTGGAGACCTGATGGCGTTCCTTACGAAGCGATGGAGTCGATCCATTCACCGTCTTGGGTCGCGGCTCTGGATATTTCCAAGGCGTTCGATAGGACCTGGCACGAAGCACTCATATCAAAACTTATTGCATTTGGTGTCGGTAATATCTTCTCTTGATTCATGTCGAGTTTTCTCAGAGATCGCTCTATACGAGTTGTTATAGATGGGGTCTCATCCAACGAGCATTGGCTGACCGCAGGAGTGCCACAAGGCTCTGTCCTCTCTCCCTCTCTATTTCTTATTCTCATTGACGACCTGTTGGGTCAGACTGTGAACCCAATCTACTCCTTTGAGGATGACAGCAACCTCTGTTATTCATACTCATTTGATCATCGGCCAAGTCCCTCGGAGGTAGAGGACAAAAGGCGAATGATGAATGACTCACATAATCGGGATTTGGCGACGATTTGTGAGTGGGGCCAAATGAACAGAGTAGATTTTAATGCGCAAAAGACCCAGTGTTGTTTGTTGTCACACAAACGTTCACCAGATCCAGCTTCGTCCTCCATTTTCTATGGGTGGTATGGATATCATCGATTCAGACACTCTTAATGTTTTGGGCATGAAGATACAGGGTGATGCTCGCTGGGCTAGCCACGTATTCGAAGTGTCGAAAGAAGCATTCAAGTGTTTAGGCTTTTTAAAGCGGTGCAAGAAATACTTCACCTCATTTTATCTCGTAAATATTTACACCACCTACATCCGGCCTAAAATGGAATATAACTCCCATATATGGGCAGGAGCTCCAAAGACATGTTTACAGCTTTTGGACAGTGTACAGAGGAGAGCGGTGGTGATGATTGGGGATGGTAGGGTATCCAACTGTATTGTCTCCCTTCATCATCGCCGGAGTGTGGGTTGTGTATCGCTGTTCTATGGATATTTCAATGGTATCTGCTCCTCAGATATCCGTCGTCTGGTCCCTGAAGTTAGAACATTTAGCCGGAATACTCGGCTATCCAGGGTCTCTCATCCGTTCATTGTCAAATGGCCGGTTGACCGAACGACGCACATAGAGAACATTCGTTCTTCAGCCGAACTGTTCGTATGTGGAATAATCTTCCAACAAGTGTTTTCCTGCCTGCTATGACATTATCAAATTGAAGACTAATGTCAACAAACACTACTCCCTCTTTCCTCCCTCCAATACCCGTCTTTCCCATCGCTAACACAGTACATTGCATTTATAGGGGGCATACCCTGAGTGTTAGTCAAAAATAAAAAAAAAATACCACAGATCCCCCAATGCATTTACGGAGCAGTTCAACAATTAGTTTATTGCTTTGCCGGATTACAGGGACATACCACACAATTGTAGAGTCGGATGAGGTTACCATAACGGATACTACGAGATCTTGAAGGCCACTTGAATCCTTTATCTATTGTTTCAAGGAAATGAGAGTGGTTGCCACATCATTTCTAATGCCCACCATCCCTTCAATCCCTTTTTAATTGAATAAAAGTCAGATACTCATATTGGTACTAGTCTATTGAAGACTAGCAAATACCCGCTTCTGTGTATCCTTAAATTTCTCTTTTCAAGTAAAACATAAAATAATTGTTTACTTATTGGTTGGCATATAAAAGAACTAAATTGTACGGAGTCAAAATCCATTTTTCCAATAGAATTTTTCCGATAGCTATTAATTTTAAATATTTATTCACACTTTTTGCAACTTCTGGTATCTAGTCCGCAACAATTTCGAAATATCTATTTCCTTTTCTACTTCACGCCCTTTACGAGAGGTCCGAGTGACAGACCTTTGATTTAACCTAATACCTTGAAAAGTGATTACCGACTTTCTTGCCTTCCTTGGCTACCGATATTTAGAACAATATTTCGCTTATCAGCGGCCACCTTTAATATTCTCCAATTTGTATTAAATTCAAATACCAAAATGAATCCTTTTGCTCAAACAAACAGCAGTAGGGCAATCCAGCAACAGACATGTGGTCTATTTGGTATAAACCGTTCATTTTGGTAGTTAAGCCAAAGCTTTCCTCAGGCCAACTGCTATGGCATGTTCCTGGCAACTCTCTTCACCCTTTCTACCTTCAATGCTAGCCGCCTACATCCACAGTCCCCCTCTGCTATCTCTTTTTGGTGTGTTTGTTATTTGTTTCTGATTCTGTTCAGTCTCTCTTTCTTTTGGACCCATTTTTGTAAAAAAGGAAATGAGCCTTGTTTCAATAACAACATATGGCAGGACAGGCGGGGGCTGAGTCGACAAAGAAAAAAAGCAGCCAACGAAGGTGTGCCTGCTTGGTTAGAGTATTCTGTTGAAATTGGCCTAAACAACTCGTACCGAAAAACGTTTACAAATTCCTTTTTATTCACCACCCCCACCCCCATAAGCCGCACACCCCTCCCAAAAAAAAGCAACAATAACAACCACAGAAATCATGTGGGAAACACATATTTTACATACGCTATTTATACAAACAGACGACTGTAGAGAAATGATTGGATGGTGGGTGGTGTGTTGTGTTGTGGCCTTGCTGAGTAGGACAAAGAAGATGCACAGTGGTGTGTTGTTTTTAAAAATCTAACATCAGCTGGTATCGACATTCATAAGAGAAAATGTACTAATGGAAGGAGATACTCGATGTTGAAAGTATCAACTTCACAGGCCTTTGAGAAGGCCTTGTCCTCACGTCCTTCTCAAATCCCATTCCCAGGTCAGAGCTCCTACTGTGAGCATCTTTGCGAGAGAGCAAGTTGAGGGTTCTTTTTTGGTATGAACTTGAAGAAAGTCTTCAAGTTAGTAGCTAGTTTGAACTAGAAAACTAAAGAAGGGACGAAAAAGTTGTCAAAAAGTACCAAAACGGGATAAAAAAGGTACCCAAGGGGAAAAACAAATACGTGTGAAAAAAAATTGTATTCGACAACAATGAGCCAAAAATGGGAAATAATGGTAAATGGAACTAAAAGGCTCCATAACGGGCCCAAAATAAACGAGTAATCTGCATACGAGTATATAAAATGGTTGCGTGACTAATTGACTTATCCTGTCCTCGCCAAACGGACCGTAGACAATCAATAGGAAGGGATTTTGGGAAATTTATATTGGAAGAGGATAAAAAATGTGGAAAAATGGGACTAATTTTGGCCCTTGGAAATACACAAAAATAAATAATAATCAAATAGGGTGACTTTTGTTGAAAAATTGGAAATGTTTTTAAAAACGTACCAAAACGGGATAAAAATGGAACAAAACCTGCAAAAATACAGATGAAACAAATTGTTGGCAACAAAAGCGTGACTTTTGTTGGAAAATTGGTCCACAACTGCGATTGGCAACAATTGGTGGAAATGTTTTTTACAACGTACCAAAACGGGATAAAAAGGGAACAAACGGGGTAAAAATAAAAAAATGTGAAACAAGTTTTTGGCAAGAAAATGTGGAAATTAGTTAGAAATGGGACGAAAAGGGGGCCAAAAAGGGATAAAAAATGGACAAAAAAGGGGACAAAATTAAAAAAAGGTAAAACAAAATGTTGGCAAGAACAAGTGTATAATATTTAGTGAAGGGCCGAAAAAAGCGCCGAAGTGTACCAAAAAGGGCAAAAATAAAAAAAAGATCAAACAAACGTTGGCAACAAAAGATGGAAATTAGTTAGAAATGGGACGGAAAAGGGGCCAAAAGGTACAAAAATGGGATAATTTTTTTTTTTTAAATTTACAAAAAAATGGGGAAAACAAAAATACGTTAAAACATTGTAATAAATATGAATGATTAAATTTTTGGAAGAAATGAAAAAAAGAAACAAAAGGACAAAGCAAAAACACATGTGTTGAAAACCTTTTGTTGTGTGTAATTGCCATCGGGAAAAATTCACACATCCGCTCGTTCCAAGCTTGAAACCTTTTTTTAAACATTTCTATTTTTGCAAAGAAATAGAAAGAATAAATGATCTCGAACGTGACTAAAGAAACAAAAAGTCAGCAACATTATTTTCCCTTTGCGAGAACCGAGGCCAGACTGTGTGAGCTTATAAGAAATATGCAGGAATCTTCGGCGTACATCACAGCAAATGACAGCTTTTAAAAGCTATTGTCTCTTTTCCGGGCCCATTCAGGGGAAATGTACCATTGTGCGGAACTGGTTACGATAGTGATGTTAATCACAAATCCTTTGCATGTATGTAAATAGGGTAGACTTGTATTTGTATTTAGTTGCAGACGAATGGTTTGTTTATAATATTTTCAATTCAATTGGGTAATTGAAAACGTTTTCCCCATTACCAAAAGTATTACAAGTAAATAACAAAATACACACACATACATATGTAAATAGTATTGTGTGTGTGTATGTTACTATATATGTACTACATAAATAAATAGACAACTGCAAGGCATTAACAATAATTCAAGTCTTACCAGTTTGTCTTTGTAGACAATTCTGTTGCAGGGGTTTCAAATAATCTGTAATTAAAAAAAAGGTATTATTTTATAAGTCTTTTTTGTTGTTGTTTTTTTGTTTTTGTTTTTTGTAAATACATTTACACAAACACATGCTCGGCTATCGTACTGTCTCCCAGTGTCCTAGCAAAAAGAAAACAGAAACTTGGAAAAATCTAAATCAGCCTGAGTGTGAATTGTAAATTGCAAAAGAAGTTACAGCATAATTGCTCTGCATCAAAAACTAAATAATTCCATTAGATTCCTTCTAAGAACAGACTGAAACTAATGCCGATTCGAGTGTGACAATAGGATATTGTGATGCGAAATTAATGACGACATTACAATGATTTCCCACCACCAAGAGGAACTTACAACAATTATTAATCCATTTGGAATTTTGATTAACTCTCTGAGACAAAGTTGTGGATATTGTCATATTTCCGAAAATATATAATCAAAAAAACTCATCTTCAAGGTCAAAATCGGCCCATAGGTAGCAAACCGTTCAAAATTGGAAGAAACAATCCACCACAAAAACGTACCTAGGATCTCAATAAACAACTTTCTAGAACTTATAAAATTCGTAGGAGTGATTCTTAAAAGTGTATCAATTCACATTTGCTTTCTAGAATCGAATTAGCCAATTTTTGGAGCGTATGAGTAATATTAATTGGAAAGTCTACTCATAACGAAAAGGTGGTTATTTGATTTTAAGGTATTTTTTTTAAAATATCTCGAACCATGTAAAAAGGAATTGGAATTTCATTAGCTGTCACCTTGTCGAAGACCTTTTGTAGTGGTGAATGATTCGTAGAGGTCGGAGAGTTTGTAATTCTTATAATTCAAGTATTTGCTATTACAAATCATATGGACCCCCACGTATTTCTATTCCACATATGATCGGCTTCCACAGAAAAGTCTAACAATTTTACCCCCCTGTTCTGTCTTTCGCTTTTGAGTGAAAGTGGAAATCTTTCCCGCCATAGGTGTGACAACTTTCACTTTCGCCGAAATTTTTGGAGAATGTCTTTCACTTGAAAATACTCGGCAAAAGTAAAATGAAAATCGTTTTTTTTATAATAAACGATAAGTGAATCGAATAAAAAGAAGTTGAGACACAAAGTTTGAAATGTTCTCAGTCTATTTGGATATTTCAACATTTATTTTAAATCCATTTACTAAACAAATAATTGATTTAAAAAAAAGTTGATCATTTCAACCGCTATTTGTCACCGGTAAAATTCACTTTGGTGGACTGAAAGTGAAAAGTGAAATGGAATGAAAGTGAAAGTGAATGCTGGAACAGGGCTGTTCAATAGGGTGGAGTGAAAACATGCTTTTTTTTAATTAAAAAAGTTAACCTGGGAAAGAGATGTAGTCTGGGGTCCTAAAGAAGGGAAAAATAAAGAAAAAAATTTAAAAAATGTTTAGGGGTCGCGCCTCTCCCTAGAAATTTGGAAATTATCGCTATTTTGGCGTTGGTTTTAGAAAAATCCTAAAAATTAACAACTTAACTTATTCGAAATTTAAAAGTTTGAGCTTGTTCAGTGCCCAAACAAAAGTAGTTGAGGCAAATATGAGGATAATCGACTAATATTTGTAGCTTTGGTGGCGATTTCATTGTTCAGTCAATTTTCTGAAGAAGGGACGATTTGACTTATTTAACTTTTTGAAATTTTTTAACAATGAGAAAATTTTTTTTAAATTTTTTCATGACCTTATTTCATTGTTTACGCTATTGCAAACATTTAATGAACATTTAGTTTTTAGGATTTTTCTAAAATCAACGCCAAAATAGCGATAATTTCCAAATTTCGAGGGAGTGGCGCGACCCCTAAACTTTTTTTAAAATTGTTTTCTTTATTTTTCCCCTCTTTAGGACCCCAGACTACATCTCTTTCCGAGGTTAACTTTTTTTTTTTGAATTTCACTCCACCCTACTGTTCAACCTCTGAACACGTTTCGATGCCATCACAACTTTATTGTTTGGTTTGGCCTTTCGAAGTTTGGGCCATTATTTGTTCTTCTTCGAGTTATAGAGAAATTCATGTGATGGAAATTCGAGTTATAGACGAGCAATTAAAGGGAATTTGTCTAGTTAACGCTACTGCCACTAGAAGTGCTTCGACTTGAAGAAAATTCCACTTATGTAAGTTCTACCAATTGTCTACAATTGGAAAAATCTGATCAACTTGATCACTCGGACAATAATGTGGATCACTCGAGTAATTGTGAAACGATGGTCTTAAGCGAGTTATAAGGTTGATTACACAAGTAAAGGAGCTCTCAGTAATCATTCTGTCAACCGCCTTAAGGGCCTGAATGTCTGATTCGCACAACATGAAGCACCACGGTACTCCCACAAAAAAAAGTCGGGCTCCTTGAAAAAGGAAAAATGATGCAAAGGGTCACCAACGAAAGCAATGGAAAATGGTAGAATTTGCGAAAATGAAAAATGGTCCAACAACACGAGCATTTCGGGTGATTTTTCCACTTCAATTGGGATAATTTTTCGGATCTATAAAAAAAATTACCCCAAAAAAATTCAGAATGGGCAGATTTTTTGGGGAATTTTTCATAACTTTTAAGGTACATTTTTTTTTCTGATATTTTCAAAATAGGTGTGAATCATACAAGGTGGCGCATAAATGAACCTCCGATGTTTTTTGGCTGTAATTAAAAAAAAAAAATGAAAAACTTTGATTCTTCTTGTGGATTATTTTTATTTGGTCTTTTAATTTTTTTTTTACATCAAGTCGAGAATATAATGTCATGTAAATGGCCGCCGCCAGAGTTGCCACTGACATTAGGGGCCAATCGCAAAATTTTCTGATAGGAGGATTACTTTTGCGCCACCCGTTATATACATTTTTTTATAAATGAAAATGAAAAATCGCCCCATGATGTTACATTGACCACAACAACACATAAATTTGGGGTGATTTTTCACATTTTGATGGAGCCATCGTTCATTTTGAAATTGTCATTTGTCAAATGTGATAATTAGGGTCGAAACCCCAACACATTATAAAAACAAGACAGCGCCCGAGCAATTTATCAATTTTAAAGTTTTTTTTAAAATTATTTTTTTGGTTTTTTTCACTTTTCAGGGTGAAATTGCATAACGATGGCTTACTTGAGAAAGGGCGTAACTCGCATTTTCGTAACTTTACGGGAGAAGGTAAAAATTGAATTACATTCGAAAACTTCAGACATAAACAAATTTACATAAACAAGGCAATTTAAATAAAAATGCGCCAAGAATTTAATTCCGATAGTATTTTTTTTGGATTTTGGTTACGCCCTTTTGCAAAAGGGCAATAATCCGGGTTTTTTTTTTCTCACAAAGATTTTTACTCGCTTTACTTTGTAGACTTGGGGAACTTTGGTAGCCGCATCATAGTCAGCCCTGGGACTCACTTTCAGACTAACAAAATTCCTCTTTTTTTATGTTCAACAAAATTCCATATTTTACATCATGACAATTTAATAAACCTGTTAGTGTTGCAAATGTTACAACTCACAAACGAACTGAGTACAGGCACAAAAATGTTAAATAGGGGGTAAGCTCTAATTAAAAACTAAAGTTTACATATGTCACTGATTGGATTCACAATGTCTGACTTCCGGTTTCGAACAGAACTTTCCAATTAAGGCTGACACAGACATGTTGTTGTTGCCGTCATCTTCCTCATATGGGGGGCGGGGGAGGGACGGACTAGTTACTCTGCCAAGCAAACAACCAAAAAGAACTAAAAAATAACGTTTTGAAACAAATAACTTTTCTTCGAGGGATGGGATGGAGGTGGAAACAAAATGTATGAGACCAAACTTTGGAATAGTTTCGACACACAGAGAGAGACTCTCAAACACAGCAAAAGTTTAAGTTTATAAAAGCGAAGGCGTGGGGACCAAGTGGGCCGGGGAACTGTGGATGCGAAGATAAATCTATTGTTTTATTAGTTAAGAGAAATTGGAATGCTAACAAGAGGAGATACAAAAGATGGGCAACCGCCCGAGTTGTCAACGCCGTAGTAGAAGTGGGCAGTTGGTAGGGGCCAAGCCAGGACATGAAAAACGTTTATGCCTTTGCCACTGTGGTGGCATGAGGGCAAAGGTGACTGCAAGTAGCACACAGAATGGGATGAATGTTAACCCACTCATGAAACTTAAGTTCATTTGAGTGGTTGTGGTCACGCAACTTTATTTTACTTCACTTTACTTTACCGAACGTCTCCTTTGCCAAATGCATAAGTTAAAAGTTAACAACAATTATAGACAACCCCCACAAGCCACAGTCAACAAATGGCGAACCAGGAACCCGAGAAGGACACGGCGATGCAAAAAGAACTGAGTCTTGGCCAACAATCGGCGGATTGAGAGTTTTACACATAAATGTGAATAAGAGTGGTGGGGGGGGATGGTGGTGCAGTTTGTTGGTGGTATCCTTAACAACCATAAACACCACAATGCTATCTACCAACCAACCAATATTATTCCTTGCCGTACAAGGCGAGGAGTACCACCCCCCCCCCACAACCCCACCCTTTTGCCGCTGGCGGTGTACACCAGCGGTGATGGGGGGGACGTACAAAAGTTCACTGACTGCCACAACGGCCACACAATGGTTTTATGATTGTCTGTTAAAAAGGCATCAATCATTCCCGGCTGGAATAGAGAAAAACAAACCAAATGAAAATATTTGAAATTAACTAGAAATCCGATTAGATCAACAAAAGTACACAGCACAATAACTTTATTACACTGGAGACTCCCCGTATTGCTTTGTTGCTTTTTGTTGTTTTTTGTTGTTACTTCTTCGTCTTTTTGTGTGCAGAAGAAAACGCTAGCAAGGGGAAACGGAAGTGAGGCTCGTAAATATTTAAATGTAAATGAAGGAACAGGAACACGATGGGAATTGCCACTGAACGAAAAGTAATATTTTCATTTAAATGGCCGGACAATAAAACAAAAACAACTTGAAAGGGGAACGAGCAAGCTTTGATGAGCGATTACGGCCAGCAAGTGGAAATGTACATGAAATCCTTGACGTTTCAATGAAATGCTATTCGATTCGGTCAGCCAGCAAATAGGCTGGGTCAATTGATCCGATGTAGGTAGGGATGATGGCAGATCGGTCTGCTTAATATGCGACAATAGTGCGAGTCATGTGAGAATTTCTAAACCACCGAGCGACAATGAAATTGACTGACAATATTTGACATACACTGAAACTGGAATGAGTGACTGAGTTATATGAGGTACATACAGCGTGCTAAGCTTTTCACAGGATGGCCCACATGACATCAACGGATGAGAAACACCAAGAATTGTTTGTTATATTTTCTAATATAATTTAGTTTTTCCTTTAGGCAGACCACAACTGAATCCTTGGAAATTTATAATGAAACTATTCAATTTGTCTATTCTACTTCACCCTCAATTGTTCTGACGTAGCGTAATTACACCGTGTTACAAAAAATAGTTCTTTCTCTGTCCTATGAACCAAATTTACTTTTTTGGAAAGAGGGGAAAAAATAAAAATACACGTGTATCGGCGATTTTCATGTACACGTCAGAATTTTTTTTTTTTTTAAGTTTGAAGTATGACGCTCGTTGTGGCCTGTGTGAAAGCCTTTGGACCGATTTTCAACCTTTTTTCAGTGATCCGATCGAGCTGATTTTTGGCAGGCAGACTCGTGGAAATGTCTGTATCACGTCAAATTTTTAAAAAAAAAATAGATTTTTATCAATTCCCAGATTTTCCCCAATTTTTGTTATTTTTGAAAAAAAAAATATTTTTTTCACTTTTCTTAGCATAACTTGAAGAGACTCCACATTTTTAAACTACTTAAGCGTTACGAAAAAAAAATGTTTTTTGAACTGAAACCTTCAAATAACGAATTCCCAAAATAAATAAAAAAAAATCCGCCCCAAAAGGGATTTTTCTATTAAGTTTTAGTTAATGTAAAGAGTATTTCCAACAAGTGGTGTTATTTTGAATCATCCGGTATTTCGGCAGCTGTCACTTTTGAAGCTTTTATTCGTTGACATTTGACAAGTAGAAACTAAGCCATTTGCTTAAAATGGAACTATACACGCTTCAACAACGCATTGAAGTTATTCAAATCTTGAAGTCTCAGTTCGCATAACTACAGCATTTTTGGGTCGTCGTAAAGCACCTTGTCGGACCGCAATACCGAAATTGGTGGAAAAATTCGAGCTTTTGGGACAAGTTTGTGATGTGAAGAAAAAAACCCGTGCACGTCGCTCAAGAAGAACTGAGAATATTGCTGCTGTAGCCCAAAGTGTTGAAGAAAACGCAGGTTTATCCATTCCTAGTCGTTATTGGGAATTGGGCACAAACGTCATTACACCGTATTTTGAATAAAGACTTGGGTCTTAAGGCTTATAAAGTTCAGTTAACACAAGAACTCAAGCCGACCGTCTGATTGGGTCCTTGAAATGCATGAAACGTAAATTTGGTGCCGGCTCCATTCTTTCGGCATGTGCAGAAACGAACTTCGGTTAAATGAAACAAATGGGAATAACAACTTGTCAAATAAGAAGAATATAAAACATATTTCAATTAAACGAATTTCGGATTATGGAAAATTTCGTATAAATAAAACAAATGCACTGTATTTGTCGGTTTTCAATTAAGCGGATTCCACAGAATTTATGAAACTTTCGTACATTTGATGACACGTTGACAAATAAAAGAGGAAACACGACAAATATCGATTGAGATGAAAATCAGGGAAGAGGCTTATCACATGGATTACGTTTCAATTCGATTTGCTAAAGCGAGCAAATGCTGGCTTACGCCGATTCATTCAAAAGCTTGTTTGAGACCAACCCAACAAATTTCGTATGCTTTCGTATTTTGAAATTTATTTTTTGTTTCATTTTAATTTTGAGAAGCAACACCAGTGCTCATTTAAGATTCATAAAGCTTTGCGACACACTTTGCCATCACGACAAGGGCCAAGACGAAATGCGGTTTACCCCTTTTACCTCGACGGGCCCACCCTGTTGTCTTGTACTGTTACGACAGTCCAGTAAAGATACATCTAAAATGTATATGGTCTCTGATGAATATTTCCAGGCATTGCCAGTGCTATGACAAAATTAGTATATTAGGGTCCTCGTACAACACCATCAACAAACAAACAAAAAAAAAACACACGAGCGATACTCAGTGAGTCATGTGCGCCTGTGTATTTCCCGGCCCGCACACATACACATATGCAAACATATCATGGCTGAAAATTAAGGTGGCATAAGGAGGATATGTTGTTTGGATGGTGTATCCTCTGGATTTGCCATTTGCCCAAAAAAAAAAAAAAACACAAAACCGTATGAACTTCAAGTAGAACACACGTTCCTACATTTACTGTATCGCAAACAAAACGCCCCCTTCAAAAAAAACAAACAAAAAACACAAAAACAGATATGAAGTGGAGTGGAGCTAAACCCACTCACCCCTTACCCCTGCGCCACACAAGTGATGTGAAAATAATGGGCTAATAAATATATTGAAATCTCGTTACAGCACCCCCAGCACCCTCAGCACATGATGGGGGGTTCTTGAATAGCTGGATGAGTGAAATGGAATATTTACTTTTTTTTTTCACCAAATTAGCAAATCTCGGAGATTGATTTTATTGCACAATGCCCTGCATCTGACGAGGGGGGGAGTGTGTGCTTATTTAACTTAAAGAGCCGATTTGCTTGTTGAATTGCAAATAAATCTGAAGGAATTTAAATTTTCATAAAACCGTATTATCAATTGGCTTCCAGTGCTGCCCTATGAACGGCTCTTTGTCTATTGCCTACTCCCACATTCGTGTATGCCAGTTCAAACGTATTATGCAAATGACGGAGTCGGAGAGCAAACAAACTCAAATTGGGACACGTTTAAAAGCTTCAGAATTCAACTGGGAAATTGAAAAAGAAATACGCAGAAGGAGAGCAGCAGCAGCCGCTAGATAATATAAGGAATTCTCTTTAAATTCCCTGAAATGGAAATTTGAGAAGACTTTAAATTTTCATTAGCAAATAATGCAAATGGTGGTAGACAATATTAAAACGCTTGTACAAATTCAGCATTCACTCGAAGAAATCTTGAAAAATAATCGGAATCTTATTTATATCGTTATTAGCAAGTCATTATTACTGCGAATTCATGCTAAAGGTAATGAGACGTCATTACCCGGTAATGCTAGTGGTAATAGGATGTGCTTAACAACGGGCATCATTTAATTGTATTATTATAAGTCTCCTTGCTAATTCACCTGTCCAGTTGTAAGAAATTCCAAGTAATTCCCTGCATTTTTATTTCGGCGACCATCTACAAATTTCTAAGCGTCTAACAGCCGTCTTAGCCTGGTGGAGGAGTGAGCGCTGAAAGCAAGGCGAAGATAGGTGATTGTGTATTCTTATGAGAACGCTGGATAGATGTGAGACTGAGAGAGCAGAGAAAATCTGATTGAAGCGACAAAACATGTCGTGTAATAGTTTGTAGGCTGATGTCAGAGTGCGTGCGCTAGAAGCGTTGCTATAATATGGCGCTGTAAGGCGCTACAAAGCACTGCTTGTGTATTCTTATGAGAACGCGGAAAAGATGTGAGAATGAGAGAGCAGAGAAAATCTGTTTGAAGCGACAATAGTTTGTAGGCTAATGTCAGAGTGCACGAGTGCTTGTGTTTTCTTATGAGAACGCTCGAAAGATGTGAAAGTGAGAGCGACTTTGAAGCGGCAAAACAGGTCGAGCAATGGTTTGTAGCATGAACACGCTTCGTTTATGCACGCTAAAAAATACGTCTTTTTCTTTGTTTGCACACAAGTAAAACGCGTGTTTGGTGTTTGTAGCAAATAAAGCTTATTTCCATCTACGCAAAGCTTATTTGGATATAAATATAACTCATTTGCTATTAATATTACGTATTTGTGTATAAGCAATAGCGTGTTTGGGAAAAACAGACAACGAACTTATTAAATTCAACAAAGTACAACATTTGGGTGCGAATAAATGTGTATTTGCAACTGGTTTCGACATTTTTCTTTTTTGCATTTACGCTCTTTAAAATAAAAGCGATACCGAGAGAATGAGATGGATTGTTATATAGAAATTCACAAATTGAAAAAAAAATAAAAAATGACTCAAAACTGCATACATATATATTCGATATTTATCACCTACAAACAAGTTAATGTTTGTGGTATGGAAAAATATATATATGTTTGATGCGAACTTGTTTGCTGAAATTTGTTAAAATGGCCATTTTTTTTCAGCGTGTGTGTACAAAGTAAATTTATATTGTCATTTTGGGTCCAAGGGTAAACTGGTTAGATTTTTGCAGCGACACAGCAAAGCCTCTGATGTTGGGTTAACATGTTAAACACGTAAAAAAGAAATACAAAAGTTCGGTCGTAACATACAAATCATTGCCTGCTTTGTCACATACTCTCTCCGCGGTCACTCTGACACCTTCTAGCATTGAGATAGCCCGAACTACAACAGCTTCTTGCTTCGCTTTGCTTCTGGCGCGCATTTACCAAAATAAATGCTTTCAGGCACTTTGTTGTTGTTGTAACAGTTCTGCTGCTGTTGCCGAAAGTTCTTGTCTGGGGGAAAAACTTTCGGTAGATACAGCTGTCGCTAAGATGACAACCCTTGGCCAAGCAAGCAAAACCGTCATATACGGACAAACAAAAATCGAGAAATTCTGCTCTTAGTTATGCCATTTTATACATCTGGTTGACACCGCCCAACTTTTCCTGCGATAAGGTTGGTAAATTCTAGACAAGGAGAAACTCTCCGATGGGCTAGAACAAACATCCAAGAATCGGCACAGCTAATGTTGATACACTGATGGCTCCCAAATGAACAGCAGGGAAGTCTTCGGTATATTCTCTTTTGGTTGTTTGAAACTCTCTCTGTCTCGCGCAAAGAATTTATGCAGGCAGTTCTGACTGGTGGACTTTCTGTGTCTTAAATCCAATCAAAGCAAAGATGATCTGTCAACTGTCGGCCTTATTGGGATTTCCGGTAATGGGAAAAAGCGGGCGGCCGAAATATTAGTAGTTGTGGAACTACTTTGAGCAGTTTCCCTCTTGAGGGAAACTATTGTCATTGATGTATTTGTTCTCTAGGAGAGAAACACCGACAAGGGCTGTATATCCAGGGTCTCAACCAGGGCTGTGAAGTCGATCTAAAATTTTCCAACTCTGAAATCGACCTGACTGATATAACTGAGTTGTAGACGTCCGTGGTGTGGTAGTTAGTGTGAGCGAAACAAGTAAACCCAGATTCAAGATCGGGTAAGATCATCAAACCTCGTCAAATGATGGCGATTTTACGAGTAAGAGAGTAATCTCTAAGCCATGTACAACTTCTCTAGAAAAGCAATAGCTGTTCGAAGCCGGCTTTAAACAGTAGGTACCGGTCACTGAATCGAGAAGTTCCCCCTCTGTTCCTTCATGGAATGTTAAGGG
This sequence comes from Hydrotaea cyrtoneurina, assembly GCA_958296145.1. Classification (NCBI taxonomy): domain Eukaryota; kingdom Metazoa; phylum Arthropoda; class Insecta; order Diptera; family Muscidae; genus Hydrotaea; species Hydrotaea cyrtoneurina. The sequence goes on along the minus strand of OY282515.1, from coordinate 53,019,211 downwards.
AAATAAGTAAGTACTTAAGGTATAACTGAGTTAACGACAGTCATCTATCAAGTGAAGCTCATGGTAAAACCACACCGAAGACATTACATGATGCACACCCATTAACATCTGAGTAATGACATCTGCTTATTGTTTGCATTACCTAGTAATGGTGACTCATTACCCTTTACTTTATTTTGAAACATAAAATAAAGACTTAGAGAAAATCGTGTGGGTCTTAAAATTGTATCACAAAATGATCTACAAAGTATGTTATTTTTCTGTTCAAAATATATATATGTTTGTGTGTAAACATACTATGTTTGCAAACAATCAAAATATGTTTAGGGCACAATTATAGGATATCGAAAACAGACATATTTGTGTCCCAACATATTTTATAGCGTTTTAAAGAGTTGTGCTCTGAGAGTGCGTAATTATTTTATGCAAATAACGGTAATATATGGTAGCCATGTCGGTGAGGATGAAGGCGACCGACACCACAGACTAGTTATGTTGTTGGGTTCTTGTGTCCACATACAATCATATACATGATTACATCCAATCATATACATATTTGGAGATGATAGTCCAACTATAAAATGTTTAGTATCTGCGCCAAACATATATATGTTGCCTGCAAAATATATTTGGGACAATTCGTTACAGAGGCCGTTCTTTTTCTCCTTGTGGGCCTCCAAACTGAGCTCAACTCTCCCACTCTCTTATTCACGCCATATACTGAAATGGTGGGATTGTTCAGAATGCACGGTATCCGAAGTCTCCCTGAATTCTTCAAAGCTTCCCCTGGATTCAGATCATTGCATTTTCAATAGACTACGAATTACTTTAGAGCAGTTGCTATGATTTATAAGAAGTTCTAATGGCAATGAGATATTTATCTCGGAAACTATGAACAGATTCCCCACTGACATCATTCTCTTACATCTACAACAGCCGTCACTCCATTCAGACCTTTGTCATTTGGTCTCTGTCCCAATTTCTTGGTAGGCATCCTTTAATGGCAGTAAAGAAGAAGAACAATCAAATCTCCAAGATTACTCGAGACCAGATATGTAAGCAAAATATCAAATGCATTGCGATTTACTTTTTTTCCTTTTTTTTATATTTTTGATCTATGGCAAATCACAAAGAGTAAACTATCATCGAACAATTGGACTACAAAAGAATTGAATTGAAAATGAAAATGGAAAAGTACAAAAAGCAGCAACAATACAGATATCTGTCTATGATGCCACTGCCACAGATTCCGATCTAAAACGCAACATCTTAGTCAAACTCGAATTGAATATTTGTTTGTATTTGCATTTGAGGCTTTCACAGATACTAGACATTGATTGGATTCCTGCTTATGCTCGTTTCTGCTGCCGTTCCGCAATATCAGGACCAACAAAACGGAAATCATAGTGGAAAACTTGTATGAAAATCCGCATCGTAGTAAAAGGGCTCTTGTGTATTTAAATATCCTCAAGAACAATGCATCCTCCACTCCCCTGCTTCCTCTCTCTCTCTTCCTGTCTGTCTCTCCTACGAGTATTACACCATCCAAACCAACGTTCGTTGTTATCGTCTTGAAAACCTAAATAAATAAATCATGTGAAGGAAAGCAGCAGCGAAGGACCAAAAGTACGTTTGTACTATTGTGGGTGTGTATATGTGTGTGTGTGTGTGGCACACGAAGTCTTAGGTAGAATTGAATGTTATTACTGCCACAGATCGTCCCAGCTGATGAGTGCTTCTTATGGAAGATTATGACACAAACATTTGCTATCAACTTCGGAAATTGTAAATGCATTTTTCAGGGGAATTGCGGAGGATTCACCGGTAGCTAATGGTTAATGTTCTTCATATACAGCGGAGGGGGGGTAGGGAAATCTGTGGTTGAAATTGTCATGCTCTGATTCACAGAGAATCTAATAAGGGCACTCATAAATGATTGAGTAGATCGGAAGCAAAAGATTCCCAGATAAACAGGTTGTAAGCGCAATAAGTGGCTTGACCAAGTCACATGGACCATGTGTTAAAAATACTCTTAGAAAATGTGCAATACATGTTTGGATTTAAAGAATAGCAATCAAGTAGGCAGACCAGGTCAGGGGGAGCTTTCAACAAAGACCCTAAGATTTAAAATGGCTGGATGAGAACTTGTGAAAACCAAGCCTCACAACAGAAATTATAAGCAGTTTCAGCCTCATCTGATCAGGGGACTGGCAACAGCAGAAGACAACACAAAAGAAAAGGTCATCGTCTAAGCTTTTACGAAACCTAGAAGAGGCCTAGAAAACAAACTGGGCAGTCCTAACATGACATGCTCTAGTCGACAGCAACCCACTGACGACTCACTGACCAGCAAAGGAAACTACGCTCAGTTGACAATCCGAAGATCCTTCGACAAACTTCTCCACTTATCGTCACACGCCTCCTACATAAAACATAAAGTGAAAGCAAGGAATAAGGTTCTGAAAGCCTTAGCAGGCACTTGCTAGGGCAAGCCAGGGTCACAAAAATCCACCGGTTGCTTCAACCTTAATGATGCTGCCCCAATATGGACTTCATTCCTTAGCGACACCGAATGGAGATATTTTGCAAAAGATGCAGAGTAATGCCCTCCGAATGGCTACTGGTTGTGTCGAATGTCCATGATCTACACGAGGAGACCAGGATGCTGTCAGTCACGCAACATAATAAGCTGCTGAGTCGACAGTTCCCGGTGACATGTCCCCTGCCAAGTCATCCTAACCATCAGATCCTGATGGCAAATGCACATTGGCGACACATCCGTAAGCACTTCAGGCAGTATGGTGAGGACAAGCAAAACGTCAACCGATTTCAATATCGAATGGCCTGAAAACCACGCATCAATTGGCGGTCTCCCATGCCATAAATGACTGCAGATGCAATAGAGTCCTTAGCCAACACCTTCCTGCAATGTAGGATACTGGGATACCGAGCGGCAGCTTCCAAGGCAATATTTACATTTGTTGGTCTCGTGTTAGCGCTAAACCAGCTCAAACACTCTGAATTTGCTCGGAATTCCGCCTGTAGGATCGTGTTATGGTCTGGCAGGCGGAATAAAAGATAGGCTTTCGGTTCGGCAATCCTTTCCCCTAGTAGTTTCCAGCTGGTGTCTGCTCTAGGGTTCCATCAATCCCGGATTGTCTGTCTGGTATTAGGGTCTCACACTCTCACACAACTATTGATGTTTCGAATATTCCAACGGGTACTGATGCTGTTTCAGTTAAATTCCCTGCCACTACCTCAACAATTTTTTAATGATATGACCTGTGATCGGTTTCGATCAATTCGCCCATCGCATTGAGTCTCATTGCTGTGAGAGTAGCTTCATATCGAATCTGTATCTCCATTGGTTGGACACTTAAAATAATCTCTGCATTGATGTAAGAATACATTGTTGAACCCTGGGAATATGATCTCAAAAAATTATCTGTTCGTCACATTTAAGACAACTCAATCAAATGAAAACAAGTGACCATTTTCATCCAAGCTCATTAATATTGAATTTAAATTTGACATACACACAGAGAGAAAAACTAACCTTATATAAGGTTAACTTAACCATAAATAAACATGATTTGGAGTCTACGTTATATATGGTTAATTTGAACATCTTCTTGTTGACTGGTATTTAACAATAATAATAGTTAATTTAACTACTCTCTGGTTGAATTTTTTAACCATGAAACTGGTTGATATAAAAATAATTATTGTTGTCTTAACAATGCATTGTTGAATTTTGTTAACCATGAAAATTGTTAATATAAAAATTTCATTGTCAATTTATTGAAACAATGCATGCTCAATTTAACAACGAAATCGTTAATATTATTAAATACTACAGTGTTTGTTTCCGTTGTTCGAGATCGGTGATTTTTTTCTATTTCTTTGCAGAAATATAAATTTTCCAAAAAAGCTTCACGAATTGTGTTTGCTTTGATTGCAGGCAAGGTTTCGCAAGCTGTTACAGTTCTTCATCGTTACCCATTTGCAATGATTTCTGCAGCAATTTTTGGTATAATAAGTGTCCTAACTCTATGCGAGTGAACGAGAACTACTGTTTGGTAGCGCACATCCCCAAAAAATCAAGCCGTAAACAAACACGTGCATTACAAAGCAACAGCTCACCAAACAGTGAAGATAACATTTGGTGGTGGTTTTTTTTGAAAGAGCGCGATTAAGTGCTCACTTTTTGAGAGAAAAGGAAGAGTGGAAAAAGAGTGGGGGGAGATAATTGCATTTGTTGCAACTTCGTGTAACATAATACTGAACTTCGTCTAACACAAAGCAGTTCAAGAACTTCGACACAACAGAGCCGAATGATCTTTGAATTGTTGTTTATTTCGCACATTTTTCAGCCTCTCTCTCTCGAAAAAACCAACCTTATATAATGTTAACTCAACTATTTTTCATGTAGACTTGACGGTATTTGGACTTTGTAATCAAATATTTACCATGAAAAAATAAACCAGACACATGGTTAAAAAAAATCGTTGTACTTTTGGCTCGGTGCATGTTTCATATAACAATTTCCAACGTTCATACTCGGTTCGTTTAAATGAAAGAGGAAATTCCCATTAACCCAAGTCATTTTTATTAAAAATCCCCATAAGTTCAAAATCCCATTTGTTCATTTCCGCTTAAGCGAATTCGAATGTGTACATAGAACGAAAAAAAAAAGTACAACGGCAGTTCGGAACAGCACGAAGATATTGATAAGTCCCTGAACCAAAGAGGAAGCGCCTCCACCGGTAGTTGAGTATTGGCTAATTTTTTTCTCTATTTGACAGCAGCAAAAACCCTGATTCGAGTATCAACATTCTCTTAACCCTTTCGCCAATACGGGGATCCCAGCGAAGGTGCTTATAAAGGGTGTTTTTTATTGGGGTATAGAACTTTAAGTTGGCATCACTTTTTTAACTGGCGGCCATTTTGTCAGCTGTCAAGTGATTAATATTTAGTTTGGTTTGCCATTTCATCATGAACAGGTTGACAAAAGAACAACGCTTGCGAATCGTGCAAATTTATTTCGAAAGTAATGGTTCAGTTCGCGAAGTTCACCGCAAGCTCCGTCCATTTTATGCCATTACATCCACAAAAACTGACTGTTTGGTGTGCTCTATGGGCTGGTGGAGTCATTGGGCCATACTTCTTCCGAAATAATGCTGGAGAGTCAGTTACCGTTAATGGAGACCGGTATAGGGCCATGATAACCGACTATTTTGTTCCCGAATTGGATGGCATGAATGTGGATGAGTTGTGGTTCCAACAAGTGGTTGAAAATTGGACCTGTAGAATTGGCTTTATTCGAGCCAGCCGCGGCGGCCACATGCCCGAAATCATATTTAACATTAATGGCATAAAATTATCCTTCCAATAAAGCCAAATTGATGGACATTAAAACGATTTTCTTGTGTTTTATTTCAATTCGAAGTTCTATACCTCAATAAAAAACACCCTTTATCATGTATCCCTAACATCTCACATATTATTCTCATAACTAGATTTGCCGACAAAATTTAAATAAACCCAAATGATTGGAAAAAAAAAACTCAGGTAATAAAAATTCTAATTCTTCGCCTTCGTCCCTTCTTCTTAGGGCAAAGTCCGAAAATGCCCGCTCCATCCCCCTCTGCGAGAGGCGCCATCAATGTCTCTTCTCATCTGTGCACCATCCAGTAAAGTCCAATAAATTAATTCTCAGCTTACCTTGAATTACAGATAAATACACTACTTCAGACAAGATGGCGCTGACATTTGGTATATGAACCCTCGTTAAAGATACAAGTGCCAAAGCAATACCGTGTGATCTCCTTTATTGTCCCCTCAAGCAAACACCCCAAACTTTGCCAGCGAGCTGATGACTTTGGCATCGGTGGCACAGGGAATAATTGTAAACACTCCGACAGACAGACAGAGATGCTTACGGTCTGTTGGTAGCTTGGTGTGACAGTGGCAGCATATGTGTGTTTGATTTTATAATTGCGATAAGTTGTCGCCAAATGTTATGTGGCCCCTTCCTCCACTTCCCTCCTGCCCCCCTCGCAAATCATTCCCTTTGGCCTATTATCGGTATTTACCTTTGTCATTATTGAAATGTTAGCTTTTTGCATAAGACCGGTGACTGTGTCGTCTGTGGCCCATCTTAAGTTGTCGTGTCGCTGGTTGCTGTTGTCGCCCGTTACGTTTTGTTTGTTTTCATTAATTTCTCATCTACTGTTTCGTGTTTTGTTTTCGTGCTGTCGTTTGTGTGAGTCCTTTGAAAAGTTGCCTTTCCTTTTTGAATGAGACCAGAAAAAAGTGCGAAATACTTTTTGCCCATCTTGTGGTTGCTTACACGTTCAAACACACTGCACAAACTTCCTTGTCCTCCCTGGCCAAACAGCACTTTTACAAAGGGGGTGGGGGAGGGGGAGGGGGTTAACGAATTGAAAACCATCATACCACCATTTGCGGTTAAATGACCCTCATTAAATGTCATTTGGTTGTAATTTTGTATGTGGTGTATTGTCGTCGTCGTCATCGTCGTAGCAGCCGATGCTGTAGTTTTGGTCCTTTTTTGTGGCCGGATTTTTACTGCTCCACACTCTGACACTTACTTTGTTGCCAGCTCCGAAAACTTTAAATCTGCTTTTTGCGAGAGCTGTTGCTGCTTTTTATTAATCATTGCCGAGCGTATTAAAGCACAAACTAAGCAACACAAGGATGCCAGGACACAGGACAAAGCCAACTAGACGACACACACCAGTTCCAGTGGTGATGGAGGGGTTGTTACAGCGGATTGGATTCGCTTGGAGTGAAATGGATGGCTGGCATTAGCTTCAAATTGAGTTTAAGTTCTTTTGATAAATTGACAACATTTTGTTAGTGTGGGCGTGGGAAAAGGGCGGTGCTGTGGTGGTGTGGTGGCTGTTGTGGAGCTTTCATCACAGGACATAAACTGCAAAGACTGAAACTCAATTACACTGACAATAATTTGTAATTGGGGTGGGGGGGGGGAGTAGTAGACGGATGAGAGTTGCTTAGACATTGAATGAAATTGCACTTGAAATATTGTGCAGTAAGACTTTCTGGGAGATTTTCGTTAAGTGACATAATTCTCTTCGCCGTGGCGTCGAGTGGTGCGATTCCATGAAGCAGATGTTGCCTTTTTTTTTTTTGGAGAAAAAAAAGAACAACTGGAAATGGCATAGTTGTGTTAATATGTCGACGATAAGATTGACACTTGTTCTAACACAATTTATGAGTAAAGCCCGTGATTTGTAAACGCAACTTTTGGGCAATTAAATAATTACCAAAGTCATGAACTCCGGATCTCCCCAGCAATGGCCAACTGCAAATTTAAAGAAGAAAAATGCACAAGAACCGTTGGGTTTATTGAAGTTTCGCTTTGGCTGAGAAGAACATATTTAATTTGCAGGCGAGGGCCCAGACACAGGCACATCCTGCCCAAGCCCTTAGTTGTATGTGTGCATCTACAAAAGAATGGCTTAAAGGAGTTCTTTTTTTTGTTATTGTGTTGTGCCGTCACAAAGCTCATTATCATTGCAAAGTTTTGTTTGAATCCTTTTGACAACGACACGGGGGGGGGGGGGGGGACAACTTGGCAATGACTAAGCTGACAGCCATGACTTCAGTCATTCATTCATTCAATTGCTCTGGTGTGTGTGTGCGTGTGTGTGTTGTCTGTATTTGGTTTACGAGCATTCCGAATAATTTTTGAGGTTGCTTGCTTTATTTTCATTATTTTGTGCCATTCTCGTTCGTACACTTCAAATGACATCAAAGAGACTGCAAGAGGACCATATGGGCCATATGCCTCGTACATATGTGATCAAGTGCCTGCTGAGGATGATGCCGATGATGATGTTCTGTGAACACAAGGACTCGGCAAACATTTGAACACACTCCTCCACAGCCACAGTCACAGTCACTTCCTACCCCACCGATTTACGCATCGCCATTCAAAGGAAAAAAAGTCTACCACTTTGGTTTCAACATTAACACCGGCCCGTTTTCTTTGTCACGAGTCTCGCCTAAGAGCCTTTCTGTCGAAGACAAGCTAGGTAAGTGTGGTGGGAGGTGGTTTTCAATGAACTCCCCTCTGATGAACTTCCATCAAATGAAGGAGACGTAAAAGCGTGGATGCTTAGAGTTGGAACAAGAAGCTCTGGCAAAGTCCAAAGTATCCATAGGTATCCAAAGAATGTTTTTTTAATAGAAAAACCCCCATTTCAATCTGAGGGCCCAAGTTGAATGCTGCCAAATGAACCTAAACCAAGTAAAGCACATAATCAAATATTTGTTTCGATTCGATTCATTCGTCAGCTGCCCGAACCACATCCCACGTGGGTCAATCAGGAGGTCTCGTTGTGATACCTTGACTTATGCTAGATTTCTTGTTTCCGGTAGCTTTTCTTCTGCCGAAGTGAGGAAATTTTATTTATTTCTTACAATTCCAATTATAATAAACTGCTTCTAACCACATGAACTTCGCAGGCAGATGTTGTGTCACCTAGAATTTGTACACCCAACATCATCCGCCCCAAGTCCAAAGAAGGTGTTCAGTTGTCTTCTTCTCCGCCGCTTCATCGTTACAAGTTCCACAGAAATCATTGAATGGGACACCCACACCGAACCAAAAGTACAACGATTTTTTTAACCATGTGTCTGGTTAATTTTTTCATGGTAAATATTTGATTACAAAGTCAAAATAAAGCTATATAAGGTCAAATTTACATGAAAAATAGTTGAGTTAACATTATATAAGGTTGATTTTTTCGAGAGAGAGAAGAGAGGCTGAAAAATGTGCGAAATAAAGAACAATTCAAAGATCATTCGGCTCTGTTGTGTAGAAGTTCTTGAACTGCTTTGTGTTAGACGAAGTTCAGTATTATGTTACACGAAGTTGCAACAAATGCGATTATCTCCCCTACTCTTCCTTTTCTCACAAAATGTGAGCACTTAATCGCGCTCTTTCAAAAAAAAACACCACCAAATGCTATCTGCACTGCTTGTTGAGCTGTTGCTTTGTAATGCACGTGTTTGCTTTACTGCTTGATTTTTTAGGGATATGCGCTACTAAACAGTAGTTCTCGTTCACTCGCATAGAGTTAGGACACTTATTATGCCAAAAATTGCTGCAGAAATCATTGTAAATGGGTAACGATGAAGAACTGTAATCGCTTCCGAAACCTTGCCTGCAATCAAAGCAAACACAATTCGTGAAGCTTTTTTGGAAAATTTATATTTCTGCAAAGAAATAGAAATAAATCAACGATTCGAACAACGGAAACAAACACTGTAGTATTTAATAATATTAACGATTTCGTTGTTAAATTGAGCATGCATTGTTTCAATAAATTAAGAATGAAATTTTTATATTAACAATTTTCATGGTTAAAAAATTCAACCAGGGAGTAGTTAAATACCAGTCAACAAGAAGATGTACAAATTAACCATACACAACGTAGTCTCCAAATCATGTTTATTTATGGTTAAGTTAACCTTATATAAGGTTAATTTTTCTCTCTGTGCAGTCTCTGAGCCCAGAAACCACAGCTGACCGCAATGAGGTTTCTCCGATGGCATCTTATCCCTCGTCATCCACTCGTCCTTAATAGGCGCGATTTCTCTGGTTCCTACACGCTAGCAAAAAAAAATATGAAAATAGTGTTGTATTTTATTAAATTTAAGAAGTCTATTGTGTATTTTTCCCTTAAGCACTCAATTACTTCTGTCCAAATTCGTAATAGTAGTAGCAAATAAATTTTATTTGCAGCCAAATAAACTTTGTTTAGAAGCAAATAAGCTCGACAAGCTCCAAATAGATGATTTAAAAAAACCGATTTATCAGGGTGTGGGAAGTTTGGTTACTCTATCCAGCTATTTTCTGTGATATCAGATTTTTACTCTCAGTGAGAGGGATGCCAATATCATAATTACACTCTTTGCAGTTCAGGGTAGCACCATCTCTCGCCAGAGCAATCAGCTCTACACACGCTGAAAAAATCTGTCATTTTAAATTGTTTACACACAAGTAAAACGCGTATTTGGACATTGTAAAGGGTTATCCAACAAGAGGTGTTATTTTGAATCACCCGGTCTTGGTATTTAACACCTTGCAACTTCTTCCTTTGGGGCCATGTGAAAGATAAGGTCTACGCCAACACCCAGCCTCGATTCAAGACCTCAAAAATAGAATTCGTGAGGCTATCGAGGACATAGGGCAGCCACTTTGCGATTTGGTTATGGAAAATTTCATTAAAAAGGATGTGGTCCTGTAAGCGTGGTCGTGGTGGCCATTTGGCTGATGTTGTTTTTCTCAATGAACAGCATACCTTCCTCTTTATTATGAAATAAACATGCGATCATTTATCTCAAAAACAAATCTCTAGAATCGCCTCAGAACGTGGGTTATTTACAGCAGGAATTGCATTTAAAACTAGAATGGAAACTCAGAGTCCGCTAATAATTCAAGTGATGGTGATCTTAACCCATTCCTGCCTAATGGGTAATCGTACGAGCCGATGTATTGGGCAGCCAGTAATAGGTTAACAACAACCTCTACAGCTCTTTAAAAGTCTATTCGTAGATTTCTCAAACAAGAGAGTGTGGAAGGCTTAGGTCTACAAGTAAGTGTTTCTGAGTGATGACAGTGAGTCGGTCTTTCCACGCGTGTCTCTTATAAGAATACAATGAAACAATTTGGAAAACATAAGTCGACTCAGAGTCCCAAATATTGTACACTTGACTAGAGCCATAGCCATTGGTAAAACAAGCCTTTGGCTATTTTCCAAAGAAACTAAGTTCTCACGCATACAATAAAACACCAACACTTGAAACATTGTCTGTCCCCTTTCCCTTCGCCAGCCAATGGCACAAGAACAAAAGCCCTGCCCGACCGTTTACAAAAATTGACAGGCCACAGAATAAATAACAAAAATGGAAGGTTAAACAAAATTGAATTTTCAAAAAAAATCTAACATTTACTCGAGATAATCAAACTTGAAGCAAGCAAACAAAACACACACAAAAAATCATTGTTTGGCGTTTGTTTGCCTTTCAACAAACGCTGCAGTCTTGTGAAACGCACTGTAACTGCACTGTTTTCTTTGGCTTTGGCTTTTGAACATAAAACGATTGTTAGACCTAGAGAAAGACAACAACTTTTCTGCTTGACTTTCTTTAAGTTTTCCGATATCCTAAAGGCTATAAATCTTTTCGCAGAGAAGGAGACGACGACGAACGATGGATGGCAACGGAAAACACAACCTTAAGATACACATTCATGTACGTCAAACTTTATGCCCCAGCCAGCCGACATTTCCCCTTGCTTACTCGTACCAACGCAGACCGACTTCCGTACTTACTGGCGAGGATTTTGAGATTTTCTTAAATAACTTCAACTTATACTCACATTCAAATTCCGCTTATTTCGAGCAGCAGCAATTCACGAATGTTTTTCTTATTTCGGGGTGGATTGCATGCCTCAGACAATCAGAATTAATTATATTTTGTTTTCCTTCCTTTTTTTTGCTCATGAAAGTTAAAATTTGCTGCAAAACGGAAAGAAAGAAAGAAACAAAGAGAACAAATATAAAATAAAGTCAACTATACGAATTAAACTTTGACAAGTACATAATTACATACAAAAGTATAAGAAGGCTACAAAAAAAAAACAACAACTACATACGAAATTACTGTTAAAGTTTCGGATTTTTTAAAAGTTTTTTTTGCAAAGTTTTTTTTTTTTTTTGCTGGCATAAACGATGAAATCACATTGAAAAGAAGATCACAATTAAGATTTTGATTACTTGGCGGCATGGCGAATCCATTTAAATTGTAACAACACTCGTGAAAATGGAATTATTTTTCATGTGAACTTTACTGATTTAAATAAATGCCACCAAACTCCAACAATCAAGCGGATTCATAGAAAAACCAACGCGTAACGTAAACCCATTCACATAATCGTGTTTGCGCATTAATCCATTGAGAAATCGGTTTGATAATTGATGGTGAGTGTGTGCAAGCGTTGATGGGAAAGTAATTGTGGTAATAAAAAAAGAACACACGCTGAAAATGAAATGGATGCCTTGCATTGGTGAACTTAATTGGTAAAGATTTCATTGAAACAATGAAAGGTTTCATTTATTTATTTATTTGTCAGCTATCGGCTCGTACGTTTTTTTATATTTTTTTTTTATATTTTAAGTTCTAGTGTGGTAGGTAGTGTGTGCGACTATCACACAGAAGAACCCGAGTTCGAAACCGGGTAAGACCATCAAACATTTTTCGGCGGCTGTTTCCACCTCGTAAATGTTGGCGACTTTACGAGTCAGAGAGTAATCTCTAAGCCATGTAAAACTTGTCTAGAAAAACATTAGCCGTGATCGGATGCCCGATAAGGGCCATTCTTTAGGCGATATAGGATGGGCATCCGTTGACTTTGGCCCTGAATCGTCGTTTGGTTAAAAACGATTTAATATGGGAAACGATTTTTGAATCAATTGACCACGAGTTCAGGATGTTTTATATTACATGCGGACCAATTCTGTCGAAAGCCCTTTCGAAGTCGATTGTAGCATGGTAGTCAATGTGTACCAGGGCATCTCCGGATATGCATTTTTTTTTCTCTCCATGAACCAAGGAAGTCTATTTCCGGCAATCCTGATAATAACTACGCGAGACAGGGTAGTAATCATATGGGCCGATAGTATCCTACGTTTTCATTGAAACAATGAAAGGTTTCATTGAAACAATGAATGGTTTCATTGGAACAATGAAATGTTTCATTGAAACAATGAAAGGTTTCATTGAAACAATGAAAGGCTTCATTGAAACAATGAAAGGTTTCATTGAAACAATGAAAGGTTTCATTGAAACAATGAAAGGTTTCATTGAAACAATGAAAGGTTTCATTGAAACAATGAAAGGTTTCATTCAAACAATGAAAGGTTTCATTCAAACAATGAAAGGTTTCATTGAAACAATGAAATGTTTCATTGAAACAATGAAATGTTTCATTGAAACAATGAAATGTTTCATTGAAACAATGAAAGGTTTCATTGAAACAATGAATCTGCTTAGTGATTAACTGATGTGGACCGAAACCGACTACAAAGAAATGCATTACTTTTCAACAAATGCCAATAATGTGCTTACGGTTTTGGGTTAAACGCACGAATGTTTCGGCCGCGAATTAACCGCGGAGAACAGAGTGTGGCATTAGAACCGTAAAACATCATGACAATACATGTTCATGAATCAGTCACACATATGCCGCACACATAGCTGGATAACACTCCACTTCGGCATTCCTTGAACGCAGACTGATGGAATCGTCGAGTGAGATTCCGTGCCGATTGTTACGCTGTTGCTGAAGCACAAACGAACTTCCGTCATTGATATATTTGTTATTGCCAATATCGTCGGCACATGCCTTGCGAAAGGGATTAGAGATTATGAGATATGTCAACGACTTTCAATATCTCTCGTCCCGCAGCATTATCAAGTGGCACAATGGAAAAGTCGGCAGAGGCACTGGCGTCATCAGGGCGTCATCAAAACCAACCAAGACTTGTGCCGATTGAGAAACTTAACACTGAAGGCTTGGAGGCAGGATACACTTCTTCATGAATTGCGTCAAAGTATACACACACACACACAGCTGCATACGCACACAAAAGCAAGAAATTCGTTTTAATCACTTACGCTTAAAAAAAATGACGCAAAGAACAGAAGGAGAAGTAGAAAAAAGTCTGTCCTTTAAATCATATAAGATTTGTCGTGGGTGCGGGGGGTCGGGAGCTAAGGGAAGGGGGTGTGATGTGGGTTTGTGTAACGGCTTTGCGAGATTTGTTATCCTGACACTTGACTTAAATAGCGTTTACGGTTGAAATTGCAGAGGCGCGGCGCACGGTGGCCCACAAACTTGACGTTATGAATTGAATCGCAAACTGTGTAAAAGAATTCAGAAGCTCCACATCGGGTACAGTGCGAAAAGAGCAAACAATAGAGCCTCGCAATCTCTACGCTTTTTATACTGCGCAGTAACAAGGCCGGTGATCGTTCGGTGAATGGCTCTCTAGTACTCTGAAAAAAAGGGTTCATCAATTTGATGAAGTTGGTCATCATTTTCCAACCTAAGAAAACTTTGATGTAGAACTTAGTCAGTACATCAATTTGATGAACATTGTACATCAATCTGATGAACACGGTACATCAATTTGATGAACATTGTACATCAATTTGATAAACATTGTACATCAATCTGATGAACATTGTACATCAATCTGATGAACATTATACATCAATTTGATGAACATTATACATCAATTGGATGAACATGGTACATCAATGTGATGAACATTGTACATCAATCTGATGAACATTGTACATCAATTTGATGAACATTGTACATCAATTTGATGAAAATTGTACATCAATTTGATGAAAATTTTACATCAATTTGATGAACATGGTACATCAATTTGATGCACATTGTACATCAATTTGATAAACATTATACATTAATTTGATGCACATTGTACATCAATTTGATGAACATTATACATCAATTTGATGAACATTATACATCAATTGGATGAACATGGTACATCAATGTGATGAACATTGTACATCAATCTGATGAACATTGTACATCAATTTGATGAACATTGTACATCAATTTGATGAAAATTGTACATCAATTTGATGAAAATTTTACATCAATTTGATGAACATGGTACATCAATTTGATGAACATTGTACATCAATCTGATGAACATGGTACATTAATTTGATAAACATTGTACATCAATTTAATGAACATTGTACATCAATGTGATGAACATGGTACATCAATTTGATGAACATCGTCAATTGCTTTCAATCAGTATCAATTATTGTAAAACAGTCATTCATTCCTTTCCCAAAATCTAAAATGTTCACTAGCTCAAAGGTTGTTCGATTATATTCGATAATGAAAATTGATTCTGAACCACTGTGCGGTAGCTATGTCTAAGGGTGTGCACGGCGAGTAGGAGGGGGGATATACGACATCACGCTTAACAATATTTAGCATACGTCAAGATTAAGAGATTTCCCAAGTATTAGAAATAAATTAAAATACGTTTAATGGAAAAACTGTGCATGTGTGTCATTTTAATCTTTAGAGTGATTACCGAGGACTTAATTTTAGCTTCTTGAGTGGGATTTCTAATAGATATTCTGGCAAGAGAGAGAATAATTGTAGGATTTACGCTGAATGAATTGTGTAATGTATGGCCTTGCATTCTGCTATGAACAACCAACAAATCCTAAATTTATATCAGACTCGCTGATATGATATAGAAGCCAATGAGGGATACTCTTAATTGCTAACTGTGCCTTTGAGTTGATTAACCCTTCCCTTTGTGAGAAGGTCCCCACGAGAGACTCACTAATCCGAGGATTAAGGAGCCGATTCTTAAAAGTCTCATCTGACAACATGCAAGCACAGCTGGATAACAACATGGTCTCTCCTATTTCGAAATCTATCGCAAAAATAATATAATCCGGTATTTCCTGCTTAGTAATCTTTCGCCAACACATACAAAACAACCTATTGCCATTAAATATTGTGTAGATATATTTGATACATGGGCTGCCGTTGTCATCATCAAACATTAAATCGGATGAATGGCTGGCAAACATGAACAGAGAAACTGATTTGTAAATGTTTCCAAAATAATAGCAGAAAAACTATAACAATTTAACAGGCAAACAATGCGAGCTCCCAACAACAACAAAAACAATTTTAAAATTCAACATCGAACAAGTTTAATAATTAAGCGGAAATTTTAGACATTGTGAGTGACTGCAGCAGAGGAAACGAAAACAGAAATAATAAATCTGCCAATCGTTCACATTTGAATAATTTAATTAATCCGAGAGAGAGAGCGAGGGAGAGAATGAGTTGCAACAAAACAACAACACAGCAAGAGTGGCATGCAATTAGCAGAGCACAGTGGTTTCAAAAAGAGGACACTCAAAACACTATGGAACAGGGGGAAAAACTGTAATGAATAAGCACTAAATAGTTCTGAAGTACTGTGGTTCACTGGCTGAAATTTATTTTTCTAAAATTAAAATATTAATTTATCGTGTGAAAAAAAATGGGGACACTTCTGGGTCTTATACAAAATAATGGTAATAATGGGGACTGTGGACTGGGGACTGTGGGAGCCAGTACAACACATCGGATTTATTATCCTTAAAGCTAGGTTATGTTTATTTTATCGTGTATTTGAGATCATTATCTTGTTCTATTTTCCATATTATCTTTAGATTACTGCTTCGAAGAATTTCAATACAATTTGAAGTTTCCATGATGCCCTGCATTGTGACTTAATGACCCTACACCATTATGGGAAAACAAGCCACAATGCAAAATATTACCACCACTCTTATTGACAGATTCGCCGAGTATAATGTGAGTACCTGCCTTACCGGCCTAAACACACGGTGGTGTTAACACTGGGTGAATACAATGTGTCTACCAACGCACCACATGCAGCAAAGCTATACGTGAGCATCAATTTGAAACCATGTGCTTGGCATGGGATCCCCCTTCGTTAGGGGCGGAGCCTATCTAACACTGCTGTCGTTCTATGTGTCACGACACCCGGTTGAAAAATGCAAATCCACGTCGAGCTTGCCGTAGCCACCGAGGTGGAAATGAGCCTTATCAGTCAAGATGATTTTTCGATGGAATTTCGGATCATTTTCATGCATTTCAAGGACCCAATCAGCAAAGACACGACGTTGTTGATGATCGGCCGGCTCACTGTGTTGCGGCTAGTGGAAAAGTAAATTTTTTCCGATTATTTTTTTCAGTGTTTTTAATGATGCAATTTTGTCACAGACATTCCAAGTAAACAAAAAACACATAAAGCTTATTTTTATGTTGGCCCGTTGATTTTTAATTGATTTTAGAAGTCAAATATACAAAATTTTCACGAAAAGAGGGGATTTCAGGGCTGTATTCAAAATGATCTCATTTGATTTTGGTGACAGGTATTTTGATTCGGAAAAACAAACTGCCTTCAACAAGTATCTTCTGTAAAAAAAGGAATGTTGTTTGAGACATTTTCATATGCACCTTTTTTAGAACGAAAACCCGACTAAAGGTCCATTTTTCCTTTAAATTTGGGTTAGGTAAGCAATATCTAAAAAGTCCCAGAGAGTCCCAGTTCCAAACCACTACAGAAATGTTACATAATTTGTTTTCAACGAACTGTGAAAAAATCAGCTGCCCATACCTGCCCTCCTGGAAGTTATAGCGATTTTAGTATATCACTCTCAGTATTTATTCCATAGAAAATAGTATCTTCAAATATTTTTTTTTATTCTACATCTATTCTAGCATTCCCCAAAAATGAGCATAACTCTCTTAAAACTGAAGCTATTGACTTCAAACCGGTATCAAATTAAAGCTTTGATTGCCACCTTTCGAATAAGAAATGAAATAGATTTTGGTTTTTTATAAAATTTCAGAGTTTTTCAACAAATATCGAAAAATCATGAACATTTGACGTTTATAATTCTTGTTCGGACCACCCTATAATTTATTTAAAAAACTAATCATAGGGTATTTATCAGAAATAAAATAAGAATTAAAATAAATTTTTTTTGTAAATTTTTCGAACAATTTTTTTTTTTTTGATTTTTGTTGAAAATTTGACCCAACAATTTTTTTCGGTGTAAATTTTTTTTTCACTCATTCTGTTTGGGATTTCATTCTGACCAATCTGTAGAAGTTTCTCATCGATACAATTAAAAATACAGTTTAGGCAATATGATTTCCAAAAAATTCCGCTTTCGCAACACTGTGGGCCGCACCAACAGCCAGGCTGGACAAAGTCCAGGGGCTCCTGGCTCCCGTGGTACCAGAATTAAGTCTCCGGTCAGACTTCGTAGCCGAAACTACAAACAGAGGACCTAGTCCTCCTCATGGGTTACTAGGACAAAACAACAAAAAAACGGACATATGCCTGCCTATGTCTCCTCCTATTGAAAACCCCCCGGGCAAATTCGCTCAACCTCCCATAAGTCCGATCGTCCTCTAAGGCCCTGCTGAAGTCATACCCTGCCCCCGTCTGGATAATACCCATCCCTACTAAATCCCTAATGTCTTGGTAATAAAGACATGTAGTCAGTACATGTCTCCAGTACTCTAGTCCCCCACCACACATACAGTCCGGTGTGTCGGACAGACCTCTCTGATGCAAAAATGTATTGAGCGAGCCATGTCCCGCCATTATGAAGCCCAGATTTAGACCAAAGCCGAAGTCTACATACTCAGGTTCATTTAAATGAAAAAAGGAGGTTCAATTATCCGAAGTCCTTTTTTATAAAAAAAATCCCGCATAAGTGAAAAAGTTGATGCAAAGTCAATTTTTCTGTCCATCACTTCAACCATTATGGAAGTTCCAAAAAATTAAAAAGAAAATAAACATTTTTTAAATAGAAAATACACAAAGAAATTAATCCTTTTTTTTAAATGCATTTTTGCAATTTGTTTGTTGTTCGTTTTTTATGAAAACGACGTTATTGAACGTTGTTCTGTATTATTTCTATATATTTATAAATTTTTTGTTGATAAACAACAACTTTTGGGGTTCCTTCAACGTTCTATAAATAATAAGTGAAAATAACAAACATCTTTTCAGACAATAAAAATAAAGGGGACAAAACTAAATATTCTCCTAATGTTGGGAACCCAAAAAAACTTTATAAATTCATATCAACCTGAATATCCTTTTCTCCGAATGACAGCCGAACATCTCTCAGGCAGGGGCGATATTAAATTATTTATCGTGTCATGTGATATTCATATCCAGGCAATTTTTACGATTTTGAAAAAAATCCTTATTTCTGCAACTTTCGCTAATGTATTTTGTGTTAATAATCTTGTACATATTCTCAATAGGATTACGATCGATGGATAGAGCAGGAAAAAGATGAATTTCAATTCTATTGCTTTGCAACCAGGCCTTACGCACTTCAGAGGTGTGCTTAGGATCGTTATCCTGCTGGAACCTCCATCGAAATGGCATCTCTTCATCGGCATATGGAAACATCATGTCTTTTAGTATGTCACGGTACATGAATCGATCTTAACTTGGAATGTCTGTGGGAACTGCGCGAGAGATCCTCTAACTTTTTACCAAACATCAATGGATTTTTGAAACGTTACATCAAAAAACGTCTTCTCTCCTATTTTGTCATGTCCTTTTTATTTTCATTTTTATATTTTTTTTTTTTTGCTTAGTCCTAATCCACTGTCCACCAAATGTATTCCTGCCCATGGGCCGACCGCATTGGAAAGCAGCATCAATGGATTAGCGACGAGAAATTGTTCAAATGAAATTATGAGGCCGTTAAAGAATTATTTTCGTTATCGTCCTCTCGTATCCATTTCGATTGTTTGATTTTTTTTTTTTTTGTCAATATTATTTTCTATCCATTTCCCATTAGCATCGTTCGCACAGATATCAATCATAGCGACGGCAGTAAAGTGTAAATTTGCCCTAAAAACAAATTCCTAATATTGGCAGTTTGTTATTTTTTGTTTTTACTATTTTCCTGCATTCGACAAAAGTTAAATTTTTGCGAAACGATTTTCATTTTAGTTCGCTGTTTTGCATATTAGCAAGGCGAGTATTTATGCAAATATTTGCATGCTGGTTTTCTGGTCAAAAACAGTTGTTGGTCGTCATCTTTTTCTCTCTCCACGATTTTCAATAAAAAAAACATGTTATTTTCCCACACATGGCGGCAATGCGCGAACCGCGATTCCTCGAAGCGTTGCAAATAACAAATGTGTTAAGGATGATAATGAATGAGCGGTCCATGGGAAATATTGCAAATGCCAATAGAGAAACAACGCCCAAAGGAATCGATCTGTGTCATAACAAACATACAGATACACACACACACACCAAAAAACTCAAAATATTCGATTAGGATGGGCTGACAGTCATATGTGGAATATACCAACCCCGCCAACACTCCGCAGAATATAATTACAACAATAATATGAAACCAAAAAAAAGAAAAAACGTACATTTGTGTTTAAATTAGCATTCGTATCGAAATGAATTCCACAAAGATTTCAGAAATTGCAGAGACGAATTCAATTAAAATAAACAAGAGATAAAGCTCAGCTTAAAATATGCGACATGACACTTGTGGGTGCCGCGAATGAGTGAGAGCCATGGAATACTACCGTCCTAAGAATGACAGTCACAAGCGCCAAGATTTAAAAATTGAACTAAGGCCGGATTCGGAACCGTGTTAAGCGTATAAGACACATTTTTACCAGCAATACATCTTAAGATTATTTTTAAAATTTTTAAAAAATATTTATTTTAAGGAGCGACAGATATGAAACGTAAAACTCAAATATCTTAAAACTACCAAAATTCAGATGTGACTTTCTTCCCCACTACTGTCCAGCTTTGCCCCACAGGTAATTTTAAAAACTTAATCCTCTATGAAACAATTTGTGATAAATAATTGGTTACAATTATAAATAATCATAAAGCAATCAAGATTACTTCAAATTACTATAAAATAATGAAAATGAATTACTGCACACGCGATTTCCACGAATCTAGCATGATCACACGTTACAAGATGCGATCGTTACTAATTGTTTGCCCTTGTCACGGCGACGTGTATAAACGTGAGCCAAAGGGCTACCCACGATGCATCTCGAATACAGATAATAAAATCCATGAATTCCACAAGCAACTTTTTCAACTGCATATACAAGAAATGAAGAAGTTTGCTATGAGCTTAGCAATATTAAAAAGGACAAATAAAAATCGTATACAATTTGTAACGGTAAAGAACAAAAATAACTCAAACCAAATACTGGTTGAATTCGAGGTGGACCAAAAGTTTGCATCGCCATATTTTTTAATGACACTAATCAGGATTACTTGCGATTACTATAAATAACACTAGCCAACAGTCGTTTTGTTATTTGGTTCTAGCATAATTTTTCTCATTGATTTTGACCCACTAAACACGAAAATGAGTTTTAAAAATTTTTCTGTCGATTGGTTTTCGAGATAAAAATTTTTGAACTTTTTTTTTTAAATTTTTGGAGGTACACTTACAATTTTGAGCATATCTTTCGTCTTCTTTGACCTATTTGATCCTACTACTACTCAAATTAAAGAAAATTGAGCCGTCTACAACTCATTCTCATTTTCAAATCGGGTAAGTAGTTTTGATGTTGGCGGCTTAAAAAGGTTAAAAAAATGCGTTTTTTTAGTAAAAATGTGGCAGAAAAAACCATATAAAAATTCATATAAAATATAAAACACGATGATAACATGAAATGTAACTTCATTAGTAATTATTAAGATTAATAATCATTACTTTCCTACAATATATTTTTTTACAGATTTCGAGCGTGGAAAATAATTCCTTAATCTATGCATACAATAAATGTTTCTACAGAACTTACTTGGTCAAAAGGAGTGAGGAATTATTTTTAAAATTACAAAATGGACAAATTGCACATTTGGTTATACAGGGTTCTCCAACAAAAGGTGTTATTTGGGTATTCATAGAAAAAATACATTGTTTGAGATAAATGATCGGATGTTTATTTCATAATAAAGAGGAAGGTATGAAAAACAACATCAGCCAAATGGCCACCACGAACACGCTTACAGGACCTTATCCTTTTTATGAAATTTTCCAAAACCAAATCGACCCTATGTCCCCGATAGCCTCACGAATTCTATCTTTGAGGTCTTGAATCGACGCTGGGCTGTTGGCGTGGCCCCAAAGCAAGAAGTCGCAAGGTGTTAAATCAAAAACAAGTTCTCGGTGGCCAATTGTTATCACCCCTTCAAGAGACAACACGATCAAAGAATAAAAGCTTCAAAAGTGACAGCAACAGAAATACCGGGTGATTCAAAATAACACCTCTTGTTTTAGAAATATTTCCAAAGTTAAAAACCATTTTTTTTTTTGTAAATATTTTGTTTTTAATTTATTTACTCATTTTTCAGATTTTGAAATTGACAATTACATTTTATATTTCGACTTTGTCGATATGCAACTTTTTTAAATCAATTATTTGTTTAGTAAATGGCTTTAAAATAAATGTTGAAATATCCAAATAGACTGAGAACATTTCAAACTTTGTGTCTCAACTTCTTTTTATTCGATTAACTGGACGAAAATAGGAAGAAGGAACAAAATCATGTTTCTGTTTACAAAGAATTCTATTTTTTTTAAGATTGTTCAGTAACAATGACTGTTAAATAACTGGGATTATTTCTGGATAGAAAACTTTCCTGGAAAATAAATACAAAGTTGAGGTAAATATTCAAGTCTTCTTATTTGTCATATACCGGAGGGCCCCGGTCATAAACCGTAATAAACATGTTATAAAAAAAAACATATGTCCTTATGGTTCAGCCAATGATATTCTGTCATATTGTATTTGAATTATTATTCCATTTCACTTATTTTTTATTGCAGACAGTTTTTCGTTTTGTCAATAATCGAACTTATGACGGAACGTGAAGTCTGCACGTTAATTGCAAGATTTCAAAATGTTTTCTGCCTCGTCCAAAAACACTTCCAGGAAAAAGTCTACACCATTGCCTTCAAGGCTTTTAGAAGTTGTTCTATTTTCCTCAATCAAACGAACAAAATGTAATCTAAGGCTTCCAACAACCGGGGGTGAAACCATGAGACATTGGCAAACATTTCAACTGGCAATGCATCTCTAAGAGAAGGTCAGAAGAGATATACAGACAAATGTCTATAAATATACATACATATACACCTTGTTATGTACCATCAACTTCTTCCGTCATCTTTGAATTCCTATCCTATATACGAAATTCGAACTATAATTCACAGTCAATAATAAATTCAATGCAATTCAATTGGCAACAACATCAACAGCAGCAGCAGCAGCAAGCGTAACATTTCACATGACTTGTTGGCAGGCAACTTTGACCTTTGTCATACAACTGGTTTGCCAATATTTATCGTTGTTATGTCATAGTGCCCCTCCCCCGGCAACACCGCTGCCAAGCAAACAAACACATACAAGGGCCAAACGGATCCCATCCAAATGTGACCCATAATAATGTTAGCAAGGCAAAAACCAAGAAACAACGGGGCATGATTCAAATACAAAACGATACGCACACACTCACACACACTCACATACTTATAACATGGAGACGAACAAGAAAATTATTCAATAACAATATATGGAATACCGTTAGTATCTTAGGGTGGATCGTACGGGTGCTTCACACAAGGAGGGGTCTGCAGCGCCGGCTGCATCTGTCGATTTATCTGAGAACTTTGGGAACCTTACAAATAGTTGATTTCATCTTAAAATCGCATTTACATTATTTAATTCCATTTATTTATAATCGAGGACAATGACATCTTCATTCATTGAAGAAATATGGACCAATGAAACCCTGCTGCCCATGGAGCACAACAAACAGTGACTTTTTGAGGATGTAACGGCGTCACAACAATTGTGGTTGTGGATTTTCATTACTCCAAATGCGACAGTTTTGTTTATTAACGTACGCATTCAATCAAAAGAGAGCTTCATCGCGATGGGTGGCCATCACGTTGTGGGCCCATTCACCGAACTTGCGATGCGCTTGATGGTCGTTCGGCTTCAATTTTTGCCAACCAAGATCCTTCCACAAAATCATCCATAAAGTGGACGATGGCTCATTCGGGTCTTCTCTTACTCGTAAAGTCGCCAACATTTACGAGGTGGAAACAGCCGCCGAAAAAAAGTTTTGATGGTCTTACCCGGTTTCCAACTCGGGTTCTTCTGTATGATAGTCGCACACACACTACCTACCACACCACGGCCGCCCACCAGATTGAAAACCTTAGGTTAGATTGGAGTGGCAGTCCGAAAAAAGAGACTCATTTAGACGGAAACTTGAAGAAAAAATATCCCAGTTGAAGCATACTGAACACCTCGAAAAGCTCCTGTGTTGGATAAAAAAATTAAACAGATCGAGAAATAAAAACCCCGTATTGATAGTCACCCATTGGCTGGGGCAGTACAAGCGCAGAGGACTCCGTAAAAAATTTGAAATTTTTCAAAAAAAATTTGAAATTTTTCAAAAATGATTTGAAAATAGGCGGCGAATTTTCAAATATTTCTAAAAACAAAATGCCACACACTTAGCCGAAAATACAAAGACTTGTTTAACCAGGTGTCTGGTTAAATTGTTCATGGTAAATGTTTGATTACAAAGACGTTACATGAAAAATAGTTGAGTTAACATTATATCAGATTGGTTTTTTCGAGAGCGAGGCAGAAAAATGTGCGAAATAAACCACAATTCCAAGATCAGTCGACTTTGCTGTGACGATGTTTTTTATTTAAATTAACTATGAAATTCTAATGTTAACCATTTTCATGGTTAAACTATTTAACAATGCATTGCTAATACAACAATGATTACTGAATAGTAGGGTGGAGTGAAAACATGCTTTTTTTTTAATTTCAAAAAGTTAACCTCGGAAAAAGATGTAGTCTGTGGTCCTAATGAGGGGAAAAATAAAGAAAAAAAATTTAAAAAAATTTTAAAAAAATTTTAGGGGTCGTGCCACTCCCTCGAAATTTGGAAATTATCGCTATTTTAGCGTTGATTTTAGAAAAATCCTAAAAATTAACGACTTAACTTATTCGAAATTTAAAAGTTTGAGCTTGTTCAGTGCCCAAACAAAAGTATTTGAGGCAAATATGAGGATAATCGACTAATATTTGTAGCTTTGGTGGCGATTTCATTGTTCAGTCAATTTTCTGAAGAAGGGGCGATTTGACTTATTTTACTTTTTTTTAAATTTTTTCATGCCCTTATTTCATTGTTTATGCTATTGCAAACATTTATTGACATAAAACTTTTTAGGATTTTTCTAAAATTAACGCTAAAATAGCGATAATTTCCAAATTTCGAGGGAGTGGCGCGACCCCTAAACATTTTTTAAAATTTTTTTCTTTATTTTTCCCGTCATTAGGACCACAGACTACATCTCTTTCCGAGGTTAACTTTTTTTTTTTGAATTTCACTCCACCCTACTGAATAGTTATAATAACTATTGTTTTTGTTAAAAACCAGTTAAAATTAACCTTATAAGTTGTAATTTTTTTTCTCTGTACAATTGTTCAATAGTCATAGATGACAATTAGGAAAAATCTATTCAGCCAGCGTGGGAATTCAGCTGTATAAGTCGACTTACGATAAGTCGTTTAATCGTTTTTTTTTTTTGCTACAAAAATGGTGAAAAATGAAGTCGAGTTGTGAAAATCGGTGTCGACTTTTTTCGTCTGATTAAAAATAACTTTTGTCGGTCAGCGTAGCTGCAATAAGCCAAGTATTTGGGCACGGTAATCACATTTCATATATCGGCCACACCATTTAAAAAATTGTCCAAATAGAAATAAAATATACCAGAAACTGCAGCTGGACTTGAAGAGAATTGTTGTAATGCTTCTGAAGGTAAAACAATATGGTTCGCTTCTTTAGACCACAGAACTTCAAGATCTTCAAAGACTAAACAGCCGTTATAGCTTAAATTAAAAAAGTCCGGACCAGATGTAATTGCTGTTACGAAATGTTAACCAGGATAATGATACAAGTTCACGATCTGAAGCACCAAATATGCTTATAAAGGGTGTTTTTTATTGAGGTATAGAACTTCGAATTGAAATAAAACACAAGAAAATCGTTTTAATGTCCATCAATTTGGCTTTATTGGAAGGATAATTTTATGCCATTAATGTTTAAATATGATTTCGGGCATGTGGCCGCCGCGGCTGGCTCGAATAAAGCCAATTCTACAGGTCCAATTTTCAACCACTTGTTGGAACCACAACTCATCCACATTCATGCCATCCAATTCGGGAACAAAATAGTCGGTTATCATGGCTCTATACCGGTCTCCATTAACGGTAACTGACTCTCCAGCATTATTTCGGAAGAAGTATGGCCCAATGACTCCACCAGCCCATAGGGCACACCAAACAGTCAGTTTTTGTGGATGTAATGGCATAAAATGGACGGAGCTTGCGGTGAACTTCGCGAACTGAACCATTACTTTCGAAATAAATTTGCACGATTTGCAAGCGTTGTTCTTTTGTCAACCTGTTCATGATGAAATGGCAAACCAAACTAAATATTAATCACTTGACAGCTGACAAAATGGCCGCCAGTTAAAAAAGTGATGCCAACTTGAAGTTCTATACCCCAATAAAAAACACCCTTTAGGAGATGAAATTGAGTAACAGAGATTTTGAAAACTTTGATACCGAAAATAATAAAACTCTTCCGACGGTAAATGTATGTTCCTCAATGGAACGTTTGGTTTTCTTCGATCTATTTAACAGGATATGTGGTTCATATCGAAGTAGACCTTTTTTTTATATGCCATAAAGTGGAACTGAATTAATCTCTTGTTTTTGATATCATTTGTTAAGCTTTCATCTTGAATTTGTAGAAGTTTGAATGGAATTGTGTTAGTTTCAATTAAAAAGTCGAACATTCGACTTAAATCGACTTGTAATTCACAAAAAACTCGAAATGTCGAAAAATAACCCATGTTCAGCTAAGATTTCCTAAGTTCTACAGATTTCCACTAGCCAAAGATAAACTGAGAGTAATTACCAAATGTATATGATATTTTAATAGCGGAGAACGCTGATTCTGTTTGGTAAGACTACTAAACTCATACTCTCTCTCTTAAAAGGCAGATTTCGATTTCCCGGTTTTCTTTATTTCCGCCAGTCACATTGTGCACCCGCTTTTACGAATCCTTGGCTTAAATAACCAAAACGACACTGACCTGGCCGAAAATGATGTTGTCCCACCTGAATCTAGACCATAGGAGTTTGACTACCCCAGCTAATGGGTCGAGTTTGTTTGTATTCCGAAACTTATGACTCCTTTCGAATATCCTATGACGAGCGAAAGGCTCCAAAGATTTTGTATCGAACTACCCTAAGATCTATTACATGCTAGTAGTAGTTTATGGTATCCCTTCCTCTTCTTCAGCCGTTCTCCGTTCTATGCCACTTGTGTGTGTTTGTTGTATTCTTCAGATATGAACAGCTTATAGAAGATGACGTTAAGTCTCTAAAGACACAATATAAATGTGAGCGGACAAACACACATAGACCGAGGTAGCTGATGAGACGGGGGGCAACTATGTGTCCGTGTACTTGAAGAGTATAAAAGGAGGATGAGGGCGTTTTACATTATCCAACAAAGCCGAAAACAACATCTATTTGTAATGTATTACTAGTTATGGTGGCAGGTTGGGTGAAAGAAAGCATCCCGAGACTCTGGTGGTGTGCATCAGGAAAACTGCATACATGAATGTACACAAACACACACACACACACATCCAACGATTTCCAGGCACGAAACGCTTCTACTTTGGCATAATGTTAATCGTAGTTAACTTGAGATTTCATTGATGCGTATGCTTAGGGTGCATGTGTGTGTACATACATGTAATCGCGCCCACAAATATCCATTTCTCCCTGCCGTTCTTATGCTCCTGCCGATTCCTTCGTCCCAGTTGGTGTTGGCGGTGGCGAATGGAGAATGGCGCACAGGAAACGTGTATTGTTTTATGCTAATTATCATTCCACTTTTCATTTATTTCCCTCATTTCGGTTTCACCGAAAACGTACTCGACCCAAATTTAACGTGGACTGAATGCATTTTAAGTAGCAGCATTCATTGGCGCTTTGTGCTTCCCGCTGCACTGAAAGAATTGCGGCTGTAGCACAAACAACTTTTTCCGGCGAACAATGAGCGATTTCATTTATCGAGCATGATGTTGAAAAATTGGGGGAAACTAATTTTAATAGGGAGAGAGCGAGTTTTAAAATTGCAACTACTTATTAATGTCATTATTTTTCGCTGAAAATTCATGCTGAGGGTAATGATACCTCGTTAAGCCGGATGAATGTAGAGTGAGTGACTGAAATTAACTCATTTGTGACTGACCAATTTTTAGAAATAGACCATACTTATTTCTCAATTGCAGGCAGTGTTTAGCTTTATATAAAAAAATGTTAAAAATAAAGTTCGACTCATTGTAAATACTTGAGCTTTATGGTAGTCAAACAATAGTTGTTGGCTCACTACAATAAGTAATTCTCGTTCACATTGTGGAACAATGGGAACAAGTACCCAGTCTTCTCTGACACAACAAGAAGTAATTCTCGTTCACATCGTAGAGCAATGTAAACAAGGACAAAGCCTTATCTGACACAACATGAAGTAATTCTCGTTCACATCGTGGAAAATTGTGAACAATACGCAGCCGTCTCTGGCACAAAAAGTAATTCTCGTTCACATCGTGGAACAAGTACCCATTCTTCTCTGACACAACAGGAAGTAATTCTCATTCACATCGTAGAACAACGTGAACAACTACCAAGCCTTATCTGACACAACATGAAGTAATTCTCGTTCACATCGTGGGACAAGGGGAACAAGTACCAAGCCTTCTCTGACACGACAAGAAGTAATTCTCCTTCACATAGTGGAATAATGGGATCAAGTACCCAGTCTTCTCTGACACAACAAGAAGTAATTCTCGTTCGCATCGTGGAAAAATGTAAACAAGTACAAAGCCTTCTCTGACACAACAAGAAGTAATTCTCGTTCACATCGTGTGATAAGGGGAACAAGTACCAATCAGTCTCTGAGCGAATATTCACAATAACTACGAAGGCAATTTGTTGCGTGTATGACCTCCCTACCTCATTCGTATTCGGGAGAAATATTTGATTTAGATTGAAATCGTTTCGGAAAAGTGAAACATTGAAACTGAAAATGTTTCCCCATAAACATACAACGCCGCCATGACTGTACTCCCCCCTAGGAGTATTACGACTATTCCATTTACACTGTGGTGGTGTAATAGCTTTTGTACATCATGTTCACAGTCAGAATCAAACGCCACAATGTGCGAAATATGTAAAGTTGATTTTACACTTGGTGATTTTGGTTGTTTTCATTTCATTGCAGTTTTTCTTTTCATTTTTAACACGCGAAAGCACAATAGAAGCACTTACAGGAGTAAACCGGTTGATAATCAGTTCCAGCCAAAAACAGGGAATGCAATCAAATGCTGGAGTCTATCATGGACACGGCAGGACGTCAAGAGCAGCAGACGACCTCATTATCATCGACAGCGGAGGCATGAAACAATTGGTAATGAAATGTTGAAATGTGATGAAATAGGGACTAAGCAAAGGTTTTGTGTGTACCTACACTAAACTTTCGTATATCTCAAACAACTATTTTTGCAACTCTTAGAATGATTTGAAAAACTGTTACCGAACTCACCAGAAAATGGCGAAAAATCGAAATTTCTGTCATATATTTAGAGATTGTGCTAATGGAAGCTGAAGATACATGCCCAAGGCTTTCTTGTTATATGCATGTTCCTGGGGACAGAATTTTCCAGTCTGAAGCCCGGTCTCCTTCTTTTTTCAGCATTTTTTTTGAAAGTATCTCATTTTGACGAGAATTTCGTCTTACTCATTTATTTATTCATTTCGATATTTTTGTTTGTGTTGCATAATAATGAGTATTGCTGACATATTCCATTGGTTCACATTTTATTATGGGGCCTTTATATTTTAGCAACAATTTTTTTTTTCACCAAACGGGTCTGGAAATGCCTTATTGTATTTATTCCACCAATTAACGGAACTCTGTTAACTACACAACAGAGCTGTATTGACATTTATATTTTCACAGTATTGGGCCCATTTTGGACCCTGTTAGTCACATTTCGGCCTTTGTTCACACATTTTTGTTGCCACAAATTTATTTCGCCCCCCTTTCTTTCTTTTTTTTTCTTTTTATCCCTTTTTTATAATGTTTTGTCCCCTTTTTTTGTCTCATCTCTAACTCATTTCCATCTGCTGTTGCCAATAGTAGTTGTGAATCAATTTTTCAACAATAATCACAATATTTCTTTTTTTTTGAAACGGTTTTGGTAACACATTTTCCACCATTTGTATCTCCTTCCAATAGGAATTTATAAAAAATCCCTTCTGATCCCTTAGTTAGTCACTCAAGCATTTGATATACTCGTATGCTGATTATTTTTAATTTATATATTACCAGTTAAAGGCCCCTTATGGTCCCATTTGCCATTACCTCCATTTTTTGGCATATTCCTATCGATTGCAATTTATTTTCACACATTTTTGTTTCGCCCTTTGGTACCTTTATTATCCCGTTTTGACCCTTTTTTCGTCCCTTTTTTAACTAGTATCCACATGTTGTTGCCAGAAATTTGTTTCGCCGTTTTTTTTTTAATTATTTTTCCTTTTTGTCCATTTTTTATCCCTTATTGGACCTTTTTCTTCCCATTCGTCCCGTTCGTTAGTAAGGACCGGATGTGTCACTAAGTCATGGAAGCTTTTTCTATACTTGTATGTAGATTATTTATAATTTATATATTACCAGTTTTAGGCCCGTTTTAGTCCCATTTTCCATTATTTCCAATTTTTGGATCATTCCTGTCGATTACAATATGTTTTCAAATATTTTTGTTTTTTTCCCATTTTTTTATCCTGTTTTGGAACTTTTTGGCTACTTTTTCGTCCCTTTTCTTACTAGTTGCCAACAATATATTTCTTCTCGGTTTTTATTTATTTTTTTTCCTTTTTGTCCCTTTTTTTCTTTTTGGCCCTTTTTGGGCCTTTTTTGAGCCATCTCTATCTCATTTCCACCTGTTGTTGCCAATAGTAGTTGTGAATCAATTTTTCAATAAAAATCACAATATTTGATTTTTTTTTAATTGTTGCATATTTTGAAGGGTTTTGGGGCGAAATTATCATTCTTCTCGGTTTTTATTTATTTTTTTTCCTTTTTGTCCCTTTTTTTCTTTTTGGCCCTTTTTGGGCCTTTTTTGAGCCATCTCTATCCAATAGGAATTTATAAAAATTCCTTCTTATCGGAAGCCTAGAAGCGCCATTTGGTAAGGATCGGTAGAGTCAGTTAGTCACGCGTATGTAGATTATTTATTATTGAGACCCGTTTAAGCCCCTTTTAGTCCCATTTTCCATTACTTCCAAATTTGTGACTCATTCCTTTCGATTAATATTTTTTTCGCACATTTTTGTTTTTTCCCCCTTTGGTACATTGTTTTACCCCGTTTTTGGTACGATTTGACCACTTTTTCGTCCCTGTTCTAACTATTATCCACATGTTGTTACCAAAAATGTGCTTCCCCCCATTTTTTACACCTTTTTCGTCCCTTTTAAAAGTCCATTTCCATTTTTACCATATTTGACTGTTTTGTATTTTTCGAAGGATTTTGGTGAAACATTTTTTTCTCTTCTAATCGGATTTTCCAAAAATACGTTCTTCTCAAATTTCATGAGCTTAGCTATGACCGTTTGGTCGGGACAGTGGTGAATCTGTCAGTCATGCCAGAGTTTTAAAAGAACACAGAAATTTTTAAAAAAAAAATTTTTTTAATCCATAAATCTGTGGCTTCCATTTATTTCTTAGATTTATTTTAGGAATAATCCCATGGATACAATTTGGATGGTCCATTCTTAAAAGATCAATTTTGGCACGATTTTCCAACAAATACCGGTGGCATGTGACAACAGGACGAAATCACTTATCACCCAAGTCAAAAGTCTGCCACTCTTCCAAAATCGTTTTTGGACCAAAAGCCAATGTCCGAGATCATCACTGAGTTCATAGCTCGGACTAGTCACCGATTTCAGACCGTTCACTTATTTACTCTACATGGCAAAAGTTAAAATTAAATCAAGCACTTTCAGCAGATAAACAAGTAAAGTAAAAGTTTTGATTGTCCCACTGTGCCATACCGGACGTATTAAAGTCGATTGAGACAAGGATCATCAAATCAATTTACTTTCTAGTGTTCTTTTAGAACTTTTGCCTTTGCGAGTCATTTGAAAGGATCTTGCAAGTCAATTGACGGGAGTTTGAATGACATTCGTCAAGCATATTGTTTTTGTAACTCCATTTGTTAGAGGAAACAACGTGACCTTTTGCGTTGCATTTAACAGAATGTGGTGGATAATTTCAGCGCTGTGATCATTTACTTTATTTGCGCCATTTGGGACCTCACTAATTCTATTCCCATTCAAATGTTTGTTGTTACGAAAAAGAGTCAATTCACATATTTTGTGTTAATCCTGTAACCGTCATCTTTTCTAAAATGCCACACTCGTATACATTTGCTGTTGAACTGTTGAAAGACAAAGAGTTACCGCTCAGATTTGTCTCCTATTCGGGTTGGCCTGTTTAAAATCGTTCCATGTGAGGGTCTACTTATTAAAGATGCATTTAAAGTCGGTGGCAGTCCAACGCCGACACCCCATCTAGCCTATCCAAATAGTCACTTATCTTCGCTCCCCTCTACGTTCGACTGACACAATGTCCGAGTGTCGGAAAAGCAATTCTAATAACTTCATGGACAGAAACCAGAAATTATGCAAAATTGTTTTCTTTTTTTTTTTTGCTTGTGTCACAGTCGTGATGATTCTCGGTATGAAGCAGCGCAAAAAAAAACATAACACACAGAAACCTAAAAATAAAAGACCAGTTGGAATTCCCTGCAAGTGGGAGCATTCAAAACGAGTGGGAAAACAATATATGGAATAACCTCATTTCCAAAACAATGCCAGTGCAATTCATTCAGTCTCTGTGCATTGTGTACGGTTCACGACTGCGAGACCATGAGCCACCACACCACACCACACCACCGTCCTTACCCTTTCTTGTCTAATGTTAATAATTTCAAAAATAAATGTATGGAGCACAGCGCACGGACGTGTTGATGCCGTTTTTTCCGCATTTCCTTCTCGACGACTATCCTGCTCCGCACCCCGCCCCGCACCCCGCCCCGCCCCACACCGTGTTATGTGGAGTGGCCCAGAGCTCGTTACGTTCATGATTACAACAGCCATCCCACTTCTACTTCGGCACCGGCTCCGGCTCCTGCAACTTTGGCATTTTGTATTTTTTTTTTGTTTTGATTTTCTGAGTTGCTCCGTCACGGTTTTATTATTCAAGCGTTTTATTTCCGTTTTTGTTCGGTTCACTTTTTGAATTTTCTTATTACGACGAGCATTATCACTATTTTGCTGTTTTATTTTCCTCCTACACAATACACTCACACTCTCAATGCACGACCAGCGAAGATGCTGTTAATGTTGAAAAGTAACATTAGTGTGTGCGTGCGTGTGTGTGTGTGTACTTTTCCACGCTTTTATCTATTTCTCTACTATTTTTTTTTTTTCAAGAATAAAATATTATTTCGTAATACCAATGAAATGTTCGTCATTCGGAGTAACGTCAGCGACAGCAACAACATCAAACAAGGGCCTCATCAACGTCATCAGCACCACCGCCATCATCATCCGCGTCGCTAGGACTGGAGTCAACGCAAGATGATATCTCAGTACGAGTATTCACATTAGGACGAGGTGTTCAGATGATGTGTGGTGTGTGTGTATGAACATTAAAAGTGTTAAAACATGTGTTAAACATTTGCCACAACCCACACACACACACACACCCGTGCAGGCGGACGAAAAGACTGTCTGTCTATTCACAGTGGAACCAAAACAAGCGCATGCTTTAATGTTTTCTAAAATGTAAAAATTATGAATTATAAAAGAATTTATTACTTGAATATAGAATTGTTTGCCCATGTAGCATCAATTTCAATAAAATTGTGTGCAAAAGGAGAATTCCAATAAGAAAAAAAAGGAGTGCAAACAATTCCGCCAAAACGTCGAACTAGCATTAGTGCGCAAAAATAATTGAGATTAAAAACTTCAAACTTCAAAATTCTTCACTGAAAATGGAAATTAATTTCCTGCCAGTAAAGATGTTCAAAATTGTATTTGATCTCAAATATTGTTGCGCAGTACATCGTATTTGAAGTTTTGCTGGAAACCTTTTAAAACCTTTTCTCAATAACACGACAATATGCAGAATATTTAAACTGGCTGGAAACATTAGGCCTTGGGTTATTGTAGCCCACACTTAATGTAGAAAATTTCCTCGGCTGTTATTCCGTAAGATTCATACTGCCCGAACGGAAGAACCCGGCTGTTTCCACCTGGTCAAATGCTGGCGACTTTACAAGTAAGACAGTAAGCCATGTAGAACTTCCCTAGAAAAACATTAGCCGTTCGGAGCCGGAGGCTTTAACAGTCGGTATAATGTATACACAATAATAACACACACAGCTCACTGATTCGAGAGAAGTCTCCGCCTGTTCCTTCATGGAATGTTAAGGGAAAGTACGTTAAGAGTAAGTAAGAAAGTTTATTGCCAATTACACAAAATGCTTCCTTCGCCAATAAAGCTAACAACTTATACAATTTAAGCTGTCACAACAAAGGCGAATTAAAAGTCTTTTTATATCCTCAACCGCTCTGTGTTGACAACGCTGATTTCTGTGCTGCTCATTCATCGTTAGCTAAAGAAACGCATTTCATACAGAATTTTCCAACAAGATATGTTTTGTTGTAGAACCCGGTATTTCGGTAGCAGTTCGCACAACTAAAGCATTTTTGGATCGTCGTCGTACAGCACCTTATCGGACCGCCATACCGAAATTGGTGGAAAAATTCGAGCTGTTTGAGACAAGTTGGTGATGTGAAGAATAAAACCCGTGCACGTCGCTCAAGAACAACTGAGAATATTGCGGCTGTAGCCCAAAGTGTTGAAGAAAACCCAAGTTTGTCCATTCCTTGACGTTCTTTGGAATTGGATAACGTCGTGTCTTTACTAAGTGGGTCCTTGAAATGCATGAAAATGATCCGGAATTCCATAAAAAAAATCATATTGACTGATGAGGCCCATTTCCACCACGGTGTCTACGTCAACAAGCAAAATTGTCGCATCTGGGGCTAGGAAACACCAAGAGTTATTATTGTGACTGTTTGGTGCGGTTTATAGTCCGGCGGGGTCATTGGACCTTACTTTTTCCAAAAAGAGGATGGATCAACAGTAACGGTGAATGGATTGCGCTATCGAGAGATGATTAATGATTTTTTATGGTCGGAGTTGGATGATATTGATTTGGACAACGTTTACTTTCTCACAGGAAAGAAAAGAAACAATTGCCTTCACCATTTTTGGCAACCCCGAACCAAAGTAACAGATATAACTGTATCGCCACTGACATGCACCTACTGTTTCAAACTGATTGCGAAGGGGCAATGTGTTTTATACAGAAGTTTCTTAAGTTTACGATCACTCCCTTACTTCTGTACGAGGTGAAAGCAGCCACTGAAAGATCGTTGATGATCTTTTTGGGATGCCAACCTGGGTTGACTGCGTGATAGTCGCACACACTACACATCACACAACAGCTGTCCACACGTATAATTCATCTAAATTTTAGCATTCTAAATTGTTGGTCACGAGAAAACTCACGAATTAGAATTTGTCTAATGAAGGGAGAATACTATTCGCAAGAATGTTTGGAACATAAAACACATGACCGAAAAAAATTATAGAAATTATAGAAAATGATTGAGTCGAAATTCGTTGGCAATTTAACAGACGGTTTCCGTAAAACGAATTCGTTCGTTCATTACAAATTACCAAAATCGAAGGCGCAATAAAACGAATATTTGTCAGTAATTAGAGCTGATTCTTGTGGACCATATGCTGATTTCTAATATACATCTGAAAACCAGAATTGAAGAAAGTATGAATCCAATTCTACAGCGTTTTCAACATTGACGACATTTGTAACAAACGTACAACTTCGTTTTATGGAAACCGGCAATAAATCCCTTTTCAATTTCCTTTTCTTTGAATTTAATCAAACAGAAGCCCTTTTGGCCTACACGTTGATAGAGACACATCTCAATTTATTTAATTATCCACATGTTTTTAAACAAACTCTAAATAGGTCTCTAAAATGATTTAATGGACTAAGATTGCCAGTAATATATGTGTGTAGGAGGAATGAAAACTGTAGTCTACTTGAAAAGTAACCAAGTAAACTGTTTTAAAATGTCTGAACGGATATGGAGAAGTTTTTCAGATGCCACCTTTTCCAAAACTCAAGTCATAGAGCATTCGATTCACAATTAGATGACATTTTTATTTGCCCGTCTAGCTGCAAAAGCTCCAAGAAAATTCTGGGCAATTTGCTGTGACTCCTTCTAATTTGGCAGGGTGGCTCAAAATGACTTTT
Source organism: Hydrotaea cyrtoneurina (assembly GCA_958296145.1). Classification (NCBI taxonomy): domain Eukaryota; kingdom Metazoa; phylum Arthropoda; class Insecta; order Diptera; family Muscidae; genus Hydrotaea; species Hydrotaea cyrtoneurina. Next base: position 52,982,881 of record OY282515.1, on the reverse strand, counting down.
TATTTGAGACTCTTTACAAGGACACCGAATTGCCCAAAATACCACCAAACAATATTTATTTAAGATTTAAGATTTTTGTCGTTTTTTTTTTTTTTGAGGCACTGTGCCACGTCTGCAAATTTCCAAAAGTTGTGACTTTTCCCATCGATTTTCAGCGCAAAGACATGATGCGTTCCTGCCGGCAAGCGTGTGTTCGTAAATGTCTGCCCGCCTGCCCGACATTCCCTTTCCACCCCGATTTGCCGATTGTTTATTATTTTAGTTGCTGAATATGCGTATGTGTACGTTGCATGTGTGTGTGTGTGTTGGTGCGTGTCCGTATGAATTTGTGGTCGCTCACAAATGTGTCGGCATTTGGTTGCGGCAGCGTTTCGGTGGTGGTATTTTATGGCGGCAATTTGGCAAATCGTAAATAATTTTATGATTTTTTAGTAACAAAAGTAAACTTCATTGATTTGAAAAATGTTGTTCGCTTTATGACTTTAACTTTGTCCTAACTCAATTCCCTTTCAGTCAACTCCACTCAACCAACCCCAAACCAAATGACAACATGATGCGGATGAAATAAGAACTACCAACGAAAAAGGGTTTATAAATCCAATTACTGTGTGCCATTGTTTGTGGTGGCGGGGTTTGCCGACGATTTCTGATCAAATGTGTAAAAACAAATAATAAACGATTGACTTTGCTGTGAGATTATACAGGAATTTGTACTTTCGTAGGCGTGACATATTGGCAGACGATAAGAAAAAAACCCCCATGGACCAACCAAAAGTGGTCTTGTTTTGTAGTTGATCAAAGGATTGGCTTGACAGTTGCTTGAAGGTGAACCGATTTAGTTCTAATCACCTACTCGCCATATACATCACCACCTTTACATCCTACACACATTTTCGGGGCCCTCGGTGGCGATTATTTTAGTTTGTTCCATTTCCGTATTACTAGAAGACAGAATTAAAGAATTTCAATGTTTTGGTCGATGGAAAAGTAAACAAACTTTAAATGCAGTTCAACATTTTACAAAACTGAAAGACAGCTCGAGATCCTGAGATGAAATATGCAGTTTCCGGTGGGCAAGCCCTCAATTCAGCGGTGAAACCTTTTATCCCAATGACATTGTGTCAGCTTCGACTCTAGGAATGTATAAGAGGATTAATTATGTAAACTAGAGACCAGAGACGGCAACCGACTGAATACCAAAACAAACTTCAAATAGAAAAATGTCTAACAAACTTCAAATAGAAAAATGTCTAACAAACGTCTGCTTCATAGTTGACGTTACCTGTAACGTTACAGCCAACAGACATCGCACGGCATACAAGACAACAATTGAGATTTAAGTGAAAACACAAATAAAGCATAGTTTTAATTAAAACAGCCGAGCCAAAATGAAACACGTAAAACCAAAAACCGAAATATATATTTCTGGTAACGCAATTAAACGAAATGTTATCTGAACACTGGAATCACAACTGAATTTATCACGTTGGTGTCACCTACCATCCACCATTCCGCCAAAAAGATTCCTCAACATAATCACATTAAATTTGTTGCCGTCAGTGCGGGGATAAGCATTTGGATTTGCTTAGCTTAACGTGAAAAATGGTAGTAATGGCACCGGGGGGAACGATTTACTCTACGACTGAATAACTAATTGACGATGATAATCAGGAACGCCCCCGTAGCAGTCGCAGACGATTTAAAGGGAGTATGACAAAATGTGGTTGCAAAAACAAGTCAGTGGGCCACAAAGTGGAATAAATGGATCGTTTTCTTCCTGAAACGAAAAGGTAATGTTTTTGGGTTGGGCGAAGTTTTTGAAATCCCTTTAATTGTGAGAGTTTCATATTAAAATTTTCCCATTTAAAACTGAGTAAGTCATCTCTAAGCCATGCATAAAAACTTCTCTAGAAAAGCATTAACCGTTCGGAGTTGGCTTTAGACAGCAGCTAGCGGTCAGTGAGCTTACTGATTCGAGGAAAGTTCCCCATGATTTCCTCTATGGAATGCTAAGGGAAATAAGTAAAGAATTTAAAATTAAACAGAAAATCCCTTTGCAATTGCAGAATATTTTACAGAAAGACGGATATTTTAAATAAGACACGAATAGAGTTATATGTGAAATCAAGAAACTCCGAAGGAAAACACTTTCAAAACCAAAATCCGCATATCGATAGCAGTGGCTGGTGTTTTGAGATTAGCTAGAACAAAAAAAAAGGAACACTGGCTTATTTTGGGATGGAAAATAATGAAGACAGTCTTAGACATCTACACAAAAATCTATTAATAAATTGCTGATAGCAGATTTAGTAGAAATCAGTGAGAAACTGAGGTGTTGTTTCTCACAGATTTGTATTGGCCATGGTCGGAATGTGTTTTAAAACTACGGAATGTGTTTTAAAAATCGAGCTCGAGGTCTGATGTTATATTTTTATTTCCCCCATATTTCGCAATTCTTTGAATTGCATCTTCAGAGGCTTAATCTACAATAGATTATTGTTATACATCACTGTTTACTTAAATTCGACAACGATTAACAAAAGCTTCCATATAAATTGAGTACAAATTTACCTAAAGCTCGAAGATAAAACGTATGAATTAAAGAATATATTATTGTCTTTCTTATTGCCAGCCCAATATATTCCACATTTTGTGTTGTGTATATGAAAATTTGCAGTTTGAGGACTGCGAGAACAGATTGTCGGTTGCAACGTCAAAAAAAACTAATTACTTCGTAACAAAGACTACAAGGGCAGATTGACAGCCTTTGGATTTTTTTGCAACAAAAAAAAGAAATAATTACCTCTTAACAAAGACTATTTGTGCATCGTTTTGTTGTCCATCCAAAGAACAGGGTTTCTCAAGGTCCTCAAAATATGCATTTCGCTCATAGCATCGAGCGTGCCATTTATTAGGAGTTTAGTGAAAAAAGAGTCTGCGGGCTAAACCTGAGGAATGTGGTGGGCAAGGTAACATTTCGTAATGGATTTTTGTCATGATGGATTGTTATGATGAAGTTTTTCGTGAAAACACATTTTTAAGGCAATCTGTTCACTTCGATTGCCTTAATAATGTTAAAACGATCATTGGACATTGGTTTTCAACAAAAACTTCATCACCACCCAGACGTCCATGTTAAAGCTGTCGCCATGATCTCGATTACCCGCTTTATTCTCACATGCCCAACTTTTCAGGAAATATGTGATATATCCATTCAATTGACACCTTACTTATTTTCATTCTCCGTTAGGTAACTTACTGACTTATTTCCCATAACATTCCATGAAGGAACAGAGATGGAACTTCACTTGAATCAGTGAGCTGTGCACGTTGTAATTTTGTATACTCACTGACCGGGACCAACTGTTTAAAAGCCGGCTCCAAATCGCACACAAACTACCTACAACACTACGGTAGTCCACGTGTAATAACACGTTTTACTTTAGATTTGTTCTCTTGCCAAGTTGAGATTTTTTTTCAAGAGCTGTAACATTTTGTCACACTGCTGCGTTGTAGTCATTACGTGTTAAATGATGTTCGAACATATTTCATAGTAAAAAAATTATAAAAAAAAAAGGAGATGAGGAATTTATTCAACTACAGTCACTTACTAGCTTTTGCTTAAATCCATTAGGTAAACTTTGTTTATCTACTGTCTACTGTCTCTATTATCTACGACGACATTTTTCACAATATTTACATGGAACACAAATACGACCGACACTCTTGACACCGAAAATGTAATAGAATTTTCAACAAAGTTAAATTTCTCGTTTTCAAGACGTCAACGGCAATCATCATAAGGTCGATTGCTTTAACTGGCGTATATTTTTGTTTTTTTTTTTGTTGTGAAAACAAATTGGGAAATTTATTTTCATATCTCTTGATTAACTGTGGAGATTATAATTTCATCTGTACAAAGTCGGCCGTTCTTATGGCAAGATAGATTACCAAATTTAAAAATATATCAAATCTGGAAATTTACATAGGTTTGTATATAAATAGGAAAATTCCCCATAATGCAGCCTAGCTCGATTTATCGGATGAACATCAAATATTCTTCGTCTTAAACGCATTTACTTCTTGTAACTAAGTATAAGATTTTAGCATAGTAACATTAAACAAATCTCTCTTGACAATGGCATTGAAACAACTATCCGCTCAGAAATGACGAATAGTAAAAAGCCATTTGCCGCTCAGCCGCGTGCTGTACAAAGTTATTTTTGTTCGAAGAGAGACGACTCCGTTCTGTTTGCCAGCACGACCCTTTGATTTATTTCGACTCTAACATAATTATGTCTGTTGTTGGCGGAGCCAAGGTACCTATATAAATTACTAGCTGACCCGGCAAACGTTGTATTGCCGAAAAATTTTGATTGAAAAATTTGTTTACTGAATTTTATTTTAAATACGATGTACCTTAATCAAGTTTAAAGGGAAGTAATACCGTTATTTTCTAACTGAATTTTATTTTAATGCTAAATTGCAAACATTACTTGTTGATTAAATTTAAATGTTTTTGAAATTAAAATATTGTTTTGGTTTCCTTTGGTATTGTTGTATATATAAATAAATTTTGCGGCTGACCAACTCGTGAGCAGGCCACGTACAATTGGCCATGGGAAAAACATGGATTTTCCAAGTCCAAACCGCAAAATCTCATCGTTTGGCCTTGCGACTTGTTGATCGTGATGGCAAAAGCTAAACGAATTGGAAATTGCAATCGTTTAAATTGTATTGGGGCATCTGTCGGAATCATTGGAATACGTGGGAGTAGAACGTGTTCTCCTTTAAATTTCCCGGTTATAATAGTTGCCTCGATTACGTTGCGCATAATCGTTTTTATTACTAATCTGGTACCATTGCATAAGCGAGGAGCGTTAAGATTTCTTAATAAAATAATTGGTGAACCAATTTTTAAATGCAGTATATGTGGCGGTAGTCCAGGTAGGTCCAGTGAATTTAAAAACTCCGTTGGGTGTTCTGGATTTGTACGTTGATTGCATCGACATCTACATTTTTGGCGGCAAATATTGCTCTTTCGCTAAGCCAGTCATGGTTGATGTAATTGTCTTGTAAATTAGCAAAAATTTTAGAAATCAAATCGTCTCTCGATGTTACGTGGATCCCGAAATCATCTGGAAGTTTCAGTGTTTGACTTAATATACTTGCGTTCATAGTTCCGTTGCCAATTTCCAATAGTTGAGCAGAAAATTGGGATGCTGATGGATCGTTCAAAATTTGGACTCTCATGTTTGTTGTCAATCTTAATTTATGAACGCTTTGCCATAGAAACGATGATTTCAAGCAAGCATTAATTTCATCAGCGTAAGTGGATCGTGGAATTACTGGTAATGTTTGTCTAAAGTCACCTGACAACAAAACCATAGCACCGCCGAATAGCCTGTCATTTCCTTTAAGATCTTTTAGCGTACGGTTTAGAGCTTCTACGCGATTTCCAATATCGTGATTGCGTCGCAAACGCTGCTCTGCTGTTAAATTTGCTAGTACTTCCCTTTGTTGTTGAGCATGGCGAGTATTTCTTCCAATGTTCCCTCCTCTGGACCGTCTCGGCATTATTATAAAACAAATTGAATGTTATATTTGAACATAAAATTATATGAAATGACAATAAATAAAATTCCAAAAATCATAGACAACGTACATCTGATATGAACAAATATCAGTAAATGTAGTTTTTCGTAAATATCTCGACTCCACCGCCACTTAGCAGGTCCAAATTTTATCAGCAGTCTTATATTTATTTAAGAAATGTATTTTGCGAATTTGAGCCAAAACGTTCCACAAATACGAAAAATTTAAATATCGCGACTTATGCGCCACCCATCGGGACCATACTGAAGAGAAACCGGAACTTACCCGGAACGAACGTTTTTATATATTAAGATTACACTACCTCGACGGCCTTCACTATGTCGCCCTTCTTTCGTCGCGTTGTTTGTCTAACTGGGGCAAGCACACATTTTGTCTTGCTCACCACCAGACCTATTGTCGAGGATTCCTTCTTGATTCTCATAAAAGAATTCCAATTATCGCTCGCTCGCCCTGTGGCGTTTAATGTGCAGGTTTAACTAACTTTTCCAATATTTTCTCCATCAGTATGTTGAAGAAGTTACACAATACGATGTCACCCTGTCTAAGTCCTCTTGGAATAGTGTATGCGTACACGTTTGGCTGGGATCTCATATGCAGACAAGTGTTTAAACAATTGTTCTCTTATCAGATGGTTGAAGAAGGCTTTATAGTCAGTTTTCGACCTGAAGCCACACTGTTAGGTCTGACTCAGTTTGTCGAGTTTGGGCTTCAATCGTGTTTCACAAAAAATGTTTGGTTTTTGTTATGATCAGCCCGAGCCCTAACCGCTAAAATAAAATAAGCACCAAAAAATAATAAATAAAACAAGTTTTGGAAATTATGTCCCGTTCGCGAAAGTTAAAAATATTTTCTAAAAACTAAGAATCGAAAGCGTTCAAGTGTCCTCTTCGCGATCCTGAACCTTTCACGAAGCTCCTTTAGAAATATAATGTCTTTTATTGGAATATCGTTATCCCCAGGCCACTGAATGCGTGTGTTAAAAAATTGCATAGCAACTGATCCTTTTATTTTAGGAGGTGGAATAACATCCGCTTCGCTATCATCAGAATTTTCAATTTCTACGGCTTCTTTATCCACTTCTTGATCAGCAAAACTTTCGTGCATCCATTCATTCAGCTCTTCATTTGTGAACGAATCATTTGGTGCAAGTTCTTGGATCATTGATGCAAGGATTGCGCGTTCAATTTCAATTTCTCTTTTTAGAATGCTGAGAGGTATATCGTCCTCTTCATTCCACTCAACATCTGGTTTCATTAACATATTCCAGCACTTGCGAATGGAGCTTGCTTACACTTTTTCCCATGAACTTGCAAGAAGACAGTTAGCATGTCTTAAGTTGAATTCCTTTACTTTTTCTTCCAGATGATTTGTTTTATTACCTATTAAATGCGACAAAAGACTTTTTTTGTAATAGACTTTTGTTAAGTTAATAACGTTTTGGTTCATTGGTTGGAGAATCGCGGTGGAAGTTAGGTGGAAGACACATAACGGTTATCATTCCATCATCAGTTTTCATCTCATTGCCTTTAGGGTGACACGGGGCGTTATCCAAGACCAATAGGGATTTTTTGGGCAGTCATTTGTTCACAATTGCTCTTAACACACACACAAAAACTGCAAACAAGTGCAACAATCCCAGTAAATGCAACAGGCTTGATTTCCTATCGGTTGCGCAAATCGAGATCTTACTGTACATCTTTTTTTAAAAACAAAAATATTTTTTTAACGTCAATTTAATTTGCACTATTGTCTTGCATAAAGAAAACTTTATTATTTAGAAAAAAAATATTTATTAATCTAAACATTTTTATAAACAAAAACAACAAAATATTTTTTATTGCCGATTCAAATTGCACTGTATTCTTCAATAAAGAAAATACTATTTTTAAAAAAAAATTAATTAATCTTTATTATTTAATTTTTTTTTTTAAATTAATTAATATTAATAATTAAAAAATTGTTAAAAAAAATTAATTAACCTTTTTAATTCAATTTTTTTTTTAAAAATTAATTTGTTTTTAATTAATTTTGTTTTTTAATTTAAAAAAAAAAATTAAAAAAATTAAAAAATTAATAAACCTTTATAATTCAAATTTTAAAAAAAAAAATAATATTTATTAAAAATATTTTTTATCGTCAATTCAGTTTGTGTTTTATTCATCCTTATGCAATTTCATGAAGTTTGAGTACCCACACTTATATAGTGGCAGATAGAATTCCAATTTTATTTTTATTTTGTCATTCTCATGCGATTTCCCAATATTGTGACAACCCATTTCAGATTTATGGGTCTTGGGGAATTTTTGATTTTTGTTATTTTTAAGTGATTGTGAGGCAGGGCCCCCGTTGCTGGTGCATTGTGCTTATTTCACAACCGGCAGAATTGATTACGGTGGTTGGGGTAGCGGGGCTAAAATTGTTCTGGGGATTCCCGATCACTGAGTCTTCAAATTGTTTTTCATTAATTTCCGCTTAATTACCTCGAGGAAAATATAAAGACTTTTCAGTATATAATTGTTGATTTGGCGAACGTTTAGTCGCTTCTTTGTGTTTTTATGCTTTCAGAGAAATAATTTAAAAAAAAAAATACAAAATACATTGGTCTATTTCTGCACAAACCTGGACTGAATTTGTTTTTTTAACAGCATACCCCACTTTGTTTGTAAGTCACTGTCATCGATGGTAAAAAAAAACACACACACACAATAAGAAAATAAAAACAATTTTTTTTGCAAACACTACAAATTCTGAGAACTCTTAGACCAACCATCTGAAGATCTGAAGGATTAAACAACACTCGCATTCGCTTGCTTTTTTTGGGAGATCAAAGACGGCCTGGAATGGGCACAGAAGACGTAAAATCCGACAGCGAAAAAGAAAAAGCTGACAAAACAAGTTTCAGCCTTTTTTTTACTGTTTTTACGTGGGAGTTTGTCCGTCCGCAAACGCACATACACACGAAGACCCCATAACGGACAAGTAAAAGAAGTAAAGCCAGAAAATGTAAACAAAAGAAGAGAGAATGAAAACAAACAAACATTGGCATTGGTGCGATATCGAAGATGTTTGTGAGGCGGACAATGGTGGAGACGGGTGCCAATGACAATGGTTGCTCGCAACACACACACACACATACCGACCGACCGACCGACCAACAATTAATCCAAAAATGGAGCTCACTGATATGTTGAAACTTTAAATTATGTTAGCAACCATAGAAAGCAAAAAAAAAACAAAACAAATAAACAATTGCAGCGGAAGACACATGAAATGTGACACCACAACGTGAAAGAATGTAAATAGCGACAAAACCAAAAATCGAGAAAAACTTACCATACTAAAATGTGGAACATAATTGCCACCTTTTGTGGTGCTGCTTAATGTGTGCCACAAAAGATACTGTTTTTTTTTTTTGTGTGTGTTGTTTAGAAAGAGGGAAGGGTGAAGATGTCGAGCAGGTTGATGTTTCGATAAATGTCAAACGTTGCACAGTTGTGATTTTTCTCCTTTCTTTGTTTATGCTTTCGGTCACATTCACTGTCTCTCTTTTATTGTCTGCTCCATTCCTCTCTCGCGGTTCACTTGTTTTGTGTGTGTGTTTTAATTCGTTGCAATTTCTACTTTTTACAACTTTCCACGTTCCACGCAAATTACTTTAGAAGACACCGACGACGACGACATCCATTGACAGAATGCATGCAACCGACCGTCACTCGGGAGGGCAGAGTAACAGAGTAACGAACAAGAGCCGCACTTACACTCGCTCGCTTCTTTTATTTTTACTATTTCGTTTTCAATGACATTTCACGTGGTTGTATTGCAAAAAAAACAACAACAACAACAAAAGATATTGTAAACATTGGTGCGATAAGATTAAAATTGATTTCTCCCGATAATAGCGATTTTCCGAATATCTGAGACTCAAATTTCTCAAATTCTACAGCATTTGCGTCATTCTTTTTTTTGTTATTTATCGAAACATAGACAAGACAAGAAACACAGCAAGATGGAGGGGGGAAATGAGACAACTAAGAAGACGATACAAAACAAAAACACCAGCACAATTCAGAAAATATTCCCAATTCCAAGTCTGCTGCCTTCACTTTGAACTGAGATTTAATTTATTTATTTGTTTGAAGCCGTAAATAACACATCACAATTAATGGAACACCACGACCGACGTCATATTTTCCTTTCTCCTTTTTGGGGTCTGTTTCTGTTTCTTTTACTTCACTTTTTTTTTTTGTTTCACTGCAGACCATCCACATTTAGTATTCGGTCTCTACCACATACATTGTACGCATTTAGAGCCTTCTTTCCGTAATAATAATATTTTGATTGATAAAATCAATTTTTACGTGCATCCTTTAATTTGTTTACACACCACTTTTGAGTTGGAATTTACCAATGCAGTTTTATTTTCTTACAACATCGAATACATTGTTCACTCGTTTTGCCGACCGACTCTTATTAAGCAACCATACTACCACACGACTAAACGAAAACTGAGTTAAGCAAGCAGATAAAATGAATTCCTCTTTGTGGCTGACATTCGTTGGATGGTGATTATCAACTGTGCTGCCACACAGGGTTGTATTGTCGTGGTAGTAGTTGGAATTAGAAACAGGGTTCGGATAGCTGACATACGCAACTACAGCTGTTTTCTTCAGTTTTCATATGTTTTGGAAACGGACAACATTTCTTCGTTAGAATCCAAACAAAAAGTAGGTAAAATACCACCAACTAAAGCATTGTTAATGGAATTGATTGAAGATAGTCATATTGGCAAATATTAGAGGCGTAATCTATTTGACGGTAACTACGAACTAGTCGGAACAAATTTACTTTGCGAGATTGCTTCAATTCCTTTTTTTTGCTGTTAGGGAATAAAATAAGAAGAAAAAAAGTCCAAACTTTCCGAGTTACGGACCCCGAAAGTCCGGAGATATAATTAGCCCTAACTCCATTGTTTTACGTCGGATCAGGACAAAAAGCTATAGAAAATAGGATTTTTTCAGGAGAGCCGTTTAAAATCGTCAATTTTGTCGTACTTTCCAAATATAGAAAAAGAACTACAGGCTATTTCAATAATATGGAGACCTGTCATATGAATGCACAATACTCAGTAGAACAAAAGTCAATTTAAATGAGAGATTTACAGCTTTTCCAAGACCAAAAATATATAAAGTGAATTTTTAATTATGCCACTATTCAAGTAAATGAGCGATATGATCTATAATAATATATAGTTGTCACACAATGTAATTTAGAAGGTACCAGTGAGTTAAATATGTTTGGGTACATGTATTTCAACAAAAGCTTGTCGAAATATCTTTCCAGATTTATATATGTCTCCGAGATCCATTAATCCATGCCGAGGCGACATCAAATTACAAGTTTCTTTTGTGTTTTTTTATGGAAAAAGGGCTCCAAACTCAAGATATGGCCTATATGAAGGTGTGTATTTGTTTTTATAATATGACTGCCAATATCTTTATCTTTAATGTGGTACCTCATATGGACCATTAACCCATTAATTACCAAAGTTATTATGAATTAAGTATTTACAGTGAATTGCAAAAGTCCAAAATCAAACATTTTTCGTGGGACTTTTTTTTGGATAAGTAATAATTAAGTAATATCTCGCCCTCGTCCGCGATTCTTAGAATCAAAAGTGTACTCTGTAGTGAAAATTTACGACAAATCGGAGCAATGTCGGTTAAGTAAATTTAAGTCACTTGTCAATAGAATGTAACTGCCTGTTTCCATAAAACGATTTTGTTCGTTCGTTACAAATCGTCAATATTGGAAGCGTTATTAAATGGGGTTCAGACATTATTCAATTCTGGTTTTCGGATATATGATAGATATGGACATTTGGAACAAAATCTCAAAAGAATGAGATCTCACTACTGACAAACATCCATTTTATGGGCCTTCAATTTTGGCAATTTGTAACTAACGAACAAATTCGCTTTATGGAAACAGGCAGTAAATGTTCTATGAATGTAAAATGAAATAAGTTTTTGATATTAAAAAGTACGCGGACAACAACAACGGAAATCGAGAACAGCAACGAAATGGAGAAAATTCGTTCTTCAGCCGTACTGTTCGCATGTGGAATAATCTTCCAGCAAGTATATTTCCTGCCTGCTATGACATTATCAAATCAACAAACGCGACTGCATCTTTCCTCCCTCCAATACCCTTACTTCCTAGCGCTAACACAGTGCATCCCATGAGAGTTAGTAAGAAGAAAAAAATAAACTAAATAATCTTAAACTATCCATCGACACATGGTATTTTCATAAAGTGGACTAAAATAGGAAAGCCATTACCTTCAAATTATGATGGAAATCAAAACAAAAACGACGCAACTTCGAAACGACACAATTCAAAGGGACGCATACCGGGGTATTGGAGTACAATAATCATTCAATTCAGTTTCCCTTTATACATCTGGCAAAATGTATATAGAGACCTGTAATGAGATTTATCTATACGATTTTAAAAACTACTGGCATATTTTGGAGGTAAGTAAGTTTCAGTTTCTTTTATCTTTATTAAGTAAAGTAAACAAATACATTCGGACTTTAAATATTGCAATTGAAAAATACATCGCTATATGCCGACATTAACTACTCGATCGCGGGCAATTAATTTGATTAAATTAATAACTGACTAATTGGAGAGGAAGTCCCAGACTGTTCCTACGTAGCATCATTGGCAATACTTAACAAATTAGATTTGTTTTTTTTTTCTGGGTTCTTTTCTTTTTAATTGATTATTAATGTTTTTAAGATGTAGTATTTCTACTTAGTTATTCGTTTTATGGACTACATAGGGTAACCGTGCCTAAGTTCGGCACGCACCAGTAGTCGGCATTTTGTTGAACTGAAACATTAATAAACAAGATTAATTTTGCATTGAAAATACTCTTATCTCCCTTTTTCTAATTTCTCAATGAAGTCAGATAAGTATTTTGGCGTCAATTGATCGTCATTCAGTATCAGTTTTTCAAAAAGAGCGAAAGTGAATTTTTTCAAGAATTTTTAATGAAGAGACCAATGTATAAATGTTGGTATCATATTTAATTCTAGTTATATTTTAACTAAAAATGTTTCAGATGGTAGATATTAGTTAAAATATTGTTTTAAATGTGAAACCTTTTTTTTAACAAAAATATATTGTCCTTATTTTAATAGGTGCCGCCATTAGGAACAAAAATTTTCTCAATTTTCAATGGTCGGCATGGAGGGTTGCCGACTACTGGTTAATTGAAACTTTTCTCTGATTAAGCTCAAATTATGTAAAATTGTATGCTAAGCATCTTTCTTTCCTCTGGTTATACAGAAAATGAGTATAAATGGCATATACCCAGTAGTCAGCATGGCATATATCCAGTAGTGTATGACCTATCGAGTATAGGATACAAAGTTTCCAAAGCCGGCAGTCGCTTTTCTTCTCATGTTATTGATGATTGTAGTCAACAAGTCCTGAAATTTTGTTGGCATTTTGAGATCTCTATTTTTTTTAATGTCTTGCCATTTCAATTGCCGAAAAACCCGTTTGGTTAAATGGTGTCACGACCTTGCAAACTGTGGATTTGCACTCAAAATTAATGAATTGTGAAAACGGTTCATAAAAGATGAACGAACTACACTATTTCGAAATGGTCGCCCGGACGATAGTGGTACTCATCATTTTGACATGACATCCCAGCTTAGCTCTTGGAAAAACAGAAGGAATCAGCAAAGTACGAGAATTAATAACAGAAGAAAACGGTTTGGAGAATTCAAAAACTATATTAAAGGGGAATATGCTTCACATATTTTGGATGATCCATCGAGAATATTTAATGGCAACGATACATCTATTGTATTTACCGCGGTAATGAAAAATATACAGTGACTCTTCTAGAGACTTTTCCCAATGGTTGTCTTTCCATATGCACTGCCTCCAAATGCAGCCAGCAGATATGAGTGTATTTAAATCTCTGAAATCAGAATGGAAGTCGAAATTGTATTTTAAAGACATCACCTAATTGATATATTTATTGGACATATAAGAATATGAACACATTTGAATTTATGTAGGTACGATTCTATTATTGTTTTAACAAAAAATGTCCTGCTGACTATAGGATCATCAAGTGTCGAGAAACATTTATGCCGACTACTGGCAAATACGATGTATTTTGGAAAATACATAAATTAGTCAAATTAATTAAATATTTGTTTGAAAACAGTTTATTAATTATAAAACAAAAGTAGAATATCTAGTTGTTACCCCAATTTCATATTCACATACGAAAGGAGATTAGTTTAAAAACAAAACAAAAAGTTAAACACTTACCCTACATATGAAACTTTTGTTGTGGAAACACACACTTTTGAGGATTATTCCGAGTACTTCCTTTTTTGAATTTCGACTTCTCTCGGTAATATATTTTTACTGTTTTGAGACTGTCGTCGAGAAGTTCTAACACATGTGAAGTGTACTTTATTACAAGTGTAAAAATATCCACAGTCATGGATATAATATTTCGAATTATAGCCATTTTAATCTACAGGGTCCTCTAACAAGAGGTATTATTTTGGTATTCAAAGAAAAATGAAATTTTTTGAGATAAATGATCGGATGTTTATTTCATAATAAAGAGGAAGGTATGCCGTTAATAATGAAAAACAACATGATTTTCAGTATAGAAGTTTTCAATATGTCTGTTACTCAATATCATCTGCTGTAAGGATATTTGGTGCTTCAGATCGTGAACTTGTGTCATTACGTACTTGGTGAAGAACCCTGGTTAACATTTCGTAACAGCAACTACACCTTGTCCGAACTTTTTTAATTTATGCTATAACGGCTGTTGTAGCTGATTGTCTTTGAAGATCTTTGAGTTCTTTAGTAGGTACCTCACTGGTCCTAAAGAAGCGAACCAATTTTTTCGAGTCTTTGAGTACTTTTCAACTTGCTTAAGGAAATTTGTCGCCTTAACTGCCATTGGAAGTGCTTCGACTTAAAGAAAACTTGAAGTTCCACTGTATTTCATAAATTTTTAACTATTTTTTTCTGTTTAATGGACCATTAAACTAGATATACATTTTATAAATATGTATATGAACCAATTTGTATTAAGAAATTGTATTCAAACATAATATAAATTATTTTGTTAAAATATCTCAGTTTATCTTGGTTTCATTTTTGCCGCATCTTCTAAAAATCGGATTTTTAACACAGATGTGTTGTCACATTTATTGTCCATAGTAAGGACTAATTACACTGAGTACTATTTGAACCTTAGTGGCTGTGACATAATCCGCCCATTTTGTAAAACGTGTAATAAAATATTTTCCTGTAAAATTCGGAATTTTGAGGTTGGCAGATGTTACATCCAATGGTGATGGCCACGCACCCTTTGGACTTTTGGATAGTTTCGCATGAGACTTGTGTGTTTTTACTCACTGAAACTTTTTCACTAGTTTTACTTCCCTTAACTCTTGCACCCCTGAGTTTTTTTTTTAAATTTTTTAGGTTTATTTAAATTTTGACGGCAAAGGCAAGGAGATGCTAGGGATTCATGATGTAGGCACCTTCACTGGGACATATGAACCCAGTAGGGGCGAAGGGGTTAAATATAAATAAATAAAAGAAATGCGGATCCGTTTCAAAAGCTTCCATTTCTATTTCAATTATTAGTCCAATATGTTCTACAGTCCTCCATAATTAAACGTGTTAATTCTCGAGAAAATATTTAAAATGTTTTCATTAATTTTTAGTTTAAACTATTTCACATATACCTGTTCAAAAACAATTCTTTACTGTCAAAACTCGTGTTAATCAATAAATCATTTTCAAATTTGACCAAGTCCATCATTATTGAATAAAAACTGGTCAAGACCAACGGTTTTAGTTTCAGAAGTGGTCAAGTGCCTATAGTGAGTTTCAAAACCAGTCAAGTCCAATCAATTTTTCACAATAAACCCGGTAATTTATTAGAAAAAATCGCCAAAAAAAAGTGGTTTGCAAATTGAACATTCGACGACGACAATCATAACTACTATTTTCTTTGCGAATTTTGAAAAATTAAATGCTGTGTATTAGTTTTTGGTTTTATTGTGAAAAATGGACTTGACCATTTTTGAATCTAGGCCCCTCACATGCTGCAAAAATCTGGGCTTACACAAATCAAGTATTTTATTCTTATTCAGTTAAAGATACAACTTTCGACATGCGTTACCCTCAACAGAAATGCATCAATTTTGTTCAACAAATCTTCCGATGAATTCGCTGTGGAAAACTTCCCATCTTGTATTCACTTACTCAAGTGGTTACAGTTTTTTTTTCATGTCGAATATGAATTGCAGTTTTCCCAAAGGCCACTCAGAGTATGTCTTCTGTTACGTTTGACTGTATTTCATCGCAAATCCATATTAATATCAATTAATTTCGGTATAAGTTTAATGCCACACTATGGAATTCGTCATGAATCGCCATCCAATTATGTTGCAGTTCCCATCTATTCGAGTTAGACACCAAGAGTTGCTCTATTAACAGGACCAACCGGACATTAACAAATGTATACCGTGTCCATGGATACTTGTAAATGTGTGTGTGCGTGTGTGTGTGAGAACATGTTCCTTTGTCACACAATTCATTTCGATATGACCATGTGGTGCATCGTGTACATGTCCCAGTGTACAAAGTCCAACACAACATACGAATCATAAACACAGATACCGATACAAGTTTCGTAGCGGAAGGATATGACCACACACACAAACAAACATGGCCATAATCTGTTACATGTATAGGAGGTGGTGCAGGAGGAGGCACTGGGAAGCAATGGGTGTGAATGGACTTTATTCAATACAAGGGAAAAGTTAAACTGTTAACCAACATCAAACACGCATTCGATAATTTATCATTCTATGGGTTATTGAACGACGTTCAGTTTGACATCATCAGCCTGTCGGTCCGTCCATCCGCCTGTCCCTTCGGGTATTGTGCATATGAAAGGACATGGGCACACACACACACACGAATTATTTAGATTCCGTGTGAATGTTGTGGTCACCTTTAATTGTTTTAATTATGATGATAAATGGATTATATTGTGGCCATTCTCACTTGTTGTCTGTAAAGCCTTAGATCGTGGTTGTAAGGAATTTACTGGATTCCCTACAAAATGTACTTAAGGATTGACGGTGATTTGTTAGATTATTTAATCGGGAGTATTTTTTGTATTTTTAGTGCAAACAAGTGGACATTTCGTTGGTCAAAACATGATTAAGTTTGGCCGGAACCCCAATGGGTTTGAGAGGTAGTCGCAATTGGTTCAAAGTTTCAAACACCGATAAGAACATCAAACCGTTTTCCTTCGTTAGTGTCGCCGACTTTTTGGGTAAGAGAGTAATTCCAAGCCATGATCAGCCCCACAAGAAAATTCATCATCCGTTAAGAACTAGTTAAATATTAGGACAAGCCCAGTTAGTACAAATTATATACAGCGAAGCTCGCGGATTTGCTAGAAGTTCACCAGCACTAGAGTAACAAATATTTGAGAAATTGTTCAAATTACTTAAGTAGTCAATTCAATAGAAAGTTTACTGGAATAATGCAATTCATAATTTAAATTTGAATTATTTTGCCATAGCCACAAGGTAAAATCTATATAAATAAAAAAAAATATGTATGTATGTTGAAAAATGGGAAAATCGGAGTGGAAAACTTAGAAAATTCGGAAAAGAAATCATTTTAACAAATGGCGAATAAACGTCGTGGAAAATTTGAACAACAAAATTTCAGAATGTATGGTTGTTTGGTAATGAGAAGAAATATTATGTGTCCGTGGACCCGGTAGGTGGCGCTGAGGTTCAGTTGTTTCGAAAATTTGTATTTATTTTTATTTATTTATTTATTTTATTTATTTATAATTTATTAATCAACTAACGCCCTTATGGACAACGTGTTGATAGGTGGTACAAACAGAAAAATTAAAAACAAACAATATTAATAAAAACTTAAAATCTAAAAATATAACGCACTATCTTTTATGAAAAATAACAACAACAAAATGAATGAAATGTATGACTGCAGAAAAGAAATTGCCAGAGATGAGTAACATTATCAATGGAGCTGCTCCAATGCAGAAAAGTAATTAAGCAATTTACGCTTAAAAGTATAAGGATGTACGGAAAAATGCTTAAGATAGTGTGGCAAGGTATTCCATAACCTCGCAACACGTACTACAAATGACCGCTCCATTATAAGATGAGAAAAATTCTCCAATAGGATCTGAGTATTTCTACTGGTATTTAAAAAGGTAATACAATTAAAAAGATACACAGGTAACGCATATTTAACTACGCAAAACAGGAAATAAATACATCTAACATTCAAATAATTATCAAATGAACAGCCCAAGAGCAGTGAAGAGTACAAATCGTAATCATAACGTGAGCGAGCGCCATAAACAAACCTCAATATACCATGAAAGCAAGAGTTAAGTTTACGCATATTTGCCGCATTGGTGCCGGAATAGATTTCTAGCCCATACAAAATGTTAGGCAAAAGCAATGTATGAGCAAGTCTAAATTTAACACCGGTAGGCAAATATACGTCGAGACTGTAAAGCCGTCGTAGAATTACATTAATCCTGGAGCAGACTAGAGCAATATGATTAGTAAAAAGCATATCACAATCAATTTCAAGCCCCAAACATGATACAGAATTAGAAAAAGAAACAGCCCTATTCTGAACTACAATGGACCGAACCGGAAAGTCATCACGACCTCGACCAAAAATTGCACACTTAGTCTTACTGACGTTAATATGTATATTATTACGGATACACCAATTACAAATAAGACCAATGTCGCTGTCTAAATCATTAATACAATCGGCAACTAAGCCAGAAGAACCAGAAGTAAATAATTGAATATCATCTGCGTAAATACCAAACATAGAATTTTGAATACAGTCTCGAAGATCATTTACATACAACATAAAAAGCAGTGGCCCCAAAATAGAGCCCTGCGGAACACCATAGTGTAAATCAGATGTGTTTGACATGCGACCATTAGAAATAACAAACTGAGAACGACGAACTAGAAAAGAACGAATTAAAGCACAAGACATATAAGAAAAGCTAAATTGTGAAAACAGTTTGTGTAGAAGAATAGTTGATCATCAGAATCAAAAGCTTTGCTTAAGTCTAATATTGCAAGTACACCCGGTTGTCTAGCATCTATACAACGTCTTATATCATCAGTCAATTGAAGGACAAGAGAGGTTGTGCTATGATGCCTCCGAAATCCAGATTGTCTGTAGTCAATTAACGAGCCAGAGTCCAAATGGGCACAAATCTGTTCCTTAAGCAGAACTTCAAATACTTTCGACAAAGTCGGAAGCACTGAAATGGGCCTGAAATCGGAGCATAGAGAGCCAGTGGCTCCTTTCTTCAACAGAGGAACAACTTTAGCAAGCTTCCATCCAAAGGGGAACTTTCCAGTCATAATAACAGTATTGAAAAAATGAAGGAGGTGTATAGAAATAAAAGGATATAATAATTTAATAAACTTAATGGATATAAAATCAGCACCTACCGCATTAGACTTAATACTATTTATTGCATTCGTCAATATTACGGAAATTGAGATCATTGAAACGATCAACGCGAGGTATATTGTTAACAGTGGATACGGAGGGGGACGACACAGTTGTAAAATAATCATTCAGATCGTCAGGGTCAATATCACAGTTGTAATTATCACATTTAGTAGCTCCATAGTGTCGCATACGAGACCAGAAATCACGAGGGCAGTTAATCCCGGAAAACATACGAACGCCAAAAGCCTTTTTAGCACGTCTAATAGTCCTCCGAGCCTCCGACTTGTAACGCTTAAATATATCCTTATTTCTATCAGTCTTGTCTTCAACATATGCTCTATAAGCTAAGTCCCTATTAAATATTGCAGTTTTAACATTAGTAGTAAACCAATTATGTCTATTGGCATGTATAATCTTAGTCTTTTCCGGTACGTGATAATTAAACAGGTCAAGCAACAGTCCATTTAAAAACGATAAATGGCTGTTGGTGTCATTAGTGACGTACAAAGGCGTAAAATCTGTGCAAAGAATATCACTAACGAGGGAGTTCATGTCAATCGAAGTATAATCTCTATACGTAACGTATGAAGGTGCTTCAGAAAAGTGCAAATCATATTGAATTAGCATGAATGCATGATAAGAGTTAACAGCTGGGAAATAAAATTGACTACTTTTTAAAACCGAGTCCGTATTACTAATCAGAGAGAAATCAATTAGAGAACAGGAATCGTGGTTAAAATCATAATGAGAGGGTTTATTATTATGAAGCACAGAAAGATTGCATCTTGTAAGCATATGGCAAAGGTGTGTATAGTTACGAGTAACAGCAATATTAAAATTAAAATCACCAACAAGGACAATGTGATCATATCTAGTGGTGATGTCAGATATACAATTTTCCAAAACATCTAAATCACCACGCGGCAAATACGCAACTCCAACAACCATACTAAAACCAAGCGTATTAATATGTAAAAACAGGGCTTCACAGCCGGATTCCGACACAGATAACAAAACTCTTGCTTTAATATGCGAAGAAACATAAAAGGCGACGCCGCCACCACGCATATTACAACGGTCATTGCGAAAAAAGTTATAACCAGGAATACACTCTTACTAGATACATAAGGTTTTAACCAAGTTTCCGTAAAGCCAATAATGTCAAGGTGACCTTTAATCAAAATTTCCTTCAGCTCATCGAACTTTGTGGACCTAGTACCGGGCTTTAGAGACTGAACGTTACAATACCCGATATTGGTACAATTAAGGCTACCCGAGCAGAATCGTTTGATGTAGGAATCATCACTGACAATTTCCCCCAACAAATCACCTGCAGTCATAAAAAATTTCTAAAAGATAGTGCGTTAAATTAAAACTAAAAACTAATATAAAATTAAATTTAAAATCACAAAACATTCGCATAAATTCACAAACCATTCATAAGGCTCAAACTTATTAGAACAAAAATAAAGAAATAACAAATTAAAGAAGATACAAACAGGAATCAGGAGTGAACCAAAGCTATGCTTAAATGGAACACCCTGTAAACTAACCCCAACCACCCTACCAAATCTCAGTAACAATGTGGCGATCAAATCGCCAAATGAGGAGTGCCAAAAGTGGGAGTGTCATTAAGAGACTGCACCCTGGCGTTATGATCGAAACGCCGTCCACGTTGGCTACGTATAAAGTTTGACTCTGTCTCATCAGCTATAGCCAACAAGTCATCAAAGGTACACACCTTTCTCCTACCGTTTGCATCAAAAATAATGGCCTTAGCAGCTGCCTGAATTAATTGAAATCGCTTTATCTTTTTATCCTTAATTAAAGATCGGCAAAGAACTTTAACTTTTAAAGCAGCAGGTGACAAGTTATCGTTGAGATATATTCGGGCATCAATGTCCGTAGATAAAACAGAGGAAAGCTTCAAATTCATACGGGCCATATACTTCTTCATAACCTCGTCCCTCTTCCACGTAGAATTGAACTTTACCAACAATTGTTTCTTCTGCTTACCAAGCCAAAAAGATGCATTAATGTCATAAGCGGACAATTTAATGCCAAGTGCAGCTGGAATTTTTAAAGCCATTTCCGTTGGCTTAACATTAGGAGGTAAACCCGACACAAGTATATCACTCCTCGCCAGTTGATGACGCAATCTATTGCTTTCAGCTTGAATCGAAGCAATCTTAGCTTCAGCTGCCGAGTTCATCTCAATACTTTTCATCCTAATGTCCTCAAAATCAAATCGGAGGAAGACACTTGTCAATTTCGCTGCGAATGGTATCAGAAAGAGACTTAATCAAGTCATCCAACCTTTTTGTTAGGGTTTCGAAGGCTGTATCATCTCTGCCAAGCATAACAAACGAAGAACATCCTCGACATTTCCAGCCCACAACGGCGGTCTTTTTTGACAAAATATCATATGCTCCATCAGCCAATTCAGAACATTTTTTAAGATGGTACCATTGTTCACAAATGCAACAACAAACGCCACCGGTTGATTTAGTGACATTTTTGTTACAAGCAGGGCATGTTGTTGGTGTCACCATTGTAAATGTAAACAAACAGCAGCAAACAAAAAGGAAAATCGGCAACACAGCAGACAGCAAAAACGTAGCACAAACGTTAATTTTCTTTAATTTAAAGAAAATGCGACGAATTTCACAAATCTCGTGCAATAAATATTATTAACAATCAATTTGTTTATTTTAAACTTAAGAATGTATTATTTAATACTTAAAAAAGATTAAAAGTTTGAGCAGCGAGTTAATTTTTATTCTTGCATGGCGTAGAGTTGCCAGATTTTTTCCCAATTTAGTCCGATTTTACTAAAATTTACAATGCATATGTGTGTTTGGACATGCGATGTATTTTATGGCATTTGTGTTATTGCGGACCCGTCGGTAAAGACCGCCCAACCCGCGTGCAAGTTGCGGACTCCTACCCATGAATCCCTTTCAGGGATTTCTAGTCCGGGCAGGGTCAGAAATTCTGTTTTCTTAATTATGTAGTCCGATTGCTCCTCTGGAACCCTGGACTAACCCTGAAGACAGAACTCTGACAGTAGTCTCGAATGGCCTGTTCTTGTGTGTCTGAGCAGCGATGACTCATTCAGTCGAAAGATGCTTCTGGCTGACTCACCCACTATAAAGTCCTTAAGGGGGAGGAGGTGTAGAATAATGTCTAATGCAGCCTGTGGTGTACTTCTGATGGCCCCCGTTATTCCTAAAGCCGCACACCTCTGTACCTTTTCTAGTTCTTTGTAGTAACTATCTACCCTTGTTGCCTCCCACTACACTGTACAGCCATACGTAAGAACCTGTCTAACTACCGCCGTGTAGATTCATTTCACAACCCTCGGCCGAAGTTGCCAGTTCTTACCTATGGAGTTCCTGCATGCGTAGTAAGCATTAAGTCCCTTTCTGAGTCTTTCTTTTGTATTTCTTTTCCAGGAAAGTTTACTGTCCAGAAATGACCCTAGGTATTTAACTTCCGTAGCTAGTTTGAGCTCCACTCCATCCAGCCACTGTAAACTACATTTCTCTATCTTGTACCTTCTTGTAAAGATAACCAGTTCTGTTTTGTTTGGGTTCACTGCCAAACCCTTACTTTTGCCCACAACGATAGCTCCTCCAGTGCCGAAATCATGACCTCACTAATGGTCGGGAGAAATTTCCCGGATACCAGTATTACCACGTCATCGGCATAAGCTACAATCTTCCTTCCTCTTAGCTCGAATTCCCTGAGAACGGTATTCACCGCTAAAAGCCACAGAAGTGGAGATAGGACTCCCCCTTGTGGTGTTCCCCTGCCGGCTAGCTTCCTTGAATTCCCAGAGCCTAAGCTGGAATTGATAATTCTGATGCCCAGCATGTTATCTATCCAGCTTATCAGCTACCAGCTTTGGTACAAAGAGTTCCTCTAAAGATTCCTGAATAGCACTTCTTTCGATATTGTTGAAGGCTCCCTCTATATCTAAGAAAGCTGCGAGCGTGTATTCCTTTGCTAGCTACGTTTCTTTCTATACAACCCACCACTTCATGAAGTGCGTTCTCAACAGATTTATCCTTGAGGTAGGCATGTTGAGCCCCACTTATGAAGCGTGCAAACAATGTCGGCCGACTTACTACCAACTTTTAGACATTAACAATAGGGAAATACCTTGTTTCCACCTAATTTTTTTCCAACTCACAACGTCAAAACAAGATATGACAGACAGATTTCCCGAGTATTAAATTAAATTATAAGAAAATATCCATTCAAATTCAAATCGGTGGTCAATTGTATTTATCTCAGTCGATCGATTCTATTACAGATGCAAATTAAGTCGTCAACTATCCAACTGAATTTCTTAAATCACGGGATTTTCCAGGAATGCCGCCGCACAATTTGCATTTCAAAGTAGGATCGGTTATAGGCAACCTGAACCAACCAAGAATTCGGAATGGAACACAACTAGCTGTTAAAAATCTGAAGCACTTGATTCCAAGGATACCAATGATTTCAACCGACTTGACGTTCCACTTCAATCGTCTCCAGTTTACAGTTCACCTTGAATTTCCAATGATGACTAATAAATCGCAAGATCAATAAAAAAAACCTTGATTTTCATTGTTTTTCCCATGGTCATGGAAGACAGTCGGTGATTTCATGGGCGCTTTTCACTTTCGCTGCGGCTTTAAATATACGAGAATCAGCAACGCGAGCTGGGCCAGCTAAGTCAACATGTTTTTTTTAGGTAGGGCGAAGTCTACCGGGTCAGCTAGTAATTAATAGATTTGAGTGCCCCAAAATTCTTTGTTTGTTTTTTTTTTTATTTTAATTCTTTGATTTAAATGTTTAATAAGAAACTGCATTCGACATTTGAGTTCTTATACTACAGAACTTGTCAATTAAGGACAGAGTGAAGGAAACCTCACATTTCAATGCTGTTCTCTCACCAATTCCTTCATCCAACTCCATATTGCCACGGTTTATTCTCTCTATTTCCTTCTGTGTATTAGTTTGTTCTCAAGTCATCCAATCTGATTTATATATTTTTGGCATTAATTTCCTGCAGGATTCACAATATCAACAACAACAAAAAGGGTATTTCTAAGAATTGGTGTACATGTGAATGGTTGGTTTTTAAAACGACGCCTCAATAGAGACACGAATAATACGGTCAAGAGAAATATGCAACATTAATCTCCAACTCACGCAGTGCTTCCACGGCTGTAACACAACGAACGGGTATTTTTCAAAGGATAACCAAGGAAGCAACTTAATAAGAGAAAAATATCTCATATTTCTACGACGGATGCCAGAATGTCATTGTCTCGAATGCCATGGCAAAGGAGGTGGGCAGGGGCGGCTCCTTCTGCCGCTGCCATTTCGACATGGACAATTGTTGCAAATTGCTTTAATGTTATAATAATTCATACGTATGAGGGTGAAATAGAAAGAAAAAAATGTCAGCAAAGCTTGCTTAGCCGGCAGTTATGTTTCAGCATGCCTCACATAGGCAAACAGCAAAAGGAAGCAGAAAGCGGTTTTTCCTTTCAACCCATCTGAAGTGTCAACATGTAAAGCAAAGGACATCATAAAAGTTATGCGAAAGCAAATTTAATTTGAAAAATTCTTGATGCGTCGGTGATTTTTGATGTTTTTTCTTCATCATTTAAATGAAATGAAATTATTTGTAGAGAGAACAAAACCCTTCCGCCGTCATACCAGTGTGGGAATTCAGGACAATTTCTGAAAGCTAACAAAGTTATTGTCTTTGAAAGCATTACTTGGGTTAGGACAATTGGAAAGTGTAATTGAAGCAGGAAATACTTTCAAATAACGGCTGAGGTGTTCTAATTCGCAGTTTTCATTCTATGCGTACCAATCAAGGGAAATACATGAGCTCAGGAAACGGGGTATTCGGATTTAGAACATTTTCAATTCGCACCAACACTAGGAAATGACCATTTTTCCACTTTAACCATGTGTTTACGCAATATTTTATGAGAGAACCGAACAACGGGTGAAATTATTAAAAATGCACGTATACTAAGGAGTAAAATGCATTTTCGTTTTACAAAATCCATTAGTAGTTGACTGAAAGTTGTTATACATAACAACTATACAATTCTGATGTACTCCAGTCCCCTAAGTTTCTCAAATGGTAGACATTTTGTTCATATCGATTGTTTTTTTTTAATTAAAATTTTTAGAGACATAAAAGGTCATAACCTGAAAACGACTTGTCCGATGTTGACGCATTTATGAAAAAAAATTTGCTCGTCCATCCGTTTCCCCAAATGCTTTGACAATTTGTGGTGTGGGGCAACATTGTGTTTTTGTTTACTGCTGCGGACGGCAACAATTATGAGAGAGATTACTCAACGACATTTGTCAAATGAACATGCATGTGCACATGTAGACCCTCACTATTTTTCCAGATGATTTTCGATATTTTTCTTTTGTTTCGCAGACAATATGTATGTGTACTCAATTGGCAACAAATTTATTGGCAGGTTAGGCAAAGAAAAGAAAAATTCGAAGGGTTTTCTTTTTACGTTTCAATATTCTCATGTCTGCACCAAATTGTTAAAGGGTTTTGTCATTTAAAGTATAACATTTTGGCTAACGCGAGGTACGATTCTGCGGTACGACTAGTTGTTTTAATTTCTCGACTTATTTTAAATCCCGGGAATTGGGAATTTCTTCGACATCTTCCCGGGACTTGAATTTCTGTATAAAACATAATGAAAAAAATACTGGTTTTCCAAAAAAAACCTAAACATTTTTCTCTTTTTTTTATTTATTTATTTATTAATTACAATACAAAGTAAATTTATATTCTAATTTTGGGTCCAAGGGTAAACCGGGTGACACAGACCATTTGGCTTGATTTTTGCAGCGACAGCCCAAAGCCTCTGGTGGGAATCGAACCCACAACCCCCACGCTGATACCAACTCGCCTACCGGGGCGCCTATCTCTTTTTTTTTAACCAAAACATTAACATATAAACAATTCAGTTGTGTTAAAAATTTAAAAAGATTAATAAAGCTTTAGTTGAAAATTATATGGAATTAATCTTGAAAACAATATCCTGTACAATTTAAACGTAAGAAGAGTACTAAGGCGCGAAAAATGTCTTAACAAACAGCGCCTTTGTGCTAAAGTTCTTTCTTCTCCCAGGCTTTTGGTCCTTCATAAAAAGGGTCAATTCTTCATCTTCTATCCCAACTCTCGTTAGCGATGACCAGATATTCACCGACGCGGTTGACAAAGCTAACCTTCTGGCTGAAATATTTGCAAAGAATTCGTCTTTGCCTGAAAGCAGTCAACCACTCCCCGTAATCGAAAACGTATCTAGTTCGATGTCTCAGTTATTCTTTCGAACACGTGGTGTTAAAAAGGTTCTTGCAGATCTCAATGTAAACAAAACTCCGGGCCCGAATGGTATTTCGTGAGGCTATCGAGGGCATAGTTCATAAAAAGGATATGGTCCTGTAACCGTGCTCCTTGTGAAGGGAAGGTAGGTAATAATGTAGGTCACATTATTACCCGTACTTAAGCTTCTCCTCTTTTCCTTGCTGATTCCGTGTGTATCTTTCTTTTCAATTGAATTTTTCGGCTTCTTTTTGTTTTCTTTACACGTATCATGATAACCGGATATTTACTGGAAAACTTTTGCAATATTTGCAAATCAAAAAAATATGAAATGCAAGTATCTATTAAATTACATTTGTGCACAGCATATTCACTCTTTTAATTTAACTTTTCGAAACTTTCAACAACAATCGTACGTAATTCACAAAGTTTTCATAATCTATGGCGACATATTGTCAGCACGAATGCCAGCAAAAACAAATGCCCATGCAACCCAACCGAATTGAAGGAATAAAAAAATAAAACGCTTAAAGTATAGGAGCACGAGCATAAATCAAAAGTTGTGTATTGTTGAACACAGAATGCCACAATACGGAGAAAAAAGAAACGGACGGTGCACCACCCCGGCCAACAAACTCGACACAAATTCCTCGAATATGAAGTACAACTTTTGATGGCAGTTTTTTTCGCTGAATTTTGAAAGTTAAGGCGACAACAGCGATTTGTATTGAATATTCAAGAGAAAACAGTTCCACTGACATGGTCAGTGTCCTTGGACAGTTGTTGCTCAATTTGAATTTTGTGTGGGTCAGATGCAACTTTCAATTCTCTGCAATGTTGTGCGGGGTAAACCCAATTGTTAGGAACGGCGACGAGTTGAGACAGATGGATCATTTGCCTTAATCTACCGCACAGTGCTGTAGTGTATTCACACATTTGTTCGTCACAGTATCTCTACTATGCCTCAGTCACCCTATTAAAATACACTTCCTCATTTGATCAGCAAAACGGCTTCCATGACGATCGACATCTGAACCCACTTCCTCACATCTCGTGGGCAACATCTGACGTGTGAGAGGCGAAACCTTTATGTCGACTTCACCTGGCACGAATGCAAGAGAGAACTGACATACGTCCGCTGCCCTGGCCATGACATTATAATTGTTCTTGGAGATTTTAATGGCAAAAAAGGCAGGGAAAACATGGCTGACTTCATAAACGCAGTTTGCAATGCAACACTGCAATGCATTGTACTCATAATCACAGTTGACGTCGCGTTGGCAATGCTGCAAGTTAATTACGCATGGCCATGCTTTTTTATGCGCCACATCTGTCAAAAACGAAACGATGGAAAAACGAAAAACCAAAGCGATCATATTGTGATAGACATAAGACCAGCGTTTGAAAATGCTACGCTACTTCGTAGTATTTTGTTTTGCTCTCGCTACCGCTCCCACTTTGAACAGAGCCGTAGCAGAGCCATAGCCGAAAAATGAAAAAGTATATGCTCTGCTCTGCTTGTAGTTATGTCGCGTCATAAACTATAGCAATAGAAACAGGCAAAAATCAAATGATGTGCTCTGCGTAGCCATAGCGGGAGCTGAAAACTGATAGCGAGATGAGAGCAGATGAAGTGAAATTGTTTTTATTTACTATGGCTCTTCTGCATTTTTGTTTTTGCTAAAATTCTGTATTGAACAGAAGAACATTGAGTACACGAAACAAATTGACACAGAATCACAGAATTGTAGCAAAAACAAAAACGTCCAAACAAACACAGAATTTTAGCAAAAACAAAAATGCAGAAGAGCCATAGTAAATAAAAACAATTTCACTTCATCTGCTCTCATCTCGCTATCAGTTTTCAGCTCCCGCTATGGCTACGCAGAGCACATCATTTGATTTTTGCCTGTTTCTATTGCTATAGTTTATGACGCGACATAACTACAAGCAGAGCAGAGCATATACTTTTTCATTTTTCGGCTATGGCTCTGCTACGGCTCTGTTCAAAGTGGGAGCGGTAGCGAGAGCATAGCAATATTTGTTAAGCTCTTGCTGCTACGGAGTAGTAAATGGAATCACTGCATAAGACATGCTTCGAGCGCGGACGTTCCGAACTGCCAATATCAGCGATCAATGACAACACATACACAACCGAATGACGAAAGCCGCCGAAGAAGAAATTGCTTGCCGAAAGAACGGCAAGAAAGAAAGTGTAAAGCCGCCACTGAAGTTAAGAACGTTCGATACAGGGCGACGCGAGCTGTTTTGGAGCGACAGCGAAAGTTGAGGAGGTAGGAGAATCGTCGATTCCGAAGAAAGGAAAAGAGAAATAGAAAGAGGAGAGGAGATTGAAATTCTACTAAGGAATAAAACATCAATATAAAGTCTCGCCTACTGACATAACTTCGTGTAGTGATTAATCTGGGAATAGGGTGACAGATACGTTGAGTGTGTCTGGGATTTGGAATCAATATTTCTCCAGCTTGTTAGCGGCCTAGGAATTCTGCGAAGAAATCATACCGCAACCAATCATAATCGCTGTCACAAATAAAAATGCACTGGTATTCAAAGAAAAATTGATTTTTTTGAGATAAATGATCGGATGTTTATTTCATAATAAAGAGAAAGGTATGCCGTTAATAATGAAAACCACCATCAGACAAATGGCCATCACGACCACGCTTACAGGACCATATCCTTTTCATAAAATTTTCCATAACCAAATCGCAAAGTGGTTGCCCTATGT
Organism: Hydrotaea cyrtoneurina; assembly: GCA_958296145.1. NCBI lineage: Eukaryota > Metazoa > Arthropoda > Insecta > Diptera > Muscidae > Hydrotaea > Hydrotaea cyrtoneurina. The sequence continues at coordinate 52,953,533 of OY282515.1, read as the reverse complement.
CCTCGATAGCCGCACGAATTCTATGTTTGAGGTCTTGAATCGACCCTGGGCTGTGGGAGTAGACCTTATCTTTCACGTGGCCCCAAAGGAAGAAGTCGCAAGATCTATGATCACCTCTTCGAGAGATACCACGGTCCGGAAATTTCCCCGTAAAAGAGCAATGGTTTCGTTGCTGGTGTGGCACGTAGCGCCGTCTTGTTGAAAGTAAAAGTTGTCCAGATCAACTCCGACCATACAAAATCATTAATCATCTCTCGATAGCGCAAAACCATTCACCATAACTGTTGATCGAAAAAGTAAGGGACCAATGACCCCACCGAACCATAAACTGCACCAAACAGTCACACATTGAGGATGGACAGGCATCTCAACAATAACTCTTGGGTTTTCCGAGCCCCAGATGCAACAATTTTGCTTGTTGAGGTGGAAATGGACCTCATCAGTCAAGATAATTTTTTGATGGAATTCCGGACCATTATCATGCATTTCAAGGACCCAATCAGCAAAGACAGGACGTTGTTGATGATCGACCGGCTTGAGTTCTTGTGTTAACTGAACTTCATAAGCCTTAAGACCCAAGTCTTTATGCAAAATACGGTGTAATGACGTTTGTAGAATGCCCAATTCCAAAGAACGATGAGGAATGGACAAACCTGAGTTTTCTTCAACACTTTGGGCTACAGCAGCAATATTCTCAGTTGTTCTTGAGCGACATGCACGGGGTTCTTCACATCACTAACTTGTTCCAACAGCTCGAATTTGTCCACCAATTTGTGTATTTCGCTACGACAAGTTGCTTCACGACGACCCAGGCAAGCTGTTGAGCTAGTCTGCTCAATCTAGAACAGTGTTACAATGTCTGATGAGTGCAACATCAGCGTACTATATCCGGCATATATAGTAGCTATCCAACCAACGCCGTTCACGCTGTCCTTGGTGTATTCACTGGGATAGACCCCTGCTGCAATACAGCGAATACAGCTGGCAATGACCCGGTAGCTTTAGACGAAAACTATCATGCCAGAGAAAGATTTGAAAATATTTCATTATCAGGGCCAGGTCAAAACTATTCCCTCATGAAAATTTAAAAGGTATATTATCGATTTTCCGATAATCACGAATTTCTTCAACCATCGCTATGCCATCTCCTCTATGACCAACTGTGACATAGTGTTCGTTCCGGTCCTTGGTTATCTACTAGGGCATAGAGTGCTTGGGAATCCATGCTGATCTTTCTAAGATCTGATTAGCTGACGAAATCAGCAGATCTTGCATCGCAGCACCTTCGTCTGAAACATTCTACAGAGAGATTACAATGAATACGGATAAGCGCACGCATTTTAATTAAATAAAAAACCGCTTAATTGAAAGTAAATATTAGTGACGATTGTTCTGGGTGATTTTCCAAAATCAACAATCCTTTATTATTGAAAAATCCTTTTAAATGCAAAGACTCAAACTTCACTGATGCGAACACCGCTTAAGTGAAATATGATGAATGTAACGGCGACAAAAAAAAAAGTTGTGCCGTCTCATTTCAATACTAATTCATGCAACTCATTCAAGTACATACAGAATAATAGAGGAGAACTGGCAGAGCAAGAGATAATAGAGGATGTGAAATTCTATTAAACCTACTACGAAGGAGACATTAGATTCAATTTATGTTTGATCTAAAAAAAAATCTGTGTCAACCACATTTAAGACAACTCAACCAAATGAAAACAAGTGACTATTTTCCTCGAAGCTCATTAATATTTAAATTTTGCATACCTGTATTTCAATAGTTGTGCCACAAGTTTCCATCTGCGTTTCATAGCAGAATTTGCAAAGTCCATACTCAGTTCGTTTAAATGAAAGAAGTTTCAATTATCCGAAGTCCTTTTTCTTGAAAAATCCCGCATAAGTGAATAATATTTCTTGATTTTTTTTTCATTTCCACTTAACCGAATTGGACTGTAATTAATCAAAGTATATTCAAAGGTTTTCAAAACAGTTGCAGTACAGATTCATTTCTAATTTTGAAACGAGCACCACCCTTGCCTTACGACAGACTTCGTTTAGATTGCCCCGTTTCTGGTTTACACTCCTACTCTGTTTATCACTAAATTGAAAACATTTCACAGTTGGAATCCTTCATATACATGGAATAAGCCCACTTTATAAATGGGTGCATGACATTTTTAAAAATGTATAAATAAAAAATACAATCCCCTTCAATCGTAACCATGCAGGACCATTTCGCACCATTCATTTAGTCATGCACAATACTTGATGAACAGTGATTTACTGAGGAGTTTGTTCCGCGAAGGATCACACAACGTGTGATACCTCAATGAAATATGAACAGGGGGCATTTTTGTATTGCTGGCCAACGACAAAAATCAACTTGAAAAGGGTATTACATTTCCAATTGATTATTTTTCCGATGCCGCCCCCCCTCACCAAAGAAAATATTTCAGTTGTTTGTTTTGGCAAAAAAAAATCCTTTGACGGAAATTTTTCCATATCACGTGGAAGCCAGTGAATTGCTGGATGTGAAATAAAATTCATGAAAGCAATTTCAAGCCACTGCCTCAATTCCTTAAATGCTAATTGCACAGGAAAATACTTTAAAACTTTGTTGCTGGACATCCTGTGGTCCATTATTATACAGCAGCAGCATAGAAAAGTTACTCTTTGATGGCGGGTGGCAATGATGCTGTTGGTCTCGCCAGACTTTCTGTTCGACAAGTACATAAGTCTGTATGTATTTGTGCCGCCGGATAAAATGCAAAGCAGCCTTACTAGTGCTTTTTTAACATCTGCTGTAGGCAGGGTTACCATACGTCCTCCTTTCGGAGGACACGTCCTCCTTTTTTAACACTGTCCTCCCGTCCTCCCTCCTTTTTCAAAAAAATGGAATTTGTCCTCCTTTTGTTGCAGATTCAAAATTATTTTTATTGTCAAAATAATCAGTGTTTGATAGTTCAACAATGAAATTTATTAGTTAAATTATAAGTATTGACGCCGTCGCTGTCGTCCTCATTATGTTCAGCGCTACGATTAAAATGTGTGGTTACTGTTTACTATTTGGGTAGCAAACACCCAATATTATTCAACACTACCTACTACCTGTCAAACATTTATTATTATTTTAGTGTTTACATAGTTCATCGCAGCCGAAAACTCATTTTTAACAAAAATCATTGATTTTCTAATTGTGTTTAAGAGTCGTTGCTGCAACAACTGCACACATGAACTCGTCAACCTGTTAACCTTAATAAACATTATACTTTTAAATTTCTGTTACTTTTTTTCTTTTTAAATTTGTCCTCCGAAGGTTTCATTGGTTCTTTGTAAATAACCCAAATGTCCTCCTTTATTGCCACAAATGTCCTCCTTTCCAAAAAATCTTTATGGTAACCCTGGCTGTAGGGTTCTATAGATTTTTTCCATTCCATTATTTGTCAATTTCTGGATAATGGAGCAAATTTTTATTTTTTTTTTACAAAAACATATCCATACTAATTTGCAGCCAAATTAACTAAGCATTACGTGATGTAAGCTGCAAACACGCGATTTACTTGTGTGGAAACATTAAAATTAAGACAGATTTTTCAGCGTGTAGTTAGTTCCCCAATGGCGTCTTTCCGAGCGTCGGGAGATGTAGTCTGTCCTCTCTCCTTGTCTATTTCTTATTTTCATTAACGACCTGTTGGGGCAGACTGTGAACCCGATCTACTCCTTTGCGGATGACAGCAACCTCTGTCATTCGTACTCATTTGATCATCGGCCAGGTCCTCTAGAAGTCGAGGGAAAAAGGCGAACGATGAACGACTCACTTAACCGCGATTTGGCGACGATTTGTGAGTGGGGCCAAATGAACAGAGTAGATTTTAATGCACAAAAGACCCAGTGCTGTTTGTTGTCACACAAACGTTCCACTGATCCAGCATCGCTGTCAATATCTATGGGTGGTGTGGATATCGACGAATCAGACACTCTTGATGTTCTGGGCATGAAGATACAGGGTGATGCTCGCTGGGCTAGCCACATATTCGAAGTGTCGAAAGAAGCATTCAAGTGTTTAGGCTTTTTAAAGCGGTGCAAGAAATACTTCACCCCATCTGACCTCGTAAATATTTACACCACATACATCCGGCCTAACATGGAATACAACTCCCATATATGGGCAGGGGCTCCAAAGACATCTTTGCAGCTGTTGGACCGTGTACAGAGGAGAGCGGTGGTGATGATTGGAGATAGTAGGGTATCCAACTCTATTGACTCCCTTCAGCATCGTCGGAATGTGGGTTGTGTATCGCTATTCTATAGATATTTTAACGGTATCTGTTCGTCAGATATCCGCCGTCTGGTCCCTGAAGTTTTTAGTAGGAATACACGGCTATCCAGGGTCTCTCATCCGTTCGTTTTCAAATGGCCGGTTGACCGGACGACGCACTATAGAGAAAATTCGTTCTTCAGCCGAACTGTTCGCATGTGGAATAATCTTTCAACAAGTGTTTTTCCTGCCTGCTATGACATTATCAAATTCAAGGCAAACACCAACAAACACTACTACCTCTTTCCTCCCTCCAATACCGTTCTTTCCCATCGCTAACACAGTACATTGCATTTATAGGGGGCATACCCTGAGTGTTAGTAAAAAAAAACGTTTTATGGAAACAGACAGTTAAATCTCCTCCAACAAAGAGTCGGGCACGAGCATATGAGGTGTTCGACTCTATCGTCCTATTGCTCTTCTCAGCAGCTTCTGCAATGGTCATATGCGTCGACTCCTAATCGTTCTGCACGCCTTCCTACCAAACAGTTTCCAGTTATTACGGCCACCAGCATAGATATATCTATTATTGAGTTAGGTATAAGGAATTTCGAACGATTTAGTTCATAACATGGCCAGATTTGTCTGGTATGTACCGACATGTTCTGGACCCACCCCGCCCTCGTTCGCCTGTCTGAGCGCTTCTAGTCTGAGATTGTATGTGGATAGAGGAATACCTTACCTACGTGTTCCAAGGCCGAAGAAACTTGTAAGGTTGCCCCAAGTCGGGTCAGTTCAACTGCTATGTCATTCTCTGCAATGTTCCTCTACCCCGGCTGTATCAAACTGCTTGGCCATCTCGTTAAGAGATGCGAGATATTTGTGGTGAGTTCTTGAATTCATGGATACAGATTTCAGAGATTTTATCCTTGCCTGGCTGTCAGAGTAAATGTTGATACCTGTAGCGGTTATGACCTTACGTCCCAACCACGGAGCAACTTCCAATCGCCATGATTTCTGCCGGAAAACCTCTGCTATGATCTGACAGCTTAATCTAACGCTAGTTTCTTTGAGTGAATTCCAACGCCTACCCAACCATCTAGTTTAGAACCATCTGTGTAAAAGCTAATATAATTTCTATTACGTGTGATGCGTCCGTTCCGTTCCAGTCTTGTCGGTCGTGAATGTGTGTGACGAAGTTCTCGTGTGGATTGTTGTAGGTTCTGTAAAATCATCTAATTGAACTTGGATTAGTTGGATGATTGTCTAAGGCGGATTGCAGACGCTGTCGCCATTTTTCCTGCCCCGTATATGAAGGGGTACCTGGTGAAGAATGGTCTCTAGATCCGCGGTAGGCATAGTACGCAGAGCCTTCGTAATTCAGGGTGCGACAAAAGTCACGAAGGGGTGCATAAATTATTCGTTCTTGGGGATCTCCTGGCTTTAAGTGTTGCACTAACTGCAACTTGCTTGGAAATATTCTGAGTAAAGACCTGACAGACATTTGCAGCTGATCAGATCAATACTCTCCTACATTAATTACAGAACGTGATCTTCCGCTTCGTGGAAGATCCCTAATCGTCGAATCATTGATTTGGACGGTGAATTCCGCACATTAAAATGACGACGATAAGCTCGTTGAGTTTGAATTATTCAGCGATGAATAAAGCTCTATGATTTTGGCTCGTTGGATAGCGTTGTAATCCATGATCCATGATTAATGGACTTATAATGTTGATAATATGTAAATGAATTTGAAAAAAACGCATTATCTTCTTTTGCCTTTTAGTTGAATTTGATACATTTATTCGTGCAGGACAAAGTTTTCCATTACTTGACAATAGTTGCGAGGTGTGAGTTCTGTGTTTGTTCTCCATTTTTTTTTTCTTGTTTCGATAGGAGGAAAACAATTCCTCTTGGAGGAGATAATCTTGTGAATGTCATTTACGTTAATGTTTTTAAATAGTTTGTTAATGTCATGACAAACTCATACAAAGTTTAAACAACTTCACCTTCTTTTTATGTTGTTGTTGTTTTTTCTTCTTCTTTCCGTAGACAACTTCAGTCTATTACTGTCTTGGAAAGTACTCACCTGTAATGGCCGGCATTACAAGACCAATACTGATGGTCATTTTTTTTTTTTTTTGTTTGAAGTAAAGAAGGAAAAATGTTATAAAGTTGTAGTCTGAAAAAACGACATAGGTGTTCTTTCACCCCAGGCGCGACTGTATGGGTGGTCGTGGTGTGATAGTGTAGTGTGTGTGCTTATCACACAACAAACTGAGGTTTGTATCCTGGCAAAAACATCAAAATGTTCTTCTACTTTACAAGTAGGCTAGTAATCTCTAAGCCACGTAAAATTTTGCTAAGAAAAAAATATCCGTTCCGCACTGTCTTTAAATAGTCTAGACAGCATACAAAATATGTATGGTAATTTGATAACACTGTGCAACAAAAAAAAAATTGCTATGCACAAAAAGGCCGATTTTTTTTTTCTATGGATAATTTTTTATTTATTTTTCTTTAAATTATAAATTGTCCGATTACTTTGAAATAATTTTTTAAAAATATATCACCAAATTATTTTAGCGAGCCATTACACAGCACAGTAATTGTTCAAAAAACTCAATCCACACACACACACACATTTTTGCAAATGGTCGGCCGACTGACTGGCAACCAAACTTCAACGACAGCAGAGACGAATGTTGGAGTTGCCCAACACATTTCTTTTGTGTCAATTTAGGGGATAATTTTATTGTGTTTTGACCGTTTTGTCGTATTAAAAAAGTTACATTTTATGAATTATTCAAGTTCAAAAAACAGAATGTTTATGAAAACCAATTTCTTGTCCATACTTTTCCCCAAATGTTTTCGCAATTTGTGGTGTAGGGCAACATTTGGTTTTTGTTTTCTGCTGCGGACGGTTACTCGTGCGACGACATCGCTCAGTTTTTATACACTCCATCATAGGATGGAGTATATACTAAGTTTGTCATTCCGTTTGCAACACCTCGAAAGAGTGATCTGCGACCCTATAAAGTATATATATTATCGGTCAGTGTAACATTCTAAGACATTCTAGCGATGTCCGTCTGTCCGTCCGTCCGTCTGTTGAAATCACGATAGAGTGCGAACGACCAAGGCTAAGAAGCTGAAATTTTGTAGGAAATTGAAATTTTTTTGCCCATAAGCAGGTTAAGTTCGAGAATGGGCAATATCGGACCAAAGGGGAAAAAGTTCCCCTTTACGGGACTAAATATATCCCGGCCATAATCAAATTTTTCAAATATTTTTTTTCACTACATCTGATTTTTTTGGTAAAATTGTTTATAAAGTTTATATAATTTATAGATGGGGGAAAAAAATCCCAAAAATGGGCGTGCTCATGGGTTCCGTGGACCCTTGGGGCCCAAAAAGGGCCCATGATAAACATGCGCATATGGGTATCGAAGTGCAACGAAATTTACTCACGAACCCAAATATGCCTTTATTTTCATGATTTGCCTAAATTTTTTGATCCGGTTTCTGGGACTATCGGGTCACCAGCGGCCCAAAAACCGTCCCTTGACAAACATGGACATATGGGTATCGAAATGCAACGAAATTTTCTCGCGAACCCAAATATGCATTTATTTTCATGATTTGGATAAAATTTGTGATCGGGTTCCTGGGACTATCGGGTCACGAGCGGCCCAAAAACCGGCCCCTGACAAACATGGACATATGGGTATCGAAATGCAACGAATCCATGATGGAGGGTATATAAGATTCGGCCCGGCCGAACTTACTTTTTGTCCACTTGTTTTAAACTTAAATACTAAAAACAACAAAAACAATTTTTTAATTAAAAAAAGCCCGCCAGTTTTTAAGTAATCGATTGCTACTAAGAACTAGTGTGGTAGTCGACTCTGGGAAGTCAATAACCACCTGGAACTATTGGTGTATTCGAACTATGTGTACTAACTACTGCACTAGTTCCATGTAATGCGAGGACGGTACAGTTTGTGCGTGTTGTTTCAATCATTTGGCTGTGGAATTTTTGTGTTTTTGCACACCAAAAAAGCGACATTTTAATAAAGTCTTCATAAGCGCCCCGGTAGGCGAGTTGGTAGCATTCTTGCCTATCAGCGTGAGGGTTGTGAGTTCGATTCCCACCAAAAAATCGCTGTCGCTGCAAAAATCAAGCCAAATGGTCTTTGTCACCCAGTTTACCCTTGGACCCAAAATTATAATATAAATTTACTTTGTATTGTAATAAATAAATAAAGTCTGCATTTCAAAGGCCTCACAAAAACAAAATATTTAAGATTATTTTTAATTATTTTTTTTATTGAATTAGTTTATTATTTTTTGTTTTTGTTGAATTTATTTTTTTTTAATTAAAAAAATAAAAAAACTATTGCTGTAAATAGTTCACCCGAACTATTTCCCATACTATTGCGGTGTACTAGATACGTAGTTGGTACGTTGGAACTAGTGCAGTAGGTGGTTGAAGGTAATGAGGGGAGTGAATTGTTTACCTCCAATGACAAGCCCATGTTAAAGTAAACAGCTTAAATACAAAGAAAGTAATCCAAGCTGGAACTAGAGGTGTTTACTGCGGAACTAGTTGTGTTACAGGCTCCGAACTAGTACTGTTTCCTGGCGGGAGGCTTATCTTGTAGCAAACAATTATTATGAACGTCTACTCACAAGCTCGTACAGCAGTCGACTGAGTTGACACGAAACCACGTGTTGTTATTTACAAGAGATCGTAAAAATCGTGTACAAAAAATACGAGTCGCCTCACAGACCGAGTTTAGTGTTCTAGGGTAAAAAAAATTGTTGTGTGAAAATTTAGTTACCAAATCCAATTTTTATATACGCTTTAAATGTTTGCACACAAATAAATCGCGTGTTTGGAGCTTGTGTCAAGTAAAGCTTATTTACTTCTAAACAAAGTTTATTTGGCTGCAAATATAATTCATATGAAATGAAGCCCCCCAAAAAAAAACACAAAACTTCGTATTGTTGTTCTACGTATAATTTTTAGGGCCACATTTCATTTTCAATTCGGGGGGTGTTTTTCTGTGCGGCCTAATTTCAGACCGACAATTCCGAATGGCAGATTTATTTCCAAATAAATGTCCACGGAGTTATGAAACTGACTTTCTGTCAAGATTACGAGTGGGAAAGAGCTGTCACAGTCAAATAGGAAATCATTCGATGGGCCGTCTGTATTAAATCCTTATTTTTTTCGTTTCCTTTGGATTTCCTTATACAGTCGAGTCCGGTTATAACGTACACCGGTTATAACGAACTATAGTCTATAACGAACACTTTTTTAAGTCCCAAGAATTTCGCTTCTACCCTATTTTACCCTGGATATAACGAACTTCGCTTATAACGAACCAATTTGTCGAGTCCCTAGGAGTTCGTTATAACCGGACTCGACTGTAATTAACTGTTAAAAGAATAAACAAAATAACTTATTTTGAAGATATTGATTTTTAAATAAAGCATAGGGATGTATAGCATAGGGTTTTTTAAGGACTTTAGGACCAGAGCAGTTATTACATTGCACTAAAATCACTAAAAACGTTGTTAAGACCGGCCCGGGCGATTCCTTTATACGCTGCACTATGGAGTGACTTCGAATGAGACATTGCCATCATAGAGGGATGTAGTTGCAAAAGATGTAATTGTTTGGTTTGGTGGGAAATTTTAGGTAACAGGCTTATGGTTGCCCGATGTTCATACATTTGGACCCACGATACGATTTCTATTCCCCAAAAAAAACTAAGACTGTAATCACAAGTCATAACAACCTATTTTTGTTGTTCACTTGTTTTTTAGGATATCCAAATTTTAAATTGTGTCTTTTAAGACTGCCTTAGTCGATGAATGGTTTGCGTCCCAATATGAACCGACAACATACATATCTGCAATGTTTGAAGGCGCAATCGCTAATCAGTTTTTACTTTATCGTGCTATCAACCACAAGATAGACAAAAGATAAGGCCCTGAACTTGGCACCCATCAAGAAAATTCATTGTAGAGTGTCACATCAAAATCTCCAGGTGTTGCAAAAGTAACAACAAACTTGATAAACACTCCAGCATATGGTGGAATAATTAACATGTGTTTACACACTACTTCCCCTCTACAGCGACTACATTTTCTACGACCCGTTTCCATGGATGCCACCGTTGCAGTGCCGTCAATTAACTTACATTTCTCAGTCGATTAAGTTATTTCTTAAAAGAAAGGGATTAGACGAATTCCATTAGTGGCATCTGGAGTGAGTGCTTTCTGCGAAACAATGTTAGTTTAAAGATTTAATAAGATTTTGGTGTTCAGTGTTTTCCCAGTTTGTGGCGGATGGCAGGGAAAACACATGTTATCGGCAACAATTGCCGTTGCTGCCGTTGTGACGCAATAATGTTGCAACAAATAGAAAGTAATGCTAGATTAACAACGCAAGTTAGCATTTTACCACATTGGCTGTTGTTGTTCACACACACAAACACACACACACCACCCGCTGGCACACAACAAAATGTTTAGTTTTCCATTTCCCGCCAACTCCATCTTAGCCCCGTATGAAAATCGCTCACTTGTAATTGTGTGAGTGTGTGCCGGTGTTCGTGTCGAAATGTTAGTGTGTTGTAAGAAAAACATGCAACATTGTTTTGGAAAATTATTACCATAAAATGGCAGTGATTTATTTGTGTTCAGTGAAAAGTTCCGGTTCCGTTTTTTGTGTGTCTGTTCAAAGGATATTTCCCTCCTTTTTTGCTTTGCTGCTTTCCCAAAGCCAAGATGAGATGGTTTAGTGGGTCTTCATTCTGTGTTTGTATATTCTCCATCATTGGACGGAGTGTATGTTAAGTTAGTCATTGCATTTGAACTATCGGAGGCGCTATAAACTGGCGGAAAACTGACTGATTTCATTGTCACTAGATGAAGCTCGTTCGATATTGAAGAGATCGGTTCATGCATTGGCCCCATACAAATGTGACTTCTGATTTGTACACTCTGAAAAATCTTTGTTTTTTAAAAGTTTGCACCCAAGTAAATCGCGTGTTTCATTTGCTATTATTATTGCTAAGTATTTGACAATAAACTGATTAATTTCAAGAAAGTACAACATTTGAGTGTGAATAAGTCTGTATTTGCAGCTACTTCGGTATTTTTCTGCCTCTACACTCTTCAGGAGAGTAATAATAACCGAGAGAATAGGATATGCTGATATAGATAGATATGGAAATTGGAAAAATTTATAAAAAGTAACACAAATTTGTACATAAACAAACATAACCTACAACCAACATAATGTTGTAACAGGGGCAAATATAATTGTTTTGTTCAGATTTAGATACAACCTTACCCAGCTATTTACCGTACAATTAATTTTTTGCCAGTTGCCAGTTCTCACGTTGTCTTCGAAACAAAAGAGAATCAAAAATCATCTGAAATAAAATGAGGGTCTACATGTGCACGTGCATGTTCATTTGAACTTCTTCTCTGAAGAATTGTTGCAGTCCGAAGCAGTAAAGAAAAACAAAATGTTGCCCCACACCACAAATTGCCAAAACATTTGGGCATCGCGGGTAGCTTTTTCCTCATGTGATTCTTTTTGATTATTTTATAGTAATTTGAAGTAATCTTGATTACTTTAAGATTATTTGTAATTGCGATCAATTATTTGCCACAAACTGTTTAATAGACTGTTTAAGATAATCAATTTTTATTATTTTTGAAAAAAAAAATATTTTTTTCACTTTTCTTAGCATAACTTGAAGAGACTCCAAATTTGTAAACTACTTAAGCGTTACGAAAAAAAAATGTTTTTGAACTGAAACCTTAAAAAAACGATAACCATTTAAAAAAAAAAAAAAAATTAGGAAAATCTGAGAATTGATAAAAATCTATTTTTTAAAAAATTTGACGTGATACAGACATTTCCACGAGTCTGCCTGCCAAAAATCAGCTCGATTGGATCACTGAAAAAGGGTTAAAAATCGGTCCAAAGGCTTTCAAACAGGCCACAACGAGCTTTATACTTCAAACTTAAAAAAAAAAAATTCTGACGTGTACATGAAAATCGCCGATACACGTGTATTTTTATTTTTTCCCCTCTTTCCGAATATGTGCATTTGGTTCATAGGACACGTAAAAAATCTATTTTTTTGTAACACGGTGTTACTAATCGTAATCGAAATTTAACAGCATACAGCCTTTAATTTTCGAAATTTTTTTATGGAACAGCCGAAGTTGGAATCGGCTCCGGAGTCCGAGTCGAGCTATTTCAAAATACTGGTTCGACTCCACAGAACTGATAGGCTCTATATAAATTTCGACGGTTAGGAGAATATGGTGGATAATATTAAAATATTTTTTTTTTCATGATATTTCTTTTTTATTATAAAGTTTGAACGTTGACATTATGTGTGAAACACTACAGCCCACCACGCGAAGTGTTTCAATCACTGATTCTTTTGAGGTAATTTTGGATCACTTTTTGGCAGATATTGGGCGGTATCTCAGCCATAACTTGGTAACGAATGTTGGTTCTTCAGTGCTCAAGAGTTAAAAGTGTATCTGCATAAACACGGTCTTTCGCGTAGACCCACAAAAAATGTCTTTAATGGTGTCAAATTGCATGATCTGGGTGGCCAGTTGATGTCGCCACGACGAGAAATTACGCGGCCAGGAAATGTCGCTTGCAATAAAGCCATATTCGCTCGCGTTGCATGTGGCACCGTCTTGTTGAAAGCACAAATTCTCCAAGTCGTATTCTTCAATAGCAGGCAAAAAAAACGTCGGTTATCATACGACCATAACGCTTCGAATTGACGCTGACAGTCGTTCCCTCGTCGTTTTCAAAGAAGTAAGATCCAATCACATCTTCGGACAGAAGAGCGCACCAAACAGTGACTTTTTGTGGATGTAATGGCCTCTCTTCAATAACTTGAGGATTCTCAGAACCCCAAATACGACAATTTTTTGACCAATTTTGAAACCACGAAATGGATAACCCTTTATGTAGATTGGTCGTCGGGACGGGTTCATATGGTTGATATGACTGCAAAAATGGATGTGACATTTAAAAATATACTCAGCTCCTTTGGATGAATGGTAGTGCTGGTGCAACGTAGAGGGTTTATAAGATTCGGACTCGCCCAACTTAACACCATTTTTACTTGTTATTTGTATTTTTCTCTTTTTTCCATTAGGTACATATGTTTGTGTGTGTGTGTATTTTGTTTATAAACTTTGCACGAATGATTTTTGTATTTCGCCTGACTTTTGCTGAGAAAACTCGCACTGAGTATTTGAGCTACAATCCCATTGCACTGCTGGCAGAGCTAAAGGAAATTTGAGAAAAATAAAATAAAATGAAATAAAAAACAAAAACAAAAACAAACTGCAAATGAATGAAGCAACATTTCAACTGTCGTAAACGGGAAGGCATGGCATGGTTGGATGCCGAGATGGAGAGAAAATAACAAAATGAAAAACTATTATGTGTACATGTGTGTGAGTGTGTGTGTGTGTGCGTGTATTACTGACTCCTATTTTTCAAATTAATTTTCTAAGGAAATTATTGCAGCGGCAGTAAATTTAAAATGGGCGTCAAAATGAATTATCAGTGTTTGGTGGATGTTTAAGTGGTTTAACAACAAATTTGTGTAAATGATTTACATCGCCTGGGTCGTAGGTTTGCACACAAATTAGCAAGAAATTTAAAAACATGTTCTTTAGTAGTCCAAGTTGTTCGATTTTTTTTTTTTTTTTTTGGGAGAAAACATTTGTAGACCAGTAAAATATTATTACTATTACTATTTATAACTTTCATTGTGACCGAAATTAGTCTTGGCGTTATGAACGAAATTAAAGTCTTGGCGTTATGAACGTCCCATGACCTGACTTAACCCGTCTGTTTGTGAGAAGGTCCCCGGAGAGGATTAATTTATTTTGTCCGCCCAATGGCTGTCAGAAAACTCAAAGAACCCAAGAAGGCAATAGGAACATTTTTGATTGTAATGAGCTCCCATTTACCGCACATAATGTCGGAATTATGTTTTTCGTCTTACATCTGCCTCAAGGGCGTTATGTTTGGTAAATAGGACCAAACAATTCGGGCATTTTGTCTATGTTCTCATCGCCATTAGGCGGACTTAACACCCATACAAATTTTGAGCTTTACGCCAGGTCATGGGCGATCACCCCAAAAAAAAACTAGAGACGTGACTTCCCTCTGTGAGATTATGGCCAGTTAATCGCTGTGATGAAATCAGTCAACCACTTTCCATTTTCAGAAGTGTTTTGTGTTGGAGCTGAGTTTGGTGGAAACCTACATGGAAATACAAATTAAGTGTTACCAAGTCGTATTCGGAAAGTTCCGTTCAATATACGACACCAAACTCATCCAACCAAATACAGAGCATCCGTTTTTTCCGTAAATATTTGACTCCTACAATCGCTCACTTTTGACCTTCCTCCTTTTTGTCTTCGGCTCGAAACTCCATTTTTTGGCACGGAAAGAATTACGCGATACTAACAGAAAATCGCTAATATGTTAAGGTTGTGTGTGGCAAGGTATGACATTTAGGTTAGGTTCGGTTGAAAGGGACGCCAGTCAGTTGAAATATATAACTGACAAGTAACACGGGCCCGACCATTCGGTCCATTGTGGGTCCCTTAAATATAAATGAAGGAGAAAAGTTGTAGTAGAGAAGATAAGCGAAAAAGAAATGTCTAGTTGTTATTTGGGACTTTGCTGAATCAGAGAGATTTCTTAATGAATTTGACACGATGAGGAGTCCGCTAGGTGGTTGGGTTGGTCGAAGAGCCTGTTTCTAAATAGGCTAGACGATACTCTACGATACAGTCCTTTCTTCATCTGAACAGCTTCTACCGAAGTCTTCGTACGGAAGCTTTATATGTGGGACTAATCAGGCAGTGCCCAGCGATGACTCCTGTGAGAATACTAAGTGTGTTCTTTCCAAGGGAAAGCAGTTTTGCAATGAGTCCATCAATGCAGTTTTGTACTGTTACCCAACACGAACGGTTTAATGCTGGTCACAGATCACCGATTTGCTTTTCAAGTTCCACAAACGGAATTTGTCCTGGCGCACTCGTCAGCTAATGCGCTGCCTTGCACCTGAATTTGGGTTAAGGCTAAAAGGCAAGCCATAGTAATGGGTTCTCCAACAAGAGGTGTTATTTTAAATCAGTCGGTATTTCGGTAGCTGTCTCTTTTGAAGCTTTTTATCTTTGACAAGTAGAAACTATCCTATTACTAAAAATGGAACGATAAACGCTTGAAATTATTAAAATTCACTACAAAAATTGTGAAAATCTTGCAGTCACAGTTGGCAAAACTAAAGCATTTTTGGATTGTCGTGAAGCAGCTTGTCGGACCGCAATACAGAAATTGGTGGACAAATTCGAGCTGTTGGGACAAGTTTGTGATGTGAAGAATAAAACCCGTGCACGTCGCTCAAGAACAACTGAGAATATTGCTGCTGTAGCGCAAAGAGTTGAAGAAAACCCAGGTTTGTTCATTCCTCGTTCGTTCTTTGGAATTGGGCATTCCATAAAGACTTGGGTCTTAAGGCTGATAAAGTTCAGATAACACATGAACTCAAGCCGGCCCATCATCAACAATGTCGTGTCTTTACTGAGTGGGTCCTTGAAATGCATGAAAATGATCCGAAATTCCATCGAAAAACCATCTTTACTGATGAGGCCCATTTCCATCTCGGTGGCTACGTCAACAAGCAAAATTGTCGCATCTGGGGCTCGGAAAACCCAAGAGTTATTGTTGAGAAGCCTCTCCATCCTCAACGTGTGACTGTTTGGTGCGGTTTATGGACTGGCTGGGTCATTGGACCTTACTTTTTCGAAAATGAGTTTGGATCAACAGTTACGGTGAAGATTGCGCTATCGAGAGATGATTATTGATTCTTTATGGTTGAAGTTGGATGATAATGATCTGGACAACGTTTACTTTCAACAGGACGGCGCCACACAAGCAACGAAACCATTGTTGTTTTACGGGAAAAGTTTCCGAACCAGTGATATCTCTCGAAGTGGTGATCACAATTGGCCACCGAAATCTTGTGACTTCTTCCATTGGGGCCACGTGAAAGATACAGTCTACGCCAACAGCCCAGCCTCGATTCAAGACCTCAAAGATAGAATTCGTGAGGCTATCGAGGACACAGGGCAGCAACTTTGCCATTTGGTTGTGGACAATTTCATGAAAAGGATATGGTCCTGTAAGCGTGGTCGTGGTGGTTGTTTTTCATTATTTACGGCCTTTCTCTTTATTATGAAATGAACATCCGATCATTTATCTCAAAAAATTCCATTTTTCTTTGAATACCAAAATGCCACCTCTTGTTAGAAACCCATGTACAACGGGATTTCATGGTTCTTGAGTCCAAAGCCTTGAGAGCTGCTCTACTGCCCTCTACGTAGATTTTGAATTTTGCTGGTGGTAAATCCTGTTCCAAAATCAGTTTTATCTCTGCCTGGAAGATCGTGCATTCGCCTGGTATTCTAATGGAGATTCTGAGATTTAAGGGTTCGCAGAATAATCCCGATCCCGTGCCTGTCGCCATTTCTGATACGTCTGTAAAGATTGAGATTTAATTTCACTATTTGATGCCCCATCTTATCTGTCTCCTTGAAAACCCTATAATAATTGTCTCTATACACAGAAAAAAATAATTTTTCGATTCAATGAAAATATTCACGAATTCAAACAAAAAATTCATTGAAAATCCTGTGATAAAACAATTTGTCAACTTAAAGAAGATATTCGTATACTGTTTATCAAAAATATCTTTGATGAAGAAAGTTTCATATATACAAAAAAAATTTTATGTCGTTCATTCAAAATATTTTTGATGAAATCATTCACATTCAACAAAATAATTTGTAGGTTGTTTATCAAAAATATTTTTGATGAAAAAATTCACATATCTACAAAAAAAATTGTAAATTTTATAAATTAGATAACCAAAATACAAATCATAAAAAATATAAAAAATTTTGTCAATTCAATTTATCAAATTTCTTTCAACATTTGATAACATTTTTCGTAAATATGCTAAAAATATTAAAACGAAATTTGATAAATGGGATTAACAAAAAAATTCGTTAAAAATATCCAAATATTTGATGAATTGTTTTCTTGACACATTTCATCAAACTTCGTTTCAATATTTGACAAATTTTTTAGCATATTAACGAAAAGTTTCATTGAGAAGTGAAGTACAAATATTTTCATTGAAATTTTTTGGTTGTCTTTTTTCTCTGTGTATTTTTTCCGCATCATCTCTTTCCATTTCAATGGACCTTAAGACGTCCAAGTGAACTCGCTGCAAGCGGCCAGCCTGTTCAACCCAACCCCAGCCTACATGGCTAAGTCACATTACTTTCGAATGTTTGTCGCGAATTGTTCTTGGTACCTTGTAGTCTGCGGGCCTGTTATATTTTCTGTTGTCGCCATGCTTTCCAGGCTTGAGACATGTCCAAGTGTAGTGTAGAAGGGCATTCCTGACTCCCTTAACCGAAGGGCCACCTTCATCAATTGGTTGAGGGTTCAGCATCGACTGGCATTTTAAATCTGACAATTTCAACCATAAGGCTTCATTGGAACATCTTATCGCTACACGTTATTCGTAAACGTTTTCCCCAAATACATTCCTCAAACGAAGTTTAGTTGTACGTAATTTCGTTGTTGAGAATGCACCTTCGTTTCGGCAAAGGATCGGATATTCTGCAGCCCTGGGACATATTTATGAGGTACATTTCAATAACTGCATCAAAACTTTTCAAAAAAAAACTCTTGGTGGGGGTACGTTGGTACATAGCTTTGTTTGCAATTTACGATTAAATTTCCAAATGGTCAACGGTGTCGATAGTTTCGATTTAGTTTGTGTTTCTGTTGACAGATTTATTGTGTGCGTGTCAAAAGTGTGGAAAACAATTTACGAAATCTGGTTTATGGCCAGTCAGCCAGTCAGTCAAACGGAATGACCAATCGATTCCCTGGTGTAACACTCAGAACTTTATGGAAAAAATCTAGTTTTTATATGGGAGCCACAGGATGTTTGTCGACAGGGCAGGCAGTGCGGCAGTGTAAGTGTGTGCATGTACCAATGTACATATTTACATTGTACATGGCTCCGTGTACATGCATGTATATGTGTATGTCAGAATGTTGGTTGCATTGGACATTTGAATTATTGGCCCAAACACTTGAGGCACTGTAAGTGATAGCATAACAATAGCGGCCAAAGAAAAAAGGTTACAAATGTGGTGATTTTTATTTATTGTAGAACGTATTTTTGAATTTGTGGAAATAGTTTATAAACTAGTAAGCGTTTAGAGCGCTCCCCAGAGGTAGAATGAATCGAAGGCAATGCTTTATTTGGCTAATATTTGCATGTAAACATTTTGGAAAGTATTTTGAAACACATATAAGTGCAATCATAATTATATATTTCTATCTATAAAAATAATAGATTTTCACATCAACACATTATATTCGAAGGAAAACATATTTTTTTTTTTTTTGAATGTTTGGAAAATCCTTTCTCTGAGCAAAATCCGATTTCCATGAAACGAACTAAATCACTTTACGCTTGAAGAACATTGGTAAATATGGCAAACTTATTAGCGTTTATTAAAAATACGTTTTGGCCGAAATAAAGCGGCCACCGAGCAAGTTGGTGAGGTGAGACTGGCATGATAGAGGACAATACTCACAGTCCACGCCGTCACACTGTGGGATTTTGTTGTCAAAACCACTATTTTTCCACCATCGAATTTCAAAAATCTAATGATGCAGTTTTGTGGAAGAAATGTTGAAATATGAAATGCGCATTCACGGTTTTTTAAAAGTATTTTTTTTATATTTTGGGAAAAATAGAAGTTAAGTTGCTACAAGCAAAAAAATCACTTGTATATTCAGCAATCAGTGGTCAATTTGACTTAATAAATTTACAAAAAAAAAATATAGGAATATCTTAAAACCGTTAAGAAGAAGTGCCCAAATCTATAAGCCACTAACTAATATTATAATTTTCTGGTAAATGTCACGAAACTTGTCGTTCAATTTTCTCAAAAAAGTTCTAAGGCCATTTTCGACATACACCGACATTTATCGTCGCTTACTGATTTTATCAGACCCTTTCGTAATCGACTTGAGACATGAGCCATCCAAACGGGATTTGTAGTGTGAAAAGAAATAAATTAATTTTTTCTCGACTGATTGAAAGAATATTTAAAAAAAAGATCTTATATATATTCAAAAATATCGCAAATTTTGTATTTTTTTCAAAAAGTATTTTTTTATTCATGAATATCTATTTTGTCCCCTTCAAAGTAATTCCCCTCGGATGTAATACAATTCTGACAACGTTTTTTTCCAATCCTCGAAGCACTTTTTGTGATCTTGTTCAGCTCCTCCTTCGATGCTGTCTTTATCTTCTCAATCGTGGCGTAGCGTCGTCCTTTCATGGGCATTTTCAGTTTTGTGAACAAAAAATATTTACAGTGGGCTAGGTCAGGGGAATCCGGTGGCTGCTTGGTTTTTGGCCAAAATAAGTTGGTTCTTCCACAAATCCGGGCGTTTTGGCGGATTGCAGATAATATTCATTATTGACCGTACTACCCTGCGACAAGAACTCATAATGCACCACGCCCCACGGAATCAAAGAAAACTGTGAGCAAAATCTTTACATTCGACCGAACTTGGCGCGCTTTTTTCAGTCTTGGTTCATGCGACAGCTTCCATTGGGATGATTGAGCTTTAGTTTCCACGTCGTAACCATAAATCCATGATTCGTCACCAGTTATGACTCTCTGGAGCAAATTTGGGTAGTCACGGACCGAGTTCAACATCTCCTGAGCAATTTTAATGCGATGCTGTTTTTGGTTCAAATTGAGAAATTTTGGCACGAATTTAGCGGCGACCCAACTTATGCCCAAATCATTGGTCAAAATCGAATGGCACAAGCCAATCGATATGTTTAGATCCTCAGCAACTTTTCTAATGGTAGTCGATTGGCCAATTTAATTTTATTCACTTTATCAATGTTTTCATATGTTGTTGACGTGCTTGGGCGTTCGGCACGCTGTTCGTCCTTCTCATCTTCTCCGCCTTCTAAGAACATTTTGTACCACCGATAAACATTGCTTTGGTCCAAGGTAACTTCAGCATATGCCACTGTCAACATTCGGAATACATCAGCCCACTTTATTTTGTTTTTCACACAAAATTTGATGCAGTTTTCTTTGATCCATTTTCTAAAATAGATAAAAATCGAAGACAAGTTAAAACACATGCAAGCACAACAGCTGTCAAAAATAAACTAAACATTCAAAATGGCCGACCTTGTGAGCATATCTAAGAGACATGAGTACCAACATAACGCTACAAAAATATCAAAAATCAAATATATGTAGCCCGCGGAAATTAAAAATTCGCGATATTTTTTTAACTCACCTCGTATTTTGTTGAAACTTAACATGTATCTTTTTTTATTCTAGAAATTGTATATACCCAATTTGATATGATGGCCAATTTTGCTCGGTGCGAACTTTTAATATAGTTTTTGCACAAAAAAGTATAAAGCCATTCCACTGTGCGTCGTACGTGAATAATTTTACGATTTGTGTGTATGCTTCACACCGACACTGACGCTGCATGAAAAAAATCAAAATGTTTGGATTTTGTTTTCAGCATTTTGACCTCGTAAAATCCGCTGACTGTATCTGCCGTAGCCAGTGGTGTCGGACGCAGGGATGTGGAGTCTGGAGTCGAAAAATTAGCTCGACTTCGACTCCGAGTTTTATTTACTTACATTTACCAGAAAAAATATAGAATGTATTCTATCTATGGAGACGAAGCTATTAATATACAAAGTTGGTATAAGGCCTGTTTTCTTATACGCTTTTCCCATATGGTTTAGCATTTCTCCGACTGTTGCCAGAGAGCTTGCAATTTGTGAGAGAAAAATCCTTCGTCAGTGTGTGAATAAGAATTTTGAGACTCCAACGAGGAGACATTCTAATCGGTACATTTACAGTATATCTTCCATTATTCCCATTGAGAGATATGCTGTGAATCTACTGGAGGCGTTTGTTAACAAATTATCTCGACATGAGAACTGTTTAATATCGGAGATCTTTGATGTCCAGAAGGAATTCAGTTGGTCAAATGTTACGTATCTCTCACCGATTGGAATGCTTAAAGAAAATATATCGATTGAGTCGAATCCCAGTGCTTCCACTTTGCCAGAATTTTACTCATTGAATTTACCTAACACTCACAGAGGTTAATTTTTTTTTTTCTTTTCTACACTCTTTTTTTGTTCATATCAATAGAATTAAGATAATTTAGGTTTAAGTTTTAAGATATTTTTAATAGTTAGATTTAGTCTTCCCCGGAGTTTTACCTCCTTGCGACTCTGTTAAAGTGCCTGTAGCAAGCACTGTACCTCTTGAGGAAAATCTGTATAAAAACGAAAATAACTCTTTAATATAAGCATGTAGCTGATAAATAAACCCGTACAACGATTAGAATAATACCACCATAGTTCTAAGTTTGCTTTAAAAATATTACCTTGTTATCTTTAAATTCTTATATAAGTCTCAATAAATCAAATCTTGATCTTGAATCTATAGAATGTATTGAGAAAAAATAATCTGTTAAAATTTTTTAAGATTTTAAATATTTTCCATTATATGACCTTGTTGTCTTTAAGATACAAAAGATACACCTCAGTGTGATCGGCAAACAGGCACCTTCTCACATTTTTTTTTTGACTAACACTCAGCGGATGCCCCCTATGAATGCAATGCACTGTGTAAGCGATAGGAGAGAAGGATATTGGAGGGAGGAAAGAGGGAGTAGTGTTTGTTCATGTTTACCTTGAATTTGATAATGTCTTGCTGGAAGATTATTCCACCAGCATCCACTTACTTACTAGTTGGCTCTACAACCTGTCGTTGGTCTAGGCATGCTTAATAAATGATTTCCAAGCATTTCAGTATTCTGCTTGACTTCTCCAGTTCGAGATACCAAGGATTTTCAAGTCCTCTTCCACTTGGTCCTTTCTGGCTGGAGCGCACATGGGAGTATTTCACATGTAAAATAGAAACAACCATTCTCACAGGTAAAAGGTGGCGCAAAAGTAAACTTCCGATGTTTTTTGGCTGTAATTAAAAAAAAATGAAAAACTTTGATTCTTCTTGTGGATTATTTTTATTTGGTCTTTTAATTTTTTTTTACATCAAGTCGAGAATATGATGTCATGTAAATGGCCGCCGCCAGAGTCAGTCCACTGACATTAGGGGCCAATCGCAAAATTTATAGCATTTTCTGATAGGAGGATTACTTTTGCGCCACCCGTTACAGGAGAACTTACCTCATCGTCGCCAGTGTTGGCAAATGTCTGCTTAAACTGTGTCTGATTAGATCCATCACAGCCCCATTTTGATATTAAGGTAAGATGTTGTTTCTCCGACTCTGATAATGTTTCAATCGCATCTTTTAAATACTCAAATAGTCGCAAATCCGTATGTTTTCGCACCACTGTTTTCATTTAACGAAATTTAAAGTTTCTTTGCGAACATTTCTGGAAGGTGCTGTTTAAGCTGTCAAAAAACGTATTCGAATACATGTATGGCGTCTATGGTAGCGTCATTTATTCAAAGAATATCAAACAAACTGCATGGAAATTTAACAACATTTCAGGAGAAATAACTTTTTTTTTTTTTGCATCTCGACACCTGAGAAACTTCTATCCAACAACTACCCGACAAAAGCAAATAACTCATACAATAATGTGTATATATGTATGTATGTACACCGGCTCAGAATTGTTCAAAAGTGTCGTAACAATTACACTCTTAAAATTTTGTTAATTAATGTCATCATTGAATCATCACTCCAAACGTGGCCATTCAGACTTCCATAGAGCGGAGTCGATGCGACATCAACCCGTAGTCGTTTATTAACCAATTGAATGTGAAATAAGTAGCACAGCCAATATTGATTCGCCATTCATGCAGTGTGAAAATTACACCTCTTGAATTCATTCACTTGTGTTTGCGTTCCATATGCATTTCCAGACTGTCGGTACACATACATCATCCTCATGTACCATTTTCTGTATTTATATGCATATGTCAATACACATGCACATGTATGTGCATTCCCAGCAAACAATTTTCCCAATTTCATCACGGCTAAAGTCGTTGGCAATCGAAATCGGATTCTGTCATTGCCTATATTGCCCGTTTGTGGTCAATTTCACACCAGATTTCTGTGATTACCGGGAGAAATATAAACAAATTCGAGGCAAAAAAATAATTTTGTTTCGTTAATAAGTTTTTTTTTTTTGAAAAAAAAAAGTCTTGTTAGAATGAGATACCTCCATTAAAATGTAAATTTTCATGAACTTTGTCTCATTTTAATTGTTCGATAAATATATGTGTGGAACCTGTATAACGTTTAGAACTCGTAATGACTATCCAAAAAAAAAATGAAAAAAATGATTTTTGCCTTACATTTGTTTACAACTCCGAAAATAAGCTAAAGGTAATCGAAATCTCCTTATATTTCAACAAAATCGGTCAGGTCTTCTTACATATTATGTTTTATGTCTCAAAAATATTGAAATTTGTTAAAAAAATTGTTTTTAAAAAAGCAGTAGGCGGGATTATCTTGTGTTGGACACAGTGGGCCAACATAGGAAATATTTAAATTTGAGGCGAAAATGCTGCCGCAATGAATGAATGGATGAACTTTTGAATTGAAAATGAAAACAATACTTTCGGACATGGGCACATACAGACGCTTGAAAAGGGATCCAAACAATTTCATTGACAAGCTATTCAATATGAGTTTATTAAGCTGACCAGTCAAACTGCGACAAAACAGCGAACACAAACAACTCCCCAGCTTTTGACTATGGAAATTGTTAAGAATTAAGCATGAGTCTTTTTCTCTTTTCCCTTTGTATGTACAGGCGATAGGGTTATGATACTTCAGGTGTGTCACTATCAGCAGCCTCAGCTGTACTCGCGTATACATTCAATGGGAAATCGACGATCGAAACCTTCAAGTGTTTCACGATCAACAGCCTAAGCCGCACGCACATTCATATCGATACTCTAGTACTGCATGGGATTGACCTGGGGAAGATGACAAACAAACCATGAATTTTTAATTAACATGGTCAACATTTTTTCGGAATTACAAAGAAATCTGAAGTTGACCACACCTTTCAAAGTCTAAATACATTTGCTAGACAAGTCTAATTCGCAACAGAGACAGAAGAATTCTATAAATTATCATACCTACACGCTGAATAAAATTAGCATACCATCAAACATTTATAGATTTTCCCATACCACAAACATTAACTTGATTGGAGGTTATACATATCAAATACATACATATGTATACATTTTTGCGCTACTTTCTATTTATTTTTTTCAATTTGTGAAAATCTATATATCAATTCATCTTATTCACTCGGTTATTGTTTTTATCTTAAACAGCTGCAAATACACATTTACTCGTACTCAAATAAAGTACTTTGTTGAATTTAACCAGTTTATTGTGAGTGTTTTCCCAAACACGCTATTGCTTATACACAAAAACGTAATAAAAAATAGCAAATAAGTTATAACAGGTGGCGCAAAAGTAAACTTCCAATGTTTTTTGGCTGTAATTAAAAAAAAATTAAAAACTTTGATTCTTCTTGTGGATTATTTTTATTTGGTCTTTTAATTTTTTTTTACATCAAGTCGAGAATATGATGCCATGTAAATGGCCGCCGCCAAAGTTGCCACTGACATTAGGGGCCAATCGCAAAATGTATAGCATTTTCTGATAGGAGGATTACTTTTGCGCCACCCTGTATTAAAATCCAAACAAGCTTTATGTAGAAGGAAATAAGCTTTACTTGCTACGAATTCCAAACACGCGATTTACTTGTGTGCAAACATTTAAAAGAGACAGATTTACAAAGACTAGGCATCCTGCTAAAGTTGGATTGCTACCAGAAACCAACTTCATCCGGAAGTTGACAAGTACTTTCATAAGAATGATAACCTCAATATTAAAAAAGTTTTGAAAGCCAATAACTTTCCTAAACAGACGATCGACGACCCATAACACGCACTAAGATGAAAAGAAAGTGTAAAATTTGGAGTATCTTCAAGTTATGCTAAGAAAAGTGAAAAAAATATTTTTTTTTCAAAAATAATAAAAATTGGGGAAAATCTGAGAATTGATAAAAATAGTTTTTAAAAAATTTAACGTGATACAGACATTTCCACGAGTCTGCCTGCCAAAAATCAGCTCGATTGGATCACTGAAAAAGGGTTAAAAATCGGTCCAAAGGCCACTACGAGCTTCATACTTCAAACTTAAAAAAAACAAAATTATGACGTGCACATGAAAATCGCCGATACACGTGTATTTTTATTTTTTATCCCCTTTACGAAAAAGTAAATTTGGTTCATAGGACAGAATGTGTGTAACACGGTGTAATAGTGTCAAGAATCTGAAGCCAGAAGCATCTTTCGACTTAAAGAGTCATCGCTGCTCAGACATACAAGAACAGGTCATTCGAGACTACTGTCAGAGTTCTGTCTTCAGGGTCAGTCCATGGTTCCAGAGGAGCAATCGGACTACATAATTAAGAAAACAGAATTTCTGACCCTGCCCGGTCTAGAAATCCCTGAAAGGTATTCATGGGTAGGAGTCCGCAACTTGCACGCGGGTTGGGCGGTCTTCACCGACGGGTCCAAAATTGAAATAGGCACGGGAGCTGATGTCTACATAGAAAAGGCGGACATTGGGAAATCATTCAGACTACCGGATGAATGTAGTATCTTTCAAGCCGAAATTCTAGCGGTATGGCGAGCTGCGGAGGAAATTCCCGGTAGCACAATACCGAATGGAGACAACCTTACTTTCTACGTTGACAGTCAGGCAGCACTGAGGGCCATAACAAGCCATCAGGTTTCGTCTAGGGTAGTTAACAATTGTAGGCAGGTGCTAAGCCTACTAGGCTTATGCTGGGTGCCAGGGCACTGAGACATTGAAGGGTAATGACATCGCGGATGAGCTGGCTCGAATGGGATCAGCTTTTCATATTGAGGAAGCGGACAGATCGGTTAAACCGCCAATCAGCTACTTTTTCAAAAAAACAGAAGGATCATATCCCAACCAGAATACTTTCCAATTGGGAAACGAGAGTGGGTTGCAATATATCGAAGGTCTTGTGGCCTAGATTGGATATAGAGAGAACAAATGCCCTGATGGGACTGGATAGATGAAGTCTCAGAATTACAATAGGAGTCATCACAGGTCACTGCTCAGCTAGGGCTATGACCAGCAGATGGGACAGTAGATCTCCAGACTTCTGCTGGATGTGCGAGGATGGGGACGAATTGGAGACAATAGAACACATCCTCTGTCATTGTCCAAGTTTGCAATGCCATAGACAAAAATGTCTAGGTCACAGATTTTTTGCTGAACTAGGGGACATTTCGAAGACAGATTTTCCCCAATTTTTATTATTTTTGAAAAAAAATATTTTTTTCACTTTTCTTAGCAGAACTGGAAGAGACTCCAAATTTTTAAACTACTTAAGCAAAAAAGAAATGTTTTTTGGACTGAAACCTTAAAAAAAACGATAACCATTTAAAAAAAAAAAAAAATTAGGAAAATCTGAGAATTGAAATCTATTTTTTAAAAAATTTGACGTGATACAGACATTTCCACTAGTGGGTTCGATTCCCATCAGAGGCTTTGGTCTGTCGCTGCAAAAATCTAGCCATATGGTCTGTGTCACCCGATTTACCCTTGGATCCAAAATTAGAATATAAATTTACTTTGTATTGTAATTACTAATAAATAAATAAATAAAAAATATATTTTCTATGCTGTAAATAGAAGGGATTCACAATGGACCCTATAGGTCTCCGAGTGGAGGTTCTTCTTAGGATGTACCACCCTTCCTAACCTAACCTAACCATCTGAAGCGATTCTTTTTTACTCATCGTACACGAACCGTTTGAAAGAGTTGCGGTGGTGACACAGTGTCTCCTGTTGTACTGAACATGCGCGATTGGAATTGGACATCGTCGACGGGTCCGATTGCACAAGAATCGTCTACAATTGAAAATGCTAGCTTAGATTGGATAATGATGATATGATGATATGCGATAACATTCTACTAAAGAGGCACGACTCAACATTTATCATTTTCTAGTTTAGTTGAGATCGATTTATTTTCACTTTGCTGCCAAAAATTACACTTTTTTCTCTTCAAGATGCAGAATATTTTTGTGGGGTTTTCTGAAAATTGCAAAATTTTGATTTGTGCCTCTTTAGTAGAATGTGTGCGTTACTATGTTTTCTTAAGAGTTGAACCGAACAAAATCATGTATACACTCTGCCATGGCGTAATTACGAAGCGTATGTACGTATTTCAAACGAGAAACTTCTCTGAAATCACCTACCACGAGTATTTATCTTGACTTAATTAGGTGAAATCGCCACTGAAAAATATCAACTTAACCGGGTGTGCCAGTCGGCCTAAAACTATAAATTGCCTGCTAGATCTTTGGAATTCTTATCAGACGTCCATACAAATATCAGTAAAATCTACAGGGGAATTCCCGGCAACACTCCAATATATGAGCGATGTCCTGAGAAATTATTCACTGGGTAGACTTGCATGCGTATATAAATACATGTAGTTGTACGGATCTACTTAACACCCTCACTTTTTAACATACGTCATTGTCAGAGTTTTCCCCAATACAAATTCGAATTAAGCTTCGTATGAGTGCGTGCACGAGTGAATTTCCCGAAATACTGATATGTCACGTTCAAAAGTAAACACACACACAAAAAAAAAAAATAAGGAAAATTAAATAAAAATTGCATTATTCCCGGTAAATAAATACAAAGTTATGTGTACACAGATTTATGTATGTACTCATACATTCATATGTATGGGTGTGCATTAGGGCGGCACTTGTTAGCATATTTCTTTTCTTTTTATCCTTAGATGTGAGTTAAGTCTTAAATCGTTACTTGGGGTTTTGGTGTTCCCACTCTGTTGTTTGTTAACTATTCGGGGTTGTTCGACCGCTTAGTGGTTTCTACGAGATAAAAGAGAGAAAACCGAATATGAGTTTCCAACTCTAGTCCTAAGTTCTATCAGAAAATGTTGAATTTCATCCAAGAGAACTTTCATTAGGTTAATTTTTTTTTATGAAACTGAACTTTGATAGAATGCTATTTGTTCATAACATCTATGAAGTATTTGTTTTTATTTTTATTATTCAAATAAACTCCTGCTTGCCTCAATGAAACTATTTGTAAAGGGTGTTTTTTATTGAGGTATAGAACTTCGAATTGAAATAAAACACAAGAAAATCGTTTTAATGTCCATCAATTTGGCTTTATTGGAAGGATAATTTTATGCCATTAATGTTTAAATATGATTTCGGGCATGTGGCCGCCGCGGCTGGCTCGAATAAAGCCAATTCTACAGGTCCAATTTTCAACCACTTGTTGGAACCACAACTCATCCACATTCATGCCATCCAATTCGGGAACAAAATAGTCGGTTATCATGGCTCTATACCGGTCTCCATTAACGGTAACTGACTCTCCAGCATTATTTCGGAAGAAGTATGGCCCAATGACTCCACCAGCCCATAGAGCACACCAAACAGTCAGCTTTTGTGGATGTAATGGCATAAAATGGACGGAGCTTGCGGTGAACTTCGCGAACTGAACCATTACTTTCGAAATAAATTTGCACGATTTGCAAGAGTTGTTCTTCTGCCAACCTGTTCATGATGAAATGGCAAACCAAACTAAATATTAATCACTTGACAGCTGACAAAATGGCCGCCAGTTAAAAAAGTGATGCCAACTTAAAGTTCTATACCCCAATAAAAAACACCCTTTATCTATTGAATATGTTTTTGAATTAATGAGACCTTACCTGCACCTCCGAGGTAAACAATTGGACAGCAGATACATGGCCATCTAGCGTTGAACAGGAACTACTAAAATATTTCCAAACTATTTTCACCACTCTTGATCTCAGCACTTTAAATGTTTTTCAATTTCCGATTCACTCCATTTATTATATTTTTAAATTACTTTCAACCAGCTCGGCTGACTCTGGGCTCTTCATTACAAATCGGAAAATAAATATTCTGCATTCATCCTAGTGACTCCTCAATATTCATATGGATGCTTCACTTGCCAAAGCGACTAACTCCATCTGAAAACAATTAAAACAAAAATTATTTCATAATTATATTGTAAACTTAATTTTTCATTGGTTAGATCAGGTTCCTTAGGACCTAGTAAAACATATGTGTAAGCCTACAAAAAGTAGAGAATGTGAGTTAGTCATTACGACCAACAAATTCATATTTGTCAGCCTTTCACCCCAACAACACGAATATGTTGTGTCTGGCCAGTGGTGTTTGGGGTTTGGTGTTTGCAGAGTGCGGATATACCGAAAAGTTCAACGGTTTAATTAATTTTTGAATACGAAACTTATTTTCAATTAAGCACTTGCCGAAACAACGCCACACTCATCGTAAACACATTTTGTTCAAAGGAAATACATGTTCCATAAACATAAATACATTCTCACAAATAAGTAATACTAGGAAAACGACCTGGTGTAGATTGTCGGATTAGGTTTCTTTCTGAAAAAAAAAGTCACAACAATATCACTTTATGACAGTTCCATATGATAGTGTGATTACCTGATTGCTCAACTGACATAAATTTGTGCAATTTTTGGAAGCTTAGTGGAGAATTTGAAGAATTTTTTATTTAATCTCCGGAGTTGTTTTTATATTATTTTTGGTCCTTTTTTAAACAAGTATTCCATTTAAAAGTTCTGAAAAAATCGAAATCTTTTTTTTTTTCCAGTATATCCACTATTTTTTCCCACTTTTTATATTCTCAATACTTACACACTTTATGTCATAAAGTGTATATGTCCTTTCAACCTATTGTAAATGTTTCTTAATATGGAGGTTGACGTGTTTGTTGTTTGCTCTGCCAAAAGATTTTGGTCACAACTTGTCTAAACTAACTTCAATTGTACAATGGAGCGTATGCTTTATTTCGTCTACCACACGGAACAATTTAACAAGTATACGACCCCAGGTACATAAATTTATAGCAAAAAAGATCGAAAACTATATTTTAACACTTAAAACAAGCAAGCAAGTTATAAAAAATAAAAATGTTCAGTTAGTTCACAAAGCTCGTCGCCAAATCTCGTTTAAGTGAGTCGTTCATCGTTCGCCTTTTGTCCTCTACCTCCGAGGGACTTGGCCGATGTTCAAATGAGTACGAATGACAGAGGTTGCTGTCATCCGCAAAGGAGTAGATCGGGTTCACAGTCTGACCCAACAGGTCGTCAATGAAAATAAGAAATAGAGAACGAGAGAGAACAGAGCCTAGTGGCACTCCTGCGGTCAACCTATGCTCGTTCGATGAGACCCCATCTATAACAACTCGTATAGAGCGATCTCTGACAAAACTCGATATGAATCGAGAGATGACATTACCGACACCAAATGCAATAAGTTTTGATATGAGTGCTCCGTGCCAGACCCTATCGAACGCCTTGGAAATATCCAGAGCCACGACCTTACTTTCACCAAGGCGGGGAATGGATCGACTCGATCGCTGGAACGCCATCAGGTCTCCAGTAGATCGATTTCTACGGAAGCCGTACTGTCGATCATTCAGAAGGCCCTTAGACTCTTGCTACTTAACCAAATGGTGGTTAACCATGATCTCCATAACTTTGGAGAGCGCAGAACATATTGCAATTCGACGGTAATTTGCAGGATTTGATAGCCCCTGCCTTTCGTGGGGATCGGCTGAACATTGGCAAGAGCATTTACAGAGGGCAAGTGCTGTAATACCATCCAATTTTTCAATTCAATTTATTTATTTCATCAATAATACAACAATATCATTATTATGATAATATATACAATATAAAGTGTTCAAGAATTTGTCCTTTTGCTACTTAAATATTAATAATAAGAGTTGTGAATATGTACAGGAAGTACAACAAGATTAGATAACATTTTAATGGAGGAAACATTTTGCAAAAACCTATTTGAAGGAGTAATACCATCCGAGCCCGGAGTTTTGCTTACATTGAGATCTGCAAGAACCCCGTTTGACCGCACGTGTTCGAAAGAATATCTGGGGCATCAAACTAGATACGTTTTCGATTACGGGGAGAGGTTGACAAATATTTTATCCAGACTGTTAGCTTTGTCAACCGTGTCAGTGAATATCTGGTCATCGTTAACGAGAGTTGGAATGGAAGATGAAGAATTGTTCCTTACCCTTTTAACGAATGACCAAAAGATCTTATTTTCCTTGGGAGAAGAAAGAACTTTAGCACGAAGACGCTGTTCGTGAAGGAGTTTTTCGCGCCTAAGTATTTTGGCACAACTGGATCTTTCATGTTGCCGGTTGAAATTCCCCGTTAAACAATAAGTCAATGAATATATTTGTTTCCACAATGACTTTACGCTTAAAGAAAAAAAAAACAAGTGAAATGTGGCATACGAGTCTTGTATGCAATCTTAATATATATTTACCCTCGACACTGATTCACTGACTCTGTCACGCAGTACGTAGGAATTTAAATAGGCATTCTATAATTTTCTATAAATAATAATAATAAAAAAAATAATATTTTTTTTTTGTACAGAAATTGTGTTTTCCCCAAATTTTTTTTTTACAAAATTTTTTTTTCAACAAAAATTGTTTTTTTTACAAAATTTTTTTTTCAACAAAATTTTTTTTTTCCACAAAATTTTTTTTTCAACGAAATTTTTTTTTTTCAACAAAAATTTTTTTTTTTAAGAAACATTTTTTTTCTACCAAATTTTTTTTTTCAACAAAATTTTTTTTTTCAAGAAAAATTTTTTTTTTCAAAAATTTTTTTTTTTCCATATTTCAACGGGCGCCATAGGCGCATTACAACTTACTAGTATGTAATATTTGCAAAACAAAAATCGTATATAGGATGACAATTACTTATCTAAAAAACACATGACAACAAAACCTCCAACAGTGGCTCTTCCAGGAACTCGTAGCACATGTATAGTTGGTTGAATATTATTATAATTACAGGTAGAACCAAATAAAGTTGTAAATAAATATCAAGATTTGGAAATTGTTATTTCACCATTTCACCATCTGAACAAACTCGTTTCAGTGAAAACGAATAGCTTTTTCAAACTAAAAAGCTTAAGTGAACTGTCTGTATAGTTCAAACCATGATCACGACCGCTGTTTAAAAGAGAGGTGATTTCGAAATCAAGGTTGTTAAAAACGGCGTTCCATAAAAATCACTGTATCTCTCATCTCTACAAGAAACCCAACTTCAACTGTGTAAAGCTTCTCCAGCAAAGGTAGTAGTCATAGACACCAGGTCCAAATCAGTGTGTTTCAGACTTCTTCAGTGCAAAGTTCACTGATGGTTGTACCTTAATGCGAAGTTAAGGGAAATATGTGCATAAGTGTTTCTCAGCCAGAATGTCACATTCCAATGATCCGAAATTTGTCATATTTGACAGCAAAGAGAATAGCAGTACAGAAAATGAGTTCTATCGAATGAATGGACTGGTCTAGACACCAAACTCCTTCACATACTTTAGCACAGTGTTTATAGATTAGGGCTGCCGCTAAAGAGAGTCTTGACTCCGGACTATACAATTCAATATTAGTCCAATATAAATTAAACAATATTTAAATGGCACTTGGGTTTATTAACGTTATGTGAAAACTTTAAGATTCTTTTAAGGCAACGTATGTCCTTCACACAAAGGAATCTTGCTGAAGTATTCATGGGAGCGTGTGTGTAGGTGATCTCATATAAAGGTTTTCATCCCTCGTAAATTGAATCTTGCTTTACTTTATAATAAATTGAACTAGATTCGGTGTAAAACCTCCTGCAGTAAATTGTTACCAAATTGAATCTAACATTTTATACAAAACTCCTTTTCCACTACATGTACAGTTTATGCGTGTATGTGTGCATGCATGATGATGATGATGTTGGTAAATGCATGCATGCATTGAGCACACAAGAACTTAAATATGAGCACACAAAGCCGATTTATGACAAACACTATTATGTGTACTCATCCTGCCGAGTGTGTCTGGGTATATGTGAGACTTAGGGTGACTTAGGAAAAAAAAACTTCTGAAAACAAAACTCGGATGTTTATTTCATAATAAAGAAAAACAACATCAGCCAAATGGCCACCACGTTTACAGGACCATATCCTTTTCATGACATTTTCCATAACCAAATCTCAAAGTGGTCTTGAGATTTGGTCTCAAGATTGAGGTCTTGAATCGACGCTGGGCTGTTGGTGTATCCCTTTTCTTTCACCTGACCCCAAAGGAAGAAGTCGCATGGTGTTAAATCACATGATCTCGGTGGCCAATTGTAATCACCTCTTCGAGAGATATCACTGGTTCGGAAACTTTTCCCGTAAAAGAGCAATGGTTTCCTTGCTTGTGTGGCACGTAGCGCCGTCTTGTTGAAAGTAAATCTTGTCCAGATCAATAATATCGAACTCCGACCATAAAAAATCATTAATCATCTCTCGATAGCGCAATCCATTCACCGTAACTGGGATCCAAACTCATTTTCGAAAAAGTAAGGTCCAATGACCCCGCCGAACCATAAATCGCAGCAAACAGTCACATGTTAAGGATGGAGAGGCTTCTCAACAATAAATCTTGGTTTTTCCGAGCCCCAGATGCGACAATTTGACGTAGCCACCGAGGTGGAAAGTCAAGATGATTTTTCGATGGAATTCCGGATCAGTTTCATGCATTTCAAGGACCCAATCAGCAAAGACACGACGTTTTTGATGATCAGCCGTCGATTGAGCGACATGCCCGCTCATTGAGCGACATGCCCGCTCATTGAGCGACATGCCCGCTCATTGAGCGACATGCCCGCTCATTGAGCGACATGCCCGCTCAGTGGGACATCACTAACTTGTCCCACCAGCTCGAATTTGTCCACCAATTTCTGTATTGCGGTCCGACAAGGTGCTTCACGACAATCCAAAAATGCTGTAGTTTTGCGAACTGAGACTTCAAGATTTGAATTTGAATAACTTCAAGGCGTTGTTGAAGCGTGTATCGTTCCACTTTTAGTAATGGCGTAGTTTCTACTTGTCAAATGTTAAAGAATAAAAGCTTCAAAAGTGACAGGAATTTATGGCCGTTTTTGTACAAGTACCACAATTTCCGTTGGTGTATACTTATTTTTTTAAATTTCAAAATGGAATACCCAAAAAAAGTTGACCTGATACTAGACTAGTTCTTGGGCCAAATATTGAATTTTTATCATAACGTCTTGAGGTGCCTCATCGGCCTCCAATATTATTTCATGCAGGTGACTTTATGAAAATTTCCAAAATTTTAAAAAGTTTTTACTCGATCCACCGACTATAAATGTTGATTGGAAATGCGAAATAGGTGTTAGCGATAACTAATACCGGTGTCAATCTGTATGTAATTTGTATACATTCAATGATTCAACCTAATGTTTAAGGACCAAAACAAAAAAAGATCTTTCAAAAACTTACATATATATTTGCATATACTTTTTTCCAAAATGTTTTAGTTAGTAAAAATAAATTTAAATGTTTACTCCATTAAACTAACTCAAAAGAACGTTACATGAAATTATTCATTAAACAATTAAAAAATAGTTCAGAAAAAACCCTAAATGGAAAAGTCAGATTTAGTTTCAAATGTTGGCATATTTTTTCTCTATTGAATCCTAGCTCTAATAAATCTATCTCTGGCCTGCTCTCCATACACCGACTGCGATGCTTCAGTAACCAGCTTTACACAGCGTTCGACTGCTTGCGTGTGAGACGGTAATTTCAAAATAGTTTCGCCAAGTCCAGATCCAGTTCCGCAACTACTTTTAATTTTTCATCCGACCAACTTTTAGTTAAGGGAGGTTCAGTCACTTCTACTTTTTCCCAGTCAACCAGATAAATGTAGTCTTGAGCTTCGTAGTTTATCTTATAGAAATTTGGCTCTCACAGCTGTTGTGGTCCTTAATCAGCTACCATTGCATTCAGCATCACCATTTCTTTATTTTTTGATAACTTTTCGGTTGAGGTTGTCTACTGAAGTCATCTCATCCTGAATACAGTCCTCATAAACAAGACTTAAGTTGATTTCAGTTAAACTTCATTCACTCGAAAACATCATCCATGGAGTCAAATTCAATCAAAATCAATTTGATCTCATAGGGAAGCTGTTGAAACCAAAATTTGTCTATAAGTAACATTTCTTCTCTTCGAGTGCTTGTCCTTATACTCGAACGCACTGAGACAGAAGCCTTCCGACTGCCATCCTTATTATACACTAATGCAAATGCATTCTACGAAGGCGGATCGGACATTTTATGTTTAGTATCTCGACCGTTCTGTGTATGCTTAAATCTGGCGATGCTTAAATCTGGTACTGCTAATAACCATATTTCTTGCGGCAGCGAAATCAATCCGCCTCATTCCCTTGTCGGAGGTCTCTTCATGGAGGCTGAATTTTCCGACGGTAGGACCAAAGATGATCTCTATGCCCACTTTAGCATTAAAATCTCCTAGAACGATTTTAATGTCATGGCCAGAGCAGCGGTCATAAGTCTGTTCTAAGCTCTCATAGATCGAGTCTTTAGTCTCATCGTCTTTTGCCGCCGTCGGCGCGTGAGCACAAATTAGGCTAATGATGCGGATTTGTGGCCAGCTTTTCATGCTTGCTTGGCAACTGTAAAATATTTCGCAATCTTTCATTTTCGTCGCGGCGTGTCCCTTCCATCGTATTTCCTGGATGGCGGTGATGTCTGCCTTGTATGTTTTGAGGACATCCGCCAGTTGGATAGAGGCACCTCGTCTTTGGAGTGTTCTTACATTCCAACTGTCAATTCGTAATTGGTGGTCCTTTAAAAGTTTGTGATGGTCATCAGCATTAGTGGAAGTCTGTTTTTTATCTTTTATTTTTCTTTTCATTGTAATTCAGGGTTTTACGAATGAGCCCATTCGCCATCGCGCGCTTCAATTGGAGCTTTGCCCAATTCACTTTATGGAATGGATTTTCCGGAAGAATCTTAGTTTGCGGGCTTTCATTACTAGCTGGCCAAGGAGACTTTGTGCTACCTAAACCATTTTTGACTTAGATATACATATATCTATTTTCTATCTATCGATATGATCACTTGTACTGATTCGAAAAAAAAAACACGTTATGTTCACAACCAAAAAGCATATTTTCCAATCCAGCCTCAAATGTATGTGACGCCAGAAGTTATGTACATATTCATACATACCCTTGACTAGATTTACATAGCTAAATATAAACACACATCGGGGTGTAACGAACAGAGGTTTGATAATAAGATTTTTTTTAGAAAAAGACCATATGGCGAGACACAGACCCTATGGCTAGATTTTTGCAGCGGCAGGCCAAAGCCTCTCCTGGGAATCGAACTACCCCCACGCCGATAGGCAAGCACGCTACAAACTCGCCCAATCAGGATGAGGTCAAGTAATTCTCGTCGTTCAAATTTGACGGCCAAACTACATTCAAATAACACTGGAGCGGATATTTCACCCTGCCACTGATTGCCAGCAACATTAACGCTTTTTTATGAAACTTTGTAAGCAGTACACACATTATTACACATTGTTAAATTGGACTTATTGTCCATGCCCTTCGGGGAGTAGACTGTATTCTTAACCAAACATCTCAAATGTAATCTGTGAGTTTTCCATTGCAGTGACCACCGGCAAATTTTCAAGTTGACACCTCCAACTACAGTTTCGGTCCAACTACAGTTTTTACCAAAGCCACATTTATCGCCTGGTTATTTTGCTTATTCTATTTGACTCCTTCGGTGTACTCGAACTATTTCTCGTTTGGTATTTCGGGAGTATGGTGTTGAGTCCGTAGTTTATCAGCGTTTATGAACCGATTCAATTCAAAAACACGAATTCACCACCATTCTCCTAAAAAGAACAGCAGTGATTCA
Source organism: Hydrotaea cyrtoneurina (assembly GCA_958296145.1). Taxonomy (NCBI): domain Eukaryota; kingdom Metazoa; phylum Arthropoda; class Insecta; order Diptera; family Muscidae; genus Hydrotaea; species Hydrotaea cyrtoneurina. Next base: position 52,916,087 of record OY282515.1, on the reverse strand, counting down.
AGGGGCGACAAAGTACATTTGGATTACATTCCAACAGAGTCAAATATTGCTTTGAGCGGTGCCCATTCCTGACAGCGTGCCCATATTCCTGCCAAATGCACACTTTCTGTCGAGATCTCAGCACTTTACTCTGTCATCCTTCATGTAATTAGATTTCATGTAATCTTTCCCGTTTTGTCAACCCAAATTCGTTCGTATCCGTTATTTTGAAAAAAAAAAAAAAACAAAGACAAAAAGAAATGGTTGGCTTTTTACGGTGGTCAATCAACAACTAAGATAACGGCATGCTGGCGCAATGAAGTGATTGTGCCAGCCTATTAACCCGGTATGTGCATGTGGCGCAATTACACCAGCTGCTGGTGTAATATCCGAACGAATCTAGAAATCCCTAATTGCAGTTGGCTGAATCTACCCATTGAACTGCCTTTCACAGCCCCGAAAAGGGCAATGACAACACAGAACACATGTGCAAATGACGCTCAAGTCCTGATTAGCAATTGTATATACGAAATTCCTCTACACTCTAATGTACATGCGAGTGCAGGCAATTTCCAACAATAATTAAATTTATGTACATATATGAAATTCTGAAGACTTACACATTTTTTTTCAAAGCGGTTTAGCTCACTATCGATTTTATCTTAAACCGATATAAGAGTTTTGAAATTTAAGAAATTTGTTTGACTAACAATTTATCGGTTTTACAATTTTCAATATACTTCATTTTATTGCTCTTACCAGTCTTTATATTATGACATACTAAGAAAATATGAAACAAATACATTATGTTAGCTGTGTGAAGAAGAATGAGAAGGCGCAGATCCTGAAGTTTACATGTATAAACAATTTGAGGAATGGAACGACAAATGCTGCTGGGAACCAGAGTTGTAAATGAATTGTTCTTTTCGATTTCAAGTTATTAGAATTGAAAGAAATTTGACTCAATTGAAATGAAATTGATAAAAAATGAATTGCACTTCATTTTGGCAATTTCTTTGAATTGGAAGTTACTTTGAATTAGCAAGTAATTTGAATTGGAAATTCCTTTGAATTTATTTCCAATTCAAACGAATTTGGCAAAATGGATTGCAAGTCATTTCCAATTTAAATGAATTGCAATTCATTTTGGCAATTCCTTTGAGTTGTAAATTACTTTGAATTCCTATGAATTCATTTCCAATTCAAATGAATTGGAAGTTACTTTGAATTTATTTCCAAATGAAGTTTGGCAAATTTTAAGAAGTTATTTTTAATTCAACAATTGTTGACAGTGAACGATACATTCTAATTCTCATATTATATCATTAATTCAATTCAAATGAATTGCAATTTTTTTGAATTGGAAATCAGTTGCAATACGTTATGCAAATTCATTTGAATTGGAAATCAATTACAATTCATTTGTGAATTTTCTTTGAATTGGAAATGAATAAATTCAAAATTATACGAATTCAGAGCATGAATGTTTTGAAAATTAATTCAAATGATTCGTTTTACAGCTCACTGGTAACAGACATGTTTTCGTGGCTTCAACGATTTAAAAGGCCAGGTTGTTTTCCTCTCATCCGATATCGTCTACTTACCATGTCATACTACCTATGGCCATCATAAGGTCATGTCGCCTAACCGCTAAAGAGCTTTTTAAAAAAGGACTACACCGGTCCTTTCAGAAATCCACAGTATTGAACATTTCAAGGTGAAGCTAATGGAATGACATATTTAGTATACAGTCCTATGGTGAGGGGTATACGAACTAAACTAAACCTCGCTCAATTAGTGTTGGGCGTTATCGTTCACATTGAACGGATCGGTCCTTTTCGTTCGGTTCCGGTCGTTCCATCGTTCCTTTTTCTGTTTCGGTCAAACGTCACATCTGTTTACTTTTCAGTCTTGCTTTCACTCCGAGAGCAGAGTAGTAATTTGATATGAACCAATTTCAATCGAATTCATCCAGCATTTAACTGAACGTTTTAAAATGTTTCGTCAATATAGATTTACATTTGCGAACAGCACTTCAATTACAAACACTCTTCAGGCAACAGCTGAACATTTGTTCAAACGACCCAACTCTACTCTCAAGGAGGCCGACAGTATCTCATTTTTATTTATATAGATTGTGCTTTGATTCCGGGTTGAAATTGTAAGCACATTGTTGAACAATTCGTTAAATTCCATTTAAAAAGCCCGTGTTATGTGTGTATGACCAACAAGCAGCTAAGTAGTAATTAATAAAATTATGAGCCATCGATTTTAGAGCAACTCTTTCTAAAAGTAACCTCAGAGCGACCCTCTGTACCCTGCGGTAACTTGGCACTGATTGCATGACCATAAATAAATCAATTTAATGTAAAATCAATTTAATGCAGCATGTACTAATTTACTAATCAGTTCGTTGTCCCATTCGTTTCGAAACACTCTGTAACATTAGAATAATCGCATAATTTATATTTGTGTTGCATGTTGGGTAGTCAGAAATTAATCACTGGACATTGATTTAATTGACGCACGAGCACACACACACACACCCAGCTAAACACATGTATTACGAGTATAAATTGAATTTTGTTGTTTTAATTTGAGTAATTTGTTGTTAAACGTTGATTGTAACCGATATCCGACCACACCACAATTACTCGCACATTTGTCGATGCATGTTTGAGGTCACCACCGCCGCACACTGTTTTACACGAATTTCTTTTCAAACCAGTGCCATGTGTCGTCTGTGGCTGGCGGAATGCGGAATGCAGAATGTCTCTGGCAATTTTAAGAGGAATTTTGAAATTATTTCAAGTCAGCGATTGTCATATACTCGTAGACGAAAGCTGACGGCATTCGCCACTGGAAATGTTGGAAATGTTTCCAAATTTGCCTATTCTAGAAAATGTCCATAACCATTTAGTTCAGTTTAAATTGGTTTAATCCGACGACGAGCATTATTTGTCAAACGAAATGCTACCTTTTTTATTTAAAGATTCACCTTGAAGGAAAGGCGTTCCAAATAAGGAAAGGAGTGTAATTGTAGCCTTCTGCATGAACCAAAGACCATACAGAGGGCAGACGTCGCAAGTAGTTTTCTGATGCATTAGATCGGAAGCACACTCCAGATGTCACTAATTGGCATGTTTTTTTTTTAACAAATACCTACTTTTTTAAAACAAATACTGTTTAAATACCCTCTTGGAAATGTTCGGAAAACGACTTGCGACGTCTGCCCTCTGTATGGTCTTTGAATTCACTACAAAAACGGTGAAAATCTTGCAGTCACAGTTCGCAAAACTAAAAAGTTTCCGGGCCGTGTTATCCCTCGAAGATGTGATCACAATTGGCCACCGAGATCATGTGATTTAACACCATGCTACTTCTTCCTTTGGGGTCAGGTGAAAGATAAGGTCTACGCCAACAGCCCAGCGTCCGCCACTTTGCGATTTGGCTATGGAAAATTTCATAAAAAGGATAAGGTCCTCTAAGCGTGGTCGTGGTGGCCATTCGGCTGATATTGTTTTTCATTATTAATCTTTACTATGAAATAAACATCCGATCATTTTTCTCAAAAAATTTAATAGCCCCAGCTATTGTTCGTGAGCTGAGCAATCTCAAAGTGAATGAAATGTTTGTGTATCGCAGCATAATTCGCATTGCCAAACGCTTTGGTGGTGGACGAAACAAAAATCGCAACATCACATGTTTAACTTCCAAAAGGCACACTATCTTACACCAAAGCCAAAAATAGTTAGACTCGGATGAGCAAAGAAGTCGTTACGCTGTCAAATTTCCAAACATTATGTTCTGGGTCCGGCCACACCTAGTGAAGGTCTTCCATTTTGGCTCTGAAAAGAGCAAAGTAAATCGGCAGCAGGACACGGAATTCACCGACATGAAGTACGGTATAGACATCTCTGGATCGATGAAAGACGTAGACCCCGAAAAGTCCGTATCCATGGATGAAGTGGCCGCAAGTCGAACTAAGGAGGAGATAGTCGAGAGTGACACGAGGAAGTCGCTTTTATTTCCAAAAAAAGTTAGGTCAGCGGAATCCTGAGCGAGGGAGACGCAACTCATCCGAAGACACCGGCAGGAAGTCGCTAAATTCGAAAGTAGGCCAGGTGACACCTTCCTTAAAAAGTAAGAAGGCAAAATCGTGGAACAGCTCCGGTCGGATAGACCACAATCAAATGCTGTCATCGATCGATCTGATCTGGATCATAACAGTGGCAGCAGATTGATGGGAATTGGGGCTTATCGAGGGGAGTGACATTTCCATCTAGGGTGCGGACTGGTCGAAGGGAGTCTAGGTCGACAACGGCGGAAATGAGAAGTCAGTTAGATTTCTCACTGACGTAGTTGAAGGCCTAGGCGAACTCTGGCCGAACGCAAAATCTGAGGTTATTCCTTCCTCCTACCTACCACTTCGTTCAATGGTGCCAGTATAGATTCCACCGCCAAGGGTGTTGTGAACTTTGATTTATGTCACAGCTTCGGACCACAAAAGGTTCACCTTCAATCTAAATTTCGCTAGTACAAATCCGAGATGCACACACACTGCGATGAATTTAGTGCACACTTAGAATTCAGACTAGCGAACACATTTGCGGGCAGAGATATGTTCATGGAAGTTTATAAACAATTATAGTTACAGGTGGATGAGCTGACGTCAACATTTCCTGATACAAGAAAACATCTGAATGGGTGGAATACTGTTCGTAGATATCTGAGGAAAATCACCAGGAGGTTATTAAACAGGGCACAGTATACTAAGAATTCAGAAGACTGGTAGAACTACAAAGTGAGTTTTAATAACTACAAGAGATACTTAAAACCGCCAAACGGACCTCAGGGACTTTGTTTTGTGAGGCCATTGATTCTGTCAATGACCAAAGAAATCAGATGATTCATTGATTCCTTGCTTATGGAAACTCAATTCCCAAGTGGTACTGATGCAGGGGATGAGGTCACAAAAGGGACTAGCATCTTCCGCGCATCTACAGAAATATTTAATTAGATAAATAGTTTCGCTGGAGAGAGTATAATGGGATCTGGTTATGTTCATTTCAACCGTCAAAATCAGCAAAATTGGAATAAAGTACTGGCAATATTAATAGACAGGGTACGTTAGAAGAAAGTGGAGGGAAGTTAGTCATTTATACGAAAAACAGGTAAGGCTAGCCACGCTACTCCCAAAGATTTCGGGTCAATCATCTACAGAAAACACTGGCACGACTGTTGGATCAGCACATCAGGAACACACAATTGATACGAACACCAAAAGAGGGGCTTGGCACGCCTACCTTAAGGGCACATCTGTTGAGAGCTCCTCTTCACGAAGTGGTGGGTTGTATTGAAATAAATCTAGCAAATACGGAACATAACCTTATGTTTTTTTAGACATAGAAAGAGCCTTCCACAATATTAAAAGAAGTGCCATCAAAAAAGTCAGGCTAGATTCCGGAAATTCAAGGAAGTTAGCCACAGAGTCGACGTGTTTAACGTGAGTACCTGCCACGTTGGCCTAAACTCACGGTGGTCTTTGCACCAGATGAAATACAATGCGTCTACCAACGCCCCCATATACAGCAAAGCTGTACATGAGTGGATGTCGCTGGGCAGAGTGGAGCTCAAACTGTCTGCGGAAGATAAATATCTAGGATTCTTCCCGGAAAAGAAAGACTCGACTAATAAGAACTGAGTACTACGGTCAATGGTATTTAATTGGACAGTTCTAACATGGGTTGTACAGCATAGGTGAGAGGCGACAAGGGCAGGCAGTCATTACATTCATTGAACTAGAAAGGTGTGATGTACTAGACATAACGCGGCTATCAGAAGAACAATACAGTCTGCACTGAATATTATACTATAAGGGGAGTGAACAGAACCTTTTGGTAATACTGCGGTCAACCTATTCCTATTAGTGGTGAATGTCTTGGAGAGGTCGCTTCCTAATGAGAATAGGTTGACCGCAGTAGTGCCACAAGGTTCTGCTCACTCCCCTTCTCAATTTCTTAGTCTACAAAGACGTTCAGGATGCATTTCAGGATGTGGTCGGTAGGTGATTCATTCGGCCTGAAGCCTGATTCAGACCTGTCAGTGTGATAGGCCTTAATCGGTTCAACGAGTTGAGCGACTTTTTACAGAAGTGAAAAAATAGAAATACCACAATCCTTAGATTTCACTGAATTTGATATTTTAATCTCTTTGTAATCGGCACGTCTCAATTTTATGACGAAATAACTGAACCAAATTTTTGTTTATTATTTTTTTTTTTGAATAGATAATAGGGTTTTACTCATTTATTTAGGCATAATATTAATATAGTATTTGTGTGAATGTTAGGTTCTCTTTGTTTTGGAATAAAAAGAATAAAATAAAATCAATTGCAATTTGTAATCATATTAAAAATGCAAAATTATAACTAGTTTATCGAAATGCCAGCAAAGGACACTTCCAATCCCGCATCATTCGATTCCATGCGACTTTTGATGTGCGCCAATGTATTCTTGTAGTGCATCTCGATTTGCTTGGTTTCCTCGCTGGGTTCCAGATTCGGAAGTTCTTCGTTAATTTTCGCTATAAGCTGATTGAGCATGGCAACCGTGATGAGAGAATTGCCGCGTTCAAAGTAGAAAAGATAATGATTTAAGAGTTCAACGTACAACTGAACTTGCACCCCGGTATCCAAACATTGCGAAGCTATGCGAGCGCCTTTCTTTAGACAATCCAATGTCTTCTTTTCATCTCGCATTTCCTCACCATTCTGTTTTCCACTCCAGAAGAGAGCGGCACATGCAACTACCCCTCTACATTGATCGGGTTTTTTAAGTAACTTGGATGCTGCCAGAGCACAATTTGTACGCAAAGGATCGGCATTTTCTTCTCCGAAGCAAGACATTTGCTCAAAGGTGGACATAATCAGGGTAATTGCAGCCAGCTGAGCCTTGGAATCGGAGATTTCATCCTCGTAGAGTGAGAATGCCTGCGTCATGAATTCGTAAGCCACCGTTTCGTGATTGGTGTAACCAATTTCACCAATAACCAATGCTCCCTGCAAATATAAACGTAGAGCCAATTCGGCTAGGTCAGCTTTGGCTAAGGCCGATATAGTACTGTGGCAGTATTGAAGTATTTTTTGACATTTTTTGTCCCAGTTCTCGTCTTGTTCTGCCTGGGCCTTGTACTTATACGACAACTGGTAGGCCGAGAAAACCAAGGGTGGTAAAAGGAATTTAATGCGTTGAGGACCACCGGCACCCAAATGTTTGCGTGCAGCCTGTAGGATCTTATACTGCATATCAGGATCATCTGACTTTAATAGATGTATGAAACGTGCCACGATTCCTTGTTCTTCGGCAAATTCATCCAAATCAATCGATGGCTCTTGGCCATTTTTACTGGTCACTGTTTCGTCGTCTTTTATCAAGGGTGTTACAATATTGAGGACATCATCTGCTTGCTCGGCAGTGGGTATTAATGACTCATACTCTAAAATATTCATGACCAAATATAAAGCCAGTGTTTTTCGCGATGTGTAATCAAACTTGTAGAGTAGGGGACAGAAGTTTTTCAATTGTATAATAGTTAAGACATTGTTGTAAAAGTCAATGCATATGCGCAACAGGCGCGACAATTCCTGATTGACGGACAGCAAGTGACAAATGTTATTCATATTGAGGCTATCCAGTATTTGTGTTGTCGTGCCCAATACCTTGTCAACATAATCCACGCGTTCTGGATAAACCTTTTGCGCAAGGTTCAGCAAAGCTACTTGCAACGATATGGTATCTTCGAGGGGCATATCGGATCGAGTCTGTACAATGTTGGCCACTTGCACGCTGAAAACTTGGAACAGTTCCACCTCGGGTGGTATGATAGATTCTATATCAGTGCCGTTATTTTTACCACTGCGTTGGTTATACGTTGCCAAACGATCAATCAAACATATGATTATGTTCTTTACGTTCACTCCGGTCTGTAACTGGGCACATGACTTTAAAAATGGATCCAAAGTCTGCAAGTGGAACTCATCGGGGAACACTTGAATAATACATTCCATCAAGTATTCCTGAGCAATAGCATCACGGCAACTGACAACTTGTTCCAAAATGCCAGGCAATATCAGACGCTGATATATCTCCAAAGAAACCGACTCCAGTTGCGACAGACGCACCAAGTTTGTGCCCACCAGTATTTTCAGTTCCTCCCGCTCCTTCTCGCGCCTGGTCTTCTCACTTGAGTGGCCTTGATGCTGCATACGTACCCACAATTTGTTCATTTCAGCAAAGTTGGTCAGAATAAAGTCAATGGCGTCATAAACGTTACCTTCGTGCTCATTATCGGCCACCAAAACATCGGGCAGGATGTTTCTGGTGCATTGCAAGAGGTAATTCCGTAGAAACAATCCTCTTAAGGGATGCTGGACACCGCGACACATTTCAACCAAGTCTTTCAGAATACTGCGTTTCAAAGATGGATCATTCTTGATGTAGACAATGCCCACTGTAATCAGCAAATACAGTCGTGGTACAATGGTATGAGAATACTGAACGAGTTCATAGTGGTCCGTCTCCTTTGTGGCTTTTTCACATAAATACAATTCAAGACGGCACAGTTCATCGGTGATAATCATGTACAATTCGTAATAGCTTTTTGGCGACAGAATCGAAGTACGCAATTCACTCAACATTGCACTTGCACATTTCAGTGCATCCAACATTCGGTCCTTATCCAGGAAATGATTCATTTGAAAAGCTTGTTTGCGGGCCGCTCCAATGACTTCCGCCAATAACTTCTCGTGGTCATCGATACTGTTCGGCATTCCGTTTTATTGCTCTGAAGGCTTTTTAAATTAATAATTTCCAATAGTGGAAAAATCAAGGCGTTAATTGTTATTTTTTCTTATCGGATTTATGACAGAACCGAGCCGACCCAATATTGACAGCGACGCGACAAGTTCATTAATGTCTATGACGTCAAAAATATGACAGCCGATGACTTTCGCTTATCGCCGGTAAAGGCCGAACACAACCATGACGCTTTTAAAATGTCGACCAAAACTCTTCGTCGGGATTGTTTTCACGTTCCGGATGCTTAAAGCTGCCATCAGACGATATGTTTTTTACATACACTCTCCGAGTGACCACCACAAAAATACGGGATCACAAATGGCTCGTATTATTACACTGCATTAGATATCTCCAAAAATGAACAGCTGTTGACAAATTCGTGATTTAAAGTAATAAACATGCAAAAGTTTTGAACACAAAAGGAATTTTTAACGCCATCGTTAAACAAAAGCTATCAGAAATGCCTTCGTAGGCCTTACAGACCGCCGCACAGCAAGGTTCCGTACAGCACACAGTATCTCCTCGTTTCTTCTTTGAGAAGGCATATCAGAAAAATGTTTGAGTTCGGAATGCCTTTAATGGGGACTTTGAATAATGTTATTAGTTTAGACAGATAGTATCCAGAAACTCTCATCCGTTCATTGTCAAATGGCCGGTTGCTCGGACGATGTAATAGAGAAAATACATTCTTCAGCCGGACTGGAATACTCATCTCCCAAGTGTGTTTCTTGCCAGTTGTGACATTCATTTATAGCGCTCATCCCCGTTCAGCTGCAAAATTCAAACATTTTCCAAAAACAAACACTAAGATAACTATGATATAATAATTTAAAAAAAGATCATTTATTACATTTTTTTTTGTCGAACGTTGCCATCGCCCCTCAAACCCGCCCCTGACATCTACATAACGTAGGGACAGTGTACATTATGGACCAATCCACAATATAGAGATATGAATAAGTAAAATTGTTTGAAGTGTTAATGTAATTTGTACGTATCAAATAAAATAGGTCGAAAAATATAAAACTCTGTTTTTGGTCCTTAATATCTCCGCCATTTAATGGGTTTTAGTGGTCCAAGTGTGGTACCATATTAAAGCTAAAGGTCTTTAATGTTATACAAACAAATACACACCTTCATATAAACCATAGAAAGGTATTTCGATAAGCTTTCCAAAGATATATATTTTGACCCGATCCGACGTAGAATGTATAATAATAATATTCAATTAAGTACAATACATTATTGGCACATCTGATTTCCGGATTTTCATAAAATATCCAGCAAAATTTATTTCCAGCCAATATTGGTAAAGTTTTATTAATTTTATTCGAAACTACTATTTTCATTTAGATAAATTTAAACCGTAACAAACTTTAGCAGCGTTCGGCGGATGCTTCGCTAAGCAAACAATGACCAGCGGCGACAGTGATCCATAACATCTCTGTGTTTATTTGCCGCTTCTTGTAAGCAACACTGTTATTGTTTACCGACTTTCTTCAATTTCGGTTGCCTCCATTATTTGACAACATGACAAAAGGGAATGGGAAAAAACCGAAAAGGCGCAAAAGGGAATGAAAAATAACCGAGAAGAAGAATTTCAATTTTAGATTCGTTGCTGCAGTAACAGAACATGTTGGCCACAACTGGAAATTCTTTGGCAGCTGTATCAGGCATCCCCGACAAAACATGGCAACCGAATTTTGTGACACTGGAAACAACGTAAGTTTGGCCAATCCATTAATATCACTGAAATAAACCAATCTCTTTAGCATGGGCGAAATAACAGTGGAGTTGTATTGGAAACATGCACCAAACACATGTAGAAATTTCGCCGAACTGTCAAGGCGCGGATACTACAACAATGTGGTGTTTCATCGTATCATCAGAGACTTTATGATTCAGGGCGGAGATCCGACCGGAACAGGTCGGGGAGGTAAGATAATAAAAGCTTTGTATACCAACAAATACTACAATTTCTGTGACTTCTCTTCAAGGCTCTTCAATATATGGTGGAGAATTTGCCGATGAAATTCACTCTGATTTGAAACACACTGGAGCTGGAATACTTTCCATGGCCAATTCCGGGCCGGACACGAATGGATCACAGTTTTTCATCACCTTGGCTCCGACACAATGGTTGGATGGCAAACATGGAATATTCGGTAGAGTGTACACGGGAATGCAGGTGGTAAAACGTATAGGAATGGTCGAAACAGACAAGAACGATCGTCCCGTAGACAGTGTGCGCATTATAAAAGCCAAAGTAGAGAAGATTTAGTTATGTTGTACTTTTAATTATAAATAAATTAAGGACACATTGGTCGGTGCAACGGAACTCATCCAATGTGTCAACTATTTTGCTATTCCTAATTATAAATAAATGACTAATTTTACTTTAAATACTTAACTGATGATGTTAAATTAGGGGACATAGAGGTGTAACATATGGATGATCATTTTCCTGATTGTTTGGTTCATCCTATACGGTGCTATCCAGCATGTCAACTAAACGCTTGATTTCCCGACTGTAAAGAAAGTTGGAACAAATAAGCGACAACTGGGGATTTGTTTGGCTTTTCGCACTTACATTCGCACACCAAGCTGCTCAGTGGGTTGCATAGATTTAGAAATTTCCTCAGTTTTGGCCATAATCGTGTACATGCACTTGATATTGGCATCCATGCTATCCGTTAATTTGTTGACAGCGTTCTTGTGCACTTCGACGTTGTCCGCCGTAATGGATGAAATAGAATGTAGTAAATTGCACAAATTCTCTGAAAGATTGTCCACGGATGCGGCCAAATATTGGGCTTCTATTTCGATGTCATTCAAAACATTCGCGTCGATTTGAGGTATATGAGGCATTTGCAAAAATTGCCGTGTCATGCCACCACCTACACCTTCCATGCTGTTGTGTTGGGATGTCGCAGATTGAAACCCATAATTCTCTGTAAAGTCATGTCAATACATAAATAAATATAGGTATACAGCACAATGTAGTGTATTAGGCACTCACCCTCGCCTTGGGGGCTAGATAGTCGTAGTTTTTCCTCCAGATTCTCAGCTACAAAGTGTCTCATCTGACCTTCAGAGTTCTCCGTGCCCTCAAGTTCATACGGTATAGCATCACTTAATGGTCGCTTTGGCGTTTTGTTGCTGTTGTCGCACGAACTACTTTTGGAATTCTCTTCATCGTCGTCTTCATCTTCCACACTTTCATCTCTTGCTGGCGGTCTGGAAGCGGTGGGAGTCAAATCGTTTAGTACACTTTCTGGCAATGGTCCGGCATACTGGGCAAGAAATGGTATTTCTTTGTATGACGATGACGTTGAAGTCTTTCGTGTCCGATGTCCGGCGGATTCAGTGTTAGTTGTGGTCAAGTCGTCGGCGTTTTCGGGGCCATCCGGCAAACCATAACGTGGTCGTATGGGAATATCTTGGACTCGTCGGGCCATCTTCCAGAGAAAAAACAACAACGGTGGAATGAATTTGTTTTATGGCACGATATTGCCATATCAATCTAAAATACCGGATTGTTCAGACGTTTTGGGAATTATCACGACATGAAGAAATATATTCAGTGATTCCATTTACTACTCCGGACGTTTTTGTTTTTGCTACAATTCTGTGATTCTGTGTCAATTTGTTTCGTGTACTCAATGTTCTTCTGTTCAATACAGAATTTTAGCAAAAACAAAAATGCAGAAGAGCCATAGTAAATAAAAACAATTTCACTTCATCTGCTCTCATCTCGCTCTCAGTTTTCAGCTCCCGCTATGGCTACGCAGAGCACATCATTTGATTTTTGCCTGTTTCTATTGCTATAGTTTATGACGCGACATAACTACAAGCAGAGCAGAGCATATACTTTTTCATTTTTCGGCTATGGCTCTGCTACGGCTCTGTTCAAAGTGGGAGCGGTAGCGAGAGCAAAACAAAATACTACGAAGTAGCGTAGCATTTTCAAACGCTGAATATATTAGTTCCTTTTACTCCTGCAAGAAGCATAGGGACATAAAGAAATGGCTGCTACGAATTCCGATCGGCTCCTGTGACAGGCCTGAATTTTTGTTTTTTACTTTTGTCCTTTGCCAAAATCAGCCAGTCCAGTATTTTTTTTTAATTTATTGATTTATAATGTAAAGTTGGGAAGAAGTGTGTGGTGTGCGGAGGATGACAGAAGTTTCCCGGTCCATCCAGATGCAGGAACAGCGAGGGCTTCGATATTGACGACAGGCCCTTCTTGGTCTCAAAGTGCCTGCCACAAATGGACATTTTTTTTCAAATACAAATAATTAATTTTTCTCTGATGAAAATTGAATTGTAGGAAAAACGAGGAAGAATTAGTGCGTCAGCTCTTCATCTTCTTTTTCCAATCCCCCTTTGCTCGCATGCATCTAATTCCGAAATGGACTAACCGAAACCTGCACATGAACTTAGCCCGTTTACGGTTGTAACGATCTGTTTGACTTTGTAGCCAGGGATTTTTTAGTTAACTTCAAAATACAAATACATTTCTCCAACAACAATCTAAAATCTTTCTATTGACTATGTTGTATTGTACATTTTCTCAAATCATAGTTAACTTCAATCAATTCATTAAACTATCAAGTGGTTGAAATTTTGGATGATATTAAAAGTCGGGGAAATATTGTTCCTCCAGTCCATGATTTACTTTACCTTTTGCTTACTTGTTACCAAATTAATAACTTATTGAAATGTTGCTAAATACATGAAATATTGTCAAATTGTTGATATATTTTCTATTTTAGTTTGTCTTGGAGATTTCGGTTAGTTATTTCTTAATTTGTTTCCCCGCAGTTACACCAGGAAGTAATTGTCGGAAAAAACTCAACTGACACACACATTTTTGCTACATTGGATGTGGAATTTTGACACATACACAAAGAAACGAATATAAGAGTTCTCCAACACATTGTTTGTGCCACTTTATGGGATAATTTTATATTGTAATTGTTTTTGAATGTTTCCTTTTTATTAGAAAACGTTTAATTTTGTTCATTTTTGTAAATAAAGAATAACAAGAAACAGAATGTTCACATATTTAGGCAAACAAATTAGCTTGTCCACACTTTTCCCCAAATGCAGGGTTCTCCAACAAGAGGAGTTATTTTGAATCACCCAGTATTTCGGTAGCTGTCACTTTTGAAGCTTTCATTCTTTGACATTTGACAAGTAGAAACTACACCATTACGGGAAATGGACGGTACACGCTTCAACAACGCATTGAAATTATAAAAATTCACTACAAAAATGGTGAAAATCTTGCAATCACAGTTCGCAAAACTAAAACATTTCCGGACCGTGTTATCTCTCGAAGAGGTGATCACAATTGGCCACCGAGATCTTGTGATTTAACACCTTGTCTACGCCAACAGCTCAGCTTCGACTCCAGACCCAAAGATAGAATTCGTGAGGCTACCGAGGACAAGTTCAGCCATTTTGCGATTTGGTAATGGACATTTTCATGAAAAGGATATGGTCCTGTAAGCGTGGTCGTGGTAGCCATTTGGCTGATGGTGTTTTTCATTATTAACCGCATAACTTCCTCTTTATTATGAAATAAACATCCGATCATTTATCTCAAAAAATGCAATTTCTCTTTGAATACCAAAATAATACCTCTTGTTGGAAAAGGAATATGACAACGATGTGTTTACCCCGATGTTACACATGATAGTGATTGTTCAAAGTCTTAAGACATACACACACACATTTTTGCTTCTATTAGGCCGACTATCAACGAAAATTCCTTGGCAGTGAAATTTGTAACATGCAGACAGAAACGAACACATTTAATTTTTATATCATTTAGTCCCGATTCACACTAGGCAATTTTTATGATTACCTTTTGAACTTGCCTCTTGGGTTCACACAAGGAAATTTTTGTTTTCGTTATTTGCTTTTCAAATACACTTTCAAAATACAAAAACACAAAGAGAAATTTCAGTACGAACAATTTTTATTCCATTTCCCCTCCTTTTACTTCTCTTTCCAACAAATTGAGAATTGCGTCAATGAAAAATGCCTAGTGTGAATCGGTACTTATTAAACTTGTAATTCTTTGTGTCAATTTGTTGTATAATTGTATTTTGTTATAAAAATGTTCAATTATTTATCCATACTTTTCCCCAAATTCTTTGACAACTTGTGCTATAGGGCACCCTTGTGTTTTGATTATAAATGGATCCCAGCAGCCAAGGTCTTTGGAATTTTTTGTTATATTTTCATTACGGATTACAAGTTTAGCTGCCTCTTTCCCCTTTTCTTGCCATTGTGCGCTTTTTCGTTTGTTATTTACAATAATGCCTTCCAAAAAGTTGGCATCACTGTTCAGTACTTGCTTGAGTAACCGAAAATACAGTCGGTATTGCGTACCCGGTAACCGCAACTGAAATACTCATAAATTTTTTTTTGGTGTCGTTTGTAAGTGAAATTTTTATCGCGTGCGTAGAAAAAATCACGACGAAATTAATTAATTAAAAATTAATTTTGTATTTTTAGTGTAGTTAAAAGAGTTAAAGTTAAGCCTACAATACGAAAAGCACAGTATCTTGGTGTAACAAGATTAAAAATTGAAAGATTTGAACGTGTACTAACTACACTACACAAAAAAAGCCCCATTCCATGTATACACAAAGAATGTATGGATGTGTGGCGTTAAAAAAATAAAATGAAAAAAAAAACCTGAAAGTGACAAAGTAAAATGAAAAAAAGAAATCATAATTTCGCGTGAGTAAAAATAAAAAAAGAATTAAAAATATAATGGCCCGAAAAGTGTTGTGTTCTAAACTGTCTCAGCAATCATGGCATCACCACAAAGCCCAAGTCCCAAGTGTAGTTGAAGTGGTCTTTCGACAAAATCAACCTTGAAAATAGCCCACAATTTATTTTGTGTAGGCTGGTATTACATTTCAGGGAAAACGTTATAATAAGGACAATCTCTTGGTGTTTAAGAGATTTCGAGATTTCGCATTAATATGTCCTAGAAAGTACGTCAGACTTGGGAGACGTACAAGGGCCAATTTACTGACTAGTTGACTAGTGTATAGAGGTCTACCTTGAGCGGTGCTATTTCCGCATACGATATGTGGCCAGCTCCCAATAAACACATGGATTTTATTATTCTTGATTTATTTGCTCCTCTTCGTTGTTGAGCTTAATAATGAAAAAGAAGGGAGTCAGACCAGAGCCATATCGAATATTTTGTTATACTCCATCTTTATCTCCATCTATACTCTCTCGCTATCTTGTTGTGGTATTTTTGTTTTATTTATTTATACGGAAATTGGTTGAACAACAACAAAGAATGAAAACCATACAAAGTGGAGTGGTGTAAAAACATCGGCACACATCGTTCTGGTCTGGCATATGTATACAACGCGGACGGTCGGTCGGCGTACTCTGTAAAAATAAACTTGCCAACCGAACGACTTGTTTTGTAGCGGCGTCGGACTCAACACCGTTAACCATTCATCAGTCAACTCAGCGATCAAATATTGATGGGAGACCTCAATGGGCAGCATATTTCATTATGTTTATTGATTGGAAACCTGATATTTTTCTTTAGCAACTCTTGGGAGAGTTCTTGCGAACTCTAGCTGGCGAACGATTTGCAGCAGACAAACTAGGTACATTCTTTTCAGTATTAGAGGTACTAATTTGGAGCAAATCATTCATGTGTACTTTAACTAAACAAAAAGTCCAACTTAGCGCCCAGTTGTTTTCTGTTCCCAAACAAAACAAGTTTCGTTTGCAATGTGTGCCGAACAACCCATCAAACCCACATACGCTTCACTTTGGCTACAGGAGGGTGTGACAGTTGACATTTTTCTTCGTTTTGTCCATCTTTGTCGTCTCCTTCACAAAAACAATAACCACAAAGCAGACGACGAAATAAAACTGTTGACGTCTTTTCCTGTGAATGTAGAGAAATTGTTATGAAAAAAAAAGAAAAGCAACAACAACATTTTGAATACAGACATGAGGCTACACAGCCGCATGTTTTTCTTGGCTGTCCTTTCGTTGTGTTAGGGAATAATTGTATGGTAAATTTCGACGCGTACACTGTGAATTGGATCTTCAACGAAATCGTCAGACTATAAACTGTAAGTTGAAATAATGAAATTCACTTTTATATCCAACACTATCTGCAAATGTCAAAACCTTTTCCCGAGAACTCCTTAGGAAGCCGGCCTGCGGTAGCTGTCACTTATGAAGTTTTTATTCTTTGACATTTGACAAGTAGAAACTAAGCCATTACTAAAAATTGGAACGATACACGCATCAACAACGGCTTGAAATTATTAGAATTCAATGCAAAAGTCACTCACAGTTCGCAAAAACTAAAAAGTTTCCGGAGGTTAAAAAAGTTTCGGGCCACGTGAAAGATACGGTCTACGCCAACAGCCGAGCTTCGATTCAAGACCTCAAAGATAGAATTCGTGAGGCTATAGAGGACATAGGGCAGCCATTTTGCGATTTGGTTGTGGATAATTTCATGATAATTTCCTGTAAGCGTGGTCGTGGTGGCCATTTGGCTGATATTGTTTTTCATTATTAACCGCATACCCTTCCTTTTTATTATGAAATAAACATCCGATCATTTATCTCAACAAATTACATTTTTCTTTGAATACCAAAATAACACGACTTGTTGGAGAACCCTGTACAAAAGCAACTAGTTTTTCAAAATGTATAATTTGGCATGGCAATCAAAAGATCAACATCCTTTTGAGAAAAAATGGCACAATGTTTCTTATCAGTTATAATATACAATCGGGATGAATTATCTCTCCAACATAGGAACTACCGCCTGGACAATTCTAATGAATTTTATGTGAATGTACATTTATTCTGGAATCTTACCATTATGTGTTAAATCCTTTACACACTCATTTACTATACGTAGGCCTATAACGAAGCTATCAACAAGTAAAATCTTTGCCAGTTGGTTCATTGTTTTGCATCTAGCCGCAGTCGGCATAGAATCCGAGGGATAAACTCTGAAAGTTGTTTGGCGAAAATCCCAAAGGTCTCGAAAAAACTTCTCTAATGTTTGCCTACCAATGTGGCGGTTTTTTTTTTATTTATTTAACAAATTAGGTACACATAGATTTGAATGTGTTCCACTTAACAACTATGATAGACATACTGTAAGCGTGTAATAACTTTGTGCCTTATTTTTTTTCTCATCAGTGTATAGTTTTTATACTCGCTGACCGGTACGCCTACTGGTTTTAATAGAAATTCCATAACGATGAGTAAAATGCTAATAGTATTGCCATTAAAAAAAATTAAATTATTCTAAATAAAAAAATTGTGGAACTGGCCATAGCTTGCCCTGGGCTACAGGTGGCATCTAGGGACACCCAAACAATGGCCCCAAGACCTAAATAAATCTAGTGGGTACTCAAACTTTAGAAAATTTCATAAGGATGGCAAAAATAAAATAAAAAAATTATGGGTGGCCCTAGTTCACTCCTAAAATTCAATTCTTCGCCCATTATATAAGTGTGGGTACTTCAAACCTCATGAAATTGCATAGGTATGATTAAAATGCAAATTGTATTGCCAAACAAAAATAAATAAATTTTTCTTTAAAAAAATTTTGTTTTCATTAAAGAAAATAAATTTTCCTTAAAAAAAAAATAAATTTTTCATTAAAAAAAAAAAATCTTTAAAAAAAGAAATTTTTCTTAAAAGAAAGTTTCTCAAAAAAAATCAATTTTACTTTCATAAAAAATGTTTCCTTAAACCAAATAAATTTTTATTAAAAAAAAACTTTCTAAAAAAAAAAATTTTTTATAAAAAAAACTACAACTATAAAAGACTTTTTTTAAAAAAACTTTTTTTTTGAAAAAGAATAAATTTTTTGGAAAAAAAAATAAATTTTTCTTTAACAAAATAAATTGTTCTTTAAACAAAATAACTTTTTCTTTAAAAAAGAAATTTTTCTTAAAAATTAAGTTTCTAAAAAAAAAATTTTTTCTTTAAAAAAAAATATTTCTTTAAAAAAAAATACATTTTTCTTTTAAAAAAAATAAATTTTTCTTTAAAAAAAAGTTTTTTTATGTTAATACCAGGAGACGAACCTGAGATTCTTGTGTGATTGTCGCACAAACAACTTTATTACCTCTAAATCTTGGATACGTGGCTGCCAGAAGGTACTCACAGAGTATGAATAAGTAAAAAGAAGATGTACTGAGTGCAATCTGAAAGACTTTACTTTAACCTTCTCCAAAGAGGGTTTTGGACGTACAAAGTTTGAGAGTTGGCATCTATTTCAATGTGAATAAATCCGTAGTTTAGCCAAATATTTATTATGCATTAATAGGTTTCTTTTTTTAAATTTGAATCTGGGTTATTGCAAATGCCTGACTATCGGTCTCGCAAAACGATGCTGCACTGTAGTCTCTATGTTTCCTAATGAGTGATATTTGCTGTGGGTGAATCCTGACAATAGGATTCATTATAAACAGGTTATTTTTATATAATTTCCAAACAATCATGTCGTACTGTTGACATGTAGGTTACTCATAAATAAATCTATCAATTTCGCAAGGATTTGTCAGCGAATTAGGACTATCTTATTTCATTTTCGCCAGCCAACAGGCAGCGGCGATGTGAAGAATGTACCAGCTCTACCCTTTTCCGGCACAAGCACAAACTGACGGTTATTTCCTTCATAAATTAACATTTGTCAATTTTAAACAGTGCGAAACCCCCACATGAATCCTGTTGTATTTCAATTCCAAAGAAGTGCGTAATGTGTCCGTTTACCCCACGTTCTAATGTTGTAATTAAATCAAAATTGCAGGAGGGAAGGTATTCATTATTATTTCCTTTCGGCATATTATTTTTTTTTTCTGCATACCGTACCTTTTAGCAAATATTTTTGTCGGTTTCGGAATGTTTCTTTGTTTGCATTCTTTCTTTTGTTGGGACAAGCAGCTGTAAAGTTAACAATTAACACGAATGACTGAATATACTTTTGTTTATTTTGAAATGTTCACATTTAACCCCTTTTTTTTGTTCAAACTCTATTTCCGTTTTGTAATCACAACTTTTGCCTGGTGAATGTTTTTCACAAAATTGTGTTAATAGTCGGGAAGCTGAAATGTACCACAAATACATGAGTTTGAGCCCATATTTGTCTATATCATGAAAATAAAATAGTTGTTGGTCTGCAGCAGCCCGTATGTTTTTGTCTTTGGCAACTTCTATTCCAAGTCTGTGTTTTCAAAACTCCCTTCAAGACATTGCACTCTAAAAATATATTTGAATTTGATGTCAAACTATTTGTATTATGCATAGAATTTTAAACTTTTTCTAACTTTGCCATATTGGAATATTGAGAAGAGCTTTTGCATAGAGAAAAATAAAATATGAAAACATTTACTTTTTTTACAGTAAAATGCAGAGATTAAAATATGAATAGGACAATTCATTGAAATATTTTTTTTTAATTTTTGATTGTTTATTTCATAGATTGGGAAACAAACCAAATTGTCTTATCATTCTGAACAAAATTTACATTTTACATAAACTGAAATTTGGCATACCCAGGAATGAAATTTGCAATCAATTGACCTGTAGTCCATTAACCATCACAAGAATTACAAACAAATGAGGATGCTCTTACAAACATCACACAACAAAACAAGAATTTTGCAAACAAGCGAATTAGATCGATCCCACGGTTGCCACATCCGCGTAACGTTGGAACATTTGGTGCCAGTAACAAAGTTTTCAATTGAAATTTTACATACACGTATTTTAATAGTTGTGCCATAAGTTTCTATCTTCGTTTCAGTACTCAGTTCGTGAAAGAAGTGAAAGAAATTTCAATTATCCAAAGTCCACTTTACTGAAAATCCCGCATTTTAATTTCGCTTAACCGAATGCGACTGTATTGTGAAAATGGGGGTAAACTTCTAAATGTGCCAACATGTATTGGAATTTACAGTTTGAGTACTACTGACATGACATTTCCCATTTCGTTAAGTTAGATACTTTGACCGTGGTGTGGTAGGTAGTGTGTGCGACTATCACACAGAAGAACCCGAGTTCGAAACCGGGTAAGACCATCAAAAACATTTATCAGCGGCTGTTTCCAACTCGTAAATGTTGGCAACTTTACGAGTAAGAGAGTAATCTCTAAGTTATGTAAAACATCTCTAGAAAAGAATTAGCCGTTCGGAGCCGGCTTTAAAAAACAGTAGGTCCCGGTCAGTGAGTATACAAATTATATCGTACACAGCTAACTGATTCGAGAGAAGTTCCCCGTCTGTTCCTTCATGGAATGTTAAGGGAAATAAGTAAGATACTTTGAGGAATATTTAAAACCGTGGTCTTGAACTTATTTTTTACCGTTCACTGATAACATTGTTCTAAGAAAAATTCAGATAATTTGAGGCAGGTATCGAAGATGCCCAGTAAACACAAATTTGGTTTAACCCAGTGAACTGGATTTCATTTGTGTTGTATTTCTACGAGCGTGTGTACTTTAAAGCTGAAACTGCTACAACCCGGTTTTAAGTCAAATGGTGTTATAGTTTAATTCTACTTGATGAACAACATATCAGTCATATTACTGTACCCATCGTCGTTACATCGAATCCATGTTGAAGAGGCACATATGTAAGTTTCACTAGATTTTTAGTACGAAACATGTTCGCTTCTTTCAGTCCTCATTACAAAACTGAGCCTTAATTGATGTGTTGCTGCAGACAGTTTTGTGTTAGCCTTGTCATAATATTTTTAAATTGATATTTATACTATGACATACAGACACGTATACTATGCTTCCATTTCATTCCCTCTGATTTTGGCGTCAAAACAAGTCAATCGATGAAATAAACAACTACATTGTCATAGTCTTCGGGTCATCCTTTCTTGAAGCGTCAACCACAATCATCGTTCCTTTTCATAAATTTGTTTTGTTTTCTATACTCATCAATTCCTATAATTGGATAAATTAATTTATTGTATCGTGCAGAATGTTGTTGTAGCTGCTAGACTGCATTGCGTGGCTCTCTCACAAATGAAATCTGAATAGAGATTTCTTTTCTAATTGTGATGTTTTACAGTTCTGGCGTGTTTTTATAAAAAATCAGTGATAATCATAGATTAACTTTTACGGCAGAGACCATTGTGTTAAAAAACTATTGTATTTAATTAAGGTTCTTTTTAATATCATGCCCTCCCTTCGTGTCACCGGGTGTTTTTCCAAAGAAAAACAGAAATAAACGTAATAGCCTGCATAAAATTATTCAGCGATAAGGAGCGTGAGTATACGAGGGAACCTTAATTAATATCGGTGGAGTTTTGACACAACAACCTACAAATTGAATAAGAACAAATTGCAATATTTTTGCTGCAACTATAACATTTGAACGCCCATATTTATTTCTTTCTAAACTGCCGTTAATATTAGAAATACATTTCAAAGAGCAATCATTCGGTTCGAAATGTACACCAACAGTTTTCATCGTTTACAATTTACATTTTTTACATAAACATAAAATATATTTGAACTTTCAATATCCTCCAAGCAATTTTAAAGTTCTTCGTTGTGCCAGCAATGTTTGTCAGCTTTTCCCTTGAAGTATAAGCCCAGTTGACGAGGACTCTAAGCAATGGCAACGCCATTTATTTATGGAATTTTACAACTAGAAATTTTTCCTCGATATATTCCGATTTCCAGAAATGCTTTGTTGAATTTTTATAAAAACGCTCCAAAACTGTACAAACATCATAATTTAAAAACAAAAATCTCGCCGGTTTTTAGCAACATGAGCTCTATTTTGATTATGTTTATGCTGCAGTTTCGTAAAGGGGCAAATGTGCTCATGGAGACATTGTTGACTCCAAGTAATACAGCATTTTGGCACATAACAATATTGATTTAAGGTTTGGTCCAAAATCCACGTGTTGGCGAACAAATATCCATTTTTGTCGGTATATTCGATAACGTGATTGTTGGCGACGATTTCTGGTTGTATATCGCGAAAGGCTCGGTCGATAAGCGAACACTGCTAGGTCTTTGCACAAAATTCGCATCAGGCCGATGCCTGAAATGTTAACGAGTCGATGTTTCAAGACTGACTCCCACAATGTCGGCCACGACAGCCACATTCTCTTCACTCCCGTGAGTGTTGTACGAAAGCATGCAAGACTCGCCAACTTTTTGCACAAAATTTAGTACAACAGGAGCGGTGGATGCCTCATTTCGTCCCAAAATACTTTTGGGCTACAAAGTATTGACTTTGCAAATAAGTTTGCATTATTTCCCAACGTTGTTCAAAGCGATTCATTTCCTTCCATGGATATATGATACTGACTTACGGTAATGATTTCGATTAGCGGGAAAGAGCTGCCACTGTCAAAAGAAACAAGATTGATAACCTTCTTAAATGGAATTGACCATTGGCATTCGACGTGTTTGCCATTTTGGCACCCTTATACACATTCATGGCAAATGTTTCTGGACGATTTATTTGTACATTTAAACTTAATACAATTGATGGGACTTTGACAGGTATTCGAGTGTAATCTATCTATTCTTGTCCAATTAATGTGAATAATGCAGAGTAAAAATTAATCTTAGATATTAAAAGTATTTTAACTACAAAAAATATTGGTTTTGCCAAAATTTGACAAGACAAGATAAATATTTACAATGTCATCAAATTTATAAGTAGATAGATTAAGAGCCATTGAGATTGGCTTAGGCCTGTGGATGATGCGCCGTTGCTTAACTAAACTGTAGCGGAATTTATATCAGCATAATATCATACTTGGGGGGTTTTTTTTGTAATAATTTATTTAGCATTGTAAAAGCTTATTTAATGTAAAAATTTAATGTAAAAATGTAGAAAATATCCGAATTGATAACTTTATTGAGTATAGGGAAATCATTCATGATCGTTGTTAAGTGGATCGGAAAAATTGCGCCTCAAAAAGGTTGAACTTATAAAAATCTTCCAGATTTGGGGAACTTAGGCGTGCCGACGACAAATACAAGGCACTATTTATAATCCTCGTGCCACACAGCATTGTCTTGGTAGTCCCCGTACCCATAACTTCTCGGTATAACCTGAGCTATAGTAGTGCCCATTTCGAAAAAGTTTGAATATTTGTAGAAACCACTTACCGGTTTTCTGAAAAGTACCGTGTGTGTGTTCTGCCATCTATAGTAACATTTTAACTTCAGCACACGTACACGTTCTGCAAATATGGAGAGTACGGCCGATTTTTTGTTTTTTTTTGTTTTTGGTTCTTCCTACACAAATACATACACAATGTAAACGCAAATACATGTATGGTGCTACTGTGATATGTTTTCGTTTTTCTTTTTCTTTTATTTTCATTTTTCAAGCAAACCAAAACAATAACGTTTGTTCACAAAAAGCGTGTGTACTGTGTTTCTGTTTTTTCATTTTCATTTTCTGCTTTTGAGTTTTTGTTTTTATTTTTCGTATGAGCTGGTTTCAAAAATTAGCTTAAATTGAGTTAAAAAAAAATAATTTCGTTTATTTTACATCCAAATCACACACATCAGAGGCCAGACAAAGCCAAGACCGACAAGCAACCAGTTCTTTTCAGAGGCGTATTAAGATGCCGCATCGCGTCCACTAAACGCACGTACCTTTGGCTGTTTGTGTGCCAAGAGAGGAAACAAAAGTCAAAGCATCAGGCCAGGCCGACCACAGCAACATTCGAAACAACTGAAGAAACGAACTTGATTAACCAGTCAGTCACACAGACAGATGGAGACTCGGCCTAAAAACAAAAACAGTTTTTTTTTAAATCCTTTTCCCCTAAAATAATGGCTTAAACATGAAAGCCGCCAATAAATTCTTACTGAGTCTCTCCGTTTTTTTTTTGATTTTTTTTGGAAATATTCACGATATTGTTTCCAAAGCTAAGACTGTACACAAAAAAAAGAAGAAGAGAACCAACAGCAACAACAAATAAATTATTGTACAATCAACGATTGATATTGTGGGAGTTCCAATTTATGCGGGAGTTGTAGGGCAACAAATGGTCTTACTCAGCGGCGTAATCAATTAGAATCGTTTCAAAAACCCTACGGATTTACAAACAAAATCCAGTATTTATTTCCAATGAATACTTTTAAATAATATGTTATTTTTTTGTTGTACATTAGAGAAAATCAGATCGTGACAAACAAAGGTCAACACTGCGAAAGGTTTTTGATTTCGATAAGTGTTGACTCACTATATGCAAACGGTCCAGTCTATAGAATGTTGCCTTGTACAATAGCTGACATTTTCTGGCTCCTAAATAATAGCAAACCTTTGAGCTGATACATTGTCACGTATTACATGCTAAGGTAGTCATATAATGCATATTACTACAAAACAGTAATTATTGAATAAATTGTCATAAGTAATACACTAAATAAAAAACAAGTGGAGAGGATGAAGGAGAACCCCGGATTTACTGTCTGGTTGTGGTCCATTTCTGTTGTGAACTAGTAAAGGAATCAAATAGCTCAGGTCTGCCAACTGCCGAATGGAAGATGGAGTCTTTTGTGTCCATAGCTTTGTGAAAAAGTCTTGGACATTAACTGCAGTTTCTTCATCTGTGAGATATGTATTCTATGGACGACAAAATGGGACTTTCAACAAATTAAGGAACTCCCAAATCGCAATCACTCCCAATAACTTTTTGGTGAGCATCTTCATTAAAACAAAAACGCAAACAGGCAGCCGACTTAATTATTGGTGGAATAATAGCACTGTTTTTCGTTTTTAGCAATGCGTGAGCATCTCAAGAAGATATGGTTAGGTTAAGACGAGGAGGCAGATTTTCTCCGCCTCATGTCCTTGGACATACACATAAGCCAGTATTCGGCTTGTTGTGCGCTCTAACTGTTATTTTAGAAGTTATTTTAGGAACTCTCTACTGTTCGCATAATACTTAATTGTTAATTTCCAGTCTGCGCCCCTGAGTTGGGTCAAGTCTGTTAAAGAGTCATTTCCCAAGAAACCGCATCTATTGTTTGTGAACGCTGGGCAATGACAGAGGAAGAATATTTTTATTTACTCTCTAATGCTTGCCAAACACATTTTCGAATTGGAAATAATTGTCTTTAGTTTAATTCACTCCAAACGGGTTTAATGAATTCTCTTTCAAATTCTTTTCATTTTCTTAAATTTGTAAACAAAGAATGCCAACCAATTCCGAAAATATTTGTGGAAAATTATTGGATTGTCCTATGTAAAAATACATCAGCTGCAATGTCGTATGCAAACAGCTGATTGTTTGACAAAACGGATTTCCGAAAATCTGCGTGATTGCTAAAACATTGGGAAAGCAGGGAAAACACCGTTCGCAAGCGGGTTCACAATTTCTATGTGATAGGGGGGATTGTGTCACCTCATTCAATTCTGTTCTTCGTATACAAATGCAACTTTTTTAAATGAAACATAGGGATATGCAACTCTTTTTTTGTCCAGAAGTTTCCGCCTAAATTCTATTAACTCATTGAGAATCGAGTGTTGAACTGTGCTTGTTCGCCAACGTAGCACAAACAGTGTTGCCAGAACAGTATGCCTGTAAATCGTCATATTGGTTGGCAAAAATCGTCAAAAAATCCTCAAAATTGAAAACCCTCGCTTCGTTGGAGAATTTGATTTTTATTAGGGAAAAAATCGCAGTTGCAAAGACCATACAGAGGGCCGACGTCCCTAGTTGTTTTTTTGACACATTAGTTCGGCTATACACTCTAGATATGGCAATATTTGAAAGGTTTTCGAAGCAAATAATGTTTTTTTTTTAAAACAAATACCTTCTTTTTTTAAAACAAATACTGTTTAAATACCCTCTTGCAAATGTTCAGCCAACGACTTGGGACGTATGACCCCTGTATGGTCTTTGGTTGTTCTTTGATTTTGACAGTTTTTTGCATTGTTATTATCTTATAAAATGTGCTGTCGTAAAAATATTTCAAACGAAATACAAAATGTGGAAATTGACGTTTTTTTTTGAAACGTTTTATACAGGGTCCGTCAAATAACTTTTTGAAAATTCTATAAAAAAAATTACTGGATATTTTCTCAAATTCCTTTTTTATTTGAAAGTACAATCCTTCCGGTTAATAAAGGAAAATAATTTCATTCAAATGGCTGCCTCGGCTGGTCATGCAGTAGCCTAACGACATCAGCCCTGCGGCTGATAATGCGATCTTCAAAAACCGGGCGCAAAACATCGAGTGTAGCTTGGGCTGTGTGGCACGTAGCGCCCGCCGTACTGTTGAAATCAGATGTTGCCAATATCCTCCTCTTCAATTGTTGTAAACAAAAATTCGTTCAACATGGCCCGATAACGAAAATAATGAAAACGAAATGAGCACTAGTTGAAAAAACAACGTTAGCTGGCGGATGGCTTTACGTTTCGTATTACAAAATGAGGGTCATGGAGCATCAAAACAATTCGATTTATTTTGTTTTAAATAATGTTTACATTAGGAAATTTCTTCCATAGTCTCTCTCTATTTAATGTCTAAGCATTTTATCTGATGGATTTGTTAAAATTAAAACTTTTTAAATGAATTTCGTCAAAAATGGGCGAAAGATACATAAAATGATCACCTATTAATAATTAAAAAATCGTCATTTAATGTGCCAAAATCTTCGTTTTCGAATTTTGATCCAGAAAATCGTGAAAATGGCAAATCGTCATTTCTGACAAAACTAAGGACAAGTACAGAGTACACTTATTCCTCGATTTCTCTTTTTCACGCCTTATTGGGTTTCGTGTAAACTAAGGGATTTATAATAAACCTAAACATACATAAATGTTTGCCTTCAATAACTCATTTGAGTATCTATGATTGGTCTGGCAACTCCAAAATGTACACTGGAGTCAGCATTGTCTTTAGAGTTCTTAGGAATTATTCTCATCATTTTGAACATTAAATTTTGCATTCGCTGGTTATTTTTATAAACAAAATATTTCAATAATCGCTTTCGCTAACACTGGTTTTTATAAATCGATTAATGAGGGATAGGACTCTTCCTCCTCTTCAGCCCCATAGTTTCCGTGGTAGTGCAGTAGTTGAAACCTTCAATCGCATTGCAAGCTACAGACCAATCAGACTGCAACCCCTCAAAACTTCATAAATGCTATTTTAATTTGTAATCGTTGAGTTTTTTTTTTTAGATATTCTCTCTTTCCCTTAAAGTCTCCGGTACTGAAGATAGGGAAATGTACGCTGAAAAATCTGGATTCATTTTTTTTACTATAACTTTATTTTTAAAGTTTTGAGAGCCCCCAAAAATCCTTTGTTTGCCTTTTTGTATTCTAATTTTTTGATTTAAATGATTAAAACGAAAATGTATTCGACATTTGAAATAAGAAACTAAACCAACAATTGAAATGTAAACAAAGAGTTTGACTATCAAAATTCTGTCGAAATGAAATAAATTTAATCAGCTGTTTGCATGACTCTACCTTTAGTTATTGTGTCATTGCGTGGCCTAGGCTTTAAAAGCAGAATATTGCGCCGCATACATTTTGTCGCCAACGGCGTCTTAATGCCGGCTCAGTCGACTCAATTTTCATCCTTAGCAAATCCTTCAAGTTTTCTGTAAAAGAAGCAGTGAACATGTATTTTTGAAGAATGTTATGGTTATTTCGATTTCAATCCATTTAGTAATTGCCCCATTACACTGTGTTGCCAATTAATTAAATTTAAAATATTCCTCTTAGGTAGTTGAAGCACATCTGTTTGTGTGTTCCTGTTCGGAAATACTCGTTTGTTTTAATATTTTTTTGTATTGTCATGGTCATTTAAAGTTACTTTCAATATATTCGATCGATAAAAATGTTTCCAACCGCATATTGTCCTATCGATTTTTCCACACCCTTCTAATACAATTAAATATTTAACTTTACCTCCCAACGGAGACCATTACTTCCGTCAGTTAACTAACGTAATTTTGTAGGTGTGCAGCACCGTTTTTATTTTCAAATTAAAAATTCAAAAAAATGAATTTTTAAATTTGATTTTCTTGTAGAGTTGGAAATGGAATTTTCTTATTGTTGCAAACAATATTACGATAACCGAAACTATTGGTCGCGATATTGGTAGAGCATGTGACCGAAGACGATAAAAATTCCTTGGTTTGCCAAAAATATGTTTTGTTCTTCAAATGTTCAATAGAATATTAATAGGAAGAATATAAACGTAGGCACTACATACTTTTATTTTCAATTTCTTTTTATTTTATCAAATTGAGCCTATTTGGACTATACGTTGATAGATACACTTTTAATTGTTTGTCATGTTTCGATAGTGGTCCACATTGGGCCGATTGGCAAACAAATAAAATACACATATTTATCAATTAGAAGTTTTACTGAGTTCACTATTTATAAAAACTAATTGAAAAATGTAAAAGAATGCCAAATGCTAAATAAACTCTTCGATTATGGATGGGAACCTAACTTCAGTTGAGTTGTCGACTGGCAACGCCAGTGAAATAAAAATTAGTATTCAGTATGGCAACTTTCTGTCTTTTGACACTTTGACAACGAACATATCGTACACAAACCAACACAACAAAGGAAATTTCAATATTTGAGCACTCTGGTCCAATGGACATAGAGGGTTTTTAAGATCAATAAAAGAGTGTTCATCAAAAGGAGTGCCTCGAGTCACTCTTGCGGGTTAGAGGGTTCGGAGCTTATAATGTCCCAGCGAGGATAAGCAAACATTGTAGAAGAATTTCATAATAAAAAAATAAGGGATCGTGCTCAGGTCATGATCGACTTTTCGGTGTGTCGTTGTTCGGCAATACATTTTGGGTTAAACGTTTAAACGTTCTTGCCGCTTCTTGGGCCACATAGCTGCGTACATTTTCCCAGAACTGCGATTCAATCGAAATCGACCGAAATAAAAGCCTTCACACGCAAAAAGTCTATTGAACGATTCAACCGAACGATTTTCTTTGTTTCCCATTAAATATTAACGATTCACATTCACAAAGACACACTTAGTCGCCTATAATCGCATATTCGCTGTCTGTGATGAAATGTATACGTGGTAGTTTCTTTGGAAACTGCTTGGATTACTCTGCGCTTTACTGCGAATTTCGCCTTCCACTTAATCGGAACACTCGGAATTCCTTCAAATAAACATTTGCCTCAATCATGATTTCCCTTAATCCTGGGCCTACTCAAAAAGGCGGATGGTCGTATTATTTTGGCTACTTCGCCAATTTCCCGCTAATAAAAGGCCGGACCCTTCCTAAGAGCAAACCAACAAGTCTTTAGATATTTTTCGGTGGAACGTCGAGAAACCATCGCAACCTGTAATTGTTTATGATGAAATTGTTAATAAGGAAACGAGAAACTAATATGAATGAAATACAGCAAACGTGGTGATAGACCGACGCGCCCCATATAACCACCCACGGACTGCCCCAGCCACGGCGACCCTCGCTCCCATTCATGTTTGTTTCTACCCACATTGTTGTGACGGTGATTCATTATTTGATTTGACTTTGTTGAATGTCCTGTTTTTTGTTTTGTCTGTGAGCTGTTATTCCTCGCTACGTTCTTTCGTTCGTTCAAGGAGAACTTTCTTTTGCGTCGTACAATATTCCGCTCAGGCCGTGTGTGTTGACAGCAACAGTAAATGTTGTGAAAATCCTGCTGTGGCCAAAATATACCAAATCACCTTTCCCTCCAACCAACGGCGTGTCTGTGAGTGTGTTTGAAATGTAAAACATGAACTCATGCCTTTGAGTTGTCCGTGCATAGCCGGGAAAACCCATTTCGCATGTAGCCCCCGTTTGTTTCATCATCGTCATCGTCCTCCCGGCTGTGTGAGTGTAGGTTGGGAGTGTAGGTTGTCCGACACCCAAATCCATGCCTACACATGCACGTTGGGCCGAGCCACCTATGCGCCCATGATTCACGTTTAACAATTTTATATAAGAATTGTATGTATCCCCAATATTATATTCATTCAGAAAAAAAGAAACAGAAAAAAAAACAAATATATATCTTAAAAGCGAAATTGTTTTCATCGTCACTGGTTTTTTTTTCTTATTATTATGTTTCTCTCTCTCCCTTTGTTGTCTTCTGCTTCTCATTCTCCGCATGTATTTCCTAGGAATTTCCTTTATTTAGACATTATTCTCCACCTTGTTCACAAGCAATTTTCTCTAACATTCGACGAGGCGATTGTTTTCTCGTCCATAGAGTTGCCAGTTTGACATCAATTGCGAACAACATTCACTATCTGCATTTTTCCCAGATCCTTTTGGTCCTATTGTAAAACAAGATTAAGGAAAATTGATGAAAGAAATATGTGTGTGAAGTTAAATTCTTTTTTATATTCTTTTTTCGGCGAAAACCTCCGGTCCTCAAAGGGTTAATAAAGTTATATTCTTTTTCTGTCAAGTTATATTCTTTTTCTGTCAAGTTATATTCTTTTTTTGTGAAGTTATATTCTTTTTTTGTGAAGTTATATTCTTTTTCAGTTTAAGTTATATTCTTTTTTTTTCGGTTCATAGGAAACAAGTTATGTTCGGAATATAACTTTCTGGTTTATGAGAAACAATTTATATTCGGAATATGACTTTTTGATTCATGGAAAACAACGTAAATTTTTGACCATTTTCACATTTCCAGGCGAAGAATTCGACATTTCTAAAATTATTTCAGACAAATGTCCGTCTAGCGTTTTTAGCGGTCACTATTAGCTTTAATTTAAGGGTAGTGTCATAGTGGAAAGTATTTCCATTTTTTCTCCACGGACGCACTAAGTCCCACTCTAGAGTAATTTTGGCCATTTTGCTTCAGATTGTATATTTGGAAAAAAATTTAAATTCCGAATTTACGTTCAATTTTAATAATTGCAATGCGTTGCTGAAGCGTGTATCGTTCCATTTTTAAAAAATAAAAACTTTTGAATAAAAGCTTCAAAAGTGACAGCTGCCGAAATACCGGCCGATTCAAAATAACACCTCTTGTTGGAAAGCCCTTTACAAAGAATTGGTCTCGATCTACACGAAGACTTCTTTCCCAGGGGTTTTCTTGACATGTTCTTTTGAAAAGCCTTGGTAAATTCATAAGCATTTATACGATGACTGAAAACAAAAAAGGGGTGACTGTTTCTGAACTACAAAATTAGCAAGGGCAAACAAAAAAAATATTTTTTTTTTAAATTTTCATTTAAAATGTCAAATTTTTCCACGATTTCCGTTTCGAGACTGTTCTGCTAGCCCTATTGTTTCTCTAGCCTCTTCGCCAACAATTGTTGAACGTCTTGCCTGTTCAACTTGGGTGGAAAGTCATCGTTTACATCGGGTCTTGGTGTTTAATAATGTGACAAAAGAGGGAACATTTTTTATTCAAAAGTACTTTTTTTTTCGTTACATCGAAGTCGTGGGCTTAGACTGACTGAATGCCTCGTAGTTGGCCTGAAAACAAACTCATAACACAGTACGACAGTGGTTGGTACACATGAGAAATGTTAACAGAATATGAAAATAGGCTTAAAATAAAGAAATACGTGTCTCGGCGTTTTGCTGTAGCACGTCAGAATTTTGAGAAAATCGATTTTAAAGATTCGAAGGACCGTGGAGGTTCACTTGTAACGTAGTACTATTATAAAAAGTTCTATAAAAATAGAATGGGTGAACCGATTTCAGTGCTTGAGCCAGTTTTGAAAAGGGAATTAAATTTGGATTTGTTTTTATTTTCCGCTTTAATTTTCATGTCGTACTGTGTAATAAATAAAATTATCGGCCTCAAATTAACCAGATATGTTCTCATATTTTTTGCATATGGCTAAACTATAGGCCAAGGCACATGGGTCCACTAATCAGGCCCCATAAATATGAAATTAATTGTCTACGGGATTTGAATGCGTTTGTTTTTCAGATTTGGCAAGATTTTTGACACGGATCAAATACGACCTTCTTTTTAATACTGGGATTAATTTGTGTATGACTATCCTGCGGGTGGTGTGTATCCAGTTCACAAATATATTTCATCTGGCCTTTGCCACTTTATAAATTCAGAGGCGGTTATAAACAGTAACTTATGTGGTGCACAGTTCTCACTTCTGTGATTAGTTCCCATCTAGTCTAAATTTAAAACTGGCATTCCGAATATTTCCCTCGTATGGGTGCTCAAATGAAATTTCCTTACGACTCCAATTGGGCGATTGTTTTAGGACATAGACATGGGACACGGTTGAAAATCACGAATTTAGAAGAAGAAGATTTCTAGCAAATGATTGACATGTGTGAACTCAGTAGTTTTACAATTGACTTTTCACACGGGGCGACATCTGTCGCACTGAAATTAATCTGAATTTGTTGTTAGAAATGTTTCTTTTGTTAACAGTGAAGACTTCCACTTATTCTCGTTACCAGCCCAATCGTTTTTGGCAACTCTGTCGCTGGTAAATAATACACATGTATGTATGTATGTACGACTGTAACCGGCACAATTTTTTTACATTGTTCTCGCTTTCTCTCTGCTGTGTGCTCATAGAGGAAACTTGTTTGCCCAAACACTTGTGTAGACAGCGAACCACCTACCGCAACATGCACGGATATGGATGGAAAATAGTAGCCCGAAGAGTGTGCAAAGAGAGCAATAAGTAACATTACTATCGACGTCTCTTCCATCGTGTCGTTGGGTAGGTGGTCGTGTACGTGAGTGTGCGTACATGTGAAAGGGGGTGCACCATTCTGTACAGCGCAGCGCCTGTGATAATCTGTGAACCGTAGTTGATGTGGGTAAATTGGAAGACTACTAGCGTCACCTTGTGCGACACAAGTCCACCTACGCCAAGAAAACCGAAAGACAGAAGGACAGACGGGCAGAAAGAAAGCAGAGCAGCAACAACAACAGCGACGGCATCACGACATCATTCGGTGGCATATACATTCACTTTGATACTGTTCGTTCGCTCGGTACTGAAGACATTCAAATGCCTTTCAAATGCCACCAACAGCAAAGATGTTTACAAAGGACTATGCTAAGAAACGGCAGCCGAAGAAGAGGAAACAAAATAATCCGAAATAAACAGAAATAGTGACGAAGTGGTGCGGTGGTGGCAAGTGGTCGGTCGGTTGGTCGCTCGCTCACTCGCTCGGTGGGTAATGGCGATGTTGATGCGGCGCTTGCGTTAGCAAAGAGAAAGTAGTAAAACTGCTTACAACAATAAAGTGTAAAAAAACAGCAACAAACTATGTAGTATAATATTGAGATTGAGAGCAAATATTTTCATATGTACGTGTTGTTGGTATATAGTGCACACGTACAGATGTCTGTACGTTTTATTACATTACAACAAAACGGAATACATGGCACAACTTGATATAGTGATGAACTCTTTGCGGCAAGGCAACCAATGTTGCCGGATTGCTTTCTTTTGTGCACTCACACCCAGTTTACCGTAAACGAAACATTTCCCAGTGCATGTTTCAGGATCGCAACCACCACCGAATATTTATTGGGTATGAACAGTGGAATTAAACACCAGTAAAGGGTTTTCCAACAAGATGTGTTATATTGCATCGGCCGGTATTTCGGCAGCTGTCGCTTTTGAAGCTTTTATTCGTTGACATTTGACACGTAGAAACTACGCCATTTGCTAAAAATGGAACGATGCATTGAAATTATTAAAAGTCACTACAAAATTGGTGAAAATCTTGCAGTCACAGTTCGCAAAACTAAAGCATTTTTGATTCGTCGTGATACAGAAATTGTTGGAAAAATTCGAGCTGTTTGGGACTAGTTAGTGATGTGAAGAATAAAACCCGTGCACGTCGCCCAAGAACAACTGAGAATATTGCTGCTGTAGCCCCAAGTGTTGAAGAAAACCCAGGTTTGTCCATTCTTCGTCAGAATTGGGCATTCCATAAAGACTTGGGTCTTAAGGCTTGTAAAGTTCAGTTAACACAAGAACTCAAGCCTTGAAATGCATGAAAATGATACGGAATTCCATTAAAAAAATCATCTTGACTGATGAGGCCCATTTCCACCTCGGAGCCGATGTCAACAAGCAAAATTGTCGTATCTGGGGCTCGGAAAACTCAAGATTTATTGTTGAGAAACATCTCCATGCTCAACGTGTGACTGTTTGGTGCGGTTTATGGTCCGGCGGGGTCATTAAACCTAACTTTTTCAAAAATCGAGAGATGATTAATGATTTTTTATGGTCGGAGTTGGATGATAATGATCTGGACAACGTTTAGTTTCAACAAGACGGCGCCACGTGCCACACAAGCAACGAAACCATTGCTCTTTTACGGGAAAAGTTTTCGGATCGTGTTATTTCTCGGAGAGGTGATCACAATTGGCCACTGAGATCTTGTGATTTTACGCCTTGCGAATTCTTCCTTTGGGGCCACGTGAAAGATAAGGTCTACGCCAAAAGCCCAGCATCAATTCAAGACCTCAAAGATAAAATTCGTGAGGCTATCGAGGACATTGGGCAGCCACTTTGCCGATTTGATAATGGAAAATTGCATGAAAAGGATATGGTCCTGTAAGCGTGGTCGTGGTGGCCATTTGGCTGATGTTAATTTTCATTATTAAAGGCATAAATTTCTCTGTATTATGAAATAAACATTCGATCATTTATCAACATTTCCATTTTTCTTTGAATACCAAAATAACACCTCTTGTTGCAATAATTGTCCTCACACTGAACAATTGTCCAATTGTTAGTTACCCGATATATCTGCAGCAATTAGATCATACGATCACTAATCATACCTTCAAAGTTATGGTCTTAGAAGATCGGTGAATAGCAAGTGCACCATATTGAAGTTAACATGAATTGACCGGAAATTATGAGACACCATAGAAATGGCTAAGAATTGCTAACCCATTCACAATATTCCCTAGACTCCAACCGCTGAGACAATTTCCTATTTTCAAATCTACTGGCAGTTTCTGCTATTTGATTGTGAAATTGCTCGGCCGACAAAGTCATCGTTTACAAACGGCTATTAGGAGGACCTGTCAAGTTATTAATATTCGGAAGGGTTGCAAAAATGGGAGAAACGTTGGTGGACGAAGAGTATGGAGCTAAAAAGAATCTATTTTGGGAAATTTAATTGTATAGATGCTTCGATGGTATCTGTTCGTCAGATAGTCGTCGTCGGGTCCCTGATGTTAGAACATTTAGCCGGAATACACGGATATCAGGGGTCAAATGGCCCTTTGGAGAAAATTTGTCCTCCAGTCTGACTATTTGTGTTTTTCCTGCCATTATCAAACACTACTCCATCTTCTCTCCCTCCAATTACCTTCTTTCCTATTGCAGTTATAGAGGCCATCCCCTGATTGAAAGTGGAAGGCCGTGGTGCATGCAACTGTCAGCGACTGTTTCCACCTCGTAAATTTTGACCTCGACTTAACGAGTAGGAGAGCAATCTCTAAGCCATGTAAAACTTCTCCAGAAAAGCATTAGCCGTTCGGAGCCGACTTTAAAAAATAGTAGGTCCCGGTCAGTGAGTATTCACAATTTCATCGCGCACAGCTCACTGATTCGAGAAAAGTTCCCCGTCTGTTGTTTCATGGAATGTTAAGGCAAATAAGTAATTAAGTATCCCCTAAGTCAAAACCAATCCACCCTGGTTCAAAATTCTACACAGACCTTCTGAATGTTAAGTTTCTAGCTAAGCGCTGGCAACCAATACTTACCGAATGGAAATGACCGTGTATTCCATTGTGGAAGCCCTCCGGTTTGTCTCATCCTCATATGTCTGCATAGCTCACACGTCATATCATACACAGACACACACACGCACACTATAGTCTCTTTTAATCGAACCCCTCGAAACTTGCATACATCTGGTAACTATGGCTTCACGACGATTATTTATTTTCTCTCAAACAATGTTTGTTTTCGCTGTTGTTGTTTTCTACACAGTTTTGCAATTACTCTTTGCGCGGCTGTGTTTGTTTGGTGGGTTGTTCTTGTTTTACTTGCTTGCTCGCCGCCGCTCACCAACTACTCACACTGCGATGGCTCGGGCTCTGGCTGTGGCTGTGGCTGGTGGTGTTGCTTTGCAATGAATTTTTCGCAACTCAGAGTGATTCATAACATCGACGTATACGGACAGCAGTTCGGAAAGAAAAACTAGCCTCGTCTCGTTGTGTTATTTTTCCATTACTGACAACTGTGACTGTTTGTTGTTGTTATTATTATTATTATTATTGTTAGCACCAAAAGCAACAACAACTAGACACACAAACCCAGCGAGAGAAAAAAATCAGTTAATACTGAATTTGTATTCGGTTAAAGTGTTTGTGCCTGTGTTTGTTTGTTTGCTTGCTTGGCTGTCTGTCACAAAGTGTTTTAGTGTTTTCTCGAGGTGACACACAACATTTTTTTTATTAACAGCCGTTCGGTCGGTCGCTCGCTCGCTCGATTGTCGTTTGTCTATTGAATCCTCGGTATAAAAGTGTGTATGTGTGTGTGTGCGTTTGAATGTTTAGTGAGTGCTCCGGTTAAATGCTCTAAGCTGTTTTTGTCGCCCTACAATAGTTATTCGCGTTGTTTTTTTTATTTTGGAGTCACGAATTCGATAGATTGATTATACACACAACAGACACACTTATGCATACTAACACACACCCATGCATAACTGGTGTATGTCTGGGTGTGTGTGAGTGTTTGCGTTCGCGTTCGCACACAAAGTATAGAGTTTTATTATTTGATTATAAACCACAAGGTTGCCGTGGCATGGTGTGATTCGCGACACAACAAGAAGCACCATCACCATACCGTCAGTCAGTCAGTCAGCCAGTGCGCTGTAAATTGTTTACGATCTCATAAAGAGAGAATTATGTAAAAAAAAAACCAGCAATGCAACAACAACGTTTTTAATTCAAACCCGTAAGTTAACAATAGCATACACACCTAAGAAAGAAAAAAACAACATATGGAAAGTTATTTTTAAATCCAGCCCACTATATTTTGTGGGGTTTTCTTTCGTGCATGGAAAAATACTCTTCCAATGTACGATTAGTAATTTTATTTGTTTGTCCCCTTTTGCGTTGTTAGAAATTTGGTCGATATTCAAAGGGACCGGTTAGCCCGAGGTCTATTCTGAGGACGTGGTATATCGAGTACATGCCATATGTTATAATAAAATAAAATGTAACTCGGGCCTTTTTTTTAAATGTTTCAAGATATTTTAGTTTAAGACGATTAATCCAAGTCTGTGATGTAAAATAATTACATTTAAATGTTGACCACGACTTTGTTCTCAGTGATCCATAGGAAAACGCCACTTCTCAACTAGTTGCGTTGAGACGTTGTACAACAATACTAGTTAAAAAGCCGGCGAGGAACATCTGGTAGAAGAAGAATTCGACACTCGGAATTCCGAACAAATGCAAACATTCTGCTTATATACAGGGGTTTCCAACAGGAGGTGTTATTTTGGTATTAAAAAAAAGAATTTTTTTTAGATGAATGATCAGATGTTTATTTCATAATAACGAGGAAGTTATGCCGTTAATAATGAAAAACAACATGAGCCAAATGGCCACCACGACCACGCTTACAGGACCACATCATTCTATGTCCAAAACCTCCACACACTATGGATTTGCTTTACCACACACTACAAGATGAATTCATCTTATAAATTACTGTGCGGGCTTATCTCCGTTTTGAAGTTTATTGCGTTGCTTATGTGCTGCATGTTCGAGGGAAGATTGTTCTAGAGACGTGTTCCACGAATTCTTGGCGTTATAAGTTGCATGCCTCGGTTTGATCGTGCAAATTTAAGACGATTGAAAAGATAATCAGGCTCCTTACAGTATATGATTTTATGAATTTGTGGCACGCCTTTGATTTTAAGCAGGTTTATCAAAAGAAACATTAAATATTTTGTATGCATACTGGGAAATTCTGTCATGTCGCTTTTTGTTGAAAACATATCTTGCAATACCATTGTAGGCCACGTTAAGTTTTCGGGTGTCTTCGGAGTCACAGCTAGCAAATATTTCTGATCCATAAAGAAGTGTGGGGATAATATATGATTTCGCTAGTAGCATTCGGATATTAAACGGAGTTGAAGTTCGGACGGCCCACAAATTTCGTAGCATTGCTCGTACTTTTCCAACAGATCCATTTATATAGTTGGTCCACATATGTTTAGAGTTAAAAGTCAAGCCAAGATGCTTAGATGTCTCAGCACATTCTATAACTGAGTTTTCAAGTTTTATACAGATACTTTCTCTATAAATCGATAGAAATTTAGTTTTGGAAGGGTCACTTTATCCAACTTTATTTTCGAAAAAGTAAGGTCCAATGACTGCGCCGGACCATAAACCGCACCAAACAGTCACACGTTGAGGGTGGAGAGGCTTCTCAACAATAACTCTTTGGTTTTACGAGCCCCAGATGCGACAATTTTGCTTGTTGACTCTGGGGCTACCGAGGTGGACATGGGCCCCCCATCAGTCAAGATGATTTTTCGTTGGGATTCCGGGTCATTTTCATGCATTTCAACGACCTAATCCGCAAAGACACGACGTTGTTGATGATCGGCCGGTTTGAGTTACTACCATGTAATATGTTTTCTTGAGAACCACCTAGGCGTATGATTGCTCATATACTCTGTGTATCAATCATGCGTTTAGGTGCCGTTACAAAAGGTCATCGGTGGCGTATAAGTAACAAATAGCCACTAAGGTCCAATAAATGAGTCAAGGTTGATCATCGTTTTTTGTTTAAACTGAAGTTAAACTTTAAATTCATTTTTGTCCGTCAAAGTTTAAACACAGTTTAATCGTCCAATATTGCGCGTTTAAAGCACAGTTTAATAGCCATATGATTGTGACTGCACTCAACGAAAGAAGAAGAATAATTAAAATTATTTTGGTTTAGTAAATTCCACAAATAATTTTGTTGGTGGTGGAATTGGTTTCCCGCCACCACCAGTTTCATACCGGTGTCTTTTGCCCGTGCCAAAGTTCATTTAGCAGAGTTTTTTTATTTCTCATATTTTTTCTAAACATCGTGTGTGATCCACCACAAACGTTGAATATAATTTTAATTATTGACCGAAAACATGTGTTGTCTCATACAAGTGTGAGTGTTGCCACATCAACAGGTGAAAATGTGGATTATTTCGACTAAAGTATTAAGAGGGAGAATCAAAGGGCTGATGTCGGATGCATGTGCCATTCTGAACATCTTAACTGTAATCCATATTTGGAGCATTGCTGTTTAACAATAACATCAAGTATAATTTTTGAAAATATTATTATTAAAGCTACGAAATGACGGAGGGTCAGAAACAACATTCCAGTCAATGATTTGTACCGGGTGTTTTTTTAGACATGTGGCCACACTTTTTTCGGAGTTGGTCTTTTTGACAGCTGTCACTTGATTTATGCTCAGCTTGGTTTGCCATTTCATAATGAATAGACTTACTCCAAAACAACGTTCAGTGAATGGGCCCAAAACGAGATGGCCACCGATCCCGATTTACACAAGAAAATTTAGCTCAGCGATGAATCTCACTTTTGATTGAATGGGTACATTAAGTAATGATAATACTCAAAAGTCACTGTTTGGTGTCTCCATGGGGTGAGGGAATCATTGGTCCATATTTCTTTAAAAATGAAGCCGGCGATAATGTTAGTCAATGGGGAACACTAAGAGCCATGGCTAATGACTTGTTCGTGTCTGAATTGGAGGATGTTGATGTGGACGTCCTTTGGTTCCAACTAGACGGCCGCTACATGCCATGCATTCAACGAAACAATCACTTTACTGATTGTGCATTATCATGCATCGTGGGCCTACAAGATCTTGCGATTTCCCACCTCTAGACTATTTTTTGTGAGCTTATGTGAAGACGCTTGTCTACACAGATAAGATCGTTACGATTGATGCCTCTGAGGAGAATATTCAGCGTGTTGTTGCTGAAATACGGCCCCAAATGCAGCAACAAGTGGTCGCAAATTGGGCCTCCTATCGGGTGGAATTTATTCGAGCCATTTTCGATCACGCTCCACTTCAGCCTATCCTTACATTTATTTTTTTTTTTTTTGTCACAATCTAGACTTTTCAATGGAAAACATCCCAAAAATAAATTGTGTTTTATTTGGAGATCTTGTTTCAGTTCTTTTAGGGAGAAATTTTCTCCGCCTCTCTTCCTGTTGTTCACCGTTTTTTTTTTTGTTTTTGGCGAACAAATATATTCAATGAATGAACAAATTGCATAGCGGTCCGAGGAAACAGCAAATTCCTCTGTTATTCAAGATTGGAATAAATATTTAAAGTTATCCCAAAAAATACAAGTACGAGTTGAGTGGTATCGCTGTTACAGATCTGGATGCCCGTGCCGGTGGTGGAGACAAACAACAAATAATAGAAATTGTGCGAAAACGTTGATGTTGTTGTTGTTGTTGTTGTTGTTTATTTTTCATATCCATATCGGAATCCATACATATGTGTGTACAGTTGATATCGCTCAGTTTGCCGCTCTCCCAAGAAAAAGCAAAAACAACCAACTTAATTATCACCTTTGATATCATCAGCGCCATTATCATCACCAGCGTCATAATAATCACTACGGTGTTTTAGGTACGCGTGTGTGTGTGTATCGGTTGGTTGGATTACGCTCTGTTGTTGCCAGAAAATACCAGAGTACGGACAACAAGAAATACGAGACAAACATACACACGCACACACCCATCCAAACATAACTTTGTTTGATTTTCCTATGTAAAATTGTTTTCATATATACACACACGCACAGCCGTGCAGGCATACACACACCTACATAGTTGTGTTTTCGCCATCCTCTTAAACTGAACACTCGAGAGTAGCGGCATACATACTCATTGTGTGAGAGCAGATATTATGGTCGGTTCTGGTCTGGCCCCAGTGGTGTTCCATGTTTGCAGCTGACTGCCTGCCCGTCTGCCTCTTGGTTACTGCCTTCGCCTACTATGCGCATATGAATGGCTGTATGGCTGTATGTGTGTATGGGTGTATCAGCGGGCCAAAAACAACACACAGCAGATTCGCACACAATATTTCGTTTTTGCCCAAAACAAACCGGCTTTTTTTTGTTTGTGAAATTTTGCCGTTGTGTAGTTTTTGTTGTTCACTGGCGACTTGTCTCTTTCCAAACAAAACAGTTTTGTGTGATTTTGCCTTTTTTCGGGCCTGGGCAAATACTTTGTTGCTCTGTTTGTTGTTATTTATGGAATCGTTTCAAAATTTGATTCGGCGCAACATTTTTCTGTGCAAGAAACTACAAACTGTTTTATTTTGGTCATTGTTTCTGATGTTTTAGTGATTGAAAAGAAAAAAACACACGAGAAAAAAAAGCGTATTTATCTCTGCGAGCGTTTTTCCACAACACCCGTCACATCGTTTCGTCTTGTTGATTTGCCGATAGTTCGATGCGGATTTTCGCTAAACACTGTCGGAAGGTAGGTTTGGCCAGGAATGGCAGAGACAAATATTAGAGCTCGCTCAAAATCGAAATATATAGAAAATAATAAAAATTAATAGTATGCAGAAAAAGTAAATCGCCAAATAGTAAATTCCATAAAGCAGTTCATCGGGGTAAAACTTTTTAGCAGTTGCACCACGTTTAGTCGAATAAACAGCCCGTTTTTATAAAACTAATGGGTCTTTCGTTTCCTTAAAATAACGAACTGAAATTCTGTTTCGTCAGTTTGGGGTTTTGGTAACACGAAAGTCAGACTCAGTTTAATTCTAATTGAAATTGTTTTCTTATGCATTTGTCTAATTAGATTCGTTGGAAATACAATTCAGTTTCGTTTCGGCTACAGACGTTTCTGTTCCTCTCCTCGTTTTATAAAAACAGGCTGAAAGTCTTTGTAAAGGGTGTTTTTTATTGGGGTATAGAACTTTAAGTTGGCATCACTTTTTTAACTGGCGGCCATTTTGTCAGCTGTCAAGTGATTAATATTTAGTTTGGTTTGCCATTTCATCATGAACAGGTTGACAAAAGAACAACGCTTGCAAATCGTGCAAATTTATTTCGAAAGTAATGGTTCAGTTCGCGAAGTTCACCGCAAGCTCCGTCCATTTTATGCCATTACATCCACAAAAACTGACTGTTTGGTGTGCTCTATGGGCTGGTGGAGTCATTGGGCCATACTTCTTCCGAAATAATGCTGGAGAGTCAGTTACCGTTAATGGAGACCGGTATAGAGCCATGATAACCGACTATTTTGTTCCCGAATTGGATGGCATGAATGTGGATGAGTTGTGGTTCCAACAAGTGGTTGAAAATTGGACCTGTAGAATTGGCTTTATTCGAGCCAGCCGCGGCGGCCACATGCCCGAAATCATATTTAAACATTAATGGCATAAAATTATCCAAATTGATGGACATTAAAACGATTTTCTTGTGTTTTATTTCAATTCGAAGTTCTATACCTCAATAAAAAAACACCCTTTACATATGCCTTTGTGGCAATGGAAATCGGCCAGAGCATTTCTTTTGTTTACTTAATTCAATTAAAAAATTAATTGAAATTAGGTTTTTCATAATCCATGATCAGCTTCACCGCCTGTAAATTAATTCATTTGCAATGGAAAAAACGAATTTTATTTTGAGTGTCTAACTTGAAAGTGGATTCCAATGGTTATACCTATTTTATTAGAATATTTTACTTGTCTCAAAATGGCTCTAAAAAATGCCAAATAGTTTTTCTAATATTGAGACCTCATGTAGCAATCACCGTTCCTTCCACAAAATAATCCACTTACGCGCTCATTCGGGATTTGTATGAAAATATGAGAAGAAAAGTGTATCGCTGTGGCTTTCACAACGTCAAAGAAATTACAATTCACACTGAATCTTTTATTTTTTTAGCATTTTAAACACATGTACACTGACCATACACATGTAGCCTTTTTGTGCTGCAAACTGCAAAACTGGCTCCCTGGCCCTTTTTTTACCTATCCTACATTTGCACAAGCTCACACTTCGCTTTAAAACTGATAATAGATAAT
Source organism: Hydrotaea cyrtoneurina (assembly GCA_958296145.1). Classification (NCBI taxonomy): domain Eukaryota; kingdom Metazoa; phylum Arthropoda; class Insecta; order Diptera; family Muscidae; genus Hydrotaea; species Hydrotaea cyrtoneurina. The sequence continues at coordinate 52,872,188 of OY282515.1, read as the reverse complement.
GTTCTCCCATTGATATCACCCTTTCAATAAGCCGTTAAACAACACAATTTAATCGAGACCATAATTTCTGTAATTTCTTCCTTCAAATTTGTATTAGAATGTAGTTATGTCCGAAGATGTTGATTGTAGACAGAAATAAACGCCACAGCTGACAAGAAACCATTTCCAATTGGGTTTCGATAAACGATAACGCAGACACGAATTCATCGACAACGCCGTTAGAACTATTGGAGTGGCTGCGTTCTCCAAGTAGATGACGATTGTTGTACGCACACTTTGTTTCAATAATTTGCTAAAGCAAACTAATAAAATGAATATTAGTTAGTTTTCGATATGTTCAGATGCCTAAACATTAAAAAAATAACAAACCCTGTTCATATGGGCTTTTATTATAATTATTTGCAAAGAAGTAAAACTACAGCATTTTTGGGTCCTCGTGAAGCACCTTGTGGGACCGCAATACCGATTTTGGTGGACAAATTTGAGCTGTCGGGACAAGTTAGTGATGTAAAGAATATACATCCGATCGTTGTATCGTGGCCGGTTGATCGGACAATGCACTATAGAGTTAATTCATTCTTCAGCCGAACTGCTCGCAAAGACTACTCCCTCCTTCCTCTCTCCAATAACCTTACTTCCTAACGCTAACACAGTTTAATGGGGGGCAATCCTTCAGTGTTGGTCTGTTAACTGAAATAATATTCAATATTAGTTTCTATACATGTGTTTCGCAATAACTTTCGTTGGAATTATTTGAGCACATATTTTTGTACGATTAATTTACCCATTAATTTAAAATCCCGTTTGTATTTTTGTTTTTGATATTCCAAACACATTGTGGGTAACTGTTCTGTATGGCCTACGCAATTTCAGCTCGTTTCTAATTAATTTGGACCGTTGTCTGGGTACTTTTTATTAGCCTATTAATTGCTGAGACTGTAAACAGACACACACACACACTGGCCCTCGCCCTCTAAGCCCCCATCATGTATGAGTAGTATTTATCTTATTGTCCCATAAAATATACATAATAATATTTTTTTCATTAACTAACTAATAATTTTGTGTGTTCTCTATTCTCTCTTTTTCTTTGCAGTATTACTCGTCTAATATTAATTTGGTTTCGCAAATGAAAATGAATTAGCGTTAAACAGCCTCAACAAAGTTAATAATAATCATTTAATTAATACAAAATAGAGTTATGTAAATAGTTGCAACTACACAAATTAACCGCAAAACAAATAAAACCTTCGTCAAACACCAAAAAAAAAAAAAAATCCGGTCCCTCCCTCCCTGCATTTGAAAAAAGAAAAGTTCAAAAGAAATGCAACAATCGCAATAAAATTCCAAATACATGCACATTTTGTATTTCTAAGATTGTGCGAGTGTGTAGATGTGAAAAATAAGAGAAATTCACAAATATTTATACAAATTCTATATGAAAAATAGAATTTGAATTGTAAAATATATTTAACAAAAAAAAAAAAGAAGAAGAAAATTGTGTGTGTGTTTTGAAATGAATGAATTCAGCACGAACAGTTTCCCATTGGCGTAGAAACGTACGAGCTGAATTGGCAACAACAACCGTGGTATTCAAATTGAAATTGAATACGGCAAGCAACACGAATTGTTACACTACCAATCAATGCAATACGGGCGGCACTGGCACAGCCGGCAACCGAGCACAACCGATTGCAGCAACAAATCACAGTTTATCGAAGAAAACGTCAAAACGTTAAATCGTGCATTGGCGTTGGTATTGGTGTTGGTGGTGGCGAACAGGCGGCAACCGACCAAAGAAATAAAGAAAATCGCATACAAATTGCAAGCGAAGACAAATGAAAACGTCATCGGTTACAAACGCCACTAATTTCGACTATTCCAGTCGCCCTGTACATGAGGGTGAACAACTTTCACAACAACTGCAACAACAGCGACAGCTTGACGAAGAAAGCGAGCAATTAATTAATGGTGCATCATCCACAACAACGGGAACAGCAACAGCCGAAGTAACCGCAGAACAACAATTGCAATCAGAAAAGCATCGACCACTGCGCGTCCACTACTCACGACAGGAGCAACCCAGGACGCCAATTGCCTATTCCAGCAACAAACGACAGCCACCAGCATCGCCGGCGTTCGTTGATGAATATCATCAGCGTCAGGAATCACAAATAGCTGCTGCTGGCAATAGCACAACAATTATTGCCGCTGCCGATAGTGAAAGTGAGAGCAACGGTCGGCGTCATCGTCATTACAGAAACGCACAGCAACACCTGTTCGATACGGTCATTTACATAGACGATAATAGCGTAAGTGAGAACAGCAACAGCAACAACAGCAACAGTTGCAGCGATAATATTGCCAACTACAAGTCATACGCCAATAAGTTGATCAAAAATTCGATCACCGCCAACACCAGCAGCATCGCATCCAACATTCGTTACACATCAGCAGCGTCCCAAAAAACTAACAAATCTCTGTCGCAACAACAGCAACAGTTGTCCCTGCAGAAAAGTTCATCAGCCAAGCGGAAACGTGAAATAACAACAGGTATGTTCAATTGCAATTGCAATTCCAACCAAACATTCCCGGGTCAATTTATGTTTTTTCTTTTTGTGTAAAGAAACTGTTTCCACTTTTGTGGCGATTTCTTAAAATATTGAAAATCTGGGGTATTCCATAGTTTTTTTCTCGCCACTTAATCCCATTGTATGGCAGAAGTCATAATAGGGTTATATAGTTGCAACCAAAAATCAACTCTTCCACCTTTTGACTTTTTCAAAACTCGAAAAAGTCGATTTTTGTAGTTTATGTGAATTAAATGTCGATCTAAGTCGAATTTTCGACTTTTTAAATAAAATTAATACAATTTCATTCAAACTTATTCAAATTCAAGTTTAAAACGTAACAAATGATAAGAGATCCATTCAGTTCCACTTGGTATGGTATATAGAACAAAATGTCTACTTCGAAGAAAAACGAACGTTCCATTAAGGAACCGGCATTCTCCATCGGAATACAATTGCTAAGCGTTTTTTTTATTTTCAGTATAAAAGTTTTCCAAATGTCTGCTACTCAATTTCATTCTCCTGTAAGCATATTTGGTGCTTCACATCGTGAACTTGTAGCATTACGAACTTGGAGAAGAACACTGGTTAACATTTCGTAACATCTGGTCCTGGACTTTATTATTTTAAGCTGTTACGGATAAACAGCTGATTGTCTTTGAAGATCTTTGAGTCCTTTAGTAGGCATCTCACTGTTTTTTTTTACCTTCAGAAGGAGTTACAGCAATGCTGTAGCCTCAATATTGCCTGCTTACTCATGACAACAAATCTGTTCGTCAGAAACAATGAGGCTTCAGAAACTCATGTCCAGCTGCAGTTTCTGGTATATTTTATTTCTATTTGGACTGACCGATAAAACTTATTTTTAGTTTAAACTTAAAAAAGTCGACACCAAGTTCGATTTTCTCGGCTTTTTTCGTAATCAAAAGTAGCGGTAAATTGTGCCTCGTCCGAAAATTAGACGAGTAAAATGGTTTTCCATTTCGAGGTGGTCTCAGGACCAAACTGAGAAGCGATAACGAATCAGTTTGTGTGCGTTCCATTGCTGTATCAATTGGACATTTTAAGCGAACAATATGACGTCTTTGTGCAAAATTTGCATCAGGGTGGTGGGTAAAATGCTGAAATCGATTTTCCAGCGTTGAGTCTAACTAATTTCGCCCAAAAGTTCTTCTCAATAAACACACAAGGCATTAACTTTGAAAGTCTGTTTGCATTTTTCCCCAATGACGTTCAACAGAAAGCGGGTCTTCGGAGTTGCGATACTAACTATCAGTCAATATTCCGAACAGCACAGAGCGGCCACTGCCAAAATAACATGATTGCAAATGAAAGCGCCAATTGGACTTCCCGGTATATTGAATTTAAAAAAAAAGGAAAAACTTGTCCGCAGCAGGAATTAAACCGGGGTGGTTCCCAACACGCTGACAAATCTATAATTATAACTAAATTAAACACAACATTGAACAGTTCGTAAACTTCAAATAACACCACACACGAACCGGTGTTCTGTTGAAGTGTGTTCCCATCGAACAAGCCGTGAACAATACATGTTCGAGTTATGCAACCAAAACAAACAAACGGTATTGTGCAAAATTTGGAGACACTCATAATTGATATGAAAATAAAAATGTGTGTCTGTTGCTTTCCAACAGTACATTGTGTGTATCGTGAGTGTATTTTCTGAACTCTGTCTTTTATAAATGTTTACACACAAGTAGATCGCCTGTTTGAAGGTTGTAACCAGTAACGGTTATTTGATTCGAAACAAAGTTTATTTGTAGGCAAATATAACTCATTTGCTATTATTATTAAGTATTTGAGCAGAAGCATTAGCTTGTTTGGAAACAAACACGCAATAAAGTTATTAAAGGTAAAAATGTACAACATTTCAGAGCGAATAAGTGTGTATTTGCAGCGGCAAAAATGACTTCCATACTGGCAAAAATGACTTCCATTTTTTGTCCCGTTCGCGATCTCATGTTTATCTTAACTATTTTGAGAACGTTGAATTTATGGAATTTGCTTTTTGCACTCAAAAATAGTACTACTGAAATGTAATTAATCTTTTATAAAGAGCTTAAAATAAAAATATTTTTTCATAATTTTTTTTAACTTTAAGCCGTGTCTCGTTCGCGATCCTGGAAATGACCATATTGAATTAATTGAGTGTGTCATATGTTGTCTGTCTGCCCATCTTGGCAGAATCATTCATTTCCGTCGATTTTTTTTTTTGCAAACTTTCCTTCTGTGGCTTAGATTTTTCATTTTAACATTTTCCAAGGAATTTAAAGACTCTCGATGTTCTTCAAATGCACATGCGCAAGATAAATTAAAGAAGTTCCGATTCGATTGAAATTTTGATTGTGGCAGCTTGTCTTTGAAGTTTCCAGGTCTGTAAGGTTTGGTCTGTTGCACTATGGCTTATGCTTGGGCAACACACTCGTATTTTATACAAAACGACTGCGTTAGGCCGATTTCAATTTGAACGATGCCAAACGATGCACACATGCCAAAATGCTGCCGTCTCAAGTTTGCTGTTTCTGTATTTGCATGTTGATGACTGTATGTGTATGTTTTTTTTTTGTTGGTGGATATTTCACATCGAAATGTCATAAAAGAGAGAACGGGAGAAATGGTTGGAAAAAGTTGTGAGATGCACGTGTTTGTCTCCCAACCGCTGAGTTTTGTCATTAAAATTTGTTCGCCCCTCCGTCCAGCCCTGCCACCTCTGAAATAAATACAATGTGGCGGACGGGGCGTGTGTGTGTGTATTTGGCGGTTGCTGTATTCATGCGATGGGTTTACATTTTAATTTTCGATTATTATTTACATTTCGAGGTCGGCGTTATTTACATGAACACAAGTTCGTTCATTATGCATGTGGAGTCATGGTCCGTTATCAGACCATGGTGAATATTTCAACAAAATAAACCCGTTTTTTTTGTTAAATTATATTTCTTCGTACAGTTGTTTTGCCAAATAATTATTTCCACAAAAACCAAGTGAGACAGGAAAAGAGTGGGAGAGAAAGGCAAATTGAACGGCACGTTTTGTTCTATTGCCGCATCAAATGCATAATGCGAACTCGAAAATCGTAATGCAAAAGAAAACAAATTCATTAACAAATTCAAGAAATAACTCATGGTGAATTTTTTTAACCGCACAGTGGGTTTAGTTGGGTTACCAATGACCATCGCATGTCGTTCACATACACCTTGGCCAGCAATTCGGCCTGTTGTGCGCTCCTGGTTTCATCTACAGATTCCCTTACCCTTTTAGGTCTCCTCTATAAAGTTCCTTCCTTTGACGACGACGACAGATCATCTAAGGTCTCCTCTCCTAATTCTATTTTCCTGATCTGCAAGAAAGCGGTGCGCTGGCACATGAAGTGTTCCGCCGTCTCGGCGTCCTCTCTGCATGCCCTACATTCGTCGTTCTCGGAACTTCATATCCTAAATATGTGTGCCCCTAGGCTAGAGTGTTCTGTGATGATCCCAACTATTCTTCTTGTAATCGAGATGTCCCCAGGTTTCCTTTGTGGTTCTTCCCACCTGTTCCTCTTGCCATCTGAAGGTATGAGTCGTCTTCATCCATTCCCTCAACTCCTTTTTTGTCTCCAGAAAAGGTTCAGAGTATTTTGGGCGGATTGCCTTCACATTTTAGACAGTTCGTCGGCCCTAACATTGCCTGGAAACCCTTGTTGGCCCGATATCCATTCGTTATCTCTCGATACATCATTTATCTCTGCCTTACAGTCCATGAGTGTCCTCGACTAGACGCTGTCATCTCTGAAAGATCTAATTGCGTTTTGACTGTCTGTGAAAATACAAATAGTTTTTCCTGCGACCCTATTCCGCAGCCATTCTAGGCATTCTGTGATGGCATTGATCTCTGCTTGTAGAATCGTACGTGTACTTTGGTATTTGGTATACTAATTCAGTCCTCGGATTGTGGATGCCTACTCCTAAGTCGGATTTGAATGCTTCGGTGTAGCACTCCACTATTCCCCCATCTTGGGTGTATGTGTCGTGTTCTGGTCCGCGTCTATCTTCTATTCTTGTCGTGCAGTTCGCAACCACGTGTGTTTCTGGGATGCGATCCATCTGACAGTTTGTTTTCGGGAACTCGCCTTATTTGTTCCATTATTCTCTGAGTTTGTGTTTGAGGTTCATCCTCAATCCACTCATTCAATGCCCTTAGTCTCCTTTCTGACATCGCTGCCTCAGATTTCATATGGATATCTATTGGCTGGATGTATAGCAATATTTCGCGAGCGCTCATCATCGGTTTTACTACTGCTGAGTATAATTGACTACAGTTAAGTAGTCTTTACTACAGCTGAGCTTGAACTGAATACAATTGCCGGTCTCGTTGTAAGAATACTTTTTAAACATTTCTATTTCTGCAAATCAATACACGCTGAAATATATTTTTCCATAACACAAAGATTGAATTTAATAAGTTCGTTGTATGTTTTTCCCAAACACGCTGTTGCTTATACACAAATATGTAATACTAATAGCAAACGAGTTATATTTACATCGAAATAAGCTTTGTGTAGAATGAAATAAGCTTTACTTGCTACAAAGACCAAACACACGTTTTACTTGTGTGTGAACATTAAAAAAAGACGTATTTTTCAGGGTGTAGAAATAATCAATGATCTCGAACTCGAACTCGAACTCGACTAAGAGAAACAAAACTGTATGAAGAATAAAGATGAACAATACATAAACAAAATTAACATTATTTTTTAAACAAATTTTAGTAAATTGTTTTTTTTTTAGTTTTTATATGTATCTCAAAATGTTGTTGGCAAGCAACTTTCTTACATTTTGTTTCCAGCTCGTTTATTTTTTTTTCCTCTATCGAATTCAGAAACCACTTTCCTTGTGAATGTCTGTGCCACGATTAACTGCGGTATTCAGTCCAGTTATCAAAGATTAGAAACATCATATCATTTGTGGTCTTCTAATCGGCTGCTGACATTCCCCTTACCACGGGGTCTGCGTGATCAAGAAATATACTAGTTGTTGTCTTCTTACCTGTGGTTTCCCGTTTTCAATGTGCGATATATACGAAAGCTATATGACAATGATTTTGAATTTCCCTTCTCTTGAAAAATCAAGTTTTTTTAATTTTTTGCACACAAGTAAAACGCATGTTTCGAGCTTTGTAGCAAGTACATTTTATTTGCTTCTAAACAAAGTTAATTTGGATGTAAATATAACATATTCGGGACACAAGCAATAGCGTGTTTGAGGATAAAATAGACTTATTAAATTCAACAATGTACAATATTTGATTTGTTGGCCTCTACGCTCTTTGCTATTGTATTAATAACCGAGAGAATAAGATAAGATAATAGAGATGATAACAAGCAGTTAAAAAAAGTTCGCATCACCCAAACTTGTTTTCAGCCATTTTTTTTTTTTTTTTTGTCATTGAGTTTAATGTAAACAATGCTTTTCATTGATTATAATACCCCACAGTGTTATGAGAACCTCGTTCAGAAGCAAAAACCTTGTATAAGAAAGTTTTGCCAAAAGATCGTGTCCTACTTTATTTTAAAGATATTGAAAGAGTTAAAAGTCACTGTCATATGAAAGAGATTTGTGTATTTGATTGTCTTTCTCGTATACGTTATCGGCTGTTAACATTTTAAGACGACTTCTAGTGCGGTCCTCGTACAGCTGTCATGGCTGTTAATCGCCGTGTCGTCGAGGTTTGCGGTGATAACGTCAAATGTCAGCAATAGAATACAAGTATGTTGTGTTTTATTTTTCTTCGCTCTCGCTCTCGCTCTCTCCTACTCTCCCTCTCCCTGTGTTTGTTGTTCCCAAAATATAAGCTGGTTTGTTGTGGTGGCCGTAGCCACATTGGTGAGTTACAGGGCAGTGTCGTCTTCGTTTGTATTGACTGTTGTTTTGTTTTCCATGCCTCTGTGTGTGTGTGTGTGGGTTTGTTATTCTATTTCGCTGTTATCAGTCAGCCCAGTCCCCAAGTATTTCGTTATTCTCCTGCTCTGCTTCCAGTTTCCTCTTCGTTCGTGTTGATTCTTTTTTATTAGCTTCTGCTGAATTCTGTTTGTTTGTTGTGTGTGTGTGTGTTGTTTGTGCGTGCGTGTGTGTGTTTTTATGTTTTTGTTTTGTTTTTCAGCTTTTGTATAAACATGATATTTTTTTGCCCCCCCCCTCCTTTTCTTCCCATCGGTCGAAGTCGTCTCGTTAACTTACGTACGTCTGGCTAACAATTACGTTGGACAAAAAAAAAAACAAACAAAAATAGCGTAAATTATTTTGTTTATTACGCCGTATATAAATTTTAATAAATAAATATGTGTGTGTGTGGTGTGCCGAGGGTAATTCAATAAGTCGCACCCTAAATACAAAAGGATCACAACTCAAAATTCAAAAATTTTCCGGAGAGACAAAAAAAAAATGTTTCTGTAAAAATGAATGAATATTTAAAGAATTTACATAAAAATAGAACTAACTGTACGTCTCCAGTTAAACAAGATAGTTGCAGCTGTGTACTTTGCATTAATTTAGGGAACAAAATCAGTTCTGGAAAATGTTGAGTTGTGACCCTTTTGTATTTAGGGTGCGAAGTAGACATTTTTCTAACTATTACTCCAGTGAATATTTTTTTTTTTTGGCAAATATAATAGAAACACAAAATCTCATTTAGTTTTTATTTGACAACCGCCACAAAAGCATTTAACAGAATGGGGGCTAACAGCGAAGGACAAGCAATGACTAACAATTAGATGCGGTGTGGAAAAAGCCGGGAATGAAAACAAAGAGTAGCTCGATACAAGTTAAGGGACATCTGTGTTTGCAGAACTGAAAGGTGGCGGTAGAAGCCCACTTGCTGAACACCATTCCGGTGTTTCCAAGGTGTGACAACAAATCTATTGAATTTAAAAGTTAAATGTGGTTTATCTGCTTAAACATCTTTATTTTTAGAGATAATGTGTAATTGATTAATTTTATAAATATTTTTTAAAAATGTTATACCACCTGCCAAGCACTTGCAGTTTTGTCAATGAATAATCCAACCATCAAATGTCGCGAATTCCCGTGTACGTCTTAACGCTCTAACGACCAAATTTTTAAACTCTATAAACGAATGTGCCTCTGAAAGAGTGCCTTGAGACACACCTGCATACATGTGGGTCAAACATTGCTGTTTGACCAATCTACTTGATAGTGTAAGGTGCTGTTTGATGTTTGAGAGAGTTGGTGGACGAATATTGCAACTACTTTGATATTTTTATGTTTCCATGTCCAACATTGTGTTGGTCAAACATGTTTGCAGGTGTAAGCTGGGCTATCTATCCAAAGACAACAAGTACTTTGAGTATGGGAAAGAGATAAAAGTAATCTGAAGTCATATCTGTTGATTTTCGATCTTATTTGTTAAATTCTGTTCAGAAATGTGTTTACATTTGAGCCGCCTTGTGAGACAGAGCTTTAGCATTGCGAAAATCATTGGCTTTGATATTTCAATGCATTCGTTTCAAAATGCTCAGATAATATGCTTTATCTACCACTTATTGATTTTCTGACAAGATTTTCGAGTGTCCAACGATATTCCAAGGAAACATGTTCCACAATTAACTGACTTCACCTCCAATTCTGGCAGATGTAAATAATATGCCTGAGCAGTTTGTCGGTAGTTTTTTTTTCGCAATAAATTTAATAATAACACAGTGCAACAGGATGAAAGACCAAAAGAAAAAGACCCCATGCTCTTTTTTCTATGGCCCCCCCCCAATGATTTGAGGCCTCAATGTCATTTTTGCAAATAAAAGTGATCATTTTCTCAGGGTCATATCTTGCAAACCGTTTGGAATTTCGATTTACTCTCCAAGGCAAAGTTGTAGCTATAGAATCAAAACATATAAAATCAAAAAAACTTCTTCAAGGTCAAAATTGCAAAAAAAATCAGCTATAAGAAATTTGTTTGTGGTGCCTTTTTTCCCCTGTTTGGGTCCATAGTCAGCAAACCGTTCAAAATTCAAGGAATTAATCAACTACAAAAATGTACCTAAAATCTCAATAAACAGCTTTCTAGAACATGTGAACTTCCTAGGAATGATTCTTAAATGTGTATCAATTTACATTTGCTTTCTAGAATAGCGTTAGCCAATTTTTGGAGCGTATGAGTAATATACATTTTAAAGCCTAGAACTCATACGTACAGGTGGTTAATTTAATTGTATTGATGTATTGTACAGGGTTCGCCAAATCATTTTTTTTTTGAAAATTCTATAAAAAAAACTGCTGGATATTTTCTCAAATTTCTTTTTTATTTGAAAGTCCAATCATTCCGGTTAATAATGGAAAATAATTTCATTCAAATGGCTGCCTTGGCTGGCCATGCAGTAGCCTAACGACATCAGCTCTGCGGCTGATAATGCGATCTTCAAAAACAGGGCGCAAAACATCGAGTGTAGCTTGGGCTGTGTTTCACGTAGCGCCGTCATGTTGAAACCAAATGTTGCCAATATCCTCCTCTTCAATTTTTGTAAACAAAAATTCGTTCAACATGGCCCTATAACGAAAATAATGAAAGCGAAATAAGCACTAGTTGAAAAAAAACATTAGATGGCGGACCCTTTAGCTGTCACCTTGTCGAAGACCTCTTGTTGTGATGAATGGTTCGGAAAGAGAGTTTGTACTTCTTATGATTAAAGTATTTTCTATTAAAAACCATATAGACCCCTTTGCACTGCTAAATCAAAATTCCAAACACTGCAAGGTTGGACCCTTAGAAAATGATCACTTTTTTTTGCAAAAAATGACACCAAGGCCCCATATCTTTGGGGGCCCATACAAAAAAGTGCATGACTTTGGGCAAAACTGGGAGTCAGGGGTTTTTTTTTGGTCTTTTGACTAAAAATTACACACAGTGTAATTGACGAAATTTGAAATACCAAATATTTCCGTTAAATTGAAAACAAATTAAACTTTTTTTCCTTAGAAACAAAAATCGAAATTCTTATATATCCCCTAGATATAACTGATGAAGTTAATTGAACTTTCTAAGTTTGCTGAGTTATTTATTTGACATGTGCCGTTTTTTTTCCTCCAAAATCTGCCTGCAATTTCAAATGAAACTCATTAAATCGTCTGTGACATTTTGTTTCAATTTTGCCGCCAATGTTTGTTGCATTTAGTAGAAACTGAGTCGCAACAAAGGAGATGGATTTAACTTGGATTTGTTCGCTAGAACTGAACGACAACTTGTCTGACCCATTGCCTAGTTTCAGTATTTATTTAATTTTTTTTTTTTTTGTTATTTTCCGTCAAACAATTTGAGTCGAATGAATTCAAATCGTTTTGTAATCTTCTGAATTTATAAAAAAATCCTGATTATTCTTTTTTTTGCCATTTGGCCTAGAAAGATTAACTTATTTGTATTGCGTGGTGTGGTGGGTAGTGTGTGCGAATATCACACTGAATAAACCGAGTTCGAAACCGGGTAAGACCATCAAATATTTTTCTGCGGCTGCTTCCACCTCGTAAATGTTGGCGACTTTACGAGTAAGAGAGTAATCTCACTAGAAAAGCCTTAGCCGTTCGGAGCCGGCTTTAAAAAACAGTTGGTCCCGGTTAGTTATCGTACACAGCTCACCGATTCGAGAAAAGTTCCCCGTCTGTTCCTTTATGGAATTTTAAGAAATTTAAGTTAAGTAAGTATTATTTTTATTTCGAAATGTGCTTCTGATCCCTTAAGGAATCTGGATTAGATTTTTTGAAATCTTCTGGATTATTTTGAAATTTTTGTCTTCCAATTGAAGTTATTTCTTCTAGCCATCTGTCGCTATGTGTACTTTGGATGTTGGATGTTATAAATTCATATAGATTTGCTGACCATTTGACTGTTTGGTTCCATTTTTTAATTATCCCCTTGTTTTTTTTTTTGGCCCAAATGAAGTACAATTTTTTTTTTTTAAATTAACACTTGGAGAATTCGGGGATCATGTCAACGTGGCTTGATTTCCTATGGACGTTGTGGCGCCAACAATGTGCCGGCCTTCGTCGTCGTCGTTCTTCTTCCAACCTACTTACACTATTTCTCTTCATCACCGCCAACCATCGTCGTTGTTTTGTTTGTTCTCCTCTTATGGTTCTCGGCTTTATTATGCTGCTTATGCCGTCGATTGTACGTACGGGTACTTTCTCTAATAAATCTGGTGGAAAAAAAGAAGAAAACTGCAAACAACCAACAATAATTTCTGCAGCATGATCTTAACTTTTCCACCTTCTTGTCGTTTCGTCGTCGTTCCGTTCGCCCCTGTCGCGACTCAGCCATTCGGTTCGGTTTGTCGTTGCTACTACTCGACTTTAGTGTACACACTTAGTGTGGTTTACTTTTATAAGTCATAGTGTGATGCGGTTGTTGTTGCTGCTGGTGGTCTGTGAGGTGTGATTATGAATTTATTACGGGCATACGATTATTTCAATTAGAATTTAATTTTAACCTTTTCATGGTATTGAATTTCTAAATTTTTAATTTTTTCTAATGAATTCAAGAATTTTTTTTAAAAAACAAATTATTAAATTTATTTTTCCAATATTTTGTTCTTCTTTGAAGAACTTTATCTGGGAACATTAATTGATCATTAAATTCCCATGGTAATATATTGGAGGGACCTTAAAGAATATTGCAGCCAGCACATACTTTCAATATTTTTCGAATTCGAACTGTATTTATCGATCATTCCACACGTTTCTATTAAAAGTAAGGGTAACTGCAAAAAAAACCTGTTGTGTGCTACGACACATGTCTAACTTGCCCTAGTGATTCGTTCTATAAAATTCTCGTCCAATTTATGGAATTCCCCACTAACATAAGTTCTACCACAAAAAAAAAATAATTTTTTTTTTATTATTCCGACTCCCATGAAATGTTTCATTAATCCAATGAAATGTTAATCCAATGAAATACTTCATTGATCCAATGAAATGTTTCATTGATCCAATGGAATGTTTCATTGATCCAATGAAATGTTTCATTAATGCAATGAAGTGTTTCATTAATCCAATGAAATATTTCATTAATCTAGTGAAATGTTTAATAAATGGTATGAAATGTTTCATTAATCCAATTCAATGTTTTCGCAATCCAATGAAATTTTAATTTAATGCAATGAAATATTTAATTAATCAATTGAAATGTGCAATAAGTCTTCATTAATAAATTACTTTAATTGACAACAAAATTAAAAAAAAATTGTCTGTTGTAAATAAAAACTATGGTCACCTATCTAAAAATTATTATTTTTATTATCTAATTTTTTTTTATCTAATTCTTAAATTTCTTTAGTTTTTCTAAAATTTTAATTTCTGTAATTGGTAGCCGCTGGAGCAATGTCTAAATTTTCTATAAAAAAATCTGAAATTGTGTGTGGGTTAATTTAAAAAATAGTCCCGAATTGCCGCAATTCTCAGTTTGTTGGAGAGAGAGGTAACTTGCTCTCGTACTGACAACTCCTTTCGTGTAGTTTGTAGTGTGAAGTTGGCTGCAGATTATAGTGACATTTTGAAAAGCATTTGCATTTGAAAAGGCAATAATGAAAACAAAAATTGCCGATACCGAATTGCCCTATGTGAACACGAGGGGCAAGTTGAAAAAAGGAATCATAAAAATTGCCGCAAGTACAATTGACTAGTGTGAATTGGGACAATGACAACTTAAACAAAGCTTATAGGGATTAGCAATCAATTTTTTTTTAACAATTTCCCATTCAGAAAATGTAAACTGCAATTTTTTTAAAATCATTTTGTGTTTTATTCAGATAATGTATTTTCATAGTTTACTAAATATAATTTGCCTCAAACGGGTTGTGAACTTATTACAGGACAGAAAATAAACAAACCCTTGGCCAATAATCAATTGACAAATGACTAAATATAAACCACGGGTGTGGATTAACTTGCATCTTCCAAACATCTTCTCTGATCATAAGTTGGCCAGAAAGTGGAACTAGATAGTGATGAAGCGCGTGACATCCTCTAGTACGAGCACATACATTGACACCGACTGACACATTTTCACCCGGCCGGGCCAAGTCGTTACGGTTTATTTGCATCTGCCATCGTCACCTTTCTCTCAACGCTCATACTACGATGACATGAATAGTTTCGTAGAGCGCGTCAAATTGTTTTCCGTCGAGTCGGTTCTTGTTGGTTTCTGCCACAATCATTTTCTGTTCTGGCGTTAATTTTACATTTAATTGTTACCATTCATTTCCTTTTAGTGTAATCGTAAAAGTAGAACAAGCTAAAAATAACTTACCAGTCAGCGACCGTACGTCGCATACGAAGAATCGTTATAATAATAATGGCAATAATACGAGTACAAAGTAGTTAAAGTAAAATTACAAAAAGTGAAACACTTGACTTGAGGTGGTGGTCGTTTTGCCTATGTCAGAGTACAAAACATAGTAATTAAATGCGAGTGTGGAAAACTAAAATCCTGTTCGCACGTAGGAGTCAAACACTTCAGGCATTTCCTTCAACCACCATTTGTGATGGCGAAGAACTATTCTTGCCTTAACCAACAACAGAACCCAGACTCTCCAATAATAAGGCTGCGCTGGCATGAAGGATTCCGCATAATGTTTTGCGGTTAACACCTGAATAGTATGACGTTCGTCCAAACATATGGAAATACAAATCAGCCCGATTCTGAATACTCGAGAATAATAAACTCATATTCTACACCGACCGGTCGAATAATAATAAGGGACATACAATTTCGATTATACGGAGTGAGATGATTTGTTTGGCTGCCGGTCTGTTTAGAATGGGTGGATTTTATTCTCGGGAAAAATGTAAATTCCCCGGAAATCATCACCCCGCTAGTATTCAGAATCGGTCTGCATGTTTTGTAACCCAAACAAAAATGTCAAAAACAGGAAAGTGCTAAAATTTAAAAGTGAAGATCGCCATTGCACAGATTTTCTTAAAAAGTTTCATAATTTCTGTGAAATGTTCATATATTTTTGGAACATTTCACATTTCATAATTTTGTCCTCATTCACACTAGGCAATTTTAATTACCGCAATTGTCAGTTTGTAGGAGAGGAAGGGAAAACACTTGCTCGTACTGGCGTCTCCTTTTGTGTTTTTTTTTTGTAGTGTGAAGTTGGCTGCAGATTATAAAGACATTTTGAAAAGCATTTGCATTTGAGAAGGCAATAATGAGAATAAAGACTGCCGATACCGAATTGCCCTGTGTGAACACTAGAGGCAAGTTCCAATGGGTATCACAAAAAATGTGCCGCGACTAAAATTGCCTTGTGTAAATCGGTACTTTTTGTGAGAAATTTATAATTTCCAGTCGTATTTCATAATATTACTGAACTGTTCACAACTTTGATGGACAATTTCTAAAAATATATCATGGTTTTTATGAATGAACATTGCATGACTTTTATGCATTTTTTTTTTAAATTTCTATAAACATCTCTGAATTTCCATGATTTTTTCACAATTTCTATGAATTTTTCACAATTTCTATGAATTTCTTCATAATTTCTTTGAGTTTTTCCCAATTTCTATGAATTTTTCACAATTACTATGAATTTTTCACAATTTCTATGAACATTTCACAGTTTTTAAGGATATTTTATATTTTCTATGAATGTTTCACGGTTTTTATGTTTGATTCACATCATATGATTACGATTTTAATTTTTCTGAAGATTTCACAATTTCTATGAATTTTTCACAATTTCAATGAACTATTCATAATGTGTATAAACATTTCATAATTTCTGTAAACATTTCATGGTTTTTATGAATTTTTCATAAAATCAATGAACATTGAATAATTTGTATGCATTTTTTATAATTTCTATAACAGAATTTCCATGAATTTTTCACAATTTCTATGAACATATCACAATTTCTATGAACATTTCACAGTTTTTAATGATATTTTCTATTTTCTATGAATGTTTCACAGTTTTTATGTTTGATTGACATCATATGATTACGATTGTTTTCTGAAGATTTCATAATTTCTATGAACATTTCATAATTTTTATAAACATTTCATAATTTCAATGAACTATTCATAATTCATAATAAACATTTCATAATTTCTGTAAACATTTCATGGTTTTTATGAATTTTTCATAAAATCTATGAACATTGAATAATTTGTATGCATTTTTTTATAATTTCTATAACAGAATTTCCATGAATTTTTCACAATTTCTATGATTTTTTTTAACAATTTCTATGAATTTTTCACAATTTCTATGAACATTTTACAGTTTTTAAGGATATTTTCTATTTGCTATGAATGTTTCACAGTTTTTATGTTCGATTATGATTATCATATGATTACGATTTTAATTTTTCTGAAGATTTCATAATTTCAATGAACATTTCATAATTTCAATGAACTATTCATAATGTGTATAAACATTTCATAATTTCTGTAAACATGTCATGTTTTTATGAATTTTTCATAAAATCTATGAACATTGAATAATTTGTATGTATTTTTTTTATATTTTCTATAAAAGAATTTCCATGAATTTTTCACAATTTCTATGATTTGTTCACAATTTCTATGAATTTTTTCACAATTTCTATTAATTTTTCACAATTTCTATGAACATTTCACAATTTCTATGAATTTTTCACAATTTCTATGAACATTTCACAGTTTTTATGTTTGATTGACATCATATGATTACGATTGTTTTCTGAAGATTTCATAATTTCAATGAACATTTCATAATTTCTGTAAACATTTCATGGTTTTTATGAATTTTTCACAATTTCTATGAATTTTTCACAATTTCTATGAATTTTTCACAATTTCCATGAATTTTTCACAATTTCTATGAACATATCACAATTTCTATGAACATTTCACAGTTTTTAATGATATTTTCTATGAATGTTTCACAGTTTTTATGTTTGATTGACATCATATGATTACGATTGTTTTCTGAAGATTTCATAATTTCTATGAACATTTCATAATTTTTATAAACATTTCATAATTTCAATGAACTATTCATAATTCATAATAAACATTTCATAATTTCTGTAAACATTTCATGTTTTTTTTGAATTTTTCATAAAATCTATGAGCATTTGTTTATATAATTTCTATAAAATAATTTCCATGCATTTTTCAAAATTTCTATGAATTTTTCACAATTTCTAAGAATTTTTCACAATTTCTATGAATTTTTCACGATTTCTAAGAATTTTTCACAATTTCTATGAAAATTTTATAATTTCTATCGATATTTCATAATTTCTGTACATAGTTTTCAGTTATTATGATTAGTTTTCAACAATAAAGGACCATATCCTTTTCATGGAATTTTCCATAACCAAATCGCAAAGTGGTTGCCCTATGTCCTCGATAGCCTCACGAATTCTATCTTTGAGGTCTTGAATCGACGCTGGGGTGTTGAGGTAGACCTTACCTTTCACGTGGCCCCAAAGGAAGAAGTCGCAAGGTGTTCAATTACAATATCTCAGTGGTCAATTGTGATCACCTCTTCGAGAGATAACACAGTCCGGAAAGTTTTCCGTTGCGTAGTTTCTACTTGTCACATGTCAAAACTTCAAAAGTGACAGCTACCGAAATACGCGGTGATTCAAAATAACACCTCTTGTTGGAGAACCCTGTATCTTCAAAGTATTTCCGGCTATATAGAAATTTCCAGGCTTTCATTTTCATTCCATTTCACTTTTTAATTTCATTCCACCAAACTGAATGTTACCGGTGACAAATAGCGGTTGAAGTGATCAACTTCTTTTTAAATCAATTATTTGTTTAGTAAATGGATTTAAAATAAAGGTTGAAATATCCAAATAGACTGAGAACATTTCAAACATTGTGTCCAACTTCTTTTTACTCGATTAACTTATCATTAAATATAAAAAAAAGGATTTTCATTTTACTTTCGCCGAGTATTTTCAAGTGAAACAATATTTCGGCAAAAGTGAAAGTTTTCACACCTATGACGGGAAAGATTTTCACTTTCACTCTAAAGCGAAAGATAGAACAGGGCGTTTCATTTGATAAATGAAAACCAAACCCCAAAACAAAAGTGAAAAATTGACATATCGTGCGCGTTCACGCACTATTTTTTATATAATGTGTTGCGGTTACGATCCCAATTATCACATTAGAAACATGGCCTCAATTAAAAAATGAAAAATCGCCATTGACCACAATTACACGTAAAGTTGGGTTGATTTGTCATTTCCCCAATTTTGTATGAGATTTTTTTGGGGAATTCTTAATTTTTTTTTGGGCATTTTTCATGAGCATATTTTTTTTCTAGTGAACAACCCCCAAATTAAATGAACCACAAAAATATTTTATTTGGTTTTGGGGTTTATTTCATTTTTTTTTTATTTGGGGTTTATTTTTCTAAATTCGTTTTGTTTTTCTGTTTTGGTTTTATTTATTTGATTATTCCTATGTAATTGTTCGTCTACTTCCTTTTTGGGGATTTCTTTCATTATGTAGTAATTTTCGAAATTTTACAAATCAAATAACTTCCAATCAATTATTTCTTGCAGTTTTTTTTTTATAACAGGCTTGACTTTTTTTTAATTATTGTCAAGAATGAGCTTTTTACAACTGTTTTTATTTTTTTAAATAGTGTCTGAAAGACGCCAGGATTCTACAACACAACTGAGTGTGTTGTTTTTACATAAAACTATTATTTCCGTGGTGACTTTAATTTTTTGTTTTGGAAGTTTATGAGGTGGTAATTCATTTCCCTTGGAGTTTATTTCACTGGGAACTTTTCCGTTGGGCGCTATTTCACGTATTAAACAATTTCACCTGTTTGCAATTTGTAAGCCTTTGCTTGATGAATTACGTCCTTGTACTTTTGCAAGCAATGTGCTTATTTGGTTTATACTTTGTTGTTGATATGTCTGGTTGACTTGTTTTCCATGTGGTGCTTTTGGCCGGTCGTTCAATTGTTCGATTCGTAGTGTTGCTGTTGGCATTCTTGCGTTGAGCTTCGAAACAAAACAAACTTTGGTTATCAGACGCAGACCTCTGTCAGAGCTTGTTGTGAATTACTCACATTTGCCAACAAGCAGAATTATCACTCATGTTTGCCTTTGATACGAGTTCATTTCATTACTGAAAAGCAAAAATTGTTTTATTTATAAATTCGCACTTAAAGCATTTGCAAAGTTTGGAAGTAATACGACACTGTCGGACAAAATAATGCACAGATATGTCTGATGTTGTCGAAGATTTATATTGGAGAACGGATTAACACGATGTCATGTTTACTACACAAAAATAATGATTGTCATTATGATAAATACAATAATTTATATATGTGCTATTTATTGTGAAGTTCATAGAAATCTTTGAAATTCTTCATATAGTCGGCAGCAACGATTTTTTTTAAAGTGGTCCTTGAAATACAGATTTCTGTTCTAATTCCTACACTAAGTGTTATAATAACATATAAGTATGTTCAAATTGCCAAGTAATAAGTGGAACTGCCTGTTTCAAGACTTTGCAAGCAACCGTTCTTTGATGTATTAGACAACTACAACTAGTCACCGTTTTGAAAATATCGCCAATCTCTAAAAAGGGCATTGTTCATTTGCCGGAGCTGTGCAAAATATTTGGAAGATGCGTACTGCTGGATAGTAAAGGTTGTTTTTTTTAACGTGTGGTTTTCAAGAACAAATACGAAAAAAATGTTATGGCGAAGAAATTATCTCTATTATAAAGATAAGGCTTTGCCATTAGAATGATTTCGGCTTCGTTTTTAAAGAAATATAGACCAATCATTCCCTCAGCCCTTGGAGCACACCAAACAGTGACTTTTTGAGGCTGTAACGGCGCACAGTGTTGCGAAAGCGGAATTTTTTGGAAATCATATTGCCTAAACTGTATTTTTAATTGTATCGATGAGAAACTTCTACAGATTGGTCAGAATGAAATCCCAAACAGAATGAGTGAAAAAAATTGGTGGGTCAAATTTTCATCAAAAGTAAAAAAAAAAAAATTGTTCGAAAAATTTACAAAAAAAAAATATTTTAATTCTTCTTTTATTTCTGATAGATTCCCTATGATTAGTTTTTTAAATAAATTATAGGGTGGTCCGAACAAGAATTATAAACGTCAAATTTTCATGATTTTTCGATATTTGTTGAAAAACTCTGAAATTTTATAAAAAACCAAAATCTATTTAAGGTGGCAATCAAAGCTTTAATTTGATACCGGTTTGAAGTATATAGCTTCAGTTTTAAGAGAGTTATGCTCATTTTTGTGGAGTGCTAGAATAGATGTAGAATAAAAAAAAAAATTTGAAGATGCGATTAGCCGAAACCGGTCTGAAAATAATAAAAATTTGACGTGGGATGACGGAAAGTCACCCGAAAACCAATATGATTAAATGAGATCATTTTGAATACAGCCCTGAAATCCCCTCTTTTCGTGAAAATTTTGTATATTTGACTTCTAAAATCAATTAAAAATCAACAGGCCAACATAAAAATAATCTTTATGTGTTTTTTGTTTACTTGGAATGTCTGTGACAAAATTGCATCATTAAAAACACTGAAAAAAATAATCGGAAAAAAGTTACTTTTCCACTAGCCGCAACACAGCGCGGCGTCTCAACAATGACTTGTGGATTTTCATTACTCCAAATGCGAAAATTTTGTTTATTAACGTTCCCATTCATTACTGTACAACATTTTCTTGTCAAAATTCGGAATAGGTGACCATCTCATTTTGGCCCCATTCACCCAACGTTGTTTCGGATTAACTGTCTGTTTCCATAAAACGAATTGGTTCATTCGTTACAAATCGTCAATATTGGAGTTATACCGCCTCCAATGGCTTTCAGATATTATTCAATTCGGATTTGGATCAGATTCATATGTAATCCCATCTCTCATTACTGATAAAAATCCATTTTATTGGGCATTAAATTTTGACAATTTGCAACGAACGAACAAATTCGTTTAATGGAAACAGACAGTAAGTCTATACATGAAATGAAATGACAAACCAAACTGAGCATGAATCAAGTGACCAACTCCGAAGAAAGTAAAAATCACACGTCTAAAAAAAAGAACACCCTGTACATTTGGTTACTTTTAATTACAATACAAAGTAAATTTATATTTTTACCAAACCCTCTGTTGGGTATCGAACCCACAACCTCGACGCTGATAGGCAAGCACGCTATCAACTCGCCTACCGGGGCGCTCTATTCCCGGTACATATCCCGTTTAATTTGTTAGTTCATTGGAAGCAAACATTTGTATTTTTATAGATCCGGAATTTAATCATTTTGGTTATTTAATTTTTCTATTAAATTGTTTTTTTATTTTTAAAAATTGTATTGTTTTTTTAAATTTGTTGTTGTATTTTTTTTTTTAAACATTTTTTCGTTATATAATTTTTTTTTTATTTTTTTTTTATTTATTTTTTAATTTTTTTTTTATTTTTTTTATATTTTAATCGAACCCACAACCTCCAGTCTGATAGGCAAGCACGCTATGAACTCGCCTACAGGGTCGCTTTACACCCAGTACACCTGGAATTTAATCATTTTCGTTACCTTAATTTTTCTGTAAAATTTTTTTTAATTTTTTTTTTGTTTTTTTTTTTAAATTTGTTTTTTTTTTTTTTATTTTTTAAAAACATTTTTTTCTTGTTAAATACATTTTTTTTTTATTTTTTAAAATTTTTTTTGTTATTTTTTTTTTTCAAGTTTTGTTTGTATTTTTTATATTTTATTCGTACCCACAACCTCCAGTCTCGTAGGCAAGCACGCCATCACCTCGGAATCTAATAATTTTGTCTATTTAAGTTTTTTTTGTATTCCTTTTAATTTTTTTTAAATTTTTTTTTTATATTTTTTTTTGTATTTCTTTAATATTTTTTTTGGATTTTTTAAATTTTATTTTTCATTTTTATATATTTTATTCTAATGTTTTTTTATTTTTTTTTTTGTAATTGGTTTTTTTTTAAATATTTTTTGTTTCTTAAATTTTTTTTGTATATTTTTTTTTTATTCCTTTTTAATATCTTCTATATTTCCTTAAAATTTTTTGTTAAATTTGTTTTTGTTTTTTTTTTTTAAATTTTAATCGAAACCACTCTGATATGCAAGCACGGAATCTAAAAATTTTTTCCATGTAAGTTTTTTGTATTCCTTTTAATTTTTCTTTATTATTTTCTTTTCTTTAATTTTATATATTTTTATTGCATTTCTTTGCATTTTTTTTGTTTTTTTTTTTTATTTTTTTTTCTTAAAATTTTTTTTAAATTTTAGTTGTATTTTTTTTTTAAATTTTAGTTTTAGAACATTTTTTTTTAAATTATCTTTTTTTTAAGTATAATCGTGAGATATATTTGGCAGATCGTCTTTACCGTATTTTTTTTTTTATATAAAAACTTTAGAAAGTAATTGATTGTAAAAATACGTTTCCGTCTATTTTTTTTTTGGACCATTCCCATATGTTGTGGCAGCATACTAATAACGCATCGGAAGATGCATATGTGTGAAACTGTCAATTTTTCGGTATCTTGACATGATGTCTGCTTAGATTGGCCATGTGCCATCGGTCCAAATAATCAAAAGGGATAAAGTCCAATAAATACGTTGGCTTGGGTATAACTTTAAAATCTGGTGTCGACGATGTTTTTTTTATATCGACAAACGTTTGTTAATAAACGTTACGATGTTTCCAGTTGTACAACCGTTGGTTGGACGATTTATTTCTGACAATTTCCAACAAAGCCTAATGGTCAGCTCAAATGATTAGGACAATTGATTAGGCTTTCGTATTAATCGGTACTACGTTAGTCATACTACGTGGGAGTGATTTTTCTTGAACAAGTGGCAACCATGGATACTTTTTTTAATATCGATTATTAGTTTGGCACCTAAAGAAAGAAGGAAATTAGTGTCCGAGGCTTGCGCCAAAAAATTGCTTTACTAAAATTTTCGAATTTATGGGCGTGTGTTCCACTGTGCGTTCGTTTTTGTAGCTAGTTGTAACATTTCGTTTGCGTGTGTTCATTTGTTTGTCCGCCTGCGCCCACTGTGCATTGTTGTCGCTATTATTGTTAGACATCGTTGGTTGGTTTGTTCGGTGTGAATGAACTAACAATGGCGTTTGCTTTCGGAGCCTAGCTAAGCTAAGCTGCCTTTTCCACAGTCATTATTTATTTCTGTTGTTTTGTTTTTGAATGTCAATCAGCAGCAGCAGCAGCACCAGCACCAGTAATTTAGTACGATTGCGAGTATTTCGTATTGAAATATATTCCATTGCCTTATTTGTTGTTGTTATTTCTTAAGGTTTTGTTGTTCCACTTTTAAACAGATATTCCGAGTTGTACGCTGTCGGTACACGCAAGTTGTGGTTATGCCAGCACCGGCAACCCTACGCAATTCTTACTTGGTTTGGCCACTCACTGTGTGTGTGTGTGTGTTTGTGAGTATGGGCTCTTTGTAATTCTTCCATGGTCTTACACACAATGAACAATTTATTTTCAATGCCACCTAACTCATCATCGTCATCTGTCTATTCTCAAAATTAATAAATTATTTGTTAGTGTTGTTGTTTTTTTTGTTTTGTTTTCAACTAACCAAAACGTTAAATGTTCATGTCACATGTCACGTATACGTGATCCCACGTCCATCGCCACCCCCCTCTCCTTTACCGAACTAAAGCGGACTATTTTCAAAAACTGTTTCAATTGTTGTCACCATTTTCTCGTTGCGTATTCTCCATTGTAAGTGTCGGTTATGTTAAATAACCGAAAAAAAGAAAAAGAAAAAAAAAATATTTTTATTTGTCTCGGTTACTTTCACATTTTGAACTTACAAAGTACACACGTTTTGCATTGACGTCTATGGGATTTTCTGCCATTGTTGTGTTTTATTTTTAAATTTGTTTTCAGCGTCAAAACAAGAAAGACACGCAATTTGTTAAAAAACACCGCGCACACATATATGACCCATCGGTTAAACTTTGTATGGTTCGAATTTCGTAAAACCAATTACAATGAAAATGTTTTGAGAAAATTAATAATATCGATTCGGTCTATTGTTGTACATTGTTGCGTCATAGACTTTGAATTTCTAAGGATTTGTGATGGTCAAAGGAAGAAATTTCCTTCAAATGACAATACCGCCATGTTCGTATTTTCTTTAACATTTCATGTGGGGAGATTTTCTCAAATCTCACCTCACCTTACCGTAACTTTTTGCTTAAAGCCGCCTCAGTGCTGATTCTTTCCTAGAAATGTTGAATACGCCTGCTAGAACAATTTCTGATGATTTTTATCCAGATTTGAAGCTGGGCTTGCAGGGTTAGTAGATGATATCGTAATGTCAAAAATAACACTAACAACAGTTTAGATCGAAGTCATAAATATTTTCCAATTTTATTTTATACTAGCAAATACGCTCTACTTCATATGCGTAAACTACCCTTATCCAGTAAAACACAGAATTATTATTTATTAAATACAATGCAAAGTGAATTTATATTCTAATTGGACCCAAACCAAGGGTATACCGGGTGTCATGGTTAACCACCATCTTGTTAAATATTTAGAGTCTAATAGCCTTCTAAATGATCGACAGTATGGCTTCCGTGGAAATCGATCTACTGGAGACCTGATGGCGTTCCTTACGGAGCGATGGAGTCCATCTATTCACGCCCTTGGTGAAAGTAAGGTCGTTGCTCTGGATATTTCCAAGGCGTTCGATAGGACCTGGCACGAAGCACTCATATCAAAACTTATTGCATTTGGTGTCGGTAATATCTTCTCTCGATTCATATCGAGTTTTCTCAGGGATCGCTCTATACGAGTTGTTATAGATGGGGTCTCATTCAACGAGCATAGGTTGACCGCAAGAGTGCCTCTCTCCTCTCTCCATCTCTATTTCTTATTTTCATTGACGACCTTTTGGGTCAGACTGTGAATCCGATCTACTCCTTTGCGGATGACAGCAATCTCTGTCATTCATACACATTTGATCATCGGCCAGGTCCTCTGGAGGTCGAGGACAAAAGGCGAATGATGAATGAATGAAAATTTCCAAACATTTACTACCTTTTCCACTTCTCGCCCCTTGCGAAAATTTTAAAAAAAATTGCCCACATTCTCTATCGCATTTTACCAATTTTTGGCGATCGATATTAATTTGAAATATTTGTTTAAACCTTTTCAACCCTCTACCCGGCAGTATCACTCTGAGGATGTCTTCATTAATTATGTTAAATTTCGTAAAAAATATTTAACTGGTAAAAAACAGGTTGCATGGCCGGTTAGAGGGATAATATTTCTTATGAAATTAAACGCAATTATTGCAGGTTTGATTGTTAATTTTAACCCTTCTTCGAATTTGTGCAACTGTTGCTGTCAAGCCCGGAACAATTTTCTAAACATTTCCTTCCCCCCGCCCTTCATGATTTTTTTTTAAAGTTTTCCCCCATCCTCAATATTTTACCATTTTTTTCGTCTTTTCAGTATCCTCGAATTGTCAGCTGTTTTTATAAAACTTCTTTAATTTCGCATACCTTTTGTCCATTTTTATCAAGTTTTGATACGCTTAGGACCTTTTTGGCTCTTTCCATAACTTTTTATATTTAACCTGTCTTGGCTGCTTAATTTTTTCTTTATCCCCTTTATCCACTTCTTCCAGTTTTGTAAATTTGTATCCTCTTTACAACAAAGTTCTAACTGATGTTGCCAGGCATATTTCCACTTGTCGTGATTATTTTTAAATTAGTTTTCATTCTGGACCCTTTGAGTTCCTTGTTCCATTACATTCAATTCATGTCGATTAAATTTTTTTTCACACATTTTTATTTGTCCCCTTTTGTACCTTTTTTATATCCGTATTGGTACGCTTTGGATTTTTTTGTCCCTTTCTGGACTCTTTCAGTTCTATTTTGTTCACACATTTTTATTTGTACCTTTTTTGTCCGTTTTGGTACGCTTTGGACAATTTTTCGTCCCTTTCTGGACCCTTTTAGTTCCATTTTTCCTGGCATTCAATTCATGTCGATTCAATTTTTTTCACACATTTTTATTTGTCCTCTTTTGTACCTTTTTTGTCCGTTTTAGTACGTTTTGGTCACTTTTTTGGCCCTTTTCTAACTATTATCCACATGTTGTTGCCAAACATTTATTTCACCCTTTTTTTCTCTTTTGTACGTTTTGTATCCCGTTTTATTACGTTTGTCCACTTGTTCGTACTTCCACATGAAGTTGCCGACAATTTGTTTGATCACTTTTTTTTATTTTTATCCCGTCTGGGCCCCTTTTTCGTGCCATCTCTAACTCATTTCCACCTCTTGTTGGAAATCGTAGTCGTTTTTCAACAAAAATCACGATATTTGATTATTTTATATTTTTCCATATTTCGAAGGGTTTTAGGGGACACATTTTTCCCGTTTCCCCCCATTTGTAACCCCCTCCAATCCGAAAAACCGTTCTCAGCGGATGACTAGGCTGCAATTTCCACATAGTCCCCCAATTTCAGCCGTTTGGTCAGGACTAGGGTTTTTAATTTCCCTACTTTTTTCAACTCCCGGGAGTCGGGACGTTTTTCAACGTCTTCCCGGAACTTTATTTTCCTTATAAAATATATAAAAAAAAAAAAATGTATTGTTTTTTTTCAACTAATTAATCTTGAAACAAATATCCTGTATAATTTGTAGATTTACTAGTTCAGAAATGTTTCAGAAAGTAAAAAGTCGTATATTTACCAGTTGTAAAAAGTTCTTAAAATCTAAAATTGTTTCATATTTTGTTCCCGGGAAGTAAAAAATCGTCCAAAATTCCCGTGGAATACGTCCCGGGAGTTCCCGGGTTAAAACCCCTAGTCAGAGCGTTGACTAATCAGTCAGTCAGTCGGCAAAGCATTACAATTTCCAGTTTAAACCCAGCCCTGTCCACCCATTGACACCACAATGTACACAAATATGGCGCTATGAAATAATCCCCACACAAAAATATGAAATAACACCCAGCAAGTTATGAAAAATCCGTTTGGGAATTATTTAATTTCTTTGGGGGTTTTTTCATTTACAGTTTTATGGGTTATTTTGTTGTGAAGAAATTCCCAAAATGAAAAAAACCAGACATTTTTGTTTTGATTTTTTTTTTGAATATTTTGGGGTTGTTTGAATTCTTGTTTTGGGATTACAGGAATACCTCGCATGGTACGTTTAATCGGTTCCACCATTTTGCCATACTATGTGTAGCCGGACTAATCGAGGCACTCGGGACCTATGCGCCTATTTACAGGCCCCATACCCGTACGAAGGAGATTACTCGAGTCAAGGACTCGATTAATCGAGTCAAAAAACGATTAAAAAAAACTACTAGATATTTTCTTAAATTTCATTTTTTTTAATTGAAAGTACAATCCTTCTGGTTAATAATGGAAAATAAATTAATTCAAAAAAATTTCAAACCGTACTTTTCGAATTAGTACTCTGCGATGTATTCCTCTATTTCATAACGTTTGTGTGTTCGTTCATTTCGGTCTCATGGCCGCCATTTCAGTTTTGTTGGCTGTTACTCTCTTTGGGGATTTTTCTTTTTTCATTTTGGGGGTTATTTCATATGACTTTTTAATGGACTATCGTATCCACACGATTCCACCTGAATGTAATGAGGACACCCATTAACCCCCGCGGTGGTAAATGTGGCGTTACAAATATATACACTGCATACGATAATAAAACTAAATCAAATTCGGATCAATGAATTGAAAACAAAAAAATCATATTTGCACAATCGGTTCACTGGTCATAATAAACATTGCCAGCTTTTATCTTAATTGGACGCATTTTCTGGGGAAATATTAATTAATTAATTATTTTTTTTTTTTGGTATTATTTCATTTCAGGTAATTTGGAAAATAATACAATAACATTATAATTTGAATTGCACAAATCAAATATGCAATGACTGAGGTGAGTGTGAGTGTGTAAATGAAAGTAATAAATTGATCTGTTTTATGGAAACTTAAAATCCTTTAACAAATAATCGTGTTGTGTTGACTGAAATGAGTGTGCGATGCTGCCGTTGGTCGGTGTTGTTTTCATGGTTAATAACTTTCAAAAAAAACAAAAAAATTAACTAAAAGCAAAAAAAAAACAACAAACAAACAATTTCATTTGTATTACCTGTTTGGCAATGGCTCCCCGCCATGAAGGTGTTTCGTCTCGTCTCGTTCGTTCGCTGCCAGATATCGCTCATACTCAGTCGTCCGCGGCACTACCCGCATTCTGCTATAATTCCATTATTTCAATGGAATACGCAGCAGTAGCCAGTTTCAGTCATTATTATCGTCATCTATTGTTTGCCGCTGATGCCGCTGCTGCTGCTGCTGCTTAGGAGCAACAATAATAAAAACCAGTTGTATGGTGGACGACGACGTGGTCCGGTCGGTCTGTCCGTCTTTTGGTAATGTTGGGTATAAACAAAACCAAACAAACAAACGCATTTCTCATTATGTTGACTTGAGTCGTTGTTTATGTCTTCGAGGAATTGCGGAAGATGTGTCATCACTCTTAGCAGCCATTTAACTGAAATAAACCACGGAAGGAAATGAATGAACTAAAAAGGGGAATTATTGTGGTTGTGATTCGGTTGCAAAGCATTTAAATGTATTTATCCAAATGTTCATGCAAATGGACGTAAAGTGAAACACCTCCGAAAACCCCAATTTGTGCCACAACATTTTCCAAAAAACAAAAAAAAAAGCTTGTAAAGCTTTCAGAAAACTAGGGAAATGAAAAAAAATAATATTTTTGTGGACACCTGTTGTATAGTGGTTAGTTTTTACACAAATTCTTTTTTTTGATTGCATGGCGTAACGCGAGACCCAAAATATTTTCTTTTTGTTGCCTAGTGTAACCCCAAAACCCAACTCTGATCACATTTACACACGTCGTGGGCCGGGACCATCGCTTAAACAAGTTTTTGTTTAATTTATACACATAACATGTCTGGAAGTTGACGCTATGAACAGTTTCATTGATTGTATGAAATGTTTCATAGAATCGACTAATTCATTAACCCAATAACATGTGTTTAATTTATCAAATGAAATGTTTCCTTAATCAATTTCATTTTCAATGGAATGTTGTATTAATCCAATGAAACTTCATTAAAACAATGACACTTTTCATTACAACAATGAAATGTTTCATTAATCCAATGAAATGTTTCTAAAATATTTACTAGATATCAATACAAATTATTAACTAGATGGCATGAACAAAAGTGCATGGCACCATGACCACGCTTACAGGACCATATCCTTTTCATGAAGTTTTCCATAATCATATCGCAAAGTGACTGGCCGATGTCCTCGATAGCCTCACGAATTCTATCTGGGCTGTTGGCGTAGAACGTATGTTTCACATGGCCCCAAAGGAAGAAGTCGCAAGGTGTTAAAACACAAGATTTCGGTGGCCAATTGTGATTACCTCTTCGAGCGATAACACGGTCGGGAAACTTTTTAGTTTTGCGATCTGTGACTGCAAGATTTTCACCATTTTTATAGTGGATTTTTAATAATTTCAAGGCGTTGTTGAAGCGTGTATCGTTTCATTTTTAGTAATGGCGTACTTGTCAAATATCAAAGAATAAAAGCTTCGGGTGATTTAAAATAACACCTCTTGTTGGAGAACCCTGTACGTATGACGTAGTTTTATTAAAATGTTTGGCAGTTTAGAACATAGCACAGATTTTGTTCAAATTTATTCAAAGTATTTTTTTTTCGGAAGCCCATACTTCTCGACCGACGGCCTTCAAAAACTTGGACATATAATCAGTTATATCTTTGTTGTTCACCATCACGATCTGGACAAAATGTGAAAGCTTATGAAAATACGTTTCTAATGATGTATGAATTTTAGGCATCCATTAACCATTAATCCATTGGTCGCCAGTTTCTCAACTGCTGTTGTTCCAAATGTTTCTTTTGTGAATTATATAAAAAATAGCCTCATATGAATTCCTCAAGCAATTCGTTTCAATTTGAGTCCCACAATGTCATTATTTTTAATGGCCAATTTTTAGGACTCCAAATGCCTGTGTTTGTAGTGCTGCACTAATATATGGGGCCTTTTGACTATACAAGTATCCATTCTGTGGCTAAAGATCGTAGTTTTGACCAATTATGTTCGAGCAACCAATTGTTTTTTATGTTTATATTTTTTATACTTCATTTCCACGAAGTTATGATCAACATGTTTAAAGTACCCAAACAGAATTCTGTAACTAGCTTTTTTGCAAAATAGAAATGTTTTTATAGAAATTATAATTGATGTACAATTTTCACTAAATTAACGTACAATGTTCATCAAATTGTTGTACAAAATTGAAGAAGAAATGTATGAAAAGCTTTACATCAAATTAAAGAAAAGTGCAGTACAACCTAGTGACCACATATTCATAAAATTGATGTATGAATTCATTAATTGATGAACCAGTTTCTTCAGTATAGTTGGACCCGATCGGCCTGATGAGAATTATAGAATTGTTATATAGAAATTCACAAATTGAAAAAAAAAATGGCTCAAAACTGCATACATATACATATATTCGATATTTATCACCTACAAACAAGTTAATGTTTGTGGTATGGAAAAATATATATATGTTTGATGCGAACTTGTTTGCTGAAATTTGTTAAAATGGCCATTTTTTTCATCGTGTAGGATTTTGAACGTCTTTTTGTAGAACAACATTTTTTTAAATTGTATTTTTTTTTTAAATTATTCTGAAACATTATCTTGGAAAATTATTCTAAATAATTATTTTAGAAATTTTCCTTATTACACACAGTTTTTTTCTTTCGTTTTCATTCAAAATGTATTTTCCTGTTCTATTTACTTTCTTTACTTTTGTTTATTTCTTTTGATTATACTTTGTTTATTGTTATTTAATAGTACAGTGTGGTTTTCATATTGTTGCTTTATTCTATTTTTAGTATTATCATTTTGCTATCTGTTTTAATTTATATTTCATTCTGTTGTTTTCATTATTACTTTTATCTAAACTCTGTATTAGTTACAAAACAAATAAAAACAAAAATCACTGATATTTTGCGGTCGTTGATGTGAATTCACCAATTCATTGATGGGTGGAAAGATGTCAGTAATTTCTTTTGTTTTTTAATACAGTCAAACACTCATAACTCGTACCGTAACCGTAGAAAAGTTCAACTTACGGAGACTTTAATTTGCGGAATTATTTATGACTTTGTTTCCCATTTGGAAAAGAGTAGATTTATTCATTTTTATTTTATTTAAACAGTTCTAATTACTTAAAAAGCCGTGTAAACTCCCATTTGTTTAGGGCTTGGTAATGCTCATCAGTTGTCTGGAAGGTTGTATAGCAAACCTCCTCCTTCTCATCATCGCTTTGGAGGACACATAACACTCTGCGACAAATGGTAAGGGTCAGTGATCGGTTTGGAATGAAACCACCGGGGAAAGTTATATTGGTAAAAAAAAGTCATACGTGTTCCAGCGTTTCGCTGGGTCTCATCTAGGAATCGAGATATATCGATTTGAAGTTAGTAAGTATCGTATAGGGGAATTTGTCACGTTTTAGGCTCTTTTGTTTGACATAACTCGAGAACCACTCGTCCGATTTAGCTGAAACAAATTTAGAAAAATTAAGAATTACAATTCCTCTAATCTGTTCTTAAACCGTTTTCCTACTTAAGCAACAGTTTCGCAATTATAAATAAAAGTATGAAAAAAAAAAATTATTTTTGCCTAAAAATTAAATTTTTTTTTTTTTAATTCATAAAAAATCCAATACGGTAAAAAGAGTCAAGTCCTATTACTTTCACGTAAAGTCACATAACCTATGACCTATGTATTTAAAAAAAAAATAAAAAAAAAAAAATTTTTTTTCTTCATGCGCTTATTTTTAACTTGGAAACTATTACTTGTAAAGGAAAATAATATATGAACAGATTAAGGGAATTGTAATTCTTGGTTTTTTAAAATTTATTTCAGCTAAATCGGACGAGTGGTTCTCATGTTATGTCAAACAAAAGAGCCAAAAACGTGACAAATTCCCCTATACGATACTTACTAACTTCAAATCGATATATCTCGATTCCTAGATGAGACCCAACGAAACGCTGGGACACGTATGACCTTTTTTTGACCGATATAACTTTCCCCGGTGGTTTCATCCCAAACCGATTGTGGCTGTCGCACAGTGTAATCAGCAATATCCGTTGAAAAGTCTGATGAACTTCTCCATGAACAACGACCGATATTTCTGAGCAACGTCTTTTTTTTTGATCCATTTTAAACCAATGAACATGTTTAGGTGCCATCCACAAGTCTATTGTTTAGTTTCAATGAAAAGTTCGACTTATGGAAGTTTGTGCCATTATTTGTCTTGGAGTTGTAGGGAAATTCATGTTATGGAAGTTCGAGTTATAGAAGATCAATTTAAGGGAATTTATATCGGTAAGCGCCATTTCCACTAGAAGTGCTTCGACTTAATGAAAATTACACTTATGAAAGTTCGAGTTATGGAAGTTCCACTGTATAATTAGATTAGGTTTTTGGGAAAATTTTTAGAAAATACAAATTTTTTACAAGTGAATGAAATGTATTGTTTTAAAAGATCATTGTGTGTAAATGTTAAGACCACAGTTTGTTTCTTCAGGTGGTCCATTCTTATACACGCTAAAAAATAATGGCCATTTTAACAAATTTCAGCGAACAAATTCGCGTTAAACATATATGTATTTTTCCGTACCACAAACATTAACTTGTTTGTAGGTGATAAATATCAAATGTATATGTATGCATTTTTGTCTTAATTTTTTTCAATTTGTGAATTTCTTTATAACAATTCATCTTATTCTCTCGGTATTGCTTTTATTTTAAAGAGCGTAGATGCAAAAAAAAAGTTACGAAAATAGCTGCAAATACACAAATATGTAATACTAATAGCCAGTGGTGGGCACATTTTCGGCTCCTAAAATACTCAAAGTGCAAACGAGTGCTAGACAAGGGGCACAAGTACTTGCGGGGAAAGGGAAACGAAAAAATTTCTACACCCATCCGGAAATGATGTTCATCGCACAAGAGTTGCGGAGAAACTAACATTGATAACAAATTTTCTCTCAGCAAAGACTGCAATAGGGTTACCGCCTCCCTCAATTAATGGATAAAAATTTCAACTGCAAATATCAAATGATAATTATATACAATTATTTGTTTGAAAATTACAAATTTCACATTGACTTTACTTTTAAAAAATGTAACTAAATTTTCTTTTTTTTAAATAACAAATTTTAAGCTAATTTCAATAGATTTTACAAATGTTGAAACTGTTGTAAACATAAAGCATACAATTATGTGTAAGCGGCAACACTTTTCATTTTCGACGTCGCTCAATCAAGCACTGTGGTCCAGTACATGTTTTTAAATCGAAAATTTTCAAATTTTGTTTGTTTGTTTATAATAAAGTGGAAAATTTAACATTGGGTAAATAATTTGTTTTAATTCTTCATAAAGTTGCTACTACACCTGATTATGCTCCTAAAATAAAATTTGAAGTATCAATATTTTTATGATTTGTTGAAAATAACCCTTGTCGGGATTGATAAAATGACTGAAGTTTAGAAAATATATTGTAAATCTATCTATGAGATTTATTTTTGATTATTTAACTTAAAGCCTTGATAATTGTAAAAAATATTGGCAATTATGCCAAAAATTTAAATAATTGATAATACAAGATGCATTTTTTATTGAAAATTGATTGAACATTATTAAAATTTGTCACTTAAATGTTTCGATAATTACTTCTTTAATTTCTTTTATTTTTATGTTAATAATACTATGATTGGAAAATTTACGGACATTTCTCAAATTCCAGTATATGTATTATTTAAATTTTATATTTTGTATTATGAGAATTTGGTGTTTATCCCACTGTGCTTGTGGGTAAAGCATGTCGTCATGAATGAGAAATGTGAGAGTAGAGTAAGTAGAGAGAGAGAGAGTATTTATTCCTTCCCTTCATGCTGGCTCTTGACTGTCCCCCTTGTCTAGCACTCAAGTGCAAACGGCTGGCTCGTAAGTGCAAAAGGCTCCTACGAGCCAAAGTGCCCATCACTGCTAATAGCAAACGAGTTAAATTTACATCCAAATAGGCTTTGTGTAGGGAGAATCAAGCTTTACTTGCTACAAAGACCAAACACGCGTTTTACTTGTGTGCAAACATTTAAAAAAGACGTATTTTTCAGCGTGTAGTCCTTTCGCACACGTTTTGCCAAAATTTCGTCCGGTATCTCACCATATGACAGGAGTAATCGTGTTTGACTTGCAGAGACTTGAATATCGTCCCCTCAAACAATAGTGTATACTGTATGGAGTGTAGTGTATTATACACTATTATTTTATTGAACATAGACGAACGACTTAACCCATTAATGACCAAAAACAAACTACAGGTAATCTATTGTTTTCGTAGCCTTTTATTTATTCATTAGGCATTGATTAAAAAGGCACGACTTTTGATAACACAGTACGACAGTGGTTGGTACACATGAGAAATGTTAACAGAATATGAGATCCAAAGAAAAACAAATCCAAATTTAATTCCCTTTTCAAAACTGGCTCAAGCACTTAAATCGGTTCACCCATTCTGTTTTTATAGAACTTTTTATAATAGTACTACGTTACAAGTGAACCTCCACGATCCTTCGAATCTTTAAAATCGATTTTCTCAAAATTCTGACGTGCTACAGCAAATCGCCGAGACACGTATTTCTTTATTTTAAGCCTATTTTCATATTCTGTTAACATTTCTCATGTGTACTCAAAAAAAATTGATTTTGTCGTACTGTGTAATAAGTTCCTAAGTTTCCTCGTGATGAAATTCAACCTTTTTTCCATTTTGATTTTGGTCATTGTACAGTCGACTATCCCCTGATATGAGGCAGCATGTCTGGAATCGCCCATTCCCAATACAAATGGTGCTGTTGTTCAAATTAATGACTCTTGTATCACATTACAATAACGACGAATCCTCTTTGTTTACACGGGATAATATTTCATAACATAACTTATTGGATAAGATTTCCAAATATTACCCCGTTTTTCTTGTTAGAAACGGAACACCTCATTATCGATCAGATGAGAGATTCGATACACCTTCTGTTATTTCTATTGTCTTCTGGTTTTTATAAAGGTGTTCTTGTTTATCTCTT
The DNA here is from genome assembly GCA_958296145.1 of Hydrotaea cyrtoneurina. Taxonomy (NCBI): domain Eukaryota; kingdom Metazoa; phylum Arthropoda; class Insecta; order Diptera; family Muscidae; genus Hydrotaea; species Hydrotaea cyrtoneurina. The sequence goes on along the minus strand of OY282515.1, from coordinate 52,836,326 downwards.
TAGTCGTAATACTCACCGTCGATGACAGGGTGGAGTTATTATTTGTTTCGTTAGTTGTGTTAGAAGGAGCGTTGAGAAAAACGTGCGGCAGCTTATTTTCTTGTTTCATTTTGAAAAGAAATGATGATATGCGTCATAAATATATTTTGTATTTTGACTGACGCCGTCTCATCAATGCTGCTGCTGATGTTATTACTCGGATTACGTGGCATTGACGACAGCGGCTGACAAGCCGAGACTGTTCGGAGGGAGTCATAAGAAATTGATGATATAAAATAAAAAAAATTTAATTATCATCGTAAAGTGTCTTGTGCGTTGATAATCCTTAGCGAAAGTATCCCTGGCAGAAATGTTGACGTCAATGGCAACAGTTGTGGGTGCAATTATAGCACATGTAATTATGGCATGCAAACCTGTTCCAATTGGATTTGTATCAGGATAAATTTTCAGCAATTAAAGAAGAACACGTTTACTTATCTTTGACAAAGTATGAGAAATGGGAAGAAAGACAAATTTATTGACATTCCGTTTGTTCTAACTACGGCGTTACCATATGAAATGTTTTTCACGTCATTCGCTCATTAATTCACAATAAAACCACCCCGAGTTGTGCTATAATTTCGCGCCGCAATGTGCAAATTATAATAATGTTGTTTACACCAAGAAGAAGAGTGTCACCACCGTAAACTGGACACATTTTGTGTAAGTGCTCCGTCGTTCCTTCAGAGAATACATTCCATCAAAAAACAAAATCTGTCAACTTGTATGCGCTCCCTCCCTCCCTTGAGCTTGATGAGCGACAACAAAGCAACGAGGGCAGTAAGTAACAGATAATACATCAACTTAATTAATACAAATTATAAATAAAATATTTATATGACAAGAATGGCGACAGATAATGAGAACGGGGAAGTAGTGGGGTGGGGGCGACAGCAAAATACAATGCAATAGTAGGTTAACAAGTGCTAAGTAATACTCGATCTCAACAATATTCGAACGATTAATAGCTGATGCGGCGGCTGCTGCTGCTGCTGGTGTTAAATAAACAAATACACTCAAAGCACAACACAGACAACGAAAGACGCAAACAAATATGAAAGAGCTCAGAACCGAACAGAACCGTGCCGCACAGAACAGTTACATTCCACCTCAACTCACCTCACAGCAGCGACGCAATTCCACACATTTCGTACGAGGGATGCACGATAGCTCCGGCAAACGCGTTGCGATCTTTATGCGATGCGGATTTGTCTTGGTGTGCTTCCAATAGATTGTTGCACGCCACTTAGACAATTTCGGCTCACAGGAAATATAGGGTGTTTTTTATTGAGGTATAGAACTTCGAATTGAAATAAATCACAAAAAAATCGTTTTAATGTCCATCAATTTGGCTTTATTGGAAGGATAATTTTATGCCATTAATGTTTAAATATGATTTCGGGCATGTGGCCGCCGCGGCTGGCTCGAATAAAGCCAATTCTACAGGTACAATTTTCAACCACTTGTTGGAACCACAACTCATCCACATTCATGCCATCCAATTCGGGAACAAAATAGTCGGTTATCATGGCTCTATACCGGTCTCCATTAACGGTAACTGACTCTCCAGCATTATTTCGGAAGAAGTATGGCCCAATGACTCCACCAGCCCATAGAGCACACCAAACAGTCAGTTTTTGTGGATGTAATGGCATAAAATGGACGGAGCTTGCGGTGAACTTCGCGAACTGAACCATTACTTTCGAAATAAATTTGCACGATTTGCAGGCGTTGTTCTTTTGTCAACCTGTTCATGATGAAATGGCAAACCAAACTAAATATTAATCACTTGACAGCTGACAAAATGGCCGCCAGTTAAAAAAGTGATGCCAACTTAAAGTTCTATACCCCAATAAAAAACACCCTTTATTAGTATCTGGCGTAGAATTCTTACCTTCGACTTGTTGGCCTTAGAGAAGTTATTGCATTGTGAATCGACTGACACTATACAAAGTGTTCCTGCTTCCCAAAGAAAAATAAGTAGACAATTTGTTCTATTTCTATTATTTACTGCTTAGATTTCTGGCGGAGGGTAGTGAGTTATCATTACCTGGTAGTAATTAGCTATGCACACTTGTTTTTTCTAGATGATTTCCATTGCCAACTCTTAACGGTGGGCGACACTTTCTTCCACCATCGTTACTTACTGCTTTGCCTTCATGCTGCGGGTAATACGGTATCATTACCCTGTAACACCATAAGTAATGAGATGCACTGTGTGGGGTAAGAATTTTGTAGAATATTTATTTAATGTTTAACGATCAAAATGATCTCTTTCGTCATAACGCCACTATCACTTTCAGTTACACGATATCATTCCTATGTGGAGCTCATACTGAGATTGGGCAATGTAGATCCCTTATGGGACAGAAAAAAGTTTTACCACCAAAGGAACCCCTTAAGAAAGTTTCTAGAAAACAATTGCAACTTTTGATGAAAATTGCTTGTATGCATAATTTGCCAACTAAAGTTAACCTGGGCTTAATTTTGTTTCACACACTTATCACACAAACCTCGTACCGCTTTATGTAGAGCATTTCAAGTGTTTGCCATTCTTCCAATGGTGGAAGGGGGGGGGGGGGATTGTGGTGTTGGATGCTCTACAATGTTGGGGATACGGTTGTGTTTTTCGAAACTGTTACGAGTATTTTATTTTGAACTTGTCATCGTTTCTTTTGTGACACATGTGTGTATTATTGGCATTATGCGAGCCGAGATCATTCATGTCAGTCGTAAATATTTAGGACACTGACATTTGTCATTTCTCTTTCGGTGCTGTCTGTGGTTGCGCCGTACTTTCTTAGTTAGCCAATGTGTGGAAATTTTCACAGCTTTTTTTTTTTGTTGTTTAAGTAGTTTAGCTTTCATCCGTTTGCCAGAGTTTCCTGGGATCTAAGAAATGCCAGATACACGAGCGTGTGATTAGCAAAAGTTTTGTGGAAACAAGAAACAAGAAATGTTAATTTCTGTAATTGGCTGTTTTGGGAACAAAGCGAGGTCGGCAACTGAACTTTGAAGAAAAGTTATGTACTTCATATTCAAAGGTGTATGGCAACCTTTTGTTTTTGTTTTGAAGTACGTCATAATTTACACTCCTCTATACGGGGAGAATTCAAATCGTAATCGAATGGCTGGAATTTGTTCCAACTGGCACACACAGAGAACAATTTTGATGGTCTGGACACAGGACTAACTCTAGCCTTAATGTGAGGCGAAGCCTGGATGTACGCTTACGATACAATTGAATTTGCTATAAGTTTGTACACAAATTTTAATATTTTGAAATTCTTTCCTATAGAATTTCATCAAAAAGGAATTTTGAAAAAATTGTATTTATATCTTTTTTGTGGTTAGGGCTTGAAAATGTTCAAACCAAAACCCAAGAAGTTTTTTCGACATTCCAGAACGGTTTACGAATCATGGATCCATATGAACAGTCTAGAGCAGTGATACCCAAAGTGTGTTCCGCGGAACCCCAGGTTTGCAAGAAAAAGTGTCGGTGTTCTGCGTGACAAATTTGTCAAAAAAGTCAGCGCTTTCGAAATATGTTACGAGAAGAACCCAATATCGTAAAATACTTGATGCTGCACCAGATATGCCAGTTCAGTTGGTCTCATTCAATAAAAATCTGAAATACAAAAATAAGACTTTTTTCATTTGATATATAATTCATTTCCACGACCAAAAAAGTTTGGGAATCACTGCTAAAGAGACTTTCTCCCACTAATCAAAGCAATCGAATTTTCCAAAGATGGCGGAGCACTAAAGATGGCCAAGGTGTCGACTAGAATTCTTAGTCGTTGAACAGATTCGTCATTGTTTAGAGTTTGCCGAAAAAATGTGGTCTGTAGTCGTAGCTACTTCATCCGCCATAATCTCCGCATTTGTGTTTCTAAATCAGAAGCCAAAGCTCGCCCGTATGCGAATTGTGCCGAATGATTGATAGGTAATCGCCTGTTTTGAGGCGCTTGAGAAATGCTGCAATTTGTATGAAATACAAAGATTTGTGTTGGGAAATAAAACGTTTTTGTTTTCAAAAGATCTGTTTTTTTTTTTTAAAAACTCTAAGTTTTCGAACTTCCCTCGCAAACATCATTGCGATGTGCATGCTAAGTATTTTCCACCTTTAAATTCACCTTTTTTTATTTTTTTGGGAATTGATTAAAATTTGATGTTTCCAAAGTTATGGTGATTTCGTTTGTAAAATGTTAAATTTTTTCTACATGTTGCACCCAACCCGTAGTTTTGTGTTCGTCGGGTAAAAAAGTGCAACCCTGTGGAGAGATTTTAAGTTTGTTTGTCAAAGTCTTGCCTCCAATGAGTGGGAAAATGTCGCACTTTTTCCACCCTCACCAGTAGACGGTGGAGAATGTTATACCGGAAAACAGCCGATGTCGTCAACTGTGTTATCATTTCCAAAACATCCACACCAAATTAAACGCCTACATTCCATATTGTGAGCACAAACGACGTCGCTATTGTTTAGGTTGGGACATTTCGAAACGTTACAGCTGTTCTTTGCTTAATTTTCACTAATTTGTTTCTTTCTTAATTCGTAATCTTTACTATTTTGCGACAACAAAGGATTTTATATATGATGATTTTGTTGTTGAAATAATAGACTAAGCGTTGATAATATACTGTCAGTGTCTTGGTACCTCACAGAATACTACATTGTCAAGCTACTTAAGATATGAAAAAAAGTAACAGAAAAAAAGTTACCATTAACAAATTCTCCATTCAATTTGTAAGTTTAGCCGGATGTACAATTCTTCACATTTGTCCTGCAAATGTATCGCCACTTCAATAGCGGCGGTCGGTCACTTGGAAATATTGTCAGTTATGCGCTGTGAAATGTCAAAAACACCAACATAACTTTAACGGCAGTAGTTTGTGATTTTGGATCCGATAACGTCTTTTCAAACCCGGTTTCTACGTAAGTTTTCGTTGATTAGCATTTTACTGATCTAATTGTAACGATTTACCAAGATGAAATGAGCGGCAGTCATTTTATAAAAGAAACAAAAAAAAAAAAAATATATCCAAGAGTTCATCTGGATTCATTCATGTTCTACAGCCTCTTCGACCTTGGGGCAATAACTTTTGGCAAACTAAAAGTTGACATTTACCCCGCCCGCCTCGCCGTCAGAAACATTATCGTACCAGCTTTTGGTTGGTTTGTATGGTACGCGGAAATTGGAGAGCAACAAAACACATATTTTTTCCGAAGGTTACAAAATATAAAAAACTAAACAGAAAAGCCCGCATACATTAACGGGTTATAAATAAAGAAATCACATTTAAACTTTTCAAAAGATGTGCTGACGAACGGCCGGACGGTCGGGCGGGCGGAGCTGTATTTGAAACAACACACGTCGATGATTAGAGTTGTGGCCAACAATCGCAGAACAATTTGATTCTCGGGATGGGAGCAGCAGCTGTTAGACTGGCTTATTGAGATGATCTAATGGTAATTATATAGAAATTCTCAAATTAGCTTATCGGTTAATGACAGAAGAAGTATTTATTGTCATGTTTCACTGACAAATCGAGGACAAACTGAGATTATTCCACTCACAAGTGCTTTGTTGTTTGCACATGCTTCGGCTAGGCTTGTCTTCAAACACACTTCAAGTTTAACCACATTTCACCGAAATATCCGTAGATTAGGAATTATTCGAATTACGTTCTCAAGACAAGCGATGTGCCTTTTTAATCACATGGCGCCGGGAACACGCAATTATATTCACAAGTTGGGAAGACGATTTTCATATCAATGTTTTTCCTATTTAACGAAATTTGTTTAAGGGTCGACATCAGCATGACAAATTATGAGATTACTCGTTAGAATTTTCGACACTTCTTCCATATAGCAGATTAAATGGCAAGTGATCATTGAGTACACTTTGAATAATAATGAAATCCAATCGAAGGGATTTCTACGGTTAAAAGCCAGTTTTAAACTTGCCATATTTAATGACTTAACATTTCTAATTGCGAAATTGCTTGTCTTAAAATAAAAGATACGTTCACAGATACTTTCACAATGTCGCCGATATTTATGAGTGACGACTAATGTTAAACGAAGCGATTAAGTCAACTTGATCACAAAGAATCTGAACTTGTCGTTGAATAATTTTAGACTTGATTCAAATAAAAAACTGGAGACTAAAGACGAAGATTAAAAATACTTTTTATTTTTTTTTATTACTTTTCTATTCAGAAAAAAGAGTGTTTAAGAAGTTGGCCAGGAAAAAAAGCTGCAAAACTTTGTATATTTGACGTTCAATGTTCGAATTTTTGTTGTCAAAAATTTTATTTGTCAAATAAATTTATTTTTCAACTAATTATATTTGTCAAATAATTATGTTTTTCCAATTACTTTTGTTTTTCAAATAATTTTATTTGTCAAATAATTGTATTTGTCAAATACAGTGTACTCTCATATACGGACACCTAAGGGACTGAGAATTCTGTCCGCTTATGAGAGAAGTACACAAGAGTACTGAGGCGGAATGGTACTGAAAAAAGTGTTCGGTTATGAGAGGTGTCCCGAAGGAGAGAGTACACTGTAATTTTATTTGTCAAATAATTTTATTTGTCCAATATTTTTATTTGTCAAATATTTGTATTTGTCAAATAATTTTGTTTTCCAATTACTTTTGTTTTTCAAATAATTTTATTTGTCAATTGTATTTGTCAAATATAGTGTACTCTCATATACGGACACCTAAGGGACTGTTAATGCTGTCGGCTTATGAGAGAAGTACACAAGAGAACTTGTCAAATAATTTTATTTGTCAAATAATTTTATTTGTCAAATAATTTTATTTGTCAAATAATTTTATTTGACAATAAATTAATAAATTATTTGACAAATAAAATTATTTGACAAATAAAATTATTTGACAAATAAAATTATTTGACAAATAAAATTATTTGACAAATAAAATTATTTGACAAGTTCTCTTGTGTACTTCTCTCATAAGCGGACACCTCTCATAAGCAGACAGCATTAACAGTCCCTTAGGTGTCCGTATATGAGAGTACACTATATTTGACAAATACAATTGACAAATAAAATTATTTGAAAAACAAAAGTAATTGGAAAACAAAATTATTTGACAAATACAAATATTTGACAAATAAAAATATTTGACAAATAAAAATATTTGACAAATAAAAATATTGGACAAATAAAATTATTTGACAAATAAAATTACAGTGTACTCTCTCCTTCGGGACACCTCTCATAACCGAACACTTTTTTCAGTACCATTCCGCCTCAGTACTCTTGTGTGGAAATAAAATTTTTGCTGAAAAAAAAATTTTTGTTGAAAAAAAAAAAATGTTGTTGAAAAAAAAAAATTTTGTGGAAAAAAAAATATTTTGTTGAAAAAAAAAATTTTTGCTGAAAAAAAAAAAAAAATTGTTGAAAAAAAAATTTTGGAAAAAAAAAATTTCTGTACCAAAAAAAAATATTATTTTTTTTATTATTATTATTTATAGAATTATTATAGAATGCCTATTTAAATTCCTACGTACTGCGTGACAGAGTCAGTGAATCAGTGAATCAGTGTCGAGGGTAAATATATATTAAGATCTTTACTAAAGTCTTACTTAAAAAAACAGTACGATTCGCATTAAGTTATACTCAAATTGAATAGCTTTGAAAAATCAAGTGTTTATCTATCTGTTAAGCGGCGGGATCAATCCCTGGTTCGATCCCGGTTAGGGAGTACAGAATTGATATCGTGCTCAGCTCACTGATTTGAGTGCAGTTTCCCCATCTGTTCGTTGATGCAAAGTTGAAGCTTCTCATGCAAATGAGATGACATCAATTTCGGCCGAAAATTTTCCATAGCCTCGCTAAAACAAAATATTCACAGGTATTCCGTCTTCTAAACGAGGAGACGAGGAGTTCTTGCGTCATTTCTTCTCAATAACGTCGTGATTTTTAACATGACCTCTGGTCAGGCTTCGTTCCCCACATATACTCACAGTTTCAGTGCCGTACAGCCAGAGGACGGGACACCCGCAATTTCTTCACCAATAAAGTGAAGCGTCTCATGTTCTGTCGACGTGTTTTCTTCCAGTGGCGAATGCAATCAATTCTGAAGCGATTCCTATTGGATTCCAAACTGAGGGAGGAGTACTTCCAAACGGATTACCAACCAAAAAAAAAAAAAAATCATACGATTGCATGTCATAAGATTACCTTGGATTTGTGAGTAATTGACTCCTTGATGTTGGTACATAAACTAGTGAGTTCTGAAAGTTATTTTAACTTCTTTATTACCGAATGTCCCTGGAGTTAGTGTCTTTGGTAATCAACGCCAATTTCGTCGATGTTTACTTTACAAATATGCAAAACGAAAGTGGCAGATGACGCCACTTGCGAAAGTTATTTGTGTAGAAATTCATACATTTACAATTAAACGGGCTATTTGTATTATTTTTCCGATTAAATTTCCAATTATTTACAAATAATTATAATTATGCCTCGAACGAAAGAAAGTGTAGAATAAATGGAAATCTCAATTGAATTTTGCCAATTCTAGTCAAGTAATACGAAAGCCAAGTACTATTTTTTCTTCTTCTCCGTTGTACAAAACATTAACTTTAAAGGCAAAGCAAATGAAAAGCCAACGAAACATTTTCTACCAACGCTCGTAGATCTCATGTCGCCATATTCCGCCTACGGACGGCTGACGTTATTGTGACGCTCTGCGACGGATGGAACCACAAACAGAATAGCTGAATGCAAAAACAGATCGTCTGCCGGCCAGCCGGCCAGCCAGCCAGCATGCAACTCCCCGTCCGTGTCTGGCTGGCTGTTGGCTGACACATGCTGGCCGTTTAATTGTGTTAATCTTCAGTTTGTTTTAGAAATGCAAACAGTATTTTTGTTTTGTCGCTTGTACGCCCAGACCTGGCCCGACTCTATTTTGTTTTATTCATTAGAATTACAAATTCTCATAGAATTATAATTTGTTGTTGTTTTTCATTTATTTGTTGTTGATGTGTGTTGTTTTTTTTGTGTTTGTCATTACAGTCACTCAGTCAGTGTCTGTTTGTAATTTATGTTGCAATTATTTAATTAGCCAATTAGATTTTGTTAGCTTTTTTTTGATGTTGTTAAAGTCTCCATTAGCAACAATTTATATTTTGTTTATACACTAAGAAGGGCGGGGAGGTGGGGTATGTCATGTTTTCCATTGCTACCTTTCCATTTCTATCAAATTATATTTTTTTTGTTTCGTTTTCGAGTTTCCAAAAAAAAAATATTTTCGTTTTTTTTTGTCTATTCGTGTGGTGTGTGTGTGTTTAAAACATAATCGTGCCAAATCCATTAATTGAACATTGAGTGGCGTGTTGGATGACGTCTGTTGCAAGATTTATAAATTTTTTTGCTAATTTCTGGAATATATTTTAATTGGAATATTGAAAAAAAAAAAATATACAAAAATTTGTTGTGAAAAATTAACAATTTTCATTAAAAAATAACGTTTAAAATTTGATTTTTCAAACACGTTCTGCTGAGAAATTCGTGATGCCACTTTCAAAATGTATTGTAATCAAATTCTTCTTTTAAGGCTGATGTCAGAGAGCGCGCTAGACACAAAGCGAAGCAACAAGCCGTAACAGTTCGAGCTATTTCAGTGTCCGAAGTTGTCAGAATTAGAGCCGAAAAGGTGTATTGTTCGTTTTCTTTTTTAAAAAAAAAACAATTTTACACGTGTTTTATAACAAAGAAAAACACAGTGATCGCAAATAATTAGTCTCTCCAGCGCTTGTTGTCAGAGATGCGAAACTCCCGCAAAATAACCCTCAAACTTCGTTCTTATTTGGCTGGCTCAACCGCCGACCATTTTTGTTTGCTCCCTCGGCTCATGTGTTCACTCGAGACACTGTCCTCATACGAAAACACAAGCAGTGCTTTGTAGCGCCTTACAGCGCCATAATATTGCAACGCTTCTGGCGCGCACTCTGACGGCAGCCTAAATAATTCTATGCACCTGCTAAGTTGATTTCATGAGTTCGTCTGCTCTCTATCTTATTGTAGGGCAATTGTACAAGTAAAAGAATTCAACGATGACAACGACCATGATTATTAAGGATTTTGGAATCGAATTTCCTTGCCTCACAACTAATCGATTTTCGCCATGGTAATGTGTGTGACCACATGTCGATTTAGATGTGTGGGCACGTGACGAATTCGAGCACAAAACAAAAGTTAAGCCGCCATTTGAATACATTCAACACGTAGCATTGCCACGTGAGTACGTGTATTGTATGTTTCGAATAATAAATATTGCCAACCATAATCGGTCTTTAATCGACGCCTTAGGGTTACCATTACAATGTTTAGTCTTAAAATGATGACAACAAAAATAAATCAAATTAATTCATATGTCTTTCTCTCTGTCTTTTGCAGGTATGGAAATTTAAAAAAAAAAATTACAAAAAACTGATATTATCAAGATGGTAAGGACAAAGTTGAGTTAACTCTGGACACGCATGTAATTCTTTGACCGTGTGATTTTCTACAGAGAAACGCCATTTAATTTGCAATTATGTTTTACAAAACAGGGTTTTGTCTCAGACAAAATGTTTCTTTATTTTATTTTTTTAATTAATTAAGTAATTTTGGTTCAGTGAGAAATTACAGAATAATGAAAATATAAGTCTCTCCCTAACAAGTGACAACTGAACTATTTAACCATCTGCACACACAATTCCAATGAGAATTATATCGTACCCCTCATCTGGCGCTGTCTCATCCAACTGACAAATGCTGCATGGAGGGTGTGCTCGTTGATGGTACTTTCCTGTTATTCGGGAGTAATTCGAAGACAATGTACGCTTTGTGGTTACAAAAAACAGTAAAACAAACTACAGGGTATTCTCTTTGTATTCTCACAGGAGTCATCTCTGGGCTCTGCGTGATTGGGCACATGGCTGCATGTGTGATGTTTCCATACGACGACTTCTGTATAAGCTCTGTTAAGATGCAGAAGTCACGGCAGCTCCTGCTATGTTCATGTAAAGGACTTCAAGAGTATCGTGTATCGTACTTAGAGGCTTTTCCACGACCCTAACGACCTAGCGAACGCACCACTGAAACCCCTCGTTAATTTCATTAAGAAATCTGTCTGGTTCAGCAAAGCCAAAGATTTGCTTTCTAGCATAGTACGGAAAATCTCGCTTCGCGAAAGGTATTTTCATTTTTATCTCTCGTTTTGTTACTCACACTCAGAGACAAAAAAAAATAATTCTCGTGAAAGTAATTTTTATCTACGAAAGTTATCTTTTTTATCTTTCATGAGTGATCAATACATGCTTTAAAAATATTGCTCTCTCTAACGAAAGAGAAGAAAAGATAACACTCACTCATAAAAATAACTTTCACGAGAGTTTTGTTTCACATTCTGAGTGCGAAAGTTAAATAAAGATAAATATTAAAGAGAGCACGCGTGAGACAAGAAATATAAAAATACTTGTGTTTGGAAATTGACGCAGGTCAGTTTTAAGTTTTTACATAAGTAAATGACGAATACTTTTTTGCCTTATTTTTTGTGTTACGCAATAGAATTGCTTTATTGTTATTTTTGATTTAATTTTTTGGTTTGAAAACAATAAAAAAGAAAAAAATTTTATCCGCTGAAAGTTTAATTATTTGTTATACATATTTTCGTCCCATTTCGCCGTTGTAAAGGGATTTCCTAAAAATGCAGTTGATAACGAATATTTTTTCAAATGATTAAACTCATGAATGAGAATTAATTTCTAATGAGTAGATATAACTCTCGCGCGAGTGCTCGGTAGATAAATCTCGTGAGTGAAAAAAATAATTGTTCTCTTCATATTTTAAATTACTTTCACGAGAAAAAAATATTTATCTTGAGAAAAATTTATATTTATCTTTGAGGAGAACAATTTTTTCTCATAAGGTATTTTTCTCTTGTGAAGAGAATAAAAATTGAGTACTCTCCGTACAATGCTTTCTAGAATAGCATTAGCCAATTTTTGGAGCGTATGCGTAATATTAATTTGAAAGCGTACTTACTTATTTCCCTTAATATTCCATTAAGGAACAGGCGGGGAACTTCTCTCGAATCAGTGAACTGTTCGCGATATAATTGTGTATACTCACTGACCGGGACCTACTGTTTAAAGCCGGCTGCGAACGGCTAATGCTTTCCGAAAGAAGTTTTACATGTCTTAGAGATTACTCTCTTACTCGTCAAGTCGCCAACATCATACGTACAGGTGGTTAATTTAATTGAAGTGAACCCTGTGAAAATGAATTGGAATTTTATTAGCTGTCATCTTGTCGAAGACCTCTTGTTGTGATGAATGGTTCGAAAAGAAAGTCTGTTCTTCTTATAATTAAAGTTTTTCTATTAAAACTCATATAGACCGCTATGTACTGTTAAATCGAAATTCCAAACGGTTTGCAAGATATGAGCCTGGGAAAATGATCACTTTTTTGAAAAATCTTTGGGGGCCCATTAACAAGAGTGCATGACTTTCGGTCTTTTATCACATAGTGTTCTCCATATATGGTCATATTTTGTTGCGAGTTGCACTGTGTAATCTTAAATTTATCCAACAAACGTCTCTTTTCATCGCTTGGTCATGCAGTATTAAATAACGCCGTCGGGCGCCATTTTATAGAAGATTATCGCCTACTCCACAACGAGCATTTATACAAATTATGTACTCATACGAAAGTAACTCCCGTTCTCATTGCTTGATGTTAAAGGACTTTTAAAATCAAAAACGATTAAGATGTATTTTTGTTGTACAGCAATAACTCCTTATCTATGATCAACTTCTTTGGTATAAATAAAGTTTTCCATAAAACCTTTACCGGATTGTTAAAGGGCTCGGTGGAACGTGAAGCCGAAAATCCAGTTCTTTCAATGCATGAAATGAAAGTCATCATTGCGCTCCTCCAAGTATTTACTTAAAGTTGCGTTTTTCTTTTCACATATTCTATCGTGTCTTTGCATCTCTATACTTTCAGTTGACTTTCTTAGAAAAACGTGGAACGACTGTTCAGTTGTAAAACAAAAAAACAAAAAAAGTAACTGCTGCTTGCGCTAGACCAACGTCCAGGTCAATGTACCGCAACTGTGTGTCCTGAGTAAGGCGGGCATTCATTAAGTAAATACGTTTGTTTGCCATAGTTTTTGTCTGTTTTCGTTAACAGCTCGAATTCCCGGTGGCAATGGTATGACATACAATTGAAGTAAGCACGAGTGTCCACTGTACTGCCATTCAAATTGTCTGCACATGTGAAGAGGAGGACTCATTTTCTGTTGCCCAACACACACACATCTAACCTAAGAAGGCGAGCGCGAAATGATAGGGTGAGTTGAGCAGAACAGTTGTGATGAGGGGTCACCTCCCTCCCTCCCAGCGTCCTCTGTAATTGCCCTGGACATAAATAGAATTATGTAAAGAGTCATCTTGTGTTGACATTGAATTGTTTGTTGACTTTCTGCTTATTTGCCATTTGCGATAAATTCAGTCCAGTGTACAGTTGGACGACTTGCTTGCAAATGGTCGCCGGTGTTCGTATCGTGATAGGGGTCCAAACTGGCGTGGTCCATTGCGATTACTTTGTTGCTGTCAAGTGTCCCCCTAGCTGACCTGAACATTGTGTATCATTCACTTAATTTTATTTTTGTTCTGTTAATAGGATTCTCCCCAGTTTCATTTGGTTTAGTTTATTCTGCTGTGTATGGTGTCTGTGTCTGTGTATGTTGTTCTCGGTTTTGTTTGAGCTTTTTATATAATAATTTAATTTAAAGCAAGTGTATCATTATCATTGGCCCCTCCACCTAATACCAAGTATGTATAACTAACTGGCGGACTGATATGGGCTATTTGCTGCACAGTGGTTTGGAAGATTAGATCGACTATGTTTCCTGTTCAAGGTAGGCATAATCGAAATGCATTGCCCAGGAAAAGATTTGTATAAAACAAGAGTTTCGATTGTGAAAATTTCCTTTTCCGCGAAGGTAACAACTGAATCAAAACTGCGGTGGCGGAAAAAAAGGGTTCCTTTGTGAGTCACATGTTATTTTAACTGCCAGGATGGCATGATAGTGGAGATTGGCATGCTAGTGGAGACTGACATGCTAGTGGAGACTGACATGCTAGTGGAGACTGGCATGCTAGTGAAGACTAGCCAGTGGAGACTGGCAACATTGGAATCACTGTGAGTGTGGATTGCAAAAGTTCCTTGGCAACAGTTGCACTGTGACTGTTGCAGCCGTCCGACTAAATACGTCAGTTTCTCACCGCATGGATGCTGCAAGATGACAATGATGTTGTTGACGTCTATGTAGTACGTCTGACATTCATTTGAGAGCCATTGCCAATATGTGCTGCTGTTGTGCCGACAATAACGTTGTGTTCGTGTATTCTCAAGCTCCTCTTCGTCCATATGCAAACAAATTATTTAGTCCACACATTCATAGACATTCTTCTTTAGACATCTACAGCGATTCGTTTCGGTTCGGTTTGTTTATTTGATTTAATTCCTTCTCTGGAAGTCTACAAACACATGACGCCCCATTGTCGTCGTCATCGTCGCCCATTCACCGATGACGGACGGCATTCGGCTCTGATCTGTTTGCTTGGTTAATTTAGTCCAATACAATTTTTTTATTACTTCAATTTGTGCTGCTGATATGAAATTAAATGAAGATTTCTTCTTCTACGTCAGCGAAACGAACAGAAATTGTCTGGCGGAATAAAAAAGTATCTTCGAATGATAAAAGTGTATCTAGATACAAGTCCCACTCCCCACCATTCGTTCCACCGCATATGCAAATTGAAGAGAACGCAACAAATGATAACTGCTACCGATGACGGCTTGGGGATAACATCACACACACGGTGAAGATTTGCCTAGAATTGAGATTAAATTCGAATGGAAAATGTATACGAGGCTGATTAATCAAAATTGACATGAATGCGCTACTGAGGCATTGCCTGCTCTAATTAATCCATTTGCATTAACATTATCTTAGATTAAAATGTAGTTAAATGAAACTGTCTGGGAAATATGCACTTTTTGGATTACTTGTCCCTAAAGAAAAGTCATGAATTTCATTCGCAAACGTTTGTTTTCTGCGAAATGTTGAAAGATTTTCCATCGACGATTTTCTATGAGAGCTTTTACAAGAGTTTAACCACCAAAATGGTTCGGCGTATTGACTGAACTCAAAAGTGAAATGTACAAAAGGAAAAGTCTGAAACCGCAAAGAGTTGTCAACGCAATGGGGAGAGTTGCCAACACAATTAGGCCAGCGACTAATGTTGCCAGACAATTTTAACAACAAAATAAAACATTTTTTAAAAGCTAAGAAAGGACATATTTTTTTTTTATATTTAATAAAACACATAGCAAGACCAATTCATTAGTAAACATTAACCCCCGTTTTCACAAAAATGTATAACAGCTTTATAAACCTTCGGTAAGAAAAATGTGTGAAAATACTAAAAAAAATTTTACATATTTTTCTTAATAACGGTTTATAAAGCTGTTATCAACTTTTCTGAATTCCGGGGTAATTTTTTAAATGAACAAAACTCCGATTTTTTTTATTTATTATTAGATGATTCGAAATTCCATTATTTAGGGAACACGATTTGAGTTATATGTCTAGATCGACATTCTTCGCAGTTTGAGAGCAGGGCTTTGGAGTCTGTAGTTGATAAATTTGGACGACTCTGACTCCGAGTTCTATTTAATTACATTTCCCATAAAAAAATAATATGTGTCTTTTTTTTTAATATGAAATAATTTAAATGAATTTTGTTTTTATCTTTAAGATACAAACGCACCTTTGTATGATATTGAGTATAGGAAAAGTGGACGAAAATAATTTTTTTTTAAATTTGGATAATGAACAGATGACGTCGGAGTCCAAGACCTTCTGGCGGTCTCTGGAAAAGTGGACGAAAATACAATTCTCAAAATTTTGTTAATGAACAGTTGAAGTCGGAGTCGACTCTGGAATCTGAGTCCGAGTCCAAGACCTTCTGGCGGTCTCTGGAAAAGTGGACGAAAATACAATTCTCGAAATTTTGTTAATGAGCAGCTGAAGTAGGATTCGACTCTGGAATCTGAGTCCAAGACCTTCTAACGGTCTCTGGAAAAGTGGACGGAATGTAATTCTCGAAATTTAGTTAATGAACAGCTGAAGTCGGTGTCGACTCTGTAATCTGAGTCCAAGACCTTCTGGCGGTCTTGGAAAAGTGGACGAAAATACAATTCTCGAAATTTTGTTAATGAACAGCTGAAGTCGGAGTCGACTCTGGAATCTGAGTCTGAGTCCAAGACCTTCTGGCGGAAATCCTATTCGCGAAATTTTGTTAATGAACAGCTGAAATCGGAGTCGACTCTGGAATCTGAGTCCAAGACCTTATGGCGGTCTCTTGCTCTATCCCAGGAATGCCCTGCTCGATATTCGTTTTTAGGACCTGAATTGTTATTTTTTTTTTTTTTTTTTTTTTTTTTTTTTTTTTTTTTTATGGCTAACACTCAGGGGATGCCCCCTATAAGCGCATTGCACTGTGCTACGATAGGAAATAAGGGTGTTGGAAGGAGGAAAGAGGGAGTAGTGTTGTTGACATTAGTCTTGAATTTGAGTATGTCGCAGCTGGCAGGAAATTCACTTGCTGGAAGATTATTCCACATACGAACGGTTCGTTACTCGACGACTTCCTGGGTGTTTTACGGTCCTTTAATGCAGTTTTGCTTCTTAACTTAACATATCCGTCGAAATGAAAATACGCTTCGTCAGAAAACATCAGACCTTCATAGTATCCCTCCAACTGAAATGGCTTTTCCAGCAGCGTTTTGAAAGTAAAATGGGACTATGAGTCGACGTCTTCACCAAATCTGTCACTATTTAAAGCTGCATCTGTTACTCGACGACTTCCTGGATGTTTTACGATCCTTTAATGCAGTTTTGCTTGTTAACTTAACATATCCGTCGAAATGAAAATACGCTTCGTCAGAAAATATGATTCGTTTCCTTTCGATTCACGGAGATATGAGCTGTCAAAATAACATTGGATTCAAAAATAACGAACCAGACGGACAACCCGGTGTAGACTTTTAGTTTAATTGTTTAATTTTTTAACTCAATACATGTAGTCCATTGTTTTTCCAATTTCTTTTTTGTATTCCTTGAAAATGTTTTCTAAAAGTCCTCTAATAAGTCGATTGCTCGTTTGGTAATGGCGTAGTCAAATGTCAAAGAATAGAAGCTTCCGAAACACCGGGTGATTCAAAATAACACCTCTTGCTGGAAACTCTTTATAAAGACGTGGTTTTTTTTTAATTTTTTTTCAATTTATTTTTAAAGTTCTTTCTGTGGCTCGTAAAGGGAAACATTTTGTAGCTTTTGACCGATGCCATCCCTTTAGAATCTCACACAGCGTCCGACTAGGGGTCTCATATACATATTTCAAGGTGTGACAAATTTAGTATAATCTCCATCCGGAAAATATAATTCAATTGTGGCAATCTCATACTTTACAGTTAACTGTTAGCAGTGCCTCTTTAGATGAGTTGATAGAGTTCTCCCCTCTCGTTCGAGAGGGTGTGGTGGGTTCGTCTCCCACCAGAGGTCCGAGTCTAACGCTGGGAAACCTAACCATATGGTCGTTGCCGCCAGGTTTATCCTTGTAATGCCATTAGGTTTTTTTTTATTAAATAGTTAATAAACAACTTTAGTGTTTATTCATGGATTTTCTCCAATAGAAAACATTGTCAATATTTCAACAACTTTCATCGTTGTCGACATTATTTTTAGTTTATCCAGTATTTTTTTTTTTTTGGATCAAAAGTATGCCAACAGGCCGGGGAGAGCCAGAATGACGTTTATATGTTGTCCTAACTCAATTAGGAATATAATGAAAAGCTAATAGTCGAAACTATTTCGAAAAGTGTCCTTCATAAGTCATGCCACCTACCTGAATGACCTGATGTAACCCGCTGTGATGTCATGACAATCTACGTCGGTATGCATGAGTGTATGTGTGTGTTGATAGGTATGTATTTGTCTGTACAAGTGGGTGCTTGAAGGTAAAGCCTTCAATGCAGCCAAAGGAAGGAAAGCTGGCATGGCATAACGAAACATCGCCAATAAGCTCTCTCACTTCTCACCCCCCAACCCCTGCCACTGAGTTGAAGTGGGTATGCATCCGTGCAACCATTCACTCATCAAACGCACACACACACTCATGCATACAAACACATGTACATGTGTATTAGGGTGACATTTTTTGAAAGATCTCACTCCAAAGTCATTGCACGATCATTTTATGGGGGATCGTGTGCAATTCTCTAACTTTGTAATTTAAAATATATTTCGTTTCAAAAACCAATTTTTCTTTTAAAGAAAATAATTTGAAACTACAAATTGAAAATTGGGAGAAAATCGAACCATAAGTAATGACACTGCAGCCACTGTCACCCTATTGCTTATGTGCGATGGTAATGATGTTGTTGAGCCACCTCTAATGACGACAAATATCCACTTGTGTGTATTAGTGTACTTTCATGCCCAGTGGCGGAATTGCCCAGGCCGGCTAAATAAAAAAAAAACATTCCAAAATAAATCATTGCAATTTACCCCACCCACAGCCAAAAAAAAATATTTATTTATTATTAATAGCAATACAATGTGAATTTTAGGTCCAAGGATGACACACACCATATTGCTAGAGTTTTGCAGCGACAGAACAAAGTCTCTGGTGGGAATTGGACCCACAACCCCCACGCTGATAAGCAAGCACCCTACCAAGTCGCCTACCGGGCGTTTGCCAGAAAAGAAAAAATAAAAAAAAAAAAAAATGTTTTAAAAATAAGTACTCAAAAACTTTACCACAAATGTAGTATTTAGCAGAAAAAGTAAGAACTAATTTTGTCTGCACAATCTTAGGCAATGTTAAATGGATATTTAGTCCTACTGGATCACATACCAGACCTGATATCGGGCTTTCTAGCTTCAGATTGTTGCAACTGGATGAACTGCTTTTCTGGGATGAACTGCTTTTCCGTTCATTCATTCTTCCTTCATTTCTACTACTAAGTCATCCGTTTCATGTTATTATGCTTGATTATACTCCCAATATTTTGATCATACTCCCGAGGTATAGGCTCAACTATCAGCGTGGTGACCGCAGATGCTCTCATTCGTCGCTCGCTAGGGACTCTGATCCAAGAATGATAGAAAAAAGATTACGCCATCTCGTGCAGAGGTTGATCAAATGACGTCACGCGAATTGTTCATATTGTCTGACTAGTAAGTGGTAATGCGCCTATGACGCCAGTTGAAATATGGAAAAAAAATTTTGTTGAAAAAAAAAAAATTTTGTGGGAAAAAAAATATTTTGTTGAAAAAAAAAATTTTTTTGAAAAAACAAATTTTTCTCGAAAAAAAATTTTTGTTGAAAAACCAAATTTTGTTGAAAAAAATTTTTTTCTTGAAAAAAAAAAATTTTGTTGAAAAAACAAATTTTTGTGGAAAAAAAAAATTTTGTTGAAAAAAAAAAAATAACTTCTTACACTGTGTTTCAATCTGAAACATGTCACTCGTTGTACATACAAATAGAGGTGGCAACCTTTGCAAGGCACAAACTACGTCATCTAACAGGAAAACATGCGCATGGCGTAATCTTTGTTTCTATCATTCTTGCTCTGATCTCTCTCTAGCAGTCTAGAAGTTATGTCTCATCTAGCTCAGTGATTTTCAGTGGCTGCATTTCATTCACATCGAAGAAGGAGCAGTTTGCTGCCATGCTGTCCTTTAGGCGTCTAAAAAATAAAAGGCCTCCTTTGAGGGCCCTTTATAGACATTGCATTTGCGACTGTGTTGGTATACGTATAAAAGAGTATGTGTGTGTCTGCATAAATTCTCTTTAGTTATGCATGGATTGACTAAGGAAAATAATGCATACAGACAAACACTTTTCTTCTAAGCTATTTGCGCCTTAGTAAGTAAAGCTGTGTCCAATCGTAAATGTCATCCCTCGTCAGTGGTGAACCTAGGAAATTGATAATAGAAAAATCTTTTCTAGATAATACGTATATCAAAATACCACTGATATGGCAACACCGGTCGAAATATAAGCGACCAGACTGTTGTTCAACTGCTGCTAATTGAATTGGAAAATACTTTTAGGAAAACGATTCTGAAATGTGCATCAAATCTAGTCGTAGATGCGTATTTCGTAATAAATTGATCGATTATCGGTGATATCGAAACGATTTTTATCTCCAAATGATTTTTTACATTCTCTAATTACAATCTGAAAATTATTTCAGGCAAATGTCCTTTTAGCATTGTTAGCGGCAAGTGGAAAGTATTTTCATTTGTCCTCCATGGACTCTGGAGCAATTTTTTCCCATTTTCACATTTCCAGGCGAAGAATTCGACCTTTCTGAAAATTATTTCAGAGAAATGTCCTTCTAGAGTTTTTAGCAGACAGTATTTAACCATAAGTTCGACTCCAGAGAAGTTTTTGTCATATTGTTGAGCTTCAATTTGAAAGTATTAAAATTGTCCTTCGGTTGTGTAGTGAACAAATTTAAATTGTTTCTCATGAACCAAAAAGTTATATTCCAAATATCGGGTGGCGCAAAAGTAATCCTCCTATCAGAAAATGCTATAAATTTAGCGATTGGCCCCTAATGTCAGTGGCAACTCCGGTGGCGGCCATTTACATGACATCATATTCTCGACTTGATGTAAAGGGTGTTTTTTATTGAGGTATAGAACTTCGAATTGAAATAAAACACAAGAAAATCGTTTTAATGTCCATCAATTTGGCTTTATTGGAAGGATAATTTTATGCCATTAATGTTTAAATATGATTTCGGGCATGTGGCCGCCGCGGCTGGCTCGAATAAAGCCAATTCTACAGGTCCAATTTTCAACCACTTGTTGGAACCACAACTCATCCACATTCATGCCATCCAATTCGGGAACAAAATAGTCGGTTATCATGGCTCTATACCGGTCTCCATTAACGGTAACTGACTCTCCAGCATTATTTCGGAAGAAGTATGGCCCAATGACTCCACCAGCCCATAGAGCACACCAAACAGTCAGAGCTTGCGGTGATGAGCTTGCCAAATGGAAGGAGCTTGCGGTGAACTTCGCGAACTGAACCATTACTTTCGAAATAAATTTGCACGATTGCAAGCGTTGTTCTTTTGTCAACCTGTTCATGATGAAATGGCAAACCAAACTAAATATTAATCACTTGACAGCTGACAAAATGGCCGCCAGTTAAAAAAGTGATGCCAACTTAAAGTTCTATACCCCAATAAAAAACACCCTTTACAAAAATTAAAAGACCAAATAAAAATAATCCACAAGAAGAATCAACGTTTTTCATTGTTTTTTTAATTACAGCCAAAAAACATCGGAAGTTTACTTTTGCGCCACCTTGTATAACTCTATTAACTCTTCGAGAAGCGGAGGTTTTCAGAATTTAACCTCCTACAACTATACGACAGTTCCTTGAAACATTTTAGATGTTCGGCTTGGGACAGAAACAAAAATGGAATTTTGTAGCGACCCCAACGAATGATCCCAATGATGTAGTTCATCGACTGGTAGAATGTTCAAATAATGTTTTGTTTTTCTTTTTGGAGTATTTTGACCATGACCATTTTTTTTTATGTATGGGAAACCGATAAGGCTGGACTCGATAACTGCCACAGTCACATTACATGGCGAACGATAACTCAAGAGCATAAAATCGATAATATCTCTGAGATATGCTTGGCCATGGTCTCCGATAAATACAAACCGACTGGCCAAACTTAATATGCAGCACATAAGACGATTGGTGTGGGGTGGTGGGGCGTAGGGAGAGGCGTTATAAAAAAAAAGGAACAAATGAAAAAGTACCCCGCTTGCAGTTATGTTTGCTCCTATCTGTGGGCATCTTAATACCCAAGAGAGAAAGGCGGCTCATTACAACCTTTTACTTTGTGCGGAGAAAACAAAAGAAGAACGACAAAGCACAAGAAGGAGAAAACACAAAAGGCAACCAAAAAAAAAAAAAAATAAATAAGAAAGAAGAAATCATCATATCGCTTACACGCTGATACGAATGAGTTTGAGTGTTCTTCTTCGTCTTATGCATTCTTTCACCATGGATTTGCTTTCACGCATACACACGTACACAGATACGTGGTCGTCGGCAGTACAGTGCAGTGCAGTGTAGTGCAACGGACTGCAGTCTAGTGTAGTGCATTGTGCCGTTCAGTGTATTGTGAAAACAAAAACTTCAATTGAGGTCACATACATGTGATGGCAATGTAAGGCAATTGCACTCATGTATTTGTAGTTTGCCAATGTTGTTGTTATTGCTGCTGCTGTTGTTATTGCTGCTGTTGTTGTCGTTCTTGGTGCTGCTTATGTTGTTGTCATTGTGTTTTTGCTGTCACTGCACTCGATGGCATACAATAGACGACACTGGCGTTGAGCTTAAATAAACAACTGACAAACCATATGACAACAACATACCAGCGAAAGCACCAACCAACCAACCGACCAACCAACTAGTCAGACACTCAGACTGTCGGCCAGGCAGGCCATGCCAAGCCAATCGAAGACACAAAAATGCGTTCAAAAACAAAAGCAACAGCAACAACATGTGGATATTTTTCCAATCTCAAACTAAAACCAAACGACAACGGCGGCGGGCATATAAACGTGGGGCGCCATTCATTCCTCTCTACGATGCTCTGGCATTGTTTTTCTTTTTTTTGTTATTGCAAAAACGAAAAACTGCTGCTGCTGCGGCTTTAATCGCCTAGCAAAGGCAACGAAATACATATTTAGGAAAATGAACTGCTTTCAAATGCAATGGACTTTAGTTTTTCTGGCTTGCTCGAAGACAAACGCTAAATTGGATTGTCAACAGCAAACGGGAAATCTACGAAAAGGGAAATGTGAACGAAACAGTCATACCCTGACCGGCAAGGCCTTGGCAGTCCGCTGACCCCTTTGTATGGAATGTCACCAACAGCCCCTATAGAAAAGAAAAGTCTGATTAAATTTCTATTACAAAATCGGAATTTGATTAAATTTATATTTGTTTGTAGTTCGGCACTTGAGTAGTTTTTGTTTCGCAACATTCCACGAAGAAACAGATGGGAATCTTTTCTCGAATCAGTGAACTGACACGTTATAATCTGTATACATGCAGGCCGGGGCCGACTGTGCAAAGACGGCTCCAAGCGTTACTCCCTCATTGGAAAAGGTGTAAAAACGCCCAATGCAAAATGTTATTGATGTTCATAGTTGACTATGAAATGATGGCGCCCTTATAATTGATGAATAGGAGCGTTCAAATTCATTGTTTTCGAGAATAATATCCACTTTTTCTAAACAGAATGGGGGTACTATGATAAAGGACACATATTTTCGATTATTCGGTGTCAGATTTTTTTGTTTGAATTGAAGGATTTTCATCTGGAAAAAGTAAATGCCCCGGAAGATTCCATAATCGGGCTGTATATGGGTGAATAATCTGAAATGACTCCTTTTCTTTGCGAAAAAGGGGACAGTCTCCGACCACTCCGACGAAAATAATTCGCAAACTAAAATAGAAGTAGAGTTTCTTCGAGAACCTTCGAAGAGAACAATACTTCAGCGCGAGAGAAACACTACAAATTGAACGTAACGGCCGTTACCTTTTTTTTTAAGCAGAAAACCACACCAGGCACGGGACTGAGAGAAAATGTTCCGGACAAAAGTCAATGATTTTTATAATTTCTTAAAATTAATTTAATTAAATCCAAAAAAGAGTATATGTGACTTGAAGTGATAGTGCATAAATTCATTTGAATGCAATTACAGATTTTTAATATTTACATACATAATAAGTACGGTTTATTTTGATTTTGGGACTGAGACAGTACATGTACTGTTTTCTTTTTTTCAATATTAACAAATTAAAAATTTTAAAAACTAATATGTGGGTTATTTTAACAAATATAATAAGCTGCTTCGAACATATTTATAAAAAAAATTAGTTAATACAACACAATTTTAAACAGCCGGACACAGAAAGGAGTCATTTAAGATTATTCACCCATATACAAATCATATTTACAATTTTTGTAGCTCACTTAATTACCTTTAGTTTGATGTAACGCATTAAATAAGCGGACTTGTCCTACCAAAATTAAAGTGGATAATTTCAGAGAAATTGTTTTTAATATTTGTTCGGCTTTAGGACGTCAAAAATATAAATATACCAGAAAATATTATATAAATAGGGTAAGTGGTACTGGGTGGTCATCTCCAGCGGGATTTTCCGGCATTTTTCCCATTTGCAAAAAGTTTTCGTTGCATATTGGCCATCGTTGCGTTATGGGCAGCATGCTTCGGCTTAGTAGATGTTTTTAAATTGTCATCATACCGTGATAGCGCAGTTCCGTAAACTACTTTTTTTTTGGCTCTGTTGGAATAAAATGGAAAACATTTTTCCCACTTCACACTAAAAACCAATACAGAGCTCTGATTTCAATAACAAAACAAAATTCGCATAACTGCAACATCTTTCAATTAACCAATCCCAACAAATATAATTTTCTATGTTTCAAATTTTTTAAAAGCCTTTGATAAATTATTTATGTCTTCAATGTTGTCAGTAGACAAATCTGGACGATGCCAACCCGCGTGGAACCCGATGGAGTTCAATGCTTTCCAGTGAATGGGTTTGGGTTACACATTTCTTTGGCGAGCCACGAAAAAATTAAATAATCCCCACAAAAAAAATGCGAACAATTATTTAAGCTTTATTTCACATATTTTGAGATTTATTTCATTAAACATTTGGGGTTAACTTCATAATGAAATAAACCCCAAAGGTATTTCATTTGGTTTTCGGGGTTATTTAATTTGTATTACATTTGTTATATGGGATTCCTTCCGTTTTTTGGGATATATTTCATTAGGGATTATTTCATTTTGAAAATTTCCCAAAAAAATCCCTCAAATAACTTATGAAAAATTACCCCATGAATAATGGGCGCTACGACAGCGGCGTGTGCCGGTAGTGATTAAAAGCTTCCACTATTTCCACAGCTTATTTTGGAGACTTCGCGAATACTTCCAGAGCCAAAAAAAATAGGCATTCTATAATTCTATAAATAATAATAATAAAAAAAATAATATTTTTTTTTGTACAGAAATTGTGTTTTCCCCAAATTTTTTTATTCCAATTTTTTTTTTTTACAAAATTTTTTTTTTACAAATTTTTTTTTTCAACAAATTTTTTTTTTTCCACAAAATTTTTTTTCGACAAAATTTTTTTTTTCCACAAAATTTTTTTTTCAACAAAATTTTTTTTTTTCAACAAAAAAATTTTTTTTTTTTCAACATAATTTTTTTTTCCACAAATATTTTTGTTTCAACAAAAATTTTTTTTCCACAAATATTTTTTTTCGAAATTTGTTTTTACAAAATAGTTTTCTCAAAATATTTTTTACAAAATTTTTAAAATTTAGTAACAAATACTTTCTCAAGCAAATTAACGGGCGCCATAGGCGCATTACAACTTACTAGTATTATATATTTGTCGAAATATCTCGATAAAATTTATTGAAATATATCGATGAAATTTATCGAAATCTCTCGATAACATTTACCGAAATATCTCGATAACATTTATCGAAATATCTCGATAACATTTATCGAAATATCTCGATAACATTTATCGGAATATCTCGATAAAAATGCATCGGAATATCTAGATAACATTTATCGAAATATCTCAATAATATTTATCGAAATCTCAATAACATTTTTCGGAGTATCTCGATAAAATTGATCGAAATACCTCGATAACATTTATCGAAATATTTCGATAAAATTTATTGAAATATCTCGATAAAATTTATCGAAATATTTCCATAAAATTTATTGAAATATCTCGATAAAATGTATAGAGATATTTCGTTAAAATTTATGGAATAATAATATTTATCGAAATATCTCGATAACATTTATCGAAATATCTCGATAACATTTATCGAAATATCTCGATAACAGTTATCGAAATATCTCGATAATATTTATCGAAATATCTCGATAACATATATCGAAATATCTCGATAACATTTATCGAAACACCTCGATAACATTTATCAAAATATCTCGATAACATTTATCGGTATATCTAGATGACATTTATCGAAATATCTCAATAACATTTATCGAAAAATCTCGATAACATTTATCGAAATACCTCGATAACATTTATCGAAATATCTCAATAAAATTTTTCGGAGTATATCGATAAAATTGATCGAAATATCTCCATGACATTTATCCGATAACATTTATCTAGAAATATCTCGATAACATTTATCTAGAAATATTTCGACAACATTTATCTAGAAATATCTCGATAACATTTATCGGAACATCTCGATATCATTTATCGGAACATCTCGATCAAATTTATCGAAATATCGCGATAAAATGTTATCCAAATATCACGTTAAAATTCAGTCAAATATCTCAAATATATTTCTATAAATTTTAACGAAATATCTCAAAAAAATTATCGGAATATCTCGCTAACATTTATCGAAATATCTCGAAAAAAATGTATCGAACTATCTTCCGTTTTTCCTAAGCGATTGCAATTATCCGAATCGAATATTCTCAATTTGTATACCAATGCAGATTAAAGCTTTACAAAGTGAACAAATATTTCGTATTCACTTGTTTTAAAATATCCAAAAAGGATATCCTCGATAGCAAATGTTTCGTGGATAACGAAAGGATTAAAATGGGCGCAATTCTTGTGACGAAACGGGCAAAAACTAAATAGACGACAACCAATGCAAAACGACGATTCAACTAAAACTACAAAAATAGCTGGCGGTAGAAACGCAAAACAAATGACAACACAAACTGAAATTATCCTGAGATGATGAGGAAAACAAAATATCACAAATGCCATAAAGCACACCAGAGAATGACAAATAATTTCCACAACAAACGACCGTAATCATTTGCGATGTATTTTTCTTTTCTTTTTTATTTTTATGTCGTACAAATGTACCTATTTATTGTTGTTAGGTGTTGTGGCTCATAAACTCATGAAAAGCGTTTTGCAACAGCAGAAATAAAAGAAATTGTGGTGCTCTTAATTTTTAACGTTAAATCCATATTGAAGTTTACCGACGAAATGCTTTAAGAGCCGACTTGAAGTTTCACCAAAATAAGGGATATTTTTTGAATGACTCGAATTGAAATTTTGAAATGCATCAAACGTTTTTTTTTTGTTGCCATTTGAAATTATTCATTTGCAGTTCATAAAGATAAAGCTAGAGTGCCTAACATGATTTCCTCCCCGCTTTGATTGCATTGCACTGCTTGCTCCATTTTCCGATTGTTAGTTTCCTTTGAACGAAAGAAAACTTTTGCTATGATTTTGATTGTTGAGCCGTTTGTTTGATTGTGCTTTGTCTGAAGATTTGCCCGGTGATAATGCGCTAAACTATGATTAAACTCCGCGAATGTCGACATTTATGCTTTGGCCTGCCTGGCTGTGGTGGTGCGTCGCCTGAAAGACTGTCTCGATGTGGCAGCGCTTAACGTAAAGTGCAGACACACTCCAATGCAAGATGACGATGCCAGCGAAAGAGAGTCAAGTCGGACCGGGCAATGGCAATTGCGTTCATTTCTGTGTCTGCTACCGAAGCAGATGATGATGATGATGAAGTTGTTGTTGTTGTTGTTTGAACCATTGCTGCAACAGTTGCAGCGTAAAATGTTAATGCACTCATTGAACGGAATTGAAATAAATAATGAAAAAATCAGGCACACACACACACACAAAGCGCAATGAACAATGAATAACAACGCTAAAGGGAAAAGCGATAATAAAACAACACGTCGTCATCATCATCATCGTTGCTGTTGTTTTTTTTTTTTTTTTGTATCTTTTGTAATTTAATTTTTTTTTAATAAAATTTATATTTTTTTGTTCGAATTACATTTCCACCTTTATGAGGGTTCTGTATACAGTTCGGCTAGATGTTGTGAACGCATAAGTTCAGAGGCCGAATATCAGGAAAGCCTATAGGAATTGATTTAAAAACATTGATCAACAAGCAAAATTGTCGCATCTGAGGCTCAGAAAACCCAAGGGTTATTGTTGAGAAGCCTCTCCACCCTCAACGTGTGACGGTTTGGTGCGGTTTATGGTCCGGCGCGGTCATTGGACCTAACTTTTTCGAAAATGAGAATGGATTGCGCTATCGAGAGCTGATTAATGATTTTTTAAGGTGGGAGTTGGATGATATTGATCTGGACAACGTTTACTTTCAACAAGACGGCGCCACGTGCCACACAAGCAACGAAACCATTGCTCTTTTACGGGAAAACTTTCCGGACCGTGTTATCTCTCGCAGAGGTATTCACTCTATGACTGGCAAGGTCTTCAATAATTGTGTTTAATTTCATAAAAAATATTATCCCTCTAACCGGTCGGACAATAACTTAATTATTCAATTATGGAATGAAACAATTATTTATTTGACAAATTCTTAATTTGTTCAATGATGCAATTGCTCAATTTAATTAAATAATTTAATTAATCAATTATTTAAATATTTAGTCGCTCAGTTACTTAAGTGTTCCACTATAGAAATACTGAATTATTAATATTTTTCAATACGGAGTATTCTCAATGACTCCATTATTCAATTCAATTATCCCACCTTGGTAAATACATACATATGTTTTTAAATCCGACTATTTTTGTGTATCTCTTTTACCGCACTCGCCGCCCATACCTCGAATAAATACAACAACAACAAACAATTGAACAATTGGTAACAGCATAGCCACCACCTTCGCTCCTCCACTAGACTTTGTAGTTTGGATTTTTATTGTAATGAAATTTAATGTTTGTTTTGTTTTTGTCTTTTTTTGTAAAAAAGTTTTACAATTTATTTGAACGGATTCACGCCAAAGTGACTTTTACAACACACACCGACAATAGTTTTAATTTGTACATACTCACACACACACACACAATACAAAACATAAAGACGAGAAAAGAAGATGAACACTAAATAAATTTCAACCAAATGCGTTGGTAAACTGCGAAATAAAAAGAAATCAATTAAAAGCATTGCCAAGACTAACATACCACCTCCAATGACACAACAACAAAAACAACCACCAGTGGCATTCGTTGGTCAGCCGGTCGGCCTGTGCCACTACTAAGGCAACGTAGGGGGGGCCCCGTACTACGTAATAAGTTTACGTAGAATTGAAAATTGAAAACAAAACTAAAAATATTTTCTAAATATTTATTGAACGCTGCACTGTCATTACGTTACGTAAAGCACGATTACATCCCACTGTGCTGTTTTTTCTTCTCTTTTTTTTCGGAAAACCTACACTGTTGTTGCAATTGTATAGTCGATAATTTTTAATCGAATTGCATAGAATAATTATATGAGTCACCCAATGTGCTGTGACAACAAGTGATTTTTTTTTCGTCGATTATTAAAAAGATGGAAATGATTTTGTAATGTAAATGTAATATTTATTTTAAGAATGCCAAATGCAGTAAAATGATTCAGACTTTAGTGGAATAGATAACTATTATTATATGTGAATAATTTGCATAGCAACTGGCCTTAAGTTTGATTAGGTTGAAGTGGGTGTCGTGTGTTGAGACACTTAGTTCATGCCAAGTGGTGGTGAGATGCAGAGCCACTAAGACATGACACCAGCTTTGGGGCTTGGTAACAATCAGAAAAAAAACCATCTATTGTCAAATTCAATAATCTTTAATAACAAAGTTATAAATCAATAATAAATTTCTTGTAATAAATTCTATTTATTGTAGTTTATTATTTTCCGGGCAATACGGATCGTCAGTACTCGCTCTCAGAATGTTTGGCCATAGCCTCCAAAGTGCCAGAGGTCAGTTAGAGTCCGTTTAGTTTTTGATTAATTTGCCTAGCAATTGA
This sequence comes from Hydrotaea cyrtoneurina, assembly GCA_958296145.1. Lineage (NCBI taxonomy): Eukaryota > Metazoa > Arthropoda > Insecta > Diptera > Muscidae > Hydrotaea > Hydrotaea cyrtoneurina. The sequence goes on along the minus strand of OY282515.1, from coordinate 52,806,223 downwards.
GAGATGATTAGCACTTTAGTTTTAATTCAGACTTTATTCTCAATAGTTGAAAATCGAATCCGACTCAACAATAGAATTCCTGCTAAGGAGCCATCAAGTAGAATCGTAGAAGTTGTCTAGTATCCAGTGGAATGGAGACGGCATGAATAAATGGAAATGCTTCGTATGGTAAATTCAGTAATTACAATAAAATAAAAGCGTACAAAGTTAAATTTAATAAAATACATTTTCTGCTACATTAGGATTTGATTTTTCAATTACTCGAAATTTCCTCGATTATTACCCCTGACCTGCTTGTTTCCAATAAGCCTCGTAATTCGTATGAGAGCCCCCTGTATTAAGTCACCAATAAGAATTCCCGCGCAGTCTTTAATGGCACCAGGTCACATAATCGTACGCATTTCAAGCTAACAGCCTAGACACTAGACAGACTTAATTTGCATTGAAAATTCAATAATGCAAATGGGTGTTTCCAAAGTAACGGTCGTTACCGATTTTCGGTGATTTTTGAAATAAAATTCCAACCTAAGAATATATGTCAGGAGGATTGCTTAATTTTGGACCTTCGAAAGTTCAAGCATCGGTAGCAGCCAAAAGAATTAATAAAAAATCTAATTTCAATACTATTTTTGACCATTAAAAAAGTAACGGTCGTTACTTTATAAATGTGCTGTTTTCAAATTTCGGAAACAAATATCATGTATTATTGTAAAATTTTGCACAGGATGTGTCAAGTAAAAAATCTCATTAAATTCTTTGTAATGTTTTCTTTAAGTAATAGGTTTATTTTCAAATCAAAGAAAATTAGTTCCCAAAAAAAAAATGTTTTTAAAAAGTAACGGTCGTTACAATATAAAAAAATATACGATTTTTGTGTTTGAATTCATTTATTGTGGGTAACAAAAAAAACATATATTTTTGTTAGTATAAAGAAAATTTAAGTTCATCCTTCGGAAAATGACAGATATATTTGTTTTGTGTAATATTAGCGGAAAAATACATAACAAATAATAATTTTATTTTTGAGCTGTAAGGGGTCATTTTTTTGGAATTACCCAAATCCAAATTTTACCATGACAGAAGACAGTTTCTGTATTTAATAAACTGCATTCAATAAACAGCTGTTTGTAAACAACTATTTGTTTTTTGGCATTTACATTGATTTTAAATTGTTAGAAGGTAGAAAAAACACTATTTACTTGCAAGAATCTGAAATTACGAAAACAATGCAAATAACTCTTCTGTTGTTCATTTTATTTCGCCACAATTGCAAACAATTTGACAACAGCTGATTTGACAACAGCCGTTAATTGTGAGTACAGCGGTTGTTTCTGCTAAGTGCTGACCGTGTTGGCGTTACCGTTGATTGTGAGTATAGCGGTTGTTTCGGATAGATGCTGACCGTATTTGAAATACGACTTTGTGCATTTACCTCACTAATTTGTAATGCATTAATTTATTTATTGACAATTCTATTTTGTAATTAAATTACAAACATATGTCGGATTTCTTCATCAGCTTTACATATCTTCCCAAGTCATACAATGAGTGACACATTGATAAACGGCATGACGCTGACAATAACTGCAGCCTGCCAAACGACGCACTGAAAGAAGTGTGGCCAATAGCGATCAAATTTCTCGAAAAGATCCTGTGAACATTGTTTCCATTTCTGGAAAATATTAAACCACTTATTTGTCGCCAACATTAAAAGGAGAAATAGTTTCTACTTCTCTCTTGAAATTACACGGAAGGAACACGCGGAAAACTTCTCACATATCAGTGAGCTGTGCACGATATAATTCCTGTACCAACTGGCCGGGATCTACTGTTTAAAGCCGGCCCAGAACCGCTAATACTTTTCTAGAGTTTTACATGGTTAACATAGTCAGACTGGGCAAATATTTGTCAAAAATATTTTTTTTTCTTATTTGTACAAAGATTTTATTTTATTTGTATTTAATTACAATAGAAAGTAAATTTATATTCCAAGGGTAAAACGGGTGACACAGACCATATGGCTAGATTTTTGCAGCAACAGACCAAAGCCTCTGGCGGGAATCGAACCCACATCCCACACGGTGATGGGTAAGCACGCTACCTACTCGCCTACAGGGCGCCTATTTGTACAAAGATTTCCCAACAAAAAGGGTTGATTTTGTGGTCACGCTACGGCCAAATATTTGCTCGTTTTATGTTTGCTGAATAGTGCGACATAGAAGATTGGGAAACATGTTTGCCGTCCCTATTTTCCGAGTATCGTTGGAAAGCTTATCGAATTACCTTTAGAACGATAAAACCAATTCGAGGCGACCCAAATTTTAAATAATTTTGTCCTTATTTGTTTCTTATTGAATTTCTGCAAACATCTTTACCTTTAATATGTCACCTCATCTGTATCGCTAACCCAATAAATGCCGGAGACATTAGGGAGCGCAATGTGAGTTTTAAATTGGTCGACCCATTTTTTTTTGGTACGAACACTAAACCTTCAAACAATTTAAGTTATGAACTTTTTAAAGTTTTTGCAATAAAAATATTTATGTGAAAAGAAAATGTCAGTGCCCCGCTTTCTGGCAGATCAGTAAAATCCAATTAGGAGAGAACACCTTAGATGACCTGTCGGTCGTCAACCTAACCCAACCTAGTGATAAAATTTGGCAAATTTTTTACTTACAGTCAAAAAATGTTGTTTGTCTAAAATCAGCTGATTTGCTATTTTGTGGACAGATTGAGGCAAAGAAACATTTCACAAATTTTGTCCCAGAGATTACTCTCTTGCTCGTAAAGTCGCCCGCAATTACCAGGTAAAACTGCCAGATGACAGAATTCTGAAAGCCTGTCTGGCTGGCTGTCTCTGATATGATTTCCGCATACATTTTAAAAGGATGAAAACCATAAGTATTATACTTTGTAGCCAATGTTTGAGGTTATATCATCTATTCTACTTACTTCGTCAGACGGGCGTGTTAAAAAAAAACATCTAATAGATCCCGCCCGGTTTTGCCTATCCTCACTAGTTTAAACATTTGTCATATTTTGTGTGTGTGTGTGTCAGTTTGCTGTAGCCACTATTTTGGATATTAACTGCATGAACCCGACTTGCAAGATTACGAAAAACTTGTTTTGATGATTAAGTTGCTCTCGTACACTTATGACTTCACTCTAGCATTTACTGCACCGCCTTAAGTGTTTGGTCCCACTCACCGCAAATGTGATTTGTGGCCAAAGCTAATTTAAATGTATTTTTTTTTTGTCTAAACTGCAGTTTGGAGTTTTTTTTTTTTTTTGCCAAAGAAATTGTATCAAGAACGTCAACATATTTAAAATGTCATATGGATTTCACGTGAAACCAACCAACCAACCCACCAACACCACCCGTACCAAAGCTGCCTCGCCAATCTATCGCTGGTTGTTGTCGACTGGTTTCAGTTGGAAATCGTTGAAATTCATTTAGCATTTGAGTTAAGTAGGATTTTGTTAATTAAATTCAACTTCTTGACGTTTTTTACAATTGTAAAAAAACGTACTGTAAAGTTCGCCTTTGGTACAAATCATGATTTTCAGGAAAGTCGATTCAATTTGCCGTGTTGGCTGCTGTTGTATAGTGGAAGTTTAAATGAGAAGACTTCAAATCTTCCGGCCACGTTAAGAGTTTCCCAGTTATTTGTTGTTGTCTGTTGTTGAAATATTTGAAATACTTGTGTCTTTACTTGGCCTGTCTATTAAAAGGCAAATATATGACCTCCGCTCCTCTGCAAACAAGTGGTCAGAGGGAGAGACAGAGACGGAGAGAGCAGGGAGTATTGAAAATATGAAGGCTCAAGACGAAAGGAATATCACCACAATATAGGGAAAATCAGCGTTGTTAGACAATGGCTAAATCATGTTACTTTCACAAACATACATTAAAAGTTGACTGTGTTGTTACTTGGACCATTGAGAAGGGGGCGGAGGTTGTTATACCCTTGAACTGATGCCAAATTCAACATAACAAAGTACTATATTCTCGAATGTACATTACATCTATACATACATACCCATCTATACATACAAAGGACGATACGCCTTCTATGGGGCCTTCTGGTGGCGGTGCAAGACAGGAGAGCAAACGAACTCGCTTCAAGAAGGTTGGCAGAGTTTTACATTTGCCCAGCAAGTATACAAAGTAAACCCTCCAACAAACTGGGTATTCCCGGAGAGCCAATTCTAAAGCAAGCTGTGTACGCGATGCTTAGGGTTTGAGAGCTACCAAACACCTCTGCTAGTCTTTAGGCTCAGATCGCAATACCACATCTATCCCGAACTCTCCCAGCGAGAGTTAGATGGCAAACTACAGTCACAGGCGTTCCCAAATGTTCAGCCTAGTCCAAAAAGCCATGCCGACCGTTTTTTCTTTACAACAGCGGTGTTCCAAAATTGTCAATAAAATCAAATTGAAAAATAAGTAAAATTCTCATAAATAAAATCTTCGAAATTATTCATAATTAAAAATTAAACAAAATGTATTACAAACATTTATTTCTTATGTTCAAATAATTTAGCTTTGTCTTCGTTGGGATTTGATCCCAAGTTATACGTTAGTGGCACTGACACGGTGTCGGTCATCTTCAGGAACGTTTTTTTCAGACTGAAATTGGCACGACCATGAAATCTGTATTGCCCTTCTCAAAAACAAAAGCACCCAGACCTGTGATTTGTGATTAGTGAGTGTAATATTAGCCAAACGTGAGTTTAAATCATCTGGCCATGTTAAAGATGCGATATGGGCATGTGTACGGCATTTCTTTCATGTGAGAGGCCCGCTGGAATGTATACTTATGCTGGTGAAGGCCTTGCGAAATTGTCTTTTATGAGACGGCCTTGCAGATTTTTCCGCTGGGTACATTAAGAAAATAATCTACATAGCATATCACCCGCCAGGACCATCTACCCGGCCATGTGTCCCATGCATGCACGCGTCCCTCTATCAATGTTCGAACGTTAACATACAAACTTTCGATTGAAGCAATGCGACATTGTCTTCATTTCGATTGACAGTGTGAGGCGATGACACAGTGGTTCAAATACTACAAAAAAAAACTGATGTCAGCATTGCCAAAGAATATTGGTGGTTAAATTAAAGTTAAATTCAAAAATACTCATTCTTCCTATAAGAGAGTTAAACAATTCAAGAGAAATTAAATAAAATAATATATAACTTATGCGGATATTGGACCTCCTGATAACTTCAACTAACGACGATCATAACAACAGCATATAATTTGAAACTTTCCCTTTTTCTGACCACCGATTGAAGGATGTGAGTGTTTCAAATATACAGTTTTGATAATACTTTTAAATTTCTGAAAGTCTTTACAAAATCTTGTAATAATGCAAACTTATTCCCAACGTTAATGCTGTGTAGCCCAAACAGTTTTGAGGCAATTTCGGTGGACCGTTAGCGATACAGAGGCATGCGAAACCATTTTTTGTGATTGGAGATTGAAGACGCATGGACATTGGTTTTATCACGGTGGCACTTCGTTTCATGTGTGTGAAGTTAAATTCTTTTTTATATTCTTTTTTCGGCGAAAACCTCCGGTCCTCAAAGGGCTAATAAAGTTATATTCTTTTTTTGTGAAGTTAAATTCTTTTTTTGTGAAGTTATATTCTTTTTTTGTGAAGTTATATTCTTTTTTTGTGAAGTTATATTCTTTTTCAGTTTAAGTTATATTCTTTTTCAGTTTAAGTTATATTCTTTTTTTTCGGTTCATAGGAAACAAGTTATGTTCGGAATATAACTTTCTGGTTTATGAGAAACAATTTATATTCGGAATATGACTTTTTGACTCATGGAAAACAACGTTAATTCGGAATTTAAATTTTTTTCACTAATATACAATCTGAAGCAAAATGGCCAAAATTACTCTAGAGTGGGACTTAGTGCGTCCGTGGAGAAAAAATGGAAATACTTTCCACTATGACACTACCCTTAAATTAAAGCTAATAGTGACCGCTAAAAACGCTAGACGGACATTTGTCTGAAATAATTTTAGAAATGTCGAATTCTTCGCCTGGAAAAGTGAAAATGGCCAAAATCGAATATAACTTCACAAAAAAAGAATATAACTTCACAAAAAAAGAATATAACTTCACAAAAAAAGAATTTAACTTCACAAAAAAAGAATATAAACCGGACCGGAGGTTTTCGCCGAAAAAAGAATATAAAAAAGAATTTAACTTCACACACATCTTCGTTTCACACAGTTCGGTAATCGCGATATCAGCCGCTCCGGGGTAGTGTTGTGAGAGACCGATGTGATGCGACCAATGCATTAACGATCCAAGCATTTAAGGCGAATATCGAGCAAGCCATTCGTGACATCCAAAAAACCATCGACAAGATCTGAAAAAATTGGCTTGACAAAATGCGTGTTCCCTAAATAAATTTACACTCTCAAATAAATCAATAATAGGTCGACAAATTCTTGTTAATTTTTTAAAAAAAAATTGGTAATGAAAATACAGGTCTGTTACTGCAGTTACTTGATGCTGGAATTCTGATGAAAATTCACAAATTCCTTGTTTCGATTTAAAGTTTATTTTCATTAAAAAAATCTATAGTTTTAATTCAATCCGTCACAGAAATATAAAAGTGCTATTTTATACAGTGAAACCCCCATACTTCGAAACCCGACAAATTAATATTGAATTTAAATTTGAAATTTGTATTTTAAGTTGCTATCTTCGTTTCATGGAACAATTTCATAAAAATGAAAGAAGGTTCAATTATCCGAAGTCCTTTTTTTATTGAAAATCCCGCATAAGTGAAAACAATTTCTTGATTTTTGTCACATCCGCTTAGCCGAAGTTGATTTTATTGAAAATCCTGCATAAGTGAAAACAATTTCGTGATTTTTGTCATATCCGCTTAGCCGAATTCGACTGTATCGTATGCTTTGGGAATTTTTTGGCCTCGTTTATATTAACTATTTTTTTTTTTGGGAATTTTATGTAAATGTTTTTAAAAATTCACAAAAGTGTAAGACTCCAGAAAGTAAAATTGGAAGTAATTTAAAGAAATACTGATTTTACTTTTGACGTTTCAAAGTTATGGGCTTTTTTTTGGTGATTCTCAAGTAAATGCACATACAAACATTCGAGTATTTAAACTAAATGAATAATAATTGTTTTTTTCGTTCGATTAAAGGAATTAGTAATCCCTTTAATTCGTATCGTTCTTATTTTAACCTTGTTAAATCGAAATCTCGTTATTGCGATGAAATTATTGAATATTGTGATTGTTTTGTTAAATTGTGAAAAGCTATGGAACAATCCATGAAACAGTTACAGCGCACAACAAACCGAATACTGGCTAATGTGTATGTTTAAGAACATGAGGCAGAGTAAAACTGTCTCCTTCCCAACCTAACCTAACCTAACCTATTGAAACTAAAAACAAATGCAAAAAACAGCAAGTATTTTGGTTTGGTCGTTGTAGGTCATGTTTTATTTAGATTTGAAATCACAATAAATCTCAAGGTGTTTGCTTTACATTTCGATTGCAAGATCGATGTTCAAGTAGCCAAACAAAATAAAGAAAATGTTGGGAGAGAGAATTAATACATTTCACCCCTCTAGGAGGCACCGTGAAAGCGGTAGGAGTTGATTTCATAAAAAACAAGTGTTGAAAATAAGGGGTCGGTCATACATTGGAGTAGTCTAAGGTCCAGCCGTTCTCCTATGATGCGAATATCAATTTTTCCATTCCATTTTTATTTATATAGATTTAATTTGTAGCAAGCTTGAATCATTTCGTTGTTCGTTGTAGTACAGTAAAAATAATCTTTTGGTATCGAGATTCACTTTAATTTTTTTGTATCGTATTTGTGGTGAAATTAAGCAGAAATTTGCTACGCTGATTCTATAATCCGAAGCATTTTTTAATATGAATGGAATTAGTTGCACATTATTGCGCTGTTTAGCTTCTATATTTTGTTTGCATTAACTGCAAAAGCTCTTCTTAAATTTTTGTGACTAGAGAGCCGATTTTTCGTATGGTTTTGGATTTAAATTCAGGGAATTTCATTTCAAACAAAGTAAAATACTGAGGACATCTTTGGAAATGTTGTATCACATTTTCTGTTTCATTTAACTGGGATTTCTATCTATCACTTACCTTACCTAATAATGGTAATACATTACACTTCTCATTACTTTAAAACATAAAGTAAGTAATGTCTCGCACAACAAGCCGAATACTGGCTTATGTGTATGTCTAAGGACATGACGCGAAGAAAATCCGCCTCCTCTTCTCAACCTAACCTAACCTAATGTCTTGCTAATGGTTGGCTTAAATCAGACTGTTTGCCTTTTAAAAGTAATAAAATACATATAACATATTTTTTTTCATGATATTTCATTTTTATTATAAAGTTTGAACGTTGACATTATGTGTCAACCTCTACATCATTTAAGTGACCACCACGCGAAGCTTTGCAAGCATTGATTCTTTTGAGGTAATTTTGACAGATATTGGGCGGTATCTCAGCCATAATTTGAGTGCTCAAGAGTTAGAGGTTTATCTGCATAAACAGGGTCTTTCGCGTAGCTCCACAAAAAAAGTGTAATGGTGTCAAATCGCATGATCTTGGTGGCCAGTTGATGTTGCCACGACGAGAAATTACGCGGCCACGAAATGTCTCTTGTCATAAAGCCCTATTCGCTCGAGTTGCGTGGCATGTGGCACCGTCTTGTTGAAGCCACCGTAGAAGTAAGGTCCAATCACACCTTCGGACCAAAGAGCGCATCAAACAGTGACTTTTTGTGGATGTAACGGCCTCTCTTCAATTACTTGAGGATTCTCAGAACCCCAAATACGACTTTTTTTTTTATTAACATACCAACCGAGTGCGAAATGTGCTTCATAACCATAAACCCTAATCTCCTCTTAAAGCACGATATGTGGCTGTGCCAGAATCACCATTTTTGTAGTAGTTTTTAATAATTTTTACGCGTTGTGTGATAGTTAAGCGATCCATTTTCGTCAATGTCAGACTTCCAACTGAAAAGAAAAAAAAAATGATTTAACAACTTAGTTTGACAGATGTCGAATTCCAGCGCTATACTTTTGGAACCACGAAATGGATAACCGTATATATTAAAGATTTTTTCAATTGTTTTTCTTTTTAATGTCAAGTTTGATGTCCCATTCTTTGTATTCCATTATTTTTAAATTCCCTCCCTCTCCTGATCACAACCTTCATTAAAATGTATATGTAAATCAAAAAGTTAACCAAGTCATCCCTCTGAAATCTTAACCAGATCTCATTACATTTTATATGAGTTGTTCAGTTTGTTTTTTTTTGAACCACTGTGCTGCTTTGACACTGATGACAGCCTTAGTGATTGTACCGGCTGGGTCCTGTAACCAAATTGACTTACCATACAACACACAATTAATCGATTTTCTCTGTGGCAACATGGGCACGTTTCGATTGGGGGCACGTGGCGAATTCAAGCACAAATTCTAATTTGCGGCCACATTTAAATCCATTCAACACGTAGCATTGCCACGTGAAGATATCGCTGTGTGTGAATTTAGACATTATCGCCATTACACCGTGTGTGCGGCAGAGGTGCGGTTAGTTTCATTACATTATTACATTATTACAGTATTTCACCATAACTATTTATTTGCATTTTACCAAAAAATATTAATTAATTTCTATTCTTTCCTTGTTCTTTTCCAGGTAATGTGAAGGGCGAATTTTGCACTGATTTTGTGTGGTAAGAATAGCATTTTTTTTAAGACTTTTGAAGGGAGGCCAAAATTTAAGAAATTCCACAACTTTAATGAATTCCACGAAATGTTTTAAACGTTTTGATTACACACGCATCGATTGTGTTGGGTCCGTAGTCTAGTTTCATGTTTCATGAATTGTGGAAATTTACTTTACTTTACACAGTCCTAAAAACACTCACACACACACACACACATATGTCTGTAGTTGAATAAATACCAAATATGTATGTCTGTCTATTGTAAGGCGATGTGTGGGCGTTACTTTGTTTGCGACTTGCAACTAATTCTCGTATTAGGATGGATTTCAATATCGATTTTCGATTTGTTATTACTGCACGCTATATTTTGGTTCAGCCATCAGGCATTAGAATAAATATAATTGGGTATGGCGTATTATCGTTTTATTCTTCTTTTCTTTGTTCGTTTTATTTTTGTGAAAATGTGGCAACGAATCGCAATGATCGATTTACACCTGGACACGGTGTAACCCCAGCCCTCTACTGTAGACCAAGTCAAGCATTGGCTATCAGTTTCAAAATGTGTGGGAAAATAATCGAAATGATGTGGGTTAATTTTTCAGATATTTACTTGGAGTTTCCTTAGTAATTTTTAATTTTCTTTTAGTTTGGTGTTTTTTTTTTATTATTACTTTTTTTTTTTAATTGGCCAACTCTTATGTTGGGGATATTCTCTAGACAGAATCATGCCCTAAAGGAAAATAACTTCACGCGAACAGCCCCCAGTTTTATGCAAAATACGATGGAATGACGTTTGTGGAATGCCCAATTCCAAAGAACGACAAGCAATGGACAAACCTGGGTTTTCTTCAACACTTTGGGCTACAGCAGCAATATTCTCAGTTGTTCTTGAGCGATGTGCACGGGTTTTATTCTTCACATCACTAACTTGCCCCAACAGCTCGAATTTGTCCACCAATTTCTGTATTGCGGTCCGACAAGGTGCTTCACGACGACCCAAAAATGCTTTAGTTTTGCAAAACTGTGACTGCAAGATTTTCACCATTTTTGTAGTGAATTTTAATAATTTTAATGCGATGTTGACGCGTGTTTCGTTCCATTTTTAGTAATGGCGTACCGGTCGATTCCAAATAACTCCACTTGTTGGAAAACCCTTTATTTATTTTTAATTTTTTGTTGATTTTTTCAAATGTTAAAAATTAAAAAAAAAAAAAAAATTTGGTAGGTTTATTCGAAACGAACACGTTTTCATTCAGATGGCTGCCTCGGCTGACTTCGCATCCTGCCAAACTATTTGTACAAGACCTTGGTTACGGTTTCTGCGTCTATATCATGAAAGGCTTGCTCGATATTCGTCTTCAGAGACTGAATTATTAATGGATTGTTGGCATAACAACAATAAATCCAAATCCGGTGTGGTCAAAAAACGCCGCCGAGACATTTTATAACACATATAACACCCACACATCGATATTTGGCCACATTAAACGTTTTATCACTCAACGTTATTCGAAATTACGTTTCCAGCAGCACTTTCAAAGAAATGTGGACTAATGATGCCTTCGCTCCAAATTGCCGTGGCTTCATGGCTTCTACACGATCACGTGCGCGTTTTCCAATTCACAGATGCAACAGTTTTGCTTGTTAACATACAAAATAATTTTTTTTTATGCATAATCTGTGTCCCGTACGAGCTGTCGAGGAACGATAACGAATCGAACGAAGGAATGATAACGGTCGTGTGCCTTCAATTGCTAAGTCAATGTAAGGATGCTGTAAGGAAATCATGCAAGTTTTTTTTTGCATTAGGCTGTTGCGTGAAATGTTGAGTGGTCGAAGTTCCATGACTGAGTCGCACACTCTCGTCGGTTCGCACCGTGCGCATATGGGCGTCCATGAATGTTAGCATGTCAGTCTCACGAACTTTTGATACAAACTGGAGTGGAGGACTCGTATCGACCGAAACTGTTTGGGCTACAGAACATTGACTGTGTGAAAATATGTTTCCATTAATTCACATCGTCATGCAGGCGTAAAGCGATTTAGTTCGTTCTACGGAGATATGAAACTGACTTTCCGTTAAGATTTAGGGGGAGAAAAAGCTGTCAGTGGCAAAATAACATTTGATTCAAAGTAAAGACAACCAGATGGACTACGCCGTATGTAGTCGAAGAACAGAAATATCCTCATGGATCAATTTCAATTGAAGAACAGAAATATCCTCATGTATCAATTTCCAATTCTTCGTAAGACTGGGCAACATATTGGACTCAGAAACAGCGTCCTACTTGCATTTCCCATTCTTTACACAGCTACATAGCCGTATGCAGTCAACACCCGTTTTGGAGGATGGTATCCGAATTCCATCACAAAATTGTTCTGTTCGTTTCTATTGAAAAGTTATCCAGCGCGATATTGAGACATTTCTGTGCATTTAGGTTGGGTATGTAGAAAACCCTAACAGAAAAAAACTCTCTTCTTCAACTATGCAACTTTCTTCTAATTCTCCCGACATTGTAAAATTATTAGATTTTTCAGTTTATTAGCCCTAATTTAATGTCAACTTGCTTATTTGTATATTTAACAAATTCATCCGAAATGTATTATTGGAGAATTTTCCCAAACGTAAATTCGGGGAACGGATTCCGGGACATTTTCATATAATTTAAATTTTTTGTCTAACGGATAATTGAGAAATATTATTTTCAGTTTCTGTGTAAATTTAAAAAATGCTTTCGAATCGTATTTCTCTTCACTGAATGGTTCTTCTCTGAAGCCTGGATATTTTTAAACGTTTTCTTTTTTAAATTTCATCACGCGATTAATTCACAGTGTTTCGCTTTCTTTGTATGTGGTGGGGAGAGCAGGAAATATGCACATAATTCCAAATACGCAAAAGATATGCTGAATTGTGTGAGTATTCCTGTTATGATTAAATTTAAATATTTATATGTGCTACGTCCGTCCGTCCGTGTGACAGTTCCATTCTCTGTGGTTGTGTTGTTCAATTATTTCCATTAAATACAATTGAATAAAGTGTATTCGGAGAACGGCAACGTAACGAATACCACACAAAAATTGCAATCTTCAAAAATTATGTTGAAATTGCGTCTCACACATGATTGGGCGGGCGGGCGCTCACACATGTTCACACGCGTTGTGTAGTTTGCATCGTACTGTCGCCGACAAACAAATACAGACACGCCGGCAAACTTTTGAACCGGAAACGGTTAAAGATAACTTTTGAGTAGTTGAACCTTTGAAAATGTGAAACATTGATTATATGTTTGCAAATTTCTGTAGAACACAATGATTAGTTATCTTCCATTTAATTATATTTTCGCAGTATTCATAGCAAATAGTAGAACAAATTGATAAGCAAAATCCTAGACCAACAGACTAAGCCACGGTGTCGAAAGACAACAAAAAGAGACGCTACCAATCGCCTACCGGGGCACCTAAGAATATGTTTTTGAAATGCCAATAAACAGTCATTTACGTGTTGCCAATGTTGCGGGAGGCAATTTGTATTTGTTTTGAGAAGAAACTAAACAATTAAATATGTACCGATTCAAATCGACCCCAATATGTCATGTTTTACTAGAACTAGGAGTCTATTTTTTTTGTATATATTTTAATAGATCTGCAGCTGAGATTGAAATCATTTACAATGAAATGTCTACAAAAAATATGCAATCACTTAAGACGCATTGCGTCAAAGACATTCGTCCATTGAACGTTTGGGGGCACCTGAAGCAGAAAATCATAAGAGAAACAGGGCAAAGGCATCAGAGAATACGTCAAACGTTTGCATAGTTGCACATATATCGACATAGAATTAAGTCGAGTAGAGAATATTATCTGCGGCGTAAATACATATGTAGACAGTACCGGCACATGCCACAGATACATCTCATCATTCCGTGGATTTGTCTTTGATTATCATTCCAATGAAAAGTTTTCCATTTTATTTATGAATCATATCTACTGTCGATTATCTTGTGTAATCCATATTCGAATAGTAGTGGTTGCAGTATTTATGGGTGTGTGAAGTACTGATGGGATATACGAGGAAATGTCTGCCGATTCGATAGTTATATGTATGTAGATATCATTAGCGGTTTCATATCACAAATTCGCAAATTACGTCAATGAGACACTGACGATTGTTGGTAGTGGCGTTGGGGGCGGTGTTGGTGTCAGCCTGTTAGACATTGTTGACGGTAGTTAGTTAATATTGCACTTGTAGTTTCCTATTCGTTGGAGACTAATAAAAAGCTATTACTTCGCCGTATTATATGAATTTATCCGTTAAATTCAAAAGATTCCACAACAGTTAATGTTCAGTTTGTCGGAGGCAGCAGGGAAAGTGCAAATACCTTTTGTATGAATGATGATGATGTCGTCGTATCAAATATCTGATTGCATGTTTGGATAATTAACCCCCCTCCCCCCACACCAATATTCAAGTCGTTCGCTTAATATGATTTACTGTTATACCGAATCTATTCCAACGTCGTGCTATTGCTTTTATTCTAATATTTTTGTTGTTGCTGTATTATGTGGAACGAAATATTTTCTTGTTTTATAGAATTAAGTGAAAAATACTAATTAGTAAATTTGCCTCTTTAAAGCCATTGACATTGTTACGAGTTCTATTTCGTTATGAGCTCTGTCGAAAGTATCTCACTATTTACAATGTGAAATATTTCTGTGAGCTCTGCTGGAAGTTTGGAGAAATTTCCAAATGTTGAATCTCTGAAATGCTCCGACCTCGAATAAAGTTCTGCTAACCATTAAGTATTTTATTCCCGTTGTATATAAAGCAATTAGTCTAGGATTTTCGTACTTAACCTATCTCACGTCTGGGTATCTGGTAACATTACACTATGCTACAAAAAAATATTTATAAGGAATAACCACTAAGCAATTCTAATGTACTACGGTCACCTGAGTACAAAAAAAAACACATTTCCCCCCATTTTCTCTAATTATTATTTTTAAATGCATTTTTGTAACTCGACTTTTCCGATAGTGGTGAAATACTTTTTGAAGTACAGAGTTGGGAATCATAAATATTTGAAATTGGAAAAAAAAAGATTTCTTAAAGCCAAAAGCGTTGCAATTAAAATGTGGTAGAGATCATTAAAATCGCTGGAGGATTTTCGCTTTTATTCAGAATTTTGATTTTGTGAAGGAACATTCTGGCTAGTGATGGCACGATTAACAGAAAAGATAGTAAAAATTGGGTCAGTTAATTGACAAATTAATCGATTATCTTGAGAATAATCGTTCTATCGTAGAAAGGGCAAGATAGAACGTAAAATGGAAAAAAGCGATGAGGAACAATGATGGTTTTGATTAAAATTTTCAATCTATACAAAATGAATAACGAATTAACTGATTTTAGTTGTTATTTATTGTAATGGCGATGTTGAATTGGATTTATGGTCTCACCCATACGAAGAATAATGGACAATGCCTCAACTCAAAGTCGAGTTGGGCGGCTATCGAAAAATTAATTTTTCAGTTTCTTTTTGTTATAATTGTTATAGTCGCCCATGTGCTGCATTTCGAGTTTGCTCGAATGTGAAACATTTTCCCACATTTGGTGTGCTCCATTCCGAATACCCACAAAAATATTGGGAATATAATTCGAGCGCATATAGCCTTGTGGATCGAAAAAGAAATGAGATTGTACGTGTTTTTCTGAGCACATACAAGTTAAAAAAGAACGCAGAGTTAATATTTAACTTGTTTTTACAACATTTAATTAAAAAAGACAGTATTCAGATTAGCTTTTCTAGTATAATTAAAGAAAATAAAAAGGCTCCTTTTATCAAGAACAACTTTTGACGAAATTTACCCAGAGTGTTCTACTTGTTGAAAAGGTTTCTTCAAATAAACATAAATTTTATACTTTGGTGGACATATTTATTAAAAAATTAACAACACGAATGATGATTACACCAGTTAATCAATCTGGAAACTCGTTTAACACGTTCCAGTATCATTAGTCTTCTTCTAGTAGAAACCAGGGCAATTAACAAGCCAGCAGGCATTTTTTCTTAATTTTGTTGTTAAATTTGCAAATAAAACGTATGTTTTTTGTTGATAGTTATTGAACACAGTTCGTAACAATTGAACAAAGCTATTCTTTCGAACCACACTTTCGCTCGGAATTGAGCACACCATTTTGGAAAAAATGGGAATCTAAAAAAGTATGGGAATTCAAAAACTCTCGGAACATGGCACATGGGCGACTCGTTTATATATTGTAAAGAAAATAAAATCCCGGGAAGAGTCGAAAAAATCCCCGATATCCCAGCACACGAATTAAAACTCACTGTTGTTTGGCGGTTGGAAGGAATTTAAATCTGTCTACCCTATGCTTTATTATTTAGTAGTACTGGATTTTCCAACAAGAGGTGTTATATTGGTATTCAAAGGAAAATGATCTGATTTTTATTGATGATTATTGATGATCGGCCGTCTTGAGTTCTTGTGTTAAGCCTTAAGACCCAAGTCTTTATGCAAAATACGGTGAAATGACGTTTGTGGAAAGCCCAATTCCAAAGAACGACGAGGTTTGATCAAACCTTGGTTTCCTTCAACACTTTGGGCTACAGCAGCAATATTCTCAGTTGTTCTTGAGCGACATGCACGGGTTTTACTCTTCACATCACTAACTTGTCCCAAACAGCTCGAATTTCTGTATTGCGGTCCGACAAGGTGCTTCACGACGACCCAAAATTGATTTAGTTTTGCGAACTGTGACAGCAAGATTTTCAACATTTTTGTAGTGAATTTTAATAATTTCAATGCGTTGTTGAAGCATGTACCAATTAATCGGGCAATTGGTTTTAATTGAGTGAAATTTATAATTGGAGGTTTCAATTAATCGACTATTAATTTGTACTCAGTGGACCTTAGTAAATCTGAATTGTATTGTGATTATTCATTACAAATTATGTTGTTGCATAGTATTATCAATTACACTGGATAATGTTCTGCAACCGAACAAATCAATCGCTGAAAGCCTTCATTACAGAACGTTTCCGAAGAATCCGAACTGAAAAATTAAAAAAAAAAACTGGTACAAAAATCAAAGCAGCCAACGGACAAATGTAGTGACCTGTACTTTATTACCCTGCTGTAATCTCCATTAATTCTGAACGGACCACCACAATCAGACGAACAAGATCCCTTTCCACAAACCTTTTCGGGAATGCAACCTGGTTTTCTTAAACGTTTGCTTTTTGGAAATAAAGTTTTGTCACTCTTCTTCAAAGATTTCGGCCGTCCTGTCACCAATGGCCGGAGTAATATTGTCTTTCAATGCAAATCGCACGACGATGCCACAACGACGGATTAAATGCTCACAAAGAAGACAGGTATTGGAAATGTAACGAGATTTGAACAAAGATGGGCACCGATCACATCAGCCATAAGGAAGCAATGGTAAATTTGAACGGAAACAGAATTATTCACACAATGCCCATATTTGGCATGAATTTACTGAGTCTGTTGGAATTCATCTTATTCAAAATTTAATTTCATTATTTTCATTTCAATAAGATTTGCATTGCGAGTAATTGGTACGATAAAAGCAAACCAAAAGCTACTTGGCGGAGGGTGTTGAACATTTTTTTCCCATTGAAATTTCTCTCTTGGAACATTTAAATGTTTGTTGTAATTCTTTTTGTACACAATTAAAAAATTAACAGCAAAACATTATTTTTGTCTACACTCAGCTAGAGCCTGCCCCGGCACGGAAAATATTAACAATATGACGGACGGATGGGCGGACATCTAAATGGACTTTATGCATCCATTGCTCTGCAGTTCATTGAATTCTTGTGCGATCGTTGCCGATGACAACTACAAAAACAACCAACAAACAAACAAATATTTTGGCCAGACGATGAGCTTTTCACACACACACACATAGACAAACATGCGCTGACTGACAGCAAAGCGATAACAAAGAACGGTCACATCGAACGACTAAACGGAGAAGCCCTGGTGGTGATGCACATGTTGTGGTACGCGTCCTATATGAATATGGTGGGATGCCAACAGCCAAATATACAGACAGTCAGCCCGCCAGTCAACCACTCATGCCTATTTCGTACATATGCAAGTACATACGGCGACTATGAGTGTGACCGCCTAACAGTGGATTCAAAAAATAAAAAGATTTCCAAAAGATGATCTAGAAAACCATCCTGGTCAATAAATTCATATCGGCTGGTATCTTATTTTCGCTGAGATCATAAGAGGAGTATGCTTTACAAACACCGTGCCCAGTGTCATTGCCTGAATTCGTTTTAACGAACTAATAATTTAGTGGGAAACATTATTGGCAATGCACTAATTAACCTAAGACTGATCGGAAGCCAATTCCCCTAGTTATCCCGAAGATCCGTTTTATTGTGTTTCTCTAGAGCTAGGTTCACATCTGACAAATCTTTCCCACTTATTTTCAAGATTGATGCGTTCACATTATGCTCATTTATTCGATCAACCAGCTGTCAATTAGAATTGTGTCAAATACATTTTCGCGACTTGAAGAAATATTTGTCACGCAAATTTGATTTGATCAACTTGTCAAAAAGACGAAAAAAATATATGCCTTCGATATACGAATATGTACATAATTACAAATAAATTTCAAACACTCGAGAACGTTTTGAATGACAAATGTGAACCTAGCTTAAGACGATTCCAAGGTACAAGCTTAAGGGGTACTGCGGACAGCACTGAATGGACCTCTGTAAACGTTGAACGGTTTATTCAATAGGTTCAACGGTGTGTTCTAACTATTCAATGATTTTCCATTGAAATTATCATCAATGAAATGGATTCCTAGGAATCCAGTGATGCGATATGAGTAGTGAATAAAAAGCGACAATTTCACAAATTTCAGCTGAACCAACAATACCTTTAATATTTCCTACCAAATGGCGAAAATATTCCTAATGTACAAAATGTGTTTTCTACTAACAGTCTCCCGAAGATTTTTTCCCCGCAAAACCTTTTGAATTTTTGAATGTTACAGAATTATGGCCGCATCCTTTGTTTGCATCCACTGTGCACTGACGCCTTTTACATTGGAAGTGCGTAGTGACTGGCGCGTTATACGCATCAGGCCTAGTACACCAATCGGCCAGCCAGCCAGCCATACTCGAATATCATCATTGTTTCTTCACTCCGTCTTTTATTTGTCTTGTTCGGTTTGTCTGGTCTTTCTAAGTTGTGGAATTTTTTTATATTTCTATAAATTTAACAACAACACATTTTATTTAATGTATTTCACTTTTCTTCGGCGGTGACTTTCTTATAGTTGTTGTGTAAAAATGTATAGGATACACTTTTGTTGTATTTTAAGAACAGAACAGAGAACCGCGCTAACCGAACAAATAAAAGAGATCTTCTTTTCCTGTTTCACGTTGTGTTTTAAAACAACATTTAAATACGACAAATCCACTACACCTTCATCTTCGTTCTGTTCCTTGTAAAGACAAATAATGACCATACTTTGGTTGGCTTTGTTGCGGCCGTACAAGCAGCGAGCTAGTACGACGATGTGTGGAGGGAGCACTTTCGGGTCCGGCCAGGCCAGTTCATTCGAAAAATTTAAAGCGAACACTTACAAGATCGCTGTATTTAGCTAAAGAAAGCCAAAAGCAGATCGGAATTATTTGTGGGTAATCATTGCGGTGAATTGTCTTTTGGAATTTCTGGATAAAATGCTATTTCAAAATATATTACGAAATGTTTACAAGCTAGGGAAGGCCTACGATAAAGGTGGATTCGAATATTATGGACACTAGTCATGGAACATTGTGAATTAATGTGAATTTCTTTTAATTTCTTGTCTTTATAGAGTGCGATTGTGGTTGTTTGGAATCGGCGTCGCTGTCCTCATCGTCGTTGGCCTTAGCGGTAAATAACAACAACGGTGGCAACAAACACAACAATAACTACAAGAACAACAACAATAGTGTTGGAAGCAAGAACGCCCCCAACAAGGAGTCGGCGACGACGACGGCCGGTAACGAAATCTGTGTTGGGGTCATAAGCAGCAGCACCAACGTGGCGTCCTCCGTGGTGGGCAGCAGCATCAAAACGGCCCATACAAAAGTGGCCACATCTGGGGGGCACGCCAACACGCAGCCCCCCAGTAAACGTTCCAGCAGCGGTGCCGACGGTGACTATCAGCTGGTGCAACACGAAGTACTTTACTCGTTATCCGCCGAATATGAGGTAAACACTTTTTGCACTTTATATTGCCAACTAATCTAAACTGTTTGGGTGTGTCTTTGTCTTTCAAGGTTTTGGAATTTTTGGGTCGCGGCACATTTGGTCAAGTGGTTAAATGTTGGAAACGTGGCACTTCGGAAATTGTTGCTATAAAAATACTTAAAAATCATCCTTCATATGCGCGCCAGGGTCAAATTGAGGTGTCCATATTGTCGCGTTTAAGCCAAGAGAATGCCGACGAATTCAATTTTGTACGAGCGTTTGAGTGTTTTCAACACAAGAATCATACCTGCCTGGTATTCGAAATGCTCGAACAGAATTTGTATGATTTCTTGAAACAAAATAAGTTTTCACCATTACCTCTCAAGTACATCAGACCAATATTGGAACAGGTAAGCAGACAGGCCACCAAACACATGTTCCACACGATTTCCTGAATTCTTCTTTTTCTCTTAGGTTTTAACGGCTTTATTGAAACTTAAGCAATTGGGTCTAATACACGCCGATTTGAAACCGGAAAACATCATGTTGGTGGATCCCGTAAGACAACCCTATAGGTGAGTAGGCCATTGACCGTTGCCTCCATACTCCATACTCTATTCATGTATTCTTGTATTTTGTTTTGTTTTTCCGTTGCATGTTTTTGCAGAGTAAAAGTTATTGATTTCGGCAGTGCTTCACATGTTAGCAAAACCGTTTGCAATACATACTTACAATCACGCTATTATCGTGCTCCAGAAATCATTCTGGGTTTGCCATTTTGTGAGGCAATCGATATGTGGTCGTTGGGCTGTGTAGTGGCAGAGTTATTTTTAGGCTGGCCTTTGTATCCCGGATCATCAGAATTTGATCAGATCAGGTAACAGTTTCTCACACATTTTCCGGATTAGCAAAGATTTATCTATATATATCTGTCTACTTACTTTTAGATATATATCACAGACGCAAGGTTTACCCACTGAACATATGCTGAACAGCGCCTCAAAAACATCGAAATTCTTTTATCGTGATACCGATTCAACGTATCCATTTTGGCGGCTAAAGACCATCGAGGAGCATGAAGCTGAAACGAATACAAAAAGCAAAGAGGCACGCAAATATATTTTCAATTGCCTGGATGATATTGGTCAGGTGAATGTGCCCACTGATCTCGAGGGTGGCCAATTGTTGGCCGAGAAGACCGATCGTCGTGAGTTTATCGATCTGCTTAAGCGCATGTTGACCATCGACCAAGAAAGACGTCTTACACCAGCCGAAGCCTTAAATCATTCATTTACACGACTAACCCATTTGGTGGACTATGTCTATTGCAATAATGTCAAGGCCTCAGTACAAATGATGGAAGTATGCCGAAGAGGAGATTATCATCCGTAAGTTGTGTTGTTCTTTGCATTCCTCTTCCTATTCTCATTCTGTGTTGTTATTTTTTTCATGTGCAGAGTCCAGCCAACTTCAACGTTGGTGACAAATTTCGTACCCAGTACAACAGAAAATATGACATTTACCATAAACAACCAACTGACGAGTCAGGTTCAACGTCTGGTACGCGAGCGGCCAATGGCTTATGAGGGTCTCTATCAAATCTACGGAGGTCGCAATGTTGGACGTCAGTATGCTCAGGGTCGCACCGATACGTTCCAACACCAGTTGGTGTCGAACATCCTGTGTCCACCATCCTATCAGGCTATGCCCAGTCCCACCAAACATGTTGTGGTCGGCAGTGCAACCATGCAACCGCCGTTACAGGTACGTTTCGTCAGTTTTCCTATGCAAATATATCGCAAAAATAAGAAGCATCTAAATCCTATTGCTCAGTGGGTAACTTCTAATGAAAAGACTTACTATAATACACAGTTTATCCTCAGAAGAAACAAGTGGCAATGATTTCATCAGAGAAATTATGCTGATTCATGTATTGCACTGATGAGAACCCTCGAGAGGAGTGGTCACCATTTTACGGATTTTTATTAATTCCATGAAGAGCCTGAACGAAATGTTTGTATGGGATTTGCGTTCTGTTTGAAATCGTGTGAAATCGGAACAATCGAGTGCAGTTGTGTATATATGTATTCTATTCAAATGTTTTTATATGTGTACACATGTGTAGATAATAAATGAAACATTTAACTTTTATACGATTTTGGGTAGGAATTAAAAAATGTTACGCGGCACTTCTACTGTCAAACTATTACAATGCAGAGATAACAGGAAATATTAATCGATTTAAGGCAAACTAAAGGAATGACAATAAACTCGTTTCTTCATCTTTAATCATATTGAATTTTCGAAAATATAAGTATTTGCAGATTTGTTTATATTTTCCTGGATTAAAAAAGGCTTTGTTTATATATGGCTATCAACATGTATCTCTTCATAAACTCAGATATAAATATGGAGAACGTTCTTCCAGACTTTGTTTTGGAAATATACGGAATATTATTCGACGACGGGGTAGCATCTGATGACATATTTTCTTCTGTACGTTTATCTCCCTTTGCTCCGTCTTCTATGTCAAGAAATGTTCAATTCGTTAGACCAAAAAAAAATCCAGAAAGACAAACAAAAATACTCATTTGATTTTTCAAAATCTGAAATCTTAGAGACTATGGTGTGCATTTCCCCCATAGTCTGTGTTAGATTTGAATTGCACCAAATCCCCGATGGAAATTGTCTGGTATTAGAATTCCTGTTGGATCCATTTCATTTATTAACTTTTGAACGATTACATCAAATTTACAATATCTACCGAAATGTTAAACATAAGGGAGACTAGTAAGGACTACGTTTATAGTAGAAAGGGTCGTTAGTATTAGCCTGCGTTTACTTTAGTCACAGTGCTACCGGTCATACTCCGAACATAATTCCAGGAATCTTTTACAGATCTTTCGATAAGTAATGGTCGATAAGTTCTCAGCAAGGCATGCTAGCATTTTTTTTATTAAGCGTATGTCCTGTAATACAGGGTCCGCAAAATAACTTTTTTTTTTGAAAATTCTATAAAAAAAAAACTACTGGATATTTTCTCAAATTTCTTTTTTATTTGAAAGTCCAATCATTCCGGTTAATAATGGAAAATAATTTCCTTCATATGGTTGCCTCGGCTGGCCATGCAGTAGCCCAACGACATCAGCCCTGCGGCTGATAATGTAATCTTCAAAAACAGGGCGCAAAACATGGAGTGTAGCTTCGGCTGTGTGGCACGTAGCTCCATCCTGTTGAAACCAAATGTTGCCGATATCCACGAAAATAACGAAATAAGCACTAGTTGAAAAAAAAAAAAACGTTAGATGGCGGACCCTTTACAAGGGTTGTATTTCATGTCAGATATTACGGGTTGTCTGTTAGACGTCCAAACGGGGCTGATGAAAACTCATAACCGTTGCTCTTCGTAATCATGAACTATGGTTCAAATTCGGTACAGAATGATTTGAAGTAATTCATTCTTATTGCCGTCTCTTGTATTCTTTTCTGGCGATATATTTAACATAGAATATTCTATTGTTTGCCCGTTCAAAACGTTCCATTAATTTGTTGAAGGTTCCTCCACAGCAATATGTCAATGTTCCCGTACCAGTGTCCATGGTTGAACCAACGTCTGGACAACGTATGATCCTTACCAATCGAGTGCAGGCCAGTGGTGTGGCTTGGCCGCAGACGGGCCGACAAATGGCGTTAGTGCCTTCATGGCCGCAACAGGCACCACATTCATTAATTGTTGATCCGGCACCATTCTTAAATGTTGAGGAAATCTATCCGAAACATTTGAACATACCGCGTAATGATCTCAAAAAGGAATCGCCCGTGCATCATCTGGTGTAAGTACAAAACTATAAGGTATTCCAGCTGAATATCGATTGAATTGTTTTTTTTGTTTGTTTTCGTTTGCGTTTCAGTAGCAAAGGCAATTCCTATCGTGTGCCACGTCATGATAAGAAAGAGAATCAACAATTGTCACCGGTCAAGAAACGTGTCAAGGAGAGTTCGCCGCCACATCAGCAACGCTACAATCGTGCGTCACATGTATCGCCGCAGTATCACAGCAATCATCACAATTGCAATTATGGCGGCAACAGTGGTAGTAGCTACGGTGGCCAACCTATCGGCGGTGCTGTGGTCACTTCCGCCTCATCAAGCAGTAAGTCGTTGACACTTTACTTACGGTAAAATTAGACTGATGTGTTGTTCAAATGTTTTCGTACTTGCAGACATTGTCAGTGCCAGTGGCAATCACCATCATCATGGCACTTCATCCAATCAACCGCATGTCATCAGTAACAATGCCAATGCAGCTGTATACGGTAGCAGTGGTAGCCACCACATTGTCAACAATTGCGGTGGAGTTAGCAATTCGTCGGGCAACAACAGTGGTGGATATCACCATCATTCGTCGTCGTCGTCGTCTGGAGGTGGCCAACATCACATTTCATCGCATCATGCACAACAACCCCAACATGCTCATCAACATCACGGGCCCATAGTTAAACAACAAACTATAACCATACACGATACACCGTCACCCTCAGCCGTGATCACCATTTCGGATAGCGAGGATGAAGGCAACGATGTTCCGGCAGCAGCAGCACCTTCGAATACGGCACCTGTTAAACAAAGAGCCCATGCCCAATCACAGACGACATCGTCAATGCTGCAACATTCGGCATCGTCATCCTCGTTGAGTTGTCGCAATAGTGGCCATCAACATGCCCATTCGCATCAACAGAGTCAGTCCCAACAACAGCAACAACAGCAGCAACAACAACAGCAGCAACATCAACAACAACAGCAGCAAATGCATCATCAACAACAACAGACATACGGTAAATTTTCATTATTTCATTTAACTTTTTCCAGGAAACTGTGTAAGTTTTCGAACTGAACTCAGAGTAGAACTTAGTACATACGGATGTGGCAAATAGAGTATTCATCATTTCAAAATGCTTTCCAAATTCATTAGCTTCGATAGAAGGTGTCACTTTTCTTTAAAGACTAACAACAGATATATTTCGGATATAAAGTGGTGCTGCTTTTAAATTGTTTTATAATTCATTGAATACGAAAACATCAGAGTGTGCTCCTACATACCTATTTCTTATTCTTCTTTCCCCTTGCCGTCATTAGCTACAACAACAGCAACTAACTCAAATCCAAATAAGTTTCAACAATATCAGCAACCGATGAATATTAATCATACTCATCAATCGCTATCACATCAACAACCACAACAACAGCCACAGTCGCAACAACAACAGTCACAGCAGCAGCAGCAGCAACAACAACAACAGCAGCAGCAACAACAACACCAACAACAGTCGCAACAACAGGCGCAACAACAACAACAGCAGCAGCATCAAATACCACAAAATGCTGCTGCCGTTAAGTGTAGTTCAAGTAATGCTTCCTCCAATATTAATAGCACTAGCAATAGCAATTCAAATAGTAGCCACCACCACAGCAACAATAACAGTAACAATAACAATCATAGTCATCATATTAATGCAGGAAACATAAGCTTTGATCACAATAAATCTAATTTGAATAGTAACAATATGAACAGCAAAGCATCATCGAATGCCACCAATCATTTTTCGTCCTCCACAAAATCATCATCGTCCAATAACAATAGTAGTACTGAATTTGGAGTTGGCGGAAGTGGAACCGGATGTGGATCGGGATTTGCAAATTTCGCAGATCCTGGTTGCCATAATCAGCAACCGACGCATCAGCAGCAACAGCAACAACAGCATTCAAATAACGAAGCGAAACATCAAATTGCATGTGGTGGCATTTTACACTCTTCCTCATCCAATACCAAATCTGTTTCCACTTCCAATCAACACAGTTCTCATAATACCCATAGCCATCATCATAAGCACTCGACATCTAATCTCTTATACGGTGGTGGCGGCGGTAGTAGTAGCAATCACAGTGTTGTTGCTCCATCGTCCTCATCGACTTGTGCATCCACTTCTACTTCCTCCAATACCAATTTCTCAATTTCCTCTAACCTATTTGCCACATCCTCCTCACAACCACCACAACATAATCAAAATCAAACTCAAAACAATCCTCCCACCTCTTCGTTCTCTAACTCCTCATCTTCAATAACCAACCACCATCGTTCCAAACATGTACAACTAGTAATACCATGCGTTACCGTAGGTGATAACGATCATGATGAGATGCGTAGACGCAATCCCAACAATGGAGGCAACAACAGCAGTACCAATACTTCGCACGCAGCTAGCAATAGTCCAAAACAACAGCAGGCACCAACATATCCGGCTAATGTCAAATATGAGCCCGGCCAGTCTCAGAAGAAACGTATCTTAGCCATGGCACAGAACGAATGCTACATGCCCTCGTCACACACGAGCACCAACAGCAGTTCACAGACACAATCACAGTCTACTTCAAGTTTACCACATCTACCCACCAAACAGGAACCAGCAGAATTCTACGATTATCCTACACAGCAACAGCAAATTGACAATAAGCGTTCATCATGGGCCGCCAACACTTCATCGTGTGGTGGCTCCCAGCATCAGTCAGCTGTTCCGCCCTTGGCACATCACAAACGTGAAGCTCCTTCGGCTGCCCCATCATCGGCCAGTGTATATATCCAACAGCCGTCATCATCCGGCACATCGGCAGTTCATCCGCCCATGGCTCATTCGAAGAGTTCATCGTCGTCGTCATCGGCGGCCGCGGCTGCTGCAGCAGTAGCTGCTGCTGTCGCCGCCGTCGGTCCTCCTTCTTGGGGGGCTGCACAAGTCTATCGGCAACCATCACAAAGTTCTCAATTGCAGCAACAGCAAACGTCGGGTGGGGGTCAATCTCAACATCAGACCAATACTACTACGCCAATGGGCAACTCGCCATCATCGGCCGCTGCAGCCGCTGCTATTCTGCAGCAGGATATTTATGCTGCTGCCGCCGTACAAGGTGACATGTATCGTCGACCAACGGTATTTGTCTCGCAAGCTGCACCAACTTATGCCTACAATCGCGCTGTTGTAGCTCCACCACCGGCACACAACAGTTCAAGTCGCCAGGTATGTTTGCAGTTTACCATTTTCTGCTCCTCTTTAAGTAATTAGATAATATTAATTGTAATAGATTTGGACCATTCGTCGTAGATGAAACATAGTTTACATTTTTTTTGATAAAGAATTCAGTAGCGATTTACTTGTCCTAACCATGTAAGCCCATGTTTGTCCATTAGTGATCAGAATAAAATGGTGTGAATTTGAAACACTGGCCTGGAGTTGGAAAGAGGCGGGAAATTAAAAACCCTAACAACATTTTTAAAGTGGCCAATCCGATTTTTTGTTCTCGCAACTTTATTTACAATCAGTCTTGCGACCATAAGCAAATTAGATAATTTTAAAGAAATAACAATTGTTTCGATTTAACAATTCAAAGCCGTATATAATATTGAGGCTAAATGCGAAATCCGAATATCACACATGGTTACAACAAGGGAGAAAATCATGAAATATAAATTTAATTACATCGCCATATATATATGTCATTGGGATGTCTTAAGGGATACTATGATGGAGGACATTTAAGCTCCAGAATTTGATCGCATTTGGATATGCAATTACATATTTCCCATCTATTTTTTTTTTGTAGCCCAAGTGTGGCGGTGTGGGTTATACGATGTAGTGTCCTATTTGAATTCCCTGGTTGGAGTATATATTATTTTTTTGTCCGTGTACATAAAGTTCACAATATTGAAGCTGAACGGCTTTACCTGACATAAACCTGAAACTTCAGAATTTAGCATTTTTCGAGATAACTTTAATGTTGATTGTTGAGTTTGTGAACCGTTTACTTTCGACTACCGCCAAAAAAAATGTCATATATTCTTAATTGTATTTAAAACTACTTTTTTTTTTGTGATATTGGATACAATATTTAAAGTAATTGGTACTCTCCTTGAGTATACTTTTACCTCTTGAGTAAGTCAACATCACTTTCGGCCCTACTAAATTAATTATTTTCCAAATCTGCGAACACAGCGCTTAGATGTGTTTGAGTGGTCCCAGTCGAAGTACTTACATTCTAAATTTGTAATTTTATACAACTAAATGTTTTCTATATAATATAATACTAAAATACCATCCTCTATTTTCATGGTCATCCGATATTAACACGATATTTTATTTAAGCCTCTTTCATATTAACAAATTCTAAAACCAAGAATCTTAAACATCAATCTCAGGTTATACCATCCCATCCGTTGCCCGCACACATTCAATTCCCAACGCAGTACAGCCAATTTGGTCCCCTAAGTCCAGCCCAGGTAGCCGCCAGCAAACATGCACACTACGCACCGACGAATATATGGTATGGGGGCGAATAAACACTGATTTAAACATAACGAGTGAGTCAACAACGAGCAACTGCAATTCTACCTGATAAATTCACAGATCAGTGGAATTTATAAGAGTACCTTTGAAAGAATTCGTTTATAATTCGTCTTTATTTTTCCATTTCCCTCCCTCCACCCCTCTCTTTTGTCTATGTTCTCTAGATCGTTTATGCATGATTGCAAGCAGCTAACACCATTAGATACAATTCCCAATACGAAGAACAACCTGCCGATAATGAGCTTTGAAGGAGACGGCCACCCACAAATAAATAATTTCAATAGATCGTCTGCGGTGGCAACTGCAGAAGCAGAATCTGCATCAGCGACACAACACGATGTACATAATTTACACTTAACACAGTGGTGGTTTCTGATGATGCAACAGACCATTTATAATATTCATACTCAGCAGCAGCAGCAGCAGCATCAACAATTCATACCACTTATGCAGAACTACTTTGCTAATGATGAGAAAACAATGATGACCACAACAGCAACGGCGGCATTGACATCGGCAGCTGTTGATTCAGCCTCCAACGCCCCAACCTGTTTCGATGAATCAAATGTAATGAATATCCACGGCAACACCACCACCACGTCTATAACAGCAGCATCGGCTGCGGCATCCACAGCGCCAGCATCTTCGGTTGTAGAAGTTCAGCAACACCAGCCACCTACCCAAAGCTGCCATCTGGAGCGATT
Organism: Hydrotaea cyrtoneurina; assembly: GCA_958296145.1. NCBI lineage: Eukaryota > Metazoa > Arthropoda > Insecta > Diptera > Muscidae > Hydrotaea > Hydrotaea cyrtoneurina. The sequence goes on along the minus strand of OY282515.1, from coordinate 52,777,113 downwards.
CGATTTTTTAACAAATAATTTGTGTCATTTCTATAAAATGTTCAAGGAGCATAAACTGCAGTATCAAAAGCAACAACGTTCACGAATCAAGCGTACGCGCTTGTAAAGATTGTAATCATTAACTATATTTTGTGTACTATTTACTCCTTTTATTTTATCCCACAAAATTATAAATTATTTCAACATTATTCTGTTAAAATAGAAAACGAAACACTTGAGGAAAGACTGTGCGTATGCAGGTCTTTCCGTTTCGTTTAGGGAATAAACCCCCCGGCCTCCCACATTTATATTGCTTGTAAATATTTATTATTAATAGTAGACTAATCTTAAAATGAAACAAAGCCAATCTTTGTAACGGCAACAAACAAATCACTTTTATATGTGTAGATTTTAAGAGGAAAAAAGCTTAACTGATTATTTTTTAAATGGATTATTGTAAAATTATAATTGTAAATCAATTACACTAGAATTGTGTAAAACTACAAAAAAAAAAACACAACCCAGCCTCCATAAGAGGGAGGGATTTTTTTAAAATGCTATTTGCATAAAGGCTTTTTATTTAAATTAAAGAGTTCAAATGATATTTTGGTTAGTACGGGATCTGTAATTTGTCGCATCTATGCATGGCATGCATTCGGGTCATTCGATATTTATTATGTTTGTGGCAACCTAAATTTTTACCGTTTTGCTGGTACCTTAAAAATTAAGATTTCAATACGAAACGTATGAGGTGATTAGGCCCTCGCTTTCGTTAGATTATTTGATTGTATTTGTGTGAACATAGACACAAAAGTAAAAAACTTATTTTTGCTGTTGTTGTATAAAACATCAATACAATTGATATAGAATTACAATTTTCAAAATGGCAGGCCCTGTGCTGAACGCCATGTGGTTTTAAGCCATGGTTTTTTTTTTTTTGCATGAAAATCAAATCAAATGTTCATTTCAATTTACAAATGGAATGCGAGAAAAAAAAATCAAACCCCTGCCCTAGGTCCTAACCACCAGCATAGAGAGTGCTTTTCAGTTTTTAAGATAACCATTATTTAGAAGAATTCCTAAAGATCGTAGGTAATACACTATATAATAATCCCGATTAGTGTGAAATTTGGAGTGTGAAATTTTAATTTATTGCAATTGATTTTAATTAATTTCGTATTGGCCGTTTCTCAAACCCCGCGGAAATTACAGATCCCATGCAACGAAGAATGTATCTTAATTTTTTTTTTATCGAAAACCAATTATTGTTTATTTTTAAAAAAAATTCTTAATTAAATCTTTAGAGTTTCAAGATGTGTTGTATTAAATGTATAAGCTGATATTCAAACCACTCTAATAATAAAGTGTACTACATAAAAAAGTTTGAGTAAAACAGACACACACACAAAAAAACCCCACAACTCAAAACGAAACAAATGATAACCACATTTCTTAAAAACAAAAAAGAACAGAAATATACATAAAAATAACAACAAATTACAAATTTATAAAAGGAAAAAAACTTAGAATTTAGAGTACCTAACAAAACGTAAAGTGTAATAATCACAACAACAACAACAAGAAAACTGCAAGCTAATTAATTTCGGAAAAAAAAACAAAGAAATATAATGCACATAAATATAAACTATTTTGTAAAATGAGAAAAAAAACTGAAACAACATTTATATATACATACATATGTAATCGAAAAAAAAAAAAAGTTTCTTCTTCTTTCTTTCTTTGTTTAGTAGAAGTTGGAAGCAAAATATTATGTTGTTCAATATAAATGTATATGATAAAAACAAAGAACTAAATAGCTCTTTATACACATCTCTTAATCTTCTTAGTAGTCCTCAGATTCTAGTTCTCACTCCTCCTAATACGCTACAATAAGTTGTTCGTTTCGTTCTTTTGTTTTTTTTTTCTTTTTAAATTTCATAACTAAAATGTTGTAAATTATATATAACCAACCAATCACGTTTGTTTAGTTCTCTTTAATAAATATATATATATGTATACAACAAATATATACTACTATACTATTATACACACACACACACACACATACACCAACCGTAGTTGTACCTTATAAATATTAATTAAAAACAAAGTAGTTTTAACAAACAGATGATAAGGTTCTCTTTTCTTTTCCTTTTTATATTGTAAACACAATTTTATACATACTTATATAATCAAACAAAACGATTTATTATTTGTAACTATTATTATTACTATTATTATCATATTATTATTATTTTTTCTATCTTTTTTTACTACTCCAAACTAAAAACAAAATGAAAACAAAACACACGATGATGTTGTAACAAGAAACGGAAAATTCTGAACATTACTTTTTATGGAAGACAATACAATAATTGTACATTATTAACTTTTTTATTTGTAAGTTTTTTTATTTTCTATTATTATTTTTTTTTATCATAAACAAAACCTCATAAATACAAGCAACTGAAATTTTATTGATTTCTCTTCTTTTTACCTTTAATTTGTATGTTTTAATGTTATTATTACTATGCAACAACTGCGCAATGAGCTTTCATTTACTATACAATATCTAAAATTCCTAATTTGTTTATGAATAATTTTAACATGAACTAAAGAGTTTGGGTTTCTTTTAATTAATATTTTTATATAACTTTTTATTAATTAATAACTACATTTGTTCGTGGCAAGTGTGACTATGTAATGCGACTATTAAGTATATTCTGATGATTCTTTTTCATAAGGTATTCCCTTCAGGTGTTTATACTGCTTACTACACAGACATGACATCGGAACATACTACAATGTTATCCTATTGTCAAATTTTAATTTTCGCCCTTGGTAATGACCTCTATTCGTTTCAATAGAAGTCAAAAATATCGCTCGAAATATGTTGGAAGTTTGTAGTTCGACGATCTTTCCACACATTTGGCAAATTACGAAAATCAATCATTGTGTTCCTTCCTATATTGGTTTTTTTCTATATTCGAAATAAAAAATTTAATCAATGATATGCCATTATCCATATTCATTTAATATTAGTCGTTACTCAACCGGGTACACGTTACGATTAGACAAATCGTTCAGAATCACAATCGTAATTGCGGCCTTAATTTCGACTGTTCTGGCGGTAACCCACTAAGTCTTTTGTTTTGTCATATAATTCTAATAACTTTACTTATTTCTTGCATCGAAAATTCGGAAAGTTTTCGAGTGAGCTGACCCATTTTAATTATATGAATTTTCAAGAGACATAACGACTCATCACCCCAACCAAATTGATAGTTCAAACTCAGTTCGACTTGGCAACTGAATTACGGATAATTCCCGATTCTTGTGAACTGTTCAAATGTAGAATTTCAATGTAAACATTTTGAAAATAGAATACCACGGCCCTCACTATGTATTTCGATTCTCATAAAAATATATCGTATTCGGATTGACAGTACCATTTAACACCACCCATTTGGGGATTTATTATGCGTAGCACATCTGACAAGATATACGTGCCAATAGCTTATTTATTATTTACGACATACATGGTAAGGGCCCAGAAAGGCAAAATGAAAAAGAAATCAAAGGAAGTCGTCGGCATTATTTTTTTGCTTTTTCTAACAGCAGTCAGATATTGTTGATTTCATAGACATCTCAATATCTTAATCAGGGATGGATGTACCCTTGATGCTGTCGGTAATCACGTATATAATTTAATCGAGGTAAACCGACAACTTCATTCTCCAAAAAAAGTTCTCAATTGAAATATGGTGAGGGTAAATCATTCAATTTATTAAACATTATTTCGCAAGGACTTTCGTATTTTTGCCACGAAAGTGTGCTGTTAAATCGTCCGGTGAAATCGTGACTGACTGTTGGAAAAACATTATGGTATGTTCTTAACACATGTGGATGTGTTTTAGGATTTGATTATGTTTTAAAAATAGTTTACAAGTCTTATTTGTCCTATTAGTCTAGAATGCTAATAATTTTGTAGATCTAACCGTTCAACTTTTTGTAAAGGGTAAAAGGGATAACAGCACACGCAAGAAGTTTATTTTCAAATTAAGTTAATTTACCAAACAACATCCCTAATTTACTTACCGTGTTTGCGTTTCGTAATTCTTACTTTTTTATATTTATACACATTTCCTGTCTATGGATATTTTATATATAAACTAATAATAATAAAAAGAACACAAAAACATATATAACAAAAAAATATAGGAAGAGAGAGAGAGAGAGGGTGAAAACAAATTAAATAATATTTAGCTTATAATTATTGTGATGTAGTCTGTAATTAAAATCATAACAAACAACCAACCAACCAACAAATACAAGTTATATATTACTAATAGGTGAAGAACAATATTATTACGATTATTATTATTATAATAAATATGATTATTATCATTATGACTATTACGATTATCATTATTATTATTATTCAAATTACTATTATTATTTCAATACTTCAAATATGTATACAAATATTTTTACTAAATGTACTAAAAATTTAAACAGCAACAACTTATCCAGAACCTTCATTCATTTACTTATAGCGATTTACTCGTATGGCAAAGTTAAAAATTGCAAAAGCAACAAAAAGAAAAAAAAACAAAGGAAATACTTTATGATTTATTAGTTGTGTAAGCAAACAAAAACACAAATTATAACACTTTTTATTGTAATTAACTGAAAAAGAAAACGAAAAATAATGAATGAAAACAGCAACAACAAATAAATATAAGACAAATACATTTTTTACAAAACTAAACCGAAACAAAACTGTATGTGTGTAATTCTTTTATTTTATTTTTTTTTAAAATAACTATAACAATAACAAGAAAATTAAAAGAAAAGTAACTATTATTATCAACCACAAATAAATAATAAACCCAAACTATTAGAGAAACGAAACAAAACTACATACTTACTAAGCAAATATGGAAATTTCTAATGTGTTAAATAATATTTGCAAGAAAAAGAAACAAATCGAGAAAAAACAAATGTGTTAGAACAAGAAAACAGAAAATCGCAAAACCGAAAAAGAAAAACAAAATTAACAAATTATTTGTATAAGCCAAAAATACAAACTACAAAAATACATACATACATATATATTTTAAATACTATAGGAAACCAAGTATAATACTGATATAGAAAAGAAACATAACAACAACAATAATTATACTATAATACAAAACCAACAAAAAAAAAGAAAACTATAACATTAAAGTGTTGTGAATATAAGATTTTTTTTCTTATTCTTAAATGTTTACTTTTTTTTCCATGGAATAAATGTTTATAAAACATACATGTATACATAGAGAAGTAGAGATTTGCACTTTCAAATCAAAGAGTTTTAAAGGGATTTTTGTAATACATAAAACATATATAATACTTACATATACAAAACAAAAACACATAAAAAAAAGCATAACAAACCATATTGTGCAAAGGTTTGTCATGCCAGGCTATTGCGACAGACAGAAGTGTGTGTTAATCAAATTTAGTTATTTTTCCCAGCATTGCTTTCTTCAAGACATTTCAAAGGGCAATCGAAGCAAGGTTTCTGAAAGGACTCAATAGGAATTGCTAGATACCGGAAGGGATTTAATGATGACGTTTAGGCGATTTTCTCTTGTACAAATGGATTTCTGTAATATTCTCGACTGAATAAAATTCAATTCGCTAATTCATGACTATACGTTCTGTGCAAATAGGTATAAACCTTTGAAATATATCGTAATGCTTTAAAGCATTACAACATTTCCGACGTATCTCACCATTTAAAGAGTTTATTTTCTAAGTACACGGAAATTAAACTCTAAAACAAATAGAACCCTCCAATTCAAATGAAAAATTGACGCATCCAGTCGGTTAGTCAGAAAGGCGATTATATTGACCGATGAGCATGAAATGGTCGTAATTGACAAAAAGTAAATTTTACAAACGAATTTTTTTTTCCAAATTCAATGGTACTTTGTATAGATAACTTTAGATGACATTAGTGAATTCGTCTCTCTTGCATAGAAACAAGAGAGAATTATGTGGCTGGCTGTCTATTTCAATTTAAATTGTATATGCTTCCATTGTCTATTGCCTCACAAATTGTGTTGGGGGTAATTTAATTATCTTTGAACATTGAATTGATTTAAATGGGTATTTTTGAAATGGGTAGATTTGTTTTAAAGATTCAATTCTTACTGATGATATATTTTACAACAGTTTTGTATTACAACAATCTGTCATTCATAGGAAAAAACTAATCTCAAACTCTAAATTCTAGAAACGATTTAATCGGATTTGCCAGGAATTCTGAGAGAAGGTTGCCCCTTGTTTTGTTTGCACTTTGAATATTTGAAAAATTTCTTGGCTTTTTCAGGCCAATGTTTGATTAATTAGGAATATTATTTTTAGTTCGACAGAATGTGTTATTGGAGAAGGTTAAGAATTATAGTACTTTCTTGTTCAAATTCCACCCGTCCGTTCCTATGCCAAATTTAGTATTGGTCGTTCAAAACTCGACTTATGTGTTCAGAAATTATGCACGATTTTCCTTGGTAATTGTGTTTTTGCTTAAAATTTCCTTAGAATAACATGTTCCAAAGAAAGAACTGTATTGAAATACTGGATATCCGCATTGGTTCACCACATTCGTGATCATTTTAATTATTCAAAGGTTGTTCTGAATGTCACCGGCTAAATCGGACCTCTCTCATGTAAAACGATGTCTGCAAATGACATTACCATTGTCAAGTTAGAGTTCACATTATGAATTCTACCACTATCGATTGACAAATAGTTTCTGAACACAAAACTGGATGTTACACAAATTCAATTATTATTTTTTTATATACAATTTACTGAATTCAACGTCATATATCGAGTTTACCCTCGAAAGAGTTCTTATTCATCTTCAAACGAATACATGTGCCCACGAATAATACTTTTGTTTCACTGAAGCCGGTCGAATATTCAAATCAAATTCCTTCGGACTGGGGTTGCCAGTAATAAATGTAATAGAAATGCTTAAGATTATTTCCAACTTGATTGTACATATGAGAAGACAGAATCGTTTCAACAAACTGTGTTTAGTTTGCTTTCGTGGTAGTTCAATACTAACTTAATATTATGGAATATAATTCAAAGCGATTTGAAGTTGGATTTATCGTATTCTTTGTACATGCAATTTGGAGCAGAGAAAAGTAGAAAGTCAACCTTCCTTTACGAACGAATCGTTAGCAAAATTTGTATACTCATCTTGTATGACGCTGGATGCTATGAATTTTAGTTTCGGAAAATGTTACTTCCTAGAGGAAAAATTTCACATAATCTTTAATATTCAAAATATATGTAGGTAGTAGTTGTTATTTGCATTCTTTGAATTCAAACATGAATGAATGTTTCTTTATTTTTCAAAAACATCTACCAAAAAAAAAACATCGAAATCCTTCATTAAACAATTTTTGGTTTGTTTTTTTTTTGTATGAAATCAAAACAAACAAAAAAAAAATGATAACTTTAGAGACAAATGATTTAAAACAAACGTAAAGAAAGACTGCTAAATTTTTGCAGCATTAGTTGTACTTTGATAAGACATTGAATAAATAACAAATAAATCTAAATAAATACAAAAAAAAAATTTAACAAAAAAACAAACAAACAAACAAATTAAATTACAAAAGAAAAATGTTTAAAAGTGTTTTATAGAAATTTATGGACCATAACTAAAAACTAAACAAAAATAAGCGCTAAGAACTTATCACAAAATGTAAGAAAAAAAAAAACTCAAAAAAAGAAGAGAAATGTAAGAAATTTCAATCAAAAAAAAAAAGTGAAAATTATTTTAAAAACAATTTAAATGTGGCAATAAAAACAACAAAACAAATATGCTATAGTTGTTCTTAAGCAAAACTAAAAAAAAATTTGTATTTGAATTATATTATTTAGAACGTTTTGGAAAACTAACCAAACGAAAACTACAAGAAAACTATTTGTACACACACTAAGACAACATCCTTATTTTAGCTCTACAACACTATTATAACATTTGCATACATTCAAATAATTACCAAACAAATACCAAGTATGCTTTCAATTAATTTGGTTTCTTCTTTTAGTTAGTAACAAAAAACAAGAAATACGAATATTAGCAAGTTCTATAATTTCCTTGGTTCTTTAATTGGTTTTGTGCGCAAAGAAAACGAATGCCACCAATATTGATATCATACACATAGCCTGCCTACCAATTATGCAATGTATCTGTTCCAATACTACATATATATGTGTGTATATGTAAGGCATATATGGCCTGCACCTCCTTACCACCCACTCTAAATGCTGTACATCGTTTACTGTTTCTTTTAGATTTTAGTTTTATATTTTACTTGCTTATTAATTGTTTAATTTTCTTCTTTTTTATATGTTTTAGTTCTTAATGTTAAATATAACAACAACAAATATATATACATATATAAACCATTACTACATACGATATCACTATCTATGATTGAAAAAATGCATTCAAAATCGTTTGTTTTATTTACAACATTGAGGTGTATTTTTTGATTTGTTCTATTTGTTGTTGGTTGATGCCTCACCGTTTCAAAATGTAAAAGTGGCTTTTTTGGTCTTTTATTGGAATCGTTTTTTGTTCTTTTTTTTATTGAAAACTGAACTTGGTTTTACTTTTGTAGATTTTTTGAATTCGCATGAGGTTTTTAATCGATTCACAGAATTTCATTGGCTTTGGAATGAAACTGTGCGAGACGGCCCTGTTCTGGCATTAGCTTGTGGGACTTCCACTCATACCAACATAATTGGCGCGAGGTGCATCCACTGGATGATCCTTTGTGACAATATTATTCTATAGTTTTTGAACTTAAACTTTACGTTTTTGACCAAAGCAGGAATTTTCTAAAAAAAAATTTCATCTGTCATCGAAAACGACATTTGCTATTCTTCTCTGTAAAAGTGTGGTTGTGTGTAACAAAAAAAAATGTTAGCTTATTGGGTTTGATATTAACAAATGTAATACAGTCTACTCTATGCAAAGTCCATACAGAGGGCAGACGTCCCAAGTTAGTTCGGCTACACACTCTAGATATCAGTAATTGTCATGACAATACTTGAAAGGTTTTCAAAGCAAATAATGTTTTTTTAAAAACCAATACCTACTTTTTTAAAAGAAATACTTGTTAAATGCCCTCTTGGAAATGTTCAGCAAACAACTTGGGGCGTCTGCCCTCTGTATGGTCTTTGCACTATGCTCAAGGGCACCTCTCATAAACTAACACCAGACGTTTCAAGTTGCATTTTGACACATAAGTTCGGCTACACACTATAGATTTCAGGAATTGCCATGGCAATATAGCAAATAATGTTTTTTTGTAAAACAAATACCTACATTTTGAAAATAAATACTGTTTGGGACGTCGGCCTCTTTGTTGACACTTTTTACACGGAAACCTCGCTTAAGAGAGACTATAGTGTATATTATTGGTTGTAGAACTAATTACGACCGAACGTCTGCATGAAAAATATCCAAAAAAAAAAAGCAAAGAATATCCCAAAGGAAGAATTCCCAAAAAGTTGAGTTCAACTTGAGGTCCAAAGAAATCACAGTCAAAGCGTTACCGTTCCATTAAGTGTTGCATACTTTTAGGAGTTTATCTTATTTGTTATAACCAATAACAGCCTACTGTAGGGCAGTTGCGAGCCAAATTCCATACACTCTTAATTAAATACAGTGGAACTTCTTTAACTCGAACTTCCATTAGTTGAATTTGCTTTAAGTACAAGCACTTCTAGTGGCCGTTAAGGAGACAAATTTTAAGTACAGTAAAATCCCGATAATTCGTAATGTCAAGGGACCGACCGTTTTCTACGAATTAGCGGGGTTTTCGAATTAGCGGGGTTTCGAATTAGCGGTGTGAAGAAAGAAAAAATACGAATTACCGAGGTTTTTATACGAATTATATATGTACATACAATATTTACATATTGTACAAAGTTTTATTTTTTAAAAACAAAGCAACTGAAAATAAGTTCATTTTCAACAAAAAAACAAAAACTTAATTCATAAAGTACTTAAAGCGACCGTTTTTGTGACATAAACAACAACAAATGCTTCGCCCCTTGAGAGCATAGAATCACTTGTCAATGGTTTACCGCTTTTCCTCCAAAGAACGCGTCGCCTGCGCTACATAAAAAAGCACGAAAGAAGTGAAAGAGAGAATAGCAAACAGTTGAAGTTTGCGAATTATCGAGGTTTTCAACGAAAAATTACGAATTATAAGAGGTTTTTAGGCATTTCGCTGGAAAATTTTTACGATTTATCGAGGGGACCGAAATGTATGGGATTTTTACGAATTATCGCGATTTTTTCAAGGGACCGGGATTTTGTTACGAATAAGCGGGGTTTACGAATTAGCGGGGTACGAATTATCGGGATTATACTGTAATTCCATAATTCAAAGTCTCCTTAAGTCGACATTTTAGCCGTTTCCAGAAAAGGTCCTATAATTTCAGGCAAATTTGCGGGAAATTCATCTGCTCAGATGCTGTTTCGACCTTCATTTTAATATTATAAAGAGCGTGTCTTTTTTTTTGCAGATAAGCAGTCATCTTTAAATCAAATTCCCGTAAAAAAAATTTCCGTCTAAAGAATTAGGTGTTATATAGTTATGATATTAGGGTATATCGATATTGTATTTGCGTTTCTCAATTTTAATTTGAGTTTTTCAAATTTTAATATAAATTTCTATGTTCGGCATTTCAATTAGTATTTCCTCAACTTCAATTTAAAATGTTGTGCTTTTTCTGATTTTCCTAATAAATAAATATCCATATTTTCATATTGTTGCAACAATGTGAGCAATTTTTGTAATACATTTTAATTTTGTTTTTTTGACATTTTGATTTAAGAATTAGGGTAATAACAACAGATCCATTACATGGTAGTTCAGAATAGACATTTTTGAATAACTAAAAAAGACGGTATGTTGATTATGGTTTCAGTACACTTCTTAAAACATCGAGTAGTTATTAAAATAAAAATACATACACACACGTGTATAGCAAATAATTGCATATGTACAGATATTAAATTTAAAATTTAATTTATTTTTTTTTCCCGAAATTTTGATGTTATCTTCTCTTTCGGTTAATGGTACTGCAAACATTTGTTTTTAATTCAAATACTCAAATATTATTTGTAATATTTAAATATTTCTACAAAAACACACACACACACACATATGTATACATTTATTATATTTATCCCACCAAATGATGAATGCATGAATTCGAATAGACCTAAACTAAATGACAACTATTGAACAACAACAACAACAATAATAACAAAACCACAAGCACTAACTAATGTCAAATAATAGAATATTTCAATCTTAAATCAACTAGTTACGAGTACTATTAATGACCAATTATCAAATAACAATTCAAATAAACACAAGTTAATGAGCTTTTTTTTTTTTTAAAAAAAAAAAATAAACAAATACCAAAAAAACAAAAAAATACCACAACTAATAAACCGTAACAACAACCACAAAAAATATATATTAATTTAATGCTTCATATGTGTTTCAATGGCAAATAATCTGCATTTACTAAAAAAAAAACGAAAACAAAAATAATACACAATCCAACACAATAAACCGAATAAATATTGATGGTTTTTTTCAATTTGGTGCTAAAACCAAATTAATCATTTACTGGCATACACATACATATATAACAATCCGTGTATGTACGTACCCCCTTGAAAAGTTCACATACCAACAAAACACCAAAACACTTTGTAATACTCAATACTGTAGTATAGGAATTCATGATACCAAATAGTTGTTATTATTTGACAAGACGAAATGCAAATGAAAATTACACAGTGCAACAGTTTTTTTTTTGTGGCGTAAATCAAATCAACATTAGTTGACGGTATTTCTGTATGTGTTAGTAAATTCTTAGCTGGCATTCTTCTTGTGCTTCGCTTGATCGAAACTCTTTTTTGGTGTGAACACGTGAAAAAAGTAGGATTTTGTATGAACAGTTTTTTTTTTTGACTAACACTCAGGGTTTGCCCCTATAAATGCAATGCACTGTGTTAGCGATGGGAAAGAAGGGTATTGGAGGGAGAAAAGAGGGAGTAGTGTTTGTTGACGTTGGCCTTGAATTTGATAATGTCATAGCAGGCAGGAAAAACACGTGCAGGAAGATTATTCCACATACGAACAGTCCGGCTGAAGAATGAATTTTCTCTATAGTGCGTCGCCCGGTCAACCGGCCATTTGACAAGGAACGGATAGCCGTGTATTTCGGCTAAATGTTCGTGGCACTTCTGCGGTCAGTCAATGCTCGTTGGATGAACATTTTATTTTGAGCGTAAGCAAAGAGTGGCGTCGCGATCTTATTTCAAATAGCAACTGATTTATACAAATAACAGAATTTTATTTTCTAAGTGTGAATATGATTTGAAAAAGTGACCTCTCACAGCTCTAAAAGACACAACCTGTAGAGCGTATGATTAATATTATTTAAGCAATACGAGTAATACTCATACGTAAATGTGGCAAAAGTACTACTGTTTATGTTGGATCAGTTTTCAGATTTTTCTTAATTTACTTCTGTCACTTCTGCCATTTGGCTCATCGGTTTACCAACATAGATTTTGTACTTTTTTTTCCAATATGTACACGAAAATACACAATTTCTCCTTGGAAATATAATAAAGGACTCAGGAGAACTTGCCTGAAAAGCAATTTTTTTGTAAAAAATTCTCGGCTGTGTGACCGAGACTCACATAGACTTTAAAGTCCATTGTGATACCACGGACGCTTGCGGTAATAATATTCCCAGTTCCTTCCGTTGAAACATGCCGAGCTCCTCAAAAAGCACCTGAGTCGGCCAATATCAATATCCTAGGTTCCCAAAGAAATAGGAGCCCTGTGTTGATTCCCGCTGTTCACCAGGGCAAGTGCAGCGAAGGTGTTTCTTTTTTACTTCGACTCCTTACAGCTTCGGCAAAAGTCAGTCTCCTTGCATGCCTTCCCATCAGACATGACGGGCACAAGTAATGAGACATCAGCTCTAGACTCTGAAACCTACTTGATTATTGAATATTGAGCCGTCTGTGTAGAAGTCGACATATAGTCTTGTAGCAGACAGTCTGTAAGCTAATTATATCCAGGGTTAGCAAATGCAGAATTCAGAGCTCGCAATAATTGGTCCCTATCGAAAATCAAGAAATAAGTATTCGTTTGGTGAGTGCCTCTACTGCTGCGATAACACTACGTTACGTTACCTACTTTATTGGTTGACTACTTGAGGGTTAACTAACCGAAAATAGGGTTACGTTCAGACACTGATCGATTCCGTGTCATTATTTATGGTCTTTTCAGTGAGCAGATCGCACAGAAAAATTTGGTTGAGCAAATTTCTCGAGCTCTGGTAGAATTACATGTACACTAGAGCCCCGACTTGCGTCGTCCCGATTTGCGTCGTTTCAAGTTGCGTCGCTTTTTAAAAACTGGAAAAATTTGATTTGCGTCGTTGCAATTTCAAGTTGCGTCGGTCCGAGCTGCATTGTAGATTACATGATTACATGTAGATTGCATGATTCGATTTGCGTCGTTTCGAGTTGCGTCGCGTTCCTCCGGTCCCCATTAACGACGCAAGTCGGGGCTCTAGTGTATTATTAGCCATTCGTTGGACCTTATCGAGTATCATGCAGTATGTGGACTTCGGAAGAGCCAGACCACCAGACGATAACTCCGTTTAGCATTATCGATCTTACTACTGCAGTATACAACCAGTGAACAATGAGAGACTTTAAGACCCAATGTTTCCCTATTGCCCTCTTATCTACCTCGGACAGGGCGAAAATATTTGTTTGCATTGCAATTTTAAAGAATTTTATTTAAAATTTGAATTCAATAGAGAAAATTACTATTTCCATTCCGCATTCATATAAAAATTTGTTTAGAAAAATGTGTGAAAATACAAAAACAATTTTTATAAATTTTCCTTAAGAATATCGGGGTTAATATTTTATCGGAATATTCCACATGTACGTTTGTACGTTTTATAAAAATCCATGTTCTGGGGCGGATGAATAGCATCGAATTCATAATATTAAAGTAAATGCCGTTCCAATGTTCCAGTCCCGATATGTACCGTTAATCAATGTATATTTCAAAATCCGTTCGTGGTGTTTCAGTTTTCCGACATTGGCACAAATGTTGGCCTTTAAAGGAGTATGACAAAATGTCCCCATTCACATCAAAAGAAACAAATCGATGAGAATTAACAAAAAATCCAGCTGTAGATTTAATTCAACATAAAAGTTTTACAGTCCGCCAAGATTGGTTTAATTGTCAATTGAGTTGGTAATGATTACAATTTCAATTCAAGCAAAAATGTATTTAGATAAATCCCTTAAAGGGATTTCATATTGTTCGAATTGGAATGACCAACTTAATACGGTTTGAACAGAAAATTATTAAAATTATTTTTTATTGTCGCAGATTCTTACACTACAATAAAATACAACCTTAGCCTTTATGTCGTCCAACAGTTACTTACATTTTGTTCAATCCCAAGAATATCACACGCAATGGCTGGCATGCTATGACAAAATACAAATACAAAATAGTAAACACTCTCAATGAAGAAGATGCTGAAAAAATATGAAATGGGTGTGAAACCGATTAAGGAATCTCTAATAGTTTAACAAAAACACAAGATTGATAAGAACCCGTCCAAATAAAATTTGATTTTATTGAACCAAACGAAACAAAACACACAAAAAAAAAAACGTAAAATAAAAGAACGAACAACAAAACAACACAAAAAATTTTAAAATACCAAAATAAAAACGAATGGAAACCATTTCGAAAAACAATTTAGTATGTAGCAATCTTAAATTAACTCCAATGCCCAATAACTTTAAATAACACTGTTTTTTGTAGTTATAATTGTTTCTTTTTTTTCGTTGTATTACAGTGTAAGTAGTTTTCATATGAAATAATTTTGGGAGTGCACCGAAAAATGTTTTTTTTGTTTGAAATTTCGAAGATGCTTTCGCCATACAAATACTTTTAATACACACCACAATGTTCCCATCTGTGTGTGTGTGTGTATATTTAATATCCGGGATTTTTGACTTTGGCCATTAAGGGGAGAATTCTATATTTTAGGGTACATACAATTTGTAGGTTTTACGAAGAAGCTACATTTTTACGATCCACAGGCGACATTTGCCAAATTATGACACACACTACCGATTATAACTGATGATTGGGAATGGGGTTCATCATTCCAAAATATACGAACTTTTAACTGTGAATTCTATGGCACCAGTGTTTAAAAAGCCACCGAACACGGCACGTCAATTGTTTTCTTTAAGTTTAACTATTAATATTCATGTTTTCTCAAATTAAACCAAAAATATATACCCTCATACCCGTAGGGTGAGAGTATAAAAAGAATGTTCAGCCTTTGCAATTAACATAGAACGACAAAAGTTGGCTACAGTGTAACGGTTTGCGCAACTTAAAAACAACAACAAAAGAAAATGATTTCAAAGACCACAGCTGGCAGTGGTGACAACCTTTGGGAAATAAAAAACGTAAACCAAAACATCAGTTCTTCTTACCCAGCCATTACAATGGGCTCTCTCGCTCCCTTTTCCTTTAGTTTCTCCCGCGATCTCTCACTTTACAGCAAGTGTACTCAACAAATATAGAAATAATAATATTAATAATTAATTCTATAATTCTTAGTGTAATGAAAACAAAAAAAGGTTTAGCAGCCACTTCATGCCAACGATTCTTTCAGGTTGCGATATTGGTTCAGCTATAGATTTTTTAGCTGCTCGTAACTAAGCAGCCAGTTTAAACTGAATACTGCTGTTATATTCCGTTTTTAGGCTGCACGTCAATTTGTATTTTTAAGCTGTTCACTTCGGTAGCCTCAGCCTTCCTTAGAGTTTAATTTCGAAATGTGTTAGATTTTTAAGATTCAGTTGTTGTTAACCATTCAGCTTTTGATTGCTTTTATTTTCCGTCTGTAGCTAAAATTAAGTCAGCTGTTCAAACACGTTGACTGTTGTATTTTGGCAGTTCCGTTTATCGATAACTATGTCTATATATACGGTATTGCTTAAGAAAATATGACGTTCATATTGTGTTGAGACGACTCTGTTTTGTTGTCACGTTTTTGGTAACGACTTGGAAAATTTGTAAGTGTAGAAAATAATGAAAGCAAGAAGATTTCGTGTAGATACAGTTCAAAGTAGTTCTAAACAACAATGGGACGAAACAGCAAAATGGTTAAATGCTAAAGACTGGCGAAAGATAAGGAGATTGTGAATTTAAATGGTTTATTTTAAAAACACAACAATTATTTAAAGGTTCTGCACGGCATACGGTTAAAGTTGAGAATTTTTATTAAAAAAGTTGCGAATTTTAATCCGCTGAAGACAGCAGTTTCAGAAACTACTACAGTTTCAGAAACAGCTAAACCCGAAAGAAGATAAATTGTCCCTTCTAAGGCATCCAGAGTCTCATACGGTATTTGGCAAACGACAGACTGTGACTGTCCCAAGTCTAAGTCATTTCCAACACTCAGTTGCCAACTTGATTGTTTTCAAAATGAATTTCAAACTGATTTCGTATTTCAATTTAAATGTTTTTGTGTCCAACACATGGAAGAGGCTGCTGTATTAGGACAGAAGTAACGTTCAAACCTATTAAAGAAATAAAACGAGTTTGATTTTGCCCCTCATTTTTCATCTGGTAATCGGTACTCTTCTTTACTATATTCGATTTTATTTATTTTCTTCATCACTCGAAGCGGAATTTGAATCAAAAATCAAAAACATTTTCTCGCCAAAGAATAAACAAAATAAATAAACTTACTTATTTCCCTTAACATTCCATGAAGGTGAACTTTTCCCGAATCAGAGAGCTGTGGACGATATAATTTGTATACTCACTGATCGGGACCTACGGTTTAAAGCCGGCTGCAAACGGCGAAGGCCTTAGAGATTACTCGAAAAGAGCCGCGGAAAAATGTTTGTTGGTCTTACCCGATTCTGATCCTGGGTTTACATGTGTGACAGTCGTACACACTACCTATCACACCACGGCCTACCAAAAATAAAAAAAAACACACTCAACTATTAGAGATAGTTCTGATTGTTTTCTAGTTATCAATAAACAGTCAATGATGTCTGAGACTGATACAAAATACCAAATTGGCGTTGAATGGAAAATGACGACGATGACGCCAACCGAAATAATACTGCACGTACTGAAATGTGGTCGGCTAGAATACTTTTATTGCAATAACGTTGCTTCGTCGACATTTCCAAATAAAGCTGCCATCAGACGATATGTTTTTTACATATGTACTGTCACATTTTCCATCTGTAAAAGTTGTACACATCGTCTGATACATATGAAACATTACGTAAAATACATGTGGAAATGCATTTGTAATTTTTTCGATTAGAGCGCGCACTTTTTTCATCTGACAAACATAACAAAACAGCTGTTTTTCAAAACATACACATTAAAAAGTCAGCTTGCGTTTACGTTTAGAGGTTATGTCATACGAAAATACATATGCAAGTGTGATAGCAAAAATAAATTGTAATTTTTTTGCAATTCTTTCCAACAAACTGAGAATTGCCTAGTGTGAATCGGGACTAATTGTTTTGGTAATTCCATATTTATTATTCCATATTTATTATTATTTTTTTTATCTTTTCAATATATTTAAAAATCAAAGACAAACAACTTTGGCAAAAGTGCCATAAAAATCATTTCTTTTAAAAATTACACAACGGAGGTGTGACATCGAAAAAAATGTGGTAGGTGCGACTATCAAACAGAAGAACCTGAGTTCGAAACCGGGTAAGACCATTCAACATTTTTCAGCGGCTGTTTCTCCCTTAAAAAAGTTACATATGAATTGTTTCTCATTCACGGACAAACCTATGCACATGTGAAACTAGTGACCATAGAAAGTAAATCTACGTACCCAGTAGTTTATTTCCAGATTTTGCACCCCTTTGCAACGACTGTATAATTTTCCAAATAGCATTTCCAATGGAAATAGTGGGTGGATTTTTAATAGTCTCGACGGGTTTCGATAACATAAACTGAGATTACTTTCTTTTAGCACATGAGATTATTTGATCAAGAATCAATTTCAGCTGGGACAGCATCCATCCAAGTAGCTGGCTATTTTCTTCAAAGGCGAGCAAAACTCTCGTTTTAATGACTGCAAAAGACCTTTTTCGCGTCTCTCTAACCTATGGAACATAATGTTCGTACTGAGATTTTATGGGTATTGGCCAATGTTATTAATACTGGTGTTTCTTATATAAATTCTAGATGCAGATATAAATACAAATTTGTAAGAATCACATAGCAAATGTGTATTTAATAGAAATTCTTCATGTACTCACTCGTTCGTTTCATACAAGACCGTCATAACTTAAAATGTATAAAGTTTTGATGTGTGTATAAAAGAAAATACTGTACGGAGAGTGGTCATTGAAATGGCACGCTGTGAAAAGATCTTTGATGGAGACATAAAAGTCCCCTTAAGTCGAGTTATCACATGCTTGCTGTAAATGTTCGACATGTTAGTTTCCCAGAGTTAAGCCGACATACTAGTGCATGTGTCCACGCATACATACTTATTTATTTTCTTTACAAGTACATACTAATAAATATTATGTAGATTTATTTTCAAATTAATAATGTCATATGATTCTTCAATCCAACCGAATTAATTGCAAATTGCTATTTAGTTATAAACGATACAAACATACAAAGTACATACAATTAACTAATATGTAGTTATAAATTATAAAAAAAAAAATAAAAATTAATTGAAACCAAAAATAACATAAATGTTGATGTGTGAAATTCATAAGACTAGTACATTTTTTCCTACCTAATGTTTATCTTGAACAAAATACAAAGAACATTTTTCTTTTAGCATCTTAAGGATATACAATAATTAATAATACTACACCACATGCATACATACATACAAACACATACAAGCATAGTCATTTAACCATATACATATATATATATATACAACAACATATATCGTATATATATATTTACATATACACGCCTACGATGGAGATCATTTCAAATACATTTTGAATCTTATAAAAGAAAAAAAAAACATTTAAAACCGAAATTGTAGAATGTACACGTACCTTCTGATCCTTTGGCTAAATATTGAAAATATAAAAGAAAGAAAACAAAACACAAATCGGTTGAATTTTAACACTGCAAGCAGATGCAACAAAAACCAAATATTTCAATTCCAAAAATCTAAATGTCTATAGGTTTTGTCAGGCATTCACACAAAATAGAAGTAAAGCTACCCTTACAAATCTGTATGAATGTGAATGTGACATTGTGTGTCGCAAATATATTTTGCACAACATTTATACGTTAATGAATTTGAAAACAAACAAAAAAAAAAACATACACAACAAAAGTTGCTTAACATTAATTTAAAAACTACAACAAATGTTGCTTAACAAAATTAAAAAAAAAAAAAACAACAACATATATTTTTATATATATTTGTAGAGTAGTGATATGTACAATTAGTTTAAATCATTTCTCTATTTATTGCAATTTCATCAATAATCACCAAATCATCATTTTGAATTCCAACTAGAGTTACAGGGTGACATGGAATAGCGGCAGTCAGTTTAAATCGATATGTGTTTTCTCGATACATTGAAAAAACGGAAAAGATCCAATGGTACTCAAACTGTAGTTTATCGCGATCATTATACAAGGGGTTACCGAGTGGAATGTAACCGTATATCTGCGGATTTCGCAAGTATTTTGTCATTATGCCACTTTGATTGGACTTACTAAACTAAAATGTTGTATGAATGATTCTAGCATACATGGTATTGACAATTCTTTTTGATAATTGAGCAGTTCAGTGAAAAGGTTCCAGTGCTGAGATTAATAAATTAATATTTGCTGAATGCTAACACTTTAAAATGATCCCTTAATCCTTGCCCTGGAACCTATTTCGTACAGAACTTAAAAATGTTAGCAAGCTCACAGGTTGTAGACTTTTGGCCGGCGAAATTCGATTCAGGACCACTGCGTGCCGGTAGATTATTTGATTGCGGTTAGACGCTCACGACTTCTTGTAGTAGTGTGGGCAAGTATTCTAGACAAGCTGCACCACCATTTAAACACTTTGATCGCCAGATACGGCCACAGCTAATTCCAATTGTTTTTTTACCCGAATTGGTCACGTTCTGCTAGTGACATCTAGAGTTTGCAGCTGCGGTTACGACGCCACTGAAGATAGCTGTAATAAATTGAATTCAGACATATTGCAAATGTCGACATCGTCGTTTTTGAGACAACATCACTTCTTTTCATCGTCGACATCAATTCAATCACAATTTGGCGTTTTGCGTCAATGCGACAACGACGACGACTGTTTATCGATAATTTGCACAAACAAATTGTCATCGCTAGCTTATTCACTTTGACTGCTGTTTTTGTTGGGGAAATGCTATTAAATTCAGACATATTGCGAATGCCGACGTCGTCGTTTTTCAGTCAAATCACAATTTGGCGTTTTGCGTCAATGCTACAACGACGACGACTGTTTATCGATAATTTGCACAAACAAATTGTCATCGCTAGCTTATTCACTTTGACTGCTGTTTTTGTTGGGGAAATGTTATTTTATTTCTGATTCAAATTCCGCTTCGAGTGAGGTAGAAAATAAATAAAATCCTAAATAACAAAGAAGTGTATCGAGATTGGAATTCCACACCTTCAAATTGCCAGATGAAGAGTGATTGGCAAAGTCCGAGTCTGTTTTCTCCGGGACGTGTAAATTTATTTATTTCTTTAGAATGGCTTGAGAATTACTAACGCTGCCTTTAGGCATGTGCTGGAAACAACAATATCTAAATTGAAAGCCGGAATCAGATCAATATTCATTTCAAAAACAAATTTAATTGTCGGTAACATTGAGATATTTGCCCTGGGATTGTACCAGCTGATTAATGGAAACGACTTTAGCTTGGGACTGACACTGCTAGTTGTTTACCAGAAACGGTCTGAGACTTTGGATGTCATAGAGAGGACAATTGGTATCCCTTTGTAGCAGATTCGACACCGCCTCCACCGACGGGCTGGGAGTAAATTGCTTAAATCTTCTTTCTCTGGTGGGCATGGCATTCTGCTTTGTCGGTGACCAAATATTTGCTATAGGGAATTGAAACCAAAGGAATATGCCTTAATTTCTATGCAGCAAATTAAAAATTTAATGAAACAATTTTTTTCACAAATTGATTAATTGCTTTCCCTCCAAATAGTCACTTAGTGGGAACAATTTCTGCATGTATTTCTTATGTTTCATATTTGCCCATGTTCTGATATAGCTTCCCAATGGCACCTCCTGCAGTTTTCATTTTTGGTTTTGTACTTTTTATTGGATGGCCCGTCATTGTCTAGTTATGAATGGTAGTTTTTGCAGAAGCCCTATTTACCCTAGAATAATGAATACAGGAAAAAATGGTACACTTTAAACATATGGACGTGTCCTGGTACATTTCTACTTCTTTGTTTAATCCAAGTGAAAAAAAAAGGATGAACATTGTCAGTGCCCGTAGGGCATGCGGAGAGGATGACGAAACATTGAAGCATTTCCTCTGCAATAGATCCTGTTTCTTGGGAATTGACTCTTTAGCTGAGTGCATAATATACAAATAGAAGAACTGAAACTAATTAAGTTCAAATGATTTACAGACCCTAAATTAGATATAAAACTAAACAAATACTGAAAAGTACAAATTAATTTCGGTCCAGAGATGTATCCCAAAATGGGTTCTGCCCTTAGAATAGAATTGCTTTTCAAACAGGCCTTATTTCGACTTGGGTTCACATTTTCTTTGGAATTTACCCGATACCGATGATGATCTTGTCTTATGTCTCGATGGCACACAGTCTCGATTCCAATTGACTTCCTCGATTCGATTTCTGTTTTACTCATTTTTTTGTGGAATACTCATGCTCATCTTTTGAATGTGTAGTAGCTGGAGACAATTTAGACAACAACACAGCACACAGACTTTATTTTATCATTTAAATGTCGTCCCCAAAATGGGTCTAACTAACATTTTACTTAAAAAAAAAAATGAAAGCGATTTTAACGAAATAGTATCATTCATGATACTACACATGTAATTCATGTCTATGTTATTATTGTTCTGAATAGCACATACATTTTTTGTGGTTTGCTTAGGGCGTGTTTACATTAGAAATTGTAGTTCCCATCGATGTCAGTTTGACAGTTGCTCGTGTATTTCAATCACAATATTGGTAATATACAATAGAATTTCTAATGTGAACATGGCCATAGACAATGTCGAGCAGAAAGACGAATTCTTATTTTTGAGCTAACGTTTGGTCAATTGAAAGTTTTAGGATCGTAGTCACTGATCGCGTTGCCATATGGGAACACCAGGGCGATTCGGGTTAAATCATTTTCATACGACATGTAATTTTTGTTAGCAATACTGAACTCAATCCAAAATATTTTTTTGGCTGTACAAAATCGGCTCAAATTATCAATCAGTTGGGCTAAAAGGCTACATCTTGTTTTCTTCTGTTTAATTGTCAATGCCAATTGTTAATTTTTTCATTTTTTCAACTGGTCATTGTTTCATATTAAAATCAAAAAAAGCAATTTCATTTGCTTTCTATAGAATGGAATGTGTTTTTAAATCACCTTTTTTTTGTCAACGCCATTTGGACAATGTTGTCCGATGTCAGATCGCCTATCCTATGGGAACCGTACGGGTGACTGTAAAGAACCCTTCATCTATCCGATATTTCGGTTGAACAGCTTAGTCGGCTTGACTTCTCCGTATTCTCATGATTAGAAGTGTTTCGCAGAGTCGTTATGTTTTACACTTGAGCCCTTTTGTTTGACTTACTTCTTGTCGTTAGAGCGTCGCTAAATTTGCAATACATTCCGATTGTTTGTGCTCTGGACATCGGAGCAAACGCACAAAAATATACAGAACAAACATTTTCATTTCATTTATCAATCCGACAAATTACACTAAAACAAAAATATTTAACAAAGAGAACAACTCACGGACACCAAAGCTTTTTGAGATTAAAAAAAAAAAAAACAAAAACAAATAATGAATTAAAAAAAGTGTTTCTATCCTTACATATCCAAATTTGATTTAAGTAAGTTACCCGTACTCCTTGCCCGATAATTAATTATCTTATTGCTTATGGTTTGCCAATAACCTACCTCTCTGTTTTAGGACTAAGAAAACACAGTATATAGATGAAATCCTTAGGTAACACAACGAAATAATTTCATAAACAGACCGGGGGAGGAGCACATCACCGATAATTACTGTAAATTTCACCAAATGCCCCTCCTTGTCTTGGAATCCTATGAAACCAAAAAAAGAAAACAAAAAAACAAACGAAAAATATGAATGAAAACCAACGTAACTATTTGAATTAATCCCATTCGCAAAATGTTTACGTTCTCAATGTTTGCATGCCTTTTTCCGCCTGAATCAGATTCCAAATTAATTCCTGCTGTTTAGTTTTTGAATCCGATTTCCGGTTATGAGTTTGCCTTGAACTTTTTTATGTACAAAATGTGTGTTTGTGTGTGCATAAATTGTAAGTTGGTGTCCATTTTGAATAATAAAACAAACAAAAAACCTAACACAAAGAAAACGCGGAATTTAAACGCAATTTATGGTTTATTAAAAAATACAACATCAACAACAACAACAACAGAACACCAAAGATAGATTTTGAAAAATCAATTAAAAATAAATAAAAACAAAAAAAAAACACAATACGAAGACAAAAGAAGAGGAAAAAAAACGAAAACTCAGCACACCGATAATTATAAATTAAATTACATACATACCTACATTTAACATAATACAAATACCTACAACATAACTAATTACTATGATAACAAATTAATAATAATAATAATTCATAATTATAATAAATTTCACGTACCTTTATTAACAACAACAACAAACATAGAGAATAATCCTCATAGTTGAAAACAAAATGTATTGAAATCTCAAACAGAAAACTCCAGAAGCAAATAAAATATTCGAAAAGAAGCAAAAGCAAAATAGAGATTCTTCAAAGGAAAACCAAACAATGGAAAAATAAAACACGAAAACATTTGAATTTATGGCTGTTTAAACACTTTTTAGACATTAAAACAAAGAATTAAGAATACAAAACAAATTTTTTAAAAAGTAGAATGAATAACTCAATATTACAAAATATTTCAATAAAATATTTTCCAGTTTAGATACACGAACGAGAGAAAGAAAGAAAACAACCACAAGTAAACTTTAAAAATAACCGCATAACACTTTAGAACTACGAGTACATACAAAATCAAAAACAACCGTCACAACCATACGCGTAACCCACACAACTTCCCTACGTACACTACACTGCAAGTCACTTAAATAAGGAAACGCATTTTATCCAACATCAATAACAACTCGTATAGAGCGATCTCTGAGAAAACTCGATATGAATCGAGAGAAGGTATTACCGACACCAAATGCAAAAAGTTTTGATATGAGTGTTCCGTGCCAGATCCTATCGAACGCCTTGGAAATATCCAGGGCCACGACCTTGCTTTCACTAAGGACGTGAATGGATCGACTACATCTCCATCAGGTCTCGAGTAGATCAATTTTTACGAAACCATACGGTCGATCATTCGGAAGGCCCTTAGACTCTAGATACTTAACCATGTTGTCCATAAACTTCGAGACCGCAGATCATATTGCAATTGGATGGTAATTTGCAAGATTTGTAGCCTCACCTTTCTTGGGGATAGGCTGAACATTGGCAACTTTGCAAAAGATTAGCGTCGAAGGGCACTTACATAGGACAAGTGCAGAAATACTTTCCGGGCCCGGAGTTTTATTTACATTGAGATTTGCAAGAACCCCTTTAATTCCAGGTGTTCGAAAAAATATCTGAGACATCGATCTAGATACGTTTTCGATCACGGGGAGTGGTTGACTGCTTTCTGGCAAAGATAAATTCTCTGCAAATATTTTAGCCAGAAGGTTAGCTTTGTCAACCGAGTCAATAAATATCTAATCATCGTTAACGAGATTTGCGATAGAAATATTGTCACTGACCAATGCTATGAGACATATTGTCCTTGCTTATGGGACGTCGTTTATCCCGGCACATGCTCGCTACGATAATTGTGATTGTCATTACTCATAGGGCCTGGTTCATTGCTAGTATATCATTGAATTTTCAATTGCACTTTGTTTTTTCATTGTCCACACTTGCCATATCTTTCTCCTACACTGAAATGGTCACTCTTTGTACTAAGCAGTGGTCGGTTTAAACAAACAGTCGGACGGATTCTGTAACCTATTGTTTAGCACACAGTTAAAATTGCATCAAAACGCCAACAATGTTTGCTGGACTTATTCAAGTGGCCGACAGTGTACTTGTTCGTATTATATGAATGTCATAGGGAAGAAACAACTAATTACCACACACATACTTATAGTATTTACTAAGTACTTGCATAACTACCCTTTATATACATACATACATACAAAACATAAATACATAGCCTGCATTTGAATGCCGTTCTCTGACAAACCAACCAACCAAATCAATCATTAACCAGAATTTTACTATATTAGTAGAAGAGCATAAATCTAACAATTCAATTCAATATACATAGATACTATAGCATATATACAAACATACCAACCAACATACATATATTAAATACATTTAAACAACTACATACACAACCACACATATACAAATACTCATACGACAACAAATCTAAAAGAAAATAAAAAAAAAATATAAACTTTTTGTGAAATTCAGTGTCTTTAAACACATAAAAAAAAATAAAATAATTAAAAAGAACATACACTTGCATGCATACAACCATAAATATGTACATGTATGTGTGTGTGCGAAACATGACAAACAAATATTTATACAATTTATGACAAGCAAACCAACAAATTACAAAACTATGATAGCATATAAAGTATAAATTATTAAATATGAATTAAGGCAGAAATAGAGACACCACGTAACCCCATCCCGCCCCATCCTCGCTCCTCACTCCCTCATCCAGAACACCCCCACCACGCCCGAGAAATTTGCATTGTCTTTCGCCGTTTACATTGATTGTATGTGTCTGTCCAGTGTCCAAAACAAACAAATAAAAATACAAATGAATAAACTTAAACTAAAAGAAAAAGAAAACTTTTATGTATGATATTGTATGAAAAAGAATTCAGAATTTAAACAAACAAAGACAACATATGTATATTTATATATTTATTAATAATTAATTGTATTATGTATATGTAGTTACTACAGATCAAATCTACCAACAATATGTATGTAAATGTATAATAAATTATTAATTAATTACTTAACAATTGCGTTGAGACCGCCACATCTGCCACATGCGTGCGTGTGTGTGTGTGCGCATTTCAGGCGTTCCAATCAATCTCCCACATGATCGAACGCCACCCTGTGGTGTGGATCAAACAACAACAAAACAAAGTTTATCATTGTATCTGTATCTGAGTTTTAAGAAACTGAAATGCGAAGAAGAATTCACAAAATACACAAAATCCCGATATTTGCATTAACTGGCAACAGCAACATTTAGTAAACCTTCATACTAATACATACATACAACAAGAACAACATGCATAAAATTGTAAAATATTTATGAGATGAAAAAAAAAACATATAAAACCAAAAAAAAAAAGTTGAACCACAAAAAGAAAACAAATCAAAGGCAAAGTAATAAAAACTATTTAAAACTATTCACCCGCTGTTTTTATTTTAATTGAACTGTCCGAATGGGGCAGATGGGACAACTGTAACAGAAAATTGCAGGCCACCACACGGAGGTGTACGAAAAATAACCAAAATATAAATCGCATCCTAAATACAAAAGGGGCACAACTCAAAAATTCTCAAAATCTACTTTTTCCCATAAACTGATTCACATTACACATCTCTAACTACTATAAAAATTTCCGTCTCATCACTATCTTCTTTAACTGGAAAAATGCCGCTATGTCTATTTTTATGCCGAGTGTGTTGCTTCTGCACGATCAACTAAAGAGAATTATTTTTAGTTGCGTTTACGTGCTCAAGAACGACTGATTACTTTTATTACACATAAAGAGTTTTTTTTCGAGTTCTGCCTCTATCACTGTAAAAAGTGATAAATTTCGTGGTTGGAAAAAGTGAGTTCAATTAACAGTATTATTTATTTATGTGCCTTCTTTGATTAAATAATAACACTAGTTAATCGAAAAAATTTCAGTTAAAGAGTCATAAATCAAAATTTTGTTTTATTTCCGCAAACATAATACAAAATTGAAAAAAAAAATAGCAGAACCTTCTTCAATATTGTATTTTTTCATAATGAAACCATATTTTGCATTATATATTGCAACCATTTTTACATAAACGGTTTTTTGCCTCTACTGAATAATTGAGAATTTTGAGTTGTGCCCCTTTTGTATTTAGGGTGCGAAATGGGAAGTATCGGCCGAGTGTTGTCCAAAAAATTGGATCATATTTGTCTCCTTCTTTTAGGCATATTTCGATTGTTGTTTTTCTTATATGTTTGTTCGAGCATCAGATCTGAACAATATCAATTTCATCATCAATTTCCAAATTCAAAATATACTAGACGTTACATCGTTACATTGATACGTTTCGTTCGACGAAAATGAAGTGGTAAATTTTCCAATCCAATTTTGGAGTTCGTTGAACATACCCGGCTTGCCTCCACATCGCCTACAATTACAAATTGGATCACCCATAATTTTATTACGGAATCTCAATGCGTCGAAAATTATGCCAAATGCCGCTGGCAAGTACAAAGGAGAACACCAGAGAACCAAGGCAAGCCGCATGATAGGACGGTCCTCGTGGCGCTCGACTTATCGAAGGCATTCGATACAGTCAACCATGCCACGGTCTTTGAGGACTTTGCCAACACGTCGCTTGCGGTTAGCTTGACACGTTGGATCGTCAATTGTGTGTGTGGTCGCCAGTCTTTTGTGGAATTCAGAAACAAAAAAACCAAGCCCCGTACACTGAAAAGAAAAGGTTCATCAAATTGATGAATTTTTACATTATTTTGATGAATTTGTACTTCATTTTCCAACACTTTTCATCAATTTGATGTAGAACTTTTCATCAATATTTCTTCAATTCCATACATCAATTTGATGAAAATTGTACATCAATTTGATGAAAATTGTACATCAATTTGATGAAAATTGTACATCAATTTGATGAAAATTGTACATCAATTTGATGAAAATTGTACATCAATTTGATGAAAATTGTACATCAATTTGATGAAAATTGTACATCAATTTGATGAAAATTGTACATCAATTTGATGAAAATTTTACATCAATTTGTTGAAAATTGTGCAACAATGAAGATCAATTTGATAGACATTATACATTAAAGCTCGGACATTCTAACTCAATTGCATGTAGTTATAGTAATATCAAGACAAGTTCCTTAAATATATATATGTACTCATATTACTATAATACATATGTACAAGAAAAGGCATTATAAATATTTTTAACATTTTATTGATATATAAAAAAGTTAATACAATAACAGTTTAATTGTACTGAATTCACTGAGTTGAGGAACAAAAGAGATCAAAAAAAAAATTATTTCATTTTAGTTTCACTTTTACACTTTTAATATTATTTCCGATGTTTACGCTCACTTATAACACGCGTTCTATTCAACGATCACTTAATCAATGAAATGACAAACTAGAATGAAAACGCAAGAAGAAACAACAGCTACTCCGTTTTCGTTCTTTGATTTCTTCTGTTATTGCTACCCGACAATGTTGCCATACGCTGATTAGAAGAAATTTGCTAGACCCTGAAAAAAATGCACTACATATACAATTTACATTACCTTAATTTATAGATGGATGCATTTATGACTAAAATTAAGATACTAATTTTTTACTGAAATATTTATTGAAATTATTAATTTTTTTGAGATACACAAAATATTTTATTCGCCCTTTCTTCAAATCAAGATCATTGGCATCCCTAGTAAAAATCCAACCGAGTTGTGATTTTGCCCAACTTGTTTGTTCGTGTGTGTTTGTTGTTTTTATTTGTTTTTCTACGTCTGTGGTGGAGTGGCTAATCATTGCAAATGCATTGTATAGACAAAAAGATACAATGTGAAAGATTGATGAAAAATAATACTTCAATTTGATGAACGCACAAAAATGGCATAGAAACGTCATACTTCAAATTGAAGAATTTATTCATTAAATCAATGAATTTGTTCATTAATTTGATGTAGAACTATTGAAGAATCTTTTTCATTGATTTGATGTACAGTTATTTTTTCAGTGTAGAGTTAAACAGGGAGTTCCCCAAGGAGGGGTCATATCTCCGGCACTGTTTTATCTTTATCTTTCTGCAATACCACATCCACCTGACGGCGTAAACATCGTATCGTATAAGTTGTTTTCGAAATGAATGTTGATCTGATTCCGACTTTCAATTTTGATGTTTTTTGGTTTCCAGCGTCAGTAAGTCCCGATTCACACTAGGAAATTTCTATGATTCCCTTTTGAACTTGCCTCTTGTGTTCACACAGGGAAATTCTTTTTCGGCAATTTTTGTTTTTATTATTGCCGTTGCAAACACAAATGACGAAAAACACAAAACAAAATTGGCAGTACGAGCAAGTTTATTTCTTTTCCATTTACCTTTTTCCTTCAAACTGAGATTGGCTAACTCTCAAACCATTTTAAAGAAATACCAAAATTTATACATCCCGAAAAAAACTGACTGTTATTTTGTAACTCACACTTCATCTTGTAATTTGAAGATATCTGACTCCTGTCTCGGTACTCCTCTTTATTATCAAAATAAGTAAACAGCCTCAAAAAAACTAGAGATGACAATTTGTTTATGCAAATTATCGATAAACAGTCAACGTCGTCGTCCCATTGAATCAAAATGCCAATTGATGTCGACGACGTGAATGCGAGAATCGGTGTGTGCATCTTGTTATTGATATGGTTTTGTAAAACGTTAGTAAAAGGATGATGATGATGAAGATTATTTCTAGTTTAAAAACTGATTATTGACAAAAAAATAACAATTTCAAAAGCATTCATTAATGTAGAAATAAAAAAATTTATTGAAAAACTGTTTCCGAAAAACAGAAAAATTCACATCAGCCATGCTTTTTAGATAGACTATTTTATCGCATTCAATCTGCTTTGCTCTCAGTATGGCATACTCACGCCAATTTGTATAGGTTCAGTTTTTTCGCATTACTTCTCGCATGGATCAGCATTGCGCTTCGCATCGCTTTGAGTGCGAACTCTGTGTTACAGAAAGGATGAGACACTTTCCCGCATCGCAAATAACAAGTCATCGCTTTATGGAACTGCACATATTTGAAAACTTTATTGTACGCAGTTTGGTAGTTTGGTAGTTAGTAAATTAAGTAGTAAGTAGAGTTGTGTAATTAATTAATTAACAATCTGGGCAGTGGCAGTTTTTACAAAAAACACAGAGATGAAAACAAAAACTCGAAAAAGACTTAAATAGAAGATTCTCAATCGTAAAACTTAAAGGTATGTGTACTAAAGAAGAACAAGAAGAAGAAGAACGTCGTTAAATATTTAAATACAAAAAGAAAATATTTAGATAGAAACAACACATTTTGTTACATTATAGAATAGAGAATGGTGGCAATTAGGTGTAGTGAAGATTTAAAAACTATACAATTATGTACTCTAACATTTTCCATTGGCTGGTGCCTTGGGACGACAGATCTTGCTGCGTCCATTCACACCGTAAACGATGTTACAGGAGAAGGTGAAATACCCACAGGTGGATGATTTGGTGTAGTACGTGGACTGGAAGTTCTTGTTGTCTTCGGGCGGACTTTTGGAATTGTCCATGCTGCCGGTAACCGACTTGGTAACGGTTACGAAGCTGTCGGGTTTACGGGGCGTCTTGGACTCCGAACTCTTCTCGTCGGCCGTGATGTTGACCATATTGTCGGTCTTATGGGGCTCCAGGGATTTGGTGTGAAACTTCTTTTCCACATTGACGGAGCCACGGAAGCCGCTGGGCACTGTCTCGGTTGTTGATCGTACGGGATACGTTTGAACACGACCGTTTTGGTTCTGAACAACATTGTACTTTCTGGAAGGATTCGCCACGGCGACTTGTTGCGACAGTGTGGGCGATGTTTGGGTGTGGGTTTGATATTGAGGGGGAGAAACGACCTTATTCTTTTCGGGTTGTTTATCAACGATGGATGTTTTGGATTTGTCATCCATATTGATGGGTGTTTCATTGTAGTAATCTTCATCTTCATCGTATTCATCATAGGGTACTTCATCTTCGTCTTCTTCGGGCAGGTTGGAGTCATCGTCGTCTAATTTATTAGTGCTAGAGGCTGAAAAAAGCAAGGCAACTTGTTAGAAATAGGCTGGTCTGATGTAGAGTCCATATCTGTAATACATACCCTCTTTGGGCGTTTTGGACGCTTTCAATTGTAAATCGGGAATGTCATCGGATTCGGAGGTGAGAGCAGTTTGTGGACTATAGACGGTCTCGACACGATCAGTTACGCTATAAAATTAAATCATTATATGTGTTAGATGTGATCGCGATCGTCTCATAAATTATCAATATTACGCTTCACTGTTTCCGAACTGGCTGATGGTGTTGAAAAGTTCACGATTCTGTTCGCGATATGTGGCTACTTGTTCCTTAGTACCAGAAGCAGATTGAGCAGCACCATGGTATGAAACGCCGTATCTGAAACGTATATCAACCATGAAAATAACGATAAAAGGTACGAGGTGGTTTTCGATGTTCTCACTTAGATGTTCCTTGAATTTGTGTCTGACTTTGGCCGGAGAATGCTCCCGATTGAGCAGAGGCTTGACCGCCACCAGTTGATTGCACAACTTCACCCTCTTGACCGGGACGGAAGCCAATTTGAGCCTGTGAAGATGTCTGGCCGGGACCACTAGATTGTGCATCAGCCAAACCTCCTTTGTCATTGGCTTGAACCTAAGTGGATAATTTGGATTTGCATTATAACTTCAGATCCTTTTGGTTCATTACTTAACATTACCTCGCTCTGGCTTTGGTGAGACACACCGCCACTTTGGGATGATGACTTGGTTCCACCTGTTTTTTCGTTGACTTGGACTTGTGCCTGGGATTGAGCAGCACCACCTTGGCCTTGAGATTGACTCATGGCTCCTTCGACGCCACCGGTAACCTGGGCATTTGCGGAACGATCGCTATCGGAAGTCATAGCACTGGCACTAAATGACCCAGTTGCACTGTATGTACCTTGAACTTGTGTCTTAGCAGTGCCACCATTCTTTTTGCCCTGAGCACTGGCGGCAGCCTGGCCGTTGCTAATAGAAGACTCAGCTTGCGAGAATGCATCGTCACCACCAACGGAGCCAGAAGCTAAAATCAGAAAGGGTTTGCAATATGTTTGAAGTATGAACATGGCCATGGGTTTAAGTTATACGCACCGATAAACCCAGTACCACCCGATAAATCACCAGTAGTTTGTACTCCACCGGGTGTGTACGCAGAACCTGGTTGAATAATTTGTTGAGGACCTTGGGCGCCATATCCGTCAGATCCAAATGTTTGTCCTCCGGTGCCAATACCACTACCAGTTCCATATCCAGTTCCGGGTTGTATATAGGAATCAATCCCGGTTTGGGCACCACCTGCTGTACCATAGCCTGCACCACCACCAGGCTGACTTCCAGGTTGACCACCGAAACCTGGTTGGGTTCCAGTTCCAGGTTGACCACCGAAACCAGGTTGAGTTCCAGTTCCAGCTTGACCACCGAAACCAGGTTGAGTTCCAGTTCCCTGTTGACCGCCGAAACCAGGTTGGGTTCCAGTTCCAGTTTGACCACCGAAACCTGGTTGGGTTCCAGTTCCAGGTTGACCACCGAAACCTGGTTGGGTTCCAGTTCCAGTTTGACCACCGAAACCTGGTTGGGTTCCAGTTCCAGGCTGACCACCGAAACCAGTTTGAGTGCCAGGTTGACCACCGAAACCAGGTTGAGTTCCAGTTCCAGCTTGACCACCGTAAACTGACTGAGTTCCAGTTCCATGTTGACCACCGAAACCAGTTTGAGTGCCAGTTCCAGGTTGACCACCGAAACCTGGTTTTGTTCCAGTTCCAGTTTGACCACCGAAACCTGGTTGGGTTCCAGTTCCAGGTTGACCACCGAAACCAGTTTGAGTGCCAGGTTGAACACCGAAACCAGGTTGAGTTCCAGTTCCAGCTTGACCACCGTAACCTGACTGAGTTCCAGTTCCAGGTTGACCACCGAAACCTGGTTGGGTGCCAGTTCCAGGTTGTCCACCGAAACCTGGTTGGGTTCCAGTTCCAGGTTGACCACCGAAACCTGGTTGGGTTCCAGTTCCATGTTGACCACCGAAACCTGGTTGAGTTCCAGTTCCAGGTTGTCCACCGAATCCTGGTTGGGTTCCAGTTCCAGGTTGACCACCGAAACCTGGTTGGGTTCCAGTTCCAGGTTGACCACCGTAACCTGTTTGGGTTCCAGTTCCAGGTTGACCACCGAAACCTGGTTGGGTTCCAGTTCCAGGTTGACCACCGAAACCTGGTTTTGTTCCAGTTCCAGGTTGACCACCGTAACCTGACTGAATTCCAGTTCCATGTTGACCACCGAAACCTGTTTGGGTTCCAGTTCCAGGTTGTCCACCGAATCCTGGTTGGGTTCCAGTTCCAGGTTGACCACCGAAACCTGTTTGGGTTCCAGTTCCAGGTTGTCCACCGAAACCTGGTTGGGTTCCAGTTCCAGGTTGACCACCGAAACCTGGTTGGGTTCCAGTTCCAGGTTGACCACCGAAACCTGGTTGGGTTCCAGTTCCAGGTTGACCACCGAAACCTGTTTGGGTTCCAGTTCCAGGTTGACCACCGAAACCAGGTTGGGTTCCAGTTCCAGGTTGACCACCGAAACCTGGTTGGGTTCCAGTTCCAGGACGAGAACCGTAACCCGCTTGGGTTCCAGTTCCAGGTTGACTTACGTAGCCAGGTTGAGTTCCAGTTCCAGGTTGACCACCGTAGCCGGATTGGGTTCCACTTCCAGGATGACCACCGAAACCGGGTTGGGTTTCCGATCCAGGACGAGTACCGTAACCAGATTGTGAACCAGTTCCTTGTTGAATTCCAGCAGTATTATATGCACCAAAACCATGTTGGGCATCACCTGTTCCTGAACCTTGTTGAATAATTTGTTGTGGTCCTGGACCATAAATTCCACTGGAGCCAGGCTGTGATAGCGGTTGTCTTCCGCCAGCTGATTGAGCTACACCAGAATCCTGTTGACCATATGATGGCAAGAAGCCCGACCCTGTTCCGGTACCTGTTTGTTGTGGGGCAAATCCTGGTCTACCTTGCAGTCCAGGTCCTTCAATGCGTTGATTAAAAACAGAGGAATATGGCATAGGCTTCTAAATAATTTTACATAATTGTATTTCTTTTTTTAAGTGAATACCTGTTTGTTGAGACGAACCAGGCAATCCTCCAGTGGTGTAAGTAGGTTGACCAGCAGACTGTCCACCAATTCCTGTGCCATAAGTGGGCATTTGTCCGCCAGAGCCGTCACCGTATTGTGGACGTGCTGATATTTGATGACCACCAGTTCCAAATTGACCACCGCTAGTTTGGCTAACTCCAGGTGCTGGAGGGATTCAAATCGAATATTATATTGATTATTTCTGGTATATTACACCATGTTACCTTGTGGTCCGGATTGAGCGCCGGTTGTGGGATAGATTCCACCAATTCCTAAACAAAAATTGAAATGAATGACATGTAAGTAAAGTGAAGTTTAAAATACCGTCCGAGAATAAACGTATTTGCAGTTAAAATGCATTGCCCGTCCATCTATTTATTCCAGTGCGGTACTTTGTCAAGTCTTTTGTTATAAAACATGTTGTACATTTTCGTACAACCTGGTTAGACGAGGCGAATAGATTGTTTAGGAACTAAATACGAGGGTGTATTTTGTAAAGGATTGTAGTATGACCGTTTGTGTGTTTGATTAATTCGAAAGAACCTCGTATTCATTTAAGTCTAATGCTTATATACTCCAACCCGTTAATAGTACTCATAAAATATTTAATATTGCATATCAGAAAATCATATGTAATTACCTGAGTGACCTGTTTGTCCTGCGACTGGATATCCACCACCTGGCTGACTTGTTCCGGGTCCAAAACCTGGTTGACCTATTTGTCCTGCGACTGGATATCCACCACCTGGCTGACTTGTTCCGGGTCCAAAACCTGGTTGTCCTGCGACTGGATATCCACCACCTGGCTGACTTGTTCCTGGTCCAAAACCTGGTTGACTGCCACCGGGTCCAAAACCTGGTTGTCCTGCGACTGGATATCCACCACCTGGCTGACTTGTTCCTGGTCCAAAACCTGGTTGACTGCCACCTGGTTGTCCTGCTACTGGATACCCACCACCTGGTTGACTTGTACCTGGACCGAAACCGGGTTGAGTAACGCCTGGTTGCCCGGTGACTGGCCCAAAACCTGGACGACTACCACCTGCATGTCCTGATCCTGGCTGTCCGCCAATTGGTTGTCCTGCTACTGGATATCCACCACCTGGCTGACTTGTTCCTGGTCCAAAACCGGGTTGACTGCCACCTGGTTGTCCTGCGACTGGATATCCACCACCTGGCTGACTTGTTCCTGGACCAAAACCGGATTGACTGCCACCTGGTTGCCCTGTGACTGGGCCAAAACCTGGCCGACTGCCACCTGGTTGTCCTGAACCTGGCTGTCCTCCAATTGGTTGACCTGTGACTGGATATCCAACACCTGGCTGACTTGCGACTGGATATCCACCACCTGGTTGTCCTGCGACTGGATATCTACCACCTGGTTGACTTGTTCCTGGTCCAAAACCTGGTTGACTGCCACCTGGTTGTCCTGCAACTGGATATCCACCACCTGGCTGACTTGTTCCCGAACCAAAACCTGGTTGACCTGGTTGCCCTGTGCCTGGACCGAACCCAGGACGTGTACTACCTGGTTGTCCTGAGCCTGGCTGACCTCCACCTGTTTGACTTGTTCCTGGTCCAAAACCGGGTCGGCTGCCACCTGGATGTCCTGCGCTTGGACCAAAACCTGGCTGACCCGCTTGTCCGCTGCTTTGATATCCTGGTTTTCCTGATCCTGGCTGTCCTCCACCTGTTTGACTTGTTCCTGGTCCAAAACCGGGTTGACCAGTACCTGGTTGTCCTGCGACTGGATATCCACCACCTGGTTGACTTGTTCCTGGTCCAAAACCGGGTTGACCAGTACCTGGTTGTCCTGCAACTGGATATCCACCACCTGGCTGACTTGTTCCTGGACCAAAACCGGGTTGAGTAGCGCCTGGTTGCCCTGTGACTGGGCCAAAACCTGGCCGACTGCCACCTGGTTGTCCTGATCCTGGACCAAAGCCTGGTCGACTACCTCCTGGTTGTCCTGCGACTGGATATCCACCCACTCCACTTGGTTGTCCTGTTCCTGGTTGTCCGAAAAGTGGCTGGCCTCCTTGTTGGCCAGGTTGTCCGGCACTTGGTTGTCCAGCAATTGGCTGACTGGTTCCGTAATTTGGCGGTACTGCTCCCGGTTGGGTAGATCCTGGACGGCCAAAAACTCCTTGTCCAGCACCTGGTCCAATATTTTTTAAACTCATTATCACAAAATATTAACAGAAAGTCAAATTGACTTACCTGGACCACCAAATTGACCGGCAGAAGGTCCATAACTACCACCTGGTTGGCCGGCTACTGGTCCATATTGAGATCCTTACAAAGGAAAGCGTTGAAAATATGTACTTGCGTCAATTATACGATAGTTTTTAAATACCTGGAGGTCCGAATTGTCCTGCACTGCCTGCTCCCGGCTGACCAGAGCCTCCAACGAGTTGACCTGTTAATATTCATATGTTAGACTGTTAGGCTGCAGGCTAAATCAACAGTTAACTCTACCTTGGGTACCAAATTGTCCTACACCTGGTCTTCCTGTACTGTCAGAAGTTCCAGGTAAACCAATTATAGTCGAGGGTCTTCCGTCGGGATACATAGCTGAAGGTTGATAGCCCCCTCCAACGCCGCCACCCATAGTCAAAGGATCTGGTGAACCTGTAGAGTAATCTGCACGCATGATGATTTTCATTTTACCCAAATGAGTTTGTCAGACTATTGTCACTTACCGTAGGCAGTGGAACCGGCACATTCACCGCAATCACCCACGGAAAATTGACTCTGGGCTTGACCCATGCCATGACTTCCAGCTGAAATAGGCAGGCATGCATATGTAAAATATATATAAAAAGAATTTCTGATGAAAGCTACTTACACACTATGGCCCGTGAGCCACCTTCATTAGCTTCTGCTTCCGCCTTGCCATCTTGTTCCGGTTTTCCAAAATTTAAGTACTGAGATTGAGTTTGACCTCTCATACTAAAATGTGATAAAGATATGATAAAGACCCACTTAGACGTGCTATTACATATTTGACAAATTCGACCCTTCCCAATAAACATTTAATAATGCGTTTTTAAGTTGAGGAATTAAAGTCATGTTCCCACCCGAAATTATAATGCAGATCAACGCTCTCATTGGAGAAGTTCGACTGACAAATTCTAATAATCGTGGACTTTTTGTGGAATTTGAGAAAAACCTTTAAGAATAAAATTATATCCAACATTTCTGAAATGTAAATGTTTATTGGGCACGTGTACAATCGGGAAATTACAACTTACTAGCCTCTATTGCTTCGCTTCGTCCTTTGCATATCATCGATGAACTCCTCATTTTCATCAGTTCCGGAACTCTGCAAGTAAAAAAGTTGTCTGTGTTATTATGTAGTAGTGAAAAGTTTGCAATTTACTGGTTCAAATTCATTTATACAGCGTGATTCTATAAAACGAAACAAAGATCGTACAGTTGAGAGCATTCAGTTTAAGATTCTGTCGATCTTCGTTTTTCGTATACGCTAAAGTTAAACTTAAACTAATTTTGTCAGCCAGAGTTTAACTGCAGTTTAGTCGTCCGATTTTGGGCATTTATCGTAATATCCTCGTAATATTAGCTCGTTTTATGGAACTTTTTGGTTTCCCCACCTTTAGTGCCTTTTTAATCCTTTCCCCCATTTGGTGATTATATTTCATATACTGTGGCCTTGTGTACCTTTATTTATTCCGTTGTGCAACGTTTTGGCCACTTTTTCGTCCTTTCTCTATTATTCACATGTTGTTGCCAAACATTTGTTTCACCCTTTTTTATTTGCCCCTTTTTCTTTCCTTTTCAGACCTTTTTCTATCCCGTCTTGGCCTCTTTTTCGTCCTTTCATTCCCGCCAGTTTTTGACAATACACACTTCCCAAATTTCATGATTCTATCTTCATGTGAAACAAACTACAATGCTGAGAACGCTGTGAAGAAAATGTTGATACATTTTCACGAAAATCTGAAGAAAAAAATCATAATGAAAAAAATATTGCAACATTACATAACATTTGTCCATCATTTTTTAAAGTTATTATGTATTCATTTGCTTCTTCTTCTGTATTAGTTCACAATGAATGAGAAAACACATATACAATTTTTTCGATTACAAATTGCTTTATCAAGGCACCGATGTTTTTGAAAAACACACACATTAAAAAACCTGTCTTTCTTTACGTTTTGAGGTTATGTTATACGAAAATTCATATGCATACGAAAATTGGAAAATACACCCGGAATTACATATGGTTAAAACAAGTGTGTAAAAGACACATCGTGTGATAGCACCTTTAATACAGCTTAACTCTCCATACAAAATAAGCGATGTAACGGAAATACGTCTCGGCGCACATTTCAAACAATGTGTTCAAATTATTATGCTAATGATGGATTTTCAGTTGCAATTGCAATCAATAAGGACATGTTTTGTCCTTCCAAAATTCTAGGTCAAGGTCGGCCATTTTCAATCACAGATTTAGTTCGGTATTTACTAATAATAGAAAAGTATTTACTAATAATTGTCATAGATCCGTCTATCATAATAAACAATATTAAGATAATTCTATGAAAACTTTTAGTTTTATTTACAATTAACATCGTGCGTATTGTTTACCGGTACCAGTGAAGCTACATTGACAACTATTATAATTTTTGTTGTTGTTAATTTTAAAGGATTAACTATTAACTTCCTTGAGGCACTGAGATTTTTGCTTATTTCATATGTTATGGACATTTGAAATATTGTTAAAGTTAACAAAAATGCATTAAGAAATAAAAACAAAGTATCAGCCCTGTGACAGAGCACAATTTCGTTTGAAAGTGATATCAATTTCATTTTGTTCTTCTACAAAAAACGGAAAATGAAAAAATTTTAATCGCCCTATGGGAAATTGGGCCGGTGCAGAACCGACCAGTACCGACCCAAATATATGAAAATAATCGGGGACTTTTACACGGCCTTGTCATTGGAGGGAGTCAATTGACACTGCTCAGATACCAAGTGACATACATGACGGGAGTGATCAAAAAGGACACGTACCGTACGTGTCATGTTTGTACTCATCATAGAATACGCCTCAGTTGTACCCATTACAGAACCCAACAACACTTTAAACGTCGTCAAATGTGTCAAATCAAGTTAGCCGCCGCATTTGCAATAAACGATATTTATATGTAAAATTTCCCGTAGGTCGGTTTTCATCGTTTGCATGCCTTCGGAGGACAAATTTAAAAAGACAAAAAGTAACAGAAATTTAAACGTATAATGTTTATTAAGGTTAACAGATTGACGAGTCCATGTGTGCAGTTGTTGCACCAACGACTCTTAAACACAATTAGATAATCAATGATTTTTGTTAAAAATGAGTTTTCGGCTGCGATTAACTATGCAAACACTAAAATAATAATAAATATTTGACAGGTAGTAGGTAGTGTTGACAAATATTGGGTGTTTGCTACCCAAATAGTAAACAGTAACCACACATTTTAATCGTAGCGCTGAACATAATGAGGACGACAGCGACACGTCAATACTTATAATTTATAAACTAATAAATTTCACTGTTGAACTATCAAACACTGATTATTTTGACAATAAAAATAAATTTGAATCTGCAACAAAAGGAGGACAAATTCCATTTTTTTGAAAAAGGAGAGAGGACTGGAGAACTGTGTTAAAAAAGGAGGACTTGTCCTCCGAAAGGAGGACGTATGGTAACCCTGTGTAGAAGTTATGACGTTTCCTCACAGCCAACGAGCAACTTCTCCATGTGTTAGGTATTTCAATATGGCATCACAGTCATAATCATTCATTCAATCAATCAACTGGCTGTTGTCAAATTGTTAGCTTTTGTGTCGAAATAAAATGGCATAATGTCATCCCACATGTGTTATTTTAGTAATTTTAGCATTTTTTTAAATAAATAGTTATTCTTCACCATCACTATTCAATGTAAATGCCCAAAAAATATTGACAAACAGTTGTGTACAAACAGCTGTTTACTAAATGCAGAAAACTGTCGTCTCAGAGAAAAATTTGTATTTGCATTAGTAAATTTCTGTCTACGCTATAAGGTGGATTGCAAATGCTGTCGCCATTTGTCTGGTCTCTAAACCCGTTTACCAATACTAATGCCTGGATTCTTATTGAAATAATTTATCTAATACTATTTCGGACCGACAACCGCAGACTAAACCATTTTCGGGCAAAGGCCTGAGCGCTTTCCTATGGCCTGTTTGGTTAAAATCTAAGTTGCCTATTAAGAATAGCTCCACGATACAGTGCGATATCTGTGAGAGATATTCTCTTGCCGCCAAAGGTCAAAGGCTCAATTTCACGAATTATATGGTTCCTAGTAAAGATTACCAGTTCGGGTTTTTCTGATTTCACTGCCATCTCGATTCCCGATGCTTTGTAGTACATCTCTGCAGGTCGAGGTGTAGTTTCCCTCTACTCTGAGCATTAGCTACGACTCTGGAGCCTGTTCTCTCCAGCTCTCATCACGAATTTAAAATTTGTATTGCATGAAAATGGGGCAATTTTCCCATAACGTACGTGTTTCATCAAACTTGTAATATTTTCAGTGCAAGGTCATTGTGGTTGCGAACATTTGAATCAAAGGACATTTGAAAATTGATGCAGATAAAATTTGGGTTTGTCGATAAGGCAATTGAAATAGACTAAATTTGATCATGATTGGACAATAGCATTTGTTGTACGCGGTCAAAATTACCTATTTTTGCCACGACGACTAGTAGAAATATTGAGAATGAAAGCATGTACTACATCCGTGATGGTGGGTGTACAAGAATCGTCT
This sequence comes from Hydrotaea cyrtoneurina, assembly GCA_958296145.1. Lineage (NCBI taxonomy): Eukaryota > Metazoa > Arthropoda > Insecta > Diptera > Muscidae > Hydrotaea > Hydrotaea cyrtoneurina. The sequence continues at coordinate 52,735,562 of OY282515.1, read as the reverse complement.
GGGCCGAGTACTCCGTACTAGATTGTCTTAGCATATCTTAACAAAGTGCTAACGTTCCACAACTTGATTCAAATGAAATCATAATTTTATTTGAAACATCAACAATGATTGAGGATTTGTTAACATTTTGATAATTGCTTCGAGTTTGGTGATTATTTCATTTGAGTTCATCTCAAATGTCAACTTTATCAATGAGACCCAATTTGATTTTCCATGTGAGCGATTTCAGTCATACGCATCGTTGGTGCTCGTTCGACTCGGTTCTCAGTTTTGTTTGGATGTTCTTGTTGGTGTACCCACCGAAGCTTAAAATACAAAACATCTTTCAAATATGACCTTGTTAAATACTTTTAAATTATAACATGATTGGCGCTTATCGCCGATCTTTGTAATTTCCTGCAGATTGTTGATGAAAGAAACAGAAAACGGAAGTTCATCAAAAGCAAATGATAGTTCATGAAAATAATTAAAATAATTGAAAAGAAAACGTAATCTCGCCAATGGAATATATGTGGAAGATTATAGCGGATAGATATACAGCGGAACATCCATAACTCGAATCACTTCTAGTGACAGGAGACAATTTCCCTTAAATTGCTCTTCTAGAACTCGAGGATAAGTATTGGCTCAAACTTCCGAAGGTCGACCATTACGGAGAAATAAGCCAAACAATAGGATTGTGATGGCATCGAAATACGTTCCTTAGAAATGTCTGACGTTGATAATGAAGAAGTTCATCAGACTCGTCTATGGATGCCGATATTGCTGATCATTGTTACTTCGCAATAAATGAGGATGAGTTTTGTTATACAACCTTCAACCAGACAACTGAAGCATTACACAGCCCTAAACAAATTGGAGTTACTTTTCATTCACAACAACAAAACTATACAGATTTTCAATTAATTAAAACTGTATACATAAAATAAACATGAACAAACACGAATAAATGTACTGTTTTCCACAAAGGGAAACAATTTTAAAAAGTAAAATTCGACTTCGTAGGTCGAATTTGTTAGTACGAGTTATGGAAGTTTAAGGTAATAGGTTTTTATTTCCCGGAAATGTAGACACATTTTTTAATTGAGTTGGTACTTATTCTATTTTAGATCTCTAGAGAAGCCGATGCACAGTGGTCCAGACTACAATTCCATCATCCAAAAGTCTATAACTTTTGATCTAGTAAACATGTTAGTTTGTGACAATCGGAGGTCATTTGTCGAGAAGCGACAACAGTATTACTTTTCCATTTGTACGCGATTGTCAGATGAAGCCAATAACAGAAAACACAATGTTTTCAATCACTTTATTCCCATATTTTAATAAGTAAAATTTTGAATTTCTTTTGTTTTGCTTTTTTTGTACTTAATCTTCCTGCAAGTATTTTTCCTGCCTGCTATGACATCATCAAATTCATGGCAAACACTATTCCCTCTTTCCTCCCTCTAAAACCTTTCTTTCCTATCGCTAACACAGTGCCCTGAGGAGGAAAAATTAAAAACAGCGTTTTTTTTTAAATTGAGGGACTTTTACGAGAAGGGTCATAACCTATACATTTATCCGTAGGTATCTTTAAAATAGAACTTGTTTGTTTCAATATTCAAAAATAAAATAAAAAAAAGTTAAAATTTTATTCAATTTTTTATTTTTTTTTTGTGCCAACAACATTACGAAAATATTTTTTTTTTGGCAATTTTTTGCTCATTGTTTTTTTTTATAAAGATCAGGTTTACAATATTTGTAGTGCACATAATTACCTTTAATTATAGTCAAAACAATAAAATCAAAACTAAATCTAAATATTGATTCGGGATAAAACTTTTTTTTGTCAAATATAAATGAAGGTAATTAAACAGTTCGATATTATATTTAATCAGTGCACTCGCTACTAATTGTCAAAACTTTTCTTATATACCCGCAATTAGTAGGTGTTCCAATTTTGGCACGGCTGGTCACAATGGGTTAAATTTAAAAGTTTTTTTTCTTTAAAATTCCATCATTGCTACAAAGATTTTTTTCTTTAAAAAAACAAGTATCCGTTCATTTTTTAAAATATTTTTTTTTCGAAATTTCCGACGCCTAAAAGCACCATAACAATTTATAAACATTATATGATATGTGGTGGATGAAACCTTTTTGCAGCCGACAATCAAATTGTAGTCAACAATTATACTGAAACTTCCATTACTCGAACCACCATTATCCCGTAGAAAAGTTAGACTTGCGGAGACTTTGAGTTATGGAATTACTTATAAAACTGTTTAAGGGCGTTTGTCTCCTTAACTGTCACTAGAAGTGCTTCGAGTTTTGGAAGTTTAACTGTAGTTTGCTCAAAAACTTTTAGTTTGTATTCGGGAAATGTCAATAGAGCTCTTTCCTACAGCGATTAACCAAATATCGATGAAGTAACTTAGAAAAAACACCACTTTCTAACAAAAACTTAAATAAAAATTAAATCGCTGTCCAACTACGATTACAAAACCAAGCTTGCTTCTTTTCAATCCTTCACTCGCTCATTATTTGCAGCAGTATAGAATGGTGATAGTAGTTTTACTTTTTTAAATTAGACGTTATAATGTTTTTATTAGACCGCCAGACTGAGACTAATATTTGATGACACTAAAACTAACATCATGAGCCGAATTTTCGACACCGTGGACAAAACTGGAGTTTTTCTAGAAAACATGACTTTACTTAGATTGAAAACTGAATGGGAATCTGAATTGTAAAATATATGTACAAAGTAATGTAATTCAAGGTATTACAATCGAATTAACAAATATAAGGCAGAGGGCAGGTAACCCATTCCGTTTGGTGAACATTTCCCAAATAGGACAGTTCAGAACTAGATGCTAATTACAGGCATCTAGAGTTTGCAGACGAACTACTGCATCAGAAAACGACTGAGCACATCTGTCCTCTGTATGGTCTTTGGTTGCGGCGGACAAGCCAAACTAAAAAAGCGGAACTTTAATCTGACAGTTAACCATTTTCCTTATCCATATGTGAAATTCAACTCAAAGAGAACAACGAGTGGTGGTTCAATTTGTCAATGTGAATATGGCTCGGCTGTCGATATTGCAGCCACGTGGTCATCTCTTTTCTTGGGTTATCGTAGGGGATATAGAATCCCCTCTATTTAAATGTGAAAATTTATGTTCATATTAAAACAAACAGAATATCTTTTCAATCATTCCGAATGATTTCAAATGATGTGATTCCAACTCCGTTCAACTAAAGTTCTTTATCTGAGACTTTAAACTGCTACTTCTTAGATTAAAACACACGACCACTTTAAATCAGACTCAATATATCCTCCTCGAAGCTATCAACAAGCCCTAGCTAAGCATTGTCTCAATCGCCTCCAAAAGCGATAATTTTGAATAAAAGTAGTATGCAGATACAAAATCGCTAATGTTTTCCAGTTATGTTGAGGCCGTGTGCAATATTCTTTCAAACGGCAAAGACCAGCGCATATCAAAGCCAGATTTCACTGAGATATTTTTCATCGTTCGTTTTCTCTCTCAAAAGTCGTCGACTTTAGTAGTAAACGATTAATTCATGGAGAAATGTAAAACTTCTTTAGAACAACATTATTGGTTTGAAGTTTGAACAGCAGGTCCCTGTTTATGAGTATGGAAATTAAGGCGTTAGAAAGTTCCCCATGTGTTCCACAATGAAATTCCAAACAAAGGACTTTATGACTATTACGAAATTTCACCCAAGTGTCAGCATCCAGAGCCACAACTTAACACCACTCACAACTTTTGCACTCCTCATTTTAGTTAAATATAAATTCACCAAAAAAAAGAAAAAAAAAATATTTATTATTCACTTACAATTGTGGCTGCTTGCGTATAGGCGACAAATAGCGCCACTCCCAACAGGCCCCAGCGAAAGGGCAACATTTTGTTGTAGTCTTTTGTTTCTTAATAAATTCAATTAAACACTTGTTCACTCGATTCGATTTAGGATGTGGTTGGTGGGGGTCTTTAACGTCGTTGCCAAGGAACGACTTTGTTCCGAATGAAACACCAGCAAACTAAAATGAGATCAGAAGGTATTATCATCACTGTTTCAGCGAAATTGTTTTAAATAATCAACACAAGAAGAGTTGAAAGTGTAATCATCGTTTGGTTTTTTTTTATTTGTTTGTTTTTTATTCAATCTTTCTTTCTTCGATCACTAAGAAGTAAAGACAATTTTCACGTTCGGATCTCGGGCTGTACGAGAACTTGCGAGTACTTTTAAAGCATCGATATTTTATTGGTTGATCCGGCTTATCACTGAATTGTTTTATATATTTGTGTTTCTTTTAGGATTTCTTCTTTTTCTTTTTAAGAGTATTTTTTATATATCCGTCTGTTTTTTTTTTTGTCAAATTAAAATCCTTTCGTTAAAATTTTATGTTATTTTTGTGTATGCCATTAGTAGGTAATCCTTTTTAAATGATTTGTCTTCCGTGTGTGTGTGAACGAATGAATTCGTTTGTTATTCATATAAATATTAATCCACAGGAGTATTACTTTTCAACGCAGGAATTTTTTGTAAACGATTTCCAATGCTTCCGATCGCGACAACTGCTGGACTCCAAATAACGCACAATATTCCAAAGAGCTAAGAGCTGTACTTAAAATATTGAAATTTATTCACAAAAGAACCGAACTGAAAGTACAGAAAGAATAAAGACGATTTCACAGATACTCCTCGCTCGTATTGTATTCAACATTACACCATAAACATGCATACACATGAAATTCAATACACTGGCAAATTGATATGTATGTGTGTATGTGAATGTCGTTGGTGTGCTTTTGAATATGCGTTGCGTTTCATGGTGTGAGTGTATCTATGGCTGTAGAGGGTCGGGCCGGGTCGGACACAATTACAGATGTACGTGTACGTTTACAAGTACCATCTTGGCACGCATTATCGCACATCTCATTCCATTAGACAGACCGTCAGACGGACGGACGAACGAACGGACAGTCCCTTGGCCCGTCCACCAGCTAGCTGACTGAGTGGCATCATGATCAGAGATGCTCGTCGAAATTAAAAGCTCTACAAAAGAACTAAAATGGAGGGTGCGAAAATGATGAGACCATATCAAAAACACTTTGATCTTGTCAATCGATTACAATTTACAAGTGTTGATATTCAAGCGTTTTTTCCCCCCCTCATGGTAAGAAAGTTCTGCATTGTGTACTTTTGTATTTCTGTTCAGTAAAGTGGAAATTAAATTATGACATTTGCCAACAGGAACTAACAAATTTCGCACATACTCGGACTTCTCAAATGCCGGAAGACTAATTTTCATAACATTCAGTCCAACATGGAGGGTACGGTTGTATTATCGCATTGCACATATTCGGGAGCCTTATCAAATCGGACAATTCAGACGATTTAATATTTCCGTCTGTCTGCTTGAAATAAATAAGGTGTGTCGTAGTGAGATAATGTGAACCAGAATTATTGTCACTTTGATAAAGCAGAACTTCGACGAAAAAATGTTGCCATTATTTAAAAATTGATTGGTTTCTTATAGACTTTGAACGCAAAGAGATTTGCCGAATATTTGTGTCGCATTCAACTGCGAAGGTAAGAAGCGGCAACCATCGACGAGTCGCATTGGAGCCGTTCCACAACAATGTTTTATCCGAATAATTGTGGGGGGATGTGGTGAATCAATTTATCCAGATGAATTTTAGGGAGAATTTTGAAATGCACCCGAAGTGTGATTCCATATTTTGCAACTCCCCTTCTTAACTAACCGGTAGTGGCTGGCCACTGTCTTATACAGACTTCAGTTTGATATCTTCTGCATTTGTCGTTGTATCCTAGGCATATAATTTGTCAATTTGTTTGGCTGCAAACAAAAAATCAACAAAGCCTGTGGCAAAACTGAAAACTGCAGATAACAGAAAACTACAAATATTTCACCAAGAAACCATGGATCTAAAAAAACACCCCGGCTCGCCCAAATCGACTTTGTATTTTTTTTCAAAGTCGTTATTTTTAAAAATATGTACTACAACCAAACTTCATTTGGTACAAATAAAATGTTGACATCATTATAAAGATTAAAAAAATACTTTATAATACAATTAAGTAACATAGCTCCTAAAATATACAGTCAAACTCGAACCCGTAGAAAAGTTCGACTTATGGAGACTTTGAGTTATGGCATTTCTTACAAAAATTGATTCCCATTTGGAAAACAGTATATTTATTAGAATTCATTCATTTTTATTTTTTGTATACAAGCTGTGTACTGGAAAAGCTGTGCCATTTTTTTTTTTTTTTTGTTATGAATAAACAGCAACTTCAATTTGTTTGGGACTTTGTAATGCGTATCAGTTGTCGGTAAGGCTGTATAACTAACCTCCTCCTCCTCATCATCACCATTTATTGCGCTTACTGCCAAATAATGGATGCGGAGGAATAATGCTCAGCAATATCGGCATCCCTAGAAATGTCTAATGAACTTCTTCATTCTCAAGCTCAGATATTTGTTTATTTCTCCGCCATTTTTTCTCCGAAATCTAGTAAATTTTAAGGGATTTTGTCTCCAGTCACTAGAAGTGCTTCGACTTAAAGAAATATGACTTATGGAAGTTCCACTCTATAATATACAGTTCGACAAGTGGAGAAATCAAATTAAATTCTTTCAAACATCATATAAAAATTTAAAAAAAAGTGAACATTTTTAATATGAAATAAGTAATTTTTTTTATTCGCAATAAAATTACTTTAATTTTGAAAAAAAAAACATAACAACGTCACTACCCCCTGAAATATTCTTAGAATTACCTATAGATTATTCGTATGCTATAAGCTTTCCGCGAAAAAAAATTTGACCCGCCCTAATAGGCAGAGTCCATTTAGTTTTGATAGCATAAATGTGGGTAATTGGTTTCTCCTAACGAAAATAGTCCAGTTCTAACACTTCCGTTGCACAGCTACGATTCTAAAACGTGAATGAATCCGATCGGAATGTCCAAACGTTTGTTGGAGACCTTAAAGTAAACAGACAAAAAAAAAATAAAACCAGTGAAAAAGTTCCAGTCGGGTAAACCGACTTATATATACCCTCACCCTCAGTAAAAACATACAAGTCTCATATTCCATAATAGCAACCTCAAAATACCGAATGTTATAGAAAAATATTGTATTACACATTTTTACAGAAATGGCGGAATATAAAGCAGAGTTTTTTCTCGAAAATTGTATGTTGTTAGAGCTTTACTAAATATAGAATTCGTTGAGCGAATTTATATAATTGCACGATTCCTAAAGTTGGTGGAATGGTAAATTTGTATGGGAGGTACCAGAAGGAGTCCGACTAGGGGTCCAATTTTTTCTGGAGAGCTTTAGATGTTTATAGATTTACTAAATACAGAATTTGGGCAAGATCGCGTTGGTCATATGATCATATTACCCGATTTCAAAGGTAGGCGGGATGGTACATTTGTATGGGAGGTACCAGAAGGTTGCCAGACTTACAAGTTTTTCTCCAAAACTTTGTCTAGCTATAGCTTTACTAAATACAGAATTTGGTTAAGATTGCGTTAGGCATATTTATTACACGATTTCTAAGGTAGGCGTGATGGTTCATTTGTATGCGAGGTAACAGAAGGGGAGTTGCCAGACTTCCAACTTTTTGTCCGAAACTTTTTCCAGCCATAGCTTTACTAACTACCAAATTTGGGCAAGATCCCGTTTGGCATATTAATATTATTACATGGTTTTTAATGGAGCGGGATGGTACATTTGTATGGGAGGTACCAGAAGGGGAGTTGCCAGACTGCCAAGTTTTTGTCCAAAACTTAGTGCAGTTATACCTTTACTAAATACGGAATTGATATTATTACACGATTTCTAAAGTGGGCGAAATAGCAGATTTGTATGGGAGGTACCCGAAGGGGTGTGGCCATATAGCCCATATGCAATCCCATAAGCAGTTTTGGGAAAATATTAGGCCATGCCAAATTTCAGAGTAATTGCTTAACTCTTTCGAAAGTTATCGTGCGTACCAGCAGGACAGACGGACGGACAGACGGACATGGCTCAAACGATTTAGAAAGTCATGAATAGAATTTGGTCCAAAGAGACTTGGGTTCTAATGTGAATATTTCTAGGTGTTATACTTTTGAGCCGTATCAAATGATATATATCCTCCTACCCGTAGGGTGAGGGTATAAGAATACTAAAAAAAAGTTTTCCAAATTTAATTTATTAATCCACGTCCCATACGTAATTGGACCAAATCCCCCATACATGTGTAGGAAGGTCAAAAGACATCACTGAAGAATCGTTTACAGCAGTATGGAAAGTTTCTAAGAGACTAGCCGGCTACGTAAAATTGTATCATCTAGTCCATCTATACAATCCTACATACAGTCTAGATACCAAAGAGTTGCTTATGGTTTCACACTTCTCAGGCTGGCACGAACACAGCTCTAAATCTGTTGTAGAACATGATGCAGCGTGTGAGTCATATGATATCTCCGAAAACGCATACAATGGGCGATTAGAAGCTTTCAGCCCTTCAAAACTCCAGGCCCGGAATATATTATACCAGCGGACATACGACAGAACACATTAATGCCATGGATGTTGAGAATATTTAGAACCGGCTTACGACAATCGCCTGTCTCCTCGATAATCTTCAACCGTAAAGAGGGGAAGACGTCTCACGTCAAAGCAAAGGACTTTGGACCAATCAGCCAGTTATCCTGTCTGTACAAAACTCTAGAAAGAATCACTGAAAACAGGTAGCAAGATAATTGCATAATTGCCAGTTGAGTCTCCCTCAATACTGACACCATCCCAAAGAGCCAAAGTATCTCGGACTGATACTGGATAACAAATATAACGGGAACCTGAATACCGAAACGAGGACCAGTAAAACAGCAGCTGCTGTAAATAGGTCATCGGCCTCAGTCAGTATATACTGACTATACGACTATCGTCAAATTCTGTTCTTCGAATGTGCGGAACGATGGTGATCATGGCAACGGGTGAGACACTGTTCCTGGTAAAGCAAGTGCAAAATAAATATGAATGACATCCTCCTCCCTGGGGATGACGGATCAAAATCACTTAGAAGAGATGGCTGTGGAATCTGCTGAATTCGAACTACCGGACCATTGTTGTATATGGCAGGCCGAAATAATGGCTATAGGAACCGCCCCACGACTAGTTCAGTATCATATAAAATAATGCAGGGCTATCTTAATATTTACTGGCGGTCATTAAACACCTGGATTATGTCTACACTCCTTTTAGAATTGGTCGAGATTAACGGGTGTCACTGAAGGCGATGGCGAGACATTCGTAGCTGGGCATAGGGCGAGAGCTTGACGGAGTATAGTTACGATAATGGCATCCCTCTCACTGAGAGTGAAAATACAATGGAAACTAACTCTCATTGCTGAATATAGGTGGAGAAAAGTACCAACCAGCTTCGAAACCAGACATGGACGAGCGATCTGTCATGGACGAGCGGAGGACGCGAATAATCTGTCAAGCTTCTATCTGAGAAACTTTATTGCGGCCATAAGCATCTGTACTCACACGCTAGAAACTCTAGCGGACAAAATCTGTCTCTCCAAAGCTGACGTGAGCAGAATCCACTCCTTCATTTTGGCGACGAGTTGGCTGAACAAAGGCGACCGTAACCAAGAAACCTTTGAGTTTTTTTTCGCAAGTAAGCTCCATTTTATGGTCGTTATGATCGACCCGCCGAGCAGGCTATTCAAGCCATTGTGACCAGAATTTCGCGCAAGTTCCACTCTATTGGCAATCAATCCGAGAGAATATTGCTGCAGTATCTGTCAGTGTTAATGAAGATCCCGATATGACCATCCATCGCCTATTGCAGCAATTATAATATTCGACCACCAGGAATATTCTATGTAACGACCTCGACCTAAAGCCACCGAAATGTTGGAAAACCGGCCGAAATGTTGGAAAAAGTATGCCAAATTGAACTTTCTGAATGGACCACCAGAAATAATCGCCATGAAGCCACAGTCAATGATTTATCGACCGAAATAAATATTTCATTGACTTTTACATAAATCCTGTGATTTTCTTAAATTTTCAAAACCCCACGCTTAAAAAATTACTACTAAACAAACTTTTTTGTGTTTTTTTTTTCACCATTTATATTAAATTAATTTATATGTTGTCTCTAAAAACATTTATAAATGTTCCATCATCTACATAAAAAAAAAGTTTAAATCCCAATTTACGATGACGTTTCCTCCAGGGGTTTTATGGACATTGTCTTTTGAAACACCTTCGTAAATTCAAAAGCATTTACACGATCACTGTGTAATAGCAAACATACGTCCCTGTTTCTGAAGAGTATTCTTCTTTTGTAAAGGTTTTTCTAACAAGATGTGTTCTTTTGAATCACCCAGTATTTCGGTAGCTGTCACTTTTGAAGTTTTTATTCTTTGACATTTGACACGTAGAAACTATGCCATTACTAAAAACGCATTGAAATTATTAAATTCACTAGAAAAAGGGTGAAAATCTTGCAGTCACAGTTCGCAAAACTACAGCATTTTTGGACTGTCGTGAAGCACCTTGTCGGATCGCAATACAGAAATTGGTGGACAAATTCGAGCTGTTGGGACAAGTTAGTGATGTGAAGAATAAAACCCGTACACGTCGCTCAAGAACAACTGAGAATATTACTGCTGCAGCCCAAAGTGTTGAAGAAAACCCAGGTTTGACTGAAAAGGTCCATTTCCATCTCGGTGGCTAAGTCAACAAGCAAAATTGTCGCATCTGGGGCTCGGAAAACTCAATAGTTATTGTTGAGAAGCCTCTTCATCCTCAACGTGTGTCTGTTAGGTGCGGGTGTCATTGGACCGTACTTTTTCGAAAATGATGTTCGATCAACAGTTACGGTGAATGGATTGCGCTATCGAGAGATGATTAATGATTTTTTATGATATATGATATGATATTGATCTGGACAATGTTAACTTTCAACAAGACGGCGCTACGTGTCACACAAGCAATGAAAACATTGCTCTTTTACGGGAAACGTTTTTCTGGCCGGGCAGCCACTTTTCCATTTGGTTATGTAAAATTTCATGAAAAGGATATGGTCCTGTAAGCGTGGTCGTGGTGGTCATTTGCCTGATGTTGTTTTTCATTATTAACGCCATACCTTCCTCTTTGTTATGAAATAAACATCCTATCATTTGTCTCAAGAAATTCCATTTTTCTTTAAATACCAAAATAACACCTCTTGTTGGAAAACCCTATATAATAAGGAATAAAATAAGATCGCTCCTCGCTCTGGAAAATTTGACAATTTTGGTAATGATTTCAATTTTTTTTTTTATTTTTAGAATTTTTAATGATAAATGTTAAACTTCTGTAGAAAATCATTAGCCGTTCGGTGCCGACTTTAAACTGTCGGTATCGGTCAGTGAGTATACAAATTATATCGAGCAAAGCTGATTGATTCATTCATGGAATGTTAAGGGAAATAACTAAGTAAAGACAGTAGTCAATGCAAAGTTTTGGATAAAAAAAAACAACAATTAAATCGATACCAATGTTACGACCATCCTATTCTTGGCCTCAAATACTTGGGTACCGAGTAAGCTCAAACTTGGAAATTTTGAATAAGTTGATTCATTAGTTTTTAGGGTTAATTTGTATAATCTCCAGAAAAACCCGATTATAGTGGTAATTTTTTTTTATTATAGTGCACAGAAAAAACATATTTTTGAAATCAATTACGAAGTTTGTATGGAATTCGTCAATTCATTTACTTTTTTAATTGATTTTCTTCCAATTACAAAAGTTGTGAATTCAATTACTCAAATTTTAAATAAGTAATTGATTTTTATACTTTTTTTTACATTGATTTCACCAAGAATTTCTAAGTTCAATTACAACATTAATTGATATCCAAGCTTAATTTCAATTACGACAGTAATTGAATATTTTTGGCCCGTATTTTTTTCTGTTATTTTCTGAATATAATCGTAATCAGTACTTCACCCTTCAAAAAAATGCAATCCAATTACTAATTTGACTGATTACTAGATCACTTAACAGCTATGTATTCAGCCAATGGCCAAAAAATGTCATCCGAATGGCAAAATTAAATAACAGGAATAGCCTTCTTTTATTTAAAGATTGTGGCCTCCGGTACAGACAACATTAGGGAATATTTTAATAGACTTAAGCCGTTCTTATGATCAATATCGCTTTGAAGGAAGTAAAACAGGAATGCTTAGCAAAATGTTGTTTTGAGGCAAAATCCAACTGAGTTTGATAAAAAAGATGACATTCATCTCTTAGCGCAACAGTTTGATATCGAGAGTGTTTGACGAACTGTTGTCCCAGACATGAGTTATCCAAGTTCAGTCTCATTATTTTAAAAAAAATATTATTTTAAAACGAATTCCAAAGAACCATAACGGATTCGAAACATGGTACGAGCAAAATGATATTGAATATAGAATAGGCACTGGTATTAAGAGAGCTGCAGGAAGCAGCTGTCCAGTAACCTTACGCAAACAGAATTTTTTCAGATCTCACTAATGCAAATATCCAAAAACGTGTAATGGGATTAAAAATAATACAAATAAAGGCCATCTAGCATTTTTATTTCAAGTAGTGCTTATTTCGTTATCGGGCCATGTTGAACGAATTTTTGTCCAAGCTACACTCGATGTTTTGCGCCCTATTTTTGAAGATCGCATTATCAGCCGCAGAGCTGATATCGTTAGGCTACTGCATGGTCAGCCTAGGCAGCCATTTGAATCAAATTATTTTCCATTATTAACCTGAAGGATTGTACTTTAAAATAAAAAAGAAATTTGAAAAAATATCCAGTAGTTTTTTTTTTATAGAATATTCAAAACAAATTCTATTACATTATGGGGACAAAGTCAATGCTTGACTCCACCTCGTGCGAGAGGCGGCCCTGGTTAAAAAATAAATGTAGCAACAATTTTGCGATTTTCCGTATGCATTTTATTGCACTATTGACATTATTCTTCTTGAGCGGACAAACAAATGCATATCAATTTATTTTGTCGACGGCATTCATTCATGTCTTGTGTCTTTCGCGCCAATGCATGACAACGAACGAGTGTGTGCGTGTGTGTGTGTGTGTGCATTAGGAATGAAGAGAGTGTGTGCCGTCGTGTATGTACTCATTAACTTGTCATAGACTTTTGACCCATTTTATGAAAATATTGACATCCATTAAGTTTGACTATGGAAGGAAAGAGTTGTTTGTTTATACAAACATTTGTTTCTAAAACGTTTGTTTGGTTTTGTGCTCAGTCGCACTGCATTCAAAGTGTGAGTGTGTGTGTGTGTGAGTGCGTGTGATAATTTTTGAATGCACTTTTTACATGCACCCAGACAGACGCGCCATAATTGTTGTAATTGTAAGATCATGTAGTAGTTGTTGTCTCTGTAAATCACTTGGGATCAGATGTTGTTGGTGTTGTGTCCCGCTTAAGTGTCCGCGTTATGTTGTTATGCGATACTCGCATTATTCGTGTTGTTGTGGTCGTCATCGCCAGTGGTGTCAGTGTCCCTGTGTTCATTTCCATATTCCATTAAAATGATTTTAAGTGATCGATTTAATTCATTTGTTGCTGTTGTCGTTGTTGTTAACGCTTCACTCTGTCAGCGCGACCGGAGCAGAGTCGCAACATGTTCGTTCAAATTGATTGTTTTGTACGCATATTCGTCTAAAAATAAAATGGATGAGCTTTTCTTATTGGAGTTACATGCACACATACATATGTACATATGTATGTATGTATGTATATGCACATGCCTATAGAAATACATACGCGTAGTTCCATTTCCATCAACCCAGCCATGCACTGTGAGTTACTTGAATATGGGAGAGCTTTGAGCGATTTTGGTGTTTGCGACTTTGGGGACAAAAACCAGAGTTTAGTGAAGAATATGCCAAACAAATTGGTAATTATAATCGACGAAACTTCCTATGTGAATAAAGTCTGTCCTTGTAATGTCTTACGAGTGTATATTTCATTTAAGAGGTCAAAGTTAATTTGAAAAAAAAAAAAAAAAATAGTTTTTGTGTTTTTTTTAGGACTCAATGTAAACAATTACTTCACAACGTGTTAAATACATAAGTTGTTTGGTATTGAGTATGGTCGTTATCGGCGCATAAGGAAGTAGAAAGTTCTTCAAAGACCCAAAACAATTAACATCCGGAAATTTTGATCTTACAACTTCAACTAGACCATGCTAGCCATAGGCAAAACATATTCAATGTAACATGTTTGGGTACAACACTTTTAAAGCATCAGCAGCAGCAATCATGTATGCAGCAGCATCCGTCGATAAAAGGTGTACTTTTGAATACTGAATTCCTTAAAGCAGACAGCTTAAGCAGTTAATAGAAATAAAAACCCGTCTGGTAGAATGCAACATTTCACAATAAGGCATGAAGTCAACCATAGCGAATGACTTCCAACACCAATTCAATTGTATGGCACACGAGTGGGTGGCAGAACGTTTGTGGGGTGTACATTGTCAAAATGACATGTTTTTAATTGAAGTTTCAGAAATATGCAAAAAAAAAAAATACAAATATGCTCCGAACGGTCAAATATGCATTTATATGCAAATATTCGTTCTGATAATAAGAGAGTCATTAATATAAACCTCAGTATATTTGCGGCCGATTAAAATTTTTCAAAATACTAATTACACTGCCCTTTTACAGAAAACGCAAAGTCATTTCGTAACATTTTGGTTTTGCTTCTATAAATTCTGAATGCTTTGCTAAAAACGAACAGAATCCGATGATCCGAAGAACCCATAAAATGAAGCCGCAAAAAAGAAAACAAGAAAATTAAATGAAATGAAATGAAATTTGTAAAAAAAGAAATACAAATTATTGAATTTTTTGAATAAATAACTTCAATAATTGTAATGGCCTTAATTTTTTTTTTTTGATGAATATATTATATAACTGATTAACCGGCGACATTTTAAAAAACGCATCTTCTGTTCCCTAGCGATGTAAGGGAACTACATACGATTGTCTTGGTATGGAAAGACAGTGAACGGTATAAATTTTGGGTTTCGAACATATTTTCTGGTAGATTATTAAATTAATTTTTATTTATGGAAAAGGGCTATAAAATTAAAGACATTTTAAAGTAGACAAAAAAGTAACAATAATAAATGTAATACAAAAATTCTTTCACAAATCCAAATGTGTGCTTATTTAACCATAAATTCAGTTAAAAGTAAACATGGACTACATTAAATAAATAAAAAAGAAATCATTAAACTTAAAAACATTTTCTACGAGATTTTGTCATTGCGAAATCTTCAACAAGGGAATCTAAATCGATTTCAGAAGAATTGACGAAACGGAATTGCCGGTGGGTAAACACAAATGGGCATTTCCATTCAAAACGATTACTCGCATGAACAAAAAATTACATACTTTTAATAAGATACGGTCAATCCATGTCAACAAGAAAATGACAATTATGAAAAACAAAATAATTTATTTTTTATTTTTATCGATTTGGCAACACTTTGAAATGAGCATATCGAGGACGATTTTTCAAAACGTGCTATTTGCACTTTTGTCGAAAATCAGTTTTTGATGGCAATGTGTTCGCTTATTTAGTTGTCATGTGTCATATTTATTTTAAAGTGAAAAATTATTTCTTCAATCATTTTATTGTAAAATTTGTGATTGTGCTATCTGCAATACGTTAATTTGTGCATACAAAAAGTGCTATTTGTTTAAAAAAAAATTATTTTTTGTTATTATTATATTGAAATTTGTTATGATTGAAATGAATGTTTATTCAAAAAGTGAGCAGCATAAAGCCGTGTATTGTAATACCCTTGAACGTATTAAAATTGATTATTATTCATCCGACGAAGACGATGTTGGGCACGATCTCATATCAGGTTTGTTGTTTAAAATTCGTGACAATTATAATTGTAAACAAACATTGTTTATCAGACACCTTACCGATCATAATATATTCCGATGGTTGTGGCTATCAGAATCGTAACCACTATTTATCAAACGCATTGTCCATTTTTGCTATCGAAAATAGTAAGATAATTGAACAGAAGTACTTAGAGAAGGGGCACACTCAAATGGAGTGCGACAGTGCACACGCTAAGATTGAGGTGAAGTTAAAAAAGCAGACAATATACTTGCCAAATGACTATGTAAGAATAACAAAAGAAGCTAGAAAGACCGTCAAAATAGATAACAAAATAATAAATATGCCCTTTGATGCTCTATATCTGGACTATAATTTCTTTAAAAACTATACCGATGTAAAACTTATTCGTTTTACAACTATTAGACCCGGGCGAAATAAGAATGATCCCACCGTATCACAAATAAAATCTCTTATATATCTACCAAGAGGCGACATTAAATATAAACTCAGTTTCGATGAAGAATACATGAACCTTCCAACCACAATCAAAACATACGAAGGTTATAACGAACCAAACCCCTTACTATCTGCTCCACGTCCTATCCAGCCAAGCAAATGGAAGCATTTGCAAGCATTAAAACTTGTTATTCCGCGAGAATATCATTATTTTTATGACAACTTAAATCAGGCGAAGAAAAACTAATCGTAAAATGATTGTTATTTATATTAATAGGTACCTTTTACTTTAAATTCTATGAGTTCTAACATTTTTATATGTATTAATATTGTTATTATATTACTTTCCAATAATGTTTTACATTAAAAACCCATTAACTTGAATAAAAAGCATGAAATTTAAATAAAAATCATTCAATAGTATACAATATAGAATTTTTGTATTTTTGTACAAAAAGTGCTATTTGCTTATTTGAAAATATAATTTTATCAAATTTAAATTGTAAAAAGTGCTATCTGCTATATCTCCGCAAATAATAGGAATTAAAAAAAAAAAACATATATAGAACTTCGGTGTCATTTTTAAATAGTATTGTAGAAGAAAGATTAGTTCTTACTCTTTACATTAACTAAAGAAACAGTTTTTTTGCCCTCCTGAAAAATTGTGATTATGCAAATAGCACGTTTTGAAAAATCATCCTCGATATACCAAAGACCATACTGATGGCAGACGTCTCAAGTGGTTTTTTGACATATTAGTTCGGCTACACACTGTAGATGTCAGTAATTGGCATGGCAATATTTGAAAGGTTTTCAAAGCAAATAGTTTTTTTTTAAACAAATACCTATTTTTTTTAAAACAAATACTGTTTAAATGGCCTCGTGGAAATGTTCCGCAAACGACTTGGGACGTCTGCCCTTTATATTGTCTTTGCATATACTGAAAACTCTCTTCTACCTCTTTGAACGTTCGGCGTTTAGTTTGCGTTTTTTTAAACCCTTACTCAGAATTAATAAAAAACTGTTATCTCTGGAAAGAATATACTCTTGCTTATTTTTTGTTGAAGTTTCGACATTATCTGCCTGTTTCCATAAAACGAATTTGTTCGTTCGCTGCAAATTGTCAAAATTGAATAAAATGGATTTTTATCCGTGATGAGATCTTCTTCGTTTGGGGTTGTGTTCCATATGTCGATATCTAAAATATATCTGAAAATCACAATTCAATAAGGTCTGAAATCCATTTTATAACTACCAACATTGACGATTTGTAACGAACGAATAAATTCGGCAATATATGTTTCATAATAAAAGTTTTGTGGATTAATTAAAAAAATTAAAATTTTCGGTCACATCCGTCACAGTAAAGGTTGAAAAAGTTTAATAAATTTGTTATTTTACAAAATAAAAGCTTAATACATTCCAACAATAACAAAGTCAGTTCTAGTAATAATATAATGATATTTTGTGAACCGCATTCTTAATATTCGAGTATTTAGTTGTAGGAAATATTTGGTCACACCCGTTAAGGATAACTCCAATGATTTCAATGGATGCCAAAAATAGAAAACAGGTGCAGTGGAAGAAACTTAAAGAAAATAATGAAAAATATTAACAAAAGACAAAGGGACCGAAAAAGATAAGATGTTAAAAAAAATGAATAAGAAATCATTGGAAGAAAAAAGAGCAAAAGTGATCGAGAAAAAAACCAAAAGAGCAGACAACGGAAAAAGGATGAAAGCCAAATTTTAAAATAAATCATTATGGGCAGCGATTAAAGCCATGGATAGTTTCAAAAATCTAGTTGAAAAAAAACAATAAAGTTACACCCTCGTTTTTTACGCTTCTAAAGATGCAATTGTGAAAAATAGTATTTTTTGAAAGACGTCAATACAATATCCAATATTCAAAATAATGCATGAAAAAAAGTATCTGTGTATATTTGCTGTACATATTCATCTGAATTTCAAATAATTACTTTACTAAATACTCGACTAAGGGTTTCCAGGCAATGGTAGGGCCGACGAACTGGCTTTTTGTGCCAATGCCCCGCTTTCTCGCAGATCAGGGTGGATCCTCCAATTAGGAGAGGACACCTTAGATGACCTGTCGGTCGTCAAAGCAATGGACATAAGGAATTTAAGGAACTTTATAGAGGGGACCGAATTCCTCACATAAAAAAGGGAAGGAAATTTGTAGAAGAAACCAGGAGCGCCTAACAGCCCGAATTGCTGACCTAGGTGTATGTCAACGACATGAGACGGTACATGGTAAATGACCGATCCTCCATTTCAACCTAACCTAACCTAAATACTGACCGGACTATTTTTCTGTCTACGATAGTACGGACAATGAATACATTTGTCATATTTTTTGGGTTTATTTTTACATTTATTACATTAATTAATTCAATAAAAAGATTTTGTTCCTTTAAAATTTTCGAGATTTCATCAGTCACAATTTGAAAAAAAACATTTCTTTAGGAACAAATATGTTTGTCCAAACAGTAAGTAAAGAAAAACGTTGAACGATTAACTACACCAAAATGTTTGTGTGCGTACTACGGAATTTTTTTACAGAAACTGTCCTAAAAGCCATAACTCTCTAACAACTGAGGTTTGTAAGGTCACAGCCTTCTGATGGTCATTCTGAGCAGAAACCACGTTCTTTTACAGTGTGTACCTATTATTAAAAATGTTAAAGCGTAACATCCTTGGGAATCACGTTCTTTTTTTTTAAATTGCGCTATGGAATTGCCCAAATGACAAGTTCAGAAGAGAATCATAAATAATTTCCAATGTTAACCTTGACTTATGATGGGACATCGACATCGTTATCATTTGTTTCGTTCCGGAAACAAAATGTGGAATGTTGCATTATTTTATTTCGAAAATTTTGTGTTTTCTAAAAAAAATATTTCAGATCAAAATAATTGAAACTTTTTTTTTTTTGTGAAAGTGCAGGAAAATAATGAAGGAAAGTGGTCCCTAGGCTTCAGCCTAATGGATAGTACGGGCCTGGACACATCCTGCACTGGCGAACAAGTTTATAACTCCGACCTTTTCGAATCGTCCTAAAGTGTTTAACAACAAATTATTTTGTACCACACGTTGCCCGGTTCTATATAAAGATGTGCATGAACGACCAAGTAGAGTACTCAGCCACTCAGCTTTGCTATTCGTCGCTTGTCTCGAATACAAAATATTGGATTACTTGTTTAAGTAACTCGCAGTATAGATGCGTCTGTACATGTGTATGTTCTTTTTTAATTATTGTAATAAGTGAATTTGTACATAAACACATAATATCTTATGGAGAATCTATGTTACATAAAACAGTTGATGTTCAAATGGATACGAGTTGTATTTGAAATTGAAATTTGTTTAATTGAATGGCGACATTGCTTTTACAAAACAATTAAGCCTGATTATCATAATGAAGCAAACCGAAAACCGAACTCAATTGGTGCTGTTTTTAAGTGACCGCATAAAACAAAAAAAAAAAACCAAACCATCTAGCATATTCTAGAATAATCAGTCAATCATGTCGTCCACATAAATATTGAATATGTAGAATGACACACATCTGAACGTTATGAGCCAATGCACTTAAACATTCGAGTACAAATAAAGTACGGCAGAGACTTCCAGACTCTAAATGCAATTGGATGACACATTTATTAGTTTCGTTCCATCACACGGGTAATTGTATCCCTAAAAAGTGATCATCCCGCGCGTGTTTGTTGGTCGAATTGTGTGAAAAATTAACAGGAAACGCACAGACCCACACACACAGTGACACATGAAAGCATTTCTCTGAGAGCGTTTCCGCCCATTGTTGCCTTTTCTGGAGAATCACCAAAAAAAAAAATGAAACAATTTCAAATTTTTGGAATAATTTCCATTGCAATAGGTAATAACCGCTTGATGTCTTAATTGTATTGCAAAGTATGGGCATGGAATTTACATTGCACAGTAGGGTTTTACATCACTTTCCCCAGCAACGCAAATAATATGTTGTTTGGGTCAACAATGTATGACCTTCCCAAAAATGTTTCCAAACAGTCACATAGTTACGAAAAATAAATGTTGAGATTGGGAATTGGAAGTTGGCCAAGCATGGTGTGAATTTTAGCTAATTTTATTCACAATGTTCCTAAACATTTGAATACTTATGCTCCAATACTAGTTTGTTTGCTGCAACTATTTTTTATTTCAAAACCCAATAAATACATTAGTTTTACAAAGTTATGAAGAATTTTTGCATGGATGAGTCTTCAAATTGATTAGTGATGTTGTGGGTATATTTTTTAAGTGCTTTTAGCTTTATGAGCAGCTATAGAACCTGACAAAATATAATAACGGACTCCTACACGAAAGACGAGGCACATCACAGAAAGAAACGTGATGTTCTTACGTATTCAAATAAACTATCAAATTTGTCTGTAGTTTACAAATTGTAAAGCCAACAATTTGCGCATAACTTACAGGTATGACTACCGTATGGCAAGAACTCATAATGCACCACGCCCCTGCAATCAAAGCAAAACCTTTACGTTCGACCGAACTTGGCGCGCTTTTTTCGGTCTTGGCGCATGCGGCAGCTTCCATTGTGATGATTGAGCTTTTTTTTTCACGTCGTAACCAGGAGCAAATTTGGGTCGTCACGGATCGAGTTCAACATCTCCCGAGCAATTTTAACGCGATGCTGTTTTTGGTTCAAATTGAGAAATGTTGGCACGAATTTAGCGGCGACCCAACTTATGCCCAAATCATTGGTTAAAATCGAATGGCACGAGCCAATCGATATTTTTAGATCCTTAGCAACTTTTCTAATGGTAATTCGTCGACAGTGTTACCGCCGAGTATTTTCAGAAAGTATCACAAAAAGGGTAATTCTTAAAAAAAAGAGGCACAATATTTTTAAAAAAGTGGCACACTTTTTTGGTTCTTATTTTCAGAAAACTAAAGCAAGAAAATAAAGAGTTACAAATTTTAGACAATTTCATAAAGCGATTCAAGACTTTTTTCATGAGATTAATTTTTTATTTCAAGTTTTTTCTTCATAAAAGTATTTATAACTACAAAACTAAGCGCCCCGGTAGGCGAGTTGGTAGCGTGCTTGCCTATCAGCGTGGGGGTTGTGGGTTCGATTCCCACCAGAGGCTTTGGTCTGTCGCTGCAAAAATCTAAACATATGGTCTTTGTCACCCGGTTTACCCTTGGACCCAACAATTAGAATATAAATTTACTTTGTATTGTAATTAATAATAAATAAATAAATAAATAAAATAAACTACAAAACTGTTGATTATCTAGAGAATGAGTGTATGAATAGATTAAAGAAAATGTAATTTTAAATTTTTCTAAATTCATTTCAGCAAAATCGAACAAGTCCTTCTTGAGTTACACCAAACAAATTTGTTGGCAAAAAATAAAACTAAGGGAAGAAACGTCAAGATAAGGAAAAAATGTAAAAACTCATAAAAAATAAATTGGTCATTGAACGCCAAACCCTTAAGGTGACCTAGTATACTCTGACCTAGTACTTTCACCCTGACTTGGAGTTTCCCACAATTTTCCACAGTGTAATCATAACGTATGACGCGTTTTCTTTGTGATTTTAAGTCATCAGTGTTGTCAAAATAATATAAACAAGAAGATTTATCTAAAACTCGAAAAGTGGTACAACAGTATAACAAAGGGGCACTAAATACGCAAAAGTGGCATATTTAGTATCAAAATAAAAAAGTGGCACAAAAGTATCATAGCTCGAAAAAAGTGGCAAATGTGCCACTTTAGTGGCATAACGGTAACCCTGTTCGTCGATTGGCCAATATTATTTTATTCACTTTATCAATGTTTTCGTCTGTTGTTGACGTACTAGGGCGTCCGGCACTCTGTTCGTCCTTCGCATCTTCTCCGCCCTCTAAGAACATTTTGTACCACCGATAAACGTTGCTTTGATCCAAGGTAGCTTCAGCATATGCCACTGGCAACATTCGGAATGCGTCAGCGCATTTTATTTTGTTTTTCACACAAAATTTGATCCATTTTCTGAAATAGATAAAAATTGAAGACAAGTTAAAAAACATCCAAGCACAACAGGTGTCAACAATTAACTAAACATTCAGAATGGCCGATCTTGTGAGCATAAGTAAGGGGACATGAGTACCAACATAACGCTACAAAAATATCAAATACACGTAGCCCGGGGAAATTAATTATGAAATATTCTCCCTCGAAATCATACTGAATCGCTTCATCTGCCTTTAACGCCATAACCAAGCGTGGCTAGAATATAAAGGGTGATGGGTACGTGGCAGTGCTGATAATCGATACAAAAATTAGCCGTTAAAAAATGTTTAATATTCTATTTAATACAAACTTGTAAGATAAGTCGCTCTCTGTGGTGGGATTGAAATTCTAAAAGGACCAGGTCGTGACTGGGTTCTGGCAAAAAGATACTTGGCATTCTAAGAGGAGCAAAATCGTATGGGAGGACTATATCTTGCGAGGACTACTGTAGAGTCTGCAAAGACGCAGAAGAGAAAGAATCAGTAGAACATATGCTATGCCACAGCCCAGGTGTTTAGGAACGTCGACTCAATTACCTTGGAAGCCGGTTCCTTGTCAACTGTTAACAGCTGGCCTGTGTGCCCCTATTTACCTATTTCGCTTAACATTCAATTAAGGGACATAACAAGACAGGGTACGTCACTCGAATCAGTCAGCTAAACACGATAGAATTGGCCGGGATTTGTTTTTCTAGAGAAGTTTTACAAGGCTTAGAGATTACTCTCTGGAAACAGACGCGGTCTTTCCAGAGTGCGAATAGCCGCACGCCTATTACACCTCTGACTTCCTTAATGGAATTCATGGTTCGAAACCCGTAACTCATCATACTCTGCCGTCTCCTCCGCAAATCCTCCTCCTTAAACCAAGGGTGACACAATTCTTCAGGACAACCCGTTTAATCCAAACTGATATCCCCAAATAAAGCTTTCGGAGTAAATTCAACAAATTTCCATATTGATTTATTGTTGGCTATTCTGAGTAGACCCATCTTAATTAAATGGGTGCTGTATGTAAAAAACGAGCAGATCACATCTATTTTGATTAATGTTCGTTTCAGACAACACTTAACTAATTCCCTTAGACCTCAAAACATGGAAGACCTCAAAAATGAGCTGAGTAAGCTATTTGGGGTCATCACAGGACACACTAGCCTAAGGACACACCCATTTATGCGGAGAGGACGCCGAGACGGCGGAACACTTCCTGTGCCAGTGCCCCGCTTTCTCGCAGATCAGGAAAATCCAATTAGAAGAGGATACCTTGGATCACCTGTCGGTCGTCATAAGGAATTTAAGAAACTTTATAGAAGGGACCGAATTCCTAACGTAAAAAAGGGGAAGGGAATCTGAAGAAGAAACCAGAAGCGCACAACAGGCAGAATTACTGGCCTACGTGTATGTCAACGACATGAGACGGTCATTCGTACATGACCGATCCTCCATTTCAACCTAACCTAACCTAGTATTTAATAAAACCCTTTTAGTAATTGGCGGTTTAAATACCATTTGAATGAACTGTTTCTATCTCATGAATGCTGAATCCAGAAAAGTGGAATTGTAGAAATTGTAGCTGTCGGAGAACTTCTACACTTATTTCTTAATGGAAAAGTATGGGACATAACATAAGTAGCGTACATAAATCATGCTTTCACAAAAAAAGTGTCAAAATCGGAGAATATCTTTGTCTTCATACTCGAAGCGTATTATGCTGACTTCTGATCCGTCCTAGTATTTTGTGATGAGTGAGCATCTTATTCAGTTCAGCGTGTGTAACATCGTAAACTAAACTAAACTAAATTTTAAAGAAAAATTATTACAAAAATCATAATTGATAACAAGCGAGCGTCAAGGTAATAAATGAAAACATTTAAGCAAACAAAAAAAAAACTAAAGAAAGGAAATTCAAATCATTCACAGATTTGTGGAAGCTAAACCGTCATAAACATTGTAGAGTGATGAGGCAAGCCCTAAAAATATATGTTGCGTTACTTGCAAACGGTCAGGAGGTTATCATTACAAAGAGTTATTGTTTTACGACTACAAAGCATAGACAACTATGTTTGCTCCATACTAAACATATTCATTTTGATTTACTCAATTATGTGTACGACCGAACATCGACAAATTATCAGTAGTTCGAGTTAGATTTTTTTGGTATTTTTTTTCTTTGGGTAATATTTGCCAACAACGTAATATTGTGAAACTGAAAATTGGTCAGTTGGCCCTGAAAACGAAGATCACAGTCTGTCACCACTGTGAGTTCAATGTTTTTGGGTCTTTATGGGTACATTAGTTAGGGTCGCAGCAGAAACGTCACGCAGAGACCCCCGTGATTTGTAGATATTAGAGCACATAGCATTTTTTCTTTTTTGATACGTGCAGCCTACAACCATCCGATTTAATGGGTGTTTTTTTAGAGGTGTGGTTTTCAATCTGGTCACACTTTTTCGTTGTTGGTCTTTTTGACAGCTGTCACTTGATGTATGCTCAGTTTGGTTTGCCATTTCATAATGAATAGAGGTACTCCGGAACAACGTTCGGCGAACGGCCACCGATCCCGATTTTCTCAAGAAAATGTTGTTCAGATATAAAGGTGACCGCCAAAATAGTTCGATTTAACACCGCTGGACTATTTCTGAGGGCTTATGTGTCTACGCAGAGAAGCCCGACAAGATTGACGCCATACGGCCCCAATTGCTGGTCGAAAATTGGGCCTCTCGGCTGTCAATTTTTGACAAGTAGAAACTACGCCATTGCTAAAAAATGGAACGATACACGCTTCAACAACGCATTGAAATTATTAAAATTCACCACAAAAATTTTGAAAATCTTGCAGTCACAGTTCGCAAAACTAAAGCATTACAGAAATTGTTGAACAAATTCGAGCTGTTGGGACAAGTTAGTGATGTGAAGAATAAAACCAAAGTGTTGAAGAAAACGTCATTACACCGTATTTTGCATAAAGACTTGGGTCTTAAGGCTTATAAAGTTCAGTTAATACAAGAACTCAAGCCGGCACGATCATCGACAACGTCGTGTCTTTGCTGGTCCTTGAAATGCATGAAAATGATCCGGAATTCCATCGAAAAATCATTTTGACCTCGGTGGCTACGTCAACAAGCTAAATTGTCGCATCAGGGGCTCGGAAAACCCAAGAATTATTGTTGAGAAACCTATCCATCCTCAACGTGTGACTGTTTGGTGCGGTTTATGGTCCGGCGGGGTCATTGGACCTAACATTTTGGAAACATTTTCGAAAATGAGGTTGGCTCAACAGTTACGGTAAATGGATTGCGCTATCGAGAGATGAGTAATGATTCTTTATAGTTGAAGTTGGATGATATTGATCTGGACAACGTTTACATTCAACAAAACGGCGCTACGTGCCACACAAGCAACGAAACCATTGCTCTTTTACGGGAAAAGTTTCCGAACCAGTGATAAAGGGTGTTTTTTATTGGGGTATAGAACTTTAAGTTGGCATCACTTTTTTAACTGGCGGCCATTTTGTCAGCTGTCAAGTGATTAATATTTAGTTTGGTTTGCCATTTCATCATGAACAGGTTGACAGAAGAACAACTCTTGCAAATCGTGCAAATTTATTTCGAAAGTAATGGTTCAGTTCGCGAAGTTCACCGCAAGCTCCGTCCATTTTATGCCATTACATCCACAAAAACTGACTGTTTGGTGTGCTCTATGGGCTGGTGGAGTCATTGGGCCATACTTCTTCCGAAATAATGCTGGAGAGTCAGTTACCGTTAATGGAGACCGGTATAGAGCCATGATAACCGACTATTTTGTTCCCGAATTGGATGGCATGAATGTGGATGAGTTCTGGTTCCAACAAGTGGTTGAAAATTGGACCTGTAGAATTGGCTTTATTCGAGCCAGCCGCGGCGGCCACATGCCCGAAATCATATTTAAACATTAGTGGCATAAAATTATCCTTCCAATAAAGGAAATTGATGGACATTAAAACGATTTTCTTGTGTTTTATTTCAATTCGAAGTTCCATACCTCAATAAAAAACACCCTTTATCTCTCGAAAAGGTGATCACAATTGGCCACCGAGATCTTGTGATTTAACACCTTGCGACTTCTTCCTTTGGCACCACTTGAACAACAAGGTCTACGCCAACAGCCCATCTTCGATTCAATACCTCAAAGATAAAATTCATGGGGCTATGGAGAATTTCATAAAAAGGATATGGCGTGGTCGTGGTGGACATTTGGCTGATGTTGGTTTTCATTATTAACCGAATAGCTTTCTCTTTATTATGAAATAAACATTCGATCATTTATCTCAAAAAATTGCATTTTTCTTTGAATACCAAAATAATACCTCTCGTAGCTGTATATTTTCAGAAATCTTTAAATTTAAAATTATAAAACTGTTTCTTGGTTTAAAAAACAGTTTTTCATTAACAAATTGGAAATACGTATTTCTTGCGCTATTCCGCATCACATTTTTTGGTGACCGTATCTAGTGTACATGTACGAAATTGCCGTTTAAGTCGTCATGCTGTCGAATCTGAATATATTTTTTGTTTGTGTTGCAGCCTAAATTTACAATAGATTTTTATGTCATAAATCGTTGTCAGATAGTTGGGGCTTGTCCGGTTTGCGTTCATATATATCTTAGGGTGCACCTTATTTACAAAAAAAAAAAAAAAAAAATTGCAGCGTAACTCCCACCTCGAAATGTTTTCAGTAGCCCTCAAAACCAGTTGGCAACATTTTGGGCTGATTGTATAACGGAAAGGCGAGCCGCAGCGCCCACAAAATAGCTATAAATAAAGGATTTAATGCCCTCACCCTATGGGAGGGAGGGTATGTGTCATTTGATACGACACAAAGAAGGTGTGACTTTAGACCTTAGGTGTCTTTGAATCATGGCCTCTTAAGTCGTTTAAGCCATGTCCGCCTGCCTGCCGATAACGAAAGTGTTAAACATAGGTTAATATTTTCACAACTACTTATGTGATTGCATAGGGGCTACATGGCTAGACCCCTTTCGGAGACCGACCTTCCAAATGCTCCATTCCGCTCACTGTAGAAATCGTGTAAGAATATGACATGACAACCAACGTGATCATTCCCAAATTTTGTATTTAGTAAAGCGTTAACTAGATACAGTTTTGGCGAAAAAATTGGAGGTCTGTCCAGGTAAAACGATCATATTTCATGAACGATTACAGTTATGAAGCTAATATTTGATGTGTTTACTATTGGTACAGAAATAAATGTATCCTGATGCATCCGTAATAATGTATGAAAAGTCATGGAGTTTCCGAGATGCGCTGCCCACTTTTTTCCCAGACTGGACATATTTCTGTACCTTTACCATGTACCAAATCTCATCTTCATACGTGTAATAGTTCAGTTCAACATGAGTGTTTAAAATGTTGAGGAATGTGGGCGGGCCCGCTTAATATATTCAAGTAGTTTTCACCCACGGGTATACTGTTACTTTAAGAAAGTCCGTCCAGCCGTTCTTGTCTCTACGAATCAAATAAACCGACCACCATTCACTTTTACATATATATTTATTTTGTATTTATCTGCCGAAAATTTTCAAAAAAAATTTTTTTTGCTACGGAGAACATTTCGATTGGCGGGGGACTTCGAAATTTGTTAAAATAAGGTGCAACCTAATGTACCTGTATAAAACTGTAACATAGCTGATACTCAGCCTTACCAAATGTAAAAAGAAGAGGCATAGACCTTTCAAACGATATATGCTTGAGAATTGTGTGTGTGTGTCCAGCAAACAGATTTGTTCGAATGGTTTTCGCCATACCGCACATTATTTTTTGAGATAACCGTTCAACCTGCGAATTTATTTAAAAATCATATCTACTTAGAATTTAAACGCATCCTCATGGTTTAATATGTTAGTGTATTTGTTTAATTTAAAGAGTAATTCTGTGTTTTACTCATTTATTTAAACATTGTTGACCGGTCGTTCTGCTCTATAGGAAACTCGCTGGTTCGTCGTCCAATTTTATACAGCAGAATTGAATTTCTAGTTAGTTGAAAATAAATAATTCTGTAGTTGTATGTAAACTGCCACCAAGTGATAAGAAGTGATAAGATTTTGATGAAATCAAAAAAAAAATGATTGCTGGAAAATAAATGTTGAACATAACTAAACGAATGGAAAACATTTGAAATTATTTCCTTAAATTGTCGATTGTACTCCATCAACGTATTTTCATATTCGAAAAAAAACAGCTGCCAAAAAGACCAACTACGAAAAAAGTGTGACCTGACTGAAACAACACGTCTATAAGAAACACCCAATAGTTTCCATTGTATTGTCACCCACTGTATATTTTCCTCCTGAAGAAAAGACCATACAGAGGGCAGACTTCGCAAGTCGTTTTCGAAACATTTCCAAGAGGGTATTTACACAGTATTTATTTTTAAAAAAGTAGGAATTTATTTTTTTTAAAAAAACCTTATTTGCTTTTAAATCCTTTCACATATTGCCCTGCCAATTAGTGACAGCTGGAGTGTGCTTCCGAACTGATGCATCAGAGAACGACTTGCAACGTCTGTCATCTGTATGGTCTTGGCCTGAAGTTCAAAAAATCATTGATTTTTGGATAGACTTTAAACTACTCCAAAACATATCGTTAGGTGATTTTCGGATGCTGGGAATTTTGCATCGAAAATTAAGATGCAAACCAAAAAAAAAAACAATGCAACGAGTTTAAGTGTTTTTTCTTTCTTTTATTGCGGTATGTCTAAAAGGTGACTAAATCTAAAAATTGTATCGATATCAATTGTTTCTTTGGTATAATTAGCTGTATGCCGATATTGTAAATTAGGTAATTGTTAAATAATAAGTATACGTACATATCTACAAATGTAAGACAAAAACAGATAGAGAGAGAAAACATAAGATAATATAAAAAAAAATGCTTTGTGGTGTCATCATCTATAAAATAAAATAATAATAATAAAAGACTATTAAGTCTGTTCACAATGAAGCGTATCATCTTAGTCTAGGCACTCTTGAAATGTTTTGAATATTTTAAATATCTTTCCAGTATTCTAACGAAACCTTGAGGAGAGTTACGTGGAAAAAATGTTTGTTTTTTATCCTCTTTTCAAATGTGACCTACAAGTTGTTCTAGAGCCAACTTAACCCACCGATAAGTGATCCTCCCCGTTGTCCTTACGGTTAGCCCATCAAATAGATCCCCTGGGACCAAATCACAAACAGAAGTGGTAAATTAAGTAAAATACACTATTTCCAAAATACAAAATCATTGTTGTTTTTGTTAATATTTGGGAAATTTTGCATTCGGTGTTTTTTCATAATTTTTGGGGGGATTTTGCGTATATTTTGTTGAATTCTTAATTTTTTTTTTTTTTGGGGTCATTTTGTATTTGGGTTATTTTTCATAGAGGCGTTTAGAAAAAAAAGGATTTTTAACCAATGGCCATATATTTTTAAAACTTTACAGCCTATTTTTATAAAACGAACGTCTGTAGACGAAAGAAATAGACGAATTATTGGGCCTCTTTTGGACAAAACGTGACATTCGTTTTGTAACCAGAGGTTTTCATAGTCTCCAAACGGCTTTGGCTGGTATTTAAAAATATATATTGTAAATCGTTTTTATTTTTATATTTTATTTTCTAATATTATCAATTTATTGAGTATTGAGTATTGTAAAAGAAAAAATATTCCATTGATATTCAAATTTAATTAACGTTTAATTTGCAATATATCCAATGGTTGTTGTTTAAATGAAGTATCCTTTTAAAACAGATGGGCAAATCGTATTTCACTTCCATTAACTTCAAAGATGTGATTGTTAAGAATAAAGGGTAACATTAATGTTTTATATTTTTTTAAGAGACTGTTGGTCGCTAAGCCACATTTACATTCCAGGAAGTGTTGTAAGAAAACAAATTAACAAATAAATGAGTTGCTGTGTATTAAATGTCCAGAAGGAATCGAATTGACACAGCACTGGCTGTGGTTTTTCTACAAACATTCCATTGAGTTTCTCTATAAGAATTCAGTGGAACTTATGAGTCTGCAAACAGACTTAGGTCATCCGTCCACTACATAGTCTTTTGTCGTAACATAAAATTCCTATGGTTATTTCAAGGAACGCGGCTCTGATTGCGTATGAAGGAGTTAGTGAAATCTAGAGTTTGCTCCCAGTAAGTTGGGTTTTGGTAAGAGACACGAATTTGACTGTCAGTTTGCATATTGAACCCAAATTGACGAATTATATAAGTTTTTCAGTTTTTTTCCCACCCAGAAAATCATTTGACAAACGGTATTCCGTACAACACTAAAATGATATGCAACACAATTGTGAACAGGCCTAATTACAGAGTACTAGAATACGATTAAAATCTAAATATTACAAATTTGTGGTTAATTGTAAATATATATATATATATATATATGAGATATTGCACCAAGACGGCCTTTCTTTCTTTTCTAAAAAAAAAAACAAAAAAACTTGAAGTAAAAACAATTGTTTAAACATTAAATTTGGAGGTTAGAGGTGGTAATTGCTATGAATCTACACATGTACGAGTATGTTATTATTAGAAAGGCCAAATCGGATGAAAGGCAACGGCGTGGTCCATCCCCATCCGATTTGTAACTAATTTTAAAGACTAGATCATCTCGTCTATATTCGCTGTTGCGATCCAAAGGATCGCAGTCAAATACATGGGTATTCTGATAACTTACAACTAAACATACGTAAGTACGTAGATAATTAAGTACGTTACTAAGTGTAATACTAGCCTACGCTCTAACTAAGAGAAAATAATAATGTTGTATAGTCGGTTTTGTTTCGTGCATTTGGTTTTTTGGAATTTCTAAACTACGATATTTGTTGTATAATGACAATTAAAATTGATTTCAATACTGTAAAGTTGTAAGTACACACACACACACACACATACATCTGTATGCCGGTGTGTACATTCTACAAACTAATAAATGACACATTATCGTCGCCACTTAGTGCGCACGTACGCATGCGCCCTTGCGTCACACACGTACGCTGGTGCGTAAGTAGTACGTCACGGAAAACATTCAATATTGGATATTTCAATGTTTGCGGTGCTAGAAAATTCATAACAATGAGTCAATGAAACGTGTGCGCCATTCTCCACGTCTGGGAAAATGTGAAAAAGTTTTGAAATAAAAAAAAAAAACTGAATTAA
The DNA here is from genome assembly GCA_958296145.1 of Hydrotaea cyrtoneurina. NCBI lineage: Eukaryota > Metazoa > Arthropoda > Insecta > Diptera > Muscidae > Hydrotaea > Hydrotaea cyrtoneurina. The sequence continues at coordinate 52,703,867 of OY282515.1, read as the reverse complement.
AATTAAAAATTATTAGTTACGAGTACATACTTGTAAAATATGTGTGTATGCGTATGTTTTGTATGTATGTAAATTTACTATCACATGTGTTTTGGTTCTACTAAGTAACTAACTAAAGCGACTAAGTAAATACGTCTACTAAAACTAGTTAATATCATATTCATCATTTCATGGTGGAAGAGTGAGAGGGGGGGGATGGGGGCTGGATTAGGCGAGGTGTCCTTTCAAGCACTGTCTTTAGAATTGTTTGCGTATCGTCGGATATAACAGGTCTAAATGTCGAAATTTCTTCAGTGGATCATTCGAATTGCCGAGATATCCATACTGCTGAGATACTTTTGTCTTTTGGTTTTCTTGATCATGCTGTGGACCAGTGGCAGCTGACACTTGTCTAGGCCACAATAGCATAGTTTCCAGTCAATTCGAAAGGACTTGTCTTGGCTGAATGTGTGAAATTGTTCTTGGGCGAAAAGTCCACTGGTTGATCCTGAATCTGATCACTGCTCACTGTAGAGTTGCTGTAGAATTGCATTTGCACATGCGCGGCAGAGGGTGGGGCAACGTCTAGGGCGTTGGCGGTGGCGGTTGGGACAAAGAGATGTGCTCCCACGGCGGGCGTCTGTATAACACTTATGCGCTTGTAGTGATCATACTCCTCGGGGGCCATGGGACTCGTCAGCATGGTGTAGGACTTTTGATGGTGTGGCGTATCGACACTGAGCTGAGCATCGCCGCTGGGCTCACCTATGATTTGTAGACCACCAACACCACCGCCACCCAGGGGAGAGTTTGTACCATTGGTCTGAGGTATTGTCGTTGTCAGACTTGTATACTGTAGGACGGCCTGTCGCCTATCCTTTTCTTTCTGCAAGAGTTTTGTGGCCAGCGTCGATTTAGCCGATTCGGCTCCCACACCACCACCATTCACGGCCACATAATTTGCCGTGCCACCCTTTGTGGGCGGCGTCTGAGCGCTGTGAGCGGAGCGATTGGTTCTGAGCTCTTTGTCGCCTCTGTGATGGTTTTTCATACAAGACGATTCCTCGTGTTTGTAGAGGTAGGACTTTAGGGCGAAGGCTTTTCCGCAACGTTTGCAGGTGTGTGGTTTGGTATTCGAATGCGTTTGTATGTGGGCTCGCAGATTTGATTTGTCCGCAAAGGCTTTGGTGCAAACATTACACTTGAATGGTTTTTCACCTGAAAAGAGAAACAGAAAACAAAAGGTCATTATTAGAATAGAACGATGCGCACCAAAGTCATTTACGTAAAATTCACAGGTAACCCTTTTAGTTTTTGTAAAGCCCCAATCCTAACCATCGATCCGACTGAAGTCAGTGACACAAAAAGATGACTTGAGTCTTAACAATCCTGCCATCCTACGAAAGAAAGTCGAAGACATTGTGGTAGTTTTGCGTTTACGTCTCATATCTTTCGCGCCATAAATTAAATAGTTTTTTTTTAAAAATTTCGATGATGGTTGAAAATTATTAGACCCAGCTTAACACTAAAATCAGAATCTCATTCAGGCTTCAGAATTTTGAAATTTTGGAGCTTGTGACCTTCTTTCTTACAACTATTTCAGAATAGTTCAGTAGACTTGAAAACAACGCATTGACTTTTCTAAGATTTTTTTAGTCCTGACAATTATTAGTGTACATTTTAAATACGTTATCATGATGTCACATAACTAACAATTGAAATGAGAGGTAGATCGTTCAAATCGATGGAGAGTTTCGCTTTTCACTTCACACTTTAGTTCAATGTTGCCATATTAACCCTCTAACCGTCGCGTATTACCACGTGTCTGGAAAATTTGAGTGTTGTCAACCGTTCCGACAGGTTAGAGGGTTAAACAAAACATTGAATAGGTTTGGGGTGTCATGTATTACCCCTTTTCGGAAAAAATAAGTTCGTCAACACCAAATTCTGTCGCTAATCGAGTTTAAGAAAACCCGCTTGCTAATCGAGTTTCTGGCGATTCGAAAATCAGAGTCTTCAGCTAAAAATTAGAAATTTCTGGCACATACGGGATAGATTTTGAAATTTTGAACCGATTCGGATTCAGGAGTTCAAAATCGAGAACCTTCTGCGATGGTTATCTAGTAACTTTAAATTAGAAATATAGAAACAAATATGGAATAGTTCACATTTGACAATAAAAACAGAAACTTGACTAGAAACCTACAAGAACAGAATCGTACAGGAACAGACAACTATCACCAAGGACTTGCGTGTCATCGTTTTTTGTAGATGCGTTTCAAAAAAGCTCAAGAGACCCTGATAAAAGACAACCCGTTCCAAATGCCAATGTCACGAAAAAAGGAAATGTCTTCAATGGCACACGATGAACTATTTTTTTTCCGCCAATATCTCCTGTGTCTCTGTGTGTGGCACAGATGTGCACTTCATATCAAAAGCGCAACAGCTGTTTTCTCAGCAAAACCTTAACCCATTCATAGCCAGCGTACAGGGAAAAGCATTTGTTAAAGTTAAAAATATCAATGGATTCGAACTCAGGGATTCCTTTTTATAAAATTTAAAACTTTTTTTAAAAAAAATGTCTTGGTCATGAAGGGTTAATTTGTCACGAGAAATTGAGATTTTATTCACTAATCGGACTAATGTTGGTTGAGGAAAAAACATAAACTATCAATTAACAGAAGGATTACCCCACTGGGTTAATATAGAGGAATTGGAAGTCTTCAATGTCATATCGCTACCTAAAGTCGCAAAGGGTGTAAGTCCAAAATTTAAAATTTTACAAGAGAGACAAATAACTTAATTTTATTCTTCGACGATTTATTTTTCCAAAAGTTTTAATCCAATTATGTGTAGGTTATTCATGTTGTTGGTAATATTAAAAATTTGAAAAATATGCTTGGTAGTCTTTTTTGAGCATTAGTAGTCTTAGGTAGTCTTTTTTGAGCATATAGGGACTTAGAACATTTTCTTTTCAGTTATAAAAGGTGACAGGGCATATATTTTTGGTGGTTTTTTTCTTCAAGCCAGATGCGTTTTCAACTTATCTTGCGTTCTACATCAAAAAATACATTTAGCCAAAAAGTGGACTTACAACCTTTACGACTTAAGGTAGCGATATTAAGAATTTCATTAAGTAGGATTTTCAGCTAGTTAATACACACCATCTGAAAATCCTAATATAACGTTGATGAATACCAATTCACAGCTAGCAGAACCTTTTTCGAGGACAATCAAAACTAAGATTACCCATTAAGGCCCAATAAATTAGTCCTGGTTGGTCTTCGTTTTTCCAGTCAACATTTGACTGCAATAATTTCATATTTTTTTTCTTAAAATCGTGTGTGACCAAAATCCTCTCCAAAAGTCTAATATTATTTTAATTATTCACCGGAATCATATGTTTTTTTGATAAAAGTGTTGCCACCTCAAATGATGATTATTTTGACAGACCACTCAAAAACGTGTTTGAAGTTTAAACTTAAGTTTTATTGGAATCTGTGTATTACATAATCGTGGTTTAACTACGATCTCAGTTATTTGGGCCTTACTACTTTCCCTTGACATTCCATGAAGGAACCGAATCAATGAGCTGTACACGATCTAATTTTGCAGTCTCACTGGCCGGGACCTATTGTTTAAAGCCGGCTCCGAATGCTTTTCTAGAGAAGTTTTATATGGTTTAGAGTTTACTCGAGGTGGACAGCTTTCACCTTTGCCGATGTAGGCATTACTACAAGGGACATATAATAGGACTAAGTAAAATAAGGTCTGTCGAATTCTAAAATGTTCGCTATATGAACTGCCGGCATTGTGGGTCGGTATTCCGATATGAAAACTGCATAAATACGTTGCTTCAAAACTCACCTGTATGGGTTCGAATGTGTCCCTGCAACAGCCATGGCCTGGAGAACTTTTTGCCACAATACTGACACTCGCATCCCTGACTGTGGGTGCGGACATGCATCGAAAATGCCGGCATAGATACGTAAACCTTATCACAGAACGGACAATGTCTAGCTTTCTTATCCATAATCGACCTGAAATTCAAAGAGCTACGATTAGAATTTTCATGACTCCAAGAGCCGAGCGGCCGTAAATAATAAACTGACCTGTGAGTCTGTCGATGTCTGGCCAAATTTGAAGATGTCGAGTATTTTTTACCACATTCCGGACAGATGTGTTCGTCGTCCAAGAGATTCAAGCCCGCGCCGCCAGAGTCAATGTGCATTTGTTTGAGACTCTCAACATCGCTGCCCACACTGCCGCCATTCAGGTGGCTGTGTTCCGTATACGGCTGTTCATCGCCACTGCTGCAGCTGCTGCTGCTGCTGCTACTGCCACCGAGAGCACTACTGCAGGACGAGTGCTCATCGTAGCGTGGGGAATTGTCGGATATGGTGGATCTACGCAATTTTTTGCGATCGAATACTTTGTGGCTGTAATAGTTGGAGTCATCGTCGGACGATGAATAGAATGTTACCCCATTCGTATTGCTGCACAGATGATGATGATGGTGGTGGTGATGCTCCTGCTGCTGCTGCGGCTGCGGCTGGAGCTCATAATGGTGATGAGGATGATGATGTTGTTGTTGATGGTGGGCGTTCAATAGCGATACGGGTGATCTGTTTTCTGTCTTTATTGCGGTTATTTCACAACTTTCCATTGTTCTTAACCTTTGTTGTGCGCCCTCATGCGATCGCATATCTTTCGCCACAACATCTGGTTTGTGATCCACATTCAAGGGCTTCATTTCGCCATCGCCATCACCATCGTCATTGTGGCAAGTCTTGATTTCACTTTTGTCGGTCGTACTCAATCGTCCGGCCGCCACTTCAGCCAATTGCGTCAAATTGTACAGCTCCTCGGGTATAACCGTCGTCTGCTCTTTGGTCATGTTTCTAACAGTTGAAAATGCCCAAACCAAAGCAAAACTGAAATGAATGAAAATTTATTTGTTAATTTCAGTGAAACAAATTTGATTGAAATTGAAAAATGTTTATGAACGCATTTGATGTACCCTACAAGTGGATTTGGATTTGAAATGTGTTGTGTGACAATTCGTCTGTCTGTTCGTTTCCGTTAAATAAAGCGATCATAATTTTAAACCAAATGACGTATGTACGGACGGACTCACGTTGTGTTGTGGTGCAGACGATTCAGGAGGTGGAAAAGTGTTAAACAACCTGCTGCTGTGTTGGCTGCATCAATTTAAGTGCGTCATGCCATAACGATCGGTTGAAACAAAATTACAAAAAGAAAGAAGAAAAAAACGCCAAGCATCCACAGACATACACATGCCGACATACATATATCATGCTAATGAATTGAATTGAGGCCAAAATGTTTCGTATGAATATGTGTGTATGTCGGTTTATTCAAACATCAATTCTCAATATTCAAATTAATGAGCCAACAAAGAGCAGTAACGTCCGACATGATTTCTTTTCTTGTTCTGCCTATTTAGTGGCGCATTATAAACAATTAATATTTCGCGCTACATCCATTTGTATTTACCGCACAATGGCTATTTAACCCACTTCATAATAAGGCCGCCAAAAAAAAAAAACCTGTTAACATATACAACAAGTGTCAGATTCGCGTAAACTCATCTTGGAAAGTCCAGTTTTTGTGCTTCTCTTAGGTACGTTTAGAGCATTGAAATTATAGGCGCTAATATTAAATTAAGAGACACAGTGTCGAATGTGAAGGATTCGGCCTTGACTTCGGTCTTATTTACCATTCACCATGGGTTGCGTGATCATAGTGATCGCCTGGCAAGGCACCTAACACTTTTTTTCGATTACCTCTCCCACAAATTGGCCTATGCTCTGGAATGTGGCACTTTGGCATAATTTCCATACAAATATATCCAAAATGTTATTTCAGTCCTAATATGGGATAATATTCCAACTTCAGGCGATTTTAAGCTATATTTTGAATTCTGTCCCCTCGCGTGTTATCCATTAACAGTCGGGCATCTGCAGATCGTTAGTAAAAAAACGAGAACAAAATCATACAACGAATCCCAGACAGAATTCCTAAAACAGTGAAAATAATATTTTTTAATAATTTCACTTTACTGTCCAAGGTGTAGAGATTTTTCCGGATAATTAAGAAGTCTTAGACTCAGCAACATCGACATAGTCTTCTGAAAGATTTGTTTTGGGACTTCAGATATTATGGTTGACATTTGGAATTAGCTTGAAGCATATGTGGTACATATCAACATCGAGAGGGGGATGGAGGTAAAAGTATTAGAGCAAAACCTGGATATGTTTTGCACTGTCCATATTTAGATGTCGAGATGTCTTTGAGGATGTGTGTGGAATTTTAAAACAAATTAAAAAAACCTACTGCCTGCTTCCATAAAACGAATTTGTTCGTTCGTTGCAAATTGTCAAAATGTAATGTCCAATAAAATGGATTTTTATTAGTGTTGAGAGGTTATTCGTTTGGGATTGTGTTCCACATGTCGATATCTAAAATATATCTGAAAATCACAATTCAATAATGTCTTAAACCCATTTTGTAACGCCTCCAACATTGACGATTTGTAACGAACGAAAATATTCGTTTTATGGAAATAGGCTGGTAATTTTTAAAAATTGTTCAAACAACAAAAACAAACAATTGTTCACATTCAATGGGAATGAATTGGCAACAACAAAAAAATATAAAAAAAATGATCGACCTTCTGTTCAATACGTGATAACCCTAACCCACACACATGTTTGTATAGACCACACATTCAATTCAATTAAATTGCTATAAATACATTTGACGGATGTAACAATTTTTCGGGCGACGAAGCGTCCTTATATAGCGTTTATCCGGTTAAATGCAAGAGCCCAACTTGCTCACTTAAATTAGAAGAAACTTCAGCTAGACCAACATGACTCAAAACCAGCTGTTAAAAACTCCGTATGAAAATTGTCTTTGCCAACGTAACTTCTATTTCAGTATTGCGTATACGCTCCGTGGTACGCAGTTACCGCGAGATTGATAAACTTCCTGGTAACTGCTGTGAAATACAAAGTGAGAATAACTTTTTTTTTTAGAAATTACTCAAACCTTGTCAAATTAGATTTTTTGGGAAAGTGTGAAAAAACTGTGAATGTAATAATGGGCGGTGGTAGAACTCTGTGACACAAGTTGTATGACATCTCCGGCGTCATATCTCAGGAAGGTAAAGAGACAGAAGAATTTTAAATTTGGGACCCGAAATTTTATCTATATATGGTCTTTAGCTTGACCTAGGGAACATTGTGGACCAGTGTACAGAAAATGCAATTGGCAATTTATTTTAAATTAAGTTTTTTCACTACTATTCACAATTATTTGCACTTTTATGAGATAGGGTTATATAGTTGCAACCAAAAGTCGACTTTTCGAACTTTCGACTTTTCCAAAAAAAAGTTGAACAGTCGATTTTTCCTTCAGGGATGATAGTGTCAAGTCAAGGACAGTCATGGACTCTAAGGAAACGATAAATGACGTATCGAGAGATAGCGACATATTTATAAACTGGATACCGGTCCACCAGCGGTTTACAGGCAATGTCAGGGCTGACGAACTGGCTAAAATGGGAAGGGAATTCGACCAAAATACTTTGCAATTGACTAAACCTTTTCTGGAGACAAAAAAGGAGTTGAGGGAATGAATGAAGACGGCCCATGCCTTCAGATGGCAAGAGGAACAGTTGGGAGGGAACGACAAAGGAAACCGGGGGAAATCTCGATTACAAGAAAACAAGCCGAATACTCGGGTTTAACAAAAATGAGCTGAGCAAGCTAGTTGGGGTCATCACAGGACACGCAAGCCTAAGGGCACAACTATTGAGGATAGGATATTCCGAGAACGACGAATGTAGGGCATGTGGAGAGGACGCCGAGACGGCGGAACATTTCCTGTGCCAGTGCCCCGCTTTCTCGCAGATCAGGAAAATCCAATTAGAAGAGAATACCGTAGATGACATGTCGGTCGTCAAACGAATGGACATAGGGAATTTAAGATACTTTATATAGCGGAACGAATTCCTAACGTAATAAAGAGGCAGTGATCGTACATGATCGATACACCGTTTCAACCTAAAACTCCTAGATTCCTAGTTCGGGAACATATCGGCCTTTAATCGGCATTCAGCGATTTTTGCTCACATAATAGGGTTGTATAAGTCAACTCACAAAAATTCGACTAATCGACTTTTTTTTCTAAAAAAAAAAAATGGTGAAAAATGAAGTCGTGAAGAGTTTTGATTACGAAAAAGTCACGAAAATCAAAACTCGACTTCATTTTTCACCATTTGAACACATTCATGCGTGATCAGGGTCACTGTTTAAAAGAATTGTGATTTACAAATCAAGTTCACTAACAACCACATTCCTTGAAAACCCACTGGATCGTCCATCTGTAGTGCACGTATCAAACAAACGGGCATGTTGATGCTTTCATTCGCAATGCCAACATGTTAGATTTTTTTTCTATTTAGCATTTGTTGGTAGTGCCCTTATATTTTTAGTTTATTATAATTTTTTTATTTTAATAAATATATAAATAAATAAAGATAAAAATATTCCAATTTTTGGTATATTTGCAAAACTTTATCCGAATGAACAGTAAAATCTTATTAACGGAATCGTTGTAAGGAAAACTAGCCACTCCTTGAGATTCTATAAAATATTGTGTCTATTTAAAAAATTCAATAATAAAAGAATCACCAATTTCGGCAATCTCGTCCATTGTACCAATTGGTAAATATCAGAATTTACCCAATTCCCATTGGGGGATTTAATCTTTCGCAGACACATTCAGAGATAAATTTCTTAATTATGAATTTACATCAAACTATTTTTCGAAATATTAAATTCTACAATTCCTTTTATTTTCTTTCTTTTCTTTGTTCTACTTTAAAATCATCTAATGACCGACCACCTACACGGAAAACCATCCTTTCGATAGTAAAATGTAATTCTTTACTTTCAAATTGAAGAGAGGCATTGATAAAATGCATATTGCAACATGGGTGGGTGTAAATATTATTGAATAAAGTTCAAAATCCTTTTAATGGATGATGCACATGTATACTCGTATAAACACAAAAAAAAAAAGAAAAAGAATCCAACAAATTTTCCATAGACCTTTATGCGTTTATTGCAATGGCCACCATACTTTGCCAGCACCACCACGAGCACCGTCTGAAGATCGTTGGATCGTTGGATGCAAGAATAATGGGTTCAATCTATTTTCGGCCAATGCATGCATGTATGTATGAGTGTTTATTCATTTGAGTTCAAACTTGAAAAATTTAATAACATAAACAACACATAAAATCCAAAATACTCTTTTGTATATTTTCAATTTCATGCCATATACGATGAGATCGTTTCACAAAATGTAATTCGCAACGAAAAAAAGCAACCAATTTAAGCAATTGAGGCACCGGCGACCTTACAATGCCCTGCACCATCCTAGCTATACGTGGGTCATTGCCCTCGGAAAATAGAAAAGTGTGATTTGAGTATTGAAGTGAGTTTGATTTCATCGGTGTTGAGTCCAGATACAATTTGAGAAAACGTTTCAAGTCGATTAAGATAAATACATGAAAAAAAGAGCCCGACAGGAAAAGTTCCATAGTCTGCGATAAACAAATACGCTAACCGGTTATTTCCGCATGAGTATGTAAATGGATTTTTTTGGACTTTATAAGCTCGGCTGACTAAAAGGTTTCATTCATGTATTCGAGGAGAACAAATTTATATCTCTAATCACAAGCAGGCGACAGAGAATGGATTGAGAAAGTTTTGCAAAGACAACCTGACATTCACAACTTTTGTCGTCAAATCTCAAACTATTAAAAAGTCTTCCAGAAACCATAAATGTATTCTTATTAAATTTAAATTAAAAGCTCACAACAAAACTATCTGACAGTGGTTGGTTTTGCCTTTGAATAATTCATAACAACTGAATTATTTTGTTCATAAATCATTTGTTTAACAGTCAACAGGAATTTGGTTGACAAAACCAAATAGTTCTAATTCAGTGGTGTCACTTTGTGTACTAAAATTATGTATGTGGTACTAGGCTTTAGTTTATCCCATCTGAAATGTAGGACTGCCTAAAATCCAGTTGGTGCTTGTGATTGGAATGCATTCAAATGCGTATTATGTAAATCGAAATTGATGATTCGACCCCAGTGTTTACATCCTGTTTATGCGGTGACATTGAATTGAACCGAAAGAATTCAAATCGAAATTGACCACAGAAACATTTGTAATGAAATTAAACAGTTTTCGCTGTCGTCGCAGACGCTTCTCAGTTCTTTTTTTTCGGTTTTTTTTTTCGTTCTTGTTTGAAATTTATATCATTTAATTTATAATCATTAAATCTGACATTGATTGTACAATTTTGCTAAGAGCAGAAAAGCGATGCTTGTAAATTTTCAAAGACTCATAATTTAGTGCCACAACAACGTTTTCATACATACACATGTTTATTTATTTTAGTTGAATATACCTATGTCCGTTCGTCCGTCCAACCGTCTGTGGGTATATTTTACCCAGTGACCACTGCGTCGGACTGACTGACTGCATCAGTGTTGCATTGAGCTGCAACACAACAAACGTGGCCAATTTCAATGAACACTTGGCCAATAGGACCCACCAACAAATAACAAAAATGAAAAGAAAGAAAAAAACAAAACGGAAAAAACCAAACAAACACAAAAGACCTGAGAATATATCAAATTTGTTCTAGTTTCAATCGGAATTTTGGGGGATGTTCAATGGAATGGAAATGGTTGTTCAATGGATGGTATTTTTGCATTTTCTTCCTCTTCTTTAGTTACTCAAGTTTAACGAACTTATTGGGTGGAATGAAATGGTTTTTAAGTAGTCTTATTCATTTTTCAATAAAACACAAATATTCACTTCGATTTACTTAGATTAGATTATTGAAACTATATTTGTTCGGTAGTGACGTGGACCACGGCTATAGCAGCCAGTGGAGCCGCTTCGGTCATGGATTTCACATGATTTCGTAAGTCACCACTCTATTGCTTCTAAAATTTGACTCTCAACAATTTCAAGCCAATACCTTCTTATTTTTTTTTTAAAAAAACGTTGTCTATTAGGCTCTCAAGCAGATAAGGAGAGACTTTCAATAAATGTAGAGTATATTAATCATTAACAAATTTCAAAATGTTTCTTTTAATTTTTAAAAGAGATTTTACATTGCTTTTTCTCAGGCTCCAGATCTTTATAATTTTTCTTGTTCTATGCTTCAAATGAGATCACAACAACCGCTCAGTAAAATCATCACAAGTCGGCGACATCATTTACATTTGCATACAATCGTCGCACGCAGATGGACTTCTCTAAATGAAGCGACGTCTAGAAAGGCAAAAGTAATAATTAATTATGGAGACAACTGATCATCTCATATACATTGTGAAAACTTTTCAATGGTACACATTATGTTGTAAACGTAAGCAGGTGATAATGGCTTTCACAGAAGCTGGACCAGATCCTCAGCTGGCAATTGAAATGAATTCAATTGAGTATTCTACAAAGTGTATTTGCTCCTGTATTCGGGGCGATTTTACGCTACTTTATAAAAATTCTTCCTATACAATAGCAAAATCTCTGTTCTCTATTTTCACAGATCAAAGAAAAAAATGCTGCTATCTATCACTCACTCCCCTCTCCCTCTCTTTCTCACACAGCGTGTTTAGCCTCTCATGTCCAAATTATAAATTTCCAAGACTAATTCATCAACATCTCTAAGGTCCAATAGTACCTCGGATATTGCATCGGAACTGAGTAAAGCAACCATTGGGAATTTGCAATCAGAGCGAGCGGCATCTGGAAAGATCTCCTAACACAGGACCGGAGAGCCGAACTATTAGTTGAAATGTTTGTCACTTCTCTATTCATTCAAATCGATCACAATGATTTTAGTAAATAATCCCGGAAGTGACCTACTCGTCTGCCGATTTGATATTTGAAGCTTAAAGACAAATTCGCTTCAAATTTCATCCGATTCTAACGACAAAAAATACGTAAGCGCGTAAAAGAAAATGTTACAGCACAGGATTTTTGTGTATGGTGCTTACGATACAGTTGAATTCGCCATATCTTTGCAAAAATATATTTTTTTTAATTTTAATATTTAATATTTTGGACGATTTTCTATCGAATTTCTTTAAATAGCGAGTTTTGAAAAAAATGGCGCTTACAACGTCATAATGGCTCAAAATATTCGTATTTAAAGTGGATGTAGACCACACTGGCCATATAGCGGCCTTATTACTACTTAGTATCATTTTAATATTGTCAAATTAAATTTTCAATTTCAATCTCGCGGAATATTATAGTAATACATACCCAGGATAGAGAATACTATTTAGACCTCCTTCAATGTCGCGAAAAATTTCGGTTTACATCATTCAATTCCGAGATGTAAACCATTCGAAACGAAAGGGTCGTTAGACTATCGGAGGACCTAGATATCCCTGTCGAGGTAGATTATGTCAGAAATACAAAAAAAACTTCACTGGTAGAACATGAAACGCTTACACACGAATAGAGTCGCCTGAGCAACTCTACACGCATTTCATATGATATTCCAGTCGGAATCGAGCGTCTGGCGACCGGCTGGCCGGGATAAATGGAGTCACCTGAGAGGACAGGTTGAAAGTAGCTAGGTAAAAGAGAGCTTTGACCGAACGGGTGGTACGGTATCGGGGATGACCAATCGTACCTAAATCAACTGGAAAAGGGCCCTCCACTCGAATTTCACTCGACTCTATTTGGATGTTTTGGTCTTAACCAGGTGCTACAGTCCAAAGAATAACTGTGTAGTAATTGAAAATAAATTATACTTGCGTTTCATATGGGAATAGACGAGCTGTTTTTACAGCTCAAAGACAAACAATGCCGCTCTCTCTCTCCCCCCTCTCCATCTCCTTGTCAAGTCGCCGCAGCGAGCGACTCCAGATGTGTTTCAAGAATTCAGGCAAAAAAACAGAGAACGTACGAACGAAAAACAGAGAATTCTGACAACAAATCAGTGTTTGTTTCAGTGCTTGACCGATCAATTCAGCCATGACTTAAGTGCTGAAGCCTACTGACCACTTCAAGCGTCGTCAATATGCCGAATGGTTGGTTGAACCCACAGCAGTGAATGGTGACTTTACAAAGAAAATCATCTTCAGAGACGAGGCACACTTTCCCCTCAGTAGATTCGTGAACTCGCAGAATTGTCGTATTTGGGCTAATGAGAATTCATGAGTGATTGTTGAAAAGCCGATTCGGGGTTATGGGCTGGCGGTTTCATCAGGCCGAACGTCTTCGACAATAAGGTTGGTCAAGCAGTTGCCGTGAATGCTGTTGGCTATTGCGGCCACAAATTGAGGATATGAACCTGAACGATATGTGATTTCAACAGGATCGTGCCACTTGCCACACAGCCAATGAAACAATGGCTCTTTTGCGCGAGAAATTCAATGGCCATGTTGACTCATGTCCTGGCGATGTTAATTGGCCGCCACGATTAATTTGACTGCGTTGGCCTTCTTTCTTTCAGCATTTTTAAAAGAAAAAGTTTACGCCATTAAGCCAACAACAATTCAAAAGCTAAAGGATGAGGTATTTTGGGACATTAACGACATTGAACCCCCATTATGTCGCAGAGTCATCGGATAAGGGTATGCCACCGAAGCGAGCATTTGGGCGATATTTTGTTTTACACATAATTGCCATAGATCTTTTTATAATAATAAAAAAATATACATAAAGATAATTCTCTGAAAACTTTTTGTTTTATTTTCATACCTTAACAGGTCAAATGCACCACCGTTCTATGTGGTTTTGTTTTGCAAGAGAAATCTACAGCTTGAAGAAACGCTACCATGTCTACACAGGGGCAATAAAAGCGATAAAGTGGTAAAGAGTGCTGATATCAAAATATTCCCCGTCGATGACAATTTAAATATCAAAATATGAACAAAGTATCCAAGGAATTTTTGCCGCAGTGCCTACCAAAGACTAATCCTATTTCAGATATTCGTACATTTCGAAACAGAGAGAAATAGTCGATTCTCTTGCCTTTCTGTGGTGGCTTTTCGTATTGGTTTTGGTTGATGTTGTTGTTGTTGTTGTTCATTTTTGATCACTTCGAAAGTACATTTTTCACATATTTCAGTTTGTTTCATTTTAAATGTCAAAATATCAAAAGAATTCATAATACTTAATTTAATAATAAATTTAACAAGTGTTGCTTTGCTGTGCTTTCTTGCCTGCCTGCCTGCCTGCCTGCCTGCCTGCCAGCATGCGTTTATTTCGGATTTATAATAAATGGATGTTAATTGTGCACATGTGTATGTAAGTGACGGCACACATCTATACGTATATATGTATGCAAGTACAATATTTATGTATCTATATTTGTGTAATAGATAAAACTCGAAAAAGATCATTACAGAGATCTTTTTGGCAAAAGATTTATGCATGATTTCAATCAGATAAATGCTACAGCGATGAAGAAGAATTGCAAATAAATAAACATTATTGAAGGATCTGTAAGATATTAATTATACTAAATGATGATATTTTTATAAATAATTTACAGTTTCTACAAACGGCACAAATTGAACGTACTTGTCTACAGATCTTCTCCTTGAAATCCTCAATTCGAAAAGGGGAACATTTACACATTTCACCGAATTGAACAATAAATATCTGTGGATTTAAACTGTAGTTTATTGAAATACTTAACATATTTCGATATATTGGACACATTCTACCAAAGACTATACAGAGGTCAGACTTCCCGAGTTGGTTTCTCGCACATTAGTTCGGCTACACACTCTAGATGTCAGTAATTGGCATGGCAATATTTGAAAGGTTTTCGAAGCAAATAATGTTTTTTTTTTAAACAAATATCTTGGAAATTTTCAGCAAACGTCTGCCTTTGATTCTGCTAAACAGGCACAACTTAAAATTTGCCATTGCACAGTTTTTTTTTTGTCTGTGTCTGTTCATGTTGTGTTGGAAATCACGAGCTGCACAACAGTTTTTTTGAGTTTTCTGAAAATTTTATAAAATTGAGTTGTGCCTCTTTTATACAAAGTACTAGAAATCCTGTTTGATTGAGAAGCTGTCCGGAAAAGGGTGTTAACATATTCGTTGAATTCCTCCGTGCTACGACTACCCCAATTTTGTCAATTATTTATTGTGCACATACGTGTAGATATGTATGCCTGTATGTATGTATGTATGTATGTACTAAGGTATTATTTACAGCGCCTACGCCGTGGTGCTCTTTTAATTATTATGTCAACAAGTAATCGCAATCATTAAAATATTTTATTAAATCGTGCATTTTTTCTTTTTTAAACAGCACAAAGAGATTTTCTTGTATGTAATTACTTGTAAACACATTCACACATATATACAAAGAGTAGAACACCCTACTCGTGATTCCAAACACTTACCAATTATTACAAATTTAAAATAATTTACATTTCAAAATCTACTGAATATAAATTACTGGTAACAATTTTTGGAATAAATTCGTTTTCATTGTTATTTTAGTCAAACCAGGTCACTTGTATAGTTTTCACAACGGCAGGTCAGAGTCTAATTAAGGTCCCTACGTCAGACTTGCCTGCAAAGAAAGTTCCGAAAGAAATTCAGCGAGAATCGTGTTTGGTCATGAATTTAATGTTCCCCTCCACACATAACCAAGATCTAAGAAATGTTGTGATCGCAAAGCCTTTTAGGGAAAAAGTCCATGTATTTCTTCTACAGACAATATTAGCTTTGTTTTTAAGCCGTAAACATAATCAATAGTCGTAGATTCTAGGCCCAAGGTCCATCAGTATCAATAAGATGTGGAACTCACATGAAGGCAATTGTTTTACCAAATTAAATGCCTCTATTTTTAAGATTTTTTGGTCGGAACCGTGCTCATTGGAATCCATTAATATAATCATGGGCATATGGGTATTCAAATTAAATAAAATTTCCTCATGAATAAAAACACTTTTTCAGGTTTGGTCAGATTATGGACCAAATAAACGCCCCGTCCATAAATATGTGCTTTTGAAAAAACATGCAGCCATAAACTGGACATGTGGGTCAATGTGTCTTACTAATTTGAAAGATTGCCTATTTTCGAAATTATCAGGTATATCTATAGGACGATACATGAGTATTTCAAAGACCAGGAAAGCCATATAGAATGTTAATCCTGTATACGAAAATAAAAACTCGAAACTCTGCGTAAATTCGGTTGAGGTAGAGAAGTTCTAAGTTCAAATATTGTGATCGGGAAAATTCAAACCAGAACCGCGGTCATTAATTGTGTTTAATGTCGTAAAAAAAATTTGTATTTGCAAGGATTATCCAGGATTTGTGTTTATCGCGAGTGAAGGACTAATATTTTTATGAAATTACACACACTTAATGAAGACCGCCTCAGGGCGGTTTTGCCTGTTTAAGGGTTAATTGAATATTTCTTTACAAAAACAATATTTCGTACATGGAATACTCGTCCAGCCAGTGTCTTTACTGCCGGCAATTGCCTTCTTAAATTCAAGTCAACAAACACTACTCCCACTCTCCTCCATTTCATTTATAGGGGCATACCATCAGTATTGATAAAAAACAAATAGCTCCATGATAGGGTAGAGTGTAACACCCCGAAATATTGATGTGCACCTCTAAGATGACTTATAGATGCCCGCCTGTGGAAAGAGCGTAAAAGTCCATACAAAGAAAATGTACAAGATCATTAGTATTGAAAACGAACCGTAGAGTAAAAGTTCCTCTTTAAGAAGTTAAGAAAATCGTAGAACAAATTTAAATTGTTACGATTTTAAATTGAATTTCACAATTTTTAAAGAAAATCCATTTTTCCCTGTCATAAACATTCTAACGCATTTCCCCTAATATTCCATAGAGGAATAGACAAGGAATTGCTCTTAAATCGGTTAGCTATGCCCGATATAAATTGCTTATTTAGTGGCCAGTTCTGAAGCAGGTTTTCTACAAAAGTTTTCACATGGCTTAGAGATTGCTCGTTTACCCAAGACACATTCAACTTAAGAGTACGTATTTTTTAAATTTTGGAATTTAAGTCTCCTACAATGGGCAAATCCTGTATGGCGAACACTTGAGCATGAATAGAGGAAATACAATACAAATGAATATACGTACGTATTTTTTAAATTTTGGAATTTAAGTCTACTACAATGGGCAAATCCTGTATGGCGAACACTTGAGCATGAATAGAGAAAATACAAATGAATATACGTACGTATTTTTTAAATTTTGGAATTTAAGTCTCCTACAATGGGCAAATCCTGTATGGCGAACACAACATTCGTACGCGTTTTCAAATGGAAAAAGAATTTTGATCTTTCATAAGAGACACTTTCAACTTATTAATAGTGTTTAGGTGGATATAAGTGTATTTGAAAAAAAAACATAAAACATAATTACTTAAAAGGTGGGTGTGGCTAAATAATGAATCATAAGTTTTGTGACGCATGTGAAAAAAAATGAAAGTAACTATGAAAGTAAAAATGTGTTTTGTTAATTTTTATCGAGTTTTGCATAATACAGTGCACAAAATCTAAAATAACTAATTTGTAGGCAACATTTTTTGTTGATTTTTATCAACAGCCTTGGACCTACTGGGACGCACGCTACGTAACGAACGGTCCACTTTGTCCAGTAACATGTAAATAGACGCAACTGTATTTGTTATAACAAAACAATTTATATTATTTTTGAATACAATTTCTTAATACAAATTGGGTTATATATTTATAAAATATTTATCTACCACCGTATTCATAAAAAAAGTATAACGGCTTTATAAAACTTTGATAAAAAAAATGTGTGGACATTTTTTTTTTCTATTCAATTCAAACAATTTTCACACGTTTTTCAAATTTAGGAAAAAACTATTTTCACACATTTTTTTTATCTTTTCTTTTTCTTATGAAAAAAAACAATTTTCACATCATAGGTTTATAAAGCTGTTATAAGTTTTTCTAAATACGGCAACTAGGTTATTGGTCCCTTTAACTGAAAAAAAATAAGTTAAAAAAATATGAAATAATTGTTTTTTGGTGGACGGTTTCTGGATATCAAAATGTCCACGCAAATCCAAATCTGGCTTTTCTGGCCAAAGTGACGGGCATATGAAAATTAAATTTACTCAAAAATTTATAACCACCTAACCTGTCTTACCCTATGAGAACTTACTCTGTTGGCGTTGGTCGTTTGCAATAATTTTGATAAAGTAAATCCTAAAATCTTAAAAAAAAAATTTAAAACCAAAATCATTTTGTTGTTGGAATATCAAAGCGATTTTGTAATATAAATTTTGGAATTTTCTGGCATAGTGTAATCGTTGAATGACATCAATTAATTCAATTAGTTCCTTAAATTCGAATGGTAAATGTAAGTAGTTGTGTAGTCGGACACGCCAAAATTCCACCTTATCTCATTTCTTTTACTTTTACAATCACCCCCATGGCCTGTTAGAAGGGACACATGGTCACCCACGATTCAATTTGAATTTTGTCCACAATGTGGTAATTTTCTAACACGGACAGACTATGTACTGAATCCCACGTAAATAAGTACATATGTATGGCTATGTGAACATATGTGTACGTGTGGTCTGGCTGGCCGACTGACTGGCAATCTTCGCATGTGGTACCATATTTTCACATCCAACAAGAAAAAGAAAGAAAACAACAACAAAAGAAGAGTAACAACAATTATAAGAACACTTAAATATCTTAAAGATGATTCCTCAAAACAACAAAAAAAAGCAATAAAAGAAACAACGACATTTCCAACTAAACCAACACACGTTCCGTGGTGGGCTTGTGTTGTATTGAGATTTTCAGGAAATGTCAACATACGTTCGCCTCAATTATTTTGCGTATTCTGGTGAAATTTCCATTTTCGCGCAGCAATTAAGCACAAATAAAATACGATGCAAAATGAAAATATTTTGCAAATTCTTCAGGAAAAACAAATTACGCACAACCAACTGCATACACAAAGAAAAAAAACCAATGAATGAACCAATGAAAAAATAAGAAACAAAAAACGTAGAATCCAAATCCAAAAAAAATAACACCAAAATATATAAAACAATAATAATAAAATGAGTATATCGAGTATAGGAGTACATCAGACCAGCGATGTGTGATGAAATTAATGTTTTGTTTTCCCAATGCGGATAAGTTGGAAAAGCAAAGTTTGCACAAAAATAAAATACTTACCCAAAACGAAAGAAGAGCCAAAATGAAGTGAAATGAATTGGATTGAAGGAAACGAAGGAAAAAAACAAACACTTTGTTTCCACAAAATCGAAGACGAGTAAATATCGGTAAATATAGATCGATGATTCAGTCAATAATACACAGTCAAATTGATTTCGCTCTGGGGGAACGAACGAACCGACAACGAACCAACCACCTCTTTCTGCTTTCACGTACTACGATTGCAATCCGTATTTTTTGAAATGTCTTTCTTTTATACAATTCCAACCGATTCGAAATATTGTGGCACACACTCACTGGAAATGTTAACGTTCATTTTTGCAGACGTAATTATTATTTTGCATTTTTAACGATTTCGAAGAAATGACATTTTGAAAATTATAAAACCACCGAATGTATGCATTACGGAAGCGGTGAATAGATCGCGATTATTTATGAGAGATATTGACAACTGTTTTTGAACTTTTCACAATTTCACTGTCTCCCTCATGCGATGGACTTAAATTCACACTTTGTTCTCTTTTGTTCGTTCTTCTGTTCGAAAACACGTTGTTTCTTGTGAAAATCTCGTAAAGGACTGAACCATTTTCGAATCGGCCACTTACATTTTACAAATCTGAAATGTCTGAGTGTTCGTTTTATTTTCTTTTTGGTTTTTCACTTTTTTTTTCACAAAAGTTGAAGAAGAAGAAAAAACACATAAAAATTGGTGCAGAGCAATATTGAGAATCATCACAAAACATACGGCAAGAGACCAAATTCTACGTGTGTCTGTCCGTCTGCCGGAGTCTGGTGGCGTCGGCAGACAGGCACAGCTGTAGGGATACTTTGGCTCGCGAAGATCGCAATGGATCGAGAGAACGTACAGCACAGCACCACTGCGCGCTCATGATGGCAGACATGGGTGCCTCAAGAGCCAAGAGCAGAACTGCGCCGCGTCGAGTCGAGCAGGAACAAGTGTGTATGGTTAAAAATAAATCCGTGTGTTTTGAAATGTACTCACATGTGTGCTCGCAGTTATCCCTCTTCGGCGTTACGTACGTAAATACCAATATCCATGTATATTAGGGTGGCACAAGATATTGTTTTATGATTTGGCAGACAGAAAATGCTAGAAACTCGTCTTACTCATATTAGCGGTCCAGAGGTCAAAAATCCATGGCAATTTCCGTATATGTATGTATTATCACAATATAGCCCAAACTGTAACATAAAAATCAACATTACAGGACCCAGACAATATTAGATGGAAATTGTAACGTTTTTTTTTCCAACTAGTGCTTATTTTGTTATCGGGCCATGTTGAACTAATTTTTGTTTACAAAAATTGAAGAGGAGGATATCAGCAACATTTGGTGTCAACAGGACGACGCTACGTGCCACACAGCCGAAGATACACTCGATGTTTTGCGCCCTGTTTTTGAAGATCGCATTATCAGCCGCAGAGCTGATGTCGTTAGGCTACCGAGCCGAGGCAGCCATTTGAATGAAATTATTTTCCATTATTAACAAGAAGGATTGTATTTACAAATAAAAAAAGAAATTTAAGAAAATATCCAGTAGTTTTTTTTATAGAATTTTCAAAAAAAAAAGTTATTTGGCGGACCCTGTATTAAGCTATGTAAATGCAATTGAGCAGGTTGTTTGTTCTGGCATTATTAAATATCTGATGACGCAGTTTATGGTTCCTGCTGACATACTGACTAAATATTGCGTATTACTTTTAGTTAAAAATGTTGTCTATTGTAGACATTTTAAAATCAGTTTAACTCAAAATTGTAGATGCAACTGTTTTTAGAATCGTTCGTGCTCACATAAAATGTTAAATACAGTCAAAACTCTTTATTACGAACTCATATATAACGAAGTTTTCTTTATTACGAAGCAACTATAAGAACACTGTGCTTTAGTTCTACTTTGAGTGAAGATTTATGATCTCTATATAACAAATTTCCCTATAGCGAATAACAATTTTAGCCAGCATCCCCCAGAACAATTGTCACCACAACGAACAAACAGTATGTCTTGGCATAAAGAAGACTATCTACCAATATCCCACTTCATATTTTATTCGTCCATTAAAACAGTTGCTAATATTAATGCAACATTTAAATGTAGTTCAAACCAAAATAAAATAACTGACTGTTTTTTGTTTTCTATATAGCATATTTTTTTGATAGCAAAGAAAATATCCGGTCCCTTGGAATTCGTTATAGAGAACTCGACAACATATTTATTTTTCAACAATTATATTTATAACTAAATTACAAACATAATGCAATCTATGACGACTGAGGTCTTAAGCTAAAAATGTCACATATAACTTATTACAATTTCAGAGATATATCAATGGGGCTATCGAAAGAGCGGCAGATATATAAGGCAGCCCTTAGCCCCTATCCAAGAGTGAGGTTTCGGCAGATGTACCGGATGTCGGGTGGACGGTGTCAACTGAATAGTAGCTAACCCATGTGTGATGGTCGCTATGCCATTTTGTCGGATACCAAAATATCGACAAGAGTTGATATTTTGGTATTTCGGTAGCTGCCACTTGCAGTCGCAGTTCGCAAAACTAAAAAGTTTCCGGACCGTGTTATCTCTCGAAGAGGTGATTACAATTGGCCACCGAGATCTTGTGATTTAACACCATACGACTTCTTCGTTTGGGGTCACGTGAACGCTAAGGTCAACAGCCCAGTGTCGATTCAAGACCTGAAAGATAGTATTTGTGAGGCTATCGAGGACATAGGGCAGCCACTTTGCGATTTGGTTATGGAAAATGTCATGAAAAGGATATGGTCCTGACGAACTAGGGACCAACAATTGTAAACTTCGGCGTGGATAAAGAAGTCTTATCAGCTTAACATAATTATAACTACGGTGGTGATAATACAGGGCTTAACAACAAGAGGTGTTATTGTGGTCTTCAAAGAAAAATGGATTTTTTTGAGATAAATCATCGGATGTTTATTTCGCATCGAAATAAAACGAAGGATCGTGCTGGCAAATATATTTTATTTCGGGCTCAACAAACAATTCAGGAACAGAGCCCCTCTCGTCGAACTAAAATAACACTGTACAACACTCTTATTCTGCCTGTGCTTCTTTATGGCGCTGAAGCATGGGTGTTTTTGAGAGAAAAATCCTTCGAAAAATCTATGGCCCGATCTGTGTTAACGAGGAGTATAGATGTCGAACGAACCGTGAACTGTATGAGCTATATCCCGACATGAACGTAGTTAAGCGCATCAAAATACAGCGATTGCGCTGGCTGGGTCATGTCGGTCGAATGAATACAAACGCTCCAGCCAGAAAGGCGTTGGACGACAACTGCCACGGAAGGCGCCGACAGGGAAGGCCGAGACTCCGGTGGAGGGACCAAGTGGAAGAAGACATGAAAATCCTTGGTATAACGAACTGGAGAAGACAAGCAGAAGACCGAAAGGCTTGGAAATCATTTATTAAGCAGGCGAAGACTAACAACAGATTGTAGAGCCAACTTAAGTAAATAAGTAAGTAAGTACCTTTACACACTAGGACATTTTACTTGTGGCAATTTTAATGGTTCCCTTTTGTTCACACAAGAATATTCCTTTTCGGCCTTTGCAAATACAAATGTCGTCAAATATCATGCGAGCAAGTTTTTTCCCTTTCCATTCTCCTTATCGCTCTTTCTATCACACTGAGAATTGCGGCAATAAAAATGTGCCTAGTGTGAATCAATTTGTTGTTTGTTTGTTGTCCCTAACAAATAAACAATGTTTCCTGACACCCTAATGTACACATGTACATATCGATCTATCGTACGTACGTCTACAGAGATCCACCAAAACAAATCGCCACCAGACTCGGAAAAGCATTTTCATACGAGAGTTTTCTTTCTCTCCTGTTTTTCATTTCTTGTGCCATCAAATAATAATAACAACGGAAAGTTACAGCCACAGGTTCGTTGCCACCACCACCGCCGCTGCCGACAGCATTACCGTCACCGCCACCATCACCACCACCGCTAAGCACTGGTGGCCATTGTTAAGATCGTCGCTACTACCTCCTCTGACACTTGACAAGTGGAGAGAGGAGCCAGCCCATTGTTCGCTATTCCTCTGCTCAGCAGTGGTACGCAGATACTCGTGCATACTTGTTGTTATGTCAATGTCCCCTTAAATGCCACTGCGCAGAATCTCTTGTTCTATCCACTCGACACATATAGACCAAGGAAAACTCTTTCCGTGCACAATGTCTGTACATAACTGATCTCCCTCACAATGTACAGCGGCGACCGTCAGTGTCAAGAAACTTGAAAACGAACCGCTCCCCGATGACACATGCATGTGTACGAAAAACAACAACATTTTCATTTGTCTCGAACCGCCGACCGCGCCAAACAAACAAACAATTTCCTCGAAACAATTTTACCGGTCTCCGTGGCGTTTCTTGTTGTTGCTGCTATTTCTAATGAGATTTCGCTGATCTACCTGTCCCCCTACCCCAAAATAAAAAAAAGCTCTCGTATGGATGTGTTCTCTTGTGGCGGGGTTCTGCTGCAGCGTCTTGTGAACTTTTCGATTCTCTGAAAAACAATTTGTTAGTTTCTTGACATTTGGGTGATTAGGCAAATAATTTCGTGCAGCTTTTCCTCCGTTGTGGTGGTGGGTTAAAGTGGTTGAATGAATATGTAATAAGTGATTGTACATACAAATATGGCTACATACATACATACATATGTATGTATGTGTGTACGTAATACATACAGTACAGTGCAAACAAGTGGGAACTAAAATGATTGTCCTTCATTTGCAAAGTAATCGAATGAGACCGATATTAATGTCGATTGATTGTGAAGATTGTCAGTCATGTTGCAAAATGATTTGCTTATTCTTTATAGAAGTCTGTTACAAACCCAAAATTGTTTGCCAACAACTTTGTGGTCACCGTATTTGTAAATATTATTTCCCGTAGACATATGATATTTTTATTTTATTTTTTCTAGAAACTTCTGGACAGAATTGACATTAAACTGTATTCACTTCTGAGTAGAACGGCTATTAATTTCTTAAAAACGAATTCTTCCGTACGGTTCTGGAAATTAAATAATTGAAATTCCTTATGAATCATAAATATATTCATATTTAAAAATAATCATTCTGGCGTTAAACAGTTTCAAAGTCCAAAAATTAATTTGCGACATAAAAATATATAAGATACTCTTAATTTAAATCCAAAACGTGCAGCACGAAATTTTTAGAGAAAGTCGTCATTAAATGAAAAAATGGTCGAATTAAATAGGACATACAACCTTTATGTGTTAGGATCCTTTAAAAATAAATAAATAAATAAATAAATTAAAAAACGGTTTTGTTTAAATATTAAATTTTTGAAATACGTATTGCAGAAAAGACTTTAGAGTCGTATTAATCACTCACTCATTTAAGAATATGTGTATGTAGTGATAGTTTTTCCACAAGTGTCCATTAACCAAGAACCTTCAGTACACTGTTGGTAAAACACGGTTAATTTTAACGAATTTCGTTGAGGTCGTACTGTCAAGTGACTCCGAACATTCTGGACAGCCAGCAAAATTGCAATACCCTAAAAAAGTGCAAAATATTGGCCGATCGAAAATCAGTGGCCCGTTTTCGAGTTTTGCGTGATCAGTAGGAAACAGCTGACCATAGCTCAAAAAAAAGATAACCCTTTAATTTCAACAAAAATATTGGTGTATGAAATGTATCACCACTCAAATAAAAATCTGCTAAAAGAATGTATCAAATATTGGAATACAATTTTAGAAATCGGACCAACAAATAACGGCATTGATAGTCAGTTTTATCGGATCACGCGAAGATCTCACGGATGATCCTCGATTCAAAACTATCATGGAGGCGCAACACAGAGCATCGTGTAAAGAAAGCCACTGTGGCTTACTATACCTGTCGCAAAATGTTTGGCAATCGCTTAATCCGAAGATGGTACTATGGCTGTACACATATCGTTTCAGTTATACGATCGATTCTCGTCTTAGGGCTCTGGTATGGTGACCTACGACAAAGATGTCAACCATCTCAAAACTCCTGGAAAAACTCAAAGATCAGCATGTATTGGTATATCGGCAGCAATTCGCACATGCCGTACGGATGCCCTGAATGCAATACTATACGTGTTTGCAATTGACTTACACATTAGGGCTATGGGGGACGTAGCGCCATTCGTTTTCGCGCAATAGGCATGTGGAATAAGGATGCATATGGTCACGTGTGCATTCTGGACACCATTCCTTAAGCCTTCCTTCCAGAGCGGAAGGGTGGGTGGTCTTATCTCTGGCTTCGACGTGAACGTCTACATGGATGGCTCTAAAATTGATTGCGGAGTTGGCACGGGAATATTCTGGAGCGAAGCCAACCTGAACCCATACTATCGTTTTCCGAATGTCTTCAGCGTCTTCCAGGCAGAAACCATTTCCACCAAAAAAGCCTGACGGCTATTACTGCATCAACACTCTACTGGAGGCATCTGTATCCGAGTTGGCAGCCAAGCGGCCTTACGTTCCATAAAACCCTCTACTCTGCTTTAGTAAAATAATGTAAGGAGCTCTTGGCGAGACGTAGTCTCTCGTCTGTGGTAACCTTGGTATGGATACCTGGCCACAGGAATTTCATGAGAATTCACGGACTGATGAACTAGCAAAGGATGGGATCTACATCCCTGGGTCTCAACAGAGTACGTATCCGTACAGCGTTAATACTCAAATATTTGCTAACATTTTTTTGGATATTATTTCGATTTTTATATTTAAACAAATGTTTATATACGTTTTAACATAATTTCGTGCATTTCGTTTTTTTTTTTGTTTATCATTGAACCAAGGAAATTATTGTTTTAATTTAAGAAGCGGTAAAAATTCTTATGGTTGTAGACATAGCACGATAATATAAGGTAGAGCCATATAAACAGCTGATTACAATTTTCTTATTTTGACAGAATTTTGATTGTCAGACCTGTTGTTTACATTCCAGTTGTTTTGTTTAAATTTTGTTCAAATGTCGAAAATATTTTCGTATTAAACATTGAAATCGAAGAAGTAAAATATACAAAAAGAAAATGGCAAATAAAGAATTTTGGGAAACTCAAAATTAAAATATTCAAAAAAAAATTGAAAATAGAACTCAACTGTTATATTTCTCTAAAAAAATCAACCTCATATTAGTTTTACTTTATACCAATGGCAAAATAATTTAAATTTAAAAAATAATTCGGTTTTGAAATTTTCAAAAAAAATAGTTCTGGGAAAAAGTTGTTCTTAAATAAAATTTTTCGTTTTGTTTATGGAAAAGCAGAAAAACAAATTTCATGTAATTATTGTTTAATTAATTATAGTTTTAGATTATCATAATCCTGTCCTTTAACCTCCTTCATAGGGGTAGAGGGCCTGTAAATAGGCGCATAGGGCCCGAGTGCCTCGATTAGTCCGGTTTCAAATAGTACGGCAAAATGGTGGAACCGATTCCTATACTTTATTCAGCGAGGAGTTGTAACTGACTGTCATTATCTGTCAGCTGAATTTGACAATCAAAATGTCCAGGGTTGTATGTGAGCTTTTTTTTTGTTGGGCAATTGCCACTACTTTCTATTATTGTGCCATGGGTTATAGATATGATTTGTATACATATGTATATTAAATATTATTCTCGAAGCAAATCTGGACCTTCAAATAAATTATTCTGATGGCGAATTAAAACCGAAATTTTGCAACAGAGGCAGAAAGAATCGACACATCGTAGAAAAATCTACAAACTAAAAGGAAGGAACTCTTTTTATGGGGCCCTTAATAATGTGACCAATTAGATGGAATTTATATTTTATGATTATTTCAGGGGCTACGACTTTTTTTGGGACCCCAACAGAATTCAGTAAAATGTCCTTTAACCATTCAAATGCATTTGGTCCGATCATAAATGAGCGATACACCAATACAAATCCTTCACAATTTGCTGGCAGAGTACTGTTCGTGCAAGAATGTATATATACTCGTATATATGTATATATATATAGGTAGGGTGTTTTTTGTCGCTGATTATGTTGTTGTTTATTTATTTAAATTTAAACAATTTGAACACAGGTGTTGTTGGTCGGTCGTAGCTGACGTCTTAATACACACAGACGCACACATGAAATAAAAGTTTAATTTGATTTTTGACAATTTGTCAGGTGTGAAAATACATAAACAACATTGATCATAAAATATGTGTGTATATATAAATCTATGTATACACGTAAAATGTGCCCGTGGACATGTGCTTTTATGTACACATAGAGGTCTACCTGAATGCGACCTGGTGCATCTAACATTAAAATATTACCGAGGAATCGGTACACGGTACATGGTCTTAGGTGAACTATAAATCTGAATATTTGTCACATACAGATATGTATGTACATATGTATTTACGTACATAATTACATCTACACTTGTAGGCATGTATTTGAGTTATTTACGAGCGAAAATATTTGCATTGCCCACTAATTGCAGACATTGTCCAAATGTATTTGAAAGGTGGTTCTTTTGCAGAATTACAGATTCAAGGTCATGCCATAATAATGAGGTCGACTTAAGCGATTTATGAAATCGTTGGTGTCAGTGTTGAAGTTTGATATATGTAACTGATCCATTTGGCAATACCAGCATTGCTACTCTTTGAATAATAATTTGAATAAATTTTCGAATGATTTTCACTTTTCAGTCTTAGTTAAGTGGACATCCACATAAGCCTAATAGTTAGGCTACTGGAAAAACAGCCTTGAATTAATTGAATTTATTGTGCTCATTGGCGTAAAACCCCATTATGGACCATGGATACATACTCTGGAGAGAGGACATCATCAATTTGAAGGATTCAAAAGTGCTTTACTGAAATCCGAAGTTGTCATATGTGTATTAGGGCGTACCTCAAAAAAAAAGTTAGCCCTACACCTTCGAATATAAAGTTTATTTGCAAGACAGTTTCGAAAAAAATGTATTGGTATTTTTTTGCTGAACATAGGGATAGTGCTTTTACATTTTACTTAATATATTCTGCAATTACAGTCGGATCTTAAAGTGTGATACATTGATGTTTTTGTCCCAAAGAGACCAGTTTTTCTGTTTTTGATGTACCCCCTTTTGGTACTTACCCATCATATCTCAGTTGCTACTAATGTACCACCTAATATCAGAAAATTAAAGTTCCCACAAACTCATTAAGCTCTTGCTAAAGTCAAGACTTAAAAAACAGAAAAATTGGTATCTCCCAAAAGAGGTCGACATGTCAGAAATCGTCGACAAAATCCCTGGTATTAATGGGTCCGCCATCTAACATTTTTTTTTCAACTGGTGCTTATTTCGTTTTCGTTATCGGGCCATGTTGAACGAATTTTTGTCTACAAAAATTTAAGAGGAGGATATTGGCAACGATTGGTGTCAACAGGACGGCGCTACGTGCCACACAGCCGAAGCTACACTCGATGTTTTGCGCCCTGTTTTTGAAGATCGCATTATCAGCCGCAGAGCTGATGTCGTTAGGCTACTACCTGGCCAGCCGAGACAGCCATTTGAATGAAATTATTTTCCATTATTAACCAGAAGAATTGTACTTTCAAATAAAAAAAGAAATTTGAGAAAATATCCAGTAGTTTTTTTTTTGTAGAATTTTCAAAAAAAAAAGTTATTTGGCGGACCCTGTATATTGGACGATCGGAGAATAGCAGCGAGTTAGGAGGATGGGGCTGTAGGCTAGAAAAATTAATAGTAAGTGACAGATTGACAAATGTGTCATGATAATTTTATGACTTATAACAAATTTGTCGATTTTATACAAGCGTTCCATTTACATCCATTACCGAAAAAAAAGGCTAAAACGATTACCGGCGAATATTATTCATAACTGTTGAATGTGTTTGGCATCAGCGTTGCCACTACAAAACCTTTTTTGCCTACCAAAAATTTTCAAAAAACCGACCAAAACCCCCTGAAGCCGACCAAAATTTTAAAATAAATCAAAATGGAACATTAATTGTACCGAATATGATCATGGTACAATCTTCAGATTTTGTTCCAATGAACATTTTTGAAATGTGAAGTTCATTATTTTTGTTTGTAAAATCAATCTTTAAACCAGTTAACTCCTTTTCAATAAAATTACACAAAATCAATAAAAAAAAATTATTTTATGCTCCAATACAAAAAAGGGAAAGTAAACTTTCAGACCAAATTTGGTAGAAAAAGCCCAAAATGGCAACGCTGTATGGCATTGGTTCAAAAACGACTGTATTTGGCGATGGAAGTGCTGGACTGTGACTATATTTGATTTCCAAACCTGAAGAGATTTTTTGTCGATGAAAAATAAAACGATCATCACTGAAACAAATGCATATTTTGAGGACATTGAGTACACGTATTATTTGGATAGAATAAAAAAAAAATTAGAAAAACGTAAAGCCATAAGTTTGTTAAGGTTGATTTTGTTCCTATTCGAGTTCTATGTGTAGACTTAGTGACATTTCACGTCTGATTTGTGGCATGCGTCGAAATCAACAATTTAATCATGAATCGACTTAACCCTATTCGTACCAAGCTAAATTTGTAACCTAAAGTAACGCCAGTAAAATAGAAAATAGTTTATAAAAACAAAAAGTAAAAAAAAAATATTAATGGACATTTTATGAAAGTAAACTATTTAAAGGAAGAAACTAAGACATTTGGGACGATAATGACTAATGTAAAGTGAAATATACATATTGCTTCGACATTCTGAGCCCGTGTTTACTCTAGAAAACTTTTTTGCAAATGATGTTCGTACCAACAGTGTCATTCATTGTCGAAAATGTTCGATCGAACACAGCCAAGGTAGAATAATTTCTATTGTTCTCGAACAAAACATCGAACAGGAAATTTTGAACGCGAACACTACCACCAACGACGAAAATTCCGTCGAACAAACTCGCCTGCTTCACAAACGAACAACGTTTGCAATGTAATGATTTTTATTGTTAAAATCCGGCTCTTGGAAAAATGTATTTACATCCATTTTAAGGTCGTAACGATCGACCCACCGAACCATGTTGAAGCCATTTCGCACCAGTTTCACACTATTGCACATCAGGCCACCAACCCGTATCCGAAAACTGCTGCCATAATATTGTGACACAATTGGACATTTAGATTGGACACCTAAATCGTAGCCGTGCTCCAAATTAACATTAAATAGTCTTTAAAAAGTTAATGGCTGCCAGTGATTTATCGATGTCAATAAATATTTCAATCACTTGTACCGAACTGAACTCAATATAAAATCGATCGCCCATCGTCATAGCTTTGTTGTGATTTGGAAGTAAAAACCCGCGCCTTTCAACTTTTTATCCCATTTCGCAGCTGTCTAAAATAAGAGATTTTAATTACGGAACTTTAATTTGGTTATGAATTAATGGTCATATGCAATTTGAGGTTTTTTTTGCAAGTTTCACCAATATGCTGTCCAAGTCCAAGATTTTTTTCAAACGTAACTCCGAGGCGTTGGGCATTTTCTTGAATAGGAATGCACGTAGTTTGGAGCTTTGCAATGATATTAGAGTATAAACCAGGGCTGTGGAATCGAGCCGAATTTATCGACTTCTCCGGTGTCGACTTTGACTTCGTCTGTTCCGTAACTCACTGATGTGCGCTTGTATCTTAAAGAAGAGAATTTCATTAAATCGAAAATATTTCACATTTTAAAAAAATAAACTTGTTTTTAATAAATTGTATTTATTTTATGGGGAATGCATGTAAATAAAAATCGTAGTCTGAGTCGAGAGCATTTTGTCAACTCCAGACTTCGACTCCCGGCAAATTTGCCTCACTCCGACTCCTCTGCCCCGGTATAAATCCATTCGTTTCTACCTTTCATTCTATTTTGCATTTATCAAACTATTCCAAATTTGTATCAGATTTGTTTGATATGAAATAGAAATTTCGCATATGTATGTACGTGTGCTTGTGTGTTATGGCTACGCAACAGATTTTGCATTGTCTCTCACCTTTTGTCTGCACGAGATGGCAAGATAACCGATTCGCGTAAAAGATGGTCTAATTATTGTCTTCTTATTAATAGCAGCCATTGTGGACTTTCTTCTTTGTACTTGAATGAACATAAATTGTCTTTGTTGAAGACTCGTCTGTCCGTCCGTCATTCTGCCATTCGTATTCTTAACAAAGAAATGTGAAAAGTCGAGATTTTGCACTCTGGCAATTTTAAAATTTATAGCTAGCTGAGAAACTAAAGAAGAAGAAGCCGCCTGCCGGATGCATGTGACATATGGGTAAAGTCAGGGTAGGGATATCTACACATTGAATCGGATGTGAAACGATTGGTCTTTGTAGCGGAGAAGAACTACATTTTGAAGCAACCTGTTTTGAACACAGCGTGAACATTTTTACCCTACATTACACTGCCCTACGGGGATATTATTTATGTATTCAATTGTTTGTAATATCCAAAACGGGGAAACACATACCGATCGACTCAACATCACTTTCGCATTGCCTCAGCTGGGCCTAAAATCCTCGCGAGTAGGTCATTTGAAAACTGTTTATGGGGATATGCGGTACTAAAGAGTAATTCTCGTATAAACGACAAGAACTACATACACAATTATGCCATTGTAGTAGGAAGCCAAACAGCTGATTTCAGAGCCACTAAACAGCTGATTGTCCCTAAAAAAGCATGTCAACATTGTCGTTCGACATCGTGGCTTAGGCCGTTATTGATGTCAAACTATTAGAGAAGGGGAGGACAGGAAACAAAGGAGCCAACAATAATCGAAATGCACTCTAAATAGAATATATGATAAGGAAAAAATGTTGTAGAAGATATATCCTCACCCTGATCGAAGTAATATTTATTCAAGTATTTGCCTTAAGCAAAACTGAATTCTTTAAAACTGTGTTAACGAAATTTTAATTGCTTTTAATTAATAAAATACTACAACTGACACTTGATGTGTTGCAAAATGTAAAAGTGCGGTGTAATCTCTTGTACGATGAGTCTTGACGGACGGCACGAGCTACTGCCGTAAAGATACCCACATACATAGTCCTTAGGGCGTCATGAGTGCAAGCGGGCTGTATTTATATCCAAAGATTCGTATTTATGAAATTACTAAGAATGCTAACAGCTTGACATACTATCGACTCGTTTAAAATATGAGGAGATACACAAATGGGAGGCCAAATGGATTATCGTCTATTACTCGCAAGTATGATTTTTATTTTTTTTGAGTTTTTTTTTTTTTAACTTGATCTTTACAAGGAAAATAAGTTGTCATGAAATGCCTTTTATCCAATGTGTTTTGGTCGCTTGGACAGACAGACTTGTCGAACCGAGCGCAATCGCTATACTTTCAGGCGATTCCATACGCTCATGAGAGGAAATAGACGGTTCGTTCGGTGAAAGACACACTGACAGTCAGTTTAAATCTTTAGAAAATAAAAGAAACTTATTTAGCCTAGGATACAGCAACACTGTTATAAAAAAATACATTGCTTTTCTAATGAATAACTTCAATACTTTTCGAATGTACTTTGGTCGCCTGAGTGCAAAAATGGTCGACATTTTCGATCTATATTTCGATTTTTTTTAAATAGAATTTTTTAAACAAAAGTTGTCATAACTTGAAATCGTGTTTTCCAGGCAGATGCGGATCATTAACCCCCTCGAAGATAATGTATGTATTAAATCTACACGAAACGAGTTGGCAACCCTATATACTAAGAAGGGCTCTGAATCAGTTGGTAAAGTAAAGTAAGATTGATCAAATATGGTGACGAGACGACGATGCACAGTGAACGATTTTCCTAATTAAGCTAGACAAAATAAACAGCTTTCGAAAGACTGTACCAATTCTGAAAAAAATGGTATCCTCCTTAGCATGACACTGAATTTACGAAAATCGATATCAGAAAGGTGGAAATATCCCAGGCAGGATTGCCCTTCCAATGATTGCTATTGGACACTGAACAACCCAATACATGACTGACGCATTAGTTGTAATACAACATACAAATTGTAAACAATTTGAATACATATATACATACTTACACACAGACGATTCACACATTAATTGTAATACGACACATACATCACACAATCAACATATAAATCAAATAATAAAATCAGAACTAGTTTTACCATAAAAAAACCTACACGCGTTTTTATATAAACTGTTTCTCAACAAAGAACTCCAGAAAGTTGACAAAAATATTTCATTCATATTTCATCCAACGGAATCAAATTCAAAGTTCTAGGCTCCAAAACATAAAAGACCGTGCCGGTAGTCAAACTTTACAACATTTGATCAGGATGAAGAATATCGGCCTTCCCCAAAAATTGTGCCGGTCCCCTTATACAAGTGGAGTACTCAAACTTCATCAAATTGCAGAATTCTTTTTCGAAAAAAAAGAGAGTGTTAAAATAAAAATTATTAAAAAATGTGGAGAAATTTATAATATTTTTGTATCAAATCTGTAATCACTCGTGTGGATGTTTTTTTTAAATTATTTTTTTTCTTTTGTTACTAAAAAACGAAATGACAAAAATCGACACATGAATTTTTACACAGTTTAAAGTTTACGTAACAGTAAGTGATTTTAAACTTAGCCAAAAGAGTTTTATATTAAAGAAAAAACTATTTTTTTTTTGGACTTCTTCATTAAGTATGTTTTTAAAATTCTTATAAGAAAAATATTGTGCTTTTTTGGTTTAGCGGAATTATGATAAGAAACAACAGATGAATCAAATAAAATAAAAATTGTGACGAAAGTCCTTTCCAAAATAAAGTTATGATGTTTTGAAGATACAGTTCACAATAAAAATACTGCACTTTGAAGTCCAGTTACAATGTTGCAGAAAGAATATTCGCCTACCCAATCATTTCTAATCATATTTTGTATCAAAATCGTTAAATCAAAAATTGCATTTTGTCCAGCTAAGTTGTTCAAATCGTTCACTGTGCTGTGGGATTTTATAAAAAATTGCCCCGATATAAATTCTAAAAGGACTAAGTCGCTATTGGGTTTTGGCAAAAGACAATTCAGCATTTTCAGGGGAGTCACCACAAGAGAACATTGTACGATAGGCAAGGTGGTAAATCGTACGGTTATACCTCGCAATGACGCCGAATTGGAAGATTCGGTAGAACCCTTGTTATGCCATTGTCCAGGTCCACAGGAACGTCGATTCATTAACGAATCGAGCAGGTTCCTTGAACAGCTGGCCAGTGCAACTCTGACTTTGCTAGCGAAATGTATCTAACTTATAAGCATCATACTCCACCTTTTTCCCCATCAACCCTCTACATCTCCTCCCACAAGGTTAAAATTGATGGCTTCCAACTCAAATTAACGTAACATTTCGGTAATATTTTTGTTACAGCATAATGAGCCTGTAGGGGGAGTGTTATTTGTCCTTTTCCAATCCCACATCTCATTTTTAACAGATCAATGGACAGTCATCTTTCCCAACGATAGACAACTTCAGACTGGATTTACATCTCGATTTCAAGGGAGCATGATGAGGATACTTAAAATCATCTAAGGTCCATAGTGCCATAATGACGATTACCTGAGATGATCTGATGTTAACAGAATAATGTATTCTTGTCTGTCCTTGAATCTCGATTTCTGAAAAGTTGAATGTAAATCTGAACATCTCGCACAGACGGCATATACTATGTATGTCAAGCGCAATACCTTGACACTCCATAAAAAGGTACACCCTGTGTTTACCTCTTCTAGTCTCAACATCCGTTTAATCACTCTCATGTGGCAGTTGTCCCCGCTTTTTGTCGCCTAGGACGATAGCATAGCATGGGAGCACGATCCAACTTAGTGTTATGATCGCAAACATACAAACGTACTCGTATAAACAAACACACATAGTAAGAGTTGCGTATATAGGTGTGTATGTCTGTCGATCTGTATGCAATACGTAGACTTTGAGTAATTAATCTATTTTCGTCCTGGATTCTTGTAAATATGCATCCGTTCTTTGTCGTTTACACTTGTGAAGGGGGCAATGTTGATGTAAAGTTCAGAGTAATGTCGTCAGGCGGTAGCCGTAGCCGACAGGCACAGCGCACAGCCTTCATAAGATCGAAGATCGTTGCCACTGCCGTTGCATGAATGGTGTTGAATGCTACTGTTGCTACTCTACCAGACGTCGTACGTACCACCAACAACACCCTTGCTGTCTGTGTATGCGTGTGTACTCGCATTTACTGCAACAACAACAACAACTCTCGCAGTGCCTGCTTGTAAGTACTACTGAGGGAGGAGTACATACCATTCTATGTTTACTCATCGTCGTTGGTTCGTTCGTCTGTCCATAGGTATTTGGTCCATGCACACACACACACACACACACACATATACATAAATTACCGAGTGTAGATGCAGGCATGAGGTACAAAAGTGCGTTGGCTGCATTCATTATTCGTTGCAGTGCAAAGTATTTCACTGTTTGTAAATTATTTTTAAAATTGAAATTTCATGAACAACAACTTTGCGTAGGTACGAAGATGTAAGAGTACATACGAATATACATACATACATGTACATACGGATATATCAACAATCGATCAAGTGAATATTCTGTGTGGGAGTGTGTGTGTGCGAGTATTTCTGAGCACTTGAGATTTGAATGATCAATTTTGATCTCACTCTGCGTATTTCCAATAAGTGTTTGGGTGTGTGTGCGTTTGTGCTCCTTTTCTTTTTGGCGATCAAAATGGTGGTTTTTCTTGGTGGTCTTTTCGAATTTGAATGAAAATGAGCACCAAATCGGACAAAAGCTTTTAAATCTACCAAAAAGAATGCGTTAACAACACAAAGAGAAAGTTGACTGTTGTGCGGAGGTTGGAAATGTGACATCAAGAAACAAAGAACGGGCCGACACTAACAACATTAAATACGCATTGCTAGACGGGGTCTCAAGACCGTTGAACTAAATAGGAAGAGTACGTTATTCTACCCTACATCATGCAATTGAATGTCGGCTGGTGTTTTTGGTAAAATACAAAGATTTCTGCAAACAAAATAATATTGGCTTCTCAAATACAATGGAAATAGAATGTGTTTGTATGTAAACTGTATCTTTAGATTCTATACACGCTGAAGAAAATGGTCATTTTAACTAATTTCATTTTATGCCTTTTGACATAGGCCATGACAAAAAAATCAATTCTTAACCACTGAGCTGTTAGAACATCCACAGATGCTTATTACTTTTAAGGTGAGCGATTACAGGCTTAATATCGAATAGGGTGGGTAATTTGATGTGGTGTTTTGACGGCAATTGCACCAATTTCTGTTTGAACATCTTCATATTTGTAAGGACCAAGAAGAGCATTACGTCAGTTGCACATACATACACAAATTCATCACATTTCGATCTACAGGAGTTCATACCATTGCTAGGGCATTCTGGCTAATGTTTTGATGCATTGACGGGTTTTATTTCTACTCACCGTACTGCCCAGCTCCATAAACCGGAATGTTGGTTTTATACCTCACCATTCCACAAAAGGAATATATTGACAGAAAGGCGTTTATTTTGAATTAGTTCATCTTTCTAAATGTAAAAGAAATTCCATAACAATTTATTGTACAGGGTTTTCCCAAAAGAGGTGTTATTTTGGCATTCAAAGAAAAATTGAATTTTTTGAGATAAATGATCGGATGTTTATTTCATAATAAAGACGATGGCATGCAGTTAATAATGAAAAACAACATCAGCAAAATGGCCACAACGACCACGGTTAAAGCACCATATCCTTCTCATGAAATGTTCCATAACCACAACGCAATGTGGCTGCCCTATGTCCTCGATAGCCTCACGAATTCTCTCATTGAGGTCTTGAATCGACGCTGGGCTGTTGGCGTAGACCTCATCTTTCACGTGGCCCCAAAGGAAGAAGTCGCAAGATCTCGGTGGCCAATTGTATCACCTCTTCGAGAGATAACACGGTCCGGAATCTTTTCCCATAAAAGAGCAATGGTTTCGTTGCTTGTATGGCACGTAGCGTCGTCTTGTTGAAAGTAAACGTTGTCCAGATCAATTCATCCAACTCCAACCATAAAAAATCATTAATCATCTCTCGATAGCGCAATCCATTCACCGTAACTGTGGATCCAACATCATTTTCGAAAAAGTAAGGTCCAATGACCCCCGCACCTGACAGTCACACGTTGAGGATGAACAGGCTTCTCAACAATAACTCTGGAGTTGTCCGAGCCCCAGATGCGACAATTTTGCTTGTTGACGTAGCCACCGAGGTGGAAATGGGCCAAATCAGTCAAGATGATTTTTCGATGGAATTCCGTATTATTTTCATGCATTTCAACGACCCAATCAGACACGACGTTGTTGATGATCGGCCGGCTTGAGTTCTTGTGTTAACAAAACTTTATAAGACACAAGTCTTAATGCAAAAAACGGTGTAATGACGTTTGTGGTTTTCTTCAACACTTTGGGCTACAGCAGCAATATTCTCAGTTGTTCTTGAGCGACATGCACTGGTTTTATTCTTCACATCACTAACTTGTCCCAACAGCTCGAATTTGTGTATCAGGGTTTATTTGCGGTCCGACAAGGTGCTTCGCTAATACCCAAAAATGTTTTAGTTTGCGAAGTGTGACTCCAAGATTTTCACCCTTTTTCTAGTGAATTTTAATAATTTCAATGCATTGTTGAAGCGTGTATCGTTCCATTTTTAGTAATGGCCTGTTTGTCAAATGTCAGAGACTAAAAGCTTCAAAAGTGACAGCTACCGAAATACCGGGTGATTCAAAATAACACCTCTTGTTGGAAAAATTTAATATTAATGAGATTGCTTGAAAATAGTCACTTATTTTCATTTAGATGAGTTGTGTTAAATGTGATTAACAGATATTTTTTCGAAGCGGAGTTGGTATTATACAAATTTGAGGCTTTGCTTTAAAAATGTGTTTCACATAAACGATTTTTCAATAAAGCGGATTTTCGTTTAAGCGAAGTACAGTGCATGGAAAATCACCCAGAACAATCGTTACTAATACTAAATTTCAATTAAGCGATTTTTTCAGTTAAAAAGCATGTGCCCTTCCGAATTGGACTGTATTTAAACGGAGAATAGCTTGACCTTGATCTACAGTAAATTCGTATACGATTTCTCTACAAACAGTTCTGCTCATACCGAGCTATCCGAGGCGATTTTGTTATTTATCAATTAGTTGCTTGTGGTAATTTCAGGATTAGTGGCTGTTTTAAGACAAGTTTTAGTTCACAACGAATACTAACAAGAATCTTATATGTCATCGATATGAATTGAATTGTGGGCTGAATTTTCCATCGTCACACTAGTTTTTATGTTGCTACGTTTTGCAGACCAACTTAGCATAAAGTTCTACCCGTTGTCTGTATACACTTGACCATACTTTTTCCAACTGGGTCATCGGTCTCAAATCGTCTTCATCCAAGGCCTTGTATCTGTTTCAATTAATGTTTTTTTTTTTTGATATTCTGAATGGAGAAAGTTGTATGAACATTTGAGAAGAATCACAGCAAAACTAACGAAGATAGAGCAGTTTAAGCAGCCGAGCCTCATACATGACTCAGTTAGAATTCAAAACCTTAAAGCGT
The DNA here is from genome assembly GCA_958296145.1 of Hydrotaea cyrtoneurina. Taxonomy (NCBI): domain Eukaryota; kingdom Metazoa; phylum Arthropoda; class Insecta; order Diptera; family Muscidae; genus Hydrotaea; species Hydrotaea cyrtoneurina. The sequence goes on along the minus strand of OY282515.1, from coordinate 52,664,894 downwards.
AAAGGTGCCCTGATAACTTCAAAATGACTACACCGACGCTTTGGAGTTTTGAACACTGTTTACATATTTTACAAGAATTTTTTGTTCCAATTTGTTAATAATTTGTTCATTTTGAATTCAAATATGATTACCTCAGATCCAATTTTTTTAAATCTATAAACCAATGTGCCTCTTAAGTAGTGTCTTGAGGCACACTTGCGGGTTAAAGGGTTAATGACAGCTGTCGACAGGTTTTACTCTGAACTTTCTATGGTCGAAATGTTATTGAAATAATTTTGCAACATTTACCGCAAGTTCAAACTAACACAGAGGCGTCATAAAATGTCCTGTCTGTACCGGAAGATGCACCTTGCAGCTGTTACCGATATTTCCGTGTTTTTGTGGTAGACATTTTGTTTAGTCGTGTTTCTGAAGCCCATTTCGATCGTCATAAAACCAACTAAATTTAATTACGACTTGGGCATAGATTTTATGTCGAGGATTTGTGTTTTTAAAATGGCCGGTCACAGAACGCCACCCCAACTTAACATCGCGCACACTTATTGAGTGTTTGAAGTATTCTTCATACAGTTTCTAGAAATATATTCAGTCTTACCGATGAAGATAATAACAAAAAATCGCTACAGATATTGAACACATGCCGCACCAAATGATTGGGGGCATTAATCTAATCTGCAGTTTCCTCAAAAATCACTAATTTTTCAAGTGGCAGGCGTCATCTTGAGGAAATGTACAAATGCATTATTTTATTGTTTTATGTTTTCCAAATAAACCAAAGACAACAAAACAAATATGTTGAAACGGGCGAACAGAAACAGGAAATTAAAAATGGAAACAATAAAGTGGCGCTGTTGTTGCGTTTCCAAAGAGAAACAAATACGGATCTCGTGCTGCACCAGAAGAAGAATTGTTGAATGTTTCGTCTTCAAAGTAAACACCATTCGCACATTAACCAAAGATATTTATAAACTCGTCTATGGCTGTGTCAGGGATGGGACTTTCGCAATGTTCGGATGGAATTAAGTCACAAGAGGCACATATTTGAAGCAAACCGTGCAAAGCAACAATGTCCACCTCTCATACTAATGCTAAGAAATGCTCCACACATGTATATCCAAATGATTTTACCGACTCTTAGACGTTGATTTGAAATTTATAAACCGTAGCGCCGATATCAATCGTATGTGAAAGCTCAGAGCTCAAGTTGAGATAGAGAAATTCTGTTTGTACACCTATCGGGTATTGTGTTGCCCAACCCTGATGTGTGCATTTGGATGCAATTGTGCAGCAGTGTGAACTGAAATAGATTAAAACATCCAGTAGGGTAACATATCCTTATATCCTCCACCCTAGGTATTCAGTTCTTTTGGAAAACCTTTAAATATTCAATAAATCCTACAAAAAAATATATACATATTCTGAATTCTTGCAAAACTCGATAATGTAACCGAAAATGGCTAGAGCGTACAATCTTGTAGATCATTTAAGATTAAAAGTGGACTTAAGCAGTTCGGAGAAAAATATTTTTCCATACAGAAACTGAGACAATATTTGCAAAAAATGTAATCGGTCAGGTGATGAGCGCTTAGTATGACAACAGAATTTATTTTAATAGGTAGCGGAACAGCATGTACTAGAACACCCTAGAGTGGGCGTGGTCGTGGTAATCGGCGCTATCTTTAAATCCATATTGGAGTCTCCACTACTCAACTGATTTTCTTGAAATGCTCATAGCGTCAATGTGTCGATCTGGAAGGAATATTGGAATAGACATACAATACAATTTCAAGTGGGCATGGCACCGCCCACATATGTCAAAGCTTGAAAGAACAACATCTCATACCTCATTAGCGTTACGAAGGTGAGGTTTGAGGCATATGTTTGAAAAACGTGGGGAAAAACCCGTCATAACAGCCATAATAATAGCCGGATCGTCGTAACATTTTCACAGTGGACTAGATGTTTTTATTCCTGAAGATGTTATCCAGCGGATGACGAAGTATCGAATAAATAAATAAATAAGGAATTTAATTCAAAAACAAAACTTTGACATCCAGCTGGAATAAATTAATAACAAAAATTTCCCAATATGTTTGTCTAGAGATATAAATATTTAAGGAGAGGTTTGGTATATCTGTGGTCACAACCCATAACAGCCTAAGTCTGTTTTTCAATATTTTCAGTACAGGAGTTTAAAGTTTTGAATCTTCACTGAAAATCAGGAGAAGGTGTTTTTTGGAAAACTTTGCTACAGATTCCAAGGAAACGAATTTCTTTACTTAGTTGTTAACAAAAAATAGTTGTTATTCTCGCAGTCAAAAGATATTATCGAAAAAGACACTTAGGCTCTTATGAATTGTTAAACGAAAGAAAGTCAAAAAGTTCAAGTTGAGTTAGGCTATTATTCCAGATTAAATAAAAAACTTTTTGTTTGGAGAAAGACCTTAACTCAATTTATGTTTATCAAAAAACGAAATTGTAATTCGGAATAAGAGCTTAACTCAAGCTAAGAAAATAAAATTGTTTCTTTGTTTTTTTGGATTAACGACTTAAGTTGATTTAGGCAATAATGAAAAAATACTGTTTATATTTGTTGTAATCCTAAATTGACTTAGGCAGTTATGCCAAAACAGTAATTTAGAAAAAAAACTTAAGCTATTAGGTTTTTTAGGATTAATTGCCTTCCTAGAAGAGATACAAACATGACAAATTTAGAGCAAATAAATTTAGATACGCTGAATACGATGGTGCTAATAACTCAATTGTGTCCTAACTCGAGTTAGGCTGTTAAGGGTTGTGACCACAGATATATGCTTGAAAAAAAGTTGGCGATGACACGCCTATTTTTAAAGAAACCATCATAACAGCCATAATAATAGGCGGATCGTCGGTGCCACGCCTAATTAATTTTCGTCATGAAATTTTCAGAGTATGTCACAGTTCGTCTATAGATATTCACCGATATTCAAAATGGGACATTCAAACCCTATTTTAAAACGATCATATCACTGGCGCTATTGGGGACACTTTGCTTGAAATTAAACTGGATTTTACCGCTAATACGCGGATAGTTGTACGTTATTATATAACAACGATCATCATGGAAGTTTCACAGTGAATTACTATCCACGGGGAATTGTCATGGGCTATATTAGGGGCGTGTCACCTTCCATAGAGGTGTCACATAGAGGCGTTATTTTGAATCACCCGGTATTTTGGTAGCTTTCACTTTTTCAGCCTTTATTCTTTGACATTTGACGCCATTGCTAAAAATGGAACGATAAACGCTTTAACAACGCATTGAAATTATTAAAATTCACTCGAAAAAGGCTGAAAATCTTGCAGTCACAGTTCGCAAAACTAAAGCATTTTTGGGTCGTCGTGAAGCACCTTGTCGGACCGCAATACAAAAATTGGTGGACAAATTCGAGCTGTTGGGACAAGTTAGTGATGTGACGTACACGTCGCTCAAGAACAACTGAGAATATTGCTGCTGTAGCCCAAAAGTGTTGAAGAAAACCTAGTTTTATCCGTTCCTAGTCGTTCTTTGGAGTTGGGCATTCCACAAACGTCATTACACCGTATTTTGCATAAAGACTTGTGTCTTAAGGCTTATAAAGTTCAGTTAACACAAGAACACAAGCCGACCGATTGTTGTTGATGGTGTGTCTTTGCTGATTGGGTCCTTCAAATACATGAAAATGATCCGGAATTCTATCGAAAAATCATCTTGACTGAAAAGGTCCATTTCCACCTCGGTGGCTACGTCAACAAGCAAAATTGTCGCATTTGGGGCTCGGAAAACTCCAGAGTTATTGTTGATAAGCCTCTTCATCTTCAACGTGTGACTGTTAGGTGCGGGGGTCATTGGACCGTACTTTTTCGAAAATGAGGTTGGATCAACAGTTACGGTGAATGGATTGCGCTATCGAGAGATGATTAATGATTTTTTATGATTGGAGTTGGATGACAACGTTTACTTTCAACAAGACGGCGCTACGTGCCACACAAGAAACGAAACCATTGTTCTTTTACGGGAAAAGATTCCGGATCGTGTTATCTCTCGAATAGGTGATGCAATTGGCCACCGAGATCTTGCGACTTCTTCCTCTGGGGCCACGAGAAAGATAAAGTCTACGCCAACAGCCCGATTCATGACCTCAAAGATAGAATTCGTGAGGCTATCGAGGACATAGGGCAGCCACTATGGGATTTGGTTATGGACAATTTCATGAAAAGGATATGGTCCTGTATGCGTGGTCGTGGTGGCCATTTGACTGATGTTGTTTCTAATTATTAACAGCATACCTTCCTCTTTATTGTGAAATAAACATCCGATCATTTATCTCAAAAAATGTCATTTTTCTTTGACTACCAAAATAACACCTCTTGTTGGGAAAACCCTGTATCTGCAATTTTTAGTACATCTATTTATTTCTCCGAAAGCATGTATGGGGTCATCGAAGAGCAGTTTAGAAATACAGTGTAGTCTCTCATAAGCGGAAACCTAAAAGGAGATCCATTGCGTTCTCGGTGCTCTTTAAGGGAACAGGCGTGTGTTAATAAAATAGAATCCAACATAAAATCCGAAACACCACCACTAACTATGAAGGTGTTGTTCCACTGTTGCTGCTGCTGAAAATGTTGTCGGTTGCACGGAATGGATGGATGGATGGAGCATTTCGAACGGAAGACGCAATGTGCAATGTTTTGATGTTTTAGAACGAACATCAACCAGCATTCGTCGCACTTGACTGTTTTCTATAAATATCCTACAAATAGGTATTCACGTATGCATGTGTGTGTGTGTGTGTACTTGCTTATTATATTTTGTATTTATGTGGAGTTTGAACTCCACACTATATTTACTCACACACAAACACATGGCTGTTGGTGGCACTGGTTTTATTTTATTAGCATGGGGTTAGAGGCGACTCAAGTGTGTGCGTGTGTGTCAACGACAGGCGGGACGGATGCATTTCGTTGTTCGGTTGATTGATATTAGCGTCGGTTGTTGTTTGTTTCTTCTGCTTTCATTAAACTCGCATCTCGCATATACGACGTGTTCAGTCCTAATCCACAAAAATTAATCAAACAAAGCAGTGCAGATATTATCGACCTGACCCAGAATGTTCACAGGCCTTAAACAGGAGATCAACCATCAGAAATAGACCAGACTGTGCCATCTTTAATATCCCTCAAGCCCCAATAGATGATCTTCGTTTTTTGTTTAAACTGAAGTTAAACTCCAAATTCAGTTTTTTAGTCAAAGTTTAAACGCAGTTTAATCGTCCAATATTGGGTGTATATCCACACTATAATAGCCATATGATTGTGACAGAAGACGAAGAATCAAATTCCACCAAAAAAGTTTAATATTATTTTTATTATTCACCGGAACACATATGTTTTCTGATAAAAGAAAAAGTAGTCGAAGTTTAAACTCAGTTTTATTGGAAACTGAGTTTTACATAATCGTGGTTTAACTATGATCTCATTTATTGGGCCAATGGAACAAATGTCTCAAATAAGAGAACTGTGCACTAGTAAGGGTCGTAGCTTAAAGCAAAAAAATTACTTCACGCGGACACTGCCAGCGATGCTGTCGGGTGACAATAGAGTTGGATACCCTACTATCCCCTATCATCACCACCGCTCTCCTCTGTACACGGTCCAAAAGCTGCAAAGATGTATTTGGAGCTCCTTCCCATGTATGGGAGTTGTATTCCATTTTAGGCCGGATGTAGGTGGTGTAAATATTTACGAGATCAGATGGAGTAATGGAGTATTTCATGCACCGCTTCAAAAAGCCTAAACACTTGAATGCTTCTTTCGACACTTCGAAACAAACAGTACTGGGTCTTTTGCGGATTAAAATCGACTCTATTCATTTGGCAATTATGATTCCCCTTTGAACTTGCCTCTTGTGTACACACAAGGAAATTCGGTTTCAGCAATTTTTATTGTCATTATTGCCTTTTCGAATTCAAAATGTCAGAATAATCTGCAGCCAACTTCACACTACGAAAAAAAAACAAAAGGAACTAGTTTTACCCTTTCCATTCCTCTTACAACTCTCTCCTACAACTGAGAATTGCGGCATTTAAAATAGAAATCTGAAAAAAATATTCAGGATAAATGTGTAAAAATATTATAAATACAATTAGAAATAAATAATTTTCGAAATAATTTTGTATTTATTTTCTTCTTCTTCTTCATTAGTTCACAATAAATGATATATTTGTGCACTTGGCACCATTTAATAGTGGCCTTTTTTTATTAAGCGATCATTTCTATCCTTAATATCGCTTAGGTCTCCATACAAATTAAGCGATTATCTAAGCTGGCAGTGTAACGAAAACACGTCTAATATTAACTGCTTATATAATTAGTAGACAGCAACCTTCAATACAGAATTAAATAAAAAAAAGAATAGAACATAAAATTCAATATCTAAAGTAGTACATCTACAAAGTTTTTATCAAAATCTGGACTGAAATATAAAACATCGGCTAAACATAGCTAATATGCCAATTTCTGGTTTCTTCGCTTGAACTGGATATCGAGCCATAATCGCTTAAACGACGTAAGCGTTTCGAGCCGTCGCAACGATACTCAATATCGAGCTCCTGGCGAGACAAAGCTGTTTCATTTAAGAAAAAGCGGAACGTGCAAATTGTATGCCTTATCAAGCGATAATCCTTGAATCGCGATAATCGAACGCGGATATTTTCCATCGAACACGCCTATACAAACAATTGTATGTTCCTCACTGCACACACACCACATTACAACTCTCCACATGTAGAACCACTTGAATATCCCTGAAAATGAGCAGCATAAAATGTCGACAGTATTTATTTTTGTTTATTTCTTTTGGTGCGTAATATTTGGAAGTTAATCTGATTGGTTTTGGGTGGATATCACACCATATTATTATCGCCTTTAATGTAAACACCCGTGTGTTTCTAAATAGATTACCCACCCACAATACGTAAAGTATTGACTTTAATATCCCGAATAGTGCATACACTTGTTGGGACTGTGGAGAATTGTATGAAATTATAGATTAAATGTATCCGTGCCTTAGTTTTAAATAATGACAACCGTGCACTACTGTTCTAAATAAAAGTTTAAAAAATGTCCTACTAAAACTTTGCATGAATGTCGATAGATGGTATTGTACCCTTAATTCGTCTTCGTACGGAGCCTTTTAGAAGCTCGCCCCCTTAGAAAACATAATCCTAAGAACTGCCCTTGCGGATCGTTTTTCCGGAGGAAATGTTTGAACAAATAGAGGAGTTTCTGAGAATGACCATCTTGTATCAAGCAACAGAACCATCAGCTTGCAAGGTACAACTAAAAATGCTTCACCCTATCGAATAGCATGCACTAAATGGTACAAGCAATACACCTTCAAAGAATAATTCCAAGCGGCCGATCTAATAAAAAATGTCTGAACCATACAACGGAACGTAGGCTAGACACTTCTAGACTTCTTGAAGTTGACAATCTTATTTACAAATCTTATTTACGAAGCCAATCAAAGCATGCTAAAAAAAAGATTGAACCAAAATGGTTGCTGGAAGCGAAAACCCTCGTGATGAATGATAAAGTGGAGTTTTAAAAGTTGGTATAATCTTATGAACGGCATCTCAACACTGCGCGTAACTTGGAGTCAGGCCAATGTCTAAAATTCAATTCAATTCGATTTTCCTTGAAAGATACCGAAGAACAAATAAGCCGATCAAACGACAACGGGTGTATGTGGTTATAACCATGCGGGTCGAAGAACTGGCAGGATAGAAATTTCTCTAAAAGCCAGATGTCAATAGCAATGCTGACAATGTTATTCTAACTGCTGGATATAAAAATATCACGAAATTCGGTAAAAGGCCTACAAAGTTGTCACGGACCTTTTGTGGTCTAACACTCGGGGGATGCTCCCTACAAATTCACTGTGTTATGGATAGGAAATTAGAAGGAGGAACGAGGGAGTAGTGTTTGTTGACCTATGTGTTGAATTTGAGAATGCCGCAGCTGGCAGGGAATTCCTCATACGAACAGTTCGACAGAAGAACGATCTTTCTCTCTCTGTCCGGCTGAATGTCCTAACAACAGGCACTAGACGACAAATATCTGAGGAGCAGATACCTTTAAATCCATCTATCTATCTATAGAACAGCGATATACAACCCACGTTCCGGCGATGCAGAAGGGAGACAATAGATTTGGATATCCTACTATACACCGGAATAAGCGGCTATATAGGGACTCTCATCCCGGTTGACCAACCTATGCAGGGAACTGTATGGAAAAGAACGATCTTTAGCCGTCAATAAACACTACTTCCTGATTCCTCCCTCCAATTCCCTTATAACACAGTGCATTGCGTTCATAGGGTCACCCCTGAGTGTTAGCCAAAAATCGATCGCCTTCTATCTCCGACCTGCAGAGGACTAGGCCGACAATCAAATGAATATAAAGGATAGAGGTTGCTATCATCCGAGTAGATTGGGTTCACAGTCTGAGCCAAAAGGTCGTCAATGATAAAAGAAATAGAGAATGAGAGAGAACGAACTACATCTGAAAAATGAATACATGCCTTTGAGGTTACCACACAGATATGACCAGAAATCCGTTATCAAATTTCCAAATGATGATTTCCTTTGGCGAGAGAAAACTTCAACATGGCTCCATTCTGTGTAAGTCATTACTCTGAACATTCATGTGTGGAAAGTCTTCTACGTCTTCTACTAAAATTTTGGTTTATTTTTCATTTCGTAGAAAGTGGATAATAAAATTCAAAAAATACATTTTGTAATACACCAGATTTTCATTTGTAAAGCGGAAGCTTTGGTGGTGCAACTCTCCAAACAGTTTACAAGCACAAGAGAAAAACCAACACACACACACCCATGCCTTATATGGAAAGACATATAAGTCGTATGCGTGTATGGCCAATGAACTTTAGTGCCCAACACAGAATTTGAGGAAGAGGAAAACGTCAGCATAAATCTTCAGAATAAATATTGATTCCAACCACTTGGTTAGTGTCAGAATGTATCTGCGCGCCTTCACTCCACAAGAGATGGGGGGGAAAGTGGTTGCATATTAAATATTTGGGGGGTTTCGTCTATTTATAACACAATCCCATATTCCATAAATAAAATTTAAAAACATTTGTTGATGTTAGTAAAATTATATTTTTCAGAGCGGAAACTTAAATTGCATTTTCTTGTAGCATTAACAACCGTATTGGCTAATTCAAAAAGAAAACTTTCATTTGTTTTTAATTAAATTAACATGAAGAATCGAACGTTTTGAGCTAGACCATATGGACTTAACGTATTATATGACACAATTCAGTATTATTACCAAATCGTTCTAACCAAAATGACGGGGATTTTTTGTTTGGTTTTTGAAAATTGGAAAAACACAGAACATTGCTGCAAGTGAATGAAATATATTTTTTATATTTACTTTTTAAAGATTATTTTGCGAAAATGTTTGCCGGTAAGATCAATTCTTGCAAACTTCTTAGGCCAGTATCACACTAATGTCACGTGTAATATTCTCGCCATTACTTACTTAAGTTGGCTCTACCGCCTGTTGTTGGTCTTGGCCTGTTTAATAAATAATTTCCATATCAAAGATTTGCATATCCCCCTCCACTTGGTGCTACAGTGTTGTTTTAGGCCGCCGAGAGAGGGCTCTATTGAAGGGGGAGCCAAAGTACAGAAATTCTGCCAGTAAGACGACGTTGGAAAAGTTGCAAGAGGTCGCTTCCTATTTTCACTGAGGATCTAGTGTCGCTCAGAGTCATTCCACAAATGCGTACAAGGCGTACAAACAGCAAAAACAAGAAGAATATTTAAGATTGAAAGAGCTCAGCTGGAACATTATAAAACACTTTCTTATTTTCCCTTAACATTGTGTACGATATACTTTGTATACTCACTGACCGGGACCTACTGTTTAAAGCCGGCTCCGAACGGCTAATGCTTTTCTAGAGAAGTTTTACATGGCTTAGAGATTACTCTCTTACTCGTAAAGTCGCCAACATTTACGAGGTGGAAACAGTCGCTGAAAAATGTTTGATGATCTTACCCACTACGGGTATGATTTTTTATTATTATTTTTTTTTTTATATAAATACCTGTCCTAGCTACAAGTTAACCCAAATACATCTCAGATTAAAATAATAAATCTTGGAAAGGATTCGAAGACAGTCACGTCGATGACAGTAAGTATTGGCGTAACTGCTAGTCATTATCACGTTAAAGAGGGATATTTCGTGATTGGCCTTAATTTCCTATACTAGTGGAACCATGCTATACTAAACGATAAACAGGCTACGCCACAAGACACTCCGGTTGACAATTGGCCCGAACATTTATTAAGCAGCCCATGACTAGCAATAGATTGTAGAATCAGCTATGCGTATTGAGGAAGCGGATAGATCGGTTAAACCGCCAATCAGTTACTTTTTCAAAAAGCAGAAGGATCATATTCTAAACAGCAGAAGGATCATATTCAAACAGATTCAACTATATAGAAGGGATTCACAATTTACCCTACGCATCTCCGAGTGAAGGTGCATCTTAGGATGTACCACCCTTCCTAACCTAGCCAACCTAAGTAATCAGAAATCGCTAGTCCATGATCAGACGCCAGAGTGGACTTGAAAGAGATGCACTCTAGATATTGAATTATATTGAAATGCTGTGTTGTTGGTTGTTCTCTAATAACTCTAAAAAATCGGTACTATATAAATATTAATTGGCAAAGTAATTAATTCCCTTGAGAAATTAAAAAAGCCGTCGGTGGCTAATTTTCAGTCAATTTCTGCTGGTGGCGGCGTGGTGATGACCGAAATTTTATCAAGCAGGGCGATTGTCTAAAGAGCCACGATGTACTGGACATAGTAAAGTTAATGCGTATTAACTTATTTCAATGCTTATTTATCATAAATTTTGCAACATTTTAATTTGAACTCAAAAAGTCGTAAAATTAACCAATTCCAAAAAAATCAATTTTTTCGACATTTTCGTAATTAAAAGACGACTTCATTTTTTTTAACAAAACTTCGATTAACCGACTTTTCGTGAGTCGACTTATGGAACCCTATACGCACCACGGCAAAAATGAAAACCTTTCACTGCATAGCTGTTTCACAATTAAATTGAACGTTAATTTTTGCCATGAAGTAGCCATTGCAGAGTAGGACGAATCACAACGATTTGCGTTATCAAAAAACACGAATATGAGCAACGAAACTTTGCTCTCCGTCCCGTTTGAAGGTTTTGTAACAGAACGTGAATAATTCCCTACCCTGCCTACTAATGACATTCAGTGCCATCTGTAGAATTTCCATTTAACTACATGATTACCCGAGCGTGGTGTCATCTCAACTGTTAACTTATATCCACATATTTCATTGAGTTGACATCACTGGTGGTCAGTACGTTTAGTTGCAACTGTGCAAAATGACAGTGAAGCCTTTTTTTGTTGAGGGATATATTACTAATTTCTACGATTTTTGTTTAATTCCCTGAATATATTGTTTATATAAATAGATGTGACTACAAATAGGGATATCAAGTGAATTTTGCCTAAAATACCCATAAACCGTTCGAGTTTTTTTTTATACAGCTGTGATATACTACATGATGGCTCCACTTGAACAAGGCTTGGCCGGCTATTTGCCACAAGGTCAGGAAGGAAGTCCTCGCATGAACACTATTTCACTTGCGGTCCTCATCGACTTCATCATTCAGAGAACCTATCATGATCTGACCGTTTTGGCAGAATTGTAAGTAGAGATTTTTTCCAGTAGGGGAAAGTCATCAATGCGAATGCAACAATTGCGACACATGTCATATGTCAATTCTATATTTTGTCCAACCTCCAACCTGTCTCCCTCCTTACAGGCTGCCACGTAAATCTGATATGGAACGCAAAATAGAGATATACAACTTTGCGGCTCGCACTCGCCAATTATTTATACGTCTCATTGCCTTGGTAAAGTGGGCCAATTCTGTGTCCAAAGTGGACAAGTCTGCTGTAAGTTGGTGTCATGGAAAGGCGACCACAGTTGCTATATTTTTATGTCGTATTCCTTTCAGAACATTATGAGCTTCCTGGATAAGCAAAATATGCTGTTCGTCGAAACTGCTGATATGTTGGCCCGCATGTCGCGTGAGACTCTGGTGAGAGCTTGTTTGCCAAACTTTCACATACCTGCCGCTGTCGAGGTCCTAACCAAGGGCACCTACAACCGGCTGCCCACATGCATCCGGGAACGTATCGTACCACCAGATCCCATAACCGTGCAAGAAAAGAAGCAGACTTTGTTGCGTCTGAATCAAGTGATACAGCATCGTCTGGTCACTGGCAAACTAATGCCACAGTTGAGAGAATTTAAGGTTTGGCTGAGCGGGTAATCTATTCGTTTGGACTGTGCTTAATATGTAATTTGTGTTACAGATAAGAAATGGTCGCGTTACATTTGAGGTGAAGCATGAATTTAAAGTTTCGCTGACGGTAATGGGAGATAGTCCTGCAGTTCCCTGGCGTTTGCTCGACATTGATGTATTGGTAGAGGACAAAGAAACTGGAGGTAAAGAATTTTAGTACAACGTATAAACGATGTCGAAACGTAAAACAAAGTCTTGAGGTATGCACTTTCATGAGTTAGTTGTCTTAGAGGTCTCGGAGGTAAGAGTAGTAAAAATGATTTTTCGAAATTTTGACAGTGGATTTTAATTGCCGACGAGCGATATATAAATCGTTAACTTAACACACAAATTTGTCAACGTCACTAAGATGTTTTGTTATCAAATATAACAAATTTAAGCATTAGTCACCAGTAAAGATAGAAAAAAATGCATTCTTCGACAGTCAACATTTCAGAAGACGAAAATTTCCCTGGTCGGACCCTTTTTGAGATTGTCCGCAGCACCCCCGGATTATATTAAGTCTTCGACTATGTTTTCCAATCGATCGATTTGAAAAGAACAACAGCTATTTTAGCTTACAAGACATAAATTTGTGGTAACATTTTGCAAAATGCCTGTTTCTGAAATAATCAGAATTTTTGATTTGTGCCATCATTCAGAATCTCTCATCAGTAATAATTTCAACAACTTATGGTCAACATACATTTTACACCATACACCCACATTCTTTCAGTTCACACTTCTGAATGGGTCAATCCAAAAAGAAGATATCAAGGAAAACGTAAGTTCCATATCAACATTTACGAAGTTACCATATTTCGAACTAGTATTAAAATATGTATGTACTTCCAATAGGCGATATTTCCATTCACACATTCATTCATCGATACTTTCTATTACAAAATTTATATTTAAAAAATCAGGCTTACTTTATGAGGAGTTTACTACGTTTCACAGATAGAGATGCAATGTTTAGCATATCTAGAAGAATACTCTCATGAGTATTCGTTCCTTGGAAAACGAAATAAGAAACCAACCTCAGAAAAAATAGTTTGTTGTTCGTGCCATAAAAATTGTGGCAGTCACATCAAAACACTTGCCACTTTTTTCAGATAACACTATACGTATATAATGAGTTTTAAAAATAATATTTTTGATAATATCTCGCCTTTGGTTATTCGCTATGCAATATATTCCTTGTTGATAAACCTCTTGTTGAAATTGTAACTTAAGTACGTATATCACTCCACCCACCTACTTAATGAAATTTTTTTCGGACTATAGATCTATAGATCTATTTCTTGCTCTTAATATTCCCAGCAGTTATATTATGAACTCTTCATCGTAAGAGAGACCCATTAAGTATTTGGATCAACTCATACCATTTTGTTGGCACTTCATACAAATGCTCTTTATTTTTTGCGTTAAACAATTTAAAAAAAACGTATAGGTTAGCGGCATTTCTAATCCGACTTTTGCCCTCAACTTTGTACGCCAAATTTCATTACCCGGTTTCAAATAGACAGACATTTTAATATTAAGGAAAACAAGATCTTATTTATCCAGAGCATGACCTGATAGAATTAAAGTAAGGCTACGATCCCACTTGCCGTGCTATCCAATCTAACGTAGGCTAAAGGTCTATGCAAAATGTAATAGCATTCATAGTTCTACATTCAAATCGCATACAGTAAGGCAGCATAGATATAAAGAAAATATAATCATTTTATATTTACAGATGGCAAGGCTTTAGTGCACCCTCTCCAGGTTAACTATATACATCAGTTGATACAAGCACGTCTTGTGGAAAATCCGAATGCTCTGAGTGAAGTGTACAATTGTCTACACTACTTCTGTCAATCACTGCAACTTGAAGTGTTGTACACACAAACGTTGCGCCTTAGCTACGAGCGTTTGGACGATAACATACAAGTTGAGGAATATATACCGGGCGTAAAGATAACCGTGTCCTATTGGCGTGAACTTACCAGTAAAGACCCGAAATCGGAGCTGGGCTATCGTTTGACCGTGCAGTCGGATCCCAATGAAGTTGGGAGGCCTCTGGCTGTTGTACACGTACCCTCGTTGGGTGCCAAAGAATCGGCTGAGGTTGCAGATCGTGCTGTACGTTCTGATCACCTGTCGATGGAACGTCTGATAGTCCATACAGTTTATATACGATCTGTGTCGCGTCTGTCCGACTTGAAATTGGAATTTCAAGCATTCCTCAAAGACGTTGATTGTGAGTGTAAATGTCCTAGAAAATTCTCAATCGATTGCAAGTCATGTTGATCTAATTTTATATATTATCCACCGCACAGTTAATCTACAAGGCACACCGGCAATATTGACCGTGCCGGTTTTGACGCCCTGCTTGCGAGCCGAACAGATCCACATAACCATTGACACGCATTCGGGAATGTTGCGCTGCCATGTACCCAAGCACTTGGACTGCCCAATTATACCCGATATGCAGATATGCCTTAACGGTGATCGCAACAAATTGCCTCACATTATGTCAGAGCTTCGGTACTGGATAACGCATAGACGGTGTGAGAAGACTTTACAGCACTTACCTGCCACAGCCACGGAGACTTTGCCATTTTTGAAAATTCCGGACAATCCGTTATTGCAATCGGGAAGACACAAGATTTTTGTTAAATTGCACCGACACCCAAGCGTGATATTGGTAAGTTGCAGTACAGTATGGATGAGACAGTCTTACAAATGACACTTTCTCCACAGATTGTCCAGTTAAAAGAGAAATCAAATATGCCAAATGAAATGGAATACACATTCCATTTGGGCTTTGTTGCCTTTCAAACAAAAGAGAACGATTCAACGTTGGACGAAACCTCCCAACAACTGGTGCCGGTGCAGCCACCACCACCGTCTCAACAGACAGGCTGCACAGCAAATGCCGAAGTACCAAGAGTTTACACAAAACTTCTCAAACTTATTGAATTTGACACGTTTGTGTCCACCCATGGCCCGGGTACTGACGTCGATGGTAAGTTGCAAAGATGAAATCACTTTTGAAATCACTTTTCAATGACGTCATGTGTTCCCTAAGATACACCACCACATAAACGCAAGTCTGGCAATGAACATGGGGCACCTTCTGCCAAGCAAGCGAAAACAATATATCCCGCATATTTCATACCGGAATTGGCTCACGTTGTGGCCATGTGTGACGAAAAGATACCCTTCTTAAATTTGGCCCAAGCTCTGACAAAACATAATATACCGCATAGTGGCCTGCAGGTTGAATCCAATGCCACGTCACTGGTATTGAAAATACTTACACTGCCCATACCAGGCCATGCCCACGGTGAAGAACAAAAGGTAAGTGTGAGTGTTCCATGTTGCCCTTTTAAACAAAATGTGTTTTTCTGCTTTTAGCCACAGTCGCATATAGCGAATATGCCCCTCATAGAGCCTCATGTCTGGAAGGATTTAATGAAACGACTGTTATCCATATCCATTCGCTCACAAATGAACAAAAACAATCAAATTCGCGTTTGGGTGGTAGAGTTTGTGTTCTTCAGTACCCCATTACAAAGTACACATCCCAAGGAGCAAGGAAATCGCAGAACCGTCTATCTAACATATGAACAAATTAGCCATGATTTCTCAAAAACTGTAGATGATCTTCTAAAGGACTGGTCGAAAATAGTTTATCTCTATACATTGGTTTACAACTTCTCGGAACACATAAAAAACAGTGAGTACATATCGGATAGCATAGTGTTACTTGTTACTATTCCGCTGGTGCATTTCCAGAACGTTTGAGTATCGCAGATATGGTTAGCATAAACTCGTACAACTACATCAATCTTCTGCTGGGCTATGGACCTAAGAAGGAGGTGATTTGTAATATATATTGGTCGGCTCAATCCCACGGTTTCCGTTTGATATTTATGGGCGGCATAACTGCGGTAAATGCTCACTCCATGATGCGGGATCAGTTGGCCACGCATCTGAACAGCCAACATAGCCTGGCACAAATGGTGTGTATTCTGCATGAGACCTACTATCCGTTGTCGTCGATTGCGAAGCTGCCCATAATACCGCACCTGGGTATTCCGGTAACATTTTCAACTATTGATTAGAGGATCAGGTCTCATTTACAGTGTTCCTATTTATTTGCAGCGTCCCCTAGTTCCAGTATTATCGTTTTGTATTCTACCCCAATCGCCGTGTTTGATACGTCTAGCATATCAAGCTATGTACTGTCTGGAAATTCGATTTAGGTCCGGACGTTTGGTTTCGATTCGCGATGGTGCCTTTAGTCGTTTTGATCGTAATCTAATTGACGAATTCACTCCTATACAAGGATTGAAGGTATGTTGGGATATAATGATTTCATAAAGACTCAATTATAATTACATTTGTATCATACAGGGATTTCTTTCGAAATACGTTGACGAGAATGCGGTTTATCGCGGCCGATCACAAAGTGAAGATGACAATCCCCCTTCGCCATTAGGAATGGAAGATAATTTTGGCGGACCAGGCAGTGTTTCAGGTGGTGGAGCGGGTGGCTCATCGCCTTTCCTCAGTGCTGGCATGAGAGGACCTCAATCGCCACGTGACAGTGGTTTACGTTTTCCTGCACCTCATACGCCCCCATCAAGCTCTAATCCCCATACACCAGCTAGTCCACACCCTGGCGGTGGATCGTCCGCAGGAGCAGGAAGTGGCCAAAATCATCCCAATTACAATCTGACTTCACCGCCGGGACCGCATATGCCTCACCCATCGCCGAGTGGTCTAATGCCTTCATCACCTTTAAATCCGCAGCCGAGTCCTCACATGGTACACAGTCCGGGACCAAACACTTTGTACATGCAAGGTCACCAAGACTCACCTTTTGCTGCAATGTCGCCAGCCAATAGTAATTGGCCAGGATCGCCGAGTATGCCAAGGCCTTCGCCCAGACCCGGTCAAAGCCCAAATCATAATTCCAGCCAATCGGGCAACGCTGGTCAAAATGCGCAAGGTGGTAATGCAGGCAATCCGCAAGGCATGAATCGTATGCCTCAAGCAAATCGTTCATGGGCCGGAGCTATACCCACCATACTGACACATGAAAAACTCGACTTACTTTGTCGTCCCAGTTCACATCCGAATAAGGATATCGGTGTAACTCCGGATGTAAGTCCATTGGAACGTTTTCTTGGTTGTGTTTATATGAGACGACAATTACATCGAAATATACAAAACGATGACACCCTGCAAGTTATCAACTCCAACGAACCCGGTGTGGTTCTCTTCAAAGTGGACGGTATGCAATGCCAAGTGATTTTAAATCAGCTCCATATGCAGTCGTTGCATTTGAAGATTGCATCGTTAGCACCACCTCCTACACCCGATGGAAAGCAACCCTTCCAATTGGGTCCAGAGGATTTCATGGTGATCGAACAATTCTTCGATACTCGAGTGGCGGCGCCACCATATCGTCCCAATTCCTTACATGGTTTCTGTAGGGTCTTAAGTTGTGCACCGCAAGTCCTGAAGGACTTTGTGCAAATAATGCGATTGGAAATGAAGCCGGATTTAGGAGGAGATCAACTAAAATGGACGGTGCAGTTTTGCATGAGAGTGCCACCTTCAGCGGCACCCATTGTTCCGATTGGCAGTCCTGGTGTACTTATAGTGCGGCTGAAAATCCTCTTCTTTGTATGTCCATGATCAACGCTGATGTTATTTGTTTGTCAATCTAATCTCTGTACGTTTTGTTTTAGTTGCAAATTACACGAATACCCTACAACGGCAAAGAATGGAAAGACAGTCCATCATTGGTTCTTCCGATGGTGTACGACCTTAATTCGAATTTGACTCAATTGGCTGAAAAACGGGAACAAGCCCAATCCCCGGCAGCTATAGGGGCCAGTACGCTGTTAAGGCGATTTTCAGAATACGGCGTTCAGCATGGACAATGCTCGCTATTTCCGGCTGTAAGAGACTTGTTGACCAATCTCCAGCTACCGAATGATGTTCCACCACCGAATCAGGTATGTTGACATTGCTGTTTTTGACTTCGGTCTTTCTAGATGTATATACTTACATATCACAAACAACCCATAGCGAATACAAAAAAAATACTACAGTTATTTGGTTTTTGTTATGTTAAGAGTGTGTTATACTCGAATGCAAGCTAAATGTTGTTGTCAAATGGAGAGAAATTATGGGTCAGCGAAAATACTCTCTACACTACCATACGTAGATGCGATTCGTCGTTGGTTAAGAGACTTATCAATACCTTCGTGCTGTAGTAGTACTGACATGCCGTTGTATGTTTCTTCGTTCTATATATACGTATCTTACTATGAAATATCATCAGAGGACTCCGTATTATTGACGAAGAGCAACGAACAGTAACACTGACCATCAATAACTACTATTTTCTGAAAAAGCTTCAAAAATATGAAATAACGCACAAAAATTATGGAAACCAAAGAGGGCAGCATTAGTTAATCTGCAAACTTTAGATGTCATGCCACCATTTGAAAGATTTTCAAAGAAAATACAATTTTTAATGTTCAGTTCGTAGACAAACAGAAATGTGCTCTCTCTTGAAAATATATACAGCCCGATTATGGGCTGATTGTCTGCCCTCTATATGGTCGTTGATGGAAACTGATTTAAAATAAAAATGTGATATGAAACGTGAAAAGAAACTGGTACCTAAATTAAAAAAATGAGATTTCAATTCTATTCATTGAATATAACATCAAAGTTATATTAATATTCTGAGACAAGGTTAGTTACAATGAAAGTAATTCATGTGCCTATCTATCAGATGATGTTGTCTGTTCGAAACCAGTCGCCAGTACGAAAGGAAGTTTGCGCTAATATCAAACATCAATAAAAATGTACTTTTCTGAAGACTGAAACATAATAATATAACAAGAAACGCGTCGGAGCTTGCACAAAACCCCTTAACGTGCGTCGTATTAGAAACTACACAGCTGTTCCAATCTGTGGCATTGACCGTGGGGTGCAAATAAACATGTCAAATGTGAAATTGATTAACTGATTTAAATCAGAAAGTGATGGTTTTTGGTCACAGATAACGCTATCTATTATTGATTAAATATTTTCTCTTGCACCAACAGAAGAAGGGTTTTTTTCTATACATTGTAATATCATTTTATATATTCAGAAACAGAACATCACCGGATATCAAAAACTTTCAATAACCAAAACTTGTGACTCAAAGTGGAAATGCTGTTAGTACTTGATCCGCGCCATCTGGATCAATGCCTTGCAATCGCAATATAAACAGTGAATATTTCAAAAATGCCCTGAATTTTATTACATTTCGCAACAATGTTTGTGATATTTTTAATTCCTCAACTAAGACATTCAGTTTGAACTAAATACATTTCATCGCTCCATATTGTTACTGTCTCAAATATTTCCCAGTCGGAGCTTCTCATCCCAACTACCGAAATGGGCAGGATTCGAAAAATTAAAAAATGTGGTTTCATGATAAAAAAAAACAGTTTTTATTTGCACATGCAAATTAAAAGTCCAAATAATTTTGATGTTGAGCAATTTGCTTGGAACTGTAATTTCTGTAGAAGTTAATTCTACTTTTGGACGAAAGGAAATACAATTTTTATTCGTTTCTAAGCCATTCTTGATATTAAGCAGAAGGTTCCAATAACCATTTGTGTATCCTTTGAATTGAATGTTTGTCTGACGAGAGAAAAGGAAAAATCGCAAGTATTTGAGACAATGATCAAATAATTATTAGATTGAACAGAAACCATTTCCTGCAAGACTCTCAATTTCAAAATGATGAATTTTGAGTTGTGACGGTTTTGCAGGAAATGAGCGATATTGCGACCTAAGAAGACGCTAAGTCCACTATTTGCGGAAATTTATTTTTTGAAGCTAAACGCAGGACCAATTTCTTTTTATTTATTGGATTCATTATACAAAGCCTATAAGGCCAATTAATCTATATTACATGGTGTCTTAATAAGTAGATAACAATATATTATTAAATAATTAATTAATTAAAATACCAATTCAATGTACATCGAGTTTTAACCAAAAACCTTAGCCAAGTCGATATACCACAGATAAAACACGCGAACATAAATATTTACAGAAAGTATTTTGTCTCTCTCGTAAATTTTCAAAATTGGACTTTACATTCTTAGGTCGCCATATGTATGTTCAGGAGAGATTGATTTAGTTGAGTCCGCAAAAAAAAAATCTTTACATGGTGGCCCTGAACTCCTTAATTAAGTTTTAATCAATTAATTTACATCTTTATTATTTTCAGACAATTGGCCCTCCAGTCGGTACTATGGTTGGCTCTAGTCCGAATCCAATTATGCATTCGCCCATGCAGCAGATGGGTGGACCGGTGGGGCCACCGCAGGTTGGTCCAGGTTATCCACAAATGCCACAAAATCCTGGCCCTCAGTGATGAAGGCGAAAACGCCGCTCGGCAGCCAATCTTAATGTATGATGCAGCACAGGCGGCTGATGAATAAATCAAGAAACAAGTACACACATACTATACATATACACATACATACATACTTCGCAAACGTATTCAGCGCTTTCCGACAATTCTAAACTGTTGCCACAGTTCCCTGGTTTTTTTTTAAAAAAAAAATAGATTTTAGAAAAAATCCCACAGTCATTAAAATGACTTTGTTTTTAACTACTTCCGTAAACGAAAACGAAAAACATTGAAAATTTGTTAACATTTCATAAAAAATCAATTTATTAATAACATACACACATAGAAAATAAAGCAACATACAAATTATGAAGAAAAAACAACATTTTCTTAAATGTAATCATAATTATAAGTATTGTATTTACAAACAACAAGAGAAAAAAAAAAAGAAATAAAAAATACATAGTTATTACAAAAGTATTAAGTATCACAATCTTTATCAATTCATTTAATATTTAACATTTGAAAAAAGAAAATACAATTGCATACGGCGTCTCGAATGGTAGAACAAACCAAAATTATACATGTATATGTACATACAGTATCGTTACTACTACATACGACGTGTCATTTCCTATCCCTTTTCTATTGTAAATGTTTTGCTACTTAGACTTGAAACCCGTTTGGAATGTTTGTTTGGCTCACTAGCATCAGATCGTACCACTTTCGCTAACACGGTAAATGTTTGTGTTTTGATTTCATTTTCTAATTTTCGGGCACGGATACGACTTCGGTTTGGCCAACTTGCGATTGAAGTTCGGAGATATCGTCATTTTCTGATATCAAAGAAACCCAGTAACGCAATTTTTTACTGCGCAAATAACTGCCAGAGTTATCGAAGACCACAGTATCTGCAAAAAGCAAAACGATGTCATGCGGTTGCAGTGAACTTGTAGAAATATGTACTTACATTTGGTATTGGGACGGGTGGAAATGAAACCCACTTCATCCATTTCGTTGGAGTACACGGTAGTCAGCTGTACCTCACTGCGTTTTTCGCCTGTTCTCTTGTCGATGCTAAAGATGCCGAATTTGATGTCATAGCCAATGGTGCGGAATTCCCACGATAACAACTGGTCCTCCTTTTTATCGCCCACATCAAATTCGAGCTTCAATTTGTTGCCCTTGTTGACGGTATCCTCGACGAAACTCTTATTATCATCCAATTCCTTTTGCTCCACATACAATTCTTTGGGAATCTTACCACCCCAGACCATCTAAACAGTGGCAAAGAATAAGGAGTACATTTTACTGTTAGAATAAAAGAAACGTTAATTTGCATTAGACTGACCTTGCTAGGACATCTCTCGTCGCCATCCTCTACAAGATTGCCGCCAAGAACTTTTGGTACAATATTTGGATCGATATGCTTGAAAGCGACTTCCTTCCATTTGTCAGAGCCATTCTTGTTAATGCTAATTTTGCTCATCGTATATTCATCCAAGAACTTTTTGATAAAATTGAATGCAAAAGAGAAAACTTTGGGAGCTGCAATAAACAGAACAACGAACATTAGAATACATTTAAAATCTGTACTTCTAAGGTCTAAATTTGCATTTCGCGCTTTATCCGAAACTGAGTGTTTTACCCAAAACTTTCGGTTTACAACGACAAAGCTAAGAAGTGTTTTGCCATATACAATTGAGTCAAAAACATTTCATTTTGAGATTTAATAAAAACCTCTAAAATAATTTACATTTGTACAAAATTCA
This sequence comes from Hydrotaea cyrtoneurina, assembly GCA_958296145.1. Taxonomy (NCBI): domain Eukaryota; kingdom Metazoa; phylum Arthropoda; class Insecta; order Diptera; family Muscidae; genus Hydrotaea; species Hydrotaea cyrtoneurina. The sequence goes on along the minus strand of OY282515.1, from coordinate 52,642,233 downwards.
CTTTCTTGGGGATCGCGGAATTTGTTTGCGCAGCAAATAGCTCAGCGTATTGACCCTCCGGAGATGTATTGCTCGAATGGTAAAGCATAATTATGGACATTGAAATCCCCAGCAACTACAATTTCACTATCTGGATAATATTCTAATATTTTCGAAATGGAGTCGGAACGGACGTCGAGGCCATTCATTTCAGCCTCACTTTTCAGGTTTGGACTTCTGTAAAGAAACCAGAAATGTAATGGGTGCGATCCTATCTTGAACATAACCCAAAGGAAGTTAATTTCTGGATCATTTGGATCTGAACACAACTCCATTACGTATATATACCACCAGACCTCTGTGAGAAAAGTAAAGGGATAGAGTGTGATAGAAAGGAATGTGATCTGGATTCTCACATAACAAATATCTGCTGTAAGTGGTTGTCCTGTGGTCACCCGTACTTTTTTTTACTTATACAGTGTAAAAATTGGAGCATGGTTTTTATAATCATTATATTTCCCATTTTAGTTTTAAAATTATGAAGAGAGAGTATTGGCCTTCTGCCACCTCAGGTCACGGATCCTCATACATACAATTACGAACAACACACTGAAATTTCACATTTTCTAACAAAAGATCCCTACGAAAAGAGAATTTTTTGCCGAAAATTATCCACACTCCACTTACCGTTTACAATGTAACACATTTTTAATATTTCGGGGTAGTTTTGTTCATATTCCTTGATCATTGCAACAATCAATTCGACCGCTGGACGCCAGGCGTACTGTGTCATATTGAAGCCGGCAACATCAAATATGACCACCACTTGACGGGCATTAATGCCGTGGGTTTTACTTTTTTCAAAGCCAGACTGAATTATTCTCTCCAATATTCTGACCACATATCGTATGAAGTCAAAACGAGTTACAGAATGCAACATTCCATAGACATCGAATTGGTAGAAGGGACAGCAGACAACTGAAATAGAAAACCAAATCGGAATTAGTATTACCTCCAGTGGACAACGGTCATATCAGACTTACCGGGTGATCCTTCATTATCGTATCCGATCACTCCATAAGGCATATATTCCTTTAAGGCTCTGGGAGGATCCCATTTCTCCAAACCGTCAACATTCAATGCGGCACGATTTTTAAGGGCCTATAATAACATTAAACATATAATGAATGATAAGCAAATATTTCGAGAGAGAGAATTAACGTCTGTGATACTAACATGGCGCAACATTTTCTCGGCGGCATCCATATCCCATTTTCTGGCTGTAAATAAATAGACACATAAGTATTTTGAAATGGAAACATTTGGGAACAAATTTAAATAACTTTCTACATACCACGTAGCCAACGCAACAAGAAGTAATCATCGTAGTTGGCATTTCCCTCCACTACATCGGTGACCTTAGTGCGGAACTAAAATTAATTGAGAATGAGGTTTTAATTATTACACGCTGGTATTTAAAATTTACTATTATGTTAATTGAAAAGTATGTTTGTCTTTTGAAACTGTTCGTTTGTAAGATTGAATGCAATTAAACTATAATTATTTGTAAATTAAATACCCATCATTATAAATAATTGCCAATGTGTCTGCAGTGTTTCGCCGTACAATGTATCCTCCTCCAAATCATTAAACCAGTTACGTATTAGATTCTGTGAAAAGTTTGCAAAACCCCTCAAAAAATAGGAGTAGTCTTTAAAACTGTATCTGTCGATTATCCCTAATCAGATGTAGTGAATATGGGTGTCGCTTCCTGTTTCCATAAAACCAATAAAATGGATTTTTGCCAGCAATGAGAGCCCGTGCTTTTAGGATTGTGTTCGATATGTCGATATCTGACATATATGTGAAAACCAGAATTTAATAATGTCTGAAATCCATTTTATAATGCTTAAAATATTGACGATTTGTACCGAACGAAGAAAATTCGTTTTATGGAAACAGGCAGTAAATCTCAAAAACCTGAAATTCATTTGTTAACGATTTTTTAAATGTGTTTTGAAAAAATCGGCAAGAACTTGCTGATTTCATTTACTGATCACTTGAGTCCGCTAATAATCGGAACACCTTACACTTGGTCATATGAGCAATAATGACTGGCTTGTTTTATGTTCGACTGAACTCTGTTGTCGTCTGAGGAACGTTGGGCTTGTTTATTATACCCTCATCCTACGGGTAGGAGGGTATATATCATTTGATACGACCCAAAAGAAAAAAATCACTGTAGATGATGGTCGTCTTTTATTTTAAATAATTACATACTTTTTTCTCTCTCACTCAATACGAATTTTTTGATATCATCGTAAGAAAATTTGTGTTACAATAACATTGCTGTAAAGAATTCATGTCATTTGTCTAATGCGGGACCATCCTCAACCAACATTACCTACAAGATATCTATAATCAACTACGAACTACCACTAGAAGACAAGTTTAACTTTGACACTGGTCACATATCAAAAGAACATCGAAGACAACCTCGTAGATGATAAATGTGTTATGGTCTAAAACCCACAAATTGGGGGTCGATCTATATCCATTTATTATTTATTTATTTCTTTATAATTATATAGAGGACTTTCAAACAGGACGTGTTATTTTGGTATTCAAAGAAAAATTTAATTTTTTTAAATAAATGATTGGATGTTTATCTCATAATAAACAGGAATTTATGCCGTTAATAATGAAAAACAACATCAGCCAAATGGCCACCACGATCACGCTTACAGAACCATATCCTTTTCATGAAATTTTCATTAACCAAATCGCAAAGTGGCTGTCCTATATATTCAATCTAATACAAATATTTCTAAGATTATAGTAGCTATATAGAGCACTAGCGGCAATGGCTCTCAGCTCTTGCGTTATACTTAATGCATTGTGGTCTACTTTTGCACAATACGTTAGAATTGACCAGCATCCAACTCCAGAAAAGTTTAACCGAAGATCACAATGTGTAACATCTGTTCTTTAATCGAATTTCTCACAATATCATCGAAAGGTCTAGTAAGCAAATCTGGACATTTTGGCCCCCATACAAAGGTAGCAAAACTCTAAAATCGACATGATCTCTGGTCCGACAACAAGACATGTTATCGGAAAATCGTCTAGGACACTGGGGCATTATATAGTCGTCCATGTCTGACCTTTTGTCTTTCCTGACTTGTTTTTGTGACTTCGAATAACAATTAATTTGGTTTTAATTAGAAAGAGATGTTGCTTTGTCATCTTCGAATGCGCATTCAAAAACATGTTTTTCATCATAAATTAATTTGTTACTGACGATTTTTTTGCGAATCTTTCCTAAATATTATAAAATGTTTATGTATATTTCGAATAAATTGGAACAATGTTTAGGAAGCCAGTGCCGCTTGCATAAGTTATCAGACGAAACGTCTCGGCCATGTCAATTAGTCACCTCGGATATGCGATTTGACGCAAAAACAAATTTCACACATTATTCGTTAAAAAAAAAACTTTAAACTCTTTAATTCAAACATTAGTTTTGTAAATTTTTGTTTCGTTAAAACATGAAAAATCTAAAACGACAAAAAGTGTTCAATGTTTTATTACGTTAATGTGCCGCAACAAATCAAACACAACTCAAAATTTTAATATTCGCCTCCTGTCGCCCTATTTTTATACACGTCAAACAAAAAAAATATGCTTCTTATGGTAAACAAAAAATATGCTTTACCTCCGCATTCATAAAACTGTATAACAGCATTACAAACCTTTGTTAAGAAAAATGTATGAGAATTGTTTTTGTATTTTCATACATTGTAAACTTGTTTCACATTTTAGTTAGGGCTGGTTTCCGTAAAACGAAATCGATTGATCGTTGTGAATCGTTACAACTGAAGACGCCATAAAAGGTATTTTTCTTAGTAAGGGAACGTGGTTCTTTTGGGCGTACTTTCCATATGTCATTCTCTAACATGTACCTAAAATTCAGAATCGAATAAAGACTAAATCCCATTTTATAACGCTTCTAATTTTGACAAGTTGCAACGAATGAAATCGTTTTATGACAACAGGCAGTTAATCAGGGTGTGGTTGGCTATTAAGGCTAACTGCCTGTTTCCATAAAACGAATTTGTTTGTTCGTTACAAATTGAAGGCGCAATAAAATGGATTCTTATCAGTACTGAAACCTTATTCTTTTCGAATTGTGTTCCATATATCGATATGTAACATATATCTGAAAACCAGAATTGAATAATGTCTGAAACCCGATTGATAACGCCTCCAATATTGACGAACTAAAACGAAGGAACAAATTCGTTTTATGGAAACAGTCAGAGTACTAACGACTGGAAAATCATAATTTCCATCACTCTTTGTCATTGGAAAGTCAACGTCAACAGGAATTTACAGTTTCACAGCTAACATAGTTGATAATTTCTTTTTTCTGGGAATTATATTTTGTGTATATATTTTTTTGCTTTTACTAAAAGTTGTTTTTGCATAATTGTGTATCGAATCAATCAACGCAATTGACTAACTAATTAATGCAACTTTTAATATCAAACTTTCACTGGCATCTTCCATTTGATTAAATTGAAACATGCCTCGAAAATGGATTAAGGGCAAAAACACAAATACCCAAACCGCAAGACAGACAAAAAAATAATTAATATTTATAAATGCAAAATCCGTCTATATATAACATCTTAGAAATAATGTGTAGTTTTGTTTTCCTTTCGGGGGTTTTATATTTGAAATATTATCCACAACGAAAAAATATATGCTGTAATACCAAGCAAAATAAAACGAAGATGTAAAACCATAAAATATCAAATCGTTGTGCCAAATTTCGATTAAACACTTTAGTAACTTCAACATGATTGGACATAAAGTTAACCGTTTCTCTCATTCATATCTGCCCCTCCGTTCGTATGTCTGCGACAGTTGGCCATTATGGCATTTCTCGGCTATGCCAAAGAAATTAATTTACAAAGTGATTTTCAGTACAAAAATTGTCAAAACAAAACGCTATGCAGACGGTTTTAAAAGTTTTGAAATCAAAACTGCTTAATCGGTATATTTTCAGACATGGTAAACATGTACAAGTATATGGGTACGATAACCTTGTCACACTCAGAATTCTTCCAAATGTTAAATGATGGATTTTACTTTTGTGTGTTTTTGTTTCTGGGTCTTCACCGACATGACATACATACATACCAAACAACATTCATATACCTGTATGTATAGAAATACACGCAGGTACACTTTGCATCACTTCAATAGGTACACAAGAAATACTGGTGTATACTTTTAATAGTAAATTTTTGAAATTTTTCGGTAAATGGCATGAGTACGTTTTAATTGTTCTTCTTCCTCTTTCTGTGTCACAGAAACATATTTTTTACTAGAGTGCAGTTTTCTCATTAACCGGGCCACCTTAGCCAGGAGTAATGAAACATTTCATTTCAATGGAAGGCAGTGGTGTGGTTGGTAGTGTGTGCGTCTACCACACAGCAGAACCCAGGTTCCGGTAAGACATTTTTCCACCTCGTAATGTTCGGTGACTACGAGTAAGAGAGTAATTTGTAAGCCATGTTATACTTTTCTAGAAAAGCATTAGCCGTTCGGAGCCGACTTTAAACAGAAGGTCTCGGTCAGTGAGTATACACAATTATATCGCGCACAGGTCACTGATTCGAGAGAAGTTCGCCGTCAGTTCCTTCATGTAATGTTAAGGGAAATAAGTAATGAAACAATTCAAATTGTTGTTTCCGAAGTACTTGTGCTTTTCTAGAGTTTTGTTTATCTTGCTTTAAAGTCGCTGGCATTTTCGGGGTGGAAATGACGATGTCAAATGTGTTTAGCAGGATACGAACCCCGATTTTTTTGTGTGATAGTCGTACAATGTGCCTAACACACCACGCCTACCTATTGTAGAACTTGGCTTGAATAACAATCAAGGCTATAAACAAAAGCCAAAGACATACATGTTAGGGTGGAGTGAGAACAACCGTTTTTTAATTTGAATATTTCATACTCGAAAAGAGAAGATCCCAAGCTACGATCCTTAATAAGGGAAAAATACGGATAAAACAAATTTTGAATTTTTGTTATTTTGGTGCTGATTTAAAAAAAAATCCTAAAAATTAATTTAATCGACTTGGTCAAAATGTACAAGTTCGAGCTCGTTCAGTACCCAAATAAAATATTCGAGGCAGTTTTGGTGTCGATTTAAATTTAAAGTTAATTTTTTGAAGAAGGGAATATTTGGGTTATTTTACTTTTTGGAATTTTTCGACCACAAATTTTTATTTTAGAATTTTCGATTAGCGGGTTTTGTTGGTATTCAAATCGTGAAGTTTTTTTTTTAAAAAATTTAACTTAAAAAAAACCTGTCGGTAGAAAGACCATTTTTACACTTAACCTGTCATTACACGTACAATTAATTTGTTGCCTGTTGAGAACACATATTATCTTCGAAACAATTGAAAAATATCGAAAATCATCTGAAAAACCGGAAGGTCTACATGCGCACCTGCATGTTCATTTAAAATGTGTCGTTGCAAGAGTAACATCTCTCAAGAATTGTTGCCGTCCGCAGCAGTAAACAAAAACACAAAAAAATGAGTTGGGAAACGCTAACATTCGTCTCTGCTGCATGTGCCAAAATGTCACTGCCATTGAATTTTCGTTGCCAGTCGGCCGGCCAGTATGAAAAATGTGAGTGTGTTGAGGTTTTCGAACAATTACTGCCCAGTGTAATGGCCTGGATAGGGGGCCATAGTTCACCAGAATTGTATAGAGATTATTCATTACATTGTTACATTTGTTGCATAGTGTTATTTTTTGCCTACACTGTTTTCGCTGTATGTCAACAAAGGCTATAAAAAAATAATTCTTTTTAAAATAATTAATTAAGTATTTACGATATCAATGCACCCGGTATGAGTCGTTTTTTAAATATGACCCTTTGTTAAAAAATAAGTTCAACAACATCTAAGTCGGTGTGCTATTTCATAGAAATTTTTTAAGATGATAATATTCATATATTTCATACTTATAATTAACTTTTTTTATTGCATCTTATAATGAAATGTACTAAAAACTGGAACGAATCTATTGTTTTTGGAAAAAGTGTTGTCTCAAAATAATAAAGGTTGATGTTTTAGTCCTGAAGCAGTGTCTGTCGATGTTTTTCCTTTTATAAAATATTGGAACACAAAAAAAATCATACAGTGCAGAAAAGTATTTTGTTCTTAATCCGCTGTTATTTTTCATATTATTATTATAACTAGATACTATTGATTGGAAAATAATAAATAATCAAACGATGGCGACACACAGTTGTGCAGAATCCTATTGGCCAACCATACAGTAGAACATTATAGGATGACAAATTGTTTTAAAGCATCAGCATTAGTTTGCAAGGTTTAGGCTCGAGTTTCTGTCTATAAAATGATACATCATTCTGGTGATTTTATTGAGTAGATAAGGTATTTGGTCTTTAATAGTTAATCTGGATTCCAAGATAAAACCCAACTATTACCCAGCCAACACTCAGTTCGTATGCCTGTCCGTTTTTTTATATTTTCAATTTCTGCTTTTATGCTTATTTAAAAATCTATGTTTTTGAGACAAAGTGTATTAAAGCTCTCCTTACACCTAAAAGTTTTATTTCTTAGAACTAATAGAACTAACTTAAATTACATATTAAAAAAAGATGAGGGGTACGAACTGATTGTGGGCGGAGTAGTATTATACATTTTCCACCCATTCAATGACGTAATGAGAAAAAGGGGGAAATTTTCCAAAAAATTATAACTTTTAGCAAATTGTAAAATGTATTACACAGCAAAAATTCAGCAGAATGTAAATCCATCTGATATCTTGAAATATTTATCTGAGATCTTATAAAATATATATCCTATAAAGACCATACCATGTACGTTAGAGGCACGGTTGAGGACCCACAATACGAAATATAATCCAGCTTATGCTGAATGCGTTTTTTAAATGGGCTTAAATGGTCAAGAGAAAAATAAGTTTTATTGAAACGACTAAAAATGCAGAATAAGTATAAGTATACTTCTTATTTCAACAATATATCTTCATTATTTCTGGAAAAAAAATTAAGCGTCGGTTCTAGTGGCCCATGAACTAAAGCAAATAACACTAAGAATACAAATAGTACATAATATTACTAACATATTATTTAAATCTAGTGTTATTAACATTGCTACATTACAAATCCGGACATATTGGTGCAATAGAAAAACTCTCTTACAACCACAACCCTATATGACTCATAAAAGAGAATACATATATATATATATGATGTGACCAAGCCGACGACATATTTCCTGACTAATTGCCAATTTATTTTCTTTGTAGCCAAGAATATTGCAAGCTACACAAAACAACTCGATTAACTATAACGTAGAAGATAGCGAATGCCAATACGTTTATGCGATACCGCCACACATATTTGTTGCATTTTGTGAAGCGATTTAGACATCTAATCTATTGTATAAATGTAGTCAGTATGCACTTTGTTATCGAAAAGCATTTAAAATATATAGAAATATACAGCACGCGAAACAAAAGACGAAAGGTAGGTAATTTCGTTTCTGATAAAAAAAAATCATAATTTTTTCTCTGCACATTAGTGAGAACTTGTAGTTTTAATTGGGATTGTGAAAGGACAAACTGTAGGTTGAGAAATTTCGCATTTTTTGTCTTGGGTTGGAATGTTGCAAAACTAACCCTAAAATATATCGAAAAATTACATTATATAAGTGAATTAATCACAGCGTTCGGGATATCCATTGTGTACATGGCATATGGACCCAAATAACATTAAGCCAACGAAATGTGACATAAGTTCCTGAAATATGGACACAAAATACCTAGTGGTCTCTTTAACCCTGCTGTTAGGTTAGAAAAAACTTACGAATCTTAGGTTTAGGGACCATTTGGTCCATACTCCAATTTTTTCGGATTTCGGATTTCTCGGAAACTCTAGCCATTTTTTCTGTCGGATATATTCTAAATTAGGAAAATTAGAACCAGAACAAATATTGTGAATACTTCAAATCACTACACTTCGATTGAAAAACTAATAATTATGAAATTTTTTCGGTTCCAGTCCGATATAGTCAGGTAAGTAACAAAATTTATATTTAAATTATTTCAGGACACGTGACGGCCGATAACGATAAAGAGGGCGATTAGTAATCATTAATTCTTTCAGCAAACATTTGTGATTGCTTGGTAAACATTTATAATTCTCATATAATAAATGTCATATAAACTCGTTCTATATCTACCCGTATGATATTTAAAGGCCTTCTAGTTTCAACGGCGTCAGCAAAATATTCATTTCAAATCAAAGTGCCTGAAATTTAACAATATGTGCAAAAATTATTACATTTTTTCTCAGATTTATGGAAAATGACAATTCGAAAACAGGGGTGACACCATATGAAATATGAGCCTTAGTTTCGTGAGGTTTCTATATACATACATATATTTTTTAAAGTAGATTGGTCTTTTGTATATGAGTTTTATAATCTATGTACATTAGAGCGACTCAAGTTATGTGGAAGCAAAATTCGTGCAAGGTGTACCCCCTCCAAAATGAACATTGGTATTTTTTAAGGTGACATCTAAAATATTTTGGCTCCAGCTTTGATCTCTCGTGAGCTGGACCATTTTGAAAAAGGGTCTATTTTTGCATGTTTTGTTAATTTGAGAGTCTGTTGCATTAACAACATATACAATATGGATATCATAAGAAAGGTTTTTTTAGGACGCGTCCAACTATATATACAATTTGTCAAAGGACGATCACCCATGTCCTATTTTTAAGGATATTCTGCAAAAAAAAGTGGTTTTTGAATTTTTTGTTCGGAGTTGTTTGTAATAAAAATGGCAAATTAACATATTTTAATGTCTAGGCAATTTAAGTAAATACGGGTTTCGCCTTTTTTTGAAATTCGTGCTAGTTCGCGTTTTGACAGAAATGCAATGGGGTGGTAACTCTACGTATTAAATAGGGCAATATGGGTATCAATTTTTTTCTTTTCTTTCTTTATTTCTTCTTTTCATTCTTTCTTTCTTCTTTTCTTCTTTTCTTTCTTTCTTTCCTATATTTCTTTTCTTTTATAAGAAAAAAACACTTGTTTAAAAGAAAAAAAATTTACAGATGATTCAAGACTCATTTATTGCGATTTTGAAAAACGTTATAAGGCGATTTTAAAAACCGTTACAACAAATCCTTGCGTGATTCTATTTTAGTATACTGCTTGCGCGACACGATCTGGTTCGCAATATAAGCCGGACGATTTTTATCGATGACCGATTCTTTCGATTGACTGACAACGTGTACAAAACGCTCAGTGCTTTGTGAATGGCAAGGAAATTCTGAAATGAATTCGTTAATAAAACTTATATTTTTGTATGTTATTTTTTCACCTGGAATATTAATAATTTCATCAGAATTTTGAAGACTCAACAAGTATTCTTGTGAGTAGAACTGTGTGCAAGGTGGTTCTATACCAGTTTCAATTTCATTCCAATTTATCATGGCTTTGAGCGATTCACAATTAAAATTTATTTCAGGCACAGTAAATTGTCGAATTTGTTGGGTGGTACGTTCACGTGATTTTAAAATTATCTCGTAGGCTTGAAGTCGTATGTCCTTGCTCTCATCTGTTATCATTGACAAAATTATGTTTTCCGGATGGGCGAAAAATCCATTTATCTGCACTGATCTCACTAGGTCACAAATAACAAAATTTTCTCTGTTATATGTTTCTAGCATACTTTTTCCCATTGATTTTGACCTACTAAACACGAAAATGAGTTTTAAAAATTTTTCTGTCGATTGGTTTTCGAGATACACATTTTTGAACTTTTTTTTTTAAATTTTTGGAGGTACACTTACATCTTTGAGCATATCTTTCGTCTTCTTTGACCTATTTGATCCTACTACTACTCAAATTAAAGAAAATTGAGCCGTCTACAACTCATTCTCAGAAAATTTTCAAATCGGGTAAGTAGTTGTGATGTTGGCGGCTTAAAAAGGTTAAAAAACGGCGTTTTTTAGTAAAAATGTGGCAGAAAAAACCATATAAAAATTCATATAAAATTCATATCAAATAGGTCAAAGAAGACGAAAGATATGCTCAAAATTGTAAGTTTACCTCCAAAAATTTTCAAAAATTTGTATCTCGAAAACCAATTGACAGAAAAATTTTTAAAACTCATTTTCGTGTTTAGTAGGTCAAAATCAATGAGAAAAATTATGCTAGAACCAAATAACAAAACGACTGTTGGCTAGTGTCTTTGGACTATATAAAAATCGTCCGGCTTATATTGCGAACCAGATCGTGTCGCGCAAGGAGTATACTAAAATAGAATCACGCAAGGATTTGTTGTAACGGTTTTTAAAATCGCCTTGTAACGTTTTTCAAAATCGCAATAAATGAGTCTTGAATCATCTGTAAAAAATTTTTCTTTTAAACAAGTGTTTTTTTCTTATAAAAGAAAAGAAAGATAGGAAAGAAAGAAAGAAAAGAAGAAAGAAAGAATGAAAAGAAGAAATAAAGAAAGAAAAGAAAAAAATTGATACCCATATTGCCCTATTTAATACGTAGAGTTACCACCCCATTGCATTTCTGTCAAAACGCGAACTAGCACGAATTTCAAAAAAAGGCGAAACCCGTATTTACTTAAATTGCCTAGACATTAAAATATGTTAATTTGCCATTTTTATTACAAACAACTCCGAACAAAAAATTCAAAAACCACTTTTTTTTGCAGAATATCCTTAAAAATAGGACATGGGTGATCGTCCTTTGACAAATTGTATATATAGTTGGACGCGTCCTAAAAAAACCTTTCTTATGATATCCATATTGTATATGTTGTTAATGCAACAGACTCTCAAATTAACAAAACATGCAAAAATAGACCCTTTTTCAAAATGGTCCAGCTCACGAGAGGTTGAAGCTGGAGCCAAAATATTTTAGATGTCATCTTAAAAATGTCCAAGGTTAATTTTTAGGAGGGAACATCGAACACTTTTTTTGGCGAGTCGCTCTAATGTACATATATTTTTATCGAATCATAGTCAATTAAGATTTAATTTAATTTACGTCATAGCCAGCTTAGAAGTGAGTACCAAGCACATAGTTTTATATGTATGGGGTAATTGTTTTGTGGAGGTGGACACTAAGTAAATGCGACGTAATTACTTTCTCAATGTACTCTATGTGGAGAGCTGATATCGATTGCCCCCTACACTGAAAGAAAAAGCTTCGCCAAACTGATGAATTCATGACATTATCATTGTTTTTCAACTTACACTCTTTTCATTGATTTTATATAGACGCATTTTTCGTCTGTTATTTACATGAATTCTATAATTATTTACATCTGATGTATATTTGTCATCAAAAAAGTCTGCCCTATACATGGAATATACAGTGTGTGACAAAACAATGGAAACTTTTTACTAATATACAATTTTTCAACGTTTGGTGTTGTCAATTTTTTGTGATGTAAAAAAAATTGTATTGCGTTACGTTTCATTGAATACTGTATATCGTTACATTTATTTTTTGATTATAACAGTTTTTGCATTGGAAAAGTTTGTTGTTTTATAAAATGTGCTGTTGCCTAGATGAACTGCAAATTTCGAAATATATAAAATGTTAAGCCTGATGTTTTATGTTTTTTGGGAAATGATGTTATTCCCCATACAACGCTAAAGGAAAAAACTGGATCCTAAATAAAAAAAAACTATAAAGTTTGGTGGTTGAAAGATAATGTTGTGCGGTTGCTCCTCTGGCCTAGGAATAGGCTCAATTCATGTAGTTAAAGATGCTTATGTTTCCATTTGCTGAGGAAAACATGCCCCTAGTAAGGATGTTCGCACACTACAATGGTCCAAAACACACCACCATTGATGTTACCGAGTGGCTACAATCAAATAAAGATTATGTTTTAAAACCGCTTGCTCATTCTCCATAATAAAACCCCATAGAAAATCATTGGGAAATAATAGATTGAAAAATTCTGACTAGAAATTACACCAACAAGACTTATCTGTAGACGCTGTTACTCCAGGCCTCAGCGCTATGATGCTGTGCTTATAATGGATACCCCAATAAAATATTAAAATGCAGATTAGAAGATCTGTTGTAATTCGAAGCGCTCCTACTTTGCTACTCAGATTTTATTAAACTAACGATTTTCAAAAATAACACACAAACTTTAGGGCTGATGTAAGCGTATTTTATCAATTTGATGGGTCAGAAAAACATATTTAAAATGTATACAAATTTTTCCGGAATCAATGAAATTTGAAATAACTTCAATGAAGATCAATTGATGACACTTTCTCACACAAATAACATATTCATTGCATTTGTTAAACTTGTAATTCAAGGTGCATTTATCTATTTAAGCTAAATTACAATATCTATCAAAAAGATAATAATGTACTTGTCACACCGATTGTTTTGCCAAACGAATTGTTGTAAAATTTCTGAAAATATCGGTGTTGTTACCTCTAAGTAAAATCAATTATATTCCAATTGGTTATTAGTTGTCATTACAAATACTTGACAACAATGTTAAATTGTATGGTTTCCACAACAGCCCATTATCACAACTAATTAGTTTACCATATTCCATTTGCTAAAACCACTTTATTGGATGAGTGTATCGCAATATAACCAAAGACATTATCCTGAGATATGTCTAGTCATAACTACAAAAAGTTGTTATTGCAACGGGAATATTTCATGTCCAATCAAATTTTTTAAGTTCAAATTGATTTCCAACTGAAATTTGTTTCTATCAGAAAAACTCCATGCAACGTTAAACAGTCTTCTCCCTTTCCATGATTTTGTTGTGCAACCGCCGGAAGTATCACACATTACTTTGAAAACTGTTTAGAATTTATTCCTACCGCTGTAGGGTTAATTTTCTTGGTATGCCATTATATTTTAATTTGAACCTAACTAAGTGACGCACAGTGTACGCATACATACATTCGCTTTCGAGGTTTTGTTTGTTAGATAAAAATTCTCACTTCAAAAGGTTCGTTGTTGTTTTTTCTCTTCTTTGTTTACGGCATGTTATAATCAAACATTATTATGACTTTTTGGAGATCACTTTTGCTTTCAATACCGAGGTCTTTTTAATGATGGTCAAATCACACACACACATTTACGAATACATAGATTTACCCAACGACATCCGAATTCATTGAATTTGGTGAGTGTTTGATGTTATGAATTTTTAAAGCGAATCCGAATTGTTTGTTATTTTGAAAATAATAAACAATAAACATTACACGCACACCCATCCATAAAAAATATAATTTAAACTTCCGTAAAATAAATGCTCGTAAACTTGCACTATCATCGCCTGAATATCTAACCGGCCGACTTTAGTTTTTTTTTCTTCCATTCATTTTTTGCATGGGTGATTGAACATGGAAACGTGCTGTTATTTGAAAAAAAAATCATGATATCTGTTCGATAAAAAAAAACACAAAATTTGTGTACATAATCGAATCCGTACAATCGCAGGCTGTTTAATTGGAAAAATTCGAAATATCGGAGAATTGATTTCGAAAAATGTTTGAATAAAAGAACGTGCTAATTGGAAAGTTGTCGAGTTGAGACGTAAATAAATTCCTAAAGATAGTGGATAATAATATGAATTATTTTTGGAAACTAACTGAAGAGGACTTTTTAATGAGTTCGTTTAAATCAAAGGGAGTGGGACAAATCGCAAATACACCCCCTCCCCCCTTCATGGGTTGTGTTCACCGTTGTGTCATGGGCCATCTCGTCGTATTTCAAGTTATTAACGAAAACCCAATTTCGTAGCCTGGTAAGATCATCAAAACATTTTTGAGCCACCGTGTCCACCTTTAATATGTCGGGGTCTTAACGAGTGGGGGGGGGGAGTAATCTTTAATCAATGTAAAACTTCTAAATCGGTGGGAATAATCGACATAGAAACGGCTCATAACTCATATCAGAGAATCTTTAGGTGTTAAACAATGCGAGGAGTCTGATGTGTCATTCAAATTCCCTACAAATTAGAGTTGTAACTGAAATTAAAATATAGAAAGCTTTTTGTCCTAAACAGCTCATAAGCATGATTATTTTCCCAGTCTAAAAGCTAGTGCACTAGTCACTTGTAAGGTACTCGATACTGAAAACTATTGTAGATTAAAAACCGATTTATGCAAGTTCATGTTTTTTTTCTCCGAATATTTTTTCACTTCACCGACCCTACAAAGAAATTTTCCAGATGTTACAAACAGATTGACAAACGTAGCAAACCACGAATAAACAATAACTGTGGAATTTCTGAAATTGTCAACTCATACTCCGTATACACTTTATGCAACTTATATAAACAGATTTCATTTCTAATCGGACATATATCCCACAAAGTATATCGATCGACTCATTTCTGTTCTCTACACTCACTCTGGCTTGCGAATTACATTGTTTGATAACAATTATTGTTATATGGAAATAAGTATACACTATTATTATTACTGTTTAGACATGCATGCTGGTTCAGTATTTATTTAAAGCGTCTGGTTTTAATCTTTACAACAAAATGATTCATAGCCTTCAACTTTTGACTTGAATAAATATACAAGTCTCGTCAGGTTTAAACAAACCCCTCGATTTAAAAATATAATAAAACAAAAGATTAAAACGAGTTTTGATCCGACGTAATATAAAGTAACTGAAATTATTACTTTGTCCTTTGGATCTATTAATTAGTATTATTAATTATCGAACAAGAATTAGTCATATTCAAGCGTTCGATTTGCCTGGTGATAATGTTCGAATTACATAATAAAACTGGTGGACAGAGCATACTGTCTAAGATGCCTAAGTTACATGGCAACATTGACCAACAAGGTATTGTTATTTTTTTTTGTCTTTTTAATCAAAGGGCTCCATGCACAAGATTTTCTTATTTAAATAATAAAGTTACTTGTATGTTGCAGAATTAATGTATTTCCTTTAGATACTGATCACAAAGTTAAAGACTATTAAGTTACTCTATACTGGACAATTTTAATGTGAACTTTTGTACACGACAACGAGGGCGAATTGTATTGCAATTCATTTAATTGAAATAAAAACAGTAATTACAAATTATAATGTAAAAACAGTTCTTTTTAAAATGAAATACCGCAAGTATGTTCATTTCATTTTTCATTTCATTTATTGGTTTCATTGTAATATACAAAGCCTATAAGGCCAATTAATCTATATTACATGGTATCTTAACAAGTAGATAACACTATATTATTAAATAATTAATTAATTAAAATATCGCAACAATGGCTCCCCAGCCAAACAGTAAATAAATATAATAAAATTAACAATTTGAATGCCCGTTAACAATGAAAAATAATAAAATATATTAATAATTATATATATATGTTGTGGATAAAAGCAAAAACCCTGCATCGAATACCATGATCGACGTCTCATTTTAATTATATATTATTTGCGCTTTGTGTTTAATAAAAAATGTTAACTAAACATAAATCCAAAAGTTAATGATAATTTTCCAATTCGGAAAATTCGTTTTCGAGTTATGGTAAATTTGTTGGACAAAGTTCTAGAAAACTTACAAAAAGAAAAACATTTTTAATTGATTTTTTTAACTACTTTAACACTTTTATCTACTTAACCGTTTGGGGCCGGCTCTCAATTATACGACCCAGTCATATAATTAATATAGTGCACATCTCACAGGAACAGATTTACTTTACCGACATTGTTCTCATTTTTTTTTTGGGGTAGGGAATTAGCAAAAAAAAAAATAAAAACAATCCCCAACGTCCAAACATTCCGAGCTACGGGCCCCGAAAAACATGTGCAAAGAAACAGGGTCACTTTATTTCAAAGAAATTGCAAAAAGTGTTGCTTAAAATGAAAAATGTTAGACAATGCACTTCGTGTTATGGATTAACATATACGGACATAAATCGAAATTGTTTATTTGATTTAATCAAAAAATCTCAAAATGTTGTTGCGTCTACTCATTTTGAGTGGACGAAAAAATAGGGTCTGTATTTAAAATTGCGAAAAACAAAATTGCAAATGCATCTGCGTGATATTGAGTCCACCAAATTCCGACACGTTCTCTTTAAGATATAATACCAAGCCCCTTTAGTTGTTGTCCCGAATTCATCTTCATTACTCAATGTTTATTGTCCTAATTTGCCCTCTACAATGTTCCATTAACTTTTGATTGAATTTAGATCCATAGATTGAGTGTGGCCATGTTATAACATTAATACCGTTTTAAAACATCGCCAAACCGTTATATTATCTTTTCCAAACTCTATTTTTCGATCACTGCTAATGAAATGTGTGCTTATATGTGTCAGACCGTAACTGGTTTCACCATTTTTTTAGCCAAGTATCAGCCCTTTTCAATTTTTGTGCGATTCGGCAAGTACAAGGCGTTTTTGCCGATGTCGTTTAGTCAATAAAGTGACTTTTCAGGACCATTCTCTGAACAGTTTTCTTTTCACTTATCGGCGTCAATTAGTTCTACTGACAATACCGACTCCCAGATCGGATCTAATCGCTTCAGCAGACTTCAATGGTTCCCGAGTTGACAATAACTTGATGTGGTCATCATATTTTGCTGAAGTTTTTTTTGTATACCTCTTAACATATCTTTATTTTTTCATGTAAAACGCTGAAAAACAAAATTATGTGATCTGTCAATAGTTTCTGCAATTTGATGTTTGTTTTGGCCTTTAAGGTTTCAATATTGCAATATTGGATCGATCGGCGTCGGTACTCGGCCCATATTTTTTGTATACATATTTTTGTGAATATTCTAGTTCGTGTAATTTACACTACTGGTCAAGTTTACCTATTAAAATTTGATATTCCAGCAAATTCTAATAGGTTCTCATAGAAATTGTTCCGTTGACCCTATTTTTTGACCATCGTTACAGTTGACATTTATCGTTATGGGTCATGCCTCACAATCGTATTAACAAGAAAGTGTCGTCACATTTCAGTATAGAGAAACACTAAACATTCACAATAATTCCAAGGAAAAATATTTGGAATAAAATAATAAATTTCACTTATATTGGTAAAATCGTTTTTGTCCAACTACTGACGGCATTTTTTTTGTCCGTAACTGTATGCTAAATGTTCTTCTTTTAAACTGAAATATAATTATCCAGTGTATATGAGATTGCCATACCCCCGATTTTTATCGCGACTAAGTAATAAAATGTCAACAAGCAAAAATAGAATTTGTTGCTTAATTGTTTTTGTGTTTTCCGTAGTTTTGTTTAATGTGACCAACAATTATGGAAAGCAAATTAAAGATACTATAAGGAATTGAGTATTTACGATTTCAGTGCACTCGGCTTGGTGGCCTGGCTTGCCGGCAATACATACCATCACAATAAGTATGGGTATATTCAACAAGCACAAAATTCATATTCTACTCGCAGTGTGTATGTTCAGTGTATTTTCCATATTGTGCAGTGCAATTTTATTTAGAATTTTAATTACTCAGCTAGTATTCAGCCGGATTAGTTAGTACATGCAAGTTTTAAAAAGTAGTCGTATATATAGAATTGTATATTAACAATAACAAAATAGTACTATACAATAACATAAGGAATGTAGATTTAGTGATAACAAAATAGTACTATACAATAACATAAGGAATGTAGATTTAGTGAGGGTGTGATGGGGATAATTATCTATGACCCACCCCCACACACCTAACGGGTGTATACAAATTTGACGGCGAAAGTAGAAACAGATAGCAGGAAAAGGGGAATCTAGAGGTATATGGCGCATCTAGCATACAGGTATTACGGTACCATTAAAAAAGGTATTTTGGGGATATACCTGATTGAAGTAGGGTTAAATTCAATTCAGAGAACTACAATGGGCTATGTATTCACAACGAATGATAGAGATAACACTACGGCTGGAATCATACACACGCTTGGAACATTACACAGCATGAACTGCAAATACTAACATTAAGTTTAAATTTTCGTTGGAACAACCCACATTGAGAAATTTGTATGAGGAAACCATTTTCTCTAGAACTTCTTGGTATGGAAAACTGTTACATTTTTGATGACAGCAAATACCATAAAAAAAACTTATTTTAGAGTGGCCATTCAAACATACCTACCTAATGTTATTACATATATACCAGATTCCAAACAAATAATATTCAGTTTAAACGAATATTCCGTTCATTTTAAAATGATCAGAAGCACAAATCGGTCTTACAAGTTTGTTACTTTGTTGTCAGATCATTGAAAACTATATTTTTTAAATCACAAATAATAAAAGACTTAATTGAATGTAAGAAACTTAAGAAATATTCTTAAGGGGAGAATGTTCCTTGACAAATTGCCGGTTTTATATTATCTCTTAAATTATTATTAAGTAATCTGCTCTAATCTCCCAAATCTTGATAACTATTTGCAATTACTGACAGTTTTAACGAACTACTAAATCGCACAAGATAGTTGTATATGCCCATTATTTTCAAACCTTTTTCGATTTCTCCCTCTTCGTCATCGGAACTATTTTAAGAGAATTTACAGAAAACTAGACTGTGTACTGGTGAGAATTATTTTAAGAGTAAAGTCAAATAGATCAGAATTTTTTTTTATTGTATACTATATTCCAGCAATTGACTATTTACACAACAGGGCTCCGTAACTAATTTTCATTGATCTGTTAAAGTGATGATTTGTGTCTCCGTTAGACAAATTCGTATTTACCTTCACGTACATGTCTAATTGAGTGCCCTTCCACATTTTCAGTGGCAAACAACACTAATTGAGTCAGGGCAATTATCATTACATAGCTTTTAGTACATCGTCATTTTCATTAATAAAATTCGCTATACTTTGATTATTATAATGCCTGTAAATAAGAACATAGCATTTTTGAATGACTTTTATCAGTGTAATGACACGGATCTGTTTCGACTAACTAAAGTATTACTTGAAATTGAGTAAACCAAGTTTGCATGCGCTAAAAAAAATCCACCGATGAAATCCGGTCAATGTGAACTTTGGAACCTATCCGAAAGCAGCATATGATTGAAGGTACATTATTATAAAAAAATTGTCATTAAGTGGATAAACCCAAAAAACAAGTCGACGATAATTCGTGTTCCTCACCGCACCAATGCCAATTTAACGGGATTCCAGAAAAAAAAGCCAATAGTAATTAACTTGTCGTTTTTTTTTTGGGAGACATTCAATTTGATTGGATTTTGTTATTCCTCAAACAGAACTGGCTCTTTGTTTTCACTGAATATATTGAGTATTATAAAACTACATATTATACAAATTAATGGCTTAAGTCATTTATTTTTTATTTATTGAAAATGAAAAAAATATATAGTGCTCCTTGGCACACATTTAACTTTATCAATTCACTTAACTTAATAAAAAAAACAGCCATCTTTTTCTTTTTTTCCACTGTTTTTTCATACATAGTATATTCTCCTTCAGTATATGATAATATTATTGGTCAGCATACTCGGTACATTTGTTCTGAACATGTACTCGATTCTTAAATCCTCTCGATAATCGTCATGTGATTTTCCATAAATTATTTTCAACTCAGAGTCATTTTACCTCGATATTATTATCAAGCACGAAATCATTTGCAATCTTGTATTTGAACTTTAAACACAAATTAATGAAGAACCCAAACGCCGGAAATAAACAAAGAAAATAGAAACAAGAATGACTGGTGGTCTGAGATTAGCATGCAGCTGTTCAATGTCAAACAAAATCAACTGATAATGTATATGACCGGGTTTTTGTCGCGAATGGTGATCATTATTATTATGATTAAGAAAGGGTATGTGCACTATTGTGATGCATTGGTAGGTATTTTCCATTATTCCATTAGGCAAGGAATTTCGAGGAAAGTTCCCGTCTGTTCCTTCATGAAATGTTAAGGGGAAAAGGAAAGTATACATTATTTAAGAATGTGTAAACTTGACGGAACTAACATCACATTTTTGAAAATATGACGAGGGACATGTAGCCAACACACAAACACCTTATTTCGCGAACTTAGAACAACAAGGTTCTAACTGACAATTTTTGGTAAATTGACCTGTGTATCAAATGGTACTATAAATTGTAATATCTTTCGATATCTGTTAAAATTTAAACAGTTAAACTAAATTGTCGTTTAATTGTGTTTCTGAGTTATTAAAGATTTTATAGAATGAATAGTTTTGATGCAAAACTACTTTAAACTTGTATTAAAATCGCAGACTTAGAGTCTAATAACTAACTAACTAATTTGTTGTAATATCTAGACTGATAAGATCGTATAACAAAATAAAATTATGTAAATAAGAAAAGAAATAAAGATGAACTGAAAAATTTAAACATTAAAAGACACGGAATTTTTTACAGGTCATTTCATTGTGTTTTTTTTTTGCAGTATATACATAGTTACATATTTATGATATACAAATTTAACCCTCCGATTAGTGAGTATCAAAGTTTACACATTTGGGCTAAACATAAATTCTGCTCCAGCAATGGGCATATGAGGAAAGAATCATCAAGGAAACTCTTGACCTTTTAGATATCAACAAAATTACATATCGATGGCTTAATTTAGAAAGGGCGTAATTCGCATTTTCGCAAGGTAAAAACTTTATAACATTTGAAAAACTTCAGACATAAAAAAATTTAAATAAAAATGCGCAACAAATTTAATTCTGAAACTTTTTTTTTGGATTTTGGTTATGCCTTTATGCAAAAGGGCAATAAATCTGGTATTTTTGATCACAAAGTGGGATGTGTATTTGACATGGTTTACCAAAATATGTAAAAAAATCGAGTTACGCCCTTTCTAGATTAAGCCATGGATATTTTGAAAATTTCTGCATCCTTAGGGATGATATCAGTGCATACTGCTGTGGATTCAGATTCTGATTAGAAAATTCCTATTCAAACTATATTCGGCTTCTGCAACTTGTTGGCCAGGCAATGAGCTTTAACAAAAATGTGGGCTGTCCAATTTTCCTGGCACAACATACATATTATTCAGCGACTGAGTAAAGTCATAAGAAAGAAGAAAAAACTGATTTCCTGACTATCCCTCTTTTGACGGAGATTTTAGAAGAAAAAAATTGTGGTTATGTCCTTTTTGACGAAATACCCATTCTACTGAGTCCCATTTCGCCCAAATACGAAAGTGGCACAATTTTCTCGATGCATTTTGGAGGCAATTGAATTTTTTGTTTTGTCCTCCATAAACTGAAATTTTGCCGTATTGTTTTCAAAATTTGTAGGCGGATGCCAAATGCAACCCGAGATACTGCCAACCGGTATCTTACAACCTTAGTACCGTATTTTTTTAATTTAAAGTAAGGAAAAACGTGATTTTACAATAAGAATTTCATTTAAAAAAATCAGACACCACACATTAATTTCTCAAATCCCGAATTTTGTGCGATAACTCCTGATCGACAGCTCTAAATGAAATAAGAATTCGCACAGTACACATATACTATATACATACCAACATATGGATGTGTTGTTTATGGAATACAAAAAAAAAAATACTTACCGTAGCAAGTGTTTGTTTTTGGCTGTCGTTGAGTTCGGGTAACATTGACATTTTGACGTCTCTCGGCTAAAGTTGTTTACGGGGTTTCTCCGGATGGCGTGCTGCAGTAAGAAACGTATTGTGGCGACAACGACTTATCAATGCAACATGCGCTGAATGCTTAATTTGCTTGTTTTCACCTTTGAAGGCGCGAAAATTGCAAGACAATCGATATCTACAAGAAATTCACAATAATGAAAAACACTAATCACAAGAGATTGCACTTTTGTTATCGATCGATTATCTACTCTCGAAGCATAGATAACCCAACGTATTTAGTACCAATACCACTTTGATGCAGTCATAAATAAATTCGAGTGTGGTACAATATTCTGACACTTTTATAACTTTCTTTTTATGGCGTAGCACTGGTAGTTTTTAACCCTTATTGTATTTAATGATGTATTATGTTAATATTTAATATACACATGACATGTATGTACATAGGGAATATTTGCTGTGTCGCCGAAATTTGTCGCTAGCCTTCGTTTGTTATTGTTTTTTTTTTTTTTTTGTTATTCAGTTCACACACTCACTCTCAGTTTTGTATTTAGTAGTCCACTTTTTGTTTTGGTAGACTGTGGACAGAAGCAGCGATATAGCGGTGTTATAGCTTGCGCGTTTCCTCTACAACTGGTTGCTGAATGGTGCTCTTCGACGGTATAAAACTCTTTTTTTGAAACGAACAAACGTATGGGCTCCACTGAGATTGGAGTCTTGGCCATGTGATAACATACATACAATTGAATGGGGTGTGAGAGGTACTGCTGTATTATTGCATACAGAGTTGCCATCAAGCTGATACACAAATTACACCTCACAACGATGAAATTACTTCTATAAAGAAAATAAAATATTATTTATGCATTCTGAATTGACGTACAATTTTATGTGGCTGAAAAAAGCAGCTGTCGAAGGCATATCAAACATTTGTCGGTCTTTTTAGTATTTGGAGCTATGTGAGAATCTGGTCAGTTGTAGATTTACCAGATGTTGTGAACATAGACATATAACTCATTCCCATCAGGCTTAACAGCTCAGCCTCGGCAAAGTGTCTTCTCTCGACAATAGTTTGGAAAAGTGTTCCCTCCACTTCGCAAAACTAAAGCCAGACGGTATCCAGGATATACGGAGTAATCAGTCATACAGAATAAGAAGAAAAACAATGGTAAACAGTTTTTAAAATATTGCTAATTCGCTGAGGGATTACAATTGTTATGTATGTACATCTAAAGGTGTCATTATTTGTTGGATTTTGTGTTTAAATTTGGTGATTGCTTCTCACATATGCCAGGGTACTTCTGAATCAGCAGTCCAGTGTGCTGACGAATAATATCAATAACACTATTTATGTGGAGTTATAGGTACGTCAACAACTTTAAAAAAAAATGTATGCCCGAATTTATACGACGGTTTTTTTTACTTGACTTACTTTTAACTCTCTTTTGGATTTGCTTCCAAAAGTCATAAATTTATACTTGACTTGATTTTTTACGTTCAAATGTGTGAATATAAAAAGCAAATTATTTTTAAATTTCAAAAATACAAAATGAAATTATATTTTTAATTTTAAAGCAATATGGCAGGAATAGAAAGTCTATTAGGAAGTATATAAGAAATGTAACAAAAAAAACCCTCATCCCTTTTTCTACCCGCAATCTTCTGTACAATTCCGACGACAAATTTGAAAATCATGATTTTAAAATCAAGCAGAAGGGTATCCTGCAAAAGCGTCAGATTATTTATCAAAATTTGGTTACACCAGCTGAGAAGATTTCGCTGAATAAATGATTTATCAACTTTTTTAGATGTTGTATACAAAAATTGCGTTTATTTTTTTATATGCGTGAAGTCCAAAATTTGCCCGGACGTCCAAATTACACATTTAGTTAGAAATGAAATTAAAAATCATTCGTAAACTGGCAACACTACCCGCTCCGTATTCGAATTTCGAACGCATTTATATATTTGCTGCAATTTTACTCTCTCATATTCCTATGGTTGTTGTTTGTGTTTTACATATATTGTAATCAGAGTTGCCATTACTCGTACTCACAAGAAGCGATAAAAAACGCAAAAATGCTGTTTTCAATATTTTTAATTTCTACTAATAGATAGAGTTAATAACAATTCGCTAATGCAAAGTAAATTTTACCCTGACAGACTACATTTTTTTACACAATTTGTTTGCCATTTACATCGATATAAAATGAATAGAAGGAATAAAGTAAGATTAGCAGGTCTGCTGTTGATATAAAATCACTATTTATGTGAAAGAAAGCTGAAATTACTAAAATAACTTATCTGTGTTGACTATTTCGACACAATAGTAAAACATTTTACAACAGACGTGCTGCCATACTGAAATACCTAAAAGCAGTATAAATGTACTTTGTGCATTTATTTGAGATTTAATGCAGTTTGGGAGGATATAATACACGAGTTAAGCTAATGTTAAGTTTGCTAATGTGGATTAACCCTGTCATCTGTCTAGGCTATAAAACTTCCAGTACTACAACCATTCTTTTTATTCTGTGATTTTATTAAAATGCGTTATACAAAATTATGATTACGTATACTTTCTTCTGTTTAATGGACCATTAGACTAGATGTACATTTTATAAATGTATATAAACCAATTTGTATTAAGAAATTTTATTTAAAAATCTATATTTATAAAAGAGAATGCCGTCCGTGTGAACACGCATAACTTTATAACGGATCGTCCGATTTTCACGATTTTGGGCTTGATGAATTCGTGTTGGCCCAAGGAAGGACATAGGATGTTGGACAATTTCCAGAAAAATATAAAATCCTGGAAGATTTTAACTAAAATTTTTTATTTTTGTGTAGAATATACACAGTTCACCCCAAAAACGACGAATGCTTCTATCTGAGAATGGTTTTGCTGAATGTTCGAGTCGCTGCGGACTGTTGACGGTATTTTGTGTGCGACATATCGAGAAGCCTGCCAACGCATGCAATTGCTTGAAAACGACAATCATTGGGATTTGACACTGGCCGATGCTACTATGACCGCGCCAGCGAATCAACTCCGAACACTCTTTGCAATCATAATTTCGACATGTTTTCCATCGAATCCTAAAGATTTGTGGAATAAATACAAGAATGATATGACCGACGATATTTTGCATCGAATTCGCACTGTGAAATCGGATAATCAACTGGAAATGTCAGATGAAATGCGCAACGAAAGTTTGATTTTGATCGAGGATATGTGTCTGCCCATGAGTGGCAATTTGTTGTGCAAATTGGGAATGCCATCGCCGAATCGTTCAATGCATGACGCATTTAATCGAGAATTGGAGCGATAAATGGATTTCGATCGAAACGCATTGAGTCAAGCAGTTCAAATAAATGTGCCACTGTTGAATCCCGAACAAAATCAAGTGAATGATGAAATTATGCAAGCAGTCCATAACGGAAATGGAAAAACATTCCTGATTTCACTGATTTTGGCTACAATTCGATCAAGATCTGAGATTGCTTTGGCACTCGCCTTTTCAGGGATAGCGGCTACGTTGTTAGAAGGCGGTCGAACAGCTCATTCTGCATTGAAATTACCATTGAATATGCAAGTGGATGAAGAACCGATATGCAACATTTCAAAGAACTCTGCGATGGCAAAAGTATTGCAACAATGCAAGATTATTGTGTGGGACGAGTGTACAATGGCTCACAAACGCGCATTGGAAGCTTTAAATCGCACATTGAAAGATTTACGGAATGACATACGACATTGATTTTGTTGTCAGGCGATTTTCGTCAAACGCTGCCTGTCATTCCAAGATCAACTCCAGCAGATGAATTGAACGCTTGCCTGAAGGCGTCGGCTTTATGGCAATACGTGAAGAAATTACAGTTGAAAACGAACATGCGAGTTGCTTTACGAAGTGACCAGTCCGCTGAGGAGTTCTCTAGGCAATTGTTGGCGATGGGTAATGGCGTGATTCCAGTCGAATTAGTTACCGGCTTAATTGAATTTCCACAGAATTTTTGCAGCATTACAACTACGCCGGAAGAGCTGATTATGAAGGTTTTTCCGAATATCGCGCAGAATTATTTTGACCATGATTGGCTGAGTGCACGAGCGATTTTGGCTGCGAAAAACAAGGATGTCGATCTTTTGAATTTCGTCTTTCAAAATGATATCTCCGGTGAGTTGCATTCATACAAATCCGTCGACTCCGTGATGGATGAAAACGAAGTCACGAACTATCCGACAGAATTTTTGAATTCTCTGGATGTCCCGGGCTTGCCGCCACACTTTTTGAAATTGAAAGTCGGCTCAATTATAATTTTGTTGCGTAATCTCAATGCACCAAAACTTTGTAACGGTACGCGTTTGATTGTGAAGACACTCAAATCAAATGTCATTCAAGCGACGATTTTGAGGGGAAATTCAAGGGCGAAGATGTTCTCATTCCGCGGATTCCTCGTATTGCGAACGATTTGCCATTCGTATTTAAGCGTCTTCAATTTCCGGTGCGTCTCGCCTTCGCTATGACAATTAATAAGGCGCAAGGACAATCGCTGGATGTTTGTGGAATCAATCTTGAGTTCCCATGTTTTTCACATGGTCAATTGTATGTGGCGTGCTCACGTGTCGGCAAACCTTCCGCTTTGTACGTGTACGCGCCAGAGAACAAAACGAAAAACGTTGTGTACCATAAAGCACTTCAGTGAAAAAGCGGAAGGTTGGCTGATAACTCAATCATTGCGGTTTGATTAAAGCACATCGTTATTCTTTTACTTTAGTTATTTCCATTGTATTTAACACAACTTTTTAATAAAGAATTTGAATTGACTGAGATATATAAAGCAGCAAGTGCATCCTCGGAATTATTTTTTTCGTTGCAGTAACGAATTTAAGCGGAACGAAGTTCGCCGGGTCAGCTAGTAATACATAAATTGTTTTGTTGAAACCAATACAGTTGAGTCTATTTATAGGTTACTAGAGAAAATGCAACGTTCTTCTAGTAGCGTGCGTCAGAAATTGTTATATTTCAATCCTAAATCGCGTACGTATGTAGCGTTCATCACGCAGGATCTTCCCATATTTATAGTGAAGAGCAAGGGAATGTTAGAAATAAATTAATATTTATTTATTTATTTTAGGTCAAATCAATAAATTGATCCTGCTTTCTGCTCAAAATCCCAAAGCTGAATCCTATAGAATTAGTCTTGTTAGTACAGTAAAAGCTCGATTTTTGCAACCCCCGATTATTGCAACTCCCCGATTAGCGCAACCGTAATTTTTTTGTATTACGGTCTTTATAAGTGCAACTTTCTAAGAAAAAGGTCGTGATAAGTGCAACTTTTTTCTGATGCACTGAAATCACGAACTTTGTTTGGAGGTCATGGTTAAACCAAATGCTCCCTTTTCAACATTTTTCTGTGTTCGACTCTGTCCACTGTGAACGAGCGTATTATAACTGTTGCCTTCCTATTATTATTAATTCCACATTCTTCGATTTCAATATTTCAACATGTATATTAGGGGCTTGGTAAGTGCAACAATCTCAGTTAATGCAACAGGCTTGATTTCCTATCGGTTGCGCAAATCGAGCTCTTACTGTACTATTGACTCATAATCATTTTCAAAAGTAGCTTTAAACTATGACCTCTTTCAATATTGAAACTATACATTGGTTATTTATAAATTTAAAATATAGTTTGTGATGAACGTTGGGTTCCGCATATGCTAATTATTTGCACACTTCAAACATTAGCAAGCACCCATTTTTGGAATATTGTCGTTCGCAAACAATCATTTCAGTATTTCGTTTTTCAAAAAAATACGACTGCATACGTTACGGTCGTTTTCTATATATTCGCTTTCGCATATAAACATTTAAATTTTAGTTTTTGCTTTCGATAAATCCACATTTGTTACATCCCTAGGTTATTTACTTATACGGCTGGGGAAGGCAATTTTTAGGTTTTTATACATACAAACTTTGATTTATTTCATTCAAAAATATATGTATAGTTACATATGTACTTCGTTAAATAGATGCGCAGCTTCTCCCTCGTTTCAACCTAGAGTACTAGGCTTCGTAATTTAATTTCCGATGTTAGTACCTAACGTTATCTATTTCGACTTGTCTATCATCTGAAAGAAATAGCGATGCAAGCATAGTAGAAAAGTACCAAAACCGAAACAGTGCTTTGAGCTGAAAATGGCAACACTGGTTGTAATACTGGGCGCAACAGCTGTTACACATTCAAGTGAGTGTAACTGTTATTTGGTGATGACTCAATGTGAGCCAAAACAAAGAAGAGAGCGATACCCCTCGCTCTTTTAGTAAGACTGTTAGATTATTTATGTGTTTTGCTTTGTAATACGAGTTTTTGTTCTTTTTTAAATGAAAATCGGAAAAACATCATGAAGAGAGGGAGGGTGCGTTTTATTCATTTGGATGTTACGGGTATAAACGTCAGAAAATGTAAAAGTAAGTGGTAATTTGTTTCATTATTCCTCACCTGTGTCGTTGTATTTCGTACATTATTTATCAGTGTTATTGTTATATATAGATAGCGGTACTCTTCCCGATTATGTGACTAAACACAACTGAAGTCGCTAACACCCGGCGTCGCAATCAGTACACCTTTCCCGGCTCTAATATACAATAAATTAGAACTTAGGTTGAAAATTAACATTTAGCTTTTTTTTGTTACTGAAAATATTCTTTATATTATTGGGAGACAAAATTTTCCACTATCTCGACACATCAACTGCGGACTCCACTGTCACTTTTTGGCCACCGGCCAGCTGTTAATTGTTATCGAGGAAGCTGCTCCTAACTTGAGTGAGTAGACATTCCTTGACACCTGGACAGTGGCATAACAAATGTTCCACTGGGTCTTCCTCTTCGGCATCATTACAGCCTCTACAGTAGTTATCCCGAGGTACATACATGAGTATATATTTGCCATGCGAGTTACGGATGTTTGACTGTATATCATTATGTCTGGAAAAAGAACTTCATTCTGAGGTCATATCGCTCATTTTGTTCACTAGTGTTCATATGTACAAGTATCGAAATAATTATATGGTACAGAGTAAAAGCTTGCAATATCCCAAAATACCACTTTTTTCAACGCTGCATAGAATGAATATTAACCGTTAGTTTGTACAGGTAGTTTAATTGGAGTTTTCTAACATCGCCATTTTCATATGAAATAATTATATGGTACAGAGTTAAAACCCTAAATTATAAAATTATAAAAATTAATTTCATAAATTAATTAATTCAACAACTATTCGCATTGGGATATTCAGAAAAAAAGATTGTCATATACATTATTATTTTTTTTTTTAAAAAAGGAGAGAAATATGTAGTATATTTTAAGTTCCATAGTTTTGTTCCATACAAATATTTTATATTAAAGTTTTTTGTTGATATATAATTAATTAAAATAAATAAATTTAACTGTCTTTTTTTTTACAAAAAGAGTTTTTGCAATATGTAATATGATTTTAAATGTAGATTCTTCGAAAAAAGCCAAAAAAAAACTTCTGTATCATATAATTATTACGAAATCTTTCATATTTTTTATAATAATATTTCTCTAATAAAAAACGAAACAAAAAATGGTGATATGCAACACTGGTGATGGCAAGAAAAACGACTTGCGCAGAACAAACATATGATAGAATCGTGTTTTAAGTACACTTTTTAACAACCATCCACAGTTGAAAGAGCCCAATAGCCGTTACATTCAAATGTGATTTAAAATCGATACCATTCATTTGAATATTTTTATTCACTTTAATCTCAAAAGCTTTGTATGACAACTGAACTTTACACCTTAAACCGGTTGGCATCGGTCGAAGTGCAGTTAATAATTTCAAAAATTATGACGTCTAGGACCAGATACGACTGTGTTTTTAATAATAATATAACAGGAATTGGTGAGTAGCACTGTGATCTCATAGACAATAAACAATTGTTCGACATCGGCATTGGAATCGGAAATTCCTTGGCAGTGAAATTTGAAACATACAGACAGTAACGAATGTTGCAGTTCCCTAAAACATTTTTTTGTGTCAGTTATGCGATAATTTTATTGTCTAAGTTTTGTCGTATTAAAAAAGTTAAATTTTGGGCAATATTGTCAATATCTTTATTCTTCAGACGTGTTTGGAGTACAAAAAACAAAATGTTATCGTATTTATGCAAACAAATTTGCTTGTCCATACGATTCCCTCAAATGCTTTGACAATTTGTGGTGTAGGGCAACATTGGGTTTTTGTTTACTGCTGCCGATGGCTACAATTGTTGCGACGGCATTTTTCAAATGGACATGCATGTGCAGAGTCTCAGTTTTTTTTATGCAGACAACAAATTGGTACCTGTAGTACCACTGAGTTAAATCAAATAAAAGTAAAACTTTCATGCTTACTGCCCCCTGGAAGCTTACTGCGGCCAGCTTGGTTCACTCAGCTCCCCCATGGAAAAAGTTTATGTAGATAAAGTCCGGGCTGGTAATCTAAATAAATGTATTGATTGATAACTGACTAAATGCCAAATTTAAATATAGATTTCAATTGTTAGTCCAATAATCTATATGTACACATGCATATGTGTTGTTTTTAAATTCATTCTCGATCAGATTAAAACGTACTATATAGATAATTATGTATATTAATCAGTGATTAGATTGCTATTGTTTTGCATATTCAATAAAAACCATAACATGAACGAGTTTTTAGATTTAAAATCTAATAAAGTCCAGAGTTTTTAACAACCTTATTGTACAGTTCAGTTTTTAGTGTTCTGTTAAGTTTTTTTTTTTATTTATATTGACTATAAATAAATATATAAATCTACAGCCACAATACGTTTGTTTGCCCTAGGTATTAAACAATAATAGAAGGTAGTGGCAATTGCCCAAACAACAAAAACTCAGATACAACCCTGGGTATTTTGATTGTCAAATTCAGCTGACAGATAAATGACAGACAGTTACAAATCATGGCACAATATAGGAATTTGAATTTGTATTATTTTGCCATGGTTACCAAGTATATATAATTTGATGTTGATTTTTTAGAGAACTATAACTTTATTTTATTTAGTTTTGAGTGACCTAAAATTCTTTGTTTGGCTTTTTGCATTTTAATTCTTTGATTACACCGTGTTACACACATTCTGTCCTATGAACCAAATTTACTTTTTCGGAAAGGGGATAAAAAATAAAAATACACGTGTATCGGCGATTTTCATGTACACGTCAGAATTTTTTTTTTTAAGTTTGAAGTATAAAGCTCTTAGTGGCCTGTGTGAAAGCCTTTGGACCGATTTTTAATCCTTTTTCAGTGATCCAATCGAGCTGATTTTTTGTAGGCAGACTCGTGAAAATGTCTATATCACGTCAAATTTTTTAAAAACAATTTTTTTCAATTCTCAGATTTTCCCCAATTTTTATTATTTTTGAAAAAAAATATTTTTTTCACTTTTCTTAGGATAACTTGAAGAGACTCCAAATTTTTAAACTACTTAAGCGTTACGAAAAAAAAATGTTTTTTGACTGAAACCTTAAAAAAATAACCATTTAAAAAAAAAAAATTAGGAAAATCTGAGAATTGATAAAAATCTATTTTTTAAAAAATTTGACGTGATACAGACATTTCCACGAGCCTTCCTACAAAAAATCAGCTCGATTGGATCACTGAAAAAGGATTAAAAATCGGTCCAAAGGCTTTCACACAGGCCACTACGAGATTCATACATCAAACTTAAAAAAAAAAAATTCTGACGTGTACATGAAAATCGCCGATACACGTGTATTTTTATTTTTTATCCCCTTTCCGAAAAAGTAAATTTGGTTCATAGGACAGAATGTGTGTAACACGGTGCTATAAAGCATACATACAAAAAAATTCTTTCATTAAATGTTTAAAAAATGTGAACAAACAATTGGAGTTCAAAATTCTGTCAAAATGAAAAACTTTAATAAGCTGGGCCATGGTCATAACGTAACATTACTGATCATTTACTTCTCCAAAAGGTATCAGAAAGGGCGACTTCTTTAACATCCTGATGGAGAAGATATTGGAAAATGCAAAAGTTTATAAAATCCGCGCTCTCATCACCAAGCTGATCCTCGCTGATGCTGACTACCTCGACATCATCGAAAGAATAGAGCCAGATGTAAGTGACGCTTTTTCCAGAATCGAGAATGAATCGGCGAGGATGGGTCTAATGGTGAACGGGGACAAGATCAGACTTATGCTTGCGCCGTCTTAGCAAAAGTCGCGACGACAAAAAGGCGGCAGTTGCTCCTCCATTGATGTCAGCATCGAAATATAGCGCAGGATCGTTCTAGCAAATACGAATCATCAGACGATAGCCATACAAATTCATGTAGATGGACTTTTTGTTAGTTTCTTGACCGTTACGTATATATTTAACTTTTAGGAATCGAAATGAAAGACGGTACCGGTCAATGGATTAATCATTTTAATCAGACCTAAAAAGTTTGGTCAAAACCCCATGCTTTACAACTGTTTTACTTCTGAATATTCTCCAAGAAATGCTTAAATAGAGAATCTCGTCCAGAAAGTAATAATGCCAATAGCTCTGGAGGCGATGGAAATTGAGGCAATGCGACCATTTCACAGCACAATAGGAGCATTTGGTGTATCCATGACACATCATAAAAAAATATCTTAACCTTGTCCTGGAAACTACGAATACAACAATAAAAAAAATACCTAAATACGGCTGGACAGTTCTCAAGTCAACTCATTTTTATTTTTATAGAAAATAGAAGATTACAGAAATATCCTAAAGTTGAAGAAAGCCTGAATAACTCTTAGTAATACATTATTTATTTGAATTTTATTTGTACCGTTGTTATCATTTGTTTTTTTTTGGTTTTAAGTATGTACTCTTTGAATTCGGCAGCCCTGACCACGAAAATTGTTGAAAATAAGATTTGATTGTTTTTTGCTTTCGATTAATCTGAGTGACGATTTTATTGAGAAACAGTGAGTTTATTTTGTATGTATGTATGTATTAGAGCGGGAGTTTTTTTTTTGAATTTTAAGAAGGGCGGTCGGAATATTTTGCACTTGGTCTCAATCTTAAATGCTGAAAATTTTGGGCCAAAGAGGACAATGTTAACACGTGCCGCATTCAGGTTAAAGGTCAAACTAAATTTTTTACTGAATAGTTTGGTTAACTCTATACAATTGTTATAAACTATAAATACTGAAATTTTAAGAAAATTGGACAATGATAACATGGTATTCTTGGAGGTCAAAGTTCACACGTGGGGGTGTTTCATATTTTCAACCAAAAAACGGCCGATTTTTGTGAAATTTTTTCAGCCGATTTTTGTGAAATTTGGCGTAGTTGAGTCACTGGTGCCAGTAATTAAGTGACATAAGTTTGAGATTATTGGATTACGATGGCTCTGTTCTTGAATTGTATGTGGGAAACCACCCGGGTCAAACCTTAATTATATCTCACAGAACTCCCCTCTTGATGCGTCTGCTAATCTCTACGTCATAGCACCCAGTTGCCTTGCAACCACATAATGAATCGAAGTTCTCCCGCGATTTGGCTTAAAACCATAACAATAACCACATTACTCCCCGAATGACTGGACCATCTAGTCAGACCACTCACTTTCCTTGGGACTCCTGACTATCAAATTGCAATTTTCGATCAGTCCTCGTCCCGTTTTTGTTTCATAAAATAGGATTTACATATTTAATTCGAAATTCCATACAACCGAATATATTCATAACTGTTGTTTAGCTCTAACTTACCGTTAGGAAAATGTTTCAAAAAAATCCGACTTCGCTTGTTGAACTCACCTTACAAACAAATACAATTCGTAAATTTTAGTACATATTTTCCTTAGCGTCAGCGCCATCTGGTGTTCCATAGTAGCAGTGTTTATATTATTACCCCCTAAAGGTATGCATGTTAAATACGGCACTACCAAAACGGCATTATCAACACCAAGCATTTACGCTTTTATTAGACAATTTTGAAAATTTCTTCAAACATTTTGAAAATATAATAATTTTGTTCTAACAACTTCAACGAAAGGTAACTAACTGCCGAAATTGGTCGTTTGTTACAAATCGTTAATGTTGGAAGCGTTATAAAATGGTTTTAAGACATTATTGAATTGTGATTTTCAGATATATTTTAGATATCGACATGTGGAACACAATCCCAAACGAATAAGCTCTCATCACAGATAAAAATTCATTTTATTGGATATAACATTTTGACAATTTGCAACGAACGAACATATTCGTTTTATGGAAACAAGCAGTAATTCGTTTGAAGTAACAAGTGTCCACATTGGAAAGGACATTTGTAAGACAGACAGAACTGTACCACTTGTGCTGATCATCTACTGAATCATATGAAAAATGGCTAGTTTTGTTTTTGTTTCAACTGATGTCTGCGCTGTTGAGGTGTGAATGACGTGTAAATAAATGGGTTATGGAAAATACCGGCTGGTAAGCTAAAAATATTATTTATTTACTGAACGAATGGCATGGAGAATATAAATTCCGATTAAATTGTTTAAATCAGTTTCTTTTTTTTTAATACAGAAGCGCCAGAAATACTGGCGCATCAACACTGATGGAATCCGATGTCATTATTGATGATGTGCGAATTTGCAATTGCTGCGGATATTGAAAAAAATTCTGGAAAAATTTAAATAAATGTTTTCAGCCTTGCCTCACAATGTTCGTTCATGTTTTAATCTTTTTTTTTTAATTACATACAAACATACGTATGTACGTATGTTAGTAATCCATGTTTAACGGTTATATGACGACTAATTTACGCTCTACTATAGAATGTAGTCTATGCTTAATTTGTGAGTCTGATTGCGACATTTTGAAATATGGATCGTTGACCCCCATTAATTCTATGGAGCTATAGCCGGAATTGACAATGTCAAAATATTATTTTTATTTTTTTAGAATTTTCAATTAAAAAGTCAAATTTCTAAACAATTTCTATTACGTTGCAGTTTTGCCACCCCTCTTGCTTCTCTACCCCCTTCGCCCACAAGCTGGGTGGAAAGTCATCGTGTAAAAATTTGTTTTTTTTTACAAATTTAGAAAGTTGTCTTTTTTAAATTCCTGACGCGATTTTTGGGTCACTCACTACTGTGGAAGGTTGGCACATTGTGGACGGCCCTTGTGTGGTAGGTAGTGTGTGCGACCATCACAGAGCAGAACCCAGGAACCATCCATCCTTTTTCAGCGGCTGTTTCCACCGCGTAAATGCTGGCGAATTTAAGAGCCAGAAAGTAATTTAAAAAACATTCAAAGTCGGAAAAGTCAATTTATGTGGCAACACAGGGTGCCAAGCTTGTCCCGCCCAATGTGTATATGATTCTAGAAATTTTTTCTCATTTGAGTTTTCTGTCGGAGAAGGGAGGCCAAGAAAATGATATTTTTCAATCTTCAGTCAATTTCAAAGTGCATTCAAATATTTATGTGATACGAAAATGGAGCCACCACGAAAGTTTGGCAAAAAATTCATTTACTTCAATTATTTTCGAACCCAATGGAATACTCTGCATTGTGAAGGAAAATCTAGATTCGACGCTACGCCACTGTTCTCTTGTTAAGATTGCCTTAGATTATTTTTCTTAGAGTAACCAACATTTTGAGTATGTCAGGATATTGTTAGAACTAGATGATATAAATGCAATCACTGTACAGTGTACTCTCTCATAAACGGCCACCTAAGGGACTGAGAATTTTGTCCGCCAATGAGAGGTGTCCGGTTATGAGAGAAGTACACAAGAGGACTGAAGCGGATTGGTACTGAACAAATTGTCCTTTTACGAGAGGTGTCCTCATGGAGAGAGTACACTATATTTGGGAAGTGAAATGACGGTATCGGAAGGAGTAGTGTTTGTTGACACTTGTTTTGAATTTAAGAATGTCACAACTGGCCGGAAACACACTTGCTGCACGAATATTTCACATACGAACGATTCGGATGACGAATGAATTTTCTCTATAGTGAAAATTTAACAATGAACGGGTGAGAGACCCGGACCCTGGCTTAATGTTCTAACATCAGGGACAAGACGACGGGTATTTGAGGATCTACTCTCTGCATACACTCCCCTCTGGGGTGAAATATTTCTTGCACCGCTTGCAAAATGAACAACACACTCGAATGTCTCTTTTGACAATTCTTAAATATGTGTAGTCCAAAGAACAGGGTGTAACTTCGTTATATGAGAGAGAACAGAAACTTGAGGCACTCCTGCGGACGTTGGCTGAGATTCAAATTGTAACAACTCGTATGGATCGATCTGTGAGAAAACTCGTCATGAATCGAGGGAAGTCATTACCGACACAAAATGCAATAAGTTTTGATATGAGTACGCCGTGAATCTATCCAATGCCTTGTTTATATCGAGAACAACGACCTTGCTTTCACCGAGGCGGTGAATGGCTCGACTCCATCGTTTGGAAAGAAACGCCATCAGGTCTCTAGCAGATCGATTTTTACAGACGCCATACTGTCGATCATTTAGAAGGCCTTTAGACTCTAAATACTTGACAAGATGGTTAACTCGCCATAATTTTCGAGAGGGCAGAACATATTGCAATTGGATGGTAATTTGCAGGATTTGTAGCATGAAGGGTAAATACCAGCTCGGTAGGACATGTTGAAAAGACTGCGCAATGGAAGAGCTAGCGTTGAACAGCACTTACAGAGGACAAGTGCTGAAAGAACAGTGCTGATTAGAACAGAATATCATTCCACTTACAAACATCCAAAACAAATCGCATCTACAGTGATTATTTTTAAATATTTGATAGTAATTTTAAGTAATCTTGATTACTTTTAGAATATTTATAATTGTAATCAATTATTTATCACAAATTGTTTAATAGTGGATTATATGTTCAATACAATTCTTTTCAAAAGTAATCGAATCGTAATCGAAATTTAACAACTATGGTTATGTCCTTTTGTAACTAATGAATAACGAATGATCCTTAAAAACTTAGTTTTTTTAATCGTTGTCGAATCCACTTGACTCCACCGATGCCTATTTTAGTCCATAGCTGATGTCTACGCCATTGTCCAGTTGAATTGTATTAACATTGCATTTCAAATATTGGGTCAAAATTATGACTAATGACTAATTTACACATGTACATACTTATACGATTAGTTCAATTAAACTCTGCAAGAGTCCACTGTTGGCTATTGACACTGCCAGAACGTTGTACTACTTTCACCAAGTTTCTAATGTATATGAAAACTATAAATTTCGCTGAACTCCTACTTCCGCTGCAATATAAATCTCCAGTTAAAAAGTAAATTTAAAACATTTAATGTGAATGTTAAAAAATCAAACAAACCGTTCTACATTCGTTAATAATGTTCACAAATCGCTGCCCAATTAATTTCGTAGGGATTTACACAGGTCTGTTACTTCTCGGCGTATGGTTTTGCCCGATGCCGTTTGTGGTAAACTGTCGAAGAAGTAAACGCCGCCGTGTAGGTTTTCAAAATGTTCCATGCGATCCCTGACATATTGACAGATGTGGGATTCGTCAATTTGGGACCCAGGTCTTTTCACAATGGCAGCGGCCGGCAAGAAATCATAGATGCTATCGGGAATGGCCACAACGCAGACCTCGGCCACATCGGGTATTTCATAGATAACCTTTTCAATATTGGTGGGGGAAAAGTGGTAATTATTATATTTGAAGATGTCCGTTCTGCGATCCACTATATACAGCTGGCCGTCGTCATTGAAATAACCCAAATCGCCGCTATGAATCCAACGATCTTTATCGTATATGGCCTTTGTGGCTTCGGGATTGTTCAGATAGCCAGCCCATGGGAACATTAGGCGCATGCAAACCTCTCCAGTCTCATTGGGCCCCAATCGCTGACCCTCATCGTCCAATATTTTCACTTCTACATTCACTTTCAATTTGCCCACCGAGTTGGTTGGCTCCACCACAGTCGTTGAAATGGAGCCACAAGCTTCGGTCATGCCATACATAGTTGTAAATGTGCAATTGGGCGCGAATGTTCGGAATTTCTCGATCAGCGAGTATGGAATATTTTTCCCAGTGGCCATCAAATAGATAAGACTGGACAAATCGGTATTGGGCAATTTGCCTGAAGCCAAACATATCGGAATGTGTGAGGGTGAGGTTGCCGCTATATCCACTTGGTAAAGTTTCACAATATCAAAGAAGTCCTCGGGCGTAAACGGTTGTTCCGAGATAATGCGGGTAATCGAATCACAACCGCTCTGAATTAAAATCATTACACCAAGAGTCCAATAGAGACTACTGAAGCAGAGTAATTTAAGGGGGATTTGTATTTCTCTGAAATGAAAAAAAAAAACATTCGCTCATCACCGACGTCTTTGAGTGTAGGGACATCAAACTTACTGTATGGACGAATGCAGAAGTGCAATATGAGACATACATACACCCTTCGGTAAGCCCGTGGATCCCGATGTGCAAATAATCATTGCCAATTGGTCGCAACCATTCTTCAGTGGAGGCACTTGGAAGTCATCTTCATTACCGGTTTCTTCGAAGAACTCCAAAATACTGGGAACTCCCTCAACGTGATTGCGAACAGTGTATATTGTGGACGATGAAAGGCCACATTCGTCTAAGGCCTGCCGTACTTTGGAGTAAATGTCACCATCGCAAAACATGAGCTTGGGCCTCGACATCGAGTAGACATGTTTCAAACCGTTTACGTTGAAACTTGGATCCGAAGTACTTATGCAGAGGCCCGCGAACATGGCACCAAAGAATATGGGCGCCACAAAATCACTATTTACCGCGCACAAGCCAATCACGTCACATTGTTGTAACTGCAGTTTCCCGAAATGTCGGGCTGCCTGTATGGAAAGCCGGGCCATTTCTTTTTTGGTAAACTGTCTGCCGCTTTGATAACAAATCTATGAATATCATGGGACATTAATTGGCAATACATTGATAGGAGACCGACTGCTTTACCTGCATTATGTGATCAGGATGTTTCCGCATACCGGCGAGTACTACGGAACCAATGGAATCCTGCAAACCAAATCGAGGTTCTGCCACACCTCCATGCCAGATTTTGGTTTGTTTGTCGTAGAATGTGTCGACCAACTGTTTTGCAGTACTGCTATTACCCGACATCGGTTTTAATTGTCTTACCCCCCAAGTGAAATTATATACTAACTTCGATTAACGCCTAGATTGTCATTTATAAAAAGAAATTTGAACAATGCTTGATCTCTGATAAGGTTTATTAAGATTAGATATCGAACGTCTATATTGGACAGTACACAAAAGAGAAAATCAAATTGTTCAAATGCTGTTGGAAATTTACCAATTTTGTTTTAATAGAGCTTAATGAGCCGATTGTGAATCTGACTTTAAAAGCGTTTCTATCAGCTCGTTTGCACCCTACAAATGTTGGCTAACGTTAGGTGGGAGGACTACATGTTAACCTACCATACCAACACTCCAAGGGCCAAGTGTCTCTTTCAAATTGGCGAATGTCCCCGATGATTACAAAAAAGACATTAACGCCCTGGCAGGCCAATAAGCATGGGTATTTGCCTATGGGTGGCATTGCCCACAGAGAGCCCTTAACATAAATAAAGACTAGGGTTCGTCTGAGGTTCATTCGGTATTCTCTAGTTAAGGCTGAACTTGTTTCTTGATCTAGCGGCATGAAATGATTATGTACATTTCTTAATATATTGGAGACAATGTATTCTCAAAATTCAAGTGATTCCCCAGTCAAGTCATTAAATGTTAAGGAATTTAAAGTCACATTTGGCAGGGTACACATTTTCGGTCCGACCATCGGTAAGTGCAACATCCACGGCGGTATAAGCAGCTCCTGGTCTAAAAACGAAGAACCAAGAGGATCACGTTGCGGTTGATTGAAGGCATGTATCGATAGTGTTGGATCTACGATCATTCCGAATGGGGCACATACAATTCTATTAGCGACCATCCATCAAGAAGACTTGAATATTTTTGGCATAACGAACGTTGGCACATCAGGCTATACAACACGTGTGGTACACGTCGGAATCCACGACAAATATCGCAACCAAAACTGGGGCTCGAAAAAAAAGGATGGCCGGATTGCAATAGTATAATTCGATCTTTGAGGTTATACATTGTACTTAAATAAGACAACCAAGGCATAATCCAAAGAGTTCAGTCGATCAAAATAGAGAAACGGAAACGAATTATCAGTCTGATTGTTCTCTTAAACAGATTCGTGCTCCTAACGATTCGCGAATCAGACGAAAGGTATTTCACATATCCCATATAATGCCGTGGTCTGGAACGTAGACATCCGGCTTAAATCTCTGTGAAATGCGCATTTTTTGCACAAGCACATCTCAAGCCACCCAAGAACCAGTCGAAGGTCAGAGCAAAGCCGTGAAGTACTCGCAAACAACGAGCCTCATGGATAGTACAGCATGCTCACCATAACAGTTGCCCCTCTTCAGGTAACGGGAAAGAATACAGGAACACAAGTGACAGCATTCACCTAAGGTCTATTGAGTGCCGAACTTGGGGCGGACATTGCCTCCGAAGCCAGAGCGGGTACTGACGGGAAAGCATTTCCCATTATGAAAGTCCAAATAAATACAGTGAATAAATATAGTGAAACACAGGCTCCTAGGGTCAAACGGTTCAAAAATCGGTCAATTTCACATTAGCGCCTGAGCTACAAGTATCCATCTTTGGCCATTGTCATCATAATGGAAGATGTCGACGAACACATGGCCACCGCTGCGGAAAGTTCTACCACGATATCTACTGGAAGGGCTCAAGCACAAGCCGAAGCATCCTCCGACGATCTGCTGATTTTTATAAGGAAGAACGCTGACATATCTTTGATGCAGGAACCAAGGATCCTGGGAAACAGGGTTCACGGACTTAGATCACGGAACCTCGTACTCACATCCCAGAAGGTAGAAGTGTCGATTAGAGGTTGTATATTAGCTGGGATGGATATTTCAACAGCGACGAAGACTTGATGGTAGTTAGAATGGATTGCAAAAACAAGCCAATCCCCCAGACCAAGGTTTCTAACCCAGGCGCCCTGGTAGGCGAGTTGGTGCGTGCTTGCCTATCAGCGTGGGGGTTGTGAGTTTGATTCCCACCAGAGGCTTTGGAATGTCGCTGTAAAAATGTAACCATATGGTCTGTGTCACCTGGTTTTCCCCTTGACCCAAAATTATAATATAAATTTACTTTGTATTGTAATTAAATGAAAAGAAAAAAAGGTTTCTAACCACAAACTCTACGCACAATGGCGCAGAACCATAGGCAGAATTTGGTACTAGGGGGAAATGCTAATGCACACCATCCAGTACCAGTACAGGTATAAACAGCAGAGCTAATTGTCCTAGTTTTTACTATAGAATCTGTGAAACAGGTTATAGATTTAACTCTTGTATCAAATAGCGATAGTATCGGCCTGGATTGCACTGTTTAAAATTCATCTGTTAAAAGAGAAAGGTAAACCCTACCGAAATCCACCAAGTACCAACTGGGCGAATTTCAGAAATCCCAGCCGACTTACAAGATCGGTAATGTTCAGTGGAACTTCTTACGGAAACATTAAATGCTTCTGAGTTCATTTCCATAGCACCTACCTCTACGAGAAGATAATCAATCATGGATACGGGAGATTAAGAATCTCAGGAACGAATGCAGCATAAGTTTTAACAGACAATGGATGTTACTTCGGAGTCTTCAAAATATCTTCTAGAAAGCCGAAAAGATCATTCTGATGGAAGTACTGCAACCATACAGCCCCAAAGTCTTAAATTAAAATTTGACTACATATTTGACATATCGGTCAATTCGTTCCAGATCAGCAATATTTTTTAGTAAAGCCTACATGCGTATTAAATATAAGCACTCATGGAAACATTCAATATTGGACTTTCCGCATCGCCTCAGATAATCTGCGTATCGTGCTAGCTGCGGAGGATCTGAAGTTTGCATTAATCCAGGAACCCTTCGTTAGTGGCGATGA
The DNA here is from genome assembly GCA_958296145.1 of Hydrotaea cyrtoneurina. Classification (NCBI taxonomy): domain Eukaryota; kingdom Metazoa; phylum Arthropoda; class Insecta; order Diptera; family Muscidae; genus Hydrotaea; species Hydrotaea cyrtoneurina. The sequence goes on along the minus strand of OY282515.1, from coordinate 52,599,467 downwards.
ATATACGAACTTTCCTCTGGCCCCAGTACGGGAGAGCAAACCTCACAGTAGCTGGGATAGAGATGAACGGTGGCAAGAAAACATTTAGCGACAGTAAAAGGCCATCGTGGAAAAACTTCTGCGGTTCAATAGAGGGTACGAATTAAACCACAAAATACTAGTCAAAGGATACTCAAATCCCATCTACGTCAGAAGGGAAGATTAGACGTGGTCAGAAAGATCAGAGACATACTCCTGCGAGCGCATAGAAGCTCAGACATATTGAGGTTCTGAATGCAATACGATACCTGATCCGAATTTACTTACATATTACGGACATGGCGCCTCGAAGTGCTATTCGTGTACACTCAACTGGAATCTGTAGGAAAAACACATACATATGATCACCTATGCATTATAGACACCATCACAGCTGAATGCAAGATATCTAGTCTACCGGAAACCTCATCTCAGCTTCCGCCGACTCTTTGAAGTTATATTCCCATCCATAGATAAATGGAACCTAGGTGGTCTTCTCTCGGGCATCGACGGAGTTGGCTCGGGAATATTCTCCAGTGTAGCCAACCTGGAACACGACTATCGTCTCACGAATGTCTCCAGCGTCTTCCAGGCGGAAGTTATTCCCATCAAAGAAGCCTGCTTGATACTACTTCACCGAAACACTGGAAGCATCTGTATCTAAGATCCAGTCGGTCTTACTCTCTCTAAAATCCTGTGTGACCTCATCGACGTTAGTGTCAGAATGTTAGGAGGTTTCGGCGAGACTAAGTCACTCGTCAGAGCAAAGACCCTTCAGAGGACAGATGTCCTAGGTCTTTTCTGATGCATTAGTTCGGAAGCACACTCTTTCTGTTTGTAGGTATGTTTTTTTTCATATATAATGTTTTTTTTTATATTTATAACAATTTATTCTTCTTTAAAAATATGTTGGTAGTTCTATTTAATTTGTTGCATATTGTAATTTGTTCTAATTGGCTGTCAGGCTTTAAATTACAAAATGGAAATAAATTCAAATTCAAAATTCAAATGTCAGTAATACGCATGGCACCACATGACAGTTTTACAAAGGAGATAAGAGAGTATATTGGTTTTATGCATACAATATATACGTACATCGTATTTTGGAAATATTTAGCAAACGACTGAGGGTGTCTGTGTATTAAATGGTCTTTGCTCAGAGGTATACACAGGTCACAGGAATTTCAACGGGAATGAATGAGTGGACGAACTAGCAAGGACGGGGCTCGACATAGTGCACGTAGCCGTACCGATAGGATCCATCAAAAGGAACGTCCTCCAGTGTCGTTCTCACGGGACACTGGTTGATTGGCAACCACTCGCGTCGCCTGAATCAAACAGTATAAAGACCATGGTGGAGTACTTCCTCTGCGGATGACCTGTCACAGTGACCTGAATATTTAAGGCACTTTGCTTTATGACAGTTCCTGAATGATATCAACGACGTATCGATTCAAGTATCCTTATTAAATTTTTCAATCTGTCGGACTCGTTATGAGTAATCGTGACAACAGGTCACAGTGGTGTGGTAGTAAAATGCTCTGGACGCTACAGGACGCTCCTTGCTACTGGAGTGGCCACGTAAACCAACCAACCATAAGGAAAGAAACATATTTTTTACATTTACGACAAATGTCAAACAACGGTTCGTTTTTATTGAGACATCGCCAGGAACACTGATGGAATTTAATATTCTTGGCGCTAACTCACCTAACATTAATATATTGCATTTTTTATGCGTTTAGACTTATGTTTATCCTTATGTCACTAAACATTGTATCCGGTTATTTTCTTTGGGATTTGACCAGTTCTGTAACTTCTTTGCGTATGACTTTTCCCGAAACCGTTTGTGGGAAACTGTCGAAGAAGTAAACGCCACCGTGTAGATTCTCAAACTGCTGCATGCGCTCCTTTACATATTGACTGATATCGGATTCCGAAATGTTGGCCCCCGGCCTCTTTACGATAGCTGCTGCCGGTAAGAAATCATACGTACTATCGGGAATGCCCACAACGCAGACCTCAGCCACATCGGGTATTTCATAGATAACCTTTTCAATATTGGTGGGGGAAAAGTGGAAATTATTATATTTGAAGATGTCCGTTCTGCGATCCACTATATACAGCTGGCCGTCGTCATTGAAATAACCCATATCGCCGCTGTGAATCCAACGATCCTCATCGTACATGGCTTTAGTGGCCTCGGGATTGTTCAGATAGCCAGCCCATTTGAACTTTGTGCGCAAGCAGAGTTCTCCGGTCTCATTGGGTCCCAATTGCTTGCCTTCATCGTTCAATATTTTTACTTCAATATTTGCAATCAGCTGTCCGATCGAGTTGGTTGCCTCCACAGGAGTCGCTGAAACTCCGCTACAAAGTTCGGTCATGCCATACATCGTTGTAAAAGTGCAGTTGGGCGCGAAAGTTCGAAATTTCTCGATCAGCGAATGCGGGGTAGTTTTACCAGTGGCTATCGCAAACTTTAGACTAGACAAGTCACTGTTGGCCAACTTGTCAGAAGCCAAACATAACGGTATGTGTGAGGGAGAAAGTGCCGCCATATCCACTTTGAAAAGTTGTACAATATCAAAGAAGTCCTCGGGCGTAAAAGGCTTTTCAGAGATAACGCGGGTAATACAATCAGCTCCGCTCTGAATTAAAATCATCACTCCAATGGTCCAATACAGGCTACTGAAGCCGAGCGTTGTTGTGGGTTCATCTGAAACTTTGAAACTGAAACGAAGTTTCATTATGGTCACTGTATGTCAGTATAATGCCACCAAACTTACTGCAATGTCGTATTCAGAAGGGAAATATGCGACATACATACGCCCTTAGGAAGACCCGTGGATCCGGATGTACAAACAATCATTGCCACTTGATCACCACCATTCTTCAGTGGAGGCACTTGGAAGTCATCTTCTTTAACGGTTTCTTCGAAGAACTCCAAAATACTGGGAACTCCCTCAACGTGATTGCGAACAGTGTATATTGTGGACGATGAAAGGCCACTTTCGTCTAAGGCCTGTCGGACTTTGGGGTAAACGTCACCATCACAAAACATAAGCTTGGGCCTCGACATAGAGTAGACATGTTTCAGACCGTTTATGTTGAAGCTTACATCAGAGGTACTTATGCAGAGTCCGGAGAACATGGCACCGAAGAATAAGGGAGCCACATAATCACTGTTTACCGCGCACAATCCAATCACCTCACATTGTTCCATTTTCAGTTTTCCGAAATGTCGGGTTACCTGTATGGAAAGCCGGGCCATTTCTTTTTTGGCAATCTTTCTGCCACTTTGATAGCAAATCTACAATATTCCGGGAGTATTAATTGGCAATGCATGTACGTACATTCATGAGACGGACTACTTTACCTGAATTATTTGATCAGGATGTTTCCGCATACTTTCGAGTACTACGGAGCCAATGGAATCCTGCTGGCCATATCGATGTTCAGTCGCACAGCCACGCCAGATTTTCGCCTCTTTGTCGTAAAATGTTTTGGTCATCTTAGCTACAGAACGGTCGTTGTTGATACCAGCAATCGAAAATAGACACTAGGTTCGGTTATGTTGTAGGCGGGCATTTATAGCAACATCGAAGCATACATAGATGTATACGTCAGAGATGATAAGAAGCTTGACGATTAGATATCGAGAGTGAATGGAAATCCTATTTAATACAAGTCATCGTAGTTGCATCAAGTACAGAGATAGAAACAATCAACATTTTTCAATTGTCGGAAATGAAACACTTTCTAATGGGGGTAAATTCGAATCTGGCAACAAAACATTTCCACCAGACATTGGCGAATATAAGATTAAGTTACGTAGACAGGTTGTCAGCAAAAATACGGATAATGTCGGCAGTGCCGAATCTCATGTACCCTCCACTGCCTAGAAGGGTGTGATAGGTAAAATGCTGATATGAAAATGGCGTTTGTGTGTGTTATGGGAAATGTTTTTAGGCTGCAGATGTAAATATCATGTGGTAATTTATTTATTGGAATTTGAACGCTCGGACAGCTCAAATGTATATTTTCGTTCTATGACAACTTTCTCCACTATCACATGCGTACAGAGGATGTTGGATTACCTGAGATTCGGCATAAATGTATCGGTTTAAAAAGAGCTCATCCGATAATCTAATATGCTTCACTCTCTGATAAACAAAATGTCGGACGCTCCAACTATCATGTAACAGAAAAATGTGACAGCCTGCTGCAGCTATTTCCATATGAGGATTTTCTTAACCCCAACTATGGGTAATTTTGACAATTAGCAAAGACACCGAGGTGAAACTAAACTGCATCCCCAACTGTCAACATTTTTCTATTTTGTTTGGCAACACTGTACTTTACACACATGCCGTCAAATCTTGGGAGGATCGAAAATATTTTCAGTGGCCTTTTCCTCCTGTAAATGCCGGCGATTTTACGAGTAGAAGAGTATTGTCTAGGTCATGTGAAACTTGTGTTAAGAATGCATTAGATGTTCGGAGCCGGCTTTAAACAGAAGATCCCGGTCAGTGAGGATATACAATTACATCTATTGTTCAGACCCAAATGATCAGAAACCGAATCATAGGGTCTAAATAGTTTGTCCTTATGTCCGGGTCACATTGAAAAGTCTCACCGAGGTTCAAAGGCACGGTTGCTTCACAATAGACACTTACGGACTAATGGTGGCAAGTAATAACAACCAATATTTACTAGATCCAATGGCCAGTTTGATACAAGTATCCACAACGGGATTCATCACTAAATCATATCGCACTATTAGTTCAGGTCATTTGTGGCGGGTGTTTTTTTTAAGAGCTAGCGAACTTAAAATAATGTTAAGAAGACAGAAATATTGTTGAAATTAAATTTTCTTTATTACAATCTGATAAAAAAAATTGCATGGCATATTTTATTATTTTTTAAATATGATTACTATAAAATGTTTCTAATAATGGAGGTTGGCATTGGCTTCCAATGTTTCAAGTATTGCTGGTTTGTCGACATAAAATTACAACCTTGTTATCTTTAAATTCTTCAATAAATCAAATGTTGATTGGGCCCTTAAAAAAACTTTCATTCAGAAATTGTTGAAAAATATATTTTACACACAATTACTTAAAGTCTCTAAAGACCAGAAGTCAATCTAACTGCGCGACATTTATTGGACCGCAATAGAGTACATTGTGGTCGTCATAGTCATTCTTCCATTTTTTTTTCAAGATTGTGAAGTGTTTGTTTTCATAAGCCATAACCGGATTTTACTGGATTTGGTGATTTTCAGTTTTTTTTATTTGTGACCGCCTTTTATCAAAGTATCCGACCTGGGTATTCTGAATCTAGTATTTCCAACATAAAATCTACTAGAGAAGCGTCATCCACTTCATGACTTTCCCTTTAATAATTAATATACAGGTCTAGAATGAGTCTATTAAATTTCACATCAGCGATTTTTTTTTTGTGATAATAAATAATTGTTTCAATGGTAATTAGTGATTCAAAATTGTTCCAACGGAAAAAGTAGTTATTAGAAGTGCTCGATATGACGACATAATCGCACACATGGATGTCTTATTTATGTTCGGCACATAACTTGAGAACATTACAAAGGGACGAAGTGAGACATTTGAATGGGAGCTACCAGAAGAAGTGTGACTACGTTTCCATTTTCCCGCCATCTGGTTAATTAAACACGCCAAATGGCATTTGTTGACATGAGAAAAAACACAGAAATGGTTACATTAGCCTAGACCGTATTGGTAATAGAGAAAACCCATAGTGGTTTTATTTTATTTTATTTTATTATTAACAAAGTAAATTTATATTCTAATTTTGGGTCCAAGGGTAACCGGGTGACAAAGACCATATGTTTAGATTTTTGCAGCGACAGACCAAAGCCTCTGGTGGGAATCGAACCCACAACCCCTACGCTGATAGGCAAGCACGCTACCAACTCGACTACCGGGGCGCCTAAGCCCCATAGTGGTTATTTCGTATGATTGGAGTTGGAAATACTCCAAGGAAAGAGAATGTCGAAGACGATCCAACAACACAGTTACTTTTAAGTCCTGTAAGGGCATTTCGAGACTTACGGTCGTGATTTGTAGATATGATGTTATATAGCAACAAAAAATATTACAGAATTATTTCTGTACATTATTTGCCAATTAAGTTTTTTCCATCACGTATACACTGTGAAAATCTCATGGCGATCGTTATATCACTATTTATTTAAGATCAACGCTCAGAGGATGCTGCTTAAAAATGCACTGCGGTATCGGAAGTAGGATAGAGGGAGTGGGGTTTGTTGACATTTATTTTGAATTTGAGAATGTCACAACTGGCAGGCAACACACGGTTTAAATATCTATAAAATGAAGGGAGACAATAGAGTTGGATACACTGATATCACCTATGATCACCACCGCTCTCCTCTCTCCACGGTCCAGAAGCTGCAAAGATGTCATTGGATTCCCTGCCCATATATAGGAGTTGTATTCCATTTTAGACCAGATGTAGGTGGTGTGAATATTTACGAGATCAGATGGGGTGAAGTAATATCAGAAAAAATATCTGAGGCATCGAACTACATATATACGTGTTCAATGACGGGGAGTGGTTGAATGTTTTCTGGCAAAGATGAATTCTTTGCAAATATTTTTGCCAGAAAGATCATCGTTAACGAGAGTTGGGATAGAAGATGAAGAATTGTCACTTACCCTTCAACGAATGACCAAAAGTTCTTACTTACCCTGGGAGAGTTAAGAATTTAGCAGGGAGCCCTGTTCGCGAACAGCCTGTTTGCGTAACAGTTCAGTATTGGCATTTCTGAACGCTTCCTCTTTGGATCTGACAGCTTCTTTGCATGTCTGATTAAAACAAAAATTTTTTGATGGTTTGATCGTAGTATACTTTGATGGAATAAACGTAGTTGGTAGCGTTCGCGCCTAGAAGCGCGGGGGTTGTGGGTTCGATTCGCACCAGAGGCTTTGGTCTATGGTCGGTTTACCCTTGGACCCAAAATTATAATATAAATGTTCTTTGTATTGTAATTGATAAATAAATATTTTTTTATAAGTTTATACATTTCTTTCTTTTGACGATGTTCTACCTAAATGAGAAAACTTCAAACTACATCACACCACAAACTGGTTCAATCATAAAAATATCAAACTCTTTATGATATAGCACCAACAACTGACCCAATCACACCACAAGCCCATATACGGTCAATCGACTTGTACAAATACTTGATTGCGCCAATTTATAGACCATGACCCCTATTAGATTGGTGGTAAATTCTCAGAGAGTGACAGTAAGGATTTGTAGATTTTGAAGCGGATAAAAAATGTTTTTCAAACGAATAAAAAAAATCTCGATGAAAAATAAAACACATCCAAGTGCTATATGTACTTGTATCATTATTTTTACCAGATCTTTCAAAGCCGAGGACGCCACTAGATCCAACGACCCAAAATGAAGCCTATGTCTCTTGGGGTTTTCGCGAACTGAACCATTACTTTCGAAATAAATTTGCACGATTTGCAAGCGTTGTTCTTTTGTCAACCTGTTCATGATGAAATGGCAAACCAAACTAAATATTAATCACTTGACAGCTGACAAAATGGCCGCCAGTTAAAAAAGTGATGCCAACTTAAAGTTCTATACCCCAATAAAAAACACCCTTTATTACCGTTTTTAAATACCCATCTCTGGTATGTTATGGAAAATTATGATTTCCCATAAACTAAAACTGTTATAAGTCAAACAATAACTCATTATTATTTACTAAAATTGTCGTACCAGCTTATCTTGGAGATACCGCACTATCTTTTAATGCATTTAAATAGTTTTAAATTTTAATGGGTTTTAACACGCAAAGTCGATCAGAACGATACTAACAGTCGTATTTATAAAATAAATATAGTCAAGCGATGAATTGGAGTGTGTCCAGACTCGGGCACTTTTTGTTGTGATACTACTCATTCACAACATTACTCTGATTCACTAATATGTATGTATGAACTTGTCGGTTTTCACTCAATTCAATTCTATTGGTCGACGTGTTGTGAATCAACTGATAATAGTCGGTTGCTAAATTTGTTCTTATGCATTTTTGGTATTTACACATTCTGAATGCCAAAACCGAATTTATATTGTACTAGCTCTTCTTCTTCTTCACCTTTATGAATATCGGATAAACTTAAAACCAGTCTGAAAAAAGTAAAATATAGGGTTATCCATTTTGCTTTTTAAAAATAAACGTAAATAAAACACATATAAAATATTATTTTTCATGATATTTCTTTTTTATTATAAATTTGGACGTTGACATTATGTGTGAAACACTACATCATTTAAATGACCACCACGCGAAGTGTTGCAAGCATCGATTCTTTTGAGGTCATTTTGGACCACTTTTTGGCAGATAGTGGGCGGTAAATTGACGAATGTTGGTTCTTAAGTGCTCAAGAGTTTAAGGTTTATCTGCATGAACATGGTTTTTCGCGTAGCCCCACAAAAAAAGTGTAATGGTGTCAAATCGCATGATCTTGGTGGCCAGTGGATGTCGCTACGACGAGAAATTATGCGGCCAGGAAATGTCTCTTGCAATAAAGCCATATTCGCTCGAGTTGTGTGGCATGTGGCACCGTCTTATTGAAACCACATATTCTCCAAGTCGTATTCTTCAATAGCAGGCAAAAAAAATAGGTTATCATACGACCATAACGCTCCGAATTGACGGTGACACTTGTTCTCGCGTCGTTTTCGAAGAAGTAAGGTCCAATCACACCTTCGGACCGAAGAGCGCACCAAACAGTGACTTTTTGTGGATGTAATGGCCTCTCTTCAATTACTTGAGATTTCTCAGAATCAAATACTACAATTTTGTTTATTAACATACCCACCGAGTGAGAAATGTGCTTCATAACCATAAACCACAATCTCCTCTTAAAGCACGATATGTGGCTGTGACAGAATCATAATTTTTGTAGTAGGTTTGATTAATTTTTACACGTTATGATCCGTTTTCGTCAATTTCAGACTTCCAACTGAAAAAAAAAAAAAATATTTAACAACTTAGTTTGACAGATGTCGAATTCCAGCACTATACTTTTGAAACCACGAAATGGATAACCCTATATTGATGCATAGTTACACAGAGATTTGAAATGTATCAGATAACATTTTTAAAATTATTATTATTACTATTTATCACTGATCGCCTATTTCTTATGGGGTTATGTGAAGTCGCTTGTCTACACAGATAAGCCCGACACGATTGACGTCTTGGAAGAGAATATTCGGCGCGTTATTGCTGACATACGGCTTCAAATGCTGCAAAAACCGTTGGAAAATAGGGGCTCCGTTGGAATTTATTCGAGCCAACTGCGATTATTTCTTAATATCTCTGGCGATATTTGGTATTTTTCTTGAAGCATTTTTTTTGACACATTTCGTATTGTGGAAACTCATGTGCAAATGGATGCTGTAGGATTCGCAGCTACCTACAATGTGCTAGGTATCTGTCACGTACTTGTAGCTTTTATAGGAACTTGGGAAACCACACGAAATTATCGGTATTCAACGCGTCAATTTTCCAAGAAACCTATTTCTTTATGTGACATTTGCGGTGTTTTTTCGAATGGTCCAGATTGAAGCTTGATTCACGTTTTTTCTTCTTTAAATTCTTTGAGCCAAAGTACGTTTAAAAATAATAATTTCTTGTACAGCAGAAAATTAAAAAACGCATTTCAAAGTTTTGTACATATCATTTTAACAATTTTCTTTTAAATAGAAACCAAAAAAATGGTTATATTTTTATGTTCATAGATTTGTATGAACTCGTTACAAAAAAAATCAATTAATAAAATTCTAATCTCATAGTTCGTAGACTGTTTTATGACTAGAATTATTTTGAATATATAACGGACAAATGGGGACCCCTGGAATTATCATCAGCAATACTTAAGATACGATTATCAATGAATGGCAGCAATGACGTTGACTACTTAAATTTTGCTTCGCTGTGTGACATTAGGGTGGCATTTTATTTTTACTTTCGTTTTCTTCGATTGCCCTGGAGTTTATTGTGACACTTGATGAATCGGATAACTGTTAGCCGTGGCTCGTCGAGGTCAAAGGTCCAATTTTGCGAAAATGTTATTCGCATAGAAATAATTATTTATCCAATTCTCAGAAAAGTTCTAAGAAATATACAGAAAAGGAAAAATGAGCAACAACAGAAATGGTTGAAAATGAAAAATATCCTAAAACATTAAAAATCAAACAAAAGCTAAGAGGTTGTACAATAATTTTTTGAAAGTTTACCTTAGACCTCGTTGCGGTCATAATCATATTTCACCCATATTTTCGGTGATTTTTCATTATTAATATCACCTCAAACGTGAAACAAACACCCCAAATAAAAATGAAAAACTACCCCAAACAAAAGTGACATAAATCGAGCGTCCTTATGTGTCCTTGCCAATAATGTCGATGTTGGTTGAGAAAATAATTTTTCTTGGTATAAACACGAATATTCCCTCGAAGACTACTTCGATAAAACCTGTTGGTTTAATCAGAAATGCCAGATCGAATAAGAAAGGATTCAAAAAATACTGAAGTGCTACACAAACAGGCAAGTTCAAGATGTATCAGAGTACTAAGGAGTAGGGTATCCAATTATTCGGGTTTTTGACTTATTCGAGTAATCGAGTTATTTGAAATGTGGATTTTTGACTTACTCGATTAATCGAGTAAATTTTAAAAATTATTCGAGTTATTCGAGTAAATTTTTTTTTAATTGTAATAAAAGAAGCAAAATATGTGGAAGGCTCATCTTCAAAATGTATATTATGCTCCTTTCGTAAATGATAAATAAGAGATGATGTTGAAGAACCAGCTCGCTTGTAAACTTTAGGGCATCTTTTACAACTCGCTTCATCCTTAGATTTAGAGAAATATTTCCACACTTGGCTCATTCTAATCTATTGAGAAACATGAGCTTTGTTAAAATACGTTGAAACTTATTTTTATTTATAGTTAACTCACTTTTGTATGTTTTTTTGGTGTAGGTATTGTTTATTTCACTATTTAAACAAATTTTTGAGAACCATATAAAAAATCCACACTTTGCCTTTAAACGTTTAACTCAAATAAACGTAAACAACTGATGTGCATAAAAAACAGCTGTAAAATGTCAACATTCTTTGTTCCCATTCACACTAGACGATTCTCTAGTGCAAACGGGAACTATTCAAACACAATGGAAGCAATAAGCGAATGTCGAATAACTTCCATAAAAACGAAACAATAGATAAATATCATATTGTTCGTCTTTGGAAAAAATTAACAAAATTGTTGCAAGTAAAAATTATGTAATATTACGAACTTACTCGATTAATCGATACATTTTGCTCGAATAATTTCTTAATCGAAAATGTTGATTTTGAATTACTCGAGCAAAATTTCGATTATAATTATTCGATTAATCGAACAAACATTATTCGGTTGGATACCCTACTAAGGAGCAAAAAACGTCTTCGCGAAGAGCTTTTGGTCATTTGTAAAAAGGATAAAGAACAATTATTCATGTTCTATCCCAAGTCTTGTTATCGATGGCCAGATATTCACTGATCCGGCTAATAAATCTAACCTTCTGGCTGATGTAATATATCGCATATCTCAGGCTTCTAATGTAGAAGTGGTTTTGACGTTGTATATGAACATGGGGACTTCAAGCATTCGTTCTTTCTCTCCTGGCATGATCGTGTGGTACTCGATTTGGCTTTGCCTTTGTGCCAGGACCGTAACTTTGCCCTACTTTATCTGTACTCTTCGACAGTGCCGATATATTTCACGTCAATCTCATGGATATCTTTGGCATTACGAACAAATACAGAAGTACTTGGAAAACTTTTCTTAATATCCTCAATACGTTTAGTGGTATCTTCGGTAGTAGGCAATGAATTAATTTTTTTTATGATAACAGAAAATTGAGATCACTATCAAAATACTTCGGTTGCTATGACAAACCAGTTGCCGGTCTAAATAAATAAATAAACACAATTTCATACACAATTATCATAGATAATAATAAGTCAACAAAATGTCAATTGACGCTTAGCCGGCGTCCAATTGGCAAATCTACTTTAACCGTTTTAGATCTGTATTTTGTTCTTATGTTTCTTACAAACAAATATTTCATATACATATATTTTACTAATTTAGTCTAGTTTTCTATATTAAATAAATAGGTAAACTTATGTTAAGTTCAAAAATCACTTTGGGATCCAATACTCCCTCTTATTTTCTTTGGGATTTGATCAGATCTGTAACTTCTTTGCGGATGACTTTTCCCGAAGCCGTTTGGGGGAAACTGTCGAAGAAGTAAACGCCACCGTGTAAATTCTCAAACTGCTGCATGCGCTCCTTTACATATTGACTGATATCGGATTCCGAAATGTTGGCCCCCGGCCTCTTTACGATAGCTGCTGCCGGTAAGAAATCATAGGTACTATCGGGAATGCCCACAACGCAGACCTCAGCCACATCGGGTATTCCATAGATAACCTTTTCAATAGTGTTGGGGGAAAAGTGGAAATTATTATATTTGAAGATGTCCGTTCTGCGATCCACTATATACAGCTGGCCGGCATCATTGAAATAACCAATATCGCCGCTATGAACCCAACGATCTTCATCGTATCTTTCCTTGGTGGCTTCGGGGTTATTCAGATAGCCAGCCCATTTGAACTTTGTGCGCAAGCACAGTTCACCCTTCTCATTGGGCCCCAATTGCTTGCCTTCATCATCCAGTATTTTGACTTCTATGTTATCTGTCACTTGTCCCACCGAGTTCGTTGGCTCGACCAGAGTCGTTGAAACTCCACTACAAAGTTCTGTCATGCCATACGCTGTTATAAACATACAATTGGGCGCAAAACTACGAAATTTCTCGATCAACGAATACGGGGTAGTTTTACCAGTGGCAATCGCAAACCTAAGACTAGATAGGTCACTGCTGGCCAACTTGTCAGAAGCCAGGCATATCGGTATGAATGAGGGAGAAAGTGCCGCCATAGTGACTTTATAACGTTTGACAATATCAAACAGGTCCTCCGGCTTAAATGGCTGCTCAGAGATAACGCGGGTAACACAATCAGCTCCGCTCTGAATTAAAATCATTACACCCATGGACCAATACAGGCTGCTGAAGCAGATCGTTATGGTGGGGCCTTGTGAAACTCTGAAATCGACACAACGTTTTATTATGATCACAGAAATTGCATATAAAGCCACAAAACTTACTGTAATGCTGCGTTCAGAAGGGAAATATGTGACATACAGACACCCTTGGGTAGACCTGTTGATCCGGACGTACAAATAATCAATGCCACTTGCTCACCACCATTCTTCAGTGGAGGCACTTGGAAGTCATCTTCATTACCGGTTTCTTCGAAGAACTCCAAAATACTGGGAACTCCCTCAACATGATTGCGAACAGTGTATATTGTGGACGATGAAAGGCCACTTTCGTCTAAGGCCTGTCGGACTTTGGGGTAAACGTCACCATCACAAAACATAAGCTTGGGCCTCGACATAGAGTAGACATGTTTCAGACCGTTTATGTTGAAGCTTACATCAGAGGTGCTTATGCAGAGGCCCGAGAACATGGCACCGAAGAATAAGGGGGCCACATAATCACTGTTTGCCGCACACAACCCAATCACGTCACATTGTTCCATATTCAGTTTTCCAAAATGCCGAGCTGTCTGAATGGAAAGCTGACACATTTCTTTTTTGGTGAACTGACGCCCACTTTGATAGCAAATCTACGAAATTCAGATGGAAATTAATTGGCGATGCTTTTATAAATGAGACGGACTGTTGGTTTACCTGCATTATGTGATCGGGATGTTTACGCATATCATCGAGTACTACAGCACCAATGGAATCCTGTTGTCCGAATTTGGATTCAGTCACCCTGCCACGCCAGATTTTGGCTTGTTTGTCGTAGTCTGTTTTGGACATCATAGCTACAGAATGATCGGTGTTGATACCAGCAATCGAAATTAGACACTAAGTTCAGTTATAGGCTGGAGGCGGGCATTTATACCAACATGGTTGGATGATAAGAAGCATAACGATTAGATACTGTGCCAGTGAATGGCCAAGTCATCGTAGTTATGTGAAGTATGCAGATAGGCAAAATCAAAATTTTAAATTGTTAACAATTTAACAATTCCAATGGTTGATGAATGGGCCAATATCGAAGTTCTTGCAAAATGTTTCCATCAGACCATAGTGAATATAAATATATGTAGGTTGGTTGTCGGCAATAATATGGCTAATGTCGGCAATGTCGAATCGGAAGTACCCTCCAGCATCGCTTTTAAAAATCACATTGCCTCATTCAAGAAAATCGTATTTCATTCAAAAAATGTTCCTGTAGATGTGAGAAACAATTTTCATTCTGCGGTGGGGTAGGGGCTATATTTTTCCACATTTTTTCGATTTGACCAAGAACAAATTTAATACATTTACCAACATAATCTCATAATAATAAAAATAAACTTTGTTTGCGATAACGCAAGCGTTGGAGCCGAAAATGTTCCGCCATACAGACTTTTCAGTTTAGGAAAAATTCGCTGAGCGAATATTGTGGATGATGGTGCTGTCGTTAGCAGAACTCATTCGAGAGCAGTTGTCTGGGGTATAGCTTAGGCTACGGATCATGCTGACTCCAAAACATAGAATCTTGTCATATGCCTACGGCCTCTAAAATCGTGTATACCTTAACACAATTGGCTCAATCATTCAGTAGTGCTGATTGAGGCGAGGTCGTTCTCTAACAGAAATGCTTGTGCTTAATTCAGCTGATCAATACTTTATGGTCATCATTCAGTTCGGTTTTTTTCTAACGGTACAGACCTTCGATATTTAATTTTATTAATTTTTGCGGAAGAAGTATCACCATTTAAACATATACAGGGGCAATGGGGGCATGTCTGTAAACTTAAACATTGTTTTTCGTTAGATATTCGCTAGGCGATATAAAGCGACATTTTTTTAGCTGTCCAAAATAAAATGAGGTTGTATTTGTGATGCGATGATTTATAATGGCGTTTCAATGGAAATAACTTTTTCCCTTGAGATGTGGCATAACATATTAGGCATTGAAAGCCTCCAAAAGCGTTTTCAAACACAAACATTTTTTCGTACAATTGCTCAGTCATTTTTTTTCTCTGTGCATCCGACTCTTTTGATGGCAACTCAACGATACGTGTGAATTGAGCGAGCACAATTGTGCCACTGGTGGACACCTATGTTTTAAATAATCGCTTAGGTTTCTGTATTAAGCTGTTTCGGCATTGCCAGCATAAAAAATATACAAATGCCAAAAACGTAATGGAGCCAAGTGAACGGATGATATAATTCATTTTAAAGTGATACAGGAATATAAATACAAAATTCTTTCGAAAATGAGGGGTGAAATTGAATTTCCCAAATTTTTTCACAAAAATTACGTATTGTAATAATTATTAAAAAAATGTACAGCGCCCTCAGAATGCTGCCTCTTTTGCTTTAAATGACAGAAACTCTGGTTTAACGTTTACCTTATTAATAAAAATGTGATACTCGCGAGCTTGATGAAAGCTACTCGCTTAAGCCAATTACCCAGCAGTTACACATGATAGTGATTGCTAGAAAAACACAACACATTTTTGCTATTGCCAAATACAATTTCTTGGCAGTGAAATTTGACACATACAGACCGACTCAAGTGGCAACAAATAATGGTAGGTGTAACAGCAGGGTTTGTAACTGAGTTGCCTTAAATTCGCTCAAGGTGTTTCCCAAAAAAGCGGATTCTTTTAAGAGACGTTGTTTCGATACATTTGCTAAACCAATATTTTGTATAATAGCGTAAACAGACGAAAGAGTTAATTTGCATTAAAAATTCACTAATGGGGGACAATTATCATGTTTTTACTTTTATACGAAATGTTTTTCTAATTCGATTATTATGATAATGCCGCATATCTATATTTCAAGATGTCACAAATGGAATGACAAACTTCAAATATATTCCTCTCCTGGAGTAGGGGGTATTAATATATTAGCATCAAGTTTGAATTTCGTTTAAATCAGATAAGAATTAAATGAGGGGTTTTCAGTATAGTAACGTATGTTTTTTTTATGGCTTTTCCAGGTATAATTCTTTTATAGTCCATGTGAATATCAAACATTTTCAGTTTCATTCTAATTTCTCCACCGAAAGACTTACAGTGCTATTCTCGAATTCATGACAACTCTCATTTATGATTTGTTCAAACAACTTTTCTCGTTATAGGCATTTCAAATTCCTATTCTGTAATTACAAGGATAATATGAAAGCTGTTTTATTTTAAAAATTGTTTCATTATCAATGACCATTTAATACACAGACGCCTTAAGTCGTCTGCTAAATATTTCCAAATATGTGTTTGGTGAAAACAATAGAAATTTACAACAAAAACTATTGAGATTGAAAGAAATAAATTTAAAAAAAATTAAATCAAAATATGCCGTGCTCATAAAGCCTTTACTTGAACAAATTTATAGAATGGTTTACTGTTTTTAGTGAAATAGGTAAAATATTGTATAAGCGGACTTCTCTAATACATAAACTATTAATATAAATAACATAATTTTCCACAATTTGCAATTTATTTTCATAAAATTGTTACTGTTTTGTGTTATTTTGCACATAACTGCTTTCATTCCCCAAAACAACATAAAGAGCTTTTATTTCACACCCAGAATAGTAAATTGTTGTTATTATCATGAAAGTTGATACTATCACAAAAAAATAGCTTGTCATTGATTTCAGAATAGCACTGTTAGAAACAGTTTAAAGTCAACAACAACAAAAATCATTCCTTTTAGGTTTAGGTGGAATGAGTTGCCCGCTTGCAAGAGCGGGTTCACATGGAATCCATATATTGGTCCATTGTGATACACTTGGTTGGCATGTGGAATAATCTTCCAGCAAGTGTTTTTCCTGCCTGCTATGACATTATCAAATTCAAGGCAAACATCAACAAACACTACTCCCTCTTTCCTCCCTCCAATAACCTTCTTTCTTATCGCTAACACAGTGCATTGCATTCATAGGGGGCATCCCCTGAGTGTTAGTCAAAAAAAAAAAATACCTAACAATGCCCCAAATAACTTTTTAGAGATAATTTCGATTTTTACCAAGGAATTTAGATATATATTTGGAAATTACACCCCACACTCTAAAATGAAAATATGCCCCAATTTTTCACAGGGAACAGCTTTTGGAGTTTGCATGATATCTCTATTCTCAGAGTTTCTGAGAAAACACCCGAGCACTCCCCGGTCTCCATTTTTGAACCGACTGTAAACATTAAGATCTGGTCTTCTTCTATGACTGAGTTTCGGGCCCATTCTTCTCTAGGTGTGTAGACACTTTCTTTTGTCGAAGTTCGTTGTTGGTGATACATAGTCAGAGTTTTGTTTTAATTTTCCGTCCCACCTGCTTCCAGAATGGAGCTATTCCCATTGGACTTTTGTTTCAGCTTGTTGGTTTCTCTTTGACGGAGACCAACTTTAGCTGCACAGCTCTTAATATGTACATCTACGGGAGGCATGTCGAGTATTGTTTTCAGACCTGCTGGGAAAGCTGAGCTAAGTGCTCCCATAGTGTTCACAAAGTTTATCCTTTGGACTTGGCGGTGTGTACATTAGGGTGTCCAATAAAAAAAAATATTTTTTTGGTTCAACCTGATTTTGGTAGCTTATGGTGTAAAGTATTTTTGAGAGTGCCACAAACCGTTATTTTGCGAAAAATTCAGGTTTTCTGAGTTTTTCCGTATTTAAAGCACAAGTTGAACATGTTTCTTTTGGAATGATAACCCAACGACTTTGAAAAGGCTTTGTATGGATCAGTTGTGCTTTACATACGCAAAAAACAGTTTGTGGCACCTCTAACCTTTTCTTAACCTCACATGCTTCAAAAAAACGGATGAGCCCTTATGGAATTCGAAAAAACGAACGATTTTACCCACCCGGTATTCCGTTTCCAGGAAAGTGTAGAGTCCAGAACAATACTCAGGTATAGCTGCAAGGCCGGTAACTTATTCTCGTTCGCGAAAAGGTTTTGGTCGGGTTGACATCAAGGTCAGTTTTCTCTGCCCATTGCGACAAAGATTTTAGTAACCGTTTTATGATTTCGCTGATTGTTGGCCAACATTTGACTGTTACCAGTAGCATATAGGTTTCTTTATCCTTTCATATTGACTTTGACAAGTTGACTTTTAATTTGTTTCGTTTAAGAAATTATTAAGTCTTTTTTTATAGCCTTTAAAACCCTAATAATTTTTGAAACGAAAGAATTTAAAAAATATCTTCAAAATATTAAATGTTAAAGATTTGTTTGGCGACAATTAGCGAAATTTAATTTTGGTATATTTAAATTTCGCACAAACAAAAGTGAAAAATAAATGTGTTTTTTGAGAGCGAAAAATAAGAAATGCAATGAGCATTTGTTATTTTTTTGAATATTTGATTTTTATTGTTAAATGAAATTGTGTTATTTTTAAATGTAGTCTGTCACTTCTTGTTTGAAGGAAATCAAAAATATCGGCCCCGCAATATACCTTTGCACAACTGAAAGCACTCCGACACGAGGCCTCAGACAATGTGACAATCTCATTCTTGCAATCTCTTCCATATTCTACAGCAAAGAATCGTAGAAAAAATTATACCATCGCAGAGCGAGCACCTCCCAGATTATTGGGAGAAATACATAAGTGGTCTCTGACTGCTCGCATGTATAGAACAAAAGTCGGTAAAAGTGGAAGTGGTAGAGATCGAGTTCGTTTACCTCGGATCTGACATCAACAATAATAAAGACATCAGTCTGTCAATAAAACACAGAACAACTCTGCAAACAATTGGAAGATTAGTGGAGGGGAAATACGACATGATAAATCGGGTGTGCCGAAGAATCCGCGAATCACAATTAATCGAAAGGGAATTTTCGTTGGTAGTCGGCATGACATTAGCGAACATGTGTGTGTAGTGGTAATGCAAAAAGTGTGAGTGTGTTGAATTTTTCGAACAATCACTGTCCAGTGTAATGGCTGGGTTAGGATTAGACAAGCGATTGGAGATGTTTTGCTTTGAAAAAAATTATTAAATTTTATGTGAGTAATAATAAAGTTGACTATAGCAATCGGTGTGATCAATTGTAGTAAAAAAACAACTATAAGTGTTGTAATGACCTTCGGCAACCCTGTCATGTTCTTACCTTCAGAATATTTCAAGTGCTCTGCGATATTATTTTGTCAGTTGTTTAATGCCAGTTGTCCTAATTTGAATTCGTAATAGAAGATAAGATTATTGTGATGGTTGTGTTGTAGAATCGTTTAATTCTTAATAACATTGAAGTGTTTTTAGCGCGACTTTGTGTCACTGTCGTACCGGGTAATGCACTTTTAATTGTTGATAACTTTCTACTGTTTTTTTGTTTGTTTGGAAGTTTAACCTTGATACATTTATATTGTTGTTTTTAATGGCACAATAAAAGTTTATGTATATATACGTAACCTTTATATTTCCATACTTAATAATACGTATCAGTGTGTCTATTGTGTGTGAATTATAAATGTTCTCTGATTGGATGCACCTTCACATCAGATACCACACCAAGCAGGCTTTTTTGGTCAAGCTGCAGATGTGTTTTATAAATGACAGTTACCTAGATGGAAACGGTTTTTTTTTTTGGATATTCAGACGACATATTCGAAATTATATAGTTCGTATGTAAATAAATATTTTTCGATGCAAATTAACAAAGGCCATTGTAAAGAAACCCACACATTTTACTTAACCAACTTGAATTTCTTTTCTTCCGATCTTACACAGTTCGGTAACTTCTCTGCGAATTGTTTTTCCCGAAGGCGTTTGAGGCAAGTCCTTGAAGAAGTAAACGCCTCCATGTAGGTGCTCAAAATGTTCCATTCGCTCCATAACACACTAGCAGATGTCGGCTTCGTCAATTTCAACACCAGTTCTTCTTATAACTGCTGCTGCCGGCAGGAAATCATAGACACTATCGGGAATGCCCACAACACAAACCTCGGCCACTTCTGGTATTTCATAAATCACTTTTTCAATGTTGGTGGGAGAGAAGTGGAAATTGTTATATTTGAAGATGCCCGTTCTGCGATCCACTATATAGAGCAGACCGTCGTCATTGAAATAACCCACATCGCCAATATGAATCCAGTGATCTTCATCGTATCTTGCCTTGGTCGATTCGGGGTTGTTCAGATAGCCGGCCCATGGAAAGTTTATGCGCATGCAAATTTCCCGCGCAAATTTTCGAAATTTCTTGACCAGCGAATATGGGATATTTTTTCCAGTGGTCTGCCATTTTGATAACAAATCTACCAAAATCATAGGACATTAATTGACGATAGTTAACGATATGAGATGGAAAAAGGTTGTCCAGCATTACCTGTATTATTTCCTCAGGCGTTCAGCCATACCTCCATGCCAGATTTTAGATTGTTTGTCGTAGAATGTTTCTGCCATCATTACATCCGAACTGATGGCCTTTGCCAGTGCGACTGAGACCACCTGGCGAAATTGTTACTAAGCTTACAGTGTGTCTGAGATGATAAGAAGTGTTGTGATTAGATATCGATGAAGAATTGTATTTCCTATGCATGTAATTCTCATTTAGTATGTATTGGTTTTTATTTCGAGAAATAAAAAAAATTGCATTGTTGGCCGACTTTTAACAATATGTTTATAGAGGCTAATTATAGATAACATGCGCTACCGTCGCACAGGGTCAAACCCGTTTAAGATTATTTGCGTTTGTCAGTGAGGGGATATTTCTTTGTCTCTGCATTTCCACGGTTTCCACTGTAAGTTCCGAAAAGTGAGTAAAAACTCGACCGTTGTTTTTCATTTATTCATTTCATAATCAAAAAGCCGCAGTTGGCCAAGTTTATTACTTAAGACGACATATATATGTGACACTATTTTACACAAAATTAACTTATATTTAAAAGCCTTAACATAAATACTCAAATGTTGCCATGGGCAATGTTGCCCTAACGTTAATACGAACATGGATGGCAAAAAGAATGTATCTTTCTATTTACCATCAGTACCGGCCATCTGTTGGGAGAAAACTAACGTTTCCATAACGAATCTGGTCTCAAAATATTTCCATATGTAGCTCGATAACGCCAAGTATTCGCTAATAAATAAGAAAAGTCTAAAGTCACAATTTGAATGCTTATCAGCGATTAAATCCACCTAATCCACATTTTTGCATCGTCCACAAATAAATGCATGAATAAAAATGAGATTGTATGTAATTTGATGTCTCTGTGTGCTTCAATGAATAAGTGGGAAATTTAACGATCCATACGATATCTTCCGATAACGTTTTTATTTTCAATAATTTATTATAGACCATGGAGAGTTTAATTTTATTGACACTAATTATGATTTAATTGGTTTTTTTTTATCGTATATATATAAATCAAACAATTGTTGGGTCAGTTTTTAATAATATAATTTTTATCTAGAGAAGTTTTTCGTGTGTCAAATACAATGTTGCCCATGTGTGGGTAACAATTTCAGCGAAAAAGAGAGCTCTGTTCATAAACAAAGTTATATATAAAAAGAAAAACATTTTTCAAATATCCAAAAAACCTAACGAAAATCTTTGCAAAAAAATCGAATTAAAATGCCCAACATCGGTTAAACAAGTCCTTCATTTTATTAAATACATATCGCACACCCACTTCAATGGTGACACAACTCACAACTTTTGTCCGCGACCTCCACAGGACTTGACCGATGGTCAAATGAGCTGTCACCCGAATCGAGTAGATTGGATGCACAGTCTGATCCAACAGGTTGTCAATGAAAATAAGAACTAGGGAAGGATAGGACAGAACCTTGTGTCACTCCTGCAGCCATCCTATGCGCGTTAGATGTGAGGGATCGTATAGATCGATCACGAAGAATAGTGGATTTGAATCGAGAGAACATATTAGCAACACCAAATTAAATAAGTCAAGCATTGGAAATATCCAGAGCGACGAACTTGCTTTCACCAAGGAGGTGAATGGAACGACTTCATCGGTCCGAAGGGGACACCACCAGGTCTCCTGTAGATCGATTTCTACGGAAGCTAAACTGCCGATTAGTCAGAAGGCCGCTAGACTGTAGATACTTTACCAGATGCTCTCCGTAACCTTTAAACGCACGGTACGACACGTTGAACAGATTGCGCAATGGACGAGCTACCGTCGAAGGGCACTTACATAGGTCAAGTGCTGAAATATCATCCGGAGATCTGCGAGAGAGAGGAATCGAACTACATACATTATCGATAACTGGGAGTGTATGACTGCTTCAGGCAAGGACGAATTGTTTGCAAATAATTTAGCCAGAAGGTTAGCTTTGTCAACCGGGTCAGTGAATATCTGGTTTTCATTAACAATAGTTGGGATAGAAGATGAAGGACTTTACCCTTTTAATGAAAGACCAAAAGCTATTACTTCCCCTGGGAGAAGAAAGAACTTAATTTTAAATAGTTTGGCTCTCATTTTGGATTTTTCAGAAACAGTGATTTATATTATTATAAAGAAGAGTTTTATACAATTTTATACAGTCAGTTTCATGAAATAATATCTTTATTTTTCGGGTTCATATTTATGGCAATATTTTTATATTTGTGTTTGATTTTAAATGGGATGCTTAGGGATCGATTACTTTCTGTTCGCTTCTACGGTTCTGACATAATTCGGTGACTTCACTGCGTATGGTTTTTCCCGAAGCGGTTTGAGGAAAACAGTTGAAGAAGTAAACGCCTCCATGTAGGTTCTCAAAATGTTCCATCCGGGCCATAACATACTCGCAGATGTCGACTGCCTTAATTTGAAGACCAGGTCTTTTTATAACTGCTGCTGCCGGCAGGAAATCATAGACACTATCGGGAATGCCCACAACACAGACCTCGGCAACTTCTGGTATTTCATAAATAACTTTTTCAATATTGGTGGGGGAAAAGTGAAAATTGTTGTATTTGAAAATATCCGTTCTACGATCCACTATATACAGCAGACCGTCGTCATTGAAAAAACCCAAATCGCCGCTATGAATCCAATGGTCTTTGTCGTACCTTGCTATGGTGTCTTCGGGGTTGTTCAAATAGCCGGCCCACAGAAACCTTGTGCGCATACAAACCTCACCTATCTCGTTGGGCCCCAATTTCATTCCATGATCGTCTACTATCTTGACTTCTGTATTCACTCTCAAACGACCCACTGAGTTTGTTGGCTCAATCACAGTCGTTGACACTATGCAACATGCCTCAGTCATGCCGTATAAAGTTTTAAATATACAATTGGGGGCGAACTTTCGAAATTTCTGGATCAGAGAATATGGGGTATTTTTACCAGTGACTACCAACAATCTAAGACTAGTTAAATCACTCTCGCCCAGCTTGTTGGAAACCAAACAAAGGGGAATATGAGAGGGGGACATTTTCGCCTCAACTACTTTATACAGTTTCACAATATCAAAGAAGTCCTCTGGCGTAAATGGATTTTCCGAGATTATGCGGGTAACGCATTCAGCCGGACTCTGTATTAGAGTAATTACACCAAGACCCCAATAGAGACTACTAAAGCATAGTATTCTGGTTGGAGATTCGACTCCCCTGAAATCGAAATAGCTATTATTAGGGCCAGTATCTGTGTGTAGTAGAGACATCGCAACTTACTGTACTGACGTGTGCAGAAGTGCAATATGTGACATGCACACACCCTTCGGCAAGCCCGTGGACCCGGATGTACAAATAACCATTGCCACTTGATCAGCACCATTTTTCAGTGGAGGCACTTGGAAGTCATCTTCATTACCGGTTTCTTCGAAGAATTCCAAAATATTGGCCACTCCCTCAATGTGATTGCGGACAGTGTATATTGTGGACGAAGAAAGGCCACATTCGTCTAAGGCCTGCCGTACTTTGGGGTAAATGTCACCATCGCAAAACATGAGCTTGGGCCTCGACATAGAGTAGACATGTTTCAGACCGTTTATGTTGAAACTTACATCAGAGGTACTTATGCAGAGTCCGGAGAACATGGCACCGAAGAATAAGGGGGCCACATAATCACTATTTGCCGCGCATAACCCAATCACGTCACATTGTTCCATTTTCAGTTTCCCGAAATGTCGGGCTGCCTGTACGGAAAGCCAGGCCATTTGCTTGTTGGTCAACTGTCTGCCGCTTTGATAACAAATCTGAAATTCACTGGATATTATTGACGTTTGTTTAAGAAGTTGCCTATTACCTGGACTATGTGATCAGGATGTCTACGCATACCGTCGAGTACTACGGAACCAATGGAATCCTGCGGTCCAAACTGAGGTTCAGCCACTACTCCATGCCAGACTTTGGACTGTTTGTTGTAGAATGTTTGAACCAAGCTTACTGTCGTCATGGCTGTCACTAGTATCTGAGAGAAAAAAACTGTTTTCAATTCAGTTATGGGCTCTAGGCTGATATTTATAGAAACACAGTGGCATTTAGGGTAAAAGATAAACCGAGTGCCATAATAACGTGTAATTAAATGTGACCTCACGAATATGAGTAATTTGTATATATGAAATATAATTATATACAAAATATAATTACAGGTAGTATTTAGAAAACTATGCCTGCCGTTGTTAATTACATATGCTACCTATTCGTATTAATGCATTTTATAATTCCTTAACCTGGTGATAAAGAGTATAATAATATTTACATTTTCAATAGCCGTCATTTGAAATATTCTCTCTAAACTGAGTATATTTGCCCAATGCCAGTATACCAGTGTAGGGTATCGTCCGTTACCCTACCCTGATAAAAAAAAATATAGCTAGTATACCGACACACCTTGAAATGAATGTCATTTCAAAATATATGCCGTTATATTAGTACACTCATGGGAAAAAGAAGTTTATAAATCATAAAAAGCGCCTAGAAGGAAATTGTAGGTAACTACAAGTGCATAATAGTTAAAGAAGAGACGAAAAAGGTACCAACAAGTAACAAAATGGGATAAAAAAAAGGTACGAAAGGGCGAAAAACAAAAATATGTAAACAAATTGTAATCGACAGAAATTTTGACTTTTTTGGAAGAAATGGAAAAAGGAACAAAAATGATACCAAACTGGTGAAATATATTTATAAATGAATAATAATCGTAAAAGGTCGATTATTAGAAATATGCAGTTAGAATTGGGTTGTTAATGGGCAAAAAAAGTCCGTAATAGGGCCCGTTTCAAATTAACACGAGGGGCGAAATACTGGAAGAAGGGGATAAAGGGACAAAGAAGTAGTCAAAGTTATAAAGAAGACCAAAAAGGGCCGAAGCGTACTAAAACGGGGTTAAATAGGGACAAAAGGTGGAGGAAAAACAAAGTTTAAAACGAGCTAAAAATACAACGATACTGAAAGAAAGTGTCAAAGACGGGTAAAAAAGTCGATGAAACATAAATTAAAATTTGAACAATGGACAAAAAAGCTTCAAATCAATCAGGAAAATTTCTTCAAAATGTGCCCAAAATGGTAAAAAAGTAATAATGAGAAATAATGAACCAACAAAAAAAAAATGGTCCAAGACTGGTAAAATATATAGGATGTGGGAAAACGTGTTTAAAATAATCGTAAAGGGCGAGAAGTAGAAAAGAAAGTAAATGTTTGGAAATTGTTGCAGGCTTGACAGCAGCTGTTGCAGAAATTAGAAAAACATTAAAAATGTGTGAACAAATATTTTAAATTAATATCCATGTCCGTCTGTCAGTCCGGCTGGTACGCACGATAACTTTCGTAAGAATTGAGCAATTGTTTTTGCCCACTTTGGAAATCTTGTAATAATACAATGTTATTAAGTGTAACGTAACTTTACGTAAATTTTGTTGTTAGTAAAGTTTTTTCACTTCTTATACAAATGTACCATTCCGACAACTTTGGAAATCGGAAGAGCAATTTTTTTCTGTATTCAGACAAAACCATACTAAATACTTATAGTAGGTATAATTTTTTTTGGCGTAGAGATGTTTGGAGATTCTCGAATTTTTTTAAAAAAAAAATGGAAATAAATGTTGACATTTCAAAAAAAGAAATAAATAATCTGTGAATTTTATCGCCTGAGTGGAAGGAAAGACATTTAAATACACATTTTTTTGATATCTGATTTTTTAGGGATTCCCGTTATAATTACTACATACAGTCGAACTTCCAAAACTCGAACCACCAGTATCCCGCAAAAAAATTCGATTTACGGAGACTTTGAGTTATGAAATTACTTTTAAAATTGCTTCCCATTGGGAAAAGAGTACATATACGAATTTCTTCATTTTTATTTTATGTATTCAGTTCAAATTACGTGAAAAGCTGTGTAATTTTTCTTATTGTAAGTAACTCCAATTTGTTTAGGACTTTGTAAAGCTCATAAGTTGTCTGGAAGGTTGCATAACAAATCTAGAAGTAATTGGTTTGGAGGAACAATGGACACCAATATCGGCATTTGTAGAGAAATCATTATTATCAATTTCTGAGCCCCTTTTTTTTGATGAATTTTAAACCTATAAACACATTTTCATGCCATTACAAATTTATTGTATGGTTTATTTGCCCGAAAAGTTCGGAAGCCATTATTTTTCTTCGAGTTATAGAGAAATTCAAGTTATGGAAATTCGAGTTATAGAAGAGCAATTTAAGGGAATTTGTCTACTTAACGCTACTGCCATTAGCGACTTATGGAAGTTTAACAGTACTTCTAACAGGAAAAATGTCGTTTACAACATTATTTGCGAGAACGCTTCATGTGCTACACGTCCACACAAATGGTTTGTGTGTATTTTGGGGCAACACCGTCACATGCCCCAGAGAAGTTGTATATTGAGTCAGATGAATTCATGCTGAATTGTATTACCAACGAAGGTGAATGGCTTCTTATCTCGATGGGTTGTCGAGTTGTTGCTGACGTTTGCAATGACAACTCAAATGGTTTTTAAATGTTTTTATAACTTAGCGATAGCGTTACCCAATTTGTACGATTTCGGTGCCACTGGAAATTTTTAGAAAAAAATTCAATAAATATTATATTTATTGTATTTGATATTTTTCGATAAGAAATCTTGTAGTTTTTCTTACCAGAAAACAGAAAATCAATTACAAATCAATTACGATCGCCATTGACTGTAACGGCACACTCCTTGCTCATTTTCGAAGAAAAATGGCTCAATTATGTCCATGGACTAGTGATGGGACAAGGGTACATACCCAGGTGATTGGGTAAATACCCAATTTACCATTTGGGTATAAATCATTTATACCATATGGGTATAAATCAGAATAATGGAAAAATTATAGATGTTATTTTTCCTGCTCTTTAGGTTGTTAAACGGTTCCTTTTTTTTGAGTGAATGAAAATGTTGAATGAAAATTTTTGAATGAAAATTTTTTTATGCACCTGAGGCTCAAGCTTGGGTTTCGAAACTTTAATCATTCTAGTTGCTTCAGCATTTTTGTTGCCATTGAATTGACATAAGCACGCTGATTAGCGGTTCTTATCAAAACTGCATTATCTGAGCAAAACGCATCCAGAAATGTATAAACAAAATACACCTTAACAAAATATGTTCCAAATAAATTCGAAAATGTTCACATTTCTCTTAATCTACGTAACAACGAGTATTTGTTACTCAAATGAGTATTTACCCGAAATTAGATAAATACCCGGGTATGAACGTGGGTATAAATGGGTTAATACCCACACGCTGAAAAATACGTCTTTTTTTTTTGTTTACACACAAGCAAAACGCGTGTTTGTAGCAAGTAAAGCTTATTTCCTTCTACACAAAGCTTATTTGGATGTAAATATAACTCGTTTGCTATTAGTATTACATATTTGTGTATAAGCAATAGCGTGTTTGGGAAAAACAGACAACGAACTTATTAAATTCAAGAAAGTACAACATTTGGGTGCGAATAAGTGTGTATTTGCAACTGGTTTCGTAAATTTTTTTTTTGCATTTACGCTCTTTAAAATAAAAGCAATACCGAGAGAATGAGAGAAGTAAGTAAAAAATGCATACATATAAATTTGATATTTATCACCTACAAACAAGTTTATATTTGTGGTATGGAAAAATATATATATGTTTGATGCGAACTTGTTTGCTGAAATTTGTTAAATTGACCATTTTTTTTTCAGCGTGCAGCGTTGTGTAAATACCCAGGTCTAAACCCATCACTGCTCTGGATCAAAATCCGCACCAAACAGTGACTCCTTTTGGGTGCATCGGCTTTTCAATGTATGTTTTCTGTGCCCCAAATGCGACAATTTTTGCTTGTTTACATACCCGTCAAGATCAAAATAAGCTACATCTGAAAAGATGATTAAATCGATCGCAGGCCCCACTTAGCGAAGCGAAAACGCATTGGATGGTCAGTTGGCTTCTACTCCTGAATGAATTGGACTTTGTATGACGTCGCACCAAGGTCTTTATGCTAAATTCGTCTCAATGATGTCTCCGAAATGTTCAATTGTTGAGAACGACGGTGAATTGATGTTGATGGCGCTTCACGCACACTTTCTGCCACAGCTGCAACATTCTCGGGTGTACGCACTGGATTTGGCTTTTCACGCTTTGGTTTATCGATGTGGATGCCAGTTTCTTTCACTTTTTTCACAAGATAACGAGCATACGGAGCTGACGGTGTAAATCCGTACGTAATTTTCGAACACATTCTGCAACATTAGCATGATTTCCCAGCGTTGTTCAAGCGTATACACTATCATATTCGTTCAGCGGAAGGATAAAACTACATAATTATCTGTCAAATCAGACATGAGTTAAGTGTTACCATTTACGAAATAAGCACTAGTTGAAAAAAAAAAACGTTAGATGGCGGACCCTGTAGGTGTTAAACACTTGTATCATAACTGTCGAATAGCACGAGAAATACATTTTTCTATATTGTTAATTGTCCCTAGAAAACAAGTTTTTTAAACCAAGTAACAGTTTTTCGTTTAGAAATTTACAGATTTCGGAAAATTTATATAGGTTTATCCATCTCGTGGTTTCAAAAAATATAAGGCTGGAATTCGACATCTATCAAAATAAGTTAAACCAATTTTTTTCTTCTTTTCAGTTAGAAGTCTGACGTTGAAGAAAATGGATCACAACGCGTAAAAATTATTAAAACCTACTAGAAAAATGGTGATTCTGGCACAGCCACATATCGTGCTTTAAGAGTAGATGATGGTTTATGGTTATGAATCACATTTCTCACTCGGTGGGTATGTTAGTAAACAAATTTGTCGTATTTCGGGTTCTGAGAATTCTCAAGTTATTGAAGAGAGGCCATAACATCCACAAAAAGTCACTGTTTGGTGCGCTCTTCGGTCCGAAGGTGTGATTAGACCTTACTTCTTCGAAAACGACGAGGGAACGACTGTCACCGTCAATTCGGAGCGTTATGGTCGTATGATAACCGACTTCTTGTTGCCTGCCATTGAAGAATACGACTTGAACAATATGTGGTTTCAACAAGACGGTGCCACATACCACACAACTCGAGCGAATGTGACTTTATTGCAGGAGACATTTCCTGGCATGCGATTTGACACCATTACACTTTTTTTTTTGTGGGGCTACGCGAAGTACCCTGTTTATGCTCTATAAATCTTTAACTATTGAGCAAGAACCAACATTCGTCAAGCTAATATGCGCCAAAAAGTGGTCCAAAATTACCTCAAACGTATCAATGCTTGCAACACTTCGCGTGGTGGTCATTTGACTGATGTAGTGTTTCACACATAATGTCAATGTTCAAACTTTATAATAAAAAGGAAATATCATGAAAAAAAATATTTTATATGTGTTTTATTTACGTTTATTTTTAAAAAGCAAAATGGATAACCCTACATTTTACTTTTTTTCAGACTGGTTTTAACTTTATCCGATATTCATAAAGGTGAAGAAGAAGAAAGTTGACTATAAATATAAGTAATACAGTACGTTTTTAAATAAATTTGATTTGGACAAAACAATGTTTTGTCGTGCGAGCTAGTACAATATAAATTCGATTTTGGCATTCAGAATGTGTAAATACGAAAAATGCATAAGAACAAATTTAGCAACCGACTATTATCAGTTGATTCACAACACGTCGACCAATAGAATTGAATTGAGTGAAAACCGACAAGTTCATACATACATATTAGTGAATCAGAGTAATGTTGTGAATGAGTAGTATCACAACAAAAAGTGCCCGAGTCTGGACACACTCCAATTCATCGCTTGACTATATTTATTTCATAAATACGACTGATAGATTTTGCGTGTTAATAACCATTAAAATTTAAAACTATTTCAATGCATTAAAAGATAGTGCGGTATCTACAAGATAAGCTGGTACGACAATTTTAGTAAATAATAATGTGTTATTGTTTGACTTATAACAGTTTTAGTTTATGGGAAATCATAATTTTCCATAACATACCAGAGATGGGTATTTAAAAACGGTAGTATTTAATGATACCGTAAGTAAAATCTCACCTTTGAAAACCCCAAGAGACATAATCTTAATTTTGTGTCATTGGATCTAGTGGCATCCTCGGTTTTGAAAGATCTGGTAAAATAATGGTACAAGTACATATAGCACTTTGATGTCTTTTTCTAGCTGATATCGCGACCTAAGAACAACAAGGTTCTAACGGAAAATTTTTGGTAAATTGACCTGTATACCAAATCGTATTATAATTTGTAATATCTTTTGATTAATGTTAAACTGTTTAAATTGAAACAAAATAATTAAAAATTGTTGGCAAAAATTAATGACATATAGGAACTATAACACACTGATGTTAAGTTTTCTCAAAACTACCTTGGTGCAATTGGAATCCTGTTGTTCTAAGGTCGCGGTACGACCCAAACTGAAGTTTACGTCTGCCAATATACACAGATATGATTGATTAACAAATTAAAAATATGTGATTCGTTAAATTAATAACATTAAAGGGAACAGACTGTATGATATCATCGATTTTATTTCGAAAAAAAAAAAATATTTTGAAAAACATTTTTTATTCGCTCCAAAATCTACAAACCCTACCTTTAATCTGTGAGAATTTATCACCTATCAACAGATGCGACAGTCACTTGTTTTCGAGCAAAATCGTTGTCCACTTCGTGATCCTCTCATAGGGGTCATGGTCTATAATCAAGTATTTGTACTAGTCGATTAACCGTATATGGGCCTGTGGTGTGATTGTGCCAGTTGTTGGTTTTGATATTTTTATGATTGAACCAGTTTGTTGTGTGATGTAGTTTGAAGTTTTCTCATTTAGGTAGAACATCGTCAAAAGAAAGAAATGTATAAGCTTATAAAAAAATATTTATTTATCAATTACAAATCAATTCTAATTTTGGGTCCAAGGGTAAACCGGATGACACCGACCATAGACCAAAGCCTCTGGTGGGAATCGAACCCACAACCCCCGAGCTTCTAGGCGAGAACGCTACCAACTACGTTTATTCCATCGAAGTATACTACGATCAAACCATTTAAAAATTTTGTTTAAATCAGACATGCAAAGAAGCTGTCAGATCCAAAGAGGAAGCGTTCAGAAATGCCAGGGCTCCCTGCTAAATTCTTAACTCTCCCAGGGTAAGTAAGAACTTTTGGTCATTCGTTGAAGGGTAAGTGACAATTCTTCATCTTCTATCCCAACTCTCGTTAACGATGATCTTTCTGGCTAAAATATTTGCAAAGAATTCATATTTGCCAGAAAACATTCAACCACTCCCCGTCATTGAACACGTATATAGTTCGATGCCTCAGATATTTTTTCTGATATCTGATCTGATCTCGTAAATATTCACACCACCTACATCCGGCCTAAAATGGAATACAACTGATATATATGGGCAGGGACTCCAATTACATCTTTGCAGCTTCTGGACCGTGAAGAGAGGAGAGCGGTGGTGATCATAGGTGATATCAGTGTATCCAACTCTATTGTCTCCCTTCATTTTATAGATATTTAAACCGTGTGTTGCCCGCCAGTTGTGACATTCTCAAATTCAAAATAAATGTCAACAAACCCCACTCCCTCTATCCTCCTTCGGATACCGCAGTGCATTTTTAAGCAGCATCCTCTGAGCGTTGATCTTAAATAAATAGTGATATAACGATCGCCATGAGATTTTCACAGTGTATACGTGATGGAAAAAACTTAATTGGCAAATAATGTACAGAAATAATTCTGTAATATTTTTTGTTGCTATATAACATCATATCTACAAATCACGACCGTAAGTCTCGAAATGCCCTTACAGGACTTAAAAGTAACTGTGTTGTTGGATCGTCTTCGACATTCTCTTCAGTTGGAGTATTTCCAACTCCACTCATACGAAATAATCCCTACAGGTTTTCTCTATTACCTACCAACACGGTCTATACGGTCAACAAATGCCATTTGGCATGTTTAATTAACCAGATGGCGGGAAGATGGAAACGTAGCCACACTTCTTCTGGTAGCTCCCATTCAAATGTCTCACTTCGTCCCTTTGTAATGTTCTCAAGTTATGTGCCGAACATAAATAAGACATCCATGTGTGCGATTATGTCGTCATATCGAGCACTTCTAATAACTACTTTTTCCGTTGGAACAATTTTGAATCACTAATTACCATTGAAACAATTATTTCTTATCACAAAAAAAAAATCACTGATGTGAAATTTAATAGACTCATTCTAGACCTGTATATTAATTATTAAAGGGAAACTCATGAAGTGGATGACGCTTCTCTAGTAGATTTTATGTTGGAAATACTAGATTCAGAATAACCTGGTCGGATACTTTGATAAAAGGCGGTCACAAATAAAAAAAAAAACTGAAAATCACCAAATTCAGTAAAATCCGGTTATGGCTTATGAAAACAAACACTTCACAATCTTGAAAAAAAAAGTGGAAGAATGACTATGACGACCACAATGTACTCTATTGCGGTCCAATAAATGTCGTGCAGTTAGATTGACTTCTGGTCTTCAGAGACTTTAAGTAATTGTGTGTAAAATATATTTTTCAACAATTTCTGAATGAACGTTAAGGGCCCAATCAACATTTGATTTATTGACATATAAGAATTTAAAGATAACAAGGTTGTAATTTTATGCCGACAAACCAGCAACTCTTGAAACATTGGAAGCCAATGCCAACCTCCATTATTAGAAACATTTTATAGTAATCATATTTAAAAAATAATAAAAAATGCCATGCAATTTTTTTTATCAGATTGTAATAAAGAAAATTTAATTTCAACAATATTTCTGTCTTCTTATTATTATTTTAAGTTTGCTAGCTCTTAAAAAAAACACCCGCCTCAAATGACCTGAACTAATAGTGCGATATGATTTACTGATGAATCCCGTTGTGGATACTTGTATCAAACTGGCCATTGGATCTAGTAAATATTGGTTGTTATTACTTGCCACCATTAGTCCGTAAGTGTCTATTGTGAAGCAACCGTGCCTTTGAACCTAGGTGAGACTTTTCAATGTGACCCGGACATAAGGACAAACTATTTAGACCCTATGATTCGGTTTCTTTTCGTACTTACATTCCTCAAATCATTTGGGTCTGAACAATATAATTGTATATGGGTGAATAATCTGAAATGACTGCTTTTCTTTGCGAAAAAGGGGACAGTCTCCGACCACACCGACGAAAATAATTCGCAAACTAAAATAGAAGTAGAGTTTCTTCGAGAACCTTCGAAGAGAACAATACTTCAGCGCGAGAGAAACACTACAAATTGAACGTTACCTTTTTTTAAGCAGAAAACCACACCAGGCACGGGACTGAGAGAAAATGTTCCGGACAAAAGTCAATGATTTTTATAATTTCTTAAAATTAATTTAATTAAATCAAAAAAAGAGTATATGTGACTTGAAGTGATAGTGCATAAATTCATTTGAATGCAATTACAGATTTTTAATATTTACATACATAACACTGTGCAACAAATCGGGGGACTTTTTCTGGGGGGTGGGAAATTCCAAGTCAGAGTGATGGTACTAGGTCAGTATAGTAAAACCCTCAAAGGGTTTGGCGTTCGTATGTGTCAGTTTTTTTTTATGACCTTTTTAATTTTTTCCTTATCTTGATGTTTTTTCGCTTAGTTGTAACATTTTGGCAAAAACTTAGTTTAACATAACTCGAGAACCACTTGTACGATTTTGATCTATCTATGCATGTATGTTTGGATCCGGTAGGTGTAGTTTGGTTTCTGATATGCATAATTTTTTAAAAATCGTTACTCATCGTTCTCCTTTTATTGCATTGCCTATAAACATTTTTTTATTTTCTCTGCTACTGACTGCATTTTTAATGCACATGGCAGTGGAAAGGGGTTCCGGAATACTTAAAAACAATTTCAATCGTAGATGATTTTTATTTGGTAAAGCGGTCATGGTGGTGGTTTAAACCAGAGACAATGCGAATAGTTTTAAAAATGTTATCTGATACATTTCAAATCTCTGTGTATGCATTTATATAGGGTTATCCATTTCGTGGTTTCAAAAGTATAGGGCTGGAATTCGACATCTGTCAAACTAAGTTGTTAAATAAAATTTTTTTCTTCTCAGTTGGAAGTCTGACATTGACGAAAATGGATCGCTTAACTATCACACAATGCGTAAAAATTATTAAAACCTACTACAAAAATGGTGATTCTGGCACAGCCACATATCTTGCTTTAAGAGGAGATTATGGTTTATGGTTATGAAGCACATTTCTCACTCGGTGGTTATGTTAATAAACAAAATTGTCGTATTTGGGATTCCACAAAAAGTCATTGTTTGGTGCGCTCTTTGGTGTGATTGGACCTTACA
Source organism: Hydrotaea cyrtoneurina (assembly GCA_958296145.1). Taxonomy (NCBI): domain Eukaryota; kingdom Metazoa; phylum Arthropoda; class Insecta; order Diptera; family Muscidae; genus Hydrotaea; species Hydrotaea cyrtoneurina. Next base: position 52,564,438 of record OY282515.1, on the reverse strand, counting down.
ACTTCGAAAACGACGAGGGAACGACGGCCACTGTCAATTCGGAGCGTTATGGTCGTATGCTAACCTACTTTTTTTTGCCTGCTATTGAAGAATTCGACTTGGTGAATATGTGGTTTCAACAAGACGGTGCCACATGCCACACAACTCGAGCATTTCGACATTTGGCCACCAAGATCATGCGATTTGACACCATTACACTTTTTTTGGGGGGCTACGCGAAAGACCATGTTCATGCAGATAAACTATTAACTCTTGAGGACTTAAGAACCAACATTCGTCAAGTTATGGCTGAGATACCGCCCACTATCTGCCAAAAAGTGGTCCAAAATTACCTCAAAAGAATCGATGCTGGCAACACTTCGCGTGGTGGTCATTTTAATGATGTAGTGTTTCACACACAATGTCAACATTCAAACTTTATAAGAAAAAAGAAATAACATGAAAATAAATATCTTATATGTGTTTTATTTACGTTTACTTTTACAAAGTTAACTCGATTACCCTTTATGTGGTAACGCTCCCTGCCATACAAATCAATCACTGTAGACGACATGCACTGCTTAATAATATTTGACCAAACACTCATCATTAGGAATAGTTATCACGATATGTCCAACGCTATTGGAAACATTTTCTGAATTAATACAGTGGGAAGAAAAAAAATCAAAGTTTTCAAATTTATAATTTTTTAAATTTTATCAGTATGTCATTATTTAAAGAAAAAAAATAAAGAATTTGCTGAAGTCCCACTGCGGACAGCTTTGTTAATTAAGATTGACGGATTCAAATAAACTTTCTTTCGCCAAAGTACTTGAACTATATTATGTGTATTGAATGAAGCAATTAAATACAAGTCGATCCTTGTATTAGATTACTAATTAGTAATAATTTGTTTGCGAAAGTGAAATGGACTTTGATAGAATTATTTCACCGAGATCTTGTGATTTAACACCTTGCGACTTCTTCCTTTGGGGCCACGTGAATATAAGGTCTACGCCAACAGCCCAGCGTCGATTCAAGACCTCAAAGATAGAATTCGTGAGGCTATCGAGGACATAGGGCAGCCACTTTGCGATTTGGTTATGGACAATTTCATGAAAAATAATATATTCCTGTAAGCGTGGTCGTGGTAACTTTTTGTCTGATGCTGGTTTTCATTATTAAGAACATACGTTCCTCTTTCTTGTGAAATAAACATCCGAATATTAAAATAACACCTCTTGTTGGAAAACCCTGTATATACAACGCTGGCTATGACACTTCTAACACAATGAATTGTGCGAGTGTCGCGCTGTATGCCACATTGTTAGCTTTGTTGACTCTTTTTCACTCCTTTCGGGCCGCTTTCGGTAACCAATTTCTTCTTCGGAGGCTTTTATCGGGGAGTTGTGTATTTTTGGCTGATATCATCGGGAGGACGAGGGTTTGCAAGGAGCAATTGTGATAAGTTCGTGGAGCTGGCTTGGGATGTCGGTTGTGAATGCAGCTTTTCAACGTCACGCTTTCTCTTTGTACTGTTACGTACGTGTTTTGCGGCACTTAACCGTGTACATACTAGAGGTCTGCACAATTCCATTTGTATTTGCAGTGTACACATGTACCGACGAAGTATAAACACTTACTCGAAGTGACGAAAAAACAAATGTTCACATTTGTAGGAACAACAAAATCTTCGAATAACTACTAGTTGTTACTCGGCTATGGTCTCTGCCAGCGAATACATGTTCCTCTTTCTCTTTTATTCGAACATACCGACAGCGATCTTGTCGAGTACGTCGCGACAGCGAAAGTGATTGCGGTACTCTATGTACAACGTTCAGTATAACAAATAGAAGGAACAGTTGTCTATAATTTCTTATCGCCTTTCAGTGTCTAATGAAAATGAATACTCTTGAAGTAAGTTTATTTAAAATTATAACAAAATAAAATAATATCGATTAAAGACTACTTAAAAATTCTTAACAACCTTACTTCTTTTCTCTTCTTACAAAGGCATCAGGTTTATATCTAAGTACAACCGTAAAATAGACGAACATTGGTACTGAAGTTTATAACTCTGATCAAACGAATAATTTGGTTTTGTTTAATATAAAAACATAAGTTATAAAAACTTTATTGTTTTATTTTTAAAGGTCACGACATAACTCTTATATTGCCAACGTGTCAATGTTACCTACTGTATATCGCCACTAAAACAACAAATGTTTGAACCAGTTACATTTTAATTCGAATGTCAAAACCATCATCAACGAATTGTTAATACTCGAGGTACCACGTGAAGTGAACATCATATTCGCAGTACTTTTTCTGTGTTGTTCTCATTTGTATATTTGCTTTTTATATGCTTTTTTCGGAACACATTGTGCTGCGGCTACATACTCTTCTGTATTTGATATACAACCGTTCTCTTAACTTCATTGCTTGCGCTCTGAGAGAGCGAGTATGTACTTACTCGTTTCGAATTAGAACTTCATATGTGCAGCGAAAAGTTATTCGTTGCAGACCTCTAGTACATACCTTGGCTGCTACCAGGCAATGGTTCGAATCAACGTTCGCAGTTCTAAAATGCTGGATACATGCCTTCCGTCTATCACAAAGTGATCAATCTGCATTCGTGTCTTGCGATCAGGTGACAGCCAAGTTACCTCATGAGTGCAGCTATCTGGTGCTGCTAACAAAAAATTTCCTTACGGCAGCGAAAGATATTAGCCTCATTCCATTATCGGAGGAGGCTAAACTTACCGACTGTCAGACCAACTACTTTAGTCTTAATGTCGCTAGAATGTCATGGACGGGGCAGCGGTCATTAATTTGTTTCTATTGCTCGCAGAATGGCCTTGATGCGGATTGTGTCCAGCTGTTTGTCCACTGGTGTGAAACCGGCGACCAGTTGACATACTCCCTTCTTCACTTAAAATTCCACTTACTTTCATGACATCTACAATAGATATCGCAGTTATCCGTCGTGGCGGTAATGTCAGCCCTGTATACATCGAGGGTATCCTCCAGTTGGATAGAGGCACCTGACCTGAGGAACGTTCGTACATTCCACGAACATACTGAACCGATCAGTAAGTTTACCTTATGACATACATCCCTGAAGTCAATACAGCAACTTAAGGCTACACGTGTCTATGATTTTCGTGGAACTGTAGTGCACTTTGTCCTGGCCATACAAATTTAAAGTAGACCGTTCGAGACAATGTCTTTGTTGAAAATTTAATTTGTGAATTTATGTGAACGATTGAAATGCCATGACAACAAGATTGAAAATAAAAAATACTACGTCAAAGACGCTTTTTCATAACATGATATTCTGATAATCTATCTATCAATTGATTCAGGGGCCTACTTTACCCAGCCATGACAGCTAGCTAAGTATCTTCGTCATGCATTTAAGTGTGCAGTGTTGCCACCGGACAAAATATTTTCCGACCAAATCATTTCTTTAAGCAAGCAAACACACAGTTAGGAATTTAGCGGTTGTATTAAATACATATATGTAATAAAATGTATATTTATGTTAAAGAAAATGCTGTACACTAACTCATAATTGGTAGGCAATTGGTAGGTACACTAATTCTTTTTTGGTTGACAAGCTAACAAGAATTGTTTCTTATGAAGAATTCTTTCTTATTAAAATCCGCTGAAAGATTAGTTACGCAGAGCATCAGTTCAAAATTTTGAAAGGAGGAGCAATATGGATATTTCTTCATTTACAATTGCTTTAGCTTGTGGTATCATCTTTATTGGCTTTAAGTCTTCACGTTTAAAATCAAATCTATAATTTAGACGATCTAATAATGCAAAACATGTACAGTATTTTTCGTTTATCTGCCTATCACTTACGTGCATATTTCATTAAACTGTCCAAAAGTCAGTTAATTTTGAAATATACTTTACTTTTCTTTGAAAATCGTATTTCATTTACGTGCACATTTCAGATATCTGCTGTCTTATTGGGTAGCATTCCATTATTTCTTCATATTTAATAAGAAATTTAGCTGCCTCGCGAGATATAATGCTTAAACGCAAAATAAATAAATAATGAAATGGTAGTTTATGGTTTTTGCAAATTTCATCTATAGAGGCAGCTAAGCGAAAAGCACTATTGAATTTTGTTAAAGTTTAAATTAATAATACATAATTTTGTAAATGAAGTCGATGTTTTTATATAAATTTGACAACAGCGGCTTCAACCAGCCAAAACTGAATTTGCCGACCATCCGACCAAATATAAAAAAATTTCAGTCTTTTTGACAAAATTTGGTCGGAAATGTCCAAAACGGCAACACTGTTAATAACAACTTAGGCATTCCCTTATCACTAACACCAACAACATTTTCTGCAATTCACACTTCTTTTACCACAAGCATAATCACATTACACATTTACTTTGCACACGATCGTATGGTTAAATCAGATCCCATTTTTATGTTACAAAATTAATTTTATTGTTTTGATTCAATTTGAATTATAAAAATAAAACAAATATAATATTCATTTGCATAAAATTTGGATGAGCAGCACTTAACATCGAGTGAAAATACCAACGTTTGAGTCGTTTCGAGGATATAGAGTTGTATAACTGGACTCACGAGAAGTCGATTAATCGACTTTGTCCTGAAAAAAATGTCGAGAAATTCATTTACATATCTTTTAGTAAGTAAACATGTATTAAAATATTCGAGTCTAAAACTAATTTAATTTACATTCCGATCAAGACAAATCGATATTGTTGAATATATCGATTTAATTGGGTTTTCGATGATTAAAAGGCAACATTCCAAAGGCAGACAATTTCCTTGGAACAGGGCAACATTGAATTCTGGAAATGAAAAACATTTATATTCTGTAGGAAAAATCCATTGATTATTATTCATCACATCCTAGACCATGAGAATTTCCCATTCGATTAATTGTGTTCTAAAATAAATTGATTAGTCGTATATTGGAAAAGAGTTTTATTTTAGACCAGATCTGCAATTGTTCAATAATTAGCATTTATTGATGAAATACATGTGTTGGCCAAACCACATCACGTGGTACACTAAACATTTCAATTGGGAAACTAATCATTCATCCTCCACCCACCGCTCGGAACGACTGAACGAACGCATCTACGTACCTACATATATTAGACCAGCTCCCAGATATTTGGACTCTTCGCGTAAATACAGCCGGCAAATCACATGTATGTATGTATGTATGTCTGTACTCGTCCGTTTGTAAATAAATCATTTTTGTTGTTGGCCGCTGTTATTATTTTCACTTTTCGGCCACTTTTGGCTGTGGTTTGTTATTTGTGAATGAGTCTATGAATTGGAAATAGAAATCGTGTGAATAAAAAGATCCAATCAAAACAATAATAAACAATTTCTGCTAAAAATACAAAATTGTTTATGTTTTGCCAAAAGTCGTGTTGTTGTTTTTCTTCTTCTTTTTGTTTCACTTCGATCTAATTGAGTTCACTTTCGTGCCAGAATTAGATAAAAACATCTGTACCATTCTATGTACATAGATCTCTCAACATGAATGATTGTAGGCAGTCAGACTTGCCAGGTGTCCGACTTCATCGGATGATCTCAAGCTAATCGGGAAATATACCCGAATTATTTGTGGTTGCCCGAAAAATGTGGGGACACAATTTTAACACATTTCCTACCAGTGGTCGAGATCTCGACCATAAAGTTTTGCCGTTTTTCATTAAATAAAAAGAAATATAAGGTAATGGAATTAAATATATTTTTTTAATTTATAATTAAGTTTGGTGTGTTGGCTTTCCGACCTGAACTTTTTCCCGCCCCCTCCCCCCTCTTTAAGTTCCCCCTGGGGGACACAAAAATAGACTAAAATAGGCTTTTGTTTTCTTTGGCTGTAGTTGAAAAATCTGTTGCTAAACAACTAAAATTTTGCGAAAGATTGGACAACAGGATCACTGTGGACGAAAGGACCAGTCTTGCTATATGCAAAGCAAAGGAAGTGGATTAACAATAATTGGCTGAAATATGTCGGATTGCTATAGCTTTTGGGGTATTGAAAATGGGTCATGTCGTCACTTTTTCTGATAGAGCCCCCGTTTAAAGGTAGACCGGAATTCATCGCATTTTATTGTTAAAGTTTTTAGATATTGCACGTCCACAACGCATGACTATAATGGTTTAGTCTGATGTCAGAGGGAGCGCTACATGGACGAAGATGTAATTGTTCTTGCTATACCAATGCTACACGATGTCAGAGTGAGAGCAGAGACAGTGTATGTGACAAAGCAGACTGTGCCAAGTGTAGTGAGTTTCTTTTTTTGTTTGGTTGAGAATCCAAGTTCGAATCCCGGTAAGTAATCTCTAAGCCATGTAAAACTTCTCCAGCATTTGCCTTTCGAAGTCGACTTGAAACAGTAGGCTACGGTCAGTGAGTATACAAATTATAACGTGCACATCGCACAGATTCGAGAAAAGTTCCCCATCAGTTCATTCTTGGAATGTTACGGGAAATAAATATGTAAGTAAATAAGTCGTGTTTATTATATTTTTTATTATTTTGCCGGTGCAACGTGGACGAAGACGAAGAGTTATTTATGTGAAATAATACTTTCAATGCTTTTTTTTTTGTCAAAAAAGGAAGGAATTCATGAATTAAATATGCATTAATTTCAAAACCAAATACATTATTAGTGTTAAATTGTTTGCATGCTTTCGATTGACAACTACAATTAAAATACACTTTTTAAAAAAATACTTAAAACGATAAGAATCTAATGGAAATAAACTCATGGTATGGTATTAACAGGTGGCAGTGTCAAATAAATATTTGTAAAATTCGGGATATGTTGATTTTATTAGTTGTAACAGGCTTGTCAGTTCCCATACATGGAGTCTCCACATCGTGCAGACGTCTACTCATTAAGTGAATCAACTCTGGTACATTGTTTTACTCTGGTATTTTTCATTTTCCAAAGATTTCCCTGACAAACGTAAATAGAAATTTTCATTTTATCAGCCCTGTCACAGAATGTGAAATCAATTTTGTTTTGTTCTTCTACAGAAATCGACAACAATATAAAATATTTATTTTCATGATATTTCTTTTTTTCTTATAAAGTTTGAATGTTGACATCATTTAAATGACCACCACGAGAAGTGTTGCAAGTATTGATTATTTTGAGGTCATTTTGGACCACTTTTTGGCAGCCATAACTTGACGAATGTTGCTTCTTGCGTAAGAGTTAAAGGTTTATAGAGTTAAAGCATAAACACGGTCTTTCTCGTAAAGAAAAGTGTAGCGGTGTCAAATAGCATGATCTTGGTGGCCAGTTGATGTCGCCACGACGAGAAATGACGAGGCCAGGAAATGTCCAATGCAATAAAGCCATATTCGCTCGAGTTGCGTGGCATACGGCACCGTCTTGTTGAAACCACATATTCTCCAAGTCGTATTGTTCAATGGCATGCAAAAAAAGTCGGTTTTCATACGACCATAACGCTGCGAATTGACGGTGACAGTCGTTCTCTCGTCGTTTTCGAAGAAGTAAGGTCCAATCACACTTTCGGACCGAAGAGCGCACCAAACAGTGACTTTTTGTGGATGTAATGGCCTCTCTTCAATTACTTGAGGATTCTCAGAACCCCAAATGGGACAATTATTAATTTTTACGCGTTGTGTGATAGTTAAGCGATCCATTTTCTTCAATGTCAGACTTCTAACTGAAAAGAAAAAAAATTGGTTTAACAACTTAGTTTTGACAGATGTCGAATTCCAGCCCTATACTTACTTACTTATTTCCCTTAACATTCCATAAAGGAACAGACGGGGAACTTCTCTCGAATCAGTGAGCTGTGTACGATATAATTTGTATACTCACTGACCGGGACCTACTGTTTGCAAGCCGGCTCCGAACGGCTAATGCTTTTCTAGAGAAGTTGTACATGTCTTAGAAATTGCTCTCTTACTCGTAAAGTCGGCAATATTTACGAGGTGGAACAGCCGCTGAAAAATATTTGATGGTCTTACCCGGTTTAGAACTGGGGATCTTCAGTGTGATCGTCGCACACACTACCTAGCACACCACGGCTGTCCACTCCAGCCCTATACTTTTGGATAATGGATAACCCTATATTTTGTCTACTTTAAAATTACCTTAAAGAGGTAATTTTATGGCACTTTTCCTTATATAAAAATTAATTGCTTTTCCAAACCATGAAAAATGTATGTATGTTATCGGTATGGATAGATAAAGCGTCTTTTAAAATATTACCGGTTCATTTAACATTTTTTTACAAAAATAATTAATCCTTTAATGATATAAAATAGCTGCTACGAAAGCAAATGTACCTTACGCTTCTAAAAGAAATAAAGCTCTTAAAATAATTTAATTTATTTGTTCTCAAACATCAATAATATATTTTTCTTTCTCAAAAAACTAAACTAAAGCACATTTGGTACAAATAAAATGTAAAATAACAACACATACTTTTTAATAAAAATTAAATTAAGTACCATTGCTATAACACTGCTCCGCCCACACTCAGTTCATACCCCTGTTTTTGTTATTTTTTTGTTTGTTTTGCTATTAGTTCTAAGAAATACAATTTTTAGCTTTAAAGAGACAATAAACTTTGCTCAAAAACATAGATTTTTAAATAAACATAAAAGCAGAAATTGAAAATATTAGAAAACGGACAGGCGTACGAACTGACTGCTGGCGGAGTTGTATAGTCAAACTTCCATATTTCGAACCACCATTAGAAAAGTTCGACTTACGGAGACTTTGATTTATAGAATTACTTATTAATTTATACGATTTTATTAATTTTGTTTACTTTGTTTATACAGTTCTAATTACTTGAAAATCTGTGTAATCTGTAACTCCAATTTGTTTAGGTCTTCGTAATGCTCATCAGTTGTCGGGGAGATTAAATAACAAACCTCCACCTTCTCCTCATCATCGTCCTTTATTGCGCGTTCTGTGGAGTAATTAATTTGGAGGAACAATGATCAGCAATATCGGCATCCGCAGATAAGATAAGATGAACTTCTTCATTATCAACCTCAGATATTTCTGGGCAACGTAGTATTTTTCGGATCCGTTTGAAACCTCAGAAGTTTGTGCTATTACTTTTTCTTCGAGTTACGTAAGAACAAGTCATGGAAATTTGTCTATCTAATGCCACTGCCACTAGAAGTGCTTCGACTTGAAGAAAATTCGACTTATGGAAGTTTCACTGTATATAAGGTACAGTTCGACAAAGTGGAGAAATCAAATTAAATTTTATCCATTTTCTTATTATATAAAAACTTTCGCAAACTGCAAGTTTGTCTGAGCATCAGATCTTAACGATAAGAGCTACAGAAGAAATATTTACTCCATATGTTCGGTTGAGTGATGGCCGGTTAGGTTTATATGTAGTTTGTACCCGGAAGGTGGCGTTGGGGTGGATTAATAATATTAATATCGAAATTTTAATGTATGAACCAATTCAACTGATATGCAGAATATATGGTTGTTTGTTCATCAGACAAACATTTATGTATATATGGACCCGGTAGGTGGTGCTGGTGTGGAGTTCTCTCGAAAATTTATATTTTTAGGCCGATTTTACTCAAATTCATAATGTATGTATGTATGTTTGAACATACAATACAAGCAATTTTTTAATGCGCAATTATAATCACATCAAAATTTAAAAAATTACAAAAAAGTCCCCCTCAAAATTGAAAAATACGAATAGTAGTGTACTTTGGATATAATTCTAAAATATAATCCATTGTCCGGCTTTTAATATTATTTTATATTTTAAAATAATCCCTTGCTCCTTGGCTATAACCATTTTTGTACAGAACTCAAAAATGTTTACTAGATCAAAAGTTACAAACTTTTGGCCGATGACATTGGTTCCTGGACCACTGTACATCGGAATTCAATACTGAAACTGGTTTTTTGTGATAAAATATGAATATTTAGTTTCTCTGTAAAATATTCTAAAAAATCCCGTACTAAAACCACCTTCCACAACTAGCGATTATCGATTTAGTTGTTTGATATTAAAACATTTATAGTAACAATGAAGCACCCGATTCAATGGAATCACCCATATGTTTGCTGATTTTTTTCTCCCATAAACCGACCAAATCGATTTGTGCGAGTTAGGGCTTTCTTTTAGACCTATGGTTTCTTAATGAAATATTCTTTGAATTACCCGTAGAAAAAATATTGACGGATTAAATACAGATAGATGGCAGTCAGCTTTACAGCAATTCAAGGACGGACCTAGAATTATCCGACACAGCAAGGAAAACACAAACATTTTGTGAAAATATAACCTTTTACAGTTTTTAAGTTTGGAAATACACACTGAACATTAATCAGCCAGAATATTTCCTTTTTTTATTTCTAGAACTTAATTAATTTTTTTTGTGTAACAAATGGTGTGGTGAAAGAAAGCCCCAAAGTGACATTATCATTATCACTTAGGGGATTTATTTCATTGGCGCCGTAACAAATGTATATAAAGAAGATCTCTGTTCCTGTCTTCTGGAATTCCAATTCATGAAATTTTATGTGTTTTCTTTTCGCCAATCGGACCAACATAATTTGCCGATCTGGCAAGTCCCATATGATTTGTGTACATCATACAAACAGAGCCAATGAATATACACAACAAACCATTTCCGAGAATCTCAGTCGTTATCCGGATAAACCGTGACGTCAATTTAATGCAGTCACAGTTTCGCCGAGAATCTGAAATATTATAAACAATTCGACGATTTGTTTATATTAAACTTTTACCAAATTCAGTACGTAATCGTATAAAATCTGTTGATATGTGCCTGCATTTTCCTCATCGCGGTGATGTTATTTGGGGAAACTGACTGCATGTACATACATACGTACGTATGTATGTGTGTATATGGTTCTTCCTGTTGCATTGGGTTCTGAACTGAACACATTTTTGACTAGGGAAAATAGGGAATCGATCAGCTGTTTAATGGAAAGTTGTAGCAAAGACCAAATGTAAATAAGAAATATCAGTAGAATATAACTGCTATGGAGAATCTAATGGAGAATGAAGAAAACTTTGAATTGGTTTAGATGTTGACCACAATCGAGGATGACCATGGACGACAAATGTGTAGTTAGTAGCACATTTTCCAACATCAAAATCTAGAACCAAAATCGGCTTGTTAAGAAGAGTTATTTGTTTTGCTTTTGGCTATCTTTTTGCCATATATTGTCTGGTCGAGTTCGTAGAAAATAGAAAATTATGACGAAAATTTAAATTTTTTTTTACAGTTTTGTTGTTTTGATATTGTTATTTTTTTTTGATATTATCTCAAAATTTGTAGATCTAATTAATCTAATTAAAAATTTGCCGAGCACTATTTCGAATGATGCTGCCAAACGCAATGCCATGTCATATTTACACCCAGGACAAATGGCGAACCTGAGCCTCATGCTAAAGCCTCCAGCGAATACATGTAATAATTTTCATTATGTTTAAATTGTCTTTGTAATTTCATCAACAATTCATAATTCATCTGCATGAGTTAAACGACAAATTTTAAATTAATTTCAACATGTTCATGCTTAAAGCGAAAACAAAAATAATAAATAAAATAATTCATTTTTGAAAACCAATTTTGAATCAATTTAAATGGAATGACGTTATGAAATATGCGGAAAGGCCACTAATGTTCAACGACAGAGTCTTAAGCTAATAATGACATCATTCTGTAGTTTCAATAGCGCATTGTTCGTTGGTATTTTTTGGTCTGTCTATTTCAATAGCCGTTTTGTCCCTAATGTTTTTTTTTTTCGAAAAGCCTACCTAGATTTTGCAACAGAAAAATCGGTCGTAGACATTTAATCTTTTCGGTATTGCTTTCCTTTCTTACTGGCATTTTTCTTTTGGAAGATAGACAATTAAAGGGTTTTCCAACAAGAGGTGTTATTTTGAATCCTCCGGTATTTCGGTAGCAGTCACTTTTGAATCTTTTATTCTTCGACATTTGACAAGTAGAAACTATGGCATTACTAAATATGGAACGATTCACGCTTCAACAACGCATTGTAATTATTAAAATTCACTAAAAAAATGGTGAAAATCCTGCAGTCACAGTTCGCAAAACTTAAGCTTTTGTGGGTCGTCGTGAAGCACCTTGTCGGACTGCAATACAGAAATTGGTTGGAAAATCATCTTGTGTTTAAATCAGAGCCAACTCGTTGCTTCCCAAAGGGAGCAACCGCTCCGGGGGCTCTTGATTACCCGTGTTGCCAGATTCAACAATTTAGTCCCAGGTTTCGTTCAAGAGAACGTGAGAAGGTTCACCCAGCCTTAAAGTCTCCACTGTCAATGAGTTGGCTTCAATCTTTCACACATATGGCTTATTTACTTCAATAGTGTCACAATACAAATATTGGATTAAAATTCATAGGTTTCCCGAATAAACTCGATCTCTGACACATGTATGTATAGTGTTCTTCACTATACAATTTTGGAATAATTTTACTATTAAAAGTCAACTCAAAAAAGAGATTTGAAAGCTTTTTCTTGAGCGAAAAATAAAATCTGAATTTTGAATTGTAAATGAGCGATACTGGATAGGATCTGTTATACGATACATGCACTTTTTAAGGTTTGATGTTTAATTCGTTTGTTGTTTCATTATCCACTTCTTATATTGCTATTCTCCCCCTTCCCAAGTTCACATATCGCTCCAATACAGCTCGCGTCGCTTGGTAAGCAATCTTCTTAGATTCGGCGCGACTTTAAACTGAAGTTCATTAATCAGTTTAGTCTTCAGTGGCTTTTCTGATAATGCTGATATCATCTGGAAGGGTAGCACTAGAATGGATCAAGGGATACGAGGAGTTTCTGGGATGCGTCTTGTGATTGCAAATTTTGTATACGCTAATTAAACAAGTGCTACTACAAGGCAATGGTACGTGTCGATGTTTGCAGTTCCGATTGTTCTATCTTGAGAGTTTTTACCGAATTTCTAACGATTTTTTATTCCATTTTTTAGTCGACGTTTGCAGTTCCGATTGTTCTATCTTGAGGGTTTTTTATAGAATTTCTGAGCATTCCCATATGCATTTCGAACATTCGTCACATCCCTACAATATAATCTGGAAATATGATGACGTTTATTCCATTTTTTTAGTGGGCACTAATATTCGTTTTTCACAGGGTCATTCTGTCGGACTTTTTACTGCCCCCGTACTTGAATGTATGTAAACACGGACGGATCGACTCCATACTGCAGCTATTATAAATGTTTAGAAAAGCAAAATTCATTGAGAACTTTTTCCACAGTGACGTCTTCTAGTCTAATTATATGTGTACACCCTACACTATGTATGTACAACTGTACGATGAGTGAGTATAAGAGTCATGTCGTACATAACTCATTGTTGTGTTTGTTCGTTAAAGTGGTTTGGGGAAAACTTTATTTGTAAATAAACCTGGAAATAAATGCCCCCCAACTTGTTGGATCGATCCCCCATTTGTTTATATTTTCTTTAGAGGAATCTGAAGTGCTGGCATAGTCTTGGATGCCTAGGGGACCATTGTGGCGAGGCTTAACTTTCGAGTCCCAATTTTAGTCAATTATTTATGGGCAATGAGATTCGTGAAGTGATGCCCTAGCAAAGTAATTTCGTAGGGCACTTAGTCAGTTGCCATCAGTCTGAACAGTTGCGGCTGTTGCCAAAAAGTGCAATGCTTTGTTTATTTTCGGTTCTTTTTTATTTAGTCTGTAGAAAAGTGGGTTCGAACAATTAACAAGACAATTTAATGGTATCAATTTTATTTATTACCAGCAACTTTTTTTTTTTTAAATTGTTTATGCAAAATTGTGCTGCTATGAGAGAATAATGCTATATTTAGCCCGAATAGGCATTGTTTAGTCCAATGAAACAAGACAAACAAAACATCAATTGCGTTTATCACATCCGAAATGCAAAAACAACTGGAAATGATGATGTGTCCCCTCATTGCGATTGTAGGAGAATACAACAGACATCTCGAATACAATGCTATGAATAATTGGCCTCGAAGAAAATCAATTGCAACCAAAAAGTCTGAAAATGGAGGAAAGCATAGGCGGTGAGAGACGGTTTCCGGTATTTGAATGAAGTGTGTGTCATACCCTTTTCCTTGGCCGGAGAATAATGTCGGGTTCATTTCACTGATATTCGCATCAGGTAAGAAGTGGCCGGATAGTCAATTGTGGTCACTGTTCGCCGAGAGCCACATGGACGACCGTTGGACAATTTTACAATGACAGCCAGACTGTTGATTGGTCTTGATTCCGAAAAAAATTATTAAATTACTATGCGGCGTCGTCAACAGTAATTACTGAAGCTGATCTCCTTTCCACGATTTAAAGGTGCCGAATTATTAAGAGTTTTAAAATTTTTGGGTTTGTACATGGGGTATCTTGTATCTGGGGCACTACAAACAGAACCCGCTTTCTTCGTGTGCCATAGTTTTGGGTTTGATATGCGAGGTATGTTAAAAAATATCGAGACTTTTTAATTTCCGCGGGCTACGTGCATTTGATTTTTGATATTTTTGTAGCGTTATGTTGGTACTTATGTCCCTACTTATGCTGACAAGGTCGGCCATTTTGAATGTTTAGTTAATTTTTGACAGCTGTGAGCATGTGCTTTAACTTGCCTTCGATTTTTATATATTTCAGACAATGAATCAAAGAACCTGCATCAACTTTTGTGTAAAAACAAAATAGAGTGCGCTGACGCATTCCGAATGTTGATTGTGGCATATGGTGAAGTTAACTTGGACCAAAAACAGCGTTTGTCGGTGGTACAAAATATTCTTAGAATGCGGAGAAGATGCGAAGGACGAACAGCGTGCCGGACGCCCGACTACGTCTACAGCAGACGAAAACATTGATAAAGTGAATAAAATAATATTGGCCAATCGACGAATTAACATTAGAGAAGTTGCTGAGGATCTAAACATATCGATTGGCTCGTGCCATTCGATTTCAACCAATGATTTGGGCATGAGTCGGGTCGCCGTTAAATTCGTGCCAAAATTGCTCAAATTGGACCAAAAACAGCATCGCGTTAAAATTGCTGAGAAGATGAATTCAATACGTGACGACCAAAATTTGTTCCACCATGGGTTTATGGTTACGACGTGAAAACTAAAGCTCAATCATCCCAATGGAAGCTGCCGCATCAACCAAAACCGAAAAAAAGCGCGTCAAGTTCGGTCGAACGTAAAGGTTTTGCTCACAGCTTTCTTTGATTGCAGGGGCGTGGTGCATTATGAGTTCTTGTCACATAGAGAATATTACCTGAAAGTTATGCGCAAATAGCGCGATGCAATCCGCCAAAAACGCCCGTATTTGTGGAAGAACAAAAACTGGCTTTTGCACCATGAAAACGCCCCTGCACACACATTGTTGCTTGTGCACGACTATTTGGCCAAAAACCACTCAGTAGTGCCGCCGCAGCCACCGTATTCCCCATGACCTAGCCTCCTGTCAAAATTTGTTGTTCCCAAAACTGAAAAGGCCCACGAAAGGATGACGCTAAGCCAAGATTTGAGGAGATAAAGACGGCATCGAAGGAGGAGCTGAACGAGATCACAAAAAATTATTATTTGAAGTGCTTCGAGATTTGGAAAAAACGTTGGCAGAAGTGTACAGTGAAAGCTCTCCTTGCGGACAGCTCTCTTAAGCGGACATATTTCTCGGTCCCATGCGGTATTTTTGGAGCAAATTAACCTCCGCTTGGCGGACATCTCCCGTTGACGGACAAAATCGTTGCGACCATCAGTGTCCGCTTAAGAGAGCTTTTACTGTATTATATCCGAGGGGAATTACTTTGAAGGGGACAAAATAGATATTCGTGAATAACTAAATACTTTTTGAAAAAATATAAAATTCGTGTTATTTTTTGAACATACCTCGTACAGGTACTTCTATTGGCCGTAACAAATTCAAGCTTACATATCGAACAAACAGTCAACAAATACAAATGCTGACACACAGACGAATGTACGATATACATATAGGGCATGTATATTTATGATGTAAACTAATATATGTATGTAAATAAATCTAGAATAAGATGTTTCTGTCATCCCATAAATATTTTATGGCATTTTATTATATTTATATGCAACTACATTAGGGTTGGTCGACAAATTCGCTTTCTATCGCTGGAGTCTGGGGTTTGCATTTGTCAGAATTTCGATGATGTTAACAAAATAGTTCCAATCTCTTCAATGCCTCTTCTGAAAACGGAGTTTTGACCAAAACGGTGACTATAGCGGACTTTGTTCACTTAAACAGTAATAACGTGCTCCATTTAATGCCGATATTAAAATGGAAATCAGTTTTGAAAAGACGGACGTTTGGCCTTTCGAACTGAGTATAACACTTTATCACCGTTGCATAAATTTGCTGAGATTCCAAAAGTGCATTTTTCTCTACAATTTTAGAACTGTGACTGCAATTTTCTGCATGAAGGCATCAACATTTGATGTAAGAGGATTAAATAACATTTGGTTCTGAATAACATAAGACCTTGTCTAAGGAAATCGATTAAAAATTTTCTGTAAAATTAAATAGATTGAAAACAAAAAATCCGTGTTGCTACACCTTCGAAAAGTATGTGGTTGTTTCATTCTCTAATAAGCAATGAACTGGTGTTATTTGTCATTTGTTGTTGTCTATGATAACTTTACACCAATCTCTCAGGGCATTCCCTGTTTCTGTAACTTAACCCTTAATAGCCTGACTTTTTTTTTTTCAATGAAAAAATTTTATATGTTTTATTTTAGCACCCTTAACAACGTTTGTTCTACGACTTTTCACAATTTTGAGTTTTGGACATTTTAGGGGAGGTTTTGTGTGTTGGTTCTTTGAAGACTTTTACACGAAAAACACAAACAAAAAAACTTATATTGCTAAAAAGATACTTACATGGTTTGAATCTAGTGCACAAATAATATAAATGAATTTTATTTGGTTCTTTTGGAGCAAAAGTTTTGATTTCAATCAATTTGAAAAAGCACGATTTGTTCACTTTGAAGCTTTTGTGTGTTTTTCTGATAAACGTCAAAAATCAGGTGTTCAGCACCGAAAAGCATATGATTTTCTTTTCCGCTAGATGGCATACATTATAAAGAGAATATTTGCTGAATAAACATTGCGCAAAAAATGTAACAGTTTTGAAAAACAAGTCTCTAAAGTTGAGGTTCCTGAAGGGACCACCAGGCTATTAAGGGTTAACAAAACACACATACTTCATCGAAAGTAAGAAATTCTCCACCATAGACATTTGAAGTCTATGAAACCCTTGTTAACATCGTCCAAGTTTTCCCAATTAATTATAACACCTTATATTTCAATTTCACCAAATTTCCAACAAATCCATTGAAAAATAATTAAACTTCTTGCTTACAATTTCAAAATTTTCCCAGTATTCAACCTTTGACCCGGATGCGGAATGTTTTAACGTTATCCGATTTCACTTATATTTTCTGTTTTGACACTTCACCTGCTTTTGCAAGTACCCATGTTTCGGAGCCATAAAAAAAAACAGGTTGTACAGTGTTATTTCAGTTTGACGAGAGAGGACTCTATTCTTGAATTTTTAGTTTAGCCCGAAATAACATATATTTGCCAGCACGATCATTCGTTTTATTTTGATGCTGACATCATTACATGAGAAGGTGTCGCTCTGTCTGGGACCTCTTGAAGAAATAAATGGCTCGGAGAGGTCACTTCCTTTTTTTCCAATCAGTGTCATTCTACAAAGGCGTATAAGTCTTGCTGGTATTCGGAGTATCGAAGGCGGCTTTTTAATCGATGAAAATATGGTATGTATCGATCTGTGTTTCATGAGCCTTTTCCAGGATTTAGCGTAATGAAACGATTTGGTCGATTGTTAATCAATTCGGCCTGAAGCAACATTGATAGGGCTAGATCATTTCGTCGAGATTTGGCTTTAGTTTTTCACACAATATACTCGAGAGTATCTTATATGCGATGGATAAGAGACTTACTCTCGATAGTTGGCGCAAACGGTCTACTTTTTTGTGAATCGTACATAGTACGCTGAGGTAACCAATTTCTTCTTCGGCGGCTTTTCTGATGGAGTCTAGTATGTGTTTCCACAATGCGGAGATGTCATCGGGAGGCGGAAGCTGATGAGTTATCTTCGTGAAGTAGGCGTGGGCTGTCTGTTGTGAGTGGAGCTTCTCGACGTCCCCTAGAGCGTCTGTTCTACGCGATCATAAAAGGAGTCTTTGGTCTCCTCGTATATTTCTTCCACAGGGGCGTGAGCGAATTGTGGTCATCCTTCCATCCAATGGCGACAACTTGCATGTTCACAACCAAACCCCATCGAAATTGCGGCTTATTCTCATGGCTGCTGTAAAATATGTCGCAATCTTTCAGTTTCTTCACGCCGCGTCACCTCCATCGTACTTCCTGGATGGCGGCGATGTTACTTTGTACGCTAGTTGGATAAAGGCACCTGGTCTTAGGAGTGTTCTTACATTCCAAGTGCATCCGTAAATCGTGGCTTACAAGGATCTCACCTCCACCTTTATTCGGGCTTGGGACTGGTTGATCGTAGAAAATACAACCAGGAGGAGATAAATATGACTTCCCTGAAATTTCGAATTCAATATTTTCAAGCGATTTTCAGTTTCACAACGTTTCTCTGAGAATAACGTCGTCCAAGTCGTCACCGTCAACGGTGTTTGGTGTCTTGGAATAGCAGTTGCTGCACAATTTTAATGTTATATGAATACACCTTAAGGTTCAACTTTAAAATTTAGTGCAATGTTATTCTGGCTATTCCCAATTGATGAGACAGATGGATAATTTGCAACACTGTGGCACAGCACCTACATTGTCTACAGTATGAATATTTCGATGAACAATTCTTCCAGGACGATCGGCAACTGAAACCAGTTTCTCAAAACGACGGACTAAACTAATAATCATGGAAGATATGATCTTAAAATAAAATAACGGCGATAATTGCGATGGGCCAGAACAATTGATCGTTGAGAATTGTTGAGTATTGAGTATTGTGGTTTACAATACGTATTATTTTTAAATTTCAAATAATTTAGTTAAAAAACAGTAATTTGTATTTCACATCTGTTGTTCTCATTTGGGCCACCCTGTATATAAGGTAACCAACGTTTTCAAACATCTCAATGATATCTTATGAAATTTCATTCATTACTTATTACTTTTGCACCATTTTTTGTGATCCACCCCAATATACATACACACGTAGACAGGCATAAATATATTGTACAATGTACATACGTGTATTACAAGCCGAAGAACTTCGACGCAATAAATTCTGTAATGAACACAATACAGGTACACATAATTGAAATGTCATCAAATGCCATTTGCTCTTAAAAGCTTTTGGGCCGTAAATATGAGACAACATTGTTTATGATTGGGCCCGGTCAGCAGAGCAAAGAAAAACACATGTCATTTCTCTCTCGTACATTTTCATTTCGCATTTGAAAAATTAGCATGCTCAACTAACAGTGCATGTTTGCCCATTACTAAGAGGCTTAACGTCTTTACATGTGTCCGTACTATGGGTCACAAAGTACTTTAGCCAATATGTATTTTCTATTTATTTATGTAACTGCATAATGTGCATCTATGTATGCATACATGTGTACTTTGTGCATATCAATACATAGAATACGTATAACTTTTTCTTTACATATGTATGTTAGGGTGAGCCTTATGGTCGTGACATTTAAAAATTAAAAACAAACACATTAACTTAGGCAATTTGTTGTATTTCTCAAGTGACAAGCACAACTCTCACTTAATCAAATCTAAAGTGTTCTATAAACAGAACAAATTATGTAAATTCGAAGAAATCGTGGTCGTGAAATGAGACACAGAATCTAGGTGAGTATTCTGGAGATTGCTGGAAACTAAGCGAAATAAGGACACCCTAGTATGCATGTGTGAACTGATTAGAAACGGATGAAACAATGACAAGATGTTGCAAGTGCTATGTGGTTGAAGCCACAGCTCTCTATGCTAATATGCATGTTTGCTATTGGGTATTCCAAAGGGAAACTGCTATCGACAAATTATATTTGCCAACGAATTAAATGTAAATTACCAAGGAGAGGCTTATTCAGGTGAGATCAAGCATGTGTGCCCACCTAGCACCATACCCCGCCTATTTTTCAATTAATTCCTTAGTAAAATTTATCAATAGTTTATGTACACCATTTAAAACAAATCGGAAGAAATTCGTTAGTACCGTAATGCAAAACAAATACGAAAATATCAAAATTAAATAACTGACATTGTCGGAATACTCAATAAATATGCCGCCTATCTTATTAAAATCCCTTTAATTGTTAAACATATTCTCCATATGTATCCAACTTTCGAATTTCAATCTTTAAACGGAAATGGCTCCATATAAAATCAAAGATAAGTTACTTGACGAAGGCTGGGTGGTAAAAAAGGAGTACCACCTAATGATTTATTAGTGGTAAGGGACAGATAAAAACGAAGACGAGAACTTGTCTCTCACAAATCGGGAAATGCTTTTTAAATCCGGCTCCGAACGGCTAAAACATGGCTTAGCATATACGAGTTGGAAACAGCCGCTGGAAACTGTTTGATGGTCTTACCAGGATACAAACCAAGATTTACTGGGAAATAGTCGCATACACTATTACTCTACGGCCGTCCATAATGAGCAGAGGGAAAATCGAAAATTCTGAAGAATTGAATTGAGCAAATTTTGCGAATTACATGTAGAAACGCCAGTGGGTAACCCAGCAATGCTATTAATTTCTATAAGAGTTAGAAATGAGGCTCCAGTGAGTGATACGTTATGAGTAAGGCGTATATGATGAAGACTTCTGCTGAAGTCAACCCAGTACCACTCATAGATGATGGCGTAAACTGCTAGTTACCCAGTCTCGACAAGAGTGCCTACTCCCAACTTTGAATTAAAAATGCTGCGGGTGCTGCGGGTGTCTGAACAGATTAAAACAGAATGCTATGATTTGGAAAAAGGATATTCCTTCAATTATCTGTGTAATTGATTGAAATAGTACATGGCCGGTAATTGGAGTTTCAGTGTACTATGACCTGTTCATAAAAAGGGAGACCACTTGGTTTACTATAAGTATTGTGATGCATTTTAACTCCAAATTGCATACAAGTTCCTCTCTAGTTTCTGAATAACTGAGACCGCATGTCAACGACAGCTAGTATCGCTTTCGACTTTACGAGTAATCCAAAAATCTGTTGGAAACATTAGACGTTCGGAGGCAGCCGCCAACAGTAGGTCCCGGCCAGAGAGTATACCTTGTTATTTTATTACTAGTAAGTTGTAATGCGCCTACGGCGCCCGTTGAAATATTGAAAAAAAAATTTTGTTGAAAAAAAAAAAATTTTGTGGAAAAAAAAAAATTTTGTTGAAAAAAAAAAATTTGTTGAAAAACCAAATTTTGTTGAAAAAAAAATTTTGTTGAAAAAAAAAAAATTTTGTTGAAAAAAAAAAATTTGTGGAAAAAACAAAAACTTGTGGAAAAAAAAAATTTTTGTAAAAAAAAAAATTTTGTAAATTTTGGTAAAAAAAAAATTTGGGGAAAACACAATTTCTGTACAAAAAAAAAATATTATTTTTTTTATTACTATTATTTATAGAAAATTATAGAATGCATATTTAAATTCCTACGTACTGCGTGACAGAGTCAGTGAATCAGTGTATCAGTGAATCAGTGTCGAGGGTAAATATATATTAAGATTTTTTTTTTTTTTTTTTATTTTTTATGTTATTTTTTTTTTATTTTTTTTATTATTTTTTATTTTTAATTTTTAATTTTTAATTTTTAATTTTTAATTTTTAATTTTTAATTTTTAATTTTTAATTTTTAATTTTTAATTTTTAATTTTTAATTTTTAATTTTTAATTTTTAATTTTTAATTTTTAATTTTTAATTTTTAATTTTTAATTTTTAATTTTTAATTTTTAATTTTTAATTTTTAATTTTTAATTTTTAATTTTTAATTTTTAATTTTTAATTTTTAATTTTTAATTTTTAATTTTTAATTTTTAATTTTTAATTTTTAATTTTTAATTTTTAATTTTTAATTTTTAATTTTTAATTTTTAATTTTTAATTTTTAATTTTTAATTTTTAATTTTTAATTTTTAATTTTTAATTTTTAATTTTTAATTTTTAATTTTTAATTTTTAATTTTTAATTTTTAATTTTTAATTTTTAATTTTTAATTTTTAATTTTTAATTTTTAATTTTTAATTTTTAATTTTTAATTTTTAATTTTTAATTTTTAATTTTTAATTTTTAATTTTTAATTTTTAATTTTTAATTTTTAATTTTTAATTTTTAATTTTTAATTTTTAATTTTTAATTTTTAATTTTTAATTTTTAATTTTTAATTTTTAATTTTTAATTTTTAATTTTTAATTTTTAATTTTTAATTTTTAATTTTTAATTTTTAATTTTTAATTTTTAATTTTTAATTTTTAATTTTTAATTTTTAATTTTTAATTTTTAATTTTTAATTTTTAATTTTTAATTTTTAATTTTTAATTTTTAATTTTTAATTTTTAATTTTTAATTTTTAATTTTTAATTTTTAATTTTTAATTTTTAATTTTTTAAACCGACTATAAGAACAAAACCTCCTGTGGACCAAGTAGGATGCTACTGGCAGAAATCTATTTTCATAAAAAGTAAAGATTCCATACAGAAATTACTCCAACAATACGATCGTCTTAAGCCATCCTCAGTTGCTGAAATGTAAGTGTAAGCTAACCGCAAGATTTAAAAGCGCAGTACGTTTCAAGACATGTGTAAGTCTAATGAAAACAGAAACACATTATATGTGTGTCCCCGGATTTGGTTCTATTCGTCATTTATATGCTTGTAATTAATTAATTACCTTCAACTTGAAAATGAAAAAGTCATATTCTAATTTGGTGCACTTGGGTTCGCACATTCAAACGGGCGACGGTGCACTTTTTGCAACTAAAAGAACCACAACAACACCAACATTTGTTGGGTTTTACAGTGCGGTGTATGATGACAACAAACAAACAACAAAAAAATACTGGTGGCCGTATTTAAATTCAGCACTCATGCGATTAGTACGATTATTTGATTTTCATTCGATTTAATGACCGTCACAGCAATTAAAAGTTACAGCGTAAAATGCGAGGGGTACTCGTGAATGCAATGAAAGGTCATCTCACTCTCGGCCTCTTACTCGCTCTGGATGGACGGGCATGTCCGTCTTAAAACATTGAGTTTTTCGTTGTCGTTTTGGGGGATTTGGTTGGAAATACTCGCATGACAGGTGTATGAAATACTTTAAGTACTTAAATGCCCCAAGAATCCATAGAAGTGTGTGCCAGACAAGTCGTAGGCAATGGAATAGTGAATAAATTTCGAATTGAAGGGGGTTGAGAATTTACATTTCTAAAATCAGTTGCAATGTTGTAATTCCATTAGGGAATTTGGTTTGAGTTCACCTACATGAGGAAATAAAATGGTGGGGTAGGTTGTTTTTTTTTTTTTTTTTTGTTAAATACGGTTAAGTACACGAAATCCTCATATGTCATGGAAATTTTAGTTATTATTGGTGAATTAATATTGCATTTCAATTAATTATGTTGGCAGACAGTCTGTAATACTTTACATACGTATTTTCCTTAACCGTCCATGAGGGGGCTCATTCCATAGGAGCTCATCCGATTTTTGGTGAAACATATGGGGTAAAGTATTTTTGAGAATTTGGTCAGTTGGTCAATAAAGAAATCATTTTCAAAGTCGCTCAATCATCGTTTAAAAATAAAAATGTTCCAGCTTTCATTTGATGTACATAAATCACAACTTTTGTAATTTGTTGCTCGTTTAGCTGTCACATATACATTGTACATAAACTAAATAAGAAACGCCACATCATTTTTAAAATGTTATGATATTGTAAGAAACTACACGCTAAACATGGCCATATTAACAAATTTCAGCAAACAAATTAGAATCAAACATATATAATTTTCCATACTACAAACATTAACTTGTTTTGCAGGTTATAAATATCAAATATATATGTATACATTTTTGTGTTACTTTTTTTTAAATTTGAGAATCTCTATATCACTCTCTCAGTTTTTGTCATCTGAAAGAGCATAGAGGCAAAACAAAATTACGAAAACTGCTGCAAATACGCACTTATTCGCACTCAAATGTTCTACTTTGTTGAATGTAATAAGTTTGTTGTTTTCCCAAGCACTCTATTGCTTATACACAAATATGTAATATTAATAGCAAATGAGTTATATTTACATCCAAATAAGCTTTGTGTAGAAAGAAATAAGCTTTACTTGCTACAAAGACCAAACACTTGTATTTAAACATTAAAAAAGGCGTATTTTTCAGTGTGTACACTTGTTAATGCTGCTTTGATTTGCCTAAACTTTTATTGAAAATAATTTACCATTGCAAGAGCCCCGGCAGGCGAGTTGATAGCGTGCTTGCCTATCAGCTTGGGAGTTGTGGGTTCGATTCCCACCAGAGCTTTGGTCTGTCGCTACAAAAATCTAGCCAAATGGTCTGTGTCAACTGGTCTAGCCTTGGAATTAAATTTAGAATATAAATATACTTTGTATTGTATTTAATAAATAAATAATGTACCCTTACATATTTTTTTTAGAAAAAAAAAAACTTAAGTGTAGTGTTTTTAAAAATTGTAGACATAATTCAAGTCAGTTGTATTTCTTTTTCAAATAAAAGCATAAATGCACAGTTGTTACTTGCGAAAAAAAGTAAATTGATGATTCCATTTGTTTCTTTGTATAGCCTCACCCTTCTGGTAGGAGGGTATATATCGTCCCTTCAACAAAACAATATACAGTCTAACCTCGATATAACGAATCTCAAGGGGATCAGAAAAAAAACGTTATATTGAATAATTCGTTAAAATGAGGTTCGTTACATCGAGGTGAAGTTGCACTTCCATTCGTTATAAAGAGATAAATAAACCTTGTTTATTAATCATCATCTACATACCGTGTTATAGCGAACGATTTCCGCTAATAAATTAAAGCAAATTTGAACATCTCTTTTTTCCCCTGCCATTAGAACTTTACAGCTAACAGCAACGACAACTATCAGTGCTTATTTTACTAAGCATCAAACAAATATGATTTTCTATCGAAAAACTTGGAAAACTTTGCTTAAGCCAAAAAAAAAACACAATAATTTCGTGTGTGTCTGTGTCACTGCAATGGTTGATAATTCGTTATAACGAGGTTTTTGACAAACGTATTCGTAATAGAGAGGTTTATTTTGTATTAGATATTATGGAGCGCTGTTGGGGATTTCAAAAAATTCGTTAAACCGAGGAAATCGTTATATTGAGGGCCGTTATATCGAGGTTGAACTGTATATACCATATAGTTTATAGTGTTTTATACACTATTATTATATTGAGGGGACAATATCATCATAGAAAAATTCACATTAGACCCTAGGTGTCTTTTAACCAAATTCGTTCATGTCATTTGAGCAATATCTGGCTGGTACGCTCGCTAAATTTTTAAAGAGTTAAACAATCGTTTTGAAATTTGGAATGGGTTGTGATGTGACATCCAATGGTGGTAGCCACTCTAATTTTTTACTTTCCGATAATTTGGAACATGAGACTTGTATGTTTTATACTTCCTTAACTTGAACATACATATGTAGATTTTTTTTAAGTCGAAGCACTTCTAAGGTTAGTGAAACAAATTCCCTTAAATAATTTTATAAGTAATTTCATAACTAAGTAAAACTTGTCTACGGCATAATGGTGGTTCGATGTTTGACTGTATAGAAGCCGGTTTACCCGACTGAAACTTTCTCATTTAATGTTGTTGTTAAAAACAACATAAGTCATCATGTGTGTTCTCAATGACAATATTTATTTTCACAAAAAACATCTTTTGCGCTGTTTTGCACATATGTTTTCTTTAACATTTTTTTTTTTGAAAAAATTTTAATCAAAACATTAGATATATTCTTTGTGTTGTCGTGTTCAACACGTTTATTAACAGAAATAATTAAAAATTGATTAAAATACTCCAAAAATGCTGAAAATTATGTATTGTGGCTCTCCTGACAAATTTTCATTTTACGACTTACGCGGTTGTTTGTGAAAATCATAGAATGGTTTTACGCTTATTTGCTAAATGATGCCTTTTACGATGATAATTTATCGAAAATAAGTTTAACCATCGAAAACTGTCCCCAGATTTGAGTCCGGCCAAAGTCAACAAATCTTTTACTGACGAATTGCCAATTGTTTTTAATTACAAAGTCCGCAAATCATCACTTTATATGGATCTCTCTATATTTCCCCCAAAACAAATTAAGCTATATAATATCGTGCGTCATCGAGAACCAAATGTGATATTTTGCCGATGTAGACACAACTTTCTTAAGACCGGGTACGAACACTGTGCACAGTAGTAGGTTATGAAACAAGCAGAAGTATAAAGTGTTTGGTGAATGTTTTCAGTGCAGATTTGAGGTCAATGTTTGTTATAAATAAATAACAATGCGAATCTGCGATTTGCTGTTAGTTAACGACTGTCTAAAAAGAATTGTTTAAAATCATTGCAGAAAATGTGTTTGAAGAGCACTTTTTGTTTCTGCGAAATATTGCTGTGCTTCATAATTTCTGGTTGTGCATGGTTATTTTATTTTCGCAAACCATCATAAATAATAATACACATTTGAAAAGAATAAAGCAAACAATTTATTATTGTTTATTCCACATTATTTTTTATAAACTTTTCGTGATGTTTGTTTTCTTTCGGTGTGCGATTTTCATTGAAGCATTTTTAAGTTCAAAGAACCACAACCAAACTCTGCAATGAAATTTTTTCGAAATCATAAATTCAAGACAAACACTCCGCAATAGTTTTAATCAGTTGAAGATGTGTGAAATTTAAAATATCTTGAACTTATATAAACTGTTAGAGCTCATGAAGCACAGAAGGCAAAACTCGGTTGGCACGTTTAAGATCAGCCGGAGAACGTGCCGGAATCGTAGGCCTGATATGATATGTTGGTCGAAAATAAATAGAAATCTTTAAGGTACACGCACAAAATTCGATTTTTCGGTTGGAACAACTCGCAACTAATTCGTTGACATTTGTTGAAATGCCAACACATTTCATCCTGCCCACCAGATATGGGAAATTTGATCAAATGCTTTTATTTATTAGTTATTTATGCATCATCTGCCGCTGCTCTCTCTCTCTCTGCTGAAATGATAAACACTGCCGAAATTCATCTGCTTCACAAATTGTTACGCCTTTTTACGCCTTCCCTGCGAGCGTTTGCTACATGGTGAACACGCAGAACGTGGCATATCTGGTCTTCTCATGTGGCACACACTCAAATAGTGGCCTCCAAAGAGGCTGACTCACTGACACAGTTCAAAG
Source organism: Hydrotaea cyrtoneurina (assembly GCA_958296145.1). Classification (NCBI taxonomy): domain Eukaryota; kingdom Metazoa; phylum Arthropoda; class Insecta; order Diptera; family Muscidae; genus Hydrotaea; species Hydrotaea cyrtoneurina. Next base: position 52,536,920 of record OY282515.1, on the reverse strand, counting down.
GAAGCAAAATAAAATAAAAACAAATGCTGTCTGTCATCACACAAGCATCCTTGTCAATTTCTACAAACACACAGGCCCACTTTAATACGAGTAGATGCAATTCTTAAGATAACGAAGGAAGAAAGTGTAGCAGACAAAAAGGATGTGCTTGTGTAACATAAGGTGGATGGATGGATGGAGTGGGGGGAGGGATCATCGATAGTTCAGCAGCATGTGATGATTTGCGACGTGCAGTGCAACCCTTAGGTTAGCAAATCTTAGACACGATAAATGTGGCACGTTCTTTCTTTCGTTTTCTGCTCCTTGAAGGATTATTGAAAATATTCACATATGAATGCATACCATCATCGTATGCATGTAACATGAGATTTTCTTAATTCCATTCCACAATCAAAACAGCGATATCCCAAAAGAGATAAACCATAATTCCACATGTCCCTTCAGATGGAAAAAAAGGTGGAAAATCTCAACGTTTTGTTTCGTACATGCCCACTGAAATTGCAGAATTCAATCAATCTTTCGCTGCCTTCATTCCGAATCAACTAATTATGAAATTATTAATTTCACTTAAAATCTCATTACCGCCAACATTGGGTGACGAGTGGCTGGCAGCCATGTAATCCATGAGAATGGTGGGAAACCCTATATTTGCTGCTGGCAAATCATTTATTTTAATATGTGCAAGAAACATTTGAAAACTTCATTTAATTAAAACGAACAGCGGAGACGTGCATAGAGAGCAAGGGCTGCTAATGCTGTTGATTGGGGGGCAACGAAAGAGCAGCCGCAGCATGAACACAATACGCCGCAATGCAACAACAGCACATTGACTGGCAGCCACTTACTACCAATGTCGAATATGACGGAAAAGTGCAAGTTGTTGTAAATCGAGTGGTGCGATTCACAGTTTTGTACACGGACAAAATGTATGGGTGCTGGTAATTGAAAACCACCAAGTCAAAGCATCATTATTTCATTTTTCATATCATCAGCGTGACGGCCCGCCCGCCGTTTTCCTTCGTCGATGGCAACAAAACATAAGGGTGCTGGATCACCGCTACCCATGATTGGGCATGAGAATTCAATTAATGTTTGAGATGAAAATGCCAAAAGTCGTTACGATTTGTGCTCGGTTTGAAAACAGAAACCACAATCAATAAATACAAAGTGATGTAGACGATGATGACAAATTATACTTTGATTTTAAGTATAAAATCGCGTCTGTTCACTGCCATTGTGTGTGAATGTTTAAAAAAATTTAATAAATTATGAATTATCTGAATTCAATTCTCCTAGAGAATCTGAACCAATGTTGAACGGAATTTGGAAAAACATTTAAAAGAAATCTACATATCAGTTGGGAATGCCTTATCTGTTCTAGATCTTATGTTTTGACTCTAAGATTTTCCCACAAGTGAGCAGTTTGACCATTTAAACAGGAACAATCGCTTAAACAACGATTCATTATGGAACCAATCGAAACATCACAGTTTTGCCTGTTCTGCGTGCAATGTTCTCGCCATATAATTTTTTTTATGCCTCGTTTGTGAAGTATTTTCTCTTTCTCATCCTCATTTTTAATAAAAGTTCTGAAATTAGTTCGTATTACTGAACAGAATACAATTTCTGAATATGACCTGCTTGGCTTGATATTTTAAGCATTTGAATTTTGTTATCTCACCAATAAACCGTGTAATGTTGTCATCCAAGGCAGCAATCGTGGATGACTTGTTTCTACAGACGAGAGACTTCAGGTGCACCTAGGATTGTCAGGCACAAAATGTCTTATACAGGGTTCTCCTTGAAATGCATGAAAATGATGCGTCAAAAAGTCATCTCGACTGATGTGGCCCATTTCCACGTCGGTGGCTACGTCAACAAGCAAAATTTTAGCATCTGTAGTAGTTTTCGGACCGTGTTATCTCTCGAAGAGGTGGTCAGAATTGGCCACCGCGATCTTGTGATTTAACACCTGGCGAATTCTTCCTTTAGGGCCACGTGAATGATAAGGTCTACGCCAACAGCCCAGCGTCGATTCAAGACCTAAATGAGACTATCGTGAGGCTACCGAGGACAGAGGGCAGCCACTTTGCGATTTGGTTATGGGAAATTTCATGAAAAGGTCGTTGAGGCCATTTGGCTGCTGTTATTTTTCATTATTAACGGCATACCTTACTCATTTTTATGAACTAAACATCCGATAATTTATCTCAAAAAATTCAAATTTTTCTTTGAATACCAAAATAACACCTCTTGTGGGAAAACTCTGTATTTACATAAAAACGTTAAACAAAAGTGTGAGCAATTTTTTTGACACACTGACTTGTTTCTGTTGCTTTTTTTTGTTTTTTTTTAACAATAACTTTTTGTGCGGCTTTTTCAAAATACTCAGCGGTAACGCTGGTTGGCAGGAATGACATCTTTGTTGAAAGTGTATAGGGGCATATAGCCATAGATGTCCATTTCTGGAGTTGTCAAAGAGATTCCAAAATGGTGAATTAAAAGTCCTATGCAAATAGCTCCAGTCTAAAAGCAGGTGGGGCGGAAAATTAGATCAAAAGACACCAACAACGAAGATAATACTTTCAAAGTCTCCATACCATCTGGAGAAGAATGGACCAGAAAGTCCGTCATCGAAGAGAAGCAGATCTCAATCTTTAAAGATGTTTAAAGACGGTTTAAAGATGTCTACTGGAACTGGCTCGGGATTTTTTTCAGAAACTCTAGGAATAGCTATATCATTGCAGACTACTTAACTGTTGTAGCCAAACAGGGCTCTCCATGCGGCCCTTAAAGTCTTACACTCAAATGAGGAAAATCCAGATGTACCGTAGAATTCATAGAAATCCTTCACCATAAACCAACAGCCAAAGGTTAAACGGACCTGTGTCCCTGGTCAAAGTGACATAACGCGAAATCATATGGCAGACCACTGAGCTCTGAATTAGTGGATGTGCGGGAAATCCCTTGCATACGTATGTCCTTTGCTGAATTATTAAATGAAATTGACCAAAAGGCAAATACTGCTACGAGGCGACGGCGGGATTCTATACAAGCCCGCGAGATAAGTCGCTACTGGGTTCGGCAGAAAGAGACTCAACATTCGTACAGGTGCCTTTGCACGGCACTGTACGATATGCAAGATGGCAAATGGTATGGGAATATCACGGACTGACTAATGATGCCGAAGAGTAAGACTCAGTGGAACATTTGTTATGTCACCGTCCACTCAACAGGTTTGGAGCAGGTTCCTCGACAACCTTGCAGAGCTGGCCGTTGCGCTTCTGACTTCCTTAGCGAAATTAGCCTAAGGTCAGCGATATCTTCAACGACAGATAAGATGTCAATTTGTCTGTAATGGATAAGGTATTCGGAAAGGGACTGGGCCTTAACAAATTCATTTACATGAACACAATCATTTGTTTCCATAATTAAAAAACGTGATCCACAATTGACTTCGTACATGACCTTCACTAATTTATGTACGACACCTTGACATTGAGTTCATTTCTGGATGAATGCAACCACACACACACACACACCCATACAGACATACATACTTACATCAATAAGTCCATAATTATGTTTATTTAAAGGCATTAGCAGGAATTCTATGAAATTTACAGAGACGACAATGAATTTCAAAAATCCCTCAAATGAATGCAACCAAATGGTGAATGACTGAAGAATGAATGGTTGGAATTTTGTGTGCTTCCTGCCCGCCAAGTCATGCCGTTACACAGTCTCGCTAGTCGCCTTGCAACGGAGAAGAAGTCGAGTTTATTGGGAATTTCATCGGTTATGATGAATGTGACAGTGGGTGCCGGTGAGGTGGAGAATTTAAATCCTTAAAGGTTACAATTTTCAGCGTCTGTGGAAAGGAAAGCACGTGTCAGAACATAAATTAAACGGATATGTTTGTTTTCCTATCTGGTGTGGTGTGGCCACAGGAGAAAGGCATTACGTGTGTTTGTGGCTGTAATTTGGAAATGTCTGTACGGGCGTGACCCACGTACATTCGTCATTAATAATGTGTATGTAAAATTGTGGCCGCCAGTCGTTCGATACTTTTCCTAATTAACTGAATTGAATGACATCGATAAAGTCGTCGCTCGGCACTTCCGAGAATTTTGGGTTATTTCAAACAAGTGTTTCATGAGAATCGATGAGCACGAATTACTTGCATTCTAAAAGGTTTTCATTGCCAAGAACGAAAATGAAGGGATTTCTATAAATGGTGCAAGAAACACAATTCATCTGCTTCTTCTTGATCAGGGCTGACGATTTCCCTTCAATTTTCTGCCAATCATTTCAAACGTTTTTTTTTCGTATGCAATTGGGCGGACAATTGTGCTTACGCACAATGAACGCTGCCATTTGCGTCGTTCGTCCTGTAGAGTGGTGGTTGAATTTGGTTCATGAGATTGTGTGTGTGTGTGTGTGCGTATAATAAAGAATCGTATGGTCCCCTTCGGAGTTGAAAAGGTCTGTGTATTTCAGACAAATAGATTAAATGCTTGACCCTCCTTTGTGCTATTGTGCCTGTAGTATGTATGTGTATCCCATTGTGTGTGTGTTTTGTATAATATTCGCAATTTGCTTTAGTGGTTTTATAAAATTCTCCAACCGCTCACACCCATGACATTTATCCATTTACCATGTTCAGCATCACGTCTACTATTTGCTTGATATCCCAATTATTTGATTTTTTCCCTCCCCTACCATCATCTGCACACTTGGAAGTGCAATGTGGGCATACTTGATTTGTTTAAGCGTTTGTAACAGATTTTTACGGAGACAATTAAGATGAGAGAGTTATTTTTAGTTGCGTTTCGGATGAAATCGGAAAAGTGCCTCGTCCTCCGGAGGAGTAACTCTCCGTATGTAATTAGTACATATTTCACTTATCATTCCATGAAGGAACAGGCGGGGAACTTCTCTCGAATCAGTGAGCTGTTCGCGATATAATTGTGTATACTCACTGACTGGGAGCTACTGTTTGAAGCCGGCTCCGAACGGCTAATGTTTTTCTGGAGTAGTTTTACATGGCTTAGAGATAACTCTCTTACTCGTAAAGTCGCCAGCATTTACGAGATGGAAAAAAGCCGCTGAAAAATGTGGTAATGGTCTTACTCGGTTTTGAACCTGGGTTTATATAGTCGCACACACTGCCTACCACACCTCGGCTGTCCACAACCCTCCGTATATTCCTTCCAATATATTTAAAACCTCGAACATTATTCAGAAAACAATGACAGCAATTGATAACAAAAATGGATTCGCTGCATGTGTAGATTTGACATGATCTCCATTTAGTCCTGAGATAATTTATGAAAAGTTTTCGATAGTCTACCAAAAATGTAAACATCGTATCCGTGTGATGTGAATATTTCCTCAAATCACTAAAGTCAACTATAGAGAAAACTCCTTCACTACCGACAAGAGTCTTTCCTACCAGTTGTAACATTCTTCAATTGAAGCGAAATCTCTAAAACACCACTCCCTCTTTTTCCTCCTTTTGATATCCCTACTTCCTATCGCCAACTCAGTGCATTGTATTCATAGGGGGCATCCCCATAATGTTAGACAAGAAAAACAAAAATAATTCAAACCAAAGAGTAATTTTCTGCCCTTGGAGTGCCATTGGCATTGATATCGTCCCAAACGCATAATTTTCACCTGTTGGTGGACTCGTTTATCCAAAAACAGGACACGTCGAGTTCGTATTTCGTTTCCAACTCCCTGAATCGTTGTCCTTCACTTCTGGGCGGTTTTTTTTTATGAAGGCTCGGAGAACAATAAATGTTTGGTTTTCGCTGACTGTCTAGCGATTTGTCAGATTGTCGACTAGAACTTGCCCATAATAAAAGTTAAACATATAAAATGTAATAAATCCTTTAGCAGGGCAAAAACATTCTGCTTCTCAAAAAAAAAAACATAAAAATACAATATTGGACAATATTTTTTTTTTAAAAATTTAAAATTTAATATATAAACAAAAACATTCTGCTTCTCAAAAAAAAACCTAATAAATACTTTTTTTTTAAATTTACAATTATATTAAGCTGGAAGAAAACTTCCTTATTCTCTGAGAAACTGAGAAACTAAATTTTCCAAAGAAAACTTAAGGATTATTTAGAAAACCTGTTGGTAATTTCTATCGTTGATTTTTTTTTTAATCAAAATTCGAGCTCACTGAAAAATGTTTTATTTTGTATCCATAAACTAAATTACCGAATACTGTCTGAAGAGCAGACTTCTGTCTGTAAAAGAGCTGGACATTTATGGGTTGGCGTCATCGTTGGATAATGAATGATGGTAATAGTAAATTTAATTTTATTATAGGAAATATTTTTATTGAAAACTAGCTGACCCGGCGAACTTCGTTCCGCTTAAATTCGTTAATGCAACGAAAAAAATAATTCCGAGCATGCACTTGCTGCTTTATATAACTCAGTCAATTCAAATTCTTTATTAAAAAGTTGTTTTAAATACAATGGAAATAACTAAAGTAAAAGAATAACGATGTGCTTTAATCAAACCGCAATGATTGAGTTATCAGCCAACCTTCCGCTTTTTCACTGAAGTGCTTTATGGTACACAACGTTTTTCGTTTTGTTCTCTGGCGCGTACACGTACAAAGCGGAAGGTTTGCCGACACGTGAGCACGCCACATACAATTGACCATGTGAAAAACATGGGAACTCAAGATTGATTCCACAAACATCCAGCGATTGTCCTTGCGCCTTATTAATTGTCATAGCGAAGGCGAGACGCACCGGAAATTGAAGACGCTTAAATACAAATGGCAAATCGTTCGCAATAAGAGGAATCCGCGGAATGAGAACATCTTCGCCCTTGAATTTTCCCCTCAAAATCGTCGCTTGAATGACATTTGATTTGAGTGTCTTCACAATCAAACGCGTACCGTTACAAAGTTTTTGTGCATTGAGATTACGCAACAAAATTATAATTGAGCCGACTTTCAATTTCAAAAAGTGTGGCGGCAAGCCCGGGACATCCAGAGAATTCAAAAATTCTGACTTCGTTTTCATCCATCACGGAGTCGACGGATTTGTATGAATGCAACTCACCGGAGATATCATTTTGAATGACGAAATTCAAATGATCGACATCCTTGTTTTTCGCAGCCAAAATCGCTCGTGCACTCAGCCAATCATGGTCAACATAATTCTGCGCGATATTCGGAAAAACCTTCATAATCAGCTCTTCCGGCGTAGTTGTAATGCTGCAAAAATTCTGTGGAAATTCAATTAAGCCGGTAACTAATTCGACTGGAATCACGCCATTACCCATCGCCAACAATTGCCTAGAGAACTCCTCAGCGGACTGGTCACTTCGTAAAGCAACTCGCATGTTCGTTTTCAACTGCAATTTCTTCACGTAATACCATAAAGCCGACGCCTTCAGGCAAGCGTTCAATTCATCTGCTGGAGTTGATCTTGGAATGACAGGCAGCGTTTGACGAAAATCGCCTGACAACAAAATCAATGCGCCACCGAAATGTCGTGTGTCATTCCGTAAATCTTTCAATGTGCGATTTAAAGCTTCCAATGCGCGTTTGTGAGCCATTGTACAATCTTCCAGGATTTTACATCCTATGTCCTTCCTTGGGCCAACACGAATTCATCAAGCCCAAAATCGTGAAAATCGGACGATCCGTTATAAAGTTATGCGTGTTCACACGGACGGCATTCTCTTTTATAAATATAGATTGTTTCGGACATCTTTGTCATCAAATTGTATTCAAAGATGCCCTTAATAATTTCCAATATAAATATTTCCCCAATATCAGTCGATATTACAGATTTTGTCAATAAAATGAAGATATTTTTGAGAGTTTTTAGAAATTCACATCTTTTCAATAAACGTGTATTACTGTGACAATGCCAAACAATTATGGAATCGAATCCGGTTGACCAAACCTACACAAATAGTTTTAATTTAATAGATTGATTTCCTGACTTCAACTGCATTCTTCAACTGCGTACACCCTACACAGTACGAGTCGACCACCTCCAGCTACGCTTTGTTTGTTTTGCTCTAATGGCATTATTCTTATTCGCATGTATTCGTACATTATCTAGGCATGCTGTGTTTTGTCCTTTGACTTCCATATAATCATTTGAGGGATTATAGCGCTATTAAATCCTCTTAAATAAATGCTCATACATCTGGTGGGGTAATAACATCGGAGGACATATGTAATCATTTGTGTCTGCATGTCTGTATGCTTTTCCTGTGAACTTTATGTCTGTGTGTGTGTGTGTGTGTGGTTGAATTCAAAACTCATTTTGAAATTACTTTTAATGGCTGACCTTAAAAGGACTTAACCGTAGCATCGACTCCCCATAGTTTGAGGACGGACATACATAAACTGTTTGTTTATGCCCCACAGAAGATTGGGATTGAGATTGCTCTGAGATCATACTTGGAAATGCAAGTAAGTAAATTATTTAAGAAATTGAAAATCTAATTGACTGTAGACATTTGTTTTCAGCAGTCCTATTACTGTAAGTAAATATGTAGAAGGCAGCACATGCATGATTAATACACGTTTCATAATTGAACAATATTTCAACATGTTTAGAATTGGATTTTTGGATAACTGACAAAGCACTCCAAGTAAAATGGGGTTAGATAAACACCAACAACAACTGCTGCTGGCATACATCGCCACCTTAAAGTGCTACCTCATTAATGATTATTCAAAATATGGAAATACACCCCGAACGGGCACTGAGTATAATTGGGTCCTATTTCCATTTCAGAGCTTAGGCTGTAATTTCCCAATAGATATCGCAATTCAAATGTAAAAACGCAATAAAAGTCCAAAAATTAAATGGAGCTTATTATCGCATTAATATTTGGGGTCAATTTCATAATGATAATAAGACCCAGTAAAAATATGAAATTAAGCACGATGAAATAAGTGCCTCGAAATAAAAATTAAATAATTCCCCAATTTTTGGGGATATTATTTCATTAGCGCTCCAAATCGCAATTAAATAATATCCTAATTGTTGGGGACTTTTTCCATTGAAATAAAGACCCAATTTCTAAAATGACAATCAGCACGCTAAGTAGTTTAGAATAATATAATAAAAATAAAATAAAATAAAATAAAATAAAATAAAATAAAATAAAATAAAAAAAAAATAAAATAATAAAATAAAATAAAATAAAATAAAATAAAATAAAATAAAATAAAATAAAATAAAATAAAATAAAATAAAATAAAATAAAATAAAATAAAATAAAATTAAATTAAAAAAAATAAAATAAAATAAAATAAATATAATAAAATAAAATAAAATAAAATAAAATAAAATAGTGCCAAGTTCTGCAGTCATTTGGTTGTCCACAATATAACTCGAGGATTTTCAAGTTTCCGGGCCGGGTTATCTCTCGAAGAGGTGATTGGCCACCGAAATCTTGTGATTTAACACATTGCGACTTCTTCCTTTGGGGCCACGTGAAAGATACGGTCTACGCCAACAGCCCAGCGTGGATTCAAGACCTCAATGGTAGAATTCGTGAGGCTATCGAGGACATTTGGTTATGGAAAGTTAATGAAAAAGATATGGTCCTGTAAGCGTGGTCGTTTGAATATACCTGAACTGTAATTTATCGCCTAGTATTTTTTTCACAACCGCATTTTAAAGCCTTTGGGCTTTATAGATAAATTAAATGGTGGCAAGACATCAAGGACACCATTTCATTTACTACTGAATTTCTGAACTTAATTAAATTCAAGAACCCGCGATGAACCCGATAGTAATTTAATGCACCCAATAAATTGGGTGTCTAACCGACCATAGGGCGGAAACATTAATCAACTTTGAAAACAATTGCGACAGAGAGTAATTAAAGTTTTCCTTGATCAGCGCTAACTGTATATGATGGAGTACTAATATCTAAGCGAGTCATGATTGTTCTGCTGATGGATGCGAAGGCTCTGTGATGTTGTCTTGTTCTCTGGTAGTGTCATGGCAGATAAGTTTCAAATTTACTTTGTGAACCTTCGCGGGTTGATGACGAACTTTTTTGCGGTATACTCGGAAATTAGTTTCCACAGGCCGGATATTCTTGCTTTATGTGAGACCCAGGTATGTGAGGATTCTGATCAACAGGATGTTCACATTCCTGGCTATCACACTCTATCCTCTTTATCTTCTCACAGAGGTCTTGTGGTATATCTACATAATGGTGAAGTGTTCCACAGACAGCAACATAATTTAATTATAAATTTTGTTAGAGAACGGGCAATAGCAGCAGCGAAGAATAAGGACGTCAATAGTTGAATTTCATTATTCAAAGTCAAATGGCTGGAGAACTGTCCCACGATGTTATGATTGTTGTGCTAATGGATGCAAGATCTCTGTGATGTTGTCTTCTTTTCTTGTAGAGTCTGGTATATAAGTTTCAAATTCACTTTGTGAACATTCGCGTAATTTTTTATTTACACCTGCAGGTGGGATCGATCATAATCATGTTGCAGAATCTGAATCATCCGAAACGGTACGCGATTATCCGTCTAGAGACTGACGAATAATGTGATACAAGCGACGGCTATCAATGGACAATTCATAGGCCAGGTTGTCCTTATACCACGAACTCCGATTATTCCAACTGATGTTCCACTCCAATTCAAGCGGATTTGTGCTGTGTTGTCATGATGTCCGATCGAAACAGCTGGCACAGTGTTATCACTCTTACACATGGGCTACATTTCGTTCATCAAACATGAGAGTACAACGTCCATTTTTATGTACAGGGTTGCCCATATTCGACGGACCCATGGGCCCATTCCAATCGACGAGGCTTGTCCACAGGCAACAATCTTTGCGTCAATTGAATTTTGTACGGGAACAAATGCAAATCAACGCGAATAATCCGTTGTAAAGTGGACCGAGCCATGCCCAACTGCTGAGAACGGCGTTTTTGGGATGTTCTTGGGGACCTCTCAACACTGGCTCGTACGGCAGCGATATTCTCGGCCGATCGCCTTGGTCGACTTTTATTTGGCCTCTTCGGATTAGAAAGAGCCTCACCAGTCGACAATTTTTCGTATAAACGCTTAATGGTGTTCTTAGAAGGCGCATTTCTCACATTTTTTAATATTTTAAAAGCACGTTGAGTTTTCACAATTGACTTGTTCTGTTGAATGTAAATTTCAACTATTTCAGAGCGCTCGCGTGGCGTGTATTGTTGCATGGTAAAAATCTGCTTGGACTGACGCTTCAAACGCGGTATGTCATTAAGCGATCTGACATCTCTGTCAAAAGTTATGGCGTTGCCAGATGGGTCCGTCGAATATGGGCAACCCGGTACATTTCCTTCTCCATCTCACAATGATGAAAAATTTTTTTATTATTCAAAATTATTATTTAAATTATTCAAAGTAAAAGTAAAAATTATTGTTTAGAAAAATGTGTAAACATTTTTTTGCATTTTAGTATAAATTTTTCTGAATACGTGAGTTAATATTTAAAAAAATGTATTAAAATCATAATAACACTAGTCAACAGTCAAAATGTACTCGGGATGCGATAATTTTTTCTGTGTAGATAACCTTGACATGAGCTCGAAAAACGCAATAAAAATTTTTTTTTTCGTTTGGCTTTTGTTTTTTTTTTTTTTTTAAATTTTAAAAAAAAAATTTTGGTTAATTTGTTTCGTCCGGCATAACTCGGGAACCACTAGCCCGTTTCGCTTTTATTCGCAATTGAGTAAAGGTATGAATTTCAAATTTTCATATATTTTTGTCACCCAACAAATTTTAATTTTTTTTGTAATAAAAAAGAAAAAAACTTACCATAGACAAAGTTGTGCATATGTCGAGCAAATTTTTGAAATTCATACCTTTACTCAATTGCGAATAAAAGCGAAACGCGTGCATCGATTTTCATGATCTTTGTCTCATTTTGCTCATAGGTTATGTGACTTTACGTAAAAGTAATAAGATTTGACATTTTTTTTCATTTTGGATTTTTTATGGATTTTTTAAAAAAAAAAAATTTAAATCTTTAGGCAAAAAATAAGTTTTTTCCTTTATATATTCATTTTTAACTTGGAAACTGTTGCTTGTATAGGAAAACAATATATGAACAGATTAAGGGAATTGTAATTTTAAATTTTTTAAAATTTAAATCAATTAAATCGGGCTAGTGGTTCCCGAGTTATGCCGGACGAAACAAATTAACCAAAAATTTTTTTTTAAAATTTAAAAAAAAAAAAATAAAACAAAAACCAAACGAAAAAAAAATTTTTATTGCATTTTTCGAGCTCATGTCAAGGTTATCTACACAGAAAAAATTATCGCATCCGGAGTACATGAAATTTTTTTCATTTTGTTGAGTAGTGTAATGTGAGATCAGTCGATGTTATTTTAATACATTTAATTCATTTATAGCAAACATGACAAAGTTCTGGTGTTCTGAAATCGTCTTCGGATAAGTTACAAAACTGGTAGGTGTCCGCGTGAAGTTTATTCCTTTTCTTTAGGGCGTGACCTTGTCAAGTGCATAGACACCTGATTTGAGAGATGTGGCCCGTTTGTTTTTTAATGGTCTTTATGATAGCGTTAAATGAAGGTTATATCTTAACCAAGGGCTGCCAAACATTTCGCCTTCTGTTTCAAATAGAAGTTTTTAATAAAGTTTCGCTTATTCTCATCTTTTTTTTCAGTTTTCATTTATAGTAAATAATAAAACATAACAGAAGTTGTTTATTTGTTTTTTTCCACTTGCCTCGCTAAGACCATTTTCAAGCTTCCAATTTGAAAAAAAAAATCGTTTTCATTGCAAGACATTTATTTGTTTCTTCAGGCAGATTACCAGGCGATTGATAATCTCCAATAATGAAAACTCTTGCCACGCAACAACCATATGAGCTTCCGATCAATCCGTCTCCATGAAAAGAAATTAGCTCGTGATATACATTTATCGTGTATCTGAAGAACTCTCCAAATGAAAAGAAGGAGATGAAAACAACAACAAACAAATCTTATCGTACAGCATGTGCTATCATCGTTATCATTATCCTCTTACGAGGAGCATAGACGTGTAGACGAGAACGAAGAATTTTGCACATGCCGGATATGTGCGTTCCTTGCCCTTGGCATACACCACCATCAGCCTCAGCAGCAACGCTGCCGCTACATCTTCCACTTACTTCCACCATGCCAGAGCGTCAGACGTCTTGGGTTGAACTCTTGAATGACATCTTTTCATATCGGATTCCAGCAGTTGTATTTGCGTCGTTTGATTGTTGTCTTCAATTGTATTGCATATGTTCGTAGGTCTGCGTATATCGGATATTCTCATCCCATTTCCGGATGTTGTTTTGTTTGCTTTCGTTTTGGCTGCTTGCTCTGGATTCCTGTTCTGATTTGGAGTTTTTTTCCCTCTCATTCTTATTGTGGTGTTTATTGCGTTTGCCTTGTAGTGCCGCATGTGGCACGCGCATTTGCTACTTGAATATTGCACCTTGTCCAATGTTTGTAAAGATGTGCATTCGTATCCTTGCATGTGTGTATATGTTGGTGTGTTTGCGTCGCACATCCATTAACAAGGACTTGACAAAAAATGCCTCCTCAATAAGATGTTTTCGGTCAACAAAGCAGGCATGTTTAGTTGGAAGCCGTAATTATCACAAATACTCAGTCGTCCACTTAAGCGGGGAGTAAATGGCAGACAGACAGACAGTGTTTTGTTCCATTTGTTGGTTTGGCCACAAGCCAAATCAAAAAGACGGAGTTGCATATTTGATAATAAAGCACACATGAATACGGATTTGGGTATGTGTGGGTATAATCACACGAGTGGATTTTGAACATCCGCAGTCCATACACGCTCAAATTATTTAACAAAGTTCAGGATATAAGACACTTGGAGAGCTGCTGTTGCAACAATGCAACGGTTAAATCGTTGACATGTGCCTTCGCTTATGATAACGAGGGCTTTGCGAAAAGTTCTCTTTTTGTTTTTGCTAATATGAATGCATTTATCACTCCCCTACAAAATGTTCATGTTTGATGTCATCCGAGCTTTGTGCATCTACACTGTTAGGAAATATCAACCTCGACAAACAAGTTGAACCAAAGAATCGTGGCGTTGAAATCGTTCCATAGACAGATGAGGGTGTTAGTGCGCCTCTGATCGTTAAGTGTTCTTCGGGGAAGCAAGAACGATAATTGTGTATGTTTTTTGTATTTGCAACCGATTTTCGAGTCAGTCATACCCTCATGAATATCTCTCTGATGATAAAATTGGCAGGATTTGCTCAGAAAAAATACTACGAAATTCGCAGATTCAATTATATTGAGTTTTTGCCAATTCCCCTTACTTATATTCGCTAACTATTCATGAAGGATGTAATTCTGTATTTTCATTGACAGAGACCTAATGTTTAAAGCTGGCTCGGAACTGAGAGATTACTCTCTTACTTGTAAAGTCACCGCCATTTATGAAATGGAAACGGTCCATGAAAAATGTTTTTGATAGTCTTATGGCGTGCCTACTACCAACCACTCCATGACCGATCACCATTTTTGCCAGTTCAAAATACTTTACAAATCTCCCTGATGTTGGTTTCCATAATATAACTAATTCCAAGATACTCTGAACTGTCTATGGAAAATGTAGTCTCATAGCGTACAGTCAAATTTCCAAAATTATACGTTTTCAACTGAAGAGTGTGCGTTAATTTTTTTTTCGCCCCCCCCTACACCTTAAATGGTATCCACGTAGAGAGTGTCCGGATCAAAATCTTGGAAATTTCACCTCATTTTAAAAAAATGATACGATTGTCGTTCGCAAGTACTCCTCTTAATTCCATGGTCTTTACAAGAACGTCATTATTTACAAGATGACTTTTTGGCTGACGTTTGTGTTTAATTCACTTTTGGATTTGTACCAAAAGTCATATGAATTTATACGTTGACTTTTTGCTTGCGACTCCGTTTGACTTTTTTGACGTTCATCTTTGAATGTTGTTGCTTCGCATGGCACAATAATAGAAGATAGAGAGTCATAGCTGATTACAATTATTTCATTTCGACAGCATTTTGATTGTCAAACTCTTTGTTTAGTTTTTTTTTTTACAAATGTCAGCCAAACAAAGATTTTTCGGACTCTGTTTCCTTAAAACGAATTTGTTTGTTCATTACAAATGATCAAAATTGAAGGCTCACTAAAATTGATTTTTATCAGTAATGAGAGCTCATTCTTTTGGGATTGTGTTCAATATGCCGATATCTGACATATATCTGAAAACCAGAATTGAATAATGTCTGAAACCCATTTTATAACGCTTCCAATATTGACAATTTGTAATGAACGAACAAATTCGTTTTATGGAAACAGGCAGTAGAAGTAGAGTTATTGCAATTTGACAATCAAAATACCCGGGGTTGTATCTGAGTTTCTGTTTAAATTTTTTCTACAGCGCCATCTTCTCTACACCTTTCGCCTACACTGATAAAAAAAAAGTAATCCCTACTTGAATTTAGTTATAGCGGATATTTTTAGCTCGGAATTCTTAATTTCATTCATAGTTGATTATTGGGATAGATTTAAGTTCATACTTTAATTGGACATATTAAAAAAGCTCCATTTATTACCAAAGCCCGCATCCTCCTTATCATTGAGAAAATAGAGCGACCGTGTACTATTGAACGTTGACAAAGATAAACTTGTGCTTGCAAATGTCAGAGACACGCTTCGCTTAATAAACGTGACTTAATAAACGTGATGGTGTAGTTGTACCGATAATGTTGGGTTCGTGTTGTAGTTTGGAAAACAATGAAATTTATCATGGGATCGTTATTAGAATCGCGAAAAAGAAGTAACCGCCATTTTTCCAAAACTTGCTTTCGAAGGAAATTCGATAGAAAATCGACCGACGCTCTTAATTCAACATTTTTAAAAATTATATTTATAAAGATATAGCAAATTCAATTCACAGCGCTTTTTGGCGCTTAAGTCTCTTTCGCGGTTAGGGCTCGATATCATACCATAAACCGTACGACTCTACTGATTTAGTAAAAGTAATCACAAAGTCAGGTTCATGGGATCCGATACAGCGTCATGATGCAGGATACTACTACTGCTCCTTAGTAGGGACACAACTGGTGAACAGCAAGGACTCTATGGCCAAACATAAGCCAAAAAAGAAACACGGAACTACTGGCTTTTGGCTAAAGAACACTTAGCATACTCACAGGCGTACTCACAGGACAATGCGCGGTTGGCCGGATGTCCGCACGCATAGGCATATTACGTGAAGACTACTGTAGAAGCTGCTTGGACGACGATGAACAAGAATCTGTGGAGCACTTGTTTGTCATTGTGCAGGTCTACAAGAGCATAGACTCACCTACCTAGGTAACAGGCTCTTCGTCGACCTGTCAGATCTATCAAACGTTCCTCTACGAAATCTTAACACATTCATCAAAAAGACAAAATGGTTCTGTAAAGAACCAACTGACACATAAGGGAAACGATTATACATACATAAATATGCTATTTATGCGGCCGTGGTGTGGTAGGTAGTGTGTGCGACTATCACACAGAAGAACCCGAGTTCGAAACCGGGTAAGACCAACAAACATTTTTCGGCGGCTGTTTCCACCTCGTAAATGTGGGCGACTTTACGAGTAAGAGAGAAATCTCTAAGCCATGTAAAACTTCTCTAGAAAAACATTAGCCGTTCGGAGCCGGCTTTAAACAGTAGGTCCCGGTCAGTGAGTATACAAAATTATATCGCGCACAGCTCACTGATTCGAGAGAAGTTCCCCGCCTGTTCCTTCATGGAATGTTAAGGGAAATAAGTACATAAATATGTATAACGCACATAAAAATGTATTTATACATATATATGAATATATATATACGTATTCCTTATAATCCGCAAATGCTTTCGAACAAATGCTCTTCTCTATCTGTTTCCCCATCACGTTCCACCACTTTTAAGGGTATCACAATGGGTCTTAAGGTCTCCGAGTGAACTCGCCGCAAGCCGGCAACCCGTTCAACCGAACCTAACCTACTTAGTATTTTAGTACTGCTAATATTTAGTCCGCTTCTAAACTAATTCCACTAGAAGCCACATATTCCACCCAAATATTCGCAAAATTTTCCATAAGAACCCACAAGATTGCCCTGAGGCGGTCATCAATAATTGTGTTTTTTAATTTTTTTTCCGAAATTAAACACAATTAATGATGACATTCTCAGAACGGTCTTGACGGTTCGGGAGGTTAATTATTTCCACAAGTGGACGACAATCTACGGACACCTATAGGCCAAAGTTACCGAGTGACCCACAAACTGGAATAATGTGGATATTGGACGACGGGTTGGTTGTTTTCAAGCCACTGGCAATTCATTAATCGTGCCATAATTTGAATAACAATTTAAGTACAATGGAGTCTTTTCCCCTCCCCCTATCACAACAAGTTTTGTTGTTATGGAACTTGTAAATGTTTTAACCTCCACGCTGCGACAGTGAATACAAAAGCAGCAGATTGAAAACAAAACAAACGAATAATAACAACATTACCATCATTATGTTATTATTATCCGCCCCCTCCCCCTGCTCCTACTCCACCTTATCCACTTCCTCCTCGACGTCCAATAGAGAATGCGGATGCTGTCGTGAAATGGAGGGAGAGGGGAAACTGCGCGTTTAAGACCTGGCACTTGGTTGCAACAATAACATCCCATAAAATCCTTAATACGTTCTTTAACAATAATAGCGCAACGTGGCGTGGCGTGGTGTAAGTGGCGTTTACCTTTCATAAATTACATAATGAAGTGCTTGCTGCCCCTGATACTCGTGCTGCAGCACGGTTTTGCTCTAATGCAGGGGCTAAACTACACTTACATCCACGTCCATATCCACACTCACAGCCTGTGTGGCATGGTGTGGTGCGGGGTACTCCAGATGTACTTGCCACTTGTTCCGGTGTCGTATTGCACACTGCTGCCGTTTTGTGCAAGCATTTTGTGTTTTTGCGGAAGAAACTGGAAGGAAATGTTGAATACAAAACTGAGGCACAACCACATTGACAAGGTGTAGTGGATTGTGACCCTAAAAAAACAAACAAACAGATTTTGGTAAACATTTAATTGGCACTGCTGTTGACAGTCTGACGAAAATTTGCTTAGAATAAAACGATATGGAGTTTACCGGGCTGGAAATTGTTCTCTACAATTTCTAATACAAACTGTAATGAAAAATATTTGGCGTTCGTGGGAATGCTCAAGTACTTATAAAGAGTCCGGATGAAGAGTGTTTTCCAGAAGTGTTTGACTTTCCTTTTCTCAACATACTGAGGCATAATTTCTAGTAGAATTCCCTCACATTCCGCTCCAAAGAACAAATTTTCTCGACGCAGTGTTAACGTTGATGCAATGATAAGTTACATGTACATATCCGCATGAACTTACATAGAAAGCAACAAAGTTCAATAAAATTGCTGAAAAATGGAACATCCCTACTTGCATTTCTTTATTACATCCAAGCATGTGCTGTTACATATGCCTATTGCAAACGCTGGTGGGCGTGGGAGTACTTACGAGTTGTAACCCCGTAATAAGTTACTTACGACACGGCACCCATGAGTCTTCACAATATGACATCGAGCCATCAATCGTCTTGGCAGCTTAAAAGTCATCGAGTTGCATGTAATGTCAGGTTGCATGCAAACTACTCGTATCACTATCACTTCCCCACCCAATCCACCACCACCACCACCACACCTCCACATTACATGGGGCGTTTGTGGCTGATTTGGGTTTTGCTGTTCATTCGTTTTTGGACTTTTCTTTTATTTCTCTTTTGCAGTTTTTCTTTGCATATTAATCGTTGGGTGTGTTTTCCGTAAAATGCATTTTTTTTGGTCTGACTCGAATAGTTGGTTGAAAATACAAGTGTTTTGTGTCGATGGGAGGGGAAATTGGAAAATTTGAAGTTGCAGAATTCGTGTCGACTACTTTCAATAACCGAATATGTATTCACTCACGCTATTACATATGTCAGTCAACATGTTTCCAATTGGTTTCGTTGTACATCTGTTCAGATTTTGTGTACATTTGCGGTCTTCAGAGATTATCGGGACCACCACAAGGAGTCGGTCTAAATAATAGGATTGACGGAAACTGTGGAACACGGCTTTGAGTTCACACTTGACTTTTTCGCTCGGTCCCCTTGACGATGTGGTAAACCGAGACGAAATTTGCCTTATCAGCCTTATAGCTCGTGGAATAAGCTTTTACTGTCAATACTTTCCGCTCGGGATCTACAGATCCAGCTATAACTCTTTACCATGAAATATAACCAAGGTTGTACTTACTCATTTCCCATTAACATTCCATGAAGGAACTGACGGATAACTTCTCGCCAAAAATAGTGAGTTGTGTACGAAGGAATTTGTATACTCACTAGCCGGGACCTTTTTCTGGACAAGTTTTACATGGCTTATAGATTACTCGCTTACTTTTAAAGTCGCCAGCATTTACGAGGTAGAAAACAGTCGCAAAAAATTACTCAACAACGTCAGAAATGTTCTTACTTGATGGCGAGTGTTGGCATCGTTGATCAGAAATCGAACCGAGCCGGACTGTGGAGTCGGAGTTTTACTTACTTACATCTCTTTTCTCTTCTCTTATAAATAAAAACGAATTGATGCATGTATGTTACTTCGTCACTTGAGAACGGCTGGCTCACTGATTTGGCAAACTTCTTTACTGTTGCAATCGTTGTTTCCCGGACAAGGTTTGTATGAAATAAAATGTTGACAAAGCTCCATCGAAAAAGAGCCATAATCCAACAAATTCAAAAGATGATTTTTTATGTTATTTTTCTATTGAATTTCATTTCTGAATGACGTTTCAAAGAGAAAAGTGGGAAAATCGTAGTGAAAAACTCGGACAATTAAAAAAACGAATCATGTTTAGCAAACTTCGTAAACTCTATGCGGTTTTTGAAAAACTTCCATTTCAAAAATTTGAGTCTTTACTTGAACATATGACAATGTGTGACTATAAGTTTCATAGTATGGGACAACACAACAATTTGTCAAAAATAATTTGTTCGTTCATTACAATTGGCAACATTGAAGGCGGAATAAAATGAATATTTGTCAGTAGTGAGAGCTCATACTTTTGAGATTGTATTCCAGATGTCCATATCTAACATACATATATATGAAAACCTGAATTGAATAATGTCTGAAGCCCATTTTATCACGCTTCCAATATGGACGATTTGTAATGAACAAACAAAATCGTTTTATGGAAACAGCCAGTTAGTTCGTGTTTTTTTTTTTTTTTTTTTAAATGTCACCAGCGAGTCATAGAAATATTGGATGGCGTACACGCTCAACAATTTATCGAAATAATCGGAAAGCAAATGAGACGGACTATGGAGGAAAATCGCATGCAAATTTTTCCAGCGCGATCCATTATGACTCCAGAACAAAGAATCCACAGTGAAATGCCTCGAAATTTCAACACTAAATGCTTCACAGAATTTCCACGCATTTAAATTATTAAAATTCAGTACAAAAATGGTGAAAAACATGCGGTTACAGTTCGCAAAACTAAAGCATTTTTGGTTCGTCGTGAAGCACCTTGTCGGACCGCAAGACAGAAATTGGTGGACAAATTTGAGCTGTTGGGACAAGTTAGCGACGTGCACGTCGCTCAAAAACAACTGGGAATATGGCTGCTGTTGCCCAAAGTGTTTATGAAAACCCAGGTTTATCCATTACTCAGCGTTCCTTGGAATTGGGCATTCCACAAAAGTCATTGCACCGTAGACTTGGGTCTTAAGGCTTATAAATTTCAGTTAACACAAGAACTCAAGTCGGCCGATCATCAACATTTATCCCGAATTCCATCGAAAAATCATCTGCACTGATAAGGCCCATTTCCACCTCGGTGGCTACGTCAACAAGCAAAATTGTCGCATCTGGGGCTCGGAAAACCCAAGAGTTATTGTTGAGAAGTCTCTCCATCCCCAACATGTGACTGTTTGGAGCGGTTTATGGTCCGGCGGGGTCATTGGACTTTACTTTTTCCAAAATGAGGTTGAATCAGCAATTACGGTGAATGGATTGCGCTATCGAGAGATGATTAATGATTTTTTATGGTCGGAGTTGGATGATATTGATCTGGACAACGTTTACTTTCAACAAGACGGCGCTACGTGCCACACAAGCAACGAAACCATTGCTCTTTTACGGGAAAAATTTGCGGACCGTGTTATCTCTCGCAAAAGTTGATCACAATTGGCCACCGAGGTCGTGTGATTTAACACCTTGCGACTTCTTCCTTTTGGGCCACGTGAAAGGAAAGGTCTACGTCAACAGCCCAGCGTCGATTCAAGACCTCAATGGTAGAATTCGTGCGGCTATCGAGGACATTGGCAGCCACTTTGGTTATGGAAAATTTCATAAAAGGATATGGTCATGTAAGCGTGGTCGTCGAGGCAATTTAGCTGATGTTGTTTTTCATTATTAACGTCATACCTTCCTCTTTATTATGAAATAAACATTCGATCATTTATCTCAAAAAATTTAATTTTTCTTTGAATACAATTCTAGAAAGGTTTGTTATTGAATAGCTGAAGTCGGAGTCGACTCCGGAGTCGGAGACGAGCTATTTTAAAATGCCAGAGTCGTAGTGGGGCAATTTTTGGTCGAATCCACCTGGCCTGGTACCGAGTTTGCCTAATTTCGTCATAATTCGTTGAATAGTTTACTGCGTTTTGGCCAATCGTGTAATCGGCAGTAAGGAACATGTTTTTCAAAATATTCTTAAAAAATGTAGGCGTGGGATTTCAAGGGATTTCCTGAAATCACATAGTTGCCGCCTAAAACGAGAGAGCCATACGCAATCAACATTTGGCCATTTGGTTTACTCCTTGTAAACCCATTTGCCCAACTATTCCCCACATTCGTTACCTGTGAAATATTCGAATACTTTGTTTCCGTATCCGCATGGTATATTTCTCTTTACTCTATTGACGCCAAGGTACCCATTGCAACACGTCAAGTTCATATGTCTGCCAGGATTATATGTAATCCTGTGGTTTTGAGTAAAGTCAAACGTACATACGAAATACCGATGGCATGTCTTAAACTGCAACAAAGTACAAAATGTATTTTTGTTTTCACAGTTTTAAGCTTTTTAACATGCGAGGTATGCCTGGGCTAGCGTCCGGATATCCTGGGTGTGTGGAGTTGTGGAAATGCAAAGTATTTGTAAAAACACCGACAAAGTTTGATTAGAAGAAAAAAGTGAAACTATCGCAGTTGTGTGTAAATCCTAAGTCACCTGTCGAAACTGAGGTCAATGACATTGGCTTATTTTTAGAGAAAAGTTCTTGACAACAAATTACAAGTAAGAACACCTCCAGATTTTGGTCATTCATTGTTCAGGACCTACATTTCGATTTCAAATGAATGAACAACTGTACCCTGCTCACAATTATCCATTCATTCATCCTTCTTATCACAGGCACAACGGAATGCCAAGAGCATAGGAAACCAATCCTTGTATTCCCTTTCGTTTCGTTCCATTCAATTCCTCAATTCGTCGGCACACAATGAGTACGCGTGCGGTTTTTTTTCGGTGAAACATCTGCGCCGGTGTCTGATCTATCTGGCAAACGTTCTAAGACCCAAAACGGTGCACTTTGAAAACACAGGCGGTGGCACGCAAACCGATACTTATGCGTGGCGTTGGCATGTGTATGTCGTTCATTCGATTAAATCTTCTCCACTCACACACATACAAATCTACGCATACACACGCTCTATTAAAATGCAGGATGTGATGCTGATGAGGATAGTGTGGCAGAAAGAACAACATGTGCAGAGTGTAATTATCACCGAAATGAATGGCCCAGCATTGGAAAGGTTGATGCTGTGGAATTGTCTTCCTTTTTTTTTCGCCATAAAAAGGATTTTGTAGGGAATCCTTGTAAATACTTTATTTTTTTTTTTTTTTGGTGGGGGGTAAATGACAGTAAATACTCATCGCTTTGGCTGAAGGAATTTTCAGGTGACATCTTTGGTGGCGGTGGTGGTGGCATGTGTCTGTTGAAAGGATGTGAGAGAATGGTCAAACAACGTGTGCCGTGCCAGGTTTTCATAGTCGATGAGTGTTCGCATGCATCCGATTTTATTAACCACATAAAGATTAACTGCGGTTCCACCGGCATTAAACTGTTTTATTTTATTGATCACATGCAGCTGCTTTCGAAATTAACGATGAAAAGCGTTATATCGTCTACATTGTATAGTGAATTTCAGCACACATTTTATGTCGTTCGTCAGATTTCAATAAGATTTTTGATCAAATGTTAACAATTGCCACTGATGTTGCTCTAAATGGCAGCATCATCAAATTATAGAAATTCATTTAATTGTTGTAGATAATTGTTACAAATAAAAGTTATATTTGGTTACACATTAAAATTTGTATTTTAAGAAAAATTTGGGAAAAGCTGTTTTTTAGACTATCTGGTGAGTTATCTGGTGCCGTTTTTCCAACCGAGTTTTACAAGTTTTGGAAAAATACAAACAGTTCATGGACCGCAGCAAATTCAATATCAATCACAATTAAATGTGTGACTTCCCGATCGGTAAAACCACCAATCGGAACAGAAAATCACCCGGTGTTGGGCAGGGTGAAAAATATGACCGATAATAACACCGTGTTACACACATTCTGTCCTATGAACCAAATTTGCTTTTTCGGAAAGAGGGGAAAAAATAAAAATACACGTGTATCGGCGATTTTCATGTACACGTCACAATTTTTTTTTTTAAGTTTGAAGTATAAAGCTCGTAGTGGCCTGTGTGAAAGCCTTTGGACCGATTTTTAACCCTTTTCTGACGTGTACATGAAAATCGCCGATACACGTTTATTTTTATTTTTTATCCCCTTTCCGAAAAGGTAAATTTGGTTCATAGGACAGAAAAAAATCTATTTTTTGTAACACGGTGTAATGCATCATTATAAATTCGATAATGACCGTTTATAATGTGTGGCTTCTGGTGGGGGCAGGATCTAAGAATAGGCGGTACATTTCTATAGAAACCATACGAATTTCACCGGTGTTGACTATCGGTCGATCATAATGAAGTGTGCCAAGTTTAATGGAGCTGGGGAAAAATATGTAGCTTCTAGATTTACAGGAACTTCAATCGGGATAGATATGGACAAGTCCCACAAACAGTCTACCTAAAACAATTTTTTTTTCTATTTTGTCAACTTTATTTTTCTGTTTAATGGAACATTAGACTAAATATAAATTTTATAAGTAGATAATAGACATTTTATTTAATTACAATACAAACTAAATTTATATTCTAATATTGGGTCCATGGGTAAACCGGGTAACACAGATTATATGGCTAGATTTTTGCAGCGACAGACCAAAGCCTCTGGTGGGAATCGAACCCACAAACCCCACGCTGATAGGCAAGCTACCAACTCGCCTTCCGTGGCGCCTACTAAAAAATATTATAAATTTGTTTTTAAACAAATTATAAGAAATACGTCGCAAGGTGTTAAATCACAAGATCTCGGTGGCCAACTGTCATCACCTCTTTCCGTAAAAGATCAATGGTTTCCTTGCTTGTGTGTGGCAAGTGCGCCGTCTTGTTGAAAGTAAATGTTGTCCAGATCAATAACATCCAACTCCGACCATCTCTCGATAGCGCAATCCATTCACCGTAACTGCTGATTCAACCTCATACAGCTGGACCATAAACCGCACCAAACAGTCACATGTTGAGGATGGAGAGACTTCTCAACATTAACTCTTGGGTTTGCCGAGCCCCACATGCGACAATTTTGCTTGTTGACGTAGCCACCGAGGTGGAAATGGGCCTCATTAGTCAAGATGATTTTTGAGGGAATTCAGGATCAGTGTTGATGATCTGCCGGCTTGAGTTCTTGTGTTAACTGAACTTTATAAGCCTTAAGCCTTAGACTTGGGCCTAGGGTGCAATGACTTTTGTGGAATGCCCAATTCCAAAGAACGACGGGGAATGGACAAACCTGGGATTTCTTCAACATTTTGGCAGCAATATTCTCAGTTATTCTTGAGCGCCGTGCACGGGTTTTATTCTTCACATCACTAACTTGTCCCAACAACTCGAATTTTTCCACCAATTTCTATATTGCGGTCCGACAATGCCCTTCATGACGACCCAAAAATGCTTTAGTTTTGCGAACTGTGACTGCAAGATTTTCACCAATTTTGTAGTGACTTTTAATAATTTCAATGCGTTGTTGAAGCGTGTATCATTCCATTTTTAGGAAATGGCGTAGTTTCTGCTAGTCAAATGTCAAAGAATAAAAGCATCAAAAGTGACAGCTACCGAAATACCCGGTGATTCGAAATAATAGCTATTGTTGGAATAACCTTATATCTCGAAATTTTCCAATTAAAAAATTATGTTTTCACCCTAACATTTTTGGAAAATGGAAGGTGTATTCAACGAAGATCTTAGCATCTGCATTTTCCACATCATTTCCCGACGAAGTATTCTTAGACTTTCACTGAACCAACAGATTTTACGTTGAATTGAAGTTGTGGTATTCAATTCATAATAAACAAAGTAAATTCATAAAAACTTTCACTTCAACTCCGCTTATCTCCAAATTCTTTTGGTTGAAGCTCAAAAAGGCAGCCTACGCCTGGGAGACTCTACTAAGACAGAGGTGTTTCCGAGTTATTAAATGGAAATATATACAAAAACACAACGAAACACATTTCTTGTGGAAATTATAGACCACATCTTTGTAAAATATATCTAGACGTTATGAATATTTTAAGAATAAAATGTTCCATTATGCATATTCCCGTCGTGTCCATGTGTTGCATGTCGTTAATTAAAACAACTGAACAACTTTCTCATTGTCTTGTGATGTATAGAAATGTCCAAATGTAAAGGTAGTTTTCAGTTTCAAACTCATCATTAACATCCCCTACGCCGAAATTATCAGCCACATTCGCATGGCAACGTCAGCGGTGCTTGGATCTTAAATGGTTTTCATAAAATGCACTTTTGACTGGTGTTGTTGTTACTCTTACTTGCTGTTAATTCATGGTAATTATAACACATTACAATGATTTATGGACTCATCTGTTGGATAATGGCAGTAGTAGCTGCTCGCCATTGCCAGCAGGCCAAGGAAACCACCCCTGCACTCAAAGGAAGGAACCCCAAGAAAGTGCATGACTTAATAACATGAAATGATTTATTTCTTCTCTGGTGTTCGTGTTGTGTGGCATGAAGAAGGAAAAGAAAAACACTGAATTATTACAGCGTTTTAACACATTTTCTCTGAGATGTCAACACTTAAACGGGGGTTTTTCCAGAGCAAGGGAAGCAACCAAATATCAATAGACATGCACAGATGCATACACACGTACGGGTAAGTATATTTTTTATATCATACACTCAGAAAAAAAATAAGACTAGGCTAATGAAACGTTCAACTCAGCTCCGTAGTGGATCAACGATGGCCTAGAACTAGGGTTTATTCCGTCTTTTGTGCGAACTCTTTAAGAAGCGGTAGCAGTTGAGATACATTCTTCGGAAATAATTTGTTGAAAAGCTGTTGGCTTATGGAAAATACAGGGTTCTCCAACAAGAGGTGTTATTTTGTACAGGGGTCTTTTATTCTTTGACATTTGACAAGTAGAAACTACGACATTACTAAAAATGGAACGATACACGCTTCAACAACGCATTGAAATGGTGAAAATCTTGCAGTCATAGTTCGCAAAACTAAAAAGTATCACAATTAGTCACCGAGATTGAAAATTTCATTCAAAGGTTATGGTCCTGTAAGCGTGGTCAAGCTGGCCATTTGGCCGATGTTGTTTTCATTATTAACTGCATGCCATCTTCTTTATTATGAAATAAACATCCGATCATTGATCTCGAACAATTTCATTTTTCTTTGAATACCAAAATAACACCTCTTGATGGAGAGGCAGCAGAATCCGTGTTGGAAAAATAAAATGTCTTTTGGCGGTAATATTTGTTCCAAATGGAAAACTATTTGCTTGGACCAGTTGCCGAAAGCTACCTACAAAGAATAGTTTTCGTATGCAAAGCCGGTGTGGTATTCGCTTCCAACGCCGAATTCATAAGTTCAGTGTTGGATGTGCACAGAGGATCCTAACAGTTGATAGAATAGAATATTTTGTATTTAAAGAGAAATGTATTATTTGTCACAACCAAATTTATGTTGAATATCAGTTGTTGAATTAAAATACATTAGTAAGGAATGGATTAGTTGCTTAACACCACGGACAATTGAGACAAAGCGGGAGACTAACAACAATCGGTTACCTCCCAAGTCTGTTGCAACAATACACCTGTTTTCAGAGTTACTTAAACCACTTCTCCAGAAAAGATTTAGCCGTTAGGAGCCGGCTTTAAACAGTCGGTTCCGGTCAGTGAGTACACAAATTATACAAGTCACTGATTCGCCAGAAGTTCTCCGTCCGTTCCTTCATGGAATATCAAGAGGAATAAGTAAGTAAGATAGGTTATTGAGTCCAATATAACATGTGGTCAATATTTATGAGATTACATGCGATTTGGCATAGCTCAGATTTTCTTCAGTCTCATTTAGCCCCACGCAATATTTGGTGCTTTGTTCACTTCCATTGGTGTGATGTGGGTGGAGGGCCGACATTATGAATTCAGCCGGCCGTGGTAAACTGGACTATGACACAAGAAACCCAGACCGAGCCCGGGTAAGAACGGCTACAATTTATCAGTAGGTTTAAATCGTACTGGAACCTTACAAAATTGTAAGTACATAATCGTAACAAAAGTTTGCCGGTCTGAGAGCGTTAGAAGATCTCGATTGGCGAGAAAGACACTGATCGCATACGATACTCTGATTTCGGAGGAGTTATCTATCAGAGTTGTTACGTAAAACACGTACAACTTTCTTCAGAGGTTAAAAGTTTCCGAAAATGTTATCTCCGTATTCTCATTACAATTAAAGTATCTGTTTCTATCTATTTCCATCCCTACTGGAGTTCATATCACTGTCGGAATTGACTTTGTGTTGGAATTTGCAGCTATTGTTTCGTTTCTTTTACATTTCAATCTCTCAGCGCAATTTTGTCTGTCTATCGTCGTCCAATAAACCTCCCACAATACTAAATACTGCAGTACTGTATTATGGGCAGCATAGCCCAAATGTCATTCTCGTTTAGTGATTGGTTTAGTGGGAGCGGTATTCGGTTCCTAATGCCGAATACCACGGTCATTCACCTAAAATAACAAGATATTCGTTTCAACTAACACACAACAATTAGAAAAAAAAACATTCGTCAGATGGTGTTGTCACCTCTTAAATTTTGTCGATTTTACGATTAAGAAAGTAAGCCATGTAAACCTTCTCCGAAAATAGTTATAGCTATTCGGAACAGGCTTTGAACATCAGGGTGAGTATACACAGCTTTAGAGTTGCAGCCTGGAACTAATGTGGAATGTATGTATGCAGACATCGACCGACTCAGAATTAGTAGCCGATTCAAAGCTTGTAAGCAAACTACAGATCACAATTGCCATCCGATCCCAAAGAAATCAGACATGGAAAGTACACATTAACGACGCATGGAGACTACACATTAACGCCGAACTTTCGAGCGAATCCTACACCGTCTTCGCATAAAAAAAACTATTCTTCATAGATAGCTTTCGGCTATATAGTTTTGTATACCAGGTTCGTATCACATGGACAGCTCCTAAGCACTTTAGTCATCGGTCCTTTTGACTTAAAATACACATTGAAATGTGTATGGAAACAATATTATTACTAAACCAGTTGGCTGTGACTAAATGAGCCATCCAATTTTTCTGAGTGTACGTGTAGTTAACTGCAACAACAACGACGGTGTGCTGTAAGAGTATTCCAAAAGTATCTTTTATTTTCTAAAAAAAAAAATAAGAAAAATCGTGTATTTATGGATTTATTTTGACTTCCTTTCTTTGGGGTACGAGTACCAGCAATTTTTTATGGCTTTCATAAGTACTCACATGTAGCACGAGATAGCTGCTGTGCAGTGGGTAATTTTTTTTTTTTATCATTTTGTTTGAATATTGAACTGCTCCCTCCGTCTTCACATTGATGTTGAAAAATGCATTAATGTTGTCGTGTTTGTTGTTCTTGTTGAAATTGTACGATTTGTTTGGAAAGTGATCTTTGAACTGTTTTGGGAAACCTTTCAAGTGCGGCGTTAAAATAAAATTAATATGAATTGTTTTCCATCATTATTGCTCTTCTTAGTGTTATTGCTTGACTTGTTCCTCCTCGCTCTATTCAGACATACCGACAAAGGCTGACTGACGTCAACCCATTGCCGTCGCTCACCGCAAATGTTTTATATAGTAAAATTAATACTAAGTGTGTGTATATATTTATAATTTCTAAGAGTTTTTTTTGTTTTGAATTTGATAATTTATGCATGTTTTTCGTGATTATAAAAATGTATAACACGTGCATTCACTTGCAGATGTTAGCAACAGTTTTCCTTATTAGTAAGGAGAGGATATCACCGGAATGTGCGATGAGATTGACGTGACTTTGTTTTACATACACCTATAGTAAATCTTTTTTATGGATGAACCCTATAATTCAGAGACAATATCAACAATTTCTGCCGTGATCGAATCACAAATTGTATCAATCTTCCGAACAAATTTGACAGATATAAACGGTTATGTAATTGTACAACATCGGCTCAAATTGACTGGAACTCGCAATAGACTGTGGTGTTGAAAGGCAATGTCAGCAACAACCATACAGCAAACCCAGGTTCGTATTCTGGTATGGTAAGGTAAAGCGGCTGCCTGGGTCAATAGTCTTTCGTTGCGTTGTACACGACATACCCTTACTCTTGAATAGATTTCAAGAGGCCATATGATGTCATTCCCCTTTCAGTCTCAATGGCTATTGCGTCGTTATATTGGTTATTAAGACTATAGAGAAAGAACGCGTTTGAATAAAATTCTCTAGGCGGAAGGATATTAGGCCCCAGGAAAGTACAGCACAAATTGCGTCCTTCGCAATGGACTCGTATTACTAATGACAAGAGCTCGTCTTAAGACAAAATACATTATCCAGAGACCGTTTCAACATCGTCAGTGCCACCGACTTTACGAGCAACAGAGTATACTTCTCTGTTCATTCCCTGGTCAGTGGAAAGTTAAGGGAAATAACTAGATGTTGGGATACTCCCTTAAACACGGTCTTTCGCGTAGCCCTACAAAAAAAGTCTAATGGTGTCAAATCGCATGCTCTTGGTGGCCAGTTGATGTCACCATGACGAGAAATGACGAGGCCAGGAAATGTCTCATGCAATAAAGCCATATTCGCTCGAGTTGTGTGGCATGTGTTACCGTCTTGTTGAAAGCACATATTCTCCAAGTCGTATTCTTCAATGGCAGACAGAAAAAAAGTCGGTTATCATACCGAGCATAACGCTCCGAATTGACGGTGACCGTCGTTCCCTCGTCGTTTTCGAAGAAGTAAGGTCCAATCACACCTCCGGACCTAAGACCGCACCAAACAATGACTTTTTGTGGATGTAATGGCCTCTCGTCAATTACTTGATGATTCTCAGCACCCCAAATATGAGAATTTTGTTAATTAACATACCAACCGAGTAAGAAATGTGCTTCATAACCATAAACCATAATCTCCTCCTAAAGCACGATATGTGGCTGTGCCAGAATTTGTGTGATAGTTAAGCGATCCATTTTCGTCAATGTCAGACTTCCAGCTGAAAAGAAAAAAAAAATGCTTTAACAACTTAGTCTGAGAGATGTCGAATACTTTTGCCCTATACTTTTGAAACCACGAAATGGATAACCCTTTACATGTATGTACAATTTTAATTGGATATTAATGAGCTTGGTTGCAAATAGTCACATATTTTCATTTGGTTGAGTTGTCTTATTTTATACATTACTAGCTGACCCGGGTCGCGTTGCTGGCCCTAAGCAAACATTAGTGTTGTATTACACATATTTATATAGGAAAGGGGAGTTTTTATCCCTTTTGCCATTTTCACCCCCTAAATGTAGATAAATCCAAACAATGTGTAGCCTATGTTACTCGCGGGGTTATTCGGAAGATTCCCTGAAAATTTCATCAAAATCGGTCTAGCCGTTTTCGAGTCCATACGTTACATACATACACACATCCATTTTTATATATATAGATTTTTTTTCACACTTACATTCATCATACTTCTCCTAAGCGGCGTTCGTGTTCTTGCTTTAAAAATGTGTTTCACAGAAATGATTCTCAATAAAGCGGATTTTCGTTTAAGCAATGTACATTGCATGGAAAATCCCCAGAACAATCGTTACTAATATGCACATTCAATTAAGCCTCGTATTGGACCTTCCTTTTAGAATACGAAAGCTAGATTAAATTATTTACTACATAGAACTAAATAGAATTTTAAATATAAGTGATTTTACTTATTGAAGTAAAATCTACCTCCTATTCTTAAAAATATATTGCTTACATAATTTCTCTCTATAAAAAATTAAAAAAAAAAATTCAATTAAGCGATTTTTCCAATTAAAAGTCGTGCGCTTATCCGAATTCGACTGTATATCTTTCTTAATATATATTTACCCTCGACACTGATTCACTGATACACTGATTCCCTGATTCACTGATTCACTGACTCTGTCACGCAGTACGTAGGAATTTAAATAGGCATTCTATAATAATTCTATAAATAATAATAATAAAAAAAATAATATTTTTTTTGTACAGAATTTTTTTTTTACCAAAAAATTTTTTTTTACCAAAAAATTTTTTTTTCCAAAAATTTTTTTTTTACAAATTTTTTTTTTTTACTAAAAATTTTTTTTTCACAAATTTTTTTTTTCAACATAATTTTTTTTTTCCACAAAATTTTTTTTTTTCAACAAAATTTTTTTTTTACCAAAAATTTTTTTTTTTTTACAAAAAATTTTTTTTTTCACAAAATTTTTTTTTTCCACTTATTTTTTTTTTCAACAAAATTTTTTTTTTCCACAGAATTTTTTTTTTTCAACAAAAATTTTTTTTTTTCAACAAAATTTTTTTTTTCCACAAAAATTTTTTTTTCAACAAAATTTTTTTTTCAGCAAAAATTTTTTTTCCACAAATTTTTTTTTTCCCAATTTTATTTTTTTTCCAATTTTTTTTTTACAAAATAGTTTTCTCAACATATTTTTTACAAAAATTTTAAAATTAAGTAACAAATACTTTCTCAAGCAAATTAACGGGCGCCTTAGGCGCATTACAACTTAGGTACTAGTATATTTATAATTTCATAAATTGTAATTTTTCGACTATTAATTTATAAAATGAATTCATCTAAACTAAACTAAAAAAATGAAAAGGTTAAGCCAACAAAAAAATTATAATATTTCGTATTGTTGTACAAGGTATAATTTTTGGGGCCAAATTTCATTTTCAATTTGGGGTGTATTTTCGTCGGTTCTAATTTCATTCCGCCATATTTGTAACGTATAACTTTGCCTTTTTGGATTGAATATAGTAAGTCCCTACAGTGGCCAATAACCCATGTCTTTTCATATAAACTAATGCAAGGATCTCCAGATTTGAGGTCCTGCCACACAAAATGCCGCATATGAGATGCTATCGGGATATAGGCAATTGCTCTGCTGGCGATACACTTAAATGAAAACGACAATGGAGTATAATGGAGTCCTTTGTACTACACACATATCAAAATGAACGATAATGTGCTTTACAATTTCCTTATAATTTTACTGGAAAAACAGGCCCCCATCCCCACACCTGTGACTAAAATTTAATGAAATTCTTTAGGGTTTCGTTGTCGACTGCAACATATGAGCACGTACGTAATGATTTGGCTATTAAAAAGGACGAACAACTAAGAAAAACATTACTACTATGTGAACATGAAATTGATGAACTTTCTTCGGGAGAATTTAAGTACTGCAGTGCCGAGGAATCGCTGAAAACTCGTCATGGCAATTATGAATTCATGCCACAAAAACCCCACAAAAGTTGAGCAAAGAAATTAAGAAGTACCACTTTGCATTGACAACATGCCTGCAATATTTAATGATTGTTAACTGAAGTTAACGTTTACCTCAAGACGAGTACATGCTACCAACTCGAGCATAGAGCAAGAGAGAGCGAGCGAGCTTGGACTCATAATAATGGCAACACAGAGGGCATTTAACTTTCTACCACAACCACAACGACAGTTATTTGCATATAAAACGGGTCCTTTTCAATCCAGCCCAGTCATAGCGGAGGATGGCTACTCGAAAAAAACACAGCATAAACGTTTAATCGGAGCTAAATAATTCATGGGCTTCAAAGGATTACCATACGCCTGTCCCAACGTCCGACCATTCCATGTTCTGTTGTAAGAAGTTTCATTTTGTATAGGAAACTACACAACATCAAATGCTACTTAGACACTGGTAAGTGGCACAGTGGTTCAGAATAAATGTACTTATTTCTTAAATTATTTCCCTTAATATTTCATGAAGGAACAGACGGGGGAACTTTTCTCGAATAGATTACAATCGGCAAAAACTCATGCGTTTTTGATTAAGAGAATATTTTTAACTTTTGTAAAAAAATAACCTATTTAAAAAATAACCTATGTTGGCTTTTTTTTTTTTGGTTTCAAAGCTATGTAACAAAATCAAAATTGTGTTAATGATTGATAATGGTATATGCCACCAGAATACAGATAATCACAAATGTTTAGCTTTATGATTTCAAAAAAGCAAAATGTTACTTTTGTCTTTTGTGTTACTTTTCAAGTTTAATAGAGGATGATAGACGAAAACTTGCTCACGACAGATGTAACTGGGCGGGTATCTGCATACAAACATGCTTATGGGAAAGGTACATTAACGGAAACGACGCTTTATGCCGGAAGGAATACACTCTCGTTGCCTTCATCGACATAGAGGGCGCCTTCAATAACGTCGCACCGGGATCGATAGAAGCGGCATTATCGGTACTCGATTTTGATCAAGGTCTGATTGAATTAATAAATGGGTCTCTACATGGGTAGTATTGACGATGCTCTAAGCCGAAATGAAAGGCTGAATCGTTTCACGGACATTTTCCAACTATTTCGGATTTTTCACGAAAAACGAACATAGTTAAACACTTCAACAGAAGGACTTGATTTGAAGTCATATCCCAAGGAACGATATGGGGGATGGCTCTATGAAAAACTCGACGAATAAACTAAAAAATTACCGAAAAAGGACCGAAAGGACCGAAAGGACCGAAAAGGACCGGTCGGTCGAATATGCTGTATTTTTGGTCAATCCATAACGAAATGACCGGGTTAACAAAATATATTTATGTACGAAATATTTATACAAGATGCACTTACGCCGAGTCGGAAATATCCATTGTATTTAAAGCATCTCGCAAATGTCGACATCTGATGCTCTAAGCTGAAGCCAGAAAAAACCGAACTCGTTATCTTCACTGGAAACCACCGAATTCCGGAAATTGAGCCTCTGACACTTGGAGGGAAGGAGAATAAGACCCAAAGACAGCGCAAAGTTCTGGGGGTTATGTTAGCCTTTACAGACATGAATTCAAAAACTGTCCTTAACTGCTGCGCATCTCTTCACGAGATGGCCAAGCAGTTTGGTATTCACATAAAGGGTGTTTTTTATTGAGGTATATAACTTCGAATTGAAATAAAACACAAGAAAATCGTTTTAATGTCCATCAATTTGGCTTTATTGGAAGGATAATTTTATGCCATTAATGTTTAAATATGATTTAGGGCATGTGGCCGCCGCGGCTGGCTCGAATAAAGCCAATTCTACAGGTCCAATTTTCAACCACTTGTTGGAACCACAACTCATCCACATTCATGCCATCCAATTCGGGAACAAAATAGTCGGTTATCATGGCTCTATACCGGTCTCCATTAACGGAAACTGACTCTCCAGCATTATTTCGGAAGAAGTATGGCCCAATGACTCCACCAGCCCATAGAGCACACCAAACAGTCAGTTTTTGTGGATGTAATGGCATAAAATGGACGGAGCTTGCGGTGAACTTCGCGAACTGAACCATTACTTTCGAAATAAATTTGCACGATTTGCAAGCGTTGTTCTTTTGTCAACCTGTTCATGATGAAATGGCAAACCAAACTAAATATTAATCACTTGACAGCTGACAAAATGGCCGCCAGTTAAAAAAGTGATGCCAACTTAAAGTTCTATACCCCAATAAAAAACACCCTTTAGTTTGGGTGCCGGGGCACAGGACAATTGCCCGGAATGATAGAGCAGATCAGCTGGCCCCGATTTGGGACAACCTTACAAGTTCCATCGGATTTGGAACACATAAATATGCCCCTATCCACATTCAAACTCAATCTCACAATAGAAACGCTCACACAGCCGAACAATGGATGGTCGGAGTCCAGTACATGCCAGAATACCTGGCAAATCTGGCCATGTTATAACCAAAATTGCTCGAAATCTGTTATATCTAGATCAAGATTAGATAGGTATATGCTGGTGGCCGTAATATCTGGACACTGTTTGATATGTAGGCATGCTACCAGATTAGGAGTCACGGCTTATGAATATTGCAGAAGCTGCGGAGACGAGACAAAGGACGATAGCGTCAAACACCTCATATTGTCGTATTCGGCTCTTTGTTTAAGGAGATTTAAATTTTTGGGGGCACATTTCATATCGGCACTCGCAGAAATACAGGAGATCAAAATAACGGATAGTTCAAATCATTTATGTAGAATTTAATTTATAAAAAAACAATCAATTCTTTGGGATACCACAAATATCCATTCCCAATTCTCAAGCTATACAGATATATTTATACACCAAATATATTTAATTGTCCGATTTTAAATGTAAATGTTGAAATAAAGGGTGTTTTTTATTGAGGTATAGAACTTCGAATTGAAATTAAACACAAGAAAATCATTTTAATGTCCATCAATTTGGCTTTATTGGAAGGATAATTTTATGCCATTAATGTTTAAATATGATTTCGGGCATGTGGTCGCCGCGGCTGGCTCGAATTAAGCCAATTCTACAGGTCCAATTTTCCAATTGTGATGAAAATCAGCATCGAGATGAATCTCATTTTCGGCCCATACACCAAAATCACGACGCATTGCATGGTCTCGCGGCTTTAATTCTTGCACAAGCTGGATCTTGTAAGGTCGCAAGCCAAGATCTTTGCGCAAAATCTTCCATAAAGTTGATGGACAAAGCACCAATTGCTGTGCACGGTGGCGAATCGATTCATTCGGATGGAGCTTGCGGTGAACTTCGCGAACTGAACCATTACTTTCGAAATAAATTTGCACGATTTGCAAGCGTTGTTCTTTTGTCAACCTGTTCATGATGAAATGCAAACCAAACTATATATTAATCACTTGACAGCTGACAAAATGGCCGCCAGTTAAAAAAGTGATGCCAACTTAAAGTTCTATACCCCAATAAAAAAACAGCCTTTAGTTATTCAGTCACTCAGGTTTTTATACAACTGAAAATGTTTACTAGATGTTGGCCAAATGGGAAAGTGTGTCGCTCAGTGCTTCAGAATCGTTTTTCACTGTCGAAAACTCTGTAACTTTTGAACCGATATATATATTTTAGTAACTGTTACTCGACAGATAACTCCTTAAGCTTTTCTCGAGTTTCAATTTCAATATAATCGATTCAGTAGTTATTAAGGAATTCAAGGTTCAAGTTGAACTTTTGATTTTTGATAATATTTAGCATGGAAAGTAAGGTTTTTGTTGTTTCTTTATTTATTAAAAAAAAAAAATATTTTGAAAAATATTTTGTAAAAAAAAGCAAAATTTATTCATTCGATTAAAAAATTGCCCGTAAGTATATTTAATATTTACAAATATTACGTTTTTTTTTAAAAATAACATAAAACATTTGATTTCAACAGAACACCACGCCTGCAATTACAAATATTTTGATTTATATTTTTTTGCTGCCTTTGTTTTAATATGTTTGCCCTTGAATGACATTAAAATTTTAGAAATCTGTGATGATAACAAAGTTGGACTTTTGTCCAGTACAAAATGATTCTAAACCACCGTGCGTCGGTAGGAAATGCGTGTGGGCTGGGAGTAGCAAAGTGAAATTAACCATCCAATAAACCCTTGGTCGGCCCTTCAAGCCATTCCCGAGCATTTATCTCCCTCTCCTGCTATCTGAGTACTGGCACTCGTGTGTGCGTAGTGGGGAGCTGTACGACATAGTGGAGGATGTCTCCACTTTGTGAAAAGTTGTTGTTGATTTTTTTAATGTGCCAGTAGCATGCTACATTAGTGCTGCAGAACTTTGAAATTGTTTGATTTTACTTTTTGCATATTTGAATACGAAAAGAATATTTAGAGGAAATTAACATACACTACTCGCAATGAGAAGACATCAGCGTTGTCTGTGTCTTCTGTAAAACTTTGCTCAGTTACTCGTAACACAAACATGGAGAGATTGAAGGAGTCCGGCTTCACTTCACTTCCATTGACTGGAGAAGGGTGTGGAAATTTCGTTTGTGTGCAAGTTTAACGTAACGTTACTCACACATACACATTGATGCAACATTTGTGTCTGCATTTAGAAATGAAAATGTTATAGAGTGGCCAGATTGGTGCACTTTCACAAAATCCATGCCATGAATTGTCGGTGGAGTTTTGCATACAAAAGTTGCACTGATTTAGTGGAAGGTGTATCAAGCTTTATGTGGTGGTCGTGGTGTGGTAGGCAGTGTGTACCACTATCACATACCAAATCCAGGTTCGTTCCTGGTAAGGAAATCAACTATTGTTCAGTGACTATAAGTAATAGATTAATCTCTAAGTTAAATGGTAGCTGGCTTTCAACATTATACCCCTGTTGTTGATTATACAAATTACCATGGTATGTTAGGGGAAATTCATACGGAGCTTTATAACTTACACTGAGCTGGCAACTCTAACTTTGGTTCATATACGAGGATGTACTAAAGAGTTTCCAATCAGATTTTGTAAAAGACGTAAGATGTAATATTTCCTAAAACAGGTGAAGAGAAAATTCCATCGAAAAATGTGTGGGCCCAGCTGCACTAATGGAGATTATAGACCGTTATAATCGCGCCTGCATAATTGTTTGTACAACCACTCATCTTAATAATCCTCCAATAAACAATATGTGATAAATAATGGATTACAATTACAAATAATCTAAAAGTAATCCAGATTACTTCAAATTACTATAAAATAATCAAAAAGAATTACTGTCCATGCGATTTGCACGAATCATGCATGATAAGACATTTCAAGACATGATCGTTAGAAAATGTTCGCTCTTGTCACGGGGGCGTGTATGATAGTGAGGCTACCCACGATGTCATATCGAATAATGATAACAAAAATCAATGAATTCCACAAGCAGTTTTTACAACTATATATACAAGAAATCAAGAAAAATACTTCAGCTTAGCAATATAAAAAACTCAAACCAAATACTGGTTGAATTTGATGTGGATAAAATATTTTTTAATGACATAAATCAGGATTACATCCGATTACTATAAAAACTAAGAAATAATCATAAGTAATCACTGAAAGTAGTCGGACTATTGTCTGATTACTTTTGATTAGTTATATTAATCGAAGGTAATGCTGATTACTTTTAGATTATTTTTAATTGTAATCAATTATAAGTCTGGAAAAACTGTAGATGGTCGTAATTTAATAATTACTGCACCTCCACAAAAAATTTAATTTAATTAGTAATCATTACTTAACAGCTATGTCATAACCACATCTGGTCTATCTAATCAAATCTTTTTGGCAAGGAAATTTAACCAAGGACTCCTAGTTCCAACTTCTTGCTGCTGATATCTACTACACGAACAATAGAACATTTTCTGGGTTATGTTTAGCAATCACAATCCTGGAAATTATTCTTTATCCGCAACACTAAAAGTAGCCGCACGATTTCAAAAAAAGGTTTTATCAGTTCATTCACTTTGCACCATCACAACGTTTCTTGGAAATATTTTAACTATATCCCGTTAATTTCTGATAGCCACAAGTGAACATTTCGATTTATTCCTAATTTTCTTTGTGAAAAACTCGAGAAGCCGCAGCAATTAAAAAGTACCAAACGATGGATTCTGATATTTGTTGACGATGCTGATGACAGCGTGAAAGACAAAGATTTTTTGCCGACACATGATGAAGTAATTTCAGAAACCAACGAGGTATGACTTATTTCAAATGACAAAAAAATAGAGTATTTAAATTTTTGTGGCTTATAATGTTTTTGTTATTCACGAATAGTGTGTGTTGCAAATCTGAAACAAATCGAGTGAGAATAATACCGCATTTCGCTGGAGAGCTCGTAATGAAGATGTATATGATCGGCATAAGAACAAATGAAAACGCATTCTGGTCATGAATGTTTTTGTCCAAAAACTATGGAAACTTGGACCATCTTGTTGTTGCAAACAAAATTGTAGGCAGAAGAACTCATATTTAGCCAGTTTTGGAAACTGAGATCTTATGAACTGCAAAACAGCTACCTCTTTGGTTGCATTCATGTAGGAAAAACGAAGAGGTCGTATAAGAAGGAACGTAGAAGGCAATAGTCTAGAATTTTTTTTAAAAACTGCAAGAGTTCAGAAACTTACATGGTATTCAGAATTCCAGATGAAGACTTGAGAATATTTTTAAAAATTAAAAAAAGATGGTAGTCGTAGACCTAATAGACTGAGTCGTTAACAAACTAATTCTGTAAGAAATCATAAGTAAATTTGTAATATGTATTTCAGTTAATTTAAAAAAAAAAAATACATTTAGAACGGCAAAAACTCAATAAGCCACTTTATTTCAACCAAAATAAAAAGAGAAAAATAACAAAACTTTTGTTATTCAAAATAAAATAAAAAACAGTGAAAAAGTTGCAGTCAGATAAACCGACTTATATATACCGACTTATATATATGTATATACCCTCACCCTCAGTAAAAACAAAAGTCTCATATCCCATAATAGCAACCTCAAAATACCGAATGTTATAGTAAACCACAAGGGGAGTTGCCAGACTTTAAATTCTTTGTCCGAAACTTTGTCTAGTTATAGCTTTACTAAATACAGAATTTGGGCAAGATGTCGTTGGGCATATTGGTGTTATTACACGATTTCTAAGGTAGGCGGGATGGTTCATTTGTATGGGAGGTACCAGAAGGGGAGTTGCCAGACTGCCAAGTTTTTGTCCAAAATTTAGTCTAACAATACCTTTACTAAATACGGAATTTGGTCAAGATCGAACTTGCGCGTGTTGATATTATTACACGATTTATAAAGTGGGCGAAATAGCAGATTTGTATGGGCGGTACCCGAAGGGGTGTGGCCATATAGACCATATGCAATCCCATAAGCAGTTTTGGAAAAATATTAACATATGCCAAATTTTAAAGCGATTGTTTAACTCTTTCGAAAGTTATCGTGCGTACCAGCAGGACAGACGGATATGGCTCAAACGATTCAGAAAGTCGTGAATCGAATTTGGTTCAAAGACACCTATGTGTTACACTTTTGAGCCGTATCAAATGATATATACCCTCCTCCCCGTAGGGTGAGGGTATAAATAGCTAAATTACAAAATAACTATTTTCCAACATAGCGATTTTCGAAGTTTTCTGGGTATGCAGCGACTGTTGTGTGATAGTAGTCTTCCTTAAACACTATTTCATGATTTCATCAAATCCGTATTTTAGTTCAGACTTCGAAGTCGATTTTTTCAGTATTTTAATTTTGTGGCTTATCGTGTTTTTACAATAAACCCTTCAATTATTCTTGGTGATTTAGAGCTTCAGCAATAATTCTTGTTAGTAAAATCTATCAGAGAAAACTTAAAGCGAGAGAAAATTCTTTTGAAAGGTCTGAAAATCTTCCTTCTACCCGCGTATGCGTCTAAACACTCTCGGCTACGCGTTGTTTATGCCCAACAGTAGTATCACAGGAGTACTCGATGTAAGGAGCAAAGTTTTTAGTGCACTTGATAAAACATAACACTTAAAATTATTATTGACTTGAAATCCTGCTGCCGAACAAACTCGACTAGACCAAGTATTTTCGGTCCGCTACAACAATTAGACGTCAACTCAAAGTCAAATAGACATGACTTTAAATATTTACCAGCTCATGCAAAATGCCTTGAGGGGCGGCAAAGTTTATGACGACTACAGCAAACGCTGAGTACCCGTACAGGGCCGACGGTTGCGGAGCGGAGGGTTTAAATGCAAATGATTTTGTTGTTGTGGAAGTGCAAAAGTGTGCTTTTGACTGTGAAGGGTACATCAAGCGCATGCATTGGCTGGCATGCAAATGAATTTAATGTACGCATTTCATTTTTAAGAACACGAATTTAAGCATTTCTGCGTATATTGGAATATAACGGGTGAAAAAAGCCACCCCCCCCCACAAAAAAAAGGTCAAACCACTAAAATGTAGTGGAGTGTCGGCCATGTAGGTCACCTGCTGAATACATAACCAGAGTGAGGACAAAAGTAGAAATTAAATGACGGAGCTCCCCTAAACGCTGATTACCCACAGAAACTGTGAAACTGGCAAAGAAATACAAGAATAATAACGGCGCCATCCTGGATATGCGATAGGCAGGACAGGCCGTATTCATAACAAATAATTTCAACTTATAGACACGAGTTTGACTGTTAATTCGTGTAAGGCTGCGGTAGGCCAATATTTTTCTATGTGGATATACTCCGACAGAAGATAACAAAAACACACGACCACTCCCCCAACCATGACAGCCGGTCATGGGGCACCAGTCGTGAACTGTTTGAAGTTCAACTGGCAGTCGTTTAGGCTACGAAGTCTGACCGGAGACTTAATTGTGGTGCCTCGGGAGCCAGAAGCCCCTGGACTTTGTCCAGCCTGGCTGTGGGTGTGACCCATTTGTGGAGCTTTGTGGTGGCTGTGGTTTAAACCCAAATCGCGTGGAGATCTTCGGCTGGGTGTGTAGATGCTCTTTCAATCGGGTGCCGTGACCCCTAAGCAAGGGGGATCCTATGTCAAATACATGATTTCAAATTGGTACTCTCGCGCAGCTTTGTAGCTTTTGAGTCGTTGTGACACATGGTAATCAGCCGGTGCTAAGACCACCGTGAGTATATGCCGGCGAGGCAGGTTGTCACGCTAATCAAGAGCACATCTGCCCCAACCATGACATTTAAATTGTTTTTGGGAATTTAAATACTAAAATTGGCAGGCAAATCTTCGGTGGGCCCATTGCCGGTAAATTCAACCTCCACTAAAACACCTCAGAAAATTATTTCGTCGAAATGCATAATGCGCTATTTACCACTGCAATATTTAAGAATTTAAACATCCACAAGGCCAATTGCCAGTCTGTAGGTCATAGAACTCGTAATCGAATTAGCGGAAGTCATGAATTAGCGTGTGTTACATGAAGTACGCATGATTCGTAATTGATTTCATATTTGTATCAATAATCAATTATAATTGAATGACATATTGTTAAAAAAATATACTTATTTCCCATAACAATCCATGAAGGAACAGACGGCGCAATTCTCCTGAATCAGTGAACTGTAGATGATGTAATTTGTATATCCAATGACCTGGACTGGTTTAGAGATTGTTCTCTTACTCGTTAAGTCGCCAGCATTTACGAGTTGGCAGCAGCCGCTGAAAAATGTTTGATGGTCATATTAGGTTTTGAACCTAGGATTACTTGAGTGATTGTCGCACTACCCAACAAAATTTAGCTGAAAAGAAAAATACTTTAATGAACGATACAAATTATGTTCTCTTAACAATTAAAAATATGAATTTAAGAATTGAAATACAAAAATAAGCATTCAAGAATTGAGATTAAACGGCAACTGGCCAAATCATTAGTTTAATTTATTTAATTTTTTTACTTAAATCTTTTCATAACTAACATTTTAAAATTATATTTTTTTTACACATTTTTATAATTTCTTTGTCAATGTTTCTATAAAACCAACACTGAACAAAATTGATACATAAAAAATGAGAAGTAAATTAATATTATGCTGGAAAACGCATGTTTTCTATTATGATTCTTTTCTTTTCAAATAATATTTATTGAAGGAACTGAGAAGCATATTATAGATCAAACAGAAAGCAGAAAACACTTAGTTTTGTGGAAAATATTTTCAAAAAACATGAAAAAAATATAATTTTTCCAACATTTTGCTTAATAAGAACCACAAAAATGTTCTAAAACAATTTTTTAAAAAAAAAATAATTTTTGGACAGGGGTCTAGCAAGTAAGCGAGTTATAGCCAAAAAAACATATAAACAATATGCTGAAAATCGGCAGCTGACTGCAAAGTTCGAAGGTCGATTAAAAAAATAATTCGAACCAACATAAACAAATGCCGCGATACGGTCTTCTAATTTAGCCTATATTTTCACCCCTATTTCACCTAACATTTGCTAACCTGAATTTGTTCCACAGTGTAATTGGACCAATTGTCAGGGTCATTTCGACCATAAATGCCAATTGTACATGTGTCTAGGGACGATAGGCTAAAGGATGGGCGCGATAAAAATGCCCAATCGTTTTTTTTTTTTTTTTTTTTTTTTTTTTTAAGACTAACACTCAGGGGATGCCCCCTATGAATGCAATGCACTGTGTTAGCGATAGGAAGTAAGGGTATTGGAGGGAGGAAAGATGGAGTAGTGTTTGTTGACATTTGTTTTGAATTTGAGAATGTCATAACAGGCAGAAAAAACACTTGCTGGAAGATTATTCCTCATACGAGCAGTTCGGCTGAAGAACGAATTTATTCTATAGTGCGTCGTCCGGTCATTTGACAATGAACGGGTGAGACTCCATGGATAGCCGAGTATTCCGGCTAAATGTTCTAACTTC
This sequence comes from Hydrotaea cyrtoneurina, assembly GCA_958296145.1. Classification (NCBI taxonomy): domain Eukaryota; kingdom Metazoa; phylum Arthropoda; class Insecta; order Diptera; family Muscidae; genus Hydrotaea; species Hydrotaea cyrtoneurina. Next base: position 52,492,861 of record OY282515.1, on the reverse strand, counting down.
AGAGACCAGACGACGGATATCTGACGAACAGATACCGTTTGTTCTCCTCTTTTGGAGGAAATGGAATTAAAAGGGGATGAAAGTGAAATCAGACTTTTATTATGGCATAGTGTTTTTGGGCTATTCTTAAATTTCACTGGGATTTTTATACAGTATGAGCTTTGTGAATACAATTTTGCATAGAATACCATGGTCCGCATCACAACATATTTTCTGTAGAACTTACTCACCCGATGAAGTGTCCATGAGTCCATTAGCACAACTCATAAATGTGGGAGTGGTTTACTGCAGCCAACAATTCAATCTCACAAATCCAAATTTGGTAGTTCACAGCCAGCACAAGAACAACAATTGTTCTGCATACACACATAAAGGTCAGTTGAAGCCTGTCCAACCAGTTTTCCATTCTCCAATCACGGGGCATTTCGAAAGACGAAATAACCCAAAAACAGGTAGCCGGCACCCAGCGAATGATCAACACAAATGGGAAGTTACCAATGATGGCTAACGAAACGAAACACGCACACAAGCCAACAACCTATAAAACAAGAAAAGAAAGATGGGATATGAAGGGATCCGACACAATACAACCAACGACTTCAAGATGTCTCTGTAATTAATTTTGGCCAATAAATTACATAAACAAATGTAGGCCCGCCAGAAATGTTTGTAAATCCCAGGCAACACACGAACGGGGGAAAAGGATAACACACAAAACAATAGAACAAAGTGAAGTGACAAATTTCCATTCACATTTCACATTCGGTTGAATGTTAATGAGGCACACCGCAATCCGTCACACACAGTCTTCGGAATTAAAGTTATGGGAAATTACACGAATCAAAAGAATGCCAAAAAGAAATGAATTTCCCTGCTGTGTACGTCCGTAGCTGTTGCAACAATTCCCTTCTAAGCATTAGAAATTCTATAAAAAGGGGTTCATGGTGCATTTTAATGTGCGTGCCTTAAACGGAGAGAGGGGTGAATTGCTCAGATGTCGCAAACGGCTCAGGGAATTGTATATTTGAATAATTATGTTGTTTGTGGAACAGTCACAATAGTAACAGGTTTCACATGATTCGGCATTGTGTTTCCATTTGAAGTCTTTGTTGAATTTTGAACATTCGAATTTTATAGTTGGTGTAATCACTTTCATTTTCAATACGTATTCAATGGAATTATTTCTATTTGAATTGAATCAAACTATTTGTGTCTATCTACCGGGTGTTTTGTTTAGACGTGTGATTTTCAATCTGGCCACACTTTTTTCGTCAAAAAAGTCACTGTTTAGTTTGCTCTATGGGCAGAGGGAATCAGTGGTCCATATTTCTTCAGAAATAAATTCGGCCGTAATGTTACAGTCAATGGGGAACGCTATGGAGCCATGATTATTGACTTTTTTCTTACCGGAATTGGAGGGAGTTAATGTGGACGACTTTTGGTTCCAACAAGGCGGTGCTTCATGTCATGGCCCACGAAACAATGGATTTATTGTAGGAAACTTTTATTGCTGCAAAAAGGTGGTCGGAAATTGGGCCTTTCGGCTGGAATATATACGAGCCAGCCGCGGCTCTCACTTGCCCGAAATCACTTTGAAAACCTAATGGCAAATTCTTTTCTTTGTAATGAAGATAAATTCTTGGCCATAAAATTACATTATATGCGTTTTATATCTTCTTGAAAACCACACTTCGAAAAAAACACCCTTTATTACAACTTGAATTTCATGTGTTTGTCACCCCTAAATGAAATTAGCGACAATCCATCGGTGCAATAAACCAGAAGGTACGAATATAATTAATAATGTCGGGGCGCCACTGCGTTCTACAAATAGGAGGAATGCTTCTCACCACACTGTTCTACAAAACTTTTAAATCCTCCTGTAGATGAAAATAATCTCCTGAATTCGAATTTTCCTGCAAGTTTTTCTTCCTGCCAGCTGTGACATTCTCAAACTCAAAACAAATGTGTTTTTCCTGCCTGCTATGACATTATCAAATTCAGGACAAACATCAACAAACACTACTCCCTCTTTCCTCCTTCCGATATCGTAATTTCCGATCGCTAGCATTTATAGGGGGAATCCCCAGTTCGGCTGAAGTTTATTTTTTATCATAAAGCGTATATATTTGTATATAATTATAATTGACTCTTCCAGTTTTTATAAAACTATTTCGAAAGGAGCAGTGCTGCAAGGGACCAAAGTTGGTTACATCATAAACCGACACACAGTGGGGGAATTTGATTTTTTTTTTTAAATAAATCATCCATTTGTTTGGCTTGTCCGATTTGATTGACATTTCACAAAAACCTAAAAGAAATATGGCCGAGCTTAAGACCGTTTGCTGCACATGTGGGTCTAGCAAGAGATGAACTTTTAAGGCCCCAATTTGGAAACCACTGTTCTCAGAAAAACTTTCGCCAAATTTCTGTATTGTCCAATATGCATAGCTTTACTTGAACTAAATATGTTGTTTCTTTGTGGTTGTCTATCATACAAACCGAGATATCCGTGTTTTAAACACTACAACAAATCCCAGAAATTCTGACACTCTTTTGATTGAATTCAAATGCCAACATGTCCAACATGTATGCAAAATTTCGATTCAACTAGAAAGATTTCATTTGATATTGAGATTTAACATTTCCCATCAATTCCTTCATGATCGTCCGCCCGATCAAATGTGTAATTTGCTAACAGAGACCTAAAAAATGTCTGTACTGGTTATTATTGAAATCAAAAATATTTTATTTTATTTGGCATTTGCTCAGTGTATTCTCAGATTTGAAATATAATTCTTGAAATATAGTCGGAAAAACTGTTTACTGCTTACAGTGTGTAATTTTGAATTGTTTCAATTGTGTACACAATACTCAACTAATAATATAAAATATTATAATTAAAAATTAACTTATAACAATAAGTTGCATTATCATTAAGCTTAAAAATAGACATCAGCAGCATTTTCCAGAATTTTGAGTCATAACTGAGTTGACACTAATTTGTACTTGGTCAACTCAGATACAAATTCCCAAAAAAAAAAAAATGCAACACAATTCTTTCATACTACTGAGATTTTGTGTGTTGACTTAAAAAAAAAATACAAGTGTAATCCAAAAGACAATGGCAATCCAAAAGATAAATTGATGAAAACTATCTTTTTTGTTGAGATTCCAACATTTTAGAGATTCTAACATTTTTTTTTTAGTGAAAACTCAGATGTCTTTATTCCAATTTCAGTTATATTTTTATATAAGAGCGAATATGGAAAAGGTAAAATACACGTGTAAAACATATTAAAAAAACTTTGTTTCTAGAATACAAAAAATTTAAAACTCACATTCAGTTACTCCTCCCATTGCCAGTTACTGTTTTATTGGATTTAGGACGAGATATACGACGAACGCAAATATACGTAGAATTGTAAAATACTCAGGAGCACTGTAAGATTAAATAACTTTTGTGTGATGTTCTCATTTTACCGTCTGAAGATGTTCAAGAAATAAATTTATACATACATACACATTTATCGTTTTTCGAATGGGTCCAAATCCTCCAGCCACTTCAGACCGAAAAACTAGACATTCTAAGGAATGACATAAAAATCCTTATATTGTGAACTGGGGAAATCACTGAAATTCCTGAAATTTATAAATATGTTAGAGAGCCAAGTTGATGAATTGCCAGCCTGTACTTATGATAACTTGGAATGCTGGCTAACCTTTTGGCTGGAATTTTTAACAAACGGTGACAAAGTGAAGTCGGCATATTTGCTGCTAGAAATATTGAAGACATTATCCGAAAATGTATGTATAATTTGAAACTGAATTGCTTCTATTTAAATTAATTTAAAGTAATGTTGGACCAAAATTAGTCCATTAATTTTTAAAGGTCTACTGCGTAATGCTTCTTCGCTGTCTTTTTTATTGTGTTTCTAAGGTGAAAAGTGAAAACAAAAAAAAATATTTGGGTATCAAAACTGCATTAAGAGTTTCTAGAAATTCTAAACAAATGATTTGAAATTGCTGAAATTTTCGTTGGTTTTTTGGAAAATTCTGATCGAAAATACATATTTTTATGGTACTGAATTTATATTTCGTCTGTTTAACACCCTTTTTTATCTGTAATTTTAAATAAATTTGATTACTGAAAAAAAGTAATTCAATTTTTGTTTCTTTCAAATTGTGCCTCTTTAATTTTGTATCATTTCCAAAATGTATCGACTTCGTTTAAGTGACTACTACCATTGTTTGCCTTTCTAAATACCCTTCGCCCCATAAAGATACTACGAGTGATGGTGAGAAGGTCATTTGTATTGTATTCTATAGAAATCATAGCCTTCGCTGTTTTAAGAGTTCAAGTTCATGTTATTTGTTTATTTATTTTTTTAGCAGACTCAAAGGAGCTACTTCTATTAGGGCACTCATACCTTTCCTTGCCATGAACAATCGGTGAAATGACATCATTTCCTAGACGTGAGCACTGCTATGACAACATTGTCAATATTTATTTGAACTGTATACAAGTGTAGAATACGCAAGTTGTTGGTCAACCCAACTATGATTTGCCAGTCACAATAAGTAAAAAGAGCGATAAGCCCAACAGGGTTGAATGGTAAACCACCAAAATTGGGAACCACCAATGACGCCATCTATCTTAACTGAGTTGGGTTGGATGCAGTTGACAACGCTTTGAGTGCATAAATCCTTAATTATGAAATAATCGAATATATTTTATTTGGAAGAGCTGGGATCTATTTTTCTGGAGACATTTTTTTTTTTTTTTGTAAATGAATTTTCCATTAACTAGCACTAAGGTCAAATAAATGAGACAACGTTGAATTCATGTGCCACTTTTCATAAAAATCAGAAAGATAATTTTTCCAAAAGAGCCGTTTTTAGGTCGATTTGATGTGGAGTTACCATATATGCTATTAAAAGTCAGTACTGAAATGCTTAAATAGTTTAAATGACATACTCATTCGTTTCTCGGGTCAATTCGAAACTAGCTTTTAGTAATTTTAAGTTAGACTACGAAATCATTTATTGGATGTAATTACTCTATTTAATTTTTATAAATACATATACATTGGAACTTCCATAAGTCGAAGTACTTCTATTGGAGACAAATTCCCTTAAACAATTTTATAAATAATTCCATATCTCGAAGTCTCCGTAAGTCGAACTGTTCTACGGGATAATGATTTCCCATGCACTGTACTTTGCTTTATTGGAAAGGGTTCAATAGAATTTATTAATTAATAAATTGTATTAGACCTACTACGAATAAGACTTTATAATCAATTTAAGTTTGGAGACAATTCTGAAGCCTTGGTCAAAACAAATCATCTCAAAAAATTATCAGTCAATCATATTTAATACAACTAAACCAAATGAAAATAAGTGACTATTTCCATCCAAGCTCATTAATATTGAATTTAAATTGTACATACATGTATTTTATTAGTTGTGACACCAGTTTCTATCTTCGATGCGTACAACAATTTCAAAAGTAAATACATACTCAGTTCGTTTAAAATAAAGAGGGTTCAATTACGCGAAGGCCTTTTGCTGAAAATCCCTCATATGTGAAAACAATTTCTTAATTCATTTCCTCTTAATCGAATTCATTGGTAACATCCCGTCCACTTTCGATTGAAAAACATGAAGCGTTTTTCATTTCAAATCACTGTTGTTGAATCTGTTGCATCTGTCAAAAACGTTTTGCATTTTCTTTGTGTACCGATTTAGTCATGATGAGTAAGTCTTTCATAAATAGACATTGATGTAATTCATGAGTTTAGCAGCTATCATTATTATGAAATTTACATACTAACCCTTGTCAACATATAGAAAACTTTCTTCATCGGTTGAAGGTTTCCGCACATATTTGGAAATGAAAACCAACGTACCAAAGTACTGCGTTTGCTACTCTAAATGTATTTTAAAATTATATTCAAGAAAAATGTAGTTCAAACCAAATAAACTGACTACTACAAATACAAAATGTGAAAAGGAACAAAATTGTTTTTTTTTTCTATATAGTGAAGTAAATATCAAGTTCCATGGAATTGGTTATACAGAGTTTCGACTGTATATGCTTTTAATTGCGAAAGGAATAGAACTGTGACATGAATTATGTCTACTAAAACTATTGTCAATATTTTTTTTTTGTGGAAGTATTTGTATTGCTGCACGGAGCTGTCAGTTGCACGGAGCTGTATGTCGTACACGATGAAAACAATTTTTAGAAACGATCTACTTATTTTGTTTTTTACCAAAAAAAAAAGTCAGTAACGGTGCATTATCTAATATCTATATAAATAAAAATGAATTGACGCATGCATGTTCTTTCATCACTTGAGAACGGCTGGACCGATTTGTCTAATACATTTTCTGTTGTATTAGCAATTTTCAGGACAAGGTTTGTATGAAATACAATTTTTACAATTTTCATCCCATCGGATAAGCGCGACAAATCAAAAAATGCAAATGATGATTTTTTTTGTTATTTTTGTATTGAATTTCATTTCTGAATGACATTTCATGGAGATAAATGGGAAAATCGGAGTGGAAAATTCTGAAAAGGAATCAATTTAACAAATGGCGAATAAACGTAGTGGAAAATTTGAAGTTCGCATGACAGTAGCGTATTTATATCGAACATTATAATGTATTGACCAATATAAATAAATTTCAGAATGTATTGTATGTATTTTATGGCGTTTGTGTTATGACATACATACATGTAGAAAAATCGTTTAGTAATCATTCTCCAATGATAACATTGTGAATAACAATTTCTTAACATACAAATTATTGAGAAATAATATAATTAATCGGGTAGAAAAAATAATTTTGTGAATCTATTACTGTCCGATCCTCCTGAAATGTTTACAGTTTATTATTGTCGACCAGGCTACTGTCTTAGGTCATAACCCGACAAGCGGCGTGGCACCGTCCATGCACTTTAACATTTGAACCACCATATCTCATGAACTATTAGAAGTAGGATGATGATGAAAAACACAGCTATAACACAGTCCTTAATAAAAAAATGATATATCTGCCGTAATAATGTAACGATCATAATGGAATATTCACAGTATATTTTGCTCAGTACGTGACTTTACTTCGTGTAGAAATATTGATCGAAATTCGTAGAAATATTTGTGTACACGATCATCAATCCGACGATGAATCGGAGAGTAAATGAGACTGACGATAAGCCTAGTCAGCTTTTGGACTGAAATCGCGTGCGTATTTACTTTCTGGACGAGATCCTCGATTTAAGCATTTCGTGGAGAATATTCAGTAGTACAATCTTTCAAATGAAGTCATTTGGAGCGAATATTGTCGAAGCACGGGGTTTTAAACCAATTAAGTAATTCACCATAGTACAAATTCACCCCAGTCGATGTTGATCACAAGTTTATTGAGATTTATATCCTCGGACATTCTAATGATAAAATCAATTAGCGTTGTGTCATCCACCGAGCAGTGAAGGGATAGATTATTGAGAAATCGTTCGTAGGATGCATTTTAATCGCAGCTATTTTGCAGACGAGTGGATGGATATCAATGTCTAATTAAAATAAGTAGTCCATTGATCGGTACCGTATTTATTTTCGATTCAATAATTACATAAAGATCAAGAAACTAAGAAAAAGCTGATCTATTTCATGATTCGTCAAATTGAAATGTCGCAAATTATTTCATTAATTTGCTATTGATATGTATTTAAGAATCAGGAAAAATTGCATTCTGAGCAATATAATGTCTCCAATGCAGAAGGAAATGCAAGCAATGTCGGTTGACTCAACATTTTGCCAGCATCTATAAGACATTGACAATGGGGAAATTACAGTTGACGCTCCCACTGGTCTCATTTCGTGGCAATTCACAAAGTCAAAAGAAGATTTAATAGACAGTTTTCCCGTGTATTAAAGGAAATTATAAGAAAATATCAATTCAAATCCGAGATCTATTGAATTTATTTCAGTCGATCGATTCTATTACAGATCCAAATAAAGTCGTCAACTATCCAACTGAATTCCTTAACTCACGGTATTTTCCAGAAATGCCGTCGCACAATTTGCAGTTCAAATTAGGATCGGTTATACTTATGCTACGCAACCTTCACCATCCAAGAATTCGTAATGGAACAAGACTAGCTGTTAAAAATCGGATGAAGCATCTGATTTCAAGGCTATGTAAACATGTATAAGGCTATATCTACACCTACATGTTTCAATGGACATCTACACGAGGATCAGTAACACTGGTTGGGAAAGCTACATACAATATTTTTTTCTAGGTAGGACGAAGTCTACCGGGTCAGCTAGTTTTTAATAAAGGATTAGGCAAATCGAATCAGTGTTAAAAGTGTAGCAATTTGGAATCAATACCTCAAAATCGATAAGCGGTTGCTGGTAAAAATCACAGATATCGTTAACAACAAAATCCAATAGATTTACATACATATGTATGTTTGTGTGTGTATTTGTTGTTGATTTGACATAATTTAAGAGAGCCAATGTGTAAACAAATAAACGTCATTCCTTCCGTGTCACATTTGCCGCAATTACAAAAACATATTTTCCCAAACACAACGAAAATTTGCATGCAAAACACAAAAGCGGAAGGCCGAGGGCAAGCTCACGTCCAACATGTCGCACACAAGCATTTGGGACAAACACCATCAGGCAAAATCACCATCCAACGTGTGTTATCACACTCTTATACACAACTGCAACCGTGACCGATCAGACATCGAACAGGCTGCAGCCAACGTGTTGTGGACGTTGGTTGTGGTTTGAGAAACCGGTTGGGTTGCAACGAAAAACACTTGCCGTTTATGTTGGGTGCAAATGACAGTGTCTCAGATGATGATGAGTCTGATGTGTGTGATTATTGGCCGTCTGCTGCGGTATATGTGCAGAGCACTGAGCAACTACGACCACTACTCATGCCTACACTCAAATTGTGTGTGTGTTTTTTTTTTTTTGGTTTTGCCGATTGTCCGTCCGTCCGTCTGTCTGTTGGTTGTTAGTGGTTGCTGGCTGGCAGTCAGAGCCAGTGTGACTCATATGTTGTTTCAAAATATTTCTTGGTGCGCGACAGCTTGCCAGCCAACAATAACAAGAAATCCACCAACAAATGCTGCCTTTTGGTTGGGAGGGGAAAGTGTGCAGTATCCCAGAAGTTTTGCAGAGGGTCTGGCATTTTACAGCCGCCGCCAACAAACGACCATACAACATTTGCGTTTTGTTGCTATTAATTTTGGTGCGTGCGATATTCAAAAGCTTAGAGAGCACCGAACACAGATGATGGAATGATTGGGATTCGATTCGATTGACGGAGCTGCTGTTGTTGCTGTTGCTGATGTCGTCGCCGTTGTGTTGGTTAACTAGTTTTGGTGGAAAAACGCATTAAACTATGTGGTGGTCGTTGGTGTTCTTGTTCCTGCGCCTATATATGCGTAGTCACATTAGGGTTGCCAACCAGCCGGGATTCGGTTTTCTGCTATGATTTTCATTCGTTTGTTAAGAGCAAACACGGTTTTTAACAGAGGACAGCAGCTATTGATTTTTGTACGAACGAGGTACATTTTGTAAAGAGAGACGTATTGACGTCTTTAGTTGTCGCCCGTTAATTCGGGCCAATAACAGGCGAATACGACGACAGAGTTAAAATGTTTTCATTGAAACAATTGAAGTATAACAGTGAAGTACAACATTCGAAGGTCATTGTCTACAATTTTCATGATGAATATTTATAAACTAGTAAGTTGTAATGCGCCTATGGCGCCCGTTAATTTGCTTGAGAAAGTATTTGTTACTTAATTTTAAAAATTTTGTAAAAAATATTTTGAGAAAACTATTTTGTAAAAAAAAAATTCGAAAAAAAATAAAATTTGGGAAAAACACAATTTCTGTACAAAAAAAAATATTATTTTTTTTATTATTATTATTTATAGAATTATTATAGAATGCCTATTTAAATTCCTACGTACTGCGTGAAAAAAAAAAATTTTGTTGAAAAAAAAAATTTTTGTGGAAAAAAAAAAAAATTTTTTGAAAAAAAAGTCTGCTGAAAAAAAAGTTTGCTGAAAAAAAAAATTTTTGTTGAAAAAAAAAAAAGTTGAAAAAAAAAATTTTTGTGGAAAAAAAAAAATTTTTAAAAAAAAAAATTTTGGAAAAAAAATTTTTGGTAAAAATAAATTTGGGGAAAACACAATTTCTGTACAAAAAAAAATATTATTTTTTTTATTATTATTATTTATAGAATTATTATAGAATGCCTATTTAAATTCCTACGAACTGCGTGACAGAGTCAGTGAATCAGGGAATCAGTGTATCAGTGAATCAGTGTCGAGGGTAAATATATATTAAGATACGACAAAGGCAGCAAGCGCTTTGGAAAAAAGATGCCCCATAAATCGGTGCTGGGTTATTGGAAATCGGTTTCTCCAGGTATCGCAGGGAGGTTTTTTTTCTTCGTATTTTTCAACTTTTTTTGGGAACTTTTTAGAAAGTCAATTTGTATCGAAAAAAATACAAAATATTAACAAAATTTGAAAAAAAAAACTGTCCTCGCAAATTATGTACAGAAATAGTGTTAAAACCATTTAAAAGGATCGGCGTAGTAGTATTGAAGTTATGAGGGGCCCCGAATTTAAAAACGTGAGTCCTAAGAAAAATGCTTTCAAGTTTAAAGCATAAACCTCTGTATCTTCGTTAGTTTGGCTTCTATTTATTTTAAATTTTAACAGAATATTCTTGAAATATTCTCCATTCAGAAAAATTGTAAACACAAAATTGTAACACGTTACTCGTATCAAATTATGTTAAATCTCGGCTGATTCTGTTCTGAACACTTCAGCGAAACAAACATATTTTATGAATTAAATGCCAATGCCAGCTAAAAACTGGATTTTCATCCGACTTTGTCAAAGAGGCAACCCTATTTCTGTTGTAGTACATTGTGAACAAATGGCTACATGCATACGAGGGTGGATTGAAATGATTTCACCATATGAATTACGTAATTGTGTAGTAAAGGGTTTTCCAGCAAGAGGTGTTAATTTGAATCCCCCGGTCCACTTTTGAAGCTTTTGACATTTGACAAGTAGACACTACGCCATTACTAAAAATGGAACGACACAGGCTTCAACAACGCATTGAAATTATTAAAAATTCACAACAAAAAAGGTGAAAATCTTGCAGTCACAGCAATACAGAAATTGGGACAAGTTAGTGATGTGAAGAATAAAACCCGTGCACGTCGCTCAAGAACAAATGAGATTATTGCTGCTGTAGCCCAAAGTGTTGAAGAAAATCCAGGTTTGTTCATTCCTCGCTGTTCATTGGAATTGGGCATTCCACAAACGACATTACACCGTATTTTGCATAAAGCCTTGGGTCTTAAGGCCTATAAAGTTCAGTTAACACAAGAAGCCGGCCGATCATCAACAAAGTTTGGTTATGGATCCAGAATTCCATCGAAAAATCATCTTGACTGATGAGGCCCATTTCCACCTCGGTGTCTACATTAACAAGAAAAATTGTCGCATCTGGGGCTCGGAAAACCCAAGAGTTATTGTTGAGAAGCCTCTACATCCTCGACGTGTGACTGTTTGGTTTTGTTTAGGGTCCGGCGGGGTCATTGGACCTTACTTTTTCGAAAATGACGTTGGATCAGCAGTTACGGTGAATGGATAGCGCTATCGAGAGATGATTAAGGATTTTTTATGGTCGGAGTTGGATGATATTGATCTGGACAACGTGTACGCTACGTGCCATACAAGCAACGAAACCATTGCTCTTTTACGGGAAAAGATTCCGGACCGTATTATCTCTCGCAAAAGTTAATCACAATTGGCCACCGAGATCCTGTGATTTAACTCCTTGGGGCCACGTGAACAGCCCAGCAGCGATTCAAGACATCAACGATAGAATTCGTGAGGCTATCGAGGACATAGGGCAGCCACTTTGCGTTTTGGTTATGGAAAATTTCATGAAAAGGATATGGTCCTGTTAGGGTGGTCGTGGTGGCCATTTGGCTGATGTTGTTTTGCTTTATTAACGGCATACCGTCCCCTTTATTGTGAAATAAACATCAGATCATTTATCTCAAAAAATGCTGTAAATACCAAAAAAACACCTCTTGTTGGAGAACCCCGCACATTGTATGTTGCCCAAGTCTTAATGCGAGAGTATCGACATCGACCTTGGTAATGCAGTTCATAAACTTAAAACTCTCACGATGCAATCTTTTGACTCTGAAACATTTCTTTCGCAGAGATATTGTAAAGTTTTGAAAACCGCCCTCGTACATGCACATGTCCATACAGATAGACAGACAGACATTGGAGTTGTTTTTTCCGAATATTATTTAATACAACTTCATTATTATGCGTCAGACATCGCCATAAAATTCTTTTAACGTTTTTCGTTTCATTCGCCTCGACTGACTTCGCTTTTTGGATTCTTGCAGTAATGTAAGTTCTTGTTGTTGTTGCTGTTGTTGGTCTTTGTTTTGTTTTAGTTTTGGTTTTTGTGCCACCTAACCCAGGGTTCCTTCGCACGTCCGTTCTTCTGCGCCGTCTTTCACTGGTTGTTGGTGGTTTTCTTCGGCCGTGTACATGTGTGTGTGTGTGTGTGTGTGTGTGGGGCATGGTATGCGCTACAGTATAGCATTGTTTTGTAGCGTTTCCTCTTCTTTCCGTTTTCCGTATGTGTGCGGTTTGTTGTTTTGTTTTTGTTGGTGCTTGGCATGTCTGTGCCTGTTATGTTCACGTTCTGTAACTACAAAACCTACTCGCTCGTTGCACTGTTTTATATTCCTTTTGTGCGCGTGCAGTGGAAATGAAGAGGAAGAGCACCAGCAAAAATACAACAACAACAACAACAACAATGGTATCAAGACGACACGAAGGCAAGGCGGCGGCACACCGAAATTATGCGCTTTAGCGATATTTTTGCTGTTTGCAGCTGCTTCGTCTGTCAACAGACGTCTACAGGACGGCTCGTTCCTTCATTCACTTTTGGATTTCTTCTCTCGCCCCGTCTTCATGTTTCCAGTTGAAACTCCTTCTCCCCCCTCCCCCTATCCTTCTCACCCCTGTCGTATCGTTGTGGTTGATTCTTGTTGGTTGTTTTATGTCAGGGGTTTTTGGTTGCTTCCGCTTTCTTAAAATCCTGCTGCCAGCCAAAGTAATCCCTGAACAAGGAACTTTTTTTTTCTGTCCATTTATTAATTATTAAATAGACCCCCGAAATTACTTATGAGCCGGGCGAAAGGACTGCCAGGACTTGAGTAGAGGAAAGACAGAAAATAACAAGAACAACAGAAGAAAAAAAAAATCTGCAACTGTAAGACAACACCTTTGGAAATTTGATCGGTATTTATGTATGTTGATGGTGTTTGTTGTTTAGATTATTTGCCGTTACTGTTGTTGTTGTCGTCCTGTCGTAATTTGCCTGGGCCTCCGGTGTAGAGCACGCGTTGCAACGGAACTAAAAAACTCGTATTTTTGCCTTGAACTAATCTGGGGCCAGTGGTCAGGACGAATATTAGCCACATGTTCTTTAAGTTGTTTGCTGTATCCTTGCTGTTGTTGATGAGCTCGGCAATATCCCTTGTGGCAGCCATAGCATGAGGTAAGAGCCAGACTTTTTGCTTTGTGCTAAAACATAAACAAGTATTGCGTTTGTTGTCCGAACAAAAGGTTGCCTTAAGGGCCAACAAAACCAGTTTGGGGTATGAGTAGACACCGGCTTGGTGATGTCATGCAAATGGCACAACTCTTGGTCATATGCAAGACTTTTCAATTGCAGTGGGATGCACCCGTCACATATTTAAAACCGCTATTGTCATATGAAAGTAAAAGCCTTGGTGTCTCATTAGCCAAAATGTTGGCTCTGTTTAAGTCCTTAAAATTCCACAGTGTTTTTGTTTTGTGTTTTGGTCCAACACTCAATAATTAAACAACACCTGCCACACCAAGTGTTTTGAAATCTTTTATTTTATTTAATTTTACTCGTTTAGCTACATCAGAAAGTTTCGATTAATAGTAGGCAGCACCAGTAGAACTGTAATTTATAGACCAACAAATAGTTTTTACATACATTTATCTTTGCACAGTGGTACAGAGTCAAATTTCATTGCTGTAAACTGTAAAATTGTTGATCTAGACAACATTCGATTTGGAATGCTAATACCTTTAAATAAACATTGTTACATTTTCACATTGAACCTTTTAGAAGCAAGCCACAGACATTATGGTCTCTTCAGACATGTAGTATGAAGAGTATAAAACATATTGATAGCTTAATTTAGAAAGGGCGTAACTAGATTTTTTTTCAAAATCGAGTTTTTTACATATTTTGGTAGACCATTGTCAACTACACATCCCACACAAATTTCAGGGCTTTGTGATCAAAAATACAAGATTTTACAAAAGGGCGTAATCAAAATCAAAAACAAAAAAATTGTTTCAGAATTAAATTTGTTGCGCATTTGTAATTAAAATTGCCTTTAAAAGTTGTTTATGTCTGAAGTTTTTCAAATGTTATAAAGTTTTTACCTTCTCCTGTAAACTTTCGAAAATGCGAGTTACGCCCTTTCTAAATTAAGCCATTGATATACTAATGAATTTTTATTTCCTGTAATCGCGCGATTTGTATACACCTGGTTTTATAAACCTGTTACACTGTGCAACAGAGTCATTTCGTAACGAGTCCTTACAGAGACAAACAATGTAACAGCCATTTTTTTTTCCAAACTGGATTTTTAATGAAATTCAGTAGAAACCTGTCCAACTCTCTTAATTCCAAAATATTAAAAATTTCTAGTTATAAAGATATAGCAAATTCAATTATGTTGTAAGCGCCACACACCTATTTTCGTGACCACAAAAACCCTGTTTTGTAGAATTTTAATTTTGACGCTTACATCTATTTATCTGTATATTATCTGTATATTTATCGGTATATTTCGGCGTTCTAAACTCAATAAAAATACAGAGTAATGGCGTAGTTTCTACTTGTCAAATGTCAAAGAATAAAAGCTTCAAAAGTGACAGCTACCGAAATACCGGGTGATTCAAAATTACACCTTGTTGGAGAGCACTGTATAAAAAAAAATTTAAATGATTTGCAATTTAAAAAAATAATTTGTTAATCATGGCCAAACAAAATGAACAATAATAACAAATTTTAATAATAATTAATAATTTTTTTTTTAGATAAAATTAAATTTGGTGTACTGTGTTGTTTGATCGGACGTCTCCTTCCAAAAGGTGTATCCGAAGAAAAAAGCAATATCAAGAAATTTTTAAAAAAAAAAAAATATTAATTTATTTTTACTAATTTTTACAGATTTTATAAAACAAGATAGAAAAATATTTTTTTCACTGACGTTTTTTTTTTTTTTTTTATTTTTTTTGTTGCATAGTTTTATTGGTCATTTATTGATTCTGTAATCACATCATTCAACCTGACACTTGTATGAAAGTCATTTGCACGGTAAGCGTCATAGACGCTGTTGTCATTCATTATCACATGCCCTCTGCTTTGCAAGCGGAAAACTGACACATTAAACTATAGCCAATCGTCTAAAATCGAGAACATAAGTCTGCTTGTCTATTACAGAAAAATTCAGTTTTTTTTTCACCAACTAAGCTCATTTGAGGCCCTTTGGAATATTTTAAATTGACTTATGCATGTCCAATTTGTATTATCCATATTTTTTTGTTTTATTTTAAAAAACCTTATTCCTATTTGATTGTCATTTAATTTTCTGAAATTTTTTTGATAATTTAAATATTTATGAGATGGTTGTTTTATTTTCCATGTTTTTTTGATTCATTTTAAAAAACCTTTTTCTTTCAAGCTATTAAATCTTCCAAAATGAAGAACAAAAGTCTGCTTGTCTATTATAGAACAATTTATTTATTTTTTCACGAAATAATCTCATTTGAGGCCCTTTGATACATTTTAAATTGAGCACTTTGCATGTCCATTTTTTATTTTCCATGTTTTTTTGATTCATTTTTTAAAACATTTTTCTATGTGATTGTCCCTTAATTTGGCTGAAATTTTCTAATAATTTAAATATTTATGAAATGGTGTTTTTTTTTCGTTTTCACCTGCCCTTTTAATTCGATTAATGTTTCTGTAGTATTACTCATCTCTTCCAGTTTTTATAAGATCCTGTGCCTTTTTACTTCTTCTGGGCCATTGCTGTAAGTGGTTTCTTAGTACTTTAAATATTGCACAACGATCCTATTTGGCCCCCTTTTTTAGCCCTCTCCAATGTACTGAGCCTTTTTTTGGTTGTCATGCATGTTTGTGGAACAATTTCCAAACAGTTTTATCTCTTCTCTTTAAACTTTTCCATGATTTCTTATCCTTTCTGATGATTGGACTTTTGTATCCATTAACTATTTTATATTTTACCCATTCCGGACTAATTTTTGCCCCCTTTGTCCTTTGCTGGTATTGTTGCTTTTTTCCTACATTTTTCTCTCGTTGAAATTTTTCCCGTACTAACCTTTTATGTCCTGGTTTGGTTCCTTCTTGTGGCCACTCCACGCTCATCCACATGATGTAGTCGAACGTGTTCGTAGAACAGTTTTTCCCTTTAACTCTTATCTTATTCCTCAACATTTTCTGAAGTCTCTGATTAATTTAGAGAGTTGTATCTATTTTTCAATATTGTCGCTGGGATTCCAGTCCTGAGTCTTAATCCATGGTAATACAAGTGGCTCTATGAAAAATAACCCAAATGCAAAATGCCAAAAAAAAGAAGGAAGACAACCCAAAAAATCCCCTAATAAATAGGGGCATTTTCATTATAAAAAATACCCCAAAAAATTGGGAATTTTTTGTTCATAATTTATATACATTATCGAATTTTTTATCTGCAAACTAAACTAAAATTTGAACTATGAAAAATTCACTCATTTTTTCCAAGAGATCAAGAGACACTATTTAACTCAAAATGTTTTTGTAAAAACATTTGGCAACATTGTGACCAAAAATACTGCGTATTCGAAACATTTCTGTAAATCTGCCATTTAGGCAAACGACTTCTCGTTTTGTATATTTTATTTAGAGCAGAGGCCCAATGACGGCGGCGCGACTGGTCCGCGCCTTGATAATTTCACCGCCCATTTTATAGGGAAATTTTTCATAAATTATTTGGGGAACAGTTTTGGAATTTTTGTGGAAATATTCATGTTTTCCTCTTTGGGAAATTTTTCATACATTTTTTGGGGAACTATGTTAGAGTTCTTGAGTAAATATTTTTATTTTCCTTTTTGGGGAATTTTTTTTAATCAATTTGTAGGAATTCTTAATTTTTTATTTATTTTTCATTTGAACCAATTTTAGATCTAATCGTAGGTTGAAAATGTTTCATGTATTAGCTTATTACAACTTTGTGGCGTCATTGAAGTGCATTTTTATGTTGTACAATTTATGTGTTAAACTCCAATCACAATATGGCTCTCTTGTTAGTTCCATTAAACGAGGGCAGTTTGGGAAATGCTTGAATGGACTGTATGAACCCCCTTGACAAAAATGGTGGATCTTAAACACATTGTTTGATAAGGGGAAGGCATTTCTAAATTGTTTGCCCATCTTTAATAAAATTATACTGATTTCAAATCTATGTTTTAAAAATTACATTCGAAATTGGCAAAAATTAAAAAAAACGAATCCCGGAATTCTGAACGGAAATTTTGTACCATATTGACTGTGCTGATCGCGTAGGTAGCGTTGCGGTGTAGCTACTTTGTAGCTTCATAATAATATCGTGTCTTTTAAGTAGTCAAATAGCGCACCAAACAGTAACATGTTGTGGAGAATTTTTTTCCTCGACAATCACATGTACTTTCTCTGAACCTCAAGTGGTAATTTTAACGATTAATATCAAGATAAAAAAAATAAAATCGTTGATTATTGTGTAATTCCAGAAAAACTCAATTCAATTTACTGCCCACATTCTTTTAGTCTCAGCGAGTTTAATTTCGTTTACCGTATGTTGACCGTGAGTTGTATTTCATTCCACTGGCCTTATTTAGAATTACCAGAACTTTGATAACCACCTTCGTATTTGATGGGCCATGTTTTTACTTTCGGTTTCACTTTTGTTTTGTGATATTTTTCGCATTGAACATCTGTTTTAATATGATGAGGTCCAATAAGTCCCCGTTTGATCCACATGCGGTAGTCAGTCATTCTGCTAAACACACTCACACACACACACACACATAAACGTCAATTCTTCCTCGTCCTCGTCTCCATGTACATCATCATCAACAACGTCAACAATGTCTTTGTGTTATTTGGACCGACCGTCTGACTGTCTGGTGTGGTCATCAGTAAGACCGTCTGTCCGTCCTTTTGTCCGTATCGTTACTTGGCGTGTCTACCAATTCAATTCTGTTGTTCTTCGACATCAAGTGACAGACATTGCCGTTGATGTTGTATTTCATATGAGAGTCGTGTGCATGTGTGTGTGTGTGATGTTATTGTTTTTATTGTCTCGTCTTCGTCGTCGTCGTCGTCATCATCGTCGACGTTGATGTTTTACTAAAAATACACAGCACATCCATCCATCCATCCATATCTCATATGCCACAATATTTGTTGCAAATAAAGTTAAAGAAGTCCTGCCACAGACATTTATACTAAAATAAACATTGTATATAAATACATGTGCACACATATGTACGTTTGTACGTGTGTATATCGGTAAGTACTCCGTTTATACGCTTATGTTGTGCCAAGCATATGTCCGTCTTAGGTGCATGCATATTGTTTGATATTCCCTGATATGGACTCACTCGTTATTGTGTTTTTTTCTTTCTCCTCGTAGCATATATCACTCACAGTCATAACAGTCATAGGGCTCTGGAGTCCATTTTCAATCGTAGTATTGGAAAAATATTGCAATAAAACAATATCATGTGTACATTAAGGTGGGTAAGCCTGGGCAATTTTAAGAGGCACACCGACATCCTTTTTTTTCGTTACCTAATGTGGGATATTCCGTTTTAGTTTACCTTGGACATTTGTTTCTCCTGGTCAGGGTCACCAGTTTTTGACACTGACCAGGGTCGTTCTTACGAAGAAAATTCTAAATTATAAAAAAAGACAGACGTATGATTGATATATAATAAAAATCCATCATACGCCCATGTGTATAGCTAGAAATCAAAACAATCTTGAGCACAGACTTCCTAAGTAGGGTTTATAACTTTCCCATAGTTTTCAACTTCCGGGAATCGGGAATTTTTCCGACGTATTTCCGGGAATTCCCCCGACTTGATTTTCTTTATAAAATACAAAGAAAAAAATACTTTTTTTCCAAAAAAAAAAATTCTAAACTGTTTTTTAACCAAAACTTTAACATATAAACAATTTAGATATGTAAAAAACTTGTAGTGATTAATAAAAAAAAACACACATTTTTTAGGTCGATATTACATATTTTGACCGTGCTGTTATTTGAAGTGAACGGCTGACTTGATCGTTTTCTTTCCCCCTCTCTCGGTTGAAAATGGTGTGCTTTTAAATAACACTAGTCAACAGTCAAAATGTACTCGGGATGCGATAATTTTTTCTGTGTAGATAACCTTGACATGAGCTCGAAAAACGCAATAAAATTTTTTTTTTTCGTTTGGTTTTTGTTTTATTTTTTTTTTTTTTAATTTAAAAAATTTTTTTTTGGTTAATTTGTTTCGTCCGGCATAACTCGGGAACCACTAGCCCTATTTAATTGAATTAAAATTTAAAAAATTTAAAATTACAATTCCCTTAATCTGTTCATATATTGTTTTCCTATACAAGCAACAGTTTCCAAGTTAAAAATGAATATATAAAGGAAAAAACTTATTTTTTGCCTAAAGATTTAAATTTTTTTTTTTAAAAAAATTCGCAATTGAGTAAAGGTATGAATTTCAAAAATTTTCATATATTTTTGTCACCCAACAAATTTTATTTTTTTTTGTAATAAAAAAGAAAAAACCTTACCATAGACAAAGTTGTGCATATGTCGAGCAAATTTTTGAAATTCATACCTTTACTCAATTGCGAATAAAAGCGAAACGCGTGCATCGATTTTCATGATCTTTGTCTCATTTTGCTCATAGGTTAGTGACTTTACGTAAAAGTAATAAGATTTGACATTTTTTTTCAGTTTGGATGTTTTATGGATTTTTTAAAAAAAAAAATTTAAATCTTTAGGCAAAAAATAAGTTTTTTCCTTTATATATTCATTTTTTACTTGGAAACTGTTGGTTGTATAGGAAAACAATATATGAACAGATTAAGGGAATTGTAATTTTAAATTTTTTAAAATTTAATTCAATTAAATCGGGCTAGTGGTTCCCGAGTTATGCCGGACGAAACAAATTAACCAAAATTTTTTTTTTAAAATTTAAAAAAAAAAAAAAAAAAAAACAAAAACCAAACGAAAAAATTTTTTTTTATTGCGTTTTTCGAGCTCATGTCAAGGTTATCTACACAGAAAAAATTATCGCATCCGGAGTACATGAAATTTTTTTCATTTTGTTGAGTAGTGTAACACTCTCGCTCTCCCGGAATGTGTCAAGTTCAAATCTCCTCGAATGATATTTTGTTTTACAATTTTGTTTCCCTTAATCTTTTCCGCTGCTTTTCAAACTAAATTCTTACCAAACCACTGCATTGAATGCCTGGAAATGGCATACAAGACGCTGCGTGGAAAAGCCAATACTTTATGTTGGAAAAACAAATTCACTTTCCTTTGTTTTTCAAACATAGAATGATCGAAGATCATACATATACAAACCAACATCATACAAATGAATACCAAGACATGTGAATACAAAGCCATTTGAATATATTCAAAGAAAGACAAAACTTCACTAGTGTAATGCACACTTCACTAATGTACTCGGTGTCATTTTCAATGAAAAAATGGTGAGAGTGTGTTTGTTCTAAGAACATGATTTTCTATGTTGACAAAATAATATAAGAGGGACAATAAAATGTTTTTATGTGTTATCTACGGCTCGACGACTACGTTATGGATATGAAATAATTTCTTGTAACACTTATTATTTTTTAAAAATAATATATTAGTTTTTAACGAATAACTGGGAAAACAATACTGGGAAAACAAAAATATAAATTAAATAAAATAAAACCGAAATTAAAATAATTGTGAAAAGTTTTGCCTGTTTCCATAAAACGAATTTATTCGTTCGGTACGAATCGTCAATATTGAAAGCCTTATAAAATGAGTTGCAGACATTATTCAATTCTGGTTTTCAGATATATGTTAGATATCGGCATATAGAAGACAATTTCAAAAGAATAAGCTCTCATTACTTTTAAGAATCCATTTTATTGCGCCTACAATTTTGACAATTTGTAACGAATAAGGAAATTCGTTTTATGAAAAAAGGCAGTAATACTTTTTCACGTTCCTTTTTTTCAATGTATATTTGCATACTGATGAACGTGTATGCTCGCATATATGTATGTGCGAATTGACCATTCCCTATGACCTGTTGGTGTGAAACAACACGAATACACTGAGTACTAACTGTCTCCATCAGAAATTCACTTAATTTTGACAAACCAACGCGAATACTAGAAACGGATAACAGGTTACATGTGTTGGTTTCAAAAATCAAACAATGGATAGTATTTGCTTGTATTGATTTTCGAGTAACGGGTGCTGTGAATCAGTGTGCACTGATGCGAGTGCAGTACTGTGGGCACAGAAGTGAATGTCTTGATGCAGAGATTTGGTAGTTACCCCTCAATGACATCCCCGTGTAAAAGTAACTCCAATGGTGGCAGTAATTCTAAATGGTGAGTATTCGTAAATTGAATTGGCCTCTAATATTGTTTGACAATGACGGGTTTTTGGTTGGGTAGTTAGTCTGTTTACATTCTGATTGATTTGAGTTACACTGCACAAACTTTCGTATGCTTCAAGTAATAATTTGTACCTCCCTTTTGGTATCCGCTCTAATATACGGCGCTTGATTCACTGTATTCCTGTAAGAGCAGCACAACACAAAAAAATGGTTTCTTTGGTTAAATATCTTTGAAGTGTTAATTTTCTAAGTTAAACTACCTAAAGATAAGGTAAATAGTATTCTCCACTGACGATCTTGAGGTGCACACATTGAGGTATACATCTAAATATAAAACAATAATTTTGAATTGTGTCGGTCTTGCACGAAACGAAATGTTCATAATATAAGTGTGCATGTACGATTTTCTATGAATACTTTGCCTCTATTTATGAATGGAGACTTGAGGTACTTTACTACGACATAAACGTACAATGCCATAGACATACAGTACATGGTCAACATATTACAGCCGGTTTTCGCATATTTAATTCTGGCAAACATTTTCATGTATGTACTAGTTTTGGAGTATCCAGCTCTAAAATGTTTTGTGGTGATGGTGACCGGCTAAGGGGTTCCTTCCATAGTACGGAGAGTACTCAATTTTTATTCTCTTCACAAGAGAAAAATACCTTATGAGAAAAAAATTGTTCTCCTCAAAGATAAATATAAATTTTTCTCAAGATAAATATTTTTTTCTCGTGAAAGTAATTTAAAATATGAAGAGAACAATTATTTTTTTCACTCACGAGATTTATCTACCGAGCACTCGCGCGAGGGTTATATCTACTCATTAGAAATTAATTCTCATTCATGAGTTTAATCATTAGAAAAAATATTCGTCATCAACTGCATTTTTAGGAAATCCCTTTACAACGGCGAAATGGGACGAAAATATGTATAACAAATAATTAAACTTTCAGCGGATAACATTTTTTTTTCTTTTTTATTGTTTTCAAACCAAAAAATTATATTTTATATAATTATATATTTTTCGTATTCGAAGCACTTCTTACGACCCATTTTTTTTTCAACTGCTTCAAACAAAACAATAGAAGAAACTGACCTGCGTCAATTTCCAAACACAAGTATTTTTATATTTCTTGTCTCACGCGTGCGCTCTTTAATATTTATCTTTATTTAACTTTCGCACTCAGAATGTAAAACAAAACTCTCGTGAAAGTTATTTTTATGAGTGAGTGTTATCTTTTCTTCTCTTTCGTTAGAAAGAGCAATACTTTTAAAGCATGTATTGATCACTCATGAAAGATAAAAAAGATAACTTTCGTAGATAAAAATTACTTTCACGAGAATTATTTTTTTTTGTCTCTGAGTGTGAGTAACAAAACGAGAGATAAATATGAAAATACCTTTCGCGAAGCGAGATTTTCCGTACTATGGTTACTTCCACTTTATAACAGAACACAGAGTAAGACATCTTTTTGAGATCTGCATTATCGGATTATGTTTTAAATATGTTCGGATTTATGTACGTCAGAATACTTACTCGTACATGCATACATCACATCTACATGAGTGTGTACTTTCTTTGTATGTCTATGTACAGATGTCCCTCGTAAAGCATGGAGGCTCTTTTTACATCAATCCTCATCACAAAGTCGTTTATTTACACAATATGTACCTTAATGCCCTTTTTAACCACTAAAGTAAAGTGAACAGAATCAATCTTCCACTTCTGAATTATTATCTTAGCCGGACCACGCCAATACCCACCATTTCCAAAAAAAATTATGGAGAGTTCTGCTTACCTAATTTTTGTTTATTATTGGATTCTCCTTTGTTTTAATTTGTCGCCTTTATTCGGTTTCTGGTATTTTGGAAGTGTTGGTGTCTCAGTTTGCCACATATTTTATAGACGTACCGTCTGCCCTGCCATGGCTAATATCATTCCGACTGCGACACCTCGAAGTATTGATCTGGGCTCCAACAAAATTCACATTTCCTTGGTATCCAAAATACTGTAAAGAAAGAATTTAGGGAGCAAAGCATTCCAGATATGTAATTTCTGTTTTCTTATGTGAAGTGATTAAACCCATATAAACCAGTTTATTTATAAAGCTTGAATGAAGCATATCCAAGGAAATAACAAACACGCCATGTGGATCATTCGTCTGGACCGTGTCTAATGTTTAATTTCTCAGTTGCCCACTTTACCTATTTCCCTTAATATTCCATGAAATAACATACGGAAAACTTCTCTCAAATCTTAAGGCAGTGTACTGACTGACCAGGACCTTCTGTTTAAAGCCAGACAGTAAATTCTTACTCGTAAAGTCGCCGGCATTTACGAGAACAACTGCTCGCATATTTTATGTGTGAACTCGGTAAATGTTAATTGTTCATTTGGCAAAGAGTCAAGTTAATAAAGGGTAGACCAACCAAAACGCACGATCTTAATTGTAAATAAAACAAAAAGTTTTCAGAGGACTATCTCAATAGTTTTTATTAGGATAGAAGGCTTCGATGGCATACCTTTATGGTCCATATTTTCAAAGACATACTTGAAGATCAATTACGTTAATGTGCCGAATTATCTCATCATTTAGCTCTTGAATTGTTCTTGGCCGGCATAATTAAAGCCGTTTGGAGCCGGCTGTAAAGAGTAGGTCCCGGTCAGCGAGTATACAAAATATATCGTACACAGGCCAATGATTCGAGAGAAGTTACCCGTCTGTTCCTTCATGGAACAAATGATCTCAAAAAATTATGTATAAACCAAATTTATGACAATAAGTTACTATTTTCATACAAGCTCCTTAATGTTGAATCAAAATTTAGCATACATATATTTTTATAGTTGTGTCACAAGTTTCTATCTTTGTTTCATAGTACAATTTCAAAAGTTCATTTAAATGAAAGAAGATTCAATGCGAAATCCTTTTTATTAAAAAATCCCCCATAAGTGAACAACATTTCACAATTTTTTTTCATTTCCGCCTGCCTTCGACATAATCTTTCACGTGAAATTCAATCCAAAATAAAATCGCTTACTACTTATTTACTTAGGTTGGCTCTACAACCTGTTCTTAGTCTTGACCTGCTTAATAAATGATTTCCAAGCATTTCGATCTTCTGCTTGGCTTCTCCAGTTCGTAATGCCAAGGATTTTCATGTCTTCTTCCACTTGAGCCCTCCACCGGAGTCTCGGTCTTCCTTGACTGCACCTTCCGCGGTAATTGTCGCCCAACGCCTTTCTGTCTGGAGCGTTTGTATTCATTCGACCGACATGTCCCAGCCAGCACTATCGATTTCGAAGTAAATTTCGCCTTCTCAGAGGCAAACCTGTAAATGGTTGTATTTAAGTTTGAGTTCGCTTTATGTGTTGTTCAACAACATTGTTCTCGTACCAAACTGATGTTTCTGCCGGTGATGATGGAGATATGGACACATGTATCCGATTGTATGAATGCACAGTTTTTTTGTTGTTGTTTTGTATCCTTCGTGTTGATTAGATTTGTTTTATTGTTGTTGCCGCAGTTGCTGTTCTTCTTCTCTGTGGTTTGTTTTATTGCAAATATTTTATTGATTGTCTTTATTCAAGTGGTGGCATCATAGTATGTTCTTCGTCGTCTGTGTGTTCGGGCATATGTGTATCCCCGTACAGCAGGCAATTCCCATCTATCTTTGCATTTCATCTTTATTCAAGTCTATCGACTGACAATGTGCAGATCTAAGAGAGTTAGCGAAGGAGAGGGGGATGAGGTGAAATCGATTTTGAAATTGAACTAGTTTAGCAGTGGGGGTTTAACCAAAACGTATAATAGGATTTTCTTCTCTTGTATTATTCAACGATTTCGTAAAAACTTTAGCACTCACAATACAGCTACAGAAGCATGAGTGAGTGAGTGTGTGTGTGCATCAATAATTCAATTATCCATATACATTTTTAAACTGTAGACAATGTATGCTGTATGTGTAGACCAATTCTCGTCCTTGTTTTCTCTTTAATACTTTGGTCACACACACATACTCATACAAGGAGAAAGAGGACTTTTGTGTTTTTGTCCAATTGCAGTAAGTTGCAACAATGTTGTTTAACAATAGAAAGTTAGGAAAAACGTTCAAAGTTGTTTTATTATTTGGTAATAACTGACTTGCAAACAAATTGAAGGACTTTCATGTGTGGATGTATTGAAATTAAGGCCGACTGATATGAGGGCAAAGGAAATACTTGTATGCTTTTTGATAACACTTGTCTTTTTGGTCTAATACGCACCTGCAATGGCATTCGTTGCCAGCACTTCCATGACAAACAATGACAAATTACACGAACTCCGAGTGATCTTTGTTTCTTTTTGGAAATACCTGAGAGGTTGCTAATTTTTTTTTTAATCATAATACAAAGTTATATCACTTACTTACTAAAGTACTTATTTAAGTCTTCACTTCCGTAACAGGTCTTGGGATCGGTTAAGGAACCTAATATATTTCTGTCTGGTTTTAATATTCTAAATTCTCAGAGCTTTTATTATAGTTGAGGAGATGAAATTACAACAGCACTGCTAGTTTCACTAGTTAATATTTTTTTTTTAGTCGTCTGTCCATATTTTTGTTATACAACATTTTTGTGGTCATGTTTCTCAGTATTTTCAATATATAATTCTCTAATAATTCTTTAATCGCACAACAGTGCATCTACCGTATTTGTGTGAGGCCATGAAAAGCCAGCAAATTATTGCGACAACAGAACACATTTATCCTTACAGAATTTTCAGACGTCGTTGAACCGCATCTGCTTGAGCGGAATTTATAACAAAAAAAACAGTCTTATTGGAAAACGAATGAATGCTTACACAAGTGATTACATTTTCTTGAACTACTTTCAAAGTGAATTCCAATAAATTATAATCGATTGTTGTGGATAACAGCAACGGCAACGGCACCAGCAACTGCAACAACAATGGCAATGGCAACAGCACTGGCACCGGCACCAGCAACATCATCGGCAACAGCAACTAACGGAGTATCTCAGAAATTCCACCATAAAATTATATGTGCAAGTGATTACATCACTTGTTCAATGTAAAGAAGCCAGGAACAAAACGTGTTATTGGAACAGCTGCTGTTGGTTGTCGTTGCAACTTTTGCCCCCTGCACACAAACACTCTCACACATACACACACGTTCACATTTCTTAGATACTCTGTGCAACATATATCTATGGCACCTATAACCACTAGGGCACTGATTTTTATGACCGCGAAAAGCAACTCTTAGTTCTATTAAAAAAAAATGCCGGGTACAGATTTCATTACAGACCACGGTTTCAGTGTGTCCTAAAATCTACGTTTAAGGTGATTTTGTTTGTACAAAAAAAAATTTTAAGAACGACATATATTCGACATTTATGTTAAGTTTTCTTAAAACACACCTTCTGCAGTTGGAACCTTATTGTTCTACGGTCTCGATTTACAACATTTTCAGCTCACATAAATGCCTTTAATTTGGTAAAATAGTGTTGTCCGATCGGACCTCTCCATCCAATATTACAGTCAACATTATTAAGGTACATCTGGCGAAAATAGAAAATTTAAAAAAATTATTTTCTCCAAAAAAAATTATCCATCAAGTAAATGTCTCAATGCTCCCGACAAATAATGCAAATCATGGCAATCCGTTCCCGGCTTAGCAGCTTGCGCGTCTGTATTGCTGTTGTTGTTCTGTGGCCCATTGAACACGACGCATTCCATGTTAAGGCTTAACTTTATGATGACTATTTTTGCATCTGACAATAAAATTTTCATTCATCAGATAGACGAACGGTCACATTTAATGCCAGTGGTCAAGAACAACGTACGACTACACGAGACAAGTAAGGAGTTTGGAGAATGAGTGTCCGTTTTAAGAAAAGCTTTCATTTTCATTATTGTTGTGCAACGAAACCTGGCACTGAGACCAACACCGACGCCGTCCGATGGCGTGGCATGGCGTGGCGTTGGCAACAGTAGTGATGGACACGGACTTCTTTTTCTGTCTGGCCACAGCAGGCAAACGGGAGCGGGGGGAAGAAGAAGAATATTAGCAATGCTTCGGATTGCTTGAAGTTCAGGTGGTGCTAGTGGTGTTCGATGCAGTGTGTGTTCGAACATGTTGGCCTTGTTGCAATGGCAACAGAATTCAGAATTCACCGTTCGTTCGTTTCTTGTGCAAGAGGGGCAAAACAAACATGAAAGCGACAACAACAATAAAATGGGAGTCGTCGTTCCCCCAAAAAAAAATTAACCTCGCCTCGTAGTCAACGAACAACAACCGACGAATGAATGGCACAACCAACGAAACTAACAACAAACAAACAAACAATAGCAACAACACTTGCAATACACATACAAACAACAGCAACAACGAAAAAGTGCACAAGTGCCAGTTGGAAACTTGGCAAATCTATAAAAGTATCTGCTCGCCTAAAAAACGAGCTCAGTTGCGAACGGTACTTTGAAAAAAGCGTGTTTATGGCAAACGAATAAATGCACTTTGCACACAAAAACAAAAGGGTTCATTTGGTTACACACACACACACTCGCACACATACTAACGAAAAGTGAACAAAACAAAACGGCAATAATACGTTGTAACCGAACGGCCCAGACAGAGCCAACAACATATGGCCAAAATGCAAAAGTGGTGGTAGTCGTGAAAAAAACGTGGCTTCCAATAAACGTTAAAACCCCGCAAGCGAACGCAGAAAGCGTAAAAAAAGCGTCAAGTAATTAAAAATGAAAATGATATTTAATCTGATCAGATCTCTGCTGAACGTGCACATACGCGCTCATCTGATAGATACGGACGGTCTCTTTGGATCCGCTTCGGGTCCAGCATAGGATCTTTTTTGCCTCTGTCTCTTGTCTTTAAGCAAAAACTGAAACTTGTGGAAAAAAAAATAGTATCTGCAGCAGGCGGATGTAAACAATTGTTGGTTAAAATGTTGTCATTTTTTCACTTTCAGTCCGCACGGATGGACGGACATGTGAACATGTGATGATGGTTTATATTCAACAACAACAACAACAACAAAAAAAAAGAAACAGCCACAACTGTGATCATGTAAAAGTGTGTCTTCAAGACAGAACAACAACGGAAAAATAAAACAAACTTGTATTTGAAAACATCTGTCATTTAATCGAAATAAAACTAAAAAAAAAGAAATGAAAACTAAAAAAAAAATCATATAAGAAAAAGAAATTTGCCAAAGTACGCGTGCTATGCACATACAGACATCGGAATGTACGTACGTGTGTGCGTATGCATCTGCAAAACTATTCTAACGAGGAATGTATCCCAAGTTCCAGTTGTGAAGGTGGCCGGTACTTGGGAAGTGTAACTCAGTAAGAGAGGAATTCAATTTTTTTTTTTGGGAGATAGACTCTTACTTCGCTAGCAGGGAAATATATTCCATGGTAAAATTAACTGGCAGTACTGAGTAGTTTTGATTCTAAACAAATTATTACATAAACGAAGAAGAGGAAAAGCTTTTGGGATACCTCACATAAAAATCACACAATTCCTTAAATGGATAAAATACATCGCCAGAGAACTAATCTTCATGAATTTTTTTTAGAACAAAATTTTAATACATTACAATTGTAGAGATTCTTGGAATCGGTGGTATATTACTAGGAATTTCAAAAAATATTTAGCACTAGTTTTTGGAAAGAAAATCTGCATTTTCTAAACTTCAACTTCAATAGGCTGTAACTATTGACTCGATCAATATTTATTACCCAAGTTTGTTTCTGTTATATCTGAAATATTCTCCTATAAACTGATGTGTATGGGTAGAATTCTGTTGAGAAGGATATTTAAATCAACCATATCAAGGCTGGGAGAATTAAGAACTTTACTAAGAAAGGGTTAAACTTGCGAGGGACTGACTGAATCATTTACATAAAATGTTCACAACATCCGTTTAACTGTGTGTCCTGGGGCCAAGTAACTGGTTGATTTTTTCAGTTCCTGGATATGCATGATATATTGTGGGGAATTCTATAAAAAAAGTGGATGTCCATTAAATTGAACTTTGGAGGTGTGGGAGTAGTAGTAGTGATTCGACTTTTAGATTATGTGTTTCTTCAAAATCTCTGCAATGGAAATCAAGTCTTTTGTATTGTCTTGGCTGCCTACGAGAAATCTAAATCAAATCATTAAAAACGACTGACACCTACAAGTTGTATGCAAAAACCTTGATTGATACTGTTGACGATAATCGAGACCAATTATTTCCAAAAATAATTGTAGAAATGTGGAAATCATAAAAATTTAAAACAGCTTTAAAATCAGTTATTAAGAAATCTTTGTGAAAATTGTTTCTCATGAATTTTCATACATTTTCCTTAACTGTTTTAAATTTTTATGAATACGGGGTTACGAATTTAATTACACAGTGCAAAACTAAAATCTTGAACCAATTGAGACCCCCAAAAATCTGAAAGCTTTCCTTTCACATTAAAGAATTTAAAAGTAATAACACAGTAGAACATTTTCCAACATCAAAATCTTGAACCAATTGAAAACCCCCAAAATCGGAAAGCTTGTGATAGTAGAAGGTAGATGGGTTTTTAATTATTAACTTTTTTTTAATTCTTTTTTGAAATTTTCGAAGGGGGTGAATTTTAGTAAAATTTTGAGAAAAAAACATGTCTATATCTCGTGAGCTTTTCGAAATATTGCTTGTCCCTCTTCGGCAAAGTTTTAGCTCTCAATGAATTGAAAAAAAAACCTTGGCTAATAATTCAAAACCCAGCAAGGGTTTTTCTTCTACCATCACAAGCTTTCCGATTTTGGGGGTTTTCAATTGGTTCAAGATTTTGATGTTGGAAAATGTCCTACTGCGTTATTACTTTTAAATTCTACAAATATTATAAATTCTTCAGTCATATTTTCGTCTTCATCCGTGACTGTGGGATCCATTCCTCTAGTTTAGAACATTTTTAGGTTTTGGCAACGTGTAATTGTATTTTGTGGGTCATTTCTTTCATATACACACAATACGCATTTATCAGGGCAACGTTCCTCTTTCAGAAGACACGGCGGCGCTGCACAAACAAAATAAACACACACAAGAAAACCAAAAACAAAAAACCAAATCAACAAAAAGACATTCTTGAATACACGCAACGAAACGTCAACAAATGGTAGAAAACAGAAAAGTTTTGGTGTTTTTAACGCAACCATTGTGAACAATTGAAAACGAAGAATCCAACGAAATTATATCATAACAACATACAACATTTTATGCTGTCAATGTCAACAGAAATGCCGTCGCCACAATCAACTCGTAAAGCGTACAGCAACATTGTGGGTAAGTTCATGTCTTCCCTACCACTACTGTCAAAGGATTAAGTTGGGATGTTACATCCGAAAGATACTTCACTATTAGTTCTTTACATACGCAGGAGGCGGATATTTTGAAAATATTCTATTCATTTGTGTCGCACGGTGGTACAAAAGCAGTCAAATGATTAAATTTCTTTTATAACGAAGCTTCGGAAACTTCCAATTAAATATGGGTGGTGTTTCTAAAGGAGGAGATAAGTAATTTTCCGAACATCCCGTGTCCCGTTTATATCGAATATCGAAAAAGTCTCAGCCATTTTGTGTTTTTTTCGAAAACTGAAATTGTCAATTTTAATGTAAATTCCTCAAATAATGAACCTTTCTAAGTCTTCCATGTCTTCCTATATCGTAGAACTGCATACTTTTAGGAGCTTCAGATCGTACTTACTTCCTATTCTCAATATTAAATTAGAATTGCACGTACGTCGTACTGAGATCCTACAACAAGTTGATTACATTAAGAGGATCTATAAAATATTTCGCAAAATGTCAAAAAGAAAATTAAGAATGTCCTAAATGAATAATTCCCAAAAATAGATAAAAAAATCCCCAAAAGAACTGAAAAAGCCCCAAATAATTTATGGAAACTCGGCGCTATGACGCATTAAGGTTCAGAATCCATTTCCATCGGCAATTTAAAAAGTTTTTTGTCTGATTAAAGAGGGTACTAGGAGTTATTTTTTGGTTTTCGATAGCCACAAACTATACCTGAAAACAAGGCAATCTGTTCATTTTTTTAACTGTGTCAGTTTTTTCCCTAAGATTATTGTAAAAAATTGTAAAAAGTTTTGGGGGGAAAAATTAATAAAACTCGAATAGTTTGGCCATAGAACCGGCAAATGAACTGTGATTGGGATACAACAACGAAAATTAGCTGATTATTTTATCTGCATCACTAGTTTTCCAAAGTTGATTGGGGATTATTTCATAATCACCTAGCGGTCCGGTAGGCGAGTTGGTTGCGTGCTTGCCTATGAGCGTGGGGGTTGTGGGTTCGATTTTCACCAGAGGCTTTGGACTGTCGCTGCAAAATTCTAGCCATATGGTCTGTGTCACCCGGTTTACTCTTGGGCTTTATTTTATTGGGGACTATTTCCTCAGTATTGCTTTTCCAAATCCGTATGCTTTTGCGGTGGCCAAAGTCTATTCAAATTCAAAATAGTTGCTAAGGTACAAATTTGGTATTTGGTACAAATAAAATTCTGAAGTCGTAATAAATATAAGAAAACACAAATTAAATGTTTTCAAAATCTGAAAAATGTAAAAATGTTTGGCCCATTATCTCAAAGTACGATAAAAGTGCCGGTTAATTAACCGACCCATTCATTTATAGATGCGATATACTGCCGGTTAACATTTTCATTTTCTCATGCATCCGTTAAATTAACTGGCTAACAAATGATAAGTACGGCAACTCTAGATGTTTATAAATGATAAAAATAAATGGCAATGCAGTGTATTCTTAGCTGTGCAGTTTATTATTAAATTTTAATTCAATTAAATTTTCAAAACTGTTGTGAAAGAAAAAGAATGGGCCAAAACGTAGTAATTTTGAAAATTACTATTTTCCAGACGAAATTTTAACCGGCTTTCAGCTGTTCGTGGTTTTCGTTATGATAAACGACTAACCGGCAGACAAGTGGCGGTTTTATTTTTTCGATCCTGTAAACGCTATGTAGATTTTGAGAAAATTAAATTATGCTAAGTCGGAATTTTGCAATTGCTTGTACTGCACTGACTTCAAATATCTGGAAAATCCAGTCCATTCCCACCCGTACGACCAATCTCCACTAATACAAACAAGTAGGCAATTCGTAAGAAAAAAACAATTTTTTGTACCATCTTTGAACACAATAAAACTCGGTTCATATTAGCATTTATTAACAAAATTCCACATTCCAATAAACCACACTGGATTTCGTTGGAGCAGATGTGCCGTAATATTTTTCCAGCATTCCTATGGTTTATTTGGCGATTTTTCCACGCAAAAACTTATAGTAGTTCTTTTTTATCCCTTATTTCATACGCTTATCGCTGGCCAAAACGAAATGAAATCGGACGGTAACCCACCAAGGGATTGTAATTGAAAAAAGAACAATTTATATTCGGCTATTCTAAATCTCATTTTGTGTGATGAGAAATAATGAAAAGTGTCTTCAAATCTCTGCAGTTCTTTCATTGGATTAGTGATTGATGGGCACAGTTTTCACGTCCTTGTTTTCTTAAAAGTGAAGCCTTGGTTTGACCTAGAATTTAGAAAAAAAAAAATGAATTATATTAAGTTAAAAAAAAAATATTATTTGGAATCGTAACATGATGAACTTGGATATAAGAAAGTCAACAAACTCCACAATTTCTTTCTTATACGCCAATATTGTTTATAAGACATTCTCATTAGCGGGTTATTTTCTTATAAGAGATGTTTTTATATCCATTACACCTTCTATTTGTGTATCCATTCGTATTATTGGCTGTTTGTTCGATCATGGATCGTGCTCATTTTAATGACGTTTAGTCCGATTTGGAAGGCGCACACGGAGTTTTGTCACGAATAGAAAATCCACTCTATTTTTTAAGAGTAGGTTGTTACTTGAATAACAGAAACAAGGAACAGGGTTTTATTGTTGTTGCATTTAAAGGGTTGTGTCCAAAGATCCATGCCACACGCCATTAATAACCCCATTCCCCACTGCCCAATGGTCGGTACACACAATTTTTTTTTTCTGACGAATTGTCCACCTCGTTGTGTTCTGACTGCCTTCCAGCATATCGGCCATATGCGTCGAGTACGGTCGGAGATATGGCAGCTTGTGACCACTGTGTGCCTAAGACACCATAATCGTTTTCGAAAATACCATAAAAACCGTCTGCTAAATTCACTGCAACAAACAATCGACACGGACACCATCACCTCCAGCCACCCTCAATGGGAGTCGGGTGTTTGTTTACACTTCATACCCACTCTCGCACGTTTATGTCTGAAGTGTTGCCTTCGTGTGCGTAGTAGTACATTCGCAGACTACGAGACACACATACACGTACACGCAGAACCAAACAAAGCACGATACGAGAGAAGTCTTGCCAAAACAAAACAGTTCAGCCTTATATTTACTAAACATGCAAATGTTGTTGCTGTTGTTGTTTCGATAATGGCCATGATGAAGTTGTGGCAAATGATGATGAAGATGTTGGCGATTACAATGATGCTGTTTACCATCAGACCCCACTCCAGTTCAGTCCATTCCATTACAACTCTGCCTGATGCGTGAGTGTGTGTGTTTTTGTTTACAGCTGTATTTGGAGTGGTTTTTTTTTTTGTTGTTGTTTGCCGTTTCGTGTTTCTCATCGGTGGCATTGTTGGGGCCTTATTGTTGTTGGTGCGTGTGCGAGTGTTTTTATGAATGAATTGAAAGATTCGTTGTTGTCTTAAGACATGTTATCGTTTTATTGTTGCTGATGTTTTGCTATTTCTTCGTGTCTGTTCCTTCTCTGTTTTCTTCTCTTCTCCAGCAATACAATATGAAGCTGTTATTTTGATAGTCTTCTTCTGCATAGAGTACCACGAAATCATTCATGTTTGATCATGTTACTCCCAGCTCATGCATGTGCAAATCAAAAAAAAAAAAAATATATAAAGCACAACCAAAAAAAAAACGAGCTCATTCAAATCTAATTTTCGTTTTTATTACATTTTTTTATGAGCTCCATCATGCTGCGGCATTGGGTGTTATAAGTTTATACTGGCACTGGCTTTTGAAATACTCACACACACACACATACACGTATACACAATGTTGTGTGAAATGGACGCAATTGCACCATCAGAGTTTCGGGCATACCGTGAGTATCATAAATAGGTGTGCATCTTCAAGTGAGTCTTGGTATTTGAAATGGTCGCATTTTATTAATAAACCCAAAAAATATTTGTGCAAAAAATGTGGTATATAATAAAGTTATGCAAAAATACCGTATTTTTACTTTCTTATAAACAATAATTAGATTTAAGAAACAATAGCATTGGTTAACTTTCTTTTATCTGTTATGCGCAATTCTTTTGACGCCTGGCCTGCTTCAAGTACCGATGTAATTGAATTTTTTTGTGTTCTTAAAAAAGTTACAATGGTTTGACACTCATAACTTTGAAACGGCAAAAGTAAAATTAAAATTTTGTTTTAAATCACTTCATCGCCTTTTAAACTGCATCATTAGTGTTTTACACTTTCATAAAAGTTATGAAGTGCCATAACTGCATTGAATCTGTGGCAACAAAGGTTTCAAGACCATAACTTTGAAAAACCAATAGAAAAATCGATATTTATACCCTCACCCTACGGGTAGGAGGGTATATATCATTTGATACGACCCAAAAGTGTAACACCTAGAAATATTCACATTAGACCCCAGGTGTCTTTGAACCAAATTCGATTCATGACTTTCTGATTCGTTTGAGCCATGTCCGTCTGTCCGTCTGTCCGTCTGTCCGTCCGTCCGTCTGTCCTGCTGGTACGCACGATAACTTTCGAAAGAGTTAAGCAATCACTCTGAAATTTGGCATGACTGAATATTTTCCCAAAACTGCTTATGGGATTGCATATGGGGTATATGGCCACACCCCTTCGTGTACCTCCCATACAAATCTGATATTTCGCCCACTTTATAAATCGTATAATAATAACAACACGCGCATGTTCGATCTTGGCCAAATTCCGTATTTAGTAATGGTATAACTGGACAAAGTTTCGGACAAAAACTTGGAAGTCTGGCAACTCCCCTTCTGGCACCTCCCATACAAATGTACCATCCCGCCTACCTTAGAAATCGTGTAATAACACCAATACGCCCAATGCGATCTTGCCCAAATTTTGTATTTAATAAACGTATAGTTAGACTAAGTTTTGGACAAAAACTTGTCAGTCTGGCAACTCCCCTTCTGGTACCCGCCATACAAATGTACCATCCCGCCTACCTTAGAAATCGTGTAATATATCCAATATGCCCAACGCGATCTTGTCCAAATTTTGTATTTAGTAAACGTATAGTTGGACTAAGTTTTGGACAAAAACTTGGCAGTCTGGCAACTCTCCTTCTGGTACCCGCCATACAAATGTACCATCCCGCCCCTGATAAACCTAATACTATCAGTATGACCAACGCTATCTTGCCCAAATTTTGTATTTAATAAAGATATAGCTAGACAAAGTTCGGACAAAAACTTGTCAGTCTGGCAACTCCCCTTCTGGTACCGCCCATACAAAAGTACCATTCCGCCTACCTTAGAAATCGTGTAATAACACCAATATGCCCAACGCGATCTTTCCCAAATTTTGTATTAAGAAAAGCTATAGTTGGTGTAACTTTTGGACAAAAACTTGGAAGTCTGGCAACTCCCCTTCCGGCATCTCCCATACAAATGTAATATCACGCCTACCTTAGAAATCGTGTAATATCACCAATATGCCCAACGCGATCTTGCCCAAATTTTGTATTAAGAAAAGCTATAGTTGGTATAACTTTTGGACAAAAACTTGGAAGTCTGGCAACTCCCCTTCCGGCATCTCCCATACAAATGTACCATCACGCCTACCTTAGAAATCGTGTAATATCACCAATATACCCAACGCGATCTTGCCCAAATTTTGTATTAAGAAAAGCTATAGTTGGTATAAGTTTTGGACAAAAACTTGGAAGTATGGCAACTCCCCTTCTGGTACCTCCCATACAAATGTACCATCCCGCCTACATTAGAAATCGTGAATTAAATCAATATGCCCAACGCGATCCTGCCCAAATTTTGTATTTAGTAAAGCTATAGCTAGACAAAGTTTTGAACAAAAACTTGGAAGTCTGGCAACTCCCCTTCTGGTACCTCCCATACAAATGTACCATCCCGCCCATTATAAACCGTGTAGTATTATAAATATGACCAATTAGATCTTGCCCAAATTCTGTATTTAGTAAAGCTATAGCTAGACACAGTTTCGGACAAAAACTTGGAAGTCTGGCAACTCCCCTTCTGGTACCTCCCATACAAATGTTCCATCCCACCACTTAAAAACCCTGTAATACTATCAATATGACCAACACGATCTTGCCAAAATTCCGTATTTAGTAAAGGTATAAGTGGACAAAGTTTCGGACAAAAACTTGGAAGTCTGGCAACTCCACTTCTGGTACCTGTCATACAAATGTACCATCCCGCCTACCTTAGAAATCGTGTAATAACACCAATATGACCAACGCGATCTTGCCCACATTTTGTATTTAGTAAAGCTATAGCAAGACAAAGTTTTGGACAAAAACTTGGAAGTCTGGCAACTCTCCTTCTGGTACCTCCCATACAAATGTACCATTCCACCCACTTTAGAAATCTAGTATTTATATAATTTCGCTCAACGAATCTTTCCGAAATTCTATATTTAGTAAAGCTTTAGCTATATACAATTTTCTAGTAAAAACTCTGCTTTATATTCCGCCCGTTTTGTAAAAACGCGTAATACAATATTTTTTTTTCTATAACATTCGGTATTTTGAGGTTGCTATTATGGAATATGAGACTTGTATTTTTTTACTGAGGGTGAGGGTATATATAAGTCGGTTTACCCGACTGCAACTTTTTCACTGGTTTTTTTTTAAATTACTTAGAATTTTCCCAGCTTTAAAACTGCATCATTAGCTTTTTACACTTTCATGAAATTATTAAAAGTTATGTAACGTTTCTTTTTTAATTTCTGAAAAAATTGTAAATGTGACTAACCGAGCAAAAAAAATTACAACACTTGAGTTATATACATCAAATTAAAGCTCGAACATTTTTCTTTTGAAATAATGAATCAACGACTTTGAAAATATTTTTTATTGGCCAACCTGTGCTTTAAAAAACCCATTTTTTTTTTGCAAAAACCTCTAAACCTTTTCCAAAAGCCTCTAAACCTACACCAAACTGTGACCAATTTATTTTTTTGGTCACCCTAGTGGCCACTTGTGCGAAGTTAAGTAAATACATTATAGACGTGTTTTCGTTACAAGCTAGCTATTATCGCTTGCTAAACACTAAACTAGCGATATTG
Source organism: Hydrotaea cyrtoneurina (assembly GCA_958296145.1). Classification (NCBI taxonomy): domain Eukaryota; kingdom Metazoa; phylum Arthropoda; class Insecta; order Diptera; family Muscidae; genus Hydrotaea; species Hydrotaea cyrtoneurina. Next base: position 52,454,521 of record OY282515.1, on the reverse strand, counting down.
TCATTCTGAGAATGCTGTGGAAACAATTTAATACATTTTCATTAAAATCTAAAAAAATATTCATAATAAGTAAGTGTTGTTATTCATAAAAGTAAGTAGAACTATAAATAAACTATATTCTAACCATTCGTCCATTTTGTATTTATTTATCTGTATTAGTTCACAATAAATGAGATCATTGTTCACGTGCACCACTTATTATTGACATTTGGTTATTTTTTTATGCTGGCAATGCTCGACCAACTTAATACGCAATCTTAAGCGATAATTTGAATCGATGCTTAATATTGCCTAGCTCTCCATATAAATTAACGAAAACACGCCTTATATATTAGGTGTAACGAAAACATGTCTTATGTATATTTCGTTTCCATGTCCGTATAAAAGAGTGTCCACTCCTGGGAGGTTTGTGCACCTCCAACTTTGAATCTAAAGCTTGGTATTTTAATAATTGTCCGTTGAATGGAGGTGTCCACCTGAGAGAGTATCCACTACTGGAGGTTTCACAGTACATAAAAACAATGAATAATAAAATTGTACCTTCAACTTGGACGCTTCGGAACGAGCACGGCTTCCAGACCAATACACCTTATTCCAGACCAATGACCACCATATTTCCAAATACTTCAAACGACATTTTCCATTTCCAACATACCTGCGTCAGCAACAAAAGTAGGCCGGGAGTCTTAATTTTCCATACCAGTCACATATGTGTCAGACCAGTCACAAACAAATTACGTTTAGCAATTCTTATATCATTTTTAACAAAGCCTTTTGATGCGTATACGTCATATGAATTAAATTAATATTACGTATACGTTTAAAATTCCATATAAAGATGAACATGTTCACATCTAGAAATATCGGGATTCTATAATCAATTAACACAAAGTAAAGTTTACAAGAAAAACCCAAAGAAAAAAAATTACATTAGAAATTTATAAAAAGAAAATAACAATTGGTAAGATGATTTACTGCTACTTTCTGAATGCAGAATAATTGTTTGGGGGACTTTTCTCAACTCAGTCAGTAAAGTATTCATATCGACCAAAACTCGTAGATTTGAGAGATTTTCCTGCAAATTAATCGACCATTCCCACATGAGAACCTCAAATGATTTCCCCCTGCTTTGATAATAACCCAAAATAACCTGAACAATACAAAGTAAATTTATATTCTAATTTTGGGTTCAAGTATAAACCGGGTGACAGATTTTTTTTGCAGCCTCTGTTGGGAATCGAACCCCCACGCTGATAGGCAAGCGCGCTACCAACTCGCCTACCGCGGAACTAAGAGTACACTTTTTAAGGATTCTTACTGTAGGCGAATATACGTGCGATTCCATTAACGTTAGGATACCCCATAAACCTTTTTATCTATTCTTGATTAGGTTTGTAATTGAACTTAACCATTAAATTATAATTTCATAAACGTAATTCTTATCCGGGACGATGATGTACTAATCATCGATATAAGTACATCTACAATTGAAACTAGGGCTGTGGAGCCGAAGTCATGGCTCCAACTCCAGTCTGACAAATTTGCCCCGGAGTGAGTAATCGAAATTTACTTCTGAAAAATAAATTTGTTCACAAAGAGGCTTCAAACATTGTGTTTGTTTCGAAGCTGCCACACTTCTTCTTCGTTGGCCATTTGCAATGATTTCTGGTGCCAATTATTGGTCTAATATACGAATAGTTCTCGCAAGTGAACGAGAATTAATGTTTAGTAGCGCATATCCCAAAAAAAAGTCTAGCATTAAACCAACCAAAGTAAACACTTTGTGTGTAATTTCCATCGGCAAAGTTCATACAGTGTGGAAGGCCGTGGTGTGGTAGGTAGTGAGTGCGACTATCACACAGAAGAACCCGAGTTCGAAACCGGGTAAGAGCATCAAACATTTTTCGGCGACTGTTTTCACCTTGTAAATGTTGGCGACTTTACGAGTAAGAGAGCAATCTCTAAGCCATGTAAAACTTCTCTAGAAAAGCATTCGTCGTTCGGAGCCGGCTTTAAACAGTAGGTCCCGGTCAGTGAATATACAAATTATATCGTACACAGCTGACTGATTCGAGAGAAGTTCCACGTCTGTTCCTTTATGGAATGTTAAGGGAAATACGTAAGTAAAGTTCATATAGTACTTCGTCCATTTTACGGTTAACATAATCGGCCTATTGACGTCAATAAACAAAGTTTCCTTATTTAGAATGAAGATAATCCTCAAGCCGTTAGCGAATCACCATTTCATCGATTAGAATTGACTGTTTGGTGTGGTTTATACACTATCGGCTTCATCAGTCCTTTTTTTTCATTTGAAATAAGGAAGTTGTTGCCGTAATGGTGACTGGCGAGCACTATCGAGCCATGTTGAATCAGTTGAAACAGCGCGAGTAACAATCGATTTATTGCAAAAATAATTTGGTGACAACTTTATTTCTAGAAGCGGTACTGTTCACTGGCCCCACGTTCAAGCGATTTAATTCCTCTGCATTACGTTTTATGGGACTGTGTTAAGTCATTTGTTTATTCCGACAAACCATTGGAAGCCTATATTCAAGCCACCATTGACTGATCGAATGGACCGTGTAACTCATAATCATTGTCTACTAGATTGTAATAAAAACAAAATGTATGCCAATAATATTTGTGTTTGTATTATCAATTTAAGTTCTCAAGCTATTAAAAAAACACCTGTAACTTCAGGGTTTTCCAACAAGAGGTGTTATTTTGATATTCAAAGAAAAGATGAATTTTTTGAGATAAATCATCGGATGTTTATTTCATTATAAAGTGGACGGAATGCCGTCAATAAAGCAAAACAACATCAGCCAACTGTCCATCACGACCACGCTTACAGGACCATATCCTTTTCATGAAATGTTCCATAACCAAATCGGAAATTGGCTGCCCTATGTCCCCGCTATCCTAACGAACTCTATCTTTTAGGTTTTGAATCGACGCTGGGCTGTTGGCGTAGGTCTTATCTTTCACGTGGCCCTAAAGGAAGAAGTCGCAAGGTGTTAAATCGCAAGATCTCGGAGGCCAATTGTGATCACCTCTTCGAGAGACAACACGGTCCGGAAACTTTTTCCCGTAAAAGAGCAATGGTTTCGTTGCTTGTGGGGCACGTAGCGCCGTCTTGTTGAAGCAAAGGTACGAAGTTGTTGATTAACTGAACTTTATAAGCCTTACGACCCAAGTGTTTATGCAAAATAGGGTGTAATGACGTTTGTGGAATGCCCAATTCCAACGAACGATTAGGAATGCACAATCGTGGGTTTTGTTCAACACTTTGGGCTAAAAGAGCAATATTCTCATTTGTTTTTCAGCGACGTGCACGGGTTTTATTCTTCACATCACTAACTTGTCACGACAATAATTTTCCAGTATCGTTGCATATCCGCATAAAACAAATATGGAGGAACCAAACAATTTGAAAAAAATTAAAATTACATTGACATTTTATTATAAAATTGGTACGAGCTTTAAAGCTATGTTAATGCATGTCATCTTTCAATACCCCAATCTTACCGATACACTACCCCTACATAATGCAAGTGAGTTTTATTTTTTCTTTAGAAATAATGATCATGGGTCTGGCTTTTGTAACATTACTCCAAATTATTCAGTACTATTGAAGCAAAGTGTAAAAATCTATAATTTAAAAATCATTACGGAAATGCAAAGGTTTTCCAAAAACATTCATTACGATTGAATTTTGTGATTTAAAAAAAAAGAAAAATGAGAAAAATTCTAAAATCGAATAAAAACCTAAATATAAAGAAACATTATATTTTGTACAAGGTATTGTCCTTCGTTTATCCAAAATCTTTTTTTTTATTGGCCAAAACAATATTGTACTTTGTTAAATGGTTTTTAATTCGAAGGAGTCTGTTTTCGAAAAATCAGACCAGCAGATGCATGAAATATGTTTCAAATGAGGCTGATACTTTTTGAGTTGCACCGCTATGAAAAGATATTCCGATTGTGATATCCAAATTAATTTAAATCTATTCTGAATTGTAGTCCATTTTTCGTTACAACATTCATGGGGACTGAAACACGAACATTGCCTACATGTTTATTTGTATAGAGCGTGACCCAGTCGAATGTATACATGCGAGTCTTGTAGATTTTTTTTTTTAACCGAATACGGTGCTAAGTAATTAATTAATAATTTATTACCATTTGAGGGGGTGTTTAAAGCAAAAATAAAACTATTGAAAGGAAAAATTATATATGTATTCGTCGACTATGTACTAGAGTATGTATGCGTACATACGTCGCTCTGTACGTCTGTGGTAAAATATTTTGTAATGTATTGGGGTTAAATGCGTTTGTTTCACTATTACGAAGTGTGCTTGTACCGGGTGGGGGTTGGGCACTATCACAACTTTTATTTGTTATTCAAAATATTTCTTGTTCTAAATGTTGAACATGAATGAAATGTATGTAGTAAAGTAAGTAAATACACACATTGATGTATATACCTACATGTACGATGAACATTAGGGTGGCTTGAATTTTGCTGTGCAGAAAAGACAAACTTTCAAACACTGAAATAATTTTAGAACATACAAATCGGTTGATTTCACAAATAACAACATAAATTATAATAGTAAACTTCTCTGGAGAGCGAAAACAAATAATTAAGTGCGTCTTCTGTAAAATCTTAAACTGAAGTTGTCATTAACTAAGAAAACAAAGTAAGCAAATGTTTTTATTAAAAAACCTTTAGTTTAATGGAAAGCCCTTTGAAAATGTAGCTCTTCGGCATCAATAAATCACAATTTAATATGTACTTAAGTAATTATATGTGAAAACCACAGAAATATATTAGGTCCCGGTCAGTGGGTATACAACTTATATCGTGCAGAGCTCTCTCATGGAATGTTAGGGGAAATAAGTACGTCTGTACGTCACACATGGAATTTTCTTTAAGCAACGACAACATTTGTTTTATTTCCGAAGAACTGATCTATTCTCAGACTCGAAATTCGGGTGTTTTTTTCGATTTCCGCCAACCCACTCTAATGTACAAACATACAATTTAGTACGATGTTCTTTTGGATGTTTCGATATTTAAATACTGCTGTACTTGTTGGTGTTGTTGTCGCTTTTATTTGTTGTTATGTTGCGACAAACAGGATTTTTATGGCTTAGAACACATTTTGGCCGTACTGAGTTTGTTTGGGCCACAAACCAATCTGAACGACATCACGAATGGTAATTTATTAATTCATCCATTACACACAAATTTATTGTTTTAATATGTACGAATGGATGTGGCCGTGTTTTAATTGGTGGTGGGTTTTGTTTGTTTGTTTATTTGTTGTTGTGTTCTTTTTTTTTGCTATCCACATTATTTGCTTCAATATCGATTGTGGCATAATTAAAAATGCTGTCGGAAAGTTCTTTTCCATTGCGTACTTTTATCTGAGATCTTTATTTGATTTTGGAAGAAATGTTTTTCTAATATAAAAACACATATTTAATAGGGGTGTAGGGGCGTAGATGTACAGGGTCTCAAAACCAAACAAATTGTATTTCACTTCACAGAAACTCTTATATAAAACTCAAATAAAACTGAGTTCAAACTTCAAATTCGTTTAATTTTAACAAATTTCTGCAAACAGCTGCAAATACACACCTATTCGCACTCATCTGTACTTTGTTGAATTTAATAAGCTTTACTTGCTACAAAGTCTAACCACGCGTCTTACTTTATTTTTGACAAACACTCAGGGGATGCCCCCTATAAATGCAATGCACTGTGTTAGCGATAGGAAGAACGGTTATGGGAGGGGGGGAGAAGTGAGTAATGTTTGTTGACTTGGCCTTGAGTTTGGTAATGCCATAGCAGGCATTAAAAACACTTGCTGGAAGATTATTCCACATGAACAGTACGGCTGAAAAACGAATGTTCTCTACAGTGCGTCGTCTGGTCAACCGGCCATTTGACAATGAACGGATGAGAGACCCTGGATAGCCGAGTATTCCGGCTAAATGTTCTAACGTCAGGGACCAGACGATGGATATCTGGCGAACATATACCATTCCGGCGATGAAGTAGGGAGACAATAGACTTGGATACCCTACTATCCCCAATCATCACCACCGCTCTCCTCTGTACACGGTCCAGAAGCTGAAAAGATGTCTTTGGAGCTCCTGTCCATATATGGGAATTGTATTCCATTTTAGGCCGGATGTAGGTGGTGTAAATATTTACGAGATCAGATGGAGTGAAGTATTTCTTGCACCGCTTTAAAAAGCCTAAACACTTGAATGCTTCTTTCGACACTTCGAATATATGGCATCACCCTGTATCTTCATACCCAAGAGTATATGATACGTCGATATCCACACCCCCCATAGATATGGACGAAGGTGCTGGATCAGTGGAAAAATAGTCGACAAATCGCGATTGAGTGAGTCATTCATCGTTCGCCTTTTGTCTGTGACCTCCAGGGGACTTAGCCGATGATCAAATGAGTGTGAATGACAGAGGTTCCTGCCATCCACAAAGGAATTGATTGGGTTCACCGTCTGACCCAACAGGTCGTCAATGAAAAATAAGAACTAGAGAAGGAGAGAGGACAGAACCCTGTGGCACTCCTGCGGTCAACCTATGCTCGCTGTATGAGATCCCATCATATCGAGCGATCCCTGAGAAAACTCGAAATGAATCGAGAGAAAATATTACCGACACCAAATGCACCAACCCTACCAAACGCCTTGGAAATATCCAGAGCCACGACCTTACCTTCAGCAAGGGCGTGAATTCCGATAGGAACCCCTCTGTGTGTTCATTTTGAAATATTTATTAATTGTCAAGTTTCCGAGAAATTGAATTCAGCAGGATTTATAGTTACAAATCGTTTTACTTCCGTGCCTGAGTGGTCTTATATTTAAAAAAAAATCAATGGAGATTAATAAAAACTGCATAAGACAACTTTTCCAGTATTAAAATATTGAAATTGAATTTCATTTCCGTCGTCAGTTGCCGACACTGATTTTCTCCCTTGCGTTGTCGCTTCACTGACAACTCGTGAATGAAATAAGAAACCCCTTAACCCATATGTTTGGGCGAAGGTCCCTAAGGACCTTTTTGATGTTCAAACTTTAAGGCCAACGGGGAGACTCACTGTCGGAGGGTCTTTATGATGAATCTTGCTTACATTTTCAACAACAACAAAAATGGTCTACATTAGTGTCATATGGTATCTGTCTTAGTAAAATTTCTACCATTTAATACGATGAAAATTGTGACTTTCAATACCTTCCTTCAATTTCAATCACTTAACAAAACTGTCAACTTTTTCCAATACTTGAATCGTTTTGGCTAATTTGCGTATGTGTGTGTGTGTATCTTTCATTAGTTGAATGACTATGCGAAATCACAATTTCAGACCGCAGACCACTTTATTAGTCATTTGGCAAACTAACAAATGGGGGAATATTTAAATTGTCTTCCGAGTGACTGGGTCATATTTTTTCGCCTTTGATGTGAATGTGAAAAACGACATTTAAAACAGAAACACCGCTAAAACAGCGAATTAACAATATACCGCACATTGAACTTAGAAGAAGGTCTGTCCCACCGTCCATCGTCTGTCTATCCGTTCATAACAAGCTACGAAACTGAACATATGGACGTCTTGGCACCTGATTATCACATTGGTCATGTTAATGATACGACGATGCCTTGTGGATGTTGTTGTCGATGCCGGAGTCGAAAATAATTCAGCATGGAATTCGTTGAGTTGTTGGTGGGTACATGTATTAACAACTTGTTGTCTCGTACTATGATTACTTACCTATGTCTATACACATTCAAAGCGGCATATACACATATATCTATTGTGTAAATATATATGTACGAGTATGCATGTAGATGGCTATTTCAGTTAATTTAAGTTGGTTGGCGCTCAGGTATCGCTCCATAAAATACTCTGTGATGATGGATGGCCCAAGAAAATGCTCGAGTTCAGATGATATTGTTTACTTGTTACTTGTATGTGTGTATGTGTCTTTATGAACCGGCACAGTGGCTTTAGGTAGTGATCCTGCATAAACGAAGAAAACACACATCCTCAGAGTCAGTCTGTCTCTTACTCGCAAAGTCGTCAGCATGTACGAGGTGGAAACAGCCGCTAAAAACTTTGCGACGGTCTTACTAGGGTGCGAACCTGGGTAAGATAGTCGCACACACTACCTACCATACCACGGTCCTCCACAATTTCTGGTGGCAAACGAATAGGTCCAAATTCCCGAGAATGAAACTTTGTAAGACTTTGAGCAATTTTTACAACTGTGATTGTGGGTTTTAACTGGAAAAATATACGACTTTTTACTTCCTGAAACATATCTGATCTAGTTGATATTGTTCCATTGAAATTGTAGAGAATTATTTTTTAAATATTAATTGTCTAGGATTTTTAATTTAAGTTTTATTAATCATTTTAAGTTTTCAACATTCCTGAATTATTTATACGTTTTGGTTAGAAAATAGCAATAAATTTTTTTTTTAAAAAAATGTGTATTTATACCCTCACCCTACGGGTAGGAGGGTATATATCATTTGATACGACCCAAAAGTGTAACACCTAGAAATATTCAGATTAGAACCCAGGTGTCTTTGAAACAAATTCGATTTATGACTTTCTGAATCGTTTGAGCCATGTCCGTCTGTCCGCCCGTCCGTCTGTCCTGCTGGTACGCACGATAACTTTCGAAAGAGTTAAGCAATCACTCTGAAATTTGGCATGGCTGAATATTTTCCCAAAACTGCTTATGGGATTGCATATGGGCTATATGGCCACACCCCTTCGGGTACCTCCCATACAAATCTGATATTTCGCCCACTTTATAAATCGTGTAATAATATCAACACGCTCAAGTTCGATCTTGCCCAAATTCCGTATTTAGTAATGGTATAACTGGGCAAAGTTTCGGACAAAAACTTGGCAGTCTGGCAACTCCCCTTCTGGCACCTCCCATACAAATGTACCATCCCGCCTACCTTAGAAATTGTGTAATATATCCAATATTCCCAACGCGATCTTGCACAAATTTTGTATTTAGTAAACGTATAGTTGGACTAAGTTTTGGACAAAAACATGGCAGTCTGGCAACTCTCCTTCTGGTACCCGCCATACACATGTACCATCCCGCCCCTTATAAACCGTGTAATACTATCCATATGACCAACGCTATCTTGCCCACATTTTGTATTTAGTACAGTTATAGCTAGACAAAGTTTTGGACAAAAACTTGGAAGTCTGGCAACTCCCCTTCTGGTACCTCCCATACAAATGTACCATCCCGCCTACCTTAGAAATCGTGTAATATATCCAATATGCCCAACGCGATCTTGCCCAAATTTTGTATTAAGAAAAGCTATAGTTGGTATAACTTTTGGACAAAAACTTGGAAGTCTGGCAACTCCCCTTCTGGTACCTCTCATACAAATGTTCCATTCCGCCCCTTGTAAGCCGTGTAATGTTGTCAATATGACCAACAAGATCTTGCCCAAATTGTGTATTTAGTAAATCTATAGCTAGACAAAGTTTTGGACAAAAACTTGGAAATCTGGCAACTCCCATACAAATGTACCAACCCGCCTACCTTAGAAATCGTGTAATAACCCAACGCGATCTTGCCCAAATTTTGTATTTAGTAAACGTATAGTTAGTCTAACTTTTGGACAAAAACTTGGAAGTCTGACAACTCCCCTTCTGGTACCTCCCATACAAATGTACCATCCCGCCTACCTTAGAAACACCAATATGACCAACGCGATCTTGCCCAAATTCTGTATTTAGTAAATCTATAGCTAGACAAAGTTTTGGACAAAAACTTGGAAGTCTGGCAACTCCCCTTCTGGTACCTCCCATACAAATGTACCATCCCGCCCCTGATAAACCGTCTAATACTATCAGTATGACCAACGCTATTTTGCCCAAATTTTGTACTTAGTAAACCTATAGCTATACAAAGTTTTGGACAAAAACTTGGAAGTCAGTATAACCAACGCTATCTTGCCCACATTTTGTATTTAGTACAGTTATAGCTAGACAAAGTTTTGGACAAAAACTTGGAAGTCTGGCAACTCCCCTTCTGGTACCTCCCATACAAATGTACCATCCAATATTTTTTTCTATAGCATTTCTATAGTATTTTAGGTTGCTATTATGACATTCCATGAGATGTTACATCAAATGATGGTAGCCACGGTCACATTTAACTTTCCGATACTTATGAGTATGACACTTGTAAGTTTTTACTGAGGGTGAGGGTATATATAAGTCGGTTTACCCGACTGCAACTTTTTCACTGGTTTTTCATCATATTTTATAAAGCAAATTAAGTCTCGGGAAGACTTCCAAAAGAATCCCGACTACTGGGAGTTGAAAAAAGGGGGAAATTTAAAAAACCCTACATAAACCTTCCTGGCTGGATTTCAGCCTGATATTTTAGATCGACGTGCCCAAAATCGTCTTAAGATCTTCATCATATTTAATTACTAAACTCTCCATTTCAAGAAGTCAATTGTTCCGTCAGCGTTATCGCAAGTGCCTGCATCCCTATGAAATCAGAACACTGTGCGCTGTATGCCAACCTTCTTGCCAAAGTCTAGAAAAAAAAAACACACACACACACGCCAACATACATTTGCAATAGAAGATACGTTTGTTGTTTGCCTCTTTGACGGGGATTGAAGTTTAAGCCGGGGTATTATTATGTACGGGCACTGGTATTGACGTTGTTTGGCTTGTGTCTAACACTTGAACTATTTTTAGTTGCTGCTGTTATTTTTAATACGATTCGACGGCAGTCGACGAATGCTGCCGTTTGTAGTTTCTGTTGCTGCCGTTTCGACCATGTGGCAGCGGCAATTATTCACGCTCAGCTGATTGTAAGCTGTGTGTGTGTGTGTGTCAGCCTTTGTCTTCGCTATACGAAACTATTGCATCTTGAAGCAGATTTTGTTTTTTTTTTGTGTCTTTTGCACTTTTCGCCGTTGCACCACCATAAGCTTCACTGAGTTTTCTGCCAAGTTAAGATCTGAGTATGTGAGTGAGTGAGCCGCCGGTGGTGGCACAAGGAAAATAGCGTCAGTCGGTGTGATAAAGAGTGGCGTTTCGGTGTTACTCATTTGTCGGTTGCCCGTTCATTTGTTCGCGTCTAAAGATGCTCTGCTCAGTCAGTTTCTATCGAGATGGCTTAGGCTTTAATAGTTTTCATGGCAGAGAGTTGCGCTGCCGATGTTCGTTCGCATATCTCACATTTTGTTAAAGTTAATTGAGTTAACTGTACATTCAGCGCAAAGTTCTAATGAGGGCTCCAACCATCCGACAAGAACGTATAACGTACAATAGCACCAACATCAACATCGACACCAGCAACAAACACAACAACATCACTGCTCGCTTGTACATAATTACATAGATCACCGCATCTTCTAATCTTTTTATAGCATAAATATCTACCGAGTTTTATGAGGTGTTTTCCAATGTTTCGGAATCTATTTCGAAACTCTGCAGTTATCTATAATTTGTAACTGCGTCGTGTGTTATTAGACGGAATCGTATCGTCCATCATAGTTAGAACTATTCATAATAATAGATTCTGCAAGACTGTATGAAACTTGAATATGGCTGATTTTCTCTATTCTGTTTAACTTTCTCTTTAAAGTTGATGTTTCGTTGACAAATGCTGTTCTAAATGAACATCTCTTGATGAAATTGGAAATAATGTGCTAAAGCTACAGAATGAAGAACTTTCGTCATGCTGATGGGTTCTTACATTGATTTGAAGCTACTTCTACTACCCTACATCACTCAGTGTTATTTATTGTTTTAAGTTAGAGCTTATGTTTGTAGAACCTCAAAATAAAGAAAGGCCTGTTTATTATAACGTTTGAATCTGAATCACTTTCTGACTTGATCCAGCGCTGTCCGTCTGCCTATCAATCTAATGAAACGGCCGCATTCTATGGACCTTTGCTGCGGTTCATGTATTCGCCCAATGCCGAATCATATTGGAATATTTTGATAGAGCAAGATGCAAATGTCCCTACTAAATGTGTGGAATACAAATATAAACGTTACACCGCTAGCTTAGATAATCGCTTAATTTGTATGGAGATCTGGGAAATATTAAGCATCGATAGAAATTATCGCTTAAGTTTACGTCTTAAGTTGGTCGAGCATTGCCAGCATAAAAAATAACCAAATGTCAAGAATAAGTGGTGCCACGTGAACAAAGATATTATTTACTAGTAAGTTGTAATGCGCCTATGGCGCCCGTTAATTTGCTTGAGAAAGTATTTGTTACTTAATTTTAAAAATTTTGTAAAAAATATTTTGAGAAAACTATTTAGTAAAAAAAAATTTCGAAAAAAAATAAAATTTGTGGAAAAAAAATTTTTGCTGAAAAAAAAAATTTTTTGTTGAAAAAAAAATGTTTGTTGAAAAAAAAAAATTTTGTTGAAAAAAAAAATTTTTGTGGAAAAAAAAAAAATTTTGTTGAAAAAAAAATTTTTGTTGAAAAAAAAATTTTTGTAAAGAAAAAAATTTGTAAGAAAAAAAATATTATTTTTTTTATTATTATTATTTATAGAAAATTATAGAATGCCTATTTAAATTCCTACGTACTGCGTGACAGAGTCAGTGAATCAGTGAATCAGTGTCGAGGGTAAATATATATTAAGATTGTCAACTAATACAGAAGAAGAAGAGAATAAATACAAAATTGTTTCAAAAATTATGGACGAATGGTTAGAATATAGTTTATATAAAGGCTTTTCCAACAAGAGGTGTTATTTTGAATCACCCTGTATTTTGGTAGCTGTCACTTTTGCAACTTTTATTCTTTGACATTTGAAAAGTAGGAACTACGCCATTACTAAAAATGGAACGATACACACTTCAACAACGCATTCAAATTATTAAAAGTGACTACAAAAATGGTGAAAATCTTGCAGTCACAGTTCGCAAAACTAAAGCATTTTTGGGTCGTCGTGAAAAACCTTGTCGGACCGCAATACAGAAATAGGTGGAAAAATTCGAGCGGTTGGGACAAGTTAGTGATGTGAAGATTAAAACCCGACGTGCTCAAGAACAACTGAGAATATTGCTGCTGTAGACCAAAGAGTTGAAGAAAACCCAGATTTGTCCATTCCTCGTCGTTCTTTGGAATTGGGCATTCCACAAATGTCATTCCGTATTTTGCATAAAGACTTGGGTTTAAGGCTTATAAAGTTCTGTTGGCACAAGAACTCAAGCCGGCCGATCATCAACCACGTCGTGTCTTTGCTGATTGTGTCCTTGAAATGCATGAACATGATCCGGAATTCCATCGGAATTCGCATTTCCATTGAGGCCCATTGAGAAGCCTCTTCATCCTCAACGTATGACTGTTTGGTGTGCTTTATGATCCGGCGGGGTCACTGGACTTTCTTTTTCGAAAATGAGGTTGAATCAACAGTTACGGTGAATGGATTGCGCTATCGAGAGCTGATTAATGATTTGGTCGGAGTTGGATGATGTTGATCTGGACAACGTTTACTTTCAACAAGCCGGCGCTACGTGCCACATAAGCAACGAAACCATTGTTCTTTTACGGGAAAAGTTTCCGGACCGTGTTAGATGATCAAAATAGGCCACCGAGATCTTGTGATTTAACACCTTGCCACTTCTTCCTTTGGGGCCACGTGAAAGATAAGGCCTACGCCAACAGCCCAACGTCGATTCAATACCTCAATGATATAATTCGTGAGGATTTTGAGGACATAGGGTAGCCACTTTGCGACTTGGTTAGGGAAAATTTCATGTAAAGGATAAGCGTGTTCATGGTGGTCATTTGGCTGATGTTTTTTTATCATTATTACCGACAAACCGTCCTCTTTGTTATGATATAAACATTCGATCATTTATCTCAAAAATCATCATTTTATCTAATTTATTCTCCGAATTCCAAAATAACACCTCTTGTTGGAGAACCCTGTATTACGTGCGACGCATACCAAACCGTTTGTGATTTTCCACTCCATTGGTTTCTGGCTATCTCCCGAATAGCTTGCGCGATAATCGCCTTAAGGGTCTGAATCGTTAATTGATCCTTTGCATAACATAACACCTTCAGGTAGCCCACGGCGTCAAGTCGCAGCTCTGAGGTTCACAATAAACATCCCCGAAACGGCTCATATCACGATTACAGATCTTGGTATGCAAACCTGTGTAACATGGCGCATTTCGCGTAAACCAAAGATCGTCCTTGTATTAGAATTTCGTAGAAAATGGGCCAATGAAGACATCGCTCAAAAGTTCGCATCAAACTGCCACTCTTTCAGGATGCATTGGCTTCTCGACTATCCCCAGATGCAGAGACACAGAGATGAAAATGTCCTTCGTCTGCAAAAATAATTCTACGATAAAACAAAGAAATCGTTGTCCTTTTTGAGCACAAACAAATAAGCGGATTATCATGTGCCTTCAAATCAATTCGACCATTGCGAAGTTTTTATGAAAAATTCCCGTCATGAGTGAAATGTTAAGTTGTTGAGATCCCTCTACATTTCCCCACTTCTCCACCAACCAAGGGTAACACAGTGGCTTCCTTGTCAACCCGATCTCCTAGCGGGCAACCCATTCAAACTCACGTATCACTTGTTTTGCCATAATCGAGTTGTATTTCTGGAAATGTTTCGCATTTTTGTGAAAAGATGAATAAATCAAATTCGATTATAAAATGGTTATTAGAAACAAATTATAAGTTGACAACATCAATAATAGGCCAGAGGTGATAAATGAATTAACATTCTCGAATAACCTTTTGTAAGAGACTGGAAAGAACTCGAAGGTGTCAATATATTTGCAACAGTGTAAATCCAAAATGTGTATCCATTCTGCCGTGTGTCGACCAGGAAAGATCTTTAAATTTTTCACCGGCGCACAGTGTTGCGAATGCGGAATTTTTTGGAAATCATATTGCTAAACTCTATTTTTAATTGTATCGATGAGAAACTTATACAGATTGGTCAGAATGAAATCCCAAACAGAATGAGTGAAAAAAAAATTTACACCGAAAAAAATTGTTGGGTCAAATTTTCAACAAAAGTAAAAAAAAAAAAAATTGTTCGAAAAATTTACAAAAAAAAATTATTTTAATTCTTCTTTTATTTCTGATTAATACCCTATGATTAGTTTTTTTAAATAAATTATAGGGTGGTCCGAACAAGAATTATAAACGTCAAATGTTCATGATTTTTCGATATTTGTTGAAAAACTCTGAAATTTTATAAAAAACAAAATCTATTTCATTTCTTATTTGAAAGGTGGCAATCAAATCTTTAATTTGATACTGGTTTGAAGTCAATAGCTTCAGTTTTAAGAGAGTTATGCTTCATTCCTTTTTTTTACAGAACATTCCTTTTTTTTACAGAAGATACTTGTCCGAAGGCAGATTTTTTTTTCCGAATCAAAATATCTGTCACCAAAATCAAATGAGATCATTTTGAATACAGCCCTGAAATCCCCTCTTTTCGTGAAAATTTTGTATATTTGACTTCTAAAATCAATTAAAAATCAACGGGCCAACATAAAAATAAGCTTTTTGTGTTTTTTGTTTACTTGGAATGTCTGTGACCAAATTGCATCATTAAAAACACTGAAAAAAATAATCGGAAAAAAGTTACTTTTCCACTAGCCGCAACACAGTGCGGCGCTAAATAACCATGAAAAGAGTCTTTAAAAAGAGAAACTGAAGGCCCCGCGATCAATGAGTATATAAATAATTTTGCACATTTTCCAACAAAGTATCTCCGTTTATTAATGAATATAATGAGAAATATGTATGTAAGTAAGTAAAATGGTCCGAATGCAGACATTCACATAGCCTGTGCAAATATAGATGGATTTAAAAAAATATTTTTTTGGTAACTTAAACGGATCCCACAAGGTTTAAGGTTTACTGTATTGAGACTTCTTAAAGAAAAAGAATAAATTACAACTAATGAATTTAAGGAAACTTAAAACTATTACGTATTATTTTAATTTTGTGTGGCGAAGTCTAATGTGTCTTACAAATTTTTGTCAGTATGTTAAAACTAAAGGTGAAATAATGCTAATATAATACAACCGTATTCTTGCTCCTGGCACTTACAATATCTTAGTAGAGTTGTATCTACTAAAAATTATTCTTAAATATAAACTAAATAAATAAAAATAATAAAAAAAAACTGTAATAATAAAATTAAATATCACCCTCTGTGAATGCCGGGAGAAGTGAGTGAATAAAAGTTTTGTCCAGACAGTGTATCAATATCTGCTTTTAGAATGCCAATTGCTGAAATATAGTTAGTGTTCGACCAACTGTACGAGACTTCACAAGTAACCTTTCCATTAGGATCCCTCAAACACTTACTCAAGTTCTGTTCAAATTTTTCTATTCTATTGACTGTAGAATCTATTTTGGGAAAGTCTTCTCTCATTTTTCGAATGTTAATTGTTTGAGTCACATCTTTTAAATCTACACATCATCTGCAGTTATAACGATGCCGACTTGTCGACTCAATTCCTTAACAAGTATGTAAATTCAAAAAAAAAAAAATAATAATACATAATTTGTATTTTGAACACGATAAATGACGACAGTAACAACAATGTTTTTGGTGTGTTGTTGTTGTTGTTCTTTTCTAAAATCATGTATGCGGTATTTCTGTTCATATCACATAAAGCTCACCAGCAAATTGAGAAAAGAAAAATCGCTAAATACACGATCGTTGGTTATTTTAAGCATATGCGGACGGACGGACAGGCAGACACTCACTATAACTGTCTGACCATAAATATCACCCACCATAAAATATCAGACACATTTAAGAATAACAGCTAACAGATATATGAATTAATAGCCTAATTTTTCTCCAACTAAGCATGCCATGATTTGTCACTCTTGACTTGGCCCACACACAACGAAAGCGGCGCGACACGTCGTAACGCGACGCCCAGATCATTAACAACAAACATATCGACCGAACAATGTTGTGGTTCTTGTTGTTGTTGTGACATTTCTTGAAGAGCAAAACTTGTACGAAATTTCTTCACATTAAAATGGCCACAGAGAAATAATGAAAAAGAACGCTTCTTAATTAGCTGCGGTTGAGTTCTCATCCAATAGCACCCACAAAACGTGTGAAACGATTTCTACATTTATCCTCACCTTTTACACCCTACATTGAGCATACACAGAAATGAGGCAAACTGGAGATGCAATTAATCAGTCTCGCTGGGCTAGCCATATTTTCGAGGTGTCGAAAGATCCATTAAAGTGTTAGGCTTTTTGAAGCAGTGCAAGAAATACATCAACCCAACAATGGTTCTGCTAGATTGAAATCATACAACAATATTTCTTCGATATACACTTCAATATCGGAATTAAGATTTTTTTCGCAATTTTTTTTTTGTTTGAAAAAAAAAAAAAACTTAGCGTTTTAAGTGAATTGAAGTGTCCATTTTCAGTAATTAATTATAAAGCCACATATCATACAAACAAAATTAGGTATAGATCGTTAAAATCAATGGAGTATTTTTGATTTTATTCACAATTTCGTGAAGGCCCTTCTGAAATCTCCTATACAAAAATATTGTTTACAAATCCCACATAACCTAAGATTATAATGGGAGGCACCAGAATGTGTCTGCTGTAAATAAAACTCAAAATCCAAGCGCCCCGGTAGGTGAGGTCGTAGCTTGCCTATCGGCGTGGGGGTTGTGGGTTCGATTCCCACCAGAGGCTTTGGTTTGTCGCTGCAAAAATCTAGCCAAATGGTCTGCGTCACCCGGTTTACCCTTGTACCCAAAATTTGAATATAAATTCACTTTGTATTGTAATTAATAATAAATAAATAAAAATAAGTCATCGATCATTGTTATCGAAATCGATAGTTCAAATACCGCTTAAAAAAAATACCTTATATAAACAAATAAATAAATATTCACATATCTGCTTTATTAATGAGGTAATGGAAAAATTACACATGTATTTCAATTTATCGGCTACAAAATAAATTCTATCACAAAACAATTTTCATGTTCATTGTGCAAATCTGTAATTGAGAAATACTATTCATTTTTAATATTTTAGGATAATGGATAAAGTACAGAACATACGTAAAACATCTTTTATTTCAAAATGGATGGCATTTGCAAAAAGGAGACACTTTGTACCGTATCATCCATGCATGCATCAATGTTCACGTCTATTGCGTTCAAGAGTTTAATGGATTCTAATACACATTTACCGAACATTAACTCGTCTACCGTACACAAAAAATCGGGATCAACTACATCGTCGTCGGGATCAACTACATCTTCATCTTTTATAAATCGCCGGTGTCCTTAGCGCTGGATATCGAGTCCATTAACTAGTTGACTCATCTTCGAACATCTTCGTTAGATTATAATACGTCTTTCGGCGAGACATGGCTGGTTTAGGATGAAAAATTTTTTTTTTAAGGCCAGCACTCAGACTATGCCCCCTATAAATGCAATGCATTGTGATATCGGAAGGACAGGAGGAAAGAGGGAAAATATACCGTTAAAATATCTATAGAACAGCGATATACAACCCACATTCCGACGATGCTGAAGTGACAATAGACTTGGATACCCTACTATCCCCAATCGTCACCACTGCTCTCCTCTGTACACGGTCCAAATCTGCAAAGATGTCTTTGGAGCTCCTGCCCATATATGGGAATTGTATTCCATTTTAGGCCGGATGTAGGTGGTGTAAATATTTACGAGATCAGATGGAGTGAAGTATTTCTAGCACCGCTTCAAAAAGCCTAGACACTTGAATGCCTTTTTCGACACTTCGAATACGTGGTTAGCCCAGCGAGCATCACCCTGTATCTTCAGGCCCAGAACATCAAGAGTGTCTGATTCGTCGATATCCACACCACCCATAGAAATTGACGACGATGCTGTATCTGGTGAACGTTTGTGTGACAACAAACAGCACTGGGTCTTTTGCGCATTAAAATCTACCCTGTTCATTTGGCCCCACTCACAAATCGTCGCCAAATCGCGGTTGAGTGAGTCGTTCATCGTTTGCCTTTTGTCCTCGACTTCCAGAGGACCTGGCCGATGACAAATGAGTATGAATGACAGAGGTTGCTGTCATCCGCAAAGGAGTTTATTGGGTTCACCGTCTGACCCAACAGGTCGTCAATGAAAATAAGAAATAGAGAAGACAGCGCCTTGTGGCACTCCTGCGGTCAGCCTGTGCTCGTTGGAGAACCCATCTAAAACAACTCGTATAGATCGATCCCTGAGAAAACTCGATATGAATCGAGGGAAGATAATACCGACACCAAATGCAATAAGTTATGATATGAGTGCTCCGTACCAGATCCTATCGAACGCCTTGGAAATAATCAGAGCCACGACATTGTTTTCACCAAGGGCGTGAATAGATCGACTCCATCGCTCCGAAAGGAAGTGCCATCAGGTCTCCAGTATATCGATTTCTACGGAAGCCATACTGTCGATAATTTAGAAGGCTATTAGAATCTTAATATTTAACAAAATGGTGCTTAACCATGCTCTCATAGCCTTTGAGAGTGCATAACATATTGCTATTGGGCGGTAATTCGCAGGATTTGTAGCCTGAACATTGGCAACTTTCCAACGTGAAGGGTAAATACCTGCACGATACGACATGTTGAAGCGATTGCGCAATGGACGAGCTTGCGTCGAAGAGCACTTACATAGGACAAGTGCTGAAATGCCATCCGGGCCCGGAGTTTTGTTTAATTTGAGATCTGCAAGAACCCTTTTGACCCCACGTGATCGAAAAAATATCTGAGTCATCGAACTAGATACGTTTTGGATCACGGAGAGTGGTTGACTGCTGTCTGGCAAAGATGAATTCTTTGCAAATATTTCAGCCAGAAGGTTACTATGTCAACCGGGTCAGTGAGTATCTGGTCATCGTTAACGGGAGTTGGAATAGAAGACGAATAATTATCCCTTACTCTTTTAACAAATGCCCAAAAGCTTTTATTTACCTTGTGAGAAGAAAGAACTTTAGCACGAAGGCGCCTAAGCACTCTGCCACAATTGGATCTTGCCTGCTTACGTAGCTGCTCAGTAGTGACGTTTTTATATAAACGCCAATTTCTGAACGCTTCCTCTTTGGATCTGACAGCTTCTTTGCACGTCTGATTGAACCAACAATTCTTTGACGGTTTAATCGAAGTAGTCTTCGAAGGAATAAATGTGTTTATTCGAAGAAGAATTATTTTCTCGACTATTTCAGCAGCAGCATCGACATTATTGTCTAGGAAACATAATTTCCAATTAAAGTGCTGATAGAAATTGTTGAGCTCGGCCCAACGTGCCTTTTCGTATATATACATTGTCCGCTTCGTCACTTGTTTAGAAGTGGATCGAAGATCGGAGAACGAAAAGGATGCTGAAATGGTGCAAAGATCCGAGTTACCAAGAGGTCCAAGAATGTTAAACTCGTACTTTTCAGGGTGTGAGGTTAAGAAAGGTCAAGAATATTATGATATTGCCCTTCAACACGCAGAATGTATGTTGGTTCATTCACTATGCGCGTCAAGCATAAGAAATAATTCATAATCTCTATGAGATTTGTCATTGTATGAAATTAATGAAAGTTTACGTGATGACGATGTTCAGTCAAACCGCAGGGTGAATCAGATATTTACTAATCATTTTGCCCAACTAGATATCTGCGGTTTCCCGTGATAACAGCTTAAGACGTCACAAACGACAATAGTTTTTTTTGTCCTTAGTTTGCGTATCACAGACACAACGAAAATTCTTGATAAATACCTGAGTTCCGTTGCTTTGACTTGCACAAATCAGCGGCGCCTTATCGATGACGAATTCATGTGTTTCTATCGTTTCAAATCGACAACAAGAACAACAACGTCACGACATACACTTGAAACGTATTTATCGCTGTAAACTCAAATCACGGTGACCACAAATGGTGGATCGGTAGGTCGGTTGGTTGGTTGGCTAAACTGTAGAGTGTCACAAATTCGACCTTGACCATTTATGAACATATGTCCAACCTATAAATACATATCTACATATGTACTTTGTACATATGTATATATATACGTATTTATATGTGTATATATAATTCTTCTTTAATGACTTGTTTAGTTATGAGGCGATTCTTATAAAATGGCACTTTGCAAATAAATACATTTTATTTGTTGGCCAACCAGGCCAAAACGGCGAAACCTCCAACCACCAACCTCCTCCCCCCCCCCCCCCCCCCATGACTGTGGCGACAAGTCGTTGTGGCCATTTGATTTGTGTATGCCGGTGGCAGTGGCGATATCGGATGTTTTTTCCTTGCCATTGGCTAGAGTTCAATTTTTTTTTATCAGACGATCAATGACGTACAAGAGAGTATTTTAATTTAGGAACATGTGTACCAATTTGTTGCAATTTTTAACGTAACAAAACTAAATCAAAACAGCAGAATGGAATGTTTCAAATATCACAACTGTCTGCCGGTGCTAATATGGCTATGATCCCATACCCAGAGTCGGCACATGGGATATGTGGGACTGCATGTGTTGTTTTTGTTGTGGTAGGTGGCGTTTGGGGTCGTTGGGGTCTCAACACTGCAACTGTGGGGTTTACATGGCTGACGCTCTGCATGTAGCAACTGTACGAGATCCGCCTCGTTGCGGTGCTTTAAACGGATATCGTTCAGGTGCGCTTACAGATTGGAAACTTTAACGGATTTAAATGCTTTTGTGGCGTTTGTCATTGTTGGTGCGCTCTTGCCGGTTAGTTGTGCACCGAACATTTCCATGCCAGTTGGCCAACGTACGTTATTGGATAAGGCCAGTGACTGTCTGTGGGCTGTTCGGTGCGACTGACTGGCCGGTCGTGTTGCAGTTAGTGCCGGTTTGGTGTGAACATTGGTTTTTGTTTCACATGCATTTCGTTTGGCTGTATGTGGCCCGGCCCGTATGTGCTGGTGGAATGTAGCGACACAAATAGTTTCATTTAATGCAATATTTATTTTATATTGTATAACAGAGTCTATCTGTCCGTCTGTCGGTCGGTCGGTCTGTCTGTCGCTGTGTCTGTATGTTGGTACGTTTTATTTTTATATCTTTGGTATTTATTATAGGCAGCTCTTAGGAACTATATTAAGTCACATACATACATACATACATACCGACTTTCGTTTGCATAGCATTGCTCATGGCTAGATTGTGTGTAGATACGTATAAGCACATTTATGTTGGACCACATACACAGTGACAGTCAAAACTGAAGCATCCATTCCAGTGCTTAATGATCCAAGCAGTCAAGTATTTCATACAATTTGCGACAAAGTAGAAAAGCTCTGGCCTATTTCAAATGCAGTCAGCGACTTTCATAGAGATCGGTGCGTCAGGTACGATATCAAGGTGAGACGACATACATGTACAATGCACAACTACATACATACAACTCTTGCGTGACTGGCTGACTGATTCACCACTGTCTTGGTCAAACGGCTGAAATAATTTTTGGAAATTCAGATTGGAAGGTTACAAAATAGTAAGATATTTTGATTTTTGTTGGAAAATTGGTCCACAGCTGCGCTTGGTAACAACTGGTGCCAATGAGTTATATGGGATGTAAAAGTGGCCAAAATGGGAGAAAAAGGGGAAGAGGAAAAAAAAGGGTAAAACAAATTGTTGGCAATACCAGGTGAAGTAGTTAGAGAAGGGACGAAGAAGACAACACCAAGAAGTTATTTTTGTCAATTCGGATTTGAAGGCGATACAAATTGGAGGGATTCCCCAAATACGAAAATATAAAAAAAATTAAGTTTTGCGATTTTTGTTGGAAATATGTTCCACGACTACGCTTATCAACAATTCGTTGAAAGAAGCTGGAGAAGGGACGAAAAACAGCCCAAAACTGGGTACAAAAAGGGACAAAAGCGGAATAATTAAAAATGGTGAAACAAATATTTGTCAACAACAGGTTGATAATAGTTAAAGAAGGGATAAAAATGGGGCCAAAACGGGATAAAAAAAAGGTACAAAAGGGGGAAAACAAAAATGTTTAAAAAAATGTTGGTCGACAGGAATGAGACAAAAAAATGAAAAGGTGCCAGGATAAAAAAAAGTACAAAAAGGGGAAAAAACAAAAATGCGAATTAATGGAAAAGTGAATGTCAATGGTCCAAAACTGGTGTGATAGTGGAAATATGCATGGCAACTGCAGTTAGAACTGTATTGTAAAGGGGATAAAAATGACTAAAAAAAATACATAATGGGGTCAAGGAAAAATTACAAAACTGCGAAAAACTGTTCCAAATGAAAGGCGAAATAAATGAAAGACGAGGATAATATAACAATGAAGAAGCCAAGACAGGTGAAATATAAAAAATAAAGAAAGGGCCAAACAGGGTCAAAGCGTACCAAAACGGGTTAAAAAAGGATAAAAGGTTGGGAAGCTAAATTTCCTTTTTCAGTAAAACACAAAATATTTGTTTAATTGCATTAGTCTCGAATTACCAAAGCAATTAAACAAATATTTTGTGTGTTTACTGGAAAAGGAAATTTACGCAGACGAAGTAGAAAAACTAAAATCTTTCATCGATTTTAATGTTGAGATAATTGTAAGGTAAGTGACTTTATGGTACATAATTGAAAACCGACACTTTTTTGTCATTTAAAAATGAGTTATTTTCGATTGTTTATGAATTATATATAAATGTAAAAATGTGTGTACAATTCTGTCGTTGTTTCAAAAGCACTAAAGCAGAAGACTAAATGTAATAAAGTGGTAAATTTTTTTTATTTTATTTTAACCAAATCGGACAAGTCGTTTTAAAGCTATAACACCTCAGGAATCCAAAAAATTAATTTAAAAAAACTCTCCATTGAAAAAACCTTTTTTTGAACATTTTTCTACCCAGGTGACCAAAGCTCATCCGAATTGTTTAGCGGTTATTCATTGCAAGTACTTTTGTATTTTTTGTTGTTGCATAGTGTAATTGAAATGGAGAATTCCATAATCGATATGTTTGCTAATTTTACTGTGAAACCTTCACCCTCCTCGGCCAGCACTTCACAGCACATACTTTTGTTGATTTAATTTTGATCACCACTGTACTGATATAAGTTTACAACCATTTGGCAAAGTGAAGGCTTGTATTCATCGTAGGTTTAACTTCACGTATATTCATACATACATACAGACATACATACATATCAGTTTTTGTAACTGCCAGTAAGAATGCGTATTCTTTGGCCAGAATAGCATACGTAAGTTATCGAGTTCAAGTTGGTAGTCTGGGTTCGTTGGTATGCGTATTTCTCAAGGTGTTCCCCTGGTTTTAGTGTAGCTAATGACGGCAGTCGTACTTATTTTGTTGATTTTTTCCTCCCAGTTTTTACTATGCTATAAAAGTTATATTTAACATTTGGTGTACAGTGGTAATTATGACATTTGATGCATTTGGTTAAGTTTGTGCTAAGGTATTGAATTGTAGTTTCGATAGCATTTGCTAAGATTTTTGACATATGTATTTATCTCAATGGGTATGGAAATTTGTATCTCCAGCAGAATACGACTATAGTCGGTGGTACTAGGTTGGCCCTGAGGTACCACCAGGAATGTACAGGTGACAAACTTCATAAAAAACAAAAATGTCAGTTATTGGTACAGGGCTGAAGCACGTGAGAGATTTGAGATGAATCACTTAAATCTACTGCAATACATTTCAGATAATCTTGCTGTATTTTGTTAGGTGGACGAAGGCAAACTAAAATATCGGATACCACGACTTATCTCAGATCTCCCTCACAAAAAATCCCACTATGCTCCATTCCAGTTTATTCGAGGTATATCAGGGACAGACTTTATAAATTCACTGAGTAAGTGCTGACGTTACTGTTACTGTTTTACTTGTTCTCTGTAAGCGAGAAACATTCCAGCAAAAAAGAAATTGATTCAATTAGCCATGTCAGGATTTTATATTTTTTCCCCCAACTTACTTAATTAATTAAATTCTATATTTGATTTTACTTATTTCGAATATTTTTATTTAAATTAATTCACACATCTGTAATTTTTCACAATTACAAAGAGTGAGAAAGCGTTAATGAAAAGTGTTGAAAAGATGGACAGAAATATGTGAGGTTAAGGAGTTTGGTGGAATGGTTGCGTCATCGAGCAATCATTATCCTTTAAGGGCGGCTCCATGGCAATTTCATTGACTCGAAACCACAAGACGGCAGAAGGAGAGGACGACAGTTCTATAAAAAAATTCCCAAATAAAAAATGATGGCCCACAAAATCTCATACACAATTGAGGCAGTTTTCATTATGAAAAATTCCCAAACAAATTTTCATAATGAAAACTTTTTTAATTGTGTATGAGATTTTTTTCGTTTCTATTTTTGGAGTTTCTTTAAAGAGAAAAATCTCCAAAAACTAACTGGGATAGTGGAGCCTTTCAACATGGAACATATTTGAAAGGGTTTTGGATTCTGGTTTTGCATATTTTATTCAGAGGCCATTGCTGATAGTCACTATGAGACCCTATGCTCTTTACTTGAACGGGGTTCTCCAACAAGAGGTGTTATTTTGGTGTTATTCAAAGAAAAATGAAATTTTTTGAGATAAATGATCGGATGTTTATTTCATAATAAGGAGAAAGATATGCCGTTAATAATAAAAAAAAACATCAGCCAAATGTCCACCACAACCACGCTTACAGGACTATATCCTTTTCATGAAATTTTCCCTAACCAAATCTCAAAGTGGCTGCCCTATGTCCTCGATAGCCTCACGACTTATGTCTTTGAGGTCTTGACTCGATGCTTATCTTATATATAATGGACCTCATCAGTCAAGATGATTTTTCGATGGAATTCCGGATAATTTCCATGCATTTCAAGGACCCAATCAGCAAAGACACGGCGTTGTTCATGATCGGCCGGCTTGAGTTCTTGTGTTGACTGAACTATATAAGACTTAAGACCCAAGTCTTTATGCAAAATACGGTGTAAAGACGCCCAATTCCAAAGAACGATAAGGAATAAACAAACCTGGGTTTTCTTCAAGACTTTGGGCTACAACAGCAATATTCTCAGTTGTTCTTGAGCAACGTGCACGGGTTTTATTCTTCACATAACTAACTTGTCCCAACAGCTCGAATTTTTCCACCAATTTCTGTATTGCGGTCAAAGTGCATCACGACGACCTGAGACTGCAAGATTTTCACAATTTTAATAATTTCAATGCGTTGTTGAAGCGTGTATCGTTCCAGTTTTCGTAATGGAGTTGTTTCTACTTGTTAAATGTCAAAGAATGAAAGTTTCAAAAGTGACAGCTTCCGAAATACCGGGGGATTCAAATAACACCTCTTGTTGGAAACCCCTTTATTTTAAAAAAATTCCATCGGTGTCATTTTAGTAATTTTTTTTATAAAAATAATGTCGGTTATAACGACATTCGGATATAACGACGCAACTCTTCGGTCCCTTCAATGTCATTATATTCGAATACTACTGTAGTTTTGAAATAAAGTCTTATGCAATTTTTGACATCAGGTTTCAACACCCCCTCAACAAAAATGTACAAAATGTACGTCCGAACACTGTTCACAGTTCTCACACAAAAAGTCAATAAACGTCTTCAATCACAATATTATTGTTTCAACAGTTTTATTTATTCTCTACTTATTTTTTTTTTTTTTGAAATTGTTGGAAACTCAAACTAAATTAATACTACATCGTTTTCCAAGGGCCTATTTTTTTAGTATTATTCAATGAGAAATTGGCTAATGTTTGTCTTATAATTGTTTCGAATATGTTTCTGTAATGAAAATATCACCTTCGTCATGTGCGGCAGCATCAACGCAACACCCTACGATCTACAGATCTATTCTCTTGACAGTTGACAACAGATTTTCAATTAAAAAATTAGTTACCGCAATTAAGATATTTTTGTAATGACTTTGTAATTGGATTACACAAACAAATAAACTGACTTATTCGGTTTTTTTCTTCTGTATAGTTCGACAAGACGACCGACTAACCGTTCAATTCCCCAGCACGAGTATGAGATCATCAGCATAACCACATGCGGTGTGTCAAATTTCCCGTCGCCCAGTGTACCTAGGATGGATGAGTGTTTACGAATTTATGCAAATCGTATGCAGTGACAGATAAGATTGTGTAGATCGCCCAAGATACGTGAGCGTATCTATATCGCATGAATATCTGTCCGCATGTACATACATATGTCTGTTTGTTTGTATGTATGTACGTTTGTATGGGCATTTATTTAGTAAATATTTCGAATATTTTAGATTACTAAGCTTTTGGGTGTCTGTTTCTATGACTGTGGTTTCATACCGAGTTCCGTGGGGTTTCCTATGACGCTGCATACTTGTTTCGGTTGGTTTTTTTTGTTCGGTTTCGTCGGCTTCAAGTGTCGCCGAAAAATGAATCATTTGCGAACAATTTCAAAATCTGTTGTAAGACAAACACCTGAATAACGTAAGCAGCTGTTTTAGAGAGCTAAACAAACGCATACACTGGCATACAATCGCCAAGACAGAGCGCACCTAAGCGGGTAATTCTGTGCTGTGCAAGTTTGCGTGTGTGCTTTCTGTTGTTGTTTGTTTTTGGTGTTGCCATGAATCAATTTTTCCAGCATTCCGTTGTTCCGTTTGCTTTTCAGTTTGGAGATTTTCATCAAAGATGAAAAAATGCTTAAAATATATTTCATTCTTTCAGTTACAGTTGCAACATTTCCGTTCCGCGTTTTTTTCTCGCTCGCTCTCTCTCTCTCTCTCGCATTTGTTTTGCTTAATTTGCATACAAAGTGCGTTATAAAGTGTATTTGTTGTTGTTGTCGCTTTTTGTTTTGTGATTTTTTTCAAATAAATTTTGTTGAAGAGCAGCAGTCTCGAAATTGTATTACCTTTTGTTTGGCTGATGTGCTTTTTAGCCAGCAACCATCATTGTCGGTGTTGTCCATTCCCTTCTCTCCTGTCCTTAACAAACATACATAATTTTCCCATTTTTCTTTTAGTTTTTCACACACAGGTACAAGCGGACAGACGAGTGAACAAAAAAAAAAAAACTAAACTAAAGCACAGTGGTTATAGACGAACAATTGAAACGGATTATATTGTTTTGTAATCATTATGTAACTCGTATACCGGAGAACTTTTGTTCTCAGAAAAACAAAATCCACTAAAAAATGTCTTTACAATATCTCTGATTTCGAATTCATTAACCCAATGATACTTAAAACTGTTATGACATGACGAAACGGTCTCATAGACAAGTTTCATAGAATTGCGTCTTAGAATCAATTTCATTGTCGCTGTTAAAGTTTATCCATGAGATTTCAAAAGAATGTCTTCACTGATTCATTGTTTCTGGAAGTGTTTCATAACATTATTGCTGATAAAATTCATACACGATAATCTCCGAAATTTCCCAACAGATTTCAATGAAATTTTGGGTTTCAGTTTGAAAGACAGGATACCTTTGGACCCGGTATTTCAAGTTAGCGTATCGATTGAATTTAAACTGGAGATTACTGCTAATCGGACAAAGGGGTGTGGCACCTACCATTCAATCGATTAATTAAATGTACCATATCTCCGGCGCTACTGTGACCATTGCGCTTGAAGTTTAGCAGAACGTTACTGATATGCGGATGTTACCCGGCTTTATAAGCTATTGAGAATGTGTTAATAAATTAAAAAAACAACTTATGTAGTGTGTATTAAATTTTTTTTATTTGTATAGATTTTTGTCATGTCAAAGTGGCCTAAATAATTTCCTCCACCAAAAACCAGGTCTGTGGAGTCGCAGCCTGTAAAATTTTCCCCGAGTCGGAGTATGGAGTAGACAAATTTTGCTCGACTCCGATTTTGTCGCTTTTTATTTGAAGAAACTATCTGTATTTTCACAGACAGTCAAAACGCAATTAGATCCATCAGAGATGATAATGTCAAATCAAGGACACACATGTACTGTAAGGAAACGATAAATGACGTATCGAGAAATAACGACATAGTTATCAATTGGATACCAGGCCACCAAGGGTTTCCAGGCAATGTCAGGGCTGACGAACGGGCTAAAATGGTAAGGGATTCCGATCAAAATACTCTGTAATTGTCTAAACCTTTTCTGGAGACAAAAACGGAGTTGAGGGAATGGACACTTTTCGACACTTCGAAAATATGGCTATACCAGTGAGCATCACGCTGTATCTCATGCGCAGAACATCAAGAATGTCTGGTTCGTCTATATCCACACCACACATAGAAAGTGGCGACGATCACTGGATCTTGCGTGCATTAAAATCTACTCCAGTAGATCAGTTCCTATGGAAGTCGATCATTCAGAAGGCCGTTTTTTAAAATATGTGCTCTTTTGCAGTTTTTTTTTTACTTATTATTGGGTCGTTTTTTATGGTGCACAAATCACTAATAGGGAGCTTCTGGGAAAGTCTATGAGGAATTTATTTGAATTTTGTTTGCAAGAACGTATTTCGACATTCCTGTGAAGTGTTTGTAAAATTACTCACAAATGTGAAATTGAATTTAATAATATTTAATTAAAATATCACTCTTATGCTTAACAAAGATAAAACTTTGATTAATTACTAAGATGGCAAAATATCTGATCAGTTGCATATATGCAATTACATAGTGACGGGTGTGACCATGTTACTCCCATTTTTTGTTATAATTCAGAAATGTAAAGGTTATCGTTTAAAACAAGTATGAGATTCCCAAGGATGTTAGGCTTAAAAACTTTTTATAATAGGTACACACTGAAATAAAGTGATTTGTGCTCTGAATGGTCATGAGAAGGGTGTGACCTTAAAAAACTCAGTTTTTAGAGAGTTATTGCTTTTAGGGCAGTTTCTGCAAATATTCCGTAGAACGCACACACACATTTTGGTGTAGTTAATCGTTGAACATTTTTCGATTATATTATATACTTACTGGCTGGAAAAAAATAATTGTTCCTAAATAAATGATATTTTCAAATTGTGACGGGTGTGACTTCCATATGTGACGGATGTGACCTAGTACGAAATCTTGAAAAGTTTAAAGGTACAAACGCTTTTTATTGAATTAATTAATGTAATAAATGTAAAAATAAACCCACAAGCAAAATAATATGACAAATTTATTCGCTATCCGTACTATCGTAGACTGAAGACTAGTCCAGTTGAGTATTTTTAAAGTAATTATTTTAAATTCAGTACAGCAAATAAACATTACATCTGCTCTTTTTTATGCATTATTTTAAATTTATTATTTCACTCCTCTTGTTTAAAAAATTACTATTCATCACTACTTCATCTGTAGAAGCGTAAAAAACGAGGGTTTAACTTTATTTTTTTTTCTACTTAATTTTTGAAATAATCCATGGCTTTATCGCAGCCCATATTGATTTATTTGAAAATTTGGCTTTCATCCTTTTTCCGTTGTCTGCTCTTTTGTTTTTTTCTCGATAACTTTTTCTTTTTACTTCCAATGATTTTTTATTCATTATATTTGTCTTAGCATCTCCTCCTTTCCGGTCCCTTTCACTTTCTCAAGGCAAATTTTTGTACATATTTTTCTTTATTTTCTTTTAATTTGTTCCCCTGCACCAATTTTCTATTTTTGGCTTCCATTGAAAACATTGGAGTTATCCAAGGTGTGACCAAATATTTTCTACAACTAATTATTCGAATATTAAGAATATGGTCCAGATTATTACTAGAACTGACTTTGTTATTGTTGAAAAGTATCAAGCGCTTTTATTATGTAAAATAACAAATTTATTAAACTTTTTGAACTTTTACTGTGACGGATGTGACCGAAAATTTTAATTTTTAAATTAATTCACAAAACTTTTATTATGAAACATACAAAGTCGAAACTTCAGCAAAAAGTAAGCAAGAGTATATTCTTTCCAGAGACAACAGTTTTTATTAATTCTGAAAAAGGGTTTAAAAAAGAAACGCAAAATCAACGCCGAACGTTCAAAGATGTAGAAGAGAGTTTTCAGTATATGCTCATTTCAAAGTGTTGTCAAATCGATAAAAAAATAAATAATAAATTATTTTGTTTATTTGTTCATAATTGTCATTTTCTTGTTGATATGGATTGACCGTTTTTTACAAAAAATATGTACATTGTTATTTCATGCGAGTGGTCGTTTTCCATGGAAATGCCAATATGTCTTTCTAATAGAAACGTTTTTGTGGTATTGTTAGTAACGCTAAGCAATGCTAAGGGCTTCAAATGTGATCCATTTAAATAATCTGTATTATTTTTAAAATAGAAAGTTACAAGTAAAATATATATCTTTCACAATTTCAATTGTTCATTCGTCATTTAAAAGATTATATCTTCTATAGCTAGGCACGAGTCTCGATGACTGTAAAATACAATTCAAAATATTTTTGAATTCTAACAAATATTTGCAATGATTTTTCCAAGGATATGTCTTCTTCCCTTTACCGCTGTTATGATTTCCCAGCCAGCTGTTTCAGTGGACAATCTATTATTTATATCGATGACGCATTATTCAGTGTTTTTGTCGCCTAGTTTTTTACTCAACCAACCGACGTAACAGTGTTATTTCCATCTGCCTAATCAAGCGAATTACAGGCTCCAGGCGACCGGTTAACTTCTTTCTATGCTATTTTGGGATATTTTGTAATTTGTTTGCAAACCATTCATTGTTAAAGGTCCTTTTTGGAGATTCAAAATTCGATATTCTTTGCATATATACAATATATATTCGACATGTTTTATCTAGAAGTCCTTGGGAAGAAAATTATGTTGTTTAGGGTTTTCCAGAAATGCAACAGATTGGCATTGCAATCCAATTCGTTTAGAATTCAGCGACCATACCTTGTGGCTCCCTTATAAGGTCTCCCAGAAGGCCTTCCGAGTTTATACAATTTTTTTTTTGCTGCAAAACCACTGTATCCAGTGTTTGGTAGTTACATTGAGTACAAGCGGGTATCATCCAAAATAAAGTTGTTTGTTTTGAATGTTCTCACATAACTTTGTTTTAGAGCGTTCTGCTGCTGAAGTGGTTGAATGTTGCACTCGCTGTTGGTGGCATGCTGTTTTGCTGCATTTCCTGCAATCTCATCTTATTCTTTCTTATTCGTTGTTGTCCAATTCCCCCCCTTTGCATACTCGCATGCGGCTACTGACAATAGTTGGACGAAAAAGAAGTGTAACTAGAATGAATGGAAGAAGGTAGAAATTGCAATTTCTAGTTTGCTATTTTCTTTCCATTCGAATCGTAAACGTATCTCCAGGTGGCATAAGAAGTTATTTCAAGGGGGGATTCTGTTGTTGCTAGGCACCCGCGTGCAACATTTAAAGCTTCAGCGCCGGAATTGTATAGAGGATTTTCTGTAGTATAAACTTTAATTTAATTAAAATGTGTATCAAACTGATTGAACCGACAACGAGTACATTTGTTTAAATCAATTGTATATCGTATCCGCTGTGCTAATACGCCAAATAAATGCATCTTATAAATTAAAACTTAAAATAGATGATGCAGCTTAGGCAGCTTAGGTATATAATATTACCAAAGCCCAAGATAACATCTACCCATTGTGCACCAGGATCTGACATTTATATATTTGACAAATAAGTTGGAAAATAGGATACAAAACAGTAAAACTTTAAAATATAGAAATGTAAATTAGAACGATAGTGGACGGCCGTGGTGTGGTAGGTAGTGTGTGCGACTATCACACAGAAGAACCCGAGCTCGAAACCGGGTAAGACCATCAAATATTTTTCAGCGGCTGTTTCCACCTCGTAAATGTTGGCGACTTTACGAGTAAGAGAGTAATCTCTATGCCATGTAAAACTTCTCTAGAAAAGCCTTAGCCGCTCGGAGCCGGCTTTAAACTGTAGGTCCCGGTCAGTGAGTATACAAATTATATCGTACACAGTTCACTGATTCGAGAGAAGTTCCCCGTCTGTTCTTTATGGAATGTTAAGAGAAATAAGTAAGTAAGTAAATAAATTAGAAACAAGGCTCTGGATCCATAAAACTGACAGCATTTAGTTTTAAGTTCCTTAACAAATGTGTAACCACGATACCATTCTGATGTTCTATTTTAACATGACTACCTGAGATGGTCAATATGTTTTTCATTTATTATTAGGAGTTTTTAAAAAAATAGTTTGGTAATACTGAAATTTTTTGTTGAAAAATTTCAGTAATCATTTATAACACTCTGCGACAAATGGTAAGGGTCAGTGATCGGTTTGGAATGAAACCACCGGGGAAAGTTATATTGGTAAAAAAAAGTCATACGTGTTCGAGCGTTTCGCTGGGTCTCATCTAGGAATCGAGATATGTCGATTTGAAGTTAGTAAGTATCGTATAGGGGAATTTGTCACGTTTTTGGCTCTTTTGTTTGACATAACTTGAGAACCACTCGTCCGATTTAGCTGAAACAAATTTAGAAAAATTAAGAATTACAATTCCTCTAATCTGTTCTTAAACCGTTTTCCTACTTAAGCAACAGTTTTGCAATTATAAATAAATGTATGAAAAAAAAAAATTATTTTTGCCTAATAATTAAAAATTTTTTTTTTTTAATTCATAAAAAATCCAAAACGGTAAAAAGTGTCAAGTCCTATTAAAATGTAAATAAATGTATTTAAAAAAAAAATAAAAAAAAAAAAAAAAATTTCTTCATGCGCTTATTTTTAACTTGGAAACTATTACTTGTAAAGGAAAATAATATATGAACAGATTAAGGGAATTGTAATTCTTGGTTTTTTAAAATTTATTTCAGCTAAATCGGACGAGTGGTTCTCAAGTTATGTCAAACAAAAGAGCCAAAAACGTGACAAATTCCCCTATACGATACTTACTAACTTCAAATCGATATATCTCGATTCCTAGATGAGACCCAACGAAACGCTGGGACACGTATGACCTTTTTTTGACCGATATAACTTTCCCCGGTGGTTTCATCCCAAACCGATTGTGGCTGTCGCACAGTGTAATTATTAAATATTAAAAATACAACTGTAGACGAATAATTTCCTTATTGGTCGTCCCTCAGTTTCAAAATAATTTTGTATTTATTTTCTTCTGTATCCGCATTCATTCATAACACCGTGTTACACACATTCTGTCCTATGAACCAAATTTACTTTTTCGGAAAGGGGATACAAAATAAAAATACACGTGTATCGGCGATTTTCATGTACGAGTCAGAATTTTTTTTTATGTTTGAAGTATGAAGCTCGTAGTGGCCTGTGTGAAAGCCTTTAGACCGATTTTTAACCCTTTTTCAGTGATCCAATCGAGCTGATTTTTGCAGGCAGACTCGTGGAAAAATCTGTATCACGTCTAATTTTTTAACCCTTTCCGTGCATTTGGTTCATAGGACAGAAAAAAAATATATTTTTTGTAACACGGTGTAATGATCACCTTACTTGTTCACTTGGCACCATTTAATATTGCCATTTTTTCTGCTGGCAATACCGTGCCAACTTAACCTTTTAACCACTGAAATCAAACCCTTCAATAGAAGAATTCACATTGACGCATCCATGAAAATGTTTCACTAATTTTGTTTCTCTAACACTGAAACCATAGAAAAAAGAGCTGGGGGAGGTATTTGTGGCCACTTAATATTGCCTGTTTTAGAATAACAGGTTTTGGTAATTGTCGTTGCAGAATCTTCACTGCTCGATTACAGTGGATAATCTTCTTGATACGGATAACCGCCCATCATACACATTCACTGATATCGATTACAATCGATAAGTCTTCTGTGATGAAAAATCGCACAATAATTGCAGATCTCAACGTACAGGCCTGGATGGTATTTCAGCACTTGTCCTATGTAAGTGCTCTTCGACGCTAGCACGTCCACTGCTCAATCTTTTCAACTTGTCGTACCGTGTTGGTATTAACCCTATACGTTGGAAGGTTGCCAATGTTCAGCCGATCCCCACGAAAGGTGAGGCTAGAAATCCTGCAAATTACCGTCCAATTGTCAGCTCTCGAAGGATGTGGAGGTATTTAGAGTCTAACGACCTTCTGATTGACAATATGGCTTCCGTAGAAATCGATCTATTCTTTAGATATTTTATTGATATTTGTTTGTCTGATATCCTTCGTCTGCTCTCTGACATTTAGCCGGAATGCGCGGCTTTCCAGGGTCTCTCAACCGTTAATTGTCAAATGGCCGGTGGACCGGACAGTGAAATATAATCAAACCAGAACCTGTTACAATTCTCTCTCTCTTATACTTTTTTCTTTTTATTTGAATTTGACCACGCCGCGTTTGTGCGGAATACCTTCTCACACATATCTCGATATGTTCGAATTTCATTTCATTGCAAAACTTTAGCGCTAAGAAAGCATTAAAATACTTTCAGAAATTTTACCCAATTTAACACACACACACAAATGAAATATGCAAAAAAAAACATATTATGAACAAAAATTGTGTATTAAAATCGTTAAATTTTGAATGGCCCACAAGATACAAACATACCTACTTTGTACTTACTTATATATGTAGGTGTGTATGTATGGACATTCACAACCATTATATCGCCGTATATCGGCCACATAATGGTTTCGTGTATAAATTACATAAAACGAATTTTCGTGAAAACTTTTAGTTTTTTTTTGCACGATTTTTAGGTGTTCGTGGGTCGAGTCTAGCGGCCAGAAAAAGGGAATCAGTCGTGGTGGCCAACTGGTCTTAATTACTCAAGTGTAGAAAATTAAACACTTTACATGTAAATTAAGACCGAAAGGGAAAATCGTATAAATCATAACTGAAATGTAATAATTCATCTGAAAACGCACATAAATACCAGAGTGTGAATGTGTCGGTTTTTGTTGCCGTTTGTTGTTTCTGTATGAAAACCAAGTTAAATCTCCCTCTAACCAAAATATTTTGGACAATGATTTTCATATTTTTGGTTTCTTTTTTTTGCCGTTTTCTAGATGTTGTTTTTTTTTGCATTTCGGCTTAAATCATTTCTAATTTATGTTCAACACAAAATAGAGCCCAGACACTCTTACCAATGGCCGCAGAAAAAAACTAAGCGAAAAATGTGTTAAACTTCTGTTAATTGTTTGTTAAATGAATATTCACATTTTCGATGCTGTCCGCTGATGTTGCTGCCGGTGCTCCGGCGCTGTTGTTGTAAAGTGTTGCTGATGATTTTGTTACTGTTGTTATAACAACCGAACAACTATTAAAATTGTTGTGGTCATTTGTTTAAATGTGGTTTTTGTTGTTGGTCTTTTAGCAGTCAACCTTATAATTAAAGAATTAAACAAACACAAAACCTTTTTTACACTCTCATGCGTTCATACACACACACACATACCCTGAATGGAATTTATATAATGGGAATTTAGTATGCAAATTTTGTGAAAACCTTAAAAAGAAATGCACAAAAAAAAAACACCGAACTCCAATGGAGTCGAGTGTGTGTTTGAGGTCGCCACAGTTTTTCGCTAGTACAACCTGGAATTAGTAATGTTTTTTTTGTCATCGATTTTAAAAAGTACAAACATGAGGATATTGAGAAATTGTTGGTTCTGACTCAGTTCGAGAGATACTGATGTTGAATATCAATTGCTGTGAGTTCTCTCTGATCTTTGGTCCTTTTAAGACTGGTGTGAATGACCGTGATCATCGAAATCATTTGCATTCGGAAAACTCTTAATACCGGGTTTTCCATTAAGGACATAAAAATTTTTTATATTTATACACAGAATATTTAAGATATAGGGTTCACATTTATTGTAGGTGTAGTTCCATTTTAAGACTGAAGATTTCGGTCATACGGTCATCACAAGCCCGTCTGCAGCGATCTATTATTTGGACACAATTTTCCACCACTCTTGTAAACATTTCGACCGGAACGTTGACAATTTCGCGTTAGATGTTTTCTCTGAGCCCGTCTAAAGTTGTTGGCTTGTTGGCATAGACGAATGACTTGATGTGACCCCATAATAAGAAAACCAATGGTGCTTAATCACATGAACAAGGTGGCAATTCTCGATATAACACGTTCACCGAATTTGCCATTCAGTAAATCGCTTGTAAGTCGTAAGTGCGTGCTGTGCGGCTGCAATATTTTTGTCGATTCGAGCGGTACGGCATATCTTTGGCACCGGAACATCCATATGTGAAATTTTGGACTCAAATTTATCCACCAACCTGTCGTGCGGGACGAAAATTGTAGTAATCGCTATAAAAGTCGCGACCACCGACTCAAAATTTCGGTGGTAATTTTTAATGATTTGCAAACGTTGCTCGTAAGTGAATTTTACTGTGAGTTAAATGTTGATTTCGACTAACGTTTTGACACTGAAAGACCATTAAAAATATTTGAGGGTGTGTAGACATAAAGATTCGAAATTTTTATGGTCCAATTGGAAAACCCGGTATACCCTAGAAGCTTCAAAAATGTTCGTAATGCTCTGAACTTTTGCATGGAGAAGTTTGTTGCCGAAACTCACTTTATATTATAAGCGGACTTCAAAGGGTCAATGTTGAGCTCTGACGATGTGGAATCCATTTTCTGTCCGACGACGAAATTTAACATGGAGTCGTTTGAGAGAATTAGTATGAGCTGTGTAATCGCTCAATTGATTTCAATAAAATGTTGTGGGTGTGTATCGGTTCTAAATTGAGAGATAGAATACTTTAGGATCTGATATTTCATGTAGGCGTTGCACATCCCACACAGTGCAGAGTTTAAATTTACAATATCCCGGGCGTTATTGGGGCCAATGACCATAAATAGGAACTGGAAATTACTGCTGTTCGACAGATTGATCTTGAATATATTAGGTGTTATTTAAAAAATGCCATATCACTGGTGCCATTTGGGTTAATTTGCTTGAAGTTTAGGTGGATGTTACGAAGACGAGCTAGCCATGTACGTTCATTCGAGTGTGTTTCTTTGGAACTCACTATAGACGGCACACACGACTTACACCCAAGACACTCACGGTAATTTAAGACGAACTTAAACGGTAAATCTCCGTTTATTGCTCAGTGAGATGTTCTGGGGAAATACATATCGCTGTGGTCTGCAGGTAATTCTTCTAGCAATACAACCTGAAGTTTGATTTTGTCTTTGTTCACCACCGCGGCTGCTTTCGATGATTCCTTCGCAATTATTGAAAACCCTTTCTGGATTCATATGTTGGTTTATTCAGAACACAATATATTTGCTTTTGCCGACCTCATCTTTATAGTGGCTTCACCTATCAATAGGCGTGTTTTCGTTACACTGCTAGCTTAGATGATTGCTTAATTTGCATGGAGAGCTAAGCGATATGAGGCGCTGATCGAAATTACCGCTTAAGTTTGTGTCTTACGTTGGCTCGGCATTGCCAGCCTAAAAAATAACAAAATGCCAATATTAAATGGTGCCAAGTAATATCATTCGTTGTGAACTAATACAGAAGAAGAAGATAATAAATACACAATTCTTTCAAAAATGACGCACGAATGGTAGTAGTAATGTTCATTTATAATTGAATTTATAATGTTTGTCCACAACACCCACTTATCTTGACTATTTTTTTTTTAGATTTTCATGAAAATGTATTAACATTTTTTTCACAGCATTCTCAGAATGCTGCCTAGTTTGTGTCAAATGACAATATCGCTAGTTTGGCGTTTTCTTTACAACTAAGCAAGCGATAATAGCTAGCTTGTAACGAAAAGACGCCTAATGTCGTCTTCTATTGCCGGATATATTAACGCTTCCTTCTCTTGGTGACCTGCGTTCATGGTGGCTTTCGGAAGTTTCCTCGTATCTAATACATGTGATGGTACACTTGAAAACAAACTGTACGTCAAATCAATGAAAATGATTCTTCAATAGTTCTACATAAAATTGATGTAAGAATTCATCAAATTAATGAACAGTTTTTTCAGTGTACATTAGGGTGGAGTGAAAACATGCTTTTTTTTTAATTTGAAAAAGTTAACCTCGGAAAGAGATGTAGTCTGGGGTCCTAATGAGGGCAAAAATAAAGAAAAAAATTTTAAAAAATTTTTAGGGGTCGCGCCACTCCCTCGAAATTTTGAAATTATCGCTATTTTGGCGTTGATTTTAGAAAAATCCTAAAAAGTTTTATGTCAATAAATGTTTGCAATAGCGTAAACAATGAAATAAGGGCATGAAAAAATTTAAACAATTTTTTCTCATTGTTCAAAAATTTCAAAAAGTAAAATAAGTCAAATCGTCCCTTCTTCAGAAAATTGACTGAACAATGAAATCGCCACCAAAGCTACAAATATTAGTCGATTATCCTCATATTTGCCTCAAATACTTTTGTTTGGGCACTGAACAAGCTCAAACTTTTAAGTTTTACATAACTTAGAGATGACTGCCTCATTTGTTAAGTCATCGGCCTTAAGATGAAAAATGTTTTATGTTTTTCCAGCTCATGAAACCCATTTTACTTTCCTTGCATTGGAATTACCGATTTTCCTAACATCTTTACACTCCACATCGTAGCGTCGTCTACCATTTCTTCTTTGGCTGCTTTTGTTATTGGCCATAATTTCTGAAACCGCAATGCAAAACGTTTCAGCCTAAACCGCTTTGACCTCTTATAAAAAATAACAAAGGAGTAAATTTTTATTTTATTAAAATAAATTTCATTAAATGAAAAACTCGGTGAATTTAAGAACATAATATTTTCGCTGACGATTTCTTTCTATTCTAAAAATGAATTGACTGCTGTGAAGGATGAGTATTAAATAAAACCCAGTTTTCGACAATGAATGAAAGACCAGTGAGTTTTAATGAAACAAGCGCACTTGTTTATGTTACAGCTCAGCAACATATCGGAATTCCCCACAAACAAGAACACCCATTGGCGAATACATTCTAAACTGAAAACTAAATAAAATAAACCACCACTAGTTTTGCCGAAATACAAAGTGGATTCAAGTCGAATTTATGTACAGCTTATGTTGAATACTGAATTCTCTCTCTCTGTAACAAACACCCCGGTCCGGGCGACCACTTGACCAAATCAAACATATCAATGTCTGTCCGTCCACTGGGTGGTGCGGTGAAAGAACGCACACATACGCAGGCATGTACACAAATAAAAGTAGTTGTTTTTTGAATTTGTATGAACACGAATCGGGCTCTAACACTTGTTCGTGCAAGGCCTTTTTGATTGCCGTTGCACAGTGGTTCCAGTGGATTGAAATATTACCGTATTTACCTCCAATCCAAGGGATCGGTTGTAATATGAAAGAGAGTCATCAATATGCTTATTTACTTGAATAGTGTCACAATAGTTTTTTTCTTCTATATTTACTATGTAAGACGCAATTGATAATTTTAAACGGCTCACCTGACAAAATCCTGTTTAGAGTAAAGACACTATTCAAGCGAATTTATCTTTATTGAATTGATGTACGATTTGTAGTCTCTTCATTTACGTTGTTTATTTTTAACTTCCGTTAGTCAGAAACCATGAGAATAATAACCTCACTGAGAAGTTGGATCTTGCCTAGTTTCAGAGCAGTGGGATCAGGGCAACATCCGTAGATTGCCTCTTTCGTAGATATCGTCACCTATTGTTCTGCCTTGTAACAATTCCTCGGCAGACCTGAGTTTGCATTTAACTCATACAAGAAGTCATTTAAGACAGTTGCTTTGTTGTCGTTGAGCTCATCAGCGCTTTAGATCGAAATTCCACATTTTCTTCAGTTTCTCAAACTGTGGTTCACGTTTCTCCCAAGAGCTTTCAACGGTAAGGACGACAGATTTATCTGCCTGAAATAAAGGGGTTTCCAACAAGAGGTATTTCGGTAACTGTCACCTTTGAGGCTTTTATTCTTTGACATTTGACAAGTGGAACGATAGACGCTTCAACAACGCATTGAAATTATTAAAATTCAAGCGCCCCGGTAGGCGAGTTGGTAGCGAGCTTGCCTATCAGCGTGGGGGTTGTGGGTTCGATTCCCACCAGAGGCTTTGGTCTGTCGCTGCAAAAATCTAAACATATGGTCTATGTCACCCGGTTTACCCTTGGACCCAAAAATTAGAATATAAATTTACTTTGTATTGTAATTAATAATAAATAAATAAATAATTAAAATTCACTACAAAAATGGTGACAATCTTGCAGTCACAGTTCGCAAAACTAAATCAATTTTGGGTCGTCGTGAAGCACCTTGTCGGACCGCAATGCAGAAATGGTTGGAAAAATTCGAGCTGTTGGGACAAGTTAGTGATGTGAAGATTAAAACCCGACGTGCTCAAGAACAACTGAGAATATTGCTGCTGTAGCCAAAAATGTTGAAGAAAACCCAGGCCAGTTCATTCCTGGTCGTTCTTTGGAATTGGACATTCTACAAACGTCATTACAACGTATTCTGCATAAAGACTTGGGTCTTAAGACTTAACACAAGAACTCAAGCTGGCCGATCATCAGCAACGTCGTGTCTTTTCTGATTTGGTCCTTGAAATTCATGAAAATTATCCGGAATTCCATCGAAAAATCATCCACCTCGGTGGCTACGTCAACAAACAAAATTGTCGCATCTGGGGCTTGGAAAACCCAAGAGTTATTGGTGAGAAGTTTCTCCATCCTCAACGTGTGACTGTTTGGTACGGTTTATGGCCCGGCGGGGTCATTGGACCTTATATTTTCGAAAACGAGGGATCAACAGTTACTGTGAATGGATTGCGCTATCGAGAGATGATTAATGATTGTTTATGGTCGGAGGTTGATAATATTGATCTGGACAACGTTTACTTTCAACAAGCCATTGCTCTTTTATGGAAACTACTGAAGAAGCGACTATTTGGGTTATTGTACTTTTTGAAAATTTTCGATCATACATTTTTTTAAGCAGGCCTGTCACTATTCAAGTTGTGAAAATAAAAACAAAAATTTAAATCAACATCTAATTGTAAAAGAAGTGGCGCGACCTCTAAATTCTGTTAAACATTTGTTTCCTTATTATGGATCTCAAACTACATATCTTTCCAAATGTGACGAGTTTTTATTTCACTCCACCCTACTGTACACTGTCTGGGCGATAGAAACACAATAAATGTAATTATCGCGACCGAAGAGCACTAGGGAAACTAGGAGGTGGTCGAAATCGTCAAACAACGCATAGAATCGTGTCGGCTTCCAGGTGGAGATGGTTCACATTTTTACGATCATATTCCATTTCGAACAGATGTTCAGGAAATGAACATGGCCCATTGCCAGGAAAGCCAATATGGATCAAACCTCATATCTTTCATCTGTTCAGTAGTAGGGTTGTTTCAGGGCATCCCGTGATATCACAAATCCCCTTCATAAACTAACTGGTTAAATGCATGATTGCTACCTGTACCAAAGCGTATTCCACGCAGTATTAAAACCGGTTAAACCGAAAGTAAATTTGCAATCCTCATCAATAAGTCGAAGCTCTACTTAATGCAAATTAAAGTGTTGGCACCACTGTGCAGTTGTTAGCAATTGTTAAATTTTACTCGTAATGAATA
Organism: Hydrotaea cyrtoneurina; assembly: GCA_958296145.1. Classification (NCBI taxonomy): domain Eukaryota; kingdom Metazoa; phylum Arthropoda; class Insecta; order Diptera; family Muscidae; genus Hydrotaea; species Hydrotaea cyrtoneurina. The sequence continues at coordinate 52,411,903 of OY282515.1, read as the reverse complement.
TCGATATTTAGTTTTAAACATTTCACAAAAGCGGCAAATTGCCTCAAGCCTCACCAACCAGCCATACTCGAAACCAGAGGCAGGGACCCCACGAAGTGAATATAACGTAGTGCTGGTACTGGTATGCGCATGCATAGAACAGTGGCCGAATAGGCCAAAAACAAACAAACAAAAAAACATAAACACGGTTGCAAGGTCTGCTCATAAAACATAAACCGAAAACAATTGAAATGTTCGTACACACGTATGCATACAAATGTTAATGTGATTATATTTTTTATAGACAAATTACTTTTTTTTTATTGAGACTCGTGCACCGACTGTCGCTACCAATTTGTTGGTTGGGTTTTTTGGTGGTGGTGGTTGTAGCGCTGTGTGCTGTGGGGGGTTTTCCACTGTTTTTGTTTGGGTGCAACGACACCTTCGAACTGTAAACGGAAATTCACACGGAAATGATGCAGAAATACTCAACGCTTTTAAACAAACACAACCACATGCATAGGCCAATGCTTACAACTCAGTTTACTTGGTGTTGGTAACATGAATGCCAACAATGGCTTTAAGCCTACAACAACACTTGGGCTTTATTGTAGTTGCACCCTATTCCGTTCACTGATACGGCGTATTTTGGATATGTTTAAGCTCAGTCAGCGCAATTAAACTTATTATTGAAATTGGGAGGAAAAGCCATCCATATACAGAGGCATCGTTCCCCGCCAGACCAAATATTACACAGTGCAACAACATTACCAAAACCAGTTTTGTTGGTGCAGCAAAACATTCGAGATTCACGGCATCGTCTCCGGGAAACAATGTTGACTTTTGATGGATTTTTTTCTTTTGGTAAAATATTTTTCTTTTTGTCATTATTATCGTGTTTAGATTTTCTGGAGATGGCCGAACGCACGATAAATGTTAGCCCTCTTCTCCAGATGATAGCTGAGCTAATTTCGAGGGTCTGTATCCACATAAGATGAAGGGTGGCCATGTGAAAATCAATCAGATACTAAGCACTAAGGCGAACATTGGGCCTTTTCGTAAATGCGTAAATGCGTCAGTGCGCTACATGCAGGGTTGCCAGCTGATAAAGTAAAATTAGTGGACACTCGCCAAAAATATACTGAATTTAAAACAAAAATCCGGAACAAATAAAAAATCAAATTTATGTTCTAATACTTTATTTATTTCTAAAAAAAAAAATTAAAAATATTCTATGAATTTTAGTCTTCTCTTTAAAGAGTAAAATAAAATAGTAAAAATAATTATTTATCTTAATGTTTTTGGAAATACATGTGTAGTTTTTTTATATTATTTGTTTAAGTTACATTTTGTTGTGCACTATTTTTTCGAGTAATCAACATACAGGTATTTCCCGAACATATGAAATATTTCCTGAAACCTGGACAAGATCAAAAAAAAAAATACTGAAAAATTAGGTCGAATTCAGGTCAACTGACAACCATTGCTGCAATTTAAAGGATCGCAATTAAAAGGATCATGAAAAAGGATCTCATCATGCCATCCGAAATAGATTCCTTATGTAAATAGAGCTCTTTATTTTGGACACTTTTTTAAAACCCCCTTATGAAAGGAAAGTCTTGTGAACATTTTTAAAAAATAATTATTTGAGTGGTATTAGACCGAACCAACGCAAATTCAACACAAATTCATTTAGTCAAATTTATCAATTTTTTATATTTACTTAAAGGCGAGAAAGGGCGATAAGTGTTAAAATGTGTTCAAGGGACTCAAAAAGGGAAGAACGCATGTATTGTCTAATATTAGACAGGTGGTGCAGGGGGAACACGATATTTTGGAACCATAGGGTGGAGAGGGTATAACAAACGAATTTGACCTGTACAGCTGTATGACCCAATAGCATCTGTAGTTACTAACAAAGAGTAAAGACCCCGAATGATCTTTGCAAAAATACTAACAAAAACGCACAACTCAAAAATTTTGCCATTTCCAGACAACGGCAAATTTATTTCCAAAACATTTTCGAATTTCCCCTATGTGTGTCGGTCGAATGAACTCTATCAAGAAATGCGTTTCATGTCAAGCGCCACAGATCTCCCATAACGAGACAACCTACACTCTGGTGGACTGACGCATACAGACATTTATGTGATAGGGTAGTATCTGTGACAATTATACAACAAACCCTGGATCGTATACTAATAAGAACTTCCCAGCAGACAAAGCATTTAATTACAATGCGGTAGGTACTTAGCTCTGGAGAAAGCGCCCCGGTAGGCGAGTTGGTAGCGTGCTTGCCTATCAGCGAGGGGGTTGTGGGTTCGATTCCCACCAGAGGCTTTGGTCTGTCGCTGCAAAAATCAAGCCAAATGGTCTTTGTCACCCGGTTTACCCTTGGACCCAAAATTATAATATGAATTTACTTTGTATTGTAATTAATAAATAAATAAATAAATAAATAAATAAATAAATAAACTTCGCTCTGGATTACCAGCCAATGTATAAACCTAATTACATTTAACATTGTATGATATATATTTTGATGAGCTCTATAATACGTTTGTTAGAAAGTAATATACAAGTTCGATTTACGTTTTATGTTCGTTTTAACAAAGGTCGAGCAGAAGTAGTTAGTTAATTGGGTAATCTAATCTCAATTGCAGCTGGTTGGACACAGTCTAATCAATGTACATAATTATTTTGGGCACAGCCCACTGATAGGAAGGCAACTCCTAACGAATCCAATAACAACAACTGATTGCAAAGCCTTCGCTCATAAGTGTTGTAACATTTCTTCCGTTTACCCATTAAAAAGGAATCCATACTCGTTTAAGATAAAATCAATTCCAACTAGTTTAAAAATGTTTGAACTCTAGTCTTGCAGCTATGAAACGAGGCTTCTGCGGAAGGAATGAGAGGAATGAATTGCCATGACAAAAATTAAATCGCGAGTGAGTCCCATATTTAAATCGACTAAGCAGTCACATTTTGCAAAAAGAAATATTACAGAATTTTTTAATTATAAACACTAAAGATGTTTCAAGAAACTTCAAATCGTTTTGTAGAATTTCCCAAAAATAACAAGAACACAAGAACGTCTTGTGGAGAACACATGTGAGGCGATACTTAGATCTTGACCGGCATCAACCAAACATTGGCTTTAAATCGAACTTAACATTCACATTTATATTTCGAACAACAAATGCCCAATTCCACTCATAATAAATACTTTCAATTCGCAAATTGAAGCAAGCGCGAAAACAAAAAAAAAAAAAACACAACGATTTTTGCTAATTAGTGCCTGTCAATCAGAAAGGTCAAAGGCTTGCAAATATTTTTGAAACATTCCGGAGAACGTTCGAATGTTTACGAGTATTTTGAGCGAATACAATTTTCTACCTACCCACCTATCGAAGGCCCAATAATGATGGGGTAGATGCACTTCACCGGCCACAAACCCACATCGATTAGAGGTGCGTGAGAATCTTTTCAGTGATCTCAGCCTCAATGTTTTTGCCGTTTTAGATAAATTGAATGTTGTTTCTTTCAATAAAAAACAAATTTTATTTTATTTTGCTGTTAAGTGTGTTCATAATTTCACTGAAATGAAATGAATTTATGGCATCGGCCTAAATGATGCAGCAAATGAATAGATCGATCTTTTGTCCAAGTTTATTGCGCTATAATGATCCGTTCATTTGTGCAAACAAAATCAAAGCGTGTTCGTTCGATTTACTGATAGATAAACTATAAATCATGGCCCAGAATGAGCTTATGGGCAAATACAAACAAACTCTCAGTCTCCAGCCGTTGAGAATGTAACTTGTTTTACATACTGATGTGACTTCAAAACAGCACAGTGTGTTAAATCCACATTTGAAACCAAATACGAATGACATGGTCGTGTCTCAAGCCTGGTATGAGTTCCACAAAAACAATTACGAAAAACCATGCAAAATTTACCCTAAACTAAAGTCACCCACAAACATCAAAATGGCCCAAAATTAAAAACTAAATTTTTCCCAAAAATTAATCAAAAACCTTCCAAACAAAATATGAAAAATCGCGCAAAAAAAAAATGGGCCAAGTCGTTTTCGTTTGGGGCGACTTTTGAAAGTATTGTTTGGAATGTGTCAGCCGACATTGAGAAGTCACTTGATTGACAATGTATCTGCTCACTCAGTCTAATCCAGTGAATTTAGTTTGCGAAAATAAATTTTGTAATGCTTTAGTTCTTGGTCGAAATATAGACAGGACAATACGAATTTTCATCAAAGGTGACACAATATGTTAAATGTACTTTCTAACACTCAGGACCAAGAATCATCTGCAACAATGCAATAACGATTTAAAAATGGATATGTAGGCCGTGGTGTGATAGATAGTGTGTGTGCGCCATTAGAACAGCTTCGTATCCTGAATAAAAACCAATTTTTAACGTGGGGAACTGCATTTGATTTTACATTTTAATTCTCTAAAATCTGTCTTGGATAATAAAAAAAAAATAAGAAGACAATGAAATCGAGATCGTACAATAATATCAAATAACTGTATAGTGCCTCGGACAATATGCGACAATTTTGTTTATTAACGTTTGTTAACACTGAAACATTCTCAATTCCCGATAGATTTAAATCCGTTCGATTCTATCCTTTACACAGTTCACTAAAAAACTCACTGTTTCGAAAGATGTTCTCTGTCTGTTCCTTCATGGTATATTAAGGGAAAAAAGTATAAGGTAGCCGACAATCGGCCAGAATCGACTTAAGTTTTTTTCGAGTTCAAATAAGTTTAGCACTCCAAACACAGAGTGGAAAATGAATGACGCTAAACACTGTGCAGTGCGGTACGTGCCGATCATTGATCTCAATCTTCTATTTTATGTCGTTTATGCTTAATTTTGCTTTCGTTTTGTTTTGTTTTCAGCAAATGTTTAATTGCACATTTCTACGTTAGTGCGTTTTTGTTGTCTTCGCTAAAGTTTTAAAATATGTAGATCAAGTTGGAATGAGGTTAATTATGGCCGCGGCATTAAAGTTAAATGCTTTTTTTGTTGTTTTTAAATCAGAATTATTATTATGATTGTATGTAATTACATGAATGTCTGTATGTTTAATTGTATATTGAATGAGTTCGTCCGTTGGCATTTGTAGAGCATCCACATCCACAAATTGCTTGTATCCGCATCGTATGGCCACCGGTCACCGATGCTGGCCACCAACCACCATTATCACCTCATATCATTTAAACATTTGAATCGGTTGTTGCCGGTGTGGGGGAATGCGATTGGTATTTATTTTGCTCGTGTGATTTTCATTTAATTGTGTTGTCGTTATTAAAATGTTTAACACAAACATGTTAATCGATAGTTATGTTTATATTAATGACAATATCATTACAGTTATATTAACTATCCATGGCATACAGTCGGCTTGAAAGGAACGCTCTACATAATTTATTTACGATTAGTGTGTTTGATTTTCTATGTGGATGCAAACAAGGAACAAAACAAACAATAAGTGGAGTTCTGGTCCGAAAGAGAAAATAGGCTCTAGGCTCTGCCATACAAAGCCGACCAACCGGCTGATGCTGGAATCATGACATTTGGGGACCATACATCCGCTAAGGACGGATTTTTGGAAATTCGGTTTGGAAGGGGGTATAAATGGAGGAAAAGGGAAAAATGTGTCCACAAAACCCTTCGAAATACGCCAAATACAAACAAATCACTTACCGTGATTTTTATTGGAAAATTGGTCCACAACTACAATTTTCAACAACATGTGGAAATGAGTTAGATATGGGATGAAAAATGGGCCAAAACGGGATAAAAAAGGGGAAATATAAAAAAGGGTGAAACAAATTTTTGCCAATAACATGTGGATAATAGTTCGAGAAATAACATAAAAGTGGCTAAAAAACGGGATAAAAAAAATTACAAAAGGGAAAAAAAACTAAAATTCATAAAAGGAAATTGTAATAAACAGACAACAGCAAGACAAAAAATTGAGGTAATTCAAAAGGGGACTAAAAGGGTACAACATGGGACCACAACTGATTAACTGACTGATTCATCATTGTCCTGACCAAACCGCTGAAGATAAAAATCATCATGTTTGGAAATCCAGATTGGAAGGGGATTCTAATTCGGGAAAAAGGACAAATGTGTCACCAAAACCTGTTAAAATAAACAAATATCATGATATTTCTTGAAAACTTGGTCAACAAATAGGATTGACAACTTTAGTGGGGACAAAAAGGGGAAAAATAAAAAAACAGGTTTGCGGGAGAGTTTAATGTCGAATATAAAGACAGAAATTCGAAGGAGACACCTTGAAATGTGGCCCACGTTTATCTTAGGAATTTCGTATTCGAAATGAACTCAATTTGATTTAAGATAAATGCATTCTGAAGAGCCAATGTTAATAGCATCGCCAACTCTTTTTGCACTAGTGAGTCTCGTACTTTATATGATTCTGAATGTATTCGCCGCTACAGATATTAGTATTAATACTCAGCGAGTATTCAAGAAGTTCCCACGCTACGCGCCATTCTGTGAAACGCAGTGTATCGCGAAATGTTAACATCCACTCAATTATGTATCAAACGGGCTTCATAATGTCTACGCTTGAATATTGTTTATCTTAGCGATATGAGAGTATTAAACAAGTGGACAAATAGTAAGTTCGGCCGGGCCGAATCTTATATACCCTCCATCATGGATCCTTAAAAAGTCAATAAATAAGAAAACCAGTGAAAAAGTTGCAGTCGGGTAAACCGACTTATATATACCCTCACCCTCTTTAAAAACATACAAGTCTCATATTTCAAAGTATCGGAAAGTTAAATGTGTGAGTAGCTACCATCATTTGATGTAACATCTGATGAAAAGTCATAATAGCAACCTAGAATACCGAATGTTTTAGAAAAATATTGTATTACATGATTTTACAAAAAGGACGGAATATAAAGCAGAGTTTTTACTAGAAAATTGTATGTAGTTAAAGCTTTACTAAATATAGAGTTTCGGAAAGAATCGTTGATCGAGTTTATATAATTACACGATTTCTAAAGTGGGTGCAATGGTACATTTGTATGGGAGGTACCAGAAAAGGAGTTGCCAGACTGCCAAGTTTTTGTCTAAAAATTTGTCTAGCTATACTTTTACTAAATACAAAATTTGGGCAAAATGTCGTTGGGCATATTGGTGTTATTACACGATTTCTAAGGCAGGCGGGATGGTACATTCGTATGGGAGGTACCAGAAGAGGAGTTGCCAGACAGCCAAGATTTTGTCGGAAACGTTGTCCGGTTATACCTTTACTAACTACGGATTTTGGACAAGATCGAACTTGCAAGTGTTGATATTATTACACGATTTATAAAGTGGGCGAAATAGCAGATTTGTATGGGAGGTACCCGCAGGAGAGTTGCCAGACTGCCAACTTTTTGTCCACGACTTAGTCTTACTATACGTTTACTAAATACAAAATTTGGGCAAGATCGCGTTGGGCATATTGGTGTTATTACACGATTTCTAAGGTGGGCGGGATGGCACATTTGTATGGCATGTACCAGAAGGGGAGTTGCCAGACTGCCAACTTTTTGTCCACGACTTAGTCTTACTATACGTTTACTAAATACAAAATTTGGGCAAGATCGCGTTGGGCATATTGGTGTTATTACACGATTTCTAAGGTAGGCGGGATGGCACATTTGTATGGGAGGTACCCGAAGGGGTGTGGCCATATAGCCCATTTGCTATCCCATAAGCAGTTTTGGGAAAATATTAAGCCATACCAAATTTCAGAGTGATTGCTTAACTCTTTCGAAAGTTATCGTGCGTACCATCAGGACAGACGGACAGACGGACATGGCTCAAACGATTCAGAAAGTCATAAAACGAATTTGGTTCAAAGACACCTGGGTTCTAATGTGGATATTTCTATGTGTTACACTTTTGAGCCGTATCAAATGATATATACCCTCCCACCGTAGGGTGAGGGTATAACTAACTGAGTTTTTGGGCCGCTCGTGACCCGATAGTCCCAGGAACCCGATCACAAATTTTATCCAAATCATGAAAATAAATGCATATTTGGGTTCGCGAGAAAATTTCGTTGCATTTCGATACCCATATGTCCATGTTTGTCAAGGGACGGTTTTTGGGCCGCTGGTGACCCGATAGTCCCAGAAACCAGATCAAAAAATTTAGTAAAATCGTGAAAATAAAGGCATATTTGGGTTCGTGAGTAAATTTCGTTGCACTTCGATACCCATATGCGCATGTTTATCATGGGCCCTTTTTTGGGCCCCAAGGGTCCACGGAACCCATGAGCACGCCCATTTTTGGGATTTTTTTCCCCATCTGTAAATTATATAAACTTAGTGTAGATGTAGTGAAAAAAATATTTGAAAAATTTGATTATGGCCGGGATATATTTAGTCCCGTAAAGGAGAACTTTTCCCCCTTTGGTCCGATATGGCCCATTCTCCAACTTAACCTGCTTATGGGCAAAAAACATCTTCCTACAAAATTTCAGCTTTTTAGGGTTAGTCGTTCGCGCTCTATCGTGATTTCAACAGACAACAGACGGACGGACGGACGGACGGACAGACAGACGGACATCGCTAGAATGTCTTAGAATGTTACACTGACCAATAATATATATACTTTATAGGGTCGCAGATCACTCTTTCGAGGTGTTGCAAACGGAATGACAAACTTAGTATATACTCCATCCTATGATGGAGTGTATAAAAACGAACACTACCTGATTAGTTTGGTACAACGGTTATTTTTATACACTCCATCATAGGATGGAGTATATACTAAGTTTGTCATTCCGTTTGCAACACCTCGAAAGAGTGATCTGCGACCCTATAAAGTATATATATTATTGGTCAGTGTAACATTCTAAGACATTCTAGCGATGTCCGTCTGTCTGTCCGTCCGTCCGTCCGTCCGTCTGTCGTCTGTTGAAATCACGATAGAGCGCGAACGACTAACCCTAAAAAGCTGAAATTTTGTAGGAAGATGTTTTTTGCCCATAAGCAGGTTAAGTTCGAGAATGGGCCATATCGGACCAAAGGGGGAAAAGTTCTCCTTTACGGGACTAAATATATCCCGGCCATAATCAAATTTTTCAAATATTTTTTTCACTACATCTACACTAAGTTTATATAATTTACAGATGGGGAAAAAAATCCCAAAAATGGGCGTGCTCATGGGTTCCGTGGACCCTTGGGGCCCAAAAAAGGGCCCATGATAAACATGCGCATATGGGTATCGAAGTGCAACGAAATTTACTCACGAACCCAAATATGCCTTTATTTTCACGATTTTACTAAATTTTTTGATCTGGTTTCTGGGACTATCGGGTCACCAGCGGCCCAAAAACCGTCCCTTGACAAACATGGACATATGGGTATCGAAATGCAACGAAATTTTCTCGCGAACCCAAATATGCATTTATTTTCATGATTTGGATAAAATTTGTGATCGGGTTCCTGGGACTATCGGGTCACGAGCGGCCCAAAAACTCAGTTAGTTATACCCTCACCCTACGGTGGGAGGGTATATATCATTTGATACGGCTCAAAAGTGTAACACATAGAAATATCCACATTAGAACCCAGGTGTCTTTGAACCAAATTCGTTTTATGACTTTCTGAATCGTTTGAGCCATGTCCGTCTGTCCGTCTGTCCTGATGGTACGCACGATAACTTTCGAAAGAGTTAAGCAATCACTCTGAAATTTGGTATGGCTTAATATTTTCCCAAAACTGCTTATGGGATAGCAAATGGGCTATATGGCCACACCCCTTCGGGTACCTCCCATACAAATGTGCCATCCCGCCTACCTTAGAAATCGTGTAATAACACCAATATGCCCAACGCGATCTTGCCCAAATTTTGTATTTAGTAAACGTATAGTAAGACTAAGTCGTGGACAAAAAGTTGGCAGTCTGGCAACTCCCCTTCTGGTACATGCCATACAAATGTGCCATCCCGCCCACCTTAGAAATCGTGTAATAACACCAATATGCCCAACGACATTTTGCCCAAATTTTGTATTTAGTAAAAGTATAGCTAGACAAATTTTTAGACAAAAACTTGGCAGTCTGGCAACTCCTTTTCTGGTACCTCCCATACAAATGTACCATTGCACCCACTTTAGAAATCGTGTAATTATATAAACTCGATCAACGATTCTTTCCGAAACTCTATATTTAGTAAAGCTTTAACTACATACAATTTTCTAGTAAAAACTCTGCTTTATATTCCGTCCTTTTTGTAAAATCATGTAATACAATATTTTTCTAAAACATTCGGTATTCTAGGTTGCTATTATGACTTTTCATCAGATGTTACATCAAATGATGGTAGCTACTCACACATTTAACTTTCCGATACTTTGAAATATGAGACTTGTATGTTTTTAAAGAGGGTGAGGGTATATATAAGTCGGTTTACCCGACTGCAACTTTTTCACTGGTTTTCTTATTTATTGACTTTTTAAGGATCCATGATGGAGGGTATATAAGATTCGGCCCGGCCGAACTTACTATTTGTCCACTTGTTAAATTTAAAAATTTCCTAATTTATCTAGATTTAACGTGTTCGATCGAAAATAAATTAGATCGGTTTGATTTCAATGCTGTGATGAATTTCCTAAATTGTTTTGGGAATGTTGGCTACATTATTAAAGCAGTACGATCCGACTGCATCTCATGTGGTATCGCCTAGACAACAGTATTTTTGTCATCCTGTTTATCAGAGGTTGACATTTTGTTTGTCGTTTGCTTTTCAAAAATCAACTATAACAGAAATTAAATGTTGGCGTCCATCTCCAGCGATTTAAAACCCACAATTTATGGAAATGTACTTGAAATGTAGGAACACAAGGCTACGGGGAATCTATCTAATTGGATGTAATTGAAGAAAAGGAAGGAACGATGCATCAGTTCAGATGAATATTTATTGTGAACAAAAGAAGATTGTTTTCATAATTCAAATAAAAACGTAACTAAATAATTTTTTTTAATTTTTAAGGATGGCCGAGGTAGGTAGTTTGTGCCACTATCACAGAAGTAAAATCGGGTAAGACCATCAAACATGTAGCGGCTGTTTTCTATCTCCTAAATGCTGGCGACTTTACGAGTAAGAGAGTAATCTCTAAGCCATGTATTAGCCGGTCACGAGCAGTGAGGAAATGCAATTATGTCGGCCACAGCTCACTGACTCGAGATAAGTTACCCGTCTGTTCCTTCATGGAATATTAAGGGAAATAAGAAAGTAAACATTTGAATTAATTATGGAACACGATGTTATTCATGTGACAGCATCGGCACGTTTCGCAGTCGTGCATCTTGTCAACCCAATTTTCCAAGACTTTGACGGTTTCTGACTATAATCGCATGACATCGAATAGGTCTAACAGCGTCAAATGAGTGCTCGAAGAGGGCCAGATAAAACCATTTCCGAACTAAGTGTGAAATTGATCAAATATGCCGTGGACTGTGTGGCATGGTGCGCCATCCTGCTGAAACCAAAGATCGTTCAATTCGATGTCTTCAATCTCTGACACTCCCTGAGGTTATGACTATGGTGTGGACCCTTGTGGAGCTTCGTTGTGGCTATGGTTTAAATCCAAATCGCGGGCAGAGCTTCGGCTCGCTGTAGAGTTGTACTGCAATCGGATGCCATAGAACCCATACAACGGTAGGAGTTTAAGAAAGGCTGTGCTCCCAATCAAGGAGGGACCATGCCAAATACATCTTTCCGTATTGTACTTATGTGCAACATTTGTTGCATATGGTGGAAACGCTGGTGGATGCAACACAGGAAAACGCTGGTCAATGCGCATCATCAAATCTGACATCAATGACAGGGCTAAGGCAATCATTGAATATATTGTAAGTACTAACCTAACAACTTGTCATTGAGGTAATGAACGAACTTTTATTACCAGAAATGGGCAAGAGGTACTAGATGTCACCCTTGTTTCTGAGGAACCAACTGAAACATATCAGCTGGATGCAATGTCCCAGAAAAACACAGCTTTTCAGGTGATCGTTATATCAGTTTCTGTTTAATTGAGAGTGAAAGTGTGGAAAATTCCGATTTTCCAACTAATATTAGGAAAGCGGACTGGTTAAGATATAGGGAGAAATTTAACAGAATCTCTTCAAGGGTATCTGACATAAATGTCCTAAACATCGGAGACATTGAGCGGCTGCCATTAAATCCTTCGACTCTGTAAATTCTGTAATTCGACTCTGTCAATTTCTATGGGTGGTGTGGATATCGACGAATCAGATACTCTTGATGTTCTGGGCATGAAGATACAGGGTGATGCTCGCTGGGCTAGCCATATTTTCGAAGTGTCGAAAGAAGCATTCAAGTGTTTAGGCTTTTTGAAGCGGTGCAAGAAATATTTCACTCCATCTGATCTCGTAAATATTTACACCACTTACATCCGGCCTAAAATGGAATACAACTCGCATATATGGGCAGGGGCTCCATTAACATCTTTGAAGCTTCTGGACCGTGTACAGAGGAGAGCGGTGGTGATGATAGGGGATGGTAGGGTATCCAGCTCTATTGTCTCCCTACAGCATCGCCGAAATGTGGGTTGTGTATCGCTATTCTATAGATATTTTAATGGTATCTGTTCAGAAGATATCCGTCGTCTGGTCCCTGACGTTAGAACATTTAGCCGGAATACTCGGCTATCCAGGGTCTCTCATCCGTTCATTGTCAAATGGCCGGTTGACCGGACGACGCACTATAGAGAAAATTCGTTCTTCAGCCGTACTGTTCGCATGTGGAATAATCTTCCAGCAAGTGTTTTTCCTGCCTGCTATGACATTATCAAATTCAAGGCAAACATCAACAAACACTACTCCCTCTTTCCTCCCTCCAATACCCTCACTTCCCGTCGCTAACACAGTGCATTGCATTTATAGGGGGCATCCCCTGAGTGTTAGTCCAAAAAAAAAAAAAAATCTGAAGCCAATATTAGTCCTGATTTTGCGGCAGAAATCTTAATGTCATGGCTCAGCAGTTCAATGTCCATCTTATGTGGGTGCCGGGCCACAGGAACATATCATGAAACTGCAGAGCCGACAAGCTAGCAAGACTTGGTACTATCTAAAAGATTCCAGTCGAGCTAGAATGCGTGCGCCACTTGCTAGCTACTTCTGCGTGATATAGAATATATGGAATAGCAATCGAGATTGTTTTGTCGGGATTCAATCTTGACCGATTAGATATAAAGCGTTCGCACCGAGACTGAAGGTTGCCACTAGTGACTTTTTCAGAAGCTGTGGGAATGAAGTGGAGGAGGGGGAGTAAATAAAACACCTCCTCTGCACTTGCCATGCCTTGGCGAACAGGCGGGGATCAGCACTGGGCTTTTATTTTTGTAGGCTCCAGGATATTGGCCGACTCAGGGGTTTTTGGAGGCACTCATGATGGCTAAAAGTTGGGAAATAGCAATACGACCTTTGCTAGATTCCGTGACTTCCGACTGCTACGATAACCTAACCACAAAATAAGCGTTTAGTCCTTGCCTTCAATCGGTTTGTTTACTATAGAAATTGAGTATGACAAACTATACGACGCTCGAAACGTTTATTTCTTTTCTTCTGGAACAGTGCTTACTATGTAAGTTGTGATAATTTCAGAAGTCAGTATCTCCTTGAGAAGAACTTTGTAAAGTTACTGAGCTTTGTAAAGTCAAAGTCAACTGTATCTCACAATGCCCGACCAGAGGTCGTCTACATATTAACAATTACTTTCCTACGAAGTCACACTACGGACAGCTTTATGCGAAAAATCTCCCAATTGTTTTCGGCCATTTTTTTTTTCATATTTCATCGACACCTTTTGATACCGCCTCAATAAAGGCGAGGAATCGGCTGAGAAAAATATCGGAATTACCAAAGTTTTGGAAAAAGAAAAAAGCGCAACTGATGTATGAGCTGCCAAAGAAAAACTTTATTGTAATTAAGTTGGACATAAGTTGACATTTAATATAAGACGACCTTAGGAAAAAACAAATTTACGAAAAAACACCGAATATTGACCAGATTGTGATACGGTCAAATATCTGTTATATATAAATGCGCTAGAACCTTTGGGCCTAATATACTCTAAATTTAGCGTCTACTGAGAGTCGCAGTTTTTGGTCGACGGTGTACGATGTCTTTATCAGATAGTAGCCATTCTGCACGGGTAATGGTATCACTTTTGTATCTATCGGTGGTGCAAAATCATAGAAAAGTATATCGTGCTGAAATTGGAGAGACGAAAGAAAATGTCAACGTTATGCCTAATCGCATAGGCGGTAGTTTGAGGATTTTGAAAATGTTTCAAGCTCTTGTAATATCCTTTCGGCTACAACCCCGAAATTCTAGATATTGTTCGTACTTATATAAAATGATTATTTTACCATCCATTTTTAGCTTCAAGCATTTCCAGTGCAATTCGTTTCGAAACTTACATTATATGGACAGCTGTGGTTCATGTTTGTGTTATTCAGTATTATATTGTAGAATACCTTCAACGCACGATACTTTTTGCGAGTCTTCATAAATTCACAAGCATCCCACGTGCTGTTGATCAGAGATGGTGAAAATTTCGAGCTGAGATAATGTAATTCAATGTGGACGCGGCAATTCGTGACGGGCAACTGGAACAGCCGCAGAACGAATGAAAATCTTGTGACATTCTTATTGTCCGGCTTTATTTCACACAAATCGAATCGGGAGAAAGTCTCGTCTATGGATGTACATGTCGCTGATGACAAAGCGATTTTACAGTAATTCTATGAAAGAATATTAAATATCAAAAAATCCTTTCAATCTCAATCGGATCTTACCTCTTTGAAGAGAAGTAGCAGCATCAGAACCTTTATGTGGCGTGAAAACATAGCGGAGGGCGACGTTATTAGCTGTCGACAATTCAACGGCAAGTGATTGATTTCCATATACACCCGTCTGCCACCAGCTAATTTAGCCATTAGGTAATGTGAAGTGCATTTGAAAGTATACAATGTTTGTTTGATGAGCTGGCCATTACCTCATCCACACATATGTATATAAAATAGACAATTTGTGGGATAACACAGAATGATTTGGACAGTTACAGTGGATTGAAATGCCAAATAATTTGAAATGATTACCAGGGGAGTAGCTGCGTTCCACACGATTTAATACAACCATCTCCAGGGCCCCTCCCCCTTTGTGGGTCATTCGCTATAAAATGTTAAGTTATTAATATAACTTGTCAAATATTTAAAAATAATAAATAAGAACAGCTACAAATGAACTTCACGGTGGACAGGATTAATTCAAAATATTTTTGTAAAGTAGAAAATTCTACTTATCGGAATTCTTAATTTCATCGCTATTTGAGCGCGAATGGGCTGGCTTTTTAGAATATATTTAAGTTCCTAAAAGGAAATAATTGCGAAATGGACTTATGTGTAGACCGCTTGGATTAATTACATCCCGAATAAATACTTAAAAAATTATTGGAAACTGGGATTGATTTAACCCTTCGTCAGGCACATATTTTGAGCCCTTAGTTCTGGCCCATGGTGTCTGGCCAGACCCCTATACATTTACATGCATTTGTATGGAATTAAGGGCTGTTTGCCGTTAAATTTTTTACTAAGATAGGAAAATATTTGTTACTAGTAAGTTGTAATGCGCCTATGGCGCCCGTTGAAATATGGAAAAAAATTTTTGTTGAAAAAAAAAAATTTTGTGGAAAAAAAAAATTTTTGTTAAAAAAAAAATTTTTGTTGAAAAAAAAAATTTTGTTGAAAAAAAAATTTTTGTTGAAAAAAAAAATGTTGAAAAAAAAAATTTAGTTGAAAAAAAAAATTTTGTTGAAAAAAAAAAATTTGGAAAAAAAATATTTGTCGAAAAAAAAAAATTTTGTAAAAAAAAAATTTTTGTAAAAAAAAAATTTTGGAAAAAAAAAATTTGGGGAAAACACAATTTCTGTACAAAAAAAAAATATTATTTTTTTTATTATTATTATTTATAGAAAATAATAGAATGCCTATTTAAATTCCTACGTACTGCGTGATAGAGTCAGTGAATCAGTGTATCAGTGAATCAGTGTCGAGGGTAAATATATATTAAGATATTTTGTGTTTCTATTTCTTTTTACTAGACCTGAAAAAATCTTTGGAATGAAAAGGGCAACAATTTTTTTGTTCTATATATATTTCTCTTTATAATTATTATTTATGAAGAATACATTGAATTTTTTTATTCAGAATTTTGCGGAAGGCAACAAAAACATAAATAATATACTTTTGAATTTGCAGCAAAAAAAGCGTGTCTTACGGCGTACTTTGTCACCTTGCTGCAGGCAAATTCTGAAATCGTTTTTGGCAGCTAATGTGTCTGGACCACTGCGAGGAGAGGTCTCCCAAAGTACGATTCAAATGCTATACGAGTTGTTGGTTGAGCCACAATGTGCGGATTATTGGTGCGATTTTCAACGTTTATTTGGCTTTTTGTCCTGTTCCAAGGACTTTTTTTCAATTATTAATTTATACATCGAAAGCCAACAATATTTTGGGAGATTACCTGAAATTACAGCCATGTACCTAAAATAGAAGTATGCTAAATTGAAGCATGAAAATGAAATATGTCTGGCCAGAACCATGTGCCAGTTCGAGGGTTAAGGAACATTTAGATTAAATTGATATCACAATATTCTTGTTCTAAGAATTTTAAATTCATAATAGGATGAGTTCGAAATGGACTTGATGAGAGTACCTTTTAATCCGGTCTCAGTTTTCTCTTACCTCACTTCAAATTAGACTTCCTAATAAATATTTAAGTACACTTAACTACATCGGCAACCATTTTCAATGATTTCTTCTCCAATCATTGGATTATTATGTGCTCTGGTCTTTCGCAATTAAACGAGAACTACTGCGGGTAGGCCGAAAAATGACAAGCAATTAAGCAAACAAATATTTTTAAATAAATCAAGTATTTTATTCTTATTATAAAAATTTTCGTACTTGATTTTTAAACTATCCCATTTATACTTGTTTTAAGAATAACTAACTACAAATCGTACTAATTTTTTTAAGTACGATTATAGTTCAAATTAAGAATGTTGGACTTGAAGTTAGAATGTTTTTTTCTTACATGGCTCTCTTACTCGTAAAACGCCAACATTTACGAGGTGGAAACAGTCGCTGACAAATGTTTGATGGTCTTACCCGGTTTCGAATTCGGGTTCTTCTGTGTGATAGTCGCACATACTATCTACCACACCACGGCCTTCCTTCTGTGTATGCATAAGTATTTTCTAAAAGATTTTTTCCTTTACAAAACATTTAGTAAGTAAATTTCAGACTCTAAAACTAATTTGTCGTAATATCTACACAGATATGATCTCATAACAAAATAAAATTATTTAAATAACAAATCAACTAAAGATGAAATGAAAAAATTTAAAATTGAATTGACAAATATGGACGACTAGGTCTGATAACGCCCACATAACACATGACTATATTACAAGAACAATTATATTTTCTATGATTAAGTTGGCTCTACGTCCTTTTGTTGTTGGCCAAGCAAATTGGTCTTGAATGTGGAGACTTTTGTCAGAACGCATTTGAAAATACAATCGAATTCTGTTATATTTTATACCTAATCGAAGTATGTAAAAACATAACTTTGAGTCCTTGTCAGCAATCTACTATATACAGAACTCAATTGTTTAATAGAATTACTGAAAGTTTTTGATTTTCTGGAAATGGAAAACGCCTCTGAACCAATGTGCGCCAGCTACAGTAAAGCTACTACTTCCAAATAATTGAAAGTACATACATAAAATTTTCCGGATTGGTTTTTTTAGATTGAATCATAAAAGCATCATTACACGTTTACTTTAATAACGTCATCAGCAGATCATACGCACCACTTCGCGAAACGATCGATTAAATGAAGCTGATATTTCGTCACGCTAGATATAGCTGAAATATGAATAGTGGATCACTTAAACTAAATAGAAAACAATTTGTTTAGAATGCCTATCAAAATAAAATTGTGAACTTCGATACGAAGTCAGTGATGCCACCTGAAATGCAAGAAAAGTATAATCATTACTTTTTAGAATTTTACAGGAGTTATACACAGAAAAAAATTATTTTTCGATTCAATGAAAATATTCACGAATTCAAACAAAAAATTCATTGAAAATCCTGTGATAAAACAATTGGTCAACTTAAAGAAAATATTCGTATACTGTTTATCAAAAATATCATTGATGAAGAAAGTTTCATACATACAAAAAAAAATTGGATGTCGTTCAAATGGGATCAACAAAAAAATTCATTAAAAATATCCAAATATTTGATGAATTGTTTTGTTGATACATTTCATCAAACTTCGTTTCAATATTTGACAAATTTTTTAGCATATTAACGAAAAGTTTCATTGAGAAGTGATGAAATTCTTGTACAAATATTTTCATTGAAAGTTTTTGGTTGTCTTTATTTTCTGTGTATATGGCAAAAAAATATCTGTGACTTGGTACTAAAATGTCCAATGTCAAAATTTTTTGTTTGTATTTAGTTAATATTTGTATTCGATTTATTTGCTTGTTCTAGTTCATAATTATAAAACTCTCAATCTCAAATTTAACCCAAAACACCTTTATAAATGTAGTTCTAATCAAATTTTTTTCGAATATAATTAACAGATTTATTCGTAAAACTTTCCATAGCAATTTTCTCAAAAAAAGAACATTTTGAAATTGAACCTTTTCGCACCACTCCACACATATGTTCCCCATCAGTTGCTGGAATTTCGAAATTAGATTCCAAAGTTTTCAACTACATTCGACTCCGAATCCTTATCACATCCACTGTGTCTTGTAACTCACATGTTGACCATATTAGTTGTAAAAGCAATTCCTCATCCTATGACAGAGCCTATATATGAGGGCTGTTGATTTTCTATCCAACATTCTTTTCACTATCTCCTATGATGATAGGGACCCTATGTACTGGCCCCGGCCCATATACGGGAGTCGTATTCCATTTTAGGACGGATGTAGGTGGTGTGGTCTCGGAGAGAGGTTGAACAATGTTTGGAATATTCGCTTTCGCTATATCCACATTCGATACATTCCGAACACCTACTCAAGTCAACCGGTTGACACGCGTTAAAGTCATTCAAAATTTCCATAGCGACATATAAGATGGCGCACCCTGTAGAATAAAGAAGAAAAAAAATACTTAGCTTTAACCAAACTCATCCGACAGCCATCCTATGGAATGTTAGAATCTTAACGGTTTCTTTGCCGTTTTGATGGCTGATTGCTTATTGTGATAGGACCAAATTTGGAACATCTCCTACATGATGACCACAATCAATATTCAAATGATTTGAAATTGCTGTTCAGCTTTTTCAGTTTGCCACATCAAGTATTTTGTTGCTGTTGTTGTTGTGTTCTTATGACACACTCACCGTATGTTGTGTGGTTGGTTTTATCAATTCATTTTGGTTTAGAATCAACAACAATTTGTCAATATCATTTGAAAGTGCTTGAAATGTGCCATTTGTCCGTCGGTGGCACAAACGTGCAAAGTCGAACAAATGTCCAAATAAGATTTCACTCCGTTTCGAGTAAAACGTGAGCTTTTTCCAAAGAATCAAAACAGCCGATTTCTATTTTGTTTTTAATTGTATTTTATTTTTTTTTTCTAGTTTTCTTCCGTAAATTAAGTGTTCTTTTTTCTTTTATGATGTGACACTTTTTATTATGGAATCTTGACTTTTTGTTGTGTTTGGTTTTTTCTTCATTCTTCTTTTCCACAACGTTTTGTTACCTTTTTGTGTAGTCTTTTATGGTGATTAAAAGAAATTCAAGTTTCTTTTCTTCAAGAGTGGGTACTGCAACATACCCGTTCACACTCGCTATTGTATGTTTTACGGGTCTAAAGACTTGATTATTGTGCAATTACGAAAAAAAAGCAAGTGGCATTAAAAAAATAATAAGACCACAACGGATTGTTTGTCATCATATTGTGTCCAATGGTTGTTGTGCTCACTGCGATTGTGTTGCTGCTGTTGTTGTTGTCGTGTTATTACATTCTAAAAATTTCTATGCCGAGGTAAGAGTAACATCAGAAGATGCAAACAAAAGTTTTTCAATGATAAAAGTGAAAATTATACCGCCGCCATCAACCATGGAAATAAATCTAAGTAGTACCTCGGCACAACAATCATACCTACAAACATACCTGCCTCTTTCTGCTACCTCTGATTGTTTTGTACCATTTTCGTTAAGGCGCCTTAAACATCGTTCATTACAGCTGGTCGCGAGTGTCGGCAAGTGTTTCTACTTGGCCATCTATCGCGCTGCCATGCTTAAAACACTTTCTATTTTTTTTGTGTTTTGTGTTTTTATACGTTAACTAGATTTTTAGTTTAGAAATCTTTTTGTTCAACTCGGTTAAGTTACCAGTGTTTCGAGGGGGGAAATACTAAAATGTGTTTTAGTTGGTTCTGTTTGGATCTTACTGGTATTAATGGCACGACGACAACAAAATGAGAAGATGAACCGTATTGGATCGTTTAATCTTCGAAACTATTCACATATCCACATTTAAAACATCACACAAAATACGAAATGTATTTTTGTACATACTTTGTGATAAAAAAAACCCCTCAAATAATGCCCTACTACAGCATATATGGAGAAATTCAATAGGAAAACTTTAAACGTTGATCATATTGGTTTGAAGTCGAAGCAGATTAATGATTTTATTAATTCTATTAAAAAACATATGACAAGCAAAAACCAAAAGTTGTCGCGATTTAAAAAAAAATAACACACACAACGGCTAGCGAGTAATATGGTTAATACAATTGATGAACCAAAGCGCCCCGGTAGGCGAGTTGGTAGCGTGCTTGCCTATCAGCGTGGGGGTTGTGGGTTCGATTCCCACCAGAGGCTTTGGTCTGTCGCTGCAAAAAATCAAGCCAAATAGTCTTTGTCACTCGGTTTATCCTTGGACCCAAAATTAGAATATAATTGATGAACCCCACAAAATCTGCCGCCCGGCTCAAGTTTCATTAGGAAACCTACGAGACTATACCGCTCATCGTACTCTTAAAATGCTAGATGAGATTTTTGAAGTACAACAAAGGGAAACGCTTACCAGTAGATGTCATCACCCTTTTAGAATCTCCAAATATAGCTCAATAATTTATACGAAGAAGATGATCTCTCAATGACCTCGTGTGATCAAGATAATTATGAAGAGGGCAATTTTGAACTATATAATATTGTTTTAGAACAAGAATGTAGAGAATTTGTTGAAAATTACAGCACTACTTGCGGATACAAAACGTAACACATACCATAAGAGTTACCCCTCTAGGATCTTCAAAATATATTTAGAAACCAAATTTCAAATCGATAGCAACAAAACAACGAAGTTGGCGTATATCGGCTATATGGCGACTATATATATATTGGTCCGATCCGAACGAAATTTTGCAGATTCACTCAGAGATTCATAATAGATGCACAATCCAAATTAGGGCCAGATAAATTCCTAGTTGCCAAAAAAATCTAATCAAATATCTCTCGAACCAAAGCCGTTTTTCATTCTAGATCTGTATTTGAATAATGTAAATTTCAACATTCATTTTCCTGTTTTTACTTATTTTTGAGTACTCACAGAGCCGAAAAATGGGAAAGATAAAAAAAAACAAAAGACAAATAGGATTCGCCTGAACTCAAATAATGTGTAAACTTTCGTAGAGATGGGTCCGCCATCTAACGTTTTTTCTTTCAACTAGTGCTTATTTCGCTTTTGCTATCGGGCCATGTTGAACGAATTTTTGTTTACAAAAATTGAAGAGGAGGATATTGGCAACATTTGGTTTCAACAGGACGGCGCTACGTGCCACACAGCCGAAGCTACACTCGATGTTTTGCGCCCTGTTTTTGAAGATCGCATTATCAGCCGCAAAGCTGATGTCGTTAGGCTACTGCATGGCCAGCCGAGGCAGCCATTTTAATGCAATTATTTTCCATTATTAACCGGAAGGATTGTACATTCAAATAAAAAAAGAAATTTGAGAAAATATCCAGTAGTTTTTTTATATAATTTTCAAAAAAAAGTTATTTGGCGGACCCTTAATTTAAAAAGAAATTCAGTAATAAATTCAGACTATGACAATTTGTTGTGCTTCGACGTTGAGCTTGAGTTAAAATATCACAGTCCAAGAAAATCGAATAAATCCGATAATAAGTTATTTCCACATCTTTCGATTACACGCCTACTGTAAAGTGGTCTTTACGTGTTGAGTGGATACTTTTAATGTTTAGCCCAATCAAATGCAGGGTTTACCAACATGAGGTATTATTTTGGTATTCAAAAAGAAAGAAAAATTGAATTTTTGAGATAAATGATCGGTTGTTTATTTCATTATGAAAAGGAAGGTATGCCGTTAATAACGAAAAACAACATCAGCCAAATGACCACCACGACCACGCTTACATGACCATATTCTTTTCATGAAATGTTCCATAACCAAATCGTAAAGTGGCTGCCCTATATCATCTCGAATTCTATCTTTCAGGTCTTGAATCGACACTGGGCTGTTGGCATAGACCTTATCTTTCACCTGGCCCCAAAGGAAGAAGTAGCAAGGTGTTCAACCACAAGATATCGGTGGCCAATTCTGATCACCTCTTTGAGAGATAACACGGTCCGGAAACTTTTCCCGTAAACGAGCAATGGCTTCGTTGCTTCTGTGACACATAGGGCCGTCTTGTTAAAAGTAAACGTTGTCCATATCAATATCATCCAACTCCGACCATAAAAAGTCCATAATCGTCTCTCGATAGCGCAATCCATTCATCGTAATTGTTGTTCCAACCTCATTTTCGAAAAAGTAAGTAAAAGACCGCGCCGGACCATAAACCGCACCAAACAGTCACACGTTGAGCATGGAGAAGCTTCTCAACAATAACTCTTGGGTTTTCCCAGCCCCAGATGCGACAATTTTAAATTTATAAGCCTTAAGATCCAAGTCTTTATGCAAAATACGGTGTAATGTCGTTTGTGGAATTCCCAATTCCAAAGAACGACGAGGAATGGACAAACCTGGATTTTCTTCAACGCTTTGGCCTACAGCAGCAATATCCTCAGTTGTTCGTGAACGCCGTACACGGGTTTTATTCTTCACATCACTAACTTGTCCCAACAGCTCGAATTTTTCCATCAACTTCTGCGTTGTGGTCCGACAAGGTGCTACACGACGACCCAAAAATGCTTTAGTTTTGCGAACTGTGACTGCAAGATTTTCACCATTTTTGTAGTGAATTTTAACAATTTCAATGCGTTGTTGAAGCGAGTATCAGTCCATTTTTAGTAAGGGCGTCTTTTTTCTTGCCTTTGCTTTCAGTACAATTTAACCGCCG
This sequence comes from Hydrotaea cyrtoneurina, assembly GCA_958296145.1. Classification (NCBI taxonomy): domain Eukaryota; kingdom Metazoa; phylum Arthropoda; class Insecta; order Diptera; family Muscidae; genus Hydrotaea; species Hydrotaea cyrtoneurina. Next base: position 52,388,430 of record OY282515.1, on the reverse strand, counting down.
TACATAAGAACTTAAAGCCGCTTTGTTGAGAAAATATTTTAACATATATTAACATATTAATATTTGAACATAGATTTGGTTTTTTAGAAGCTCATTGCAAACGATCTAGTAACAAACAATGGCCTTGCGCTCATTGCGAATCCACATCTAAAGTAGCCATTGCTGGCATAGCCAATTCCTAGGGTGTATTGTCCTGTAGTAAGCTGGGCTAAACGTAAATATTATGGTTGATGATGAATATCAGGTCTAAAACCAATGTTTGTTTTACTAATGGATTACAACATTCAATAGGTTCGGTTGCTGGCCGACACATAAATTCCTATTTTGTGCCTGATCTTGGAGTGTTGCCTTTTGATTGTTTTTGTCGTATTTCAAATGTTCAGTCATTTGGAACGTAGCAACACTTGAAAAGTGATATTGTATTTAACATTCTATGCAACAAAATCCAAAATAGCCACAAATTATCCCCCTCCTCAACTCAATTCGATGTTATCGAATAATATAAAATTAATTTGTAAATTCGTTATAAATAGCACTTTCGGAACAGCAACCAGCAACCATGAACATCTCGACAAAATGTCTTTCGGATACTTATTTATAAATGAAAATCACTTTTATAACAAAGAATGAAATGAAATGTACCCTCCCATTCAAATAAAACAAAACAGACCAGAAAACATTCATGGATGAATGGACGATACCATCCGTCGTCGCTTGCACGGCGCTTATCGACCGTCTGTGTCTGTGCTCATGCTACCCTCGCAGAATAAAAGCAAAAATGTTTCCAAAATTAAATGTTTCACCAGCAGCCAAAAATAGAGGGAATCTTTCGAATTTGAAATATTCTCCGTGCTCTTGTTGGAGGGGGGGTTGTTCGGGTGGAATCTTAAGCGATTGCGATATTTGACGAAATCATCGAAAATCACAGAACATCAAAAGCAGACAATTGTAACGACACACCATTCGAAATAATGGCACTCAAATGGTGGAAAACAATTAGAGACTAAGGGCGAAGCGAACGCGAAACACAACAGCAGACAAAACAATAAAAATATTTGTGAGCTGTCTCAGCAGTAAAGAAGCTGAAGGGGCGGCGGCATCGGCAATGGAGACCTGGAGCTGGCGATACAATTTTTACTGTGGTCTGTTCAACAATTCGTCGGTTTGCCAGAATATTCGTCCGTCAGCCCACAATTTGACGTAATGTGAGTATTTCATATCGAATCGTAATCGTAAGCAAGACAGTCATAATAATACTGAAAATGCTAAAAGCTTTATGGCGAAATCGTCAACATGAAAATGAAAATAGGCGATATGCGAGACTCGGCGGTGATGGGTTGGCTTGGTTGGTATTGGTGTGTGTGTGTGTGGCATGAATGATGTTGGAAAAGTGGTGAATAATCCCACGATCATTCTTTCAGCATGCCACAGACAACGCTGATGTCCCCTACTCCCGTCGGCCGGCAGCAAGATGAGAGTAAAATAGTTCATTTTCTTATGAGTATTGCAAGACTGTGAAAACTATCCACGTAACATTGAGTGGGCTGACGTAGTAGTTGGGTCGCGATACAAGTTGTCAGACATACAGCCACAAAACTCTTGTTTGCTTTTAATCTCGACGATAAGTTACTTTGAACTATTGGCGCCGAATGTAATGTGGATAGCTTCCAGAGAGGCAGTGTCTGAAATAAAGAGGTATGCATGATTTTCCAAAATATGGACCGATATAGTTCCATTCTCGTAAGGATGCTTAATATCAAATCAAAATCTGCTACGTGAAATGGATCTTATTAAGTATGTGGCTAAAAGCATTTAATTAAAGACTCCGTTTGCTCTATGAAAAATGCCCAAAAAAATGAAGAATTCCCCCAAAAAATCTCAGTGGAGTTTTTCATAATTTTCCGGAAATATCTTTTTTTTGGTTTTTCATATAAAAACGCACCTAAAATTTAACAATTAAAAGTTCCCAAATTTTTAAAATTTTTTGGAATTTTTCTTATTTTTTGGGATATTTTCACAACAGTAGTGAAACAATTTTATAGTGTTTTTTATATAATGTGGGGCGATCTGTTTCATGGGGGCCACTGCTCATGGTAAATTGCCTGTTTGAAGGTTGTGTCAAGTACAGCTTATTTGCTTCGTAAAAAAAAATTATTTGGCAGCAAATATAACTCATTTGCCATTCTTATTAAGTATTTGTGCAGAATCATTGGCGTGTTTGGTAAAAACATGGAATAAACTTATTTAATTCAACATAGTACAACATTTGAGTGCAAATAAGTGTGTATTTGCAGCTGTTTTCGCTCTTTAATAACAATATCAATATAAGTTTGATGATAATTTGTTTCCCCAACTTTTTTTTACTCCCGGGATTCAGGAATGTTTTGTATTTCTTCTCGGAAAAATTTCCCAAAAAATTTTATTGTGTTTTTTTCTAATCAATACTAAGACATGTAAATAAAAACTGGAAATTATTAATAAAACATTAATTAAAAAGACATAGATAATTATATTTCTAAAGAGTTCCTTAACAGTTAAGATGTAATGAGATCAACTAGTTCAGGAAGTAAAAAATCGCATATTTTTCCGTACATTCTTTGGTATAATTTTATTCCCGGGATTCCGGAAGTAAACAATGATAAACTTGCTGGGAAATACGTCACGGGAATTCCCGGGTTAACAAACCTAGTTGTAACGAACATTCGCATTTTGAACATTCGCAAAAAAAAAATTTATATTCTCATTCGCTTTTACGATGTTTCAATAGAGAAAATAAACATTCGTCTAAAGCCTTTATATAAATGAAATATTTTGACCTAAGCGTTGTTTGAACTAGATGTCTGCACAAATGCATTTGTATGTCTACCGCACACGTGTCTAACGCACACGCTGTCAGCGAGTACATGTTCCTCTTTCGCTTTTATTCGAACATAACGAGAGCGATCATCCAAACTCATTGGAAGTAAGTTTATTTAAATATATAATAATATACCATAATATTAATTAACGATTAATATAAAATGCTTAATAAAATAAAATCTTTCCTAAATAAGGCATCAACATCGAATTTACTCCCGATTATGGTTGTAAAGTCTAAAATTTATGGTTTGAAAATACTCGATGTACAACGTGAAGTGAACATCATACTTGTAGTACTCTTTCTTGTTGTACACATTTGTATATGAACACTTTTTTCGGAACACATTTTGCTTCGGATACTTGCTCTCGGATTCATCCATTATCTGCACTACACTACTTTCTATCTGACAGAGAGAGAGATAGTGAGTATGTACCATTTTCGAATTAGAACTTCATACGAATAACTTTTCGCTGCAGACCTCTAGTTTGAACTAGCTGCTGATGTCCGATTCTTACAAGGTATTGTGATCTGATTTTTAAGTCATCATTGTGATTTTATCCCAAAACTCGAACACATTTTTCTCGAACGAACCGAAACACTTTTTTTCCTTTTTTGGTTCGACAGTTTCTAACAGCATATTGTTTGGTTCACGGTTAGGCTCACAGAAGAAAAAGATACGGTTCGGTTCGAAACATTTTCGATGTCTGTTCACTGTCCGTTCGTCTGACGTCCCAGTATCAGTACAGGTCGCATTATTATTCGTTACATACCTAATAATAATTACTATTAATGTAAAATTAATATTTTTTTCACATATTTTTGATTTTTTGGGGTATTTTTCATAATATTTAAGATTTTGCATTGGGTAATTTTTTATAAATTTGTTGTGGGATTTTTCCGAATTTTTGGGGAATCATTTCATATTAGGCTTTTGGGGGGATTTTTCATTTATTTTGGGGAATTCTTCATTTTGTTGGGACATCTTTCATAGAGCCCCCTTTCATAACATTCGGCTTAGTACTCTTGAAGCGACCGTCGTATATGCATGCCATGAATGGTCATGAATGTACTTTCAGCGTGTGTACAATTGTATTAAATACGAATTTATTTATGTGTCGTGAAGTATGCGGCAAATGACTTTTGTTGCACTTTTACTACTTGATGTCGTGAAGGTTTGTTCACATTTCTTTTTCCGTGCTTTTTTGTGTGTGTCTTTCTGCTGTCGCTGAACGTCCTACAACATATTCGCATCTCATCTTTTATCCATCATTTGGCCGGGGCATATTTTTCATTCCGTGTTCCCTCCCCGTCTGCCGTTTTTTTTTTTGTGTTTAATTACATTATACGGCATTGCTTTAATACATTTTGTATGATTTTGTTGTTGTTACGTTCTTCTTTGACCGAATGAATATTTGCTTTGTAGCAGACCACAACCGACCGAGCGACCGACGTCATGCGATATAATTCACATTCACAAACAAACAAAAAACAACAATAATGACAAAAACAACAACAACAAGAATAATAATAATAAACATCATCAGAATACGAGTAATAACAATTAAAGTTTGTGATGTGAAAATATGAACTCAAAGAAATAAGTCAGCCTTTGTTGATGCCACATGTTTGTGTGCCACTCTGACTGGCTGACTGTCTGCTGTCCATTTAGCAACGACCGACCCGCTACAGCACATGTTGCTCCCTGTAAAAGGAGGGGGGGGGGGCGGCGGCGACATGGAACATTCCTCCACTGCTAACCTAAGGCTTAATGAAATTAAACGAAGTCACATCATTAACTTACGCACTACAAAGACAGCTCGAAACAAAGTAATAACAGTCACTAGAACAACAACAAAACAGAAGGAAAAAGTTATTAAATTAATTTAAGTTTAAACAATAACAAACAAAGTAAAGTACTCGTATAATGAATTTAAATCTCATTATTATCGCAGTCATCATTGGCATGCATTCCAGGCCAGAGATGGGAAATCACAGTTTCGTTCATTCTTTCCTGCACATTGGACATAATTAGCCTTACATGTTCAGTGGGGAGACCGCGAAGGTGGCTTTAGCATTGGAATGATTCATAGACGTGTTCTGTAATGTCGTGGCACTGCTCCCAATCATATTTCAGCTAAGCTGTAGATTATTCTGAGTTTCGGTTTTTTGACGTACCTCATCAAACCTTCTGGGACATGGTCTTTCCACGAGAGTCCCGATTTAGTTTTTGTCTTTTTCTGTTAGATAGTTGTAACAGTGGTTCATATACTTGCGAAACTTTGCGCTGCTAAAAACCAACAACAACAGAAAATAATATCAATTTTGAAATTAGAATTCCAATGGAAAATTGTATGTTCTTACTGAAGTATATCTGTGGTCACAACCCTTAACAGCCTAACTCGAGTTAGGACACAATTGAGTTATTAGCACCATCGTATTCAGCGTATCTAAATTTATTTGCTCTACATTTTTCATGTTTGTATCTCTTCTAGGAAGGCAATTAATCCTAAAAAACCTAATAGCTTAAGTTATTTTTCTAAATTACTGTTTTGGCATAACTGCCTAAGTCAATTTAGGATTACAACAAATATAAACATTATTTTTTCATTATTGCCTAAATCAACTTAAGTCGTTAATCCAAAAAAACAAAGAAACAATTTTATTTTCCTAACTTGAGTTAAGCTCTTTTTCCGAATTACAATTTCGTTTTTTGATAAACATAAATTGAGTTAAGGTCTTTCTCCAAACAAAAAGTTTTTTATTTAATCTGGAATAATAGCCTAACTCAACTTGAACTTTTTGACTTTCTTTCGTTCAACAATTCATAAGAGCCTAAGTGTCTTTTTCGATAATATCTTTTGACTGCGATAATAAACAACTATTTTTTGTTAACAACTAAGTAAAGAAATTCGTTTCCTTGGAATCTGTAGCAAAGTTTTCCAAAAAACACCTTCTCCTGATTTTCAGTGAAGATTCAAAACTTTAAACTCCTGTACTGAAAATATTAAAAAACAGACTTAGGCTGTTATGGGTTGTGACCACAGATATATTTAAGTCGGTTTATCCTCCTGAAACTTTATCACTTGTTTTTTCTACGGAGAACAACTTTCTTTGAAGCCTCTAATGCAACATCAGAAAAGAAAGTTCAACTATGGGTTGAGTAGTGAGTGTGTGTGTCAAATAAGTTCCAGCTTTTGTCAAAATGAAAAAATTGCACAAGTACCAAGTGAAGAATTGTTCCAACCCTGCCATGGACTCGGCTCACAGAACTTTTACTGTGGTGACAGCATCACTGATGTTCGACACACACATATACTTCTGTACGTACGAACAGTCATTCTTACATTTAAACGTCTGTTGCTGTAAACATGTGGAATTCATATGACGTTTTGTTGAGGACAGTAATTAATAACGCAGTAAGTGCTGAAGATACACTCGTACACATCCAACAATTATGGCACACGTACGACCATGTTCTATATACTACGGGGCACCAAGAACATTTGATCTTGATGGGCACATCCATATGTTTGGTCTCGGACGTACATATATCAAAAATGTTTACTTCATTAATTCAACATAATCCACGATTCATTTGCATCGATTCGATCAATTTATTTCAGATACAATCACATTATCAATACACGTTCTGACTTTCATGTTGAAATGAAATCAACTCACTGGAAATGAATTCGTATTTTTAAATTTGGCATTTGACATTTCGAAGCTTGGGGTTGTTTTTTAAGAATCTCTTAATGTGCGTGTCGGAATTTGGAGATATCTTTCGAATACAATAAACCTAAAAACCCTCAATATTAACCCTGAATTTTAGTAATCACAAATTGCAAGATCTGTTTAGATTATGTTTTCTAATGAAAATATTGGTCGCACATATAATTTTGTACTGTATTCGGTATCCAAAAGAAAATTAAAAAAGCTTAATAAGCCCAAAAATCGAAGAAGTCTGTGAAAACAATATTCACAAATGTTGTTGAATTTGAAAATTTTCTTTTACACAATACCTTACATTAAAAAATTAGTAAAATGTAATTTTGAAGTATATTTATGTACGTTTTAAAGAAAATTTTGTGCAATATTACTCGGTTTATTCTGACATTCAATAAAAGCAGGATTTCAAAGGCTAACGCAATTTTAGACAAAGTTACGAATTTATTAATTTTTTTAGCCTAATCTCCCGAAACCAAGGCCAACAATAAATAAAGCTAAAGATTGACAATGCTTTTGAAATTGAAAATAAAAACACCTAAAAAACGTTGCAATTAGCACTGTCTATAAGACCTTCTTAACTAACCTGATTGCTGCTGTTTTTTTTTGCCAATTTGCAAAAAATATTTCGAACTAAATTCAGTGTACTTAACTAAATTTACATGTTGTATGCAAATTGTTTTTAATATCGAACTTTAAGTAATATTTGTTGCCGTACTTAACCCACGTGGTTTTAGGGCTCTAAATGGTATAACCAGGTCCGTTCAGACCCACATGGGACTTGTATGGAAATGCATAGTCAGTTGTCCTAAAAGTGTCTATAAATGCATTTTATGCTAGGAAAACCACAAAACGAATAATTAAAACGCATTTGTATATATCATAGGTAGATATTTACAGTATTTTATTACTCATATGTAAACAAATATTTTAATTTTAAGTCTAAACATATGCATTTCCATACAAATCCTATGTTGGTCTGTATAGACCTGGTTATACCATTTAGAGTCAATTATTTGTAAACCCGCTCTGATTTTTTGCTCATTGTGTTCGGAGGTTTTTTCTCCAGGATTACAGGGCGGCTTTTTTCTCTGGTTATACATTCGAGGGTTAATATCATTTTTTTTTTTAAAGTATTTTTTTAATTCTCTTCCGTTCTGTGTTGACAACAACAATGAACACTCCACACATTTTTTGTTGCTTAACCTGGTCGGCTGGATGTGTGGGCTTTTTTAGCTAACGCTAAAGTAATCTAATGAAACCATCCAAACTATAAGCTTAACTAATTCTTTGACAACAAAATCGAAAAATAGAGTTATGTTTAATTGGTGGCAGAGGATGAAAACATTAGCTCAGCTAATAAGAAGTCCACAGCCAACACCCTGATTTTAAGGCCTGAATTAAACTATTCTTCGACTACAATATCTATTTAAACGTTATTACAAATGCTGTATCAATTTGTAATAGTCAAAAGTAATTGAATATGCATTTTTTTATATTTTTTAAAAAATTGGATTCAGATATTGGATCTTAAATAAGACATAGTAATATCGTCCCCTTGCTCTATAATATCTGTATTTTGATATTTTGACACTTAGTACAATTTACACACTTTTAACTCTGGTGCAAGTAAAATATTTCACTACAATGGTGAAATAGGGGGCCAGTGGTACCGTTATGCGACTAAAGACGAACATTGCGACTTTTTGACGGCCTGCGACTTTATGTGGACGTTTTTTTTTACCAAAAACTATGTGACGAAATATTGTAAATGATAAACCTTACACTAGATATATTTAAGAAACTGAAAATTATGTTTTATATGCATAAGAAATGCTTATAAACAATATTGGTATTTTTTTTTAAATTTCAAAGTTCCAAAGACTATAACATCTTTTATGCTAAAAATTTTATTTTGATTTCTTTAGCGGTTATTTTAAACATTTTTCCTAACCTACCTTTACTTGACATTGATAAGTTTTCTTTAGAATTCGCTTAAAACCTTATTCACGAGAACGATTCAACTAATAAAATTAACCATGGATAGCTGTTAATTTGTTCATATTGTTTGAATTGTTAATTTTTTATAACTTTTTAGTTGTGGTGAAGAGTTTGACTTTTTTTTTTTTTAAAAAAAACAACTTTTTCTGCGACTTTTTCAAAATTTTCAGCGGTAACACTAGAGGGGGTCATTTTCTTAGAAAAAACATCACTTCCCTTAAATTTATTCACAAAAAAACGAAATTTGTAACAATCAAAATGTCGACATACTCGTTATTCGAATACCATTCGTGTTAGTTTATACCGATACAACATTGAATGGACAACTGATTTATATTTGGGATGGGTATTTCTTTCCAAAACACACATGATATAATATAATGATTTTACTTCAATAGTTAGTATTTAAAAAAAAAACATTAATATCAATTTATATATTTCAAATTACCCATTAAAATTTAAACCGATTCCATGAAACATTCAAAATTAAATGACAAATTACAGAATTGTCATATGAAAGTAGAATATTGCAATATGAAAAGGTTTAATAGTTTTTTTAAATGTCTTTAAATAATTCAAAAATTCTACATTGTATAAGGTAAATATTAAAATATATTTAGTCCCATTCGAGAGGAACTTTCTCCATGACTGTCGAAGATATAGATGTTGGCATGTGTATTAGCTCCTTTCAATTTTTTTTTTTTTTGTTCAGATTTTTGTTCTGTGGTTTTTTCAATTACACGTAATTGGGGGACATTGTGAGGATTTTCCAACCTCTTCTCGGCATAATAACATGATGCTGAGTCGGGCAAAAGAATATTGCATTTAAGTTAACTTTGAGTAGACAGTAATTAATATATCTTTCAAAAATGACGGCCGAACATCAAAAAAAATACTGGATCCGACATTTCATGCTGACTGATTGCAAGACACGATAAAACTTTTTTAGGAAACCTTGTACGCACCTCAAACTTAATTTTACCATCTACGTGTTTGTTTTCCTTCATAAAAATCTTTTCTTTTCCATTTACTTCCATCCAAAGTGAAATGTGATACGCCTTGAAGTTTTTTTTTTTACCAAACTTCCAAGTCGTGACTTTTGGTTGACTTCTTGATTTTCTGAAGCAGTTTCTTGTTTCTTCCTAGACTTTTTCTGAATTAACATATCACTGTGGTACTTCTTAACTGTTGTGCCAAGCTCGCTACATGATTTTACGATTTTACCATCGGTAAATTTTCTAAGTCGAGATCTCATTCATGAGTCGCTCAAACTACACTTTTTTCCAGAACCACGTCTTATTTTTGATTTTCACCTTGCTCTAAAAAATGAACAACTATGTCTGACTTCTTCCAATCGCGATAATTGTCGAAAAAAATACATATACTTTTCGATGTTGTTCTTATTTTTCGATAAATTTCAACCAAAAACAAATAGGAATATCATAAGGCATGTGATAATTGAAAAATAGCAGTACCTTGTCCACAGCCTTAGCACTTTTTTGTACCCAGCGTTTTAAATTTTGTTGTGATTTCTTTCCTTACAAACGGAATGGCAACCTTAGTATATTTGCACATTTCACTTCATGATAGAGGGTGCTTACTCGTACAAATTGGCTAACTAATGCAAATGGTGCACATAATGATACACAATATAACTGTACTCCGCGTTGTACACGACTAAATCCCCTTCACCAAAAATACATCTCCACTAGACCGTTTAGTTAGTCGACCGACGACTACCGCTTACGTTCCAAAATCTAGATACAAAAATCAATGTACAATTGAAAACATTTCGGACAGGGTCATTTTTAATAGCGTTTCTTCATTTGCCTTCATTTGTTTCTTAGTGGATTTTTTGCGCCTCTTTGCTTTGCATTGCCTACGAATAACAGATATGAGAGTGTAAAGGTTTGTTGTATAAAATCGATTTTGGCATTAAAATGCAACGATTTGTTAAGAAACAGAAAACAGCAACGCCAGCTACACGTACATACATGAAACCGGGAGCAGTATGTTGCATTTAAGCTTAAAGCTGGCAGCCATGTTGGCCAGGGAAAGGATGGTAACAATTGCCAAGGATTTTAAACGGAACAAAGAACATGGAAACACCATAAGCTCGTTATGCAAAACACAATGCAGTCGAATGTATGAAAAAAAAAACAATTGTGAAACACTACCATACAAAATACCATTATGTAGGTCTATTTAGGATTCGGCTTCTAAACGCTGGGTCCTGAGAAGCACATAACATCAAGGATGCCATTAGTAGCTTCAAAACATATCACCTGATCTGATCCAGTAATAGAAACGGTAAATTTTAAATTACTAAAACTCCGCGGTAGACGAGTTGGTAACGAGCTCGCCTATCGGCGTGGGGCGTCGATTATAATAGACCGCTTGGCGTTCTCTTGATATAAATGGCCCAATGATGGGAGACACACACGAGATGTCTCCTGGATCTTGTGTATTCTCCGTTATCCAAACTTTAAAAATGGAGGAAGCTCTTTGCCGATCTCGACATAATCGATTCAGTTCGATGTCGTCCAAGGAACACTTTTTGGATAACCAGATGTTTGTCGCCTGAACCTTATATATCTCCAATCTAACGTGTTTTCGTTCCTAATTCACTTCCACTATGTACGAAGAGGGGGCCTCTAAAAACCCAGATGTTCTCCTACATTGCCAACCTTACGTTCGCCTATTCGGATATGTGCTTTCATAGATACAATTTCATATGTGTGTGTATGGAGGAAGCAAAAGGAAACGAACAATTAAACAATTCCATAGCCTGGGCATTACACAAGAAAAATCAAAGGTTCAAAGTGCAACTAAATATTTGTACACATCACCAAACAAAAACAATCACACAACTCCAAGTCTACATACATTACGCACAGTCCGTGCCAAAAGATATACTATACATATGTATGTATGTGTTATTCTGAATCACCCGGTATTTCGGTAGCTGTCTCTTTTGAAGCTTTTATTCTTTCCGATTCACACTAGGCAATTTTACTTGCAGCAATTTTTATGGTTCCCTCTTGTGTTCACACAAGGAAATTTTATTTATTAATTTATTTATTAATTACAATACAAAGTAAATTTATATTCTAATTTTGGGTCCAAGGGTAAACCGGGTGACACAGACCATTTGGCTAAAATTTTGCAGCGACAGACCAAAGCCTCTGGTGGGAATCGAACCCACAACCCCCACAAGGAAATTTTTTTCGGCAATTTTAGTTTTCGTTATTGGCTTTAAATTGCCAGTACGAGCAATTTTTTTCCATTTCCCGTCTCCTTATCCTCCTTGTCTAGTGTGACTCGGGACTTTCCAAAAATGGAACGATATACGCTTCAACAACGCATTGAAATTATTAAAATTCACTACAAAAATGGTGAAAATCTTGCAGTCACAGTTCGCAAATCCAAACCATTTTTGTTTCGTCGTGAAACACCTTGTCGGACCGCAATACAGAAATTGGTGGAAAAATTCGAGCTATTGCCACTATAAAGACTTGTATCTTAAGGCATATGAAGTTCAGTTAACACAAGAACTCAAACCGGCCGATCATCAACAATGTCGTGTCTTTGCTGATTGGGTCCTTGAAATGCATGTAAATGATCCAGAATTCCACGATTAAGGATTTTTTATGGCCGGAGTTGGATGATGTTGATCTGAACAACTTTTTTTTTCCAACAAGACGGCGCTACGTGCCACACAGGCAACGAAACCATTTCTCTTTTACGGGAAAAGTTTCCGGATCGTGTTATCTCTAGAAGAGGTGATCACAATTGGCCACCGAGATCTTGTGATTTAACACCTTGCGACTTCTTCCTTTCAAAGATAGGGTCTACGCCAACAGCCAACAGTAATTTTTCTTTGAATACCAAAATAACTTCCTATCTATCATTTTCTCTTATAACACTTCCCCTTCGAAAACAGCCGCTGAAAAATGTTTGATGGTCTTACGCGGTTTTGAACCTGGGTTTAGTTGTGCGATAGTCTATGATGTATTTTCGATTTTATTCACGATTTAGTGAAGGGTCCTTCTGGAATCTCCCAGACATATCTACCAGTCTACCCAATGATTTGTTTGGTGCCTTTACTAAATTGTGAATAAAATCGAAATCTAATTTTTTCAGCATTTTCGATTCAGTTTTCCACAATGACTTTGTAAAAGATATTAAAAAAAAGATATCTCGTCGGTGTGAAATTGACTTAAACCTCCGAAGAGTGAGTCTCTCGTTGTCTGTTAGGTCCCCAGGGACCTTCTAGAAAACAGATGTCTCACATTGGAAAAGTACATCAGGATGCATATCACAATTAATTCTCGAACACTACCACAATGTGCTACAACATATGATCAATCGTGGGTCAGTTTTAACCAAATCACTGTAAGTCACGGTACGTTTGAATTCCAAAGACCCTGCAACAATGAGTGAGTTTGTTCGTACGTCTACCATGTATTTGAGTTTATACGTTTTTCACTAACAAACATGCTTAGTCTCGAATTTTCAATTCCAAAACCATTAACTTTCCGATATACTCGAGTTCGGAGTTGTTTTCGGTTTACGGTCACCGTTAATGTCCGTACAAGAAATGGGAATGTTTTGATGACTGTTGTACATAACTGCTTACAGGGTGGGACAAAAGATGCGATATCAATTGAAGAGATTGGTGGCTATTTAAGCAGATGGATATCTGAGCTCAACTTTTCACATCCACTGGAGATCTGTGACATTAAGAGTGTGAATGGTTATTGTAAATTACAAGAGAGTGGAAATCTACACAGAACCGATATTCAAAATTGATACAAAGTTTTTGTTATGCGTTTTCTATGGTTATGTCATACAGATTCAACAAAAAAAAAAACGCACTGTAATTTTTTTTAGAGCGAATGGTATCATATGTGATACCAAAATAAAAAAATATTTTCGAATATATGATTTCTATCGTCGAGGAGATGAAGTTGCCCAAGGGACAGAGACAGTTTGTTTCCTACTGAAAGGCAATAAATGTATGTATAGGGTTGTGGGTTTATTTATTTATCGGATATAGACAACCATTGCACCAGGCGTTACCGGTGCGATATCCCGATATCATTTTTAAAAAATAAGCCAAACCCTTTTTTTTTTAAAAAAAAAAAGATAAATACTTCGCTAGTTATGCATTTTATTTCTTTTTAAAAATCGCACGTCTAAAAAGCAACCTTTATAACTGTTGAAGGTGTAAGGATAAAAAATTGTATATATGACATTTTGGAATTTTTTCGGGGGAAAATACTTTTTTGGTAAATTATATAAATCCAAGAGCACTACATCTTTTTATTTCTCCAAACCTGTTTGGATTCAGAGAATTCAAAAAATAATGTTTTGCCTGTTAGCATTTTTCTGTGAAAATATAAAGCTCAGCTTTGGTTGTATTAAACTGGCAAGCCTAATTTTATAGCAATCTTCTCCTTTGCAGCATTTTTCAGGATTTGGAGTATGAGTTTCAGCCGGTCTACAGAATTTCCATCCACCCTGTATACGCTCACTTGCGCAACCATTGCACGGCGGTATATCCTTCAACGATTACAGCCGTACAGACTACAAGTGAACTCCTAGTTGTTGCTGTTGATGTCGGCAAAGTTTAACAAACCTTAAACAAATGGACATGAAACGGTTGCAACGTAGACGAGTCAACATGTTGTGTTGTAGACGTTCTACTCCTGGTTTTCTTTTCCGATTTCGCTTGGGTTCGAAAACGCACACAACTCCCGATGGGAAATAAACATTTCCGTCGCTATTCAGGTGGCGACAATGTATGTGTGTTTGTGTTGGTTAACATTACGCAAACTGGGTTTTGTTGTTTACAGGACACGCTCAACGTTGTTGTGCTGTAACTGGTGCATTGGGGGTCCTGCCTGGTATCTTGTTTCATTTCATGAGTCCTTAGTATACGCCGAGGAATAACAATAGCAACAATAGTGGCATTACACATCCTTGCTCTCGTTTCAATGGCAAAGTGTATGTGTGTGTATTGTTTTCGGTCGCATTAACAGCAAGGCTTCCTGAACTTGATCGGGAATTGTAATCATCATTAAAACTCATTACCAAGGGCAATCTAGGGACAGCAAACAAAGTCACAATTGCTGCAGTTTGACATCAACTACTAATGTGTAACTGTGTCCTTTTAATAAACAATAGGAGCACATACACACACACACACACAAGGATATACTGCCATCCTCAACGTACTTTGTATGCACGTATGAATGTCTTCTATGCATTAGTGACAGTTCCCATACTCAAAGTTGTACATTTTAAATCAAACACAAAAACAAAAAGAAAGGTTCAAGTTATCCTTTCTGTTCATGTTTCTTTTTTGTATAGATGGACACATGACATGCACTATTATTGACTAACGTCGACACAAACCTACAGATTTACAAACGTATTCATAGCTGGAATTTAATTTGATCTTATTAAATTGTTGTCCAACAACTTATTTCAGCATGGACAAAACTAATATTCCTAAAAGTTTATTATTTGAAAACACTCAACAGGAATACAGACTACTCCGCCCGACACTCGGACATTGTATGTCCACTTGTATATCAGTTATTCCACATCAGATCGAACGATTTGGACAAAAAGAAAAGTAAAGGGTGTTTTTTATTGGGGTATAGAACTTTAAGTTGGCATCACTTTTTTAACTGGCGGCCATTTTGTCAGCTGTCAAGTGATTAATATTTAGTTTGGTTTGCCATTTCATCATGAACAGGTTGACAAAAGAACAACGCTTGCAAATCGTGCAAATTTATTTCGAAAGTAATGGTTCAGTTCGCGAAGTTCACCGCAAGCTCCGTCCATTTTATGCCATTACATCCACAAAAACTGACTGTTTGGTGTGCTCTATGGGCTGGTGGAGTCATTGGGCCATACTTCTTCCGAAATAATGCTGGAGAGTCAGTTACCGTTAATGGAGACCGGTATAGAGCCATGATAACCGACTATTTTGTTCCCGAATTGGATGGCATGAATGTGGATGAGTTGTGGTTCCAACAAGTGGTTGAAAATTGGACCTGTAGAATTGGCTTTATTCGAGCCAGCCGCGGCGGCCACATGCCCGAAATCATATTTAAACATTAATGGCATAAAATTATCCTTCCAATAAAGCCAAATTGACATTAAAACGATTTTCTTGTGTTTTATTTCAATTCGAAGTTCTATACCTCAATAAAAAAAACACCCTTTTTGTTGCCATATGTCTCATATTTAGTTCTCCAGAAAAAGCATAAACCGCTAGGAATCGAACTTAGGCAGTAGGTACCGATCAGTGAGTATACAAATTATATAATGCACAGCAGTTCTCCGTCTTCAAAATTTAGTTCTGAGCTAGTAAGCTGGTGCTCCTCAGAATAGAATATATTGAAATATAGGTTGTATGAAAATGTTGACAATTAAAGTAGTGAAAAAAATGGCTGAGATGTAAGGTCCTCACAAAAATGTTTATATTCGCTAAGAGACAAGCTACCATTAAATCTATGGATTTTGTCTTCCTGAATTTAACATTAGCCCTAGACTGCCGACTAAAGCTCACCATTAACCTTATCTGTGTGCTGGGCCACCGGGTCATACAATGAACTGCAGAAAACACGAGCTAGCGAGACTCGGGAATCTATATGTATGCCTCTAGCCACCTACAAACGCATATTAAGTGACTAGCAACTACCCGCGTACCTTCCCAGTAAAACACAAAATATTTGTTTAATTGCATTGGTTTATAGAAAAAATCTTTATACCGACTCAGAACCTTTATTGCCTTTTTCAAATTTTAGCGGTAGATATTAATTTTAATTTTCCCCATTTTGGTCCCTTTTTCTAAATTTGTATTCCCTTTTTCCATTTGTTTCTTGTTCATTACAATTTTTTTTCTCACATTTTGTTTCCCCCCTTTGAAACTCTTTTCCAGCAGTTGTTGCAAAGCGTAGTTATGGACAACAAAAATCACAATATTTGATTTGTATGTATTTTTGGGTAGTTCGAAGGGTTGTGGGGACATATTTTCCCGTTTTAGCACATTTCGTGGTTCTAGCTTGCTTTTTGGTGCTTTTTTTATCCCGTATTGGCACCTTTTTCGTCCCACTACTAACTCATTTCCACCTGTTGTAGATTATTTCTCATTTATATTATACCAGTTTTGGGCCCGTTTTCCATAACATCCAATTTAGGGCCCATTCCTATCGATTACAATTTTTTTCACGCATTTTTGTTTTTCCACATTTGAACTTTTTTTATTTTTGCGAATTTTGAAGGGTTTTTACCAGCTTTCCTTTATTTTTATCCCTTTTCAATCCGAGTTTCCGGGCGGCCGTGGTGTGGTAGGTAGTGTGTGCGACTATCACACAGAAGAACCCGAGTTCGAAACCGGGTAAGACCATCAAACATTTTCCTGCGGCTGTTTCCACCTTGTAAATGTTGGCGACTTTACGAGTAAGAAAGCAATCTCTACGCCATGTAAAACTTCTCTAGAAAAGCATTAGCCGTTCGGAGCCGGCTTTAAACAGTAGGTCCCGGTTAGTGAGTAAAAATTATTATATCGTGCACAGCTTACTGATTCGAGAGAAGTTCCCCGTCTGTTCCTTCATGGAATGTTAAGGGAAATAAGAAAATCTGAGTTTCCAAAAATCCGTTCTTAGTGGATGTCTAGGATGCAAGGAGTACATCCTCCCTACATTTCTTGATTCTTGTCGTTTGACCAGGACAATGATGAATCTGTCATTCAGTCAGTCAGTCTGCCACGCAAGAGTTTTATATATATAGACAGGGTACACAGAAAAACATGTCGGACAGAGGTTGCAGATGTGGCCCCGCTTAGATAAGGAATGTTTTCATACAATGCTGTCGACCGAGTCTCGACAACTGCTTACCCTAAATCATATATAAACTATAAATTCAGAAGAGAGTGCCTCCAAGGCGGTACTTCTTCCAGTCAACGGATTTTATAATCTACTAGCTGACCCGGTCCGCGTTGCTGGCCCTAAGCAAACATTAGTGTTGTATTACACATATTTATATAGGAAAGGGGAGTTTTTATCCCTTTTGCCATTTTCACCCCCTAAATGTAGATAAATCCAAACAATGTGTAGCCTATGTTACTCGCGGGGTTATTCGGAAGATTCCCTGAAAATTTCATCAAAATCGGTCTAGCCGTTTTCGAGTCCATACGTTACATACATACACACATCCATTTTTATATATATAGATATAATAGATAGATAGATTTTTAAGTAGTTTAGTTATTTGCAATGTGTTTAAAATACTGTATTTACTGCTTGTATAAATAATTAAGTGAATCCCGATTTTATGTTTCACAAAAAATCGGACAATAATGCGAAAAATAATTGAGTAAATTCCACATAAACGAAAAAGAAGTTCTTATGGAAAAATTACATATTAGATCAAATAATATTTCCATATTATTGATATGTATTTATGGAAAAATGCCCCAAAAAATAAATAATTCTCCAAAAAAAAAATCGCATACAAAATTTGGGAATTTTTCATAATGAAAAATGAAAAAAAAATTTTGGTAACATTTCGATGATAAATTCGACAATTTTTTATTTTTGGGGATTGTTACGCCCCTTTACGCCCACTCAAAGTATTCACTTAGACCATAAGAATGTTTCGACTAAATCGCGATTAAATTCAATTTCGGAATTCGTAAAATAACTTTATACCAATCCGCACAATCTTTCCGAAAATGTGGTTAATAATACACCTCGTCCATTAGTTTTACCACTAACACATATGCCATTCCCAATCATTCGTATAATTACCCATATGAGGTTATTAAGCATGCCACTGAAATTACCTTATCCAGATAATTACCCAGAGGTCTTGCGATTTTCAACGAGGTATTGAAGCGGGGTTTACTATAGTACGAAAGTTTTTGTTAGATTACCTTAAAGAAGAAGCCCGAAATCCCAACGACCCTACATTAAAAAGTACATATCCTGTTCTCTTTCACTTAAACTAGACGTTTGGAATTCTAGGATAATGTAAAGTGCAGGAAGGGAGACCGAAAATGTAAAGGATTAGCCGAGCCCTGTACTAGAGTTAGTATGTCTAACCCGAAATGACTCATATGCTGATACACACACATACACACCTTGCATATTTGATACTATGAATGTTTGTAAGTACAAAGTCAACTTTGTCACATATGAAATCAACAAAGTTTGAAAAAGTTTTATTGCGGACATAATCAATTATTGCTTAATTTTGTCAAAGGACATGACAGCAAAACTAAAATCCAACTTATGCAATATGCATGATACAAGAGCAGGTACTAGACGTTGCTAACTTATTGCCCTGAATCGATTTTATTCAATAATATAAATTGTTAAACGCTTCAATGAGTTGAACAATTAAGTCATCCAGGCGACTTTTTAAGTTTCCGAGCAGAACTGATAAATTCAATAAATAAATTCACAACATCAATGAATCTACAAAGTTTCAGAAAACAACATTTCAGATGATTTATTTGACATTTTTTATGAGTCAGCGATAAGAAAAGTAACCAGCAGTTATGAAGGTTTTGCTTTTTAAAAGTAAACGTAAAAAAACAAATACAAAATGTTTGTTTTCATGATATTTCGTTTTTATTATAAACTTTGAACGCTGACATTATGTGTGAAACACTACATCATTTAAATGACCACCACGCGAAGTGTTGCAAGCATTGATTCTTTTGAGGTAATTTTGGACCACTTGTTTGGCACATATTGTGCGGTATCTTAGACATAAATTGACGAATGTTAGTTCTTAAGTGCTCAAGAGTTAAAGGTTTATCTGCATGAACACGGTCTTTCGCGTAGCCCCACAAAAAAAAGTCTAATGGTGTCAAATCACATGATCTTGGTGGCCGGTTGATGTTGCCACGACGAGAAATTACGCGGCCAGGAAATGTCTCTTGCAATAAAGCCATATTCGCTCGAGTTGTGTGGCACCGTCTTGTTGGAACCACATATTCTCCAAGTCGTATTATTCAATAGCAGGCAAAAAAAAGTCGGTTATCATACGACCATAACGCTCCGAATTGACGGTAACAGTCGTTCCTTTGTCATTTTCGAAGAAGTAAGGTCCAATCACACCTTCGGACCAAAGAGCGCACCAAACAGTGACTTTTTTGTGAATGTAAAGGCCTCTCTGCAATTACTTGATTATTCTCAGAACCCCAAAAACGACAATATTGTTTATCAACCAGTTGAGAAATGTGCTGCATCGCTGAAGAGAATTTTGTTCGAAAAATCGAAGTAGGTTTTAATGTTTTTTACTCGTTGTGTGATAGTTAAGCGATCTATTTTCGTCAATGTCAGACTTCCAACTGAAAAGAAAAAAAATTGGTTTAACAACTTAGTTTGACAGATGTCGAATTCCAGCCCTATGCTTTTGAAACCACGAAATGGATAACCATAAATGTCTGAGCGGTATCGTCTCAGATGGTTCGCTGTATATGTGAGACATGTGCAAAAAATCAGCGCATACACTTTGGCCTATTGTGCGCTTTCCTTATTGACGGAAGCAGATGTTCCGAGAATTTTTCCAGATTTCTCCCGCCAAAATCTCTTTGGTTCCGCGAGTCAAGAATTGTACTTTCTGCGAGATATAGGAGTCTCATTCATCCGAAGGTTGGACAGTGGCACAGAAAGCGTTATATTGTTCTACTCACATGCCTCGCACCAGTTTGACACGGCGGTCATAACGAAATGAATGGGGACTTAAGTTTCAGTGAATTTGAATAGTTTCAGTTTGTTGAACGTCGCAAGATTCCTTAACTTCTATTCACCCAGTTTGTCTTATTCTATTTTCATTCTTTCGAACACTTTCGATTGGTGTCATAGTGTTTTTATATGCGGCCCATATTCTAATTCATTTAAATTACTGTCCAGTCTAATTGTCGGAGATCTTGAGACTTTCCTTTGTTGAAGACCAACACTCAGGTGCAATGCACTGTGTTAGCGTAAAGAGAAATTAAGATTTCGGAAGTAGCAAAGGAAAACATTTGCGGGAAATGCAGTCAGTTAAACAGAATGTACGAATCCGAGGACGGGTGAAAACATAGCCTATCACATATAAAGGGTGTTTTTTATTGGGGTATAGAACTTTAAGTTGGCATCACTTTTTTACCTGGCGGTCATTTTGTCAGCTGTCAAGTGATTAATATTTGGTTTGGTTTGCCATTTCATCATGAACAGGTTGACAACAGAACAACGCTTGCAAATCGTGCAAATTTATTTCGAAAGTAATGGTTCAGTTGGTTCATCCACAAAAACTGACTGTTTGGTGTGCTCTATGGGCTCGTGGAGTCATTGGGCCATACTTCTTCCGAAATAATGCTGGAGAGTCAGTTACCGTTAATGGAGACCGGTATAGAGCCATGATAACCGACTATTTTGTTCCCGAATTGGATGGCATGAATGTGGATGAGTTGTGGTTCCAACAAGTGGTTGAAAATTGGACCTGTAGAATTGGCTTTATTCGAGCCAGCCGCGGCGGCCACATGCCCGAAATCATATTTAAACATTAATGGCATAAAATTATCCTTCCAATAAAGCCAAATTGATGGACATTAAAACGATTTTCTTGTGTTTTATTTCAATTCGAAGTTCTATACCTCAATAAAAAACACCCTTTATAACCTAACTGGTTCCATTTGGATGGGACGGTGTCAATTGACTCCTTTCGGTTCTTTTAATATATTTGGGTCGGTACTGGGACCGGTCCCTATCCATTTGGGACCTATCACGTAAGTGGTTGTGTACCGGTCCAATTGCCCGTAGCGACTTGTGGGAAATTCCAATCAAATTGGATAAGGCAATTGCAAAAGCAGATGAAGTTTAAAATGTATTTACTTATTAATTACACAATAGAAAATAAATATATATTAGAGATATTATAATTTTGGTTAGATTTTTGCAGCGACAAACCACAATTCTTTCTCATAGTTTGTTTATAGAAAAACAACTTTTTGTGCTACTTTTTCCAAATTTTCCAAAAATCAGCTTCCGATTTGAAGGCACAAAAAGCGAAAATATCGACGGCTTCATTTAGAAAGGGCGTAACACGCATTTTCGTAACTTTACAGGAGAAGGTAAAAACTTTATAACATTTGAAAAACTTCAGACATAAAATTTTTTTAAAAATGCGCAAAAAATTTAATTCTGAAATTATTTTTTTTTTTTTTTTATTTTGGTTACTCCCTTTTGCAAAAGGGCAATAGATCCGGTATTTTTAATCACAAAGCTTTGAATTTTTTGTGGGATGTGTATTTGACAATGGTCTACCAAAACCAAACGCGATTTTGAAAAATCCAGTTACGCCCTTTCTAAATTAAGCCAGCGAAATGTAATAATTTCTTGATTAATTTTTTAAAATTTATTTCAAAGGAATCGCACAATTCGCTTTTAAGTTATGACAATTTCTGTATTAAAAAACCTATTTAAAAAAGAAAATTCAGCCATTTTTACAATTAGGAGACCACCGTAAATCCAAGTTGTTTAGTGATTTTTTATTACAAACGCATTTTTTTTTTTTGTTGCATTCAAGTTTCATTTACGTGTCCATTGACCAAATCAATTCCCTTTTGGACTCCTACTCAATAAATTTAACGATTCTGGCCTTAATCTGTGCGCTGATCTGTCGTCAGTGCCATCACACTTTTATATGTACGGTGCTAAAATGAGACATTTGCAACAACGGAGCGTATGAGTAATGGTAAATGGAAATTATTTGAAGGGAAAAATTTATTTATTTATTTATTTATATATTTATTAATTACAATACAAAGTAAATTTATATTCTAATTTTGGGTCCAAGGGTAAACCGGGTGACAAAGACCATTTGGCTTGATGTTTGCAGCGACAGACCAAAGCCTCTGGTGGGAATCGAACCCACAACCCCCACGCTGATAGGCAAGCACTCTACCAACTCGCCTACCGGGGCGCTTGAAGGGAACATTATTGATCGTAATTAGGTTAGGTTAATTCAAAATACTATTCGTGATCCATTTAGTAGTTTTCTGCATATGTTATTTCGGACAATGTATTTCCTTCCCTACATTTTATAATTACCAAATTTTCCAACAAAAAAAAACACATTAAATTTTGTAGGCAATTCTTTTAAAGTTCAAGGGGCATTTTGTCTGCCTCTGTTAGGCGTAAAAAACAAAGCCCCAAATATTGGTATCTATTGTCTGACATGGCAACAAAAAATGAATTTTTAAAGTGATTTATTTTGTTTTTTATTGCAACTGCAACTTGGTAGGTGCACACTTATCGTCTGCCACAATAGATACGCTCCCATGTGGACAGAATTCCACAAAAACGAAAAACCAACAGAAAACTTGCAACATTCATTGCCGTTTGTTGGCAAGTCAACAGTCACACACACGTGTACCGACAGACATACATACACCAGACCAACACTGCCAAAGAGACCGACACTCATGCCACGTATGTCCTGGTCTGAATGAATGAATGAATGAATGGGTTCTAACAAGGAGACTCTGCTTGTGTCTGGCAATGTCGGCGTCTACAAATGGCGACAGTGATGATGACACATACATACTCCATTACGAGTCTTACTGCTAATCGCCCGAGTAGATCATTTGCCGCATTCGAGGCAAATTTGAAATTCGCGTTCATTGTGTAAATGTGTTTTCATAACTGAAGTGAGCACCGAATGCTTCCAAAGGAAATGGTCTATTAGTTCAAAACGCATCTGGCCGTCCGTCCGTACGCGTGTCTATCAGTCGGTGGTGCACAAGGTGCGACATTGTACATTTTGCATTTTTATTTGTCTTATTTTAAATTAACCTTGAGCCAATTACTGCAACGACATTTGTCGTGCGAGTCGCAGTCTCTTAAATGAGTTGTAATTTTATTGTTTCGCCTTTTCTTCTCAATTCTATTTCTAGCGTGAATGAGATGTTGCCAACGGGACGGATTTCTCACATCCACATGTCGTAGAGGTGACATGCGACAACATTTCAACGTGGCATTTTATAGCGCCGCAAAGACAACACAAGAGCAGACGGTGTAACAGTGTCACTGTCACACAATCGAGCATACCCCAAATGTGCCCAAG
Source organism: Hydrotaea cyrtoneurina (assembly GCA_958296145.1). Taxonomy (NCBI): domain Eukaryota; kingdom Metazoa; phylum Arthropoda; class Insecta; order Diptera; family Muscidae; genus Hydrotaea; species Hydrotaea cyrtoneurina. The sequence continues at coordinate 52,364,705 of OY282515.1, read as the reverse complement.
TAAATGAAAGTTCCTCCATTTAATTTTAGCACCGACCGATAATACAGCCGAACGCCACCAAAAGAGTTGTTCACTTTCATCCAATGCCTTCACGGTTGGATGTGTGCCACATGAAAGATATGCAGTTCATCCTCCTCATCAGAAATAGCCTCGTGTCTTCGGAGATTAAATGAGGGATTTGCGACGCAATGCCATCACATGGAAAACAAGCGGAAATGCTCGTTGTCAGATCGGAGCCAAATGAATCACCGACATCAGCTCGCATAGACATTCCAAGTGCGTTGCCAACCCACTGCGTTCGGACGTCGAATCCATCAAAGGTACCCACTCTTGATGCTGCCGTTGTCCTCAATGTTAAGTGTAATTGTGATGTGCTGGGGCAGGATTCGGCAATATCGGAACGTATCGGAAATTCTCGGGGACTTTATTGTATGCACACCGTTCACTGCTATGAATTGCCAATGAAATTTTCATTTTTGCCAAATGCGATTGCGGATACATTCGACGAAGAAGCGGGACATCGCAAATATTTAGCCGATCAGAAGCGCTGTTGCCCACCGCCAGTATTTATTGTATTAATATCGTTGTTAGAGGTGAGTACTTGCAAAAAAATTGATCTCAATCAAGTTATTTAATGGAATTAAAGAAAATAGAAAAAAAATAATGAACTGAATTCATAACAAAAAGCTGTTGTGACATTTCAAAATATCTAACTTAGCAGGGTAAGGGATTATCTGGCAAGGATCCTACAACGAAAGAAACCGATTAAGTAGAATCTGAGCTTATTCATTTTTCAGTGAAAAATGCATCTATTATCCATATTACCCTGAGGTGAAAAAATATTTCGAATTAAAAAAAAAATTAACTGATCAACTTGTTTTCAATACATTTTATTTATTTTATGGGAAATGTTAATATGTAAAAATCGGAGACGGAGTTCAGCAAATTTTTCGACTTCGGGAAAATTTGTCAGCTGACTTCCATCTCTGCTATGCGCTTCATTCAATACTTCTGAAAATGAGTAGTTCGGAATGCTTTTGTTAGAAATATTTCATATGGTTGAATGAAGTAAGAGAAGCGCTAGTCCAAAAGTCTACGATGACAATAAGTTACCTTAAAATTTGGTTTACATGAACTGAAGCCGAGAAACGTTGAGCGGAAATTTTCCAAATGCAAAATGTTGTTTTTTCCCCGTACAAACAAATGGATGGTTTTCTATCGATTAGTCACTTGTGATGGGAACTGGATGAGCTATAATAACCGATGTTGACGGGAAAGTCATAAATTCAACAGAAATAAATTGGTTTCGTTGGGCAATCTGAACAAGACCACTACTGGTGCTATATTTCCGATACAATTGATGAGTTCAGCCTAACACTGGAGAAATAATGCACCCACTTTTAAACGAGTCGATTTTAGCGGAGCCACTCAAAATCTACTTTGAAAAACCCTTCGGCCGTATTCATTAGACTTAATCGGGTATGTGCTGATTTTCACTTTCAACTTTTCACGTGGCAGCTGTGCTGGATGTCACTCTCACCAAATGTTGGGGTGTATCTTCTTAACAGATTGATCTTCTTAACGGCCGTTTTCCACCTCGTAAATGCTGCCGACTTTATGAGTAAGAGAGTAATCTCCATGGCTTGTAAAACTTCTCTAGAAAAGTATTAGCCCTTCGGAGCCGGCTTTAAACAGTAGGTCCCGATTAGTGAATATAAACAATTATATCGCACACAGCTCACTCATTCTATGGAAGTTACCCGTTTGTTTTTATCATGGAATGTTGGGGAAAATAAGTAAATAATCACTCCGTGTACCCATATCAGACTAAATTTTTTTTTTATAATTTTTACTTGCTTTTCATTTGACAATATTTGCCGAATTCAGCCACAAGTCTGCCAGTCCGTAATCAAATTGACCTTTGTCCCGACATTAACAATGGACACATTTCGTTTTGTGACATAAACCACTCTGATTCACTCGCAACATATGCTAAATTATTCCTTCAACAACGAAACCCAAGAAGAAAGTCACAAAAACACTGACTGACAAAAGAAAAACGTAACAATTGCCGAAATGACCAACCTAAATGTAATTAACGAAACAAGCCATCAAGCACGAGTAACTTCTTAACTAACCAACCGTCTGTCCGTCAACGGTCCAATCCACTTGGGTGGCTCAGCAAGAGACTTGTCTCACTAGCCCGCTTGATGACAATGATGCTGATGATATGTACGCTCATTTGGTGTTGGGCCCGACGCCGCACAAAAGACCGCACCAAAGAAAGTGGAGAACAGGCTACCACAATCACTCAAAGGCCAGACCGTCTGCTTGGACGAACATGATCCACTCCATCCATATGTGAATGTACGTACGTGCGTATGTAGTGTCCAGTACGTACGACCGACTTTGCAACCATGTGCCTGCCATCGTATAACATGACATGTGGGAGCTGCTGCTGCTCGCCTCTTTTTTTTCGCAAGTTCAATGATTTGGTCCCCTCCAAAAAAAAAAAAAAAAAAAACAAACGACACAAAGCAAAAGCTAAATGTTTGGCCGAAAAAAAAGTATTTGGCATGACAGGCTTGAATAAATTAGGTTATACTCAATGCTATACACACACAGCCATACATTGTATGTACATACATATAAGTATGTTCATATATAAATAATGAAATGGAAAAAAATTGATATGTTATGTAAAAACAATATGCCACCAACAAAAGAAAAGAATGATTATAATCAAAAGAAGAAGAAAAAAAACCGACATTCGGTGGACCTCCTTAACGCCACCATGGCAACACTTCAGTTACGAGCAAAAGTGAAGTCATACACATTTAACGTGGGTGGTAAAGTTTAGTTTTAGTTTGCCCCCAAATTAATTCTCCAAACTCACACTCACGCACATTCACGCCACATGAGTGTACACACATATCTGTAGAGTCAGACAGTGGGCTAACGGCCTTTGGAACTATTTAGACATTGAATAACATTGCCTGTATTGTCATACATTTTATTTTGTAGATTCCCATAATTAAATGGAGTATAAGAAAGCTTCAATTAAGTTTTTCAGAATATGTTGTTTATGTATGCACACATTCAATTTAAATACATTAACAGGTTTATTTTAATAAATATTTTTTTTAATCGCATATATAAAGTTTGTTCAAAATAAGCAGCTTTAGAAAAAAACTCTTTCTGAAATCAGAACTAATTCCTTCAGAAAAACCAATTATTGTCCCACTGTATGTCGTGATTTTTTCTATAAAGTTTCTAGACTTATTTCCGTTAGCATTCTAATCACGTTCAAATGAAAGTTCTTCGCATATTTTCCTCAACATACGCGTACAAATCAGTCGACCAAGTGAAAACTGTTGGCATCCAGAACTAAATTTTGTGTACAAGACTTTTATTAAAACGAATGTCGAGTGGCCTTTCAAGTGTTCGTTCATTCTCATTGAGTGGCGCTATGAATTATCGTTTTCCATGGCACTTTTCTGAAAGTAACAAAACAAAAAAAAAATATCCATTTGGAGGATGATGTCAACACGCACTTGAAAAACTTTCCAAAGTTAGTGTTCCACTCAACTACACAGTCATACACATATACCGACGGGGGTGGTTAAGGCTCATACGAGTTTAAGACCTTTAATGTTTTCGGCTCACATATGTAATGTAACACTCGCGGGGACATTTATTCATATGAAAATAGTTTTTTACTGTAGTGTTGTTGTAGTAGAATAACCCAAGGAATTTGTTTTAATTTGGGCCAAGAAAACCAAATTAGAGTCGCATGTCACTTGATTCAGTGCTAGTTTGGCACAAAACATTTTTCTGTGAATTTGCAAATATATATTCATCATGAATGGAACGACTTCATCATTCCATTAGGTCTCCAGTAGATCTATTTATACGGAAGCCCTACTGCAAATTATTCAGAAGGCCGTTAGACTCTAGATACTTAACCAGATGGTGGTTAACCGTGCTCTGCATAACCTTCCTGAGCGCAGAACATATGGCATTTGGACGGTAATTTGCAGGAGTTGTACCCTTACCTTTCTGTCCAATGGACGAGCTAGCGTCGAAGAACACTTACATAGGACTAGTGCTGCAATACCATCCGAGCCCGAAGTATTATAAAATGTTTAAATGTTTTACCACGTATTCGAAAAATATCTGAGGCATCGAACTAGATACATGTTCTCTGATGGGGAGTGGTTGACGGCATTCTGGCACTGATGAATTCTTTGCAAATATTTCAACCAGTAGCTTAGCTTTGTCAACTGGGTCAGTGTCTAGCTTTGTCTTGTCATCGCCAACAAGAGTTGGTATAGAAGAAGAAGAATGTTCCCTTACTCTTTTCACAAATGAAAAAGTTTTTCGCGCCTAAGTTCTTTGGCACACGATGATCTTGCCTGCTTAGGTAGCAGTTCAGTGGTCGCATTTCTATTTAAACGCCAATTTCGGAACGCTTCCTCTTTGGATTTGAAAGCTTCTTTGCATGCCTGATTAAACGGACAATTCTTTGGAGTTTTAATCGAAATTGTCTTCGAGAGAATAAACGTGTTTATACGAAGAAGAATTATTATCTCAATCATTTTAGCAGCAGCATCAACTGTTTTGTCAAGAAAATATAATTTCCAGTCAAAATGATGAAAACAAATTCTTGAGCTCTACACAACGTGCCTTTTCGAAGAGTGTAAAAGATTAATGATGAAAGATGTTAAAATTTGATAGTAATATATGGATTTCATTCTCTGAGTTTAAAAGATATAGCCGGCAAACAATTGTAACACGTGATTCATTGTTTGGTGTATCGGAGAAACGAACACACTTTAGCTAGATCTGTGTGTAATTTCAGTCAAATCGGACAAGAAAATTTCAAATGTCAGATTTATTTCCAAATCGGTCTTTTCTAGCTCGCTTCTGTTAATAGTCAATTTGTTGGTAGATAACCGATACCAACTCGATACTACTCCGCCCACAATCAGTTCGTACCCCTGAACATTGTTTAATATGTAATTTAAGTTGCTGTTTTTGTAATTTTTTTTTTGTTCTGCTCTTCTAAGAAATAAAAATTTTAGCTTTAAGGAGACAATACACTTTGTCTCAAAAACATAGATTTTTAAATAAACATAAAAGCAGAAATTGAAAATATTAGAAAACAGACATGATTGTTGGCGGTAAAAGTAGAATATCAGAATATTAACGATTCCAAACCAGACTTGTCCAACACTTCACAAATGAAATTATCATGGAAATGTTATGAAATCGGATTTCATTGAAATCATCACAGTCCACTACAGCCTTGGCCCAAAGTGCCTTGCAATTGCAAAAGAACAATAGTCTTTAATGTGCTTTAGAAATATCCACAATATACGTTCCTTATGTAATTGTGAAAATAATCTGTAGAGACGATTTTCAGATCACTCTAACAAATATGTAACGAAAAACAAATCAATAAATAATCACAGTTTATTTGGCTTACCAAAGAAACAAAAAAAACATTCCCACAGCTCATGGCTTATAGTGCAGTTGGCAAAAGTTCATTGTAGGGGTTGCCAGATCAATGGTTTCAATTGCTCGGGCAAATATTTTGTGAAACATGGCTTTCACATCTAAACAATGCCCAATCAACTATATGATATCCAATCATTTTCTAATTACTGTAGGAGTATAACATCGTTTTCGATGCATATAATCCCACATATGATCTGATTACTTGAAATATTCATCATATGTATTTATGTATAAACGATGTAGTTACATTTGTTCAAAAATCCACCATAATTCACATTTCTCTGGGGAGTTTCCCTACCGCCCAGACTACAAAAAATTACTCCCATTGGCCAACAGTGAGTGGCCCATCTGGTAACAATTGTGGCCTGGGCAAAAAAAGAAAAAACAATGCTACACCATGTAAGACGCCCATAATATAAATAAAAGTCATGTAATTCTCATTAAAACTAATCTCGTATACAAGTTTTGTATGAGAAGAGGGTACTGCTGCAAGTGGAAACTACAAACTCATATTTCAGTACAGCAACGAACGCATACTTGGGGAAATACAATTTACAATTAGACAGACACACACTCATGCCTAACAAAAATTCCAATGTCCAGCTACTCCAGTTACATGTGAGTGTGTGTCTGTTTGGGGATATAAATAAAAGACATTCCAGACAGGGGTCAACTCCAAAAAGGATTTACTTTCATAAGCTAAAATTAATACCAGCGTCAACGCTAGCCCCGAGTACAGACTGGGCGGTTGGCTGGTCAGTTCTCTGGTTAACAATAAGTGCGTGAGAGCTGAACTGTACGGACAGACCAAAGCATTTCATGGATGGGGTTGAAATGGTTCAATTCCACTGACTGGGGTTAGTCTCCCCATGTCTGGCATGGCCTCAATTCATGTGTCTGTTGACTGTGGGTACACCACAATACAGAGCGTCAGGCACAGACACAGTGACAGCCACACTCACACCCATGTGGGCAGATCGAACAAGTGTAAGCCATAATTTGTTTGTTGGTATATGTGTTGTTGTCATATTACAGTGGTTTCAAACGACCAAACGAATGGCAAATGATGTGACAGTTCGTATGTATTTCCCTCAACAGTTCATGAAATGAGAGCAAAGCCACAACCGAAAAAAAACCTTACGGGTCCTTCTGTTCTGTGAACATTGAAAAGGTGGAGTTGGAATCGAGATCAAGCGCAGGTCCTGTGCCTAGGATTTTCAAACCTTTTTGACTCATGCTGGAACGCAAGAAATTTTGTATCGGAGATAAGAGAATATTCTGAGTGAGATACTGATGTTAGGGTACAGAACATCCATCTTCACTTAAGGTTTAAGATTTGCTTTATTGAGACATATCTACCACATTCATAAAGAAAAAGAGTAACTTACAACTAATGAAATTTAGATAAATTAAAACCATTAAGGATTATTTTAATTTTATGTGGTGAAGTCTAATGGGTTTTACAAATATTTGTCAGTTAGAATTAAAGATAAAAGAATACAACAGTTATTTACGACGTTCATTCAGTAGTCGTAAGCGGAGATGAATATCAGGTCCTGAATTTGCTTAGTGGATGACTTCATAGACTTACTCAGCAGAGACATCTTCATAATAGGGCTCACAAAAGATCTTCGTGATCTCGTACTCGATATTTCCAAAAAAAAAAAACAAATTGACTTTAAGTGCGTCTGAAGCATCGAAACGTCTGGTCATGTTTCCTAAAGAGCATACAATACTCCTTGCTTGAAATTAATCTCTGTAGTTGGGATCAGCGCTACCACTTTACTACAATTGTAGTAGATCTACTACTTTTTCTTCATCCTTAAATTTATGTACGTACATTTTGATTTTGCTACATTTTGTGTACATTCGTGAAATAACAAAAAAAAATCCCGTTATGAATTAGGGCTAGGTAAATTTTTGACAACCACAAAACAAACACCAGCGCCGAAGAAGATTGCATAGCACAGACCGAATTGCTGCCGTTGTCGATATATTTTGTGCGGCGGGTTGCCGCCGGTATTTTTCAGTTTATGAATTTCATAAAAGTGTCCCAATCGATTTAAATAAAATAAATTATTAATATTTTCCTCAGTTACACGCATATTTTTATTTTTAACATCATAATTTTGTGTTAAAAAACTTTATTTCATTGTTAACTTTACCCAACGCAGTTTGATTTTTGATTTGATTTTTTTTAAACATAATGTATCCTTCCAAGTAGGGATGTAACGAATGTGTGTTTAGCGAAAGCGAATGCGAAAAGTAAAAATTTTTTTTAGCGAATGCGGATGCGAAAGGTAAAAATTTTTTTTTGCGAATGCGGATGCGAATGCGAAAGCTAGACTTTGGCTTCATCATAAATATTTTATATTTTTATAATTTAGAATTTGAAACGTAGAAAAGCGAATTGGATATTGGAAAACTAATAGTTTAAATGACTTGTCCTAAATGTTTCCGCGAATGCGAATGTGGAAATAGTTTTTTTTCGTTACAAACCTACTTCCAAGGCACAGTTTTCCACAATACACTATTTCCCAGTGTTTGAAAATCTGCTACATTTTAACAAAAAAATGTAGCAGATTTGCTACATTTTCTTCGCCTCAAAGTGGTAGCACTGGTTGGGATAGATGAATTTGAAGTTGATTCCTCGAACTGATGCTTTCTTATTCTACATGCTTATTTTTCTCTTAAAATCTGACTTCCGTTCCCCGCAAATATGACATAGACTGACCACTGATCTCTCAATTCTCTCACTTCACAAATGAGACTTTGGATGTGGATGCTCTCACACCGAGTTACTCACACTAGCTATGGGCGAATTGTGTAAAATTATATTCCGTCCGCTACACCCACTCCCCAACTGTGTTATAGACAACAAAGATGACAGCGTTATTTAGCAGACCTACAGGCTAAGCTACAATGCCGTACGACAACGTTCGCATGCTAACGACCAACAAAACCTCTAACTAACAGCTGATTTCAAAGGCACTAATCAGCTGTTTATCGCTTAGAAAGCATTTGACATCGTGGCTTAGGCGCATTAACGTTGGCGTAAATGCACAAAGTCGAGCTGCATTTATGTTTTTCAATATCGCAACACAGTCACAATCAACCGTTGTAACCACAATCAACGGCTGATTTCAAATAACCTGTTGTTTGCTATTGTGTTGAAATAAAATGAAATCTTTTTCGAATTCCACAAATCCGATTCGAATGGTGTCCTTATATGAATCCTGTAAATTAGTATCAATGCATACACCGTATTGCATTCAACAACTCTGGATATTTAAACAAAACTAATAAAGAATATAATTATTTGAACCTCTAATTTTATCTCGTCGCATTCTGTAACCATCAGTTTAGAGTATACGCCACTTAGTCGTTTGCGACCACTTTGGACGTTTTGTTTTAAATACGAGTACACGTAACGTATACGTTTTAAAAACAACAACTCGTCAATTTAAGGCAAGACAGGGACAACTCAAAAATGCTCAACTTCTTGAAAAAGAACACTCTTTCTCATATCTTAGAATTCCGGTGCAGGAGACTCTTTCGTATGGGTGCTTTTCCTGAAACACCAAAATTCAAAACTTTAACCCAATTCGCACCAGGCAGTTACTGCGGGTCACTATTGATATTAATACTCGCGTATGTATTTTATTTTACATTAGTTCCAACGATTCTTCCTTTAAATAGTTTACTTTACAAAAATGTCCACTAGAATTTGTTTACTTTACGTTACCAACTTTGGGTTAAAGAAAACCAATTTTTGAGTTGTAACGGTCTTGCACGAATTCAGCGAGCATTTGCACGTTTACATACACACTGTATATACGTGTATATCGATATATGAGGGTTTATTGTGCAATAGTGTTATTGTGACTCTTGTTTTTGCAAATGCCATAAAAATGCCGCACAAACGACCGAAAGGAAGGCAAGTAAAGGAGAAACGCTGGAAATTTCTATGGTTTTTTTTTGTGTGTGTGTTACTCCGAAGACAAAAAGAAAAGCCATTAAAGAAATGCTACGGCATTTCTACTGTCTGACATAGTGTCTCGTCTGGAGATATTTATTTTCTATTTGTTGGCAGTTATACGAAAACACATACACACGTACATAAGTATACGTGTACACTGTACAGACAGACAGACATATATACGTTATAAACAAATCTCGGGGATCTTTTTCTGGGCCGTATTTATTTCCCTGTGAATATTTTGGGGGTATGAGTTTATATTGCACACAGACACACACTAGACAGAGATACAAATTTTCGATTTGGTTGTCAGTATGTACAGTTAAGTTGTACAGTGGGTCTAAGGGGATTTGCCGAAATATATTTCAGATTTGACTTGTGACCAGTGGGAATTGTGAAGGGTTATCCATTTTGCTTTTTAAAAGTAAACGTAAATGAAACACATATAAATTATTTTTTTTTCATGATATTTCATTTATATTATAAAGTTTGAAGGCTGACATTATGTGGGAAACACAACATCATTTAAATGACGACCACGCGAAGTGTTGCAAGCCTTGATTCACTTGAGGATTCTCAGAACCCCAAATACGACAATTTTGTTTATTAAGATACACACAGCGTGAGAAATGTGCTTCATAACCATAAACCATAATCTCCTCTTAAAGCACGATAGTCACCATTTTTGTAGTATGTTTTAATAATTTTTACACGTTGTGTGATAGTTAAGCGATCCATTTTCGTCAATTACAGACTTCCAACGGAAAAGAAAAAAACTTGGTTTAACAACTTAGTTTGACAGATGTCGAATACCATCCCTATACTTTTGCAACCACGAAATGGATAACCTTATAATTCTTAGACAGAAGACTTCGTCTTACTATCAATTTATTGCCAAATAAGATTATTTGGTACTACTGAAAAATATGGCCAAGGTAATGTGTGCGACTATTACACAGTAAGCCCAGGTACGAAACCTGGTTAAGACCAACAATCATTTTCAGTGTCTGTTTCTACCTCATAAATGCTGGCGAGCTTTACGAGTAAGAGAGTCGTCTTTATGCGATGTAAAACTTCTCTAGCATTAGCCGTTCGGTGGCAGCTTTAAACAGCAGGTCAGTAGGTAGACAAATTGCATCGTGCACAGCTCACCGAATTGAGAGAAGTTCCCTGTCGGTTCCTTCATGGAATGTTAAGGGCAAGAAGTATGGAACAAGTATAAGTTTTCAGTTTAAGACGATATCCGAATTTTTTTCGTCTGACCACTTTTGCTGATCATGTCTGCTCTATGCTCCGATGGGAACACGAAACACGGTTTTTAATGAAATTCAAACGCTCCTAATACCAAAATATTACAAATAATGACCACATACCTTTATGCTTGGCACTTACATCTTTTTTGCGGATAGGACTCGATATATATGTGTGGCACCCTGTCATTTATATTCTACGAGCAAAAGCCCGCTACTTCATAAGCGTACATTTTCCTTCCCAGTAATACAAAAAATATTTTTTAATTGTATTGGTTTACAAAAAAAATGTTTTATAGCGACTCAGAAACTTTATCGCCTTTTTCAGTTATTTGGCGGTAGATATTAATTTGAAATACATGTTCACACTTTTTTTAATGTGCTCCTTTTTTATCCCGTTTTCCTACGTTTTGAAACTCTTTTTCAGCAGCGTAGTTATGGACTAATTTCCCAACAAAAATCACAATATTTAATTTTTTGACTTTTTGGGAAAGGGTTTTGGGAATTTCTAAAAATCCGTTTAATAGCTAATTTCATGGTTCTAGTTTCAGCCAGTGGCGAGGACAGGATGAATTAGTCAGTCAGTCACGCAGCCGCTTGTTTGCAAAAAATTTGTTTCCATCTTTTTCCCCCCCTTTTTGGTCCCTTCTTTGCCACACCTCTAACTCAGTTCCACCTGTTGTATATTATTTCACATTTTTATTATACCAGTTTTTGGGCCCGTTTTGGATCCTTTTCTATTACACCCAATTTTGGGCCGATTACAATTTTTTTTCGCACATTTTTCTTTTTTCCGCTTTTGTACTTTTTTATCCCGTTTTGGCTACTTTTTCGTCCCTTTCCTAACTATTGTCCGTATGTTTTTGCCAAAAATTTGTAGTAATTTTCTTCTTTTTTTATCCCGTCCCTTTTTCGTCCCACCTCTAACTCATTTCCATCTGTTTTTGCCAATTGTAATCGTGGACCAATTTTCAAATAAAAATCACAATATTCAAGTATCTTGTATTTTTGCGTATTTCGATGGGTTTTGGAGACACAATTTTACCCGTTTCCCCCAATTTTTCGTCCCCTTCCAATCCGTTATTAGCGGATGTCTAGGCTGCAAGAGCTAGTTTCAGGATTCTAACTTCAGACATTTGGCCAGGATAGTGATGAATCAGTCAGTCACGCCAGAGTTGTATATATGTATATAGATTTACGTTTAGTTCTTATTCTTATATTTATTTAATTTTTCGATCTCATCAGGTTAACATCGTAAGGCGTGCCCCGACTTACTTTGCATTTAAGACCTTTTTAAGACTTAAGACAAACTCCACGAAACTTATTTACAGGTAATTCCAAAAAATACCAAACATGTCTGTCCGATCAATATCGCTATGAAGAATTTAATGAACCTTTTCTTATAACGGAGAATATCAAATGGTGACTGCTTGCAGTGTAGTCACTTTTTATCGTCCGACATGGTAAATATGGACAATACTACTGGCTGTCCCATTGAACAGACTGTATGATTCGTTTGGGTGTTTATTTGTTGTTGTTGTTTTTTTTACTCATTCCACTTTCAACATGCTACACTTTATAATACCCCACATTCATTTAAGTGAAAAAGAGTATTTCCTATTTTATACAAATACATTTAAATATATATGTATGTAAATACTATATATTGTATATATGTCTGTATGTATGTCTACAGAGATGGATTATTTCGGGGCAGATCTACGTAACAAAAAAACATGCATGTATAACCTCAATTCCAAATGTATTTTTTTATTACCAAATTAAAAATGTATTTTATTCCCGAAATAATCGACTGAATAAATTCCCAAATAAATTGCTTTTTGAGTTTGTTCTGCGATTTTATTGCAAATGTATTGCCATAAACTTTCTTCACTAACCAAATGATTAATGACCATTCCTGCAAAATGTCATTTTTATAGTCGCCATCATAATTTTTTTTTTTCAGTTTGTCGGTTGTTAGGGGTGAGGTGGGGGCGGTCTATTCGCACTGGACCAACCATTGCGTTTGTGAAACGATGTCATGAGTTTTTAAATGGAATTTACGTTCTGGACAGATTACACTTGTTACTGTCCTGGTTATCGCAGACTTTTGGAGCTCTAGCAGCCATTGGTGACATTTCTTTGGATGTGTGTGTGTAGAATGTACTTTGGCGCAGAGTATCAGAGGGTGTTTGAATCCGCCTTGGCTGTTTCTGTGTAGCACTTTTAACTTTGTCATAGAATTGCTTTTGCTTCAGTTAATTGCTCCCTAGAATATTAAATGGGCTGACTAGACGAGATTATCAGGGACAAGATTGTCACTCAGATGTCTCGTGAAATGGGGTTGTTTGAAACAACATTGTCAGAGTCATGCTTTAGAGCTTTTGTTTATTTTCCATTATAGGATTAAAACGTTTTACAAAATATTTACAGAACGAAATTAAAGTCTTGACTTTTTTTTTTGCTATTAATTTAATTTGAACAGTTTTTTATTGAAGCCGATTCAAAGTGGAGGTTCCCAAATTCAGAACGTTATATAATCAGAATATACTACAATACGATACGAAATATCGTATGATGCTTGGTATCAGCTGACGGATGTAAGCTGGTGGCAACAAAACCGAGACAATTAAAAAAAAAGTGAAAAAGCTATTTGTAATTACAGAACAGAAATTAAATTGGAAAAGGGTCCAAACGGCAAACATAGAAAAGAAAAAAAAGCGAAAAAACTATTTGTCATTACAGAACAGAAATTAAAATTGGAACGGGTGGAAAGGGTGGAAAAGGGTCAAAACGGCAATCATAGAAAAGAAATGGGAAAACAATTAATGGCAAAATGATGAAAATTAAAAAGGCCTAAAAAGGAATAAAGAGGGTTAAATGAATGAAAATTGCTCTCCAGGCTTGGCATCAACAAGTGAAATTGATTTTGAAAAGGGGATAAAATGACAATCAGTTCAAATCCAGATTTATGAGAAATAATTGGGCTAAAGGAAGTAGGGTAATTAACCCGGTTAACCCCGGGACGAATTTCTGTCATATTGAATAAAATATGTCCAAAAAATTAAACTATGTACGGTCTTACGCAACTGTGATTGTGGGTTTTAGCCGGGAAATTATGTCATTTTTTACATACTGAAACATTCCGGAATTAGTTAATCAAATTACATTTAAATTGTTTAGGATTTTTTCCAATCATAATTGTCTAGGATTGTACAAAAAAAAAACAATAAAATGTTATTTAGTCCCGAATATCCGCATAAGAATATAATAATAAATAAATGGTATTGGTCGACCAATGAAAACGATTCTCTCGAATTGCTCAAGGACCATGATACCATGGAATGCTGTCTCGCAACCCTATCATACAACCTACGGATACCTTTGCAGGTTGTACGGCTATCCGTCTAGTTAGTTCCCCATTGCCATACTTCCGAGCGTCGTGGGATTTAGTCTGACATAACTGTCTTATTTTATTATTTTACTCCCTCCCTATTGAACCAACCTGGGCTATGCAGGATGCCAGAGGTCCTTTATTGTGATCTCTTGTATTCCTGCGAGGTCCGAGAAGAAATGTTCTCCTAAACAAAAAGCCGGACACGAGCATGTGAGATGTTCGACGCTGTCGCCCTCTTCTCCACAGCTTTTGCAATGGTCATATGCCGCGACTCCTAATCTGGTAGCATGCCTACCTATCAAACAGTGTCCAGTTATTACGGCCACAAGCACAGATATATCTTATCCTGATTTATATATGGGGGATTTCGAGCGATTTAGATCATAACATGGCCAGATTTGCCTGGAGTTCCGGCATGTATTATCTCAGAACCATCAATCTTTAGTCTGTCTGAGAGCTTATATTCTAAGATTGAGCTTGCATGTGGATAGGGGAATACCTGCGTGTTCCAAATCCGATGGAACATGAACGATTTCCCAAATTGGGCCATCTCATTCCCAGCAATGCCCCGGCACCCAAATTGAATTGAGGAATACAGATTTCAGGGATTTTATCGCAGCCTTACTGTCAGAGTAGCTGTTGATACCTGGAGCGATAATGGCGTTACGTCGCAGCCCCTGAGCAACTTCGACGATTGTTAAAATTTCTGTCTGAATAATGCTGCATTGATTTCGTAGCTTAAGCGATAGCTGTAACGCTTGTTCCTTTGAGTGGATTCCGAAGTTTACACGTTTCGGAAATATAGTTTCTTTTACCTTGTATACGTCCATTCTAGTCCTACCGGTCGGGAATATATATGGCGAAGTTCTTCACTTCCAGTGGGTGAATTTTTGGATGTTCCCTAAAATCGTTCCATGACAAATGAACTAGTGGACCAGTGCACTGTCGCCATTTGCATGCCCACTATATATAGCGGTATCATGTGCAAAATTATCTCTAAACCCGCGGTAAGACTTTATACTCTTAGTGCGCACTAATAAATATCATTGCTAATCTCTAGGACACACAACGATGAGGCATATGGGGCAATATATTCAAGTTTTGGGGAAATTTCCTGAGAGCCGACGTTTCAAACCTTGAAACCATATAGCTTATCTCTGGTTAGATGCACTGGTCCATCTTTCAGACACTTCAGCCAGGTCTATGTAAATTTCAATAAAATCGTTTAAGACATTTTCAAATAGATTTTTTTTCAAAAAAAAAAAATTAACCCACTGTGCGCCTGCTGTAGGAAAAGGGTAAAGAAAGTTTTGTTATTGGTTTTTTTTTGGAAATATTATATTTGAGATATTTGCTTCCGAATATTGTGACAATAAAAGTGTTCTGCAAAAAAAACCTTAAGCGGAACGTGATGAACATGAGACCTACTTGAAATACCTTTACTATCTTTAAATAGTAAAATTAAGTTACTTTTTTATTTGTTTTTAATTTTAGAGTTGTAAAAATTCGAAAATCACCTGAACGACACAAAACATTGCACTGTAAAGTGTAGTGAACCTGCCTTAAAGTTGACTGAACCTTCCATCGCAATCGACCTCATCAATCGGTAAAACTTTTCATTACTTTCCGACTCGTATGGAAGGTAATAAAGAGTAGCCTGATCTCCTACATGCAAACTAAGGTGAGCCTTCATCTCAATCACAGAGGTTGAACAAGGCTGTCAATTTCATGGGCCCGGATGACTTTTTTTTGAAGATTTTCATCGCCCAGGCTATTTTGGCTTTTGCCGGAATTGCTGGTCAGTGCTAATAATAAATACTTTGGATGGTCGTTTTTTCTATTGGAACATTTAGAAGAGTGCGTCATGGCTAAAGGTCAATAGTTTGAACGGTTTCATATTCTCAAGAAAAATAGTTTTACAGTTATCCATATGGTTTTTGGAAATTGTATGTGTTTAGCTATCAAATTGATGAGTTTTTTTTAGATTTCTATAAATTGTTAACATGAGGCGAATGTCAAAGGACCATCTGTTGTTGTTTCATTTAGACTTTAAGATTTCAGTTGAATGTATGGTTGATGGACCTGTAAACATTCAACATACAGTCTTGGTGATGAGACATTATTGAACCCATAGTATCAGCAATGAACTGATTCGCATATTAGGATAAGAAAACGTAACTCCCACCAAGTGTTGGTCTCTTGGCCTAGCATTCCAAAGTCTAAACAAAAGCGGCGTTTCAATGTGTAGCAAAATCCCAGTAAAGATTAGGATCAATTCTGGAATACGACGAACGTGATGGGATTACTTAAACTTTTCGAAGAGTTATTACTCCAATCAATTTGATAAACCACATTAACAAATAAAATTCATTCGTTTATTTGTTTTGTTACAGATCGGCGTTTTTGTATACGATTACATAACTGTGCAGCCGCACAGTGAGCTGAGTAGCACCAGTATACCGAGTGAATCGCTCTTGATTTATCGCCCCGATCGCCGCTTGGAGATATGGCGTTTTCTCACATACATGGTACTGCATGCAAATTGCTTTCATTTGGCTTTCAATGTCAGCGTTCAGCTACTCTACGGACTGTCGCTGGAGATGGTACATGGCTCCGCACGTATCGCTGCCATTTATTTGGCCGGCGTGTTGGCCGGTTCACTGGGTACAAGTGTCATTGATTCCGAGGTGTATTTGGTGGGAGCGAGTGGTGGCGTCTACGCTCTGCTGGCCGCTCAGCTGGCCAATGTCATGATTAATTTCGGACAAATGCGCTACGGCGTCTCACAACTAATGGCAGTATTAATATTTGGTAAGCAAACAACTCTGGACAACTTGCGAAAAGATTTGATTATAACAAAACATTTGATTCTTTTTCCATTTCAGTTTTTTGTGATACCGGTTATGCGTTCTATAGCAAATATCTCACAGACGATGGCCTGCATCTGATACCGTCGGTATCGTACATAGCCCATTTGACGGGATCGATGGCCGGTTTCTCCATTGGACTCTTAGTATTAAGGAATTTCGAACATAAAAGTGAATCGAATTTAATACGTTGGCTGGCGTTTGGCGTCTATGCAACATTCACACTATTTGCGATTGCATTTAATCTGGTGAATACGATTACTGCTCAAAAACTCGAGGAAGAGGGTGAAGTTATCAGGCAGCACTTGTTCCATGATTTGGGTATTTCCTAAACAATATGAGATACTACTTTTTCCCGCAACAGAATACTCGCATTATTTTGTAGTTCTGATTAAAAAAAAAAGGCAATTTTTAAGTTGCAACGTTTTTAGCCACAAAACATGATGAACGACAAGTGTTGTTGTGATCAAGCCAAAGACTGAAAACCAATAATAAATTCATAGGACATCCGTAATGTAATAATTTATGGTCTTTAGTTATCTAATAAGATTAATTTAATTTAAAAGAATGTATAAATTCGAAACCCCAAACATGACAAACTATTTATTTTTACACATTAGCCACTACGTGTGACTTAAAGACACTTAGGGTTGGCGTGAGCGATCTCTGCACAAGGAAAAATCCCAGCGGCAAGAAGGCGTTTTGTGAAAGGTAAATTACTACAGGCTTAGATATGAGTATAGTCTTTGGTCTACATCTACTTCCATTGAGCTTCTGAAGGCACGAAACAAGCCTATTATAAGGCCTAACCGAATAATTCCTGCAACAGAATAGTCCCCAGAAGAACTAAATCTATTTTGAAAAATATTTGGATTATTTTCGTTTCGATATAGTACGCATACAAAGAACTGCCATGACAAATAAAAGAAGACACACAGGCACGGTCAATGGCTTTCTCCGATAAGAAACCAGGACTATCTAAAGGATATTTCTAAATTATAATCAGAAGTACTGCTGAAGGGACTTTCATACGTCAAGCCTTCTATGTTTTGAAATAAAGGTCTGTCAGAAGATATTTTATGAGAAGGTCTGACTAATTTGACCGCTGTGGCGTTTCGACAACTCACATGTGATTGGCAATATTTTCAAAAAATATCCATAAAATCCTTGATGCC
Source organism: Hydrotaea cyrtoneurina (assembly GCA_958296145.1). Taxonomy (NCBI): domain Eukaryota; kingdom Metazoa; phylum Arthropoda; class Insecta; order Diptera; family Muscidae; genus Hydrotaea; species Hydrotaea cyrtoneurina. The sequence goes on along the minus strand of OY282515.1, from coordinate 52,346,517 downwards.
GTCGTATACACATCGTAGATTCAGTTGCATCAAGGAATTGATTTGTAGTTGAAATGCCAACCTTCATTTTATTTCCCCTGTAAATTGTAAATGCTCATTAGTCAACCTCCATATAAGTAAACAATTTTGTGGGATTCTTTCGTTTTTGCATCACTTCGCCAAAAAGGGTAATTTTTAAGAGGGAAATGTGGCAACTCCCTCCAATTATAGGGGGCATCCCCTGAGAGTTAGCCCAAAAAAAATATAAAAAAAATCATATAATCGAAAATATTTCAAGTTTTAAAAATATTAACATATTAACTTCTTTTCAATACATTTAATTTATGGAAAATTTAAGTAAATAAAACTTGAAGTCGACCAAATTGCTCGACACCAGACTCAAACTCCGACTCCGGGCAAATTTGTCAGACTCCGACTCCACAGCCCTGCTTCAAAAACAGTAATGAACAAAATGTAATATTTTTTCAATAAATCAAAACAAACTCCGACTCCGGGCAAATTTGTCAGACTCCGACTCCACAGCCCTGCTTCAAACACAGTAATGAACAAAATGTAATATTTTTTCAATAAATCAAAACAATTACACAACTAAATTATCCCATAAATTGACATAAACCAAATGTGTTGCGAAACTCTAATAGACATTTGTGACATTTCTTGCTGTCAGTGTCAAAATTGCACTGTCAAGGAATTTTCACAGCAATCATGTTTGTGTAGTTGTAAAAAAGTGTAAGTTTGTTGAGTTTTTCGAACACTCACTATCAGGTGTAACTGCAGGGTCACTTAGGTTAGCTCTACAACCCGTAGTTGATCTTGGTCAGCTTTATAAATTATTTCCAAGTACTTCTGTATTTTGCTTGGCTTCTTCCAATTGGCCCTTCCAGCGGAGGCTCGATCTTCGTTGTCTGCGCCTCCGAGGTAACTACCAATGCCTATCTGGCTGGAGCATTTGCAGTCCTTCGACCGACATGACCCAGCCAGCACAATCGCTGTATTTTAGTGCGCTTAACTGTGTTCATGTCGGTTTAAAGTTCATACAGCCCACGGGGAGTTCGACACCTTTACTTCTCGTTAACACAAAAGGGGAAATCGATTTTCCGAAGGATTTTTCTCTCAAATACACCCACCATAGCTTCATCTGCTTTCGCACGTATCCATGATTTGGCGCCATACAGAAGCACAGGCCGAATAAGCATTTGGACACTGTTATTTTAGTTCGACGAGACGGGGCTCTGTTCCTAAATTGTTTGTTTAGTCCGACATAGCATGTAGTTGCCAGCACGATCCTTCGTATATTTCGATGCTAACATAATTCTTTCTATTAATGGCGGAGCCGAGGTATATAAATTCCTGCACTACTTCGAAGTTTCAATTGCCGAAATTCACTGTGTCGCCTTTTTGCCCTCGCGACGATTGCCTGGCCGTTGCAAGCATAAGTTTGATCTTGTTCTCGTTCAACATCAGACCCATCTTCGCTGATTCCTTCTCGTTTCTGGAAAAAGCGCCAGTTACATCTCGCTCTATCCTTCCGGCGATGTCAATATCGTCATCATATGCGAGGAAAATGTAACCCTTGGTGGTCCGAGTGCTGGTTTTATTAAGTTCTACAATGTCCAATATCTTCTCCATCAGGATCTTAAAGAAGTTACACGATAAGCTGTCGCCCTGTCTCAGACCTCTTGCAGAATTAAATGGCTCGGAGAGGTCATTTCCTATTTCTACAGAAGACCGAGTGTCACTCAGTGTCATTCTACAAAGGCGTATACGTTTTGCTGGGATTTTATACGCAGACATGGTTTCAAATAATTTTTGTTTTATCGGCGTGTCGATGGTGGCTTTATAGTCGATGAACTGATGATATGTATCGATCTATGGACCACACATTTTAGCCACACGGTTTTAATATATTCTATGAACTAAAGTCTGGCTTCAGTTAAATCGGGCAACGACTTAAATTTAATTGTAACATTTTCAACGTACTCGGCTTTCGACCGGAGCTTAGGGGTTTCCACAAATCGCAACGAATGATATCACGATTCCCTTGTGGCGAAGACTTCCTTTCACCACATAAATTTTCGCTTCTCCAAAGGAGAATGTACTAACAAATAGATCGCAAAAAACTAGTCCGATATTACAAATATAAAATAACTTCAGAAAAATATATCATAAATAAATAATATAATTTTACACATGTCTGTACATATTTCCAATACAACAAATACATGCAAATACTACAAAAAAAAAAAAATGTAAGCCGAAACGAAAAAATATGTCTGAGCAATTAAGAATTTACATTTTATTATTATTACATGCCGATCATTTTACCAAAGAAATTCATATCGGAAACATCATATTTTACACAGACCACAGATACCAGAGTGAACACATAAAGAAATAAACCAACAAATTATTGCTGTTGTTTTTCGTACGAAAAAATGTACCAAAAATTTACGAAATAAAAGAAAAACACATAAAAACGTAATGAAAAAAAAAATATGCAAAGTTATCAAAAACAACAAGAAATATTTGCTCAATAAATGAATGAATGAAATTTACTATTAAATTTAAGTATGAAAACCACAAAAATAAAAATTGAAAACAAAAACCAAAACAAATGAAATTTAAGAATGATTGTAATTTGTCATTTGACAATGAAAACATTATGCGAACATCGGTTCAGTTGTTCGGTACGTACGTGAGACTTGATTGACAGACCTGGTCGACTCAGTAAATATCCACCACAGCCCATGCACAAAATATTTGCCATGATGAGTCCCCCAAGTGGTGGTGCTTTGTGTCATGACCATCTGGAGTTCTCTCAAAACCACAGGATGACAAAGTTCATTTTGGTTTCGTCAAATAACGAAATTCGAAATTACAAGTGAATCACCCGCAGTGTCGAATAAAAGAAAATTCATTGTGAAACAAATTCAATATACACACATACATGCATATAAATAATTGATGTTGGAATTTCTGAATGATACGGGCTGTACTTTGAGATGATAGAACTGTGGAGAAGGAATGGCTCAATGTTCGACTTTATTAATGGCCTGTGCTGATGTTTATAACATTTGGTGGGATGGGAAGGGATACTTTTTAGAGGCAAACATGAGGACAAATAAAATTATATGACAAACAAACAAAATATCGGCAAGTCAAGTATTTATTTGCTCTTACAAAACTTTTGTAAGATCTAACATTTGAAATAACAGCTGACACAACCCGTGGTCCATGGACTTGACAACATTATATCTCCCCTAGTCTTCGAAATATGGGCATTTGAAGGATAAAATTTCCAAAATCAGAATGTCAACATCCCGAAAACACGATGAGATATCTTCATTTGAGTTTTTTTTAATTTAATTTTAATTTTCCTATGACAAATAAAAATGTGACAAACACATATTCGCGCACTTTAAACATAAATAAATATTTGTCGCACAAATTTATTTCATTCACCTCCCAATACCAAAAATAATACCGAGTTTTCCAACAAGAAGTGTTATTTTGGTATTCAAAGAAAAATTTAATTTTTTTAAATAAATAATCGAATGTTTATTTCATAATAAAGAGGAAGATATGCCGTTAATAATAAAAAACAACATCAGCCAAATGGCCACCACGACCACGCTTACAGGATCATATCCTTTTCATCAACTTTCCATAACCAAATCGCAAAGTGGCTGCCCCACGTCCTCGATAGCCTGACGAATTCTATCTTTGAGGTCTTGAATCAACGCTGGGCTGTTGGCAAGGTGTTCAACCACAAGATTTCGGTGGCCAATTGTGATCACCTCTTCGAGAGACAACACGGTTCGGAAACTTTTTCCCGTAAAAGAGCAATGGTTTCGTTGCTTGTGTGGCACGTAGCGCCGTCTTGTTGAAGGTAAACGTTGTCCAGATCAATATCACCCAACTCCGACCATAAAAAAGCATTAATCATCTCTCGATAGCGCAATCCATTCACCGTAACTATTGATCCAACCTCATTTTTGAAGAAGTAAAGTCCAATGACCCCGCCGGACCATAAACCGCACCAAACAGTCACACGTTGAGGATAACTCTTTGATTTTCCGAGCCCCCGACAATTTTGCTTGTTGACGTAGCCACCGAGGTGGAAATGGGCCTTATCAGTCAAGATGATTTTTCGATGGAATTCCGGATCATTTTCATGCATTTGAAGGACCCACTCAGTAAAGACACGACGTAGTTGATGGTCGGCCGGCTTGATTTCATGTATTAACTGAACTTTATACGTCTTAAGACCGAAGTCTTTATGCAAATTACGGTGTAATGACGTTTGTGAAATGTCCAATTCCAAAGAACGACGGGGAATGGACAAACCTGTTTAATGAAATAACCTCCAAAATATATGGAAATCGCCCAAATGATTTTTAATTTTTTTTTTTTTTTGTGAGTTATTTCATTTTTTCGGTTATTTCATTTTGGCGATTATTCCGTAGCGCCGTCCCTTTCAGGATCGTAACACATGTTTATCGAAATAATTTTTTTTATATCGTCTTCCACGATTATTTCATAATAAAACAATGTTCAAAACTCAAAAAAAATATCTTTAGAGTGTATTTCATTTTGGGAATTGTCTCATTATGAAATAATCCCCAAAATCTACGAAAATGATTTTGATTTTAGGCAAATGATTTTTCGCAATTTTTTTCATGTCTATTTCCGAACACATTCCACTGCTCGGTGATATTCACAAATGTATTTGACTGTTCCAATTCCCAACGAATGAGAAAAACTGTGCAACACACCAGAAGAGAACACCCTTTCCGTACAAAGAAAAACGTATACGAAATCTGCAAATCATAAGTGTTGACCAAATATGAGGGTAGTCAGCAAAAAATGCTGAATAATTGTAATCGGAAGAAACAAAAAAGTGTCGCAAAATGTCGTACGTCCACAGCCATACGTTGAACACTGAACTGAAGTGAACGAATGACAGAAAACAATAAAAATTATCAATGAAATTTTACTCAGAAGCAAATAGTGTAATTAGATCTACCTAAACTAGATCTACAAACAATATATAATAAGTAAAAAACTATAAAAACCAAATCAGATTTCGACAAATACTACAATAAAAGACGCTTGAAAATCAATGGACTCTCGCCGAGTAGATGTTTTTATTTTGAAAGGCGAAAACACCACAGGTTATTTCAGTGGGTTTCATCAATAACAGCGTAAGTTATAAATGTATACATATCAGGAGTTCGAAATCAATTAATTTTTATAATTGCTACTTCTGTAAAGGGATTTAATATTGTGGTTATTTACAAAAAAAATCCAAACAACAAAAAAAAAACCGAGAAAGACCTTCGAAAATGCAGCCCTTTAACATCAGTAACACAAAATTCCCGAAAATGTATTTAAGCGATTATTAATGAAATGAAAAGAAAAGAAATAGCTGATGAAATTAAAAAAAAAAAAAAATTGTCGGTAGTGCCAAAAAACGATTAATTTAATGTTACATAAGTCTTTTTCCACATACACATACACTACTTAGGAGCTGAAATATAATCAGCCAATAATAACACTATGCAACAAAAAAATTTTAAGAAATAACCAATATACAATTGTTACGTATTGTTTCCTGTCCCCCGAGTACAAAAATTGTCAAAATCGTTTTTCTACCGAAATTGTCATAACTCGAAAATGAATTGTCTGATTTTGTTTAAACCAATTTTAAAGAATGGATTATTTTTAGTCTTTTTTCTGAATTACAGTTTCAGCCTTATAAACCAATTCACGTGGAATTTTTTTTTTTGGGTAGAATTCGGATATATTGTCATTAAAGGGCTGACGTTATAATCGAATATTTCTATTTTGGTTACATTTACTCATAATGTTGATTTTTATTGTTTAAACAATATTAGACCATATTGGATTTTATGTATGTTTTGTTGAATTATATATTTTCCATCTCTTTTGTACGTTATAAAATGTTTTGGTTTGTTTTAGATGGATGATATTTCAATTGCACTGAATATATCAGAAAGGACTGGTTAGGTTAGGTGGAGAAGAGGAGGCGGCTTATGTCCTAGGACATACACACACGCCAGTATTCGGCTTGTTGTGCGCTCTAACTGGTACATGGAAAGGTCTAGAGAAGTTTTTTTAGGAACTCTGTTTTCCTTAATTGTTTTCCAGTCTGCGGCCCTGAGATGGGACAAGTCTGTTAAAGAATCATTTCCCAAGAAACGGGATCTATTGTTTGCGACCGCTGGGCAATGACAGAGGAAATGCTCCAATGTTTCGTCATCCTCTCCGCATTCCCTACATACACTATTGTCTACTACTCCTACAAGGATGCCCATGATCTAACTAGTTTCTGTTTTGCTCAGTTTCAGCATATATCAGAAATAGAATAGTTTATATCAGCCCCACGGCTTCTTATGTCTGAGTGTTTAAAGATTGTGTACGAAATTTAGATTTTAAATATTCTATAGGTCCTGGTCCCATAGTAGCAGAACTGATCTTGTACAGGCTTTTCCAACAAGTAACCAGAGCAGTCTGTCAACTACTTAAGTTTATTAATAAAAGAAAAAACTATTTTTTTAGAAAAACATTTTGTTTCAGAGGACACGAGTAGTCTCCTTTTTCTTCGATACAGTTCTTTCTAATCTTTTAATTTTTTCTTTTTCCCTATTTGTTTGAACCAAATATTCAGCCGCCGACTCATATTTTTAAGTGAAATAGGAAAAATGACTGGGGACTAAATTCAGAGAATATTTCAAATGAAGTTAACAACTTGTAGTGCAATTAATGAAGTATTGCCAGGGCGATTGCACACCTGTGCACCAGAGAACACATGAAGTCATTGTTGCCACCCATCAGTTTGGCATCTGTCTCATCTGGGAATTTTATCGATTGCGTCACATTACATAATTAAAGAATCAATTATAATATAAATCAAACAATGTTATTTTGTTGTAGTTGTGCAGATTTTCCGTGAACTTCCCTTACGTGTTAAACTCTCGGCCGGCAATCTTTCCATCTCCATATCGGTCGTATAAATTTACAAACTCTTCTAAATCACACAAATGCTGCAAAATAACTTATCTAGCCATGTGCCCATCGTGTCAAGAGTACAGACCGTCACTTGGCAAGCAATAATTATTACCACTTGTAGTTTGTTTTTAATTATTAAGTCTTCGGTTTTTGTGGTGCTTACCAATTGCCTTTTTTTTCCTGTGAATGTATTGACCATAATTACTAATGCCAGCCACAGCCACAGCCATGCAATTTGATAAAAACACAAACCAAATGGTTAATTTGCAGGATCAGGTGGCTATTATGGGGATTCATTCGGCACACAACAACAAAAAAAACACGGTGCTTACAAAATGAAACATGCGTCCATGTGTACGAGAACAGCCGAACCATTTCATCAATTTATTTTAATCTTTAAATACTTAAAATACCACAAAAAAAAAAATGTGGCCGCAGGGCACAAATTATGCCGATGTAGTCAGTTATTGAACCATCATCATCATCGTCCTACGAGTCCCTGTGCGAAACGCACACATGGGCGCATTGCGTTGGTTGCCCGAGCTGGACGGATGGGTGGCTGATGATGTATTGTACGTAGAACGTACGTCTGGTCGACGATCTGTATGAAGTTTGTGGTTTTTATGTCGTCTGCAAAATTGTTCATTCATTCAGAAACCAAAAAAAAAAAGACTGTATCGGCTGTCGATCAGCGGCAATAACAGCAGCCGCTGTAGTAGCGTATCGCTTCCAAAAATTGCACAATATTTTGTGTGAAAAAAAACTCAAAGCCGCAGCACACAAAACAAAACGAAATAATTATTTGAGCCATTTAGCTAAGTCATCTAAACTGTACTGAATATGTACGCCAGTTGCCAAAAGTGAGACACAGCAATTTTAATTCAAGAACAGAAAAAAAAAACTGCTGTCTCGTGCTGAGCAGAAGCCAAGTCGCCAAAGCTGCTGTTAGACAGTGGGACAAAGTGGCTTTAATATCCGAACAACATCCCAACAGAGTTCAAAGTTAATATTGTATCTACACATTCGTAGAAAGCGCCACTTATTGAAGGTACCGAGAAATATATGGAGTGGTCGATGCGTTCTCTGACCGAACCGTAGGACGGAAATCTGATGTTTTTGCTGATACGTCTGAAAGACATCGGACCGAACTTTGAATTCATATCTTGGGAAATTCTGAAGGGAAATTCGAAATGTCGTTCAGAATTCTGAAGTGGTTTTTCATGGACTTTGGATGTGTTTGCTGAATAGTTGTTCAGAATTCTAACCGAATTATGATCGAATGTCTTATGGCATTCGGAAGTTTTTATAGAAAACTATCCGTATATTTGCCACCATGGTCAAATACGTGGTATGCAGAATAAATTACACAATTACCTCCGAAATAAAACAATAATAACAATACTAACGGGTGGCGCAAAAGTAATCCTCCTATCAGAAAATGCTATAAATTTTGCGATTAAAAAAAAATTAAAAGACCAAATAAAAATAATCCACAAGAAGAATCAAAGTTTTTCATTTTTTTTAATTGCAGCCAAAAAACATCGGAAGTTTACTTTTGCGCCACCTGTTATTTCCATCCGCTGCATAAGTGAACTCCTCGAATGTTGTTCGATAACTAAAGAGCCGAAAACAACACACAAAATAAAAACGAAAAACCAAAAAAAATGTTCAGACATTCTGGAAAAATTTCTATAAAAATATGGTTCAGAATTCCTTCAGCTTTTGTTCAGCAATGTCTGAACAAAATATTCCTCAGACACAGAGATCAGGAAACATTCTGAAATCGGTCAGACGTTTCTGAACAAAATTAAAAAATATTCCTCAGACACATAGTTCAGAAATCACTCAGAATTCGTTCAGACATGTTGGAAAAAAATATCCCTCAGAAAAGTCAAACAGAATTCGGCACGAAATCGGTAAGAATTGTTCAGAAGTGTCTGATAGCCGGCTTTTGGTTTGCTTCGTAGTGGAAAGCCACCATTCACTGAACAAAATATACCAAATTCAATGGAAAAGTACTCAAATTAAGTACATTTGATCTTCATATGGCACCCGGTATAAATGTACATACTTACATAGTTATTTTAGGATGAAAAAATTTCCAATCATACTCATATCTAGTATAGTGTACTACAGCTTAGTAGAATTTACAACAGCTGAGTACTAGTTACTTCTCATATGTACAAACGTACTTGAATTGAATACATTTCAGAGCTCATTGCAAATGGGTACCCATAAACAAGTGAGGCATCTTCCGAAACGGATCCGTATCAAAGCAAACACACTACTTGAAGAGATTCCTATTTTGCAAATAATAGAAATAAATCAATAATCTCGAAGTCGTAAAAACCGAAACGAATAAAAAGTATGAAGAATTTTTACGATAAACTTCTCAATGAATTTATATGGAAGGACAAATACGTTAAAATTTTTTCCGAAAACGTATAAGTTCTCCGACACTCGGCAAGAATAGAAAATGCGTCGAAAAAGGGTGACTGGTGGTGAATGAGGACAGAGTCTCGCCAATGTTATAATTACATGAACGACAAAATCTAGGTTAGGTTAATATGACAGCAGTCTGAAGCAAGCCTCATATTAATCCATCTGGAGGTCCCGTTGTGATACCATGTATTCGTTGCCCAAAATGTATCCTAAGTTTCCTGGTTCCGATCGCTTTTCTCCAGCCATAACCGTTGCCGCAATCAAGGTAATACATCAACTTTGGAGAGACAGGGTTTTGTCTTTTACAACTCGTAGACCTGACATCTTCTGTTTGAAGTCCACCCAAGCCGGGTAAGGGCAGAAAGGGTGTTCGGTTGTCTGCTCCTTCACTTCATCGTTGCAACTTCTGCAGACATCTTTGAATTTTGTTAGCAGTTTCCGAAGGTGTGAGCCCAGGGGTCAATGATTAGACCGGGCAGGGGCAGAAAAGGTGTTCGTTTGTCTGCTCCTTCACATCATCGTTACAACTTCTGCAGACATCTTTGAATTTTGTACGCAGTTTCCGAGCGTGTGAGCCCAGGGGTCAATGATTAGTGATGTTTCTGGTTTTTATTCTTCACCGTTCCTTTGCATTGGGATAAAGTTTTTGTGATTTACCACTATTTCCCTATGTCCATAAACTCATTATAGGGAAACCGACCAATATCAGGCTTTCTCCTCCAGATACACCCGGCATTGTTGAGCAACTCTTGAAGTGGTGTACATGATACTGAACTTATTGACCGGTAGTTTCTATAGCAATTGTTTTTTTGTCTAACAGATCTGTTAGGTTATTGGAGGGAGGAAAGACGGAGTTGTGTTTGTCTTGAACTTGGGAATGTCACAACTGGTAGAAAAAACCCTAGCAGGAAGATTATTCCACATACAATTTTGCTGAAGAACGAATGTTTTTTTATAGAGCGCCGATTTGACAATGGACGGGTGAGATTACCAGGAAAGTTTTCGTCTAGTGGATAGTTTCCAAGTGGATAGTTTTCGACTAATTCCACAGATTCCCTACACTTTTCACTACATGGCCCACTGTGCATCATCACTACTGGAAACTGTGGCGTTTTCTGTTTTCATAAAAAAAATTAAATGTAGCTGTGCAACATTAAATTAAGCAAATTACTGATTGCATTTGTGGTTTGAACATTTGGTGCCCGCGTCGGTCTGTCTTGCGCCCGTTGCCGGCTGTTGGAGTAGCAGCAGTCATCATGCAACACGGCATTTGGAAACTGCACCTCACTGCTGCCGTTTAATGCAAGAAGCGAGATGTGCTCATGGTGCTTATAAGTTTGGAACATGAATGTCTGAGCGGATTAACTTTGATGCGATGTGGGCAATGTGGAGATGCGCTGTTGTTTTATTTTCCTTTTTGCCCATTTCTGTGAGTGATGATCACTCCCCCCGACAGAAAAAAAAGGAGATGAATAACACAACAACATTCGAAAAAAGCATAGCTGTAATTTACATACATTTGTTAGTGTTTTTCGTCGTCTGTCTGTTTTTTTTTTGTGTGTTTATCATTAAATTATGTTTATGTAAATCTATGGGTTCAATGGATGGTTGGCATGGGATGAAATGGCATCGAATGGATGTGGCATGAATGTATCACAATGTTGTTGCACTGTTTCACAACAGTGTCTGTCAGTCTGTATCGAAAATGGACAATTTCGGATGAATTTTTATGTGGTTTTTCGGTTACCGTTCCTGGGATTCTCTTCTTTCTTGTTTTTTTTTTTTTGTTGATCGTTGATTATGAAAATTATATCAATTCATTTAAACGCTCATACTGCATATATGCGAACTGCGAATACCACGAGTATGTGATGGCAACTTTTTGTCCGGCAGTAATTTACTGCATGCTTGGACCAAGTTTATTCGTTCTGGATTTTGCTTTGTCCTGCTGCTGCAGTGATATTAAATTAGGCGTAATTTTCAGTTCTTGATCTGTAGTCACAGCTTGCCGATGTTAAATTGGCCGAAGAACAACAACAACGCCTCACATTCAACCGCAAAAACTTTATCAATTATTTGTTACATACATATGCATGCATGTGTGCAGCTGTAGTGCATGTACGCGAACACATGAACATACGTGTATTTACACTCATAAATATGTGTGAATGTTTAAGTAAATTACTTTTGTGGTTTTACGATATTTAAAAGAATTTATGCAAATTCGTAACGATTATGCTGCGATAACGTCTACCACAAGCGATTAATGTTCTTTCAATTAAGTAAACGGTTACCTGTTAAACAAGTTTCGAGTTTCAGCATGAAGGTGGAGGGAATTAGTTATGCCTCAAATAATTCCATTGTACAAATATTTAGTACATCGAGTTTGCAAGTTACAGGGTGGCGAGCAAATTGTAGAAGTCTTTGAACATGTATACGAGTTGGAAGGAGGGACCAGTATCTTCGTCGTTTCAGATTTGCGAATATACGTACTTCAATTAAGCCAAAAGTATGGTACGATTTTCCTTAAACCAAGATAAAAAAAAACTGATTTACGTACTGATCTTTGTAGGAATTCTTAATAGATTTAAGTTCATAATAGAATAGAAATGAGTTCGAAATGGACTTAGACCACTTGGAATTATCGGAAACTGGGATTGATTTTAGAAAAATTTATATTAAATTGATATCACAATATTCTTGTTCTAAGAATATTCAATTCATAATAGGATGTTTTCGAAAAGGATTTAAAGAGAGTGAATTTGTATACGGTCTCAGTTTTCTCTCTTTCAAAAATCATTTCATTTTTATTATAAGAATTTTCATACTTGATTTTAAAACTATCCCATTTATAACTGTTTTAAGAACAACTAAGTACGAATCGTACTTATTTTTTAAGTACGATTTTAGTTAAAATTAATTTTAGAATGACATTTTTCTTTCTGTGTTAATATATATATTTTTTTTATTTTATTTTATTTTAACTATTTAAAAAGGGATTTCCAACAAGAGGTGTTATTTTGAATCACCCGATATTTCGGTAGCTGTCACTTTTGAAGCTTTTATTCTTTGACATTTAACAAGTAGAAACTACGCCATTACTAAAAAATGGAACGATACACGCTTCAACAACGCATTGAAATTACTAAAAATTTTGAAAATCTTGCAGTCACATTTTCATTCCCATTCTCAACTTGTGACTATTTGGTGCAGTTTATGGTCCGGCGGGGTAATTGGAGAGATGATTAATGATTTTTTATGGTCGGATGAGTTGGATGATGATACGTGCCCCACAAGCAACGAAACCATTTCTCTTTTACGGGAAAAGTTTCCGGACCGTGTTAGCTGTCGAAGAGGTGATCACAATTGGCCACCGAGATCCTGTGATTGAACACCTTGTGACTTCTTCCTTTGGGTCTACGTGAAAGATAAGGTCTACGCCAACAGTCCAGCGTCGATTTAAGACCTTAAAAATAAAATTCGTGAGGCTATCGAGGACATAGGGCATCCACTTTGCGATTTGATTATGGACAATTTCGTGATAAGGATATGGTCCTGTAAGCGTGGTCGTGGTGACCATTTGGCTGAAGTTGTTTTCCATTATTAACGGCATACCTTCCTCTTTATTATGAAATAAACATCCGATGATTTATTTAAAAAAAATATCATTTTTCTTTGAATACCAAAATAACACCTCTTGTTGGAAAACCCTGTACTATACAGTTCTAGCTCGCACCAAAAAATACTAAAATCGAGATGTCCTCTTATCATAAATCAAATCCAACCTTCAGATTTACTTTAATCTCTAAACTGTACCACGAAAACAGTAAAATAGAAACGATGGTTCATCATTTGAATAGTTTGGAGGGACAAATTCCTACAAATGGACTTAAGAAAAGTCCAGTCTTGATGAGAAAAAGATATTTTGCACTGTTTTTGTTTTAAATTTACCCATAAATATTTAATTATTCACCAAACTGACGTGGTTTATTAATTGTGATTCGGCTGCTGGCGTGTTGAGACGTCGATGTCACTAACATCTTCTCTGTATTTTGTGAAATATAAATATTTAAATATAAATTATAAATATTATTTGGTTTTCTTGTAGATACGCAGATTGCTTAATTTAAAAAAAATCGAATTTTTTTAAGAAACAGCTGAGGACCCTAAAAAGATCGTAGTGAGCTTTAGGGGAGCAGGGAAGACTCTAGAAAACATTGTGTAGTTGAGAATTTCTTCCATTTATAGATTAATCTGATTATATTAAGACATTGGCAAAATGTTGTCGATCAAATGTTGAATCACTCACTTGAACACAATAGTTAATGTTTCAGTGAACAAATAATGATTTTATATCGCATCAATGACTTATTTGCGTTGTATTGATGTTAATATGCCAATAAACGAAAACTGTACTTGTGCATTTCTACTTATATTTATAACAATTTATTAGAAAGTATCATTGGAAGTCCGATCAATTTTTCAAGTCGGCTCTTTTTTTGTTTCAAACATTTCTCGCCCAATCTACAGAAATATGAATCAATTTCGATTCTTTATTCAGTCTCTCTTTTTCAATTGTTCTTCACAGCGTAGTCGTTTTTCGGAATTTATTTAATTAATACCATTATTGAAGTCCGTCGGTCGGACGATCAATCACATCTTTGATCTGCTCTACATTAAACTGCCGCTGGATGGATCATCAGTGGCAGTGGACACTGATTGCTTGACTCAATGTCACCCGTGTATTGTCAAATGGTTTCGTTTCGAACGCAAATGTTCTGCCGTCAATTGTGCGCCAGTAAATGGCCCTTGTCAGGGAGGATTTGATGATGGTGATCGAAGGAATCTTGCCTACAAACGACAGTAGCACACAGATATGCAATTTATTTCAATTTATTTGGCTTTACTCTCAGTCAGACAGTCGGTGTTCTTAGCGTTTTCCGTTCTCCTGTCCTCCTGTCCTCCTCCTCCTCCTACATAGGAGTCACTTGTCGTTGTTGGCCCGAATTGTAGCCAGATTAAAGCATCAATGTCCTATCAAACGCGCAACATTTGTTTTTGTTATGGCCATTACATCGGTACATATCGATGGCAATCATTTTGGAATCTGTTCGCCAGACTGCTCAGTTTGAGCGACCACCATAATCTTTAATGGAATTCGGAATTCGAAATTCTCCCGTGTTCGGTGCATGTATGTAGGTCTTGTGCAACTTGTCCTTCTACTCATCTGCTGAAAGGACAACTTAATAAAAATGCTTGTCGATGATGAACTCATGTGCTACAAAGTTGTTGCAGTGATTGACGTATTTCACATCGTTTAAAGATACACTCGTTGTCTTACGTTTTTCGCCCATTAACATGGCGCTTCATGCCGGCTCCACTCGGTGCGCACACCACTCGGTTGGCAAATAATTGGTAAACGGGACGGACATGTGCTTCATGGTGGTGGAAACTATGGTATGGTAACTAAAAGGGAACAGAATGCCCATTGACATGTAATTCTGCAATATTGTTTGTGTGGTCTCTGTCAGCAAATGCAGTCAGTTCGGCATGATGATGCAGCATCGATATTCTGTTTCTGGGCGAACAATAAAAGCGGGCATTAAAGTGCGTGTATGCTGTGAATAAATTCAATTTCTTGTACATTTTGTTGGATATAAAACTTGCGTAGGAAAGGCTAGTCAGACAGTTATTGTTAAAAGGTACAATTTCCAGGCGATTCGACCAGGCGAATTCTGTCATGTATCTGCTGTCGTAGCAGTCGGAGAAAAATACCTTGAACGATAACAGACCCGAACACTTTTTGCACAATTTTGAAGTGATATATTTTGGTAGAATTATGAAAGGTTTTTGTGTATGCCAGGAATTGGGATTAAATCACTCAAACAACCTATGGAAAAATTATTCCAGCGTTGTCATATCGTTTGTTCCCCCAGAAGTCCCTTCCACAGAAGGAGCCTGCCGATGAGTGGTAGTGGTGTGCCGATATCTGCTCAGGCTCTGAAGTGCCTGTCATCGACCCTGCCTTTATATAAACATGAATATCCCCAGATTTTGATTTTGCGTCAAATCCTGTAATCCATTCGATGAAAGCTGATCCATCAAAGCTGCTCGAAAACTAGCCTGACTTTGTTATCCCAGCAGAACTAGTTCGTCTGTACAGGATGACTCTGCCTCTGGTACGAAATAAGCAGTAAAAATGGGATTCTAATACGGTCTCAGGCAAGGTGATCATCTCTCTTCCAACCTGTTTAACATCTTGTTTCGGCGAATTGTGGAGAAAGCTGCAATTACCACCGATTTCAATTATCACATCTCTGAATATGCTGACGATATTCATATTACACCGTGTTACAAAAAATAGATTTTTTTCCTGTCCTATGAACCAAATGCACATATTCGGAAAGAGGGGAAAAAATAAAAATACACGTGTATCGGCGATTTTCATGTACACGTCAGAATATTTTTTTTTTAAGTTTAAGATCCAATCGAGCTGATTTTTGGCAGACTCGTGGAAATGTCTGTATCACGTAAAATTTTTTAAAAAATAGATTTTTATCAATTCTCAGATTTTCCTAATTTTTTTTTTTTAAAGAAATATAAATTTTTCAAAAAAAAAATTTTTTCGTAACGCTTAAGTAGTAAAAATTTGGAGTCTCTTCAAGTTATGCTAAGAAAAGTGAAAAATATTTTTTTTTTTCAAAAATAATAAAAATTGGGGAAAATCTGAGAATTGATAAAAATCGTTTTAAAAAAATTTGACGTGATACAGACATTTCCACCAGTCTGCCTGCAAAAAATCAGCTCGATTGTATCACTGAAAAAGGGTTAAAAATCGGACCAAAGGCTTTCACACAGGCCACTCACTACAAGCTTTATACTTCAAACTTAAAAAAATAAATTCGCCGATAAACGTGTATTTTTATTTTTTATCCCCTTTCCGAAAAAGTAAATTTGGTTCATAGGACAGAATGTGTGTCGAAACAGACTCACAGTGACTGCCCCCCTTTGCAAGCATAGAAAGGGAATCGGCGATAGTAGAACTGGTGGTCAACGAGGATAAGACAAAGCTCTTTGGTGCATCTGCAAGAAAAGAATCGCACCTAAACGGAGGGGTAATCAGGCAACTGCAGTTTGGAGGTAGTGCATGATTTTGTGTATCTTGGTTCCGCCGTAGATAGAGATAACAACCAGCCAAAAATTAAGGAGAAGAGTAATATTAACCAAACCGATGCTATTTCGGGCTACACAAACAGCTGAAGAACAATGACCTCCGCCGAAGTACAAAGATCAGCCTTTACAGCACTCTTATATTACGCAGAATCTAGTACAATGTACCACTGAGTACTGAGTACTGCTTCCTTGCCATAAGTACAAACGTACTTGAATTGATGTTGGAGGTTTTTTTTTGGAACTTGATTTTGTAAGATCATTTTTTGGGGTTCAAATACAGGTGGCGAATGACAAGTGAGTTTGATAAGCTGTATGTGGACATTGATGTGGTCGGGCGCATCAAATTATAAGGTTGGGACAAGTTGTGCGGGACATACAAGCTCCAGCTCTACGAATCGTCGACAGAAATTTCCTGTGACCACGCAAAAGCGTACGGCCTAGTCTCCGATGGAAGGACCAAGTCCAAGAAGATCAGAGCAATTACCGCTGCTAAAGACCTACTAAAATTTTTAATAGCCACATAAGTAAGTAAGTAACCTCAGCATTGAGCACACATCGGATGCGTATTGAAAGTTCAGCCGGGAATGAGAACACCTCTCATACGGATCAATCTTAGGTTATTTGAGAGGAACTGGATCGAACGAATAAGTCAGTGACACGGGAGGAATACCTCAAATAATAGCATGACTGTCTTTCAACTTTACCTATCAAGTCCAAATAAACAGTACATCGTAGAAACAAAGATTATTTCAGTAAACTTACAGCAAAGGCGATAGAACTTTAAAGGAAACCCTGTTGGCAAGGGAAATCCTCGATATTATTAAACCTACTCTTCTTAAATTGGCTTTCAGTGTTTAGCCCCTCCCTGGCGACATTACAGTAGTGCTAGGGGGATTTTCCAGGTATATCCTTCTCGCATTTACTTGGGCAGACTCAACTGCATACATATTATCCTGTCAGTCTTGATATTCATTAGGGCTACTATGATTTTCCTTAGATCAATCTCGTTCCACTTGACACACAATGTAGGTAGCAGTAGGACCGAATCCAGTTGTAAGTTTATTCCTTCCATTATACGGTTGGGGTGTTGCTCAAGTAGAGACCGACCTGTAATTATAATTTGTTCACATAGTTCAGCATATATCCTGACTTTAATAATAATCATATAGTGCAACAGATTTCTCAGTGATCTCAAGATTTACCCTTTGATAACCTGATCACTGGCATACACTAGAGAACCTCATAAATAAAAGGACTACGGCGAATATTTTTCATTTCGTGCTGCTACGAATTCTATATGTTGTCGATTGAAAAAGTTTGCAGTTTGTTTCAAATTAAAAATTTTCCTTGGGAATACACACATCAACGTGTGTATTTCATATGGAGAACAAAATATAACATCATCTCCGTAACGGTCACTCTTAAGATTCAACTCAAAAAGCCACTTGAAACCTTACAAGACAAATTATTAGCCAAAACAGAAGGTCCCCTTGAGTCAGTATTGTGCCCACCTCACGGATTTGAGACAACTTCTCCGCCTCATCCTTTCTGCACATCATCTGTGTACATAACAACTGTTACTCGTATGCTGATGTCATTCAAGGCAACCACAATTAATATTATTTCCTTTGGATAAGCCAACCGGGAGACAGAACGCTCCCCTGAAGCGATTCCAAATAATCTGGAATCGTAATACCAAATACAATACACAATGCTCCTGTGACGCACGAAGTGCACAGCTATCGGTCGAGCGTTACAGTGACAAACTGTTTCCCATCATGTTCATGCCAAGAATTCTTCCCAATTACCACGGATTTTCCACAAATATCACTTACTAATATGTATTATACGCTAAGCAACGAAATTAATTCAATCTCACACAGAATGAAAGTTGAAAAATCGGTTATTGCTCAGTCATGACTACGACTGGCTACACTGGCCGCAGTTATGCACAAATGCACGCCATCAAGCGCACCCCAGAGCCATAGAACAAAATGTGGCAAGACGCGTTGCATTGAATGTGCGTGAATGCATGGCGCCAGAGAAACTGCACAATGTTCTAAATATATTAATCTGGGCTTAGTATGTTGTGCAGGCAACACCTACGCTATTTCCCAGGACACATGAGCACATCTTTGACAGCAGTCAAAGACAGCAAGACGTCCAAGCCGTAGGCAATCATGTGTAGGTACGACTTAAAGGCGATAGCTATCATCTGAACACAAGTAGAGCCTATTAACCCGATAGGCATGTAAGCTCCATGTGAACACTGCGACTCAATTGAATAGCGACCATAATTCCAATGTTGAGAGTTAAACGAACAACATCAACTGAGTTTTTAAGAGACACAATTCCCTATCCGTATGAGGCTTAGAGTCACGAGCACTGATGGTGAAATGAATCGAACTTTACTGGTCAATTAGAATAATTCCTGCACAATATTTCGATTCAAATATTGAAATGTCAAACAAATTTTTTTACATAAATAATCGGTATACAGTTCAGATGTACTCAGGGGACCAGTAGTGCAAAAATGGTCGCAATATAATTTCCAAGGGATTGATTTAAAAAAAAAAAATTGGGTTAGGATTTATCATAACTCGAAAACGACTAGTCCTACTTTTTTTTAAGAATATTTAAAAAAAAAATAGACCAACAAAAGTATCTTTATTCGTTGCCTTTAGTAGCTTTTAATCTGAATGACAATTTCGGAGTTACAAACAAGTTCAAGGGAAACACTGTTTCTTTTCGTATTTTTTTTTAAAACCATAGAAACTCGAAAAATGTTAAATTTTTTAATAGTTTGTCAAAAAACCACATATCGTACTATGAAATTGGTATAGATCACTAAAATCGTTCGAAGATTTTCGATTTTATTCACAATTTATTGAAGGTCCCTTCTGATATCCCCCATCTGCAATCTTACAGTGAACGGTGTGTTACTCATTGTAAAGGGTGTTTTTTATTGGGGTATAGAACTTTAAGTTGGCATCACTTTTTTAACTGGCGGCCATTTTGTCAGCTGTCAAGTGATTAATATTTAGTTTGGTTTGCCATTTCATCATGAACAGGTTGACAAAAGAACAACGCTTGCAAATCGTGCAAATTTATTTCGAAAGTAATGGTTCAGTTCGCGAAGTTCACCGCAAGCTCCGTCCATTTTATGCCATTACATCCACAAAAACTGACTGTTTGGTGTGCTCTATGGGCTGGTGGAGTCATTGGGCCATACTTCTTCCGAAATAATGCTGGAGAGTCAGTTACCGTTAATGGAGACCGGTATAGAGCCATGATAACCGACTATTTTGTTCCCGAATTGGATGGCATGAATGTGGATGAGTTGTGGTTCCAACAAGTGGTTGAAAATTGGACCTGTAGAATTGGCTTTATTCGAGCCAGCCGCGGCGGCCACATGCCCGAAATCATATTTAAACATTAATGGCATAAAATTATCCTTCCAATAAAGCCAAATTGATGGACATTAAAACGATTTTCTTGTGTTTTATTTCAATTCGAAGTTCTATACCTCAATAAAAAACACCCTTTATATGAAAAGTTGTGTTGAGGATGTTATTGCAAAAATATGTAGCAAAAGCATGGGTGGACTTTCTTTCGGAATAATCAGCCTGCTCGAAATACGCTTGAGAATTATATTTGGTTGATTATTTTCGAAGCAGCGCGTAAGCAGTACCGAATTTTAGCATCTAAACATCCGCAATGTCTGATCATAGAACAGGCAGTAAAATTTATTATGTTGTGATTGACGGAAGGCACACTTCCAGTGTATTAGCTTGACGTACAATACGAGGTGCCAAGATAGTACTCGCATCACTAGTGGCTGCGGTTAAGAAATATAGGAAATGCTAGATTCCACTGAGGGTAGATCGCTCAACTTCTACTATATAGGCTCAACTCAAAAGTTTCCAATTTTCAAAAAACACAAAAAAAATGATTGTGCAGCTGATGGTATCCAATCAGTGTTACCGCTGAGGATTTTCAAAAAGCCGCAAAAAAAAAGTCTCATAGAAAAGTCGTTTTGTTCATTAATCGGCTCCAGAAGGCTGTAGTTAGAGTCGAATTACTACTAATATTATTTCCCTAATAAAACAGAAATATTGACATTAATGACGTGGTAAAAAATCCCACAATGATTAAAAAAAACTTCAATATCATATTTGTTGGAAAAAGTCGCACATAAAGTGTTCACTATGAAAAGTAGTTATTAAATTAAAATCTAAATTAGGAATTCCAAATATTTAGGTGAATTACCTAACTTATTTTTTCCTCTGCAAACTACGGGGTTCTCCAATAAGAAGAGTTATTTTGGTATTCAAAGAAAAATGCAATTTTTTTAGATATATGAGGTATGCCTAATGGTGTCCTGAATGAAATGCAGTATAGTTTGTATTAGAACCGCCAAAAAGTAAGTTGAATGCAGTATCTACACACAAAAATGCAGTACATTTATTTGAGTGAAATTTAATGCTTTTTGAAAAAGTGAAAATAACAAAAATTGAATTATTGCTATTCCGAATCATCAAATTGAACTGACATGGGACTATCATGAACTTGCTTCGGTTTTTTGAAATCATATTTGTCTTCTTTGTCGCAGCAAATCTGGACGAGTTTTCCAATATTTGAAGAAATCGATACAAGCCCAATCCATGTTGCATTTGACTTGAAAAAGAGCACCAAGAGAACCAACTTGGAGATGGAAAGAAATTGAACTTAATCATAAGCGAAGCGCGAACAAATGAAATCTATTTCTGACAGCTGTCAATGTGCCTCGTAATTGTTGAAAAGTCGATGCAAAAAAGTCGGCGGCTGGGCAAAAAATGGTCCTGCGACAAGTCTAAGCCAGCTTGAGCCGAGGATTTTTCTTATACATATTTTATTGTTTTCTTTAATAGTTCATTTACTCCAGAGTCTGAATCGGCTTGGACCTCCGCGCAGCACATACAAATAAACGAAAAAACTGCTACTTGAAAATCCAGTTGGCACCATTAGCTATGCCGTTAATAATGAAAAACAACATCAGCCAAATGGCCACCACGACCACGCTTACAGGACCATATCCCGTTCATTAAGTTGTCCATAACCAAATCGCAAATTGGCTGCTCCTCGATAGCCTCACGATTTCTATCTTTGAGGTCTTGAATCGACGCTGGGCGGTTGGCGTAGACCTTTTCTTTCACGTTGCCCAAAAGGAAGAAGTCGCAAGGTGTAAAATCACAAGATCTCGGTGACCAATTGTGATCACCTTTTCGAGAGATAACACGGTCCGGAGACATCGACTGCAAGATTTTCACCATTTTTGTAGTGACTTTTAATAATTTCAATGCGTTGTTGATGAGAGTATCGCTCCATTTTTAGTAATGGCTCAGTTTCTACTTGTCAAATGAGTAGAAACATCAAAAGTGACAGCTATCGAAATACCGGGTGATTCACAATAACACCTCTTGTTGGAGAACCCTGTAAAAAAGAAGGTACTGGCTTTATCGCTTTGATTCGAACAAAAAATATTAATTTGTTTAATTTCTTACGATTCTAAGCGTATCATATTTACCGCAGCCTCATTACATTAGAAATTCTTATTGGTTTTTGTTTACGCCCAGAATGAATTACTCCACTTTAAATGTAATAATTACTTCATCAGTCACTGTACTTTATTTCTACTATCATAAAGCTCTCTCCCGTTCTAGCAGAACAATTGACATTCGAAGTTACATGAATGACATTCGAAGTTACAAGAATGAGATGCTTCTAATGATACTCTTTTTTTAGTCGTCATATACCTTCCACGGAATAAAGTCATCATTGAACTAAGTCAAACAGGTGTTTTATTATTTGATACTTGAAAGTTGGACAACTTCTATTAATACCCCAACTCAATTCTTTGGAGAATATTCGCACTTCCCCCCTCCGCCTAATCAGTTTTATTAACAAATAATTAACAATAACCGATTTCTTTTGAAAAAGGATAATATTTCCAAAAGTATCGTGATTTCGTAGATATGCCACCTATAATGCAAGGCTATAGAGTCCATAGAATAAAGAAGAAGAGCGACAATGGAGAGCAAGAGTTCAATTGTGCAGAGATTAACATGTATAGGGTGTTTTTTTTAGAGTGTGAGAACAAAATTATATTCCAATGGAGACATATTATTAGAATGATATTGTTTTATTACAATTTGGTATTTCCAAAATTGGTATATCCAATTTTCGCAATACGGTCATGCAATGGGGACTTAAATATTCGCTTCAAAGGCTTCAAGAGTTGCTGGTTTCTCGGCAACACTTCTGAAAATAAGGTTTATTAACAAATAATTAACAATAACCGATTTCTTTTGAAAAAGCATAATATTTCAAAAAGTATCGTGATTTCGTAGATATCCCACCTATAATGCATGGCTATAGGGTCCATAGAATAAAGAAGAAGAGCGACAATGGAGAGCAATAGTTCAATTGTGCAGAGATTAAGATATATAGAGTGTTTTTTTAGAGTGTGAGAACAAAATGATATTCCAAGAGAGACATATTATTAGAATGAAATTGTTTTATTACAATTTGGCATTTTTTGTTAAGATATTATTTTCGTCATATGTCCACCGGGGCTACGAGTTACACGATCCATTTGATAATTCCGATTTGTCACTACTCTTTCGAATTTTCGCAATACGGTCATGCAATGGGGACTTAAATATTTGCTTCAAGAGTTTCCGGTTTCTCGGCAACACTTCTGAAAATAAGGTTGTCACCGTTTTGTTGGAACCAAATTTCGCCGATTAATTTTTGAAAACAAAAATTCAGTCGGCATCACTCGATAGCACTCGCCATTTACCGTAACGGCAGTTCCTTTCGCTTTTCGAAATGTATTAGGACCGATGATGACGACACCGTGTATAGCGCACAAAATGGATGTAATGGTGATTCGCTAACGGCTTGAGGATTATCTTCGCTCCAAATAGGGTCACTTAGCTGATTGACGTAGTTTGGTGGATCACTAGGCCGATTATGTTGACCGTAAAATGGACGAAGAGCAGCATATAATTAAACAGCCCTATCAATGTCACGGTAAAAGTAATTGGTCTGTAGGTGTTTATGACCGGTGTGCATTTGAAAATGCACCCACACTCGAAGATCTTCTTCACTTGAAGATTCAAGAGGAAGATTTAATAGTTGAAACATATTAGCTGATTGGGGAATAACTTCTCTGTCCGTTTCCCCAATATCCATTGCTTATCCTATTCCAGCTAGCTCATCCACGGCCTCATTCCATCAGTAAAGCAGTATCCTAACACCCATAACATCGTGTTACACACATTCTGATCTATGAACCAAATTTACTTTTTCGGAAAGGGGATAAAAAATAAAAATACACGTGTATCGGCGATTTTCATGTACACGTCCGATCCAATCGAGCTGATTTTTTGCAGGCAGACTCGTGGAAATGTCTGTAACACGTCAAATTTTTTAAAAAATAGATTTTTACCAATTCTCAGATTTTCCAAAAAAAATTTTTTTTAAATGGTTACGTTTTTTTTAAGGTTTCAGTCAAAAAACATTTTTTTCGTAACGCTTAAGTAGTTTAAAAATTTGGAGTCTCTTCAAGTTATGCTAAGAAAAGTGAAAAAAATATTTTTTTTTCAAAAATAATAAAAATTGGGGAAAACCAGAGAATTGATAAAAATTGTTTTTAAAAAATTTGACGTGATACAGACATTTCCACGAGTCTGCCTGCCAAAAATCAGCTCGATTGGATCACTGAAAAAGGGTTAAAAATCAGTCGAAAGGCTTTCACACAGGCCACAACGAGCTTTATACTTCAAACTTAAAAAAAAAAATTCTGGCGTTTACATGAAAATCGCTGATAGACGTGTATTTTTATTTTTTCCCCTCTTTCCGAATATATGCTGGTGGCTTTTTATAGCCTTCAATGAAATCTGACTGTCGTCGTAGAAGATAATTCTATTTCCTTTCGGTATTGTTCAGCCGGAAACTTCCGCCGCAGCCCTTACTACCGCTAAAATTTCTGCTTGACTTTCACTGCATTCATTCGATAGTCTAAAGGATTTCCTAATGTCTGCCTTTTCACTGTAGACACCCGCTTTACTGCCAACGTCCACCTTCGATTGATCTGTAAAAACCATCCAAGTACCTATCAGGATCGAAAATTCTATTTTCTTTACAATGTGGTCCAATTATCCTTCTGAAATCCTGGAAACAGAATTCCGTTAGTAATCTGGTGGAACCTGTTTGCATAGGTCGAAATATGCTTCTGACTCTCACCCACTATCAATTCTCTAAGCGGAAGTACGTGTAGTAAATATCCGGTGCCACCTGTGGTGTATTTTTTGATGGCTTCCGTTATACCTCTGTACCTTTTCTAGTTAGCTGTAGTAGCTGTCTACCCTTGTTGACTTCCATCACATGTTACAACCAAATATAAAAACAGGCCTAGCTATTTAACCACCTTCGACCGCAGTCTCCAGTTCTGTCCTATGCAGTTCCTGCCTGTAAATGGCAGAATCGTGGATTACCAAATGCTCACAATCTGCTGTGAATGTTCGACAAGATCCGATCCATACATGAGCAGTGACAACGAAAAAGCAACAGTGAATGCTATATAGTAGACAATAAGTTCCTTTTTGGCGTCTTTATATTTCCTTTCCATGACATTAACTTCCTTTGCAAGTTTCGGTTACACTCCTTCCAGCCAGGGTAGTCAACATTTCTCAACCTTGTATATTCTTCTAACCAGCTTCATCTAGTAAACAATAGTAGTTCCGTTTCACTCACAATCCCTTGCTTATAATCCATGGCGATAGCTCATCCAGCATCGCATTCATGAGCTCACTGATGGTTGGGAGATATTTCCCGGATAGCAGTATTACCACATCATCAGCGTATGCTATACTTTGTCTACCTATTTGCTCGAATTCCATGAGAATACTATTCCCCGCAAGAGGCGGTGATAGAACTCTCCCATGTGATGGATAGGTTAGGTTAGGTTGAATGGAGGATCGGTAATGTACCATGACCGTCCCATGTCACTGACATACACCTAGGCCAGCAATTCGGCCTGTTGTGCTCTCCTGGTTTCTTCTACAAATTCCCTTCCCCTTTTTCCTACGTTAGGAATTCGGTCCCCTCTATAAAGTTCCTTAAATTCCTTATGTCTATTGCTTTGACGGCCGATAGGTCATCTAAGGTGTCCTCTCCTAACTGGACTTTCCTGACCTGCGAGACAGCAGGGCACTGGCACAGGAAGTGTTCCGCCATCTCGGCGTCCTCTCCGCATGCCCTACATTCGTCGCTCTGGGAACATCCTATCCTAAATAGGTCTGCCCTTAGGCTAGTGTGTCCTGTGATGACCCCAACTAGCTTACTCATTTCATTCTTGTTAAACCCGAGTATTCCCTTTGTTTTCTTGTAATCGAGGTTTCCCCAGGTTTCCTTTGTATTTCTTCCCACCTGTTCCACTAGCCATCTTAAGGCATGGGTCGTCTTCATTTAGGTTTAGACAGTTGCAGAGTATTTTGGTTGGATACCCTTCCTATTTTAGCCAGATCGTCAGCCATGACATTACCTGGAAACCCTTGGTGGCCTGGTATCCAGTTTATAAATATGTCGTTATTTCTCGATATTATTTCTCATTTATCGTTTCCTTACAGTAAATGAGTGTCCTTGATTTGACATTATCATCTCTGAGGGATCTAATTGCGTTTTGACTGTCTGTGAAAATACAAATAGTTTTTCCTGTGATTCTGTTCCGCAGCCATTCTTGGCATTCTGTGATGGCCTTGATCTCTGCCTGTAGAATCGTTGAGTACTTTGGTAATTGGTATACTAATTCAGCGCTCGGAATGTGGATGTAGATCCCTATGCCTACTCCTAACTCGGATTGGGATGCGTTTGTGTAGCACTCCACAATGTGATGGCTAACTTCCTCGAGGGAACCTGACTTCCATCCACTTTTCCTGGTACTTACCCGATGAGTAAGCACTAAAAAAACTTCAAACTGGAAGATCTCCAGATTTTGAGCTGATCTTTCACCGGATTCTACGACATAAGATGAAGTTTACTTGTCTCGAATTCTTTGTTCTTTGTCAATTTCTCATACTTTGTCCCTATGCAGGTGGTTCGTAGTGTATGTATTGTATGCGGATAGATAAATGAGGCCTAAACGAAAGTAAAATTGGTTATAAATGCTGTTGTTGTTGTGGTGTGCTTTAGTTGAATTGTAAACATTTGACTTGATTGGATACGATACAGGCACATCAAGTGAACGAACTTGATGACACCACATACACAAACGTGTATCGGCCGCAGAGGAATATATCTCGCCCCCCCACCAAAAAAAAAAAAAGCTCCAGCCAAATGTTTGCTCGAAGTCGGTACACGTGTATGCATGTTTGTGTGGTGTAATTATAAACTCAATGAACCCAAACATAAGCTAAATTTATGATCATATGCTAATGATGTTCTTGTTGTTGTTGTTGATAGTATTGTGGTGATGGTGATTTTGTCTGGTGTAGTTGTTGTTGTTGTCGTTGTTTACCCTACATTACGGTCCAAACAAAAGATGATCATCAGCATCATCCATCCTCGGTCCCCACCGATGACGACGATGATGCTTTTTGATGTAGAACACAATACAAACGCATAATTGAATTCGTTGCAGTTGCCTGAATGCATGCGTAGCCAAACAGACAGTCGGCCGAACAAACGCACGGACCGACCCATGCATAAATCTTTTGTTAAACAACATGCAAATTGACTTTTAATGGACCGCGTACTCGTAAACTTAAAGTTATGTATGTTCTCGTTTAATAAAGAAACAGGAGCATCTGCTGGCAAACAACAGCATCGTCACCACCATCCACGACAGCACAATGTGGCTAACAAGAAACACACACGTACAAGCATGAATGCGCAAACATGCATGTAGGGACATTGTACGTTTCGGAGTTTATGTGAACTGATGTCAAGCCAGGTTTTATTTTGGATGTCAATTAAGGAGCAAACTCACAAGGGGCACCGAAGAGTCGAAATTCATTTTAAATATTCCCTTTTGACGATATGTATTTGTGACGTCAGAATATGTTCTGTCATACTAATAGTTTCTAATGAGATCAGAGTCAAAACCGAATTACACAAAGGACGAAAGTGGCCACACGAACAACAAAAAATTCCCAGGGACCACAATATTTGGATATTAGACAAGTAGAAACTACGCCATTACAAAAAATGGAACGATACACGCTTCAACAACGCATTGACAAATTTGGGTCGTTGTGAAGCACCTGGTCGGACCGTAATACAGAATTTGGCGGGAAGCTGTTGGGACAAGTAAGTGATCTGAAGAATACCACCCGTGCACCTCGCTCAAGAACAACTGAGAATATTGCTGCTGTAGCCCAATGTGTTGAAGAAAACCCCGGATTGTCCATTCCTTGTCGTTCTTTGGAATTGGGCATTCAACAAACGTCATTACACCGTATTTTGCATAAAGACTTGGATCTTAAGGCTCATAAAGTTCAGTTAACACAAGAAGTCAAGCCCGTCGATCATCAACAACGTCGTGTCTTTGCTGGTTGGGTCCTTGAAATGCATGAAAATGACCCGAACTGCCATCGAAAAATCATCTTGACTGATGAGACCCATTTCCACCACGGTGGCTACGCCAACAAGCAAAATTGCTGCTTATTGAGCTTGGAAAACCCAAGACTTATTATTGAGAAGCCACTCCATTTTCAACGTGTGACTGTGTTATCTCTCGAAGTGGTGATCACAATTGGCCACCGAGATCTTGTGATTCAACACATTGCGACTTCTTCCTTTGGATCCTCGTGAAAGAGAAGGTCTACGCCAACAGCCCAGCGTCGATTCAAGACATCAAATATAGAATTCGTCAGGCTATCGAGGACTTGGGGCAGCCACTTTGCGATTTGATTATGGAAAATTTCATGAAAAGATATGGTCCTGTAAGCGTGGTCGTGGTGGCCAGTTGGTGGATGTTGTTTTTCATTATTAACGGCATACCTTCCTCTTTAATATGAAATAAACATCCGATCATTTATCTCAAAAAATTCCATTTTTCTTTGAATACCAAAATAACACCTCTTGTTGAACATCCCGGTATAACATGATCCACAATTCTTTTCAGTCGATATTATCAAGGTCGGCATACTCTCTTTCGCCTGTCAAGGTACGGTCCAACTCTTTTTTTTTGTAATGGTGATGCCCACAATCAGGCGTCCAATTTCCCTACCAGTTGAGTTCAATCCTTCGACAAATGTGTATTAAGGAAGAGTATAGGTGTCAACCAAAAGACCTATGTCACCCGATGAACATAGTAGGTTATGTTAGGTATTAAGGCCCATTGTTATACCACGGTATGCGGTCTCGCAAAGTTTATACGGCGATGCGCCTAGTTTGTTGTAATATTGTCCCAAAACGGGCCAGCTCATCTGATCTGTCATTCCCTGCAATGTTTCTGTGCCTCGGCATCCAAATTAGGTGAATATCAAACTGCTGGGACATCTCGTTAAGAGATGCGCGACAGTTTTGGGCAGTTCTTGAATTCACGAATGCAGATTTCAGAGATTTTATCGCAGCCTAACTGTAAAAGTAGATTTTCATACCTGTAGCGGTAATGACTTTACGTCACATCTACGAATCAACTCCCCCGATCGTCAAGATTCTGCCTGAAAAAGGCTGCAATGATTTGGCATCTTAATCGACAGCTTTAACGCTAGTTCCTTTGAGTATATTCCGAAGCCTACCGAACCATTTAGTTTAGAACTATCTGGGTAAAAACTAATAGAATTTCGTTTACATGGAATACGTTCCTTCCAGTCCTGCCGCTCGGGAATATGTATGGCAAAGTTCTTCACAAAACTTGCCGTGAGTACCATATGTTCCACTTCTCGTGTGCATTGTTGTAGGTTCCGTAAAATCGTTACATTACCATTGGAACGGTTGAACCAGAGCGAAGATTGTCTAAGGCGTTAAAAATACTTTGCGATGTCTTTGGGGCTTATTCTCTTCCCGCCAGTTGCCAGTGGCTCAATTTCCCGAAATATGTGGTTCCTAGTGAAGACAAACGGTTCGTAGTAAAGCGCATCACAATGCGGCGATTAAACTGGCTGAGTCATATCGGTTCAGTCCGAAGGGGGTTAAATGAGAACAACCACTGACGACATGACAATAACCACGGTTCTATAACGATCTGAAGAAAACACGCAAACGAAGTGCTCGGAAATCATTCAGTAAGCAGTCCACCAGCTAAAGCAGGTTGTACAGCCATCTTATGTAACTAATACTTTTAAAATTTGTTGTTGTAGCAAGCATAATATTTTTGTTAATGCATGGCACATTTGAATGTTGCAAATGACCCCCTTCACTTCACTGTAAATTTCTCGAGATATCCCCGGTTACAAATAAATCACCTATGTGCGAGTGTATATTTAATCTTTGCCCGAATACAATTGTTTTCCTATTACAACTCTTAAGTGTTTGGCCAAATGATTATCTGAACAAAAAATCCTATGGGCAAACATTTCTTTTTCACATCGTAAACGTTTTACGATACTTTTAGAAGTTAATCGAAATGTACGAGTGCACCCATAGAGATAGCATTCGTAAAATGGCTTAAACGCATTTAGTTGTTCGCCTGATTCACATTGCCAAAAATCCGTTTATCACTTCAATTGTAGCGAGGCTACAACAACACCGAAGAGGCTCTTAAGCAGAACAAATTGTAGGTAAACACTCAAGTGTTTACAAACGAAAAGTTAATTGGCCAAGGAGCTCAAGCGGCAACACTTTTATTCTTATTTCACTACGATTTTAATTCCTTTTTTTTTGTTTTTTTTTTTTTCTCTCTCTATGACTTTTGCAAAGAGGCTTCGTCACAGTGGCGTCTAGGCTAAATTGACGTCATCGTTTGAACGGCGGCAATAAGGTTAATTAATAGATGTAAACAAGCCATGCACAATCCGTGCCATTTCACCCATACATATGTTCACATGCAACAATTTCAGTTGCAACTATCACCAATCCACTCACTCACTACACACACACACACACACTCGGGCACTGGAAACCTTTGGTGGCATGTTTATGGAAGAACTCAGTGACTGCACTCTTGCACATTAGTCGCGGAGATCGACAGCCACTTAATCTAAAGCGTAACTAACGTGGAGAGTGCTCATGTTGTTGGTTGCAAAACCAGCACCCCGGACCAGCAACAACAGAAGTTTGTCTGGTTGCAAGCGCCGTCGTCGTCATCATAGCCGACACTGTCTGGAAATGTTGCGAATTTTGGGTGCGACCAATTGGCAGTTGAGCATAAAAAATCCCACACATACACACTCTCACCAACAAAATACGTGGACAAGTTTGTGCCATAAGAAAAGGTAAAAAATTGTAGTACGTCAGGATAACAACAAATGTGGGAGCAGCTAAAAGGATTATCCTTATTTTAATGATGCATCTGAGTCGAAAGAACACAACAACTTCTAAATCCGATTAGCTTAGGTGTTATTAAAACTTGTTATTTCTAAAACTCACCGGTGGTGGTGTTTTGTCTTTATTGCTGTCCATTGTAGGCCAATGTCATATCCATGAAAATGTATATGAGCTCATTAATTTAGTAAATGGCTATTCCGATGTAACGAAGGGAATTTTAAAAATTAACATTTGACTTAATAATGTGGACCGTAGTTCACTATATTGTAAAAATGTTCATCAATTCATTCCAAAAAAAAAAAACGTTTAGTAAAGTCTAGAAAAACATTTTTGAATCAATAACCGCAATTTTAATGTACTGTGTACTCAGGGGTACAAAAATGATAGACATTTTTATTCCAATGGATATATTTTTTGAAAAAACATTTTTAGGACATGAATTGTCATAACTCGAAAACGAACTGTCCAATATATTTGAAACAAATTTTAAAAAATGTATTACTAAGTTATTTTAAATCATCTACTTGCGTTTTAGTTCAAATGCCAGTTTCAAAGTTCTTAACTATGTTAAGTCAGAAAACAATTGTTCATAATTTCTTTTTGTGGAAAAATATTTAAAAAAAATATTTCATCAAAAATTAAATAAAATCATCGAAAAAAAAAATATGTGTAACAATTAAAATGAGTTATAGATCATTAAAATCTGTGGAGTATTTGGTGCCCACACGCTGAAATGGCAATTTTAACAAATTTCAGCAAACAAGTCCTCATCAAATATCTATTTCCATACCACAAACATTAACTTGTTTGTAGGTTATAAATATCAAATGTATATGTATGCAGTTTTGTGTCACTTTTTATTTATTTTCAATTTGTGAATTTCTATATAACAATCAATCTAATTCTCTCGGTATTGCTTTTATTTTAATGGGCGTAGATGCAAAAAAAAAAATACGAAAACAGCTGCAAATACATATTTATTCGCACCCAAATGTTGTACTTTGTTGAATTTAATAAGTTCGTTGTCTGTTTTTCCCAAACACGCTATTGCTTATACCCAAATATGTAATACTAATAGCAGACGAGTTATATTTACATCCAAAAAAGCTTTGTGTAGAAAGAAATAAGCTTTACTTGCTGCAAAGACCAAACACGCGTTTTACATATGTGTAAACATCAAAAAAAATACTTATTTTTCAGCTTGTACCTCAACAAAAAATAATTCTGAAAAAACGTTGTTAATAAGCGTTGACGTAAGGTAAGGCAAAGAGCTAAAATAATTTAGTGATAATTTTAGAGAAAAATTTATTTTAAAAAAATTTGTTTTCAAGTTATGGCAATTTATCAGGCATGTCACAGAAACCCAAATCGTAAAATTTTGAAACCAAAACGTTTTTAGCTTCTCCAGAAAAAGGAAATCGAAAAAAAATTTCGATTTGAAACCCATGACAAAATCTGAAGTGAAATTGATATTTCAAGTAACTTAAACTTCAAATTGAAATGAAATTCTGTTCAAAATTAATTATGAATATTGCTTTTATTAAAAAATATACTAAATACGTTGAGTATGATATTTTTAACATCGTTTTTAACGTACAGAGTATCAAGCATGTCAAACACATAAAATTGGCAGCCTCAACCAAAAACAACCCTTAAACCAAAAAAAAAAAATATCTGAAGGAACTCCGCAAAGAAATTTAAGTATTTGTTTTAGTATTAAAATTAATAGCTAATTTTTAAATATTTAAAGGGACAAGAACATCGCTCAGGCAAAATTTTTTATAAATTTTATTTTAATTATTCACCAGAAATATATGTTTTCTGATAAAACTGTTTGGGGAGGTGGGAGGTCTAGATTTAGAGTTGAAAACCATAAAATATCGATATGTAACACTCAGTAAACTGATTGAATAGCACCGAACAGTTAATATTTATCAATAAGAGTTTAATGGGTTACGTTTTGCAACAATTGTTCAGATTGGACTTGAGCCATAAAATGATACCCAACTTTAATATTTCAAATCAAATTTATGTCGTCGATACGTCTTTCGTGCATTGGAAATAAAACTGCGTCTACGCCAAAATAGCCGCATCGGTTGGGTGTTCAGTGAAAAAAATATCAAAGACCACAGACACCCACTCATATCTCTGTGAGACAAT
Organism: Hydrotaea cyrtoneurina; assembly: GCA_958296145.1. Classification (NCBI taxonomy): domain Eukaryota; kingdom Metazoa; phylum Arthropoda; class Insecta; order Diptera; family Muscidae; genus Hydrotaea; species Hydrotaea cyrtoneurina. Next base: position 52,313,235 of record OY282515.1, on the reverse strand, counting down.
ATGAATTGATGGTGTGAAATAATACACAAATTAATTAATTTATTATTTTCCCCTTTTCAAACAGCGGACGCTGATTGTTTGAAATCTACGACAACACATTCGTGTAAACTTAAAATACACACGACGACGTTCAGAGGGCTCTGTGTAAAAAACGCTAATAAATTGAACAATTTGTCGCTTGTACTGAAATGAAAATATCTTCAAATTTATGATGACTTTAATGCGTTCCGCCGACATCATTGCCAACGCAACCGCGCGTAGCCAGCGTTTTGAGGCGTCCATCAACTCTTTTATAAATAACCACCGTTTGTTGCTGCCTGAATGTTTAAAACCCTGCTCGTAAATATAATTTTAAATGTTTGATGTTGAACGGGTTATGGCATTTTAATACATACTTGTGATACATATACATACATACATGTGTATGTGTTATGGATAAAATATCTTTATCATACATATATAGACAAACAAAAAATTAAGTTCGAAATTGAATCGACAAAAAATGGCAAAATTAAATTACCTAAAAAAAATTAAATTTTCATAGGCAATCGAAACAAATATCTGGATGTGAAGAACTTTGTTCCAAGTTCGGGCCCTGTACACGGATGGTGATTCCATTCGAACGATTGGTGTGTCTGAATATTCAGAATAGGACGAACACAGAAACCAAAAAAACTATGTCTGTAAAACTCATAAACACTTTGATTTAGTGGAAAAAACAGTGGAACCGTGGAAACCCGACTTAATTGAACCATGGTTAAAATACTACGATTGCATTGTGAAGAACATGTCATGTGCATGGACCACTGACAACTATCCGGGAAATCGGCTCGCTCTCTGTAGTGTATAAAGAATATTGTAATGCAATGACAACGGGAGTTGTGTTGGTACAGTATCATGTGAAAAGAAATGTGGGAAAATATTTTTATAGTTCTATTCATTCCTTACCATCTAAAAAAGAAAATTGTTTTGCATATGTAATGGATTCTTAAGTAAAAAAAAACAGATGAGCCACACACAGGGCATTTGAGATGATTTTGCTTCTTCAGTCTATAAAAACACACTTTATTGCCTAAAACAAATAAAGGCGAAATATTGCACACACGAAAAAACAAACATATTCTCTTAATATTGAACGGGAAAATAGACATTCCAATTGAACCAATATTGAACTCTGTTTTAAAGGGATTTCAGATTAAGAGAGATAGTTTTTTTTTTGTAGGATTCGAAGAATTGTGTGAATAATTGAAGAAAACAAGTCCTTTCTCAGTCCTTTCTTCATAGGGTATGATATTGGCTTTTTGAGAAAACTTAACTCGTTCTGTAGTTTCAAGATTTTGAGAAAACCTAACACCTTTTTGTAGTGTCAAGCTGTCACATTATTGGAATAAATCACGACCAATAACTTGTTTAGCACATTTTCGATAGTTGCGGGCTGTAGTCTCAGGATAATCTCATTGTGTATCCAATATGAGTCCTTTAGCTAATCTTAGTCATAGCTGGATTGTCCACATAACTTCGACGTTTCACAGCACCCCATACAAAATCCAACAGTGTCAATGTCTTCTTCTGATAGTAAAGTTTCTGAATGGTCTTGTCCACAAGTTCTTGATAAAATATGAGCTTAAAGACATAAAACACATGTGGATTATCCACATAACTTCGACCTTTCACAGCACCCATACAAAGTGGTAACGGTGTCAAAACCCAGCTATACAGAAGCCAATTGTGATCAACAACATCTTCTTCTGATAGTAAAGGTTCTGAATGGTCTTGTTCACAAGTTCTAACCATAAAATTCAATATTTATCGTACACACTTCAATTGCAGTCCGTTTCTAGGGTAAAAAGTAACAGTAAACTGTCCTGAAATCTGTGAGTTGTGGACAATCATTTGTATACTCACTGCTCGGCATTTATACCGCCCTCCTAAGTAAGAAAGTCACATCTCTATTTTGCTAGTTATGACATATTTAGCATTTACGTCTCAAATCTTTCTCGCCTTTTTCTTAAAAAAATATTTCAAAAAGGGCCTACAAAAATCAGAATCTCATTCAGGCCTTACCAATCTGACTTTACCTCTATTTAAAACAAGCAATACACTTATTAAATTCAACAAAGTACAATATTTGGGTGCAAATAAGTCTACATTTGCCATTTTTTCTGCCGAGAGAATACGATATATTGATATAGTGAGATTACAAAATTAATAAAAAGTATCACAAGGCTGTGTGTTAAGGTGGCTAGAGGAACAGATGGGAAGAACCACAAAGGAAAACTGGGGAAAGCTCGATTACAATAAAACAAAGAGAATACTCGGGTTAAACAAAAATGAACTGAGTAAGCTAGTTGGGGTCATCACAGGACACACTAGCCTAAGGGCACACCTATATAGAATAGGACGTTCCCAGAGCGACGAATGTAGAGCATGAGGAGAGGACGCCGAGACGGCGGAACACTTCCTGTGCCAGTGCCCTGCTGTCTCGCAGGTCAGGAAAGTCCAGTTAGGAGAGGACACCTTAGATGACCTATCGGCCGTCAAAGCAATAGACATAAGGAATTTAAGGAACTTTATAGAGGGGACCGAATTCCTAACGTAGGAAAAAGGGGAATGGAATTTTTAGAAGACACCAGGAGCGCACAACAGGCCAAATTGCTGGCCTAGGTGTATGTCAGTGACATGAGATGGTCATGGCACATGACCGATCCTACATTCAACCTGTCTGCTTGTGAGAGAGTATACTGTATTCGCTCTCAAATATTGTTCTTTCTTGAATTTAATAAGTTCTTTGTGTATTTTTTCTCAAACACGAAAAATCGCAATTTTGGTGCATTCGAGTGAAAGACTTGTAGTAAGTCTAAGACCCTTTGAATGCATGCATTTATAATCTGATTTTAAAATGAAAATTGTTTACAAGCTGGTAGAAAAAGAAAAAGATCCTGTTGAAGACCCAGATCCAGCCTTCACTTAAGCAATCTAAATCTAAACTTATGTAGATCGAAAATCGAAGACCCTTTCAATGTAGTCATTTATGATCTGATTTTAAAATGGAAATTGTTTACATGCTGGCGCAAAAAAAAAAACGAAAACAATCCTGTTGCCACATTTACCACAGAATATTTACATACTAGAACAAACAAACTCATTTGATGCAGATTCGTAGCCCCAACTCCATCGTCTGCATGAGCATCAGCTTCATTATCGCGCTACTGGCGGTAAACGATTATGAGTCTGGCCGCTGTTGCTTCCATAGTGGCCGTATTTAAATAGCTGGAGATCATTAAACATTCTTTTACACACGATAAACATTTGGAACAAGCGGAGAGACGACGCACCCCTAAAATATTTCTACGGATGCGAGCACTTGTAAACAAATCATAAAAGGCCAATTTGTTTGCATTCTCACAAATAAATATTTCGAATTAACTGTAACATCACATTAAGCCACAAACCAAATTCAAGTCTAATTATGTGCCTTGCTCTTCCATTCCATTCTCAACCAGATCTGGTGAGCATGTCCATACATGGCGGCAACGACATTCAGCGTTGACTGTAGGCAAAACATGTTGCCCCCCAAATGCCAGTCCACAAAAAGAAAAAGAGCGAAAAACAAAGCTCTTAACGAAATAGACGCATTTGTCCATTTCCAGTTTATGAATGGTTATGGTTTTTTCTTTCTGGTACTTTGCATAAATTTGTCCAATTTGGTAAGTGTCAGAAACGACTTTGGCGGCAGCAATCGTCGAATTTTTGTGTCATTGTGAAGTTGGGAGCGTGTTTGTGACACTGAAACGGTATTAAGGCAATTTCAAAACCAAATTAGTTTAAATGTTTTATTAAACATCTGTAAATGGCGTTTGGAAATGATGATCGCTGTTAATTTGGACACGAGCGATTGTGGACAGCAGTTGGTCTGTGAAATAACATTCAAAGGCATTTCCTTGAAGAATGCTTCCGAATTAAGTCGGTGCAAAAATATTTGGAAAATCAATTAGGTCAGATAGGTAATTAATTGTTGGCTTGTGTGGAGATGGTGGTGGGAGTCATAGAACTAACGAATGGAATCATCAGCATCCATTTAGAGTCCCAAATTGATTTTGTGTGTACTTTTTTTTCGCAAGCCGTGCATGAGTACAAACAAGTGGACAAATAGTAAGTTCGGCCGGGCCGAATCTTATATACCCTCCGTCATGGATTCGTTGCATTTCGATACCCATATGTCCATGTTTGTCAAGGGACGGTTTTTGGGCCGCTGGTGACCCGATAGTCCCAGAAACCGGATCAAAAAATTTAGGCAAATCATGAAAATAAAGGCATATTTGGGTTGGTGAGTAAATTTCGTTGCACTTCGATACCCATATGCGCATGTTTATCATGGCCATTTTTTGGGCCCCAAGGGTCCACGGAACCCATGAGCACGCCCATTTTTGGGATTTTTTTCCCCATCTATAAATTATATAAACTTAGAACAATTTTACCAGTGAAAAAAATATTTGAAAAATTTTATTATGGCCGGGATATATTTAGTCCCGTAAAGGGGAACTTTTTCCCCTTTGGTCCGATATTGCCATCCATCCTATGATGGAGAGTATAAAAAAGTCTTAACACTTTCGCTGGATTGAACAAGTTTCAAAGGAACGACTTCGAAAGATTACGAAAATGTAAACAATGATGGGAACTTGACATAAAGTCTTGGACAACTTACTTATTCCACCTAACATCCCCCGAGGGCACAGGCGGGAAACTTCTCTCGATGCAGTGAGCTATGTACGATATATAATTTATATACCCTACTGCCTACTGCTTAAAGCCGGCTCCCAACGGCTAATGCTTTTTCTAGATACATTTTACATACCCTTCAGATAACATCCTTACTGGTAAGGTCGCTGGCATTTACCAGATGGGAACAACCACTGAAAAATGTTTGATAGTCATAACAGGTTTCGAACCTGTGACAGTCGCACACACTATCCACCGCACCATGGCTGCCCACAATCAAAAAACCATAATTATTACATACGTAGTGTAAGTGTGGATATTCGAGAGTAGGTGGTGTGATACGAGTAGATTGTGTCATATTCCCAGACTATGGACTCACACAGCCCAAAAGAGCTTTATATGAAAGACCAATGGGAGCATTACAATTCTTTGTTTTTTTTTTGGCTAATTCTGAATGACGTGTTATTTTGCTTCTAGTTTCCGCATCATCAACAAATTCTACATAGTAGGAACGTCATTTCGATGGCTTCATTCCAGAGAAGGCTAAGTCGACTTCGCAGGTTTTTAGGGTGATTGTTTTTTTGAATACGGATAATTTAAACCTAAATTGTGTTAAAATCTTGAATTTATTTCACAATCTTATCAGAACTTGTGCTTAAAATTGTATATTCGAAAACGGGCTAAGTATCACTTAGCATTCTTTAAAAGGGGACATTTATTTTTGTCGTGCTGTCTGAGCCTACTTAGCACATCGCAAGAAGAAAGATTAGCCAATAGGAATACATTACGCGTGACGTCATTTGATCAACCTGCGCAGAACATTTTTTTCTCTGCGCGTGATGGCGTAATCTTTGTTTCTATCATTCATGGGCACCTCGTACATTTTTGAGCCGCTTAACATGTTATTCCCCAAATAAATAAATGCGTGTACGTTTGTAAAATAATGCTTTTTCAACTTAGCGGAACAACGCAAACAGTTTTGTGCATTCTATAGTGGTCGAAGTCATTTTTATCCCTGTTCTAACAAAAAAAAAAAAAAAAATTCGTGCACACTAAAAATATTCTACCATAATTAAGATATAACAATTTGTATTCGTTAAAATTTAGTGTTTGGACTTAGCGTACTATGGAATGATGCCATTGAGTTGTAGGCGGGTATATGAATTGAATGCTTTATAAATTTGAACACAAAAGCATTTTTGTTTCTGAAACATACAATCCTTTGCAAATGACAACATTTTTATAAAAATATTTTTTTTTACTGGCAAAATCTGTGGCGAAATTCTATTCAGTAGAGAATTTAATATTTTTCACTATTCACTATATGGTCGAGTTTTCGTTCCCATGCATCTGTTTCTCACATGCCATAGCAATTAAAATGTATGCAAATCAATATCCCAAAGTGGATGAAATATTTATTTCAATCAATATGATAAATCATATCATATGAAAAAATAACCAAAAACGAAAAATTCGTTTAAGGGAAGATGAAAAAACAAAAAACAAGAATAAAAAGGACTTCGGATAATTGAACCTTTTTTCATTTAAACGAACTGAGTATGTACTTTCGAAATTGTTCAATGAAACGAAGATAGAAACTTGTGGCACAATTATTAAAATATATGTATGAAAAATTTAAATTCAATATTAATGAGCTTGTATGAAAATAATCACTAATTTTCTTTTGGTTAGTTCTCTTAAATTCGGTTGACACATAATTTTCTGACATCATCTGTTTTGCCCAAAATAATATACTTTTTTTGAACCTACTACACGATTTTCAACGTTTCCATTGGCGTCGCTTCCTCTATTATTTCTTGGTCTGTCAAGTATGCTCTTTTATTGTGTATATTCACGGTTTTAAAACAAGAGATGTTATTTTGGTATTCAAAGAAAAATGGCACTTTTTGAGATAAATGATCGGATGTTTATTTCATAACAAAGAGGAAGGTATGCCGTTAATAATGAAAAACAACATCAGCCAAATGGCCACCACGACCACGCTTACAGGACCATATCCTTTTCATGAAATTTTACATAACGAAAAGTGACTGCCCTATGTCCTCGATAGCCTCACGAATTCTATCTGTGAGGTCTTAAATCGACGCTGGGCTGTAGGCGTAGACCTTTCCTTTTACGTGGCCCCTAAAGAAGAAGTCACAAGGTGTTAAATCACAAGATCTCGGTGGTCAATTGTGATCACCTTTTCGAGAGATAACACGGTCCGGAAACTTTTCCCGTAAAAGAGCAATGGTTTCGTTGCTTGTGTGGCAAGTAGCGCCGTAAACCATAAAGAATCATCTCTCGATAGCGCAATCCATTCACCTTAACTGTTGATCCAACCTGATTTTCAAAAAAAGTAACGTCCAATGACCCCCTCACACGTTGAGGATGGAGAGGCTTTTCAACAATAACTCTTGGGTTTTCCGAGCCCCATAAGCGGCAATTTTGCTTGTTGACGCACCCACCGAGGATGAAATGGGCCTCATCAGTCAAGATGATTTTCCGATAGAATTCCGGATCATTTGCATCCATTTCAAGGACCCAATCGGTACAGACACGATGTTGTTGATTATCGGCCGTATTTTTGTGTTTACTGAACTTTTTAAGCCTTAAGACCCAAGTCTTTATGCAAAATACGGTGTAATGACGTTTGTGGATTGCCCAATTACAAAGAACGACAAGGAATGGACAAACCTGGGCTTTCTTCATCACTTTGGGCTACAGCAGCATTCTTCTCAGATGTTCTTGAGCGACGTGCACGGGTTTTATTCTTCACAATAACTATCTTGTCCCAACAGCTCGATTTTTTCCACCAATTTCTGTATTGCGGTCCGACAAGGTGCTTCACGAAGTGATAGTCAAAGTGGTTTCTCTTACAGGGTTTCCAACATAAGTTCTTACACTGTGTTTCAATCTGAAACTTGTCACTCGTTGATGTACAAGTATTGATGTATGTAACAAATAGAGGTGGCAACCCTTACAAGGCAAAACCATGTCATCTAATGGGAAATCATCATCTTTCTTTCTATAATTTTTGGTACACACTTCCTGCCACACCACGGTTGCCATACATAGGGTTGTCTTACCACGGTTGTCTTATATATGCAATTCGAATTCAATAGACTCGACTACATCTCGGTGGTGGTAGAAGAAATCATTATAATTTAGAATGTCCATATTTGGTTTTTTCATAAGCTTTATAAACTCCAGCTAATTTATGTATACGTGTGTACTTTGCGTAGGCGCATTAATGTCTCAATATCCGTTGATGGTCTGCACGCTACGATTGTCTCTAATAGGGCTGAACTCAAAGTGTGTAAATTATTCAAAATTATGATGTCAATAAAGTTAAAAATGCCATAAATCACCTACACATGTCTGACACTAACTATGTGACAAATTGGCGAACACAAAGTCAACCATATGACAGTTGTATGATAAGATGGTGAATAGTGAACCATGGTAATATTTGGGCATATTACGTATACGATCAGAACGTAACCGATGGTGTGGTAGGTAGTTCAAATAAATAGACTTCAGGTTTAGAGAAACATATTTCAGTTTACTAATAAATACTGCTGTATGCAGTGTGATCAGGCAGTGGGATGGGGCGTATGCATGGTATTGTTTATTATTTTGTATTTCTTTTTAGCAAAGCGTACAGTTTGATAATAACGGAGATAATACCGGGACGAATTTGACTACACACAGAGCCAATCTCAACGTACGAGGCCCTCTGTAAATTGATATGTTTACCATCTATCATCGTAGACATATTCAGTGTATGATGTTTCTTTGGAAAATAATTTGTGGATTTACTGACTGTCCATCTATTTTAAGCCTAGTTAGATTTAGTGTTCCTAGGAGAGCACTTAAAAAGTTTGAATTTTTTAGCATAACTTTTCATTGAACTAACTATAGTATAAATTAACCAATTGTTAAATCTCTCAGGGAACAGCCTATATTCATGTTCTGGAGGAGGTGACATATCTGATGATAAGTTTTTCTTGCAAGAAGTGTTTACAAACCCAACACTGGAGGCGAATTTGCGTTTTCTACTACTGTATAATCCCGATAATTCGTACCCCGCTAATTCGTAAACCCCGCTTATTCGTAACAAAATCCCGGTCCCTTGAAAAAATCGGTATAATTCGTAAAAATCCCATACATTTCGGTCCCCTCGATAAATCGTCAAATTTTTCCAGCGAAATGCCTAAAAACCTCTTATAATTCGTAATTTTTCGTTGAAAACCTCGATAATTCGCAAACTTCACCTTTTTTGCTATTCTCTCTTTCACTTCTTTCGTGCTTTTTTATGTAGCGGAGGCGACGCGTTTTTTGAAGGAAAAACGGTAAACCACTGACAAGTGATTCTATGCTCTCAAGTGGCGAAGCATTTGTTGTTGTTTATGTGTGTGCCTTTCTTTAACTCTCATTGTTCTTACGTTGCTGTAAACTGGCATTGATCGGGCATATTCACATTTTTCTGCAGCTCAGTGAAGTAAGTGGTAATTTTACTCCTTAAAAATGTGTGCGGTTTGTCCGAAGGCCATTAAAATGTCAGAAAAACGGTCGCTTTAAGTACTTTATAAATTAAGTTTTTGTTTTTTTGTTGAAATGAATTTGTTTTTAAAAAATAAAACTTTATACATACATACATATAAATATGTAGGTATGTACATTAGGTAGGGTCAATTTTTTTCTCGACAAAGCGGTTGTCAAAATCGTAATCTACGACGAATTCTAAGAAAATTTTCCAAAGAAACCATGTGTCTAAAACCAAAATCGAGCTTCCGATTTTTAACGAGAAAGTTTTCGTTGTGACCTTTAAAAAAAAATTTAACTATTTATGAAATTTTTGTATTAAAAAAGTTCTCGTTTTATGTGTAAAAAAAAGAGATAATTAGAAATCAGAAAAAAAATTTTAGCAACGTATGTCATGAAAGTTTACGTACCAATGTACTTTAATGTAAAGTATTACGATTCAGTTATACATGGAAGTGCACTCTTATATAAATTTATTTGTTCCACGCAATATTTGCCACAAAATTTGCGTGAAATTGTAAATAATGTTGTTCAAAATAACGGATATTTTGCCCACTCAGAAAATGTGCTTCTAACAATGATTTTTGACAACAGAAAGGAAGTGCACGGAATGGCTTTAAACAAAATTTTACATTATCGTGAAAATCTTTACGACCCAACAAAATTAAGAGTTTACAAAAAGCCCACTATAAATTTTAACTGCACTAAATACTTCGACATGATAAACTTAGATAACGATGGCATTTTATCGGAGCCCCCATTCACTGCAAGCATACCCTATGAACACTTGCTCAATTACATAGAATTTGACGATCCACCGCTTCCGGATCCACACATTCCTCTACACATTCAAGGAACCGAGCGGTTTGTGCAACTACTGACTAAAGTCTCACGTCGAACTATTGAAAAAAATCGCGATGGTGTTATGGCAGTCACAGTTAAAAGTCGAAATGTAACACCTAGGATTTATAGCAAGAAATACCTTAAAAATAAGTAATGTTGAAATAAAAAGTGTGATATTTTCAAAACATCACAAAATTGTTTATTTTAATTTTAATGAGGCGAGAGGTAACATAACTTAAAATACAAAGCCTTCCAACCCGTTTTCGAACTTGACCTTACCTTCTCAGCAAGACATCTTTCTGTAAAATGTCAGCTCTCTAGCATTATTATTGTGGACTATAGCGTGTTTTCCACAGACGGAAAGACGGACGAAAACTTTCTCGTTAAAAATCGGAAGCTCGATTTTGATTTTAGACACATGGTTTCTTTGGAAAATTTTCTTAGAATTCGTCGTAGATTACGATTTTGATAACCGCTTGGTGACTTTTTTTCGATCCATACAAATTGACCCCCCCTAATGTACATATATTCATTATTGTATAAATACCTCGGTAATTCGTATTTTTTCTTTCTTCCCCCCGCTAATTCGAAAACCCCGCTAATTCGTAGAAAACGGTCGGTCCCTTGACATTACGAATTATCGGGATTTTACTGTATTTAATTTGACAGTGCTAAGTTGCTGTCAACTCAGGAGTTATTCGGGATCTGTGTCACAGTCAAAGATTTTCAGTTTACTGGAAAATCATTGAGTTTTATTATCAAAATTCTTGATATGTGAAAAGCGTGTTCCGCAGAATTGTCTTTAGCAATGAGGCTCATGGAATAATGGACATGGTTAAGCGAATTGCCGAATTTGGTCCGAAAAGCAGTCAGAGGCTGTCAATGCACGGAATTAGTGGACCGCTACTTATTCAAAGACGAATATGGCAGTCATATTCCGGTCACTGGTTTGATCCCACTAGACTATTTTTTGTAAGAGAGTAATCTCGTAAGAGAGTGAATAATCTCTGAGCTATGTACGACTTTTCTTGCCGACTGAAGGCAGCAGGTCTCACCCTTTTGGCATACTAATTACAGAGCCAAATTACCCGACTCCAACTACATAGTCGAAATTTCGAAAGAAATTATTTCCTTCCGCTATTCTTATATTCTATCACACACTGTGGTCCGTTTGTAAGGTTCGTGTAATTGAGAACTCCCATAGAAAAGTTCGACTTACAGCGACTTTGAGTTATGGAATTACTTATAAAATTTTTTAAGGAAATTTGTCTCCTTAACTGTCAGTAGAAAATTCGACTTGTGGAAGTTCGAGTTATGGAAGTTCCACTGTATATCATTTTTTTTTAAAAAATATTAACAGATTAACTTATTTTTAATTTATTTTTCTTCTTTCATAAGAAAGGACAATTAAAGTCGGAGTTTTAGTGGAGCAAATTTTCGACTCCAGACTTTGCCTTCGGGCAAACTTGTCAAACTCCGACTACGCAGGCCTGTGCACAGTTTACTGATTTGTGAGAACTTCTCCGTCTGCTCCTTTATAAAATCTAATCATATATCATGATGTATCACTGCCAGTCAATATATCATTCATTTGTATACATTTTCTGAGGTCTCATTTACTTACTTAGGTTTGGCTCTACAACCCGTGGTTGGTATTGGCCTGCTTAATAATAAAAACAATACATGACATACGTAACCATGGCACAATAACTAAAGGTAGAGTCAGGCAAACAGCTGATTGCAATTTTTAATTATGGCAGAATTTTGATTGTCAAAATCATTATTTACATTTCAATTGTTTGTTTAGTTCTTTTCAAATGTGGAATACATTTTCGTATTAGACATTTAAATCATAGAATACAATACAAAAAGACAAACAAAGAATTTTGGGGATCTCAGAACTATAAAAAATAATTTTATAGTTCGCTAAAAATTGTGCTGCGAGTTGTAACTGTCTGCTGTCTGTCATTTCTATATCACAATTTGACAATCAAAATACCCAGGGTTGGAATTTTTGTTGTTAAGAAATTGCCGCTATCTTCTGTTATTTTTCTAATAGACGTGCCTAAAATTTGTTTTCTCGACAAGTTTATAAAGCTGTCATACTGGTAATTGGGGAGGTCAAACCTTTTTTAAATGTCAAAAAAAAAAATGTAAAAATCTTGCAGTTCTGGAACGGATTGTCCGATTTGTACGACATTTTGGCTCATAGGAATGAGAACACTACTGTAGGTCGCAGCAACTGAAGACGATCGGATTTTTATACCAGTTTTACAAGCAATTTTTATGTTATTTTCTCTCATATATCTTTATTTTTTCCATCTCGCCTCACACATGCATTAATTCTTGTAGTGGTCTTTGGAATGTCTTCCAACACCCCCACCTTGACATAGGGACAATTTACAATCGTCACCTGACATATCTTTCACAGTGTTAATTTCCTCCCAAAATGTAATTCGGTGGATCTTTATTGTATTTCCGAAACGATATTGAACACATACATACTTTAATATCAATGTACAATATGGTGGGTGACGCTACAACAAAACAACATTCAGTTTATATTCTGTAGTGTAACTCTGTCTACGTAGTCTACACTTCTATGACGCAAAGAGCACAAGATCAAATCAGACATTTTTTCTCTACAGTTTCACGTCACAAAATGCCATAGAGTTACTTCTTCTATTCGGGTTTTGCCTTTTCGCCAATTTAATCGTTCACAGTCCACTCTAAACAGATTTCGGTCTCAGATAAAAATCTACTTGTAGTGGCCCACTCTAATGTACACCTACCACATATGTGTGTCGTATAGGAGGGGGTGGTTATGTATGTGTTGGTTTTTGTGATTTGCCGCATCTCATAGATATTCTTAAAGTATTGCCATAGATTATGAGCTATTAAAAAGCGTTTTCACAAACATCTGAGGGGCGCTGACTGCTGTGCATATTTCAGAAACATCACCAACACCACCGATTATTCTTGGAACGATATTTGGCTGCTGTTTGAAGTATTTATCATCTCATCACCGCGATGTATAAATAAAACGATACATATCTAGAAATGCAAATGTATATGTATCTGAACGGATCTGTATGTTTATAGATAACGAATGATTCGGTTGATACGATGCTCTTGTCTGATCATCAAATAGAATGGAGGCGTGTTGTGGCAGCGTGTTAATAGTTGTTGAGGCATAAACGCTCTACATCAATAAATAAAAAGATTTCCCAGTGATGCTTGTGACAAATAAATATTTGTCAAGACATCCAAAAATAAATGTGTTTTGGTTTTTCTTGTAGTATTATTACTATTTTTGAAACGATTAACAGTTGATGTTTCCATATTGCGGGAAATTAATGTCTTCGAATAAATCTATTCTCACAGGCACACACATGCATGACAGTTGGCGGACAAAGGATCTATTAATAAATGCCTCAGCAATAAATACGCCAATGTCCTCCAAGGGTTTTCCATAAATCTCACAACAACACATTGCGGTACAATGAATTACCAGGTGTACATGTTTTGTGCATGGAAAGGAAAACTTAATACTGGTGTCATGGACATTTTTGATAAGGGGGGTAATGATTTCCTTCAACCCAAAAGTCATTGGGAACTAACTGGGGAAGTCCTAGCAAATCAATCAAACTCCTTACCAGCTGGCTGGTAAATCGATGATTTTATGGGGTGAAGCCAAAACCAAACGTTACATCCGATCAACGTAAATCTGGCATTTGAATTTTGTTATCTAAAAATAAAAATTTTTGCTTCAATAATTCAGGTTTATGGTACTTTTTTGACAATTGACTGCGTTTCAGTGTAACTAGAATTGAGATTTGCTGTTAATATTGTTTAAAACTTCTCTGAAGTTGAATCGGAGCATCGGTCATGCACGAATGACCGTCTGATGTCGTTGACATACACCTGGGCCAGCAACTCTGCCTGTTGTGTACTCCTGGTTTCTTCTTCGGATTTCCTTCCCCTTTTTTACGAATTCGGTCCTCTCTATAAAGTTTCTTCACTTCCTTATTTCCATTCTAAGGTATCGTCTCCTAATTGGATTTTCCTGATCTACGTGAATGCGGGATACTGGCACAGGAAGTCGGCCTCTCCACATGCCCTACATTCGTTGGTCTGGGAACATCCTATCCTAAAAAGGTGTGCCCTTAGGCTAGAGTGTCCTGCGATGACCCCAACTAGTTTGCTCTGCTCATTTTTGTTAAACCCGAGTATTCTCCTTGTTTTCTTGTAATCGAGATTTCCACAGGTGTCCTTTGTGGTTCTTCCCACCTGTTTCTCTTGCCATCTGCCCATCCATTCCCATCTATGAATTTTGATATCCCGATTGCGCCATACGAGTCTCGATGTATACTTATTAATTTGCCGTAGATGTTATCAGTCTATTATGTTCTTGTACAAAATCATTTGTGCGTTTATTAATTAATTTGATTCTATATTTTAAATTTTATTCCTTTTAATATTCCTCCTAAAACTTTAAGAAATTGTTAATATTTTAATATACCTTTTCATAGAACAAACTATGGTATGAATGAACCTATAATTCGGTCGCTTAGAGAATTCAATGAAATATGTAGTAAACAACTTACAACTTAAATGAATTCAAAAAATTGTTAGAACTAATTTATTATTAAGCACTGGTCTGTAAGGAATTGTATTTCCATAGACGAAATAAATAAATAAATTGCAGAGTATTTTGGTCGGACTCCCTTCCCATTTTAGCCAGTTCGTCGGCCTTAATATTGCCTGGAAACCCCATCTAGGGTCTCCAGTTTATAAATATGTCGTTATCTCGCGATACTTCCTTTATCGCTTCCTTATAGTCTATGAGTGTCCTTGACTTGCACTATCATCCCTGAAAGATCTAATTGCGTTTTGAATATCGGAGAATATACGGAAAATATAGATCCCTATGCCTACACTTAAATCACATTTGGATGCGTCTGCGTAGCATTTCACTATTCCCCCATCTTGGGTTTATGTGTAGTGTTCTGGTACGCGTCTATCTCCTATTCTTGTCGTGCAGTTCGCAACCACGTGTTTCTGGAATGCAATCCGTCTGACAGTTTGTTGTGGAGAACCCTTCTTGGTTTTCCATTATTCTCTGATGCTGTGTTTGAGGTTCATCCTCAATCCATACATTCAGTGCCTTTAGTCTCCTTTTTGATATCGCTGTCTTAGATTTAATTTGGATATGTATTGGGTGGATATATAGCAATATTTCGAGAGCGCTCGTCTGCGCCGTCCTCATTGCTCCCCATATTCCTACGCAACAAGTTTTTGAATGCCTTGCAGTTTTTTCACGTTACACTTCCTTGTCATTGCCATCCACCTCACTATTGACGAATAAGTTATAATCGGTCTTATTACGCTTTTGTATAGCCAGTGCGTCATTCTTGGGCGGATGCCCCATGTGGAAAGAATTGCCCAGCATCTGAGGGCCTTTTCAGCTCTGCTATTGATGTGATCTTTCCAGATTTACTCGTTAGTCGGTCTATGTTTTCAACGTCTAGCAGTTTTTCTGCTATGAATCTCAATAGATTTCTCCTGTCCAATTTAAATACATTTCTATTTGTCATACAAATGCTAAAGTTTTTACCCCGCAGAATTTCATAACTAATAATTTTCGGCATGATAAAAGTCTTTACATACATATTTAGAACGAGAAAAAGAGAGAACACATACACTGCCAGAGTCCTCGAAGATTTACTATTGAACGGTTGCCTTGAAGAAAGGGCAATTTCATTGCAAGACATATCTGACGTGAAATTGTGCGGCGCCAGTTTTATGTCTGATAAATAAATGTGTCAAAACGAAATGGAATTTTTATGACATCTGAAGGACAATAGTGTCCTAAAAAGTGAACAGCCACTGCACACATACACCCAGACAAGTGTGCACAACCATGCCGTACACTCAACTGCAGTGCAACGAAGTGACGACAATGTCTCCACATGCTGCTGCATTGGACAATTCCAAGGCAAAGGAGGACAAAAAGTCCATAAACAATTACTTAACCGCAAAAAAGGACACGCACACACACTCACTCGCTCAGAGCTGAGCGCAATGAGTGTTATTGTTTTGACATAAATGTGTAAACACACAGTCGCAGACACAAGGACATAGGACATGCCATGTAAAAGGATATGGTGTGCTGCCGCCGCCGCCGCCGCCGCCGCTGTTGTTGACTGGCCGTTGTCCTCAATAAATGGTCGTGTCGCCATCAGCCAAATCAAAGACGTCACCAAAACAATCGAAAATTATGAGACGAGGTCAAGCACCTTGAAATCGGAATTGTTCTCTGCTCTGCGCCCTCCCGACCATTACTCCTCTAATGTTGTGTTAATTGTACGCCCGGTAGGTGGCGTGAGCGAGGGAGGGGCGCTACTTCGCACCACCCATAACCATAACGAACTCAGGCCAATACTCGTATCCTTTTACGCTGGTCGTTGTCGAATGCAGAACTGGCTGAGTGTAAATTAGCAAATACCACCACTTTGTCTGTCTGTCTGTCTTCCACTCCGCATGGTGTCCTGTGTCTTTATTTGGGCTTTGTGTTTCGGTGCGTGTGTGTTTGTGTATCTGTGCCCATTGTGTTTTGCTGTTCAGTGTGACAGCCGTAGTTCACGCTTCCATTTAAGTGTCTCTGGTCGTAATTGAATTGAATGTATTTGACTAGCGGCCTGAGAGGCGATAAAGGGACCGGTTTCAACATTTCCAATTTATTTGAATATTCGAAAAATGTTGATGCCAGAAAGGTCATTGCTTTGACGTGTGACGTCGTTGTAATGATTACGTCTGCCCTTGTGTGGGACTTCTCTCTAATGTCCAATAAAAGTTAGTTATGCTACCTGTTTTTAATTTCATATTTTAGGTGTAGCGCTATTAGAAGGTGGAAAATTTGTCGAGTAAATATTGTGAAATAAATCAGTGCCATTAAAACATTAACGGGGTTACAATATCCACCGTAAGATGGAGAGTAAACTTAAGTTGGCATTCCATTTTCAAGACCTTTAACTAACATATATATTATATTCCACACACAGTGGGGTACATATTTGTTAAAGCGTTTTTTTATACCCTCACCCTACGGGTAGGAGGGTATATATCATTTGATACGACCCAAAAGTGTAACACCTAGAAATATTCAGATTAGAACCCAGGTGTCTTTGAAACAAATTCGATTTATGTCTTTCTGAATCGTTTGAGCCATGTCCGTCTGTCCTGCTGGTACGCACGATAACTTTGGAAAGAGTTAAGCAATCACTCTGAAATTTGGCATGGCTGAATATTTTCCCAAAACTGCTTATGGGATTGCATATGGGCTATATGGCCACACCCCTTCGGGTACCTCCCATACAAATCTGATATTTCGCCCACTTTAGAAATCGCGTAATTATATAAACTCGCTCAACGAATCTTTCCGAAATTCTATATTTAGTAAAGCTTTAACTATATACAATTTTCGAGAAAAAACTCTGCTTTTTTGTAAAAACGTGTAATACAATATTTTTCTATAACATTCGGTATTTTAAGGTTGTTATTATGGAATATGAACTTGTATGTTTTTACTGAGGGTGAGGGTTTACCCGACTGCAACTTTTTCACTGGTTTATAATAAAAATCGCACCATCTGATAATTCAGGGAACTGAGTATTAAAAGAAATACAACTTTAGTGGATTCGTAAAGATGTTAAATGTTGATTTATATTGGTTCCATCTTGACTGAGACAGATCAGCGATTACAAGTACAATTAAATTCTCTTCGAAACAAACGAAAAATATCAAAAAGTCATCTGGAAAAACTGAGAAACTACATGTTCACGTGCATGATCATTTGAAAAATGTCGTCGCAAGAGTAACTTCTCTTAACAATTGTTGCCGTTCGCAGCGGTATACAAAAGCACAATGTTGCCCTACACCACAAATTGTCAAAGTATTTAGGGAAAAGTATGGACAAGCAAATTTGTTTGCAGCATGTTGAAGCAGTTACACGATAAGCAAGTACACAAGGGGTCATTTTCTATTTTAAGTTATTAGACGTAGACGTAAAAGATTGACAAAGATCTCAATCACCGCCGCATATTGCTATAATCGTTTAAAATATGATGTGTCGTTTCACATTTGATGGGTCTTTTCAAGGATTTGCTAGATTGCAAAGATTTGGACAATAGTTGGTTTGTTCGGCCTCTGAAGCCACACTGAGTTGTTGGTTAATCGAGTTTGAACGTCAATCTGTACCAAAGGGTGGTCCAACCATAATGCACGATGTTAATTGTGGGTCACACCTTAACGTCAAGTTTTTTACTTATTTCCCTGAACATACCATGATGGAACAGATGGGGAACTTCTCTCGAATCAGAAAGCTATGCACATTATTCTTTGTTTACTCACTGATCGAGACCAACTGTATAATCCGGCTCCGAATGGCTAATGCTTTTCTGGAGAAGTTTTATATGGCTTCGCGATTAATCTCTTACTCGTAAAGTCACCAGCATTTACAAGGTGGGAGAGCAGCCTCTGAAAAATGTTTGATGGTCTCACCAGGTTTTGAACCTGGTATTACTTGTCTGATAGTCGAGCACACTACCTATCAAACCACGGCGGTCCCGTCAAATTTTTTACCCAACTTAATTTCACATTTGCCTCTGAAAAATGTTTGATGGTCTCACCAGGTTTTGAACCTGGTATTACTTGTCTGATAGTCGAACACACTACCTATCAAACCACGGCGGTCCCGTCAAATTTTGTACCCAACTTAATTTCACATTTCTTTTAGCAGCGCGTTAAGACTGTGAAGCGTTCAGCCTAAGTGGTCAGCATAATCGATCAAACGTGTCCACAATTGGCAGAATTTCTGCACACCGAGTCTGTAGGAAATGTTAAAACACTGTCTAGTGCGGTTTATGGGCTGGCGGAGTCTTCGGGCCTTACAGTTACCGTGAATGGTGTTCGCTATCGCGAAATGATAATGGAATTCTTATGGTCAGCAATTGAGGATATATACCCAGACGATATGTGGATCCAACAGGATAGTGTCACACTGCCAACGAGAAATTCAATGGCCGTGTTATCTCACGACGTGGCTCTGTTAATTGGCCGCCACAATCAATTGATTTGGCACCGTTGGACTTCGTTCTTTGGTGATATTTAAAAGAAAAAAGTGTACGTCAATTAGCCAAGAACAATTCAAGAGCTTAAGAATGGGATATGGATCATCGGATAAAGTTATGCCACCGATGACCACGTGAATTGCTTTTTTTCATTTTCGACCAATTTCACAAAGTTGTCTAATTTCATTGGCAACTGCAACATATTGTAAGAACTAGAAAAAACCGTATAAATCAAAAAGATTGCCATTTGAAAACGAAAGTCTCCGATATAAAAATATCTTTAAGCAATTAAAGCCTTGTGTTTATTTTGGAATTTCACATGTGAAGAAATAAAAATAATTTTTTCTTTTTATTTTCAAAATATAAAAAAGAAATCGTGTGTGGCAATGGAAAATACTTCCATCAAGAATATTAACGTGCTCCTGGTTAACCCATAATTCGGATACTAAAATGTGTATTTTTTCAAATCGCGACAAGTGTTCGGTTACACACAAACACCAACATTTGTGTGCATGTGTGGAGATTTACTTCATTGTCAACGTTTTTAGAGTTGAGCAAAAATTTCGTAGAATTCCCATTGTCATAGCTGCGATGACCCAAACCCCCGTATCGTCGGCACATAACTGCCGGCATTTTACCACGAAGTGTAACTACTTGTGTGTAGTTGCAGTTGTTGCCCACACCAGAAATTCCTTTCGTGTTGTGTTGGGTGCGAGACATCCGACGCGCCATTACAACTAGTATTTGGTATTTTCGAGCACTGTCGTTTTTTTATTGCCTTGGGAAAAAGAATATTTGAAAAATCAAACTCCACGCTCAATTTATGGATGGATATGTGCGACAACATCACATAACACTGTCTGCATTTTTGAAAATTTCTTGGGAAACCGTTCAGTTTTTTTTGTTTTTTTTTTTGTATTTTTCAGTTGTTGACTGACTGGACAGTCAGCCAGTAGTTAAGAAGTTGAAGATGTTCATGTTCTGATGAACTATTTAATATTCCATAATTTGTATGTATTAGAAAATTAATGTAATAATATTAAATACAATTGTGTGTGTATGTGCTGTCATATTAAACGATACATGTGTTACAGAGTTTTCCAATAGGAAAATTTGATTTGAACATGAAATCCTTTACACGAACAAGTTTTGTGTTGGTTATGCGCGTGTTTGGTGTTCTCGCTCTGTACTTTACGCGATAATTTGATATTAATGATTGAACAGCAATCAAATATCAATTGTGCTTTTCGAAATTGGAACTGTTTCTCTGATCCCATTGAATGTACGAATTACACTATGCGACAGTCGAAACGACGTAAGGATAAACAACAAATATTGCTTATGTTGGAAATTTGTCAAATTTTACTTGGCTCTCCTGTGACATGACTTTTGTCGTATAGTGTAGAAGGGTAAGCTTGAATGGCAAACTCTCCTTTATCTCCCAATTCTGCTAATTTACATTGAACTGTGGTTCCACCCAAACAAATTGTGGTACTTTATAATTGTGTAACCTTGTTGTATTTATACACATGACGTGATATCCACATTTTTAAAACTGTACGGCTGAGCCACTGATTCTATACTGATGACTGTAAACTTAGAACTCAAGTAGGTTTCTAGATTTCCTCTAAATACTAAATAAGATGCGCAGACTAACTGATCACTCTAATATTAATAGAGCTGACATTTTGGACATTAAAGTTGTAGTACGATGGCTGAGATACAACGTCGTCGCCACAGGTTAATATGTCTTCTTAACCTCAACATCAGCCCTAGACTGCCGCATATGTATGTCTCAGTGAGATGGACCAGCAGTTCATCATTGACATTCTCTGTATGGATTTGATATCGGGTGGCTGACTGTAGCCACTTGCAATCTTCTGGTGCGTAATACAGCCTATCACGATTCCAACCGATTTTATAGGAATCAAACTTCTGTCTTCAAACTGTGTCTTCCAGCAACATCCGATATTGGATAAAATCTTTAAAAGAGAGAATATTTTCCAGCGTGCTTACTCAAATGTTTTCACAATTAGGACTCTCTGCTATTTGGATAAGAAGTAGTTTCTCTACAATTGTGTGAGACATATGACTTCTTTGCAAAATGGTATGAAATGATTTAAAAAACAATGGATACTTGCGAAGTCTAGTTACCATACAGGTGTCTAGATGTTCAATATGGGTTTCGTATGATAAAAAATGATTGGGATTATTAAAATTGCTAATACCGATATTGTTATATATATTTTTTTTATAATACTCGACATATTTATTAAATTTATTGACATATATTGTAGTCGATTAATTTCATTTCATTATGGCGAATATTGCAAAGTAATTGCCTCGAAAACTGTAAGGCGATAAGTAGCTCGGATTTTTGGCAACCGCATAATAAATAAACTCACAATTTAAACTATAAAAAATTGTTTTCATAGCTCATTTCAATTTTCATGAATCTGTTACTGTGTCTATTATTATATATCTCTTAACAGATAACTTGGGCCATACAGGCAGTGCAGTAAAACAACGGGACGGAAATATAAATATTTTTGCCCCAGTGCCATCAATTATAGAACACCATCCCAGCAAAACTATTCGTTACTAGAGTATAAGCGAAATTCAAAATAAAACATGGTACATATTTCCTTCAACATTATTCGTACCTCATCTGAGACATCCGTAGAGATGGGAAAATGGAAATGATGAATACCCAATTGGTAAAAACCCGGTAAAATAAAAATTTGTAAATACCCAAGAATTTACCTAAAACGTGGCTATAAAATATAATAAACACAAACACATTGTGCATTTTGTATAAAATTTTGTAAATAAAATAAGATAATAACATAAGATAATGATTAGATTATACAGTGGTCAGACTATTTAATAGCTACTGGAAAAGTTTATAAATCCGTTCTTCATGATCTTATAAACGGACGCTTTTCGTCCCCGCACTTCCATTTGTATTTTACCAGTTTTGGGTCCCGTTTAGTCCCCTTTTCTATTACATATATTTTTTGGCCCATTCCTGTCGATTAAAATTTGTTTCACTCATTTTTGTTTTCTCTTTATGTACTTTTTTATCCCGTCTTTTTTCCCTTACGTTTTGGCCTTTTTTTTTGCCCTTTTCTTAACTATTATTCACCTGTTATGGCCAAAACAATTTTTAACATTTTTATTTTTCCCCTTTTTTATCCCATTTAGGCTCCTTCTTCTTCCCGTCTATAACACATTTCCACCTGTGGTTGTGTGAGGTTGTCGGCCAATTTTCCAACAAAAATCACAATATTTAATTCTTTTTGGGACAATAGTCCGTGCTTAGCGGATATTTAGGCTGCAAGGGCTACATACTCCCCAAATTTCATGATTCTAGCTTCAGCCTTCTGGTTATGAGCGACATCTGCAGACACGTTGCGTTACTCTATCTGTTGCCGGAATTGTTCGTTCAGAGGCTTCAGGAGTCAAAACCCATTTTTCCAATTTTTGGCAATAGATATTAATATTAACTATTTATTCACACTTTAATTCTACCAATTTGTGCACCCTTTTCTACTTTTTTGCAAACTTCTTTTCTACTTCTCGCCCTTAGTGATGGTTCTTAAAACTTTTTCCCACATCCTCCATATTTTACCCGTCTTGCTCGCTTTTTGTAGTCTCCTCAGTATCCTCGAATTGTTAGCTATATTTATTAAGCTTTTTGGTTTCTCCCTAACTTTTGTCACGTTTTGAATGCTTTGTCGCTTTATCCCCTTATTTCACCCTTTTTTATTTTGGTCTCTTTTTTGTCCCGTTTCAACCTGTTATTGGCAGCCGAATTTCTGGACAAAGTTTTTGATTATTTTGTATTTTGGGGACACATTTGTCCCGATGGTCAGGACAGGATGGATCAGTCAGTCAGTCACGCGAGCATTTTATACCCTGGTATGTAAACTATTTCTCATTTATATTATACCAGTTTTGGACCCTTTTCCATTACATCCAATTTTAGTTTTCCCCTTCTTGTAACTTTTTTATCCCGTTTTGGCGCCTTTTTCGTTGCATCTCTAAGTCATTTCCACCTGTTTTGAGCCGGTTTTGTTGTATGGAACGAAAGCTGGGAGTAACTTCTTAGAATTTGGTGCCGGTATAATTCAAGAAATGAAACATTCTTACTTGGTTTCCATCACATTAAACATATTTCTCTACAATTGCGATGGCAAGATTTTTTTCTTCATTAAAACTAATGAATTTTAGTCTGTGCTATGGATGACTTAATTTTGAGGATTAAGTTAGTTGATTGACAGAACAACAAACGCCTTCCATAGTCGGTACGGTTTTCCAACTTATCGTTTCCGAGGTTGCCTATGCTGAGGATTCCACTATTCAATATAACTTTATTTGATTGGATTTCGCGCAATAAATCGAATTCCACGTCAAATCGTATTAATCAATTATTGAAAAAAAATTCCAAATTTCGTAATTGTTGGCAAAAAAAAAATCAAATAAAAAAGTAATTGAATGTGCGAATTTCGTAATTTATTTAAATATTGTTTTTTTGTTGTTGTATGATCTCGTCTACGCAAAATTGTTTATGAATCAAACACTAATAAAGAAAAAAAATCTTATTTGTAATTAAAAAAAATACTCAACAAATCTAGTCTGCCCGTTTTTCTCTGTGTTAAAAACACGCTTATATCCAAAACAATGAATGCCTGCGTTCATGAATGAAAATCCGAATATTCAAAATCTTGGGATTTATTGTTTGTTTTTTTAATGAAAACAATTCCAACAGATCTACGTAGTTTTCTTCCGGAAGTGTGAAATATTTTCACGAGACGGGTAAAAGTAAAAAATAAATAAAAAGAAAAAACGTAAACATAGAGAAACTGCAACAGCAACAACTGTAATGACTTTAAATCTTTTTTTAATTTATTAAATCTTTAATATCTGCAGAGATATATTATTTTTTTTAAAATATATATTTCACTATTTCTGAAACTGCATAAAAAATTTCTGACAGTACGGCTGAAGAACGAATTTTCTCAATACTGCGTCATCCGGTCAATTGGCAATTGGGCATTTCACAATGAACGGACGAGAGACCCTGGATAGTCGCGTATCATCAGGAACAAGACGACGGATATCTGACGAACTGACACCGTTAAAATATCTATAGAATAGCGATGCACATCCGACATTCCGTCGCTGCTGAAGGGGGACTATAAAGTTGGATACCCTACTATCGCCTATCATCACACGGTCCAGCAGCTGCAAAGACGAGCTTTTGGAGCTCATATATTCCATTTAATCCCGGATGGAGGTGGTGTAAATAATAACGTGATCAGATGGGTTGAAGTATTTCTTGCACCGCTTTAAGAAGCCTAAATACTTGAATGCTTCTGTCGACGCATTCAGTACATGGCTATCCCAGCGAGCATCGCCCTGTATCTTTAAGCCCAGAATAACAATAGTATCTGATACCTAGATATCCACACCGCCCATAGAGATTGACGAGGGTGCTGGATTAGTGGAACGTTTGTATGACAACAAACAGCTCTGGATCTTTTGTGCATTAAATTCGACTCTGTTCATTTGGCCCCACTCACAAATCTTCGCCAAATCTCGGCTGAGTGAGTCATTCATCGTTTGCCTTTTGTCCTCGACCTCCGGGCAGTGATGCCAGAAGTAAAAAAAATCGGATGTGGGGGAAAACGGACAGATTTTTTATATTCCCGTGAAACGTAGGGATTTTTTATAATTTGCTAGAAAACCATGCAAAAAGAGTTATATTCAAAGAAAACGATACTCATTTTAATGGAAAATTACGTAGACAATTTATTATGTATACATAAACGGTCACAGGGACAACTAAATGAGGCGACTAATGATTTTCTTAAACTGTATTGGCGTTAGTCGTTTAAAGTTTCATCGCCGTCATCAAAAGTGACCGGCTTTAATTTTATTTGTAAACATGTAAACAATTGTTCCATTGTTTGACAGGTGTTTTGAAGCGTCAATGCAAAATTTCATTAACATTCGCAATTTCTGCAAATATTTAATAAGTATTTTAATAGAACAAGTTGTTGCTGCGGTAATTTTGTGAATAACGATTACAAACGTGGTAAAGTACTTGTGAGCTTTGTAGTTGTACTAAGTTTAAAATTTTTAACCCCGAATTAGCAATTGTCGAGGCGACATGATAAGAGTGTTTACCAATTTAAGCCATTAATATTGACCTTCTTACACAGGAGTGGTTAACATTGGAATACAACTTTACTGAACAAGAACAAATATCGTTATCTAAGTTAGATGTAGAAAAGTTTTGGTCAACCATAAGCAAGTCCAAGAACTTTAATGATAATTTATTATTTCAAAACCTCTCCAAACTTATAAAAATCTTACTAAGTATGTCGCACGCCAATGCAGATGCGGAAATGATTTTTTCAATTGTTACTGATGTCCGAACAAAGAAGAGGAATAAAATAAGCCATGAGGTGCTCAGTTCAATTTGTATTATTCGGTCGTATTTGCAAAGTAATTCAATGGACTGTACAAGTTTTAAATGTACCTTCTCACTATAAAAGACTGAACTCTAAAGATTTGTACAAATAACTTAAGTTTTTTTCTGTTAATTCTTAAACTTAAAATAAACAAGAAGTTAACAAAATAGAATTATTAGAATTTATTAAATTTTAACTAATTGGAGTGCAGGGAAAATGTAGAGGGAAAAATAGCTGCCGTAGGGAAAAAAGGGATTTTTGAAATTAACGTAGGGAATTTCCAAACAAAAATCCTCTGGCATCACTGCCTCCGGGGCACTGGTCCGATGTTCAAGTGAGTGCGAATAACAGAGTTTGCTGGCATCTTGTGGCACTCCTACGGCTGAACATTGACAATTATTATATGAGAATATATCTCTTACTGGACACTTACCCATTATTCAAAGTGTATGAAATTTTATCAGAGATAAAAGTCAAGTCGAGGACATCACCCCACCTCCTAAAGTTATCCGAACATTGAAAAAAACAATGGTTGGGGTGGTACGCCTGTTGCATACTGTTAATATTAAAAAATTCAGACTCACCTCGGCCATTTACCTCTGATCTGTCCCATATGGTAGCCCTGCATTTTCGTCGCCACCAAGAACGATGGTGTTGCCCGGGTGTATTGACCCTTAGGCTGACCACATCTTTCTAGGTGTGCCTAGTACGGCGTGTGCCATGTAGCAGCAGACGCTACCGTGAGGTCTGCTGTACGGTACTGTGGGCTGAGGAAAATCTGTAAACTCTTTTTAGCAACTATACACCATCTAGACTTACACCTGTCTTTTAAGTAAATAGTGTGGTATTCACATCCATGGAAGCGTATCTTTTTTCAGAAAACCGAAAAATAATAATAATTAAATGTTGTTGGTACTCAAATGCAAGCTAATATAAACAGGGTTTGTAATTAAAGTCAAAACTGAATGTATTGCCCCAAGTGTGGTGAATATTTGTTCTATTTGAGGGGGAGTCAGAAAGACATACTGATTGAGAGCGAGATCATAATTGACATTAATGCTCTTCGAATAAAAGTAGTAGCATGACATTCTACGATTAAACAAATTATAATTTTCCAATAATTTAAAGTCGACTGCATTGACTGAAAGAGAGTTTCACTAAAAGCTCTGTTCAGCTTTCGCAAATCGCTATTTAGTGCTAATAATTATTAGCACTGGAACCACTGTTCGTCGTTTAAATTCACTGCAATCGTTCTTAATTTTCCCAAACAAGAAAAAACCAATGGATTCTATTCATGCACATATACAGCGAACAGCTAAATAGAATTTGTACAATACGAACGAAATTGCAAATCAATTGAATTCATTTGAATAGATGCTGGTGGTGGCAATTACATTATGAATTAATTGATTTGGACACAGCACATTATCATCGATTTAGCTTTTAATTAGATTTATCCGATGGTCTCATTGACACCAGTCATCCACAGCTCAAGTCTTTCAACACTCAGATCTGGTGTTTAAATATCGATTTAATGCACCAATGTCCTCCTCTGGACTGGTAAGGAGTTAGCACTGTCGACTTTTTTCCCAAGCAACTGTCATTGGCAATGTTGTTCATTGTGAGGATAAAATGTTTCCTTTGGCTGCGAGAGACATGCAGTGCTACTATGATTGGTTAAAATGGGTTCCTCGGAGCATTCAGCATACATTTGATGGAGATGATTGTAGCGTCTACGCTTCTCGAACCACCCACACGTCCAAACGACTGAAAGCGTCCGTATGTAAAAGCGAGTTCCTCTTTTTTTTTTGTATGATTTCTGTAATAAACACATAATGCCTTAAAACCGAAAATGCTGATGAGAGTTGTAAGTCTGACGAAATAATTGAAATTCTGAAACGTAATGACAATAAGCGTTTGTTCAAATATAATTTTTTGCGACACATGTCACATCTTCCTTCATATGAACATGTAAATGTGTCTATTGGCTGGTTATGAGCTGTTCAAAGAAAAACGTTCGGTCTGCCAACATTAATGGTTGGGTAATGAGCGTCGCCGCATTTATTTGACAGTTTCACAATGGTATTGCAGGATTTTCCTAAAGCCATTCATCTCGTAAATATGTAAATTGCATGAAAGTACATTTACGGCAGCTTTATACATTGCACCATATCCCTGATTTGCTGTTAATGTACGAGGGTGATTTGGCTAGGATCTTGGAAACGTGAGATGTGTACGATATAATTTGTATACACACCGACCCCGCATGTGCCTTGATTCATCTAGTGAATTTGTGGCGCTAATATAAAATAACCCAAAGATATGTAAAATGGATATAAAGAAATATCACCCAAATGAAGTATGAAAACGCGTCAAAAAAAAAGGGGAAATTGGAAAAAACCGAACCTAATAAAATCGGATGGAAATAGGCAGTGAACTCCACCATATTAACGATGCTCACTATTTATTTCCTTTTGCTTTTATTAACTTTGGATTTTTCCAATATTTTTTTTGCATGATTCGGAGGGGTCGCTTCCTATGTTTACCGGTGATCTAGTGTCACTCAGAGTCATTCCACAAAGGCGTACACTAGGGTGGAGTGAAAACATGCTTTTTTTTTAATTTGAAAAAGTTAACCTCGGAAAGAGATGTAGTCTGGGGTCTTAATGAGGGGAAAAATAAAGAAAAAAATTTTAAAAAATGTTTAGGGGTCGCGCCTCTCCCTCGAAATTTGGAAGTTATATCTATTTTGGCGTTGATTTTAGAAAAATCCTAAAAATTAACGACTTAACTTATTCGAAATTGAGCTTGTTCAGTGCCCAAACAAAAGTATTTGAGGCAAATATGAGGATAATCGACTAATATTTGTAGCTTTGGTGGCGATTTCATTGTTCAGTAAATTTTCTGAAGAAGGGACGATTTGACTTATTTTACTTTTTGAAATTTTTGAACAATGAGAAAATTTTTTTTTAATTTTTTCATGCCCTTATTTCATTTTGGTGCATGATTCGGAGGGGTCGCTTCCTATGTTTACCGATGATCTAGTGTCACTTAGAGTCATTCCACAAAGGCGTACACGTTTGGATGTGATCTCATAAATAGACTCAAATATTCTCGTATCTTATTTGCTTTTCAGAACAGAATCACAGGAAAAACTATTTGTATTTTCACAGACAGTTAAAACGCAATTAGATCCCTCAGAGATGATAATGTCAAATCAAGGACACTCATGTACTGTAAGGAAACGATAAATGACGTATAGAGAAATAACGACATAGTTATAAACTGGATACCAGGCCACCAAGGGTTTCCAGGTAATGTCATGGCTGACGATCTGGCTAAAATAGGAAGGGTATCCAACCAAAATACTCTGCAACTGTCTAAACGTTTTCTAGAGACAAAAAAGGAGTTGAGGGAATGGATGAAGACGACCCATTCCTTAAGGTGACTAGAGGAACAGGTGGGAAGAACCACAAAGGAAGCCTGGGGAAACCTCGATTACAATAAAACAAAGAGAATACTCGGGTTTAACAAAAATTAACTGAGTAAGCTAGTTGGGGTCATCACAGGACACACTAGCCTACGGGCACACCTATTTAGAATAGGATGTTCCCAGAGCGACGAATGTAGGGCATGCGGAGAGGTTCCGCCGAGACGACGGAACACTTCCTGTGCCAGTGCCCTGCTTTCTCGCAGGGCAGGAAAGTCCAGTTATGAGAGGACACCTTAGATGACCTATCGGCCGTCAAAGCAATAGACATAAGGAATTTAAGGAACTTTAAAAAGGCGATCGAATTCCTAACGTAGGGAAAATGGGAAGGGGAATTCGTAGAAGAAACCAGGAGCGCACAACAGGCCGAATTGCAGGCCTAGGTGTATGTCAGCGACATGAGACGGTCATGGTACATGACCGATCCTCCATTCAACCTAACCTAACCTATTTGCTTTTCATTGGTCTTTTCCAGTATCTGGCGAAGTGTAAAGATTTTATCGACGGTGGAGTTATTTGACCTAAAACCACACTGAGTGGCGCAAACGGGTTTGTTTCCTTTATTATGAATTGGACATAATTTGATGAAGTTCCAATCATCCGGCAGATTCCGGCACCTTATCAGCTTATCACCTCATGTCTTATACAGCTCTTCCGTTATTCCGTCAGTACCTGCGACCTTGTTGTTCTTTAGGCGGGATATTATTCATCCGATCTCATCTGGGTTAGGGGTTGAACATTCAACTCTATCTATGATTGGTTTCGGGTTACTTCACAGGATTCGGCCGCTAACAAGCTGGAGAAATGTTGCTTCCAAATCCTCAGCACAATCGTCGTGTCTGTCACCAGATTCCTATTTTCATCTCTACACGAAATTATGCCAGGTCTGTTTCCATAGACCTCAATCTCCTCGCATTGCCTTTTATTTCTTCCAAAAATACGATTTTCCTTCCTCCTCAACTCTCGGTATAGCTCCAACACAACTCGCGTTATCATATTCGGTAACCACTTTCTTCTTCGGAGGTTTTCATCATGAAGTTATGTATGTGTTGCCATTGTTCGGTGATATCATCTTGTGGAGGAGGGTTTAACAGGAGAAGATGAGATAACATTGCAGTAAATTATAAACCGCCGTACGTCGCTGGTCTTATCAGGATATGAACCTGGATATGCTGGGTAATAGTCGCACATGGCAAAATTTGGCTCTACGATCATATAAAATTATGTCTTAGATACGAATTCGTGAGAAATTTTTATTTTATATGGACACAGAATTTTGTATGTTTTTCGGAGCTAGAGTTCATGGGTCTGCCCAAAATAGAAATGCATTTTGGATTGAAAAGGAAATTTCAAAAAATGTTCATACCTACATATATGTAAAGGTTTTCCCAACAAGAGGTTTTATTTTTAATTACCCGATATTTCGGTAGCTGCCACTTTTGAAGCTTTTATTCTTTGTTTTGGTGGAAAAATTCGAGCTGTTGGGACAAGTTAGTGCTGTGAAGAATAAAACCCGTGCACTTCGCTCGAGAACAACTGAGAATATTGCTGCTGTAGGCCAAAGTGTTGAAGAAAACCCAGATTTGTCCATTACTCATGCATAAAGACTTAGGTCTTAAGGCTTATAAAGTTCAGATAACACAAGAACTCAAGCCGGGCGTGTCTTTGCTGATTGGGTTTTTTTAAGCCATGCAAATTATCCGGAGGACCATTTCCACCTCGGTAGCTACGTCAACAAGCAAAATTGTCGCATCTGGGGCTGGGAAAACCCAAGGTTTGTTGTTAAGAAGCCTCTCTATGCTCAACGTGTGACTATTTGTTGCGGTTTATGGTCCGTCGGGGTCATCGGACCTAACTTTTTCGAAAATGAGGTGGGATCAACAGTTACGGTGAATGGATTGCGCTATCGAGAGATGATTAATGATTTTTTATGGTCGGAGTTGGATGATATTGATCTGGACAACATGGACTTTCAACATGACGGCGCTTCGTGCCACACAAGCAACGAAACAATTATTCGTTTATGGGGAAGGTTTTCGGACCGAGTAATCTCTCGAAGAGTTGATCACAATTTGTAATTTTTTCATTATTAACAGCATACCTTCCTCTTTAATATGAAATCAACATCCGATCATTTATCTCAAAAAATGTAATTTTTCTTTGAATACCAAAATAATACCTCTAGTTGGAAAACCCTGTATATTTAGATTCAAATGGAAATTCCATTTAATTTTAATACCGACAAGGAATACAAGGAATTTCCTTTAAATTCAATCCGTTATGTCTCCACATGGCAAAAAATAAATATCTTAATATATATTTACCCTCGACACTGATTCACTGATTCCCTGATTCACTGATTCCCTGATTCACTGATTCACTGACTCTGTCACGCAGTACGTAGGAATTTAAATAGGCATTCTATAATAATTCTATAAATAATAATAATAAAAAAAATAATATTTTTCTGTACAGAAATTGTGTTTTCCCCAAATTTTTTTTTTACCAAAAATTTTTTTTTTCCAAAATTTTTTTTCTTACAAATTTTTTTTTTTCAAGAAATTTTTTTTTCCAAATTTTTTTTTTCAAAAAAATTTTTTTTTTCCACAAAATTTTTTTTTTCAACAAAATTTTTTTTTCCACAAAATTTTTTTTTTTATCAAAATTCTTTTTTTCAGCAAAAATTTTTTTTTAACAAAAATTTTGTTTTTCAACAAATTTTTTTTTTTCCCACAAAAATTTTTTTTTTCAACAATTTTTTTTTTTTTCAACAAAAATTTTTCTTTTCAACAAACATTTTTTTTTTCAGCAAAAATTTTTTTTCCACAAATTTTATTTTTTTTTGAAATTTTTTTTTACAAAATAGTTTTCTCAAAATATTTTTTACAAAATTTTTAAAATTAAGTAACAAATACTTTCTCAAGCAAATTAACGGGCGCCATAGGCGCATTACAACTTACTAGTTCTCAAATATTTAATGATAACCAACTATAACTCCCCCCACCCCTTTCTCATTTGACCCACTTATCCAGTTACAACTAATATGCAATTGTCTTTTTGTTTGGACTCGGTTGTGGTTTCAACAGAGATCGGATCGTCTTCGAATTGTAAACTATTCACCATAATATATACATTATAGGGGTCCCAATCTTCACCACCACAGAAATGCCCATGTGTTAGGAGGAGGTTAGATTTAGAGAGAATATTAGGCATACGCGCTTACATTCACTGCCGATTTCGCCATTGACATTTCTATCGTAAAATATTCCACTGGCCACTTGAGGACATGCGCATATTATGGCTGTTGGGGAGTGCAAAATGTTCCAGCTGAAACGTTTGTTTATCGAGCGCCTTTTCACCCTACCCTCGTACGTAAATAGTCTGTGAAATGTACATTACCATAATTTCTTTACTATGAGCTGTGGTATGATAAATTTTTATTACTTTTCGCTTTTTATGACTTCTACAAATGTAATTCATTCATGCCGTTTGCAGCCACTGATGATGCTGACGCGCCTGTTACTGCCCCAGCTGTTGCTGCCACTTGCGGTTGGGGGGTCGCGAACGATGCTTTATGTTCGACAGAACATAGTCAGCCACATATAACTACCTCCTTGGATGTGAACGAATGAAGCCTAGTGAAATATGACTCGAATTGCATTTAATTCACACCATCAGTTTTAAAAAGTAGTTTTATCATTTCGCAAATCGTATTTCATTCTTTACGACCGTCAGACCGACCGACCATGTCGACATCAGCGATTTCTTTGCGAGCCTTTTGCCCGTTCGAGTCCAGTTGAAACATTTTTTTTTTTGTTCGCTTCCATTTGAAAGCATCCTCTAGTTTTATTTACAGATAAAACTGTGAAACGTTGAAATTTTTTTTTGTTCTATGTTTCTCCTCCTTTCAGGGAATCTTATAAGTTTTACAAGTTTGTTTTTTGTGCCGACCAAGCAAATATTTCGAAAAACTTTATTTTTTTGTGTACTCTTCGTGCTGTCTCTGCTATTCAATGGAAAGCAATTTCATTTTATTTCGCTGTAATTCTATTCGAAAAGAAACTTTTATGGAATTAATCATATTTAAAGATATGTCGGAAAACTAAAATCGGTTTAAATGTTGAAACATTGTAAATGTCCATCTTAGTGGATTGGAAGGCAAGTTAGGTAAATGTCAAGATAACCAGTACATGGTGGCTTTCATGTGTATATCAGTGATATACGTATATTGGTCATGTTTTTCGCATACTCGGTTTTCAGATTTATTGCGTAGCTGAACTTGTTCGTTTTCTTGATCGTGTGTCTGAATGAATTTATTTGAGACAATTTATTTATTGTTTCCATCAAAGCTGTGGTTGCCGTCTCGCGCGGAAGGAGGTTTATCTGGATGACCTCAAGCAGTGGTCCTCCAGCAAATTGGCTTCTTGCTGTTAAATCCTTTGACATAGACTGTCGCTTTAATGAGGGATGTACCTCGTCTTAACCAGCTTCAGCTTACCGCCTTCACAGAGAGAGAGGATCCTATCCTCATGTTTTTTGAGGGTATATATACATTCCAGTGAAGCCAATTTTACCCTCAGGATGTTCCATTTGAACTCGCAGATCATTACATTAATTGGAGGCCCGTCATCGGTGTCTAGGGCATGCTCCACAATTTGATTGTTCAACGTTGTCGTTCTGATTTGTGGGGAGTTTGCCGGATGCTTTTTTGATATCAATCACTATGTGGCAGAGCTCGTATCTTTTTTGCTTCCTCACTACTTTGGCTTAAGATTGTGGCTTCTTACTTTTATCATCGACCAAGTTCATCTTACGTGTCGATCGGGATATCTGTTTGGATATCTTCAGGGGTGAGGAGTATCAAAATTTCGAAAATTGCATTTCCGACTCCAGACTCCGGGCAAATTTGTCAGACTCCAACTCCACAGACCTGGTCTCAATCTTCTCGGATGATTCCGTTATTGTGCTCACTTTCATTGTGGTTGGATCGACTTTGTTGTCCCTCTTTCCACAACGATATATACTAGTGTATCCTTTGTGAGGGGCTTTACTCGGTCTCTTCCATTTACTTGAAAGCTGGGAGCTCTTTTTCTTCTTTGGCAGTTTCCCAGAGTCTTGATGTTCGGGAGATCTGGCACTCTTTCCAGCTTCCTAGCAGGTGAAAGGAGTTTCAGATAGCTCCTTTGGAGCATCCTGCAAATTGGCTTTTATGCTGTTCTGGTTCATCTTCTCCAACTTTCGTCGTTGTGCCCCTGATAGATTTTTTCTTTTCTGTCGTGAGCTGTATCCTACCCGCCTTGTCTTTTTCTACCATCTCGCTGACCTCGGCATCTTGTTAGTTAGCTAAGACAGTAATGTACACATTATCGTTTGAGTAGTAGTCGGAATCGGATTCCCTACCTCTACTGGAAGGCTGGGTTCAGTTGATACTCTTGGGTTCTCCTTTGCCTTCTCCTTGTCAATTGGTAGATTTGCGCTTGTTGCATTATCTGCGATCGGTGCTAACAGTGGACATAGGCGTCGAACGAACCGTGAGCTGTATTCCGACATGAAAGTAGTTAAGCGCATCAGAATTCAGCGATTGCGCTGGCTGGCTACAGCCAGAAGGGCGTTGGACGACAACTACCACGAGAGACGGAGACGGGGAAGACTCTGCTGGATGGACCAAGTAAAAGAAGACATGAAGATTTGACATCACGAAATGGAGAGGCCAAGCAGAAGGCCCAAGTGCGTGGAAATCATTTATTAAGCAGGCCAAGACCAACAACAGGTTTTGGATCCAACTTAATTAGGTGACGAACAGAGTACACATGAATTGTTAAGTGTTTATTTACAACAAGAGTGTTGTTTTGGAATTTAAGTTATGATGCCAAAATATCTTGCTGGAAATTTCTTTTTGCGTGGCTGTCGGTATTTCTGTGATGATGGCCACAGTTCCGGTGTCAACTGTCTTTTCGCACCAAAAAAACCTCTTTAACACAAAAACAATTTGTCATATTTTTCGTTTTAAATATAAAACACCAAATACTTACTTAATATTGATCAAAATTCAGTTTTCAGTCGTCACTTGTCAAACTGTCACACCAGAAAGAGAGAAAAATTACCTATTCAACTTCGGCGTAATTTTTCCTCATGGCGTGTATAAACACTGCAGCCAACTATACAATTTTTATTAAATCATTAATTGCGAAATGATTGCCAAAGGGAGATTCGGCAAATTTCTTGCAGGTGGCGCTTATTGCGTCGATGTCGATGTGTACGATAATGTTCAGTTCGCACTGTGTTGCTAAAACTCGGGCAATATCTCAAAAAATGGAACGTTCATGTAAATAATTTGTTGTGGTCGAAGAACCAGTGTAATAGTTTATTTCCTGTCAATCGGGTTTATAAATGGTATTCCAAATACAAGTTTTTTCAAAATTACAAAACAATACCAAAAATCCTTATTTGTCCGTAATTCTGAAAAACAAACCATAAATATTATTTGTGGAACACATTTTTGTTAACAATTTTCCAATACCTTGGTGACGAATGGCTCGCTCGATATTCACCTGAAGGGCCTAATTAGTTCGTACAACATCGGTCCCTCACGATTCATCACATCATCACATTCATCAAAAAGGACCAATTGACATTGCCGATACAGCTGAAAACATAATTACGGAACATGGTGAGCAAAAATACAGTAGGGGTCTAATCTGTGTGGCACTGAAACAAAAAATCGTCCTAGTCCATATTTTCAATAGCCGGTCATAATGTTGATGTTCCAGGGCTAAGTCGCTCATTTTAGGCTTAGGCAGCCTCATTCTCGTCGGTGGACGAATGATGTCCATTTAGCATTCCAGTCTCACGACATTTTTACACACTCGGTGGGTGTTCATTTAGGCAAAAACTTATTTTCAAAAAACGCATTGACTTTGGAAAGTAAAGAAGAGGTGTTATTTTGAATCACCCAGTATTTTGGTAGCTGTCACTATTGAAGCTTTTATTCTTTGACATTTAACAAGCATTTTTGGGTCGTCGTGAAGCATCTTGTTGGACCTCAATACAGAAATTGGTGGAACAATTCGTGCCGTTGTGACAAGTTAGTGATGTGAAGAATAAAACCCGTGCACGTCGCTCAAGAACAACTGAGAATATTGCTGCTGTAGGCCAAAGTGTTGAAGAAAACCCAAGTTTGTCCATACCTCGTCGTTCTTTGAAATTGGCCATTCCACAAACAATTACACCGTATTTGGCATAAGTACTTGGGTCTTAAGGCTTATAAAGTTCAGGCTTACAAAGCCTGCCGATCATCAACAACGTTGTGTATTTGCTGATTCGGTCCTTGAAATGCATGAAAATGATCCGGAATTCCATCGAAAAATCATCTTGACTGATGAGGCAAATTTCCATCCGATCATTTATCTCAAAAAATAATAAAAATTGAATAACAATATAAACCCTCTGTAGTTCGCATTATTTCTCATTGACTTTGTTTTTGCATTATTACTCATTCATTGACTTTCTGTCAAGATGACGAGCGGATAACATATTATTCAAAAAGACATTTCTAGACAGGGTTCTCCAACAAGAGGTGCTAATCAGGAACCTTTTTAATTTAGTAAATGCTGACGAACTGGCTGGCGTTGATCAATTTATTGGGTGATCGATAGAAAACTTTATCTAAAATGCGTTCAAATATTTTAGTAGTTGATTAGGTTACGAGCGGTATACAATTTTGAAAAGAATAAATTTCGTTTTGGATTTTTGACAAGTTTTACAACAGATTTGGAAATCTGAGGATAAGTACGAGTCTCCGGGCAAGTAGGAGATACACAAACTATATCGCTTTGTTTGTTATTCATTGTACAGGACTTATACCCTTAGGACTTGTTTAAGTAGTAAGAAAATAGTTTAAAAAAATCGATTCACAAATACAACAATAATTTTAATGGTTTGAGTAGACATTTCCATGAAGTGAAACATTTTTACAATTGTGAGAAAATGCTTTTGCCATGAAAATATTCATTACGTTAAAAGGTAAAGTTGTAGCAGGCGAGGCCTGCGGGATTCCATCGAACTCTATTCGCTGCTAGAAAACCAATTAAATTAACACTCACCACGATATTTAATTCAGTGATAGCTTCACATCAAAAACATTTACAATTCTTCTTTTCTTTCCAGTTTCACTGGGATTTATTGTTGTCGGTGTGTTTGTTGCAGGCGCAGTGCAACGCAATAAATGTAAATTGAAAGCGAAAGAAATGCGAATGATCGAATGACTGACTGAAGCGACTCGGCGAATGAATGAAGTGCAGCAACATTGAATGCAACCAAACGGTTATGGATTACCATGTTGCAAATGGTAATGGAATATCAATCAAATGAAATGTGCCAAAGGCTTCATCACTCGTATCAACAGCAACTGTACGTATGCAAAGATGTGCGTTTTGTGAATGTTGCATTGGGGTTGCAACACCAACCACGGTGACGGCGAGTGGAACTGATGGCACAATAGTGTCTCTCGATGATCAGAGATACTCGTATTGAGGAAAACGATGACGACTCCATCAGGCAGCTATCGACGATAAATTTAATTCGGAGGGTATTACTTCATATGAACCAGCTTGAGTCTACAGCGGATATGATTGCCAGGTTGCCAGTATAAAGACAGATTCGCTGTCTTGGTCGCAGTTTGGCGGTCAACTGTACGTGAGCAACTATTTCAGTACTAAGTGATAACCAGCTATGCAGTTCGTTCCGTACAGCATAATTTCTTATTAATGCAACTGATATTGATACACTGTGCAATAGCTATTTTGACCAAGAGATGTTCATATTTTCCAAATAATTTAAAAAAAGGTATTATGGACAAATTTAAAAAAAAAAAAAAAACTTTGTTTGGACCCTAATTTTGGAATGAGACGTCCGATTAAATACAATATATTAATATACAAAATTAAAGGTACTTATCTATGGATAAATGTGGAAGTTACCGATCTCATTGTGGTACTTTTTACACAGTTATCCTTCAAATTTGGCTTATTTTCTTCAATAACTATTCGCAAACAAAATAAAAATAAACTTGGGATTTTTTTTTATTTTTCTAAGACGAGACTTCTACGATGATTTTTTGCTTGAATTTAAAATCATGATTTTTAAATCTGTTGGAGAAGGGTGTGGAGGAGATTGCGGGATAGAAAGAAAGTCACAAAATTTGAGGTTTTTTGACATTTCTTTTTGACTTCTTCCCTATTCCCGTCATTTTGCTTTATAATTGCTGATATAAAATTGAAACTATACTTTCGGTTTAAGATTCCCGGTAGGTCAACGTATAAATTCAGGATTTTTTGAATCAAATCCAAAAGAGAACGAAACAAAAGTCAAACCTAAAAGTCATCGTACAAATTGGGACTATGAAACCAAAAAAAAACTCATATTTTGAACAAAAAAATATATTCTTTAATTTTTTTCCGACTGTGTTTTTTTTTTTTTTTTTTTTTTATAAAAATCGCATTTACAAAAATTTTAACTCACATAATTACCTTTAATGTGGTATGTTGATGGAATGCATTCTTCTGAAATTATAGTCGTAGTTGACGAAAACTTAAATTTAATAAAAATGTTTTTTTTTTAAAAAATTTAATTTTTTTTTTTAATTTTGGGAAACTTTACTTTTTAGTTTCGAGACATTTTTTATTTTTTTTTTGTGTGTTTCATAGTATTCTGACTAAATATATTAGTTGTGTGAACTGGTTTTTTTTTCGAGATAAT
The DNA here is from genome assembly GCA_958296145.1 of Hydrotaea cyrtoneurina. Taxonomy (NCBI): domain Eukaryota; kingdom Metazoa; phylum Arthropoda; class Insecta; order Diptera; family Muscidae; genus Hydrotaea; species Hydrotaea cyrtoneurina. Next base: position 52,274,269 of record OY282515.1, on the reverse strand, counting down.
TGATGAGAAAAACAGAATACTTCTCAGGAGATCCAATACCTGATTTCTTAGATGTATTAAGTGGAAGAACAGTAAATGGTTCGTGGCTTTCGCCAACAGGAAGATAGCCCGAAGGCCGAATTAATGGCCCAGGTGTATTCTCCGAATTTGGGCATGCGACGTGTTTACATCGATGTTTTTACACTATTGATATCGGTGGCACCGACGATCCACGATTCACATTCTTGTAGTTGTACAGATTTTATCATTTCTTTTGAAGATTCGAACTTTTCATGACAGTTGCGAAGAATTCCATACCAAACTAAGCGAATCATACGCGTTCTTTGTCCTTTCCAATCTGTTCTTGATATCTTGGGAGGATCCGCCTATTGTCGAAATGACACAGCCCGATTAAGTAAAGGATATAATTTCTACAAGAGGGCAATCGAAGACTATAAACCTAGTCCTACCCTGGCGGCCATCAACGACTGTATTTTGTGGATTAGTGGGTCGGGGTCGGAGTTTTAATATTAGTCAATATGTCACAATGAGTGAATATGTCCATGTTTCTGGATGGCTCCTAGAGCCCCACAGAAATTAATTAAGTTTAAGTGCGAATTGCTGGGAAAACTCGTCTCTTAAGCATTAAATTTCAATATGTCAATTCAATAAATCTATTTTTAAATTTATTTCCGTTTAGAATTTTAAATTTAAATCGGCTATAAAAAAAGTTCGAATACATTTTTTCAATTATGTGGTTTTATAGGACAGGTTGAACTTTGTCATTTAAAGGTTGAATATTATCATTCATATGACTACAACGACTGGCCGGGCAGTAGATGAATTTTACCGATGAAGATCATTTTCATCTCGCAGGCTATGTCAATAAGCAAAATTGCCGCATATGGTGTTCAGAGAATCCACACGTGAGTATTAAGAAGCCAGTGCATAATGTGAATTTTAGGCTGGTAGCATTATTGGGTAATTTTTCTTTGGAAATTAACAGTATTTTTTTTTATTGCCCATTTACATTTTGAATGTTGTACAGGGTGGGGTACACTCATGAAAAGTTATAATTCCCCAACTCTTTCAGCAGTCAATCGTGTATGACGGTTCGATCGACTTATATGTTTCCAAATGCAATGAAATGATACAATAATCAATATTTTTGTCCAATCGAAGAAGAATTCCGAATCCATATATTCTACAAATAGGTTGGCAACCCCGATTGCATGTCTATGAACGCCAACACCATATTAATGTATTAATTTTGAAATTCTATCACACAGAGAGTTTAATAAATAATCAAAGCTTCTCGCTTATTACTCGTATTTGGCAGTGAATGCACAATCTCGGTGTGCCTCCATTGATGAGAGTACATGTGTGGCCATCAGTGACTGGGTGGTCCCAATGCCTTCCATCAACCGTCGTTCCATTCCGCCCATCCCAAGGTATAGGTATATTTATGTGTAAGTGATGATTGCTGCATATGATGCACCAGAAAATCTCCATTCATTCAAATCGAGCAGCATTACTTAGCCCACAAAATTGATGACCAACCGTTCAGATTGAGATGTGGTCCGTTTGAAATGTGATGAGTGAGAATGGTCGTTGATGATGATGTCGATGTTGATGGTGCGCCAAAGAAGTAATCAACTTAAAACTGTGTTATTTATTGATCGTTTTTATATTTGATATATTATTGTTACTATATCTGCTATTAATATTACCTACATACATCTTAACGGACACAGAACAGACTGAAATGTGTAGGCACACTCGTATGTATATTTAGTTCGGTGGGGATTCCCCATGGGGTGGACGCGCCACAACATCATCGCTTGGTCGTACTAAAAGTATTGTGTGTTCAGTGTATTTGTCTTTACGATATGTGCACCTTCATGCGTATATTAGGGCGGAGTGAACACAGTGCCGCTGTGAATGGAATGAAAATAATGCGTAACGAATCACCTTTTGTGTGTTTTAGAATCAGGGCTGTGCAGTCGGAGTCTTGGAGTCGGATTCTGACAAATTTATCCGGAGTGAGAGTCTGGAGTCGAACAATTTCCTCGCCTCCCCTAACCTCAAACCACTTAGCGGGTCAGGGATTTAAACCCGTGTTCGGCTGGGTTTAGAAACGACCAATGTCGCTTTTATTTGCCTGTGAACCGAAACGTCAACCAAATCGCTGTTACAAAAAACATTTCTAACCGAACCGAAAATCGCAATAAATTAAAAAATGTGGAGCGGTTAGCTAGAAAATTTTTTTTAAATAAAATGTTAAAAATTTAAATAAATATCACAAAGTTACCCCAATTGCAAAAAATCAATGGAGGGAGATACGTTTTTTCGGATCTATTTGGCTTGGATTGTGGAAATCTCTCTGGCTGTCAGTAGCGAAAAAAGCCTCGCGAGTTCTAGTTTTATCTGTGATTCATTATCGATGGCTGTTGCTACAATTAGTGCGGTCAGTACTTTCCTTGCCACTAATGATCCGAATATTCCTTCCTCTATCACTCACTGACCAGTTGGATTGGATATTTTAAGATCTGAAGATCTTGTAGAGATCTTACGGGCAATTACCATAATTTCATTTTGGTCGATTTTCCATAAAATACTCTCTCCATGGCTTTTAAGTGAATCCGGTTTGTTCGCTCTACCCTAATGTTCAAATGTGTGATGTTGAGAATCGGCAATTATAACTTTGATGTTTATTACCAACCATTGAGTTATTTAACGCCCATTTTGTATATGTTCATTTGAAAATTGAAAATAAGCTTCAGATCAATTTACGATTGTCCGTCCGACGATCCGTCAGCACATTGGACTATCATCAATACATGGAGGTTGCGATGTTCGCAACTGTGTCAAGACTTATAATTTAACTCATGATAGACATGCGTTGATAGATGACTTTTCATCGCACTCACTGTGCTCTCCATGTCATGCCAAGTCGGGTCGGTCTGGATTGTACGTATCGCCTGTGTGCCATGCGAAGGCAGTGGGACGCAATCGTCTACCAATCGATGGACAGAGGCTGCATCAAAATGATTGAAAAGTAAATGAAAGAATACATTTCAATTAACTTAATACCGTAATCAAAATGCGCGGTTCTCTTTTGGTTTGTGTGTGGCATTTTCGTTTCAACGGATCGCCTGGTGTGCCCGTGTGTTTTGTCCATAGAAAATTATAATCGAACGGAGGGGGGGAAATGGGTTTGGTCATTCCAACCATCTATCGATTCATACTTTACAGACGTATCACAACAATAATAACTATAGCACATATGTCTGTCTGTATGTATGTCTTGTGCCTGTTGGCATCGAACAAAAGGTGAATGATTTGTTGTTGCTGCTGAGCTGCAACTCTCCACCACTTTCTTCACATTGGTGGAGGAAGGGAACAATGGTGCTGAATGCTTCACGGCAAGGTGTGTCTGATAGACCGCAGCACCAACTCATTCAAAATATGTTTCGCTTCTGTTTTTGACCACTCATCGTATGCGGATGGTCTCCACTCATACGACGGAGAAGTTTTCCTTTCATTTGTTGCTGTTTTATGTTTTTCCTATCGCTAATGAATTGATGCAATTAATCTGTAATTTGTGGAATGGAATATTCTAATTTACCTACGTAGCAGTGATCAGTGCAGTCCAGCTGGCGTGGGTGGTGGCACTGGTGCGATATGTAATTCCACTAATGGCAGCGTTGAAATCTTAAAGACTTTGTTGCAATAGTTCATTGTTCCTTGGATGTGAGGTCAAATGAATGTGAATGGAACGCAATCTTATAAAATTGGAAGTGTGGAATTTCGAGTCAGCCATAGAATTTAGATTTTATGATCAGTTACATTTCATGTGCGAATTCCATTTAGCAATTAATCGGGAATTCGAGAAAGGTTGCTTCCACATACACAGATTCGCATTTTCATTTCAACAAAAAGTTAGGCCTGTAGCCGAGACTTTAGAAACAAAACACCCTTATATGAAAGGTAGGTCAGTGGAAACAGCCCGGCAAGAGATAGTGACCTCCATCGAAGAAACTCTCACTTTCAAAGAATTCACTCCAGCTACGTAGAAGCTGCATGTAGAAGGATCCATTAATCCTTACAGTTTTGGACTCAATGGAAACAGTAAGAAAAGAGATCACTGGAGACACCCCGTACGGGTGTGACATATCGCCCGTTCTCTAGGATTTAGTGATAAATCAAATCATGACGAGGCAAAATACCTGGGCAACATTCTGGACTCGAAACTTTCCTTAGACGAAATACCGAAGAAAGAATGAATAAAGCCACGTGTGCCTTCCATATCTGTAGTAAGACGTTTGGGAGAAAATGGGCGAAAAAATCACATCTCTACAAGCTACTGTACTGAGATCATCCCTCCATCGTCATAGTTGTGCAGCTAAATTTGCCGACGTATAATAAAAACCAAAAAAGTCATATTGACATAGCTCCATTCTAGAAGCAGGATGGGTCCATCTAAAGAAGAATGGGCCGGAAACTGAGATAATCTTTACAGACAGTTAAAAAATGGCGACTGGAATGGGCTCGAGAGATTTCTCTGAGAATGGAGACATCGTACAATGTAGTGTGTTCAAGACAGAGATATTTGCAATCGACATCACACAGCCACACAGATTTTCGAGATAAAAATCTATGTCGACAACATTGCGGCCCAGCCGCGGAGTCAATAACTTCTACAAATTCTTATCATCTATGATTATAATCATTACTTGCTATAATATCCTCTGATAAAATCTCGAAACTCTGTAAATATAACTTAAATAAAGATGAAATTAATAATTGAAACGCTGTAAAATCGTCCGGAAACCTCTAAAAATAATAACAAAAACTTTACCACATAGGCTTTCACAAACTGGCAAAGGAATTAAAAAAAAACGTTTCTTGAGTCCTGTTTGTTTTGAAGTTTCGCACTGGTATTGATGGTGCGAAAAAAAATAGTTACCGGTCGTGGTGTAATTTCAAGAAACGCCGGTTTCACCTTCAAAAAATGGAGTAAAAATCTCCGTAATAAATCTCACCAGAGCCTTCTTTAACCAGCATATCGTTTGTGCTAGAATAGTGTGATGATGGAAATTCGAAAATATGAAGCAGTGAAATGACAGAACTGTACAGAAAGTAGGAATGTTGGACATTTTTGTTTGCTCTCAACAATCCGGCAGGTACAAGCTCAACATTGCCATGTACGATTTGCAAAAAGAGTCACAAGAACTTCGGTTAATCGAATGATTCAACAAACGAAGAGAATTGCAAATACGGAGGATGAAAACTTCAATGAAATTACATCAATTACGGATAAACAAATATCAAAAAATATCAAATACGGAATGTCCCAAGTACGGATACGGAAACTCTTGTAGATTTTTTTGAAAATGATGAGGCAGTAACTAGAATCATTGGAATGGACAATCAATTTGTTAAAAAATTGGGAACTAATTAATGAATGTTTAAAACAGCAAAGAAAACGTCAATTCCACAATTTTATCCCCTTTCCGAAAAAGTAAATTTTGTTCATAGGACAGAATGTGTGTAACACGGTGTAATAAACCAATGATTGGAGAAGAAATCATTGAAAATGGGCGCCGATGTATTTTAGCGTAGTTAAGTATTTATTAGGAAAAGTAAGTACAATTGGAACGGGTTGAACTATTTTTGAGAGAGAAAACTGAGGCCGGATACAAATGTACTCTCTTTAAATCAATTTCGAACTTATCCTATTATGAATTTAATAATCTTAGAACGAGAATATTGTGATATCAATTTAATGTAAATCAATTTTTTCCGATAATTTCAAGTATTTAATTGGGCTTAAATTACTCTAAGTGGTCTACACATAAGTTCATTTTGAACTAATTTCCATCCTATTATGAACTTAAATCTATCCTAAAAATCTAGCCCTTTCGGGTTCAAATATGGATAGAATTACGAATTTCGAGCTACAAAAATCCGTACTTCAATTAAGTTATTTTTTACTTGGTTTAAGGAAAACCGTACTTACCATACTTTTGACACCGCTATGACTTAATTCAAGTACGGATTACTTACTTTTCTTTATCTCATTCAAATGGCGACACTTTGCGACGGTTTGGTGTGAATTATTAACGTTATTATTGGAATTAACTGTAATATACAGTACATACGTAGATATATCCGTGTTTTTCACAAATATATATTTCATATATTTTCAAACGCCTTTTCCCTTCGCTAACACAGTTCATTGCAATTATAGGGGCCAAAACCTGAGTGTTGGCCTTCAATGAAACATTACTTTAACAAAATAACGTACCGTTAATCGCTTTTCTTTGTAAGCAACAATTTTCAAAATAATTTATTTTCGCTTTTCTGAAAAGTATACGTTTATAAATTATGCGGTCATTTGTGAAAACCAGAGATTTAATCCGTAATTATCATTACGGTATGCGTCAGAGATCAAAATTCACTTATTACTAATAATTATTAGTAATAATTATAATTATACGTACGAAAGAATTCAAACATTCCTCAAAATCACTTCAGTTTTCAGACGACCTTCTACGGCTAATCACCTGAATAATAATGTTCAGATTTTGTTTCAAATATTTGGTACTAACCATTTTGTTTAAACAGGTAAGGTACGACTATTCATAGCAGAATCTATCGTGGTTCCACTGAGTTTTTTTTTTTACTTCAGTTGTACGCCATCGATTTTATAATTAAAAGCATTGTGTGTAAATCAGTGGATCCCGATTTCTCCAAGTTCGATTTGTGCCTTCTCAATAAAAAGGATATAAAAATTTCTGCGATTTTAAGAATTCTGCATAGACCCGTAACAAGAATGCTGGTCCACATTGAATTCATCCACTCTACTAACAAACTCTTGCCCGTTTTGATCAATCACACCTGGGATGGATGTGCTGTGTTGCGAGATCCCCAAAGACATCTGGCTGCTGGTCGCCTATTCCAATATATTGCTCAGTATACGAATATTAATCACACATGTCCCTTTAACGTAAGTTTTCCATTAATACACTGATTCGTTCTTGACTGGATAATTTACGAATTTGCTGTCGCAATTCATAGCACGATATTTATGTGACGAATTTAGCAGTAAGGGGCAAGAAATGGATAATGCCAATTCCGAATGGTGAATACAAACTCACATGTGACCTTATGTTGGATGGAAAAATTCGAAATAAAATATATATCACAACTGATGCAAAGAATTAAAATATAAATGTTCCATAAAGTGAAAATAAACTTATTGTACTTTTGTTGTAGCGTTCTGATAGGTTAACGTCATTTGTGTTCAACTCCGTTGAGAAATAATGATCATATCAAGGTTGCAATAATCACCAAAAATCATAAAGATGGGAGGAGAGTTAAATCGGACAAACAGGGGTAAATATAAAAATAACGGAAAAATAATTGTAAATTATAGACTAGGTCGATTTGCGCAACATGCAATTTTCTGCATTGATAGACGCGATGAGAGTGATTTTCTACTAATGACAGATTTTACTAAAATCAAAATGACTGGTTTTTTTTAAGGGGCTTAACTCGAACTTTCACTTGTGATAACTCGAGTGCTATCCAGGTGGCGTATGTCGACTCACTATATACGATTTAGACCCATAGATTTACGACCGGCTGCTGGGTAATTATATCGAGTCAATGTAAAAGAGTTAAGAACAAAACCTGTTCAATACTGATTTTTTTTTATGAAATTAAGTACGGTTTTATAGCATCGAAAGTATACTGCTTAACCCCCTTGTGGACCAAGACTTGAAGGGGTTGAAAAATTAATAGTTCAACTGCAGTTTAGCAACATAGCTCAGATTTTGTTAAAATGTATGCCAGTGGTTGATGTTATTATTCTGAGGCAAACAAAAGTATTTTTTGTCGGAAGCCCATATTTCTCGATATTTTTTGTTTTAACTGGTATACAATTTTGTTGCTGGGATGCTTGAAGATTGAAATTTGTCATTGCATATCTTTCTACTTATGAAAAATGGCAATTTTAGTATTTTTTTGCTATTGTAGAATAGGACTTGGAGAATATTTGGTTTCAACAAGACGGTGCCACATGCCACACAACTCAAGCGAATATGGCTTTATTGCAAGAGACATTTCCTGGCCGCCATATAGGACCAAGGTTTACTTTTGCGCCACTTGTTATGATTGATTCTATACATCGTAATTGGTGGTGGTCATAAAGGGTTTTACCACAAGATCTGTTATTTTGAATCTCTCGAGATTTCGGTAGTTGTCACTTTTGAAGCTTTTATTCTTTAACATTTGACAAGTAGAAACTACGCCATTACACGCTTCAACAGCGCATTGAAAATTGGTGAATATCTTGCAGTCCCAGTTCTCAAAACTAAAGCATTTTTGGGTCGTCGTAAAGCACTTTGTCGGACCGCAATACGGAAATTGGTGGACAAATTCGAGCTGTTGGGACAAGTTAGTGATGTGAACAACTAAGAATGTTGCTGCTGTAGCCCAAAGTGTTGAAGCTCTGCGGCCGATAATGCGATCTTCAAAAACAGGGCGCAAAACATCGAGTGTAGCTTTGGCTGTGTGGCCAATATCAAATGTTGCCAATATCCTCCTCTTCAATTTTTGTAAACAAAAATTCGTTCAACATGGCCCGAAAACGAAATAAGCACTAGTTGAAAAAAAAACGTTAGATGGCGGACCCTTTTTTTTGCTGGAAACTTTTTTATTTTTCGTTTCTTTTAATCTACGGCTGATAGTTCTAAATGGAATATTTTGTCAAATTTGTGGAGTTACGATAGCATTTATTTCACGTGAGATCAAAAATGAATTGGCTTTGCTCGTTCTACAAATAACTCTTTCGTGGTGTTGAGTGGTTTTGCTTAGTTGTGGAATTCTTTCGGGGTTCTGGAAACTTCTGGTTTTTCGAAAAAATTGTATGGCTTCAAAAACCATTTCCTTTGAATAGGAAAATCGTTTGGCAGACATCGACTGATTTTCTTCGTAAGTGCTGGAATGCATGACGTTTTTCCCCATACTTGTTTTATATTTAATTATAAAATAATATGAATAATTTTCTAAATTAGTTTATTATTATCTGAAAACTAAAAAATCTAACCTTACTTTAAAGTAAACGAAATTTTCCACGGACCGTAATCATTATGAGTTTTATTATAAAAATTACTGTTAATATTTATATTATGAGTTTTTTTTGTATTCTATTAAGGCTGCAACAAAAATAAATGTAATTTTTCGGTGTTTTGGCTGAAACCCTGAGGGAAACTACAACTTTTAGATGGCATCCCTAAGTATGTAAATATACCGGACTTATGTTTAAGAGATAAAATTAAATTGAAACTGCCACATTCCATGGAGGGTTATGCGGCACTTGTTGATTGTTATCGAATAACGTACGTACGCCTAAAATGCTTTTTTGGCCATTCCGCTGATAATGGTGCGCATGGTGGGTGCTGAGTAGTTTATTTTAATTACGCTCGTATACGACTCATTACCATTCTTGTGTAATCATCTTTTATCAGTTTTCCAAACAATGGAAAAATACATGACAAAGAAATAACACACCAACCAGAAAAAAAGAGGAGAATTTGCAACTGAATGCCGAAAACCGAAACAATAAATAAACAAAGTGCGCAACTGTGCGAAACACTCGCAGAAGGTGAGTGACTATGACGTGGCGTCCGCTGCCAAAGTGGCACCTGCCCATTGCTAAAATATTGCCCATTGTCAGATAAAAATGTGGAAACAAAATATTCGGCTTACAAATAATGTACGACAAACAACATTCACCGAAACAATGCTAAATAACCTTAACACCAAAACAAATTGTCGTCATTTGGCTGAAATGTTTTTAACACTTTTTCACTCTGCCAAAACGTTATCATGGCGCAGCTATGGCCAAACATCAGCGGCACCGACGACAGACCAGCAGACGGATGGAATGATCGCCAAATGACCATATGGGGAAACAAACTAAACTTTTAGGGTTTTTTTTTGTTAAAATGAATTCATATTTCCTCTTTCGTTTGTATCAGGAGTAAATTAGGTACGCAGGAGTAAAAAAGTCACAGGTATGTTATTAAATGATATGCCGGAGGACAAACAGGTACGCTTGGCTGGGCTTCATTCGTTTCGGGAGTTTTAATTGTTTAAGTTTACATTCAAATGATAGTTTTATAAAATTTTAAATGACTTACATTGCAGTTATTAATGGATGTAATTAAAATAAATATTTGCACTTAAAAGAACACCTTAAATTCAGTTGACTTCTGCAACTTCTCTTTTACAATATTGTCAGGTGTACACAGAAGTTTCAGACGTTTGACAATAGGTGGCTGTAGCAGGTACAGAACGTCGTATCGTAAGAGTGAACAGCTGGCAATGAATATTTTTTTTTTTTCATAAATATCATTTTGGGGAATTTTTACATTAGTTCTTTAATTTGAAGAAATGTGCAGCTGAGGCTGTTGTACAATCTCTGAATATTAATAAGTAGAAACTGAACTGAGTGGAGTTACAGTAAGAAGAGCGAACAACAATATCGATTGTTCTATTTTTTTTACATTGATGATATAACGGGTCCTTAATTAAGTGCTTGCTATATTTAATGCTGAAAAAAATTCGCCACGACTTCGCTGGGTAATCATCGACCTATAGCCCATGCCGCTGACGTCATTCTCACAGAAATATAGACCGAGGACGCCGCGGCGCTAAAATGTTTCTAATAACCCTAAAAATTAAAAAGAATTAAAAATAAAAAAAAGTAGTAAACAATTCCCCACTTATTGTCTAAAAAAATTCAATCAAAAGTTGCAAAATTTTGGCCGATTGGAATTGGATGCTGGTCCATTGGGCGCCGCGAGACCGAAATTCACACCAAAGAGTGACTTTTCCGGATGCATTGGACCTAGGGTTTTCAATTTCCCGATTTTTTTGAACTTCCGGGAATTTTTGCGACGTCTGTATAATAAAAAAATATTATTTTTTCAAACAAAAAAAAAACAGTACATCAATTTTGATAAAAAATAAACAATTTGCACGTGTTGTTGAAATCTGCATTCGTCCATGGAGACTTGGCAAAACATACTGAATGAATGATATGCAATTCGACCGATGTCGGCTATCAACTGCTAAAGTTCCGAAGTCCCTTTTAAGTGGTGAAGATGGAAAAATATAAAAAAAAAAATATTTTATATGTGTTTTATTTACAGTATATCAATTAAGTATTTTGGTTTTTTTAAAAATCAAGAAAATTGCAATATAATTGAGTACAGAAAGGTAGTTAACCCTCTGCTGCGCCAGCCTTCGATTTTTCTAATAAATTCAAAATAGACTAATATTTGGTCGCTGAGAAACACCCCATACTCAGATTTTCGATTAAATGTCGTTTTTACCTGTCACAGGTGAAAATGTGGTGTCCGCCTTGAGGCGGAGTTGAGCATTCACGAGAAAAAAAATAGCAGGTTAAATACGGAAATAATGTTTTTATTAAGTGAAATTGAAGGAAATATAAATGTAAATTAAATGGTAAGAGATCCTATTACTTATTGTTTTTTGCCACTGCGATCGAGGAAAATGCACCAGTGACCAAAATTGTCATATCGAACATCGGGTAGAGGTCGGTACACTGTGGTAATAACTCTTTGTGGCGAGTTGGTCTCCAGCAAGGGTGCAGATGGTCGACCTACCGATCTTTTATTATCTATTTGGCACAAGCACTCGGCGACTTCCGCGCGAAATGTTGGTAAATCGATGTTTTGTTGGCGCGTATTTGTCTTGTGCAATCGTTGATAAAGGATATATGCTTCATATCTACATCAGATACAAGAAAAAAAATTGGTTTGACTGCGCGACTTCGCCTTTAGACAGTCACGAGAAAATTTAATTCTTTTATGTTAAAACTTCTCACCAAGAAAAACCAATAAAACTATTTCATAGAAAACACTTTTATCTACTTACCGAATAATTTTTCGATCCAATCTGACGAGGATAACTTATTAAAAAAGAATATCAAAAATTGAGTTGTCGTTAAAATAATTTATTTCACTTTTTGTCGCCTTTTATCAATTCAATGCGATGTAACTTAAAAACTCTGCGAGCTACAGCCACACAACAATCAAAAAATGAAAGCTGATGGATCTTGAACAAGCACGATTGCGTTTCACAACAAATACAAATTAACTTTACGAGCTTTTGGAATTTAACTGATACCCGCCTTGAGGCGGAGGAGCGCAGCAGAGGGTTAAATAACACCAATGAAATATTTTCGATGAAATATGTTCGTAGGTATTGTAGGAACAAATTTCTGCAAGAAACACTGCAAAAATCTTATTGGTGATCAATCCATTTAATAAAATCTATATCAGTCAAAAAATTCTCACCTAAACAAAGTATTTTGCCATTGAAAAAAAATTTAAATCGCACGTGTTTTGAAAATATACTTCACTTTTTTTAGAAACCAAATTTTTTTTCTTCAAAAATATTATCAGTTTATTCGTGGTTTTCAATGGCAATTAATTTTAACGCTCTGAAAATTAAAAAAAAAAAAATGAATTAAATTTTTCTCAGAAAAGTTATATGTTACCTTTATAATCAGGGCAAATCTGTGAAATATATTTGCGAAATGTTTGGTCACTGTCGTCAAACCGTTCAAAATATTATTAAACGAATTAAAGAACGTGGTCATATTGCAAATAAAGCAAGAACTGGGCGACCCAAACTTCTAAGCTGAGCGACATATTCTTAAAAAAACCGCGAAAAACCAGCTCCAAAAATTAATGACTCTTTGAGAATAGCTGTAGGAGCTAGTGTCTGCGATGAAAGTGTTCCTAAGGTTCTCAGAGCCAACAATATTAACGGTCGTGTAGCAAGGAAAAAGCGACTCATTTCGAAAATTAACAGAGAAAAACGATTATCCTTCGCAATGGCGAACACTAACAAGAATATCGACTTTTAGTGACGAAAGTAAATACAACATATTTGGCTCGGATAGACGTCATATAGTATGGAGAAAGTCCAATGATGCTCATAACATAAAGAACACCGAACCTACTTTTAAACATGGGGAGGCTCAGTGATGGTATGGGGATGTATGTCGGTTCTGGGTGTGGGAAAACTTACATTCATAGATGGCGTTATGGATCGCCATGTTTATTTGTCAATTTTAAAGAATAATTTGCATGCTAGTGTGCAAAAAATGGGTCTAGATATTAATAACTATTCCTTCCAACACGACAACGACCCCAAGCACACTGCTTTAGACGTAGAATTATGGATGTTATATAATACCAAACATTTTCCCACCCCACCCCAGAGTCCTGACTTGAACTCTATAGAAAATCTTTGGGCGAATCTTGAAGTTCAGGTGAGAAACCACAAAAAGAATGTATTGCAAGAGGAATGGGAAAAATACCTGTGGAAACATGCCGCATATTGGCGGAATCATTGCCCAACGCCTAGAGAATATAATGGCTAACAACGGTTAGCATACAAAATACGAACAGCTTTTGATGTACAGTCGAACTTCCATATATAAATAAATAAATAACAACGGTTAGCATACAAAATACGAACAGCTTTTGATGTACATACTTTATCCAAAATAATGTAAAAAGCAAAATACTTTATTGAAATTACTTTTTTAACATATCTTCGTATTTAGTCAAATATCTATGCCATTCCTGTTTTTCCATTTAATTTTAATAACAAAAACTATTGTTTATGTTCTTATTTATACATGTAATATTAAATAAAATTTACTTTACCTAAAGTAACGACATTTGGAGCAATTTTTGTTTCAAAATTCATTAAATTGTGAAAGAGAAAAATACTTTAATGATACACTGTAAGTTTACTTTTAAAAAGCAAAATGTATAACCCTTTAAATGAAAAATCGTCAATCTTCGTTTTGGTGTATTCTCCTCTTCATGTGGAAAAACTGATCAATTCTTGTATTAATTTCCATGCAATGCTCCTTACTTTACATGCATTATTTTACGTCGCATTTACTTGTATTTGTTTTATCATTGGGAATAGAAATTATATCGCACACAGGTAACACTCACCTGAGAGAAGTCCATTCCTTAATGGAATATTGGCGGAAATGCGTAGCTTAGCCCCATAGCTACGCATTTCCGCCAATATTCCATTAAGGAATGGACTTCTCTACTAATAATATTAATTACTACGTATTCAGTACATGTGCAAAACAACGTCTCACATTGGTCCGATAATGCGAATTGACAGCAACGTGTTATTAATTAAATGTAGGGTAGAAGGGGGAGCATTCGCCACTTTTTTTTCCAAGTGCTGTTGCACCGAAGCCAATGATTTGTTTCAACAAATTATATTTTATTTAAATATGTTCATCTGTTATCTTTCATTTTTATAGTTTCAATAGCACTGGTTCTCATCTATTCTATTATTTTTTTAATGTTTTTCAAAGTAACCCAAAACGGCGAAAGTGCCCCACCCATGGGGCACATTCGCCAATGGGATGGGGTACAATCGCCAAGAACTAAATATTCAGATATTTTTTAGTAAATTATACTTATTTTTGTTAAATATTAATAAAACAAAGAATTCAAAGAAGGCAATTTATTAAAAACAATACTTCATTTGTACCTATACCACAAAGTATAGAAAATAATAATAAATAATTCATGAAAAACAACAACAAAAAAACAATTCTGTAGGTACTTAAATGTAATTGACTTCAAAATATGTTTTTATATACATAAACATTAAGCTGTCTGAGATCAATATTACTTAACATTAAACTGTCTGAGATCAATATTGAATGTATAGGTTGCAGCTGACCGTGATGTGCCTGGTGGATGTGATGGGGTAGATAGCTTTAATGTAATTTGCTCATTCAGAACGTAGGATGTGTCCTTTATTGTTGGTTCATAGAAAACCCATGACTCTGTTTTTTTTCTTAAAAACTCTACAAATACGGAGCTATCGTCCTTGTCTATAATTCGACCAACGTAAAACACCTCTGTCTGGCCACCAAATTTAACAAGAACATACGTATCTTTACCTAAAATTTCGGTATCTTCGAATGGACCAATAGATTTATCTGTTTCAGCGATGGCGATTTTGATGGAATATTGTTTCCGTTTTCTATTTGAAAAATTGCGTTTTCGGTTTGAAGTGGGTTGTTTTTTGGTACCTTGTTTTGCTTCCTTTTTTATTTTATGTAGAGATTGCTCTTTTTCTTCTTTCGAGGGTGTAGAAGTGAGAATTTTTGATTTCCCTTTCCTTTTGTTCAGCGGCTGACGTGATTTTCGTATTTTAGGGAGCGGGCGAACTTGCTCTGGAGTTTTTTGTAGGGAGGGGGTTCCGTCATGCTGAAACAGAGGACGTGATTTTCGTATTTTCGTACATTCGCCAGTGGTACATCAACCCCATGGGGTAGATACGCCGGCGAAACTGCCCCAGATGCAACGTGGCGATTGTACCCCAGGAGCAGCCATTCACACTAAACTACATTTTTTGTATTTTTTAACTATGGTTTTAAATCAAACTCTTGTTCACTGCTTTAATCACTAACATAGTTATATTGCTGTGAAAGGTCTTTTATTTTCCACACAAACAGAAAAAGTTATAACAATATTTACTTACATCAAATATTTTTTCAGCAACACCAAAAACAGAAAACTACGTCTGCCCGCGATCACTTCCAAACTAGAACTGTCAAAGTTGGTGGTATAAGAGATAATCGATAACTGCAAGAATTATCGGTTGTTTCGATTTTATAGAGATGGTAATTTCTCAGATATGTAGGGGTGACGTATGTGCCCCAGTGGCGAATGCTCCCCCTTCTACCCTATAATTAAATGTACAAATATGCATATCCATTTTTGATGTTATTAGATGTAGTTGCACATACAGACGTACGTGCATGCAAATGTATTATTAAAATGTTAAATATGTCCATGGATGTGCCTGCCCTGCTCGTCTATTCGTTTGTAGACCATGAAGGATGAACTTATCTTTTGCATGCAGCCCTGAACAAAATCGTATCATTACCCGTTCAAATGAATTGATGGCGTCCATTAATATAATTACAGCCGGGCTGCAAATAATTGTGCACTATGGCCGAATTAAAAGATATTATTTTCATTATCTGATGGCATTTTCATTCTTCAATTTCCATTATGATTACGTTGGCCTGTGTCTGTGCAAATGTTTGTTTGGATTGTCGGAATCATGAGCTGTCATGCAAGCTATGACAACTACATACACACACATGTATAAAGTATGGAATTGCATTTTTTTTTTATATCGCAAATTAAATTGGAAAATGACGAGAAACGTAACTATAACGATTGGTTGGATATTCGGATGGTTATGACGAATGTCACATAATAACCGTCAATTTTGGTAAAATAATGTTCTTGTTTTCTTTTTTGGCCAGATACAGTTTTAATAATTTTTGACACTTTTTGTCTGTTTGCTTTTTAACGAACAATGGACGCCAGACTTTAAAAGCAGGTGTCGGCTAACCGGTGGCTTTCTTTAGCTGAGCTAATATTTTCAACAGTTGCCACAAATGAAAGCTAAAGCTAATGTTTGGCTTTTGTTCTCTTCTCATATTATGGATGCTTAATTATTTATTTATTTATTAATTACAATACAAAGTAAATTTATATTATAATTTTGGGTCCAAGGGTAAACAGGGTGACAAAGACCATTTGGCTTGATTTTTGCAGCGACAGACCAAAGCCTCTGGTGGGAATCGAACCCACAACCCCCACGCTGATAGGCAAGCACGCAACCAAATCGCTTACCGGGGCGCTTGCTGCTTAATTATATTCTAAGTTTTCTTATGGTGATTTCGTTTGTGCACTCAATCCGTATTTTTGTGTTATTTTGTTAAGAAAGTGCAACCATATGAAGAGATTTTAAGTTCGTTTGTCGAAGTGTTGCCTCTAATGAGTGGAAAACTGTCGTACATTTTCCCTCTCGCTAGTCGAGGGAGGAGAATGTTACTCCAAAGAACAGCTGATGTTAACTGTGTTAACATTGCTGCGCATTTTGCACGTTCGCCAGTAGAGGGCAGACAATTTAATACCGTAAAACAGCTGATGTCAACTGTGTTGGAATGACATCTTTAAGGATTAAATCCAATGCTGTTCTTGTCTCTAACCCAACCCCATTTTAGCCAATTATAAGAGCGTCCATACACCGAAGGAAAAAAGACGTTGAAAAATCATCAACGATTGTCAACAAATGTAATGTGTTGTGTTCTCAAATTATCCGTGAACGCACGTTAACAAAATAAGGGAAATTAAAGCAAACTGTGTTAACAAATTAGGAACATCGTTGACGATTTGGCGACATCCGTGCAATGATAGACTTTGGGCTGTTGGCGTAGACCTTATCTTTCACGTGGCCACAAAGGAAGAAGTCGCAAGGTGTCAAACCACAAGATATCGGTGGCCAATTGTGATCACCTCTAGGAGAGATAACACGGTCCGGAAATGTTTCCCGTAGATGAGCAATGGTTTCGTTGCTTATGTGGCACGTAGCGCCGTCTTGTTGAAAGTCAACATTGCCCAGATCAATCATCTCTCGATAACTGTGGATACAACCTCACTTTCGGGTCCAATGACCCCGACGGGCATAAACCACACCAAACAGTCACACGTTGAGGATGGAGAGATTTCTCAACAATAACTCTTGGGTTTTCCCAGCTCCAGATGCGACAATTTTGCTTGTTGACGTAGCCACCGAGGTGGAAATGGGCCTCATCAGTCAAGATGATTTTTCGATGGAATTCCGGATGATTTTCATGCATTTCAAGAACCCAATTAGCAAAGACACGACGTTGTTGATGATCGGCCGGCTTGAGTTCTTGTGTTAACTGAACTTTATAAGCCTTAAGACCCAAGTCTTTATGCAAAATACTGTGTAATGACGTTTGTGGAATGCCCCAATCCAAAGAACGATGAGGAATGGACAAACCTGGGCTTTGGGCTATAGCAGCAATATTCTCAGTTGTTTTTGAGCGACGTGCACGGGTAACATCACTAGTTTTTCCCAACAGCTCGATTTTTTTCATCCAATTCCTCGATTTGGGGTCCGACAAGGTGCTTCACGACGCCCCAAAAATGCTTTAGATTTGCGAACTGTGACTGCTAGATTTGTTACCATTTTTATTGTGAATTTTAATAATTTCTATTCGTTGTTGAAGCGTATATCGTTCCATTTTTAGTAATGGCGGAGTTTCGACTTATCAAATGTCAAAGAATAAAAACTTCAAAAGTGACAGCTACCGAAATACCGGGTGATTCAAAATAACACCTCTTATTGGAAAACTCTTTATCAAATGGAATTCTAAAAGTCAGCGGTGTATGACCGTCTATACGCGTGATCAGTAAAATCTTTACCTGTAGGACTTTCACAATGAAATTATTAGAAAATTATAACCATCCTCAAGCCTACAAAAAAATACAATGGACAAAATTGACTTCTATATTCTATAAGAATTATAAAAAAAAATAGGCACTTTTCTTCCAAATGAACCCAATATGAGGAAAATAAAAATTAAATTCGGGAATTTTTTTTTGAAAAATGATTCGTATGTCGATTTTGTTAATACTGTTTTGGTATAATTTGGGATGTATAGGGATCAAACATATCTCTGGCGCTCAAAGGGTTAGCTGGTATCTGCTGCAGAATTGCACGTGAAATTTCCTTTCATTAGATTGCAATTGCACGTGAAATTCCCTTTCATAAAAAGATACATATTTCAATACCTGAGGACATTACCTTTCATTTGTGTACCATATCATATACCATCAAGTGGGCGTGTATACGCTCCCAATTGGCCAAGAAAACGAAATCAGTTCATGTAGACCCATCAGTCTAGTTTCTGAGAGACACTTTCAAAAAGGAAACTTTCTGGAAACTTTAAATATTATTCCAGGCTCTGTTTCGAAAAGAATCTGGCATGACGTTTTACTATTCAAGATTCACCATTTTATCTATTGATTAAATATATGATGATAGAAAAATATGGTAATGATGAGCAATTTAAATTTACTATTGTTTAAAATATACGTAAAATATGCCTCGAAAACATTTTCAACTTCTTCGTCTGAGGTGACATGAAATTGATTCAAATATTTCCACAGTCGACTGACAAAAGTCCAATTTTTCAAACTGCGGTTAAATCTCCGAAACACCTATTCACACACAAAGAAGACAAACCTAATTAAATCATTAAAATATTGTAAGTTGTTGTGACACCCAGGTGTCATATCAAGTTAATTTCTCAACATTTTATTAATTTCATTGTTGGGCTAAACATCTAATGTTTCTTTCAATCATTCTTCCGAGCGTTCATTGACAGATAATTTGGCTTTCTCGTATCATTCGCACTTCCATTAGGCGACTGTCTCCATGTTCAGACACAAAAGAAACGAAGACGGACTTCGCCCCTTCTCTGTGTGTGCACCATATTTGGAAAACAGAATCGTATTGTAACGCAGCGCAACCAAAGATCACGAAACAGAGCCAAGTCAAGTTAAGACAAGCGAGAATAAAACGTAGAAACCCTTTTTTGGTCGGACAAGCTGTGCCCACCCAAGTACAAAAACTACTCGGTTTCTGTGTTACTTGTTAGTGACAATGTCGCTGGTGTTGTTGTTATCTCTCTGTCATGGTTATGATTGTTGTCGTTGTTGTTGCGGTTCGAATGGTGTTGTGGGGTCGAAGGTTGAGTCTTAGTAGAGCCACGCATACAAAGTTTAATTTAGTAAGCCCGCATTTCTCTAAACGGTCAAAATCATACGAGACATGTTTTTAATGTGCAACACTTGTCAAAACCCGACACACGGTTGGCTATTCATCCCTCCCAGACATGGAGACACTTAGTGGCTGCCACACATGAAAGTGGGACTATGAACAAAATTGTTTATGGTGAGAAAATTGTGGTCAACATGGGGCTACAATCAGGTTTCAAATGAGCCTGTACATTTGTAGTTTGCTTAACTTTTGACAGTTTAAATAAATAGAGTTGTCAGCTTAACAATTTCTCAACAACAGCAGTTAGAACCAGTCCGAATGTCATACATTGCGGGGTTATTACGGCTGTGCGATGCCCTACGGCCAGTAGAGTAGTTTTTATCAAAACGTGTGTACAAAGTTCACTTTTGGAATTCATTAAAAATTACTATGGAAATTCTGAATCGGTGGTCGCAACTTTAAGAGCGCTTACTCCAATTTCCGGACGTAATAATCGTCCCACCCAACCGGCTCTGCGTGCTGAATTTAAATAGAAATTTTCAAATTTTGGATGTGCCGTTTGTAGACGCCGTACTTCTCCAAGCAACGATAATATCGCAGCCGTAAGTGTATCCGTTCAAAATGAACCAAATCAGTCGATTCCACGTCGATCTCAGGAATTGGGCGTATTTTGCGAAAAGAACTCGGCCTTCATCCGTATAAGATCAAACTCACTCAAGAACTAAATCCACTTAATCATTTGAAACACCGAAATTTCTCCAATTGGGCTCTGGCAAAGTTTCACAAAAATTCAGAATTTCATAGAAAAATCATCTTAAGCGATGATGATTCGCCGATCGTAGACCGGCTCTTGGTGTTCATATGACCGAAATCGAATTTCATTCTTAAAATGCAACATATCTTAAATATTCTGTGTTTTATAACCGATTCATAGCCTGCGATGCCATATGGCACGGAGAACAGGATATCGTAAAGTTCAAAATGTCAAGGGATTCGAACTCAGGACCTCTTTTTTATAAAATATAAAACTCAGACTATAAATACAGGGTTTTCCGACATGAGGTGTTTGGTATTCAGAGAAAAATTACATTTTTTGAGATAAATGACCGTCTTTTTATTTAATAATAAAGAGGAAGTTATGCCGTTAATAATGAAAAACAATATTAGAAAAATGGCCACCACGACCATATCCTTTTTATGAAATTTTCCATAACCTCACGAATTATATTTTTGAGGTATTGAATCGACGCTGGGCTGTTGGCGTAGACCTAAACTTTCACGTTGCCCCGAAGGAAGGAGTCGCAAGGTGTTAAATCACAAGATCTCGGTGGCCGTCTTGTCGAAAGTAAACGTTGTCCAGATCAATATCATCCAACTCCGACCATAAAAAAATCATTAATCATCTCTCGATAGCGATAATTTTGCAAGATTTGGTACTGCGGAACTAAAAGTTCTGTTTAATCGCCTCGGAATGCTTCAAGTATTATCTACGGATATACTAAAATGGAATACGAGGTGTTTCATTGGAATTTGCCATACTTTTTCTTATATTCGATGTTGCAGTGCCTTGGAACCGATACGACTTCTAAGAACCTTCCGATTAGCATTTATTCAACTAACGTTCTTCTTTGGAGATAGAGCCTCAATATAGAAAACTAGTAAGTTGTAATGCGCCTATGGTGCCCGTTAAAATATAGAGAAAAAAATTTAGTTGAAAAAAAAAAATTTTTGTGGAAAAAAAAAATTGTGTTGAAAAAAAAAATTTTGTTGAAAAAAAAATTTTTGTTGAAAAAAAAACATTTTGTGGAAAAAAAAAATTTTTGTGGAAAACAAAAATTTTGTTGAAAAAAAAAATTTGTGGAAAAAAAAATTTGGGGAAAACACAATTTCTGTACAAAAAAAATATTATTTTTTTATTATTATTATTTATAGAATTATTATAGAATGCCTATTTAAATTCCTACGTACTGCGTGACAGAGTCAGTGAATCAGGGAATCAGTGTCGAGGGTAAATATATATTAAGATTCTTTCTATTGCCGCTAAATTTGCAACCGTATGTTTTGTTGTGGATGCGTGAACATACCGTTGTTATGACCCACCCATAGGCCTTGTCTTGGGGGATTTACGAGGTGGATACAGCCGCTGAAAAATGTTTGACGGTCTTACCTGGTTTTAAACCGGGGTTCTGCTGTCAGATATCGTCTGGTCCCTGACGTTAGAACATTTAGCCGGAATACGCGGCTGTAAAATGTCTCTCACCCGTTCATAGTTCAATGGTCGGGTGACGCACTATAGAGAAAATTCGTTCTTCAGCGTTTTCCCGCCCACTATAACATTACCAAATTCAAGGCTATCGTTTTTCCTCTCTTCAATACCCTTAATAATTTTCAATAGTGGCCCGAACGAATAGGGTTAAGCAAACTTGATTAAATACAACATGACACTTTCAAATTGCAACATCAGTTACACAACGGTAACACTGTGCATCAGTAGCATATATACCAATTGGCCGAGTGGATATGGTCCTTCAAATTGTAAAGTGATCATGAGTCATGACCTGCTATGGTCGGAGAACATTCTCCGTTCCAACCAAAATCATCGAAAAAACTTCACCCTGACTGTCTGCTGCAAACATTTAGTTGACCTTACTTTTCCCCCAGCTGTTGCATATCGACAGACAAACGCAAGATATTTCCCCCACATTAGAAGTGCTATTATAATTTGATTAAAACTATGAAAATATTCCCACGTTGTGAGCAAAAAAAAAAAAAAAAAAACCAACGAACAATTTAATTTTTATATATTCTAACTCCGAATTATTTAGCTGTACACACGAGCATGACCACACATAATTACACGCACTACATTTAATAGCGAGATTTCACCGTGAAGAAGAAGATCCGGAATACACGTGGAAAATGATGGTCCATTGTGTTGATGGTGATTATCACACGGCCGCTGGAACTGAACACAAAAAGTTTTATTAATGCGACATGAGATTATTTCAGAGCATTTCACTCCGGTTGACATTTTCATTTGGGCTTTGGTTGCGTTTAGTTTAGTTAAGCCTGTTTCATTAAAATGTTTCATTTTTCGGCTTTTTGTGTCTTGATTAATATCTGTGCTTCGTTTTGGGTTTAAGGTTTCCGTGTGGCCAATGGCCATAAAAAGCCAAATCATGTTAGCGGCAAGAAAAACATTTATTAATTAAAAGAGAAAACAGGCACAGAGAACGGACGAGTGGGAATAAACTACGGTGTTGCATTTGATGTTCATTTATTTGTTCTTTTACTTTTAACTGATGTGTCGACGTGTGTGGCATGTGCGGCATGGACATGCAGCACGTTGAGAGTGCGCATGCCAGTGGCCGGCGACCAGCATTGACTAAAGTTAAATGTCTAAATTAGAGAAAGAGAATTAGAAAACGAGATAAACTCTCAAGTCAGCTCGATAGTGGCATTCCTATTCAAACGTCATATTCTGAACGTTTCCTCTATGGATCTGAGAGCTTCTTTGTATGTCTGATTAAACAAAAAATTCGAAGTGGTCATCGAGGGCATAAACGAACTTATACTAAGAATCATTATTTTCTCGTCCATTTCATGGACATTATGGTCTAGGAAACATGATGTCCAGTTGAAATGCTGGTAAAAATACATTGTCCGCTTCGTGACTGGTTTAGAAGTGGATCGAAGATCGGTGAACGAAAATGTTGCTGAAATGGTACAATGATCCGAGTTACCAAGAGGTGCAAGAACGTTAACCTCGTACTTTTCTGGGTAGGAGGTTAAGAATAATGCAAATACGAAAGCCAAGAATTATTATGTATATTGAATAATCCGGATAATATTCTAGTATTTTCGAAATAGAGTCGGAATGGGTGTCGAAGCCAATCAGGGTATCCCCCTCCCAGTTTTGGACTTTTATAAAGAAACCCGAAATTTTCTGTAAAATTACCTTTTCCTCGAATGTACCTTTATTATTGTGACTATAACAATACAATATATAAAACATAAATCAGGTTAAGGATTCGTGATCTGTATACAGGTGCCGCACAAAAAAGTGACTAACCCCAGTGGACAGCCTAGCGGTCCTGAAAGTCATACATTCAAACGCAGAAAAATCATGACGAACGTACGAATGTAATAACTAGAGTTGTGTAGGTCCGGAGGGAACTAGTTCCTTGGAACTAATCTCTTAATGGAACTAGTGGAACTAGTTCCAGTTCATTCGCTCTTTTAGTTCCAGCAGCTCACTTGTTCTATACTTCCAGCTCTTTCACACATTTTCGTTCCGCTCAGCTGTTATTGCTGCCAGAATTTATCACATGGACAACTAAATAAAGGCGTTGCGACAAAAACATTGTTGCTGTTATTTTTATTTTGTTTTCACTTTTAAATTTATCTTGGCGTTAATTCATCCACAAAATTGAAGAAAAAAATTAAAACACAATTAAAGAAAAGAAACCCATTTTTTGAGTTATTAAACAAGTGGACCTAGCCTTTGGCAAGAACTAATAATCATAATTTATGATCAGTTCTATAATTTTTTCCATTTCACAGTTCTCTTATTCAGAAAAATTAATAATGGCCAGTA
The DNA here is from genome assembly GCA_958296145.1 of Hydrotaea cyrtoneurina. NCBI lineage: Eukaryota > Metazoa > Arthropoda > Insecta > Diptera > Muscidae > Hydrotaea > Hydrotaea cyrtoneurina. The sequence continues at coordinate 52,249,923 of OY282515.1, read as the reverse complement.
GACGGAAGCAGAGTGACATTTGGTTGCATTTTGAAGAATGTGACGACAAGAAGGCAAAATGCAAATACTGCAAAACTACCATCAGCATAGTTTCAGGCTCGAATGGCAATCTTGGGCGCCATATGAAAAGAAAACATCCGTTGACACCAATATCCATGAAAAGACAGGCACGATATTTTTTTTCTAGGCTCTCATAAATGAAACATAAACGTCAGAGAGGGAACATAAAGGCGATGGAACTAGAACATCGGAACTGAAACCTAAAACGTACTATAGAACTAAAACGAACCAAGGAACTAAGGAACTAAAAGAAGGAACTAGTTCCTTTTACGGATCGGAACTAAAAGGAGCGATCTGTAAAAGGAACTAGAATGCCCAACTCTAGTATTAACCCCTTCACCCAAATGCAACAGCACAAAGTAACTTATCGGGGTCCCTCGTCATAACGAAAAAACAGGAATCGCTGGGTGAGCCGGTAATATCGAACCTTCGCCTGTCATTTCCAGAATTTTTAAGATGTATTGGCCAAAGCGACAATTAAAAGACGACGTTGGGATTCGATTTAAACTTGAAAGGTAAGACGCTCTTTACGGTCAGACGTAAACCCTAAAGGGACTAAGGGCAAAAAGAAACTCAACATACTCACCGGCACTATAGGACAGATGGCAACTGTAGCGCTTGCAACGACGTTGAAGAGGACGAATAATGTGTTATGTCACTGTCCAGGTGTACAGAAAGCCGACCCTCTCACCTTGGGAGCAGGTTTCTAGACAACCTTGAACTGCTCGCCTGTGCACCTCTGAAGTCCCTAGCGAAGTTTATCCAAAACACCGAATGGTTCTAGTTATAAACCTTGTACTCCACCACTCCTTCTCTAAGGGTGTCACAATGGCCCAATTTATGACCTCTCACGAGGACCAGTCAACCTAACCTAAGTATAAATATTTTCAATTAATCAGCTGCAGTTGGATTTCCAGCAACGGCTGAATAAAACAAAATGTTATCGTTGCATGTTTCGGCGATACGTTCTAACGAGCCAATTTACACTCATAAACACTTGGCGGTTTCACATTTGCCACAAATGGAATTTCAATAATTCCATATAACCTCATTTCACGTAATTACTATAAATATTTAATTGTTTTTAGTTATGTTTTGTCGTTTTGGTTTCTCCATTTGTTGGGTGTGAACACTTTATAATGGAATTATGTGATTGTGTCTAAATTTTTTTTTAGTAATATGTGATAAAAACGCCTTACCCGGCTGAAGGAAGGGGGAACGTACTAAGTTTTTGCTTTAGACAAAAAAAAAACAACAAAAATCAAAACAAATATACATATAAGGTATGCTAGACATACGACCGATCGCATTCATAAAAGTATGAAAAATTCAGTCAAAAGGCTTAAGAGAAAAAAAATGCCAAATGAAACAATGCGAGTACCGTCCTCTGTCCGTCCGTCCCTCATGCGATACTGGCACTGGCACACAGGGCCATCGAACAAAAGACACCCACAACAATGCGGCAACATGAAATCGACCGAAAATCTGTACGGAACGGTTCAAGTCTTGGCGTACATATATGTACGTAGCCGTATGTAAACCGGGCGATAAGAATCCAGCGTCATACCCTATTCGACGCAGTCCTATGTTAGCTGGTTTCGTTGGCTTGGTAAATATTGAATTTAAACAAATGTTTTCATCAAAAAAGCGACGAACAAATGGAACAATGCGTGGGAAAGTAATCAAATATGAATGAAATGTTAATACATGAACGATTGTATGTGCGACGCGTCGCTCTGAATGTATGTCGCAAGATTACAATGAAAATTAACTCATTGCTCCAATTTCCGAAGTATGGATGGAGCGCAAAGGTAAATGCTCGTCGTCGTTTGTCTGCATGATTCACAAGGTTAAAACATGTTGACTCCATCGGCGCGCCGGCTACCATGAGCCATGACGAAGGTAAAAGTGCAACATTTTTTTTTTTTTTTTGTAATAATGACACACAAAGTGTAACATGCATGCAACAATGTTGGCAACATTTATTTTTAAATCGGGGGCAGCTTTCACAAAAGTGCACACAAGACATTTTCACAGCAGCCGTTGCAGTTCTCTTTTTTTTTGTTTTGCCAAAAACTGAAAGTTTCGACTGAAGATTGATATGTTTGAGAATTTCGTGTATGTTTTATTTGTTGTGTTTGTTGGAACTGATTAATGTACTCGACTCAATTGTCATTGCTATTGAAATGCAATCAGTCAGTCGTCTGTGAAAGTAACACGATTTGGCGTTGTTACAGGCTACGGAATGCTACAGGTTTGATAATTGAAAGAAGTAGCAATTAGCGAACGCATTATAAATTGATTTATCAAAATAAATTGTTAATACAGGTCTCGCCCAAAGAAATGGGTGTACCGAACACCATTGAACGAGTTACTGCTGATAATTGGTCTTGTATTTCTGTCAGCGCCATAAGGAACACAGGTGAAATAATATTATTGACAAATGTAGTTTTCGTTCGTGCTCTGTTCCTAACTACTTAGTTAGGTCACTCTCCAATTAACGAGTTTGATAAGTTCGTCTTTTGTCGAAAAGTCGTTTCTTCGCTAGTAATTGGTGTAATAATATTCCCGCACAAGACAATACACAGACTTACTTCGTCATCACCGGACCACGTCACAGAGAAATCAAGGAATCATTTCAAGTGAAGCGGCTCTCTTATAAAAGTCAGAAACAAATGAGATGTTGAAAAGGGAAAAAGGGAACTCCCAATATACTCGTATCGAGATAACGAACAAAATACCATCCGAGGCAGGGAGTTACTCCCAATCTGTGGATGAAGCTCTTAGAACAACACTTGGTCTGAAATTCAGCAACATCATTAATAACATCGGCAGATAACGAACCTATTGGCTACAAAGACCAAAGAAAAAAAGGATTAGACTTCTGATGACACATAGAAAGGGATAAACAGACGAAGTGAACTGAAAGCCGCCATTCACACTGCAAAAACCCGCCGTGATAAAACATCTCTATGATGAAACATAGAAAGGGATAAAGAGACGAAGTGAAGTGAAAGCCGCCATTCACACTGCAAAAACCCGCCGTGATAAAACATCTCTACGAAATCAGTATACAACCTTAGACCGCGAGGTAAAGCGCAGCGCCCTTAAGGATAAATGAGCAGGGGTGTTCGCCAAGGATGTGTGCTGTCACCACTCCTGTTGGACGTGGTCATGGGTCAGACCATGTTAAGTAACCGAGATATTGTGAGGAGTGCATGAGAGGTTTGAGGATTTATAATGTGCTGATGACATATCGCTCATTTGCTTCAATAGTGTCACAACTCAAAATTTAAGAGCCGTTTAAAGTTTTCAATTGCTCCTTACTTAGCAAATATTGAGAACAAATCATAGGTTTTCCGAATAAACTGCCGAAGTAAGTACGAAAGATGGATTGCAAATTAACATTAAAAAGACCAAAGTAATGCGCGTAAAGTCTGAAATCTCCACCCCATTCTGCTATCTCGGCACAATAATAAACAAAATAGAAGGCTCAAGCGCGGATATTGCAAATGGCATAAAAAGGGCATCGCAAGCATTTGGACATCATTGAAATGAATGGGAATCGTCTGGAGTTTCCAAAGATGTCAGGATTAAAATATTCAACTCGAATGTTCAACTTTGCTCTACGGATGCGAAACCTGGAACGCAGCACCCAGAGACAACCAAGTCTACATCAACGAATGCCTGTGTAGAATAATTCGCATAGAATTGAAAAATCCACAACCAATTTACCTTGAAATCCGAAGAAGAAAATGGAATTGGATCGGACATACTCTTCGCAGGGTCACAACAGATAGTGCAAGGAATGGAACTGAGAGAAACCCGCAAGATACCCAGCAGACAATTGAGATTTGATTACCAGCACTACCCAGTAATGCAGAATCGAACATAAAACGAAAATCGAATTTGTACATGACTTTCTAACAAAAGTATTGCAGACACGTTAATGCCATACAATGTTAAATGTAGGTTTTTACATAGGCTGGTAATCCAGAGGGAAGTACCTACCGCATTACGAGTAGTATATGAAGAACGGGGTTGTAATTAAATGCTTTGTCTGCTGGGTAGCCGCAGAGGAAGTCGCCCAGCTCATACGTGGAGAAGACCTAACGAGGCCGAGGCGAAAAACACCAGAAAAAGCTAGACTGAATTTAAAAATATCGCCATTAATCGATCAGAATGGAGGAAGTTTGCTGTTCCTAGGAACGACGGGGGAAAAATATATAAATACATGTTTTTGTATTCGTATAAAATAAATCTTTCTGTGCAATACCTGGTAATATTTTACTGATCGATTCTGGCTTTCAACAATAACATTTTAATAATATCGGAATTGTTTTTGTTCAATTCGGGGTTTTGAAAAAATCTACATAAATATTACTTTATTGCCCATAACTCTTCATGGAGTAGATGGGTTTCCTACTTCAACAACCAAATTTTTTCATCTTTAATTTTATTTTCAATATTTCAATACGTGGACAGTCTGACAACTCGGTGATATTTTGAATTTTCCTCGTATTTAGGAAAAATTGCCTCTTGCCAACTAATTATTTATTTCCCTTAACATTCCGTGAAGGAACCAGACAGGAAACTTCTCTCGAATCAGTGATAATTTTATACTCACTGCTTATCTCCCATAAACCACATCCATAATGTATGTTTCATTTGTTCTTCGAAGGTAATCGCCACATCAGAAAGTGGGTAGAATTATTGCATTTTCACCAGATGGGGAAACATTTGTAAAATGTTCATCATTTTGTTCTGAAACAAAACCACATAAAATTGGCTCGTATAATAAATCCCACAGTCTTTAATTTAACAACAAATGGCAACAAATACACACATACAAGTTCGTACAAATGTTGCATACATTTTTATGTGAACCTAATACCTGTCAACAAAGTGGTCTTGTAAAATTCCTAACAACTTTCCTGTCGCACATTGTGACATTTTCCCACAGAATTATACAAAGTTGTATCACCTTGCCAGTTTGTAAGAAAACTACAAAACATTTGTTTGCGAGCTACCACATAACCCAACAAGTCTTATGTTTGATTGTGTTTAACACCCGAACAAGTCGATGAAAAAAACTTTTTTGTCAAAATTTAATTTTGATACGAGTGCTTAAACCATTTTTTACCACTACGCGAAATCGTTGAGATATCTTTCTGAATTTTTAAAAGTTTGACATTGGTAACCTCTTGAACATTAAAAACAAAAGCAAAAAAAAAAGGTGACATATGTTAGCCGTGATGAAAATTACTTTTTCTAAAACCATGTTGTCAAATTAGTTTTTGATTTCAGTTTATTCTTTTAAATTATTAATAAATGCACCTTTTGCATTTATTGTCAGGAGTTTTCCAAATAAAATTCTAGTGGACATCTAAACGTGCCACATTCCAAGGATTTTTCCATTTCTTCCAATACTAAAGCTTCTGATTGCTGTTCTTGATCGTAGTGCTCTTGAAACAAAGGTAGGTTTGAAGCTATTTCAACTTTTAAATGTATTTGCAGGATAGGTCGAGTTCCTTCAGCTTTAGCAATTATAAAGGGTGTTTTTTATTGAGGTATAGAACTTCGAATTGAAATAAAACACAAGAAAATCGTTTTAATGTCCATCAATTTGGCTTTATTGGAAGGATAATTTTATGCCATTAATGTTTAAATATGATTTCGGGCATGTGGCCACCGCGGCTGGCTCGAATAAAGCCAATTCTACAGGTCCAAATTTCAACCACTTGTTGGAACCACAACTCATCCACATTCATGCCATCCAATTCGGGAACAAAATAGTCGGTTATCATGGCTCTATACCGGTCTCCATTAACGGTATCTGACTCTCCAGCATTATTTCGGAAGAAGTATGGCCCAATGACTCCACCAGCCCATAGAGCACACCAAACAGTCAGTTTTTGTGGATGTAATGGCATACAATGGACGGAGCTTGCGGTGAACTTCGCGAACTGAACCATTACTTTCGAAATAAATTTGCACGATTTGCAAGCGTTGTTCTTTTGTCAACCTGTTCATGATGAAATGGCAAACCAAACTAAATATTAATCACTTGACAGCTGACAAAATGGCCGCCAGTTAAAAAAGTGATGCCAACTTTACAATGGATTTTCCAATCGCAATACGATAGTTAGATTCAGCAACCAAGTTTTTGCTGTAATCATTTATAATCTGCGGCTGTTGAACAGAAATCAAAAAAAAAAACTCGAGACTTTAAATCTTTTTTTTTAATCGATTGAACTGCAACAAAGTTCGAAAATAAAGATGACTTCGGAGTTTTCCTGCCAGCCTAACATTTTCTTTTAATTTCTTAAAGTGTAATCGAACAAATGTTCCGAATTGTGTATTTGTAGTTTATGTTGCTGCCCCAAAAACTTTCCTCCCCACATTTGCTGAGGCTAGGAAGAGCAATATTGTCTTTTAATTTCTTCAAGTGTGTGTGTTGAACTTTATGTTGCTGCCCCAAAAACTTTCCGCCCCACATTTGCGGTAATGGTTTAAGTCATGCTTTCGATTGCCTGTGTCATGTTTAAGTTTCCGCTTTTTGCCAAAAGAAATACATCAGAGACTTTCTTCCTTTGACAACAGCAAAATATTATGAACGGTAACAAACTTCTACTTACACACCGTTTCCACAACAACTTTTGAAGTGTAGTTTTTTTTATATTTTTAGTTTCATTTTTTTTTTCAGATAAGTGGAACTTTGGTGTTGTCTGCTTCTGGTTTTGGGACAGAAATAACATGAACAAACAAGAAAGTCTGTCCGTAGCTGGCACTCGTAAATCCGGATCATGTGTCATCCGAATGAATCTCTATTAACTTTGTGAATTCTCATTTTTATTTACACAACTGAATTCTATGGGAATTAGTGATGTGCGGTTCCTCGTATTTTAAGACCCGGGTCTTTCGGGTCCGGTTCCAACAAGACCCGGGTATTTGGACCGGTTCTCAATAAAGGGTTAACCCAAGAGCTTTAATCGAGTTAGGCCCTTTTTATATTAAGCCATCGATATGTATTATTAAATACTCTTAATACATACACTTATGCTTCAAATATTTTAGAAATTAGTTCCTCAGTATAGCAATGAGATAATTTTATTACTGAATGTTATGTTATTGTTTATTTTCACTAGTATTCTCCACTGAAAGATATGCACTTTGCTTACATTCAAAAACAAAACACTACTAAGCCAAAGAACTAGCTGCGTTCTGCAAACTGCGAACTAACGGTATTTTAACGTATATTTGCATGTAAACAATGACTAACACACCACAGAATTTGAAGTCACAACAACAGCAGCAGCCAAAAATAAAAAACAAATGTTTTTCCTCGTTGTTCGCTTTACCAAGCCACAGACATCAACAAATGAAAATACGCACATTCAAACTCTCACACACACACTTCTTTTGACCCGTTTTCGCTTCTCTCGGTCTTTTTTCCGCTCTCGGTATTTGGACCCGTTTTCGGTATTTGGACTCGTTCTCGGGTATTTGGACTCGTTCGGGTATTTGGACCCGTTCGGGTATTTGGACCCGTTCGGGTATTTGGACCCGTTTTTCGGTTCTTGTAAGAACCGGTCCGGTCGGTTCTTGTAAAGACCCGGGTATCCGGATCCGGGCCTTCGGTCCTGTGCATCACTAATGGGAATACGTTTTTCTTGGTGCGTATATGATTTCAAGAAAACTGTTAATTACTGTTAAATGAAATGTCCAAAATTGTAGTTGGCCATTTATGGAAGTACATGTGTTGGACTATGTTTTCATGTCCATTTTGAGTTCTACATAGTCCATGTCAAATGTCACTGGGTTCTCACGGATGATTATTTGATGGTGTTCCCTGTGTCCAATGCTTAACGGCTCCGCCCTGTTTGGCGTTTCCGGTGTTCATGGGGTATGAGTTTCAAGGAATTGAATTAGTTGGCTCATTGTGACCATGACGCCTTCTTATTTGTGAAAAAAATTTGCCTAATGGCGTACAATGTTTGTGGTGCCTTTGAGTTATCTATGGAAATATTGAACTTATATTTCCTATCGAATATGTGGCTAAAGATTCAATTTAAAATTGAATAACTGCAGAATATTTAGTGCAACATCATTAAAATGTGCACCAGAGCGCGAATAGGCAAATGTTTATCGACACATAACCACAATATGGATATTTGCATAAGAGTAGGATTGATGGAGGGTGGTAGGCTTTGTTAAATGGAGAACAAGAATAATATTTTCATTGCCATCAATTTTCAATAACAATTAAGAGTGAACAATTAAATGCAATCAGTTGTATTGCAATGTCTTAGACGACACACTTAAGACACTTTTTTGATAAGCCCTAGGCAATTGAAGCATCCGATGTTCGCACACGCCAAGAATGATAGAAATAAAGATTACGCCATGCGCATGATTTCGCGTTAGATGAGGTATTTGTTCCCTTGTAAGGATTGCCAACTCTATTTGTATGTACAACGAGTGACAAGTTTCAGATTAAAACACAGCGTAAGAACTTATGTTGGCAACCCTGCAATTGACTGCCACTTTGACTATTAGCCAATAGGAACACACTTTGCGTGACGTCACTGACCCAACATTCGCAGAACTTTTTTTTTTCTGCGCGGGATGGCGTAATATTTGCTTCTATCATTCTTGGCACACACTACATACCACACCACGGGTATATCGTCAATATAAAACTAAAATCAAGACAGTCTATCTTTCCATTTGCAGAGAATACATGTGAAGGAATCGTCCTCCAAGTGTTGTACTAGCTCAAATTAATAAAGAAAACTGTGTTAGTCTATTCTTTAGTTTTCCTACTAGTTTAGACTTTATGTTCAAGATGTAATAACACATTAGCTTCAGTAAGCACACGAAAAGTGGAATTCGTGCATACGGTTCTAAAAGTCGACGCATGAAACGTAGACTAATCGACTTTTTGCAACAAAAATGATGAAAAACCAGTAAAAATATACAAGTGTCATATTCTGAAGGTTCCGAAAGTCAAAAGTGGACGTGGCCACCACCATTTGATGCAACATCTGCCGAAATGTAATAATAATCTGCCGAAATGTAATAATATAAAATTAAAAAAAAACCGAATTTTATAGAAAAATTTTGTAATTATTTTTGTTTAATTTTTTTTAAAAAGTGGCCGCAGTAAAAATTTGTATAGGAGATACTAGAATGGGCGTGGTTGGAGTTCCATTTTTTTTTCTCGAAAACTGTACTTAGTGAAAACACAGAATTCCGGCCAGTATACGTTGGGGTATTAATATTTTTACACGATTTCTAAACTGAGTGGAATGGTACATTTGTATGGAATGTACCAGAAAGGGTATGTCTACGGGTCCAATTTTTTCTGTAGAACTGTGTATGTTTATAGCTTTATAAAATACGGAATTTGGGTAGGATCGGATTGGGAGTAGTAATATTATTACTCGATTTCTACAGTGGGAGGTGTGGTCGATTCGTATGGGAGGTACCCGAAGGGGTATGGCCATGTAGCCCATATGTAAACCCATAAGTAGTTTTGGGAAAATATTAAGCCATGCCAAATTTCAAAGCTATTGTTTAACTCTTTCGAATGTTATCGTGCGCACCAGCAGGACAGACGGACCGACATGGCTCAAACGACTTAAAAAGTCATGAATCGAATTTGATTCAAAGACACCTAGGATCTAATGTGAATATTTCTAGGTGTTACACCTTGGGTCGTATTAAATCATATATAGCCTACTATCAGTAGGGTGAGGGTATAAAAATGTATGCTGAGCACTGAAGTTCAAAAAAAGTCGATACCAAAACGGGCTAAGTAGCACTTAGCATTCTTTGGAAGGGACACTTATTTCAAAAGAAAAAAAAATTTTATCCGCTGAAAGTTTAATTATTTGTTATACATATTTTCGTCCCATTTCGCCGTTGTAAAGGGATTTCCTAAAAATGCAGTTGATGACGAATATTTTTTCTAATGATTAAACTCATGAATGAGAATTAATATCTAATGAGTAGATATAAATCTCGCGCGAGTGCTCGGTAGATAAATCTCGTGAGTGAAAAAAATAATTGTTCTCTTCATATTTTAAATTACTTTCACGAGAAAAAAATATTTATCTAGAGAAAAATTTATATTTATCTTTGAGGAGAAAAATTTTTTTTTCATAAGGTATTTTTCTCTTGTGAAGAGAATAAAAATTGAGTACTCTCCATACTATGACTTATTTTTTTATCGTGCTGTCTAAGTCTATTTATCTCTTAGATCACATGCTCAGCGTATATTTTTGAGTGTTGCTAAGTATATTTCACATGTTGTTCATCGATTTAATAGATGCGTGTATATACAGGATTTTCCAACGAGAGGTGTTATTTTGGTATTCAAAGAAAAATTCAATTTTTGAGATAAATGATCGGATGTTTAATTCATAATAAAGACGAAGGTATGCCGTTAATAATGAAAAACAACATCAGCCAAATGGCCAACACGACCATATCCCCTTGTTGGAGAACCCGGTAGAATGGTGTTAAGTCAACTTTGAGGAACCACGCAAACATTTGTCTGCATTCTATAGTGGTCCATATCATTGTTATCCATGTTCTGATAAAAAAAAACAATTTTAATTCGTGCATAGTAAAAAAATCCTACGATAATTCTGATATACATTCCGAAAAAATCGATTTACTATCTCGATGACCCATTTCAAGTTTAGGGGGCTATGCAAAATGAATACCCATTCATTTGAAAGTTTACCATAAATTTATACCTGACCTAAACACTTTCGTCCCATCTGAGAGACTGTTTTCACATGCAGGACATATGGCAACGTAAACTCGTATGTCTGACACATACAAATTATGTTGTTTATATTTTCAAGTAAAAAGTCGAAAACTCAACTAGTAATTCCTACAAAGTCGAATAAGACAGGGAAGACCGAGACTCGGGTGGATGGACCGAATGGAGGATAACATGAAGACATGAAGCCAAGCTGAAGACCGAAGTGCTTGAAAATCACTTATTTAGCAGGTCAACAACACGGTGTAGAACCAACCTAAATAAGTAAAGTTTGCTACTGCAACATCACATCATTTTTCGCAATGTCATCTGCCATGTGCAATAATTATGCCATAATTAATCAATTATGAAACCAAATTACTTTCCCTTTAATCAATATATTAACATATGAGTGACGTTGAATATTTAAACAGCGTGCTGGTGGTCCATGTACGACCAGCCACCTGCCTCACAAATGTTTTACTTCCGAATCAATGATAGCTTGACATGATTATCTTAAGTAACATCTTTGGGCCACCCGCATACGATGGCCAATTTAAGCAGAGGGAGAGAGGACACAAAAAAAAAACAAGACAAGTGTAATTAAAACAAAACATCTGTGATGACGTATCATAGCAAAAAAAAAAAAGTTTGCAAAAAAAAATATTGAACTTTACCGCCTACGAACAAAGTCAATCATCCGAACTTATTGTCATTTTGACGTTTCGAGACGATGTCAGTTTGACAACTCACCTGCTTTTTATCACCTCTGCCGTATCGGGTTCTTCTACACACACGACCTGTTGGCAAATCAATCGACCATGCAACACACAGAGTGGTCCAAGCAACAAAAACTGCATAAACTGCTGCCCGACAACGAATGCGACACAGTGGTGATGAATTAATCAAATTTGAAAATATAATAAATAAAAAAAAGTTTCACAGAGCTTGTTGTCAGAACTCATGTATGCCATTCCCTGACCGTGCTGGTGAAGGTGAAATCGCTGATCAGATGTCCGTGTTGTTTGCCAAGCAAAGTCGAAACTTTGGGTTTCTGTATTCAAGGAACCCCTATCACAACACCAAACGACACGTGGTTGTAATCTTAAACAAATTGTTTTTATTTTAAAAAAAAAGATCACATTCATACCAAAAAAACTAAAACAAATCCAATCAGTCAAAAATCCAAAGCCGGGGTTTGAAATCGATAATATGTATGTACATTTCTACAATAAAATGATTTCCTTGGGTCCATTACTATATCGCACGACCTTTGGCTGCTGGCGATTACATACATGCTCCTAATAAGCTCTGTAAGCTGCTTCGCCCCACAACAATTACTTCACAATTGCCCACTGTGCGGCATCCCACTCTTCTCGATGCGTCTGCATATGGAACAGTATCGATTTACATATTCGAGCAAACGTCGAGAGGCAGATATTTTGTTTGTCGATTTTATTCACCAAAAAAAAAAAAAAAAACGTTGCTTTTTTTCAAGCGGTAGGTTCATGCGGCAAATGGACCGGACTGGATCGGCTATTATGGCCAGCAGCACATGAAGTACTTGTAATTTGAACTTTAAATGTTTTCGTTCATTCTGTTGGTGGTACATTCAACCGAAAAGGCACGTCGAATGTAATACGATACCCCAAACGCGTGGCTATCAGACATATCAGAGAATATGGAACGCATACGCTTAAACACCGGTATGTCTGTATAAACAAACACATACGAAATATGGCCAAATATTGACAGCAGAAGCCACTATGGCTAATGGTCGCTTTATGTTGCCTGGTCTTAGTTTTTTTTTTTCGGTCGGATTCTGTTTTGGTAGTCTGCAGTTTTTTTTGTTGTTGTTGGTGTTTTTTTTTGGAGCAGAAACAAAACTGCAGAAACCATTGTGCATCATACGGTTGCCAGGTGTTATTATGTGTCAAGAAAGGTTATTGTATCCAGATAAGTTTCATGATTAATCCTGAAGATGCTATGGTATGTGTATCTGGCAGTAAAGTGTATGTGGTCAGTATTTAAAGTGGACGCTGGCATGTGTTGTTGACGGGCCACCTATGATGTTTCAATTTTTGTTTTTTCAATACTTAACAGATTTTTAATAACTTTGACGTTTAATTAAATGCATCAGTTTGGTGGTGAATTATGTGATTGCATTTAAAAAAAATTTATAGATATACAATTTATTTATATAATTTATATAATAATTTTTCTAATATTTCTATACATGAAGGAATAGAAGAGGAGAGTCACTCATGCCAGTGGGCTCTTCAACGATTCGTTAAATTAACGAGGTGGAAACGGCCGTTGAGAGAGGTCGATGTTCTCACCAGGATGTGGACTTTTTTTAATTCTTTTGGAATAGATCGTAAACACAGGCTAATCAAAATTACACAGTTTTACATAAAAAGAATGAAGGTGCAATTTCTGGTAAGTAATTCTATTGTTCATCAGGCTCACCACTCATGTAAGTGTCAATTTAAGATGATTCTCACAATTTCATTATTTTTTAAATTGAGTTCTATGTAAATAGAGTCTATAAGTTCGTCTTGCTATCAATTTTAAAAAACATTTGCATCACAACATTTCTGATTAATCAGAAAAAAATCCGACTACTGTCGGAGATTATTTTTGATTATTTATAGTAATCGCAAGTATACAGCGTCCCCCCCCCAATCAGCTACACAGGAACGCGTCTGTTTTAGCCAAAATCGTATTCAAATATTTAAAAAGCGTAAATTCGCGTTAAAATTTTCTCCAAAACGCCTTAAAAAGGTCTTGGAAAAAATCAGTACACACTGTGATGAAGATCTGACAAATTATTGCGCTGCGTACAATTTTATGATTTCAAATAGCAAAAAATCACTTAAAAAGGCGTAGGTCTAGCGCTCTCTTAAATTTCGTACTAAGAAATACTTTTGGCCTCCCAAAAACGCGAGAACTAGTGCGAAAAGTACTAAGTTGCCATCGCTGCTGGCGCAACCCCAAATGAATTTCAAATTTTCTTACTGAAAAAAACAATCTAAATGAATATTCTTTTACAAACTCGAATAATCATTTTGAACTCAAAATAAAATTTGCTAATCGTTTAGTCTATATCTGATTTTCAGAGTAGCCAATCATTCAGAGTAGCCTATCCACATAGAAGCACGCAACTGCTATTTGGAAATGCTTCCCATTCGACATCGCCTCTTACATATGCGTCATTCGGTAGCTCGTCTTCGAGCATGTCTGTTGTAATCATCATTCAAAAGTAAACATTAAATTAGTTAAATTGGAAAATTACAACCTCAATTTAGGCAGTTGTACGTATGACTGTAAAACGAGAAGTGGCTGTACACTAAAATTGTCACTACGCGATCATGATCGGACAGAATAAATGCAACACTTTTGCATATGAATGTAAACAGCAATTTGCTGCGAACGATGAATGCGATTACGAATGTATGTCACGTTTTGTTGTTGTTCAAGATTCACGAAAAATTATTGTCTACGTTTAACCATTTAAGAGAGTAGTTAACATTTTAGTAACTTTGCGAACAATCATTTTGATGACACTAAAAAGCGACAAACAAAAGTCAATGCAAGTTCGAGTAAATCAATGCAATCCAATGCTCGAGGAAAAATGTTCGTTGAAAAAGAACACGGCCCTGGATTGAAGTGTGATATTTGATGGAAAGTTGATGGCAAGAGATGTAGACATCGTGCCTCCAAGTTTACGCAGAGGCAAACATTTTTCCATCAGCCGAATAGTGCGCATGCACCAGCAAGAAGAAAACTGCAATGATGCTAAAGTTAAATTTTATAAGCGGGTAACAGTAGACAAACTCCCATAACGCTGCTTAATTTCATTAATATTTGTAATCAACTTTCATAGAACTTTAAACTAACTTCATTATTTCCGAAACCGCCAAACAATGCTCCTACAATTATTCGAAGTACAGAGTTTTCCAACATGAGGTGTTATTTTGGTATTCAAATAAAAATAAAAATTTTTAAGGCAAATGATCGGATATTTATTTCATAATAAAGAGGAAGGTATACCGTAAATAATGCAAAACAACATCAGCCAAATGGCCACCACGACCACGCTAACAGGATCATATCCTTTTCATGACATTTTCCATAACCAAATCGTAAAGTGGCTGCCCAAAGTCACTCGAGCGAATATGGCTTTAGTGCAAGTGACATTTCCTGGACTCGTAATTTCTCGTCGTGGTGACATCAACTGGCAACCAAGATCATGCGATTTGACATCATTAGAATTTTTTGTGGGGGTAAGCGAAGGACCTTGTTTATGCAGTTAAACCTTTAACTCTTGAGCACTTAAGAACCAACATTTGTCAAGTTATTTGCCAATATGTGCCAAAATTACCTCAAAAGAATCAATGCTTGCAACACTTCGCGTGGTGGTCATTTAAATGATGTAGTGTTTCACATATAATGTCAACGTTCAAACTTTATAATAAAAAAGAAATATCATGAAAAATATATTCTATGTGTGTTTTATTTACGTTTACTTTAAAAAAGCAAAATGGATAACCCTTTACACTGTATGTGAGTTAGAATTCCAAAAGGAATTTGCACAATTTTGGTAATGAATTAGGGGGGAATGAAAAATTGTACATACAAAATACATATTGACGACAGTAATGATTTCTATCAACGATATTCCCCAAAAATTGGTGCGGGAAAAGCACTGAATATTCAATAAAATATTTGCGAATCGTAAGTTTCTTCTAGATAAGTAAATAACTTGCTTGTTTCTAGAAATGCATTTACTGTTTCAAAATGTGTATTTTACAAAAGATTGGATTATTAAAATATAATGTAAGTATAAAAAATAGTGAAATCACCTCCCTGATCATCAAGGGCTACCCGGGTACGAATCCTAGCTTCCTTACTCTGGTTTGCAGCAAAATATAAAATATTTGTAAAGATGTGTAAGGTTATTGTTATTAAATAGTATTTCTAAGATTATAATATTTAAAAAAATGTATATTCAAACCCAATTACTGTTTCCTAATTTACGTTTAATTTTGATATGTATGTATGTTTATGTAAAAGCTGAGACAAATTGGTGATCTGATATAGTATTTCAATTACATATCAGTATTAACAACACGACTAATGGTAATTTTAAAATCATAAAAATTAGGAAAACTATGGTTCACAGCTTATGTATGTGCCGATTGTGCCACCGACGATTTAGAAGCCAACAACATCCAATTGAGGAACAGACGGGAAATTTCTCTCAAATAAGTGGGCTTTGCACAATATATATGTAATTTGTATACCCATGAAATTTCATAGAATACTTTGCCATCAACCACAATTGAAATTGGGCCTTATCCACATACATGTTCTGGAACACATTCATAGAATGTTTTGATCGACCAACCAACCAACTTATTTTAAAAGTTTATTCTGTTTTTCCTTGTTTTTTAAATACATCAAAATAATATGACAAAAAACGCATCGTCTGAAACTAAGAAAACTATCCATGGAAAAACAATATTTTTTAGATCGTTAAATTGAAATACATATCACTTATCCGAATTAGGTTTAATTTTCTATTTTTAGTTAACAGGAGTCGAATGTAACTTATTATTTTGGTTGTTTGTGTTGTTCGTATGCGTGCAAAAAATATGTCAACAAGAGTAACGACACTGTTTCTCAATTTAATTTCAAATGTATTTATTTATATATTTTATTTTACAGGATTTATAAACATAAAAAATTATCAATATAAATATATTTTTTTTTTGGTACTAACGACTAAGGTTTTCGACCTAAAGTTTATAAAATAAAAATTTCGTTTTATATTACGTTGTATTTATATACATATTACAATATTGTATAATATGTTGTACTGAATATATATTTTCTAAGTTAATATTACGTAAAAATTCTGGTAAACTGTGTTTACTAAAAAGAGTAATTTGGGATCCATTTATTGAACTGCAATTGGATGGTATGTGCTGTATGCTTATACTGTCTCCACTGCTCAGTAGATATAGCTCTACCGTATTCGATAGATCTGTCCTAGCCTTAGTCCGATGTATTTTTGTTCTATATTGCAGCTGCTGCTGGATATAATGGAGTAGTTTTACTTGGATTGATAGTTGGTAGTTTGTCCATTCTTAAATATATATATATGTTTAGTTCTTGTTAATGTCGTTTTATTTGATAATCTATATTCGGAGTAGGATATTGGATAATAGTTGCGTTTGTAGCGGATTTTGCTGCTGCATCTGTTATCTGACCTTAAATTTCGTATTTCATTGAAATATCCCCTATTTTGGAAATTTTTATATTATTGTTACTTGAATTTGTGTAGGTTTATAATCTGGGAACAAATGGAGTTTAGCAACATAGCTTAGATTTAGATTAATTTTATACCAGTGTGTTAATGGATGCTACAATTTATACATCGTGGGAAAGGTATAAGCTTTCCAACAATCCATTTTGTCCAGATCGGATGGTGAACAACAATGATATAACTGATTATATGTCCAAGCTGTGGAAGGCCGTAGCTCGGGAAGTATGGGTTTTCGCCTGAGAATAAGAACATAAGTCTGCATTGCGGTAGGGTTATAGGCTACTATGCTCAATTACACTCGAAATGTCTACAGTAAAAAATTATTGTGTGCGTGCTAAATTTAAGTTAAGATACAAAATAAAGATGAAGAAGAAGACGAAGAACTAGCTAATACAAATCCCAGAAACTTTAATGATAATTAGATGTATCGATGTTAACATCCATTTTTCTCTCCCATCCATGACCATGGGTGGGAAGCCGAATATAGTTTCCGAACCAAACCATTAGGAAATCCAAAATTATTAAACTTATCATTTTAAATTATAAAAATTTTTAACACGAAAAATAATTATTCGTAATTGGCATTACATTGGGAATAAATCATCATATTTCGACGCTATGTAATTCACAACAATAAACGCTAGTTATTGCCCTATTCAGTTTATTCTATTCTAAAGAGAAAAAAACTATTTGGTTGTATTCACAAATTTTATACAAAACGGAATAAATGTTTATTTGCAGTATCGGCGAAAAACGAATGAAAAAAAATATCTGTGGTTTTTTGGAATAACTGCCTCACGAATTCTATCTTTGAGATCTTGAATTGAGGCTGGGCTGTTGGCGTAGACCTTATCTTTCACGTAGCCCCAAAAGAAGAAGTCGCAAGGTGTTAAATCACAAGATGTCGGTGGCCAATTGCGATCACCTCTTCGAGATATAACACGGTCCGGAAACTTTTCTCATAGATTAATGATTTCGTTGGTTGTGTGGCACATAGCGCCGTTGCCCAGATAAACATCATCCAACTCCGACCATAAAAAATCAATAATAATCTCTTGATAGCGCAATCCATTCACCGTAACTGTTGATCCAACCTCATTTTCGAAAAAGTAATGTACAACGACCCCGTCGGACCATAAACTGCACCAAACAGTCACACGTTGAGAATGGAGTGGCTTCCCAACAATAACTATTGGGTTTTCCGAGCCCCAGATGCGACAATTTTGCTTGTTGACGTAGCCATCGAGGTGGAAATGGGCCTCATCAGTCAAGATGATTTTTCGATGAAATTCTGGATCATTTTCATGCATTCCAATCAGCAAAGACACGACGTTGTTGATGATCGGCCGGCTTGAGTTCTTGTGTTAACTGAACTTTACAGGCCTTAAGACCCAAGTCTTCATGAAAAATACTGTGGAATGACCAATTCCCAAGAATGACAAGGAATTGACAAACCTGGCTTTTCTTCAAGACTTTGTTTTCTTCAGATATCCGTAGTCTTGGCCATGAT
Source organism: Hydrotaea cyrtoneurina (assembly GCA_958296145.1). Classification (NCBI taxonomy): domain Eukaryota; kingdom Metazoa; phylum Arthropoda; class Insecta; order Diptera; family Muscidae; genus Hydrotaea; species Hydrotaea cyrtoneurina. Next base: position 52,231,248 of record OY282515.1, on the reverse strand, counting down.
GTTAGGACTTTCAACTAGAATACGCGGCTATTCTCGTTCATTGTTGATAGGATAACGTATAACAGAGAAAATTCATTATTCAGCCGAACAGTTCGTGGAATTCTTTCAGCAGGTGTATTTCCTATCAGCTGTGACATTCTCAAATTAAAAACAAATGTCACAAACAAAAATCACACGCTACTCCCTCTTTCTCTCGCTCCTTATTTGCTATCGCTAGCACATAGTACAGGGTCCGCCAATTTTTTTTTTTTGAAAATTCTATAAAAACAAACTGCTGGATATTTTCTCAAATTTCTATTTTTATTTGAAAGTACAATCCTTCCGGTTAATAATGGAAAATAATTTCATTCAAATGGCTGCCTCGGCTGGCCATGCAGTACCCTAACGACATCAGCTCTGCGGCTGATAATGCGATCTTCAAAAACAGGGCGCAAAACATCGAGTGTAGCTTCGGCTGTGTGGCACGTAGCGCCGTCCTATAGAATCCAAATGTTGACAATATCCTCCTCTTCTATTTTTGTAAACAAAAATTTTTTCAACGAAAACGAAATAAGCACTAGTTGAAAAAAAACATTAGATGGCGGACCCTTTATTATATTTATAGGGGGAATCCCCCGAGTGTTTACAAAAAACATTACCTCAGCTATTGTTCGACTTTGATTTAGAACTTGCGATTGCATTCGACGATTCTAAGTTTTATTAGTCAAACCTCTTCGGGTGTAAAAAAAATGATTTAATGATGAAATGATTTATTGGCCATTCGGGAGTGATATCTGTAATTTTTGTTTTCGCTTTTGTCGTTTGCATACGCGTATAAATCAATAAAAATGATGATCGTAAACTCAATGATGTTATTGGTGTAGCCTTTTGTTTCACAGTCGAGCATTACGTGTATGTTCAGCTTAACGTAGTTTTCTTTGTTTTAAACGCTGTCGACTGTGAGAAACAAAATATTCAAAGTACACAAAAACTCAAAACATCCATGGCTTGACAAGAAAAAAAAACAAACTGAAAATATTACATTGATTTAACGAATTTGTCATATTTCACAGTTTATAATACGCGTATATTTTAATTGAACCTGGCGCCGTACTTTATATTTTATTGTCATCATCACAAACGTAATCGTCGACATTACCATCACTATCTCTCACCAAGTCCCATGCCTTCGTGAATTGCGTTTCGCGATGGCGGTGTAGCCTATGGATGTACGGATATCATCGAACCGACGGAGCCGCTGACCACCGCGTGCTCCGGGTAGATGTGACAACAGACATTCAAAAGCAAATGCTTCATGTGTGTTTGGTTTGGTCATATCTGTTGATGATAGTTGATTGTGGGTAAATAGCGTGGTGGTTGATTTGGGCAAGTAAACATTTTGATTAAGCGGCCGCACGGCCGGCAATTGAACATTTCGTTTTGATTATCACTTAAGTGGTTGCGCAGTTTGCTGTTGCGGCACTGTGTCTCTCTCTCTCTATCGGTGCTCCGTTGATGATAGAATCACCGTCATCACGGTGGACATTGGATCATGTAGTAACAATTTTTCTACAAAACTGTCATTTGTCTTCTTTGGCGACCAATAACATTTTAATTTTTCTTTGTAAATCTTACCACTCAAAAGAAAACGCAGCAGCGTTTTTCTCTGTTTAAACTTCACTCTCATTCTGGCTGTGTAAAATTAAAATAAATGGAGAGGTTATACTTGTGCGATCTATTAGTGGTTCTCTGCAAAATGATGGCTGCTAAATGAATTTAAGTTAACTGTAATTTTTCACTTATCTGCCACTTAAGTCCGCAAAAATAGATGTGACATATGCGAAAGCGAAAATTCGTTGCATTCCCAGTTTATTATTTTATTATTATATTTGTATTATTTTATTTACAAATGGAACCAACAACTTATTTTAAATTTAAATAATTTTTTGCGAAAGCGAATATTCCAGAAATTTTGTTTTCGAACTTCGTTACATCCCTTGTCGAAACTACAGTATATCGTTAGCTTAGTATGCAAACGTGCTAAGTCCAATTTTTTAAAATGTTCAGGAGGAAGAAAACACTGTCTTACTTATTTTGTTTTGAATATTTTTTAAATATTCCAACGCAGTTATGTATCTTCTTCTATTAGTCCAGCGTCGACACCAATAATCGCCATATTTGAAAATATTACAGATTTAAACTCATAACCTCTTTTGTAACTTAGCACTTTTGCTCTTTATTTTTTGGTGATTTTTACGTGGACTTAGCACAATTTCTTGGTACTCTTTTTCATTGTTAACAAAATTTTTTTGTTGTATATTTTTACTTTTTATTGCTTCAATATAAATAATAACCAAATACAGTCTTACTTCAATGCTGTTAAGAAAAATAACATACGCATTTCATTCAAAAATGTGTTTTGAAGTCCATGAATTTCATTCTTGAGGTAAATCTTCATAAAATTTGTGGTGGTCTTTAGGTAAAATTAGTTTTAAATACTGCAAATCTTCGTATTTTCTAGCACTTATTTTTCTTCTTTCCAAGTAGAGGCTCCAAATCCGATAGCTCCATAGGATTTATATTTGTATTCGTTGTGGCAATGCCTTCCACTCACTAGAAAATCGGAGTTTAAAATAAATTTCTCTATTTGAAGCATATCTAATCACTATTGGATCTCCTTTACCATGACCGGTCGTATACTTTTATAAAATTCAATAGCATTAATTTTTTAAAAAAAAAACGAGTGATCTAAATAAATTACTTCGTACGGTTCAGACTTTTTACGAGCAGCTTTACATATGCCAATATAGTCAGCAGGGACATCAATATTTCTGTTTTTCATAGCACGTTCGATGGTACATATATGTTATAGGTTTAGATCGCATACACCTTTTAAAATACTAGTAGACCTACGGGATGCCCAGCACCCTTCAGACTGTTATGGCTTAGGCTATTGTTGCATTTTACATTTCCAGAAAGGGAAAACCGGTACTCCGGTGAAAGATCAAGTGGAAGAATATATACAAATCCTTGGCATTACAATGTGCCCCGGTATGCGAGTTGGTAGTGTGCTTGCCAATCAGCATGGGGTTGAGGGTTCGATTCTCACCAGGTGCTTCGGTCTGTCGCTGCAAACTTCTAGCCAAGTGGTCTGTGTCACACGGTTTAGCATTGGACCCAACATTAGAATATAAATTTACTTTGTATTTTAATTAAACAAATAAATAAAAAATAAATAATGTGATGACAAAAGACGTCGACACGTATATTAGCAAACTTTCTCACTTTCTAGCTAGAGGACACATATGTAAGGTGTGGTTGTTGTGACGGTCATCATCACCACTGAACCGTCTTAAACCTCCTAAAAAGCTCCTGAGTAGGCCAATACTAACATGAGCCACATACTCGAATCTGAGAGCTTTGTGCGATATAATTGCGTGTACTCACTAACCGGGACCTACTGTTTAAAGCCTGCTGCAAACGACTAATACTTTACATGTCTTAGAGATTACTCTCTTACTCGTAAAGTCGCCAGCATTTACGAGGTAATATAAGCCACACCGTCTAGATCAATAATGAAGTAAGAACCTAGTATTAAACCCTGACTGTTCGTCAGGTACGTTACTGTGACCATGATGAGTTAGTGATCTATCTCTTTTAGAGATCGGCGTCAATCTATCGTAATATTGTCTTTTGGCAGATATAATCCCGAGATTTGCTTTGATTATTCTGTAGTTTAAAGTTAACAAACTGGTAAAAAAAACAAGAGATCAATTTCCAACACGACCTAGTCTGAATTTTGACCCTCGGCGATTTTGATGATATTTAGCGCAATCTAATAGTTCTAGCGGGTCTTATAACGCTTTCTTTAGGTTAAAGTTGTAAGTGATTCGCGTTTTAGAGCGCTCCTCGTTATGTGAAATGAGAGTTTCCTTCAAGATGAAAAAACTTTGAAACACGATTTCCGATTGAAAGGTCATGACGTCCTCTTTACGGATATGAACCACACATATTATATCATTGTGATTCAAGGACTCCAAAAACCAAAAAATTTTCGTAATCCTTTGATATTTTGAAAAATTCATATTTTTTTTTGTATTTTAGCTTAATCCATTCTTTCCATATCACAAATTTAGAATGTTGTGACAATGGTTTAGGAATTACCGCAGTTTCCCTAAATTTTTATTTTATATGAACAAGACATTATGAATACCTCGGAGAATATTAATTTTTTTTCTTGTCTGTGATGTAAAACACATTCGTTCATTATTTTGTAACTAGTAAGTTGTAATGCGCCTATGGCGCCCGTTAATTTGCTTGAGAAAGTATTTGTTACTTAATTTGTTAATGAGAAAACTATTTTGTAAAAAAAATTTCGAAAAAAAATAAAATTGGAAAAAAAAAATTTGTTGAAAAACAAATTTTTGTTGAAAAACAAATTTTTGTTGAAAAAAAAATTTTTGTTGAAAAAAAAATTTTTTTGTGGAAAAAAAAAAATTTTGTTGAAAAAAAAAGTTTGTTGAAAAAAAAAAATTTTGTTGAAAAAAAAATGTTTGCTGAAAAAAAAAATTTTTGTTGAAAAAAAAAATGTTGAAAAAAAAAATTTTTGTGGAAAAAAAAAATTTTGTTGAAAAAAAAAATTTGTTGAAAAAAAAAATTTTCGTAAAAAAAAAAAATGGAAAAAAAAATTTTGGAAAAAAAAAATTTGGTAAAAAAAAATTTGGGGAAAACACAATTTCTGTATAAAAAAAAAATATTATTTTTTTTTATTATTATTATTTATAGAATTATTTAAATTCCTACGTACTGCGTGACAGAGTCAGTGAATCAGGGAATCAGTGTATCAGTGAATCAGTGTCGAGGGTAAATATATATTAAGAAGAAGATGTAAATGTTCCCTGTGGAGAAGGAAACATCAATGAAAACTGGCAAACATTTCGACAGCCGCAACCACTGTGGCGCTCGCGTGTACAGTCACAGTCATCACATCTATTGTCTGTCTAGTAAATTCGTACATTTGCAATTAGTTTTCCGAGCAAACTCATTCAGTATCATCAGTCAAACAAATTCTAATTTAGTTCATGTCTGATGAAATTCCGGATGTTGTCAATTGAAGGAAGGCAGACATGTACAGATGTATGTACTTTTTCAAAGGCATACGGTTTTGAGTTGGTCAGGCAAACGAATAACCCACCAAATCACATACAAATTGCTATAGCGCACAAATCTGTGTCAGAAGTCGCAGCGTAAGAGCACAAATTAAAACATAGATGCCCTTCAGATCTCAAAGCAACTGCAAACCTTTAAAGTTTCAAATTAAACGCAAGACAAACTCGTCATTTTATGTGGTTTAATTTGAGTGTTGGTGCTGGTTGGTGGTGGTTTCGTTTCGTCTTCGTTTGGTTTGTGGTTGCCTTTTGTGTTTTTATGAATTCTGTTAATGAAATTGAAATTCCTCGGAGAGTATGGGGGCGTTACCGCAACGAAGAAAATGCAATAAATATGCATATGAGGAGTCGAAAAATCGAGATTTGCACCACATTCCACTCCATCAGCCTACTCTGATCCTTCTTAGGCTCCGCTGTTCGCTCTAGTCGGGACGCAGTAGTAGTGTGTTGTGATCTTTTGGGTTTATTTCGATTTGAATAATTCAGTTCCCACACTATGTACGCACATACACGATGTGTGGAAGAACATTTATGTACGACCTGCGTTCCTCCGGTCAGATGCTGTGGCTGCTTCTATGTCTGTGCGTCTTTTGGTCGTTGTGCCCTCATATCTGCGAATGAAACAAACGCATTTTATGCGTTTCAGTTGTCTTGTCTTACATGTTTTTGCTAAAAGGATTCCATTCATTTTGTCTCGGTTTAGGTGTTTTTTTTTTTTGTTAATTAAAGTTATTAATAGGAATCGCTCAGGTAATTTATTATCAGCGCTTTGGTGGAGCAAAGACAGGCTGAATATGGCATCGACATCTAAATAAAAACTTGGAAACTTGTTTCGTTGTTGTGTGAAGATATCGATTTGTTCGCAGTCTTTTTACACAATACATCCAGGTTGAAACCTCACAAAAACATGTGACATTGTTTTTTTCGTATGGAAGATTAAACGCCAGGTAACATTTGTCTGCAAAAGTCTTTAGGATCAAAGTGCGACCAGCTAGTGCCTCATCTGTAGTGAAAACGATTAGATCGTGTACATCAAAGCACATAGTTTTCCGTTTTTTCTGCGAGATTTAAAAAGAAACTAGTTAAGTACGGTGGGAGGGTTAAATAATCTATTTTATAGATTATTGAAAATTATAAAATTAAATTCTGTGAACTCGCGGTAGTGAACTAATAAAAACTATGGTTGTTCACTTTATTGATATTGTTCACATTTTCGATTGTATAAATTTATAGCATTTATAGTTTCCAAAATAAGCATTGTACAGCTGAACATTGGATAAATCGATTATTCTACTTTGGTCTTTAAATCGATCCTCCAAAAGTTGTGCTGAAAGATTCTTTTCGCTTATGTGTAGAAGTCGAATCCCGTATCTCTTTATTAATGTTTGAAGCCGTCTTTTGCTGGCATTGCAGTCATGTCCATTTTAATGTAAATGATTTTCCAACAAGAGGTATTACTTTGAATCGCCCTGTATTTTGGTAGCTGTCACTTTTGATGCTTTTATTAGACATTTGACAAATATAAACTATGTCATTACTAAAAATGGAACGATACACGCTTCAAAAATCTTGACTAACAGTTCTCAAAACTAAAGCATTTTTGGTTCGTCGTAAAGCACCTTGTCGGACCAAAATACAGAAATTGGTGAAAAAATTCGAGCTGTTGAGAGAAGTTAGTGATGTGAAGAATAAAACCCGTGCATGTCGCTCGAGAACAATTGAGAATATTGCTGCTGTAGCCCAAAGTGTTGAAGAAACCCCCGGATTGTCCATTCCTTTTCGTTCTTTGGAATTGGGCATTCCACAAACGTCATTACACCGTATTTTGCACAAAGACTTGGATCTTAAAGCTTATAAATTTCGGTTAACACAAGAACTTAAGCCGGTCGATCATCAACAACGTCGAGTCTTTGCTGAATGGGTCCTTGAGATGCATGAAAATGATCCGTCCTTCCATTGAAAAATCATCTTAACAGATGAGATGAAGACCTAAAAGATAGAATTCGTGAGGGTATCGAGAACATAGGATGAGATGATCGAGGATTTCATGAAAAGGATGTGGTCATTTGTCTGATGTTGTTTATCATTATTAACGACATACCTTCCTCTTTATTATAAAATAAAGATCCCATCATTTATCTCAAAAAATGCCACTTTTCTTTTAGTAACACCTCTTGATGGAAAACTCTGTATATTCGACTTTTCTATCAGTATTATTCCAATTACGGGAATATTTTTATTCCGCACTTATTGATTTCCCAACATTACTTTTTGGGATTACCAAGATTAGTAAATAAACAACAAAAAATTACTGAAATTTTGTTCACTATTTAGAGAGTTTTTTATTTCCGAGAGTTCACTGTATATGTTTCCAATAATAGTAGTCATTTTAAGAATTTCAATGTGTAGAACTTTCACAATTTCTAAACATAGGCTATCAACTTTTGAACAAATTTCGCGCTGCGATCAAAAATTATTTTATTATTTTCATAAATCCTACGATTAACATGAAGGAACTGCTGATCTTTTTTGGTTGTTCAGGTCATCTTAAAGAAACGATGCCCCAGAAGTAATCGAAAACTCTGTGATATTCGTTTTAAGCGAGAGTGAGTGATACAGCTGACATCGTGGTCATCTAAACAGGAAGAGCGTATTTCATTCGATATAAACATTTACGTATGGGAAAACTGGGTGAGTCGATTTTTAATATCCCATCAAATTGCAATGCTGTGGTCATTTCACAGTAGTATTTTGCCATGTTTTCATGAAATCGAAATTAATTGTCCTCCGATCAGTTGTTCGTAATGAAAACCAAGAACAGCTTGTAATGTAAAGGGTGTTTTTTATTGGGGTATAGAACTTTAAGTTGGCATCACTTTTTTAACTGGCGGCCATTTTGTCAGCTGTCAAGTGATTAATATTTAGTTTGGTTTGCCATTTCATCATGAACAGGTTGACAAAAGAACAACGCTTGCAAATCGTGCAAATTTATTTCGAAAGTAATGGTTCAGTTCGCGAAGTTCACCGCAAGCTCCGTCCATTTTATGCCATTACATCCACAAAAACAGACTGTTTGGTGTGCTCTATGGGCTGGTGGAGTCATTGGGCCATACTTCTTCCGAAATAATGCTGGAGAGTCAGTTACCGTTAATGGAGACCGGTATAGAGCCATAATAACCAACTATTTTGTTCCCGAATTGGATGGCATGAATGTGGATCAGTTGTGGTTCCAACAAGTGGTTGAAAATTGGACCTGTAGAATTGGCTTTATTCAAGCCAGCCGCGGCGGCCACATGCCCGAAATCATATTTAAACATTAATGGCATAAAATTATCCTTCCAATAAAGCCAAATTGATGGACATTAAAACGATTTTCTTGTGTTTTATTTCAATTCGAAGTTCTATACCTCAATAAAAAAAACACCCTTTACCTGGTACAATTTAACCACGGTATAAATTATTTGCTTCTAAGTTACTGTACGGTATTTTATTTTTTATTTTTTTAGTGTAGTCTTAAGTTCCTCCATCAATTCAAGAAGTAAATGTTCTTCGAGAATTGAAAATGTTTTCTTTTAGCTTTTTTCTGATCTGATGGGAAAATAATAATTAACTGACCTGCTGCGTGTGCTGCGGTGTTTTAAATTTGCCTTATTCCTGCCTGCTATGACATTACCAAATTCAAGGCCAAGTCAACAAACACTACTCCCTCTTTGCCCCCTCCATTTCCCTTCTTTCCTATTGCTAACACAGTGCATTGTCTTTATATGGGGCATCGGCTAAAAAAAATAAAAAAAATTGTCAAGGGTAGCAAATATCCTTACAGATCCAAATATGAGTCCTTCCAAGGTTTAAACTTGATGCCCCTTTGAATGAACACTTAAATAACCAAGTTTTTGTCCGAGTATTAACACCACACCCCATTCACAAGCAAAATCCCCCCCTAATCGAACAATGTTCTATCGGAATCTAATCGTTAGTAACGGATTTATGGAATTCCTACATGCACGTTTTACCTGTCGAAGTGTCCACTTGTTGAATATTCGATGGATGATCGTTCTTGACCGACATTCATTTGTACGCTGGTGGCGCAGGTTTTCGGTCTCACTGACCACACAACAATCTCAGACTTTTACTTTCTTTAAAAAAATGTGAATTCGCAGTAAATCGCTTATACAGCCAATCAACGTTGTTTTTTTGGTCTGGTCTGCTGTTGTTGTTGTTGGTGTGGAAGATAAATTCACACACTTTAATGACAAGAGTCCCAATGTCCTACTCCACATTGGCCGCAGCAATTGTTGTTGCAAATGATGATGACAATTAAGTTGATGTCAAGTGAAATCAAATCTACATACGTATGCACGTAAGTACGACTGTATTGTGCCAGGGCCATTAACTGGTCAAACGGATTAAATCCTTTATTTGTCGTTATTACAACTTTTGAATCTATCGTACACTTTTGATACATATGTATGTGTTAATTTCATCTCCTTTAACAATTTTGATAGCTTGTAACTGGACTTGACTTCAAATATCTGGAAAATCCAGCCCGTCTGGCAACTATCGATCGAAAAACCTGCATGTGGTCGTCAAGAGCCATTGAATTTTCAGAGAGTAACAGTTTGGTGCGGATTTTGATGCGCGGCATCATAGGCTCATTTTTTTTTTTTTTTTTTTGAAAATGCACCTGAACGCAGTATAAACCATTTTTAGTGACCGACGATAGAAGACATGGGCTTGGAAGATTTTTGGTTTCAGCAGGATGGCTCGCCCTGGTTCACAGCTCACGTCACAATTGAACTTTTGGCTACCAACTTAGGTACTCCCGTAAAATAGCAATAGTTTCGTTGCTTGTGTGGCACGTACCGCCGTCTTTTTGAAAGTAAACGTTGTCCAGATCAATATCATCCAACTCCGACCATTAAAAAATCATTAATCATCTCTCGATAGCGCAAACCATTTCAAAAAACTGTAACTTTTGATCTAGTGAAAAATATGTTGTAGGCAAGTAATGACGGATATTTAAGATATTAACATTTGAAATCGGACAAATGAGTGAGGTTTATTGTGTGGATTATTATAATAATTTTCCGGGTGGAACAAAAAATACAAAAATACGAAAAGTGGCCCACTTTGAAAATATTTCTAAATTTCCGATTTAGAATGCCAATACCCTAAAATTATCCTGTAATAAAGATTGAAATGAGTCACTCATTGCAAGCAACGTACGTTTTACAGAAATCAGAAATATTTACTAGATCAAAAGTTAAAGACTTTGGCTGAAGGTCGTTTCGCTTCAATTCTCGCAGCACGATTTAAGAGTAAAATTCGACATTTGCAAATACTTTCAACTGACACATTTTAATCTTCCTCAATACTAATTTTTACAGCGATTTCAGTTCAAAGACCGGGACGAACAGGTGTGCTCGATTCTCTAGGTCAAAATATCCACAACTTTGCGAAATATGATTTTCACAGATGCTCCATTTTGGCAATAGATTTTAAGTGTTCTAGATTATATTCTCGATCATATTCTAATCCACTCTATTTGTATTCATCTTAATATATATTTACCCTCGACACTGATTCACTGATACACTGACTCTGTCACGCAGTACGTAGGAATTTAAATAGGCATTCTATAATAATTCTATAAATAATAATAATAAAAAAAATAATATTTTTCCACAAAAATTTTTTTTTTCAACAAAATTTTTTTTTTCAACAAAAATTATTTTTTCAGCAAAAATTTTTTTTCCACAAATTTTTTTTTCCCAATTTTATTTTTTTTTCGAAATTTTTTTTTACAAAATAGTTTTCTCAAAATATTTTTTACAAAATTTTTAAAATTAAGTAACAAATACTTTCTCAAGCAAATTAACGGGCGCCATAGGCGCATTACAACTTACTAGTTTAATAGAGTCCTTCATAGAGTCCTGTCCAACGAGTACTCGTGGGTATCTACGCTTGCAAAGAAACCGATTGGTTAATTACATTTCATAATCCGAATAGTAGTGAAAGGTTTGCAAATCCACTGCATCTGATAAGGATTCGGTTTGTTCAATTTCATATTCGAAAATCTGAGAAACCCATTCCAAGGTTTCTTTTCGTCATTTAGATGGACTTAATCGATTTGGCGAATAAACCACCCATGTGTGTCAATGTGAATTATACCTTTGCAGTCTTTGGTCGCTTGTTGGCTGGCTGGTGTTCTCATTCTTTTGTTAATGTTTGCTGTGGGCAAAACTTCACCGGTTTCGATCTGGTGTTGCATACAAATTTCTGTGAAGTGCCATAAACACCACAATTGCGATCACACATCCATGTGTTGTGACCGACTGAGTGAGTGAGTGAGTCACGCGGACGGAACTCGATCAAACCCATCATCCATCCAACGCTGAGCATATTAACAGCCATAAACAGAAATATATGCATAAACATTTTTTTAAATAATTTTATTTTCGTTGGTCGTTTTTTTCGATAGCCGAAGAAATACGTCTTATGCAGACGGTTCGATGTGGAAATAACAAAACAGCCAAAATCATGCCATGCCGACAAAGGCGGGCCAAATAAGACAAACAGACGGACGGACGGACGGGTGGACAGTACAACTACACCGCACAACATAAGATCGCATCGTGCAGGTTGGCAGCAGCAGCAGCAGCAAAAGGACCATCAACATCATTTATATCGCGCAATTAAGTTAATGAGAAGGTCCCTAGATAACACTTAATTAGGGTGTAAAATCGTCGCCTTTAGTCAAATCAAGCGATGAGGACCTTAGCGCCACCTCGGCACGACGATGGCCAACAACATCTTAGCCTAATCACCAGGGTGAGTGTGTGTGTGTGTTGGCCAAGTCTTGTTTGGCTTTCCTATTACGGTACGATGAAGTGCGGGTGGTCGGTCAAGCGGCATGGTTGAAATGAATGGCAGATAGGGCAAGGGGAACGCTCACGCATCTTTGTTTTAAGCAGCTTATTTATACTCTGCCACATATGAGGCACCAGCACAAGCAGCATCTTAGCCCAAAAGTGACACACCTTAAATTGAAGCCGGCGTGAGTGTGAGTGATGCATGCAACACGCAACAACCGATACAAACCAATTTATTGGAGTGCAAAGCAAATGAAACATGTACGAATGTACGAGCCTGTTTGTATGTGTTCCACACACAGGCACTCGCCCATGGTGAGGTTGTGACGCACCTCCTTAAGGGCTAATTTAAGGTGTTCTTAACGAGTTTGTTTTTGGCTGGGTGTCGCCGACAATTCGTTGCGTTTTATTTTCTGATTAAGAAACAGAAGAAGAAGACGAAGACTGCGATGATGTTGCCGATGCCATCCATGGAAACACCCGTCCCCGTTGCCGTGCCGTGGTCAATGAATTCGCCAGCTAGGCTTGCTTGCTATAGGACCACAATGTACAGTGGGGAAAACATTTTGTTATTTTAATTGTATCCGTCAATTATCCGATATGTTTTTTGCCAATTCTTCAGAAGAGAAAGCCGAAGCTGCAACAAATAAGAGAAACAGCTTCCTGACATCAGGTAGGACAAAATCTTCCCATCCTGAAACAAAATAAGTCTCTAAGCAGAATTCTGGCGTTAGTACGAAGGAAGGTGGCAATGCTACCACGAAGTCGGACAACTTGCCTTCCTCCTCAAGGAAAATCGACCTATCAAAGGAACGCCCGACACTTAGGAGGATGGCAACCGTTGATACTGGTAAGAAGCCGCCAAAGTGGCAAAACGTCAAAAATGGGACGAGCTATGCTTTGGCGTGATCGACAATAAAAACGCCACGGGAAAAATCCCGGAAGAGCATAGGTCAACAATAGAAGAGCTGATAAACACCAAAATTTTGGAGCACGTCCTCGGGAAGAGAGATCCTGAGCTGCTCCTCCGCCAAGGCAACTTGCATCAAATAAATGCGTAATGAAGCTTGACCTGATTGGGAAAAGGGTCATTCCGGAACTTACAAAGGCGGCCTTCTTCCTGAAGGGAAGACGGACAAGTGGGGACTTTTCAACAGAGAAGAGGACCAAGACGGTACCCTCTTCGATGTGGGAATGGACCACGGGGCTGCCGTATCTATAAAAATCGGTAAGGTTGGCAGAATGATGCTGACAACGAGGGCTTGAACAAAGAGGGCAGTGAAGCAGCAGCACAGCAACAAGCAGAAAATCAGGCTGGGGATCCCATCAACAGCTCCCAAAAAGACCGACTGGATAGTGGTGCTCCAGTCGGTCTTTTTGAAGTCATCCAGATACACCTCCATTGGAGCGAGACAGCAACTACCGCGCTGATGGATAACATTAATAAAGGTAAGGATCAGATAGCTTTAATCCAAGAATCATGGACATACAGGAACAAGGTTATTGGATTAAACAACCCACTTTACCAACTATTCTACGCAAGATCAGAGGGACGACCCAGAACTTACATACTCACACACACAAATGTAAGCTTCTTTTTCGTCCCAGAGTTGTCAACTGCGGATGCGACGGTGCTTAAACTTGAGTATGGTATCCTGTATCTTCCATTCGAATCGCCGACACCTTCACCAACGGCGGAGCCAAAACAAGAGGTAAGAAATTACTAGTAAGCACCACATCACCTGGGGTAGCTCGAATTGCAACAAAAGAGGAATAGCCTCATTAGAATTCCTTAATAAATATGATCTTATAACAATAAACACGATAGATTCTAGATAAAATGAATCAAATAATACATTTCTGAAAAATATCCATCCCTAGTTGTAAATATTTTTACTTGTTTCTTATTATATTTTTATTTGATTCCAAATTGTTTGCGTATATTTTCGGGTCTCTCCATTTCTCCCACTGTGCGATGTCTGCTCCTTAAAAAAGAAGGTGTCTTAAATACCAACCAGCCAGCCAGCCCGAGATAATTACATGTTAATTTTAGTCAGTTTTCATTTCTTATTGCACCGTTCCGATTCAATGGATTTATTGCTGTAGTGTGTGTGTTGTTGTTGCTGTTTTAATTTCATGTGTTAATCCTTGACAGCGTTCCTTTTCTTCATCTGGTTGAGGTAATTGAGTTGACTATGGTTGTGTGGTGGCGTCAGTGGCGGCGTTCTTTGTTGCTCTCGGAAACCTGTGTGCCATGAGCAGGAATGGACCACTTGGTCTCGTTGCGGTGTTGGTCGATAATTAAGCAGCCCTGTTTCCTTCCATCCAGCCGATTCATAATGTGTGGGCCATTTAATTTTTTTAATTGTTGGCCATACAAACATTTTGTCGGTGAATATTTTTTTTTTTTTTTTTGGTTTTTATTAGATTCTGTTTAAGTTTAAGTAGCTGCGAGAATCGTTCACATCCATTCATGCATTGGCATATATGGGTGTGTGTGTGTGCTGGTGTGTCCACACACTTGGCACTGTTCCACTCACCTGAATTCCAATGAAATAAATCGAATGTTGTGAAATCGCTCTGCTGCTTGCGTAGACCATAAGTGAGTGTCGGCGACGATGGAAATAATCGAAACTATCAAAATTTGGCCAAGGCCAATAAAAGAGCCGATGGTGGATATAAAACCATGTTTATGGGCCAAATTAAAAACTTTGAATACATTGTGAAAATAAGTTTGAAAACATACATACATATACAACATATTGGATATCTGGAATTGAGATTTCATTGATCCACAGTCAACTAAAGGGTTCTCCAACGAGAGGTGTTATTTTGAATCACCCGGCATTTCGGTAGCTGTTACTTTGAAGCTGGCAGACATTTGATACCGTTCATTTTATTCAGAAGCGTGAATAATTTCTAATTTCTTGTTAAAAACTGATATTTTATTCAAATAGAATTCGAAAGAGAAATTCGATTTAAAAATATAAAATAATAATGTCAAAAAAGCCTCAGAAACAAAATTAAATTTCAACAAGAGGTGTCACACTTCGCAAAACTAAAGCATTTTTGGGTCGTTGTGAAGCACCTTGTCGGACCGTAATACAGAAATTCGATGTGTAGAATAAAACCCGTGGACGTCGCTCAAGAAAAACTGAGAATATTGAAGAAAACCCAGGTTTGTCAATTACTCGTCGTTCTTTGGAATTGGGTATTCCACAAACGTCATTACACCGTATTCGGCATAAAGACTTGGGTCTTAAGGCTTATAAAGTTCACAAGAACTCAAGCCGGCCGGTCATCAACAACGTCGTGTCTTTGCTGATTGGGTCCTTCAAATGCATGAAAATGATCGGGAATTCCATCGAAAAATCATTTTGACTGATGAGGGTCATTTCCACCTCGGTGGCTACGTCAACAAGCAAAATTGTCGCATCTGGGGCTCGCAAGTTAATAAATGATTTTTTATGATCGGAGTTGGATGACATTGATCTGGAAAACGTTTGCTTTCAACAAGGCGGCGCTACGTGTCACACAAGCAACGAAACCATTGCTCTTTTACGGGAAAAGTTTCCGGACCGTGTTACCTCTCGAAAAGGGGATCACAATCTTGTGATTTAACACCTTGCAACTTCTTCTTCGTTTAGGGCCACGTGAAAGATAAGGTATACACCAACAGTCCAGCGTCCATTCAAGACCTCAAATATAGAATGAGGCAATCGATTACATAGGGCAGCCACTTTGCGATTTGGTTATGGAAAATTTCATGAAAAAGAATATATTCCTGTAAACGTGGTCGTGGTAACTTTTTGTCTGATGCTGGTTTACATTATTAAGGGCATACCTTTCTCTTTCTTATGAAATATCATTTCCTATCATTTATCTCAAAAAATGTAATTTTTCTTTAAATACCAAAATAAAGGCATTTGAAAGTGCAATAATAAAAACAAAAATTGCCGAAATCGAACTGGCTTGTGTGAACACAAGAGGCAGGTTCAACAGGGAGTAAAATTTTCTAGTATGAATCGTGGCTTAATACTAAGATTTATTAAAATGAATGCTTGCGATATAAAAACGAAATTCCAAAGGGAGGTAAACACGTCGCCCGGATCTTGAAGCATTGCTCGAAGACAGTGCCAACGAGATCTCTATGTTCGGTTTCAAGGCACAATCGCGGCTGTAGCCATCTGAATTCAGGCCAACCAAAGAGTTTCAACTCGAAACTTGTATTTAAGAATACTGGAATGTGAGTTGAGCAATTGTTGGCTCGACTCCACAGCCCTGGTACTATCAACGTCACCCCAATATCCGAAAGGCTTTGCTGACATCTAAGTGATATTCTAATTTGCAATCCAAAGTATTTAATGAGAAGAGACTGTGTTCCGACCTTTCGATCCTGGACCTGATGATCCATTGCGATCAGACATAATTTAATTTGTAATGATTTTGCTGACAGCAAGATGTGGAATTTATTAGCTGTACATTATTAACTGAAGTAGTCTTTAGCCGTTGCTAGTTTTGTTTCCAACAAAATAAAAACAAAAAACAAGTGTTTGCTACAATTGATTGACGGGCAATTTAATTTAAAGCTCACGATGGATTTTATTTAATTGTGGTGGTGGCACATAGATGGTGGCACATAGATAGATAGGTATTGCTTCTTCATACGATCTTATAAGGGAGTTAAGCTTATGAATCTTGACCACTGAGAACAGCACAATTAAATGGCCTACTGACAATTTAACCTATCTGCCCGTTTCCATTTGTAAATCTGTACAGTCTTTACTAATTTCGAGATTGGATATTTTGTAGGAACGGAGGTGTTGGTGCAGGGTAGCCCCAAAATTCTCAGAGGGGTTTGAATTCCTTAAAACTTTATTATTATATATATATATAAAGGGTGTTTTTTATTGAGGTATAGAACTTCGAATTGAAATAAAACACAAGATAATCGTTTTAATGTCCATCAATTTGGCTTTATTGGAAGGATAATTTTATACCATTAATGTTTAAATATGATTTCGGGCATGTGGCCGCCTGGCTGGCTCGAATAAAGCCAATTCTACAGGTCCAATTTTCAACCACTTGTTGGAACCACAACTCATCCACATTCATGCCATCCAATTCGGGAGCAAAATAGTCGGTTATCATGGCTCTATACCGGTCTCCATTAACGGTAACTGACTCTCCAGCATTATTTCGGAAGAAGTATGGCCCAATGACTCCACCAGCCCATAGAGCACACCAAACAGTCAGTTTTTGTGGATGTAATGGCATAAAATGGACGGAGCTTGCGGTGAACTTCGCGAACTGAACCATTACTTTCGAAATAGATTTGCAAGCGTTGTTCTTTTGTCAACCTGTTCATGATGAAATGGCAAACCAAACTAAATATTAATCACTTGACAGCTGACAAAATGGCCGCCAGTTAAAAAAGTGATGCCAACTTAAAGTTCTATACCCCAATAAAAAATACCTTTTATATATTATTTCTTTTCATTGCATTGAACAAATGATTTCGCTTAGAAGAAATTTTGATTGGTCTCCGCGTTCATCGGATTTAACCGCACCAGACTGTTTCTTTTGGGTTTATTTGAAAGGAGAAGTGTATTTTAATAAGCCCAGCAATTAAAAAACAATAAATGCGACGAAATCAACATCAACAGACCTGAAGTTTTGCGAAAGGTTATCGAAAACGAAAAGCAGAAAATTGTGAAATATATTTTTTCTTAAATAAATTAAAAAATATACTCCATTAATATACTGTATTTAAAAAAATATAATAATTATGTCTTAAATAAAACGTTATAATGAACTCAAAGCGCTTAGATAATTTTGGACCACCCTGTATTACCACAGGTTTGCTGTTCAGCCGAGTACCCTCATCCACTGTTTTTAAAACCAACTCCGAATACCTAAATATTTGTCTCAAAAAGTTTTTCATGGCTTAGTCATTGCTCTACGATTCACCGGCATTTTCAACATTTCAAATGTAGCAACAACACTTAAATATTTATAATTAAGGCCCATTTAGTCTCGACGGTTGACGGTGGACGGTAGCCGATCAGCTGTTTGAGTTGGGGTTGCATTTTGCATGTGTTAGAGAGAGACAACTAAAATTGGCGGTAGACGACGGTAGACTTCTGCAGGTTGCAGAATCAACCGTCAACCGTCGAGACCGATCAGCTGTTTTTTGTTATTGATTTCACTTCGACATTTTGCTCGCGGAAATTGTTTATAAGTTGTAAATTAAATTGTATAGTTTAAAGTTGTGAGTAATGTATTTATAAACGAAGTCAAGTTATATTTTGTACAAATGCTCTTCAATTAGCTGTTTTTGTTTTGTTTTGTCTTACCGTCGTCTACCGTCAACCGTCGAGACTAAATGGGCCTTTATAAACAATGAAGAGAATGGTCTAAAGGTTGATGTGAGTTTGACGAAAATCAAAACCATTTAGATATTTGCTTCAAACAAAATATTACCAATACATACAAGAGTTTGATCAACCAGTTTGACGTGTGGCCATGGCGCTTAACACTGCATCCAATAGGGACATTTTGAAATCCCTGAATCTTCACGGGGCCAGTGTTGATGGTGGCGCTGATGAGAATTTTCGATGATTTTTCTCCTGTCAACAAGTGAATGATTTTACGGATTTTTTAACTATACAACAAGCCATAAGCTTCATGCTTCATTACTCTGACCTTGCGTCATCAAATAGCAAAGTGATCAGATAAAAGAATATGTCTACTCACTCCTTATCCATAGAAATGTTTTCAATACAGTACATCGTGCAAATAATGTTAGTTAGATGGTGAAAAGTTAAATAAAAAACATCCTACCCGATGGTGTGATATGTAGCGTGATTACACCAGTAGTCACAAACAACAACGGCCTAACTTGAGTTATGGCAAAATTGATATCTATATGAAAAAAACCACTGATCGATATCAGACAATTTCTCTACAGTCTAGAGCGACAGAACTGGAAATCCTATGAACTGGAAATCAAACATGTACGAATCTAGAACTATTTCAATATCGTTGGTCCACAGCCTAAAGTAAGACTATGTTCCAAGTTTCATCGGGATGTACTTATATGCAGCCGAAATGTGTGGACAGGTGGACGGACATCGACAACCAACATAACCTTCGGGGAGTATAAATATTCAACCACTGAGAAATATATATTACGTCTTAAATCCTAGAGGTAGATCGGGGAGAACTTTAAAATGTTACAAACGAATTGAAAATTTGGTAACATATATTTCTACCATTACAGTCACTCCCGATCATCAGCGACAGCATCAAATCGACATCAATATTAACATACTGGACACAGACACATTCCTTCGAATACATTTAAGGATCCAAAGAACAAGAAGAAGAAAAAAAAAACACATTGAAGCAAAACATAAAGAGCGCAAGGCCAGTGATCTTGAACAAAAGTGATGACTTTGTTGTGCCATTGACTTCTTTTGCGAGAACGCATAAAAGCCGAAGTTTAGTGCAAGTGCGAGTGGCCGATACAGCAACAGCAGATGATGATCTGCGAGATGACACGACCGATTCAAAGAAATCTGTATAGAAATGTCTGTATCATTGATGTTATTGTCTTTTTGTTGTTGTTTGATATAATAACGGCGCTATAGCGCGAAATTCAAAACGTAAATCAAACACGAATTTTCTACATTGGATTCAAAGTAGCATCTGCAGGTATTAAATTGCATACAATGCTCAACAGAGGTATGTATGTATAAATGTGATGGTATATTATGACACACATACACACTTGCATACATGTGTAGTTCAAAAGTAAGCACGTACATACCTAAAGGACAACACATTCGATTAAGGTTGGATTGATTGCTGAGAAGGCGAAAAACTAAACAAAAATTTAGATGAAATCGAAACACACATCATATTATTTGAAGTATTTGGTCACCCTACCAACGTACATCGAATAGATTCTAAATTGAAATATTGAAGATTATCAGTCTCACCGGCAGACCCAGATTTAATTCAGTGGATTGTGCCAACAGTGACAAATTAATCAGAGAGCCTAATATTCCATGCCTGTTTTATTAACCTTTGATATTTCCAATAGTTACATCATCAGAATATTGAAGATATTGCACGATTGACTCCCGCCACATGTTTTATTGGAGGTCTAATATCACGCTCCGCCATTCAACTCATGCGTCTTTTCCTGGATTTTGAA
This sequence comes from Hydrotaea cyrtoneurina, assembly GCA_958296145.1. Taxonomy (NCBI): domain Eukaryota; kingdom Metazoa; phylum Arthropoda; class Insecta; order Diptera; family Muscidae; genus Hydrotaea; species Hydrotaea cyrtoneurina. The sequence goes on along the minus strand of OY282515.1, from coordinate 52,211,008 downwards.
CAGAGTGACAATTTGCTTAGTCTTGCATCATTTCGTCGAGTTTATCCCCAATCTTTCAAAAAATACTCTTAAACGAATATTTTATTATATGAGGTAAATCCTACAGTACTTCGGTTAGATTAATAGGTGAAGTACTTACTTATTTCCCTTAACATTCCATGGTGGAACTGATCGGGACGTTTAACTGTTTAAAGCCGGCTAGAGAAGTTTTTCATGGCTTAGAGATTACTGTCTTACTGGAAGCAGCCGCTGAAAAATGGTTAATGGTCTTATCGGGTTTCGAACCTGACGGTTTTATTTTAGTCAATTTTATTTGGCGAGACACTTTGTGCAAAAGAAATGATCAGCTCAACGAGGTCTTAACAGATGACAGAGATATGTAACTGGCATTGCCCAACACTAACGCACACAGCTCGTCAACAAATGAAAAAGTTGAAACTGTGAAGAACTTTATTCTGAAGAATTATCCAATCCCTCTTAGAGAAATTTCTGAGAGTTTTAATTTGGATGGAATTGCAAATGGGGTCGCATTGTGATAGTCACATCAAAGCCAAAGTACCACCGTTAATCACATAAAGGCCCTAACCTTAGAAGGGCTCAAGGCATTTTGACAAATATGCGAAGAGGAAAATGGTGTACATCCAATATTCCGTCATTGCCGTACAGTGCAGCTTCGTCGTTTTTGACGCATGCTTCCCTTTCGTCGGCGTTTGAATGTATTGCGGTTTACGCAGGAGAGGCTGCTGTATCCATTATATGCGAAATCACGATGAAGCGTATTTATGCAACTATTCCAACATTTGATTTGTGACGGGCGTTGACGTCGACAAAGAGACCCAAAACGAATTTCGGCGGCTCGGGCTGGTAATTGCCTTTTTCTTGATTCATATAATCAAAACATATGAATGTTTAAATTCGGTTGTGGTTCCAGGGAATTTTGTCGGCTCCTTTTCTTGCCTTGTGCTGCTTCTCTCTCGCCGGGGCTCTTTAAGTAAATACAACAATTGATTATATGGCTATATGATCGTGTGTGTGTGTGTGTTTTTTTTTTATTTTGTTTGTGGCTGTTTGTAGATCATTCAAGGTACTGGTCTCCGATCGAACATAAGACTAGAAAACTTGAAACAAGTATCCGGGTACTTGTTGTTCATGTGACCGTTTGTGTGACTGTGTGTGTGTGCGACTGTTTTGAAGAGCTTTCTAATCAATAGTTTAAACAAATAAATACATTATTAAGTAAGACTAATGAAAACGCACTGGCTGCTACAAATAACATGTGTATCCTCAGTATACGTATGAATAATGATTGTGGGAAATTTTCCGCAGGGCCCCAAAAACATACCATGAAACCCAAAGCGGCTGACGGACGGGCGGACAGACGGGCGGACTGGCTGACTGTGTGGATGTACATTTACCCACAGTTTTCTCGGGCGATAAAGTTTTCGAGCTGTTGTTATTGTTGGTGGTTCTGTTGTCATTGCTGCTGCTGCTGCAGTTGTTTTTGTTGGTATTGCCTTTGTTTTTCTTCAGGTATTTTGTTGTTAACTAAAACATAACACAACAATATTATTTCAATAATAACAACAAATGCAAACAACAACTATCATGAGAACATTTTTCAAAGGTCCAACACACAACCGAAGACAAAAACGAAACTCACAATGTAAAGAAAATGCATTTAATACACATCCATTATGAGACTTGATACGACTGAATACTTTGGTAGTATGTACCGACGTACGTACGTACGCACGTGTACGTCACACAGGCGCAAAGGGCGGCCCGCGGGCCTCAGGCGGCCCTTGAACTATGACTGCGTCTGATTGAGAAAAGTGAGTCTATATGGGATTTTTATTTCGTGACCAAATAATTATCTGTATCATCGTACATTTTCTTCAAATAACAATATAATCTTCTGCACTAACAGTTTTGTTGAGTCATTGCGGTTGAAATTTAAATCTCGTAATTGATTTTGTGCATCTGAAAGTCGCTCGGTCGTTTACAAATTAACGAAATGTCCAAGTCATTTGAAAATTTGAACAGCCGTCCGACCACATGATACCGATTAAGCGCCATGGCCTTAATCTGTTGGTGTTGTTGTTGTTAAGATTTCCATATAATACAGTGGGGTCACTTAAAACATCTTCAAATTAACAATATTGTCATTCAGAGTGATGATTTTAGAGTAAGAAACTCGATCAATTCTTTTCTCTTTGGTAACAAGACGAAGCTAGAAAATTCAGTCGAGAATTTTGTTTCTCATTCGATTATCAATTAAAAACCCAAATATTTAGCAAAGACTATGAAAGTTCGTCAATAAAAATGTTTTTATTTTAAAACACCTCTGATTGTGGTTCTTGGCGAATTCGTCATTGTGTTTTTAACCCAAATTTTTAGATTGGCAAGGGCGGCCGTGGTGTGGTAAGTAGTGTGTGCGACTATCACACAGAAGAACCCAAGTTCGAAACCGGGTAAGACCATCAAACATTTTTCGGCGGCTGTTTCCACCCCATAAACGTTGTCGACTTTGCGAGTTAGAGAACAATCTCTAAGCCATCTAAAACTTCTCTAGAAAAGCATTAGCCGTTGGGAGCCGGCTTTAAACAGTAGGTCCCGGTCAGTAAGTATACAAATTATATCGTACACAGCTCACTGATTCGAGAGAAGTTCCCCGTCTGTTCCTTCATGGAATGTTAAGGGAAATAAGTAAGTAAGGAAAATATTGCGATCGAATTCAGCCTTCTGTCTTTTCCATATAGCTAATGCCTTCTATAGTTCTTTGTAGCAACTATCTCCCCACCACACTGTACAACCAAATGTAAGAACCGGTCTTACCACCGCCATGTAGATCCATTACACTTTCATTGGCCGAAGTTACCAGTTCTCAGCTATGGCGTAGTAAGCATTAAGTCCCTTTCTGAATATTTCTTTATTACCACGTCATCGCCGTAAGCTACAATCTTTCAACTTCTGCTCGAATTCCCTAAGAATGGTATTCACTGCTAGAAGCCACAGGAGTCACTCCAGCCTACCAAGAAGTTTGATACAAAAAGTTCCTCTAATGATTCTTTAATAACAGTTCTATTGAAATTGTTGAAGGCTCCCTCTATATCTGCGATAGCTGCAAGTGTGTATTCCTTGTCTGATAAGTTTCTTTCTTCATGAAGTGCGCTCGCAACAGATGTACCCTTAAGGTAGGCGTGTTGAGCCCCATTTTCGAAGTGCGCATTCCTGATACGAAGATCCAACATTCGTTCTAGAGTTTTCAATAGAAAAGGTGATAGAATGATTGGTCTGAAATCCTTGGGAGTGACGTGGCTAGCCTTATAGGCTTTTGGTATAAAAACCACTCTGGCTTCCCAACATCTATAAATGCCAATTAAAATTGATGGCACTATTGATAGTGCTGTAGCATTGAAGAGAAGGTTGATGTCTGCTAATTATGCAAGTAGTAAATATATTAAAATTTAAATTGGCAAAACATTTAATTCCTTTTAGAAATTTAAAGAATGTCGCGGGCGGTCGATTAGAGCCAATGGCAACGATGGCGTTGTAACATTAGCAAAAAAAACCGATTTGTTTCAGAGCAGAGCGATTGTCTTAAGATAAGCGATGTACTGGACGTAATTCGATTTTTTTATAACTCCAAAACTGTCATTCAGATTTAAAGGCACTGAAGGAGAAGAATAAAAACAAATTAATTTTTAATTTTTTAAAATTTATTTTAACCAAATCCGACAAGTCAGTTTCAAGTTATGACAACGTAAGATAATACAAAGATGTACACCAGTCTGATACTCAAGGAAATTTTTAAATTTTTTAAAATTTATTTTAACCCTATCGGACAAGTCGTTCTCGAATTACTGCATTTCAGGACTCAAAAAAATGCGTTTGGAAAAAATTAAAAAAAAACTTACTGCCTGTTTCCATAAAACGAATTTGCTTAGTCGTTACAAATTGTCAAAATTGAAGGCGCAATAAAATGGTTTCTTAAAAGTTGTAAGAGCTTATTCTTTTGAAATAGTATTCCATATGTCGATATCTAACAATTATCTGAGAACCCGTATTGAATAATGTCCGAAACCCATTTTATAACGCTTTCAATATTGGCGATTCGTAACGATCGAACAAATTCGTTTTATGAAAACAGGCAGAAAAATGTCGACCAGTACAATAGACAATTTGCAATTATACAATTAGCAGTAATATTTGAAAATGTTTCCATTTAGTATTAAACACCGTCCGATTGGATTTGTACACATCTGATTAATCCGAAATGAGTATTTTTGAAGAAACTTTTGGCTGTCATTTATTCCGTCTGTTTTGCCGAATCACAAAATCATTTGTTTTTTTTAGCAAAATGGGTGCACAGTTCGGGCAAAGCCCCACACCCTTTCTTTATGATTGGATACGTCAACAAACAAATTTCGAATTTCAGAAGATACCAATCCACATGAGAATCATGCTGCCAGACAATATTTTCGATAAATCCGTAAATTTAAAAAAATATCGTCAAACTTAAAGAAAATTGTCATATATTATTTTTATTAAAACAAAAAAAAACAATTGCACATTAACTGCCTGTTTCCATAAAACGAATCTGTTCGATCGTTACAAATTGTCAAAATTGAAGGCACTATAAAATGGAAGATTGTCAGTAGTGAGAGCTCATTCTTTTGAGATTGTGTTCCAAATGTCCATATCTAACATATATCCGAAAACCAGAATTGAATAATGTCTGAAGCCCATTTTATATCGCTTCCAATATTGACGAATTGTAACGAACGAACAAAATCGTTTTATGGTAAATTCATACATTCGGTTTTTAAAAAAAAAATAATTACACGTACTGTTGGTGTTATGTTGTGAAAGACACGGCAATTATCCGCAAAACAGCTAATACTATTTTTTTTTATTTTTCCGAAAACTTTATTAAGATAAAATAAGACGTTCCTGAAAAATTCATCAAATAATTCCAACAGATTCCATAGCTAGCGAACTTTATATTTTTAATGAAAAACTACAGTTGTTCAAAAAATCGTTATATGTGAGGACATTCTAAATGAAATAGTAAATTCTTGCGAAAAAAAAAATCGTCAACACGACGAAAAATCACCACTGGTCCAATGCATCCCGAAATAGTCACTGCATGGTGTAGATTTGGGCTGGCGGTGTCATCACGGTCAACAGTGTGCGCTATACGAAGTTATATTCCATACATAATGACAACGACAGGCCTTTCAAACGATAAAAATGTTTCATTAATTTCAAATAATATACTGAAATATTAACAAGGTAACTGGAAAAATGGGTTAATGCAGTTTTTTTAATGGTTTCCAGTCGTAGCCTATTTAGAAAAATGAAATTGTACGGCCCAGAGACCTGTTGCCCGCAATCGAAAATGTAACATATTCACATAAGTACTTGTACTACGTTATAATATAATCATATTTCCAAATACACTGAAAGAAAATTGTACAATATTACGTACTTACTTATTTCCCTTAACATTCCAAGAAGCAGCAGACGGGCAACTTCTATTGAGTAAGTGAGCAGTGCACAAAAAAAAAGTGTATTCCCACCGACCGACCGTGGCTAAGTTTAAAGACGGATCCGCACGGCTAATAGGAAAATTATCCAATACTACCAAACAAACAAAAATTTACAATCTATCGGGATAAAACATGAACAGTGATGAAAAGTTATTTCCATTCTGGCCGTGACTATTGTCAAGTTTAGCTCAATGATGATTACACTGTCAGTATTAAACTTTATTTTGGGTCGAAGAAACTAGTGGCACCCTAGTGGTTTTGAAAAATCAGTGAAACAAAGTAGGTATTGCATTTTAAAGTTTCCATCTTGCTGATTTCTATTTAAGTTGTGTCGTTTACAATCGATGAACTGAAATTATCAAGAAACAACCTTCAAAATTCAATATCTTCCTATTTTGACTTGATCTTTCACAACGAACTAGATTATACAATTTCATAATTATTCAAATGAATAATTTGTGACATGTATTTGTTGAATTCGTTGGTGGGCGGCCGTGGTGTGGTAGGTAGTGTGTGCGACTATTACACAGAAGAACCCGAGTTCGAAACCGGGTAAGACCGTCAACAATTTTTCGGCGGCTGTTTCCACCTCGTAAACGTTGTCGACTTTGCGAGTTAGAGAACAATCTCTAAGCCATGTAAAACTTCTCTAGAAAAGCATTAGCCGTTGGGAGCCGGCTTTAAACTGTAGGTCCCTGTCAGTGAGAATACAAAATTATATCGCGCACAGCTCACTGATTCGAGAGAAGTTCCCCGTCCGTTCCTTCATGGAATGTTAAGGGAAATACGTATTCGTTGAATTGATGTAACGTTTTTTCTTTCGTTGCAGATACCATGGGCAACCTTGTCCTATTCTTCACTTATTTCAAACTCGCATAGAGTTAGATTGAAGTGCAAACGCTCCCTTGTACTAATGGGCCTTCTAGAATGCCTATGAAATGGCTTTTAGAAGCATTAACAAAATTTGAAGAACCTTTTTACTCACAGTAATTGTGAGTGATGCCATATGCCACAGAGAAAAGAATTTCGTGAAATTTAAAAATATCAATGGATTCGAACTCAGGACTCCTTTCTATAAATAAACATTTTTTTAAAAAATGTCTTGGTCATGAATGGGTTAAGTGAACATTTGACCAGTAAATTTGTATGTGAATTGGACGATAGCTCAAATCAGTCAAAGTTAGCTTTTTGTACTTTAATTTGTTGCAGAATTCTTACCAACAAAACAGTTTTTCTTGTTTCCCGCCACAAACAGTCCCTCTAAATTGCGATGACCGCTGTCCTGAAAATGAAATTCAAGCATTACAAAATCTATAAAAAAAAACGGATAATTTATTATTTTTTGTTGCATCAGCCATATTGATACTGCACAGAGAGAAAAATTAACCTCATATAAGGTTAACTTAACCATAAATAAACAGTCTAAAAGTCTAAGTTATATATGGTTAATTTGAACATCTTCTTGTTGACTGGTATTTAACAATAATAATAGTTAATTTAACTACTCCCTGGTTGAATTTTTTAACCATGAAACTGGTTGATATAAAAATAATTATTGTTGTTTTAACAATGCATTGTTGAATTTTTTAACCATGAAAATTGTTAATATAAAAATTTCATTGTTAATTTATTGAAACAATGCATGCTCAATTTAACAATTTTATATTTCTTTGCAGAAATATAAATTTTCCAAAAAAGCTTCACGAATTGTGTTTGCTTTGATTGCAGGCAAGGTTTCGGAAGCTGTTCCAGTTCTTCATCGTTACCCATTTGCAATGATTTCTGCAGCAATTTTTGGTATAATAAGTGTCCTAACTCTATGCGAGTGAACGAGAACTACTGTTTAGTAGCGCACATCCCCAAAAAATGCAAGCAGTAAAGCAAACACGTGCATTACAAAGCAACAGCTCAACAAGCAGTGAAGATAGCATTTGGTGGTGGTTTTTTTGAAAGAGCGAGATTAAGTGCTCACATTTTGAGAGAAAAGGAAAAGTGGAAAAAGAGTGGGGGAGATAATCGCATTTGTTGCAACTTCGTGTAACATAATACTGAACACAAAGCAGTTCAAGAACTTCGACACAACAGAGCCGAATGATCGTTGATTTGTTGTTTATTTCGCACTTTTCAGCCTCTCTCTCGAAAAAATCAACCTTATATAATGTTAACTCAACTATTTTTCATGTAAATTTGACCTTATATAACATTATTTTGACTTTGTAATCAAATATTTACCATGAACAAATTAACCAGACATATGGTTAAAAAAATCGTTGTACTTTTGATCGGTGTGCGTATTTTCCGGTTGTTTGCGCATCACCTGCTTTCTTATTGCCTTTTAGAATGATTAGAACATGATTATTTCCGTGTTACCATATTATGTTCCAATTTCGAACACACTGCGAATGGTATGCAGGGCAGTGATGCATTTAGGAAAAGGCTACGTGATCATGTCTTGGTGTTTGTTCTATTTCCTCCATGGATCAAGTTTGACTGTGATGTCTGTCTGCAATTTGCTTGTCTGGCAGTATGGTGACTCCTAAATTCGGTGACAAATGCAATCTGTCCATAATTACTCACAATACAACTTGTTTGGAAGTTGGATATAGTTTTATAATAACTTCTCTAAGTGTAATCTAAATATGTTTTACGAACACTTTTTTTCACCCATTCATTATCACATTTCCATGTTTTTTTTTTTGGTTGGCTATTTGGTTTCATTCTTCATATGGTTCATTGTCGATGTTGGTGTATCTGGAACAGTTTAAGTTTCCCTACCTTTTGTATTGTTTAATGAACTATTTAACTTATATTTGTGTCATTGTTAATGAAAACAAACATTGTCGTCCGTCCACATTCTCGAAAACCCGTCGACCGCGGCGCGGCGCAGCACAAGCACCGTACACCGACAGAGAGAGAGAGAGAGATAGTGGAGGCATGTTGCAAGCCACACATCCACCACAACTTGCATTCATGCCCAAATGATCTAACACAAGAGTCGAGCTGAAGACGCCAACTGGCAGCAAAGACTTGGAAAGCGGCAGAGAAAACCTGCGAGCAACGGTAAATGGCATTTGAAGTGGAACCTCGGGGAACAGTAACAATTTTTCAGTTTTCCCATGACAATTTCTATTTGCTTATTGTTTGTTGTTATTGTTTTTGTTTGGGGTCGGTCGGAATTCTTCCGAAAGCCAAACATTGCGACCATCGTCGGGAGTGTGGAATGAGGCAAGAGTATCGGGTGGTGGCAGGAACGTCAGCGGCATGTGATCTAATATTTTTATGACACTTTGTTATTCAAGACGTCTGGGCTGATGTTCAGGTTCAGGAGGGTTATCAGCGTCACAGTTGTTGCCTCTCCTTATTTATCAGTAAACAAAAGGCAGTCGAGAGCGGCGGTCGGTAAACAAATATTTGAATATACATAACTGTGAGGCGATAATTTTCACCTACCGGTCAAGGAGCAGTTTGGGAAATGGTTGGAATTCCTTACTTGCCTGCATTATATTTTCGCCAGAACAAAGACAACTTTCAGAGCAAGTAGCAAAAGTTAAGTAAGGGGCATTTTTGTAAAATTTTATTAAGCCGATAGAGTCCTATGGATTTGTGGATCCGAGTTCCAATAATTAAGTAGCTCTAATATCTAGCAGAACTTACCGGCTATCATATGTTACAACTGGTTTTACAGGGTTTTTCCGGAAGAGGTGTTATATTGGCGTTCAAAGAAAAATGACATTTTTTGAGAGAAATGATCGGATGTTTATTTCAAAATAAAGAGGAAGGTATGCCGTTAATAATAAAAGACAACATCAGCCAAAATGGCCGCTACGACCACGCTTGCAGGACCATATCCTTTTCAGGAAATTTTCCATAACCAAATCGCAAAGTGGCCCTATGTCCTCGATAGTCTCACGAATTCTATCTTTGAGGACTTAAATCGACGCTGGGCTGTTGGCGTAGACCCTATCGTTCTATCCAAAGGAAGAAGTTGCAAGGTATTTAATCATAAGATGGTCAAATGTGATCACTTTTTCGAGAGACGACACGGTCCGGAAAGTTTTCCCGTAAAAGAGCAATGGTTTCGTGGCTTGTGTGCTTCTTGCTGAAAGTAAACATTGGTCAGATCAATATCATCCAACTCCGACCATAAACAATCTTTAATCATCTCTCGATAGTGCAATTCATTCACCGTAACTGTTGATCCAACCTCATTTTCTAAACAGTAAGGTCCAATGACCCCGCCGGACCATAAACTGCATCAAAGAGTCACAAGTTGATGGAGAGGCTTCTCAATAATAACTCTTGGGGTTTCCTAGACCCAGATGCGACAATTTGGCTTGTTGACGTGGCCACCGAGGTGGAAATGGGCCTCATCAGTCAAGATGATTTTTTGATGGAATTCCGGATCATTTTTATGCATTTCAAGGACCCAATCAGCAAAGACATGACGTTGTTGATGAGCGGCCGGCTTGACATTGTGTTAACTGAACTTCATAAGCCTTGAGACTCAAGTCTTTATCATAAATTCGGTGTAATGACGTTTATGGAAGGCCCAATTCCAAAGAACGCCGAGGAATGGACAATCCTGGGTTTTCTTCAACACTTTGGCCTACAGCAGCAATATTCTCAGTTGTTCTTGAGCGCGTGCGTGCGCACAACTTGTCCCAACAGCTCGAATTTTTCCACCAATTTCCGTATTGCGGTCCGACAAGGTGCTTTACCACGACCCAAATTGCTTTAGTTTTGCGAACTGTGAAAGCTTCAAAAGTGACAGTGATTCAAAATAACACCTCATGTTGAAATTTAATTTTAAAAGGCTTTTTTGACATTATTATTTTATACTTTTTTAAAATCGAATTTCTCTTTCGAATGCTATTTAAGCAAATTATCAGTTTTTAACAAGAACTTACAAAATATTCACGCTTCTCAATAAAATGGACGCCATCAAATGTGTGCCACCCAAAAGTCCATATCACAAGAAGGACTTCAGTGTTTGTACGGAGCGAAATGCATTCGATCCGCTCTTTATGGAAAATGTCAAAGATATTGCCGACACCATGGCTGAGGTAAATACGAATGACCACATTTGCATGCTGTATTCCTTACATAAAGAAATTATCTGAACAGATCATGATTGTGTGCGGCATACATCGCTGCAAGGCCAAAGCAGCTAGGAGTATCGTGGTGAAAGCTTTTCAATTTTACGACATCAAGCGCCATCGATTCGAAGTTGCCGACAATGCGAGTGGCTTCTGCCGAGATCACATTGTCGGTGATTTTGAGCGCAAATGCCTGATGACCCGCATCGAAGCTCTGCTCGCCTACTGTATTGTCAAGCGAGCCGTGAAAGCCTTTTACCATGGCACCCCCGATCATAGCATTCGCAATCCTATTACCGAAGCAATGGTCCTGAAAGAACAGCAATACATATGGCTGCATGCGGCTAGAAGGACTATTGCCCTCTTCGAACGTTACGAGCATATGTTCTTTAATGCCCAATGTAATTGTGCGACGCAAATACTGAGCATTTACAAAGAACTCCATGGTAGGTTAACAAATCGTGCTGATCCAATCATCGTAGAGGACAACCACCCACGTGGCTGTGTGAAAAAAATGATCATTGGCACGAGATCACCACCAAAACTGCCGGGTGACAATTCGAAATGTGTAAAGAAGTGCAGACAGTCTCAAGATCTAAGGGAATATATAGAAAATTTACCACCCAAAGGCTTTCCCATGAAAACCTGCCTCACACTTCCCAGCACTTGTCCACTGATGGGCCAAAACAAACCCCAAATACGAGAACCTCCCAACTCTTTGGATGGTCCACCACTGAAGAAAAAGAAAAAAGAAGTCAAAAATCCAGATCTCAATCTGTCACGATGCGCCCAATGCAATTGCCCCCAATTGATATGCGATTGTGATATAAATCGTGATACTGGGGTGGTGGCCATCGACTGCAGTCAGGGTGCCTTCGAATGTCAATGGGTGCGTATGGATGGACGTGGTATAGATAAGCCCGAACTGCATCAATGTACAGTGGATTGTTGTACTTCCGAGATTTGCAGCGCATCGAATGCCACCGGATATTCTGACTGTTCGGCTGAGAGCAGTAACGGATATGACTACAGTGAGGATGGGAGTGAATTAGAAATGAAGGAGGAGAAGGATTTTGAGACCGCCGGTAGTGAAGAAACTTTACCGATTCCGATGTATTTTAACAGAAAAAGTAGCTTCACTGCTTGTCAGTCACGAGAAATCAGCAAACTTCCCGTACCGAAATGCAAAAGACCAAGTGCTATGAAGGTGGAAATTATTAAAAAGAAATAAACAAATTACGTAAATGGTATAAAATGTAAAATTTCTGAGTAAAATTGATTAAATCAAACATTACAAGTGATCATGTATGGGGCAGCCTCGATTTTCAATGGCCTATTGAAATTCTGATAAGCGAGAAGCTTCTACGGTTCTTACTAAATGATCGATTTCATCGTCAACTGGGTCTACTTGCCCGTATTCTATGTCAATACTGTTCATTGAAATGTTCTCTATCCCGTTTCTTCGATTACAAGGCAACCAACCCGTGGGTAAAGCAATATTTCGAACTGCCGCAAATTTGCAGCCTCCTCTTCCAACGGCGACAGAGTCATTTGCCTGAATATCCCTCCTCCAGTGGCTTCGCACTTATGTTGCACGAGTTTCTTCTTGATTTTTAATTTTAAATTCTTTCAAAACTATAAGGATTTCATAAACATTTTATAACAAAAATTATAAAAAAAAATATAAATCAAAACTTTCTTTTTGCCAGCCATCGGCCCGCTTGCATTTAATTTTATTGCAATGGCCTCCCAATCCGATTTGAAATTGGCCGGAACGTGGCCTTTGAAACCCCTATTGCCAAACCTGGATTTCTTTTTCCAGTTCGGCAACTAAAATTTCAAATTGTTACGTGCTTGTTTGTTTTATTGTTATTTATTTTTTGTTTATGGAAAATGTGCAAAACAAATACAGGGCGACAGGTATTCTCAAACATAAAAAAAACAAGGCGACAGGTATTCTCAAACATCAACTTCACTTCGACTGTTGTATCGCCAACGATACGGCGACAATCGTAATTGGGCCGAATATTCAATATGTTTGGCAAATTTAAAGTAAATCGGAAGAGATACTGAATCTCTATTTTATGCTCCTTTTGGTATAGTCGTAAATAAGGCTTTCTCCTAGAATTTATACGTTCTTCAATACAATTTCTACAGTTCGAACGCGAACTGGGCCGTGTGACTTGGGGTCAAATCAGGGCTGTGGAGTCGAGCCAAAATTGTTTGACTACGACTCCGACTCCAGCTATTTTAAATAGCTCGACTCCGGAGCCGACTCCGACTTTAGGTGTTTTATAACAAAATTTTGAAAATTTTACTTTACACAAATTTAAAAAAAATAATAATAGATTATCAGGTATGTGATGAAAATCGTTTTCGAATGAAAATCGATAAGAAAACGAATATAGGTGTGATGTAAATATCGTTTTCGATTTCTCTTCGTTTTTGAATAAAAACGAAATCGGTTTCATTTTCCATTCCGTTCTATTGAAATCATAACAAAAAAGAATGTGATACAAAACGGAATTTAGAAGAATTTACCGTTTTTAAAACGAGTAGTCGAGTAGATTGACGCTGTTTGATTTTTTTTTTTTGCATTTCTTTGTAAAATGTAAGTATTTGTTCTAAAAAAAAACAAGAACTACATAATACTTATAACGTTTTATGCAGGGGGAAGCACATGAATATCCAGCAAGAAGAAGAAATGGTCAACTTTATGTAGAAGCACCCACAATTGGCAAAAGGATTTGCCAAAGGGGATAGAGTTGAAATAGAAAAACTTTGGCAAAATCTTACCGACACCTTAAACAGTCTTGGAGGACCAGTAAAGGAATGCGATGGCTGGAAGAAGGTATTTTCCATAACTATTCATAATTATGCACTTTTGACAATGAATTTTTGTAGATATGGGGCGATAAGAAGTCGTCTATTAAAATGAAACTTGCAACAAATAAGCGTGAAGCCCGAATTACGGGAGGAGGGCCATATAATCAGATATACGTATCACCTAGAGAGGAAGCCATTGCTAGGTTATGTGGGCTTTACAGTGTTGTTGAGGGGATTGATAAAAGCGTATCTTTTGGTCACCAACCAACTGTAACAGAAGTAATCGAACGAGATCCAGGACTAGATGTTAGTATGGAAGATGATCGGGAACATCAGTCGTCATCAACTGTTGCGCAAAATAATAAAAGGAAAATAGAACAAACTTCTTTTCAAGACAACTTAAAAAAATGTATGTCTACTGAATCAAACAGCATCGCTGAGGTTTCGAAGACGTTGACGGAAATGTTAAGTGTTTCGGTTCAAACTTCCAAAAATTTAGATTCCGGCTTGAGACGCATTTACAAAGCCATGGACAAATTGACTACTCTAGTTGATGAGCAAAACAAGGCCATTAATAAAGTATCAGATGAGATTTCCAAGAAAAATAAAGAAAATGAACGGCATCATACAAAAATGGAAAAATTATTATACGAAAAAAACGTTTGGAAGGAAAAAACTTTGGAAATACAGAAACAGGAGCTTGAAATTTAAGATTTAAGTTTGACTTCAATTGTTTTGAATTACTTGTGAAAACATATGGATTTACAAATAAATTTTATTTTTTTTTAATTAAATAGACAAGTTATCTGCAATGGATTTGATGAGTCCCGTACTATTCTTCTTGCTATATTTTCTGTCCTGGCTGTTTCTCCAATTAAATAATAAGAAGCTGCTACGACAAATGCCATTTCCTGGAGGTTTTTAATAAAATAAATTTCTTGGCAACATATATTTGTTCTCGTAGTTCTTCTTATTTTTTCTTTTTTACAAACCATACGTTGTTGATTCAACAAAAAACAATTGGAATTGAAACACAAAATGAAAAATGAAGTCGTTCAGTTTTCATCACAACTAAAAACATTTTTCCCGTTTTGGGTTTTCGATTTCATTCTGAAACGAAACGGTTTTCATCACATATATCGTTTTTTATTTTTTAATCAAAACAGATTTCCATTTATTACACCGTGTTACAAAAAATAGATTTTTTTCTGTCCTATGAACCAAATGCACATATTCGGAAAGAGGGGAGAAAATAAAAATACACGTGTACACGTCAGAATTTTTTTGTTTAAGTTTGAAGTATAAAGCTCGTAGTGGCCTGTGTGAAAAATTTTTTTTATCAATTCTCAGATTTTCCCCAATTTTTATTATTTGTGAAAAAAAAATATTTTTTTCACTTTTCTTAGCATAACTTGAAGAGACTCTAAATTTTTAAACTACTTAAGCGTTACGAAAAAAAATGTTTTTTGACTGAAACCTTAAAAAAAACGATAACCATTTAAAAAAAAAAATTTAGGAAAATTTGAGAATTGATAAAAATCTATTTTTTAAAAAATTTGACGTGATACAGACATTTCCACGAGTCTGCCTGCAAAAAATCAGCTCGATTGGATCACTGAAAAAGGGTTAAAAATCGGTCGAAAGGCTTTCACACAGGCCACTACGAGCTTCATACTTCAAAATTAAAAAAAAAAAATTCTGACGTGTACATGAAAATCGCCGATACATGTGTATTTTTATTTTTTATCCCCTTTCCGAAAAAGTAAATTTGGTTCATAGGACAGAATGTGTGTAATACGGTGTTAGTAATAAAAAAAAACAGTATTCCATACTGATTACTAAATTATGCAATAAAATATTTCATAATATTAAAAAAAGCGTTTGTTCTAGTGTTCTTAAAAATAAAATTGCATCGGCTAAATCTTCTTTCATTGAAGCTCGAATAAACGTGAATAATAAACGCTCAACACTCACTTACATTATTAGCATTATTGGAGGAGGATTCCTTCCGATGGTAAGAAGAACATGCAGTAAAGAGTGACTCAACAATCGATTTGACACCGTTGGGAATTACTTAAAAGCATGGTAATTAAGTTTAGGAAAATAATTAATTAACTGCAACGGAAAGAAATGAGAAATGCTACATACCAAGCGTGGTCTTTGATCAACATAAACTGACAAACTACGTTGTTCACGTATCTACTACCAGAAGAGGCTGGTTGGGTGAATTTTGAGTTCTTCAGACAGAACGAGCACATTACAGCGGCTGGTTACCGAAGGCAATATCTGAGACTGAGCCGAGCGCGCCTGGTTCGAAGCTCTCATACTATAATTCTACGACATGATAACACTAGCCGGTCATCTAGCTGATGATATATCGTATACCATTTCTTCCAATCAATTGCACATGACATGTCAGAGAAGTACTTCATATCATAGCAGAATACCATAAACTTGGTTGGATCGTGAATAGCCCAACAAAATGAAGAGTGCGTCCATATTGTATATCCTTCAAACTGGTGCTCGACTCCGACTGGAGCATTTATAAATAGCTCGATTCAGACTACGACTCTACAGCCCTGCCTAAAATACCAATTTTCCCATTATCTTCAATGGTTTAGTCACATTCTCACAATCAATTGTGGAATCAGGTCTCAAATAAGTTTGTACCATATAAATACTGTACTGTATATTTTGTCTTATCATTCCCCTTTTTAAAGAGCCAGAGAAGTCTAAACATTTTCAAATTTCTATAGATTTTCATTTTAGCGCCGATAGTTTGGCAGTTTCTTCAACTATTTTCCTCATCTATGGTATCTGGCATTTGAGCAAATGCTCCCCAACCCTATAATGTCCTGCGCAACCACCACCACAAATACCCAATTACAATGGAGAAATCGAATAGATTGTGATGCAAGTGTCGGCTTTGTCTGATGGTAGTGTTCTCTTGCATGATTTCTCACAGCCATTTGAATATGGCAGCAATTCTCAGGCGTTCACACCTTAATCGGAGAAAATCAACAGATGCCAGCCACTGTGTAAGAATTTCTAAACAAACAAATTAAATGAACTCCAAACGATGTTAATATCATTTTGACGGCTGTTGCCACTGCTGCTGATGGCTGCCACAGGTGAGAAAATAGTTAACATATTATTGATTATTGCAGCAGCGGTCGCAACTTAATAGACATCACAGCTTTAATGCAAACAAACATAAATATCACCTACCTTCGCTTCACTCCACTGCCATCCGCCCAAACAAACAAGCACATGTTCGGATGGCGAATGGCAGGACGGACGGACGGACTGACGTATGGAGTCGCGGACAAACAGACCACTCTACCAACTTGCCACGGCAGACCACACCATCGGGGTACAGAGCACTGGAGAGCCAAGTGCGAGTTGTATTTGG
Organism: Hydrotaea cyrtoneurina; assembly: GCA_958296145.1. Lineage (NCBI taxonomy): Eukaryota > Metazoa > Arthropoda > Insecta > Diptera > Muscidae > Hydrotaea > Hydrotaea cyrtoneurina. The sequence goes on along the minus strand of OY282515.1, from coordinate 52,194,122 downwards.
TTTGTGTACAACTTTCGTTCGGTAGCTGTCAATACATACATCATCTAACACTTGTGTTGCCGAGTTCAAACATCACCATGCAGCAGCGCACCATCTTCCATCTCCACTTGTACCACCGATGCTTGTAAACATCCCAAATAAAGTGTTAAAACAAACCATCCACCCAGGCGGGCAGCCAGCCAACCCAACAAATCAACACCAGCGAAAAGCTTCAAGTACTTGAGCCGATCGCAGTCCATTTGTATTAGAACTCAACTGCACGTCCATTGATGTGCCTGCATCCGTACGCACGTACGAGTATTTAAATACGGCCGCCCGTAAAGTGGATTTAATGTGTTGCAAGTGCAGGCAGAGCTGATGCGAATAGCCGCATCCCATCATCAACCACATCGCACCAACAGTATTAAGGTACGCGTTTAAGTAGTTTACTCCTGCCCATTTGAAGAGCAGAACAACCAGCAGCACATTTAAGTAGCTTGGAGATCAAAGCAACAACGACCGCTCAACACATATATCAATTGTTAATTTTCTATTTACACCACCAGGTAGATGGGTATCCATGTCCAGTCCATCCATCCGATCCGACGTCATCCAACTATCTCTCCCAATTGAGTCATTGCAGAAACTTTCAATGAAAATGTGCTGCACTTACCAATCGTTGGGATGCCATCGAGATTATTTGAATTGTGCAACATTGTGTGGCACCCCTATGCAAATGCCTGTCGGATGAGTTGGCAAATCGATTGATTGAAAATATGCGCAAAGGCCACTTGAAAGTGCACATTTATTCTGTCTTATTTAGACTCTAAATATTTGACCTTCTTTCGTTGTCTTAATGCATAAGAGGACGACGATAGGGCAATCTGCTCAGTTTAACGAACCCCTATTCCAACTGGTATATGTGTGAAAGTCAAAGGGATTAATGTTACCACACAATCGTACAAAACATACAATACGACAGCAAGGTGCCTCAGGATTTTGTTTTTATAGATGCACTGGAAACTGCTGATTTGGTCGAAATTTGTCTGGCAATCGAGGCATCTCTAAATGCACTCAATAGGCGCAGGATCAAGATAGGCTCGACCATATGCCATCTAACGGAGACTGTGGCACTGACTGTGATGCCTTGATTTTGGTCACTTGACAAATTCTAGAAGAATAGAGTTTGACAGATCTCCACATGTAGAGTCGTAAACGCGAAAAAGACCAAAACGAAAATTTTATAGGAGAGGACAGAATTGAATGTGCTATTTCTTTGAAAATATAAAATATAAACTTTTGATATTTTGGGATTAGAGTGTTGGACAATTTTCCATCGAAATTTAACTAAAAAGCGAGTTAAGCGAGAAAATGGCGCTTATGTTTTTTCGTGGTATGGGGTAGATATAGCGAGGGCTGCGATATAGTACCAAATAAAATTAAATAAAATTAAGAAAATCCCTAAAAAAATATCATACACAATTTTTCATAACGAAAAAAAAAATTGGGAGTTTTTCATTATTTTTAGGGGCATATGCCCCCAAAAATGGTCAATTATTTATTTTAGGTTAATTTTTGGGGATATTTTCATAACAGAAGTGAACCATATATCGATTTTTTTTATAATGTTTTTTTTTTGGGGTATTTTTCATTGGTTTTTCCACCAAAGTACTGTTGGTTTAATCAGACATACAAAGAAGCTGTCAGATCCAAAGAGGAAGCGTTCAGAAATTGGTGTATAAGTAAAAACGCCACTACTGAGCTGCTACGCAAACAGGCAAGATCAAGGTGTGCCAGAGTACTTAGGCGCGAAAAACTTCTTTACGAACAGCGTCTTCGTGCTAAAGTTCTCTCTTCTCCCAGGGGAAGTAAGAGCTTTTGGTCATTCGTAAAAAGGGTAAGGGACAATTCTTCATCTTCTATCCCAACTCTCGTTAACGCTGACCAGATATTCACTGACCCGGTTGACAAAGCTAACCTTCTGGCTGAAATATTTGCAAAGAATTCATCTTTGCCAGAAAGCAAAGTTCGATCCGCGCCAGATATTTTTTCGAACACGTGGTGTTAAAAGGGTTCTTGCAGATCTTAACGTAAATAAAACTCCGGGCACTTGTCCTATGTAAGTGGTCTTCGCCGCTAGCTCGTCCATTGCGCAATCTTTTCAACATGTCGTACCGTGCTGGTATTTACCCTTCACGTTGGAAAGTTGCCAATGTTCAGCCGATCCCCAAGAAAGGTGAGACTACTAATCCTGCGAATTACAATATGTTCTGCTCTCTCGAAGGTTATGGAGACCATGGTTAATCACCATCTTGTCAGGTATCTAGAGTCTAACGGCCTCCTGAATGATCGACAGTATGGCTTCCGTAGAAATGTATATACTGGAGACCTGATGGCGTTCCTTTCGGAGCGATGGAGTCTATCTATTCACGCCCTTGGTGAAAGTAAGGTCGTGGCTCTGGATATTTCCAAGGCGTTCGATAGGGTCTGGCACGGAGCACTCATATCAAAACTTATTGCATTTGGTGTCGGTAATACCTTCTCTCGATTCATATCGAGTTTCCTCAGGGATCGCTCTATACGAGTTGTTATAGATGGCGTCTCATCCAACGATGAACGACTCACTTAACCGCGATTTGGCGACGATTTGTGAGTGGGGCCAAATGAACAGAGTAGATTTTAATGCGCAAAAGACCCAGTGCTGTTTGTTGTCACACAAACGTTCCACTGATCCAGCACCGTCGTCAATATCTATGGGTGGTGTAGATATAGACGTGTCAGATACTCTTGATGTTCTGGGTATGAAGATACAGGGTGATGCTCGTTGGGCTAGCCATATATTCGAAGTGTCGAAAGAAGCATTCAAGTGTGTAAATATTTTCACCACATACATCCGGCCTAAAATGGAATACAACTCCCATATATGGGCAGGAGCTCCATTGACATCTTTGAAGCTTCTGGACCGTGTACAGAGGAGAGCGGTGATGATGATAGCGGATGGTAGGGTATCCAACTCTATTTTCTCCCTACAGCATCGCCGGAATGTGGGTTGTGTATCGCTATTCTATAGATATTTTAATGGTATCTGTTCACAAGATACCCGCGTCTGGTCCCTGACGTTAGAACATTTAGCCGGAATACTCGGCTATCCAGGGTCTCGCATCCGTTCATTGTCAAATGGCCGGTTGACCGGACGACGCACTATAGAGAAAATTCGTTCTTCAGCCGGACTGTTCGTTTGTGGAATAATCTTCCTGCAAGTGTTTTTCCTGCCTGCTATGACATTACCAAATTCAAGGCCAACGTCAACAAACACTACTCCCTCTTTCCTCCTTCCAATACCCTTATTTCCCATCGCTAACACAGTGCATTGCATTAATAGGGGGCATCCCCTGAGTGTTAGTCAAAAAAAAAAAAAAAAAAAAGTAGGGAATGAAGTTTACTTCGACCCTTGAAGGAAATTTCATTCCTCTCACCCTTAAAGATGGCAATGTGGTCGATTATCCATCCCTCTATCTGCTGCCGGTGATCTGCACTGATCATACCATCCGGATCAGATCGATGGATCGATAACAGCAAATTGATGGTTGTCTATCCATGGCCCGATCTGTGTCTACGAGGTTTACAGACGTCGAACGAACCGTGAGCTGTATGAGATATATCCTGTCATATATATCTCTTGTATGAGATATATCCTGCCATGGACGTAGTTAACCCTCCGATTAGTGAGTCTTAAAGTTTGCACATCAAAAATGCTTCTGTTTTGAACCTGGGTTTACCTTCGTCATAGTCGAAAACATAACCTACCACACCACGGCCGTCCACAATAGGGTTATATAGTTAAGACCACAAGTCGACTTTTCGACTATTACAATAAAATCAAAAGTCGACTTTTAGACTTTTCGACTTCTTAGTATAAAAAAGTCGATTAAAGTAGACTTTTCGAATTTTTTCTTTAGATAAAAAAAAATGCAATATTTTGGAATAAAAACAAGTTTTCTTTGTATTAAAAACTTTTATATAAAAAAAAAGTGTTTATAAAGATAATAACATCAGGTAATTCATGTAGTTTTTAAATTATATATATTCAAGTTTTTAAAAACTTTTAAAAAAAGTTCCTGGAACCACATGTCCGCATCTATTGATCTCAAAAAGATAATCATATTTACAATAAAATAATACAATAAAATAAAACTTAAATGTATTTCTCAATCGGCGAAACTAAATGAAAGCGGCGAAGAAATGAAATTACGCAATACGCTTTGTTTGGATGACAAGTAAAAATACATATGGTTATATTTGAAGATAAAAAAAAAGTCGACTTACCGACTTTGACTTTTTTGTACCCAAAAGTCGATTAATCGATTAGTCGAAAGTCGACTTATAGAACCCTAGTCCACAACACTACTAGTGGAAACCGAACTTAATAACAGAATGTTGTAGAATTTTATATGACGCTTCGGAATGGGTTAAGAATATTTAACCGCACATTACGATTACAATTATTTTCACAGACATTAAATCTCTGGGACAGACGAACATATCGAAACCGACTGAGGGCATACGCGAATGTGCGCCTACACATTTATGGTATCGTCTCATATTTCGAAGATTAGCTGGCGGCCCTTGCAGCAGCAATAGGTTACGCCAAGCAAATAAAGAGTTGAACGACGTTGTTGCTACTCCTGTAGTGCAACAGTTCACCTAGTCGTTGTTCCTGTTGACGCGCTAGTGGCTGTTGCGGTGGTTCAGGTTCATATCACCATTTGCGCTAAACGCCATCTACACACCCTGGCCGAGGCGTGCGACATTGATGTACAACCACAATGGCCATTTAAAATGCCATTGAGCATGTAATCGCTCTTAAATTGCAACAGCAACACAAACACTACCACTACCAACAATGAAATTGCTCTGATGCTGAAGTGAAGTGTGTTGTCGTGTCTCCGTAAGGCGATTGTTACGTACGTCCATTCAGAGTTACATACGACGTACATGCGTTCGACGTTACGCATACCACGGTCGGTGAGCTGGGCCCGAATTGTGTGTTATTCACATTTTTCGTTTTTTTGTTGTTGTTGTATTACGCGCCATATTCACTATAAATCCAGTGACTTTATCTGTGATTTCATATCAAAACCTTAGCAATGGCAATGAAACGGACAATGCAACAACAGCAGCAGCAACAAAACAGCCACAACTACCATCAACCAACCTGAAAACAGTTTTTCGTTGTTGTCCCAGGTTGGGATTTTCGTTTTTGGGATAGGATGGGATGTGAGGTGATGTGATATGTTCCACCACTGATTTGTCACTGAGTGAATTCAGAATGAGTTTGGAGCCGAGTACTTACTGGCCGTGTGTGAGTGTATACAAGCGTGATGCGTCGTCGTACACATCTCATTGTAACGAGCGTGGCATGAAAATCTAGCAGAACACCGACAACAACAACAAAAGTAAATCACCATTGACTTCACACTTTTATCAGTAGCACGTCATCTGCTGGCAACTGTTTTCGTCTCTGGCTGTTGTAGACGCACACACATGATGAGGTTGCAACAGCATGTGCAACATAAACATCAGCCACAAACGAACGACAGACAGTCTAACATATTCACGCGAATAGGCCACAATTCCCCTAACTTGTAGATTTTTCGTGGTCATTTTCTGATGATTGTATAATATTTACTAGTTTTCGAATAGCATAATGTTGGGGAATTTTATCACTTCAGGACCAGCACTTGACGATGATGACCACAGCGTGAATTGCCTTGCTCTGGACAAATGGTGGAATTTCGTATGGTAATATGTGCGACAACGTACGCACACATTTCCCAACTTAGTGTTGGGTAGGTGTAGTTTGAATGATAGTAGGTGCAACTATTACAATTATACAACAAACCCAGATTCATTTGCTGGAAAGAATATCAAATATTAATTGTTTGCAGCATAGAATGTCTTCTAAGCCATCGAAAACTTCTCTAGGAAAAACGTTAGTCATTCGGAGCCAAAGATAAATATCGGTGAATATACAAAATATATCAGTGGGCCTGATTTGAAAGAACTTCCCGGTTCCTCTGTTCCTTCATCCTACAGGTTCCGGTTTATCTGACTCTGAAAATGTCTGACAAACTCGGTGTCCAGTTCACGTCGTCTCTGCCTGAAATTTTCATTCGTGTGTGTAGATTGTCCACAGTGAGTTTTTTCGTTGCAAAAATCATATCTTTTGAACGCAATAAGATAATCGAGTATGACAAATAATTATTCAGCCTATAAATTGAGTTTTTGAAAGGGGTGCTACGCCTTGTAGGTGCTTACTTATGGTTTATCAAACTTAAAAATTGTGGACAAATTAATTTTATGGTAAGTAAAAAAAAAATATTTTATTAATTTAAGATACATATGTTTTTTTATTTTTATTTAATTACAATACAAAGTAAATTTATACCCTAATGGTAAACCGGGTGACACAGACCATATGGCTAGATTTTTGCAGCGACAAACCAAAGCCTCTGGTGTGAATCGAACCCACAACCACGCACGATGATAGGCAAACACGCTACGCTACCCGCAAGAGGCCTTACTAAAGTTTTTATTTTTTAAAATTATTAAATAAAAAATTAATTTATTTAAAAAAAAAAAATTCTAAAAAAAAAATAAAAATAAATTTTTCTAAAAAAATTAATATTTCTAAAAAAAAAAATTTTCTAAACAAAAATATATTATACAAAAAAAAATAGATCTTCTAAAAATTTTTTTTTTTTTTTATTTTCTGTAAATTGTTTATTACGAATCATTTCTAAAGCATATTATTTTGTAACTCTATTCGTGACTTCACATGTCACAGGAAAGAATGCAGTGGATCGGAAAAAGCTGCCAACATGTTGAGGAGGTCCTCATTTTACCTCACCCTTGTGACTGTGAACGTGTTCTGCAATCCATATTTTTTATACAATTTCTTAGGAGACTCCTCTACTTCTTCAGACTGGCAAAGATTGGTATTCAATTATAAAGGACAACACATTCAATTAAGGTTGGTCTGATTGCTGAATATGAAAAAGTAAATCAAAAATCTATGTGAAATCGAAACAAACAACATATAATTTGAAGTATTCGATATTGACTGGAAGATATTGAATGGTATTTGATTACATGGACTGACAGGGTCAACTTCTTCTGTGGATACATTGCCGCTAAAAAATGCAGTTCTAGAAAGTGTGTTTTATTATCTTACTATGGTGTAAAATTCTATTTTGCGTCAAAAATATTTTGAATGTAAGAAAATACAACCGAACTTCAAGACATTTTTAGTGGAGAAATAAAATCAGTACAAATGTTGTTATGTTCCTTGTGGCCCTCCACAATGGATAGAGGATTGGTGACACAGTTCTATGAAGTTTTCATAGAATATGTAGTTGTTTGGATAGTAGAATCCGGGCCGAAATGTTGGCATCTGATCCGTCATAATGCACTGTGGCTACAGCTTCGATTGAGTACGGAGTTAACGTTAGGATTTCTGTTGTCTGTCAGGTACAGTCGAATTCGGAAATGACGGAGGAAATGAAAAAAATGAAGAAATATTTTTCCCTTATGCGGGATTTTCAATAAAAAGTACTATTAAAATACACATCTGTAAAATATAAATTCAATATTATTGAGCTTGGATGAAATTAGTCACTTATTTTCAGTTGGTTGAGCTGTCTTAAATGTAGTTGAAACATAATTGTTTGAAATCATTTGTTGTACATTCATCATATTTCTCTTAAGCGGTGTTCGCATCATATAAGTTTGTATCATATAAGTAAATCGCCTCGAAAATAACCCAGACCAATCGTTAATAATATTTATTTTCAATTAAGCGATTTTCTCAATTAAAAGGCCAAAATGACCCAATTTCCAAATGGCTCTTTACAGTAATGTGGTGCACCTAATTTGATCTGTATCGTTTTTAATACAGGGTCCGCCAAAAAACGTTTTTTTTTTTTAAAAATTCTATAAAAAAAATACTGGGTATTTTCTCAAATTTCTTTTTTTATTTGAAAGTACAATCCTACCAGTTAATATTGGAAAATAATTTCATTCAAATGGCTGCCTCGGTTGGCCATGCGGTAGCCTAACGACATCAGCTCTGCGGCTGATAATGCGATCTTCAAAAACGCCGTCCTGTTGAAACCAAATGTTGCCAATATCCTCCTCTAAAATTTTTGTAAACAAAAATTCGTTCAAACGAAATAAGCACTAGATGAAAAAGAAACGTTACTGAAATAACAAACTAAATTCACTGATTTTCAATAAAATTGCTATCCAAAATTAAATCTACACAGCACAAATCGATATATTTCAATGCAAATTTTGGGCGGTATGTTCCAAACTTCATTGAGCTTTATGAAAATCGGGCCTTATGTCCGCATAAAGAGGTTCGTGTGGCGTTAATTCCGGTCGCCAAAAAATTATACTTATAAAAATTACGAAGTTTTTTTTTATTTGAATCCAATGAAATATTTTTTCTTTTTTATTTCATAATATTTTTTATACAGATGTAGTTTATCTTAAGTACTAAGAGGTTAGATAATTTTTATCTTTTCTAATGAAATATTTTTATGAGAATTTGTATCTAAGGAAATTTATTTATATACAAACGTTACTTCCAAAACATGGTTTTTCCTTGCTGAGAAGTTTTCCAACTCCCTGTTAAATGAAATTATTAAAACAATTTTGCCTTAAACTACCAAGAAATTGTTCATGCTCTATACTAATACTCATGATGTGGAATCGGAATATAATCTACATGGAATGTTTATCTAAACAATTCCGATCATAAAATAGTTTTTGCTTTCATAGTAATAGTGATGTTGCCTCCAATATCTTTTCCAAACATATTTTGTAGTTGCTTTTCATCCTAATGCATAAAAAAAACTATCAGATCTTATTCAAATAAAATTCGATAGAATTTGTTAACAACGGCAATCCAAATATTGATATATAACATTTTGTTCCCCTCTCTACACATAATTAAGGTTATTAACTAAAGAGTTTACTAAATGTTTGAGTCAACAGTGCGTAATGAAATGTAAAATGCACTGGAATGTTGAGCACTTGCAACATAGCTGTGCCCGCTGCCCGTACCGTCTCTTGCCGTACGGTACGGTAGGATGAAATAAATACCAGTCTACAGACAAATAGAAATGATTAAATATTTACCGAATAGTTTTCGAGCATCAGCCGCAGCCGAGCGGCATCTTGAAAAGTTCAAAACTTTACGTTTTTAAATATTTGTTGTAGCTGATGTTATTGCTGTTGTTGTGTTTGTCTAAAGACAAAGTGTAAGTGAGAAGTTTAATTTCAAATCGAATTCTTTAGGAAATTATTTCGAAAATTGTACATTTTACACTGCCGTAACTGGCACTGGTGGTATCCACCATCTGGCATGAGTTCTGTGTCGGGGTGAGGAGTGGTGTTGATATCTGTTGGTATCTTTTGTACGGCACAGCCATAAGTAGACCTCAACCCATGGGCATAGAGATGCACTTACTTAAGTTTATTAGCTTCGTAATTTGATAATAAAGTCTTTAGAAAGTTAACTATTGAAAGATCACGTTGCGCCACGTGGCGTAAACACACAATTTGTGTATTTTAAAACAATTGATTAAACATAACGGTAAAGGTAAACACACTCGGAACTGACATCGGATTATAGCGACAAAATATGCTGGCGGATTTGTAATCGATACATCAGGTTCACCTAATCGTCGTTTAACTAATTACGATGGCATTGACGAGAGTCGATTCGTTTTTGGAAATTTGATCTGTTTTACGGTGGCCTGCATTTCATTGATTTCTTTAGTTTTCTTTTTTATGTTGGAATTCTATAGTTTTCCAATTAGATAAAGTCTTTATTGGATGCACCACTCTGAGGGTTGTAATCATATTCGTAAATTTTGTAATTGGCTTAAGATGGTGTAGCACTCAAATTACGATATTTGAGATGCGATGGTTTAGATGTAAAAGTAAATGCCATTGGGTTCGATCAGTTCCATGATGTTTTAACTCAATGTGAAATTCCTGAAGAGTCTTCAAATATGTTTTGTTCACGAATAAGTTATAAAAGTATTCTTTTCAGGAGACTACTTTCTATAACAGTAGAATTAACTCGGGATACTTGTTCGAAGTCCTGGTTGCAACCATCTCCCTAAGAGGTCTGGTAGAGGCTACAGCGTACGCCAAGGTTGGTGTGGTGTCGTAGTCATGAACATTCCACGATTGTCCACAGAAGCTACGTTGGCAAGCCTACAGGCAACTTAGCACGAGATGGACTGGCCAACTGCGTCGGGCGGATATTCTGAGCGCGAGTGGAGAAATGCGTCGGCATTCCACAAAATGTTCCTTGTGTCGGTGCGGTCTTAGACTATGGACTGTGGGATATTCTAAGCGCTAGTGGAAACCTGCTGGCAATGTGAGTGATCAGAGTAGTGCCGCACATGTTGATCAAACTGAACGAAATCATTACTGGAACTGTCAAACAATTGATCAGATTCAGCCTAGGACTTCTAAAACACCTCACTCAATTCTCTCGGGGGAGAATGCTGACTGTCCAAAATACCTCGGTGTAATATTGGACAAGAAGCTGAATTTCGAGCTCAACATCCTAGGCAGGTCAACAAAGGCAATAGTGACAATGCACGTGCAAGAGGAAAACAAACCACGCATTCTTGACTGGTTGAATACTGCAATAGCAGGAACGATACTGCTTAGGGAGTTACAGTTTGGTGGAAGGCTCTTCAGAAGTCCACATACTGCATGATACTCGATAAGGTCCAACGATTTAATCGCTCACTCAAATACTTGGGTGTTATGATAGACAACAGACATTCAAAGATCACATCGACTACAAAAGCAAGATGGCTGCAAAAACGCAAGCTTCTCTACTACTAGCCACAGTAGTAAACTCTGTGATCCTTTATGGGCGGATGCACTGAGTGTAAAATTATATAGGAGGAAGCTGATATCTATATACGCACAATATCAGGGTATCGAACGATATCGGATCGACCCCATCGACATATTAGCGGCCGAAATGAAACGGATGCACAATAGAAATCCCCAGAATAAAAAGCAGAGATCTGAATTCGCCAGGCAAGAGTGTTTCTCATCGATCGCTACCTGACAAATTAACATACCACGGTGGCTTCTGGAAGTATCTTGGAATGAAAGAAGACGCAAATCACGTCATATTTTGCTGTCCTAGGTTCGACAGAGATGACGTCCCTACAATTGCACTCTCCATGCATTGTAAACGAAGATATGGTACAAGCCAAGAAATCTGGTTAAAAATATAACAATTTGCGAGAAAAAAACAATACTGGAACTAAACAGTACAGAACACAGTTGATATATAGCGTAATATAGGGTTATCCATTTCGAGGTTTCAAAAGTATGGGACTGGAATTCGACATCTGTCAAACTAAGTTGTTAACCCTTTCGCCGCGGCTTTCAGTTTTAAGTACTAAATGACTTTTGATAAATATATTACGTTTAATCTAGTCTGACATGTATGATTTAAAAGTTTTTTTTTAAATATATTCTGGGGGCGGGCTGGAGGGGGTGGCACAAATATGTCCCATTCGCCTTTTGTGATGGGTCATATATGTCCCAACAGCCTTTTGAAACAAATATTAGCTACAAGAAAAACAATCTATCTGAATAAAAATTAAAGAAATTCATTTATTTGTATGAAATAAAAAGTAAATACCGTTAGACAACATTCCAAACGACGATTTGGTACACATATATCCCATATTGAGTGTAAACTTTTAAATTCAGTCGTCTTTAAACATTTGCTGGGACATATGTATCCCTGCAGATGCGAAAGGGTTAAACCAATTTTTGTTCTTTTTAGTTGGAAGTCTGACATTGACAAAAATGGATCGCTTAACTATCACACAACGCGTAAAAATTATTAAAATCGACTACAAAAATGGTGATTCTGGCACAGCCACATATCGTGCTTTAAGAGGATATTATGGTTTATGGTTATGAAGCAAATTTCTCACTCGGTATGATAATAAACAAAATTGTCGTATTTGGGTTTTCTGAGTATCCTCAAGTAATTGACGAAAGGCCATTACATCCACAAAAAGTCACTGTTTGGTGCGCTCTTTGGTCCGAAGGTGTGATTGGATCTGACTTCTTCGAAAACGACGAGGGAACGACTGTCACCGTCAATTCGGAGCGTTATGTTCGTATGATAACCGACTTGTTTTGCCTGCTATTGAAGAATACGACTTGGAGAATATGTGGGTTCAACAAGACGGTACCACATGCCACACAACTCGAGCGAATGTGGCTTTATTGCAAGAGACATTTCCTGGCCGCGTAATTTCTCGTCGTGGCGACATCAACTGGCCACCAAGATCATGCGATTTGACACCATTAGAAAGATAAACTTTTGACTCTTGAGCAATTAAGAACCAACAAGTCGTCAAGTTATGGCTGAGATACCGACCAATATGTGCCAAAAAGTGGTCCGAAATCACCTCAAACGAATCAATGCTTGCAACACTTCGCGTGGTGGTCATTTAAATGATGTAGTCAACGTTCAAACTTTATAATAAAAAAGAAATATCAGAAAAAATAAATTTTATATGTGTTTTGTTTTTCGTTTACTTTTAAAAAGGAAAATGGATATAGGTCCGGTGTCTTATCACCAATTGGAACTCCATTGAAAAAAACCGAAATATTTGTTCAAATCTCCTGCCGCCAAATACAATTTTTCATACCCTCAATCTTTACGTTTAGAAACACTGAACCAATTCGTTTATCAATTTTACTCCGTAGCGATTATTAATATTGGTTCCCAAGAAAAAGGTATTTGGAATATATCTTAGTGTCCTACTTTATTTCTTCTCTACATTATGTCAATCGAAAGGCAACTGCTGTAATTAAGTTGGTAATTTATTTCAAGTACCAATTCCATAAGAAAGCCGCAAGAGCAGAAACAACACCGACCACAGACCGAAAGTGACCAATTACTTCTGTCATTCCTTGGCACATTACACACACACACACAGATGGTCAAGATATTGGTAAAAATGGTTAACAACGAACGTATGCCACACATCGATTGCGCCCTGACCTGAATAAGCAACATATGCGTTCACATAAAGCCAGAAACTTAAACAACGAAACTGCTACTGACCAAACCAACAAACAATAAAATATCAAACGAAGACTTAACGAAAATTAATTAAAAACTCAATTGCTCTCCGGTGGATGGCTTCGATTCCGGTGGCCTCTGCCTTATTGGAGCTGGTAACAAGTGCAGGCATGAATTGCCCACAACACATACAATGACCCTAATACGGCTCTCACACATTTCGGCCCAGTGTACTTAGAACAAAGATGTCCTTCGATGTGAAAACATTGGATGGTAGTCGTAGTTCACCCCTCACTGACTTTGGTGTCACCATGTCATAGAGAAATTAATAAAGTTCTTGAAATATTGTACGTGCCGTGCCGTTCATATGCAATGCAACTTTTTGTGGCAGCATATGGTGTGGCGTTCCAAATTTGTAACGTGTTGCGGGTTCCAAACACATTTAGATATGGATGCATGACTCTGGATAGGTCGGTGTCGGTGCCTAAGCATTTGTGTGTGTGGCAAGGAGCGTAGCTTGTGTTATCGCCACCAGAACAAATGCAGCAGTGGAACGTAATAAAAATCACAATTTTATTACATTCACATTATCTGTGCTACCAACAAACAAAAAAAAATATATATGTATATAACAAAACTACTCGCACCCTTATCTGTTAAAATGCATTTTACAATTCGGTTATTTGCTACCATGAATGTGAAGCACAGTTTCAATGATGCCAAACCATTGTATGTGCCTCACTGCTGGCAGAGTCATGTAATGGAGCACAACATTTCTCGGTTTGTACCTTCATGGGGATCGGAAAGTGACCTTTAAGTATTCACAAGGACTATATACATTTGGTATGTACTTAAGATATGCCTGTATGTACTGGACAATGAAATATCATACATTGAGAAGAAACAAGTCATCAATCTGCAGAACTTTGCAATGACCTGATGTAAAAAAAAAGATGGAATGCCAAAATCTATTGGAAAATGGTGGATGCATCCGCATTAACAAAAGAAAAAACTACAACGACAACAAACATAAATAAGACCGAAGCGTGTCCGTGCTACAATCAATTGCACAACCTGCTTTGTCGCTTACACATACCCCTCTCTCCGCTCTCACTCCGACATATTTCGAGCATTGACAAGCAGTGATTTGCAGATCCATATTATAGCAACGCTTGTAAAGTACTCTCTGCAGCCTTAAAGAGGAACTTATTCAGCGTTGACCCATTCTAGATCAAACGATCTAGAACTCTCGCCAAATATTTATAATGCTACAGATTTCAAATGGAAACATTTTAAGATGTGTCATGAATGTTAAACTTCTACCGACCACTTATTCATTGATTAAAGCAGTCACCAATCGAATCCACCCCTTTAAGATTAGTACAGATAGAAGGCATAACAAACCCATTCTGTAGCGCTGATTGTTCTTCAAACCTACAAAATAATACAAGACAACAGTTAGCTTAAAATGTATATGAAAGTACCAGAGTTTTGTGAATTAAAAAGGCCGTAACAACTGAAGTGTTTTTCACTTGTCAACTCAGCCAGCGTCAGAGTCAACAAATAATAAACAACACTCGTCCACAAAAAGACAAACAAGAATGCAAAAGTGGTTAAAAAATAAAATTGCAATAAATCTAGTGATGAGGACATGCGTCATTTGCTGCATATTCATCAAAGATACAGAGCATCAATGTCAACAGCGAGTCGTCAAAAGTAAAATGCCATAACCCACAATTTAAACAACGAAACCCATAAAAACTGCGACCGAACAACCAAAATGCTGCACTACAACATTAATATTTTGATGCAATAAAACCTCCCCCTCAAAGAGAAACCAATAAAAACAAAAACACAGAAGCACCGACACAACAACCAGTCAATCCATAAAAAGCGTCAAATGCACAACGCCACTTTATGGAGGCACCCCTCGGCAACGGCACCGCCAACAGAACTATCAACGCCTTTGCCACCGAAAACAACATTTTTATGAAAACCAACAATAGCGCGCCACAAGAATTCATTCCGAAATGCCACATGATGAAATACAATCGGAACTCCCCGTCAATGCAGCATCACACCCAGCAACGCTTAAGGATCAGCGGTGCCGTGGACTTTCCACAAATTTAATTTGAAAATACTCGAGTTTTGTTGAGTGCGACATCAGTAGATGGTCACAGTTGTTGGCGGTGCGGCGTCGGCGTCGTCGTAGCCATTCTGATGTTGTTGTGACATGTTGCTCGTAAAAAATCACAAAACTGTTTTGTATCTTCAAAGTGATTAATTGCTTAAAATAGTGATGACACTGGGCAGGGTTGCCAGAAGTGTGGCGACTTATCTTTATTTCGATGAGTTTTAGGTCCCGAAGGAAATGTGATCCCAGTTGTAACGTATTGAAAACAGTTTGCTATAGCAGACCGACTATTAATAATGAAATGGATATGGGTACATAAACAATAACAACTCTCCTCCATTGGTGGAAAATGTCTGCGTATTAACTCAAGCTCGGATGGCGTCATTTGCATTTGAGGACCAGAAGAGGCAAATCTCGACTAAAGTGTTCGACTACATTTCAGGCCTAATAGTGAAAGATTAGAGAGTTGGCGGTTAATATATTTTTTTGTGAGGTACTGTTAGGGGCTTATAAAGGGTTTTCCAACAAGAGGTATTATTTTGAATTACCAAGTATTTCGGTAGCTGTCACTTTTTAAACTTTTCTTCTTTGACATTTGACAAGTAGAAACTACGCCATTACTAAAAATGTAACGATACACGCTTCCACAACGCATTGAAATTATTAAAATTCACTAAAAAAATGGAGAAAATCTTACAGTCATAGTTTGCAAAACTAAAAAGTTTCCGGACCGTGTTATCTCTCGAAGAGCAGACTACTTTGACAAAATAGTCTTTTTGTACAAAATGTGGTGTAATTTTGTGAAAGGAATCTGTTGTTGCATAAAAATTAGCTCTTCGTAAATATTTTTATTTGCATAAAAAGATATAATTTTTTTTTTACAAAATGTTTGTATCCAATTAAATTTATTTGCATCAATTTTTTTTCAATACATCGATGGTCATGCAGTAGACGATTAAATCATTTTTTTCCTAATTCTACATTGCACTGGCTATTTTCATATTTTTATTTTGACGGTTTCGATAAACATTGTTGGCAACATTGTCGCTATGCCATTGCTAATAACGGGAGAACAAACAAATAAATATCGCATAACAGACGCAGCCTCTCATGGAGTAATAGTAACCGGATTAAATGGACATATTCACCAACTATGACCAAAACAGACAGATCCACTTTGAAGCGGTAGCAATAAAAATTAGATAAATGATTTTCTAGATATTTTGTTGCTTTGAGCTTTAGAAAATACTGTTTATCAAAAAAAAGTGCAAACATGGTGAACGCTGTCAGTAATATAAGACCTCATCTAAATTGAGTGTACGACTAAAGCAGTTCTTACCCACACCTGATAAATTCCTTATTTAATAGTGAAATAACAAATATATATCAAATGTATAGTACTATAGTACTAATGTTTAGTACAGATTTGGTATAGACTAATCTATAAAATATTTCAATTTCAATGAAAATATTTATAGTTTAACTAAAGTAATGTGCTTGATCGGGAAGAACACTCTTAACATAAACCTTCAATGTAACCTACTGGTTTGATTTGGACAATTTTGAACGACTCTGGAAAATGAACTCTCAATATCTAGTCCCCATCTATATATATAAAAAGCTTGCGTGACTGACTGACTGATTAATCACTGTCCTCTCCAAACGGCTGAAACTAAAATCAGCCTAGACATCCGCAAAAAAATTCTAATATTGTGTTTTTTTTTTGGAAAATTGGTCAACGACTACCATTGGCAACAATAGGTGGAAATGAGTTAAAAATGGGACGGGATAAAAAATGGTGAAAAATTAAAAAAATGTGAAAAATTAAAAAAAAAAAAAGGTGAAACAAATTTTTGTAACAACATGTGGATAATTGTTAGAGAAGGGACGAAAAAGTTGTATAAACGGGATAAAAAAGTACAAAAGTCGAAAAAACAAAAATGTGTGAAAACTATTTTATTTGAATGGAATGGGGCAAAATAAACAATGGAAATAATTAAAAATTGGACTAAAACGGGTCCAAAACTGGTATAATATAAATGAGAAATAATCTTCAACAGGTGGAAATCAGTTAGAGGTGTGACGAAAAAGGGACCAAGATGGGATACAAAATGGGACCAAATCGGGGGAAAATTAAAAACTTGTGAAAAAGATTTTTGCCAAATCTAAGTGGGTAATAGTTGGAGAAGGGTCGAAAAAGTGGCCAAAACTTACAAAAAAAGGTACAAATGGGGAAAAAATAAAAATGTGTGTGAAAAAGTTGTTGTCGGCAGAAGTAAGCCAAAAATTTTAAGTAATAAAAAAGGGAATTAAAATCGTCCGAAACGGGCGAGTATCTATATATATAAAATAGATGCGTGAATGACGGATTCATCCGGTCCTCTCCAATGGCTGAAGCCATGAAATTTGCTATGAACGGATTTTTCGAAATTCGTATAGGATGGGGATACAAATGGTAAAACGGGAAACCCCTTCGAACTACACAAAAATACATATTGTGCACCGAAAAAAAAATGTATACGAAGTCGTCATAATATTGATATTTTTAACCTACAGATCTGAGCCGATACGCAATCTTATTAAAATGATACTAGCCATCGTATTAATATGATATTTCTTTATTTGAAATGAAAAATGTAAAATTGATACTATAATAGTATCTTTTTGATACTGCATAGTATTAAACGGATTGTAAAATTATCAGAAATCAGTATCAAATACATACGAAAACATATTAATTTGATAAGTCTTCAATGTAAAAAATATACGAACTAACAAAATTTTATATAAGTAATTTAAATTTTAAAAAGTTTTATTTCTAACTAGACGAGTTCCATCCGGTGTATAATACAAATATTTTAAGTTTGTATTAAGATACATACATATATAAGTATATCGGTATTTATTACTTTCATTGACAGCATTTTTTGAAAGAGATTCAAGAAGACTTCGATAGGTCTTTTACTTCACGTTAGACTTGTAAAATATTGTCAACTTTGAGCATAATTCCTGCCATTTATTCATTAATTTGTTTTCTGACAAAGGAAACAATTTTTCGAAATCAAAATTTATCTGAAATATATAGATATAGTAATACTATTATAATAATAATTCAATAGTGCCTTGAATTAAGAACATGATACCTACAAATTTATATGCAGTTGCCTGTGAGTAAAAATTCCAATGGTCTACAATTAGGCTTACTGATTTGGCACTTTTTACATATTTACGACGATATTCAAATGTAGATGCCCATATTTCCAAAGATTCGCATTCGTCTCCACTCACGAAACGCATCTTATTCCTGGCCGATTCAACACTCTCATCTTCACTAGAATCAACCACATCAGATGATTTTCAGATGTTTATCACAAAATAAAGTTTTATGTATATTGTTTTTTTATATATTGTTATTTAGAACTATTTTTGAAATGTTTGTTCTTTTTATATCGAATTGATTTGTTCACAATTACACTTTTAAAGTTTAATCCTCACTGGTTCACAGGTTTACACGCGTCTACTTGCAGAAACAAAATCACAATGACATTATGAGCACGCTTGCATGAAATATAATAACGGTACTGATCACTTACCTTCTCGCACTTATAGAGAGTAAATAAGGCAATCGAAATCAATGTCAACTTTGATACGAAAAATGTGAAATATACATTAATATTGTAATATTATGGTAAAACGTTATTTGAAACGAAATAATATCAAATTGATACTAGAAATGACTATTTGATAAGATTTATGAAATAATGATACGCAAAATATAGTTTTGATACTGATCTAACATAAAAATGATATTAAAATGTAATTTCATTAAAGAATTGCTCGGATATTGAAAATGTAATATTAATACGAAAAATTAATACGCCAGTGTAAAACACTTCAGTATTAATATGATGATTTTCGTATCAGATAGATATTAAAATCTATTAATTTGATATTTTTAGTATCAATCTGATATTTTTTAATCTATATTTGATACTTTTCAATTTATACGAGAATTGATACGGGTTTATCAATCTTCGGAATCGGCGGAATTTTTTCGGTGTGACTTCTGTTGGAAAATTAGTCCATAACTACGCTTTGCAACAACTACTGAAAAAGAGTATCAAAACGTACGAAAACGGGGAAAAGTAAAAAAAGTGTGAACATGTATTTTAAATTAATATCTACCGACAAAAACTTAAAAAAGGCGATAAAGTTCCTTAGTCGGTATAAAACATTTTTTTGTAAACCAATGCCATTAAAAAATATTTTGTGTTTTAATGGGAAGGAAAATGTACGCTTACCAAGTACCGGGCAGTTGCTAGTTACCTATAAAGACTTATTTGCATATAGGTTGTCGTCGGTCAATCCAATAAAAACTATGATGGATTTCGACACGAGATCTGGTGAATCCCACTGAAGTAGCCAAAAACTGTTGTCAGTAGATTTCTTGCAATGTTTGCTATTTGTCTCATGGGACGTTTTTACATGTATTCCATTCCATTCTTCCTCTGAGCCGTTGAGAGCCGATCGTTCCAATTAAAAATACTGAAAGCGGATGAGTATGATGCGATTGTAAATTCTATTTTTCAAGTTAAAAAAAGATTTTCTACAATTTGTATATTACTGTACAACTTAACAAATTCTGTCTGAAAATACTGAGCAGTCTGCTAGATCTAGCGGGTAATAGCAAGTGGTTCGCGGTATGGTGACCTCGGGCATTTCTGAAGTGACAGCTTTTTTCAAGATGGAATAACTTGATAACGCGATTTTAGTTTGAAATAATGTTGGTGTCGTCAGAAAGGTCAGGACCAGCTCTTTACGAATATGTACATGGTTAGACATGGGGTATTTGTAAAGTCACTATTGTGGCCTTTTATTTGGCGGAATGTCTTAAAATGTCCTAGATTTATTCTGTCATAAGTACACTCGAATAAGCGAACGACTTTTAATTGAAAAAAATCGCTTAAACGAAAATCCACTTTATTGAAAAATCGTTTATGTGAGACCCATTTTTAATGAAAAACACAATCTTCTATGATACGAACATCGCTTTTGTGAAGTTTTATTTCAACACTACTTCACATAATAATAGAGGAGAATTGATGGACAAAACGATTATGGGGGAGGTGACGTATTTGGCCAATGAAAACGTTGAAAATGCTACTACGAAGAAGACATTAGAATCAATTTATGTTATGAAAACAATTCTGAAGCCTTGAGCAAATGATCTCAAAAAATGTTGTGTTAACCACATTTAGTTGTCTGATTGAATATAAGTGTCTTAATGAATGAAATTAAGTGACTATTTTCATTCAAGCTCAGTAATATTTAATTTAAATTTTACATACACATAGAAGTTTCTCTCTTCGTTTCAAGTACATACTCAATTTGTTTAAATGAAAGAAGGTTCAATTATTCGAAGTACTTTTTATTAAAAATCCCGCATAAGTGATGAAAATTCTTCGAATTCGACTATATATCGAATAAAAACGGTACAGTACAATAGTTACATGGACTTTTACCGACCGATTAGACATTTTTAGAATCCTCTGTATTGCGGCTTTCTCGACAGACCTCGAGTTACTAAGAGAACAAATACCTTATATACGATCAGGTGTTACCTAATGTCTAATCGTGTGCATTACAAATTCCAAGTAGATTTCGAAATGAAAAAAAAACCAGTGGAAAAAAAAACCCTCACCCTCAGTAAAAAAATATAAGTCTCATATACCATAATATCAACCTCAAAATACCGAATGTTATAGAAAAATATTGTATTACACGTTTTTACAAAACGGGCGGAATATAAAGCAGAGTTTTTACTAGAAAATTGTATATAGCTAAAGATTTACTAAATATAGAATTTCGGAAAGATTCGTTGAGCGAAATTATATAATTACACGATTTCTAAAGTGGATGCAATGGTACATTTGTATGGGAGGTACCAGAAGGGGAGTTGCCAGACTTCCAAATTTCATAGTGATTGCTTAACGCTTTCGAAAGTTATCGTGCGTACCTGCAGGACAGACGGACGGACATGGCTCAAACGATTCAGAAAGTCATAAATCGAATTTGGTTCAAAGACACCTGTGGTGTAATGTGAATATTTCTATGTGTTACACTTTTGAGCCGTATCAAATGATATATACCCTCCTACCCGTAGGGTGAGGGTATAAAAAAATTGAGTGGACAAATTACAATCGATAGAATCGCTAAAAACTTCATAGGACTAATTCGACCTTTTCATAAATTTCAAGTGATTTTATGTTACCATTTTTTAATTTACCTTCACACCACATTTTCCCTAATCACCATTTCGAAGTTCATGCCAACACCATGAGTAGTATCCATATTTGTCTGCGGCAGCTGTACATGCCGGATGCCGACAAATTAAACCCTTAAACTAATCCTAAATACAACATTTGAGTGTATTTTTAATTAGTTTTAAATTCATATTCCACGGAGCATCTGCCTGCATCCGAAATCACTGCCAGAAGTGTTGAACACTAAATTTTATTTGCTGACAGCCATGGACTAATTTTAACTCGGATTAACTTTGAATGCTGCTGCAGCTTGTTGCTCCAACCGGTGCAGACAGCATCGGAACATCCTTTGCGTAGATGATGTTCGTGCAGCATTCAGTTTTGTACGGTTGACAGCGACCGAAAAGGAAAACAAAGTAAATGTCTCCCAAGTGGACCGTAATAAAAATTTTGAAATGACACGCGTAGCAAGTACTTGAACACACGCTAATAACGGTTAATAGGGAGCAGCAGTACAAAAGGTGCAAGCAACCCGCGGCAGCAGGATCATATTTGTAAATGTAATCTTATAAATAATCGGACAAACATTGGTTGGGATTAACCCAAGGCACTGGAATTGTCAACAGCGTGTAATTTATGGGGACGCCAACGATGTTCAACGACGTCGACATCGATTTACGAACAAACACACTGAGCCGAATAGTCAGACAGTGCACACACGATTATTACAGCTGCTCTGAAAGGACACGCGTAGGCATTGATTTGTGTGTCAAAGGACGCGACATATGCCCATCCTGCCTAGTTGCCTCCTGCACCTCCTCAGACTTCTGTGTGCGTTCGGCCACCAGTGAATGCTACGAAGGGTTCAATGCAGCGCGTGGCGACAACTTGACACATGACTTTGTTGACACACAATCTACATAGCGCTGCATGTTTTGTGTGCATGTCTCTACAGGATTTATTGGGTTTGTTTTAGTTCTAGTCTTGTTCTCTACCGTCATCAGGCGACAATGACTGCTAACTGCTGGTGTTGCAGTTGCAACGTGCAAACAAACACACAAAGTCCTTCGGAATGCAGGAGGTTCAGCGATTTTCGCCTACAGATGTCAATTTACGAGAAGGACATGTCGGAGACATGTAAATTGTGGACTTACATGGATTAAATTACTCGACAAACAAGCAGCAGCAGCATTTCGTAAACCAACTCCATTTAGGCGGCACATTTGTAAATCAGACTTTCGCTCGAACTGCTCGGGACATCCTAACATGTCCTTCGGATGTTTTTGCGCAAACGAACTAACGATGTATAAGCATTTCTGAACTGAAAGAATGGCAACAACCAACGACAACAACATTTGAAATTATGAATTACAACAATTTAACATTATGTCAGTTTAACATTACTACAAGTGGCAAGTGCTCTCCGTCTCTCACTCTCTCTCTCTTTCTACAAGACATTGCAATTGCATGTTGCTGTGACACTTACTACACACAATTACAAATTGACACATTTGTCAAAAATAGTCTTGAATCGTATTGGTCGGTCGGTCGCTGGTACAGAATTGGAAGATAAATTGAATGTCGTTTAACAAATGGCGATAGTGAGACACATGTGTCATACCAAATTGCATTCTTTTCATGTTTTTCCCTGTTTTACGGTTTGTCAAGTGTCATGCAAAAGAGGTCACGACGAGGATGGTGGATATTTGTATGGGGTCAGTGATGGTAATTGATGTTGCAACATGTCATCTATTGGAATTATTGAGATTGAGTAAATGTGGATAGTTTTAAGTCAAATACCAATTTGTTTTTTTTTTTTGATGGAATTGTCCAAGTGTGTAAATGCCAACCCAGGAACTCTGTGGACGAAACACATTTAAAATAAGACACATTTGTAAGTGGAAGGTCCTGATAAGTGGTTACTTATGATGTCTCAGACTTGCAGCTAATGTGAATGGACTCCGGTTGTTTACAACTCAAAAGGTCTGCTTGAACTTATTTAAACCCTCCGAGGTCTGGTTCCCTTTTACGTGATCGCTAAAAAACACTTTAGATTTATTTTAGTGCCAGATAATTTGTATCCAGTCATACAACATGCAGCTCACTGTTCATTCCATATTTCAAAAATCGTTCTTCTACGAACTCCAAACATGGCATCAGTTGCGGTTGCACCACCGCAAAATGACATAAGCGCCAAGAAGAAAATGTTTTTGGGTTTTTTTTGTGGTCTAGCTAAATGGCGTGTGGAGCTTACTATTGAATATAGGGTTTTCCAACAAGAGGTGTAATTTTTGGTGTTCAAAGAAAAATTAAATTTTTTGAGATAAATGATCGGATGTTTATTTCATAACAAAGAGGAAGATATGCCGTTAATGCGGCCCTATGCTCTTTTCCTATCGTTCTATCCAAAGGAAGAAGTTGGAAGGTGTTAAATCATAAGATGGTCAATTGTGATCACCTCTTCGAGAGACGACACGGTCTGGAAACTTTTCCCGTTATAGAGCAATGGTTTCGTTGCTTGTGTGGCATGTAGCGCCGTCTTGTTGAAAGTAAACTTTGTCCAAATCAATATCATCGAACTCCGACCATAAAAAATAATTAATCATCTCTCGATAGCGCAATCCATTCATTTTCGATGATCCAACCTCATTTTCGAACCAACCTCAAGATGATTTTTCGATGGAATTCCGGATCATTTTCGTGCATTTCATGGACCTATTCAGCAAAGATACGACGTTGTTGATAATCGGCCGGCGTGAGTTCTTGTTTTAACTGAACTTTATAAGCCTTAAGCCCAAGTTTTTATGCAAAATACGGTGTAATGACGTTTGTGGAATGACCAATTGCAAAGAACGACGAGGAATGGACAAACCCGGGTTTTCTTCAACACTTTGGGCTACAGCCGCAATATTTTCAGTTGTTCTTGAGCGACGTGCATGGGTTGTATTCTTCACATCACTAACTTGTTCCAACTGCTCGAATTTTCCACCAATTTCTGTATTTTTTTATGGCTATTTCTTAATTTTCGTGTTTTTTTTATCTTCTTTATTAATTTAAGTTGATAAATAATGCATTTTAATAATAAAGTTGTTAAATTTGTAAATTTTGTTTCATCGATATTTAAAAAAAAAAAATTTATTAATGTTAATTTTGTTTTTTATTTATACAATATTAAGAGAAACAATTTATTTTTTTTAATTTATTATTGATTACAATACCAATTTGATTTATATTCTAATTTTGGGTCCAAGGGTAAACCAGGGACACAGACAATATGGCTAGATTTTTCCAGCGACAGACGAAAACTCTCTGGTGGGAATGGAACCCACAACCCTCGATTCTGATAGGCTAGCACGCTACCAACTCGCCTACCGATCCTCTTAATTTACTTTTTACTTATGTAACAAAATCAGTAAATCATAATTTTTTTTTTCGTATTCCGTATTATTTCTGTCCTCTAGTAGCTAGAGATGAGCGGATCTGAGGTTGCCAACAAAATATTTCTAAATGATTTTGATTTTGTACTCAAAAGAAACCATTTCATAATTCGGGTTTTTTCGATTTAATAGTTTCGAGCACGGCTAAATTAAAATGGTTTTTTGGTACTCTTGAATCGTGGTTCCGGTTCGGTTCAGTGGTCAATAGCACTTTTTATTTTGATTTTTTGTTTGGCGGTTTTTTTCGGCATATTTTTTCTAAGAGTGATTTGGTTCACAGGCATAAAAGTAATATGTTTCGGTTCAAAATCGGTACGGTTTGTATCCGGGGGCCATTGCTTCTGCGGTTTATACCCAAATGGCGGACAACTTGTCCAGATGCATCAGAATTGGTTACTGCTGCTCATATTAGATTCTTCATCAATTCACGGAATAAAACGCTCCGCTGGCCGTCGAATTGCATCGCTTTAACTTACAAAATTTCATAGTCGATTTCTAATCTGCAGCTTTAAAAAGTCAAGCTCAATCGGAAATGTTTTTTTTAATTAGAGATATTATTCCACTTCATCTAGTTTTACAAGTCCAAAAAATCCCAAAATTTTAATATTTTCATAATTTTGAGATAATATTTCATTTTTCCTTTTTGGGCCATTTTTCATTTGCAAAATAAACCAAAATTTACGTAGTTTTCATTCGGAAATTTTCCATACATTTTTTTGGAGGTTTTTCATAATTTGTGAGGAAATTTTCATGTTGGCCTTTCTGGGGAATTTTTCATCTATTTTTGGGAATTCATTAATTGAGAAATCCATCAATTTTTGGGGGCAGTGGCAGAGTGAAAACTGGCCCAAGAATGATGGATAAAAATAGAAGACTGCCCGCCAAAAATTTGGTTTTTTCGTAACTTCTTTAGATATTTCACATGAAAATACAAAAACAATTTTCAAAATTTTGGTAAGAAAAATGTTTGAAAATTATTTTTGTATTTTCATAAATTTGTCTACGGGAGTTAGAATTAAGTTAAGCTAATAATTTTAAACCTTGCAACAGTGCGGAATTTCGTTGGGGAGTGGGTCGGGACTGCACCGGTGTGACCGCCTTAATTGTAGGGGATGTATGAAAATTGGGGAATTTGTACATCAAATATTTGGATGACTTTTCAGAATTTTTAAGAAAATTTTCCTTTGGGTTCCCTTTCTTCCTACTAAATTGTCTCCAGGTTTTCTAAGTGAAGCCTTGTGTCCTAATATCGATTGCTGCAGGTCTGAACTTATTTCCTGTGCTTTTCTTTCTGTTGTTGTAGGTTTGACAGTTTTCGCAGAGCTGCAGTTTTTGAATGCAATTTATTATTCATTTATTCAATATTTGAAACATTTTGTTGGTATATGGAATACGTACGCGTATGCAGTCCTATGCCCGTGTAAGGTGTCGTGTTACATCTGCAACTAAATGCCAAAAAAACACACTATGGAATTCCTATTATTGAAGTGCAACAGTATTTTGAGTGACTCACATGGTGAAGTTGCATTATGAATTGTTAGCGTTATAATGTCCTTGGAATGTCAATGCTGCAGGACGGCAGACACACACTGCATGCACACACTACAAAGCCACAGACAGATTGATATAAATCGAATGGTCATACATTTTCTCAGGCAAGGACAACATCTCAAATTGCGTCTTCATTCAGCAGAGCAGCAGAATATCTGCGCTCATTACATTTGGTACATTTATCTAAATCATATGATTGTCTCCTCAATATTCGAATGAACTGGATATTGGGCATTGGTCCATGATACTCTGGCTGGTATAACGACATATTTACTCTACCCTAATGATTATTTTTGGAAAGAGGGAATCTCCGATCACAGTGATCACCATATGTTGAATCTATTAACCAAGTTTGTATTAGTGGTAATTGGTTTCGTAAAAAAAAGGGAAAAGGCTTTGTAAATGAATAACCAAAAATTCGCACATGTTGCAAAGTCTGTCAATGCCCTGTTAGCAAATCCCATCAACTGTGCCACACTTATGCAACAATGAAATCAACTTATGCGTTCATGTTGCACATACTGCAACTTTTGTTCGAAAGGGTGTCTCAACAGTTCGTATAGATGTTTTGGAACACATTTCGAAACAACATATGGGCCACAATACAAATGATCCTAATTGTTGATCTCATTGATATCCAAGGAATAAAAGGCTCCTTTGGTGTCGTCCCCCTCGTTGTGCAAATGTATCAGCAGCTAAACACGAAATTGCTAACAAGATGCAATAAATTATATGAAGCAAACGCCGCAGAGTCCACTGAGGGCGAATGAGAACTGAAGGAAATCAGCCCTTATTTTCACGCTATTTCGCTGATTACGCACAATTGTACTCGTGACATGGATGTACCGGCCGCACGTCGTATTCCTTTGTGGCCGTGATGGTGAAATGTGTGGCATGTGTATGAGATGCGGCACAGATGTGCCGCTGATCATGCGCCACAACCAAAGACGATCACCGTTCAACAGACTTACAGTTCCGCTACGCTTAATTATTGCGAATTTATTTGGCTGTACACACAGAAAGAAAGAATAAATACCGCTGATCCTGCCCCAGTTAGCGGAACGCATCTCCTGGTGGTTTCAATGTGGCTGTTGTGGTTTACCGTTGTCCACAGTTGCGGTTTAACCGTATGAGTCAACGCCTCCACATTCATATTGTGTAGCTGTGCATTTGATGATCTTGTGATGTCCGCACTCGATTAACTAACGTGCTCGAGGAGATGCAACTGTTGCAAGACGTGTTTAAAGCAAATTCAGTATTTGTTTTCCTGTTGTGAAAGAGGACACTAACATATGACGTTGCCAGTTATTGGGGGCACAAACGTAGAAGACATACGGGTATTTTATTCAAAGTGATCTAAATGTATGAGCAGCCGTAGGTACTCCGTAGTATTTAGTAGTCGTTTCAGTTGCCACGTGGCATTTGATTCATATCGAATTTCACGCCACATATTTTTCCACTGTTTCTGGTCATTTTTTGGACATAATTTCTAAAAGGACTTCATAGTTCCTTTGTGTGTCTTCCACTGTTTAGTTTTTGTGTGCGAAATGTGCATTTTTTTTCCTCTGCTGCCGTATTAACATTTATTTGAACAACTGTCGTCCACTTTCGTACAAAATTTCCGCCTTTTTGTTTTTGGTAACTTGAACATAAAGGTGTCGTGCAACTGCTGTTTATTTTCGTTTGTTTTTTTTGTGTGTTCTTGTTGGTTTCATTACTTTGAACACTTGTAATTGGACCCTATCATTAAAGGTCAGAGTTCATGGCATGTGCTAACGAAACCTTGAACATTTAAATACTGTACGAGTAAAAGTGAATATGATATTTTAAAATGTTTTGAGGAATTATGTGAAAAAAAATCTATGGCATACATTTGATAAAGACTTAGGAAGAAGAAGGTTTTAGAACTACTTCACCGCTTTCCCTCCAATTGGTTGCATTTTTTTTTTTTGACTCGTGCTATGTAAGTTGATTAACTGATACAGATTATTGGAAAAATCGTAGCTTGATTAGAAGTTTACAATTTCAACTCTAAATTAACAGATCACTCTTCAGGGTATTGTTGACATTTTTGCAATTCTTGGGTCCTACGAGTATTGCTATTAATATTTCGGGTCCAACAACAACAAAAAACAATCATTTATCATTGGAAATGTTTTTACTGTTCTTCAAAATATTCTCCGTGAAGATCAGTACACTTTTGCATGAGCTCAAACCATTTCTCGAAGTGCTCCGATTGAGACACCCCCAAAACAGGGGTTTTGATCGTTTTGTTCCACTAAAGGCGGTTATACCGAAAAACTCGATATTTTGTTTCGATGTGATTCTCCCATGAACAGATTTTGTTGGATTTGGATATGGTCGATGGTTGTTGTGTTTCGGGCTCATAATCATAGATCCATTATTGCCCACCTGTGACACTTCATTTGACCTGCCTCTGTTGTATTTTTTTTTTTTTCAATATTTCTTTGCCCTTATCGACACCCGCTTTTTTTGAGCACTCGTCAAATTATGTGGGATCCAACGAGAACGAGTTGGATTACCTTCACAAAAGTCATCATGGAGCGAACGGGTTCAAAACTAAAATCTTGGTAATAGCGACAGCGGTTGGTACTTCTTCGCAAAAAATCGCAAAATTGAATTTGAAACACTTCCGATAATCCAAGCCGAGAATTTTAAAAAATTATGGCACTGAAATTTTCTCAGCTTTAATTACATTTATTGGCCGACCCACCCATAAAACAATTCGCGCTCAAATGACAAAACGTTCGGAGTGAAGTTATACTACTTAGAAAAAGTCAAGTTTTCGTATCCAGTTAGAATGTGGCACTGCTAGTACTGCCAGTGTCCGGAATATAAATAGCAAGCGTCACTTTTAAATGAAATTCGAGAGAAACTTGTCCAACTCACTTAATCCCAAAATATTGAAAATTTATATTTAGCAAATTTAGCAAATTCAATTGCACGCCTTTTTGCTTGACCACAAAAAACCCTCTCCGCAAAATGTACTTTTTGGCGCTTACGACGGTTTTGCGGTTATGGGTTCTCTTAATCAAAAGTACGTTTGATGACAATATCGTAGCCTTTTGAATATTAGGAGAAGACTTTTGACATTCCTCTGAATGTTAATCTTTTTTGGAGAAAATGAGTTTAGGAAACCCCACCACAGATTGGCGATATTTTCAAGGGAGTGCCTATACTTCTGAATAATCTCACAGATTTTCAAGTTTACCTAGAACTTTTTAAATAATTAAAAAATTAAAATAATTTCATAGGGTGAAAATAATTTTAAAAATCAGCACCAGAGTGATGTCTTGACAAATATTCATTAGCAAAAACTTCCATTTAAAATATATTTTCTGACCAAAGGATGAAGTTAACAGAATATCGTCGTGTGTTGATAGTTGAGTCATCTACATAAAATAGCATGATCCTAATGGCCTTGATGGTAACGAATAATTGAAACCGAGACTCCGGTGACTCCGGAAGAGAATATGCTTGTTATCACGAACTGGAGAAGCCATGCAGAAGACCGAAGTGCTAGAAACTCAGTTATTAATTAGGCCAAGACCAACAACAGGTTGTAGAGCCGACCTAAGTAAGTAAGTAAAGAGGAAAATTTTGTTCCGCCGTTAATTAAAAAAAGTTGTATTTAGTCCTTTGTCGTCCTCAAACTGGCGATTGGTTGTAGTTTCCCAGTCACTGGAACTGTTTAGTGAATGTGTTGTAAGTTTTACCGAAGTATTACTTTCAAAGAGATTGGAATACACTAAACAAAAAGTTCCTCAATTTGAATGTATTTGGACATAATTTTCAAACCTACTACACTTATCTTTAATTTGATGTAGAACTTTTCATTAATACTTCTTCAATTCCGTACATTAATTTGATGAACATTGTACATCAATTTAAAGAACATTGTACGTCAATTTGATGAACATTGTACATCAATTATAATTTCTGTAAAAAAATAAAATATTTCTATTTTGCAACAATTTCTGAAAAAATCAAAATTAATTTGCAAATAAAACTGTTTTCGTTTTTTCTTTTCTTCCAAGGTATACGAAACAATATCGGAAGCTACCGCGCTTCTTCATTCTATACAATACTCCCTACCCGCGTTGCCTTTTTGGACTTTTTCTATCAAATTTGGCCGGATGGGTTTTAAAATTTTATTTTGGTAGATTTAGGACGTAATCGTGAATTGTGACTGATTTTCATATAATATTTGTTATACATACATATATGTATAAATTATGATTAATTATACTTGTAAAAGTTTTCAAGAAATCATAACTAATTTTGATTTACGTGAACACGTCGTATTTATTTATTTAACGATTTTTACGTTTTTAATAATCATGCAAATAATCAAAAACATTTATGGTATAACTCGGAATAAAAAAAATTCTAAAACTACAATTGACGCATTTTCCAAACCGTCCTATTCTAATATAACTCCTGAATAAGTAACTTATTTTATAAAACTTAAAGAAGGATCTTCTATACATCTTCTAACAGCCCAGGAAACATTTTTCGCTGATGTATTTAAAATGTTCAAAGTATTTGTGTTTGCTCACTTCTGGACAGAGAAAAATCTCCATCAACTGAACCGTTGTAGACATTCTATTCTATTTACGTGATGTTATTCTGTCGAACGAATGACTGTAATAGGAAAAATCAGTTCTTAAAATACCATCAGAATGCCGACAGTATCAAAGGAAATATTTCTTGTGAATTTGCAGCTTATCAGCTCCTTTAATGTTTTCCCTTCCAAATGTCCAAACATAAAACTTCAATTAGATCAACATAATCTGATAATTTAAAGGTTGCCGAAGATAGAAAGCACCACACAGAAGACATCAGAAGGGTATTTGCATTTGTCGGCTAAGGCTATTAAGTGCATAAGCAAATAATCGTAAAATTCGTCCTTGAATGACATCAGGGCCATCTGTGCGCTCGAAGGTAATTTCACAAGAAAGCAATAAAAGGATTACAATCAGTAGCAATGAATCATATGCTTGTCCACGAATGACAATTTCGTAAAGAATTTTTCTTTGACATTTTTTGAATTTGCCAGACCACCCATTTGGATTTTGTTTTGAATTTGAGTATAATTCCTACTGTTTTAAATTTTCTGGTATAAAGCTGTGTATGAAGACATTTCACCGAAGCCTGGACACTGTATGTATGTGGTATCATTTCTCCAGCAATCGGTTTCGATGAAATTTGTATTTCAAACGCTTCCTTAAAATTTTGCTATGATCTGTCAATATACATATAACGTGACCCCAAAATAATACGGGCTCTACAGGCAACTGAACAGTAAAGCGCCTCTCGAGGCAGAAAAATTACGCTCTACAGCGATCTAATGTGAATATTTAGCTGAAGGATGTGTAATTGATGAAGCAGAGCTAGGGGTTCGAGTGGATGAATCTCCGAAATCATATGGGCAAACGGCTCAAAGTGGGATAATTCATTTACAATTGCCTTGTCCGATTCAATTGAACTTTCTCAGAGACTTAGCTAAAGTGCGTTCCAACTAAGGTCTGGTAGATGTATTCTGTAGGTCTGAACTTAAAATGGATGGCTTCAGTGTCTGGTTGAGAGATTAGGAAGTCTTCATTTGCAATTGGATTCGGAATTTATAGTAAGTTCTAATAGTCTTGGTGTGTAAATGGTTATCCTACAAGATGTGATATTTTGAATCACCCGATATTTCGGTAGCTGTCACTTTTGAAGCTTTTATTCTTAGACATTTGACAAGTAGAAATCAGGCCATTACTAAAAATGGAACGATACACGCTTCAACAACGCATTAAAATTTATTAAAATTCACTACAAAAATGGTGAAAATCTTGCAGTCACAGTTCGCAAAACTAAAGCATTTTTGGGTCGTCGTAAAGCACCTAAACGGACCGCAATACAAAAATTTGTGGAAAAATTCGAGTTGTTGGGAAAATATAGTGATGTGAAGAATAAAACCAGTGCACGTCGCTCAAGAATAACTGAGAATATTGCAAAGTGTTAAAGAAAACCCATGTTTGTCCATTCCTCGTCGTTCTTTGGAATTGGGCAATCCAAAAAGGTTATTACACTGTATTTTGCATAAAGTCTATAGTCTTAAGGCTTATAAAGTTCAGTTAACACAAAAACTCAAGACCGCCGATCATCAACAATGTCGTGTATTAGCTGATTGGGTTCTTGAAATGATTTTCATGGAATTCCATCGAAAAATAATCTTAACAAATTTGTCGCATCTGGGTGCTCGAAAACCCAAGAGTTATTGTTGAAAAGCCTCTCCATCCTCAAAGTGTGACTGTTTGCTGCGGTTTATGGTCCGGCGGGGTCATTGGAACATTACTTTTCGAAAATGAGTTTGGATCAACAGTTACGGTGAATGGATTGCGCTATCGAGAGATGATTAATAATTGTGTATGGTCGGAGTTGGATGATATTGATCTTTATTATAAAGATAAGGGTTTGTCATTATGTTATAAAAAGGATTTCGGTCAAGTGGCAGCCGGCTCGCATAAATTCCAGCTCAATTTTCGACCACTTTTTGCAGCATTAACGCGCCGATTATTCTCTGGCACGGCGTCAACTTTGTTGGGCTTATCTGCGTAGACAGGCTACTTCACATACCCCAGAAAAAAATTCAGCCGAATAAAATCGCGATCTTGGAGGCCACGCCACATGCTTACAACGCGAGATAACGTTTCCTTCAATAATTGATTGTTTTGTTGGCTGTATCGCATGTAGCGCCGTCTTTTTGAAACCTAAGGTCGTCCCTATTAATAACCTCCAGGCACGCAAAAACAATATGGCCGGCTTAATTTTTGAAGACATTTGGACCAATGACTTCCTCTGCCCGTAGAGCACCCCAAACAGTGACTTTTTTGGGGATGTAACGGCGTCTCACCAATGGCTTGTGGATTTTCATTACTCCATTCAACCAAAAATTATTTTCATCGCTGAAAATAATTGTCTTAAAACAGTCGTGATCGGTAGCCATCTCGTTTTGGGTCCATTCACCGAACGTTTGATTGTCTTGCAGTTTCAATTCATGCATGAGTTTGATTTTGTAAGACCGCAAACCAAGCTCCTTCCGCAAAATCTTCCATAAAGCTGGAATTGCAGCGCGCGATGGTGGATGGACGCACACGGATGGACTTCGATACTCTGCTCCACAGCAGCAATAGCGCCTTTAGTGCGCAGTGTAGCGGAGGACGGTGAATCTGTGGATGCGCCTACTTTACAAGAGTAAACGTGATGCGAAACCGACCCGTGGTTGCTCGAATTACCGACTCTTCTGGGCGATTATGTAGCTTACGCACAAAAGACAGAACCCCTTGAATTCTACTCTAAATTCAGCTAAAGATACATTTCGCTATATACCGATCGCATATGTATTCAAGGTAACACACATCTTATTATTTATTTTGACCGCTATTGTGCATTACTCATATATGACACGCATAGATCGTTTTAGAATCCAGCACTGATCAGGAAATTACACACTATCGCATGTTGTAGGATATTAAAAGAATTCCCTCTTCAACGTCAAAGTACAGATACACACACTCGCTTGAACAAATGTTGACCATACCCATCATCCTTGCAGGACTACATGTAATAGGAAACCATTTTCTAAGGTCAGAGTTTATGGCATGTGCTACTGCTGAACGTAGCATTGACCCATTGCACGATAACTACACGAAGTCAGACGGTCGCTACTTAAATTTCCATTTCGATAAGGAAATTTCGATCCGTTGCATGCATGCCCATCTCAAAATACAATTCGGAACTGACATTTGCCACCTTGTGGCGGTGGGCGCTGCTGCCGACGAAGAAACAAAGTATCAATGAACAGTTTTCTAAAATAGCCACACCAGCCCTGTTCGCCGGGTGTTAGAGGTCATGTTCGCCCCCCCTTGTTAAGTGTGGCAGTAAGGTCTGTCATAAACACATACACAGTCACGAGTGAAATGTTATCCTTTCACACTTTGTTCCTCGACGAATGGAAAACACCTTGATTTCTACTGAAGGGGCAATTTGTGTCTGCCGACAACGACGACAAAACCAAATACAAAACAAATTTGTCAAAAAGAAAGCAACCAAACAATTCCACCGAAATGTAATTGGATCCGATTGCATAAGAACAAAACTGCTGTTGTACTGCGACCATAGCCCTCGAATGACAGCTGGCCTTAGACCCCTCTAAACACAATTTAAAAGTATTTCAGTTTGTTTTTGCATTTTGTCTTTAATCAAAAATATACGATACGATTTTTGTTGTAACTGAAAATGTATGCATTATGAAATTTTGTTTTCGTTATAATGATGTTGTCGTCGTCGTCGTCGTTCTCGCCAACAAATTGAATTAACTTTTTGCAACTTGTACTTACTTCCTTCCGTTGAACATGGAACAAGTTCTTTAAACAAACTTGATGCACTTAATTAAGGCAACTCTGCGCTTTTTTTATTGTTCATAAATTATTACAATCCTGTGGGGAAATTAGACGAAAACCATTTCAGTTTCCCCACTTGCTCGTTCAGTGGCTTCCACTCGTAAAATGCAGAAACTCCACTCAATGCTCGACTCGACGAAAACAGATTTGATACAATTCCTTTCAGTCGCTTGTTGCTGTAATTAAAATTGCAACAATTTGAAGTTTTACAACAGAGAGTTTATTACAAGAATGTACCTAAATACAACTACACACACACACACACACACTCGGTTGGTATATGAATCCGACTAAGAGCTAGGAATACATGCGGCTAAACAACAGGGTGTAGAGCAAAGTATATAAAACAAGCCTATCTATGGTCATGGGAGTGAAGGAGAATGAACTGGAAAAACCGTAACACTTTTAGTCCAGGGAACCAACTGTACTTTCATGCGAAGGCGGTTTGTCTTTAATAAAGGGTCCGCTTAGTGCTTATTTCGTTTTCGTTATCGGGCCATGTTGAACGAATTTTTGTTTACAAAAATTTAAGAGGAGGATATTGGTAACATTTGGTTTCAATAGGACGACGCTACGTGCCACACAGCCGAAGCTACACTCGATGTTTTGCGCCCTGTTTTTGAAGATCGCATTATCAGCCGCGGAGCTTATGTCGTTAGGCTACTGCATGGCAGCCATTTAAATGAAATTATTTTCCATTATTAACCGGAAGGATTGTACTTTCCAATAAAAACAGAAATTTGAGAAAATATCCAGTTGTTTGTTTTTATAGAATTTTCCAAAAAAAAAAGTTATTTGGCGGACCCTGTAGATCATGCCCGGGATATATCAAAATATATGTAGAGGTTGCCACATGATTATGTTTAATGTCTAAAACCTACAAATTAAGCATTACAACCCACTTTTCGACCTCGCCAGAACCACTAGCTGAGTCGACTATTTGTTACCTGGTGTGGAATCTTCGTAGATGCATTCAGCCCGTACTGGAAGACATGCATGATTCACAGTACTGCGTATTGGTATTAATTTGTGGGAGCTTCCTGCTTATTCTTGCTGATCGTCAGGCTGTTGTATTCTCAACTGTTTTCTGGCTTGTTCTGCGATTCTCAATGATCCGTTTATCTTCATAATGAGTTTGGAGTTTTTCTCTGAGGTGAGCCTGACATCTTCTGCGGTCTCCATCTGCCTCCTTATCTCATCTCAGTTTGTGCAAAATCATATTTTCTAATAAAGCACATTTTGATCTTGTGGCTATGTTAGTAACTGGCTTATCTGGGAATCGTAAACCAAATGCTATTTAAGAGAGTCTCCGTTTGGTGGGGATTTTGGAGCAGCGGCAGAATTAGCCCATTTTTCTTTGAAGTGCATTTCGTTTAACGGTGAGCTCTATAGAGGTAAGGTAAGCACGAGGGGTAGCCTGAAAAACCGACTCATTTAGACTATGGAGTTCACCGAAAATCGTATCTCTAGGTCCTTTCGTTGAACCAAACCGAGCACCTCAAAAAGCTCTAGATTCAGTTAATATCAATAGATTGAAAAAAGCAAGATCATCTAGGTCGCAGTGTGGATCCCCGCATTTGAATACGACTTCATCCGTGTGTTCAATCACATGGGTTAACCTAGTAACCTACCTATTTTTGAAATTAGGATTGAAAAGGGATACAAATTGAAGAAAAAAAAACGGGTAAAAAGTGTCCCCAAAACCCTTGTTGGAAAATTGGTCCAGGATTGGCAACAACCGGTGGAAATGAGAATTAGATGGAACGAAAAGGAAGCAAAATGGGGAAAAAATAAAAACACAAAAAGGGGGAAAAATTTTTGTCAACAACAAGTGGATAGTATTTAGGGAAGAGACGAAAAATGGATAGAAAAGTACGACAGGAATGACAACACTTTAAAAAAATAGGAAAAAGGAAAACTGGTGAAATATAAATTTATTTATTTATTATTAATTACAATACAAAGTAAATTTATATTCTAATTTTGGGTCCAAGGGTAAACCGGGTGACACAGACCATATTTTTAGATTTTTGCAGCGACAGACCAAAGCCTCTGGTGGGAATCGAACCCACAACCCCCACGCTGATAGGCAAGCACGCTACCAACTCGCCTACCGGGGCGCTTTTGTGAAATATAAATAAAAAAATATTTAATAGAGCGAGAAGTAGGAATATGTCACTGTAGCTAGAATTGGGTCGTAAAGGGGGTAAAAAAGAGTAAAAAAGTACAGAATGGGTCCAAAAGTGCGAAAAACTATTTCCAAATTAACTTATTCAAAAACGGGACGAAAGAAATAAAGGGTCAAAGAAGGAGTCAAGACAGGTAAAATATAAAAAAAATATAGAAACGGCCAACAAGTTTCGAAGAGTACCAAACGGGACAAAATGTGGGGGAAACCAAAAAGTTTAATAAAACGAGCTAGCCATTCTAGGATACTGAAAACACGACAAATATGGACCAAGACGGGCAAATTTAGAGGATATGGGAGAACGATTTAAAAATAATCATAAAGGGCAAGAAGTGAAAATGAAATACATGTTTGGAAATTGTTCCGGGCTTGAAAGCAGCAGTTGAAAAAACAGAAAAAGGGGCAAAAATGGGGAAAATTAAAAAACATATATTTCAAATTAATAGCTAAAGATGCGATAAATGTTCTGATTCGGCTTAAAGAGTTTTTCTGTAAACCAATGCAATTAAACAAATATTTTGTGTTTTACTGGAAAATGTAAATGTGCGCTTACGAAGTAGCGGGTATTTGCTAGTAGTATTATATGTGCCTTCATTTACCTACACCCTATTATTCTCAGAGTGCCATACAACACGAAAAGGGTTTTCGTACATTTCGCATTTTTTCATATTCTGCAATATGGTAATAACATCAACTGGCAGCAACAATTACGGCAACAAAATAAAAGTCAATCCCTCTGAAGAGGCTTTATTTTCCGAGAAGTTCAGTTGCTGCTGAGTCGTAAATCAAGTTTTGCTTTTGTTTTGCCCAATATTGTCGAATGACACAGTAGGTGAACTCGGGGCAGAACTTCAGAAAAGTCTGTGCCACTCCGGGAAGTTAATCTCAGAAAGTGGAGGCCTTAAGATGTTATTGAATACAAATTGTATGTACAGTAGTTAATATTATCAGGTAACAGAATAGAAAATGACAACAGGAAAAGAGTACAGAGTGAAAAGTGGAAAAGGCAGAGAAATGAGATGCAGCGAAGAAAAGCTTTGGCAAATTGCCAATTTAGCATGAGAATTAAATGCGAAACAGGGTGGTTGAACAATATGAGTGGTTGGATCAGACGGAAAAAATATCAACATTATCTCTTTCATGACGAAATGGTCCTTAGGCTTCAAGGGGCACTGCAAGAAATGTGTATTTATAAT
This sequence comes from Hydrotaea cyrtoneurina, assembly GCA_958296145.1. Lineage (NCBI taxonomy): Eukaryota > Metazoa > Arthropoda > Insecta > Diptera > Muscidae > Hydrotaea > Hydrotaea cyrtoneurina. Next base: position 52,155,750 of record OY282515.1, on the reverse strand, counting down.
TTCGAGGTCTTCCATGTTTCGGTTTGCTGTGAACTGAACATGTACTGATCTATAAATTATGACTAACTAGTTTCAGGTTAAAAAAAAAACCGGTTTTATAGGTAAATGTCCTATGCGGCGACATTTGATTAAACGCCCTTTGTCACTCCAGTGAATCCATGGTCTTTCTAAAAAAGTTGTAACACCATTAAGAGATGATTTGCAAATGTGAACTCCAGCCGCCATCCAGTTCCCTGTTTGGACACACCGAACTTAATGGCGTTCTTACTCGTTTCATTGTTTACTGTTGCCACAATATGTGCAATTATTAACAATTATTAGCTAATGCATAGAATAATGCGATGAGCAATTGCTGACTAACAGCTTTATGGCTGCCAACATTTGAAGGGACATTAGGGAAATAATTGCAACACGTCACGCCATACGATAATTTCAGCAACATTGTTTAGTTACGCCAAATTGTGGGTTGACATGTTCATTGTTCAACAATTAGAAATTGTAAACATATCAGAAATTGTAAACATACAGATGTACAACTCCAAAGTGATATTGGGGACAATTTCTGGCGTGGCAAGGTAGAAATTTCCAAAAAGGTAAATCTTGTCGTATTTACTGGATGATAATAACAACACGCCGGTTCTGCGGCATTTAAATTTTTATTTTCAGCCAGTTAACTCTGACGATATAACGAGTAAGGGATCTGGCTTTAAACTGTAGATGTCAGTCAATTGGTAACACACGTGCTGTTCCTTTCTCTGATGTTAAGTAATCACCACGTTTGTAGTGTCGCCATCAAGATCCAATGTCTCATTACTTGTGTCCCTCATGACGGGACTCTGTCTAATTGGAAGGCATGCAAGGTTGCTACTATTGACCTCTGCATAAGCTTTGGTGATGAAGAGGTGGAGAAGGAGTCCATCAAACACCTGATGATTGATATTTTTGTAGCGTTATGTTGGTACTCATGTCCCTCAATTATGCAGACAAGGTCAGCCATTTTGAATGTTTAGTTAATTTTTGACAGCTGTTGTGTTTCAACTTGTCTTCGATTTGTATCTAACTATTTTAGAAAATGGATCAAAGAATCTGCATCAAATTTTGTGTGAAAAAAAGAAACAAAGTGCACTGACAAATTCCGAATGTTGACTGTGGCATATGGTGAAGCTACCTTGGACCAAAGCAACGTTTATTGATGGTACAAAATGTTCTTAGGCACCCCATTCACGTACAGTTTTAACTGTCAGTTTGAACTGTTCAGCTAAAACTGTCAGTTGAACCTGTATGTGTGTGGTATATAACTGACAGTTTTACTCAACTGTTCAGTTTAACTGAGAAATATAAAAATTTTATAAGCGCCCCGGTAGGCGAGTTGGTAGCGTGCTTGCCTATCAGCGTAGGGGTTGTGGGTTCGATTCCCACCAGAGGCTTTGGTCTGTCGCTGCAAAAATCTAAACATATGGTCTGTGTCACCCGGTTTACCCTTGGATCCAAAATTAGAATATAAATTTACTTTGTATTGTAATTAATAATAAATAAATAAATAAATAAAAATTTTATATTTTTAACTGACAGTTTTAACTGACAGTTAAAACTGTACGTGAATGGGGGGCCTTAGAGGGCCGAGAAGATACGAAGGACGTACAGCGTGCCGGACGCCCGAGCACGTCAACAACAGACGAAAACATTGATAAAGTGAATAAAATAATATTGGCCAATCGATGAATTACCATTGGAGAAGTTGCTGAGGATCTAAACATATAACCAATGATTTGGACATGAGTCGGGTCGCCGCTAAATTCCTGGCAAAATTGCGCAAATTGACCAAAAAAAGCATTGCGTTAAAATTGCTCAGGAGATGTTGAACTCGATCCGTGACGACCCAAATTTGCTCCCGAGGGTCATAACTGGTGACGAATCGTGTGTTTATGGTTACGATGTGGAAACTAAAGCTCAATCATCCCAATGGAATCTACCGCATGAACCACGACCGAAAAAAGCGCGCCAAGTTCGGTCGAACGTAAAGGATTTGCACATAGTTTTCATTGATTGCAGGGGCGTGGTATATTATGAGTTCTTGCCACAGGGTAGTACGGTCAATAAGGAATACTACTTGCAAATTATGAGAATCTGTGGAAAAACAAAAACTGGCTTTTGCACCATGATAACGACCCTGCACTCACATCGTTGCTTGTGCGCTAATATTTCGCCAAAAACAAAACAGTAATGCTGCCGCAGCCACGGTATTCCCCTGACTTAGCCCCCTGTGACAATTTTTTGTTTCCAAAACTGAAAAGGACCATGAAAAGTCGACGCTACGCCACGATTGAGGAGATAAAGACGGCATCGACGGAGGAGCTTCGAGGATTGGAAAAAACGTTGGCAGAAGTGTATTATATCCGAGGGGTAATACTTTGAAGGGGTCAAAATAGATATTCATGAATAAATACTTTTTAAAAAAATACAAAATTCGCGATATTTTTTTAACATACCTCGTATGTGCAGAATTTCATTAAAATCGGAGGGTATGAATATTTCAATGTCCGGTTTTTGGGTCGTTTTTCTTTGGAATTACCCGGTCAGATTCTATTGCGGGTTTCCAAGGTATTCTACTTCATTCATAATGGGATGTTTTTGACGTAGTAGGGAATATTAGCATGTACTCATAAAAGTACGCCACAAATTATAGAAATACTGGACAAGTTTTACTTTTTAACCTGAAATTTTTGTCGAATTGTATGTGTAATTGCATGAATGTTTCCTTTTTATTAGGTAGTATCAACTTTTTCTGTTTCCTAATAGCTCAGAACAGTCGGAGACAGGTAGGTGTCACTATTATGGTACCAATAGGGAATTTGCTATACTTGATTTGAGTACGGATTTTTGTAGCTCGGAATTCTTAATTGTATCCATATTTGAGCCCGAATGAACTCGATTTTAAGGATAGATTTAAGTTCATCATAGGATTTAAATATGTTTGAAATGGTCTTATGTGTAGACCGCTTCGATTAATTTAAGCCCGAATAAATACTTGAAATTATCGGAAACTGGGATTGATTTCAGGAAAATTTAGATTAAATTAATATTACAATATTCTCGTTCTAAGAATATTAAGTCCATAATAGGACTTAAAGAGAGTACATTTTAAAGAGAGTACATTTGTATCCGGCCTCAGTTATCTCTCTCAAAAATAGTTCAACGAGTTTTATCTCTAATTTGACATACTTTTCCTAATAAATATTTAACTACACATAAAGACATCGGCATCGACCTTTTCAATGATTACTTCTCCAATCATTGCTTTATTATGTGATACAGTCTTCAGTAATTAAACGAGAACTACTGTTTACTAGAGCATAGTCCGAAAAATGACAAGCAAACCAATAAATCATGTATTTTATTCTAATTATAAGAATGTTCCTACTTGATTTTAAAACTAACCCATTTATACTTGTTTTAAGAATAACTAACTACGAATCGTACTTATTTTTTGAAGTACGATTTTAGTTCAAGTTAATAATATTCGGCTTGAATTAAGAATTATTTTTTTCTTTCTGTATTCCATCATTACCGATCATCATGAACTTTTCGGTCATAGGCTATATTAGGTCAGGATCGGACAAAGATCGTGACACCGCCCACACACGTCAAAACTAGAAAAAGCAATATCTCATATCCTATTAGCGTTACGAAGGAGGAGTTTGGTACACATGCAGCTGATATGATGCAAAATATTTTTCTGGAAAATAGCCATAATAATAGTCAGACCATCCGGAAATTTTCACACAGGCTGTTTGGAAACTGGGACGTGTCGACATCCATGAAATGATAAGTTTGTAGTTCTAGGTAATATTAGTGACAAAAAAGTGACGTGTCTTTTGAACAATATCTCATTAAATATTAGGATGATATTTGGTACATCGTGATAAATGTGGGCGGTACTACGCCCCTTGATATAAAAATCCTGTATCTACCGCAATTATGTAACGATCGTCATCGAATTTCCAAAGTGTTTTACTGACGACCGGGAAATTGTCACAAGCAATAGTAGGTCATGATCGGAGGAAGGGATATTAGAGCTATTCATACGATATTAGTACAGTAATAAATATTTCCTGTAAACTAAATACTATATAAATCACACTATATGCCGTACTGAAAGGTTACGATTGAACACTGGCGGCAGACTTCGTCCTACATACAAAAATATTAAATTAGATATTTTGCTGAATTTAAATTAAATACACGCTGAAACAAAATGGCCATTTTAACAAATTTCAGCAAACAAGTTCGCATCAAACATATATATATTTTCCATACCACAAATATAAACTTGTTTGTAGGTGATAAATATCAAATATACATGTATGCATTTTTGACTCACTTTTTATTTTTTTTCAATTTGTGAATTTCTATATAACAATCCATCTCATTCTATCGGTATTGCATTTTTTTTTAGCGTAAAGAGCGTAAATGCAGAAAAAAACATTACGAAAACAATTGCAAATACACACTTATTCGCACCCAAATGTTGTACTGTCTTGAATTTAATAAGTTCGATGTCTGTTTTTCCCAAACACGCTATTGCTTATACACAAATATGTAATACTAATAGCAAACGAGTTATATTTACATCCAAATAAGCTATGTGTAGAAGGAAATAAGCTTTACTCGCTACAAACACCAAACACGCGTTTTACTTGTGTGTAAACAAAAAAAAGACGTATTTTTCAGCGTGTAGACACGACAGTTAAAATTTCAATTAATGTTTTTGTGATCGTTTCGTAAATTTGTGAAAAAATGTTTTAAAATTAAAATAAATAAATTAAAAAGGAGACACAATAACTTTTTTTAATCGCTGTATGCAATTATTTATTTAGATATTCGATATTGCTTCCAAACTGGGCAAGGACATTTCCCTAAAATGTTACACATACTGTTACGACAATGTAAAAAAATGTAAATCGATTAAACGGTTTTTAGTTTTAGTTTAGATTTTAGATATAAAGGGTTATCCATTTTGTTTTTAAAAGTAAACGTAAAGAAAACACATATAAAATATTTTTTTTTCATGATATTTATTTTCTTTTGTGTGAAACACTACATCACTTAAATGACCACCACGCAAAGTGTTGCAGGCATTGAATCTTTTGAGGTGATTTCGGACCACTTTTTGGCTCATATTGGGCGGTATCTCAGCCATAACTTGACGACTGTTGGTTCCTCAGTGCTCAAGAGTTTCAGGTTTATCTGCATAAACACGTCCCCACAAAAAAGTCTAATGGTGTCAAATCGCATGGTGTTGAAGGCCAGTTGATGTCGCCATTACGAGAAATTACACGGCCAAAAAATGTCTCTTGCAATAAAGCCATGTTCGCTCGAGTTGTGTGGCATGTGGCACCGTCTTGTTGAACCCACATATTCTCCAAGTCGTATTATTCAATAGCAGGCAAAACAAGTCGGTTATCATACGACCATAACGCTCCGAATTGACCGTTGGTCACCGTCGGTCCCTCGTCGTTTTCGAAGAAGTAAGGTCCAATCACACCTTCGGACCAAAGAGCGCACCAAACAGTGACTTTTTGTGGATGTAATGGCCTCTCTTCAATTACTTTAGGATTTTCAGAACCCACCCGAGTGCGAAATATGCTTCATAACCATAAACCATTATTTCCTCTTAAAGCACGATATGTGGCTGTGCCAGAATCACCATGTTTGTAGTCGATTTTAATAATTTTTTAGTTAAGAGATCCATTTTTGTCAATGTCAGACTTACAACTGAAAAGAAAAAAATTGGTTTAACATCTTACTTTGACAGATGTCGTATTCCAGCAATATACTTTTGATACCACGATCTGGATAACCCTTTATATCGTAAATACAGGGTCCGCCAAATAACTTTTTTTTTTCGAAAATTCTTTATAAAAAAACTACTGTATATTTTCGTAAATTTCTTTTTTTATTTGAAAGTACAATCCTTCCGGTTAATAATGGAAAATATTTTCATTCAAATGGCTGCCTCTGCTGGCCATGCAGTAACCTAACGACATCAGCTCCGCGGCTGATAATGCGATCTTCAACAACAGGGCGCAAAACATCGAGTGTAGCTGTGTGGCACGTAGCGCCGTCCTATTGAAACGAAAAAATTCGTTCAACATGGCCCGATTATGAAAACGAAATATGCACTAGTTGAAAAAAAAGATGTCGGACCCTTTATTTTAGTAGGTAAGATGAAGATGGCTCGATGAATATAAAACAAAATTAAAATATAACTACAATGTTCATATTTTTATACTTCTAGTCCATGCATCATGGCCAATGTTATTATTTTTTTACGGGTCACAAACGGTACATGAAATTATTTTTCGATACGACCTAATGTGCATACACATATTCATGTCATAGGCTGTAATCAAAATTATAGACCTCATCAGACATAAATGTGATGCATTATCGGTCGATCTGCTGCACAAACTAATGTAATACACAAAGATTCCATTGCTGATAAGACTAACAACATTAAACAATTGCTTGGTGGTAAAGTAATTTGAATATACACACAACCATTCCCAGATTCTCCGGCCGTCCTTTCATGTGTCTGTCAGCCTGTCTACAAGTCTGCAAGTGTAACTGCCTCTTTTGATTTGTTTGGATAATGTTGAGGTTCACCACAACCTGTTCTGACCATTTCTTCATAAAATTGTTAATGAAGTGTAAAATGTAGAATTTGATTTTAACAGAGATCTGTAAGTTTCTGTTATCAATCTCATTTAAGGGATTTATGTGTATTTGCATACACCACTTTGTAAATGTGTAAATGTACAAGGACGGATCTTGGGATGCTGGGACAAACAATCCTACCACAAGACATGATGCAACAATCAAGTGGCACACATTCTGCTCCGTCTTCAAGGATGAGAAAAACAATTAGTTTGACCAAATCCCACAACAAATCCCTAATAAAAGTACACTGCATACATATATATTTACATATTACTCGCATTCGTCAGACAAACACACTAAACCAACAGAAAACCTTTGAAAGTGTCTGAAGAGACGAAAACCACAGCAACCTCAAAGATTGTTTGGTGAATCAAAACATTCTTTTCATTTTAATATTTGTGTGGTATTGGCTTATGTGTGGGTATGATTGTATGTGTGTGTGTATGTCTGCTTTTGGTTGCCCCCAAAAAAGATAAGGCAATTTATTGTCAATATCTCTAATCAATGTACATAATTTTAACTCCAATCTATTCAGAAATATAGCGATCTCCAAGAGAATAAAATGAATGTAAACTACATTATGTCAAGTATATCATATATTCTAAAGAGTCCGCCATCTAAAGTTTTTTTCTCCAACTAGTGCTTATTTCGTTTTCGTTATCGGGCCATGTTGAACGAATTTTTTTATACAAAAATTGAAGAGGAGGATATTGGCAACATTTGGTTTCAACAGGACGACGCTACGTGCCACACAGCCGAAGCTACACTCTATGTTTTGCGCCCTGTTTTTGAAGTTCGCATTATCAGCCGCAGAGCTGATGTCGTTAGGCTACTGCATGGCCAGCCGAGGCAGACATTTTAATGAAATTATTTTCCATTCTGAGTAAATATGTAAGTCGGCTTACCCGATTGAAGCCTTTTTGTACTCTGATATTTAATACGCTGACTATACAATTCTTCCTTTCTTCTAGATTCTACAGACTAGCTTAGATATTCAATTTATTAGCTCGCCTCCTTGTTATACACATCTTTGGCAGCATTCGGAGTGACATCGATTCTTGATTTAGGGATGATTTTCAAAACGACAATTTATTATTGGTTACAGGATCATCGGTCGGTAAGAAGTAGTAAAGTAATGATTTTCCAGATCACCCGAGTACTCAACTACTACCAGACTATAGATGAAACTTCGCAAATTCTGTAATAACAGATTAGAGACGAATGGTATTAAAATTTCTGACTGTCATGTTCTTATGAGGTTCCTCCGCTGTAAAAGCAGCTTGTGGTTTCGACCTTTATCAAGTGAAGATTAACTAATTAACAGAATTTACAAGTAACCAAACTCTGGAAAAGTTACCCATATTTTGATACATCTCCCTTACAAAGGTTAGTACCGATTTGAGATTTTGTGTGGCGTCCTAGAACAAATCTTGCATAATATATTCGGAAGGACTATCTGCCTATGTTTCCTATACGTCAGCTATACCAAGGCCCGTCACGATTATTTGTCCTGAAACCGCATATTATATCGATTTTAATAAAAGCCAACGCAAGATTTTTTTTGAAACAGGAAAAAAATTCTGTCCAAGCTAACTTCGTGGACTCTAGTAATTCCTCCTAGAGAAGTGACATAGAATGTGCGGGATATTTGTTCATATGTAAAGGGAAGGTATTATGGAATGGACATTTTCTTTTTGAAAACCGTTGGAGCGTTACAGGTTTCGTATCAGATCAGTTGGAAAAAATATTTAATACCAAACTATGAATTTGCTTAAAATGCTTTAAAAAATTCAAAAACGAATTTATTATAAAAAAAGTTCATTTTTGGTATAATGAATGATGATTTTCAAGTGTCTGTGTGTTGTCACCAACTTTGTCAAAGTAAACTCGCACTGCAGACGGGGTTAATATCAATGGTAATTGCCTGATATAGGCCCCTCTGTCGTTAGTAGTCATCTGCTACAGTCACAACTGGCGTTAGTAGTCTCCTGCTAGAGGTACTTCTGACGTTAGTAGTCTCTTGCTTTAGAACCTTCTGACGTTAGTAGACTCCTGCTACACGCTCCCCTGTCGACGGTAGTCTCCAACGAAATTACCTACATTTCCTGTAATCTCCTGCCAACTCACCTAAGGTAAGACGTAGTCTTCTGTCGAAGGTCCAGATTTGCAGATTATATCCTTCAAATTCAATAATATCCGCAACTTTATGAATGCCATACTATACATTAATCTGATTTCCAATACGTGGAGTACGGAAAAATTCGAGTTTCAAAACTCTTAAAGTTTCGGTGTTTTCTTTTGTATTAGTTCCACAATGTTTTTCCGGAATGTGTTGCCTGGGGTCCCCTCGATAGACTAGGTTAGTTTAGGTGACGGTCTCATGTCTTTATGGGCCAGCAATTCGGCTTCTTGTGCGCTCCTGATTTCATTTTCAGATTCCTTGCCCCTTTTTACCATAGGAATTCGGTCCCCTCTATAAAGTTTCTTAAATTCCTTATGTCCATTCCTTTGACGACCTACAGGTCATCTAAGGTATCCTCTCCTAATTGGATTTTCCTCATCTGCGATAAAGCGGGGCATTGGCGCAGGAAGTGTTCCGCCGTCTCGGCGTCCTCTCCGCATGCCCTACATTCGTCGTTCTCGGAACATCCTATCCTAACAAGGTGTGCCCTTAGGCTAGAGTGTCTTGTGATGACCCTAATTAGCTTGCTCAACTCATTTTGTTTTCTTGTAATCGAGATTTTCCCAAGTTTCCTTTGTGGTTCTTCCCACCTGTTCCTCTTGTTATCTGGAGGCATGGTTCGTTCTCATCCATTCCCCCAACTCCTTTTTTTTTGTCTCCAGAAAAGGTTAAGATAATTGCAGAGTATTTTGGTCGAATTCTACTCCCATTCGTCGACCCTATCATTGCCAGTTCGTCGGCCCTATCATTGCCTGGAAACCCTTGTTGGCCCGGTATCCAGTATATAAATATGTCGTTATCTCTCGATACGTCATTTATCGCTTCCTTACAGTCCATGAGTGTCCTTGACTTGACACTATCATCTCTGAAGGATCTAATTGCGTTTTGACTATCCGTGAATATACTGATAGTTTTGTCTGTGACCCTATTCCGCAGCCATTTTAGGCATTTCTGATCTCTGCTCGTAGAATCGTTGAGTACTTTGGTAACTGGTATACCAATTCGGCCCTCGGACTGTGGATGTAGATCCCTAAGCCTACTGTTAAATCGGATTTGGATGCGTCTGTGTAGCACTCCACAATTCCCCCATCTTGGGTGTATGTGTCGTGTTCTGGTCCGCGTCTATCTTCTATTCTTGTCGTGCAGTTCGCAACAACGTGTGTTTCTGCGATGCGATCCGTCTGACAGTTTGTTGTCGAGCACCCTTCTAGGTTTTCCACTATTCTCTGATGTTTGACGTTGTGTTTGAGTTTCATCCTCAATCCATTCATTCAGTGCCCTTAGTCTCCTTTCCCAGATAGCTGCTTTAGATTTAATTTGGATATCTATTTCGAGAGCGCTCGTCGGCGCAGTCCTCATTGCTCCGCAACAAATTCTTTGAATCCCTTGTAGTTTTTTTCACGTTACATTTCTTTGTCATTGCCGTCCACCATAATAATATGACTTGTGTTGTTTCGCATATGGCTAACATGGCCATGCCTTCCCTTTATGCGTGATGACTCGACTTGACTGATATCTCGACAATATTCAGTCGACTACGCATCAAGTCATCTGTGTTTAGTAGGTCTTGAGTCGTCGCCCCGATCGTCACTGCCGTCTACATGGTCTATTACTGCAAAGAAAAGCCAATCATATATTTCGACGTCCCCTACCCTTCTTCAAATTGTATTCGGCTGTCCTGAAATAACAAATCAAACAAACCGAAGCGGTACAACATCTAAAGGATGCTAAATACACCAGCCAGTATTGTTATGGTCGTTTTCTACTTCGGCTTCAGCTTCAGCTGCCACCGCCGCCGACCTCACCGTCAACACGGCCATCATTAGCCTTAACAAGGCCAATATTATCAGGACCAAAATGATACAAACCTCCGTGTGTGTCTGTATGCTTAGTAACTCAATGACGAAACGACTGTCTGAGCGACTACTTGGGCACGCTGAGTAAGTGAGTGTATTGTTGACTCTTTTTCTTTTAAGAGTAAATATTTATGTTGGTTATCGCACGCGATCATATCTTTGTCGAAATCTCAGTCAATCCTCCATCAGTTTTGGGACTGTTGTTTCATCAAAATTCATCATCATATGTTCACGGTCTGGTGCTGGTTGGTGCTGGCGATCGTTTAGCGGCAAATACAGACCGATTCGGAGAGAAAATGGAAGAAATTTAATTTGTTGCAATTTAACCACAATGTTGTTGTTTGGTCGTCTCCCCTTGTGTTGATGCGACCGTTGTTGGCGTTTTGTGTGAAACCCAACGAAAGCGTATCCATGACTTGCACGAATCCGGCCGGACTTGTGGTATTTAATTGTTGTGAATATGATTTCAATGTAATTGGATGACTTTGTCTTTTGATACGAGAACTATCTCAGGCATTCATTCAACATTGTCCGATTCCGCATCCATTCAAGGGCGGCATCTTCTGAACCAAATGTGATTGACCATTTGAGTTATTCATATTTATGTCTGTCTACAGACCTCTCAATCTCTCACATGATTATCCAACAACGTTGTTGGTTTATAAACTCGCCACAGCAATTTAATTAGGACTACTGAGAATAATTCCATGTCAATTTGTTCTCTGTCTATTACTGAAATTTTGTAATTTTTGATTACTTTAAGTCGCCAGTAGGGTATGAAAGCGGCGAAAAAGAAAAATACTTCAGATAGCGGGCATTGAAATCTTATCAATTGAAAATTACGATTAGTTTTTGTTGATTTATTTGACAAAATGGCTGTTTGTTTTAAGGCAAATGGAGGAAGTATTTGTGTTTCAATACAGGTTCTATTAGTGGGGATAAGTCAATGGACGGCCGTGGTGAGGGAATTATCACTCAGTAAACCCAGATTCGTACCCATGAAAGATATCAAACATTTTGGATGTTTCTACCAAAAATGCAATTGATATTAGGGCAACTCACGATCTCAGGGAAATAGCGCGAGGAAAGTGGAAAAGGAAAATATTGGAGGAAATTTTGCAATTACAAAAACAAAATACACACGGTTGCTTTTCCCCAAGATGGGGAAATTTACATCACCAAAAATCAGAGGAAAGTTTCCACCGGCGCTTGGGGAAATCAGTCAGCTGTCACCACCAGAGTTTTGAGACGAAATTATACTGTCGGCGCCGTGGCCGCCTTTATTAGCTCGAATTAAACATCATCAACAATGGTTAAATATTGTGCTTGAATGTTTTTTACATTGTTGTCGGTAAATGTCTTAATTTTAAAGTTATTCATCCATCCACATTTATTCGATAATAAGAGATTTTGTTTATTTATTTATTGCCGCGAAAGCCGGTTGCGCGGCGGCCACCTACATTTTTAAAACAATTTAGGCGCGGCGCTTCATGTCGGCTCTATACTCTGGTCAACACATCAAAAAAATAAAACGTAAACAAATTGAAGGTTTTTCGTTTTTCTTTGGCATATTGAAGCAATTTTTCGTATTTTCTTTGCAAAAGTCTCAAATACTTCATTTATTGTTTATTAAATTGCTTTGACTTTTTTTAAACATCAGCTGATTATCAACAGTGTTGGAAAAAAAACAATCAAGTGCGCTCACAATCGGGTGCAAGTTTTACATTTCCTTTTTCTTTTCCACAAGATAGTGAGTTCCGCTATTGTTAAATTTTTTGATGCAAGTTGAAGGAAAATACCTACGAAAGTCAAAATTTATAAAGCATGGATAAGGTGTGTTACAAAATGCTACGCAATGACTTTTCTAAATTGAATTGTAAAGCTAGTAACATATTTAAAAATTATTATTTTTTTTATATAAATAAAAACAAAGAAAAAAATAAATGAGTCAATAAATTAAAAAAAAAAAAAATAAATAAATAAATAAATAAATAAATAAATAAATAAATAAATAAATAAATAAATAAATAAATAAATAAATAAATAAATAAATCAATAAATAAATAAATAAATAAATAAATAAATAATTAAATAAATAAATAAATAAATAAATAAATAAATAAGTAAATAAATAAATAAATAAAAGCATTTTATTTCCGAAAAATCATTGTTAATTTTTGTATTTTTTTTTTCAACTTATAAAATTTTTAAATAATTTTAAAATTTATTCACATATCAATTTAAACTCAGATTTTAACTGCTGAATTCCTACACGCTGACAAAAATGGTCATTCTTACAAAATTTCACCACAAACATTAACTTGTTTGTAGGTGATAAATATCAAATATACATATATGCAGTTTTGTGTCACTTTTTATTTCTTTTTCAATTTCTGAATTTCTATATAACAATCCATCTCATTCTATCGGTATTGTTTTTATTTTAAAGAGCATTAATGCAGAAAAAAATTACGAAAACAATTGCAAATACACACTTATTCGCACCCAAATGTTGTACTTTATTGAATTTAATAAGTTCGTTGTATGTTTTTCCCAAATACGCTATTGCTTATACACAAATATGTAATACTAATAGCAGACGAGTTATATTTATATCCAAATAAGCTTTGTGTAGAATGAAATAAGCTTTACTAGCTACAAACATGCGTTTTACTTGTGTGTGAACATTAAAAAAAGACGTATTTTTTATCAGCGTGTACGTTTGTTTTAAAAAATTGAGGGCGCTATAAAATGGGTTTTTATCATGGTTTTTATTTATGGGATTAAGAGCTTATTCTTTTGTGATTGTGTCGATATCTAACACATATCTGAAAAGCAGAATTGAATACTGTCTGATGCCCATTTTACAACTCTTCCAATATTGACGATTTGTAACGAAAGAACAAACGCCAAAATGCAAATCCTAACAGTCACTGTAATACATCTAATCTCGTAGTCCCTGTTTATTAGATGGTCCGACGATTTCATGTACATATGCACTCGTGTAGAAAATTGTACTCCCGTATCACGTTATACTGCGAATGTCTTACTTTAACCATTTCATTTTCGGAAACAATAGATAATCATGGCGGGGGCAAACTTATTGTCAGCTGCTTCGGCAGAAGTCGATACTGCAAATTTTCAAAATGTGTATGTGCATTTTGAGCCTTTCCTCAAATATTCCTTTTGGATGCACCATCATTTCAGTTGTTCTATTGTTGCCGGCCTTTTGCAAGCGTTTTCTAGCGATGACCATTTGCTTTGAACTGCTGAAAATCTCCCCCCAAAGAATTCTTTGTTGGCATCCTTTCACCTTCAGCACTGAATCTGTAACGATATCCATCAAATTTGTTGTTATTTGTTACCTTTAGAATTCTATTGGAAATGGCCACTTACTTATGCAGATGGCTTTCGATCATATCACGTGTCAGCAGTCATCGGCCGCTCGTGCTCTTCATATTTCCACAGTTGCTCATGTGACCGGTGTATGTTGTTGTTCTCTTCTATTATTATCTACTATTTCGGGATGATTATCATTTCCATTTGCTATGGTTTTCCATATCAGTGCATATGCTTCTCTGGTAGTTGTGGTTGTTTCATTCCTTTGGTCAGTCCAGACAAATGAGTGGACGCTCGTCACCGATAACACCTGCTCATTATGTTGGTTCGTTGAGGGCGCAAATAACAGCAGACGCTCTCCAAATATTGATGGAAATCAATTTCAATAACATTCGCTTAAGGGTAAATTTGAAATTTATTTGGAAAGAAAAGGCCGGATATTAAGTGTGCGAGTATTTGAAATGGAGTCATCCATGAGTGGCATTTGTATTTACCTTGATGGAAGAAAAATTTTTTTTTATAAAATGTTAATTTTGTTTTGAACTAGATCTTTTTTCTTGTGTTAACGGCTTAAGAACAGTATTCCCCAGTATTCTGCATTGAAAAAACAATTCTATATGGAAAAATTTAATGAAATGTGCTTCACCCACATTTGTTTTACTAAACAAATATGATTTTTTTTGTTATTGTTATACTGACCAGACGTCGCTTATGAAATTTTGGAGTTTTAGGAAAAAAAAATGCAAAAATAATTTTGAATTTATTATCATTTTTTGAAAGTATGTGTCAATTTGGTAGTCGCCAATATTTTGTACTGTAAATATATTGAAATTGAGACAATAAAGCATTTAATTTAAACAACGATCTTTTAGTAAACATTTTCCCAATTGGCCGTTTTTTTTTAAGTTTAGTTTTTGTATTTATTATTCAAGACAATAAACCGGAGCCATTGTTTTGTTTACTTTGAGATCTGCAAGATTGTTGGACATAACGTCTCGTGGGATGTAACAGTGAGATTAAATCTAAATGGATAGGACTCGGAAATAAGGGGCGTGATATATGTCACATATATCGGATTTTAAGGTCAATCACTCCTAGACCTTGCGGTCATTTTTTACTTTATCATAGGCTCCCAACTACTCGTAACCAGTTGTCTCGACATTTCACAACAGAATTCTTTTTAGTTAGTACCTCTCTACGCATAAGTTGCCCGATAGGTTCATCCCCTTCGTCGTCTCCAGAGATTTTCGGTCAAGATACAAAATCTAGTGCGTGTCTAGATCCATCTACGCCAAGGGTGTCAAACTCGCGGCCCGCGGGCCGCTTGCGGCCCGCATTGTATGACTTTGCGGCCCACTCGGTATAATAGAACAAAAAATAAACGAAAATTTAAATTTAAAATAAATCTATGTATATATAATTTACTATAAAATTTAAAGTATTTTATTTTTTTGTGGCTTTGAGTTTGACATGCATGATCTACGCAATAAACTATGTAATTTCTAATTGATACAAATTGAAAGAAACATGTCCCTTATAGAGATGGCTCGCTTTGCAGAATTGCATCTGGTCCACCGATTTTTTTTAAATCCGTTAGCGGTTTCTTTCTCACGAATCTCACAAATGACTTGGACAATATTCGATTGAAAAGTCTGGATAACAGCATAGCTTATATCGGTTCATTATACACGTATCTACCAGCTCAAAAGAGATCCATTTATTTGTTGCTGTACTTTGGCCAAGTTATGTTTCTCCTCATGTTGTATTAGAACAACTTTTTACGTTGTGCTTCTTTAGTAGAATGTTGGCTATGCGATTACTGATAATCGTATTTCCTATTTACTTTATAATATTTTCCAATGCTCATATAAAACAAACCGACAGTCAAGCTATTGAACGGAAAACTACTGGCTGTGTAAAAAAAAAAAAACATATGATTTAAAACGAAACCAAAACACTTTGAATTTTAATGTGTGTACTCAATGTTTGCTATCACTCTCACATCTGAGTTTGTCCATTGTCATTCGTTAATGACTGCAAAACAATTAGACACCAAATGGCTGAATGCATTTTATACTTCCTGCCGCCCACTTTCAATATTGTCTTTTGGCCGTAAACTCTCCTCCCGCACAAATGAGGTCATCGGGCCATGTGAGCGAGCTGCCGTCGTTAAGACACGTAATAATTAATAAACGCCGAAAAAGAAAATGTGAATAGGAAAGAACGGCATTTACATAAAAAGTACGTTCATTCTTTTGTTAAAGTGGCAAAGGAACAATTAATCAAAATCAAATCATAAAAGTGCCGCCAAACTTTCGATGTCACATTAAGAGAACGTGTCAATCGTACGGTAACTGGTACATTCTAAAGGCCGGCACTGCGCAATTGAACTTTACATTTTAATGAAAGCGAATGATAATAATCGCTGCTATTGCGCAGAATAGTGATTTCAATCGAGTTTTCGATAAACATTATTGAGGAAATGTTTAGGGAAATAAATCGAACCCCTCAATGAACTAATAGTGTATATAATTTATAATGAACGATCGACAGCTGAGCAGGACAAAATGTAGGGATTGCGTTTAATAAAATAAGAAAATCAATTAAAGTTAAAAGTTTGCGTTATATGATAAGAACAATACAATGATCTGACAAAATCATCATTCTGTTTCAAAATCGTTAACTCCTGTTATGTATAATCACTGCCACTAATGAGGACGTCCTACCCTGTTCCCACAACCATACGCAATATAAAATTGCATTCTTTTAAGGAGAATATATCCTCCTGTTGCTTATCTTACTATATTTTTGTAAAGTTTGACAGACAATGAAAAAAAGCTTGTGCTATTTTTCATTCGTTATACAGGGCAACTGCTGTATTTCCATCTACTCCGTCAGAATTACTTAAATTTCCAAACCAAATAACCGATGCAATCGTCATTCATTTTCACGTGATTCTAACCAAAATATACCTTTGTTAATTTGCAGTAGAATTTAGTAATAAAATCCGCACAATGAAATAAAATGCGCACAATAAAAGTTTGCAGCAACAACGCCCTCTTCCGTTGCTAGGTGACATTTGATGAATATCTAAAAAATGTTCTAATGATTAAACAATAAAGTGAACACTCAGTGGAACTATTTTTTCAACTCAACAAGCACACAGTAATAATTAAGTGCACAGTACTCCGGAAACATAATTATGGCGCTATTGCATTCAATAGTATGGATGTTTCCGGCCACTCACGCGATTTGTATTAACGTCGCTTATTACACGAGTACGGTTTGAAGATAGGGGATAATATCGACATTTTCATGCTCTTTGAGTGATAAATTTGCAATTGCAGATTGTCAGAATACGTACGCGCTGAAAATATTGGACATTTTAACAAATTTCAGCAGACAAAATTGTAATTTCCCATACCACAAACATTATGTTATTTGTAGGCTATAAATATCAATTTTTGAATCTATGTAAAGGGTGTTTTTTATTGAGGTATAGAACTTCGAATTGAAATAAAACACAAGAAAATCGTTTTAATGTCCATCAATTTGGCTTTATTGGAAGGATAATTTTATGCCATTAATGTTTAAATATGATTTCGGGCATGTGGCCGCCGCGGCTGTCTCGAATAAAGCCAATTCTACAGGTCCAATTTTCAACCACTTGTTGGAACCACAACTCATCCACATTCATGCCATCCAATTCGGGAACAAAATAGTCGGTTATCATGGCTCTATACCGGTCTCCATTAACGGTAACTGACTCTCCAGTATTATTTCGGAAGAAGTATGGCCCAATGACTCCACCAGCCCATAGAGCACACCAAACAGTCAGTTTTTGTGGATGTAATAGCATAAAATGGACGGAGCTTGCGGTGAACTTCGCGAACTGAACCATTCCTTTCGAAATAAATTTGCACGATTTGCAAGCGTTGTTCTTTTGTCAACCTGTTCATGATGAAATGGAAAACCAAACTAAATATTAATCACTTGACAGCTGACAAAATGGCCGCCAGTTAAAAAAGTGATGCCAACTTAAAGTTCTATACCCCAATAAAAACACCCTTTATATAGATTAATAATATTCTCTCGCTACTTGCTTTTATTTTAAAAAGCGTGGATGCAAAAAACCAATACAAAAACTGCTGCAAATACACACTTATTCACACTCAAATGATGTACTTTGTTGAATTTAAAAAGTTTGTTGTCTGTTTTTCCCAAAACTCGCTATTGCTTACACACAAATGCGCAATATTCATAGCAAATAAGTTATATTTACATCTACATAAGCTTTGTGTAGAAGGGAATAAGCTTTACTTGCTACGAAGTGGAAACACGTGTTTTACTTGTGTGTAAACATTTAAAAAAGACAGATCTTTCAGCGTGTAGTATCGCTAACTGAGAGTGCAAAAGTGCTAAGTTAATTTTTAATCGGACTGTTTTTCTTTATTGACAATGAAAGAGTGTTTAATTCATTTTATATTATTTTTTCCGGTTTACGGAGTAATGACCAAAAGGTTCAAGTCCATGGGTTGTCAAAAACGAACAACAACGAACGTATTTGTTCTTTTATATAAACTGTCAACAACTGGAACTTTTACTGTATTTGTGGGCCAAAAACTTAAAAATAAGTTTTGTGTAAATTCCAAAAAATTTACAAAATCCAATTAATGTTGTCTTTCAAAAGGATATGCAAACCTTTCAAAATATTGGTGACGGCTTCTACCTCTCAGGAATGGCTTGCTCGTATTCAGATAAGGTCATTTGCGGTAGCCCACAGAAGTCTAATGACCTCAAATCGTGATTCCGATGTGGACAACATGAAACCAAATATCGTCCATGTCCATTGCTTTAATCTCCGTCCACAAACAAAAAAATGGTTAATCATGCCTCTATAGCGCTCACCGTTAACGAAAATGGTTTTTCCAGCTTAATTTTCAAAGAAAAATTGGCCTGTGATGCCAAAGCTCCGAAATCTGCACCCAACTTTGGCTCTCTGAGGATGCACAGACTTCTCGACGAAGTCGAATGACAGATGGGGAACATGGAAGATTTTTCGAGTAAAATCTTTTCCCACTTCGAACTGATCTAGACGTTGTAAACGACTAATGGGAAGTTTTTGTGCAAATTTCGCATCATCCAGGACTGCGTTTCGATTACGGCAGCAACATCCTCGTAAGTGCTGGAATACGACGACAGATACCTTGAGTGTTTTCTGTTATTATGCCTCATGTGTCTCACGAACATTTTTTCACAAACTTAAGCATAGCGGGTGCAGAGGGGGCCTCTTTTCGCACTGTTTGGACCGGGGCTGTGGAGTCGGAGTCTGACAAATTTGTCCGGGGTCGGAGTCTGGAGTCGAAAAATTATATTTACACTTCTCAGAAATAAATAATGAAAAAAACGTTTTACTAAACAAGTAAATCTGTTAAATTTTTTAAAAATTTAAATGTTTTCGATTATGTTGACTTTTTTGCTTTTAAGATATAGGAATAGTGGACGGAAATACAATTTTCGAAATTTTGTTATTGAATAGCTGAACACGGAGTCGACTCCGGAGTCGGAGGGTAGCTTTTTTACCCTTTAACCACTCAAATCGAATCCTTTGATAATTAGACATGAATATTAGGGATGACCATCTGTAGATGGTCATAGTGGTTAAAGCGTTAAAAATACTGGAGTTGGAGTCGAGCACAGCACTGGTTTGGAATACATACCATGGAGATTGGAAATAAGTTATGATCCAACGTTTTCAAGCGTGGGGCGATTAATTGGTTCCACAGAGAACAAATGCCAGTATTTCGAGTGGGAAAGAGTCAAAATAACAAAATAACGTATAAGCTATATTCTAGGTAAGTTGGAAGTAGGAGTAAACGGACGTGAATAGTGTCTAAAAGACAGTGTTTTGATAAGTATTGTAAAACCCTATTGAAAGACTAAAACAGACAACTGGTAATACCAACAACTGCTTTGCCTAAATTACCACATGGATCAATCTGGTTTGCTGGCTAGGGTTACCTAATACATCAGTGGAATACTGTATCATACACACACACATACATATCCACATAGATATGCTATATGTCAGCAACTGCCGCCAAGTTCCGCCGCCGACACACTAGTTCGCCGACTGAGTCAAATCTTAAAAATTACTCGTACAACGACAAAATGAGAATTAAAGTGTTACAAAAATAATTGAAATCTGTACTTTAAACACCAACTAAAAATCACAGAACTCGCATAAATAAATCCACAAAAACACACAGCCATACACACATCTATGGAGGTTGGCTGGATTGACTGCGTGGAAAACCAGCCAAGCAGAAAGAAAAACGCCAACAACGGCAGCGTTTACAAACAAACGAACAGTCATGCCACGTGTGGGTGCCCATTTGAGACAAATGGGCAACTGTTCAAAGTCTGCCTGTAAGGCCCGTGCTGCCAAGTACTCTGATCGCGTGAAGCTTATTAATACCGGCGCACATACACAGTCAAAGAGACTCGGACGGAGGGACGGAGGGACGGACGGACCAGTTCAGTTGTTCTGTACTAAGCGAACGAAAAGAAAACGCGCAGGAAGCATAATTAATATAGTCGCTTTTAACTACTGCCGCACTATACAAAAATTAAAAAAAAACACAACAATAACAAAGCGGCGGCAAGCAGCCACAGCTCCAGCTCGTGCGTCTGTGTTCTCGTATATGTGTATGTGTACTCCACCTCAGTCGTCTGATTTAGCAAAGTTGTTGAACCCGTCTCTGACTTGACTTGCGCCAGACATTTGTTGGCGTTGAATTGTAGACAATGTGCAAACACACAAATCGACTTTTGCGTCGGCGTGCATTCATTCAGGCTCGTATCGTATACCTAATGTACATATATTTGTATACCAATATGTATCCCCAACCAATCGACCACTGCGCGCCAAATAATCGTAAGTGAACGAATTTACGAAATTCTCTTTAAGAGTTAAAATTTCTATTGAGATATTGAGGTTTTACTTTGGTCATATGTGTCGGTTTACTTTGACCTTAATAGCGGAGGAAATTCAAAGAAAAAAATCTTTCAATTTCCATTTTGTCGTTTAAGATCATTTTGCAGACATGGAGACTGTTTTTCATTCATAAATGCCACATTGTTGCACACACTCGTAGTGAAGATTGAGTACAACAAAATAATGGACAGGCGGTCATATATCCAAAGACTGGGACGATCTCGCGAATAACACAACCTGTTTGAAATCGAATAATCGACTCAAGGCTGATATTTTTCATGGCTCCGAACTCAGTTGCAGAAATCCCGGCATCCTTCGTCTTCCATACAATGAAGAGAATGAATGGTATTGTATTGTTTGTGTGTATGTATTTAGTAAGGGGACGTATACGCAAACGACAGACTGAGCGTATGTAACCTTCGCGGAGAAATCTATACGCTATCGTTGAATTTTTAGAGGTTTAGGTGCCTTCAAAATCAATGAAGGGGCTTATCATCCGAAAAATTTCCGCTTTGGGTCACACTAGAGAAAGTTTCCCCACAGCTAGATCCTAACAGAAGCTAAAGAGACGTGGAAATAACATACTATAGAGTCATAACATATCGAGCCATTAACGCGAAAAACTCGTAAGCGACATTTTTTTCAGTTTGCCTATCTTAGATGATGCCAGACGTAATTAATCTGAGATGGTGATTTCGAAAATCGAATATGGTAGGATGTGTAAATAATCTAGGGGACGGTATCGGCAAAAGATTGGTCATTAAGACCCAATAAATGAGGTCGTAGTTAACCACGATTATTTAAAAATCAAATCAGGAGATTAAACTTCAAATAGGGTTTTGGGTGGCCCGTCTAAATAATCCACTCACTCCACGGTTTATGTGGCAACACTAAACAAACCCCATAGGACAAGCGCGATAAATCAAAACAATCATAAGATGTTTTTTTATGTTATCTTTCATTTCTGAATTACGTTTCAAAGAGATAAATGGGAAAATCGTAGGGAAAAACTCAGACAATTCAAAAAACGAATCATGTTTAAAAAACGCGGGTAAACTTTGTAAACTATATGCGGTTTTTCAAAAATGTACATTACAAATATTTGAGTCTTGACTTGAACATATGACAATGTGTGACTTTAATAACAACACAACATTTTGTCAAAAATAATTGTTTTAAACGCGATTTGCTCAGTACGTAACTTTAGTTCGGGTTTTTTTTTATTTGTAAAAATGTCACCAGTGAGGCGTAGAAATACTGGTCAACGTACACGCTCAGAAATCGAACGGCATTATTTGGAAAGCAAATGAGACTGACGATGAGAGTAGTAAGCTTTTGGAGGCAAATCGCATGCAACATTTTCCAGCGCGAACTATTATGACTCCAGAACAAAAGAACCTACAGTGCAATGCCTACAGTGCGATACCAAATGATCCTGCTATTCTGTGCTGATGGAGATTTCGTATTGCCACAATTTCCACCACCACCAAAACTTTTAACTGTCTGGATGAGATCCTCGAGTTAAGTATTTCTTAGAGAATATTAAGACGTAAAATAGTTGCCAAAGCACGGGGTTTTAATCCCACTTTTTAGGTAACATATCACAAACACCTCGTACAAATCCACATCTAGGATTCGTAACGTTTCACCGCTACGAAATAATGTCTTCCTTCGAGGATATTGTTCGAGAATTTGTTATTAAATTTACAGATTCTAGGACAAATTCAACATCGTGCAGGAACATTGCTGCCATCAGTGAATGCTGATCAGAAGTTTCTTGAGATTTCTTTCCTTGAAAACTTTTATGATAACATCTATCAGTGTCATCATCAATATATACGTAAAGGTCAAGAAACCAACAAAAATGTCATCTATATGAATTTGTATCGTTCAAATCGTTTGATGATTCGTCAAAACAAGAACAATCAAATCTTAAAATGTCGCAAAAAAATTGCGTTCTGCAGAAGGAAATGCAAACAATGTCGGCCGACTTACAATTTCGCCAGAAACGTATGTTGGAAGCCCTAGGTAATGGAAGATTGGCGTAATCAGAACTATTTTTTAGGAAATAAATAAATGCGTGCTTAAAGTCATCGAATTTGTAGAGATTTGTGAAAACTCACAATTTATATTCGTTACTGGTCGAGTAAACAAAAATTAATTTGGATTCTTCATTCGTTGAGTATGACTATCATTCTGTAATGTAAACGCCCAATATTTGAAGTTTAACTTCGGCCTAAACGAAAAACTTCAGTCGTCCTCCACTCATTTATTGGACCTAACTCATTCATGCCTACTATTTTATACAGTAGTTCAAAGCTTATTTCTACCACCACCTGTTGTGAAGTTTAAATGTGTATAACTTCCGAACAAAACAAGATGTTAACAAAGATATAATGCTGATTTTTAGATTAAATACTCACGGCCGTGGCGTTGTAGGTAGTTCAATGTCGGAATCATCGGCAATCATTGTCAAGTTATGAAATGTGCCACGAATTAAACTCTTACTTTCGGCGTATAACCACATAGCAGATCTCGGGTTCAAAACCTGTTAAGAGAGTAATCTCTATGTCATTTAAAACTTTTCTAGACAAAGCATTCCGATCCGGCTTTCAACAGTAGGTCCCGGTCAGTGAAAATTCAAATTATATCGTACACAGCTCATTGATTCGATAGAAGTTCCCCTTGTTAAGGGACATTTCTGGTCGTTGTCTTGATAGAAACAAAAAACCCGCAGTATTTCGATTTCTCAGCAATTTCTTCTCTCGCATTTGAAGCACTGCACAAGACATATTCCGGAGCGCACTATTAAGAAATGTACTAGACCTACATCCCTCTAAATATTTGTTCCACTGGCGAACTGTAGACTACACGCTAAGAGAGTACATGTCGCTTATTTACTTCAATAGTGTCACAATTCAAAATTCATTTTTTATTTTTTTGCTCAAGAAAAAGCTATAAGTCTCTTATTTTAGTTGACTTTTGTAGGCCAGGGCTCTTGTTTATTCAGAATACCTCTGAGTTTTTCTTCCTATATTGGATAATTAAGACGCAATTGAAAACATTAAAGGCTCTCCTGATAACATCGTGTTTTGAGTTGTGATACTATTGAAATAAATGAGCGATATGTCAACCTAATCAACCTTTGTCGAGTGTTAGGAGATCCAAGCCGAGAAAGTCATCCACACGTGGGTTCTCTGGATGTTTCTACACTACTGGCTAGGGATGTAACGATGTTCGCAGCACATCATTTTGGAATATTCGCTTTTGCAAAAAATATATTTCTATATTAAATTTCGCATTCGTTAGATCCCTACTTCTGGTCAGGCTGCTATGTGTTGCCATTCCGTTTTCCTGTATAGGTTCGGATGGTCGACATAATACGGATCGAAATTCGATGACGTTTAGTGACATAGTTCCCGAGTATTGGGACCATTACGAATATGTTCCACAGGACATTAGTTACACTTTGATTGGATTTTCTTCAGCCTGGTCTTATGCTTACGACTCTATCCAATAAAAACAGATGACATTTCATGGTTGGCTGATATTTTAAGTCCTGATATTTCTAGTTTGTGTCTTCGTTGTAATATCCAAATAATCTGTAGGTTATTCTCTAATTGCTAATAAAGTATGAAATATTCCGTGGAAATTACATGAACATTGTGTTTTTACTATAGCGAATCATTATAATGTCATTTGTTAAAGACTGTTTCAGAAAATGCTCTTCAGTTTGAAAACAATTATTTACCTAGACAAACGGTCAAAAAATACGACACACCATCTTCTGGTCGATAAGCGATTAATCCTGGACAATTACAACTGCCTACCAAATTGTCGCCATCAATCGCCGACTGGTGTCTAAGCCATTTATCAGTCGTAGTGTCATTTGTCACAAATAGAATGTGAAAAGTCGCTAAGAATCCCACTTAAATATTACAAAATACCATTTAACACATCTGTCAGCAATATCAGCAGTAATTGCAATTTTGCATTCGTCCATGCTCGGGCACAGTCGGAAGCGGGGGATACGGCCTGGACTGACTGCATGTGGTGCTAATGAAGCATAACCGCAGAAGACGCGTTCATTCATTAAATTTTGCAAATAAACATTTGCACATGCTCACATTACACACACGTTAATTTTGCGGTGACGCAGTGGCGTCGTCTCGCATCATCAGCGACGTGCCAACGCGGTTGCCAATTGTGGTGCTGTACTCTGGCTGTGTACTCTAAACTTGTTTTCCATGTCCCATTCAATAGAAATCCCCATTCATTTATGAGTTGTGGTACTCTATACATTGTATGTTATGTATGCATGTTGTTGTGGTACTTCGGTGTTGTTTATTACACTGTGCTACAGGGAAGGGGTCTTTCGGAGTGTGCAAAACTTTAAAATTTAAAACGAATCAAAAATATTTGTGTGTGAGACGTGATGGAAATCCGTATGGCGGATTAGAGTGCATTCAATAAATGCCAATCATTGTGACACAGGTCAGGACGCCCTGACTTTGACTATATTCGACTAAGGGCCGTTTGTGCATGCGTACGTAATTCAATGAAGGAGGTATGAAGACATCAGCTGAAGCAATCGCCAGAATCAAAGTTGATGGCATATACAGTAGATAACGGATATATGAAATCCAACAAATAACATAAATTACTTACTTATATGCGATTTTTTTTTCTTATATACAATAATTGTTTAAAAGAAAGTCAGACTCGGTATTTTTGCAAAACTTTCTTATGTTCGGTTTTTTTCTTATAATAGATGTTCTAACTGTAGGTCTACAGTTGTTACATAGGCAGTTGTGGATAACCTGGTAATAAATGGCAATCAACATAACCCCAAGTCATTTGGCCATCGACTGGCGCTGCCCGAATACAAAGGGTTCTATGGGCGGCCGATCTTGTCCTGGCTAATGACGGAAATGTAAAAAACATTTAGAAGAGCCGTTTATTGTTCGATAGTTGATGTCACATCTATAAGTTCCACAGTAGCGAGAGACATACAATGTCAAGTAAGCGAACATTACATTACCCACAGGGACCACCAAGTCATAATGCAAAAACTACCTCACATGTGTGGACAAGCGAAAAATTAGCTGGCGCTTCATTTAAAGAAATGTTAGGACAACAATTTATCCAAAAAGAATACTCAGCAACAGCAGAAGAGAAAACTACGGGTAGAACGAAGAAATAGCCGAACTAATGAAGCGGATCTACCAGAGGGGAAGATCGAGGCCCTACTTTGAAGAGAAACAAAAAACGTACCACCTGTCTAGAACAGAGCTGCAGAATGCCATAAACCGAAGCAAGGCAGAAAGTTTCAACCGTCTGAGGATGATTCCAATCCATGGGGTACAGCATACCGAGTAGTAATGCTGCGGTCCATTCCTCGTCCTTCTTGGGAGGAAGACTTGGGTCTTAAGGCTTATAAAGTTCAGTTAACACAAGAACTAAAGCTGGCCGATCATCAACAACGTCATGTCTTTGCTGATTAGGTCCTTGAAATGTATGAAAATGGTCCGGAGTTTTATCGAAAAATCATATTGACTGATGAGGCCCATTTCCACCTCGGTGGCTATGTCAACAAGCATAATTGTTGCATATGGGGCTCGGCAAAGCCAAGAGTTATTGTTGAGAAGCCTCTTCATCCTCAGCGTGTGACTGTTTGGTGTGGTTTATGGTCCGGCTGGGTCATTGGACAATACTTTTTCGAAAATGAGGTTGGATCAAGAGATACGGTGAATGGATTGCGCTATCGAGATTATATTGATCTGAACAACGATTAGTTTCATCAAGACTGCGCTGCGTGCCACACAAGCAACGAAACCATTGCCCTTTTACGGGAAAAGTTTCCAGCCCGTGTTATCTCGCGAAGTGGTGATCACAATTGGCCACCGAGATCTTGTGATTTGACACCTTGCGTCTTCTTTGGGGCCACGTGAAAGATAATGTCTACGCCAACAGCCCAGCATCGATTCAAGACCTCAAAGATAGAATTCGTGAGGCTATCGAGGACATAGGGCAACCACTTTGTGATTTGGTTATGGACAATTTCATGAAAAGGTATAAAAAACTACCATAAAGATGAACCGAGCATTGAGAATCGCAGAACAAGTCAGGAAAGAGATGAGAATACATCAGGCAGTGTCCGGCGATCAGCAAGAAGAAGGAGCAAGATCCCGCGAATTAATACCAATAGGCAGTACCGTGGGGAGTGGTACATTGCTGTTTGATTGTCTTACCAGGTTTCGAATCTGGGTTGTGCTGTATTCAATCCCTTACTCATTCTTATGTTACCTTTATTTCTGAATCACCCATTGCAATGGAGACTTTGATGGAGACTGTTGAAAGGTCGCGATCCGTGTGGGCATCTCACAGAATGATCCCCATTTGATGAGAACGTTGAGGAAATGATGTCATGTCATATTTTTGTCGGTGCGATATCGGTTGATAAGCAAGACTCCCTGTCATGCTTACGATATTTTCATTGACTCTATACATTTTCACGTGGAACATATCCATTGTCATTTGGTTAAAGGACTTATATTTCCCATCCTCCTCATCTAGTCGTCAAAGTTAAATTTCCACATGGATTTTGTAAGACAGTGTTGTTGGCGCTAATACCGGCATAAGCACGAGTTGCGAGAAACCTTTAAATGGTGATGATGTTGATGAAGAGTGCGACTGCGGTGATGAGTCATCTTCAACCTTTGAACATTGGCAACACAATCGACACATGGTGTAAATACCCCTGAATGGAGTATCGACCCAGCGTGCATGGAGGAGTACTGGTGGCAGAAGTGTCGGTGGTAGGAGGAGACCCCCGTAGGGTAGTACCAAATTTAGCATTTATGAATGAAAAACTTGGCGAAGGCGCATACAATTTATGCTCAACTACTTCAGGCTTATTTCCATTCATTCAACGGACAGACAGACAGACCGACATCAAGCCAGCCAGCCAGCCAATTCATTCATTCATTCGTTCGGTCGCTCATTGTACTCCGTCTTGTGTTCGAAGACAAGTTTTACAATTTTATAGTAAATCGTGCTTTGCATAGACAAGTGGGCTGTTGGCGGCAAACACGGCGTGTGCGCGTATGTCTTTTCCACCAGACACATGGAACGAAGCCCGTGTCTGGTTAGATGGTTAGAAAGACATCGGGGGAGTTGGCTCATTCATAAACAAATGGCAATACTTCGTGCCGCAACATGTCTGACGGGTTCCTTGCGCTGCGACGACGCATGTAGGCATGCCCGCCTGTATTTATGCAGTTTGTGTGGCAGTTAACAGATACCACGTTTGCATAACATTAATGGAGTGTGTGTATGTGCTGGCGACGGTGGCAGTGGCAGTGGGGGCACGGCGGCATTGCCACTGTGTTGAGCTAATATTACCAGCGGAAATAGAGTTTGCGTTTGTTTGCCAAATGTTTATTAATAAAACACGGCGATTATGTGCAAGCAAGACATGGCTGATTATTGGAATATAAATCCGTTTCATGGTTGTGACAAATATGATTAATGTTCGCTGTTGCGGATGTAACGATTTTTGTTGTTGCTGTTCTCTTTGTTATTTTATACTAGTCAATACTTGTCTCTGGGGATATTGTTTTATTTGTGTATTCACTGCAGTAGTTAAAGAACGAATCGATTTAATTTGAAACCATTAGTTGTGAGATTATCTACATAGGAATTATGTTGAATTGATATCCGTGCATTCGACGACAGGCAGATAACAATTAGTGAAGTCATTGAATGCGGATTACATCCTGTTTGGAAGTGAAATTAAATTTAGTTCAACTTAATAGAAATTTAAGGTTTTATGTCATTTCCTGATCTAATTTCAATTTATGTCGTAGAATCATTGTGGTAGGCAAATAAGCGACGTACCAGTGAACTCACTGTTTGATGGAACTTTAAAGAACTCACTGTTTGATGGGCACGTCTCTATTTATTCGTTAAGAAGATGTTGCCATAAATTGACCTAAATTAAGGATAATCCTCAAAAGACGGTAGGTCGAGTTTTCAACATCCGGCAATTTGTCTAGTTTCGTGCAAAGCGGCCAAGTAATGATTAGTAATCAATCAAATTGGTAATTATATTACATTTTGTGAAGATTACGATTCAGGTGATTACTATTTGATTACAGTTATAATTAATTCGAGTTAGGTTAGGTTGAAAAGAGGAGGCAGATATGATCCGCCTCATGTCCTTGAACATACACATAAACCAGTATTACTCCCGAGAAGTTGTTTTAGGTACTCAGTACTATTGACATACTCCTTAATTGTCCTGTCTGTGCCATTAGGTTGGGTCATGTAGGTTAAATAGTCATTTCCCGGGATCAATTGTCAGCGTCTATCGTCATTATTTCCGCATGCCCTACTACTCCTATTTTGTGAAGATGCGCTTGTAGGCCTAAGTGACCTGTAAGGATGCCCATGATCTTACTAGTTTCTGTTTTGCCCAGTTTTAGCAAGATTTTGGTTTTATACTCGTTTGGTTCACCCCACAATATTCTTGTCAATGGTTCCCAATGGTTTCACTATTCCATAGCGTGATATGAGCGTTTGACGCCCATCATTTTGGCTCAGAACGCGTAGCTCCGAAATTTTTAAATTTTCTAGGTTTGTTTTTTGATTCGAGATGCCAAGGCATTTTCTTTCTTGTTTCCTCTTATTCCATGCCGACCAAGCACCCAGATGATGTACATTGTGGCAGAGTAAGATTTATTCGTCATTTTACAAACTGTCCTTGCCTCTTAACGTTCTAAATGTTATTGACTTCTTAATCATTTGGTTATCTGTAAAAACTTTTAAATTTGTTAGACATGTGCTAGCGCTCAGCCAGCTCACACACTCTGTTATTCCTCGGTCGTCCGCCTGTAAGTCCGTGTAATGGTCTGGTAGACGGCACAAAAGATCGGTTTCCGGTTCTTCAATATAAAGTCGCAGCCCCGTCCTTTCCCACAGTTTCGAACCATCTGTATAACAGCAAGTTCCCGTGTGTGTCTCTGCCGGGGTTTCATAAATTCAAGATTATATGTCTGGTAACAGGGGCTCACTTGATGTTTCAGGTATTCTATCAGATTCTGATGCTATGTCAGTTAAATCCCCTGCCGCTGCCGCAGTTATCTTTTGATGCTTTGATTTGTGATTGTTTTCGATCAATTCGCCCAGCACTTAAAGTCTCATTGCAATATTCGATTTTCTCTTAGCTGTGACAAAATAAGCGCAAACAGCTGATTAGGTACTTCGAAGCAAGCGATGGTTGTCGTTCGACATCTCTCTAACAAAGAAGCTTGTGATATTGAGGGAAACACAGAGTAGGACATAGGATATATAGTCAAACATCCACACCACCATTATCCCGTAAAAAAGTTCGACTTGCGGAGACTTTGAGTAATGGAATATATATGTTATTTATTAATTTTTACATTATGATACATTTCTAATTACAGTAAAATCCCGATAATTCGTAATGTCAAGGGACCGACCGTTTTCTACGAATTAGCGGGGTTTTCGAATTAGCGGGGTTTCGAATTAGCGGGGTGAAGAAAGAAAAAATACGCATTACCGAGATTTTTATTCAATAATGAATATATATACACACATACATATTTATATGTATGTATGTACAAAGTTTTATTTTTTAAAAACAAAGCAACTGAAAATCAATTAATTTTAAACAAAAAAACAAAAACTTAATTCATAAAGTACTTAAAGCGACCGTTTTTGTGACATTGTGACATAAACAACAACAAATGCTTCGCCCCTTGAGAGCATAGAATCACTTGTCAATGGTTTACCGTTTTTCCTCCAGAGAACGCTTCGCCTGCGCTACATAAAAAAGCACGAAAGAAGTGAAAGAGAGAATAGCAAAACAGTTGAAGTTTGCGAATTATCGAGGTTTTCAACGAAAAATTACGAATCATAAGAGTTTTTTAGGCATTTCGCTGGAAAAATTTTACGATTTATCGAGGGGACCGAAATGTATGGGATTTTTACGAATTATCGCGATTCTTTCAAGGGACCGGGATTTTGTTACCAATAAGCGGGGTTTACGAATTAGCGGGGTACGAATTATCGGGATTATACTGTACTTGAAAATCTGTGTAATTTTGTTTTTTTTTGTGAATAAAAAGTAATTTCAATTTGTTTAGGACTTTGTAATGCTCATCAGTTGTTGGGAAGGTTGTAAAGGGTGTTTTTTATTGGGGTATAGAACTTTAAGTTGGCATCACTTTTTTAACTGGCGGCCATTTTGTCAGTTGTCAAGTGATTAATATTTAGTTTGGTTTGCCATTTCATTATGAACAGGTTGACAAAAGAACAACGCTTGCAAATCCTGCAAATTTATTTCGAAAGTAATGGTTCAGTTCGCGAAGTTCACCGCAAGCTCCGTCCGAATGAATCGATTCGCCACCGTGCACAGCAATTGGAGCTTTGTCCATCAACTTTATGGAAGATTTTGCGCAAAGATCTTGGCTTGCGACCTTACAAGATCTAGCTTGTGCAAGAATTAAAGCAGCGAGACCATGCAATGCGTCGTGATTTTGGTGTATGGGCCGAAAATGAGATTCATCTCGATGCTGATTTTCATCACAAAATTTTGTTCAGTGAAATTGGACCTGTAGAATTGGCTTTATTCGAGCCAGCCGCGGCGGCCACATGTCCGAAATCATATTTAAACATTAATGGCATAAAATTGTCCTTCCAATAAAGCCAAATTGATGGACATTAAAACGATTTTCTTGTGTTTTATTTCAATTCGAAGTTCTATACCTCAATAAAAAAACACCCTATATAACAAATGTCCTCCTCCTCATCATAATTTATTGGGCGTTCTGCGAAGTAATGGCATGTGTGAAAGCTTTTGGACCGATTTTTAACACTTTTTCAGTGATCCAATCGAGCTGATTTTTTGCAGGCAGACTCGTGAAAATGTCTGTATCACGTCAAATTTTTTAAAAAAATAGATTTTTATCAATTCTCAGGTTTTCCTAAATTTTTTTAAGGTTTCAGTCAAATAACGCTTGTAACGCTTAAGTAGTTTAAAAATTTGGAGTCTCTTCAAGTTATGCTAAGAAAAGTGAAAAAATTATTTTTTTTTCAAAAATAATATTCAATATTATTATTATATATATATATTCAAAAATAAGTTCTGACGTGTACATGAAAATCGCCGATACACGTGTATTTTTATTTTTTCCCCTCTTTCCGAATATGTGCATTTGGTTCATAGGACAGAAAAAAATTTATTTTTTGTAACACGGATATTTCAGATATTTCTGAGCAAAATATTTTATTTTTTTGGTCCATTTTAACCTCAACACATTTTGATACCATCACAACTTTATTGTTTAGTTTATTTCTCCGAAAAGTTCTACATATGGAAGTTTATGCCATTATTTTCTTTGAGTTGTAGAGAAATTCAAGTTATAGAAATTAAAGGGAATTGGTCTACTTAACGCCACTGCCACTAGAAGTGCTTCGACTTAAAGAAAATTCATTGTATATATGTTTGAAAATTGTGAAACCAGGGACTATGCTGCATTCCACGACAATCGAAAATATAATAAATACTCAGTGTTTGGTTAGTCTAAAACTTACTGTCTGTTTGACGATGTCGATCGAATGTGACTCGTCGTTCGACTTGTGGATTTCAAAATACACCAAATACAACCAAAATTTGTATTGAAATTTGTATACGTTGCAAAACGACAAGTCGATCGAGAAACACATTCGATCGTTCACACCACTAGGCCTCACATCGTTTGTCTCGAACACATCGGACTAGGAATCTGTATGAATTAAACGTTTGGGGGGTCTGCTCTTCACGAAGTAGTCAGTACTGCCTGGAAGGGTCCTTAATCTTGAAGTTTTTGCCAAAATGAAAAATCTTTCTATGTACAGTATGGTGTGGACTTGTTAACACAGACATTTAACTTCACCTGACCCCATGAAAGAAATCCAATGGTGGTAAATCCTATGGAGCGAGTTAACCACCAACGGATATAATGCCCAAATCAACCCCCACTTACTGCCTGTTTCACGATGTCGATCGAATGTGACTTGACGTTCGAATTGTCGTTTTCGATATACAGAAACCAGAATTTGTATTGAAACGATTACGTTCTCTTTCGACTTGACGTTTCAAAAGGACCAGTCGATCGACATCGTGAAACAGGACCTAATCCCCGATTTAACAATTCTCGGTTTGGGGATTATGACAGCCTATGATTACAAAAACAACCCCCCCCCCCCTGATTATGTCCGCTTTTCATGTTTGTAAGTCTTCGTACGATTTTCATTTTTTGCTTGCATGATTTTTCAATTGGAAATAACTCACGTGGTCATAAAACGAGTACGCCTATTGCAGTCGTGTCTACTTGAGTTGGTGGTTTCTGCATGACACTGCAAGTGACATAATCCATGTGACAAATACAACTCTTAAATCAAGATTAAACATGAAGTAATTACGAGTTCACGATTTCAGAAATTGCACTCCGCACTTGGAACAAAAGTCATCACAATTGTTGGTAATTCATTAAACGACTTGGTGCACAGTGGTGGTGGTGCCGTCCCTTTTCGATTCCATTCGATTCGGATTCGTCGTCGGTGGGAATAATTAAATAAAGTATGTTTGTTTATTAATCTGCTGTCAAACTCATACCAAGTCCATGACAACACAGGCATTCGAGTCATACCAAATGATATCATTTTCTCGAAATTTATGAGGGCCATTAAACAAAATTGAAAATCAAAAGGCTACACAAAATTAAGACATATAACTAGAGATACCGTGCGACGAACAACAAACAAGACCATCCATGTACATGGATACCCTCCACTAACCGATCACTAACATGGTTAGGCTAGAAATCTTTTAATGGCCGTAGTTATGGGACTGTAGAACACACACGTCGTCATCATCATCATCGTCTTCGTTTGCATCATAAAGAATCCAATAAATGTTCGGCCTAAAGGTTATGTCTCTTTAATACCTTCAACTAAACTGGACAAGGCACTCGGTGTTTGCAGCGGACAATGGAGAATGTAGGAGACGAACAAAAACAAATGATGACATTTTACAAATGACATTAAAGTGTTTTGGAAACAGCGGCACAAACAATGAATGAATTCCCCCAAGACTTGGCCTAATATACGCCACCAACCACGACTCCGCCGTATTCTAATTAGACGGAGGCTGCGTGTGTGTGTGCGCATGACACAAAGTTGCAGAGCGGACAGACAGACAGCCAGCCAGCCAGCCAGCCAGAAATGATTGGAATGTCTGGTTGAACCCCAGCGACAGAACGACACACTGACTTAATTGAAACACACAGAAAATGTCGGTGTCGTTACTGTTGCCCAGCACCAGAAGAAACTCGATAGTGTGAGATTTGTGCCTTGGCTTAAATTGATATCACTGATACATAACCACCAATAAAAAAAAAACAACAAAAACCAAAAATACGCTAGAGTGTCCCACACACGGAGCATGTGCGGCATATGCAACAGTCGGAGCTGGTCCGTCCGTCCAATCGGCTTAGGGCCGTGGCAACACATGCACAACATGTTGGTCGGTACCATTAATGCGATAAAATGTGACGCGCAGTAAATCGTCACTATAATAAGCCATTACCGACCAAAGACAACAAAAACTACACCAACAACATCATAATAATGATCATGATCAATAGCATCATCAGCAACGTCAGCATCGTCGTCGTCGACTCTGAAGAAGACGACAAGAAGGCCGACGATGATGCAGAGGCACACACACATTGCCCGCTATGACAAGAACGGCCACAACTCCCAGCAGCAGCAGCAGCAGCAGCGGGAATTTACACTTTAATCTGACACCAAGTATCGCGTTAAGAGACCAGTATCAACACCATGCGTGTTGATGACAATGGAATCAAACACAGCCAGTGTCCGAGAACTTCTTTATCTCGTGTGTCCCTTTTGGTTTGGTTTTTTTTTTCAGATGGCAATTCAATCCTCATGGACTCATTAATAAAGCGACAACAAAAACAAAAGACAGACTAGTGGGACAATGGTCATTGAAGACTATGAGTTACTCTACACAGCCTTCAAGGGTTGTGCACCTCTAATTACGTTGGTTATCGCTTGATTGGTTAGCTGTTGGAATGCTGACTACGAAACAGTTTTCAAAGCTGACCCATTATTGGCAGGTGATCGCCGATGAGCGTTTCAAGGGATAATATCCAACATTTACTTATTCGCGTATACGAATGAAGTCCAGCTCTTCTCAATTGTATCGGATTAGGGCGCCTAAGCTGGGTGAGATATATATGGGGTAGGGCTATGTAAGTACAGTCGAATTCGGTTAAGCGAAAATGAAAAAAATCACGGATTTTTTTCACTTATGCGAGATTTTCATTAAAATGGGCTTCGGATAATTAAACCAATTCCAATTAAACCAATAATTTCATTTAAACGAACTGAGTATGTAACAAGAGGTGCTATTTTGAATCACTTGGTATTTCAGTATCTGTCGCTTTTGAAGCTTTTATTGTGAAAATGGAACGGTACAAGCTTCAGCAACGCATTGAAATTATTAAAATCCACTACAAAATTGATGAACACCTTGCAGTCACAGTTCGCAAAACTAAAGCAATTTTGGGTGGTCGTGAAGCACCTTGTCGGACCGCAATACAGAAATTGGTGGACAAATTGGAGCTGTTGGGACAAGTTAGTGATGTGAAGCATAAAACCTGTGCACGTCGCTCAAGAACAACTGAGAATATTGCTGCTGTAGCCGAAAGTGTTGAAGAAATCCCAGGTTTGTCCATTCCTCGTCGTTCTTTGGAATTGGGCATTCCACAAACGTCATTCCGTATTTTGCATAAAGACTTGGGTCTTAAGGCTTATAAAGTTCAGTTAACATAAGAACTCAAGCCGGCCGATCATCAACAACGTCGCGTCGTTGCTGATTGGGTCCTAGAAATGCATGGAAATGATACGGAATTCCATCGAAAAATCATCTCGACTGATGAAGCCCATTTCCACCCCAGTAGCTACGTCAACAAGCAAAATTGTCACAGCTGGGTCTCGGAAAACCCAAGAGTTATTGTTGAGAAGCCTCTCCATTCTAAACGTGTGACTGTTTGGTGCACATACAAGCAACGAAACCATGGGAAAGTTTCCGGACCGTGTTATCTTTCGAAAAAGTGATCACAATTGGCCACCGAGATCTTGTGGTTTAACACCTTGCGACTTCTTCCTTTGGGTCCACTTGAAAGATAAGGTCTACGCCAAAGATAGAATTGGTGAGACTATCGAGGACATAGGGCAGCCACTTTGCGATAATGTAAAATTTCATGAAAACGATATGGTCCTGTATGGTCCTGGTCGTGCTGGCCATTTGGCTGATGTTGTTTTTCATTATTAACGGCATACCTACCTCTTTATTATGCAATAAACAGCCGATCATTTATCTCAAAAAATTCAATTTTTCTTTGAATACCAAAATAACACCTCTTGTTGGAAAACTCTGCACTAATTCAAATTGAAATTATTAATTGGAACTTCCGTTGTAATTGTGTGTATATATTCACTGAAGCTTGTATCAAGTAAAGATTATTTGCTTCGAAACAAAGTTTATTTGGCTGCAAATATAACGCATTTGCTATTATTATTACGTATTTGGGCAGAAACATTAATGTGTTTGAAAAAAAAAATGCAATAAATTTATTACATTCAACAGAGTACAACATTTGAGTGCGAATAAGTGGTTATCTGCACCTGTTTTCGATTTTTTTTGTCTCTACGGTCTTTAATGTAATAATAATAACTGAGAGAATAAGATTAACTAATACAGATATATTCACAAATTGAAAAAAGCGAAAATGGGGAAAACACATTTATATTGTCCTTTGACTGTGGGGACCATTGCAAGACTTTAATCTGGTTCGTCTGAAACCCCTGTTTTGTCCAGCTGGCAGATCCAAATCAGTGTCATTTCATTTCTGGTGCTTCTTTACACCATCACGTCACTTCCTACAGTATTTTAACGAAATGGTGCCTTTCCATGATCTCCTTTATCCAGTATATCGGTCCAACGGCGTAATATGAAAAGATCGCCCAACTCATGATACTGGATGCTCCATTTTTAATGATTTTCACTGTATATTTTGGAGCATATTCGGCATTTTGTGACGTCTGACATATTGGCGATATCCTCTGCCGCCGTATAATACAATTTTCTATTCATCAAACCACAGAATATTTCTCCACTTCTCTACAAGCCAATCCAGATGCTCTTTAGAAAATTTTAATCGCTTTCCTAAATGTCTTTTTGTAAGCAATAGCACTTAAATTATTATATCACAACCACCTACGAACAGTTTCAATGTTTGCTTCTTCATTTAATTCGTCTTTTATTAATATAGCAGTTGCAAACGGGTTATTTTTTGAGTATCTAACTACCCGCTACACTAATTTTTTAGACATTACTTTACGTCCTTCTGGTTGTAAAGTAAACATAATTGGATTGCGTACCACAACACACAAACTAAATCAAATTTGGATCAGATATTTAATTTAATTAGTATAATTGATAAACAATTATCTTTTTGTAAAGTTATGTCGGCAATAAATTCCACAGTTTAATTTTTTAATCATACACGCTAAAAAATACGTCTTTTTTTTGTTTACACACAAGTAAAACGCGTGTTTGGTGTTTGTATTAAGTAAAGCCTATTTCCATCTACACAAAGCTTATTTGGATATAAATATAACTCATTTGCTATTAGTATTACATATTTGTGTATAAGCAATAGCGTGTTTGGGAAAAACAGACAACGAACTTATTAAATTCAACAAAGCACAACATTTGGGTGCGAATAAGTGTGTATTTGCAACTGGTTTCTGGTTAAAAAAATATCAATACTGAGAGAATGAGATGGATTGTTATATAGAAATTCACAAATTGAAAAAAAAATAAAAAAAAATGACTCAAAACTGCATACATATACAATTGATATTGATCACCTACAAACAAGTTAATGTTTGTGGTATGGAAAAATATATATATGTTTGATGCGAACTTGTTTGCTGAAATTTGTTAAAATGGCCATTTTTTTCAGCGTGTAGGTTAATACCCACAACTAATTTATTATTTGCTTCTTCTATGGAACGATTTAGTAGAAAGAAAGAACGAAAAACATGACATGCGACATTTGATATTTATATCCTATATCCTGATGCATAAGTTGTTTGGTGAAATTTGTTAAAATGGCAATTTTTTCAGTGTGTACTGTTTTGCAAATCTGTTCATCTTCTCACATCAGTTTGGATCGTTCCCTCGAAGACTCATAGAGCTGCTCGCATAACATATCGCACACAAATCAAAATTGTTCGAGTTTACTTAATAAAGGTTTTTGCTGCCAAAAAAACAGTTATGTTTCTCTTCATATTGTATTGGAAAACACGAGCTTTTCGAGTTTTCGAAACATTGCAAAATGTGTAGTTGTGCCACTTTATACAGCTACCGTTGGGTTCAAATTTGAGATTTGCGAAGGCTATTTATCTCCCAAACTCCTAACATCTGTTTGCTCCATAAATATTCACTGCTGACATAAGCGTCTGGCTCTATTTTTATTCTTCGAGACAGAGCTTTATCACTCCACCGTAAGGCACTTAAACAGAATAATGTGAGGTGCCAATAGGGATCAGTACCTAGTGGGCACTTATCAACCAAAACGGGAAAATAATTTTTGACATATTTTAAAATTTTAAACATGTCAGACGGACAAGATGAGAAATTTCTAACAGGACTAAACGAAAAACGTAAACAAACAAAAATATGTAATTAACTGCCAGTTTCTATAAAACGACATATGGAACACAATTTAAAAACAATACGCCCTCATTATAAAAAAAATGTGTAAAAAAAAATGTTTGTAATAATAATATAGTCGAATATGAAAATATACGAGGAATGCCCGATGAGAACAAGGCCTTGATCTTGCTTTATTATCAATGACAAAAATTCAGAAATAGATAAATACAAATAAAAGCTGCAAAATGTTAAAAAATTAAATTTAATTTCCTCATTTTGAAGTTTAATGTTCTCATTATTAACATTACAAGTTTTAAGAGGCGGAGCCTGATTATTAATCCAACGGAATAGAAAATGAGTCAAACATGACATGATATTCAAGTTTGACCCTAAAATACCACTTTCTGATGTCCTGAACTGCAACGTCCAAGAATGCATAATGTTGAGACCGTCAAGATACCGCCTGTAGGTGATTTGAAATGATCTCACCAGCATTGTTTGTTCCCTGTGATTGTAAGAGTGTGACCACCACCATGTTGCACCAACAACACTCACCAAATCCCCTAAACCGATCGACCACTGAGGCAAATCATGTGTGTAGTTTTTTCAACATTTATTCTCACCCCTTTTTTTTGTAAGGCTTGTTAACTCTTTTTTGTTGTTGTCATTTTTCAAATGTTTGCTGGGTCTAAAAAGAACACACCGGTGGAAGATAAAGAAGACATTTTTGTTTTCTCTCGAAACAAATGAGATTTTGTCTTTTCATTCGCCTGATTTCAGTTCATTTACGATCTTTGGCTTATTAAACGCATATTTCAGTTGGTGGTTTCTTTGATCTTTATTACCAGAGCTGGTGTGTTCTCGGTTTTCTGTTTCGATGGGGCTCTCTGTTTTGGGCCATCCTCAGTTTTTATTGCACTTTAACAAGACCACACACAACGAGACCTGAGACCGCCGCTCCGATAAAACCAATAAAACGACAGACAACGTTCAGTTCGGCGGAATGATTTCAGATCTAGTTCCGTTTACACGATGTGGCAGTGAGTGGTAGTGGTGTTTCACAAATGGTTAAAAAGGCGTATAATAATGTAATTCATGGTTAAAGCCGTAAAGATTACACGGTAGTTGTGGTGTTGAAAATATTTATCTACCAATTTTCCTGGTAATCTGTCATTATCGTCGGATTCTAAGGGTAAACAGTAGATATTCGTTTGAAGTTCTTATGTTATCGCCAAAGGACATCAACAATATGGGAGATCAACTATTGTAATTAATAATTGTCAACTCTACGACGTGATCTTCTTCTTTTTTTTTTCTTGGAGGCCCACACTCAGTTGCTGCTCCCTATAAAAGAAGGCAATTAGGGTATCGGAAGGAGGAAAGAGGGAGTAGTGTTTGTTGACATTTGTTTTGAATTTGAGATTGTCACAACTGGCAGGAAACACAGTTGCAGGAAGAATATTGCACATACGAACGGTTCGGCTGAAGAACAAATTTTCTCTATAGTACGTCGTCCGGTCAACCGGCCATTTGCAATGAACGGGTGAGACTGCCTGAATAAGCGCAAAGATGTCTGTGGAGCTTCTGCCCAAATACTTGACAGAAGTTGCTGTCATTCAAATAGGAATGGATCGGTTTCACAATTTGACCCAAAATGTCAATGTAAAAAGAGAAACAGAGAGCACAGAACGTTGTGGCATTCCTGTGGTCAACCTGTGCTCGTTGGGTGAGACCCCATCTACTCGTATAGAGCGATCTCTGAGAAAACTCGATATGAATCGAGAGAAGATATTACCGACACCAAATGCAATAAGTTTTGATATGAGTGCACCGTGCCAGACCCAATTGAACGCCTAGGAAGTATCCAGAACATCGACCTTGCTTTCACCAAGGCGGTAATGTATCAACTCCACCGTTCCGAATGGAACGCCATTAGGTCTCTAACAGAACGGTTCCTACAGAAGCCATACTGTTGGTGGTTTCTTTGTCGATCATTTAGAACCCCTTTACCATATGGTAGTTAACCTTCGAGAGCGTATCCTCACCTTTCTGGGGGCTCGGCAGAACATTGGCAACTTTCCCACGTAAAGGATTGATACCAGCACGGTACGACATGTTGGAAAAATAGCGTAATGGACAGCTAGCGTCGAAGAGCACTTATATAGGACAAGTGCTGAAAAACAATCCGGGCTCGGAGTTTTAACGGGCGAGGACTCCGTTTTCACTGGTCTGCGATACAGAACCATTTTATTGTGCAACTGCAAACATACCTGGCAGCGCAGTTTTCATTCTAAAGGATGCGTTAACGGCGTACACATTCATAACATTTGTAAATGTTATAAAAGGTTTTTTTTTTAATCATTTTACGTAAAATTTGGAGAATCTCTGGTTCATATACAAAATAATAGTAAAAATAACAAAGTGAGTATAGATTTCTGCTCCAATTTTTTTTGTTAGTCATAGCATAGTCCTGGTAGTCGACTCCTGTCTGCCAGAGTGTAACTGGCATAGAGTACAAAAAGTCCTCAAAATGTGGAAAAACTCCATGAGAGTTGGATGGACATTTGTTTATTATTATTATTATCATTTCACAAATTCTTGATTGGATTTTGATTTATGTCTGGGGACAACACATAGGTGTTATTATCATTAAAGCATGGTTATCCTTATTTTTTAGTGTATTTGAGATCATTATCTTGTGGTAAGTTGCCTATTATCATTGGATTACTGTTTCGAAGAATTTTAATACAATTTGAAGCTTCCATGATGCCCTGCATGTGGCATAAGGACCCAAAACTATTCTGGGAAAACAAGCCCCAATCCAAAAAATTACCGCTGCTATCATTGACAGTTGTAATGGTGTATTTGGGATTGATCGCTGCATTATCTGATGTCATGTAAGCCCCGAACTGATTAAACAAATTCAGATTTGTTTCATCAGACCAAATGATATTACTTTTATTTTTGATAATATCGGTGCTTATCTAAAGGGTGTTTTTATTGAGGTATAGAACTTCGAATTGAAATAAAACACAAGAAAATCGTTTTAATGTCCATCAATTTGGCTTTATTGGAAGGATAATTTTATGCCATTAATGTTTAAATATGATTTCGGGCATGTGGCCGCCGCGGCTGGCTCGAATAAAGCCAATTCTACAGGTCCAATTTTCAACCACTTGTTGGAACCACAACTCATCCACATTCATGCCATCCAATTCGGGAACAAAATAGTCGGTTATCATGGCTCTATACCGGTCTCCATTAACGGTAACTGACTCTCCAGCATTATTTCGGAAGAAGTATGGCCCAATGACTCCACCAGCCCATAGAGCACACCAAACAGTCAGTTTTTGTGGATGAAATGGCATAAAATGGACGGAGCTTGCGGTGAACTTCGCGAACTGAACCATTACTTTCGAAATAAATTTGCACGATTTGCAAGCGTTGTTCTTTTGTCAACCTGTTCATGATGAAATGGCAAACCAAACTAAATATTAATCACTTGACAGCTGACAAAATGGCCGCCAGTTAAAAAACACCCTTTACCACTTCTAGATATCAGATCTTCACAAATAAATATTCCTCGAATAGTTCGAGGATCCGCATCAATATTCATGTCGTTTTGGATACCTTTCGAACAGTCAAATGGAAATTTTTTTACACATCGCACTACATTTCCATTAACTAAAGGGGTCATTTTTGGTTTTGTGGCAGGTGTTTCTGACTTGGCGATCCATTTCACAGTGTTTTCTACCAGATCCTTCGATATTTCAAGAAAATTTTCCACTTTCCGTAAGGAATTTCCCTCGTAGCCGGATCATTTCCTCT
Source organism: Hydrotaea cyrtoneurina (assembly GCA_958296145.1). Taxonomy (NCBI): domain Eukaryota; kingdom Metazoa; phylum Arthropoda; class Insecta; order Diptera; family Muscidae; genus Hydrotaea; species Hydrotaea cyrtoneurina. The sequence continues at coordinate 52,113,007 of OY282515.1, read as the reverse complement.
TTTTACTTGATTTATCTGGCCATTCCATAAATACTATTTGTGCTACAAATGACCAAAAAACGAAGAAAAAAACAAATAGATAACATTTTAAAACTGCCTTGCAGGCTGTGATCCAAATGTTACTTCTATCTATCTTAATCGTACTCCAATGGATAAAGATCTAGCAAAATATACAAAAAATCCTATCGTTAATTAAAACATACCATTAAGGTCCAGCTTTGTAAATATTCCGCCTTAAAGGCGAATATCAAGCCTTAATTCACACACACACATACACCAATTGATAATGTCCAACACAAAAGGGTTATTAACACTCTTTCGTCCTTTGGAATAATGGAGGTTTTACAGGAAAAGTGAAATTATGACACGATTTTTAGATCCGTTTAAAGGATCTCCTCTTTTGTTGCATTTCGCAAATATTTTTCAAACAAAAGGATTATAAAGCATTTATGGATTACAGTCCGTCAAACGGACAAAACGGACACACAATTTGCAAACCTTTGCTTCGGTACATGGTTGGCATCCTTCAAAGGGGTTCGCACAACTCTGGACTTTTGTTTCCGTTTTCGTGTTTCCAATTCAATGCCCATCATGTACGTGCATTTGATAATTTCAAACGGACTGCACAATATTGAAACTGGACATCGTATTGTGGACGAAAACAATGGAATCATGTCGGAATGCCAAACAACAAAAAGTAATTTCTCAATAGATTCATAGTTTCAGTCGGCCATTATCACCGGATTAAAATGCAACAGAGATTTGCTCGCTCAGTTGATGATGTTTTGAATGGAATTTGATTCCGGGTAGGAATGATTAAAGGATTAGAAACGAACAACACAACAATATGAAATTGAGAGGACAAGAAATGAACGACAAAATATACACAGTAGCAATTTCATGGGAACCGAAGACATTTCGGCAAGAAATTTAAGACCTGTCCAGTACCAGCAGAAACACTTCCAGGGAAAGGTTTAACGGTATTGAATCTTAAATCCAAAATAACTCGCCTTTGTTCCATTTGGATATTGGATTGTATGCATGTTAAAGCTCTGTTTCTATTCATGTTGTTAGTGTTTTGTAAACAATTCATAATTTATGATCAGCTCGGCTGTTTCACACCAGACTTTCTTCTTCTGTTACACAAAACGTCTGTTGTGGCATCTGAACTTAAGGTGACATTTGCATTTCAGTGGTATCTCTATTTAAACGGCAATAAATGTCAAAATATTTAGCCCGGTTTGAGAAAAAAATTAACAGCCACCGCTTCTGTTGTTGTTTTCCGATCACACCAGCAGTCAACGGTAGACACAAAGAGACCACGCTGGCATCTGAAACTGAAGCCATTACTTTCCCATAGAGCTTTAAAATGTCTGATTTCGATTTTATTTTGTTTGTAACATTAAGTGGTAACTATGCCACCAAATGTACAGCCGTATAAAAATACTTTGGACGCGTGCACAGGCTGTGCCATCGTCATGGGGTGTGGGGGCCCCCGATGGAACAGTCTGTACATTGAATGAGGCGATACTTACAATTCTGCGTCACTTCTCAATAAATAGTCGACCATTGAAAATACAGCGATTTGAAGCGCGGCTCGGTTCTATTTTTTTTAAACATTTCTTTGGTCTAATCGACACCAGTCCTTTTTGGAGCACTCGTCAAATTATGGGGTTACCACGATAATAAATATTTTTCACGGTCAAAAGAACGTGCTAAATCTTATAGATACTTGTCACACTAAGGCCCAGGTTTACGATTTTAATTAAACTACAATTATATAATTAATATTAATTTTATTTATTTTTAATTTCACGAAATGTATCCTATCGGCTTTCGATTTACAGTGGTTTTTTATGGGTTCGTTCTTTAGCCGAACTGTACGTATGTGTAATAATCTTCCCACAATTGTTTTTACTGCCTGCTATGACATTACTAAATTCAAGGCCAATGTCAACAAACACTACTCCCTCTCATTTCTTATCGCTAACACAGTGCATTGCAATTTATTGGGGGCATCCCCTGAGTGTTAGTCAAGGCGATCGTGGTCCCGTTAATATTATTTCGAGCTACTGACACTTATACGATAATTCTCATCATGTGCTATTGGTCGAGTTCTTTTAATATAAACTTGAGCCCGGTCATGGTAGTATTTGCTCCATCACAGCACATGGATGGTGACCCAAGATTGGACACCTTCGACTGCGACATTGTGTGCTCTGGCGGCAAACAAATGCTTTTGATACGATTTGATTTCTCAATAAAATGACACATGCATTCATTCATTTATTCACGATGCCACACAAAGGGGCCACAAGAAGCGCCCACACGAAAAATTGAGATATTCACACGGATTGTTTTCCATTTTATTTCGTTTCATGTTCAGTCCAACTCTGCAATGCTGCTGCTGCTGCTGCTGCTGTTGTGGCTTTAGAAAAATGATAATGATTCTAACAAAACAAATGCATAAAAACCAGATCAAAACACAATAAAAAATTATTTTCATTCCATTTTTCCCATTCAGTGTTTCCCCAAAACAAACTGTAAAGAAACTTACCGAAATCCGTCTATTGTCTTTGGCATCGCACCACCGTCGAATGCTCCGAACGACGAACGACAGAGAGAAAAAAAGTTCCCATGATCACCTGTAGCCATGCGGCAGCGATGCAGGCAAATGCAGCCAAACATACGCGGACAAACAGATCAAATCAAAGCCAGATCACTTGAGGTTCACTGTAACAAAGCCGATTTTAACGTTTTATGGATGGATAGATGTCTGTCCGCATGATCACATGCAACGCAACGCAACTGGAGTTGCTGCAGCAGAAGCAGCCACCAAATGCATCAAACATCAAATGAATGACACCTTAAGTGTTGTGTAAATACTGTTCATACATTGTACATTCCGGCTCATACACGTTTGTCCGTCCAGCTATTAGTTGCCACAGTGGTTACAGAAAATTGTACATTCGATGTACAGACCATGGTAAGATCACCTTACTTTGGCCTTTATTTACATACCTGAAGAATACTTGGATTGACCGCTGTGGAAGATTGGAAGACGGAGGAATATGGCTGCATCCGTCGCTATGTCGTTCGCTGTGGAGTTATGGAAAAATTGCTAGACAAGGATCGAGTTCTTTTCAACCCTTTTCACCTGAAGTCAATCCAAGTCCAATATATAGACCAATTGAATTGTTTCGTTTCATTTGTTTCTTCGTTGACTTTAGAGCTGTTAGATTTGTATGGGAGAAGAACTGCGGTCGGGTCTGGCCAAACACCACGTAGACTCTGTAGTTAATTTTTAACCCTTTAATGAATTTTTTTTTTTGGTTTGACCCCTAATTTTGTATTTCGTTGATCCCTTAAGTGCATGGCCCCGACTCGAGGTTTAAAATATTCGTATTCTGTTATTATTTGGCCAATAAGCCAATGTACCAATTTGTATGAAGGTATCACCTAAATCAGCACCTGATTATTCCCAATATAATCTCGACCTCGACTAGGCAACCCTGGACCAACAAAGATCTTTTATACTTATCCCATTCGATGGGAGCCACTGTGCGGCCGTACATTGTTGGTCAGTAAGTGCAGTCACAGTCGAACAGAAACGCAGCCGATGAATGGACACATGCATGGATCACTCTATGGATGTGAGGTGAAATTTATAACTGGGATTAGTAAGTAGCACCCATAGATGAATTTGTTTATACACACATGCACATAGGCATGTACATCTATCTGCCCGTCTATATGTAGTTAAGTACCCACCAAATGGGCAACAACAAGTGGCATAAAAGACATGGGAAACAAATTTATTTTTTTCTCAAAGTGTCATAATCCAAACAAAAACATTTTCTGATATGATTTTTTGTTTTATGAATTTCATTATTGTGATTTTTTGACATTCGTGGGAATGAGTCTCGTTCCTTTTTGGTGGGGTTTCTTAACATTCTCAACATTTCAATGCGTTTCCATTGGCAGGGCACAGATGTAATTTTTGGAGTTGCATATTCGGTGAACCGCAGAGAAATTGAAATGTCCCCTAAAAACTAGATAAGTTTTTAATAATTTTTCTTCAATTTTGTCTCTAGTTATGCCAGCTTTACATTTCCATTTCGCTGGACGTTATTCAGGCGTGAAATTATTTTTCTTCATAACCCAAAACTTTGAATGTTCAATATTTGCAATGTAATCGCGAACAAATTGAAATCAACCGCATTTCAATGTAAATGCTATGAACGGCAAATGGACACGGATTATCATTTGCCTGAATGAAATTGAGGTTGTCCACTGTTTGTCCATTATGGCCAAGTGGATGGCCAAGTGAATTGTACATTGTCCTTCCCGTTCTAAAAGTGTATTGGAAATGTTTTAGGACAAATTGTAATCAACGCTGAATATGAGTTTGTATGAAAAAAGCGAGTTCCACTTAAAACTCGTAATTAAATTTAGTTAAATGGAAAAAAATGTGTGAAATATTATACGTGTATCGGCGTTTTGAAAGTTTTCATATAAAGGTAACCAAAAGTGGTGGTGAAAGTTTCCCCCCCTTCTGCACATTTTTATAATGAATCGGCAAAGGAAACCATGTTATCCTTGCATTAACGGTGTCTCCAGCAATTTTATTAAGAATACTACGGGGAATGTTTTTGTGGAACAATTTAACCCTCTAGCTCATCAATACATGGGTCTTTTATGCCCCTTTAGAGAAAAGGGTTACAAAAACAGCCCCAAAACGGGGGTATAACAGGTTAGAATGTACTACAAAAATGTTGGCCATAAAAATTTCCTATATGTCTCTGAATACACCAAAGCTCAAAACTCCACTTAATTGGCAGAATTAGGTGAAAACTCATAATGTATTTTATGGGTTAATTTCAACTAATTCCGAATTAGTGATAAAATGTCCCACAAAACGGAATTTTAGGGGGATGATGCAAATGAAAAAAAATCTACATAAAATTTCACTATAAACCGCCGAACAACAGAAAACTGTAAGTTATTTTTATTATATTAAGCTAATTTGGCGCATAATACCCAGCAATAGCAACGAAACTAATCACCTGGCTTTTGGCGAATAAGATCCGGAACAAAATCCTATGAAGAAGCAAAAACAAAACAAAACTAACAATCAAACAGCTGTTTTTTTTTAAACCCAATTAAGTTCGACCGCTCTGTTCGACACTGAATGACCAACTTCATTTTCCGTTGGTGACTTCAGCCCAAAATCCTCACAATAAACTTTGTGGTTTTTCTTAACTACACATGTGTCAATTCCATCCTATCACCTATTAGAATAATTCTGTTCAAAAAACTTTACTTGCACATGCAGATAAAATTGATCCCTTTGGAAGTACATACTGAAAATGCGTCGGAGAAAATGTGACTGAACGTCAAAGAAAAGCTAACATTTGCAACAACACGAATGCAGTCACTACAGAAGTCACGCAACAGAATGCCCGCGGTGGCAACTTCAAGGTAGAGGACGAATTTGTCAGAAAAAATCAACAACCCCAGCCTAAAATAATCAGAATAATATAAGTACCCATTTGGTACTTATTAGCGCTTTACAGACAGCTTCAAATGACAAACACTATCGCCGAGCAATACGATTTGCTTACTACGAAGCTTGGTTATCACTCATCTCTGAATCACTCGAGGAAGTACAAGTCGACATGTCGACACTCAAATATGATAAGAGCGGTTAACTGGACTCATGAACAATATCCTACCGCAATGTGTGAGTTAGTGGTTCGAGCGTTATCACATCAATTCAATTAGTCTGAGACTGTTGTTTCAAACCTAAGCTAAACTGGAGGTGACATGAAGATATAGCCCAGTCATTTTCGGGCTATATCTAGTCTTTTGTACTCCTGCCAGCCGGAAAATTTCTACTATCCTGCCATTAAACGTACAATTAAATTGTTGTACACATATTCTTTTCTGGAACAAACTGAGGGTCTACATTGCACGTACATATTTATTTAAAATATTTTTCAGTCGTCGTGAACCACCTTTGTCGCACCACAATAGAGAAATTGGTGGAAAAATTCGAGCTGTTGGGACAAGTTAGTGATGTGAAGCATAAAACACAACTGAGAATATTGCTGCTGTAGCCCAAAGTGTTGAAGAAATCCCAGGGTTGTCCATTCCTCGTCCTTCTTGGGCGGAAGACTTGGGTCTTAAGGCTTATAAAGTTCAGTTAACACAAGAACTCAAGCCGGCCGATCATCAACAACGTCATGTCTTTGCTGATTAGGCCCTTGAAATGTATGAAAATGATCCGGAATTCCATCGAATAATCATCTTGACTGATGAAGCTCATTTCCACCTCGGTGGCTATGACAACAAGCAAACTTATTGCATCTGGGGCTTGGAAAACCCAAGACTTATTGTTGAGAAGCCTCTCCATCCTCAACATGTGACTGTTTGCTGCGGTTTATGGTTCGGCGGGGTCATTTGACCATACTTTTTCGAAAATGAGGTTGGATCAACAGTTACGGTGAATTGATTACGCTATCGAGAGATGATTAATGATATTTTATGGTCGGAGTTGGATGATATTGATTTGGACAACGTTTACTTTCAACAAGAAAGTGCCAGACAAGTAACGAAACCATTCCTCTTTTACGAGAAAGGTTTCCGGATCGTGTTATCTCTCTATGAGGTAATCACAATTGACCACCGAGATCTTGTGATTTAACACCTTGCGATTTCTTCCTTTGGGACCACGTGAAAGATAAGGTCTACGCCAAAAGCCCAGCGTCAATTCAAGATCTCAAAGATAGAATTCATGAGGCTATCGAGTACATAGGGCAGCCACTTTGCGATTTGATTATGGAAAATTTCCGAAAATGGATATGGTCCTGTAAGCGTGGTCGTAGTAGTCATTTGGCTGATGTTGTCTTACATTATTAGCGGCATAACTTCCTCTTTATTATGAAATAAACATCCGATCATTTAGAAATTTAATTTTTCTTTAAATACCAAAATAACACCTCTGCTTGGAGAACCCTGTACTATGTAAACACCACCAGTTCCGACTCAATCTACTTCCAATGGGTTTGACTGGCGACTATAACATGGGCTTGTCATTGGGGTACCAATTCACCCCCTTTACATTACCATGAACTAACTACTGAACTAGTTCCAGAATGTACACTGAGACCATATATTGATCTAGTTCCATCATGCCAACTACATATCTAGTACTTTGAGCTAAATACATCTCTAGTTCTTACGAATGAATTACGTATATACTGTGTAGGTTCTGTTAGTCTCTAGCTCTGCAGTTTAGATTTTCACGCTGTGACTTGTGACTATTAACAAAATTATTTAGGTTCATTTTAAAAAAACAAATTAAAAAATTATTTTCTTGCCTTTTGAAATTTGAACAATCATTGCCCAGTGTTAGTCGAAAATCAGGCCCTTTTTTGTGTATTGTTTGCACCATTGTTCTCGATCATTTTATAGAATGATGTCAATTTATGACTAATGAAATTATCACCTCTGTGTTTTGCCACCACTATTGAAATGTTGAACAAATTATAGTTGAAAATGTTACAAAAAAACTGTTTATAAAAAAAATTATTTCGTTCCATTGTCAACTAAAACTGCTGAGCAGCAAGCAAATGTTCAACGACGACCGTAATTATTTATATTTATAATTTTTAAAGGACCAACAAAAACATTCGAAGCAGTAACGCAAATTCTACTAATCTATTTTTTTTTGTTTCTCGGTTATTGGCAACACTGGTCTACACACCCCCGTGACCGAGTGCTGTAAGACTTTACATATTTGTTTCTGATATACATTGCATATTCTGGATTCCATTTCAGTTAGTAATTAAAGTAATAAAGCAACTCCCTCATAAAATTTAATAAAAATCACTCAAGGGGAAATAGATCGGTCATAAACGAACATATGGTCATGTTTCAGAACGATCCCCAGTTTGCCAATGTATACCCATGGAAACCACAACCTATGAGTTTTCACACCTTCTTTCATAATTCCCACATAAATCTACTTTATGTGGGAATCGCCAAACCCTCGAAAATTCTCCTCTCTCACAAAGGCACAGCGGAGCATATTTTCAATTGTTTTGCAAGCGAACCTACCGCAGACCAACCAACGACCACCACTCTGTGCCTGCAGTGATAAACTCTGACCTTTTTAATAAAATCATAATAAACCATAAAAAAAAAAATAATTTACAACTGCCCACACCCCCAACTCACACCCGAACGCTCGTTCACTCGCAGGCAACATCAGCGAGTGCGTTTTTAATTAAGTGGAAACTTCTTCAAACAATAACACGACAACAATGCAACAATTAACATGTAATTAACGCAACAACAAGAACAACAAATGAATGCGGACACCAGTGCCACAACGCATCCACAGACAGACACACACAAACACGCACAAGATGTTGCACAATATGCATTGAATCACTGCCGGACGGATGAGTCGATGGACAGACAAACAGCAGAGCGCCTTAAATCACTTTAATGCCTTTCAGAATCATCAACAAACGGACTTGTTAAAACGCCTTCTGCTCTGGCAAAAAGAACAATCGCTCGAAGCTGAGGACGATACGATGCAAGGAAATAATTATTGGTGCGGGTGTCGACAATGCCCATCGAAACAGAGATGTTCTCTCCAAATGATCGGAATGGGAAAGTACAAAAATATCAGGCCAAGATGGAATCACGACAACAATCATCACAGGCGATACCCACGGGCGTGTCATTAACGTCATGAGCCTCTCGCCGAAAAGACGCTGACAGTCTCCAGTCAGCTGCAAGAGATCTGTCTGATTTATGGCCGTGTTAAAAGAGATACTACCTTATTTTTCTGTGTTTATTTTCTCTGACAATTTCAACACTCCATACAAAACTATAATTGCTCGCTTTTTGCAGATTCTCCAGTCGCCATAGCACTGGGGAGGATGTGGCATTTCGCTCTACATTGCGATGACACATTTTTGTTCACGTAGGTCCACGGCAGTATCGGTGAAAACAGCAGGTTCTTTTAGTAAAAATTAAAATGAGATAAGAGAAAATACTGATTTTAGACATACGCCCTCTTTTGGAAATATGTAGCAAACGACTTACGGCGTCTGTGTAGTTAATGGTCTTGGCCATCATATCCAACCAGGAGTTGTCCCAAAAAATGTGCTTTTCTACGAATGGTGGTGCGACCGTAATTTTATACAGGGTCAGTCAAATAACTTTTTTTTTGAAAATTCTATAAAAAAAAGTACTGGATATTTTCTCAAATTTCTGTTTTTATTTGAAAGTACAATCCTTCCGGTTAATAATGGAAAATCATTTCATTCAAATGGCTGCCTCTGGCCATGCAGTAGCCTAACGACATCAGTTCTGCGGCTGAAAACCTATTTGCCAGACCAGTGGAGCTTCTCGCCACTCTTGACGTCAGGAACGCTTTCAACAGGCTGGGATGGGCAGTTGTACTGCAAGCCCTTGAAAACAATTTCTATGTGCCGAGATACCTGATGAAGATGGTCAACGATTATTTGGACAATAGAGAACTCATATATAGCACGAGTGGAGGTACAAACGTCGTGAGCAGCACAGGGATCTATTCTAGACCTTGGCCTGTGGAATGTCAGCTACGACGAAATTCTGAAAATCGAGATGTCTGAAGACGCATTCTTCGTCGGTTATGCGAATGATATCGCTGCGTTCATCAGGGCGAGAAACACGGCGAGAAAGCAACACGCAGGCTTAGACAAGTGATAATAAGAACCAAGGCGGGGTTAGACTCACATGGACTGCAGCTGGCAACGCACAAGACCGATATCTTACTACTCGCAAGTCGACTGATCCCCGTAGAGATAGATATACAAATCGGTGATGCGGTAATATCCACAAAGAAGTTATAAGACTGGACCCGATGCAGATCTACTATGCCATTAATAATGCTACAAATATTACCAGACAACTAAGCCGATTAATGAGGGACCGCTTTAAAACAAACTCCATAGATACAGAAACTGGGCTGGTACGTTAAATGAAAAACAGGAAGCCAATAGTATTTTGGCAGGGCAACGAACTGCAGCACTACGGGTGACTTCGCTGTCGATATTAAACCATCTGCTCGAGAATTTATGAAGAAGATATTTGTAAAAAAAAAAAAGGTATCAAAGGTATGATGAGGAGTCTAGAGTTGGCAACGAAGCTAGGAATGTAAGCAACACTTGCGAGTATGGTAACGCGAAAAGATTTGGATCAATATAAAGATTTATGAAGAATACATGAATAGAAAATGTAGAGAGGAATCGACGGTGCGTTGAGTACGATAGGAAACAAAATTGTTTAAAACCATGTCTGCGTATATGATAGAAGAGCTTGATAATAAAAGAGACGACCTTTCCAGACTATTCGTTCGAGTCGGCTCTATGAAAAATGTCCCAAAAAAAATAATGAATTCCCCCAAAAAAATCGCATACAAAATTTGGAAGTTTTTCATAATGATTAGGAAACATTAATTTTTTGTTTTTGGGGATATTTTCATAACAGAAGTCAATCATATATCGCGTGCTTCCGTTATAATGTTATTTTTTTTTTTTGGGTATTTTTCATAATTAAATTCACTACAAAATTGGTGAAAATCTTGCAGTCACAGTTCGCAAAACAAAAAAGTTTCCGGACCGTGTTATCCCTTCACAATTGGCCACCGAGATCTTGTGATTTAACACCTTGCAACTTTTTCCTTTGGGACCACGTGAAAGGTAAGGTCTACGCCAACAGACCAAGACCTCAAAGATAGAATTCGCTAGGCTATCGAGGACATAGGGCAGCCACTTTGCGATTTGGTTATGGAAAATTTAATGAAAAGGATATGGTCCTGTAAGCGTTTTTGCATTATTAACTCCATTTCACGAACAAATGGACTTGAGCACTTTTTACTGCACACCGATGGCATATTGCCTCCGTTGTCAAAGTTCGGCTCACATGAAGGTAAACGGAGAGAAGTCATAGAAGAGAGAACGACAGGCTGGACATTTTGTATTCTTTGTATCACTCAAATGCTGTTCATGGTATTGGTGGGAACTTCGTGAGTGTGTGTGTGTGGGTCAAATGGCGCCAACTCAAAACTATTCCGTCTCTGCCTAATTCTAACACTTGAATCCTATTGAAGTTGCTAACCGTGGATCTGTCCGCACTTTTCTCTATTCCATGCCGGTTTCAAACGAATTTTAACTTAAGCCGCAAGTATTGGGTACTGTAGCTATTGCGTTTGTATGCATACACAACATACAGATACACATCGATATTTGTGTAGTTGTGGATAGTTAACCGACAACAATCATCGAAATGTGGTCAACAACTAATTATGTTGTTAGCAGTAATCACTGCGGTCGATGATACTTCAAAAGCAAATTGCCGCATTAAAAGGGATTTTCAAAATAATGAGTGAATAATAGAATCACGAACATGAATTACAACTTACTAACACAAACACACACACTGATAGGTATAAGTGTATCTATACTTTTATATGTGTGTCTGTGTGTATATGTGTCAATTATAATTGAATTAAAGCGGCTCAAACTGAATTTTAAAAGCCATTTAATTGAGCCACCACCAACAAACGATACAAATTCAATGTAAACTCGTCATGGTAAAGAGATTAAAATCAGAATTATTTTCTATTGTGGACATTTGGAGTTTTAATAGTTAAACAAATAGAAAGGCTCCTGCTCGATGGAGAACTCCCCATCCTGAAAACTACCACAAAACATTTTCCAATTAAAAATAAATTTCAGTAGACGTCTGTTAAATTATTGATCTTAACTAACACAGTGTTGAAAATGGCAAGGGGCAGTGATCGGCGTGGGTTTTGCTTACCGAGAAATGTTATATCGGTCCAACAAAAGTTATGCGTGTCCTGAGTTTCGGATCAAGGACTCGAGACATATAGATTGGAAGGTAGTAAGGGGAAATTATAATTGGTTGTGCATCTGGATCATCTACATGTCCGATTGTGGACGGCCGTGGTGCGGTAAGTAGTGTGTGCGACTATCACACAAGTAAACCCAGGTTCTAAACCGTAGGGGTAAGATCATCAAACATTTTTCAGTGGTTGTTTCCACCTCGTAAATGTTGGCGACTTTACGAGTAAGAGAGTATCTCCAAGCCATGTAAAACTTTTCTAGAAAAGCATTCGCCGTTCGGAGCCGGCTTTACACAGTAGGAGCCGGTCAGTGAGTATACAGAATATATCGTACACAGCTCACTGATTCGATAGAAGTTCCCCGTCTGCTCCTTCATGGAATGTTAAGGGAAATAATTAAAGTAAGTAAATGTCCGATTATCGCAAAGTGAAAATCAGCGGAACTCCAGGTCTGGTAAAACATTTTTTAGAGCTATTGCACTAGAAACCATTTATTATAGCGGTTTGTATCAAATTATTCATGGTAATGAACCCGTAATTGTAGAGTTCTCTATGGCTCCCTAGGGAGTAGTTTCTTTTTGAATTATAAAGTCCTTGGAATGAAATAAATCGTTTTACTATTATTAATCGCATCTCAGTTGGGGCCTTAAGTGGTGCTACAAATAGACAAGGATTTTGCTCACAAAATCATCATTCTGACGAAGCGCCATCTCATCTCTGCGACAATGTTAACACTAGAGTTTCTCTCGCGGGAATTCCCGGAAATTCAACAGCTGATCGTTTGTTTACATTTGTGTTTTGATTTTTATTTATACTTATACTTTTTATTTATACTTTGAAACGTATAATTTTTTGTTATGTTTTTGTTTCAGCTGCAGTAGTACAAACTATATTTGATCTCATGAATTCAATAAATAACTATATTTATATGTATTTAAACACATACGGCAAAATAAACTTTGTTCATCTTATTTTTCGGTTGAGCGACACTTCCCGGGATTCCCGGGAAATACTAGTATTTGTCCCGGTTTCCCGGGAAATGAAAAAGTCCGGGTAAAGAGGAACTCTAGTTAACACGCAAAACTGTCGCATCTGGTGATCGAAAAACTCAGAGATTGTCCATTTGCTGTGAATATTCGAGTGGTGATATTTTTCTTTGAAACTGTTGGTAGAAACGCCATTTTGGTTAACGATGAGCGCTTCAAGGACCGAATATATAATTTTTGTGGCAGTAGAATGAAGGCTTCAACGCTCTTTGGTTGGCGCAGGATGGTGCATCATGTCACACAGTTCAAGCCGCAATCGATATTTTGCGCAACAAGTTCGGTTATCGTATTATTAGCCGTCTCGCCGATGTCAGTTGTCCAATTCGCCATTAGATTTTGTGGCGGTGTACGATGAAGGACCGATCATTGTTAATTTTGTATTTGAACCAGCTTTAACACTGATTTCAAATGAATACCGAGTTCTTTCACTGATATTCATGAGAAAGACATGAGAAGGCCTTCAAAGAAGGGATACATGACCTTTTCGGACTAGATCGCTTTGATCGTTAATTAACGATTTCTCCACTGTACTGAAATATGTAACTACGATTGTCGTTATGCTAGTCGGGATTGTGTTTGGTTTTCGGTCATACATAAGAAGGGTTCTTTATATAAATATAAAGGCCGTACTGGAATATAAGTAGGAGTATTTTTCAGGGTTTACCAAACATAAACTGTAAGCCATCATAGAGAAGCGGCATTCAAATCTGTAAGTAATTCTTTTTTAAGACCTTAAATAATATGATTTATTTTATTCGAAGGTCCTGCTGAAATGTAGCCACCAACCTTCACGAACATTCGGGTTAACGTTTAGTCCATTTTCCCAAGATTTAGCCGAAATGAATTTAATTGAATGTTCAATATTTTGTATCGACCTTTTTCAATAATATTGAATATAGCATTTTTTAATTAGTTCAAGCTTGAGATCAGGAATTTAAAAAAAATATTTTATTTAATTTATTTTTACAATATTTTGTTCTTCTTTCAGGCACAACTTCGGATGAAGAAGAAACACCTCGTTCCATTGTGTGTGTTTTATTTATTTCTTGTTGTTGCTGTTCTCCCGGATGATGTTCTTCAAAGACGAACGAAATATTGGAAAAATAAATTAAATAAAATAATTTTTTATTAAAAATTCCTGACCTCGAGCTTGTACTCATTAAATAATAGGAAAATAATTTATTTAATTCAACAGCTGGGATGTTTGTGGAATATTTAAGAAGAAAGACTCAGTCGAGTAATTTTGAAATGCAGGAGTCGGGCGCATTTGGTCTGACTCACGGATCTGGATTTCTTTTTGTTACGAAATTGAACTCGTACTGGTTACAACGTAGTTCATAACACATCTCTTGTCAAAAAAAAAACGTTAAAAGTTCATTTTCTTTAAAAGCCTTTAAGGATTGTCTTAATCAGGGCTGTGGAGTCGGAGTGTGACAAATTTCTCCGGAGTCGGAATCTGGATTCGAGAAATTTGCTTTACAATTCCCATAAAATAAGAAAAATAAATTAAATAGAAAATCAAACGCCCCCGGTAGGCTAGTTGCCCATCGGCGTGGGGTTGTGGGTTCGATTCCCACCAGAGACTTTGTTCTGTCACTGCAAAAATCGAGTAATATGGTCTGTGTCATCCGGTTTACCCTTGGACCCAAATTTAGAATATAAACTTAATATGTATTTTAATTAATAATTAATAGTTTTTATCTTCGACCTATCATGCGAAATATCGGAAAATAAAAACAAAAATATAACATCAGACCTCGAGTTCCATTTTTATTATCATTTACCAGTAATTAATAATAAATAAAATAAATAAATAATTGAATAATATTTTTTTAATTTTAAATATAAACATACAAATGCAGCACAGCGTGAGGTGGAGTCTGAGAATAGCGGAGGATAAATACAATTTTCTAAATTTTGTCATAGAACAACTGAAGTCGCTGTCGAGCAATTGTGTCTCGACTTCACAGACCCTGTCTTGATATTACGACCTTAAGGAACACAGTTTGGAATTTCCCAACATCTCATTCAATCAGTATTTCCAAAAAAAAAAACATACCTAAAACAAATGTACTGACATTTAAAACATTTCATAAACCACAATTTTCCGATTTCAAAAATATTATGTATTCCAATCGCCTGAGATATCCTAAGTATTGATTTATTAAAATGTTCGTGCATCGTTAAAATCATCGACACATATGAAATATGGACAATCGTAAAAAAAATATGAATCCTTATGACTTCCTTGAAATAAATCATAAAATTAAACTGTGTTGTAACATTGGTAAGATGTCAACAGGTAACAGGGACTACTACCGAATGACCCTCTCGATCAATTCATACGTGTGCATCGTGATCTCTCTCTCACAATGACTCCAGCATTATGATATACACCAACACAGTATTGAGCGCAGCGATCACACCTTAAAAGGGGAGGGAGGAATGTTGTCATTCATATTCGATCATATTTCACAGCTAAAAAAGGAAAGGTTATTAGTAAAACAACAATAAATACATATTGGTAACATCGTAACCGCTGAAAACAATGGGTAGATTTGTGTTCCACTCAAATAAATACAACGATACATCAATAAATGATATCAATACATGCAACCGATAGACATATGCACAAGAGACATTGATGCACAGTGTTTCGAAGTGAAGGGTATTTTTCACAATGAAATGTGCCCCAACTTCATATAGGGGACTTTTTTTGGGCATTTGGGTTATTTTTCATAGAGTCCATTCGTCTGCGATTTCTTATGTTTTGGAGAGTTATTTCATTTTATTTGGCGATCGCTTATTATTTTTAAACTAGTAAGTTGTAATGCGCCTATGGCGCCCGTTGAAATATGGAAAAAAAATTTTGTTGAAAAAAAAAAATTTTTGTTAAAAAAAAAAAATTTGTTAAAAAAAAAATTTTTTTTTTGGAAAAAAAAAATTTTGTTGTAAAAAAAAAATTTTGTTGAAAAAAAATTTTTTTCTTGAAACAAAAAATTTTTGTTGAAAAAAAAAATTTTTCTGGAAAATAAAAATTTTGTTGAAAAAAAAAAATTGGTAAAAAAAAAAATTTTTGTAAAAAAAAAAATTTTTTGTTGAAAAAAAAATTTGTAAAAAAAAAAATTTGGAAAAAAAAAATTTTGAAAAAAAAAAAATTGGAAAAAAAAAAATTGGAAAAAACACAATTTCTGTACAAAAAAAAAATATTATTTTTTTTATTATTATTATTTATAGAAAATTATAGAATGCCTATTTAAATTCCTACGTACTGCGTGACAGAGTCAGTGAATCAGTGTCGAGGGTAAATATATATTAAGAAGATAAGATGTTGCAGGAGTGTGTCTACCATAAAACAAACCAACAAATTAATACAAAATCGATTTACTTTAACTTTATTACAGACTATGAAATTAGTCTCATTGAGAAGATGTCTATTAATTCCAAACATTTAATTTGGAAATTTGAAATGACTCCATCCCTTGCACTTTTTCTACGTCTTCAACTGAGAGTTGTTATTGGGGTTCTTTTATGTTTTACTCCAACGTTGGTTGTTATTTCCTTAGGAAAAAAAGGAATTACTTTTATTTTTTGATTGACATTCATCTATTTTTGTTGGATTTGGGCGTTATTTCACTTTTGTGGGGTCCCTTTTATTCCCAATGTTCCCCAGATACGTCTCCTTGTCTCTATCGCATTTGCCTAATGAATTGCTCTGTCTACAAGAGAACATTTTATTAAAATCGGAAGTTGAATGATATTGTTTTGAAAATACGCACATACCAATTGTTAGCACTTTGTTTTTGTTTCAATGCACTGTGTAACATTTGCTTGTAATTTTCTAAATGCTGACTGTGAATTTTGTGATAATGATCTTGTCATACAGCAACATCATGGTCGTCCAGTCAGCTTGGTTAGTTAGTGGGACTGCAAGATTAGGTGGCGAGGTGCTGGTGTCGGTTGCCGTGGTGGCGGTGGTGGTGTTGGTGTGATGCCCAGGCTTGGTATGTTAGCCAAGAGATATCAATTCTTAGATAATAAACTATAACTGTTGTTTGCTTTAACCTTAAACGCTCGCTGGCACGCACACACCACCGCCATGGTGGAGGGATCATGTTGCTCTCACTCCTCGACCAGACACCGTCTGTGTCCGTTCGTCCGTCCATGTGTCACTTGGTTCATAATTCACTTTCACTGGTTTGCATTTACATGGAAATTGTGTGAGTGTGTGTGTGTGTTGTTGTTGACCAGATTTATGATCTTACCAAGTATTTTATGATTATGCCTTCCTTCGCCCGTCCGTTGGTGGTGTTCGTGTGAACACTTTTGCAATGGATGAGCTGGATATTAAATTCATATTCCGTGCAGTTCAGCTCGGGGTTTCCTATCGCCAGCATAAGGGTACTGGGACTGGTATCTTTGTTTACACGTGTATTGGTTTTATTAAATAGCCTTATCGATCGTGTAGATCATCTTGTTGTAGTTGGAGTCAGTTGACATTTACGATTACGTCTCAATTTCCCATCGTCCCTTTGGGCGATCGATCGAGTCTTGGAAATGTAAAAGGAGCTGGCGGACGGACACAGCAAACTAATTTAATATTACGGTAGCGTTTGCGGCTATTCGAGGCCAGGGTGTTAAAGGTTTGTAGGAAGTTGTTGTTAAACAGTTAGGTTAGGTGAGATTACCGGGAAAAAGGGAACCGATTTTAAATGATTCTCAGGAAAATGAAAAAACGAAATCAATTTGAAAGTTGTTTTGGTTGCTGGTCTTGTGGTTGCAATAGCAATTGGTAGTCAACGAATGTTAAGTTGTAGAAAATGTTCGATCGTTGAGAGTACCTGTACAAGAAATTGTCTGAGGTTTTACAAATTTGTAGTCTCAGGCCAGTGGCGTCAAAAGTAATAAACTTGTCCCTTCAATCATGCTCCATTATTAGACCATCGGAAAACCACACAAACACACATACATGTGTAACGATTGTTGTTTTCAAACCCGAAATCGTCAATCGGCAGATTTAATCACTTCAGCGCGACTTAATCAAATTTTGTAATAAGTTCATGAGGAGCAGCTGAAGTTGTTTGACACTATTGGGAGAAAGGAACTTAGTGACATGTCCAAAATACTGAACATAGATTAAAAACAAATGGAATTGGTCCGACCATCTGACCAAATATAAACATTTTAAATTTTTCCGACCACATTTGGTCGACTCCATTGTAATAAATTTCTGTCCGATAATTAACAAAATCAAATGAAAAATTCCCCATAAATAAAATGAAGAATTTTTTGTGTCTTACTAACAGTGTTGCCGTTGGAAAATTTGTTTTAGACCAAAATGTTCCCATACATTGACCAAAACCGTTTGCATTGGACCAATTTAAAAATTTCAAATTTTTTCCGACCAAACGGCAACACTGCTTACTAAGGAAATTTAAGATAAAAACTCATAGGTTTCCCAAAAAAGGGGGGACCTGACATATGTGTATATGCAGAACAAAAATCAACTCCCATATGAGACAGACCAAAAAAATAACAAGTGAATTTTGAATTGTGACATTATTGAAGTAAAGGAGCGTTTGTGTAAATAACATATGGTCACATAGCGGCTATTTATATGCAATGTCATCTGAATAAAATAAACAAAACGAGAAATCGTTTGCAGAAATGACAGCTTTATAGAAATGTTTCTGATGTGTTGTATTTTTGGTTAAAATGTTCCATTACAACATAAATTTTTGGAGATTTCTCTCTTTAAATTCTACAAATTTTAGGTTATTTTTCAGATGAAAAATGGCCCAAAATGAATTATTATCAGAAAATTATGAAAAGTCTCTTTTTTTGGGGGATATTTTTCATAATGAACATGCCCTCCATTTTGTATGAGATTTTTTTTTGGGCAATCTATTGTTTTTATTTTTGGGGCATTTTTCATAGAGTGCGACACATTTTGCAGTTTATGTTGAGTGAAAATGTGTACAGTCGAATTCGGTTAAGAGGTAATGAAAAAACTAAAGTAATTTGTTTCACTTATGAGGGATTTTCTATAAACATTTAAAAGAACTGAGTACATTTAAAACCAAGATAGAAACTTATGGCACAACCATTAATATAAAGGGTGTTTTTTATTGGGGTATAGAACTTTAAGTTGGCATCACTTTTTTAACTGGCGGCCATTTTGTCAGCTGTCAAGTGATTAATATTTAGTTTGGTTTGCCGTTTCATCATGAACAGGTTGACAAAAGAACAACGCTTGCAAATCGTGCAAATTTATTTCGAAAGTAATGGTTCAGTTCGCGAAGTTCACCGCAAGCTCCGTCCATTTTATGCCATTACATCCACAAAAACTGACTGTTTGGTGTGCTCTATGGGCTGGTGGAGTCATTGGGCCATACTTCTTCCGAAATAATGCTGGAGAGTCAGTTACCGTTAATGGAGACCGGTATAGAGCCATGATAACCGACTATTTTGTTCCCGAATTGGATGGCATGAATGTGGATGAGTTGTGGTTCCAACAAGTGGTTGAAAATTGGACCTGTAGAATTGGCTTTATTCGAGCCAGCCACGGCGGCCACATGCCCGAAATCATATTTAAACATTAATGGCATAAAATTATCCTTCCAATAAAGCCAAATTGATGGACATTAAAATGATTTTCTTGTGTTTTATTTCAATTCGAAGTTCTATACCTCAATGAAAAACACCCTTTATATGTATGTGAAATTTCAATTGAAAACTTCTTTACTGGCTCCTACTTTCATTTGCATGTTTGCAATAGTTTTCTTTTGTTATGCGATGTTTAAATTTTTTGGTTGAATTGATTGCAAATTTCACTTCTGGGACTGCCAGATTTCAGTTTTTGTAAAATGAAATTTTTTTAAAAATAAATGTTCGAATGTTTAGTATATACTAAAGAGGACGGTATGCCGTTAATAATGAAAAACAACATCAGCCAAATGGCCAGCACGACCACGCTTACAGGACCATGAAAATTTTCCATAACAATTGTCCATAACAAAATCGCAAAAAGGCTGCCCTATGTCCTCGATAGCCTCACGAATTCTATCTCTGAGGTCTTGAATCGCCGCTGGCCTGTTGGCGTAGACCTTATCTTTCACGTGGCGCCAAAGAAAGAAGTCTCAAGATGTAAACTCACAAGATCTCGGTGGCCAATTGTGATCACCTCTTCGAGAGATAACACGGTCCGGAAACTTTTCCCATAAAAGAGCAATGGTTTCGTTGCTTATGTGGCACGTAGCGCCGTCTTGTTGATAGTAAACGTTGTCCAGATCAATATCATCCAACTCCGATCATAAAAAATCAGTAATAATCTCTCGATAGTGCAATCCATTCGCCGTAACTGTTGATCCAACCCCATTTTCGGACCATAAACTGCAGCAAACAGTCACACGTACAGGATGTAAAGGCTTCTCAACAATAACTCTTGAGTTTTCCAAACCCCAGACGTGACAATTTTGCTTGTTGACGTAGCCACCGAGGTGGAAATGGGCCTCATCTGTCAAGATGATTTTTCGATGGATTTCGGGATCATTTTCATGCATTTCTAGGACCCAATCAGCAGAGACACAACAACGTTGTGATAGGCCGGCTTGAGTTATTGTGTTAACTGAACTTTATAAGCCTTAAGATCCAAGTCTTTGTGCTAAATACGGTGTATTGACGTTTGTGGAATGCCCAATTCCAAAAACGACGAGGAATGGACAAACCTGGGTTTTCCTCAACACTTTGGGCTACAGCAGCAATATTCTCAGCTGTTCTTGAGCGACGTGCTCGGGGTTTATTCTTCACATCACTAACTTGTCTCAACAGTTTGAATTTTTCCACCAATTTCTGTATTGCGATCCGACAAAGTGCTTCACGACGACCCAAAAATACTTTAGGTTTGCGAACTGTGACTGCAAGATTTTCACCATTTTTGTAGTGAATTTTAATAATTTCAATGCGTTGAGGAAGCATTTTTAGTGGTGGCGTAGTTTCTACTTGTCAAATGTCAAAGAATAAAATCTTCCAAAGTGACAAATACCGGGTGATTCAAAATAACACCTATTGTTGGAATATCCTTTACTTCAATGGGTCGCATAGTCGTTTATTGCCGCCGTTACATTTATTATATTTCTCTTAAGCGGTGTTCGTATCATATAAATTTGTCTCTTAGCATTTCAATAGTGTGGATTTTCGTTTACTAATATTTATTTTCAATTAAGCGATTTGTCCCTGCGTCAGTATCTGGCCTATTATAGCCTATACAATTTCAATGTCGACAGTATTAACCTTAATCACACCAGTAATGAAGGCGGCCATTTGGAACATACAAGATACGCCTCAAATTAGTCGTTTTGAACGGATCAAGAATTAATTTTAGATCTATGTAAATTTAGATCAATGAAGTGTGGGCTAGGGCTATTTGTCACTGCACACTGAGATTTGTCGAGCAGATCGGTGGATACGAATGAAATTGGTTAACAAAACCAGATTGAGAGGCGCCCATCTGGCCGTGCAGATATATGTTGGCCGTCTAATTCGAAACGTGTTAATTTAATATGAAATTGCTTTCAAAATATTTACTGAAATAAAATAATTTATTTTTAGTATTTCCCAGGAATTTTGTCGGCGTCGCCAATTATTTCTACAACAAACAATGAAATGTGGTGAAACAAACATCAGAAAAAGCCGCCCAAAGACAATTTAGGACATAAGAAGATAAAAAAAAAATAATTATTGTGGTTAAACCGGATCAGCAGTAATTGCCCGAAAATAATTCTCTCTCATTGATAAAAACACTGGCGAACAACGACTGCGGCCAGTGAAGGAAGTGAAAAGTAACAACAACAGACACCCAAAAATACAAAACAATGACCCAAAAAGAAAACAAAACAATCGATTTGGTTTTATGTCCTTTCCCTTTGCCTCTTCCTCTCCCTCGGTAAGGGGTGTACGTGTGAGCGTGTACGAGTAGCTACAAATGTATGTAGAACAATTAGAGCACGGACGGATTAATCGGCAAATTGTCTTTTATAAGGTTTGCGTGCGTACATGCCCTGCGTATGCATCACGCACACCCGATTATCCTGGACTTAACCCAAATCGTACGAGCAGAGTAGAGGGACTGAGGCGAGCGGCATTCAGAGGACAATCTACCCAAACCAACTGCTGACAGTGGAAACAAAGTACTGAGGACATGATGTAGGCTCTACAAAATCACTCCTCCTACCAGTGGCTCTACGCAGGATGCCGGAATACTAAATTGTCAGATTACTTTGTTTGTGGGATGCTTGTCTTGGCGATATTTGCATAAAGTTGAAATAGCAGCCAGCAGCTTGTACGCTTAAACGTTTTGTAACAAATACCCGCGGCAACGTATGTCCCAACACTCGGCCCCGGCCCTTAAGACTATAAATCCGATTTTAAGTTAAATCTTCTATCCGCTTTGGCCAAAGTAGTTTTAAGCTCAACTGGCATTGTTTGTTGGTCGTAAGGACACGTTTGATTCGTAATTCGTATTTGTCATGTTGAGGATTAGTTTGTATTTATCCGTTTAGCCGCATTTAAATGAAGTTTCTCAACTAATTAGTAGCATAATTAGTTCATTTATTAATGCCCGCAAATACACAACAAAGGGACACAAAACAAAGGGTCCCCGTGTCTGGTCACAGAGAGAAGGCGCATGCGCCTCCCTGCGATTTACAAACGTACTGAGATCTGATGTTATTATTCAAGATTAGATTAGATTAGATGTCGTGGATTTCTTACATACTGGTCGGGATACAACGGAAAGGCGATTGAGAGAATGACCTACTTTTAATGGATTTTCTTTTATTTCAACGAGAGCATGCAAATTTCAAATAACAAAATATTTCCACACTGGGAGTGTCCTTTTTTGTGTGGCATATTTTATGGAACACCTGCCTGAATTTTGTGATCGGTTTATTTAAAACTTTTGTGCTAATACGTTGTAGGTAAAATTTTTGGCAAATTTTAACTTTTTAATCGAAAATGTTTGTAATTTCTTAATTGTTTAAAAAAAATGTCAAATTTAACAAATTCCATAGACGAATTCAGTGAATCTAGTGGAACTTGTATACAACTACAAACATTTTTATAAATTTTTTGAATACCAACACTCGGATGTGCTCCTTATAAATTCGACGCTTCGAATATATGACTAGCAGAACGAGCATCACCCTGTATATTCATCCCCAGAACGTCAAGAGTATCTGATTCGTCGATATCTACACGACCCATTGTGATTGACGACGATGCTGGAACAGTGGAACGTTTGTGTGACAACAAACAGCACTGGGTCTTACGTGCATTAAAATCTACTTTGACCCCACTCACAATTCGTTGCCAAATCGCGGTTGAGTGAGTCCTCGACCTCCAGAGAACTTGGCCGATGATCCGATGAATATAAATGACAGAGGTGGCTGTCATCTACAAAAGTGAAGATTGGGTTCACCGTCTGACCAAACTTTACGTCAATGAGAATAAGAAATAGAGAAGAAGATAGAACAGAACCTTGTGGCAATCCTGCTGTTAACCTATGTTGAGATCTGACAAAATATATGTGGCATCGAACTAGATACACTTTCGATCACGGGAAGTGGTTGACTGCATTCTGGCAAAGATGAATTGTTTGAAAATATTTCAGCCAGAAGGTTAGCTTTGTCGACCGTGTCAGTGAATATTGGGGGAATTGTCCCTTGTCCTTTTTACGAATGACCAAAAGCTCTTACTTCCCCCGTGAGAATTAAGAACTTTTGCACGAAGACGCTGGTCGTAAAGAAGTTTTGCGCGACTAAGTACTCTGGCACACGATGGTCGTGCCTGCTTACGTAGCTGTTTGAAACTCAAATTTTCACGCTGATTATGTGGAGAATGCTGAATCTCTGTATTGTGCAGCAGAAAGATGCTGAAACCATTATGAAAATGCCACCTCGATCTTTGGTTGTATGTTGACTCGTAGGAACATAGATGACAAGAAAATTGGATTCGATTTGATTGGTTAGATTGAAAACCAGGATGAAAATTCAATGCGTACCCAACGGGTTATGTTCGTGGTTGAATGAGAAAGATATCTTTGTTTATGATGTGTCCGATGTCTTTAAATATTTTAGTAGAAAAAAAGTAAAAATTTTTTTTCAAGAAGTCATTTGCAATTGAAAATTGACTTTGAAGTCTCCGATGTCTTTCAAAATTGTAAAGGGTGTTTTTTATTGAGGTATAGAACTTCGAATTGAAATAAAATACAAGAAAATCGTTTTAATGTCCATCAATTTGGATTTATTGGAAGGATAATTTTATGCCATTAATGTTTAAATATGATTTCGGGCATGTGGCCGCCGCGGCTGGCTCGAATAAAGCCAATTCTACAGGTCCAATTTTCCAATTGTGATGAAAATCAGCATCGAGATGAATCTCATTTTCGGCCCATACACCAAAATCACGACGCATTGCATGGTCTCGCGGCTTTAATTCTTGCACAAGCTGGATCTTGTAAGGTCGCAAGCCAAGATCTTTGCGCAAAATCTTCCATAAAGTTGATGGACAAAGCTCCAATTGCTGTGCACGGTGGCGAATCGATTCATTCGGACGGAGCTTGCGGTGAACTTCGCGAACTGAACCATTACTTTCGAAATAAATTTGCACGATTTGCAAGCGTTGTTCTTTTGTCAACCTGTTCATGATGAAATGGCAAACCAAACTAAATATTAATCACTTGACAGCTGACAAAATGGCCGCCAGTTAAAAAAGTGATGCCAACTTAAAGTTCTATACCCCAATAAAAAACACCCTTTATGTATTCTTCACTAGTGTTTTACACGTGTTTCAGAAAAAAATTAAACATTTTTTTTAAAAAAGGTTGTATGCATTTAAAATCATCAAAATCGTGACAAAACCTTCAGACATGGAACTTTGGAACTAATGTTTTTCTAAAACTAGTGAATGGATTTATAGTTTAACACCTTATTTTAAAGGTATTTAAAACTTTTTTTTAATTTTTTTTTATATTTATTTTTTTGTTATTTTTAAAATATGATTTTTTATCCTGTCAAAGGAATGATTTACTCTGGGAAATTGTCTGACCAGGCACGAGAGGTGAATCAAGGGCAGAATGTTGTACTTCAACTTTCGGAGAGATATGTGAATACAGGCCGGACAATTCATGCCGACAATTGTGCACAACTTTGGATTTGGCGCGTACTTTGATCTGGAAGAAAAGCGCTTGAATAAGACATGTGAGCCTCGGGAATTCCAAAAAAATCATACTCGTCCTGTCAACAGCACATTGTTCGACTTCAACGAAGGCGATATAGCACTATGTTCATATGTGCCCAAGAAGAAAAAAGCGGTAATTTTGCTGTTGACACAACATTATACCTGCGGTGTGAACATGCCAGAACATGATAAGAACATCTAAACATATTTTAGAATCGACGCTGGCCCGTTGGCGTAGACCTTATCTTTCATGTGGACCCAAAGGACGAAGTCGCAAGGTGTTAAATCACAAGATCTCGGTGGCCAATTGTGATCATCTCTAGGAGACATAACACGGTTAGGAAACTTTTCCCGTAAAAGAGCAATGGTTGTGTGGCACGTCGCGCCGTCTTATAAAAAGTGAATGTTGTTCAGATCAATATCATCCAACTCCGACCATAAAATTCATTAATCATCTGTCGATAGCGCAATCCATTCACCGTAACTGTTGGTCCAACCTCAGTTTCGAAATAAATCGACCATAAATCGCACCAAACAGTCGCACGTTGAGGATGGAGAGGCTTCTCAACAACACTCTTGGGTTTTCCGAGCCCCAGATGCGTCAATTTTGCTTGTTGACGTAGCCACCGAGGTGGAAATGAGTCGCATCAGTCAAGATGATTTTGCGATGGAATTCCGGATCATTTTCATGCATTTCAAGGACCCAATCAGCAAAGACATGACGTTGTTTTATGATCGGCCGGCTTGATCTTGTGTTAACTGAACTTTATAAGCCATAAGACCCAAGTCTTTATGCCAAATACGATGGAATGACATTTGTGGAATGCCCAATTCCAAAGAACGACGAGAAATGGACATACCTGGGGTTTCTTCAACACTTTCGGCTACAGCCGCAATATTCTCAGTTGTTCTTCGGCGACGTGCACGGGTTTTATTCCTCACATCACTAACTTGTACCAACAGCTCGAATTTGTCCACCAATTTCTATATTGCGGTCCGATAAGGTACAGGTTGATTCAAAATAACACCTTGTGTTGGAAAAACCTCTATTTTTGGCAAGTAACGAAGGATTATTTTAAAGTATTAACATTAAAAATCGGACAATTGGGTATATTTTAGAAATAATTTCAAAAGTTGACTATTTTCCTTATTGTTCGATTTTAGGGGACAACAATTTGTGTTATAGATTTTTGTTTTATTTCCGTTTTAAAATTAAATAAAAGTGTTGCTTTTCCATTACTCTTGGATGTTTTTTAAAAACATTAAAGATAATGGAACTGTGGTTGTTTTTGTTGTAGTTCAGATGTTTATTTACTTTTTGTTATAATTTTAAGATTTCACGTTTTCGTATGACACAAATCCACTTTAAAAAGCGAAGAGGAGCACAAAACCCATCATAAGACAGAAAAGACCCATAGCATCAGAAAGGGCGAAAGATAACATAGGAGAATAACTGTTGTTAGAATGATGGATTTCTGGCATAACCAATGATGAGGGCACCGAAGACTGTTTCGATACCGGCAGCGGAAGCAGCTACACCGATTTTTGCAGCAAAAATGTATTTGGCAATGTTACGTGTGACAGTTGAGGTCTGGAATGACCCGATTTGTGGCAGTAAATCAATTGGGGTTGTGTTCAAGGTTTGGCTTTGACTAATGACCGCGCTGCTCAATGGTCGCAAGTATTGCTTGCTGCCGTTAAGGAGAGCGGTCCTGGCAACGGGGGCAGTATGGGAGACTGTTGATACGAACATAGTGATTTGTTTTTTTTTTTTATTTAAGTTGAAGATTAGGGCACGTAGGCTTTCGACACCGATGTAGTAACCCGTTGGTCAGGTTCCCTGAATATTAATTGAGTATTGTATCCACAGACATTTTATTAGACCATGTAATGTTGTCAATGCATAAAAACAATTGAATTCTTATAATTTCTTAAGTCCCTGCTGGAGTCCAAGATGACCAATAAACAATTTTGGAAGTACCCATAATTTGTATATTCTCACCATGGAGAACATTTTTTATAGCACTCTGGTCAATGTGTGAGCTGAAGGATAAACAATGACTTCTTTCATCCATCTACCGCTTAGAAACCAATCTCTCTGAAAGATCTAAACGCCCAGCTGAAGTAAATTCATGACATTTGTGAACTCTCGTGCCAAGTGGCATCCATAACCTTTCAATGGGCTAACGAAAATTTCCGGTTGCAATTAAAAATCGTCCTTTTATTTGACATAAACCTGTCAAAGCAGTAACAAAATGCTATAAATTTGGAATTTTATTAAACCTCGGAAATTCGCTCATCATGGTTGTCGTGTCACATGTTTGACAAAGAACAGCGCACGTCAGGCCATCCCGAATAAAAAGGCGACAAACACCACATTGTGTTCGTTGGAATTTCTCTGACAAGGACCATAACCACAACAACTCTGGCCGCACTCAATCGAATGTTGTTATGCGGGGCAAAAAATGTAACAGCTGCTGTTGTTAAGAGGAAAAAAGTGAAAATTTTTGCTCGAGGCATCCTATACGCCAGCCATTCTTCTTGGGATGCCAGTTTGTGTGTGTGTGTGTGTTCCTCTCCTATCACTTCTAAGGATCGTTTATCGCAATTTGTTATGAAACATGTCGTACGCACACATGAATGCCGCAGCACTGGTCCTGGCATTTGATGATTTCCAAAACATCAAACAAAGTGTTGGGAAGCGCAACTGCAGCATGTTCTTCACGGTGATTGCTCGCCGTGGCAGGCAAAGTGTGGCAGTTGTCAGTCAGTCAGAAGATACACAAGATCTTTGCCTTGCCAGCCAGTCACTCGCTCACTCACTCACTGTGAGTTCTAATGATGGCCTGTCAGATTTACATGCCAAAAATAACAACAGTTGTTTGCTGTCGAAATTTTCACTTTCTACGGCAGATTGCGCAACAACCATTCGACTCATGCCACGAAATGGAAAACTAATTTCAATAATTGGTGAATTTTTATTCAGGCACATGACGCGGCCAAATGAAATGCGGTGCATGACTAAAATCCAGCATTTGTGGCTTCGCCGGAGGATGCTCGGTCGCATGTAAAACTGTTGTTGTGGCATCTCCTCTCTGTTACGCATGTCCGGACGACTGTGCACCCTCGTTCTGTTGTTTGTACGTCAGTGGTCCTTATGGTCAGCCACACACATGTTGCCTCTGAAGGAATCTTTGTTAAGGATACCTCAGTTTGCAATTTATAAGAAATGAAAATGAGTTTTGACGCATCTAATGATGAGTCATTATTTAGGAGATATACGATGAATCCAATTATGAAAGTGAAATGAGTCCTCTTTTTTTTTCTTTGGCCATCTGCTGCCGGCGGCTCGTGTCTGCCACACTTGTCCAGTATTTTGGGGCGAAACACAGTGATGCATTATGCACATTCAATGAATATCTTTTGTTCTGGGCATATTTTGTGATTCAACTTTCGATTCATTGGGAAACTCTTGCACATATGGCGCGAGGCTGCAGGATGTTCAGGCAAAAATAAATGTAAATTATGTTGCGAGCCAACGAGACAGGCATAAGCTTTCATAGAACACTGCGCAAAGTGATTAAATCCATTTGGACAATCTAAATTTAGCCATAAATTATGGGCTTGAAAATAAAAACCTTTATTTAAGGTACATAATACCGGCTGTTGGTTTAACGGGGGAAATTATTAGGCTCGTCCAAGTGTTGGTTAGGGAATGAAATCACGGATGAGCTGGCTCGAACGGGCTTAGCTATTCATATTGAGGAAGCGTATAGATCGGTTAAACCGCCAATCACTTATATTTTCAAAAAGCAGAAGGATCATATCCTAAACAGAACACTTACCAATTGGGGAAACGAGAGTGGATTGCAATATATCGAAGGTCTTGTGGCCTAGGTTGAATATAGTGAGAACAAGTGCAGTGGTGGGACTGGATTGAAGAAGTCTCAGGAGGAATTGGAGACAATACAACACATCCTTTGTCATTGTCCAAGTGTGCAACGCCACAGACTAAAATGTCTAGGGGATAGATTTTTGGCTGAACTAGGGGACATTTGGAGGACAAGTGTTAAAAACCTAATTAGTTTTATAAGATGGATGGACGACAGGGGATGTGGACACCCAATAGACTGAAGAGACGGCGGACTTAACACAAAACAGTACTCCAGTGACTTTCACGTAATCTTTCAACTTTTAGTCTTTAGATATCTTCAATCTACTTTTTAAGGCTCTAATTTCGTTAACTATATAGAAGGGATTCACAATGGACCCTATGGGTCTCCGAGTGGAGGTACCGCCCTTCCTAACCTAACCTAAGTGTTGGTTATTGTCGATATATCGCAGAGTCATGGAAATAGAGTTGCCCAAATAACCCATTATAGCGAAAGGGTAAATTGAAAACATATCTTATGCACGGGATTTAGGTTTAGATTGCTGCCACAAATTGGCCCATTATTATACGCTTACATTGGGAACAGGTAGAGGATTCATAATTAGTTAATTTTCACTTTTTAAAATCAACCGTGCCGTGATTGCAAACTTTTAATTGCCCAAAGTGGAAGAGCTAAGCTTGGCTGACATGTGAAACAATGGCCCAATTGAGAGGACATGTTTGGGGCCGGTCAATTGACCGTCTAGATCGTGCGTTTTAATGTCTTTAGATCATTTCTTGTGGGGCAGTGTTAAGGTTCCTGTCGATAGGGACAAGCCCGCAACGGTTGACGCACTGAAGAATTTGTGAGTGACCGGCCGATGTGTTGCCCAATTAGAACAATTTCAGGCGCAGATGCGGTCAACATTTACATGAAATCATCTTTAAACATTGAAATTTGTAGACAACTCTATCGACTCAAGTAACAATCTTAATATATATTTACCCTCGACACTGATTCACTGATTCACTGATTCCCTGATTCACTGACTCTGTCACGCAGTACGTAGGAATTTAAATAGGCATTCTATAATAATTCTATAAATAATAATAATAAAAAAAATAATATTTTTTTTGTACAGAAATTGTGTTTTCCCCAAAATTTTTGTTACCAAAAATTTTTTTTTTCCAAATTTTTTTTTTACCAAAAATTTTTTTTTTCCAAAATTTTTTTTTCTTGCAAATTTTTTTTTTTCAAGAAAATTTTTTTTTTTCCACAAAATTTTTTTTTTTCAACAAAATTTTTTTTTTGCCACAAAATTTTTTTTTTTCAACAAAATTTTTTTTTCAACAAATTTTTTTTTTTTCAGGAAAAATTTTTTTTTCAACAAAAATTTTTTTTCAAAAAAATTTTTTTTTTCCACAAAAATGTTTTTTTTCAACAAAATTTTTTTTTTTCAACAAACATTTTTTTTTTCAACAAAATTTTTTTTTTCAGCAAAAATTTTTTTTCCACAAATTTTATTTTTTTTCGAAATTTTTTTTTACAAAATAGTTTTCTCAAAATATTTTTTACAAAATTTTTAAAATTAAGTAACAAATACTTTCTCAAGCAAATTAACGGGCGCCATAGGCGCATTACATTATATATATTCATCTAAATTGTATGTATTTTTAAAAAAAATATCCGAAATCACGTTTTATTTAGTATTCCACAGTGCCCTCACCTAGGAATGCAACAAAATAGAATTTCCATTTCTAGAGTTTTTTTTTTTTAAATTTTTGCGTAACGCCATTGCTCGTGCCATAGCTTTGGTCTATGCTGTCATGCTCTAATCCTGCTGTACATTTCGTGTACGTAACTATAGTTACACTTCGTTTCGACGATGAGCCAAACCTTTATAATCTCCAGTGTCAGTTTCTGTATTGCATGCGGTCAATTGGTGCAAATCTAATCAGTTCGACTGGCATAGATCAAGCGTGTGTTTTTTTTCATCTGAGAATTCGACAACACTTGTGCGCCACTTTTCACGTGTGGTTTAGATTGTGTTTCGCAACGAATAAATGAACGATTTATCGCTTGCACTTTCGTAACGCCACACTTAAATGATGAGAATTTTCACCACAGCTTTGCGGTTTTCGGGAATTCTTTTCGTACATGAACAATGCATTACCTCTGCCGGCCTGCCTATGCAGTCGATGTCAGAATAATCTTCAAATTCAAATATCGACTGGCATCATCTACAACAGTTACTCCCATGGATACAATGCTGTGTATGGATGAGTAACCGCGACTGAAACACAGATACTCGTATATGCACGACTCTATGTGCTGAAATCACACAAAACACAATTGGAAAAGTTTAATTCCGCTTAAATGCGGAAAAAGGTACATTTCCGTTGTTAAAAGCTTTTGTGTGAACTGTTAGAGTTTCTATGCGATTCCTGTGGCTAACAAAGTACGACGCATTCAAGGCTTTATGAGGTTTTCCAATGAACGGGCAAAATCAGCGACGCAGAGAATAACGAAGTGTTCACTTGCACGTGATTCCAAGTGCAACTAAAGGCGAAATGAGTACATCAATGCCTGCATTAAATCGGTGGTCACAATTACCTAATCCAAAGTTGAATATGTCGAACATTAAGGTCAGTTCACACGATGCGACCTGTCGTCATCGAGAAGTGTGTGAATTTGATGCGATTCTTTGAAAGGAAGTTTATCGATTATACACGCTGAAAAATACGTCTTTTTTTTGTTTACACACAAGTAAAACGCGTGTTTGGTGTTTGTAGCAAGTAAAGCTTATTTCCTTTTACACAAAGCTTATTTGGATGTAAATATAACTCGTTAGCGTGTTTGGGAAAAACAGACAACGAACTTATTAAATTCAAGAAAGTACAACATTTGGGTGCGAATAAGTGTGTATTTGCAATTGTTTTCGTAATTTTTTTTTCTGCATTTACGCTATTTAAAATAAAAGCAATACCGATAGAATGAGATGGATTGTTATATAGAAATTCACAAATTGAAAAAAAATAAAAAGTGAGTCAAAAATGCAAACATATAAATTTGATATTTATCACCTACAAACAAGTTTATATTTGTGGTATGGAAAAATATATATATGTTTGATGCGAACTTGTTTGCAGAAATTTGTTAAAATGGCCATTTTTTTCAGCGTGTATATATTTGATATTTATAATCTACAAACAAGTTAATGTATTGCAGCAATAACGTGCCGAGTATTCTCTTCCAAGGCGTCAATCGTGTCGGTGAAGTCTAGCGGTGTTAATTGCACGATCTTGATGGCAACGCTACAGGCCCACGATGCTAGATAATGCGCTCACCAAAAGTTGTCTTCAATAAATTGATTGTTTCGTTGGCTGTATGGAAATAGCGGCGTCTTTTTGGAGCCAAAGGTCGTTCACATCGACATCCTCCTATTCATCTTACTTACTTACTTAAGTTGGCTCTACAACCTGTTGTTGGTCTTGGCCTGATTAATAAGTGATTTCCAAGCACTTCGGTCTTCTGCTTGGCTTCTCCAGTTCGTGATACCAAGCATCTTCATGTCTTCTTCCACTTGGCCCATCCACCGGAGTCTCGGTCTTCCCTGTCTGCGTCTTCCGTGGTAGTTGTCGTCAAACGCCTTTCTGGCTGGAGCGTTTGGATTCATTCGTTCGACATGGCCCAGCCAGCGCAATCGCTGTATTTTGATGCGATTAACTACGTTCAGGTCGGGGTACAGCTCACGGTTCGTTCGACGCCTATACTCCTCGTTAACACAGATAGGTCAATAGATTTTGCGAAGGATTTTTCTCTCAAATACACCCAGCACAGCTTCATCAGCTTTCGCAAGTACCCATGTTTCGGCGCCATAAAAAAGCATTCATCATCAACGAAAAAATCATTAAACATTGCTCTATAGCGTTCCCCATTGACCGGCTTCATTTTCGAAGAAATATGGACCAATGATTTCTTTTGCCCATAGAGCAAACCAAACATTGACTTTTTGAGGATGTAAAGACGTCTCAACAGTGGCTTGTGGAGTTTCATTACTCCGATTATCGACTCTGCTGGGCGATTATGTCGACTGAATAATGGCGCGATGCGTCGCTCGAACCAAATCATTATTTTGGTAATAAATTAGCACGATTTGCAGACGTTGTTCCGGAGTATAGACATACATTATGAAATGGAAAACCAAACTGAGAATAATTCAAGTGACAGCTGTCAAACCGACCAACTCCGAGAAAACTGTGGCCAGGATCGCCTTAACTTCTGACAGAATGAATTTATTGCATTCGAGAAGTTGGAAGTATTTTTAGATGCTTAAATTTTCAGTGATCTATCTGTATATTGCGTACGGAATGTATTCGTCCCAAAGAAAACACTTTCCGAATTTAGTTCTTTCTTTAAATTAACTGACAGATTTTTTTTTAATGGTGACGTTACAAACAATTTGGTGTTTCGAGCTAAATGGCAGCTACTTACGCTGACAAGACAAGTACAGCGTGGCAAAATAATCGACATTATTTAATTGAGCAGTCCATGAAATGGTGCGTGTGATAAAAGCATGGAGTTTAATCATACATTTCGAGTTCAATCTAAAAAATACATAAAGTGGAAAATTGGGAAAACTTTTAATTGTAAACAAATAGCCGGCGCACCCCAGCACACAGTGGTTGAGAATTCCTTTCTTTCATATATTTCATGTATGTGCGTATAAAGGGTTATCCATTTTGTTTTTAAAAAGTAAACGTAAATAAAACAAATATAAAATATTTTTGTTCATGATATTTCTTTTTTTATTATAAAGTTTGAACGTTGACACTATGTGTGAAATGACCACCACGCGAAGTGTTGCAAGCAATGAATCTTTTGAGGTGATTTCGGACCACTTTTTGGCACATATTGGGCGGTATCTCAGCCATAACTTGACGAATGTTGGTTCTTAAGTGCTCAAGAGTTAAAGGTTTATCTGCATAAAAACGGTCTTTCGCGTAGCCCCACAAAAAAAAGTCTAATGGTGTCAAATCACCAAGATGGTCAGTTGATGTCGCCACGAATTTCTCGTCGTCCAGGAAATGTCTCTTGCAATAAAGCCATATTCGCTCGACCAGTTTCCGAAATATGGAAAATTTTATTTAGTCAAAGTAACAACGCTCCAGCTGAAAACATTTTATTATTTAAGGAAGACTTCTTAGATTTTCATAGAAAAAAAGCTACGGATAATTTTAGACAGTGTGCAAAAATGAATGTCAAGTAACTGAAGGGATGTAAAAGGAATTTATATGTTTATACAGCTATTGATCCATTATTCAGACAATATGAAGTTTTCGTACATTTAATCCGTAAATCGTGTTCTTTAAGCGTTTGCGGTGGTCCTCAACATTATGGGAAGTCGTTTAATTTGTATTGGTTTGGCTTTTCATTGTAGACTTTTTTTTTGAATCGGGTTACAAGCCCAGCCCCAAACTCTTGACCTGAGAAAAATGACGTATAACTCCGATTAATCCTAAGATATGTGGCTTTATGATAAAGTACTGGAAATGGACACTTTTCGTTATTTTGAATTTTTTACGAATTTCTTTTATAAACAAAAAAAGATATCAAAACTTTTTCCACTTAACTTTGTTAATAACTCTGAAACTGTCATTCGGAAATAAAATAATTTAGTATACATTTTTTTAAACCTTTGTAACTTTTTATTTATTTAAAAAAAAAACATATACATAAAAATAAAATTGGATCATTTTTGAACACAGGGGACTACAGTACGTCAGAAATGTTTAGTGGGTATTCATGACAAATACGTTCTTTAATCACAACAAGGTAATCTATATACCTATGTCTTACATATACATATGTATATACTAACTACAGACACAGAAAATAATTGCATATAATGGACAAAACAATAATCAATATGTTTGAATTTAATTTACTCTACGGATGAGTATAATTAAAACGAGCCAATTGTCCATTAAATCAGTTCCCCTTGGATATGCAAAAAGCTAATATCGTGGCGCTCCAGAATGTTTCCAAGCCAAATAAGGTTTCTACTGTTAGTGCTTCTATTCCAAGAGGTAAGATTCTGTTGTCATGAATGTTTTTTTTTTCTTTACTAAAACTCTTTCGCAGAGTTACTGCAAAATCGCTCTGACATCAGTGCTGTGTACATCCTATGACAACAATTTCTCTCGATTCGATTTGTGTGAGTTGAAGCCGGACAAGGAAAATGTCCAAAGATTGTCATTCGTTCTGCGGCTACTTCAAGTGCCCGTGACGAATTGTCTCACCCACATTGAACTCCATTTTCTCAGCTCGAAATTCGCACCAATCCTGGTGAACAACACTTGGGACGCATGTGATTTTATGAAAAATAACAGAAAATATCGTGCTTTTCAGAAATTGTACAATGTCATTGCCAACTATACCAATATGAATCACAGTTGTCCATATAATGTAAGTCTGACTCGGAATTGTTCTAAAATACTGAAAATTCTGCAACAAATGTATTACAAAATTACGTTTTGTTTCGTCTATTTAATTGCAGCACGACATACATTTGTATAATTTCGCACCACCGATGGGAACAAAACTAGTACCATTACCCATTCCGAATGGACTTTATGTGATTAAAACATCGTATATTGTCGACAGTAAAGAAAGGCTCTCAGTTCATTCTGAATTCAAAGTGTATTAGGCATCGTAGCTGATTTATGTATATGGTGTTTTTTTAATAGCTTATGAACTTAAAATGATAATAAAAGACCGAAATAGTATTGGAAAGAAAATTTTTTTTATTGAACTCTGTCATTTTTTTAAAATATGTTTTCCGACATATGGACTCCGCGGATACGACTTACATGGCTCATGCGATCTGTACATTTTTGAAAATTTTTTCCAATAAATCTGCCCGTGAGTGCTTGACTATTGGGTTCCGATGCTTAAAGAGTTGCTGGTTTGTCGGCATACAACAATGACTTAACATAGGCCCATAGAAAGTAATCCAGACCAGTTCTGGAAATAAAGTGGTCACCAAATTGATTTTGCAATAAATCGGCAAGATACACCGTTGAATAACTACTTGTTGGAACTCAATGTCCTTTATGTTTAGAGACTTCCATTCACTATTACAGGAGCTCCTCCGTCATTTTTTGACAAACTTTTAGGGGAAATTGGGGTATTGAAGAGAGGAAAATGCGAGTGTTTGTTGACGTTTGCCTCGAATTTGGTAATGTCATAGCAGGCATGAAAAACACTAGCAGCAAGATTATTCCACATACGAACAGTACGGTCAACCGGCCATTAGTCAATGAACGGATGAGAGACCCTGGATAGCCTTGGGTGTTGTAAATATGTATGAGATCAGTTCGGGTGGAGTACTTGAATGGTTCTTTCCACGAAACTATGGCTGGCCCAGCGAACATCACCCTGTATCTTCATGACCAGAACTGATACATTGAAATCCACACCACCCACCCATATTGACGACGATGTTGGATCAGTGGATCGTTTGTGTGAAAACAACCGGCACTGGGTCTTCCGCTCATTAAAAATCTGTTTATTTGTCCACACTTACAAATCGTCGTCAAATCTCGGTTGAGTGAGTCATTCATCGTTCGCCTTTTTTTCCTCGACCTATAGAGGACTGGGCTGATTATGAAATGAAGCCAACAGAACCCAACACTTCGTCAATGAAAATTATAAATAGAGAAGGAGGAAGGACATAACCTATTGCCACACTCGCGGTCAACCTATGCTCGTATCGAGCGATCTCCGAGAAAACTCGATATTAGTCGAGAGAAGGTATTACCGACACCAAATACAATACACCTGACACACCGTGCCAGACCCTATCGAACACCTTGGATATATCCAGAGCCATGACCACAATAGCGGTGAATGCAGGATTTGATGCCTCAACTTTTTGGGAATCTGCTGAACATTGGCTACTTTCCAAGGAGAAGGGTGAATACCAGCACGGTACGACATGTTGAAAAAATTGCGCAATGGACGAGCTAACCTCGAAGACACCTTGCCATTTCTTCCGTTAGGGCCACGATAAAGTCCACACCAACAGCCCAGCGTCGATTCAAGATCTCAAAGATATAAATCGTGAGGCTATCGAGGACATAGGGCAGACACTTTGCGATTTGGTTATGGAAAATTTCATGGAAAGGATATGGTCCTGTAAGCGTGGTCGTGGAGGCCATTTGGCTGATGTTGTTTTTCATTTATCTAAAAAAATTCCACTTTCCATTGAATACCAAAATAACATCTGTTGTTGGAAAAACATATATCACAAAATGGTGACAGAACTGTTTGCCCGAAGTACGATGAAATGTTTTAGATCTTTTCTAATATGTATATGGCTCTTTCGATAATACTCATACTGTCCCAAACTGGTCGAATTTGGTAACATTTCAGTGTTCAACTTAACCTATGCCAGATAGTGGAAACCAGTACAAGATGTACAACTTTCCGTATAATCTTTTCACAGAGCCGCCTTTGATACTCCGATTAAAGAAAATGTGTTTCTCTCAAATTCACCCACCATTGCTTCATATGTCAGACACCTTGTTGTACTTCCTAAGATAATTTCTATAAAACATAGGATGTAGCTGCAACCACAACTTCTCGTAATCTAATAATTTCCACAAAACAAAAACTAGTTGACCCCCCCTGTTAAAGACTTATGAAGCCGACGAGCATTGGGGATTAAAATAAATTACGTAAAGAAGAAGTAGTAACACTTGCGTAGCAACATTTGTTACAAATGTTCATTGTTGGGAAATTATTTCGGCATTGTCGTCGGTTTAGTCGCGTTTCTCATGTTTGTCTTCATTCAATTTTTAATTACGTTTTCTCACCTCTTGATGTTGTGAAAACATTGCTCGAGTTGCTCTCTTGTCACAGTTGCGTTGTACTCGAACGTATGTACGTCACTCAAGTGTGTGCACGAAACCTTTTCACAAATCACTTGAATGTCAACGTGACAGCTGTCAGTCAGTTAATTGCTGAAATCATTTTCTGCTTTTGACCTGGACCATTTTAGCTGTTGCAATTTTCTAATAGTCTCAGTTTCTGCTGCTGTGGAATTTGAACGTCTTTCTTCTTCCAAACTTTGGCTGTGTTTTTGTTGTTGTTTGTAACTGAAACAAAAAAAACTTTCCAGATGAATCTCTCTGCAGCACGGCGAGGAAGCGTTATAAAATAATTGCAATGCCACTTGATATTCGTGCCGGTAATTTGTCAAAAGGGCTTCAGTTTAAACGGAAGGGTCATGTAACAATTTACAGCCACCCATTCAAGAATAATTCAGAGGAGACAGATTTTATTTATTTTGAGTAGAATAAAACAGATGTCATTAATTTAAATAGATTTCAAATTCAACGGCAATAGCTAGAAAATGTGAAAATCAACACGAGAAGATAATCGCATCAATTAGCACTATAATTGTATTTATGTAGAGATCAGTAAAAAAATTTAGAATTCAATCAAAATGTAATGGATTTATTTTTCGAAAAATGACCAACACATTTGGTCATTCAATTAGCACACCACGCCCTCACCTAATCTACTGTGTTTAAATTTAAAAATTATTTATTTAAAAATATATTGAAAACTATAGAAGAAAATTACTATCCGAAGAAAAATGTTTAGCGTTCTTCACAACAAGACTTCAATCCTCGCTATACTTTGGAAAACTGCTAAACATGAAGGAGGGTGCATAATGGTATGGGCAGCATTTACGCGGCATGGAGTAGGACCAATCGCCAAGATCGACACAAATATGGACCAGCATTTATACAAACATATTTGAAAGCATCATATGATACCTTTTGCTCATGAAAATTTGTGCGTTAAGTGGATTTTTATGCATGATAATGATACCAAGCACACCTCGCGATTGATAAAAATTTGGAGGACCAATCAGGGAAAGTTTTGCCATGGCCGGCACAAAGCCCAGATCTCAACCCAACTGAAAACTTGTGGAACGACGTAGAAAAGCAAAAAAAAAACCAAAAACTGACTGAACTATGGGAAGTGGTTCGTGGTTCGTACTGCATTGAAAGTATTCCACGAAGATTGGAACAGGTGATCACTAGACCGGTCGTTATTTTCCAAAAAAGTGTCTGATTTTGAAGTGCCGGGCAGATTTTATTTCCTTTTGGTCTAAAACCATTAAATTTAAAATTTGGGGCTGATCGGATAATATTTAGTGGCCGCGCCCATCAACCAAAAATTTAAATACATGAAATATATGGAAAAAATTTATATTTACCCAATATTCTTCAAATTAAGTGCACAAAAGAGAATATTTTCTACAAAATCTAATTGATTACGATTAGCAATGAAATTATCTTTCTAATAAGTCATCAATTTCCATATATTTTGTGTACTGAGCTATTCGCAACGGTACTTTTTTGTTTTGCTTTGCAACAGCAAGAGAAATATTTCAAAACGATATATATAGCCTTTTCATAAGTGTTTAAAATAAATAATTATGTTACTTGCTTCAACTTTCTTATTAACCAATTTTGGAAATTGATGACTCATTAGAAAGATAATTTCATTGCTAATCGTAATCAATTAGATTTTGTAGAAAATATTCTCTTTTGTGCACTTAATTTGAAGAATATTGGGTAAATATAAATTTTTTCCATATATTTCATGTATTTAAATTTTTGGTTGATGGCGCCGGCCACTAAATATTATCCGATCAGCCCCAAATTTTAAATTTAATGGTTTTAGACCAAAACGAAACAGAATCTGCCCGGCACTTCAAAATTTATTTTTAACGACCGGTCTAGTGATCACTCAAAAGGGATTTCCGACAAAATATTAAATAACCAGTGAAAAAGTTGCAGTCGGGTAAACCGACTTATATATACCCTCACCCTCAGTAAAAACATACAAGTCTCATATTCCAAAGCTTCGGAAAGTCAAAAGTGACCGTGGCTACCATCATTTGATGTAACACCCGATCAATAGTCATAATAGCAACCTCAAATACCGAATGCTATAGAAAAATATTGGATGGTACATTTGTATGGGAGGTACCAGAAGGGGAGTTGCCAGACTTCCAAATTTTTGTCCAAAACTTTGTCTAGCTATAGATTTACTAAATACAGAATTTGGGCAAGATCGCGTTGGTCATATTGGTGTTACTACACGATTTCTAAGGTAGGCGGGATGGTACATTTGTATGGGAGGTACCAGAAGGGGAGTTTCCAGACTTCCAAGTTTTTGTCCAAAACTTTATCTAGCTATAGCTTTACTAAATACAAAATTTGGGCAAGATAGAGTTGGTCATATTTATAATACTACACGATTTATAGTAGGCGGGATGGTACATTTGTATGGAAGGTACAAGAAGCGGAGTTGCCAGACTTCCAAGTTTTTGTCCAAAACTTTGTATAGCTATAGGTTTACTAAGTACAAAATTTGGGCAAGATAGCTTTGGTCATACTGATAGTATTAGACGGTTTATCAGGGGCGGGATGGTACATTTGTATGGGAGGTACCAGAAGGGGAGTTGCCAGACTTCCAAGTTTTTGTCCAAAACTTTGTCTAGCTATAGATTTACTAAATACAGAATTTGGGCAAGATCGCGTTGGTCATATTGGTGTTACTACACGATTTCTAAGGTAGGCGGGATGGTACATTTGTATAGGAGGTACCAGAAGGGGAGTTTCCAGACTTCCAAGTTTTTGTCCAAAACTTTATCTAGCTATAGCTTTACTAAATACAAAATTTGGGCAAGATAGAGTTGGTCATATTTATAATACTACACGATTTATAGTAGGCGGGATGGTACATTTGTATGGAAGGTACAAGAAGCGGAGTTGCCAGATTTCCAAGTTTTTGTCCAAAACTTTGTCTAGCTATAGATTTACTAAATACAGAATATGGGCAAGATCTCGTTGGTCATATTGGTGTTACTACACGATTTCTAAGGTAGGCGGGGTGGTACATTTGTATGGGAGGTACCAGAAGGGGAGTTTCCAGACTTCCAAGTTTTTGTCCAAAACTTTATCTAGCTATAGCTTTACTAAATACAAAATTTGGGCAAGATAGAGTTGGTCATATTTATAATACTACACGATTTATAGTAGGCGGGATGGTACATTTGTATGGAAGGTACAAGAAGCGGAGTTGCCAGACTTCCAAGTTTTTGTCCAAAACTTTGTCTAGCTATAGATTTACTAAATACAAAATTTGGGCAGGATCGCTTTTGCATATTAATATTAATACACGATTTCTAATGTAGGCGATATGGTACATTTGTATGGGAGGTACCAGAAGGGGAGTTGTCAGACTTCCAAGTTTTTGCCCGAAACTTTGTGCAGTTGTACTTATACCAAATACGGAATTTGGCCAAGATCGAACGTGCGCGTGTTGATATTATTACACGATTTATAAAGTGGGCGAAAGTGAAGAAAACATGATGTTTTTAATACCTACGTAAGGGTGAGCTAATTTGCTGTCCAATGAATTTAAAGCTTTTTTTAATTGAAGTATTTTTATACCCTCACCCTACGGGTAGGAGGGTATATATCATTTGATACGGCTCAAAAGTGTAACACATAGAAATATCCACATTAGACCCCAGGTGTCTTTGAACCAAATTCGATTCATGACTTTCTGAATCGTTTGAGCCATGTCCGTCTGTCCGTCCGTCTGTCCTGCTGGTACGCACGATAACTTTCGAAAGAGTTAAACAATCGCTTTGAAATTTTGCATGGCTTCATATTTTCCCAAAACTGCTTATGGGATTGCATATGGGCTATATGGCCACACCCCTTCGGGTACCTCCCATACAAATCTCCTATTTCGCCCACTTTATAAATCGTGCAATAATATCAACACGCTCAAGCTCGATCTTGGCCAAATTCCGTATTTAGTAAAGGTATAACTGAACAAAGTTTCGGACAAAAACTTGGAAGTCTGGCAACTTCCCTTCTGGTACCTCCCATACAAATGTACCATCCCGCCTACCTAAGAAATCGTGTAATAACACCAATATGACCAACGCGATCTTGCCCAAATTCTGTATTTAGTAAAGGTATAACTGGAAAAAGTTTCGGGCAGAAACTTGGAAGTCTGGCAACTCCCCTTCTAGTACCTCCCATACAAATGTACCATACCGCCTACATGAAATAGTGTAATAACACCAATATGACCAATGCGATCTTGCCCAAATTCTGTATTTAGTAAAGGTATAGCTAGACAAAGTTTTGGACAAAAACTTGAAAGTCTGGCAACTCCCCTTCCGGTACCTCCCATACAAATGTACCATCCCGCCTACCTTAGAAATCGTGGTATAATACCAATATGCCCAACGTGATCTTGCCCAAATTCTGTATTTAGTAAATCTATAGCTAGACAAAGTTTTGGACAAAAACTTGGAAGTCTGGCAACTCCCCTTCTGGTACCTCCCATACAAATGTACCATTCCACCCACTTTAGAAATCTAGTAATTATATAATTTCGCTCAACGAATCTTTCCGAAATTCTATATTTAGTAAAGCTTTAGCTATATACAATTTTCTAGTAAAAACTCTGCTTTATATTCCGCCCGTTTTGTAAAAACGTGTAATACAATATTTTTCTATAACATTCAGTATTTTGAGGATGCTAATGGTATATGAGACTTATATTTTTTTACTGAGGGTGAGGGTATATATAAGTCGGTTTACCCGCTTTTTTTTCCACTGGTTTTTATGAATATGTATACTTTTGTATTATTGTATCATTTATTGAATCACTTTAATTATTCCACTCTGAATAATTTATAAAGGGTTTTCCAACAAGAGGTGTTGATTTGAATCAGCCGGTATTTCCGTAGCTGTCACTTTTGAAGCTTTTATTCTCTGACATTTGACAAGTAGAAACTAAAAATCAACAACGCATTGAAATTATTAAATTTCACTACAAAAATGGTGAAAATCTTGCAGTCACTGTTCGCAAAACTAAAGCATTTTTGGCTCGTCGTGAAGCACCTTGTCTGACCGCAATACAGAAATGGGTGGGAAAATTCAAGCTGTTGGGACAAGTTAGTGATGTGAAGAATAAAACCCGAGCACGTCGCTCATGAACAACTGAGAATATTGCGGCTGTAGCCCAAAGTGTTGAGGAAAACCCAGGTTTGTCCATTCCTCGTCGTTCTTTGGAATTGGGCGTCATTACATCATTACATCGTATTTTGCATAAAGACTTGGGTCTTAAGGCTTATAAAGTTGAGTTAACACAAGAACTCAAGTCGGCCGATCATCAACAACGTCGGGTCCTTGAAATGCATGAAAATGATCCGGAATTCCATCGAAAAATCATCTTGACTGATGAGGCTGATTTCCACCTCGGTTGCTACGTCAACAAGCAAAACTGATGTTGTTTTGCATTATTACTAAATATTTTCTTAAGCAATAAAAACAATGGAGCAAGAGATGTGCTAATTAGGTGACCTTCAGTGTACATATGGGTGCTTCGGAGATGTTTTTATTGCTGAATTTAATATTTCACCTAGGAAAATTTATTGCTTTTAGGAATAAATATTTAATTATCAACGTGGAATTTTGTATACAACACACGAATGTCGATTGCACCTTGTTCGCATTTTAGATTTGTTCGTTTTTCATACTTTGAAACTCCATATGGTCAAAACTCCGCAGCCCTGTCTATTTCACTTTCAAGGAGTACTTTCGTGAAATCCATTCCGTACACAGGTAACTTGTACTGGCGAAGGGTAAATATTTCCCAAGCATGTGGAATGCTACAGTTTCACCAGACTGCAACCATTCGGAAATCATAGAACTCAAATTTGTCGCAACGTTTTTCACCGAAGACTGGGACTGAGCTCTATGTGATAAAAAAAAAATACATTACAATATTTTCGCTTATGAAAACAAGGTTCACATCCGTTATGGATTATCCAAAAACAGTCTAGACCAGTGATGGAGAAAATCTGCCTCCTCTTCTCAACCTAACCTAGCCTTGTAGTTTTGCCTGTGATAATGAAACTAAGCTGAATCTGATTTTACTTCCACACACAGCATTTACTATGGCAATGAGCTTTCTTTCTGTTTTGACGTTGTTCAAGTAGGAATACGATAAACTCGTACAGAGGTTGCCTAGTCTTTGTCAATATTTTAAGTGCTATCAGTGTCAAACTAACATGTGTTTCTAAAAGAATCCGCAAGATGGCCCCTCTATTCATGCATATCCTGATATCAGTCCCTAACGAGTGTATTGAAGGAAACATTGCAAGTAATCCAAACAAAATCACATGTGTCGGTCAAATCAACATAATCCTTGAATGGAAGGAAACATCTACATTGGACAATAACGCCGTAATACCTTACGTGTTTAAACCGATTTTCTCATCACTTGGTGCAAAAACTAAAGCCAATTCACCCAAACCCGGCCACAATATTGGCCAAACAATGGCGAGGAACGTGCAAAGACAATGAATGACACACCATGCCCCGGTTAGTTATGCTCAAATTATGCAACCAATTCACACAGATTTAGGCATCAAACGTGAGACACAATGCCTTTTTAAAGCCATTAAACGCATCAACTGGAAAATCGTCGGGGCCCAGGCGAATGAGGCCAGCGTCACAACAGGAACAACAGTGTGTCCTTTTGTTACGTGGCAATTTGTTGTATCTGTGCCAAAGCGTAACAAACAATTACGTGAACAATCCGGTCCGATCCCAATGATCGGTTAATGCCTTAAATGTCCCTTTTTTTTCTCTTATTGTTCCAGTGAATGCACAGCATTTTTGGCGATGATTTCT
Source organism: Hydrotaea cyrtoneurina (assembly GCA_958296145.1). NCBI lineage: Eukaryota > Metazoa > Arthropoda > Insecta > Diptera > Muscidae > Hydrotaea > Hydrotaea cyrtoneurina. The sequence goes on along the minus strand of OY282515.1, from coordinate 52,068,114 downwards.
GATTGTGTTCTGTTCTTGTGTGTTCTTCTGGACGGGGCTCCGGTTGAAATCTTTATTTTGCGCAATAATACAATTTCAATTTTCTGGATTTTCCTTCGGTTTCGATGCCTTTTTTTTGTGCTGTGGGCACACGTACACATCCATTTGCAAACAAAGCAGATTGTCTCAGGTTTTACGTCTTCGGTATGCGAAGATAAAGTCTCGCTCTCCAGCTGGGTCAAAGCATTTTTATGTAATGTGACGTTTCATTGATTTTTTGGGCAATTCATTTGGTTTTTGTGATTTGTGTCGAGTTTGGCCAGTTGTTGTTTTTCCTTTTTTGCTTTCACAATCCTATTATCAAGGATTTTGTTTGTTCGTGCCATAGAAATTTCATTCATTTGAATTTCTTGTAGTGGAAATCATTTCACGCTACAACGAACTTGGTATCGAAAACATCTGTGTTGTCATAGGATTAATTTGATCAACATTCGGTCATTAAGCCAAAGGTACGAGGAAAATTTAAATTTCCCGTTCTAAATTAAACACGTGCATTAGACCTCAATTTGTATCTCTTGGTGGTGCTCCCCCTCCCGAAAGCATTCCCTGCTGGCGCCGAGGTGTGACGGAGTATTCCTGAAAACCTGCAGCGACAATTGCCACACTATCGCCAGTCAACATCGACAGCCAGAAGAGTCACGGTTTGTTGTTTGTATTGTCAACCGTGCGATGAATATGATTTGTGTGTATGTGCGGTTTGACATGCCATTCATCGGATGCATTGTAATTTTGTGCTACCACAACTGGAGCACAGTGGGCCAGAACTGCATGTGAACAAATTGAAGATGTCTGAGTTGTCGCTTTCTGGTTTCGACAACAGTTAAGTTCGCCCTGGTTGCAGAACAATCAAATGAGTGGTAAAGTTGGTAAAGGATTTTCTTGATGGGAGTCTCATCAAGTCTCAACACCTCTCTCGGAGTACACTGACTACTGTGCATATTTTTTGGCATCTAAATCACGACTTGGACGAATTTATAGTAAGTATTTGTTTATTTTCAGAGTAACTAATCCTAACAAGACCTTATAAGTAACCACCCTACGGGAAATATAGAGTCAATTAAACTGAATGTACCGATCCGAGGTAACCACAGAACAGGTTCCGATAGAACGGTTCCAATTATAATTATACAAATAATTATTTGTTGACATAAATCCGAACGCAACATAAGATCAAGTTTTCCAAACGATCAGACTAATTGTTCAATTGAATTGCTGCGCTTTTGTTATAAAGTAAATTTCTCATATTTTACGTCACAAATATTATTTTTTATTTATTTATTATTAATTACAATACAAAGTAAATTTATATTCTAATTTTTGGGTCCAAGGGTAAACCGGGTGACACAGACCATATGTTTAGATTTTTGCAGCGACAGACCAAAGCCTCAAAGGCAAGCACGCTACCAACTCGCCTACCGGGGCGCTTATAATATTTTTTATATTCGCTAACTTGATTTGACACATTTGACGCCGTTTAAAGTGTTGTTGGGTTCGGTGATGGGTACAACTGAGACGTATTCTATGATAAGTACTAACATGACACGTACGGTAATTGTCCTTGTTGATCAGTCCCGTGATATTTCTTAATTAACTCCCTCCAATGACAACGCCGTGTAAAAGTTACCGGTTCTTTTTATATATTTGGGTTGGTACTAGTAACGGTCCCTATCCATTACGAACTTATCACATGACTGGTTTTGCACCGGTCCAATTTCCCGTAGGTCAAATTTTCATGCAGCGTTTTTACATAAACGTTTCATTGACTTTTATTACTTAGTACTCTCATCTAAGCAATTAGAAAAAAACAAAAACTTCTTCTGAGAACGCTAAAAAGACTTAAAACCGCTGGGAAAGTCAACTTGTCTATCGCAAGGATCGATTGATGGATGCAGTTCTCCCTGAAGTAGAGCGATGATTTATAGAATTCCTGTGTCTCACTGTCTTCTTCTTACTTACTTAATGCGATTGACTCTGCAACCTGTTGTTGGTATTGACCAGCTTAATGAATTATTTCCAAACACTTCGGTCTTCTGCTTAGCTTCTCCAGTTCGTGATTCCAAGGATATGCATGACATCTTCCACTTCGTCAACTCACCGGAGACTCGATTGTCAAAATATTAATTATTCTAATTTATTCAATAGGCTGCGCATGTCCTACTAAACTCCAAACCACATTTATACTTTTGTGGCCCACTGTTCCACAGCTGTAAACAAGTGGCACTGTCGTGCTTTTGTACGTCGGCATGTTGTATGGATAAGTTTTGCGCTTAGTGTGACACCATCAAATGCTACAAATTGTAATGATTCAAACCACAATCTAATGACAATGGTTATGCGTTCATATTCCAAGACGCGTGGTTAATGTTACGCTTCATAGATTTTGATCATTTTGACAATGAGTACACAACCGACAACTATGGCAACACTTCGACGATGAGCGAGCGGTACGCTATGATGGCTTTCTAGGTCTCTGCTTTTACACAAACGACCACAACCAGATGTAGAAGTCTGGCTGGCGTAACGTTAGTTTCATTTACCGGGCGTCATTGTAGCCCAAAGAACACCGAGCCATACACATCTCCATCGACTGAGGGACTGGCTGGCTCCTAATTGCAACATACAGAGAGCACCTGCCACAGTTTGCGGCATGTGAGCGCGTATCATCATTAAGCAGCAAATGAAACATTAATAAGCTGCCAATGCAGTCAACGGACTCCTCACGTTCGTGAAGTCCTCTTCCTCACCCTTAACCGTTGTGGTCGTGGGTAAGAAACATTTTTAATTGCAATCGAGTTAATTTGATTTGGAGACATTGGACATTAACGAGCCATACAATTTAACAAACAACAAATGCATACAACAAGAAATACGTGGCATAAAGACCGGCAGAACCGAATCATTTCTGGCCTACACCATGGGTTGGAGCTTAATGCAGGAGAAGTTGCCAGTCCAATTTATTTTTATGTTTTATTGGTATATTATGCCCTGAGAAAGGCCTTCGATATGACACACCCGCAAATCGTCTGTCAATGTGCATGTTTTTTATTTTTTTAAGGCAATGCCAACAAAGGGGCGGAGCCAGTGAATAAGAAAGGGGTGTGGTAATTCCAGTTGATATCGGCAGTTAATAAGATACGTACATGGAGTGTGGAAAACATCATGTCTGTATAAGATACAAGATCGGTAAAAAAATAGGATATCATGATTAATAACACTGTCCAACAGCATTTTTGGAACAGAATTGCGACCCTATAATTCTGAAAGGGTATGTTGAGTAGATCATTTTTGTAGAACAAACTTATGGTCCAGCACGTCTGAGTTTTTTTTTTACAGGTGGTCAAATTTTTCATTTTTTGGTCGAAGGGAGCATTATACTATATGAAAAAAATGCTGTAAGTTAATGTCTGAGAGAATTCTTATGGTCAGAGTTGTGTTGTGGAATTGTATGAGGATTATTTTTGTGGAAGATCTTAACCCTCTAACTGGTCTCTTTATGGGTTAATTTGACCATTTTTTTTTCGAGAAAATCAAAAAATATCCTTTAAAAAAGGACATTGATTAAAATATTCTACCAACGTTTCACGGTTTGGTTATTTTGTTCGCCTATTCTACTGAGCCGAATATGCGGCTTCTAGAGAGACAGCATCTCAAAAAACGATAGACAGGCCTTTGCATGGCGGTTTTATCAAAAACATTGACCGATATGTTCAAACCTTTTTTAAAATTTGTTCCTGATCCACCGTAATGTCACATCAAGCAAGAGTCGCAAACACACGCCATTCATATAATGAAGGGTGCAAGAAACCCATAAACACAAAAACAACGACCACGGCGTGAAGCCAAAAATTTGTCTTCATTCCCACAGCGACATCCGTCGCAAAGATCTTAACGCGTAAACATAATTTCGGCTGGTGGTTAACTTTGCGTAACGTTTCCAAAGCTTCGCTACTTAATTTAAATTGTTGCTGTGTAGTTGAGTTTTCCGTTTCATGTTTGAATCGCTGGCTGGCTGGCGGGCTGTTCGTCTGTCTTTAACTTTTGTAATTGTTTATATTTTTCCAAAAAGAAATTATTTTTGAAATGAGGTTTATTCATTTATTTTGTTTGTCTGAGAGTGTTTGTTTTTTGCAAGTCATCAAATTGCGTGTGACTGGTTTTTAGTACATGTAAAATTTGTCATTTGAAACGGAATGACAGAGATTTCCATGGTTCTCACCCTAAAACTGTCACATCAAATGTTCGTCTTTCTATTATTCAAAAAGACTCTGGAAGATTTTAATCAAATCGTAAAAGCTGTGTACAGAATTAATGGCAGTTTTTTTTTTAATTCCGATTTAATGTTAATGGGAAGTTCGTGGCTGTTCCGTCAGACCGCTTACATTGTTATACATTTGGAATAAATATTCCAGAGGCGAACAAGGTCCAACGAATGAGATTGTAGTTATACCATGGATTTGTAAAGCCCAGAAGATACAAGGAATTACAAAAAACAATACTCAAATAAAACGAAACTATTTCTTATGATTTGAAATAAAACATCAAATTAGTCACAATCAAAATATCAAAACGATATGTTATAATTCGTTATACATAAACCTCATAAATTGTAATTTGCTCATAACGACGCATAAAACGAGATACAGCGTATTTTCAAAGACATTATTCTCACATATAAAGAAGAAAAAAACACTCCATTTTTAAAATTACTTCCAAATCAAATGAAATACTTGTAATTTCTAAGTTTCAACAAAAATGAAGGGGGATTTACTTCGCTTTTGTAAATGTGGATGATATTTCTGTGTCGATTTGAGAAATTAAATATTCAATAAAAAAAAAAACGTTACATACAGCCCAGTTACGGAGCACAATTTCGATCGAAAGTGAAATCAATTTCGTTTTGTCTTTCTAAAGAAAACAAAAACCCAAGAATTTTTTTGAGTTTGAAAATAATTGGTAAAATTTCAATAAAATTGACAATTTAGGCGAGAAAAACTAGAAAACTCTACTTATAACATTTATATTTGTTAAAATATTTTGTCTACTTTAATACAACTTTACGAGTTATATCTCTAAGCCTCGTAAAACTTCTCTAGAAAAGCATTAGCCGTTCGGAGCCGGCTTTAAACGTACACAGCTCACTGATTCGAGAGAAGTTCCCCGTCTGTTCTTTCATGGAATGTTAAGGGAAATAAATAAGTAAGTACTTAAGTAAGTACTTATTAATTTAATGATTTAAAACAGTTGTTATGGAAGCAAAAGTGCTTTATTCTTCTAAAGGAAAGAAAGATCTTAATTTCTTTGTTCTCAAACTTCAACAATGTATTTTTCTTTCTCAAAAATGTCATTGAAAATTTTTATTTTTTTGTTTTCATTGGATTATTTTCGCTTTTAACCAATCGTTCAGAGTTTACAGAATCAACACCAAAACATCACTTCACTTCATTTGAGAACACTTTCACAAATTAGAAAATAAACGGTCGGACTTAACTAATCAAAAAATATTTTATTTTGATGATTATACTCCTTTCTCTCGGCTATCGAACTCATATATCTTAAATACTATAGTTTAAACACCATTTGCATTATTTTAAACATGAGCAGATAAATGTAAGTTTAAGTTTAAACAAAAATGAGAGTTGTCTAATTTAATAGGTCTACCTAACGAAATACACTTGGAATCGCTGAACGTATTGGCTGGCAGCACTAATTGGAGAAGGCAAAACTAATTGCTTTGCAGTGCTGACAAATAAACTAAGTAGAGTATTTGACCATTAAACATATATATCAACATATATCTTTGGCTATAAATATATTCTCTGACGGTCAATCTGTTATTAAATAGCCCTAGATCTTTCAATGGCATACCTCAGCATTTTCCGTATCTTGGAGCTGGGTCATGGGAACATAACAGGAAACTGTAGAGCAGATAAGGCAGCTCGACTTGGGACAGATTGCACTCGATCTGGTTTATGTAGTTATGCTTCTAGAAACTTGAAATCGCCTACAGTGTATAGGCAAACAGACGATCGGTGAGATAGATTGACTGTGTCCGTCAGGAATCACAATGCTTGCAATGACTAGTGGTGGCTACTGCAAAAGCTTTGGGATGAAGGGTAGTAGGAAAAGTCTTTTTTAGGGACCCAGGCCGTCTGGATGATATTGGTATTGGTCGACGCTTGAAATGGTTTAGAGAGGGTCTGAGTGAGTCTGCACATAAAGACTGCCACTTGAACCTAACCTATAAATGCTGTCTTCGGTGTTGTTGGAAAATGTAAGAAGATAGGAAGAGTATTAGCCTATACCCTGGTTTGCGTTGCCCCGATTATAGTGCGGCCTCATAGAATCCTCATTACGGATTTCATGGGACATTGACAACAATATTTTCAATGGCTCCCGGCGAATACGTCAAGGTATTCAGAAGATAACGATCCTAACATAATGACACAGCCAGCACGCTGTATTTTAAACAGCAACGACCAAATCTTTTCCAACGTCTGCGATATTTACATATCCTAATATTGATGCGCAGCCGCTCTAACTCTCTCTAATGATATTCAATCTATTATGAATTTAATTCAATACCCCTTTACTATTCTCTGGCCAAATGATAACAAACTCATCTAATTTGGTTTTTTTGGATTTGAATTTATAAAGACCTTTAAATAAAATGAACTTTTGTGATTTTTCGAGCGACGCATTGCAAAATGTTTCACGTTTGAGAGTCTAAAATGAATTGAAATCCAACATTAAGCAAAATCTCTATAGAAACTGGCCGAAGCGTCATAATTTTTGTAATGTAAATAGTACATTACTGTACAAATACCACACACATAAGTAGATATGCACATGCATATTTGCATATGTACATAAATATTTGAAATTTACTGAATTGTTACAACTTTCACGGAAGTTTTTTGTGTATATATAACAAAAAGAAAACTAATTTAATCTAATTGTTAATAAACATTCAAACAATACAATGTTTATATCGGCAATTAAGCCAAACTCACAGACGGCCAGTCCAAGACCATCACCGACCGTGCATACAATGGAAGCATGTGCAACATTAATAGTTATGCCTACCATATGTGTGTGTGTGTGTGAGGCACGAACATTGACCGTTCTGCTGTTGGAAATGCATCAGAGTGGGCAATTAATGCAGTCAAGATACGGTGAAAATGTTGCTACTCTATGCGTTAATAGTCAGCGTATGGCGGCACAGTACGTTATGTTGATGTTCATGTTCTTTGTGTTGTTGCTGGCCATAATCAGTCATCAGTGGATGCATTCTGATCACTATCTTGGCGTGTTGGCTATTTAACAGTAATTTTTACATTGACGCCTATTTGATCGGTGCTGCGGTGATTTTAGAGATCTTAATTTGCTACAACACAGAAATGACCAATGGCTGTGTTATTGCACTTCCTGCTACCAGTTGCCAACTTCCAGATCAGTGTCGTGTATAGAACTTGTTGGTGCAGTAGACAAAAAAATCTACAACCTGTTGTTGGTGGTCGTGGCCTCGTTAGGGAATGTTTGCCAAGTACTTATCGAGTTCGTAACTCCAAGCATTGTTTGGTATTTTTCAAAGGCTCTATGAATAATGTCCAAATAAAGAAATCTCCAAAATTAATGAAAAAATCCCCCAAAAGTTCTAAAAATACCCCACTAAATTTACGGAAAATTCCCAACTGAAAAATCGATGACATCGAAGGCAGTGTTACATCACCCACGAAAGAAGAAATGATGGCCCATAGACGAAAAATGAAATAGTATTTAAAAATTATGAACAAACACCAATTTTTTGGGCTATTTATCTTAATAAAAAATTCTTCAATTTCCTTTGGAATTTTTTTGGGCAACTCTCGTTTTTTATGGCATTTTTCAAAAAGCGCACTTGGTCCTTTCTAAAGTCTTAACTACTACGCAGCAGTAAAAGGTAATCGATAGGAATCGAGAGGGTAATACATAGCCTGTACAATATTTTGATTCCAGAATACATTATCCGTAACACGTAAGATGTCATAGGAAAATAATAATTCTTTTAATGTTTCAAAAGAATGCATTGTATAATGCTCTATCACACGAATGACTTGCCCATTATTCGCATTATGATCCTGAATAGTTCATGTATTTTTGCATACCATCGATGTCATATAGCATGTGGCCAATTGACATCTCCGCACTTAGTGCTCAAAAGATCAATTGTGGTATGGGCTGTGTGGCTGGGCTTGCTATTCCTAAACCAAAGATTGTCTAAGTCCATGTCATCTAAGGCCACGATCAATGGTTTATCAACCCTCCGAAACCCAAATGACGTTTCCAGAGTAAATTTCAAAGCAAAATGTGTCATCTCTGAGGAAACTCTTACTTCTCGACAATCGCGTGCGTGTTTTCCGATCCCGCTGAAGGTCCAATTAGTCTTGACGGCTGACGGTAGGCTCAATATTGTGCGATTAGTTATGACGGTAGACGACGGCAAGTCAAAACAAAACAAAAACAGCTGATCAAAGTGCATTTGTACAAAATATAATTTGCAATTTGCGTTGTGACAGACTGTCTTCGTTTATAAGCATATTACTCATAACTATAAACTTTAACCCTTCAATGCGCGATTTTTTATTTTTTGTTTTAAAAAATATTTTTGAATTCTACAGGTATTCTAAAACTAGAAAAAAATAACAAAAAAATTATTTTATTTATTTTTACATTTATTTTTTATAAAAAAATGCGTGATGATTCATATTTGAATCAACCAAGTTTTCCGATCTACAACTTGAGAATTTACACATTTTGCATTTTATTTTCCACTAATGTCACGCACACACACTACAGAATAAAAATAAAATTTATAAAACTTACCTTGATCACCAATCGCGAATTATTTTAATTTAAAATAGTTATAAATCGCAAAACTCCACTATAATGCAAAAATCGCAATGACAACTGACCAAATTGTTGTCAAAACATCCGTTACAAATCATCTATGGTTTTACAACAACAAATGTCATGCATTCGTGTTAGAATCAGCTGAAACTTAATCACTGTAATGTCTAATAAAAGAGTAACATGGAAAACAAGTGGTTGATTCAAATATGCATCACGGCGCACTGAAGGGTTAAAATTGAATTTACAACTTATAAACAATTGCCGCGCGCAAAATGTCGAAGTGAAAGCAATAACAATAAACAGGTGATCGGTCTTGACGGTTGACGGTTGATTCTGCAACCTGCAGAAGTCTACCGTCAATTTTAGTTGTCTCGCTCTAACACATGCAAAATGCAACCCCAACTCAAACAGCTGATCATCTTCCGTCAACCGTCAAGACTAATTGGGCCTTAATATAAAAATGGTCTTCGTCAGAAAAGATAAATTTGCGAACATAATCGTTGACCATGTCGAGCTGCTCTAAGGCACACACAGAAAAGCGATATCATAGCAGGTCAATTTCACCTTGTAAGAGAATAATGAAAGACCTTTGTGCAAAATTCGTAACACACTAGTGCCTGATTTGTTGAGTCACATTGTTGTTAGTGCACTAGCATGCCAGACCTACGCACAGTGGTTCAGAATCCAATTCCATCGTCCAAATTCTGTACCTTTGATCTAGTAAACATTGGTAGATCTTTTCATCTGCGCACCAAGTTTTCAAAAGTTAATGAGAAAAAATATAAATTCACGTTATGGGTCAAAAACATGAGTTTTGTACTAAATGTACAGGGTTATCCAATAAGATAAAAAAAATTTGGAAAAATTAATTTTTTTGAGATATATGATCGGATGTTTATTTCATAAAAAAGAGGAAGGAATGCCGTTAACAATGACAAAACAACATCAGCCAAATGGCCACCACGACCACGCTTACAGGACAAAGTCGAAACATTACAATTTTTCAAATTTCAAAACCTGGAAATTTCTAATATGAAAAAAGTAAGTTTTTTAAAATGCAATAACAACGATTACGTCAAATTGTGAAAAAAAAACATATCAAAAAATACGAAAATTAAACTTTGGAAATATTTCGAAATATATTCAATTGTGAGAATGCTAATATCTCAAAAAACCTTACCTTCAACCAGTTTTATCCAGAATGTTTGCTAGATCCAAAGTTTCAAACTTTTGGCCGATGAAATCGCATTCTGGACAACTGTGCGCCGTTGGTGCCTCATTTTGGCCAAAACTTCATTCAAGCGTAAAACGTAAACCGATATGATACGGATATTCTGTCAGGACTTCAAGCAGGAAGGTGCAGTCAGAATAATATATGATTAAAAAAGAAACCAAAAGATGGCCCATCCACTATTCATACAACAAAAGCATAAACACTCGAGCAGAAATAACATTTTATGAGATTTTTACAAAAAGAAAACTAATTGGTAATTATTGGTTAAATCTATAACGAAATGTTTTTACTGAGACTTAACAGAAATACCTTACAAAGCGTATTAAGTACAAGTATTTAATTACATAAAAAATATTTGGGTTAATGGTCTAACAAAGTACATTTTGGAAGTGTATAGTTTTCGTTGTTATGAAAATCATATGAAATGTAATACATATGTCATAGTTGAGAGTTTTTTATAGCAACAACTACTCAAAATAGTAAAGTAATAATAAAGGCAGCTTTAAAATATTAAAGACTTATGGTCCCATGGTGATATATGTTGGGTACTTGCTTCAGAAAGGATGGGAGTGTCGAGAATGATGTTCTGTGTCTATAAATGCGTCAGAGATAGGAGATTAGGTTGTTGGAGGAAGGAAAGAGTTTGCAGTGTTTCTTGACATTTTACGAAAATGTAAGAATGTCACAGACGCTATTTAACAATTAACCGACGATAGACGCGTATCCCGACTAAATGTCCTCATTAACATCAGGGACCAGATCAATAGACACCCCACGTTCAGGTGATGTTAAAGGGAGACAACGGAGTTAGATACCCTACTATCCCATCTATACCACCAATGTCCACTGTGCACGATCCAGGAGATGCGATGACATCTTTGGTGATTCTGCCCATGAATTGGAGTTATACTTTATATCCCTCCGGACACAAACACAGATAGACTCATCTATGTACTTACTAAAATGGCACTGGCCGTCGAAGAATTTAATGTGCCTACCCAGAAAGGCGGCAGATGGCTCAGGCTAGGGAGAGAAATACCATGACTTTGCTACTGAAGTTTTTGGAAATTATTTCTGATCACTCAAATAACAAAGTATAAAGTAGGTGAACCTTTTATTTTATTTACAGTGTCTTCGTATCTGAATAACTTTCTTTTTCAAAATCCATCCTCAGATTGTGGTCTGCTTCCAGAATAGCCGTTGTGCGACTCCGTAAATGGCTTGACTTCTGAAATAATATTGTTGTTCCAACCGCAAGTCATGTTCTTACCATCAGCGAAAGCAAGTGTTTGAGCCGCTGCCCCGGCATCGAAACCATTACACGAATCTCTTAGTTGCGTTATTAGCCAACTATGTAGTTACTAGTGCTTCCTACTAAGTAATTATATGAATAATCATAGCAAAAAGAAACATAATTTAATTACTGACAAAACAAACAAAACCAACAACAACCATTCAGTCCAGCAAAAACAAAAAACCAACAGCAACAGCGAGAAAAGTAACATTTCAAATTACCATAATTGTTATCAGTCCGAGCTACATTTTTGTTGAGCTCTTTGTGTCTTTTTTTTTTTGCTTTTTAATTACCATTTTAGCAAAATGAAGAAACAATAAAATTTTAATTATTTCGTTAAACACACAGCACCACAAGTCGAATATGAAATAAACAAAACAAAACAAAAAAAAAACAACGACGACAGCAGCACAAATTGCGGAACGCAACTAAGAGTAAGTATGTTTAAGCTAAAACTATGTTTCGCTGTTGGCCCTTCTTTCCCTCCTCCTAACACTTAAAGCCAAGTCAATGAGATTGTTATTGTTGTTGTGTTGTTGGCTAGGCCCACCGCCCGTTTGGTCGCGTTTAAATGAACCTCAAACAAAGTCAAACAGTTTCGGAACAAACAAGCGAACGACGTTGGTCAATGGCCCTCATCACCCTTAGCTGCCGCCGCTATTCAAGTCGCTGCTTGAGTTTGAAACTTTGTAATGATCGCAAATATTGTATACACCGCATTAAGCCACCAAGTGGAATTTTTTATTAAAACGCCAACCCTCAACAACAGGCAAATTATGTAAATATTAAAGAAAAAGCAAAAAGAAAAAAAAATTACCAGAATGCTTAAATGCTCTCCACGAGCGGAAAATTGTTTTAACTCGAATCTGTTTGTATGCTTAAGTAGATCTCAATGTTGACCGGCCTTCCGCGGGTGCTTAGCTTCATCAAAGATTCATTTAAAAAATACAATTTAATGTTGTGGTCATCAGTGCAATTTTCCCCCATTTGCCTGGGTGATGAACACCAGCCAAGCCACCACCGGTCAAGTGGTGGACTTTCTGACTCTTGAATATGTTTGCAATACATTGAATATTTACTTAAGTTCATATGATTAGTGCTCAACAGTACATGTGAGTTTTTCATTATCTTTGAGACTAGGTTTGAATATATTAGTAAAACCCCAATTGTTTACGGAGATAAATAGGATTTAAAAAAATATAGATATCAGTAGTTTATTATATATTCACATATTTTAAAATTAAAATGAGTTACAGATCATTAAAATCGATGGAGGATTTTCGATGTAGGATTTTTGGTTATCTATGATTTATAAAGAACGGAAAAGCGCCCCGGCAGGAGAATTGTTAGCATGCTTGCCTATCGATGCAAAAATATATATATATAGGTTTACCGTTGGATCTAAAATTAAAATATAAATGTTTTGTATTGTATTCTTATTAATAAGTATTTAAAAAAGAAAACAAAAAAAAGGGATAGTAAATTAGTTGGGTATGTACCAGAATCGTCGAAAATCCCCCATCGATTTTAATAACTCATGTTTCATTTTAATTGTAAGATATTATGATAAACTAGGCAAAATGACCAGCTTTTGTCATTAACGAATATTTATGATTTTTATTATAAAGAAAAAAATTACGAAAAAATGTAATTACAGTTCTTTATAGCTCATTCGGATAAAAATGCTCTAAAAGATTTTTTTTTTAAATTTATTTCAACAACATCTACGACTTTTTTAAGGGCAAATGTAGGATTTACAAGGCACTACAGAAATAAGAAGAAACACAAATATGCCACCCGGTATTTCGGTAGCTGTCACTTTTAAAGCTTTTGTTCTCTGACATTTGACAAGTAGAAACTACGCCATTACTAACAACAAACCGATACACGCTTCAACAACGCATCGAAATTATTAAAATTACCTACAAAAATGGTGAAAATCTTGCAGTCACAGTTCGCAAAACTAAAATGTTTCCGGACTGTGTTATCTCTCGAAGAGGTGATCACAATTGGACATCGAGAACTTGTTATTTAACACCTTGCGACTTCTTCCTTTGGGGCTACGTGAAAGATAAGGTATACGCCAACAGACCAAGACCTCAAAGATAGAATTCATGAGGCTATCGAGGACATGGGGCAGCCACTTTGCGATTTGGTTATGGAAAATTTCATGAAAAGAATATGGTCCTGTAAGCATGGTCGTGGTGCCCATTTGGTTAATGTTGTTTTTCATTATTAGCGACATACCTTCCTCTTTATTGTGAAATAAAAAACATCCGATCATTTATCTCAAAAAATGTCATTTTTCTTTGAATACCAAAATAACACCTCTTGTTGGAGAACCCTGTATAATTGTTATTATAGAATGTTTGGAATCAGCGCCCTTAATGCAATTTTCTTTGGCGAAAGGGAGGGGTCCCGCACCATAAATCTACAACCTGCTGTCGGTCCTAAGTATTCGTGGTTTCATCCACAGTTTCCAAGCCCTTCAGTTTTATCCGTAATTTTGGGGCCATACATTTTGCAAAGGATTTGTGTTTGGAAAATTAGGTGGACGGAATGCGTTACTGCAAAGCCAGCTGAGGCAGCCACATAAATGAAATCGTATTTCCGAAATAAAGAGAACGTTTCGTCATACTGAAAAAAAAACAAATAATAATAATAAGTGAACAAATTGGAAGTTATAATTGAAAAAATTGAAATTAATAAAAAAAAATAATAAGTGGAAAAAATTAAAATAAATAAAAAAGTAATAATTGAAAAAAAATTTAAAGTAATAAAAGAAAAGTGATAATTGAAAAAAATTAAAGTAATAAAAAAAAAATAATAATAGAAAAAATTTAAAGTAATAAAAAAAAGTAATAAGTTTAAAATTTGAAATAAATAATATGTATTGTTAATGTCGAATTTTTAAAAAAATAAATATTTGAACACAATGAATTAGGGAACACATAACGTTCACATAACGCTTACCGGGCCAGCACTGGCTCCCAGAGGTACAACGTGAATTAAAAACACGTTGACAATGTGGCTTTGCGACATATTTTGCCGAAGACATGTGATAAATCACATTTGCCCAGTAAATGCTAGGAACCGTGATTTTGATTTCGAAGCCATTGCAGAGTATGGTATTGCTAATACAAATCTTACCCCCCCCTTTCTTTGATGCCGCAGATGACACATGCACTCATCCATGCACAGCATTCCATGGTGCGGACCCGAGCGCCCTTAATGCAATTTTCTTTGGCGAAAGGGAGGGGTCCCGCACCATAAATGATTTTTTGAGTCCTGTGATACTTTTTCTTGCATATTCGAGTCCTGGCGCTATTTCCTTTCATTTTAATACCAAAAATGTATGTGCAGTCGAATTTGGATAAGCGCACGACATTTAAATAAAAAGCGTTTAATTGAAACAAAACATGAAACATTCGCTTAAACGAAAATCCGCTTTATTAAAAAATCGTTTATGTGAAACAAATTTTTTATGCAAAGATACAAACTCATATGGTACGAACATCGCTTAAGAGAAAAAAATGATGGCAAAAAATTATGTGTCAACCACATTTAAGTCAAATCAACCAAATGAAAATAAGTAATTATTTTCAACCAAGCTCAGTAATATTGAAATTAAATTTTTCAGACATATATTTAAATAGTTGTGCCATAAGTTTCTATCTTCGTTTCATAGAACAATTTTAAAAGTACATACTCAGTTCGTGAAAGAAGTTTCAATTATCCGAAGTCCTTTTTATTGAAATTCCAAATCCCGCATAAGTGATTTTTTTCATTTTCGCTTAACCGAATTCGACTGTATACGTTTTCAGGGCCCCGATCATGATTTTTTCCCAAAATTTTTGGCCCACTATTTTTTTTTTTTTTTAATTTCCGTCACGTCCTCAAAACTGTACTTCAGACTTTTTGAGTTATGCCAATTTAGACCCCAAAAAATTACATTACAACATATTTTGAGAAATATAATAAAATGTTATTTGGACTCAGGGGACCATAGTACAGAATTTTATAGTGGTTATTCGTTACAAAAAAATGTGTTTGTAGCATAGTGTAATTTCGTTTATACAAACAATTATGTTGCACTTAACCAGCATTTTTGTGTTCGTTTGTTAAGAAAGTCGAACTCTACGTACAGATTTCGAGATCGTTTTACATGGCTTACTGAAAAAGTCGCCGGCATTCAGGAGTTCGAAAACGTCTGCTGAGATGATCTTGTCCGGGTTGGTTGTATGAGAGTCGCACACACAGGCCGTTCACAATCTTCTAATTGAAAGAATTTTCATTAATTCCATGAATACCATTCGATGACAGGCGGACTATGACTATTTGTGGTTTCAATTGCTCTCTCCTGACAACAATATTTGCTTTTACAAAATCTTTCATATGACTGATGTAGGGTGTTGTGGAAGCTGACTTCATTGTGTTTAGCGAATGAAAAAAAAACATCTTGAACCAAAAATCAACCAACTGGAAAATATTAAAGCTAAAATGCTTAAATATGCATTACAGAGAAAAACTAAATTTGCCGTTGATATTGAAATTCCTAAAAGAGTAGATAGAATTCAGCGAGCTGAGGGTAGAAAAGTAAACCATTTCTCTATAAAGAAAACTGTTTAATATTTAAATTGATAAATAAGTCGCAGTGGGTTGACCTTAATGCAGTCATGTTGATAATATCATTCTCACTCTTCTCGAATGGAATGCCAACAAATTCAACATTCTTTAATTTGTTCACAACGAAAATGTATCCTTTCAATGGACAGGCGAAGGCATGAACTCTGTGTGATGATGTCCTGGATGTTTTGCACACAGCAAGCCTATTGAAAATGATATCGATTTATATTGTGCCACATGTCCCGAGGCTGGGATCACAACAACCGAATGCCATGTTTTGTTTGTGTCTGGGAATAGTTGCAAATGCTTTCCCACACAAATACACATTTTCCCAGTCGACCATGACCGCGTGCTGATATTGAAGAATATCAAAGAGGAGGAGAAGGCATAAATATGTATGAAATGCATGTAATTATGCTTCAGATTTAACTACAGAGACGACATTTTATTCTAACCAAAGGATACTCAGACAGTACAACCGACACACACCACACCGACAACAACTCCAACTGCCTTGGCAACCTGAATGGGGGTACGTACTCGTATAGAAATGCATTCAAAAGAACGCACAAATTAAAATTACACCCGCAGGCCTAAAAGTCATAGCAGCCAATGAATGTTCTCCCATGCTCGAGATACGGCTCGTATGTGGAGTAACTATTTAGTCGAAGACGTTGCAACAATTGAATTCATGACTGTCGGTTGGATGTTCCCGGTGGCACATCTGTGGTCTGCGGCTTAGGTACACTTGGAGATTCTATGAAATTGTTCTCCTACCGTCTACAGTTTTCCCATGACACTGATGCACACAGCTACAGGCAAAGATGGTCGACTATTTGACACCCAACATCACTGGGCACCGCATGTGGCAATGGACTGAACGAATGATTTCAGAAAACCGGGTACTCTGACCAGTATGAAGTTTTTTCGAATGTCTTGGTCAATAATATGCGGAAAATGGGCTAGTGAAACGTTTAAGGCTGTCTTCCGAGTAGATTACAAGCTATTCCATAATTTGTCCAGCTAAATTAAAA
This sequence comes from Hydrotaea cyrtoneurina, assembly GCA_958296145.1. Classification (NCBI taxonomy): domain Eukaryota; kingdom Metazoa; phylum Arthropoda; class Insecta; order Diptera; family Muscidae; genus Hydrotaea; species Hydrotaea cyrtoneurina. The sequence goes on along the minus strand of OY282515.1, from coordinate 52,050,998 downwards.
TTGTCAAATTTTACACTTGAAATTGTTTAAATTCTTTGTACGCACTAGCAAATTGTCCTTCTGATCAAAGTAAGTTAAAAATACTTTGGTCAGTTCCCCAAGAATGACAAGGTTAAATTAAATTTTTTTAAATACGAAATTTTTTATTCGAGGCAAAAATGTATCAAGCGTACTCTTTCGATGTTCAAAACAACAGACAAAAATATTTTTTTTATTAAAAATCACCAATTTTGAGATTTTTTTTGCCGATAACACAGGGTGTTATTTTGGTATTCAGAGAAAAATTAAATTTTTTGAGATAAATGATCGGATGTTTATTTCATAATAAAGAGGAAGGTTTGTCGTTAATAATGAAAAAACAACATCAGCCAAATTGCCCCCACGACCACGCTTACAGGACCATGAAAATTGTCCTTAACAATTGTCCATAACAAAATCGCAAAGTGGCTGCCCTATGTCCTCGATAGCCTCACGAATTCTATCTTTGAGGTCTTGAATCGCTGCTGGCCTGTTGGCGTAGACCTTATCTTTGCAAGGTGTAAAATCACAAGATCTCGGTGGTCAATTGGGATCACCTCTTTGAGAGATAGCACGGTCCGGAAACTTTTTAGTTTTGTGAAATCAAAAATAATCAAAAGTAATCAGAAAATAATCCGACTAATTTCAGAGGTTACTAATGATTTTTTCTGATTATTCATAGTAATCGGAAGTAATCATGATTACTGTCATTAAAAAATATGGTGTTGCAAATTTTTTTCCACATCAAATTGGCTATGTACGATTTTTTGCCGTTTTTAAATTGCTAAGCTGATAGCATTTATCTTGATTTCTTGTATTTATATGCAGTTGAAAAAAACTGCTTGTGGAGTTCATTGATTTTATTGTCTTCATTTGAGATGGCACCGTGGGGAGCCTTGTTGATCCGGTTCATACACGCCCCCGTGACAAGAACAAGACATGTCTACTAACGATCATGCGTGATTATTTTCGATTATTTGATAGTCATTTGAAGTAATCTTGATTACTTTTCTATTATTTATAACTGTAATCAATCATTTGTCACAAATTGTTTAATCGAGGATTGTATACCCAACACAATTATTTTTAAAAGTAATCTAACTGATTACTAATCGTAATCGAAAATTAACAGTTATGGTCCAATTATGGCGGCTCATAAACCGAACCAAACAGTGAATTTTTAGGGTACATTGGCGACTCCTGAATAGTCTCTGTCTTCTCCGCGGATCAAATACTTCAATTCTGTTATTGACGCTGACACGAAAATGAGACTGGTCGGAAATAATTTTTGGAGAAAAGAAAACACATTTTTCACAGAGCGCATGTGTTGTTCGTTTGTAAGTCTCTTCATGACGAAATAGCAAGACAAACTGGCCATTTTAGACAGCAATGCCAGAGCCATTTTTCACTTACGTGCCACTAAACTCTGTAAAACTTGATGTAGCAGCGAAGTCAATACTATTAATGTCATGTTCCTAAGCAGCACTGCTGACTCTGTGGTTTCAAAATAGAGTTTTATAATAAAATATTTGAGAAACACGCTAATTCTCATTCAAAGATTCTTCTATGTGGGTCAAGTCAATAGTTGATCAGTGTCTTCGTTAGGTATAAAGACATCTTTCAATCTGGGGTGTGTCCTGTTTCGGAATAAAAAGTTCCTTAGGTATTGAGACATGCATTGGAAATCGGATCCCAATATAATCCCCCTGAATTCATCCCTCCATCCTGGATAGTTTGAAAAGCGTTATTTTTATGATTACCAAAGCGGAGCATGTCACGACTCCAATAGTTGTGGGAGGCAGCTACCCAGGTGTCAAAGGAGACAGTACCCACTTTGAGATGATAAGTACTAAGTAAACAATCAGAGGCGCCCCGGTAGGCGAGTTGGTAGCGTGCTTGCATATCAGCGTGAGGGTTGTGGGTTCGATTCCCACCAGAGGCTTTGGTCTGTCGCTGCAAAAATCTAAACATATGGTCTTTGTCACCCGGTTTACCCTTGGACCCAAAATTAGAATATAAATTTTCTTTGCATTGTAATTAATAATAAATAAAATAAATAAATAAATAAACAATCAGACCGTTGCATTTTACCAAAATCCACAATTTTATTTCAAGGCATTAAGCATGCGATTCAGCATATATTTCTATTAGAAGCAAACATATTTTCCAGGACTTTCAGAGTTGTAATGGAACAATCCAGAGGGTAGAATTTTCTACTACATAAGCACTTGTGGAAGATTATAGATATGCACCCATATGTAGAATGTGAATACATTCTAAAAGTCCGACTTTTGTGTCGGTATACAGAATACAATTGGGCTGTGCTTAAGCCAGCACATTCCTTTTCGCTGAATCTCTGTGGAAATTACTCTAATTTTCTGTAATTGTTCAAGGATTTCCATTCTGACATTTAAATATCGGTCCGCAGCGATAACGAAGAAGGATAGCACCAACCAACCAACTAAATACTGGCTATAGCCGAATGAATCAAATGGGAAAATAACTTTTTCGAAGCGAAGAATTTTAATCGATTTGCGTTTGGGAACGTATGGATGGCATTGTTTTGCACCACACACTCTCATGCCGCTGACATTTAACAAGAGGCAAGAAGAAGACGACGAAGAAAATACGCAACAAATGGAGCCGCAATTTATACATACGTCACCCGAAATATGTTCACCTAAAAGTGGGCGTTGCTACAACTGAAATGGAAAATAATCATGTGCGCGTTCAACGGACATTCGCCAGAACTATAAAGACATGATGAAGAAGTCAAAATGAGAGGAGAAGGGGAAGCAGCGCTTAAAATTAACGTACGAATCCTGGTAAGCAAATTGGCTAAGACAATAAGCCGAGACGACTATGATGGCAATGAGAAGCACCGCAACCGTTGACCAGATGACGGTGACGACGACGTCGGCGACGGTGGCGGGCGGCGACATCGTCGGCAACGATGATGATGATGATGACGCTGATATTTTAGCTTGAAGCAAAACTAATTAAAATTGGCCCAAAACAATGCCAAAACGTATGGCGAACGGGGCAACATCTAAGGCTAACTTAAGCACACGGATCGTACAGAACTAACTCCGTTAGTGGCGCATCTGTGGTCCAATCAGCTGCATGTGTTTAAATGCGATTATACACACGTGCACACGTATACGAGGGCGGCTTAAGAATATTTTGTGGGCTCTATTGCAGAAGAATATTTGGTGTTTTATTATTCTATAAAAATCGGCCACTGTGGAAACTGGCATTAATTGATGTTTAATACAAAGATAACAATATTTCTTGCCAACGGTCAATATGTAGGAAGCCTAGGAGGTTAAGTGGTTACAGTTACAAATAACAGCTCGAACCAAATTAAACTTAACAGTGACCAACCACATGATTCGATTTTCTAACCAGGCATAACCCCATTGCCATTCGAAACATTATCTCGTGTAGCTTACATATTCGAAAGAATTTCCCCTTCTGTGACTTCATGGAATCTTACGGAATATAAGTAAGGCCATTCAAATAATCTTTCAATCAAACCCTCCTCCGAGATATTACATTGAGAACGAGATGTCGAAAACGTGATATTAAGCCAGTAGTCAGACAAATTGTGAGATATATACAGTAATATGTGGTGCGCGGCATTTACGAAGCCTTCTAACTACGGCTGTGCAGTCGAGCCAAAATTGCTCCGACTCCAGCATTTGAAAAAGCTCGACTCCGACATCGATGTAGACTACAACTTCAGTTGTTCTAAAAACAAAATTTGAAAAATTGTATTTCCGTCCGCCATTCTTAGACTTTGTCTCATCCTTAATGTGATCGAAAATATTTCAAATTTAAAAAAAAAATGTTACAAATTTCTCGAAACCAGACTCCGACACCGGACCAATTTAGCAGTCTCCGACTTCACAGCCCTACTTCTAACTATAGGTTTTATTGGCAGTACAATGCCAAATATATGCTATTTTGGGGTAAGCCAACCCGACATCACCCTTCTTTATTGTGCTGAATCATGAAAACTTAAAGCAGAGAGGTCTGCATTGGGTAGAATCTATAAATCCATAATTCATCTACATCCTGACATGAACTTAGTTATGGGCATCGAAAGTATTGTATCGACTGGATCGGAGCACTTTGTCCAGAAAGACGATAGCTTCCACGGCGGTCATAGAAAGGGGTGGGAATAGAGAAAGGGTAGAAGTAACTAATTGAACAAAATTATTCGTGTCTGTACCAACAACTGTCAAATTTGTAGCTGAGGTTAAAGCAAAAAATCCAGGTTTACCACAATTTTATCCCTAAGTACCGATTCACACTAGGCAATTTGGCTTGCGGTCATTTTCTTGATTCCCTTTTGCCTTTTCAAATATAAATGCCTTTCAAAATATCAAAATACGAAAAACAAGAAAAGAATTGCAAAGTTTTTCCCTTTTCAATTCCCCTTACGTCTCTTTCCTACAAACTAAACTTGACTAGTGTGAATCAGCTCTAGGCTCCCTTCGAAGTTACTAATCTTTGGATTAAGCTCAATTTTTTAAATCGCATAGCAAAACTGTACCATAGCTTTAATAGAGATCACTTTAACTTGTCCAGCATTCTAAAAATACCTCATATTCTTAATGCCTAATTTAATTAAAGTATAGTTTGCATGGATTTGAAACTATGTCCAAATTTCCTGAATACTGAAATCATTAACGTTGTAAAGGGACACGTACATATCGAGCCCTTACCTCGTAAAAGTCATAAGCGCCATTTATTTTCGCTCTTAATCCAAAAAAATATTAAAAGTATATACAGTATATACAGAACTTCCATAAGTCGAACGATCACTATCCCATGGAAAGTTCGACTTAAGTTACGGAATTACTTATGAAATTGTTTCCCATTTGGAGTACATTTATTCGTATTTATTCATTTTTATTTTATGTATACAGTTCAACAAAATTTGACTTCAAATGAATATTATATACTCCATGTAAGTATAAATGTACTGAAATTAACTACATTTTGCGGTCTCACATTAAGTATGATCTGAAATCAAATTTAGTACGAGGTTTTTCTTGAAAATCTGTGTAAATTTATTTATAGTGAACTCGAATTATTTATTTATTTATTAATTACAATACAAAGTAAATTTATATTATAATTTTGGGTCCAAGGGTAAACCGGGTGACAAAGACCTTTTGGCTTGATTTTTGCAGCGACAGACCAAAGCCTCTGGTGGGAATCGAACCCACAACCCCCACGCTGATAGGCAAGCACGCTACCAACTCGCCTACCGGGGCGCTTGAACTCGAATTTGTTTGGTGCTTGGTCATAATGATCATCATTTGTCTGGAACGTTGTAAAACAAACCTCCTCACCATCACTTATATTGCTTTCAGCAATATTCACCCCCGTAGAAAAGTTTGATGAACTTCTTCATTATCAATCTCATATATTTCTGAGCAACGTATTTTTTTTGATCCATTTTAAACCTAAGAAAATTTGAACTTATGGATGTTTGTGTCTTTAGTTTTCTTCGAGTTATAGAGCAATTCAAGTTATGAATGTTCGACTAATAGAATAACAATTTAAGGGAAGTGCTTCGACTTAAAGAAAATTCAACTTATGGAAGTTCCTACGTCGTTATCGCGGTTAGAGATCTCAAATTATAATGTGAAGACATACATCTGTAGAACGTTGTAAGTTAAATCAGAATAGAGGACAATCGCCAAAGAGCTTGGACAAGTCCTAGGGTTGGTGTACCGTATTAATATTAATATCTCGGATCATTCGAATATTCTACAAACATTTCCACTGCCGACTTTATGGGCGATCGCACGTCGTATGTACTCCTATGTGGGTAATATACACGCTCGGACCAGTTTAGCCGCGGGCCACAATGACCAGTTGTCCATGGCTGACTTGGTGTTGAGGTTGGGTATTTTTATAGCCTCTTTTCGCAGTTGCGGTTTGGCTGCAGTTGGTGTTTTCAAAGCCACTAAAATTAATAATAAGTGATCTGCTGACCACAGTTTATCAGTTTCGGCACTCTTGCCCCGCTTCACATTCATAAGTCTCGTTTTCATCTGCCTCAACGTTGTCTCGTCATTGTTTTCGTTTTCGTCCTCATCATTCCCAGCTCAGCTCCATAACGTTGTTGTTGTTGGTTTTGCACTGCTGGGTTCATTCCTTTAGATTGTTGGCACTTTTGGCCGCGGGCGAGACAACAAAATTATTTCGCCTCTTGTTTGATTTGGTATTTAGCCATTTATTTGGGCACAACAATAAAAACCTTGTTCGGCCACAACGAACAACCCCAAACGGAGTCAGCTTCTTGGCTGCGATCGCCTAATGGCGGGGCAGTTGTAGCCGTACGTTGTACGTACCACAAGGAACCATGTCATCAGTGAAATAATCTCGCGCTGCGCGTGCTTACTACCGATCATCAGTGGTAGTGGCAATGCAGGCCCATTTCAGGTCCTTCTGTTTGGCTGCTGTTAGAATAATAATGATTGCACCAAACAATGTTAGTGTGTACTCGGCACGGAGATAGAGGCAACTACATTGGGGTAAGAGTATGTATGTACTTTGTGAATTTTATACAAAATACATGAGTGGATGAGTGGAATGTAATTTAAAATTAGACCGATATTTCGAATTAGAAGTAAGAAGAATTGATTCTGCAATGAATCGACAACACCTAAAGTGTCGCCAAATCCCAAAACCTTAAAGTAAATATTAAAAATTCATGATGTACCATGTAAAATTGAAATGTACAAAAATGATCCTTAGAATGAACCATGTTAACTGCTGTTTCATTGCCGACAGCCTCTGTTTCTCTCAACGCCCTTCTAACGCTGTAGTGTCACCATTGCATTGGCAGGCCGGTGGGGAACCTCGAAAATTGTGGCCATTCCAATGTCCATAGAAACTATCAGAACCCCCACAGATACGCGTACATTCGCCAATTATATGTTGCGTACATCATAATTGTTATAACATCTGCAATTGTTACTTTGGCAAAGAACACCAGATAACCTTTTTGAAGTCGTAAGCTCAGTCAGACACATTTAATTATAACAACATAACAAATTCAAATTTAAATGAATTCCGGGAAATTTTGTACATTTATGTAGTTTGCCCGGCTGGCAGAGTTGAATTTAAAACCGCCAGCATAGGAGACAAGTGCTTCATTTCGTTCGCATGTAATTCCCACAATTAGTTTGAACCAACGCTTTAACACTCGCACGGCGATAAAAACACAGCGGCGAACAAGGAGGTTTGGTGGGCCTTCACAAAACAAAGGGCGGAGTATCAGTTGCTTTAATTGCTCTGGAACACAACACACACTTTCCAGCTGATCAGGAGGCCGGAACAAAAGAGCGAACGGCTTTTTCATATGATAAAGGGCGGTACGAACTAAGTCCCCAATGAACTAAGTCCCCAACACGAAAATGAACTAACCCCCCAAAATTTTATACAGGGGGGAACAACAACGATTTTTGGGGACTTAGTTCATTATTTGGGGATTTATTTCAGTTTCAAATTTAGGGAGTTAGTTCATAATGAACCAACTCCCCAATTCCAAGGAACGAAATAAATCCCCAAAACTATTTTTGGGGAGCTAGTTCATTTTCACTAAATACCAAAATTATTAAAAATTCCGCGAAGTCTTCATTGCGGATAATTTCCAAAAATTCAATAAAACGACCATGCTTCTCTATTTTGCTAGAGAGCTTGGAGTTGAATCCTTCCAAAGAGCTAGTAGTTCGCACTTTCGGCGCCGATTTTTTTTTCTAACTTCACCTCTTGCCTTCTGTACGTGGAACCCCACCTTTTTTGTACAAATGAAATAGATACAAATAGAACATAATCGGTTCCATGTACAGAAGAAAAAAGGTGAAGTAAGAATATAATCGGCGCTGATTATATTCTTACTTCACCTTTTCCATAAAAATGCGGAATAAATTCATTATGAACTAACTCCCCAGAAAATGGGGAGTTAGTTCATTTTTATTTTGGGGATTTATTTCATTTCATTGGGGGTTTATTTGGGGGGTTAGTTCATTTTCGTTTTGGGGACTTAGTTCATTGGGGACTTAGTTCGTACCGCCATGATAAAGGCTTTTTCTTTTGTGAACTTGAGACTAAAAATTTTTGTATATAAATTCTAGGAGACAAAAACCTGCCTCTTCAAATTTGATGTGTGCAGAATTCACAACTTCTTTGCGGCAATGGTTTGCTGAAGAAAGGCGACCGAAACAGGGAAACCTAGGATACCTTTCTGGGGACAAATATACGGTATCACATGTGAGACTTGCTTGTGGCAGCTGCCAAATAAACCCAACCTAACCTACTGTCAGCAAGGCTTAATCAAGTTCTTCTCGAATAAACTAAGGCTTTGCTGTCCATAGATAGATTGAGAAAGTCAAGGCTTTTCTTGAGAAAATAAAACCGGCATACAAGTAGTTAGCCCGCTTGCAATCTCAGCTTGTAGGTTGTGGATACGATCTTGCCTATAGGCCTTAGGATCTCGTTGCACAATATTTTGTTTAATAATTACAGGCTTTTAGTGGCTTCAAAGACTCTCATATCTTTGGGCAGTCTCAGTCTCATACCATCGTCACTGTTGAGCAGGTTATTTTTTTTTCGGTGCAAGGCCACCTTAAGTGCGACGCTGCGTAGTTTAGCTGCGGTTGTTTAGTAGTTCGGTTGTTTTGTGTTATTATCATTCCAAAGCCATGATACATGGACATGCAGAACCCATTGGTACCCCGTAATTAATAATCCTGGCCAATTTGGTTAGCGAACATTGAAATGTTTGTCGGTTGGTTGTTGTCTTTTTCTTCCACAAAATGATTTTAAACCCAAATGTTTGTGTGCGTGTATGTTTTGGGAACCGCGATTGTTGTTGGTGGTGTTTGTAAAATGGACACATCTGAATTCGGCACATGAAATACGAGTGTTTGCTGAAGCCTGAACGGCAAAGTTATGCGGTTGGAGCCGAAATAATGCAGAGTTATAGTTGGTGGATATATCTATGTTGCATGTGCCATGTATGTAGACTCAGATGTGCACAGTTGTTCGCGCGAACCCAGTAAACTTTTCTGAATGGCATTGTAGATTTCGAAGGTCGGGAGACACATGAAAACTTGGTGCAACTGTGGAAAAAAAATACAAATTGCAAGAATTTGGTTGTTATTTGTTGAAATTGATTTATGATTTTTTGGATCAACGTAAATAAGTATTTTGTCCACAAACGAAATATAAAGCACAATCACGCTACGCATCCTCATGATTTGTCTTCCACAATACGCAATGTGGTTGATGTCTGGGAAGAAATGATATCTGTCTACAAATTGTATAGGTTAGTAAATAATATTATTTTAATTTTTATAATATAATACAAATTTAACATTTCTATTTTTGTAAAGAAATATACATAAGTAATTAAATAATAAATAGATCAACAAAACATAAACAAACTTAATAATATTTTTTATTTCTGATAATTTTCAATTTTTCTGTAAAAAAATACCAATTAATCTTTTAAGTCCTTTCAATTAATTGCCACCAGTGTTACCGCCGAGTATTTTCAGAAAGTATCACAAAAAGGGTAATTCTTAAAAAAAAAGTGGCACAATATTTTTAAAAATGTGGAACACTTTTTTGGTTCTTATTTTCAGAAAACAACAGCAAGAAAACAAAGATTTTACAATTTTAGACAATTTCATAAAGCGATTCAAGACTTTTTTCGTGAGATTAATTTTGTAATTCAAGTTTTTTCTTCATAAAAGTATTTATAACTACCTATAGGTTATCCTGGGTAACCCTTAACATTAGGTAACCCTGATTGCCACTTATAGTCGGTTTCTATTAATCATATGATTTATTAATTTTTTTGTTATAACTAGTCTAGAGATGTCAAATCGCACGAGCTATGCCGTCAATTGCTGGCAAATTGCTCACCAAACTCATCTCTCTCTTGCGTGACTGACTGACTTTGGGGAGTATGTAGCCCTTGCGTCCTAGATATTCCCTAAGAACGAATTTTTGGAAATTCGGATTGGAAGGGGATAAAAATGGGGTAAAATGTGTCCCCAAAACCCTCCGAAATATGAAAAAATACAACATAATCAAATATTATGATATCTTTTGGGAAATTGGTCCACGACTACGATTGGCAACAACTGTTGGAAATGAGTTGGAGATGGGACGAAAAACGGGCCAAGACTGGATAAAAAGGGGTAAAAAATTAAAAAAATGCGGAACAAGTTTTGGCAAAAAAACATGTGGATTGTTCGAGAAGGGACGAAAAAGTGACCAAAACGGGATAAAAAATGTATAAAAGAGAGAAAAACCAAAAAATGTGTGTTAAAAAATTGTGATTGGCACGAATGAGCCAAAAATTGGAAGTGATGGAAAGGGGGACTAAACAGGCCTGAATGAGAAATAATCTACATACTAGTACATCAAATGCTTGCGTGATATAAAATGCTTCGTTCTGAAAAATAATTTACAAAATAATCACAAGTACAATTGGGTTGTAAAGATGATAAAAAGTGGGAGAAAAAAAATTAATTAAATTAACGTGAGGGGCGAATAAGTGAAAGAAAGAGCTAAACAGGTAAAATATAGAAAGGGCCAAAAACACAGCAGTTTAAGAAAATAAGCTAACAATTCGATGGTACTGAGGAGACTATAATAAAAAGTGTATAAGACGGGTAACATATAAATGAATCATAAAAAAACAATCGTAATGGGCTAGAAGTAGAAAAGGAAATAAATGTTTCGAAACTGATGCGGCCTAGATAGCAGAAGTTGCAAAAAATTGGAAATGGGGCCAAAAATTGGAAAAATGGGGTTTGACTCCGTAAAAAAATATATTTTTTGTAAACCAACGTAAATAAACAAATATTTTGTGTTTTACTAGAAGAACAAGGGAAATTTACGCATACAAAGTAGCGAGTATTTGCTAGTTCCTGATAAAATGCCAAGGCAAACTGATGTTTTCAGTTGGACAGATGTCACGAAGAAAGCAAAAAATTAACACTGAAAATCCAAAAAGCAAAAAATCATCCACAACACTTTTTGGAAATTTATAAACTGATTATTAATATGAGAATATATGTGCGAAACTTAAGGCGGTCTACATAAATACACCTAATAAGATGTTCATGATTATGTCAGTGAATTAAAGTATTTTCAAAAAAAAAAAAACATTTTTTACAATATCTGATTTGTGTAATATCTAAACGGCAGTCAGATGGAAACTTGAATTTGACAAAATATTTTTAGTTAATCATCGATAGTGGAGCATCCATCCAGCTGATAAATTCAAATTACTGACCAAAAATATCATGAATTTAAAACAAAAATCCTAAACAAATCACAAATTGTAATAGATTACTTATTTCTATTTAAACTAAGGAAAAACACAACAAAAACCACAAATCAAAAACAATCTTTAAACCCCAAGTATGTTCCTTAGTGAATGTAAACATTTATTTAAAATTTTTGGGCATATTATTGCATATTTGGAGTTTTTATATTATTTGTTTAAATTACATTTTGTTGTGCGACATTTTTTGATAGATTTATGATTTTAATAGATTTATGGTCTAAACTATTATTTAGAATTTGTTCAGAATTTTTGAAAAAAGTGTATAGAGGTGCCACAAACCGTTTTTTCCGGTTTTCGAGTTTTTCGTATTTCAAGCAAATCCAATCTGATGTTTTGATATACGACCTAACCCAAGACAAAACGATTAGTTTGGAATTTCGCCAACCAAAACTTTTGTTGGACTTTACCGAGGTGCTTACAAATCTGCTGGGCAGACGATGTGCATTTCGGTGTGGATATCACTGAAGCTAAATGAAAACTGCTTTGAAATTCATCACATTTTTGCCATGTGAAAATGGTGGTAGTTGGTCGTTTTGGAGCGAGTGTGTGATTTTAATTAAATGTGTGCTGATGTTCCATCCATCCATTCATTCATATTTAATTTCTGTATTAATTAGTTAAGAGCAGTCAATGTCAAATTCCCACGACCAACATCATCAACGCCATCGCCGTCGTCATTGCCCTCCCCAACGAAACTCTCGTAACGATTATTCGTTCTTATGGCAGCTATCCGAAATGTGCTTGAACATCACAGAATGGATTGGACTGGCACAACAACCAAGGGGTGGATCATAGGTGGTACTTAGGTGGGTCATTTCAACGTTTGCCATTCCGGGGCGTTCTTAAGTAGGTTGGTATATTTATTTGTACAAATTAAGTGCTAAAGCAAGTTCATTAGGACGAGGCCACAAGTGAGTCCCTTAGGAGTCCATCCATGCCGCGCATCACCTATGGCGCAGTGAAAGCCAAATTCCATTTGAACTCGTACACGTATGTGTGCGTAGCATGTGCCGATTGTCATAAAGATGTGCGTGTGTGTATGTGTGTGTATATTGGCTTTTGACTTTTATTGATTAAATGAAGCACTTTCTATAATCATTTTTCTTTTTTTTTTTTGGTTTTTATGTTTTATTCAGGTTTGCAATTATTTCAGTCCAGCGATCGACAAACGCCGTCGCTGATACCGACGTCGCAGCAGCATAACATTTTACACCTGCTCCTCCACGGCGTTGCTCCGTTTCATTTTATGTGTGTAACGCAGAAAGAGTGGGCCAAGAAAAGCTTCGAAAGGATTATGTGGCCCATGTTTGTTTGCAAGTAAATAAAAGTTAATAAGTCTGTGAGCGAACGAATTTCCACCTGCCGTTAATGAAGCGCGTGCCACCTGTAAATTCAACTCAACCGCCGGCCATATTAACGGCATTTCGTTTTGTGCGCCACAACGATTAAGATTCTTAATTGAAAATTTCGTGAATGACGTTTAGCAGCGAAATGCGGCCCCTGTAATTCAACACATACACAGCTACAATTTGTTATCATTCACCGCGTTACCGCGTGAAGAGGGTAATGGGAAGCAACAAAATAAAAGCACCTGCACTGCATACTGATTTCGAATATGTATGCTTAAGTCCCTCTCCGACCAGTAGTCGCAGCATAGAAAAATATTATTAAAACGTTTTATACAAAATTATTTATTGGATTGAGATTTGAATTGTAACCGACAATCTGAGTGATGTCCATGTTTATAGTTTGAGATCTATTGTTCCAAACCAACTAGAACCTCTTATGTTTGGGCAATACTCCGCAATTATGAGACATTTCAAAGCGCATATTTACGAGAACATAACTCGGGTGTCAAAAATTGTATTGGGGCCTAATTTCGTAGTGGTTATTTGAATGTATGCAAATACACCCCAAAAAAAAGTCAAATATGTCCCAAGATTGCTCCCCATCCATTAATGAACTTGACTTGACTTTACATCTTGGAAAGCTACATTTAAGAACTTTGTATAAACTGCAGCAACATACGATTTTTGGAGACATTACTCCTAATGGCTTGACAAAAATAAAACCTAAATAAAAAGAGACGAATATTTTGGTGCCGGACTTAGCGCCCAATTATTTAATGGTGCATTCAACGCGCGCGATTTTATTTTATAATGTGTTATTTTGTGTGGTAGGTAGTGTGTGCAATTATCACACGGAAGAACCCAAGTTCGAAACCGGGTAAGACCATCAAATATCTTTCAGCGGCGACTTCCACCTCGTAAGTGTTGGCGACTTTACGAGAAAGGTTTCTGGTTTCTTCTACAAATTCCCTTCCCTTTTGTTACGTTAGGAATTCGGTGCCCTCTATAAAGTTCCTTAAATTCATTATCTCTATTGCTTCGACGATCGACAGGTCATCTATGGGTCCTCTCCTAATTGGACATTCCTGATCTGCGAGAAAGCAGGGCACTGACACAGGAAGTGTTCCGCCGTCTCGGCGTCATCTCCGCATGCCCTACATTCGTCGTTCTCGGAACATCCTATCCTAAAGAGGTGTGCCCTTAGGCTAGTGTGAAATAAGTAAGTAAGTTATTTTGTTTTAATTTAGTATTTGTGTTTCTCCGACAATTTTTTGAAAATAGATTTGATCAATGAATTGATTTTGTTTTGTTGTTCAGAGGCAATAAATTATATAGTTTTTAATAAAAAAAAACCAAGGCATTTTCCTTCACCAAGTTAATTCAATTCTTATGTCCAATTTTAAAACCCTTAGGCCCAATAAATGAGTCGAGGTTGATTTTCATTTAAACTGAAGTTAAACTCATTTTGTCGGTTAAAGTTTAACTCCACTCACAACGAACTGTCCATGCCTACTCCACGAAGCTAAATCAACTGCTCATCGACTCCCGCTCCCTCCATCACAAAAGCCGCCGAAGAAAAAATTGATTACCGAATGCGGTCACAAAGGAATCAATGGTACGATCAATGATCAATGTGTAGTTGTCACTGCATTTAAGCACGCAGCATATAAGGCGAGAATTCTATCAGCTAGTGAAACATCAAACGAATGACTCGAGTACTGGCATTACTTCCTGTAGAGATGAGAATGGGAATCTGGTAACTGATCTGCCGAGTATGCTGAGAGTCTGGAAACAAAATGTTTCCAGACTACTAGTGGCCGATGATAGTAACGGCGACCAATCATAGACGACGATGTGGAATGTCCACTCCCTACCCACGATGAGGTAAAAACAGCAATAATCCGGCTTACGAACAATAAAGCCGCAGATGTCGACGGATACCAGCTGAGTTGTATACTAGCAGATTGAAGCCAAATCTCAACGAACTGATCCAGTGTGGCTTCAGGCCGAATAGATCAAAAATCTTTTCCCTACGCCAAATCCTGGAAAAGACCCATGATAGACAGGTCGATATAAGCCATCTTTTCATCGATTACAAAGCCGCCTTCGATACTCCGATAAGAGAAAAATCAATTAGAATTAGAATTAATTTTATTGAGACTATTTTTTTACATATTTTTTTAAATAATAATTGAATATATCAAATAACAAAAGCTGCATTTAAAATTATAATGTATTGTTTTAAAATAATAAGATAGATAATACAGTGTCATGCTTTGTCATAACGGGTAAGATATGTATTTAAGTAACTCTTAGATGAAAACATGCTTGCTCCCGGCATTAACATAACTGTAGCGCAAGCTGCTACAAAAATTAACTTAAACTACCTTAAAATACAAATTAGACTAGAACTTAATGATAAAACAGAAAAAGAAAAAAAATATATATATATAAAAAGAAGGGGAAAAGAAAAAAAAACATTAACCCCTATTTGTACCAGGGCAGGCAGTAACAAAAAAGGTCTGAGTTGTCAGGTGAGAATCCAAAGAACTGGGGTAACCAATCGTAGAAAGGTAACTGGAATTACTCCAATTCCATTCCGCTTGATCTTCCGCAATTTTTCTAATCAAACTATTATCATGGAGAGGAACGCTGTCAACAAATCTTTTTAACATTTCTAAGCTATATTGTGCCAAAGGAATGATACCTGCACATTCATAGACTATTCTATTAGAATATCGTTTCGTGCTGTGTACAAAATGTTTACCAGTGCAAAGTCTAAGGACTTTGCGCTCCATTATCTCCATCTGCTTCATAATGCTTGGAGAAATTGTAAACCAAACAGGGAAGGCGTACAAAACTATAGGACGAATACAAGCTTTATATAACAGCAGCTTCGTTTGAATAGGAAAAGTTTTGCTATGGAACAATTTCCCAAACGAACCCTTTATTTTGCATGCCTTCTCTAAAAATAATTTAGCATTCTCATTAAATTTCATGAGTATATTAAAGTGGACACCAAGATATTTAATACGTCTCTTGAAGGGTATCTCAATCCCATTATGAAACAGTCTCAAAAGTTTGCTCTCCGGTACCACATATCGTTTACACTTACCAGAAGCATTCCGTATACATATAGCCTCACACTTGGATATATTAATTTTGATACCCCACTCCTCATAATACCTATGAACTTCCGCGAGGTGTCGAGAAACGCTAGAAAGGGCACTAATTGGTGATTCATGATGGGCATATAATAGAGAGTCATCGGTATATAGTAAACCTGTTGAGTCCGAATACTCGTGGGGGAAATCGCTTATGAAAATATTATAGAGTTGAGGAGATAATATTGATCCCTGAGGAACTCCACAATTTACTGAACCTAAGGGCGAGCTAGTGTCATTCATATAAACATAAAATTCGCGATTCGTAAAAAACCTCTGAAAAAGTTTTACAACATGTGGACTAAATCCAATCCTCAGCAATTTAAATAATATCCCTTCCTGAAACACCCTATCGAACGCCTTCTCTATGTCAAGAGAAACCGCTACCGTACATCTCCGTTCCCTCAAATTGCTGGTAACATCGCCATGAAATTTTGCCAATGCATGAACCGTTGAGTGGCCTTTCTGACAACCAAATTGGTAGTTTGATATATATTTTCTTTCCACATCGATATCCATCTTTTCCATTATTACCCTTTCAAAAAATGTTCCCACATTTGATAACAAGGAAATTGGTCGTATATTGCCTATATCAGAAATCCTCGGTTTTTTCTGTAGTGGACATATTTTGAAACCATGACTGCGTATAAAATCCCAGCAAACGTATACGAATTTGTAGAAGGACACTGAGACCTAGTATCGTCTTCCGAGCCATTTACTTCTGTAAGAGGTCTCAGACAGGGTGACAGATTAACGTGTAACTTCAGTTACATCTTGATAGAAAAGATATTGGAAAATGAAAAAGTTAATAAAACCTTCACTCTGACAACCAAGGGCCATATTCTCCTCGCATATGCTGACGACATTGACATTGCCGGAAGTATAGCGCGAGATGGAGCT
This sequence comes from Hydrotaea cyrtoneurina, assembly GCA_958296145.1. Lineage (NCBI taxonomy): Eukaryota > Metazoa > Arthropoda > Insecta > Diptera > Muscidae > Hydrotaea > Hydrotaea cyrtoneurina. Next base: position 52,034,178 of record OY282515.1, on the reverse strand, counting down.
GATGCTTTTTCTAGAATCGAGAAAGAATCAGCGAATGTAGGTCTGATGGTGAACGAGGACAAGATATAACTTATGCCTGCAACGGCCAGGCAATCATCGCAATGACAAAAAGAACACATAGTGAAGACTGGCCGTTGCAACGTCGAGGTAGTGGAAGAATTTATATACCTTGGCTGCGCCATTAATAGAAGGAATGATGTCATCATCGAAATAAAGCAAAGGAACGTGCTGGAAAATAGATATTATTCAGAAACAGAGTTCCTTCTCGTCGAACTCAAATAGCAATGTACAATACCCGTGCTTCTTTATGGCACCGAAGTATTGGTACTTTCCAAAGCAGATGAAGCGGTGCTAGGTGTTTTTGAGAGAAAACTCTTTCGCAAAATCTATGGCCGTAGATGGAGTAGAAGCCTCGAACACACCGAGAGCAGTATCCCGATGTGAAAGTAGTAGTCAAAATTTAGCGTTTGTGCTGGCTGGGCAATTTTGTCCGATTGACTCCAAACGCTCCAGTCAGATGGCGTTGGACGACAACTACCACCGAAGGCGCAAAGAAGGAAGACAGAGACCCCGGTGGATGGACCAAGAGTAAGGCGACATGTAGATCCTTGTCATCATGAACTAGAGATGCCAAGCAAAAGACCAAAGTGCTTGGAAATCACATATTAAGCAGACCAACAACAGGTTGTAGAGTCAACCAAAGACGTAGACAGGGTCACGCACTAAACTTCACGCGGACACCTATCAGAACATCAACATTTGTTTGTATCTGTGCTCCCTAAAAGTGGAAAGGCAATGGAATGATATGTGAGGTCTTACATTAGCTGTGTTGCCGCTTAGTTACTTTGTTAATTCGTAATATAGCAACATAGACTATTCTGTATTGCTCTTCGTTGAATTGTTTTTATTTATCGGCATCTCAATGTAGCTACATCTTTATTGTAGGGTAGCTTGTCAGGAATCCGTTGTCAGTATGGCCGACCGACTTTCAAAACTGTGTGTCAAAACGTATTCACTTTATTATACACTCCATCATAGGATGGAGTATATACTAAGTTTGTCATTCCGTTTGCAACACCTCGAAAGAGTGATCTGCGACCCTATAAAGTATATATATTATCGGTCAGTGTAACATTCTAAGACATTCTAGCGATGTCCGTCTGTCCGTCCGTCCGTCTGTTGTCTGTTGAAATCACGATAGAGTGCGAACGACCAACGCTAAAAAGCGTTGAAATTTTGTAGGAAGATGTTGTTTGCCCATAAGCAGGTTAAGTTCGAGAATGGGCCATATCGGACCAAAGGGGAAAAAGTTCCCCTTTACGGGACTAAATATATTCCGGCCATAATCAAATTTTTCAAATATTTTTGTTCACTACATCTAAGTTCTAAGTTTATATAATTTATAGATGGGGAAAAAATCCCAAAAATGGGCGTGCTCATGGGTTCCGTGGACCCTTGGGGCCCAAAAAAGGGCCCATGATAAACATGCGCATATGGGTATCGAAGTGCAACGAAATTTACTTACGAACCCAAATATGCCTTTATTTTCACGATTTTCCTAAATTTTTTGATCCGGTTTCTGGGACTATCGGGTCACCAGCGGCCCAAAAACCGTCCCTTGACAAACATGGACATATGGGTATCGAAATGCAACGAAATTTTCTCGCGAACCAAAATATGCATTTATTTTCATGATTTGGACAAAATTTGTGATCGGGTTCCTGGGACTATCGGGTCACGAGCGGCCCAAAAACTCAGTTAGTTTTCTTATTTATTGACTTTTTAAGGATCCATGATGGAGGGTATATAAGATTCGGCCCGGCCGAACTTACTATTTGTCCACTTGTTTTAATATTCACATTTCATATGCAGTTGGTTGACATGCATACACATGTTTTTTGTTAAATCAAACAAGAAAAAAAAACATATGTATGTATGTGTACACTTTTTGTGAGGTCGAAAACGGAAAAATGTTCCACGTCACGAAGGCACCTACATGGATAGTCATAAATCCTTTTTTCCCACGTTATATCAGGTAATAATGAATTATCATTTTTCTGTTTGGGCTTTGTACTATGTCACTGTGTTGCACGAACGTATGCGACAAAAGTCAGCTCAAGAGAGTTTATCACCCAGCCGAGCCGCATGGGCCACAATGGGAATATTTTCCTAAACGAAACTTCTTTGTTCGACTCACGCACTTGGTTGTGCCTGCAGCAAGTCCTGTTGGGAAACTTTGCACCGAGCATTTCCAGCATATTAATCATTGATTCCGTCATAACAACACAGCAACAGCAACAACAACATCAGCAACACGGCTCAACAACTTTAGTCCATGTCGTACTAAATGTCCGTAAAAAACGCACACAATGTAAACACTTATGGACCTGAAACGGATCTTGGCCAATAAACGAGCGGCCAGGTAAGACAACAGGGACACATACCAAACGTGATTTTTCCGTGTTTTCCACAGTGACTTGACACGGCACAGCTCAGCGCACACATGTTATGCATTAAGGCGTGCAATCGCCTCGAGTTTTTCCGATTTTCCCAGCGAACCGACGCATCGTTCGACTTAATTAACATACGAGTATCATATACTTTTATGATGATCCCATCATCGCAATCTAAGCCTACGTATGTGAGTGTGTCAATGACTTTTTACTCTACGCTTGAGAGTGAGTGTGTGTGTGTGGTGTTGTTCAGCTGAAGTAGCGCAAATATTGTCGCGCCTTATAGACGCACCTGTGACCTGCACTCTCCTCACCCACACACCGACACATACGAGTATTGACAGTGTTTCCTTCCTTAGGAAGTATCGATGCGACTGTCTCAGTTGGGGGATTCCCTTACGCTAAACTATCCACACATGTGTTGGCCACATGTTGACAGGGATTTCCACAAGTTGATTGGTTCATTTTTGCATTGACCGGACGACCGTCACAGTTTATTGGCAGTTTTCAATGTTGTCTCGTCTATCCAAATGACAAAGGCCACTTTTTTCCCATGGTCTGAACGAACGACGCCATTTCGAGTAGTTTTCCACAAGATTTCGCTCTAAACTCTCTCGGGCCCGTCGTCTGGCTCTCAGTGTGATGTTGTGTCCTTTTATGTTAATGTTTATTGTCCTGCACGTCCCATCAATATTTGCAATTGTTTTCACACACACCAAGTCGTCGTCATTTTTTTTTTTTCTTATTTCTCGTGTGTCTTTCCTCTGGAGTTATTGCAGTGACTTATTGCTCTATCCTTGTGTGTGTTGTTGTTGTTCGTTATCGCTTCACAAAAATACGTGTGGAACGGATGATTTTTCAATTTTTCACACATTGAAATTGGAATGGCATCTCTGGCGAACAGTCGCAGCGAGATTCCCCCATTCTTTTAATAACTCATGCAGAATTTTTAATTTGAAATTGATGGCGAACACGAAAATTCTCGGAATATTTGTACGTGCTATGAAAAAGTATTTAAAAGTGCATTTTAATGGAAATTCATTGATGAATTCATAAATGTTTACATGGAATTTAGAAGAACAAGGAAAAACAATACAATTACATTGGATTTAACATTGGGTGTGTGCGGTATGAGTTGCATGTTCATTGATGAATTTTCGTTTTCACACGTCCAAAACCAAAAATGGTCAGTAGAAGTCACAGCCATTTTAGTTTTTGTTTGCTGGGTCTTACTTCCTTTTTGGTTTGTACGAATTTTGTTCGGCTTCATTTAGAAATCGGCGTTGGTTGACTGGCGATGGGTTTAAGGTCTTTGAAAATCCGATTATTTGTGAGCTAGCATAGATGAATCCCAGATTCAAACTCAGATTGAAATCCATGATTTTGCGACTAAAAAACCTTGTAGAATCTCTTGGACAAACAACATTACAATATGAAACTGCGAAGGCTTCATTCAATCAGATGCTTGATTTCAATTATGCGACATCCTTCTTAAGCTTACACATTTCTAGAAATATGTTCAGATTTTTCACATAATAGATCTTAGACTGCCAAAACAAAATCCGATCTAAACAAGTGCTACCGGATATTTGAAAAAATGTGAAGCTTTGTATATATTTCATAATTTTATTCCGACTGAAGGGTTATATCATTCATGGTCCACCAAATTCATTAATTACGAAATACTAGAGATTGTGTACACCGTTCAGTGCTCGTAGCATTACTGAGTGTGAGCAATTTTCATAATGTTTTTTTCGCAAAACTATCTTTGATTAGTATCCAAAGTCGACTCTGAGAAAAATTACTTCAGTTTCAATTCCACGTTGGAGCAGGCGGCTCTTCACGCTCTACCTAAGCATAAAATATGGGTACATACATACACTAATACGGAAATATAACGCCTAGTAAATAAAAAATGAGGCTACGTCGTGAATGGCAGCGAACTAGAACCCCCGAAAGCTAGACTTAGACGAGTATATAAAATTCTTGTGTGGATGATTGGCAGATTCATTATCTCATCACCGAACGGGGAGTACGTAGTACTTGCAGTGTAGACATCCTCTCGGGAGGGATTTTTGATTGGAAAGGGATGCTGGATAAACGGCGGAAAAATCCCCAAACAGTGCAAAATTCCGGGTTTTTCAGATTTTACATGGGAAAATAAATACGTTCTAAGTTGTTCGTTTTTTGACAACCCAATGTCTTTTATTTTCTATTCGATGCATTATCATCTCCTTTTTCGTTTTGAATAAAAAACGTTCCATTTAAAACAAGTTGTCGTCAAGTGGTTGAAGGGACGGACTAGGTGCCAAAACGGGAGAAAACCAAACCATAAAAGGGGAAAAAATGAAAATTGGAATGAGCCAAAAATTTAAAGAAATGGAAAAGTGAACAAAAATGGTCCAAAACTGGTAAAATATAAAAATTAAAATTCTAAATTCTCAAGGATATTAAAGGACAACATTTTGAAAGGACTTGAATAAGGTCCTTTTGTCCTGATATAACAACACAAATATTTTTGCCAAATCGAGGGGAGTCTCCTCTTTCATTTGCTTTTTATCTCAGCATCGTAGGATGAGTAGAAATATATAAAATATTTTTTTCTATTTAAATGTCCTTTAAAACTTTAAAGTCCTCTAAAAAGGACAAATGACCAGAGAACGAAAAACTGTAAACGCAGTTTTACTCCAGAGAGCCTCTAGTTTCACGTGTATAAGGTCTTACTCATGTGTTAAAAAAAATTTAAATTTGTCTTACGGTGTAAGCAGTGTCGTCGAAAGTGAGTAAAACTATTTCAAATTAACATGGGGCCGATAACCTGGAAGAATGGGATAAAGGAACAAAGAACGAGCCAAGACAGGTAAAATATTAAAAGTTATAGAAAGGACCAAAAAGGCGTATCAAAAAGGTTAAAATTTGGGAGAAATCAACCATTTTTATAAAATGAGCCAACAATTTGATGATACTAAAAAGGTCCAAAACGGATAAAATATAGTGGAAGTGGGAAAACGTTTCAAAAGTAATTATTTCTAATTATAATTATACAGGACAAGAACTACAATTAATGTTTGGAAATTGTTCCGAGCCAAAATGGAGAAAACTAAAACAGTGTGAATACAAATTTCAAAATAATATCTGGCGCCAAAAAATTGGAAAAATTCGATTAAGGCTGTGAGTTTGTACAAATTATTTTCTTTTTCGAAACCAATGCAATAAATAAATATTTTGTGTTTTACCGGGAAAAGGAAATTTACTCATTGCTAGTTTCTCATAAAGACTCATTAGTCTACTTCCCTGCTAATAAGACTCACCAATTTGGGCTCCAGGAATGTCATAGCATGAATCCGGTAAACCATTTCATTGTGAAACATCTTTTGATCTCCGAGAATATTTCTGCTCCGTTTTGTAGACGTTGCTTAAGCATTTAATACGGTTTGTGTCTTAAACAGCAAAATGTTTATATACATACATTTGTATATTATTTTGAATCACCCGGTATTTGGGTAGCTGTCATTTTTGAAACGTTTATTCTTTGACATTTGACAAGTAGAAACTACGCCATTACAAAAAATGGAACGATACATGCTTCAACAACGCATTGAAATTATTAAAATACACTACCAAAATGGTGACAAATCTTGCAGTCACAGTTCGCAAAACTAAAAAGTTTCCGGACCGTGTTATCTCTCGAAGAGGTGATCACAATTGGCCACCGAGATCTTGTGATTTAACACCTTGAGACTTCTTCCTTTGGGGTCACGTGTAAGATAAGGTCTACGCCAACAGCCCAGCGTCGATTCAAGACCTCAAAGATAGAATTCGTGAGGCTATCGAGGACTTTGGGCAGCAACTTTGCGATTTGGTTATGGAAAATTCCATGAAAAGGATATGGTCCTGTAAGCGTGGTCGTGGTGGCTGATGTTTTTTTTCATTATTAACGACATACCTTCGTCTTTATTATAAAAGAAGCATCCGATCATTTATCTCAAAAAATTTAATTTTTCTTTAAATACCAAAATAACACCTCTTGTTGGAGAACCCTGTATTTGCTGGCAAAGAGGCATCGTCTGCTCATACTTAAAAAGTCTCAGAGTCAAATGTGGACGATGCATCAGAAATGACCATACAATATTAGCAGGTGTTCCACTCGGTCCCAACCTCCAATCTTCTATTCCAGGCAGATGTCCCAAATAAAGCATCAAATAAACTAGGCGACCACTTGAGACGAGTGCACTCATTGCTATCTGCCTGAAGGATAAAAGTAAACGAGACAAAATGCAAATACTGAATTTGAAACCGTGTCCACCATTGAAATTTAGCGGTATTTCTATTACACAATCCGACAATGTAAAATACCATCTGGCTTGCCGACTGACCTGGAGAAGTCACATTGAAGCCAAGAAGACTCAATTGAAGCTGAAAGTACATCTGCTCCACTGGCAGCTCAATGCGAACTTACAAATGAGCTCTACAATAATATAATCCAACCAATGTGGTTATACGGCACTCAGCTATGTGTCAAAGCAAGTTCGAGCAACATCGCCAAAATCCAAAGAGTTCAGTCGCAAACATTACGGTTAGTTACTGATGCACCCAGAAATATGACCACTTATTTATGTGCTCTTTGACGCGATCCTTTCCCGATGGCATTCCCTTCGGAACGATGGAGTCTATCCATTTACCACCTTGGTGAATGTAAAGTCGGTGCTCTTGATATTTCAAGGCGTTCCATAGGGTCTGGTACGGTAATACCTTCTCTCCATTCATATCGAGTTTTCTCAGAGATCGTTGGGGTCCTGTCTCATCAGCACAGGATGACTTCATGTGTGCCACAAGGTTCTGTTCTATGTCCTTATCGATTTCTTAGTTTCTTGACGACCTGTTGAGTCTCTTCTTTTGACGAAGACAGCAACCCCATGTCATTCGTATTCATTTGATGATCGGCCAAGTGTCCTTTGGAGGTCGGGGACAGAAGGCGCGTATAACGACGAATCAGAATCTCTTGATGTTCTGGGCATGAAGAAGTGGCTCAAGAAAAATTCATCCCAACTGATCTTGTAAATATCAACAGCACCTACATTCTGCCAAAAATGGAATACAACAGGAGCTCCAACAATGCACGGTTTACGCTATTTCTAGAGAAATTTTGTATGATCTGGAGATTGCGCCCTTGCTCGTATACTTGCTTTGTAAATCCTGTCACCCCCAGAAACCGAACTTATCACCACATTCTTGAGCTCTCTACTTCAAACAATTAACATATTGGGAGAACGGCCGTGGTGTGGTACGTAGTGTGTGCGACTCAGAAGAACCCGAGTTCGAAACCGGGTAAGACCATCAAACATTTTTCAGCGGCTGTTTCCACCTCGTAAATGTTGGCGACTTTACGAGTAAGAGAGTATTCTCTAAGCCATGTAAAACTTCTCTAGAAAATAATTAGCCGTTCGGAGCCGGCTTTCAACAGTAGGTCCCGGTCGTATCGTACACAGCTCACTAATTCGAGAGAAGTTCCCCGTCTGTTCCTTCATGGAATGTTAAGGGAAATAAGTAAGAACGGCGTATTGTTATACAAGAACCCGAATGTGGGTTAGGCCATAGGGTTATCTAGTTGCAACCAAAAGATGACTTTTTCAGTCACTCAATTTCATTATCTGTAAGCTCTTGGAGAAGAACCCTGGTTCACATTTCGTAACAGCAATTACACCTGGTCCGAACTTCTTGAATTTACGCTATAAAGGTTGTTTATCGCTGATTGTCTTTGCAGATCTTTGAGTTTGTTTAGCGTGCACCTCACTGTTCCCAATGAAGCGAACCATATTACAGCAATGGTGTAGCCTCAATATTGTCTGCTTTTGCTCATTACAATAATTCTCTTCATGGGAGTCATCAGGTGGCTGTAGAAACTCATGTCCAGCAGCAGATTCTGGTATATTTTCTATTTGGACAATTCTGTAAAGGCTGTGCCCGAAATATCAAATGGCTGCCATAATTTTAGCTCCACTGACCGACAAAACATATTTTCAATTAAACTAAAAAGTCGACACCAAAAAGTCTCGATTTTCTCGACTTAATTTTTCACCATTTTTGTAGCAAAAAGTCGATTTATCGACTTTTCGTGCGTCGTCTTATACAACCCTATTAGGCCACTTGTTAATAAGAGCCTATCAATAAAATGCCAAAGGATTCAGCATAACCCCAAACCTGTCATGGAATTCTGATGTGAAATAGCTTCAGTTCAAGCGCAATCCATTCATCCCAATTAAAACTGTGCCAGTGTGCCAGTTTATAAATGCGAATTTGTCAGTGCTGGTGATGTCGTTCAATCTGCACTTACTTCTGAAATCACGAATATTTGAGTACGCACCTCTACCTAGCTCTTCATTAGTACCTGGCCATGTAGCATGTCATGCATGTTGCAACAAGGAAGCACCCGATAAGCCAAAGGTAAAAAGTCATCGTAAATATTTCAACAGCAATACACACACACACATGTGTGAGTGTGTGAGTAGGTGGAATACACTTGGTTTGCCGTAGAACATCACATCCGAATTGTTGTTTTCCCCGTTTAATGCACGATACACTTTTCATATTGGGATTTTCCACGTACTGATCCATCCATCCGCCTCAAGTCGATATACCCTCCACCAGCCATCCCTTCCCTCCACTGACCATCCTTTCGCTGCTCTTCCGCATTGTTGATGCATGAGACGTTCCGTGTTCACATTTATCGTGAAACGGAAAATTGTGTAAATTCCGGGCTTATCATGCAAATCACGTCGTTGATCCTTTGCCCATGTTCCAAGAGTGTGAGTGTTTATGTGTGTGAGAATGGCTGTTGTTTCTCATCTTCTGGTTTGAATCCCTCCAGAGCTCATAATCTATTTTAGTTTTTTTTTTCTGTAATATTTCGTATTAACCAACTTTTATGGTTTATTCATTTTATAATTTCGGGTTTGCAATGCATTTTAGTGTACTGTGCGTTCCTTTTTAACACCCTTTCTCCTGTTTAGCCTTTTTATCCTTTCATCTTTTGTATTCCTTTGCTTGGATATCTATGTGTGTGTGTGTGTGTTTAGTAATTGTGGCACTTTGTCTACTGCTTTGTAGCTTCCCTACCATGGCCTGTCTCATGTTTTGGTTAAAGGTGTGAAATTTCATATTTTTCTTGTTTAATATTTTAATCCTTTGCTACTTGTGCAAATATTATTTTGTTTTATTTCGGGTTTCTGCCCAAATACTTAAGTAGAGCAAAAAGATTTGCTGCTTAATCTCAGCATTTTTCGGCCAACAACAACAAAGTGTTGGGAGTACTGCGGCAATTCTTACCAAAAAAGTTACAAAACAGTTCATTGCGAAATATGATTCACTGAATGACAGAGCACAATTTCATTTGTAAGAAATTTAAATATTTCTTGCGTTACTACTTTGCCACAAAGGCCATTTCCACATAATTCAGACGCATATGTAGGAGTTCTCCCCATAGTTCGCTCAAATCAGTAGGGAAATCTGTCTACGCCTCACTAGAGTAAGAAATTAGTGAGTACTTCTGACATGGACATGTATCTGTATCTGGAAGCCTTTGTTTTGTAAGCCTAAGACACTGCTTAGTAATGGCTCTCTAGAAGCCCTTTCAATTCTAGCGCTTCAAAGCTTTACACATGGGTAAATTTTCTATGTGATTGTTTTGATTGAAATTGTTGCTGCACTGAAAATTGAGATGTCTCGTTGGAAACTTCTATGGAGGCCAGGTAACAAAAGGCAACAAAATCGAAACAACTTTAAAGGCTGGACAACCCACTACACAATTTTGATGTATTGTGGTTTCAGCAGCACAAATATACACCAAAAAAAATTTATAGTAAAATTATAATTTGTTTAGACGTTTCTCCACATATTTAATGATAATTCAAATGGGTTAGTCCGATATTATCAACTTAGAAAATGTTCAATATACACAACCCTTAATCCATTTATATATTACGTGTCAATCGGCCAGGTAGTTTTCGTGTTACAATAAAAAATTTAATCAAATTGAATTGTTTTAAAAAAATCATGAAAAATCGAAAACGGCAGAAATTGTTCAGATTTATTAGTTTGCCACAAAGCCACATGTAATAGCAACAAAATGTGATATCGATCATCAAAATCTATTGATTATTTTCAAATGTATTCAGAATAAAGTGAGTTCGCTCATTTGCACAAAGTTTTTGTTTGACATACATAAAATTGTGTAGTTAATGTTTTCCTTTCGATTTATTGAATTTTTGAAACAGTTTCCCCATACTATGGACCAATTTTCACTTTAAAAATGCAGTACATACATTCGTGTATTTTTTTTTTGGCAAATTGGATAAGTTTAATTGTATTAAAACAGTTGGACAGTGAAATTTATTACAGGAAATGAAATAAGAAAATAAATAATTATTAGAAACTACAAACTCTGGAATTTTCTTTTATTCAGCGATCATGTCGCACCCTAGATACAAAAACGCCACAACTCAAAATTCTAACGCAACTAAAAATAATTATTTTTAGTTCATCATGCAGAAGGAACGCAATTAATATAAAAATAAACATAACTGTATTTTTCCAGTTAAAGAATATAGTGTTGTGAAAGAAATGTTTGCAATAGCTTAGGGTGCGATGTGTACATCCCAGCGACCCTGGTATCGTTCCTCCATTGTCCGAATATCTTGGTTGAATCGTTCGACCTGTTTCTCACTCAAGACTCCTTAATTTTCAGGCAAATAATCTCAGTGAATGTGCTCATGATACATCCAAGATTTTGATTCATAAAAATTAGAAGTCGTTAAATAACATAAAAAAGGTCCATAAACAAGGTCCTGTAAGAAAAAATCAAAATTTTAGATATTCCTACAAAAATCACTACCAAACGTTTCACTAATCCAAATATTTAGCACAGAAACGAAGTACAGTGCACGTTATCCTTGCGGACAACTATCTTAAGCGGACACCTGTCATAAACGGACACTTTTTCCAGTACCATTCCGCTTTAGTCCTCTCGTGTACTTCTATCATTAGACGACACCTCTCATAAGCGGACAAAATTCTCAGTTCCTTAGGTGTCAGCTTATGAGAAAGTACACTGTACACACATATAATGAATTTAATAATATTTAGAATGTCAAGAATTAAAAGCAATTCTTCGTTTTATTAGCCTCAGATAAGTATCTCTTATCTCTTATATTTTATTATATTTTATCTCAGTATTTTACTCTGATCTTATACGAGAAGTTTAAGGTATAGAAATTCTATTTGCATTTTCACAATTCCATAAATTATCCTTGATGATGATGTTCCCTTCTATTAATGCCAATCACTTTGTATGAATGAATTTCGGACACTGACTGCACTAAGACCATTTCCTCTGACATATTTTAAGCGGAAATGGATTCTATTCACAGCAAGGCCACTACTCCTTTTTCGCAATTTAAAATTGTAATGCAAATATTTACTTTCAATTTTCTTAACAAAAATAATCCCAAGCAAGTATTCATACATACTTATCCAACTCCGAGCTATCCAATCAATAAGAAAATCTGCAGAGAATCATTAAAGGAACTACACATATTTTGTAACACACACACATAGTACATCTACACGACTCCAATACAACAAACCGAAGAAGACCGAAAACACACGCACACAGTAGCTGTGGCGAAATACATACTGCATTCCCAGTTACGCACACATATGTACACAACTAATGTTTCGTCTGTGTGAGTGTGTGTGTGCTTGTCAACCGCACTTGGTGCTGGTGGGAAGGAAGTGGTATTTTGCCGCTTCACTGGAGATTCAACAAAAAGAATGCCTTGAAATGGATGAATTCATCCATAGACACATACCCACATACATACATCACTGAACAATGGCTAAGCCAAATAGCCAACATCTGAAAGGCATTACTTGAATGTGTATACTAGACATGTTCTTGGATGTCCTCCCAGTTAGTAGTCATGTGTACATTTCACATTTCTCGGCCACTTACTTGCTTGTCTTCAAAGGATCGTGACGCTCAATTGAAGCCACAATCTACAGACATTTCCATTGACCGCCTGCATGTCTATGCACTGCCGGTACATGAACAAAGTGTGTGTTTTAAATGCAAAAAAAAAAAAAAAACGAAACCGAATACGAAAACTGGAGAAGAATAAACAAACAAGAAATATACACAAATTCAATTAGAATGTAATGTTTATGTTCAATTATTTGGACATTTCTCCATGCCTAGGTCCTTTTACACACCGCAATTACTCCTGCCACATACGGAAATGAACATTTCCCTGATAACAATTTACGTACTCTGGCATGTGTTTTACATTTTTTTTTTGGGTGTGCTTGCCTTTTATACGAATGTTGACAATCAGAAACCATAAAACTAAATTGTCTAAATTGTTGATATGAAAATGTGAATGAGTGCCCTAGTTAAAAAAAAACAAAAAAAACAAACAGACAGACAAGCGTAGTTGTTTTGGGATTTTTATGAAAAATGAGAGCCCTTCGATTTTGGCTTTCCTTTACAAGTGCTGCTGTTGTCTGTAAATTATAGTAATGCCATTCGGTAGTGGAAATAAATATCCCTCGTTATATTGATATTGGTTTAAATGTCTGGTGCAATCATTGTTTGACATTTTTATTATGGTCATACCAAAGAGCAATTTATGGCAAACGCAATACAATCGGCCGAGATGTGGAAGGAGTCATTGCTGTCAACGCCAATTCTTGAGGGGAGATACTAAAAAAACGGGAAATTTAAAGTTTCGGCGTCGTGCCATTAGGCAAACATTTGGGCTGTAATTGCATTATGAAAATATACCCCAATAGAAATATGAAATAAGGCCTTTGAGACCTCTTTTGATTTTTAATTTCGGGCTGAAATCAATTAATTTATCATCTGTATCATAGTTATGATATGAATCACAAACATATTCATATGATCTACGTATACATACAAGTGTAGGTTAGGTTAGAACTTGTAAGTTGTCCCAAATCGGGACAGCTTATCTGTTGCCGTGACGCGACACCAAACTGCTTGGCCTTCTCGTAAAGAGTTCTTGACTACACAATTCAGGACTACACATTTCAGAGATTTTATCGTAGCCTGACTGTCAAAGTAGATGTTGATTCCTGCTGATAACTTATGACGCAACCACTAAACAATTTGCCCTGATCGCCACGATGTCTGCCTGAAAACGCTGAAATAACCTGGCAGCTTAATCGCTAGTTCTAACGCTAGTTCCCTTTAGTAGATTCCGAAACCTACTCTACCATCACGTTGAGAAGCATCTGTGTAAAAGCTACAAAAAGATGTTTGGAAAACTTGTCCACTTCTCGTGTGGATTGTTGCAGGTTCCATAGAATCGTTCCATAACAAATGGATTATTGAACAACTGGTCAACAGTTTCACTGATCGAATGAGCCATGCAAGTCGTAGCCGCGGAGTCCATATGCCGGAAATCATATTTTAAAAATTGCCGAAATTTCTCTACCAGATTTTAATAAAATAAATTGCTTTCCAATAATATTTCATTTTATGTTCATAAGCTATTAAAAACAAGACCATATACATAAATCAGCTTCGATGTTGTCGCCTAATACATTTTGAATTTCAAATCAACTGAGACTCTTTCTTTACTGTCGACAATATACGATGTTTTAACCACATAAAGTCCATTCGGAATGGGTAATGGCACTAGTTTTGTCCCCATCGCTGGTGCAAAATTATTCATATGTATGTCGTGCTGCAATTAAATAGACGAAATAAAACGTAATTTTGAGAATTTTCAGTAATTTAGAACAATTCCGAGTCAGACTTACATTATATGGACAACTGTGATTCATATTGGTATAGTTGCCAATGACATTGTACAATTTCTGAAAAGCACGATATTTTCTGTTATTTTTCATAAAATCACATGCGTCCCAAGTGTTGTTCACCAGGATTGGTGCGAATTTCGAGCTGAGAAAATGGAGTTCAATGTGGGTGAAACAATTCGTCACGGGCAATTGTAATAGCCGCAGAACAATTGACAATCTTTGGACATTTTCCTTGTCCGGCTTCAACTCACACAAATCGAATCGAGAGAAATTGTTGTCATATGATGTACACAGCACTGATGTCAGAGCGATTTTGCAGTAACTCTGCGAAAGGGTTTTAGTAAAAAAAAAAACATTCATGACAACGGAATCTTACCTCGCGAAATAGAAGCACTAACAGTAGAAACCTTATTTGGCTTGGAAACATTCTGGAGCGCCACGATATTAGCTTTTTGCATATCCAAGGGGAACTGATTGCATGGAATATTGGCTCGTTATAATTATACTCATCCGTAGAGTGAATTCAATTCAAAAATATTGATTATTGTTTTGGCCATTATATGCAATTATTTTCTGTGTCTGTAGTCGCATACAATAAAAGTGAGTACATACATATGTATAGACTACCAAATAGTTGGCGACTAGTGGAGATTACGTTGTTGTGATTAAAGAACGTATTTGTCATGAATACCCACTAAACATTTCTGACGTACTGTAGTCGCCTGTGTTCAAAAATGAACCAATTTTATTTATATGAATAGGTTTCTTTTAAAAAAATTCAAATAAAAAGTTACATAAGTTTAAAAAAATGTATCACTAAACTATTTTCAATGTTCGCCTTTAGTGCAGTTTACAGTTTCCGAATGACAGTTTCAAAATTATTAACAAAGCTATGTCCGAAAAGTTCATAAAAAATGCAAAATAACGAAGTGTCCAATTCCAGTTCTTTATCATAAAGCTGCATATCTTAAAATTAAACTGAGGTGGACGGCCGTGGTGTGGTAGGTAGTGTGTGCAACAATCACACTGAAGATCCCCAGTTCGAAACCTGGTAAGACCATCAAACATTTTTCAGCGGCTGTTTCCACCTCGTAATTGTTGGCGACTTTACGAGTAAGAGAGCAATCTCTAAGTCTGCAGCCGACTTTAAACAGTAGGTGCCGGTCAGTGAGTGTACAAATTATATCGTGCACAACTCACTGATTCGAGATAAGTAACCCGTCTGTTCCTTCATGGATTATGTGGTCGTCAAACGTTTAAAGGAACACGATTTACGGATATGCACTTAAAATGTACGAACAGTCCTCAGGCCAGGTACCTCTGTCCAATTAGCGGATGTCCTCGATGAATACAGGGCTGACATCACAGCCATCCAGGAAATACGAGGAAAGGAACCGGCCAGTTCGGTGGCGGATTTGTAGAGAACGGAGAGGATACGTCACCGGGTCGCCGGTTTAACGCCAGAAAACCAAACACCACATCTGACATAGACATTGGCGGAAAGATAGAGCGAGATTTAAGTGCTGCCTTTTGAGGGAATACGTATACAGGGAAGACCGAGACACCGGTGGAGGGACCAAATGGAAGAAGACTTACAAATCCTTGGTATGACGAAAAAAAATAAAAATAAATAGTTTCAGAATTTGTTGCGTATTTTTATTTAAAATTGCCTTTAACATTTTTTTATGTCTGAAGTTTTCCAAATTTCATAAAATTTTACCATCTCCGCTAAAGTTACGAAAATGCGAGTTACGCCCTGTCTAAATAAAGCCACATATATCACTGAAATCTATGGATTATTTTAGATTTTATTCATACTTTGGTGACGGCCAATTCTGTAATCTGCTATGTGCAGATAACATTTGGTACATATCCCAAAAAACTGGACGGCGACACACCATTTAGTACGCATTCCTCATATTTTCGAAATAGTGGATCAAACGCCGTAGAATCTTTAGAAGTTGAAAAGACTTGGATAGGACAAAGTGCATACGGTTTGTCCCAGCGATGTAGAGACTATTTACCTCAAAATGTTGTCCAGTGTAACTGGACTGTTTACCTGAATTTGTTGACCAGTGTAACTGGTGTCTGTCATTAAACTCATACGAAGTCCCACCGTATTTCAGACACGATTTTCATCTTAATTAATTAAATACCATTGGATGATATTGCAAACATTTTTCAGATCTGTAAAAATCGCAAACATTTTTCAGATCTGTAAAAATCGCAAACATTTTTCAGATCTGTAAAAATCGCAAACATTTTTCAGATCTGTAAAAATCGATCGTTTACATTTAGAGTTATGAATTTAAATAAATTTATATATATATATATATGTATATATATATATATATATAATGTACAATGTACATACATGCAATATCGAAAGAAAGCCATTCTCAATTACTGTGTGCTGGGGTGCGCCGGCTATTTGTTTACAATTAAAAGTTTTCCCAATTTTCCACTTTATGTATTTTTGAGATTGAACTCGAAATGGATGATTAAACTCATACTTTCATCATCAGTGCACACGTACCTTTTCATGGACTGCTCAATTAAATAATGTCGATGATTTTGCCACGCTGTACTAGTCTTTTCAGTAGCTGCCATTTAGCTCGAAACAACAAAATGGTTTGTTACGTCACCATTAAAAAAAATCTGTCAGTTAATTTATCAGGTAATTTCAAGAAAGCACTAAATTCGGAAAGTGTTTTCTTTGGGACGAATGCATTCCGTACGCAATATACAGATAGATTACTGACAATTACTGATTACTAAAAAAACGTCCAACTTCTCGAATACAATATATTCATTCTGTCAGAAGTTAAAGCTATCCTGGCCACAGTCGGAGTTGGTCGTTTTGACAGCTGTCACTTGAATTATTCTCAGTTTGGTATTCCATTTCATAATGTATGTCTATACTCCGGAACAACGTCTGCACATCGTGCAAATTTATTACCAAAATAATGATTCGGTTCGAGCGACGTATTGCTTAGTCGACACAATCGCCCAGCAGAGTCGATAATCGGAGTAATGAAACTCCACAAGCGACTGTTGAGACGTCTTGTCGATTTGGACGACCTTTAGTTCAACAAGACGCCGCTATTTGTCATACAGCCAACGAAACAATCAATTTATTGAAGAAAACTTTTGGTGAGCGCATTATCTAGCATCGGGGGCCTGTAGCGTGACCTTCAAGTTCTAACGATAGTTCCTTTTAGTAGGAACTATCCATCACGTTGAGAAGCATCTGTGAAAAGCTACAATAATTTATTTTTCATTCAGAAATATGTGTGGCGGAGATGTTTCGAAAACTTGCTCCATATAGTTCACTTCCCGTGTGGATTGTTGCAGGTTCCATAGAATCGTTCCATAACAAATGGAACTGTTGAACGTGTACGAAGATTATCTATGGCGGATTGCAGACGATGTCGCCATTTGTCTGACCACTATATGAATTGGTATGAGGTGAAGAATGACATCTAGACCCGCGGTAGGGGCAGTACGTAGAGCCCCCGTCAGACATATCATTGCTAATCGATGGACTTTTCATAAAAGTCTGAGGTAAGTAGATTTTTCTAATACAGGGCTCCAAACAACGATGCCGTAAAGCAGTATCGGAGGGGAACAGCCAGCACTTTCCTATGACCTTTTTGTATACGTTGAGGCCCATGGTGTCATTGTTGATCCTAGCCATAACGTTAGGTTTAAAGGTAAGTTCCCTACCAAGAATATCCCCCAGATACTGTGCGCTAACTTTATGGCGTATTGTCTTCACGCCAATGTCACTGTATTTCTTCCGGTGAACACATGTCTCTACGTTCTAGGCGATTTCATCAGTTGGCCAAACTGTTCTAACAACCATTTTTAAATCTTTGCCGGAGAAACAAAATCAATGCTCTCATAAAACTGTAAACGTTGGATATTGAAGTGTAGAATTTTGCAGAGACATGTATTTTAGGTCATTTCACCAGAATCATGATTCTTTGATGTTTGGTCGTTAACGTAGTCAGAGAGGACGTCTGTGATCGATTTCTCGCCGCACCGTGATCCCGTATCCATTTCCATCGGTCAAAACTCTGTAAATTTAGATTTAGTAAACATGTTTGAGTTCTAAATGGTTGTAGCCAAGGAGTAAGGGATTATTTTCAGGTATTAGAATTATAAATTGCACAATTGGATATATTTTAGAAATATTTCCAAAGATGACAACTTTTGTTCGTATTAAATATTGATTTTGAGAATTTAAAAAAAGTAATTTGATTTTTCAACTTTTTATTATAAAGTGTTTTGTATCTGTATTCTGACGCCAAAATTGTATTTGTAACAAATACACTTTCGTTATAGCAACTAAAAATATCGATTTGAAAATAAAATTGACTTTGGACCACCACAACATGTTGCAGCTAAGAGATGTTAAAGAAATCACTACTGAGCTAGAAGGATTCCCCATTTTTTGCGTGCAGCACTATAATGGGTGTTGACATCTGCGATAGTGGATTTTGCAATATTATATCAGATCTGGTTGTCGAACATTCTCCAAGACATCAGTCTACACATATAAATAAAATAAAACCGAAGTTCAGTTAGCGAAGTTCATAGAACACTTCGTCCATTTTACTGTCAACACAGTTGGCCTAGTGAGCAAGCAACCATGCGATGTCAGGAAGCTAAATTGTCGTATTTGACAATCCTCAAGCTGTTAACGATTTAAACTGACTATTTGGTGCGGTTTATACGTTGGCGGATCAAGAGATCCTTAATTCTTTCGAAATGAGAAAGGAACTGTCGTAGTCGCGGAGTCCATATGCCGGAAATCATATTTTAAAAAATGCCCAAATTTCTCCACCAGACTTAATAAAATAAATTGCTTTCCAATAATATTTCATTTTAAGTTCATAAGCTATTAAAAACAACACCATATACAGTGGAGTGAAATGAAATAGAGTCAGCTAATTTTCAAAACTTTTAACGTGTACAAAAGCACTTATTTTATTTATACGTTATTTCGTAAATAAAATCCCGTTATTTGTCATACAATTTGAGCGTCGCTGGTGCTGATGATCAGTATTTGTATTAAGATGGTCATGCAAAAAGGTGTGCAAAAAAGGTAGAGTCAGTTTAAAAGAGAAGAACTAAACGTAGTAACTATTTAAGTTGTAAATTTTAATCAAAAGGTACGTTTATCTTATTATTATTATTATTCTGAAGTAATCTGAGCGAATAATTATTATTTAGAATACAGAATGGGCAGAGCAAAGCATTGCAGTCATGAGCGCCGAGAAGCAATAAAAAAAACTCCATAAAGAAGGTAAAAGCGATAATCAAATAGCAAAAATATTTGGATGCTCAAAGAAAATGGTGGAAAATGCTGTAAAGTATAAAAAGAAAACAGAAACCAGAGGAAAAAAAGGACCCTTTCGTTACATCTTCAGCTTTAAAAAAGGAGTACGAACTGGACGTTGTCACCTCTACAATAAGAAAAATGCTAATTAAAAACAATTTAAAAGCAAAAAGTGCACGCAAAGTTCCATATCTTTCTAAACGAAACGTCAAAATAAGATTCGAATTCGCCAGGGAACATGGGGATTGGCCAGTAACCAAATGGCACTATATATTGTGGTCAGATGAAACTAAAGTGAATTTGTTTAACTCTTACCGCTGTGGACTTCTTGTGCGAAGACCCCCCAACACCGAATATTGTCCCCAATACACCATCAAAACCATAAAACATGGCGGCGGGAACATACTGGTATGGGGCTGCTTTTCCTACTATGGTACAGGGCCTCTATTTCGGATTGAAGGTATAATGGACGCCGCTTTTTATACAAATATTTTAAATGACATAATGATGCCTTTTGCTCAATGGGAAATGCCACTTCGATGGGTGTTTCAGCAAACACACATCAAAGAAGGCCAAACTGTGGTTCGAAAACAACAGAGTCGAAGTTTTAAGCTGGCCTGCACAATCTCCAGACTTAAATCCTATAGAGAATTTGTGGCGAGAGGTAAAGATGGCTCTTAAAGGAAAGAATCCATCTAATAAGGATGAGCTATGGACAGTGATTGAAGCTGCGTGGAAGAATATTCCAATAAAGACTTGCCAGAAACTTGTGGACTCAATGCCAAGTCGTTGCAAAGCTGTAATTAAAAATAATGGCTATTCTACTAAGTACTAAGGTACAGTAATAGATAACCAAAACATTTGTTTAATTTAAGTTCCCTATTTACTTAATTTCAGGTCGATACTTTTTGCCTCTATTTTTGTTCACAGCCAAAACCAGGGATTTTAAAATATGTGTTTGTTGATGTTATTTTAAGTTTTGAATTACCATACAGATATTTGAATTAATTAGATTAGCATTGAAATTGAATAAAAATAATTTAAAGTTACAGAAAAATATATTTTTTTGGGAATTTTTCCTGCTTTTGAAAGTTTGGTTAAGGGTGACTCTATTTCATCGCACACCACTGTACATAAATCAGCTTCGATGTTGTCGCCTAATACACTTTGAATTCAGAATGAACTGAGAGTCTTTCTTTACTGTCGACAATATACGATGTTTTAATCACATAAAGTCCATTCGGAATGGGTAATCGTATTGCTTTTGTCCCCAATGGTGGTGCCAAATTATTCAAATGTATGTCGTGCTGCAATTAAATAGACGAAACAAAACGTCATTTTGTAATACATTTGTTTCAGAATTTTCAGTATTTTAGAGCAATTCGGTGTCAGTCTTACATTATATGGACAACTGTGATTCATATTGGTATAGTTGGCAATGATATCGTACAATTTCTGAAAAGCAATATTTCTTCTGCGATTTTTCATAAATACACATGCGTCCCAAGTGTTGTTCACCAGGATTGGTGAGAATTTCGAGCTGAGCAAATGGACTTCAATGTGGGTGAGACAATTCGTCACGGGCACTTGAAATAGCCGCAAAACAAATGAAAATCTTTGGACATTTTCCTTGTCCTGCTTCAACTCACACAAATCGAATCGAGAGAAATTTTTGTCATAGGATGTACACAGCACTGATGTCATAGCGATTTTGCAGTAACTCTGCGAAAGAGTTTTAGTAAAGAAAAAACACCATTAATGACAACGGAATCTTACCTCTTGGAATAGAAGGACTAACAGTAGGAACTTTATGTGGCTTGGAAACATTCTGGGTCTCCACGATATTAGCTTTTTGCATATCCAAGGGGAACTGATTGAATGGAATATTGGCTCGTTTTAATTATACTCATCCGTAGAGTGAATTAAATTCAAAATTAATTATTTTCTGTGTCTGTAGTCGTATACAAAGAAGTGAATACATACATACATATGTATATGTGAGGTATAGGCTACCAACTAGTTGGCGACTAGTGGAGATTACGTTGTTGTGATAAAAGAACGTGTTTGTAATGAATACCCACTAAACATTTCGGACGTACTGTAGTCGCCTGTGTTCAAAAATTATCCAATTTTATTTCTATGGATATGTTTTTTTTTTAAATAAATAAAAAGTTACATAAGTTTAAAAAAATTTATCACTAAATTATATTATTTTCAAATGACAGTTTCAGAGTTATTAACAAAGTTAAGTGGAAAAAGTTCGATATCTTTTTTTGTTTGATAAAAAAAATTCGTAGAAAATTTAAAATAACGAAAAGTGTCAATTTCTAGTACTTTATCATAAAGCCACATATCTTAGGATTAATCGGAGGTATAGTCAAGAGTTTGGGGCTGGGCTTGTAACCCTATTCAAAAAAAAAGGCTACAATGAAAAGCCAAACCAATACAAATTAAACGACTTCCCATAATGTTGAGGTCCACCGCAAACGCTTAAAGAACACGATTTACGGATAAAATGTACGAACACTTCATATTGTCTGAATAATGGATCAATCGCTGTATAAAAATACAAATTCCTTTTACATCCCTTCAGTTATTTGACATTAATTTTTGCACACTGTCTAAAATTTAGCCGTAGCTTCTTTTACTATGAAAATCTCAGAAGTCTTTCTTAAATAATAAAATGTTTTCAGCTGGAACGTTGTTACTTTGACTAAATAAAATTTTCCATATTTCGGAAACTGGTCGAGCGAATATGGCTTTATTGCAAGAGACATTTCCTGGACGACGAGAAATTCGTGGCGACATCAACTGACCATCTTGGTGATTTGACACCATTAGACTTTTTTTGTGGGGCTACGCGAAAGACCGTTTTTATGCAGATAACTTTTACCTTTAACTCTTGAGCACTTAGAACCATCATTCGTCAAGTTATGGCTGAGATACCGCCCAATATGTGTCAAAAAAGTGGTCCAAAATTACCTCAAAAGAATCAATGCAAAGAATCACACATAATGTCAGCGTTCAAACTTTAAAATAAAAAAGAAATATCATGAAAAAAAATATTTTATATGTGTTTTATTTACGTTTACTTTTATAAAGCAAAATGGATAACCCTTTATACGTACGTACATGAAATATATGAAAGAAAGGAATTCTCAACCACTGTGTGCTGGGGTGCGCCGGCTATTTGTTTACAATTAAAAGTTTTCCCAATTTTCCACTTTATGTATTTTTTAGATTGAACTCGAAATGTATGATTAAACTCCATGCTTTTATCACACGCACCATTTCATGGACTGCTCAATTAAATAATGTCGATTATTTTGCCACGCTGTACTTGTCTTGTCAGTGTAAGTATCTGCCATTTAGCTCGAAACACCAAACTGTTTGTTACGTCACCATTAAAAAAAATCTGTCAGTTAATTTAAAGAAAGAACTAAATTCGGAAAGTGTTTTCTTTGGGACGAATGCATTCCGTACGCAATAAACAGATAGATCACTGAAAATGTAAGCATCTAAAAAAACTTCCAACTTCTCGAATGCAATATATTCATTCTGTCAGAAGTTAAGGCGATCCTAGCCACAGTTTTTTCGGAGTTGGTCGTTGTGACAGCTGTCACTTGAATTATTCTCAGTTTGGTATTCCATTTCATAATGTATGTCTATACTCCGGAACAACGTCTGCACATCGTATTTATTTATTACAAAAATAATGATTCGGTTCGAGCGACGCATCGCGCCATTATTCAATCGACATAATCGCCCAGCAGAGTCGATAATCGGAGTAATGAAACTCCACAAGCCACTGTTGAGACGTCGTTACATCCTCAAAAAGTCAATGTTTGGTTTGCTGTATGGGCAGAAGAAATCATTGGTCCATATTTCTTCGAAAATGAAGCCGGTCAATGGGGAACGCTATAGAGCAATGTTTAATGAAGTTTTGGTGCCTGAATAGGAGGATGTCGATGTGGACAACCTTTGGTTCCAAAAAGAGGCTGTTTGCCA
Organism: Hydrotaea cyrtoneurina; assembly: GCA_958296145.1. NCBI lineage: Eukaryota > Metazoa > Arthropoda > Insecta > Diptera > Muscidae > Hydrotaea > Hydrotaea cyrtoneurina. The sequence continues at coordinate 52,010,535 of OY282515.1, read as the reverse complement.
TACAGCCAACGAAACAATAAATTTATTGAAGAAAACTTTTGGTAAGCGCATTATCAAGCATCGTGGGCCTGTAGCGTGGCCTTCAAGATCGTGCAATTAACTCCGCTAGGCTACACCGACACGTTTGACGCCTTGGAAGAGAATACTCGGCACCTTATTGCTGCCATACATTAACTTGTCTGTAGATTATAAATATCAAATCAAAATATATGCATACATTTTTGTCTTACTTCTTATTATTTCAATTTGTGAATTTTTATATATATCAATTCATGTTATTCTCGCGGTTATTGTTATTATCTCAAAGAGAGTAGAGGAAAAAATACGAAAACTGCTGCAAATACACACTTATTCGCACTCAAATATTGGACTTTGTTGAATTTAAGAAGTTGATTCCGAGTTTTTTCCAAACTCAAATACTTAATAACAATAGCAAATGAATTAACAGGCAAATAAACTTTGTTTCGAAGAAAATAAGCTCTACTTGATTCAGCCTCCAAATACGCAATTTGTGTGTAAATATTTAAGAAAGACAGATTTTTCAGCGTGTATAAATAATATTAGCCGGTTTTAATTTTTCGGTTATAAATGAACTCAGTGTGAATGAGACCGCACGCATCCCACAAAAATGTCGTCTTATCCATTCTGGCCGAAAGAATGTTGAACGAAACAGATTGTGAAATCGCATCAAAGGAGAACTGCTGGACCGTATGAGTCCGTGTTGGGTTCACAGGGAAGACAATGCCACGCCCGGAGTCCCCTTCCCCCTCCCTTAGTATGGGTGACATGTAGGATCGACCCTTATTATTTGTTTCGTTCCACCATTTCTCCCTCCATCTCCGCCCGTTCATCAGCTTGGGAGATGTTGGATCTGTCGCTGCAAAAATTAAGCCAAATGGTCTGTGTCATCCGGTTTACCCTTGAACCAAAAATTAGAATAAATTTACTTTGTATTGTAATTAAATGGAAAAATATATAGTATGTATTTTATAAACTTGTCCCCAACTACTCCATGGGTGCACTTAGAGAAGTCAAATGTATGACAGACCTCAAATATTTTTCCAACTCCGACAGTCTCTCAGAACATATCTACACTCTATCTTTTCTTAATTTGTTTTATATATTTGTTTTTTTTTTTTTATTCATGTTCGACCCACTCTTAATTCTCTCTAACAACATTTTCTTTGTTTTGAGATTCATTGTGATTTCAAATGTAAATAAAAGATGATCTACACTCATCATTTTCATTTCCAATAGCTTTTTACAATTTAACAAAACAATCACAATATTCAATATTTGTTTTAGGTATCCACTCATTTTAACATTCTCTGGATATTTCAAAGTAGAAATCCGATAAGCGATACATACAAAATAATTTCCAAATTCACAATGCTCGTATTTTGTACCGCTCTCATAAAACTAATAATGAAAATATTGCATGTCTGTTCTAGTTTACTAAATAAAACCACCCACATCACTGAAAAGCCATCAAAATTGATGGTGGCCTGGTCTTGATAGACACCAGTCTCCGTAGTTGCAGTTATTTGCATATTTATTGTTAATTTATTGCCTTCGATTGCATCCATAAACTGCAAGGACATCATTGTCGCTGACAAACACTTTAGTCGGTGGCGTAAATTGCTTGCAAAATATCCACCATTGACGCGGACAGTTTCCAATTAGATGTCGTGATTGTGGTTGCATCACTTTTCCAGCGACAATCACAAATGTCCGATACGAGTAGAAGAAGACACTGCCACCAAAGAAGGTCAAGGATACAATCGGGGTGCCGGAATTAATTTTACGAGTAACACCAATGAAAATGTTTCGCAGAGAAGAATTCATGGATAGAATGTTACCTTATCAACGTTTGTAATTTCTCGAGAAATTAAATTGATAGTATGTTAAGAAATATTAAATACACTGGAAAATACTCGCTACTTTGTGTGCGTAAATTTTTCTTTTCTCGTAAAACACAAAATGTTTGTTAATTGCGTTGATTTAGAAAAAAAAAATACTTTGTAATGACTCAAAAAATGTATCCCATTTTTCCAATTTTTGACAATTTCATTTGTTAGTTTGAAATATTTGTTCACACTTTTTTAATTTCCCCCCATTTTGAACCTTTTTCTACTTTTTGCAACTGCTGGAACAATTTCCAAACATTTATTTCCTTTTTTACTTCTCAGCCGTTATGATTATTTTCAAAAAGAAAGCTTGTGCAAGAAGTGAAGCCGTCGGACCTTCCCAAGCGATATCGCTTCGCTCTATGGGCTCTTAAAAGAGGATCCGACGTTTGCAAGCCGATGAGGCACATTTCTGGCAACCTAAAGAAATTCAAGAGCTGCCACTTCATCCAGAAAAAAACAGCGGTTTGGTGTTTGGTTTGTGGGCCGGTGGAATCATCGGTCTATTTGATGCCTCGTAATCTCGGCGACATTTGGTTTAACAAGACGGCGCCACTTCCCACACATCGCACCAATCAATAGATTTATTGAAAGAACACTTCGGTGAGCAGATAATTTCAAGTTTTGGGCCGGTCGATTGGCCCCCCCCAAGATCGTGTGATATCACACTGTCAGACTTTTTCCTGTGGGGATTTGTAAAGTCTAAAGTTTATACGGACAACCCCGTTTCGATTCAGGCCTTGGAGCAGGACCAGTCGAAATGCTCGAACGAGTCATGGGAAATGGGACTCAACTGATGGAGTCCATCTGAGACGTGGCAGCATCTTAAAAAAAATAAATGCCAAAGAATGTTCTTTCAAATGATAATAAACATTCCCCATTCAATTTGAATTGTCTGTGTTTTTTTCTGATCGAAATGAATCACGCTATACTAATTTTTTTTTTTGAATTTGTCCACCTATGTTTGTAGCCTTCGGGCCACGCACTGGTTATTGGACCATTGGAAATAATTCACATTTCAAATTTACACAACTCCTTTCAAGTGTCGATAAAGTGCAAGTATTTTTCAGTTCAGTTCAGTTCATTTTATTTAAATTGATTTTCTGCCATCAGCTCTCCATCAATAATGCAAAAAAGTTGTATTTTTCTTTCATCTCAACGTCTCAATCAAATAAAAACCAACGGAAATATATTTGGTAGGAATAGAAACTTTTTTAATTGAAATACTTGTGCATTTAATAACTGAAATTTAAAATGACATGACTTGTACAGACACAGATAGACACAATTCTAACTGCAGTCACATAAAAGTTGGCCAAGCCCAATGACATGGGCAATTCTGTTGTTGTCATGAGAGTATTCGAATGTTTCAAATGAGTGAAAACACTTATTACTAAATACTTGTTTCAATACATGTTAATGCAAATTACAAAACTTTATCAACGTACAAAGTTGAAGATTTTTTCAACTGAAAACTCTTTAGCTACCTTAACATATGCGAAATGTGGACCGGGTTGGAAGGAGTTGCAAAAGCTGTAAAATTTAAACACAGGAGGACGAGGCCCCGTTTCATTATAAGGGTCTAAAAACATGTGACTTTAAAAGTTTTTTTTACAGTTTTCATTTTCCAAATACAACGCCCTATTGGAATAGGGGCGGAATATCACATTGGTTGAACGACCGATTAGAAACCTAATCATTGCTTATGAAATTCTACTTTAAACAGTAAAAAACGACTCCATCCAAACCGAAGTCTTGCTTGCTTCAAAGCAAAATTAAATTATGTTATTTAAATGAATGGCGGACATTTTATTATGTGTTCCTACTGAGACTGAGAGGTGCTTGCGGCAAATTGTTTTCAACACAGCAATCATAATTTATTTTTTCATCAGAGCTGTTAACGACACCATATTCAATTGACCAAATTAATCAGCAACGTATTTGAAACCAGCGCACAGTGGTTCCTATCCGAATATCTAATAGCCGCTTTCAACCTGCTCTGTAATATATATCTTTGTTTTCATCTGGAATGTTAATCCAGGAGAATTTATGGAATTTTCTTAGAGGGTTTACAAAAAATTCAATGGTTTCCCTCAAAACAAATTTAAAACATTTTTTGGAATTATACTCATTGTTAGGTGGGTTGTTTTTAGTCCTTTTGTAGTTCCCAGCGTTATAATCGATGACGAGTAATGAGGTAGTCTGAAAATAATAACAAGCGCATTTACATTTGTCCAATCCCTTCTACAGTTGTACTGTACTATGTCCTGTCTGTCACGTTTACCATTCGCTTCACTGTGTTTTCCCACTTTAACCCAGTCAACTCTCTGATTGGCAGTGGTTGACCGTGGTTGACCGTCAGTTCCCAAGTGAAAGGTGGGTGAAAATATTCCCAGCAATAAGTTTATGACATTTTAATTTACATGTCTATTTATACAAGTTAATTAGATGAAATGTTTTTCAATTTTGATGGAGATATATTTTCAATCGAATTGGACATTATCATCATTTAGAAACTTGAAACTATGACAGCAATTAAATAATGCATAGAATTCATTAGAGCCTGTATTTAGCATTACACCGTGTTACAAAAAATAGATTTTTTTTCTGTCCTATGAACCAAATGAAGGGCTTATTGCAAAAACACGATAAGCCACACGATTTCAAAAAGTGTTTTTTTCAGCTCATTCAATTACTTTACACCATTGCAACGTTCACTGAAAATATTTTAGCAATTGTCCGTTTAATTTCTGACCTATAGCAAATGTTACTTTTTGCATTTCGATTTTATTCATAAATATTTTTTGTCAAAAACTCGATAAGCCACAACAATTAAGAAGACCGTAATACAAAACGATGGATTCTGGTGAAGATATTAGCGAAAGTGACTATTTTATTGGTGATACTGATGACAGCGTGGTAGACAAAGGCTTTTTGCCGACTGGGTATGAAGTAATTTCAGAAACCAGCGAGATATGATTTATTTTATCTGGTGTGGCTTATACTGTTATTGCAAAAAAAATCTAATGAAATTACATATTTGTCGTTACAGTTATGGAACAAGCTGATTTTTTAAATTTCGGCCCTATTGTGGACGGCATTAATAAAAATGCAATTACTACCGATAGGTGCAAAACGGATTTCTCTGGTGTATACTCATTTCAGTTTAAAGTTCAAAATACGAGATCAATTTTTGTAAAGCATTCAATTCAAGGAGATTATAAGGAAGTAAGTATTATAAAAAAAGGGAAGACCTGCAAATACAACCTTAAATGGATTGAAAAACAAATACACAGAATTCCTAAAACTAGCGGCAAAAAAAGTACACAGCGTAAAATTCTTACTGCCATATATTCCACCAATTTATCATTCCTTCTACAACGCTTTGGAGCCGTCTTCCGCTGAAACGGAATTAGAACTTATAGAAATTATTTAATGTAATAAACATTTTAATATTTATTTCATTTACTTTTTTAAAAAAGAAAAAATTTTGTACTGCAAAAACACGATAAGCCACTTTATTTCAACCAAAATAACAAAACTTTTGATATTCAAAATAAAAAAAATTTAAATAAAATGTATGCAATAAGTCGATAAGCCACACTTTTTTTTTTTGAAAATAGCGGTTTCCGAAGTTTTCTAGGTATTCATGGACTGGTATGTGATAGTAGTCTTCCTTAAACACTAATTTCATCAAACCCCTATTTTCTGCATTTATTTCAAACTTCAAAGGCGATTTTCTCAGTATTTTCATTTTGTGGCTTATCGTGTTTTTGCAATAGCCCTTCAAATCTATTTTTATTTTTTATCCCCTTTCCGAAAAAGTAAATTTGTAAATTTTCAGGAGTGGCAAAGTTGCATTTTCCACGAATTGTTTACTTTTTTTATACCCTCACCCTGCGGGTAGGAGGGTATATATCATTTGATACGACCCAAAAGTGTAACACCTAGAAATATTCAGATTAGAACCCAGGTGTCTTTGAAACAAATTCGATTTATGACTTTCTGAATCGTTTGAGCCATGTCCGTCTGTCCGTCTGTCCGTCCGTCCGTCTGTCCTGCTGGTACGCACGATAACTTTCGAAAGAGTTAAGCAATCACTCTGAAATTTGGCATGGCTGAATATTTTCCCAAAACTGCTTATGGGATTGCATATGGGCTATATGGCCACACCCCTTCGGGTACCTCCCATACAAATCTGATATTTCGCCCACTTTATAAATCGTGTAATAATATCAACTCGCGCATGTTCGATCTTGGCCAAATTCCGTATTTAGTAATGGTATAACTGGACAACGTTTCGGACAAAAACTTGGCAGTCTGGCAACTCCCCTTCTGGCACCTCCCATACAAATGTACCATCCCGCCTACCTTAGAAATCGTGTAATATATCCAATATGCCCAACGCGATCTTGCCCAAATTTTGTATTAAGAAAAGCTATAGTTGGTATAACTTTTGGACAAAAACTTGGAAGTCTGGCAACTCCCCTTCTGGTACCTCTCATACAAATGTTCCATTCCGCCCCTTGTAAGCCGTGTAATGTTGTCAGTATGACCAATAAGATCTTGCCCAAATTGTGTATTTAGTAAATCTATAGCTAGACAAAGTTTTGGACAAAAACTTGGAAGTCTGGCAACTCCCATACAAATGTACCAACCCGCCTACCTTAGAAATCGTGTAATAACCCAACGCGATCTTGCCCAAATTTTGTATTTAGTAAACGTATAGTTAGTCTAACTTTTGGACAAAAACTTGGAAGTCTGACAACTCCCCTTCTGGTACCTCCCATACAAATGTACCATCCCGCCTACCTTAGAAACACCAATATGACCAACGCGATCTTGCCCAAATTCTGTATTTAGTAAATCTATAGCTATACAAAGTTTTGGACAAAAACTTGGAAGTCAGTATAACCAACGCTATCTTGCCCACATTTTGTATTTAGTACAGTTATAGCTAGACAAAGTTTTGGACAAAAACTTGGAAGTCTGGCAACTCCCCTTCTGGTACCTCCCATACAAATGTACCATCCAATATTTTTTTCTATAGCATTTCTATAGTATTTTAGGTTGCTATTATGACATTCCATGAGATGTTACATCAAATGATGGTAGCCACGGTCACATTTAACTTTCCGATACTTATGAGTATGACACTTGTAAGTTTTTACTGAGGGTGAGGGTATATATAAGTCGGTTTACCCGACTGCAACTTTTTCACTGGTTTTACTGCAAATGTTTCAAGTTATTTTTAAATTTCATAAATTGTTATTACGTGAATTAGGGTGTACCGAAAATCTACTTTTTGAGTAGTGTTCCAACAAGGCGAACTGAGGTCGTGATTACACGAATGTCCGTGGTATTTTCAAGGCAGCAATAGTTTTCCGTGGTCAAAATGGAATGCATACAATTTATTACAAAGATAATATATTGGAAAAAGGATTTTTTAAATTTATATTTTATATGAAAATACTTTAAAACTTCATATACAGTCAAACTTCTGTAAGTCGAACCGCCATTATCCCGTAGAAAAGTTCGGTTGACGGAAACTTTATGGAATTACTTATCAAAATGTTTCAAATTTGGGAAGAGTTCATTTATTCGCATATATTTATTTTATTTTATATACAGTGAAACGTCCATAACTCGAAATTGCAGAAGTGGAATTTTCTTTAAGTCGAAGCACTTCTAGCGGCAGTTAAGGAGACAAATTCTCTTAAACAATTTCCTAAATAATTCTATAACTTTCCCTTTTTTTGTTGTTGCGAATAAAGAGTAACTCCAATTTGTTTAGGGCTTTGTAATGCTCATCAGTTGTCGGAAAGGTTGTATAACAAACTTCCACCTCCTCATCATCACTTATAGAGCTTTCTGCGAAGTAACTGATTCGGGAGAACAATAGACAGTAATATCGGCATCCATAGAGAAGTCAGATGACCTTCTTCATTATAAACCTCAGATATTTCAGAGCAACCTGTTTTTGTTTTTGAGATCCATTTTAAACTCTAGAACTTATTTATGTAGATGTTCGACTTATTGAAGTTGGTGTCATTATTTTTCTTCGAGTTATAGAAGACCAGTTTAATGGTATTTGTTCGACTTATGGAAGTTCCGCTGTAATTGAATTTATAGAAAAATTCAATAGGGTGAGATGAGTGGTTTCAAAATGCCGACTTTAAAAAAATGTCTACATTTTTAAAATGTATGTGTTCCACATAACGCTTCACCAAAAACACAAAGATACACCCGAACAAAGAAAAATTATCATTTGATCTACACCCCTGCTGAAAATCACTCTTCACTATTTTACCCTACGTATATCAATTCATATAAAGGGTGTTTTTTTTATTGAGGTATATAACTTCGAATTGAAATAAAATACAAGAACATCGTTTTAATGTCCATAAATTTGGCTTTATTGGAAGGATAATTTTATGCCATTAATGTTTAAATATGATTTCGGGCATGTGGCCGCCGCGGCTGGCTCGAATAAAGCCAATTCTACAGGTCCAATTTTCAACCACTTGTTGGAACCACAACTCATCCACATTCATGCCATCCAATTCGGGAACAAAATAGTCGGTTATCATGGCTCTATACCGGTGTCCATTAACGGTAACTGACTCTCCAGCATTATTTCGGAATAAGTATGGCCCAATGACTCCACCACCCATAGAGCACACCAAACAGCCAGTTTTTGTGGATGTAATGGCATAAAATGGACGGAGCTTGCGGTGAACTTCGCGAACTGAACCATTACTTTCGAAATAAATTTGCACGATTTGCAAGCGTTGTTCTTTTGTCAACCTGTTCATGATGAAATGGCAAACCAAACTAAATATTAATCACTTGACAGCTGACAAAATGGCCGCCAGTTAAAAAAGTGATGCCAACTTAAAGTTCTATACCCCAATAAAAAACACCCTATAGTTTCGAAAACCTAGAGTAACAGAATTTTTTAAGACACATTATTTTAATAGAAATTGTCAGCCTATCCATGACGAAATAACAGACCACACTAAAGAAAAATCAACAATCAGCTGTTAAATTGGTTGTCAAATCTATCAGTGTTGCCAACTCAAAGTTGTGAACCTTTAAAAAAACCGGAGTGAGTGCAGAAAGTGTGACAACACTTTGGTAAACGAAATCAAAATCTATTGGTAGCGTTACACTTTTTTTTAAAAACAGAACACCAAAATGCGGGTTGAGTGCAACACGTAACATTTTTTTTGTACAGACGAAATAACCATAAGAATAATATAAGCAAATAGGCCCGATTTTTGGGTATACAAACAGCAGATACAAAGTCTTCAATTCATCCGTGAGTGAAATATGAATTCTTAGATATTTTTTTTAGCACGAAGTGTAATTTATTTTCGTATGTGTCAGTATCAGATGCCTCAGTACACCAACACATGAGTATGTGTGCCGGCCAAAATGTTATGATATCGGATAGATGAGGAGAAGACAAAGACTGACAGTAGTGTCATGCTCCACAAAGTAACATCAGCCACGAGCTGGACATTTGCCAATACATGCCCACATATGTGTAAATATGTGAACTCGTATGTCATCGTGTATGTAGACATATGAATATGTCAGGTTGGATATGTCATTTGATTTTTGTTTGACCCTCAGCTGCAGGGAACTTCAGCTGAACTATCGTCTATGGCTTTAATGAATACCAAAATCCTTACCAAGTCATTCTGTGGCGTTTATGTAACTTTAAATGAAATGTAATTTCTGCAAAGTGGAGTTTTTTTCCCCGAATTAGTCAGCAAGCCTAATGACACAACCAATTCTGTGGTTTTCACTAGTAACAACTTCTCAGGAAAGCGAAAACAAATAACTAAATAATTTTTATAATTAAAAAAAAAATAATTTGTAAATTGCTGCTTCTGTAAAAAATTTAATTAACCTAAGTTGTTTTTAACAAAGAATACAGAGTAACGAATCATTTGTATTACAAGAAACTTTACCTTTCAACATTAATAAATCAAAATCACACAAAATGTACTTAAGCGATTATTCGTGAAAACCACAGAATTATTGACTTTCGTTTTCCTTAAGCGATTATTTCACTTAAACGGTATTGCAAATATTCGCATTCGGGTGGATATGTGTTCCTGGAGGGCGAAGGTATTAAAATAATCATTTCATTTACATGAAGATGGGGAATTTTTCATGGAAAAAAGGCCGCGATTGCTATAACATTCAATACAGAGCAGCGATGTTTATGGAACCAATACTGGTTGGAATTATATCCAGTACGCCAACAAACAACGCACTTGCCTAGAAAAACCTTCTCTGGAAGCGCTTCTTCGTAAGACAGAGACTCGGCAGTAATTATTACATACACCAGAATTATGGCTCTTCGATGACGACAGAATTGGTGAACAAAATTATTAGCTATGGGTAGATTTCATCACGTACAGTTCGAAGAGAATGTATCCTAAGACATTATATTTGAACAAAAGTAATAGTGGCATAAAGACGGCCGGTGAAGAAACCCGGTTTGCTCAGAAACCCGGTTTGCTCAGTCTGCCTTGGCAAACCAAATCAATTGAATATAAACAACAAATGCTAGTCCCGATTCATACTAGCAAGGAAAGAGTGGTAAGGGGAATGGAATGGGGGAAAACTTGATCGTACTGAGAATTTCTTTTTGTGTTTATCGTATTTTGAAAGTCATTTGTATTTGAAAAGGCAATAATAAAAACAAAAACTGCCTAAAAAGTATTTCCTTGTGTGTGCACAAGAGGCAAGTGGAATAGGGAATCATACAAATGGCCGCAAGTACAATTCATTGTGTGAATCGGGACATATTGAGCCTAATAATGATGAAATAAATACAAAACGACCAATATTGTTTTTTTTTTAAATTATTTGTACTTAAAATATTTTAGGGAAGTAGACAAGCGCAAGACAAGCTCTTTTTTTTGAAGATCACATACGAAAAAAATGGATAAGTTAAACATTTTATGAAGACGCATGAAAGCCCCGGGAGCATGGACGAAACTGCTTATATATTGCTAATCATTAGTTATAACATGACACCTAACGAAGAAGCTTGACGGTGTTTACTATAAATTCAAAAAATTAAGATAATACTTTACAGTCTTAAGTTTCTCGTTATATTTTTCCCATGCATAAAAAAGGCTCAATAAATAAACTTCAACTTTATGAAGACTCTGACTTACTAAACTGTTTCTGAGGGTGCATCAGTTTTTGCTATGTCTTAACTGAAATGTTCAGGGGAGTAACAAGAGGTGAAAAGCGCGATCGTTTTGTAGCCGTACGGAGACCGTGAGTGTAGGAAAAAGTGAATTTTGAAGAATGAATCCAAAAGACAAGATAAAGAGATTGAGGTTTATGCGATGTGAAATGAGTACAGAAAATGCTACCCACTAGTGAATGGTGAAGAAATGAGATGGATATGGGAATCCAGAGTGTGGTGAGTATTTGCAAGCAAAACTTCTCCATCTTATTAGCGGACGAAGATTCAGCTGATGTCCTAATTCACTAATTAATGATGTTGTCAAAATATCTGTACCCCGAACGGAGGCGGACATGCTGATAAACTGAATAAATTACCGTTCTGCACAGTTTGAGAAATGCCATATGGGCCAACTACGGGGGAAGAAAACACTTATCCGGAGTATAGAAGATCCTTTCGAGTATTAGTGTGTAAAAAATGGAAGCTTATATACGATTATCAGAAATCAATAAGAAAGGTTTTGAAATTGTCAAAAAAAAATTTTCTTGGAAATAAATTGTTCTAAAAAATAATAAGATTAAATTTTCAAAATATTTTGTTTTGTTTAAGAGTAGTCGATTTTTTTTATATAAAATTTTTGTATTTTCCCTTTATAATGAAAACGAAAAAATTAAATTTCGGTATTTTATTTGTAACAAATTATCGTTTTTTGACTCGATTGGGACAACCAATGTATGTCCATTTCAATTTTAAAATGTGAACTACCGATTTCTTTGACTTTGAAAGGTAGAATAACATTCATTTTTATTTTCAGTTTTATGTTTGACATGTGCATTTTCGCTTCGCCCAATGGGCTGAAGATTGTTTGGCAGGCGACGAAGAAGAATTTGACCACAAAATCGTGTTTTCAGTGAAGCTCATTTTCATCTCGGTTCAGAGAATTCACACGTGGCTATTGAGAACATAATTCACCTAGAAGGATTCACTGATTGGTGTGGATTTTGGGCTGGCGGCATCATTAGGCCATTTTTTTTTTTCGAAAATCGCCAAAGAATTACAAAAATTTAAGAGACTGACATGGACTACATTCAGTTTCAATAAGACGGGAACACATGTCACATGAAAAACCAAAGGATAGAAATCGTTTACGATTGTGATGACTAGATTTAAAAACTTTTTGAGAAAAAAAATATGCTGACCGGATATGCGCGTATCCTCGCTAAAAGTTCTAACATCAAGAAGTACACGACAGATATCTGAGGACCAAGTACCGTTAAAATAATGGAACTGATGGGGATCTTCTCTCAACTCAAAGAGATGGGGTTTAAAGCGGCTCGGTGAAAAATGCCAAAAAAAACACCGTGTTACACACATTCTGTCCTATGAACCAAATTTAGATTTTCGGAAAGGGGATAAAAAATAAAAATACACGTGTATCGGCGATTTTCATGTACACGTCCGATTTTTAACCCTTTTTCAGTGATCCAATTGAGCTGATTTTTGGCAGGCAGACTCGTAGAAATATCTGTATCACGTCAAATTTTTTAAAAAATTGATTTATATCCATTCTCAGATTTTCCTAAAAAAAAAATTCTGACGTGTACATGAAAATCACCGATACACGTGTATTTTTATTTTTTATCCCCTTTTCGAATATGTGCATTCGGTTCATAGGACAGAAAAAAATCTATTTTTGTAACACGGTGAAATAAATGAAAAATCGCCCCAAAAGCCCAATTTGAAAATTTCACCAAAAATTCTTAAAAATTTCCCAAACAATTTATGAAAAATTACCCAATGCAAAATCCCCCAAATATTATGAAAAATACCCCAGAAAACGAAAAATTACCCAATGGGGAATTTTTCATATGAACAAAAAAAAAATTAAATGAAATTGGGTTCTTCGTACGAACTTTAGATATTAACTGCATGAATGGGCTTATTGTAAAAACACGATAAGCAAAAAAATGTAAATACAGTAGACACTCGTAAATTAGAACCTCTTTGTTCCTGGGATAGTTCCAATTTCCGAGAAGTTATAATTTCCAAAGGTTTTTTCTTATTACCCAAAAATTTAACAAAAAAAAATTAAATGTTACTTAAAAGTTATGAAAAACTCCACAATATTTTTGGAGAATTTTTCATTTTGTATGAGATTTTTTTGGGGAATTCCTAATTTTTTGGGGAATATTTCATAGAGCCGTTAAAGACGGCTCCGAATGGCTACAGTTTTTGTTCTACAGAAGTTTCACGTAGCTTATCTCGTAAAGTCACTTGCATTTTCGAGTTGTAAATGTTTGCTGAACAACATTTCGGATGGTTTTACCAGGCTATGAACCTAGGTGTGTTCTGTGACAGTCACATACACTAACACTTCCACATCATACCAAGGCCGTCCATAATGATAAACTCATAAATGATATTGCAAGTTTTCTTTTTTTGTCCAACAACAAATGCCACAAAAACCCTCGAAGGCAGGAACTTGTTTCGTGGCTGCCGCTTTCTGATATCCATGAGAGACTTCAAAGCGAGTCTAAGGACAAATTAGTTGCACACAATATGTGTAACCTCATCAAGCCTGAATTGATTTCGTACACGGGGTAGGACAATTGCATCAGAGTCCACATAGTCCACTGTGTGCCATTTCCCGCTCATATCGAAAACTAACTAAATACTCCAACTATTGTACTTTCATCCCCCGAAGGTTGTGGGCACAAAATGAAAATAAAGTTCGTACCAAAAAATCATATTACTATGGCAATTTGTGGCTGAAAATTGTTTGTCATTACGTCCAACGGTTCGTTTTTTTCTGCGGCTTTGCAAGGACTACACTCGAACACTTGTCCTTCCACACAGAGAGAACCAGAGAGAGGCCAGCAACATAATTGAAAGTTCCCAGTGGCCGTTTGGGTCAAATTATGTCAAAATGAAGTCATCGACGGAAATTGTAAAAGTTAGTTTTACTCTCCGTCACTGTTTGGGTCTAGTGTATGTGTGTGTGTGTGTGTTAGATTTAGTTCACATTATCACTGTTATCCTTTCATGGGTGCCAGCGCAGTTTTTTTTTGTGTTTTCCTTTTAATACTCTCCGTGTCGCTGTTGGAGATACGGTCATTGTTTGTTCTGTGCTGCATATTGACAATTAGTTTTTCCTTCTTTTTTTCATATACATATATATATTTTTGTTAGTGTAACTGCGGCATTGCCAGTGTTGGCGTTTGTTGTGGTGGCAAAGTTGTGTTAATTAAAATCAGCCGTACATACATACGTACATAGATGTACGTACATATGTGTTGATTTAAGCGGAGAATACTTTGGCAAATGAAGAAAAGTTTTCTATTGCCCAAGTACTTGAGAGAAAAAACCAATCGCTTTGTCAGCCACGTGTAGAAGTATATTTGCAGAGCCACATCTCAGAGATATGACCAAGGTGTAGTTTCAAATGAACACTGAAAACTTCATTCATTAAAAGACACCTATTTTTGATTTGTTTTCTGTACATGGCTACGAAAACTGAAGGAAATCCAAAGCTTGGCACCTGAAACATTCTGTAGATTTCCCAACTAATCGCTTATGGAGAAAAATTGGGTTCTTCGTACGAACTATTGATATTAACTGTATGAAATACATTTGAAGGGCTTATTGTAAAAAGACGATAAGCAAAAAAATTTAAAAACAGAAGACACTCGTAAATTAGATCCACTTTGTTCTTGGGATAGTTCTAATTTTCGAGAAGTTCTAATTTTCAAAGGTTTTTTTTTTAAATAAATAAAATGTTACACTTTGGCTTAGAGTTTTTTTTATTTTTATTCACATTAAAATTCATCACAGTTTAAAAAAAATATTTTAAAAATACATATAAAAAACTGGTATAAAATAATAGTTTTTTAACTACAGGGGTTTCCAACAAGATGTGTTATTTTGAATCTCCTGGTATTTCGGTAGCTGTTATTCTTTGACATTTGACAAGTAGAA
The DNA here is from genome assembly GCA_958296145.1 of Hydrotaea cyrtoneurina. Taxonomy (NCBI): domain Eukaryota; kingdom Metazoa; phylum Arthropoda; class Insecta; order Diptera; family Muscidae; genus Hydrotaea; species Hydrotaea cyrtoneurina. Next base: position 51,995,436 of record OY282515.1, on the reverse strand, counting down.
TCTATGCCATTACTAAAAACGCATTGAAATTATTGAAATTCACTGCAAAAAAGGTGAAAATCTTGCAGTCACAGTTCGCAAAACTAAATCATTTGTTGGTCGTCGTGAAGCACCTTGTTGCACCTTGGAACAACAGTTGCTTGGTTGGTACACAACAGTTACGGTGAATGGATTGCGCTATCGGGAGATGATTACTGATTTTTTATGATCGGAGTTGGATGATATTGAATCTGGACAACGTTTACTATCAACAAGACGGCTCTACGTGACACATTAGCAACGAAACCATTGCTCTTTTACGGGAAAAGTTTCCGAACCGTGTTATCTCTCCTAGAGGTGATCACAATTGGCCACCGACATCTTTTGATTTCACACCTTGCGACTTCTTCCTTTGGGGCCACGTGAATGATAAGGTCTACGCCAAAAGCCCAGCGTCGATTCAAGACCTCAAAGATAGGATTAGTGAGGCTATCGAGAACATAGGGCAGCCACTTTGCGATTGGGTTATGGACAATTCCATGAAAAGGATATGGTCCTTTAAGCGTTGTCGTGGTGGCCATTTGGCTAATGTTGTTTTTCATTCCTCTTTATTATGAAATAAACATCCGAACATTTATCTCAAAATTTGCAATGATAATCAACAAAATCAAAATACAGTAGACACTCGTAAATTAGAACCACTTTGTTCCTCCAAGGGTTATATTTTAAAATAAAAAGTAACATAAAAGTGCATCTTCGCTTATAAAATACACAAAAAAAACACGTTGGCTTAGAGTTTTATTTTTTTTATTTTTATTCACATAAAGGGAACACAAAATATACCGATACATAAAAATTCATAAGTTTAAAGAAAAACGAAATATTTCAAAAATACATATAAAAAACTGATATAAAATAAGAGTTTTTAAACTATCTAAGAAGTGAAGACACTCAGCGAGACAAATTTGATACATTCTCATCGTTAATCATATCAATTTCAGTAATGTTTGTCTGATTTTTTTTTGGCATTATTAAATTTATCAAATCGATGCGGAGCGCTAATAGTCAGGTACTTTCTGTAAAACAATTCACTACCTCTACACCAATTTATTAAATTATTTACAATTACAACTGACGAGCAAGAACTGTATTAAAAACGGTTTCCAATAGATTGGAATTTCCGATAGTTCTAATATTCGAGCGTCAACTGTACTAAGAAAATCCCCTTCGATGATTGAAATAAATGCAGAAAATAGAGACTTGATGGAATCACGAAATAAATAAATGTATTTAGTGTTTAAGGATGACTGCTATCACATACCAGTCGTTGTATGTCCAGAAAACTTCGTATATCGCTATTTTCAAATATGTAGTTATTTTGAATATAATTTTTTTTTTGAAATAAAGTGGCTTATCATGTTTTCGCAGTATAAAATGTATTATTTTTCTTTTTTTTAAAAATTAAATGAAATATTAAAAAGTTAATTGAAATTGTCGAGTTTATTTGTGTTAAGATTGTGTTAATATTCTTACTTCATTATTTGTTACGTGCTCTTATGTCCCTCCAAATTCCTGCTCTGATCTATTCATGCCTCACATCAATGCTTTAAAAATGATAGTTGATGCCTTGGGATCTTCCGACTCTGTGGTTATCTTGGGAGATTTCAACCTGCCGAATGTTAGTTGGAACTTTTCCCTGGAATCGAAGTCATTTCTTCCTTCTTCCAATAACACTGTGGAACGAATTCAGGTTAGCAAACGTTAGGTCGATTATGAGAGTGAGAGGTGAAAATACAGTAAAAGCTCGATTTTTGCAACCCCCGATTATTGCAACTCCCCGATTAGCGCAACCGTCATTTTTTTATATTACGGTCTTTATAAGTGCAACTTTCGAAGAAAAAGGTCGTGATAAGTGCAACTTTTTTCTGATGCACTGAAATCAGGAACTTTGTTTGGAGGTCACGGTTAAACCAAATGCTCCCCTTTCAACATTATTCTCTGTTCGACTCTGTCCACTGTGAACGAGCGTACAATAACTGTTATTTTACCGTTGCCTTCCTGTTATTTTTCATCCCATATTCTTAAATTTCAATATTTCAACATATATATTTGGGGCTCGGTAAGTGCAATAATCTCAGTTAATGCAACAGGCCTGATTTCCTATCGGTTGCGCAAATCGAGCTCTTACTGTATAGGCTAAAGTAGAAGACCCGTATCGCGGCATTTGTTTATGTTAGTTCGATTTATTTTTTAATCGACCTTCGAACTTTGCAGTCAAATGCCGATATGATTTTTTGGCTATAACTCGTCGATATTTTTTCAATCTGTAAAAGCCAAATTATTGCTAGAGACTTATTCAACAAAATTGATTTAGAAGATGTTTGTGGGCTTATGAAGCAAAATGTTGGACATTTTTTTTTTTCATGCTTTTTGCAAATATTTTCCACAAAAAGTCACAAAGGTCGATAATTTCGTCCAACAGATATTCTGGAATGTCATCTATGTCTTCCCCTTCTTACTCTTCTTCAAAGGTGTTTTCATACCACCAACAAATTTCAGCGAGTATTGCATCTGGAGATTTCTTAAACTTGACATTGCTAAAATGCCAAGGCAAAATGTCTTTTAAGCGGTTAAATTCTGGTGGTCTTTGGATTGATCAATTGCTAGAAAATAGGTCTGATTTATGTATTTTTCAAATAAACAACATTCCCAATTTTAGTCTGAGATTTCTAGACCAAATATTTCTTTCTCCATAGAAGATGGAAATCGTCCACTTTGATGATAATTTTCTGTGAACAATACCGATTTAAGTTTTTTGTTTCCGGAAAACAGAATATTGCACATTAAATGCTCTCTTGTCAGATATCAATTGGTTTGAAATTACAGATCTGAGTAATATATGTATTTATAATATTGATTTTTTGTTACAGTGTTTTTATGAATTTTTGAGTAACTGCCTAAGAGATTGTGTTTCTCTTGTAAATTCCCGAAGAAAGAGTAATTCTCCTCCATGGAACGCAAAAGAGTTGTCTGGCTTGAAAAACCGTAAATCTCGATTGTTTAAAAATTACAAACGCTCGGGTTTACTGTCTGAATATGCTCAATACTCAATATGTCGCCACGACTATAACCATCTAACTAAAAGGTGTTATAAGTCCTATCTCGATAAATGAAAAAATAATTTTAAAGTAAACCCTAAATGTTTTTATGATTTTGTTAATAAAAATAGGAAATCAAATACATTTCCTACTACATTGCACTGCCATGGTTCATTCTTTTCTAATGGAGTAATAATTGCTGACTTCTTTCAATCCTCTTACACTGTTCCAAATAACAACATTCCCGATTTGTGAAACCCATTTTCTAATTCTTTCAATTACAAACGAACGAATACGTTGCACGGAAATCAGCATTCCAATCTGACCAAAAACTAGAACTTCAAAATGGAAATGTTTTCTTTGCTAATATTTTTTTCATTGGGTCATAACAGAAACCTTTGCTCAGAATTGAAGAAAACAACTCTTTTTCAAATGGCAACACAAACATTAACCCCCCGTATTCATAAGAATTTAGAAAAACCTTTGTTAAGAAAACTGTGAGACAATTGTTTTTGGATTTTTATAAATTTTGTTTAACTCAGGTTTTTTAAATTTGCATGAATACGTGGGTACATGATTTATTAAATCGACATAAAAAACGGCGATATAATCATGTCCATCGTGTGGGTTTATCTTCCACATCCACAAAGTGATCCAAGTAATTAGGAACATTCCATTTATGAACTGGCGAGAAATTTATATCAAATTAAACATCAAAAATGTACTTTGCACATTAAAAACTTCTTCCGTAAAACATAATTTCCAATTACGCAAAAAAAAAACGAATATTTTCCGTACCAATACTGCGTAAAACTCTTTGCCCATGTCTGAACTACACGGCAGTTCACTGACATCTAAAATCGATTTGAAAATTGTAGTGAATAAAACCTATAGAAAAAACAACCTACAACGTTTTGGGACAGTTGCATGTATTGGCCAGTACTCTTATACGTTCAGTTGCAACATGTTTGAGGCCATGATATTGATTCGATTGGATATCAAACATGACAACATGGTGTGTTATTGAATGATGTTGTCTTTTGTGACGATGCAACATGTTTGATGGGATTTAAAGTGAGATTTCTTGTGGTTTTAAGTTCTGATGGTTATTTCGTCATTAGGTAAAAAGAGGTGTTTGTGAATTCACAATTTCTAGTTTCAGTTTAGTGCAAACGTTTTACTTTTTATGTTGTTCAATTGTTTGTGAATTTAATGTCGTTCTGCTGTACAACATGTTGGCTTCAAAAGGCTCAAGTGGCACGTACCATCCATCCATCCATCCATCCACCATTCACTCACTGCTCGTTCATTCAGTGGCGACTTCACCTTAGCACTTTTCTTGTATTTCCTGTATGACACACAGCTGCAGGTAACAGAAACAAAATAATAACATTCCGACTATGTGCCTTTTGTTGTTGTTGTTGTTCCAGTCATAAACTGGAAAACGTCATAGCAACACACAGGCAGACCGTCGCACACACACACAGTCAGTCAGTCATAAAAATAATGTTGTTGCTGGTTTACTGGCTTTGGGCTACACACTTCTCTTGTGTATGCCTGGAACGTACGTGTGCAACACAACAATGTTGCACACACAGCCGAATTCCGCTTCCGTTTTCCCTTAAGCAGTTATAAAAAAAACAATAACAACAACAACAGCACAACACCAGTCAAGTCTAATCGAACACTTATGCACAGAAGAGCCATAGAACCCATACACCGACACACACACACTCATGTGTTGTTGCCTTTAGGGAGGCCTGCTCAAGAATGCACCATCGCGTTGTGTCGTCAAACATGTTCGCGGCCGTCTTCAAGAAAACAGCTGCTGGCTGGTTCGACCATAACCCCCCCCCCCCACCGACAAAACATACATTATGTTATGATAAAACATGTTGGCCAACCTACGGAGTTTGCCCGGTTGTGTGTGAGCTCATCACATGTGTGTGTGTTGCCTGATGTGTGTGGGCTTTCAGCTAGAAAACAGCTGTTCTTGAAGATACATGTGAGCATGTTGTATGTTGCGTCTGCTGGCTGATGTTGCGGGCAACGATGGCAACGGTTTGGATACTTTTCAAACAAGTATTTCAAGACCGGCAGTTTAATATTCTGTGTTAGTTGCGTGCGGAACGCGAACGTAGAAGGATGTTCATTAGTAGAGTGTAAAGCGGAATAGAATACGACGGCGGTTGACAGACAACAATAATAATAAAACGTACATACAAAACAATACACAGCCAATGGATTATAGAACACTTACGTACAACAGCAATTTCTCGAGTAAAACAACACAGCCCCCTATTTATGCTCCAACAACAAATCAACCCCCCCACAACAACTCATTGGATTACTTTAACACAACAAAAAGAAATATTCGTTTATCACTAAGCAACGGTTGGAAATTAATTTCATCAACATTGATTTTTTTTCTGTGAAATTTGAAAAAAATAAAAAACATAACAAAGGAAAAACGTGAAAAATTGAAAAATTTTAGAAGTGAACAAACAGAAAAAAAGTGTAGTTTTTAACATTTACGTCTTATGCTCAAAATGAATTTTAAGTTTGTTAGCATAAATATACGACCACAAGACGAAAAAGAGAATTTATTAAGATCTGTACAAAAACAAACGAAACGAACCAATTTCAATAAGATTGCTCGTAAAGTGCACAATTTAACAACAACTACAACAAGCAAATATTGGCAATTGTGTGAAAACACCAACACACCAACAAAGTGAATTTTTAAACGCAAAAGTGCAAACGTGTAGTGAACAAGTGAACCCTAAACCCGCCCACACACCCGCCAAGGAATATTAACTGGGATTACAGCTAGCTAGCCCTTGCTCGCAGACAATTTGTGTGTCTGAAGTTTGTTCTGGTTTGTTACAACAAGTCGGCGGCGCAGACCTCTTCTCTCTGGATAACCTACCACCACGCACAACACAAACTTGTGTCGTTCAGCAGCTGTTTGTTTTCAAAACGACGAACAAGTGAACTAAAGAACACAACAACAAAACACGAATTTTTATTTATACTAAATAAGGTAAGTTGAAACACAGAAATCTCTCCCGTTTCCTCCCTTCCCCTGCAACTGCTCGCTTTTTGGTGTTTGATAAGAAAAACGTACAAAAAAAGCGGTTCACCTTAAGAAACAAAAAATTATAACATCATCACCTACCGCATAAATGGAGAATATTCGTCTTTTTCCCTGGGACGGACAACTTGTAAATTTCGCAAGGGGCAAACTAATGGGTGAAAGGCAAATTATGTACGTGCCTCCTCTGGTGTGGCAAGTTTAGATTCTGTTTTTTTTTCTTTCTTGGAAGATATTTACATACTCCTTTGAGGCTTGTTTTTGTACGAGTTGATTGAATTTTGCGTACGTGTAGATGATTTGCTTTTCGTTTGCCCGTTGTAACAGATTGATTTCATTCTTTTTCTTGCCAAGGTTAACATGCATTTCAGTTATTTGCCAATACGTCTATGGCTGCAAATGCTGTTATTTTGCTTGTATGGCCATAAACATATTACAATTAAGCAATTTGCCATAAAACGGTTGTAAGTAATATTGAATAAAAAAAAAAACCACCACACCAGCCAGCACTAGATTTTCTAATGAGATTTCTCTCTCTCCCCATAACGAAGCGAAACTCCATCGTATAGGCAGACAGACAGACAGAAACCGACACAGACATACCGATAATAACATTTTTATTAAAGAAAAATTATTTTTTCATTTGTTTATAATTCACATTAGTGGCAGACTAAACTTAGATAGACGTGAAACATGCAATAGCTGCTGTTTTGAGTTGTTTTCATTTTTGTTGTTGTTTTTTTTTTGTTGTATTTTATGGCATTTTGAGTTTTTGGTGCGCGCAAATGTTGCTAGCACGAAATCAGCCATCCATCCATAGAGCAGCTTAAGCCAACAACAGCGAAAAAAAAAAATCGCACCACATACACGTATTGTTCATACATATTTCAAATGGTTTTCGTAATTAATAATAAATAAAGTAATTAACGTTCTTCATTTAATTGAAATTGTATAGCATTTCATCAATCGCAAATAATTTGAGTAAACGCGTCAGTAAAATGTTTCCTTTTAAATTCCTATGGCTGGAAAACGTCAGTAAATGAATTGTTTTTTCATTCAGGGGGTGAAATTTCATATAAACAACATAAATAAATAAATTATCAGGGCACTTCCTAGAAAGCAAAGTCGACTAAAATATGATTTGATTATGAAATAAAATTATAAAAAAACATTTTTTTTTTTTATATTTTTGAAACAATAAATTGGAAAGAAATGAAAAACTGGCAAGGCAGGAAATTCGAAAACAGAAACATTTAGGACTTTTCCGTACGGCCGTTTTAAACCTCATATTGTGGATTTTCTGTTTTTATTGGGTTCCATTTATTAGAACATCGAAAAAAAGACTTTGCCATTGCAAAGAAGCAACAAATCAATCATGTATTCTCTATATTGTGTGGGAGGGGGGAGGGTAAGCAGAGAAAGACTATCGAAATGACCTCGTCAGCCAGATTTTGTTTTATTGTTTGGGAAATTCTGTTAAGTGTTAACTTAAACTCAAAAACTTGTTAGCAACTTTGGGTGATCAAAAGCGAAAACAAAAAATCAAACGATCGCCACCAACGGCGGTAATTTTCCCATGGCAGCCAAGTTAACACTCGGGCTGTACAGGCTTTGTCATGAAAGCCAATTTAAGCATAAAATGTGACACAATGTGATACGCACAAAAGCTATCACTTTATGGTTTTCTGTTGTGAACAAAATGTTCAGTACTCGCAATGTATCTTAAAGATATGACGATATTTTTTCGCTGTTTCTTTGTCTCTGTGTGTGAACATTAACTGAAACTCGGTGTGTGACAAAACTACTTTGATTGGTGGGGTTTTCATAATTTTGCGATCTTTTTCTTCTTCTCTTGTTTGTGTTGTTTTGTTAGGAGAATATAATAACAATTTAATGATTTGTTTTGTTGAATGTCACTGTAATTGAAACGAATGCGATTAAACATAATTTTGTGATGTTGACAATGGCAACGGCAACGGCAACAATGTTGTTGTTGTTGTTGGTGCCGTTGATGATGATGACAATTTTCTTCAACCATGATTTCATACAGCAACTTGATAATGAGTAGACCTTGATTTCTGTTGCCATTGCGGCAGCTATGTCGCCCTGTACACTTGGTTGCCCGTCCATTATCATCAACTGCGGATGGTTGTTGCCGTTTCTTGTTTTATTTGCCTGCCTCTAATTTGACATACTTTAAAAATTTGTAAATTGTTTCTTTTTTTTTTTTGGAATTTTTTACATTCAATTTGAATTCAACTTAAAAGTCTTAAACCAGCGCATCGCCACAGAAAGCGCTGCTGTGTTGTTTTTCTACTCTGTAAACATCAACAAATTGAAAATAAAAATACCGCCGCAAGACAAAAAACTGGGTTATTTGTGTTTATAAACAAATTCGGTTTCACTTTATATGGAGTGGATTTATTTGTTTCATGTAAATACCGTTTATTTGTACAAACCACAATCAAACCAAATAAATACTTTATCATTTGACCGAAGAACAAAAAAAAAAAAAGAAAAGGAAACCAAAAGACAAAGTGCATTTAGGCCATAATTTATCAGATAGATGTTGTTTAACATTTTTTGTTTTCGTTTCACGTTTAACGCCTCCCACCCTCAGCCGACCCTGTTTATTGTTTATCTATTTTACATGTATTTGTAGCCGACTAATGAATGTCCATTTTTCTTTTTATTGCAGCAAAAGACTTGCCACAAAAAAGCAACAACTACAAAAATGGCTCAAAACGTCAAACAAGAAGAACAACAACCACAACCAAATACATTGGATTCAACATTTGAATCGATTATCATAGACATTCCACAATCTTTAACATTCTCATCGGCATCATCGTCATCGTATGATACTGATAGCAGTGTAAACAGTGCCACATGTTGCACAAAGCACACCGAACACATCTACATGCAGAGGCCACAACAGAAACTGCCCCACCAAGAGGTGGCGGTATTCAAGACAGCGACGGCCTCCGACATGGAAGCGGTCTACTTTAAAGCCGACCATCATCGCAAAAATTGGCCAGTATTCATTTTACTGATTTCGCTATTAGAAGTAAGTACTCGCAAACAGAACGAACTATCCACCATCTACTTTCAAAACATTCCCGTCTGCTTTTGGCATTTCCCCCTCAAATGTACTTTAATACAAAAAACTAACTTTTTGCCTTTCCGTTTGTTTGTCCCTTTTCCAGATCGCCGTTTTTGTGTACGACATCATGACTGTACGCAAAGACGCCATGGCCAAGGCGTCGGATTTGCCAATGGCCATACCCACCGATTCGGTGTTCATCTATAGGCCCGATCGTCGCCTGGAGGTGTGGCGTTTCATATCCTATATGTTTCTGCATGCCAACTGGTTCCATTTGGGCTTCAACGTGGTCATCCAGCTGTTCTACGGCATCCCCTTGGAGGTGATGCACGGCTCGGTGCGCGTGGCCATCATCTATTTTGCTGGCGTATTTGCCGGCTCTCTGGGGACCAGTGTGGTGGACTCGGAGGTGTTTTTGGTGGGGGCCAGTGGTGGTGTTTACGCTCTATTGGCTGCCCATTTGGCCAATATAACGCTGAATTATGGCCAGATGAAATATGCCACAGCGCAATTGGTGTCGGTGGTGATATTTGGTAAGTTTCAAACCCTACGAAAAACTTAAAGGCTGTGAGAAATGATTTAATTACAACTTGAGGCCTGATTTTTGTGTGTGTGTGTTACTTTTTGTCTGTATTTTCTTTACTAATTTTCCATTTCTTTCATTTTCTTTTCTAATTTTAGTATTTTGCGATCTGGGATATGCATTGTATACACAGTATCTGGACATCGACGAGAGCAGCGATGCACCCCCCGTCTCGTATATTGCCCATTTGACCGGTGCTCTGGCTGGTCTGACCATTGGTCTTTTGGTGCTAAAGAATTTCGAGCATCGCTCCTATGAGAATCTCATTTGGTGGCTGGCTCTCGGCATCTATTGTGCTTTCACCGTATTCGCTATAGTCTTCAATCTGATCAATACGGTGACCGCTCAACTCATGGAAGAACAAAGTGAAGTTATTACACAGCATTTGCTACACGATTTGGGCGTTTCATAAATAAATCAACAACTGGGCAACCAACAAATATTAAGCGCCATCTATCCCCTCTCACTCTCTCGCTCTTTCTCTATCAATTTCATGCCTCTTCTTTTGTTTACTATTTAAAGTAGTTTTGTTCTTTTTTGCCTTTTAAAAAAATGCAAAGGAAAAAACCTACTTTCTTCAGCCTCTACCCTCTCCCATCACCCCCCCCAAAAAAAATGAAAGAATTGTGTAAACAAATGTTGTGATAATACCAAAGACTGAATTTACTTCATAAAAAGAAACAAAAAACAAAACTAATTATTATTAAACAAAAAAAAACAAGAAAATCAATTAAAACCAACACAAAATAATTATTAATTTATTGTAATTTATATGAAAAGAAAAAAAAGAAACTCGTCTTTTTGTTTTGTTAATTTTTTTTATATTTATTTATTTAAACAACAAAAACCAACAACAACTCTCAGACCTTGCATAAACATAACAAACAAACAAATCCTAAAAGAATTAGACAAAACAAAAAAAAAACTCAAAATAATTGCACGCACTAGTCATCCCTTTTTTTTTTTGAAAATTTGTTAAACATTGTGAATTATTACAAATAATCAAAAAAAAAAACGAAACAAACAAAAAAGAACTCATTGAAAAATCATTACATTTATCACTCATATTCACACAAAGTATTATTATTATTATTAAAAATAAAATAGAAAAAAATGCAAACAAGATTTTGTAACAAAAACTGAAAAACCTAAAAAAACGAAGTTGTATTTGAAATCCAAAACATGTTATTTACATTATATTTTATTATTATTATTATTGTTTTTTTTTTTATTATTATTATTTAATTTATAATTTATTATTTAAAAAAAAAACACACACTCACACATACAAAATGGCTTAACGCTTTCATTTTGTATACTCAAATTCAAAAACAAGCAAACATAAAATGAAACTCACACACACGAACCATAAAACATACATACAATTCAAACCAAAGAAACTGATTCAATGAAATCTCTATAAACACACATACATACACGCACAAAACATCATACACTACACCTACACAGAGACACACACCCATTAATAAATAATGAAATAAATAATAATCCCCCCCCCCATCCCTACACACACATAACCAATTCAATATTAAATATGTATGCAAATAGTCAGAAAAAAAGACAAGTCTTCGTGTTCAAAATTTTGTATAAAAATAAATAAATAACTAAACTGAAACAAATATTTAAAAATGTAAACCTCAATATCCACTGTAATCTGCTCGACATAACCTCCCTTTCTCAATATAATGAAATGTTTAACTCTAAATGCCAAAAAAAAACAAAAAACAAAAATGGAATACCGAAAACTATAATCAAAATCCTGTTTGTATTCGCATAGAACAATAAGAAAGCGGATTCGGATTCTTTCTTTCTATCAAATCCATGTAAACCAATCATAGAGCCACTACACCACTGACCGAACGACCGACCCACAGACAATGTAAAGAAAATATTTAGCAAAACAAAATGGAAATTTAATTAAAATCCTAGTGTATTTAAGTGAATGTATGTGTATCTCACTCTCTGTATCTCTCTCTCTCTCTGTCTCCTTATATCTGTAACTGAAATTCAGTAAAAGTTGAAGAAAAAACAACAGCCCGAAAATAAAACAAGATAAGAAGAAGAAGAAGAAAACAATAATAAAATAAAAATGTTATCATATTTAAAAAAATGAAATGAAATGCAAAGTGTTTTATTTATTCTTTATCAATTCATAGCTGCGTGAATTGTAGGTGAACTCCCCCAACAGAGACTCCAAAATATTAAGTTTGGCTCCTTGACTTATCGGCCAAAGAAAATACACGTCGGACCGTTGGGAATGTATCGTATTAGGCAAACCTATCCCGAAGATGTGATACAACAGGACACATCCGACTATGAACTCAGAAGACTGGGAGAACTACAAAGCAAGCTTCAATAAATACAACAAAAAGCTCAATAGGGCTAAACGGACCTCATGGGGCCCATCGATTCTGTCCAGATTTACGCAAATTGTATCCATAACTCCTAAGCTAAAAGGACCTCATGGGGCCCATCGATTCTGTCCAGATTTACGCAAATTTTATCCATAACTCCTATATTCAGAAATCGGATGGTACATGGACAGAGTCCAGCTCGGAGACACTCTCTTTACTTATAGAAACCCACTATCCGGGGATGAGGCCACGGGCCGGAGCAGAATCTTGGTATCCACCACGCAGCTATAGAAGCATATAATCAGAGATATGGTTTCATTGGATCGAATAGCATGGGCGATTTGTACCTTAAAACCGTACAAATTAGCGGGGCCCGATGGCATCTTCCTTACATTGCTGCAGCACTGTCCAAAAGTAGTGCTATCAATTTTAATTTATATTTATAGTGATGTACCAAAAATTTGGTGGGAAGTCAGGGTGGTTTTCATACCGAAGGCCGGCAAGGCTAGCCACGTCACTCCCAAGGATTTCAGACCTATTAGTCTATCGTCATTTCTATTGAAAACACTGGGACGACTGTTGGATGTTCATATCAGGAACGCAAGTGATACACGTGGCGCCCAACACGCCTACTTTTAGGGTAAATCTGTCGAGAGCGCACTTCATGAAGTGGTGGGTTGTATTGAATGAAACTTAGCAAACAAGGAATACACGCTTGCAGCTTTCTGAGGGTGCCTTCAACAATAACAAAAGAAGTGATATCAAGGAATCATTAGGCTGGATTGATAATATGCTATCAACTCTAGTCTAGGCTCAGAGAATTTAAGGGAGTTAGCCACCACAAGGGAGTTATATCTCTACTCCTGTGGCTTCTAGCGGTAAACACCATTCTTAGGGAAATTTCTCCCATTCCGGTAAAGTTCGCCCGAGCATCAGTGAGGTCATGAATGAGCTATTGCCCTGTGCCAAAAATAAGGGATTGGGAGGCAACCCAAATAAAACTCCGAGTGATAGAAATTAGTCCACTATGTCGCCATTCTTTTATTCCAACATTTCTCTATTTTGTTCTTCTTGGCGACTGCATTAAAGTCAGTAAGCATTTTAAAAAAGTTATCAATCGAAGTCTTCTCCGTCTCCCACCTAATCCTTAAAGTATTTACACAGTTTTGCGATTAAAATCGAGAAATCCTCCACAGTTGATATCAATTCAACGACAACTGTACTGCAACAAGATACATTGCAAACAAAACCTCCATATTCAAATGAAATACCTCCACATACAATTTCTTAAGCTCGTCTGTTGGTCTTTGAGCATCTGTGGCAGGTGGCGTTACTCGTGTACCATTCACCGGATCAGTCAGCCGTACATTATCTCACTCACCGCACGCAAGGATAACATGGACATAATTGAGTATTCCGGTTTGCATGGAATATGCGCCGAGTTTCGATCGTACACCACAGCAACACTCGCGACATTGAGATTCTGCCTCCTGACATGTTAAAGAGTAAAATTTGTGCACCTGTCATTCGAGGAAATGTTGTTAATATTCTTTGGAGTAACCACAAGCAAAATACAACTTAAGATTTCTTATTTCTGGCTCAAAACCACAGGATTTACAATAAAAAAGAATTATATGTAAACTCAAAAAAGCACATTTTCTTATTAAAAGAATTTATTTACTCCTAAAAGTAGGCAATGTCTACTGAATGAAAACATGCATATTCGAATGTTCTCTGAATGTCAAATATGTTTCGAAATTCGAAGAACACTTTTTGAAATATCAAAAATTGACTGAGATATAAACCGAAACCGCCACTTTGTTTTCTACTTTTTTGACAAAGTAAAAGTTATGCTTATTAATGCTGGTTGAGTAGATGAGTTCATCAATCAGTTCATTATTCGGCCTCCTCCGATTATGAACAATCTTCGAAACTATGCAGGAACTTGGAAAGTAGAAATTATTGATACAGTTGTTGAAGATACTCGTCAGGTACTCAATGGGATTCGCCGGAAATTTCCTAATTAAATAGTTTGAAATACCATCTAAGCCGGAAGACCTATTGTACTTTATAAGCCTTATGAAACTAAGTATTTGGTCCAACGTTTCAAGTCCTCAATCATCTCGAGAGTTAAGGGACGAAAAATGTGTATCAAATTTGTATAAACTAGGAACAGCAGATACTGTCCTTTCAACAATTGGTGACATTTCAAAAAATCTCCGCATTTGAAACTGAAACGTTGATAATATTAGCAAAATGCCATCTCAACTTTCTAATCTAGTAGCCTCGTCAAGATTCTTCAAGATTAAAAAAGATTCTTCAATTTGATGAAATTGGACAACATTTTCCAACCTACTACACTTTTCTTCAATTTGATGTAGAGCTTTTCATTAATTTTTCTTCAATGAAAGATAAGGTCAAACCCAACAGCCCAAGACCTCAAATATAGAATTCGTGAGGCTTTCGAGGACCTTGGACAGCCACTCTGCGATTTGGTTCTGGAAAATTTCATGAAAAGGATATTGTCCAGTAAGCGTGGTCGTGGTGGCCATTTGCCTGATGTTGTTTTTAATTTATAACGGCATAACCTTCTCTTTATTATGAAATAAACATCCGATCATTTATCTCAAAAAATTTCATTTTTCTTTGAATACCAAAATAACACCTCTTGTTGGAAAACTCTGTATATCATGAAATACTGTCTATTAGGGTGGAGTGAAATTCAAAAAAAAAAAGTTAACCTCGGAAAGATATGTAGTCTGGGGTCCTAATGAGGGGAAAAATAAAGAAACAAATTTTAAAAATTTTTTAGGGGTCGCGCCACTCCCTCGAAATTTGGAAATTATCGCTATTTTGGCGTTGATTTTAGAAAAATCCTTTTTTTTCTTTATTTTTCCCCTCATTAGGACCCCAGACTACATCTCTTTCTGAGGTTAACTTTTTCAAATTAAAAAAAAGCATGTTTTCACTCCACCCTACTGTCTATCCTCAAGAATTACAATAAATTTAAATTGTTAAATTAAAAAACAATACGAAATAGGGTACCTCTTTGTATTTCTCTAAAAGCGCACCGGGTTACAGCTAATATTGTTTCAAGTTCAAAACTACAAAACAAATATATCTGAAATAATTTAATGGGAATACGATAATCAAAATTATGTGAATTTTCTGCTGCAAAATGCACAGACTTCGTGATGCGCCGGGAATGTCATTTCGCCATATCGAGCATGGCCCCATTCAAAGCTGGCTTTGACATCGACTCGGGTCCTGCTGGTTTCTTTGGGCCTTGCACATTTCAGCCACTTCATGGCGAATTGTTTTGCCCGTTGGCGTTTGTGGAAGACTGCTGAAGAAATAAACCCCACCGCATAGATGCTCAAAATGTTGCATACGATCTCTCACATATTGAGAGATGTCGGATTCTTGAATGTGGGTGCCGTGCCGTTTAACAATGGCTGCAGCCGGCAGAAAATCATATGTGACGTCGGGAATGCCGACCACGCAGACCTCGGCCACTTCTGGTATTTCGTAAATCACCTTCTCAATACTGGTGGGGGACACGTGATAGTTATTATATTTAAGAATGTCCGTCCTACGATCCACGATATACAATGAGCCGTCATCATTAAAATAGCCCATGTCGCCGCTATGAACCCAGCCATCCGCCTTGTACATGGCTTTCGTAGCTTCGGGATTATTGAGATAACCCGACGAGGGAAACTTTGTACGTATGCAGACCTCTCCGGTCATATTAGGTCCCAAGTGCTGTCCTTGATCGTCTATTATTTTCACCTCGGTATTAACTTTTAACTGCCCCACCGAATTGCTTGGCTCAATCACAGCCGTTGTAATTGCCCCACACACTTCAGTCATGCCATAGTATGTTGTAAATCGACATTTGGGTGCGAATGGTCGAAATTTCTCTATCAGGGAGTATGGTACCGATTTGCCGGTGGCAAACATCAACTTGAGGCTCGACAAATCACTGCCGACCAACTTGTCCGAGGCCAGGCATAGCGGAATGTGTGAGGGGGAAGCAATCGCTACAGTTACTTTGTACAGCTTCACAATGTCAAATAAGTCTTGGGGCGTGAATGGATTCTCCGAAATAATGCGAGTAACATGGTCCGCAGCACTTCGAATTAATAGCGTTAGTCCGGTAAACCAGTAAATACTGCTAAAGCAGAGTATCCTATTGGCTGACTTAAGACCGCTGAAAAGGGGGACACATTACAATCGTTGTGGTTTGTAAGAACTTCGATAGATCAGCAGCAAACTTACAACACTGCATTGTGTAGAATGGCGGTGTGTGACATAAGTACTCCCTTGGGTTTAGCCGTGGTCCCCGATGTGCACAGAATCATGGCCACCTGTTCTGCACCATTCTCCAGAGGAGGCACTCTACAACAACGAAAGGTATACAAAATATTCTGAAGGCCTGCTGATTTAGTCTAGGTTCTTACCTGAAGCCATCTTCATCGATGATGTCGGTGAAGAATTCCAAGATATTTGGAACTCCCTCGATGTGATTGCGCACTGTATATACGGTGACGGACGAAAGGCCACATTCGTTGAAGGCCTGCCGTACCCTGTGGTAAATGTCGCCGTCACAAAACATGACCTTCGGCCTTGTCATGGCGTAGACATGTTTCAGGCCATTAATGTTGAAACTTTGATCGGCGGTACTTACGCTGAGGCCGGCAAACAAGGCACCGAATAATAAGGGGGCCACATAATCACTATTCGCAGCGCATATGCCCACCACGTCACATTGTTTCAAGTTGAGTTTCTCAAAATGACGCGCCACCTGCATGGAGAGCCGAGCCAGCTCCCTGTTGGTCAGCTGTCTGCCACTCTGATAGCAAATCTACAACAACAACAAAAAACTCGAACATCAATTGACGATGTGTTGTCTGGTTATAGCACACTGAAAGAAAAAGCTTCGTAGCATGAACGAATTTGTATGTTGTATCAACGAAATCTGTCGTTAAAAGTCAACCAACGTTGGGCTTCGTAGATGCAACGAAAAAAGTTTCGTTGAAGTAAAAAGTTTCGTTCATACAACGTACGTTGAAAAATTGATCAAATCGTTGATACAACAATTTTGTTTCATTGATACAACAATCACATTTCGCTGATAAAACAATCACGTTTCGTTTATACAACAATCTTGTTTCGTTGATACAACAATCACGTTTCGATATTAAAAAAAGTATAATTTTCAGCTTTTTCTAAAATACATTTGAAATGTTTTAAGCATTATGTTTGCTTTGATTGCAGGCAAGGTATACGGATCCGTTTCGGAAGCTGTCACACTTCTTCATCGGCACCCATTTGTAATGATTTCTTCTGCAAATTACTGGTCTAATATGCGCATAGTTCTTGCAAGTGAATGAGAACTACTGTTTAGTAGCGCAAATCCCCCCAAAAAAAATGTAGCAGTTAAACAAACAAAGCAAACACAAGCATTGAAAACGTTTTTTGTTGTGTGTAAGTGCGTTCGCTCATACCACAACCGATTTTTCTTTCATTGTTACCTGTACTATGTGATCGGGATGTTTGCGCATATTGTCGAGTACAACGGATCCAATGGAATCCTGTGGTCCGAATCGGGTTTCGGACACTGCTCCATGCCAGATCTTCGATTGTTCATTGAACGACGTTCTGATCACCATTGCCGATGCGTTGCCGCCAGCCATTGCTGTTGTTCGTTTCTAAAATGTAACGTACTAAGTTCAGTCATATGGTGAACGCTCGTATTTATAGAATTTTCGGAATAATCTCCACATTTGGAAAGGGCGACAACAAATAATTACGATTAGATATCGCTCGGTTAACAAAAATCGTAAAGATTAGAATTTTTCGACGATAACAACTGCCTCATTGTCTGTCTGAAATAGACAGTACTAATCTGTAATGTTCTAACGAGGACTTTCTCCAGTAAAATCGTTTACTTCTCACAGGTATTAAGAACTCTTTAGTTAAACAATTCGAAAACTTTAATTAAATCACTTTTTTAATTAAAATAATAAAACATTGTGTAAATGAAAATGAAGTGAATATGTTTTTACGAAATTCAATTTTAACCCTTCAATGCGCGATTTTTTATTTTTTGTTTTAAAAAATATTTTTGAATTCTACAGGTATTCTAAAACTAGAAAAAAATAACAAAAAAATTATTTTATTTATTTTTACATTTATTTTTTATAAAAAAATGCGTGATGATTCATATTTGAATCAACCAAGTTTTCCGATCTACAACTTGAGAATTTACACATTTTGCATTTTATTTTCCACTAATGTCACGCACACACACTACAGAATAAAAATAAAATTTATAAAACTTACCTTGATCACCAATCGCGAATTATTTTAATTTAAAATAGTTATAAATCGCAAAACTCCACTATAATGCAAAAATCGCAATGACAACTGACCAAATTGTTGTCAAAACATCCGTTACAAATCATCTATGGTTTTACAACAACAAATGTCATGCATTCGTGTTAGAATCAGCTGAAACTTAATCACTGTAATGTCTAATAAAAGAGTAACATGGAAAACAAGTGGTTGATTCAAATATGCATCACGGCGCACTGAAGGGTTAAACTGAAATACATATTAAAATTAAATTAAATCAACCGTGCAAACCAATTTAAACAATTATTTCATTGGAAATTATTTGGAAATATTTTGCTTTTTGTGTGGAGCTAATTTAGTCAATTAAAAAAAATATTCTACTATTTTTGGGCATACAAAATTCGTAATAACTCCATGTCAGGAGTGTGTTAAATATATCGGGTTTTCCATTAAAGACAACAATGTTATATAGTAATAAAACGCAAAATATTGAAGTTATAGAGTTCGAATTTATTTCAGGTGTAGGGCAAATGTTACATTTGAAACAAAAAAATTAGATTTCATTCACATGACCACCATGAGCTTGAAAACCACCCAGCCAGAAATGATTTCGATGAAATTCTGGATTTTCGTGAAACTTTCCCACAACCCCATCGGAGTTTCGGCGTTTCAAATGATCAAGTGGCTTTAGTTTGATCTTAAAGGGATGAATGCCAAGATCTGTTCGCAAAATACACCACAGTGCCCAATTACTGAGAACGACGTGGAATCGACTGACTTGGCTTATTTTGAACGAATACAATTAGGGCTGCCATATTTTCGTCGCTTCGAGCGATACGTCATCTCTTTGGTGCCGGAATATCCAAAAGTGAAAATTTAGATTAAAATGTATCCACTATAGCCTTTCGGGTGGGACGATTCACCCACTCAGAATTTCGGTAGTAGTTTTTAACATTTTGACCTCATTACAAATGTTTGAGGGTCCGTTGAAAGATACGAAATTGTTATATCCCTATTGGAAAACCCTCTACAATATCGATGAAATTAAATTTGTGAGCAAATAGGAAAATTGCCCGATATATTAAAAAAAAAATCAAAAATCGACTCAATTATTTATCGATGGCTTAATTTATTAATTTTTTCAAAATCGCGTTTTTTACATATTTTGGTAGACCTTGACAATGGTCTACCAAAATATGTAAAAAACACATCCTACACAAATTTCAGGGCTTTGTGATCAAAAATTCTAGATTTATTGCCCTTTTGCCAAAGGGCGTAACCAAAATCCAAAAAGAATTAAATTTGTTGCGCATTTTTATTTAAAATTGCCTTTAAAATTGTTTTATGTCTGAAGTTTTTCAAATGTTATAGTTTTTACCTTCCCCTTTAAACTTACGAAAATTCGAGTGACGCCCTTTCTAAATTAAGCCATCGTTAACGGAAGTTGAAAAAAGGCGGGAAATTAAGAACCCCAGTTGAAAGGCAAACAGACCGAACTAGTGACGTCACAGTGATAAATAAACTGCAATCCGTTTATAAAAATAAATAATTACGACGTTATAAAAAAAATAATATAATAATAGGTTAGGTTGAAACGGAGGATCGCTCATGTCGTTGACAGATTCCCTTCCCCTTCTATTACGTTAGGAATTTGGTCCCCTCTATAAAGTTTTTTTAAATTCCTTATGTCCATTCCTTTGATCTAAGGTGTCCGCTCCTAATTGGATTTTCCTGAACTGTGAGAAAGCGGGGCACTGGCACAGGACGTGTTCCGCCGTCCTCTTCGCATGCCCTACATTCGTCGTTCTCCGAACATCCTATCCTAAATAGGTCTGCCCATAGGCTAGTGTGTGTGATGACCCCAACTAGCTTACTCATCTCATTTTTTTTAAACCCGAGTATTGTCCTTGTTTTCTTGTAATCGAGATTTCCCCAGGTTTCCGAGAAAACACCCGAGTCCGTGCCAAACCGTCTGAAAACATTTAGATCTGTTCCTCTTTGAGATAATGCTCTCATCAAAAGTTTCCTTCAATAAATTGATTGTTTCGTGTAGCGCCGTCTTGTTGGAACCAAAGGTCGTTCACTTCATTTTTAAAGAAATATGAACCAATGATTCCCTCAGACCATAGAGCACACCAAACAGTGACTTTTTGAGGATGTAACGGCGTCTCAAAAAGGGCTTGTGGATTTTCATTATTCCAAATGCGACAATTTTCTTTATTAACGTACCCATTTCACCAAAAGTGAGCTACATTGCTGAACAAAATGTTCTTGTGAAAATCGGCGGCCATATTGTTTTACCGAAAGTGCGACGAGCTTGGTCCGGAGTAAGTCTATTCATTATGAAATGACAAACCAAACTCAGCAAAAATCAAGTGACAGCTGTCAAAAACGAGATTGAAAACCACACGTCTAAAAAAATGCCCTCAAATCTGTGGGGTTCACAGCTAGGCGATTTTTCTCTGCCTTATGCGATAAGTATTTTAGTTGTTATTTCCCTTATTGTTGGCAAAAAAAATGCCTTTACCATTAACACACGTCGTCGGCGTAATCTACCATTTGAGTTGAGATCCGTCAGCATTTGTTTTGTCACTAAATTCCAGAGACCCCTCTTCTTAGAGCTTCGTTGGTCCAAGATGCGCTTGGTCAAAAAAGACCGAGCTGCTTGCCAAACTGAGAAGTGATCAACGAGCGGATGGTTGAGCGTCTTCTTGGTGCAAAATTCGAAACTGCCTGATGCGTGAAATTCAAGTTAATGAGATCGACTTTAGTTTCTGCATAAATATGGATAATCAGTTTCAAAGAAAAAATGTAATACTTTAAATGGAATTGAAACCGCATTAGTGACACTGTTTATTCTCATCATTTTAGGTCACAAATCGGAACTGAACATAATACCATGGCAAATCATCTTTATGTTCTATCTGGACCTACTGCAAAATGGATATTTCAAAACTAATTTAATTTACAAAAAAAAAATCATTCGTTTAATATCAATGGAAACATTGATTGAAATGTTTGTTTTTTTTCCGGTTTGGTGCCACTGTACATCGCTTTATCTCAAATGTGGGTCACTACAAAGAGAAATTATACGACAACCACAACGAACTTATTCAAGGTCGTGATGTCGTTCACTTTCAGCGACCACACTGTACGATTATGCCGGTCGAAAGCTTTCTTATCGCGTGATAAGCATTGGTGGTAACGAATCTGCTTTCTACACACACAACGAATTTCGTCCGATCAGATAACTGCTTTGGTACAAGTAAACCCGAACATGACTAGAGTGTTGGCTGTTGACCGATGCAATTTTCGTAATTAAGTATTCTACTTCTTTTAAATATTCTATTTCAAATTGGAATCCGATTTGTTTCAGCTATTTTAATAATTACCGAAAAACACTATTTGAATTTCTGAAAATTAACACTTCAGCTCTTCTCTGCGAAAGTTCTTTATCGACTAAATTTAGGAATTCGTTTTCGGTTGTGTTGACATTTTTTTTTTTAGCTTAAAGCTCAATTTTTAAATTTTATTCACGCTTTTGGTGGTTTATTTACTTTTCGATTGTACATTGGGGAAGTGGGATATTTTTTCTTTAGATAATTCAATCAAGAATGATAGAAAAAAAATATTACGCCATCTCTCGTAGAGAATTGAAATATTCTCCGCAGGTTGCTCAAATGACGTCACGCGAAGTGTTCGTATTGGCTGATAGTCAAAGTGGTTTCAATTGCAGGGTTGCCAACAATAGATCTTACGCTGTGTTTCAATCTGAAACTTGTCACTTGTTGTACATACAAATAGAATTGGCAACCCGTACAAGGCACAAACTACGTCATCTAACGGGAAAACATGCGCATGGCGAAATCTTTGTTTCTGTCATTCTTGGTTTTCAATGGTCTAGCTGAAGTTTCTCTGAGCATAAGTTCTCTTTAATGTGTTTATTTGGATATAAACGTATTCAGTTGGTACTAATGGATATAATCTGTAGGACCTAACCCAAACCTGTTGAGGTAAATCAACAGTAGGATGTCGAAAACAAAATGTTTTTGTTATCCTCTTTATGGGGTGAAGGATTTTTGACAATAAGATTTACTGCAAACTCTTGAGTGTTTTTTAATTAAATGTTGCCAATTTGTATTCAGTTCAATTGACGGTCACATTTAACAATATTTAACATAACATTTATATAAAATAGCTGACCCGGTCCGCGTGCTGGCCCTAAGCAAACATTAGTGTTGTATTACACATATTTATATAGGAAAGGGGAGTTTTTATCCCTTTTGCCATTTTCACCCCCTAAATGTAGATAAATCCAAACAATGTGTAGCCTATGTTACTCGCGGGGTTATTCGGAAGATTCCCTGAAAATTTCATCAAAATCGGTCTAGCCGTTTTCGAGTCCATACGTTACATACATACACACATCCATTTTTATATATATAGATATCCTGATGAAATGGAGATTGTGAGGTTTTTACTATTAGTTTGTCTTCTCCTGCTTTAAGTTATCATACAAATAATGATCATCTGTTTGCATATACACATAATAGAAAAAGTCTGCGTACATACATTTTTTTAACATAAGAATGAATATTTCTCCAAAAATTTTTTTAAATTATTGGTGGCATAATACATGAGTCTATATATCTAGAAATGGTTAAGCACCAAAACAACAAACACTGTGAATAATAACACTCCTATTTATTGATGACATTTACAAAAGTCCCATAATTAACAAAGAAAAAGTCTGAGTACACAAATTAGATATTGGTTCCCATGGTTTTTATTTCACTTTAAATATCAATTTCGTACCATTTTCCATTACACTCCTTTGTCAAAAAGACCAAACAATAGTTTCAAATCTTTTAAAAAAGTTATTCGCAATAAATCTTAAAGGGACAGAAATTAACGATGCCGAAAGGAAAATTATTGTATATTTGTGGAAACACCATGAGAGAAATTGGTGAAATAGTTTAAAGGGCACATTCATCTGTTCCAAGAGTAGTTAATACTTATATGGAAACAGCAAATTGCTTATCTAAACCACGCTCTGGCCGAACTTTCATATTAGAGAAAGAGAAAGACATTATATAGTCCAATTTGTCCTACAGAACCCGTGAATTCCTGCAAGTGTTAACGGGCAATTTGCGACGACTCTCTGCGGAAAATCATTAAAAATGCTGGTTATCGAGGCCGAGTTGCACGTAAGAAACCTTTTAATTCACAACAACAGTAGTAAAAATGCAGTTCATTGAGTCAACTATGGACAAACGTGGTTACCGAGATATTTTAAAAGCTAACTTCAAACAGAGTGCAGGGAAATTCGTTTTAGATAACGACACGAAGCATAGAGCCGACATTGAGGAGCCTTGGTTGCCGATATACCAATCTACACCATTAACGTATAGAGCCGCAGTCCCCTGATCTTAAACCCATCGTGCATCTGTGGGTTTTTTTGTAAGAAATATTCAACAGCATTCAATTTCATCAAAGAAATGGGAAAATATAACATTAGAGGAAACCTCAAAACTTGTCCAATCCATGCTGAAGTGATTGGCAGAGTTTCTCCAAAGAAAGGCTACCCTACTAGCTACTAAAAATGCAGATCATTGCATCCCCATTACGAATATATATTTTGTTCGCAGACTTTTTCTAAGGTTTTTTTTACTTTGAAACTTCGTTTTTCATTTGTTACGAGATTATTTTTTTGGCTTCTTCAATTTTATTGCACTGGAAATGTCTGGACTTTACTTTTGAAATAAAAATTTTATTGCACTGGAAATGTCTGGACTTAACTTTTGAAATAAAAACTGAAATCATAATCTGAAAACTATTTTTTGTATGTGGTTTTTATATTTTTCTTTGATTTCTCTACTTGTACTCATACTTTTTCTAGTGAGTGTATAGGGCAGGAACCAGATTGTAAAGACTTCGAATATTTATGACTTTCTCGATTCTTGAAAAAATTACATCTCACTCTATATTTGCGTCAATGTCATTCGCATATGACAGAAGAATGTGACCTTTGATGCACACTGTGCCTGTTTTAATAAATTCTTTTTGTTTCTTCTGTTTTTTCGTTTTTAGGCAGGTTGGTCAAATAAATTAGCCTGATACATATTTGTTTAAGTCTCAACGAAGAAGAAATATGAACGACTCACTTAATCGCGATTGTAAAGCACGCAAGACACAGTTTGTATTCACACAAACGTTCCACCGATCCAGAATTGTAATCCATCTCTATGGGTAGTGTGGGTAACGACGAATCGGACCCGCTTTATATTCTGGGCATGATGATACAGAGTGATGTTCGCTGGGCTAGCCATGTTTTCTCCATATTTCCTTTAGCTGTTCCTTGGTCTCAGGTGTGTATCGATACCTCTTCCACGGTTACGAAACGACGTGCAGTTGAACATCGATAAACAATTCAAGGAAGTTTTCACTCAATTTTTTTTAAAATAAATTATTGGATGTTTATTTCATAATAAAGAGGAAGGTATGCCGTTAATAATGAAAAACAACGTCAGCCACCACGACCACGCTGACAGGACCATATCCTGTTCATGAAATTTTACATAACCAAATCGCGAAGTGCCTCCCCTATGTCCTCGATAGCCTCACGAATTCTACCATTGAGGTCTTGAATCGACGCTGGGCTTTTGGCGTAGACCTTATCTTTCACGTGGCCCCAAAGGAAGAAGTCGCAAGGTGTGAAATCACAAGATGTCGGTGGCCAATTGTGATCACCTCTAGGAGAGACAACACGGTCCGGAAACTTTTCCCGTAAAAGAGCAATGGTTTCGTTGCTTGTGTGGCACGTACCGCCGTGTTGTTGAGAGTAAACCTTTTCCAGATCAATATCATCCAACTCCGATCATAAAAAATCATTTATGATCTCTCGATAGCGCAATCAATTCACCGTAACTGTTGATCCAACCTCATTTTCGAAAAAGAAAGGTCCAATGACCACGCCGGACCATAAACACTTATTTATGATTTCTAATCATATTTGTGTCAAAATCGATAATGGAAAAATTGCGTTTTGTCCAGCCACATTTTAAAAATCGTTTACTGTGCGGCGACCTAAAAAACGTATTACACCGTACCAATTATTTCCATAAATTTGCCCACTAAAATTTGCAGACACATTTTTGTCCCTTCTTCGACAATTGTCGTCTTTTACATCTGCAACTTCTTGTAAATGACATCCATAGTGGGTTTATTTGTACAATAAATGTTTTTTTTTCTTTGGATCTAATGAATATTCTAACAATTGTAGAACATTTTCATACAAGAGAAATCCTTGTGATACATCTTGTGGCATTGCAAACATCCCATTCTTATTTTATCATTTCTTTACCTAAACCGTATGTCAATATGAATGTGTTTCTTTGCAACTGTCTATTTACTATATTTTACCACAGAAATACTTGTAGCATGAGGCCTATAGCCAAATTAGGACATGATTTAAATATTGATGTTGCCACAAGATGAATCGGACATAATTTCATTAAGTAATTCCTAATTACTTAAGCATTGGACAGTTTAAGCTAATATTTTCCAAGGACTCTGATATACGAATATAATATGGAAGATGTGTATGAGAAGTAATGGAATGGTTTGCCAACGAATATTCTATGTACTGCAGGGGTTATCAGCACGGGTAATTAAACCGGACTGATTATTAAGACAGTCTCGACCATCAATTTATGAATAAGTACCTTTAAAAGCAAGTACCTTAGCGCATTTATTTATAGGTTAAGAAGCATATAGCCTCAATAAATAATTATAATTATCATTCAGAAAGTTTATGTTGATTCTAAAGGACGTGGATCCGTTGGACTAAACGGAAGCTGGATGTGTCGTAATGGACTATGAGCCGAGATATCCCTAAGAGATATTATTTGATTAAAAAAAAAAACCAGTGAAAAAGTTGGAGTCGGGTAAACCGACTTATATATACCCTCACCCTCAGTAAAAACATACAAGTCTCATACTCATAAGTATCGGAAAGTCAAAAGTGACCGTAGCTACCATCATTTGATGTAACATCTGATGAAAAGTCATAATAGCCACCTAAAATACCGAATGCTATAGAAAACCAGTGGAAAAGTTGCAGTCGGGTAAACCTACTTATATATACCCTCACCCTCAGTAAAAACATACAAGTCTCATACTTATAAGTATCGGAAAGTCAAAAGTGACCGTAGCTACCATCATTTGATGTAACATCTGATGAAAAGTCATAATAATAACCTAAAATACCGAATGCTATAGAAAAAAATATTGGATGGTACATTTGTATGGGAGGTACCAGAAGGGGAGTTGCCAGACTTCCAAGTTTTTGTCTGAAACTTTGTCCACTTATACTTTTACTAAATACGGAATTTGGGCAAGATCGCGTTGGTGATATTGATAGTATTACAGGGTTTTTAAGGGGTGGGATGGTACATTTGTATGGGAGGTACCAGAAAGGGAGTTGCCAGACTTCCCAGTTTTTGTCCAAAACTTAGTCTAGCTATAGATTTACTAAATACAGAATTTGGGCAAGATCGCGTTGGTCATATTGGTGTTACTACACGATTTCTAAGGTAGGCGGGATGGTACATTTGTATGGGAGGTACCAGAAGGGGAGTTGCCAGACTTCCAAGTTTTTTTCCGAAACTTTATCCAGTTGTACTTTTACCAAATACGTAATTTGGCCAAGATGGGTGTGGGCGTACTGATATTATTACACGATTACTAAAGTGGGCGAAATAGTAGATTTGTATGGGAGGTACCCGAAGGGGTGTGGCCATATAGCCCATATGCAATCCCATAAGCAGTTTTGGGAAAATATTAACCCATGCCAAATTTCAGACCGATTGTTTAACTCTTTCGAAAGTTATCGTGCGTACCAGCAGGACAGACAGACGGACAGACGGACGGACAGACGGACATGGCTCAAACGATTTAGAAAGTCATGAATCGAATTTGGTTCAAAGAGACTTGGGTTCTAATCTGAATATTTCTAGGTGTTACACTTTTCAGCCGTATCAAATGATATATACCCTCCTACCCGTAGGGTGAGGGTATAAATATTGGATGGTACATTTGTCTGGGAGGTACCAGAAGGGGAGTTGCCAGACTTCCAAGTTTTTGTCCAAAACTTTATCCAGTTATACCTTTACTAAATACGGAATTTGGGCAAGATCGCGTTGGTCATATTGATAGTATTACACGGTTTATAAGGGGTGGGATGGTACATGTGTATGGCGGGTACCAGAAGGAGAGTTGCCAGACTGCCAAGTTTTTGTCCAAAACTTAGTCCAACTATACGTTTACTAAATACAAAATTTGGACAAGATCGCGTTGGGCATATTGGATATATTACACGATTTCTAAGGTAGGCGGAATGGTACTTTTGTATGGGCGGTACCAGAAGGAGAGTTGCCAGACTGACAAGTTTTTGTCCAAAACTTTGTCTAGCTATAACTGTACTAAATACAAAATTTGGGCAAGATTGCGTTGGTCATACTGATAGTATTAGACGGTTTATCAGGGACGGGATGGTACATTTGTATGGGAGGTACCAGAAGGGGAGTTGCCAGACTTCCAAGTTTTTGTCCAAAATTTTGTCTAGCTATAACTTTACTAAATACAAAATTTGGGCAAGATAGCGTTGGTCATACTGATAGTATTAGACGGTTTATCAGGGACGGGATGGTACATTTGTATGGCGGGTACCAGAAGGAGAGTTGCCAGACTTCCAAGTTTTTGTCCAAAACTTAGTCCAACTATACGTTTACTAAATACAAAATTTGGACAAGATCGCGTTGGGCATATTGGATATATTACACGATTTCTAAGGTAGGCGGAATGGTACTTTTGTATGGGCGGTACCAGAAGGAGAGTTGCCAGACTGACAAGTTTTTGTCCAAAACTTAGTCTAACTATACGTTTACTAAATACAGAATTTGGGCAAGATCGCGTTGGTCATATTGGTGTTATTACACGATTTCTTAGGTAGGCGGGATGGTACATTTGTATGGGAGGTGCCAGAAGGGAAGTTGCCAGACTTCCAAGTTTTTGTCCGAAACTTTGTTCAGTTATACCTTTACTAAATACGGAATTTGGCCAAGACCGAACATGCGTGTGTTGATATTATTACACGATTTATAAAGTGGGCGAAATATCAGATTTGTATGGGAGGTACCCGAAGGGGTGTGGCCATATAGCCCATATGCAATCCCATAAGCAGTTTTGGGAAAATATTCAGCCAAGCCAAATTTCAGAGTGATTGCTTAACTCTTTCGAAAGTTATCGTGCGTACCAGCAGGACAGACGGACAGACGGACATGGCTCAAACGATTCAGAAAGTCATAAATCGAATTTGTTTCAAAGACACCTGGGTTCTAATCTGAATATTTCTAGGTGTTACACTTTTGGGTCGTATCAAATGATATATACCCTCCTACCCGTAGGGTGAGGGTATAAATATTGGATGGTACATTTGTATGGGAGGTACCAGAAGGGGAGTTGCCAGACTTCCAAGTTTTTGTCCAAAATTTTGTCTAGCTATAACTTTACTAAATACAAAATTTGGGCAAGATAGCGTTGGTCATACTGATAGTATTAGACGGTTTATCAGGGACGGGATGGTACATTTGTATGGGAGGTACCAGAAGGGGAGTTGCCAGACTTCCAAGTTTTTGTCCAAAACTTTGTCTAGCTATAACTGTACTAAATACAAAATTTGGGCAAGATAGCGTTGGTCATACTGATAGTATTAGACGGTTTATCAGGGGCGGGATGGTACATTTGTATGGGAGGCACCAGAAGGGGAGTTGCCAGACTTCCAAGTTTTTGTCCAAAACTTTGTCTAGCTATAACTGTACTAAATACAAAATGTGGGCAAGATCGCGTTGGTCATACTGATAGTATTAGATAGTATAGTATTAGGTTTATCAGGGGCGGGATGGTACATTTGTATGGCAGGTACCAGAAGGGGAGTTGCCAGACTCCAGTTTTTGTCCAAAACTTTATCCAGTTATACCTTTACTAAATACGGAATTTGGGCAAGATCGCGTTGGTCATATTGATAGTATTACACGGTTTATAAGGGGCGGGATGGTACATGTGTATGGCGGGTACCAGAAGGAGAGTTGCCAGTCTGCCAAGTTTTTGTCCAAAACTTAGTCCAACTATACGTTTACTAAATACAAAATTTGGACAAGATCGCGTTGGGAATATTGGATATATTACACGATTTCTAAGGTAGGCGGGATGGTACATTTGTATGGGAGGTACCAGAAGGGGTGTTGCCAGACTTCCAAGTTTTTGTCCGAAACTTTGTCTAGCTTTATCTTTACTAAATAAAAATTTGGACAATATAGCGTTGGGCATATTGGTATTAGTACACGATTTATAATGGGAATGGATGGTACATTTGTTTGGCAAGTACCAGAAGGGGAGTTGCCAGACTTCCAAGTTTTTGTCCGAAACTTTGTCTTACTATAAATTTACTAAATACAGAATTTGGGCAAGATCGCGTTGGTAATATTGATATTATTACACGATTTCTAAAGTGGGCAAAATAGACTATTTGTATGGGAGGTACAAGGGGTGTGGCCATATAGTCCATATGCAATCCCATAAGCAGTTTTGGGAAAATATTAACTCATGCCAGATTTCAAAGCGATGGTTTAACTCTTTGGAAAGTTATCGTGCGTACCAGCAGGACAGACAGACGGACATGGCTCAAACGATTTAGAAAGTCATGAATCGAATTTGGTTCAATGACACTTGGGTTTTAATGTGAATATTTCTAGGTGTTACACTTTTGAGCCCATTACCACATTATATTTGAAGGTAATGGAAATTCAAGCTATACTGACATCGTACATAAAAAGCTTGTTTTCATTACACTGCCAGCTTAGATAATCGCTTGATTTGTATGGAGAGCTAAGCGATATTAAGCATGGATAGAAATTACAGCTTTAGTTAGTACCTTTAGTTGGCAGAGCATTGCCAGCATTAAAAAACCACAAAATGTCAATATTAAACTTATACAGAAGTAGAAAATAAATACAAAATTGTTTTAAAAAATATGGACGAATGGTTAGAATATAGTTGATTTATAATTAGCTGACCCGGTAAACTTCGCCCTACATAGAAAAATGTTGACCCGGCCCGCGTTGCTAATCCTCGCGTAGCTGTACAGTTAAACCTGTAGCTGTGGATATATCCTTATAAATGTTTACATTCGAAAAATAGTTATGTGAAGTAGTCTTTTTGTTTTACATACCATAAAGTGGAACTGAATTGATATCTTTTTTTTACCATTTATACCTGAATTTGTATAAGTTTGAATAAAATTGTATTATTTTCAATTAAAAAGTCTACTTAAATAGAGATCTAATTCACAAAAATTTCTGAAAAAGTCCCTACTACAGACTACCTTTCCATTCTTCTCTAGTTGGTTTCATTAGTTAAGTGGGTTTGATATCATCCGTATTTCCTTTAACACTCCATTAGGGACCAAAAGAGATATTTTCCCAATTTAATGAACATTATGAGATATATGGCTCTGTAGGGCCAATGATTTTACTAGAGAAGTTTTAATTGACCCAGAAATTATTCTCTTACTCATAATCATAATCGCCGGCATGGTGGAGAACGCTTTTCTGGAATTTGGTACCGCAAAGAACCCCCAGTTTTGTTTGTTTTTTTACAGCCTGGCCAACTATAAACGGCCCTTCGGACAGTTTAGCGATTGCTACGTTTTACCACCAAAATACACAAAGTATTGACTCCAACAACGAAATCTTCAATTGCAACGTGATGACACACTATGGGTCAAACCTTGACAGTGATAATCCTGTAAAACTCAGAAGATTCTTACCAGGATTCAAACAGCCTGCAGTATCCTATACGGTAGCATACAGTCAACTGCGACCTACTTTACCCTTGCCGTACCGATGTTGAGATGTCATCATTAAACTTCGAACATCATCAAAATCTCAGGAAGTCAGCAACTCGATGGCAACTGCTGTTGGCACATACACAAACTCAGACGTACGCGAGCAAATCCAGTAAATCGAACAGAAACTAATATGAAAATCTCTACGGGCGGTTTACAAACAACAACAAATAGTACATCAAAAACTGTGTGTTTAAATGCCACACAATGCAACCCACGGTGGCGGCAGATACCCACATTGCAACAACTCTGGCGAAAAATAACAACAAAATCACCACATCCTTTCGATGTGATTTTCGGTAAATTCCAAACTACGAGCGCCTAATTAACTCGACAACCACATCCTCGGGAAAGAATGAAAACACGTCCTCACCTGTTCCCATCGATGTTGTTTCAGACAAATTTGCTGGCCAGCGCAGAGCTGTAGAGAGAGAGAGAGAGAGAAGGATTTCACTGAAATGTACGACCGCTTTCGTCGGACTACCCAAGTAGTGGCAATAAATGGTAGTTATGGCGATAATTGATAATTGCACCATCGACAATTGAATGCAACTGATATGGACTTGTAGACAACCACATATCCAGGAGGGGATGGCTTAGGGTGCCTAATTGTTTTCCTACTTGTTGTTTTTGTGTAGAGCGCAGCTAATCAAAGAATTGAGGACACCCTCGATAAATGCTTATTTAGAGGGACAGGAACGGGGACGAGGAGTATGGGTGTATCAAAAACACATCAATTAGCCAATGGAATGCAGATCCATAATTGAGTTCTTTAGATGATTACAGTTGGATAATTCATACTAATTATCCTTTTAGGATAAGACTAATGATGAAGAAACAATCCCTTGATAACAATTACTTGCAAATGGAATTTATTTGGGATCCTTATATCGTCGACAGATAGTTTTCCCTCATTGCCGAAATATGTGAAAAGTCACTATTGCCACAACAACTCTACCAGCAGAAAGTCAATTGTAAAAGTCACAAACAGAAATAATCTGCCACACACACTAAAGGTCGTATATTTTCCTTTTGTAGAATTAGTTCCAAAACATGTTTGGTTTACTTTTTCTGTCCCAACCCACGGTGAGTCGTTTCCATACAAAATTGTACAGCGAAATTTGTTACATTTCAAAAAATATCAAATCTGAAGAACTTTTTGAGGAAATTTACATATATTTTAGTTTAGGAAATATATCTGGAAACTTATACTGGCAACTGCTGCTACGGCCGTACTTTTACGTCCACTGGAGATCATTACCTAAATATGTTAAAAGAGTTTGTCTTTACAGCAAAATTCCCCGAATAGAAGAAACTCCGCGTTTGACTGACCACCAAGGTCACCTGACCATACTACACCTGATTTTTTTATTGTAGAAAGTTTTAAAAATATAGAAACCAATATAAACCAATGTTTTTGAGATTTTTTGGGGGAACTTTTTCAATGAAATGAATTTCACAATTTTCTATAAGATTTTACGGATTTTTTTCCAAAGGTACAACATAGAAAAATAAACTTTAGACCCTAGCTGTCTTTGAACCAAATTCGATTAATGATTTTTTAAGTCGTTAGAGCCATGTCCGCCTTTCGGCCCGTGCGGCTGGTTCGCACGATGCTTTCTTTAGAATAGTTAGTGAATTTCCCAAAAAATATATGGCAGTTCTCTGAAATTTGCTCGAAAGCAAGCAAAAAAGTTATTTGCATGGAAACTACAACAAAATTTAAAAAATATGAATGTTTGACAGTTTTCTTAAATTGTCACTTATGTGAGTGGCAGCTAAACCAAAACTACTGTATATCTAAAATATTGGTTTCAACCAAACTGTATTTGGTACAAATAAAATAAAGACCAAAAAAAAAATACACACCAACGAAAACTGTGGTACAGTCGACATCGGTTAAGCGGAAATGAAAAAATCAATAAAATTGTTTCTTTTATGCGGGATTTTCAATAAAAATGACTTTTGGATAATTAAACCTTGTCTCATTTAAACGAACTGATCGTGTACTTTTGAAATTGTTCCATGAAACGAAGATAGAAACTTCTGGCACAAATATTAAAATACATGCCTATAAAATGTAAATTCAATAAATGTAAATTCTCTTAAACGGTGTTCGTATCATATAAGTTTGTGTTCCATTAAAAACGTGTTTCACCTAAACGATTTTTCAATTGAGCAATGTACAGTGTAGGGTTATATAAGTCGACTCACAAAAAGTCGATTAATCGTTATGTTTTAAACTTGAATTTTTATAAATTTAACTAAAATGTTATTATTTTCAATTAAAAAGTCGACTTAAATCGACTTGTAATTCACAAAAACTCGAAAAATCGACATGTTAAATTTTGGAAAAAGTCAAAAGGACGACAACTCGTACAGTGCATGGAAAATCGTCCCGAACAATCGTTACTAATACAGGGTCCGTCACATAACTTTTTGTTTTTGAAAATGCTATAAAAAAAACAACTGGATATTTTCTCAAATTTCTTTTTTTATTTGAAAGTAGAATCCTTCCTTCATTCAAATGGCTGCCTCTGCTGGCCATGCAGTTGCCTAATGACATCAGCTCTGCGGCTGATAATGCGTTCTTCAAAAACAGGGCGCAAAACATCGATTGTAGCTTCGGCTGTGTGGCACGTGTAGCGTCGTCCTGTTGAAACCAAATGTTGCCAATATCCTCCTCTTCAATTTTTGTAAACAAAAATTCGTTCAACATGGCCAGATAACGAAATAAGCACTAGTTGAAAAAAAAACGTTAGACCCTTTATTTATATTCAATAAAACGATTTTTTCTATTATTACTTCGGAAACTAGGGCCATAACTTCCACGTTTATCCATAGATTTTCTGCAATTGTGGCTTGTTTTTTATTCCCTAGCTACCGGAAATAATATAAAAAAGTTTAATTTTTTTTAAATTTTTTAAGATTTTTTTTGTTAATTTTTCTTTCAAAACAATTTTTTTTATTTTGCCCACTGCCCTTTTAAACTCATATTCATATCATTTATAATTCACATAATTACTTTTTCATCCAAAATTATTTAAAACGGCAATCCACAAATCCAGCAAATAAGGTTTCTAACATTAAATACCCATCATGTGATAGAGACAATCCAATGAAGACATTTCCCACCAGAAATTCTCGCTAGAATGACATGAAAAAAATCTTACATTATTTGGTATTGACAGCAAATCCCATAAAAATTAAGTGTTCCCTTAAGATTATCGACTAGAACAAGCGGCACAACTATTGCTGGCAACTTCGGGTAATTAACAAAAGAAACAAGCCATTATACGATAATACCTACTCCTCTAATGCCTGACATGTATTTATGTCGGGGAGGGGGAAAATTACGACAACAATAAAGAGAGCGGAGCGAGTTTGGCACTAACATTTAGAAAAGTGAGCAGCGACATGTAACTTGAGGCGACAACTTTGGCCAAAACAAATTCGAACGGCAGTGAGGAAAAGTTGTAATAAACTCCAGACCACATAATTTACGCACACAGAGACAGCATACTGTCCACACCGGAAAAAGGTTGTGTAAGGAAATTTTGAACACACTCCTCCCTTCATTCGGCCGTATATGGAACAGTGGGGATTTGGATTTTTTTTTGTATTGGGAAAAAGTGTGAAATTTTAGACTCGATTTGACAATAAAAACCACTGATCGTTTAGCTTGCTTTCGATTGTAACACAGTCTCAGCAATAACAAAAACACATGATCATAACAAAAACCAAACTACTCCAAAAACTACTTGATAACAACTGTGTATATTGTCAGAAGAACTGTCAAATGGTGGCATGCGTATTACTGACATCTAGAGTGTGCCTCCGAACTAAAGCGTCACAAAACGACTTGGAACGTCTGCCCTCTGTGCGGTCTTTGCAGGGAATGAATCGGCAGTCTAAGCTCACGAAAATACTTCAACCGTCCAGCGATTTCATGCAAATCGAATCAATCAGAAAAATTCTCTGATTTACATCAGAACCAAAAAACTCCCACTGTGCTCCACCACATACAAATATTGTGACAGTTCTCATCTCACAGTGGGTGTATGTTGGAGAGTCGCGGTGCGAGTTTGCCATTGTGTGTGTGTTCGTGTGCGGCGAACCTTTTAGGTTAATTGCTCTGCCAGGCGACATTGTTGCATAAGTCAAAGTCTATTGTTACTACATTAGCGAGCGATTTAATGTATGCGTGCTGTTGTCAAATCCAATAGACTGTTTTTTTTTATTTTTATTTTATGGGACACGAATGGCGAAATAACAGCACGCGTGTCCACCCGTCATCCGTATGATTCAATGCAAATGTGTCCTTTGAAAACAGATTTACTTTCATGTGGTGGTGGGGAGGTGGCTTTAAGCTGAGCACTCTAGTAAGAACTTAAATTGTACTAAGTTTTATTCTAACATTCACGATTTGAATCTAATTTATTATAGGTGATTTGCATTAAAAATTTTCAAATTGGTTTAGAGGGAATGCAGTTTTCCGGGAGAGGTCTCAAACTGTCTCCGCAAATATAAGGCTTTGGAACTTTCTCAGCATTGCACCTTAATCGAGCCAAAAAGCATTGGAGGGTACAAGACATTTTAAACACACCTTCCCGAGCCTTCGTCCTTTAAAAATATTGATATAAATTATAAAAATCGAGCCATAATATTGTCTATACTGTTACACATTTTAAATTGGCTGTAATAATTTGTTAAAAAAATACATGACTGATTCTTTCTGTTGGAAAGAGAATGTCTTTAAGTTGTATCCACACAGAAGACCCCCACGGACCCATCGTCGCCTTCTATGCTGCAGTTTCACCTGCTTTCGCGTTTCCTTAATCTGGGGTGCCTTCTTACGGATACATGTTTGCTTTAGCTAGTAATGAGCTAGAGGTGTGTGCTAAGACAAGTACTTCGGGATCAACACCGATGGATGCATTACACTTCTCGCGATGGCGTCATTCTGCTGACTACCAACCTCCCAGCAATCCGCATAATCACATAACAACACCCTTCTCTGAACATTTTCACTTAATTTGAAAAGTTACATAATCTGCTTAGTAACTTGCAATGAACTGAAAAAACTAACAATTTTAATTAGTATATAATTATAATTACGCATTTTAAATTTAGACAGAGCAACTCAATGTTATTATTGCATGTCTGGCACGGTCAAGTGTCGGTTACAGTTTAAAAAAGTTCAAATTCATCTTTCATTTTTTAGTTAGAGCAATCCAATGATCTCTACCGACACCTCATCACCGGAAGGTCTACCGGCACTGAATTAGATACACATGTACATACGAGTATATGCGTAATACTTATCTAATTGCCAGTTTTAAGTACAGACACACTTAGACGTTTTTATACACATGCATACATACTTAATTTTCACATGTTGTTGGGGTCACTTGGGACGACTAGCTAAACATGAGGTCAGTGACAAAAAACCCTATACATGTGAGCTCATCGTTGATGTAATGGAAGAACTGACCAAGTCCACTTTTTGGAAGGAATGTCAACTGAATATCCTGCCACGAGGCAACAGAAATAATAAAGTATCCAAAATAAAATCAAACTTCTGGTAAAATATCATTGGAAACAGATGTTGCCAGATGACACCAGATTAACTGATGAAATCCCAAGAACTGATCGTGAAACAATGGAATGCCCTAATTGAGACATTCAGAAATTCAAAACAAATGTCAAGAAACACTACTCCCTCTTTCCTCCTTCCGATACCCTAATTTCCTTCCGCTAACACAATGCATTGCATTTATAGGGGGCATCCCCTGAGTGTAGGCCTTAAAAAAAAAAATATGAATAATATGAATACAAAAAAGCAGAAAAATAAAAAAATTAATAAACTGATTTTTTTTTTAAAAAAAAGTGAATTTAAAACAATTTTTACCAAAATATAAATAAAGTAATTTAACAGTTCGATATTATATTTAATCAGTGGATTCTCCCCTACTATATTATGAAAGAAAACAGTTATAACTGTCAACACTTTTATAAATACCACCAATAGGTGGCATGGCGGTCTAGAATATTTTAATTTTAACTAAAAAAAGTCGACATCAAAAAGTAGTTTTCCTCGACTTTTTCGTAATCAAAATCGACCTGATAATTTTTTATGTAATAGGCGATCACTTTTTGCGCGTCGACTTATAAAACTCTATAGGGTTGTAAATCTGATTAATCTACCTAATTACAAGAGTTAACAAGAGATTTATTAATATTATATTAATTTATTAATATACCAATATGGGTTATAACTAAACTATTTCAAGTTCGATTTCAGTCAATTAAATATAGTTTGGAAACGGAATTATTAAATAACAAGTGGACAAATAGTAAGTTCGGCCGGGCCGAATCTTATATACCCTCCATCATGGATCCTTAAAAAGTCAATAAATAAGAAAACTAACTGAGTTTTTGGGCCGCTCGTGACCCGATAGTCCCAGGAACCCGATCACAAATTTTATCCAAATCATGAAAATAAATGCATATTTGGGTTCGCGAGAAAATTTCGTTGCATTTCGATACCCATATGTCCATGTTTGTCAAGGGACGGTTTTTGGGCCGCTGGTGACCCGATAGTCCCAGAAACCGGATCAAAAAATTTAGGCAAATCATGAAAATAAAGGCATATTTGGGTTCGTGAGTAAATTTCGTTGCACTTCGATACCCATATGCGCATGTTTATCATGGGCCCTTTTTTGGGCCCCAAGGGTCCACGGAACCCATGAGCACGCCCATTTTTGGGATTTTTTTCCCATCTAAAACTTAGAACTTAGATGTAGTGAAAAAAAATATTTGAAAATGTTGATTATGGCCGGAATATATTTAGTCCCGTAAAGGGGAACTTTTTCCCTGTAATAATAATATATATACTTTATAGGGTCGCAGATCACTCTTTCGAGGTGTTGCAAACGGAATGACAAACTTAGTATATACTCCATCCTATGATGGAGTGTATAAAAACCGCTACAATATCTGTTGGTTGGCAAAGAAAAATATAGGCGTTCACTTCAGCTAGGTCCGTATGAAATTTCAAACAAATCGGACAAGGCAATTGTAAATAACAGGTTTCTGTATGAAAAAAAATATTTTTAAAATTTATCGGAAGCGTAGAATTGAAAATCAAACGTACATACAACGATCACATATTACGGACGATGCTTGTCGTCGTTGTCTTCTTTTCTCATTCGCCTGAGTAATTTTAGAATAAATTCTGTTCTTCCCATACAAAATATATCGTTAAGTATAGAAACCACATAGGCGGGGTTTGGACCACCATGTATATAAAACCTGTATTACCAGCGAATGTTAATTGGCTGTGCCGCTTTCAATTATACATGAACATTTTTTGCAAATAGATTCTTTGATTCCCAAAGTATGGAATTGTTCAGTTTTTCCTTCACTCCGACCATAGTATTCGTATATGTGCGTCTGTCTGACTTTAATATCATTAACTATCTTTATTTTTGACTTTAAAATAATTTAATGTACATGTTTTAACAGTTTTCCCATTTGATGCCTGACACTGATGGAATTGTACTAAATGTTAGCTTTGCGACTTTGTCACACTTCACTTCCGCCTACATATTTAGTAAAGTATATCAGAAAAACATGGATCTAGCAAATCCCCGGTATTTCGTAATCGTAAATTTCATTTTTCCAGTAAAACACAAAATATTTTTTTCAACTGCATTGGTTTAAAAAAAAATCTTTGTACGGAACAGAACATTTATCGTATTTTTCCAATTTTTGGCGGTTGCAAAACGCAGAAAAAGGGACCAAAATGTCGGTCCCTGAGAAGCCTTGGTTGCTATATACCGATCTACACCATTAACGTACAGATCCGCAGTCCCCTGATCTTAAACCCATCGTGCATCTGTGGGTATTTTTTTGTATGAAGTATTCAACAGCATTCAATTTAATCAAAAAGTGTACTGAAAGAAGTGTTGCCGAAGAAATGGGAAAATATAACATTAGAGGAAACCTCAAAACTTGTCCAATCCATGCAGAAGTGATTGGCAGAGGTTCTCCAAAGAAAGGCTACCCTATTAGCTACTAAAGTTCAAAAAAAATAATCTAGACCATTGCATCCCCATTACGAATATACATTTTGTACGCAGACTTTTTCTAAGTTTCTTTTTACTCTAAAACTTCGTTTTTCATTTGTTACGGGTTTATTTTTTGGGCTTCTTCTTCAATTTTATTGCACTGGAAATGTCTGGACTTTGCTTTTGAAATAAAAACTGAATTCATAATCTGAAAACTAGTTTTTGTATTTTTCTTTGATTTCTCTACTTGTTCGCAGACTTTTTCTAGTGAGTGTATGTTTTTTTGATTTCTCCATTTTGGCCCATTTTTCTGCATTTTGCAACTGCTGTTGTCAAGCCCTCTACAATTTCCACATTTATTTCATTTCAACTTCTCGCCCTTGATGATTGTTTTTAAAACGCTTTCTCACATCCTCGATATTTTACCCGCCTTGGTTCCTTTTTTGTTCTGTATCCTGTATCGAATTTTTAGCTCTTTTTATTACACGTTTTGGTTCGCCCACCTTGTGTCCCTCTTTATCCCGTTTTTGGTACGCTTGTGACCTTTTTGGTATCTGTATTATCTGTATTGGCTCCTTCTTTGTCCC
Organism: Hydrotaea cyrtoneurina; assembly: GCA_958296145.1. Lineage (NCBI taxonomy): Eukaryota > Metazoa > Arthropoda > Insecta > Diptera > Muscidae > Hydrotaea > Hydrotaea cyrtoneurina. Next base: position 51,955,221 of record OY282515.1, on the reverse strand, counting down.
TTTATTCCCTTCATCCAATTTTTGAAATAGTTTTCCGGACTTTTGCCCCATTCTGTACTTTTTACTCCTTTACAACCTAATTCTAACTGCAGTTGCCATGCATATTAAATCATTTCTCATTTATGTATTTCTAAAGTTTTGGTCCCATCTTGTTCCGTTTTTCCATTTCTTTCAAAAATGTAATCATTCCAATGGATTGTAATTTGTATCTCACATTTTTGTTTTTCTCCCCATTTAGTACTTTCTTTTATCCCATTTGGCCCTTTTTCGTCCCACATTTTCCCCCCCTTTTGTAATTTTGGGACGTTTTTGTCTCTTTTACGTCCCTTCTCTAACTATTATCCACAGGTTTTTGCAAAAATTTGATTCACCCACTTTTCCGGATTAAAAACCCTAGTTGGTTTTTTGTTTTCGCTACAGTGTCAATAAATAATTGGTTCGTTTGTTAGTAAATAAAGTGCGACATCTTCAGAGTGTTGATGCAACATTCTGAAAATCTTACTCTATGAGTGGGCAACACTTTTTTTTTTGTACAAACGACATCATCGTATGTGATTTAATTATTGTGAAACTGTCAGTTGTGATAATAAATTTACCACTTCATTCCACAAAACAGGCTTTGAACATTAACCATTGTCGTATTCCCACCTGACCTTAAACATGAAGACAGTACGAAAATGTCTAAAGTTCATTCATTCGCATTCACAACAGACAAAAACCATTGAGGCCTTTAAGTTTTTCCACTTTGAATGAAGCTAATTAGAGAAGGGTCGCCGTGATACGGACGGAAGGATAGTTTTTCATATTAGCCACATCGCCTGACAGTAAGACAAGGACACTTGAATCGCAGAGCTAAGCGTGTTTATTTGTTATTTTGCGTATATTGTGGGAGTATGACGCCTTATTAGGATATTTTCTGTATTCGTGCCGCCATTTTCCATGCCTGGAAACAATCAATAATGTGAGATTCCGTGTGGAATCAAAGTATGAGGTGTTATGTTTGTAAATATTGACTACTGTCTCCAACAGTCATGATTCCGACAAACATGGGAATTGTGAATACTGACGAAATGTCAAGGCAAGCAAAAGGACATTTTCAAAGTTTTCAACAACAATTTATCATGGACTGTTGATGTCATATTTTGACTGAAATTGTACAAGTGATAGCATTTATTAGCAGATTGTGTAACAGAAACACATATTTGCATATTTCATTTATTTAGGTGTTTTGCTGGAAGCAGAAAATTAGATTAAACATTCCAGTTAGAATGAGTCTATTGAGATCGAATGAGTATACAGTGAGAGACTAAAGTTTAAATACACCCTATAAATTCGTGGTTTAAAGAGAATGAAACAGTTCTAAAAAAATTTGAATATGTTGTTTTGTTACATATGACAAATAAATAAAAATAAAAACAAAAAACATTGACTTCATTCTGAGAATAACGGTAAATTCAACAAAAAAAAAAAAAATAATGAAGGGGACAAAAGTTTAAATACATGCTTGCTTTCATGTAATAGCACTAAGTATTTTGCTATTTTAGGAGAATCGATGTACCGTTATTTTTTTGCCGACTTATTTACGACATTTTCATTCACATTCAACAAGTTTTTGAGCAAGTGAGGATCGTAGCGAAGTTAAAAATGGGTAAAGGAAAGAAAATAGAAGAAAGTGTAAAAAAAATAATAATTACACATTTTAAGGAAGGAAAATCCTATAGAGAAATAGGAAAAATTCGTAAGTTGTCATGTGCTAGTGTGCAAAATATCATAAGAAAATTTAAAATATATAAAACAGTTGCAAACAAACCTAGAAGTGGGCGTCCAAAAAAGCTTTATCTATTCGCTGCCCAACAATATTTTTAAAATTTAAAGAATATTGTCATTTTTTGATTGTCAAATAAAAATTATTTGACATTGGAAATTGTTTATGTATCGTAGTACGAGGGGATTGTGTTTAACTGAACTTATTTACATTCCGTTATCAGTGAAAAAAATCACTAAACGATCGGCTCCATGATAAAAATTTCATCGAGCTTGAGCGTATATTCAGAAAGCATAAAATTTTGCTCTGTATTCACACTGTTGCATAGTTGAGAAGCTGCTGAACACAAACATACACATGTTTTACGAACAATTGTGTATCGAGAAATACTCACTTTAGTAAACATTAATTCATTACCGAAGTATTGGTCCAGTGGGTAAATGCATACTTATGTACATACATACACACATTCATGGACAAAAATATAAATCAGTTCGTAAATGTAATCAGGCCGAAGAAAGAAACATTCTACAGCAACAACAAAACATTTATTGAACTTTTTTGTTAATCCAATAAAAGTACAACGAAAAGTTGGTCCTCATAATTCAATTTAGTTTGTCGAAATTTCATTAATATTCATTATGGAAACAAGAGTGTTGTCATATTAACAAAAACATGAACATGCGAACACATCCACGCAAACTATTTCTGATACATTGGGATGGATCGGCGTTACGGGAGGCAAAATTAACTTGGGTCATTGGTGATTATGAAAAATGAGATTGTTTTAAACTCTAGTGGAGCCACCCTATCTAAGGTGTAGGTTATTACTTTTGATCAGTGTAATTTGAGTCAGATTATTATAATCCTTTAAAATGGGGAAAAAGCACATGGAAAATGTTCCCCATATTAAAGATGAAAAATAATAAGGATTGAAGAACTATAAAAGATACCATGAACAGGGTGGGTTTTATACAGTGGCTTATATACAGGGTGCCTTATATACAGGTTGACTGTTGTACAGGGCGGATCTTATACTGGATGGCTGTTACATATGGGAGGCTCACATACAGGTTGGATTTTATACCGGGGGACTGTTATTCGGAGTGGCTCTTCTACAGCGGACATATAAGACACATTGGCAAGCCAAGGAATGCTGATGGTGGTCGGCCGTGCTATGATAGGTAGGCTCACGAATAACATAGGTTAGAACTCAGAAAAAAATTTTGCATTTAAAGAGACTTGGATGATAAATGCACATTGTATTAACCGATTTATAAGCAACATTATCTACAAGTTCAGCTACTGATAAAAATCAACAGCCAGCAGTTTAAAGATAAATAATTTTACGACAATGATATAAACATTGTCCAACAGGTTCATCTAGAATAGGCTGTCACCCGTAACTCACAAATTAAATTCGAATCAGCTCTCCAATACAGATGCAACTGTTGATTGTGTATACGCTACACCATGTGTACCAAGACATTGTAAATATGTTTATAACATCTAAATGGATATGAAATGGACACTCTAAAAAGTGAAAGAAGAAAAGATTAGGCAGGGCCAAATCTGTTACATGTTCAATAAGAGAAGACTGCAGTCGTCAGTCAATATCGGTAATATCTGTAAACTTTTGTAGCTAAACTTAATTAAAAACACGGTCGTAAAAAATCCTGGCGACCTGAATTGAGTTTCATTCAAATCTGTTGATATTTCCCAATCGAAGGCCGGTTAGAAGAAATTATATCAAAACATGAACCTAATCCATTTTATTCGGTTCTGCTACGTGCTAGAAAATTCTACAAACCAAATAAAATTTAAAGATGTTAAAGCAAAAATGCTTCGCTTTGACACACTGCAGGCGATGGCATTTGTATGGGCACTCGGACGGATGTTAAGAAATGTCGGCCCTGTTCGTAAATGCATCTCTGCTCAGCATCTGATGTGCATCACGATCGTAAATGCAAAATCTGGCATCATTGCAGGCGTCAGTGTTCGTAAATGCAACAGTGCATCATATGATGAGCAAACTTTCTGCCAACTTTCAGCATAAAAATGCCTGATGCAGAGAACCAGTAAGTTCACTTTTTTTTGGATTTTTGTAATATTTCATTTGTTTTTTTAATTTTTTACTTGATTTGCTTTAGAGAACTGCCGGATGCCAAATTTCTAAGGCACATTTGAATAGTTCCATTTCAACATTGTAATTGTAATTTCTTTAAATATTGTACGGCTCATACGAAAACGACTGAAGAACACATCATCGGAAGTTTTAACAGTGTGTATATAATGCGGGACTTTAGGATTGCGCCTTGTATTATTCTTTCATAAACCCATCAACTATAAATTCCTTCTTTTATTCCGTAAATTGGTTTTCCTGCTAGCATCAGCTGATTGTCATCAGTGATGCCAGATGCGCGTCAGATGCAGAGCAGTGATGCATTTACGAACAGGGCCATCTTTCTTAACCAGAAGCAAATGCACACTTATGTCGAGATTGGCTCATATATTCTAACTGCACTTTTATTTCAAGAATATATGGACACACAGACTTCTCCAAATCGATTCAGCCTACGATTCTGACTCGATCCATAATATTTTGTGTGGGGTCTTACAAACAAATGACAAAAGCATAGTCTGTAGTAAACATCAACAAATAGTAAACCAAACCAAATCTTATTTCATCAAGCTAAAGTTGCCGATTATCACCTTCTGTGTGAGACACCCTCATATACATCTGTGTAGGTGAAGGAATGAATATTTGCAGATCCATATGAACATGCGGAGATGACGATAAAAACCAATGTAAATTTAAAATTATCGTTCTTCTGGCAAATATAAACAATAATATAATAACAAAAACCCAAGAGGATATTACGACCGAATCCTTATTAAAACATGTGAGGAATTGTTGAAGCCGTCTAAACACCCCATCCCAGAACATATCACAAATTTATAATTCAGTGTGTAAATAAATACTGTGCAAAATTAAAAACGAACAAATGATAAATTGCAGCTCGCAAATTTATCGGTTAAGTTAACAAGAATACATTTATTTTGAACGGGCAAAGTACCACCTAAAGTGTATTGCACTCCTGAATTACGAGCAATGGGAAGACAGACATACGTCACTGCACTGTGTAGGACATTGGGGAAGACATTTGTGTGGGTTGCACCAAGTTGTTAACCGTTTTATTTCTATATGGAAAAATAAATAAATTAAGTAAATTTTGAATCCAGAATTCACTAATTTGGAAAATTCACCTCATCTGTTGAATATGATATTTCCCTTAACATTGTGTTTGACTGACTCTGAGGCATTTCAATATTTAAAAGAATTTATTATACAGGGTTTTCCAACAAGAGTCGTTATTTTGGTATTCAAAAAAAAAATTGAATTTTTATTTATAATTAAGAGGAAGGTATGCCATTAATAATGAATAACAACATCAGCCAAATGGCCACCACGACTACGCATACAGGACCATATCCTTTTAATCGAATTTTCCATAACCAAATCGCAAAGTGGCTGCCCTATTTTCTCGATAGCCTCACGAATTCTATCTTTGAGGTATTGAATTGACGCTGGGCTGTTGTCGTAGAACTTATCTTTTACATCTCGGTGGCCAATTGTTATCACCTCTTCGAGAGATAAGACGGTCCGGAAACTTTTCCCCGTAAAAGAACAATGGTTTCGTTGCTTGTGTGACACGTAGCGCAAGATTTTCACCATTTTTGTAGTGAATTTTAATAATTGCAGTGCGTTGTTGAAGCGTGTATCGATCCATTTTGGCGTAGTTTCTACTTGTGAAATGTTAAAGAATAAAAGCTTTAAAAATACAGCTATCGATATACCGGGTGATTAAAAATAACCACGGTGATATGTTTCGAAAAATTAGTATTCACTTTTTATATATTTTATATAATAAATAAATATTTCACTAATTCTTAGGGGATGCCCCTTATAAATATAATGCACTGTAATGGAAGGAGTAAAGACGAGTCATTTTTGTTGACAGTTCTCTTGAATTTGGGAAAGTCAAAGCTGGTAGAAAAGGCACTTGCTGGAAGAGTATTTCACATACGAACAGTCAGGCTCTATAGTGTGTATTTCGGTCAACCGGCCATTTCACAATGAATGGAATGGAGTCCCTAGATAACCGCGTATTGCGACTGAATATTCCAACGGCAGGTACTAAACGAACCTTGTGAACAGATGCCATTAAAATATCTTTAGAAGAAGGGAGACGATACAGAATACCAGTCAAACGTTTATATGACAACAGACAGATCATTGCCACATCGTGGTTGAGTGAGTCATTAATCGCCTTTTCTCCCCGACCCCCAGTGTGATAAATCGCACATCTATTTGGACAAAATTAATAAATCGCGTTGGGTTCACTTCTCACTTAAGAACTACTTAAAAATGAGGACGAATATATAAATGATTATAAAAAATATTTTCTTTTTTTTTTTAAAAAAATAAGATTTTTTTTAATGAAATGAGTCAAAAAATAAAAATTCATTTTAAAGATAAAAAATTGGTATCTTAAATACATCCTCTGAGATTATTTGTAATTATATATACTAGTTTTTTTAATAAAATAATTAAGTGAGTTTTTGCGTTCGGAGTTGGAGAATATTAAAATAATTTTAATAAGAATTTAATAATAATTGTTTTCTTTACTTGTTTTATGTTTTAATAACAAAGAATCTCATTTCAACGTCAAAAAAAGGTTTATTAACGATATTTCCCGCGTCTTGAAGCAAATTATAAAAAAATATCAATTCAAAGTCAAATATATGGCCTATTGTATTTATTTCAGTCGATCGATTCTATTACAGATCCAAATGAAGCCGTCAACTACCCTTGATTCCTTGACTAACGGGATTTTCAGAAATGGCACCGCACAATTTGCAGTTCCAAATAGTATCGGTTATAGATTTTGTAATGGAACAATACCAGCTGATAACAATCTGATGAAGCACCAAGGATACCAATGATTTCAACCGACTTGATGTTTCAATTCAGGCTTGTCAAGTTTACAGTTCGCCTTGAATTCATACACAGAAAAAAATACGAAATTAAGCTTGGATATCAATTAATGTTGTAATTGAACTTAGAAATTCTTGGTGAAATCAATGTAAAAAATAGTAAAAAAATCAATTACTTATTTAAAATTTGAGTAATTGAATTCACAACTTTTGTAATTGGAAGAAAATCAATTAAAAAAGTAATTGAATTGACGAATTCCATACAAACTTCGTAATTGATTTCAAAAATATTTTTTTTCTGTGTAATGACGACTAATAAATCGCAAGGCCAATCATTGCAAGTCTGTGGAATAATCCTCGATTTTTCCCATGAACATGCTCGACAGTCGGTATATCATTTCGCTCCAGCAGTAAAGACAATAAAGATGATTTATCAGCAAGCTTTGCGATGAGAGAATTTAAATCATAAGCAAATTGTTATCAAAATAAGAAGTTCCAATTTATTCCGATTAAATTTTTTATCGATTCAATGCACATAACTATCGTATCGTATTTTTTTGAAGGTCTACACTCAGGGGATGCCCCCTATAAATGCAATGCATTGTGTTGGCGCAAGGAAATTAGGGTATCGGAAGGAGGAAAGAGTGTTTGTTGACATTTGTTTTGAATTTCTGAATGTCACAACTGGCAGGAAACACATTTGCTTCGAATATATGGCTAGCCCAGCGAGCATCACCCTGTATCTTCATGCCCAGAACATCAAGAGTGTCTGATTCGCCGATATCCACACCACCCATAGAAATTGACGACGATGCTGGATCTGGTGAACGTTTGTGTGACAACAAAAGGTACAACGAAGGCGTGCCAGTAAAGAAACAGAATTGTAGGATACTTCAATTGTCCACAACATAGAATAGAGCAAATATGAGCAACGTTTTCTTTTCGCAATCAATCTTTATGACTTACTTTTTTAATCTTTTAAAATTAACAAAAAAAAACCCTAGCTTTAACTTATTTTTCAATCCTGCTGCGGTAGTATCGGCACAGTATATCAATATTTGAATACTACGAATGATGCTGTAAAAACAAAGAGGAAGAAATGCTTGATTTCGTTGTCATTACGAACTGGAGAGAACACGCACAAGATCAAAGTGTTCGGAAAACATTTCTTAAGCTGGCCAAGGCCAACCAAATGTTGTAGTGCTAACTTAAGTACGTAAGTCTCACGAACTGTTTAAAGAAATAAACCGACAAGTTTACCAAAAAAAAAACCAACAAAAAACTTAAATAGTCTCATCAATTTCGCACTCAACTGTATAGGGTGGCTGTGTATGCTCAACCAAATAAATTACATATTTATGGGTTGTGAACAAGTTCGGAAAAGAAACTTTACATATCATTTTATCATTATTTTATTAGTTTTATTTTTCGCTTCGAACATGATAACATTACAACCAACCAACCAACCAACCAACCAATAAAGTGAAAACAAGAACTTCTCAACCCGTGCGAAAAAAAAAAATAGTCATACAAACATGCACTCATACATATGTGTGTGTTTGTTTATTTGTAGTTACATCCGAGTAGAAATATGTCCTATAAATTTCGATATCCAAGAATTTCCTATGCACGCTGTCACTGAAGGTACCTGACGCTACACAAGGAATCAAACGGAAAAGCCCAAAAGAATTCAATCGAACAGAAGAGCAACGATACCATCGCAAACATAATATGCGCTTTGGGTGACATGTTTCCATATGGACGATCTGCGTAAATTTCCACTGAAAGGAACGCATGCGACGAATCGAATGAGAATGCATCATGCATGACTGTCGACCCACGCGTCTGTGAGGCAACATCCACATCGTCGACAATGGTCATCAATGTTTGAGTAATGTGGCACAGTGGTTTCGAAAGGAACGACATGTCAAGGGCGACATGTATTAAGAGAATTCCATCAGACAGTTGTTAATATCAAAACCGAAATTTTCTTTTTAAACGTCATGCCATTGGAAGGAGAATTTACACCTGGAATTAGTGATCTGAAATATCTACCATGGGTAGATACTAAAATAGATAGTAAACATCGATTCTAAGTTAAAGAATAAAGAAAAATCCCCGAGTATTTACTAGATTTAATGAGAATAACAATTTATATATTTATTCAATAGTCTATGGACAAACAGATCCTTACAGACTAGGTTAGGTTGAAACGATGGATCGGTCATGTTCGAATGACCGTCTCATGTCGTTGACATACACCTAGGCCAGTAATTCGGCCTGTTGTGCACTCCTGATTTCTTTTAGTTTTTTTTTCAGATTCCCTTCCCCTTTTTTACGTTAGGAATAATTTTTAAACATTTTCAGCTGACATCGTTTGCAGGATTCTGTAGGAAACTCACCCCTTTGGCACCACTGTCCGTTGACAGATGCAAATATGTGGGGTCCAGCGTTTCGTTGTTGCCAACGTTTACTCTGAACCTGGACCAATTCATGTACATTTCATTCCTTGAAATGGATTTATCAATTTTTCCAAACAAGACAACAACTTCAGACTTTATACAAACTGCGCAATACACACTAGGGTGGAGTGAAATTCAAAAAAAAAAAGTTAACCTCGGAAAGAGATGTAGTCTGGGGTCCTAATGAGGGGAAAAATATAGAAAAATATTTTAAAAAAATTTTAGGGGTCGCGCCACTCCCTCGAAATTTGGAAATTATCGCTATTTTGGCGTTGATTTTAGAAAAATCCTAAAAAGTTTTATGTCAATAAATGTTTGCAATAGCGTAAACAATGAAATAAGGGCATGAACAAATTTAAAAAAAAATTTCTCATTGTTCAAAAATTTCAAAAAGTAAAATAAGTCAAATCGTCCCTTCTTCAGAAAATTGACTGAACAATGAAATCGCCACCAAAGCTACAAATATTAGTCGATTATCCTCATATTTGCCTCAAATACTTTTGTTTGGGCACTGAACAAGCTCAAACTTTTAAATTTCGAATAAGTTAAGTCGTTATTTTTTAGGATTTTCCTAAAATCAACGCCAAAATAGCGATAATTTCCAAATTTCGAGGGAGTGGCGCGACCCCTAAAAATTTTTTAAATTTTTTTTCTTTATTTTTCCCCTCATTAGGACCCCAGACTACATCTCTTTCCGAGGTTAACTTTTTCAAATTAAAAAAAAAACATGTTTTCACTCCACCCTAATACACACATATTCACAGCTACGTGGTACTGAAAAATGCATACACATATTTATACAATGTTCAAAGAGGTTTTCCAATATTTGGAAATCCTTATTTTTTTCTTTTTTTGTTTGCTTAAGAACCGCTTGCGAAGAATAAAACATTGTTGTGCCTTAACAATTACATGTGCAAGAATTTGAAAAATTTAAGTACACAGGCATTTGTTATCCACGAATGAGTTCTTGGGCTCATATTTCACAGCCCAACAGTTTCTTCAATTGACTGAGATTAAATAACTGAAGATTGTACGCTTGAAATTGTTAATAACTAACACACTTTCCTTGAAATCAGTGTAAATATCTCAAGCTGTAAAAGCACTGACAAGTTGGAAATTGTCTATATTTGATACGTTAGCACCCAAATGATATGTGATTCTGTCCTATGTGTCTGGAGTCGCTATGACACACACTTCAATTAATGGAAAATAGTTTTATCACTTTCACCAATACAACTTGCTGAAGTGTAATTTTTCTGCGAGACCTAAATCCATTTCATCCACAACCTAAAAGTGAGTTAGTTACCGGAGGTAGGAGAATGTGTCTACTCGGTCGAGGCTCACCTACATTTGGCATCATTGTCGCCAGAGCATGTGCAACACCATTTGCCTTTTGTGTCTTCAGACACTTGCCTATTGTTTCAAGAAAACACTGTGGTCCTCCTGATGTTTTACCTGACTCTGGTATCAGGATGAGTTTTTCCTTATTCCATTTCAAGTTATTATTGAATATCTTGGCGAATATTTGTGGTCTCATTTTGAGTGAAACCTCAAATGCCGTGAATGCCGTCAAGTCGCCAATTTTTGAGCAGACGCCACTAATTTGATCCTATTTCTATGTTGGATTCTCCTTTGGGGAATGGTGTTGGAGCCGACTTTAACCCTCTAACCGACAAGACAACATTGGGACAGTCTTCATTAATTATGTTTAATTTCGTAACAAAATATTTTTTGTGTATAACTACTAAAAAAAACAGGTCGCAGGGATTTTCCAGGATTTCTGGTTCAAGGGTTAATATTTTTTTTGAAATATTTGTATGCAATTGAACACAATTAATGAAGACGGCACACAAATGATGTTATTTGAAGTCTATGGTTGACAACTATAGGCCCCAGTTGCTGCCTGCACAAATTATAGCGTTTACAAGAAAGTAATTCCTCGTCCATTTATTTTTTTTCCCCTGAAGCAAAACAAATCCGGGAATCCCTGTTAATCGCTTTTGTCTTGACCGCGACGGGCAATTCACAGTATAAACTATGGGTGCTCGTCGAAAAAACTGTGACGGCTCCTTTTGGCAACCGGAAAATGCGTTACACTATAACAGCGATTATTTCTAAACCAAGTTAGTCCTCTTCTTTCCCCTAATAACACACATTTCCATAATGAAATTCCTGATTATGTATATTTCATATGTTTTTATGACTACGAATGGCAAACCGTTTTTTCAGAGTCTCTTCTCAGTCAATTAATTATATTACATTCTCGTATAATCTATGTGGAGGTTAAGTAAGTCCAATGGATGTTTTCGTTTTTGCCGCAAAATACTACCGCAAAAAGGCATTTGTCCGCAGTCGAGCCAAAGCGGGTAGATGTGGATTCATGAACTGCAGCATAACTTTGTTCCCTGTTCTATTTTTTTTTGTGTGTGTCATCTTAAAATCATAAATTGAAATTTATCTCGTCTTTCAGCAACTGCACAACTTTTCCATAACTCGGACAGTGTGTTTGTTTGCCCACTGGCTTGCATGGATATGTGTGTGTGTGTGTGTTGCAAGGATGTGTGTCCATGGAATGTAGTGGCCGTAGCCGTGCCAGTGCCAGTTAGTCCTGGTTTATTCTGTTAATTTCTTTCCACTTCCACTTCCATGTTAACTTAACTGCTTCATTTATTACTTGTGCACTCGCAGTCCAATGTCCTAGTTGGACATTTTGTTTTAGTTGTTGTTCTTGTCGTTTCTGTATTCGCTCCTGCTGAGAGTGTGCAACACTATTTTTGGCACACTACACTCCGGAGAAATTGAGTCCTTATTCGCGAACTTAAATGTAAATTCGGAACTTTAAACAGGCGTTACGACGAGTTTAAAGTCAAGACTTTTGAGAGTGCTTGGCAGTTGGCTGTTGAACTTAGTACACCGATAGTGCTGCTGCAATACGGGCTATTTCTAAAGTGGACTGACGCTAGTCTGGGTCCCGGGACGAAAATACATGAGCATCCCAGGAACTACGCAAGGCGCCACTAGAGCTTGAGAGGCCACTTCGAAACTCTGTACGGAAATTTATGGAGCAAGCATTTATGTGTTTAAAGACGAAGGATGTTCAAGAAGTCATGGACACACTGATCCGCTCTCCCCAGAACTCCCCAAATCGTCCACTTTAAATTTCAGTATTTCAAATTCTGATCTTTGTCCCCGAAATGTAACAAACTACACAAATTCCAATCCAATTGACATTTAAAATTCTAGACAAATTAGCGCATCAGCGTGGTCAGTGTACACCGCCCTCATAATATTTTTCAATTCTGATTCTTTTTTGCACTTTAGTCCCTATGGAATAATTAATTTCTCTACGTAAAACGTAAAAATTGCACGATGATGTCATGTGTCCCACCGACAATCTGGTTTGTTGGCCGAAACTTTTGTTTTAATTTGTGTTGCAGAGTTTTATTGTTTCAAAAGTGCGGTGATTGCTCTCTTCCGTCATCTCTTAAAGGTGAACGTTTTCTAGCCATTACTTTGTGAGGCTTTAAGGTTTTAAGGGACAAGAAAGTGACAACAGAAATATTCGTACCGTCAAAGTTGTGGCTCTTGTGAGACTTGACCTATGGGGCTGTGCAGTTGTACACGTCAACCTTAAATGCGCTCCGCGTATTTCTCGCTTCCATTAACGGCCAGGTTTTTCAAAATGATCTCCTGTATATTGTTATTTTTTATTTATGTGAATTGGATGTTAAAGTGCATTGTGATAAATGTAGTCAACGATTTGTCACAGTTGTTGGTAGGAACTGTGTTAAACCCCAATCACATGCGAATATAGTTTCGATATCGGCATTTGAGCCAAAGGTAGTCAGTCACTGCCGTAGAGCATCGAATGTCCCATAATTAAATTCTGTACTGGGTACCCGGTCCTAAGGATATCACAGCAAATCATGAAACGGTCAAACTTGCTCAGATTGTGATTCATTTAACCAAAGACATTTTCCCAGAGTTATATCCTGTGCTAGTAGTACTCTTGACTTAACCGGTACATTTCACTTTTATGATTTATTTAATCAATGTACTACATTACTTTCTACTGGCTTCCAAATAGTTGAAATCAATAAAAACAAATCGTCACTTTTTGTGATCGGGTATCTGATCCCTTGTGCCCACTCCAACCAATGTTTGATTGTGTGTTTACTGCCACAACTTGAATGAAACGTCGACTGACAGACGCTCCTTATTACCGACAATGTACGTTGTTTTCACCAGAAATTCTCCATTCGGTATTGGTAGTCTCAGTTTGGACATGGGTGGAGAATATTTGTCCAGATATATGTCATGCTAAAATTAAAGAACCAAATGGATGATCATTTTTTAAAAATATTTAAGGCATATAAATGATCAATATTCACAGGCAGATTATATATTATGTACAAAATCATATATTTATAATAAATATTTTTATTGTTTAATAAATTATATACAGTCGAGTCCGGTTATAACGAACTCCTAGGGACTCGACAAATTGGTTCGTTATACGCGAAGTTCCTTATATCCAGGGTAAAATAGGATAGAAGTAAAACTCTTGGGACTTAAAGAAATGTTCGTTATAGACGAAAGTTCGTAATAACCGGTGTACATTATAACCGGACTCGACTGTATTTACCTCCGTGTTCATAAAAATTTATTGCAGTTTTTTAAACCTTTGATAAGAAAATGTGTGAAAATTGTTTTTTGTATTTTCACACATTTTTCTATACAAATGTTTGTAAAGCTCTTATAAATTTTTTTTAAATACGGGGGTTAGAATTTATTTCCTATTTTTTGATATAAAACACTATGATTTTCGTAGGACATAATTTTGAATTGAAAAATAAAATCTATAGCCTAAAATGTGATTCAAATAAAAGTTCTGAGACCAAACATTAATATAAACAAAAGTTTATTTTTAAAAATTTGTAAATCAATTATTCGAAATAAGCCAATATTCGCAGTATGGAACATGATTTCAGTCATGTGACTGCCTCGGATGCTATCTGTCAACCCAACTTTCCAAAGCCCAACCTACACCTGCATACATGTTGGTCAAACATTGGTATTTGCCGAATATAAAAGGTCTTTCTTTTGACGTGTGGTTTTCAAGAAAAAATAAAACGCATATAATTTAATGTTATGGCCAAGAGTTTATCTTTATTATAAAGATAAGGGTTTGCCATTATGTGACCGCCGTGGCTAGCTTGAATAAATTCCAGCCGAGAGGCCCACTTTTTGCAGCATTTGGGCCGTATGTCGGCCATAATGCGCCGAATATTCTCTTCCGAGGCGTCAATTGTGTCAGGCTTATCTGCGTAGACAAGCGACTTCACATAACCCCAAAAACAAATACTCCAGTGGTGTTATATCGCCCGATCTTGGTGGTCACGCTACAGGCCTACGGCGCGAGTTAAAGCGCTCACCAAAAGTTTCCTTCAATAAATTGATTGTTTCGATGGCTTTGTGGCATGTAGCGCCGTCTTATTGGAACCAAAGGTAGTCCATATCAAGATCCTCGAATTCAGGCACGAAAAAGGCATCAATCATGGCTCTATAGCGTAACATTATTGACAGCTTAATTTGTGAAGAAATATGGACCAACGATTCCCTCTGCCCATAGAGCACACCAAACAGTGACTTTTTGAGAATGTAATGGCGTCCCAACAATGGCTTGTGGATTTTCATTAACTGAACAAAATTTTCCTGTGAGAATCGGTATCGGTGGCATTTCGAAAAAAAAATTGGTCTCGAGATCCATGTGCGGGTTTTCTGATAACCAGATGGACGGCAGTGGTGTGGTAGGTAGTGTGTGCGACTATGACTCAGAAGAACCCGAGTTCGAAACCGTGTAAGGCCATCAACAATTTTTTTTTCAGCAGCTGTTTCCGCCTCGTAAATGTTGGCGACTTTACGAGTATGAGAGTAATCTGTAAGCCATGTAAAACTTCTCTAGAAAAGCATTAGCCATTGGGAGCCGGCTTTAAACATCTGATTCAAATAGAAACCACCCGATATATTTGAAATGGTCGAACGCAACTAAACCACGACTGATTGATGACATTAAGTGGCGCTACCGGGGAGAAACTAGGGGGCTACCTAATTATTCTCCTTCTGGATAAAGTCCGGCCACGTGTAGCGGCCCCTGTCAAAATATACCTAAAATCAGGGACTGTAAAGAATGATTATTTGTCTTTTTTTTAAATCAAAAAATCACAATCACTTAGAACACACCTAAAAGAAATGCAATTACATCATAATGAATGTTTTCGGGCAATCTTTGCATTTCCGTCATGAGTTTTAAATTCTAGATTTTAACAATTTTCTTTAATGGTTAATCAATAATTGTGAGTACTATTACAAAATCAGGTCATAATCATTATTTTTTGAGGAAAAAATAATAATTATTTACGATTTTTATTTGTTTTCTCTCAATATGGGGTGTAACGGGTCGTTGAGCTCGTATTACCATTTGTTTTATATTTGGAGCGAAAAAAATAATTATTATTTTTGAGTTTTATTTTCTCCTCAAAAATCATTAATAGTAATTTTAATAATAAAACTCATAATGATTATGGTGCCAACTTAAAATCACTCAATTGCAAAATCGCCGATTCCATACGGCTGATGCTGTTTTATACAGAAGGAGGACAGTTGTTCATGACTATGGAAATTAATCTCCTATACATATAGTGTCCGGCATTTAAGAGGTAAAATGGCCGTTGGAAATGTCTGTTGCTCCTAACCGAATTTTTACCTCTTCTGGAAATACCACAGTCAAGAAGACCTGATAAATTCGTGTATAATAAAACCCCCCGATTCAGATTAGTCACGGGTATAATTAAGGAATATTCCAACCATATTCAGATGCATTAACTCGGCAAGATACGCCTCGTTGAATGTTTTATTGTCTGTACAATAAAACATTAAATATGTCACTTTGTCATTGTTTTAAGGACGAACTAAATGGCCAGGATACGTTCGTGTTAAGTTCTCCAGCCAATGACTTTGAATATTAATTAAACTCAATAAAGGATACTCACATTATATGGACAACTGTGATTCAAATTCGAGAAATCCTTTATGAAATTATACAGACGTCTTAACGATCCGGACTTTTCGCGATTTTTCATGAAATTGCAGGCATCCCAGGTATTATTTATAAGATTCGGACTTTGCTTCGAGGAGAGAAAACGCAATTCTATGCGAACCAAGCAATTCGTCACCGGCACCTGCAACAGTCGCACAGTTACGGATAATGCGGGTGCATTTGTCGTGTTCCCCTTCAATTCGCACAAATCGAAACGGCAGAAGTTCTTGTCAATGGCTGTACATACGACTGACGTCAGCGTAACTTGGCCACAATTCTAAATGTAAATAATTGGATTTTTAAACTCAGCGCTGGATTTAAAATATTTAAAATTGATGCCCATACCTGCTTTATTAGTATTAACCAAATTAGAAATTGTATTTGTTGTCTTAACATGTTGGAGGTGGCTTTCGGAATAATTGTGTCTACGAAATATTTGAATCGGGAAGCTTATTATGGTCATATACTTCAACTGATTGGGTAATTATTGTGTTCCATTTCAATTGGCTTACTTGGATTGAACTAACTACCCCCCCCCCCTCCCCCCCCCACAGATATTACGGCTCTACAAAGGCGTATACAATCTATTTTAATGGAATATATTGCGAGTACAAATAAGTAACCGCCGTTTATTTTCAATCAAACAATTGGTCATATTCAAAGTGCTCTTAATCGCATGCAATTTTTCCACTCATATTGTATTTCCACCTATACTTATTTTTTAGGTTTTGGAACTGTTGGACTCTGTGGCAATTAATTTCAAAACTATTTATGTAACCCACAATATGTTGACTAACACTTACCATTGATTTCAACAACGGATATGTACCAAATGAAGAAACGACTTAAGCTTCGTTTTCATTATGTCAAATTCAATGGCAAACAGAAATGGCACATTCGACGACATTTGCATTTGGTGTCAAACGCGTTTTCACTACAACGTCATAACTGACACAAAACCCAAATGGCAACATTTGACATCCACATTTGTTGTCAGTCATTTGTCACACCGTTTTCATTATGCTAGCTAAACATAGCTGTCGTCATATAATTTTTGCGAGAAGAAGAATAAATTAATCAAAATTAAAAAAAAAAAAAAAAAAGCGCCTCACGTAAATTGCGGTCCCTGTATTCTTTGGTGAGGTAGTCCCAGGTTCCAGGGCGCAATTCGACTGCCTCAATCAGCCGCTCCGTCTGCTCGCTCGTCCAAATGTGCTGTAGTTTGCGCACCCTCTTCTTCGAACTGGCGACGTCTTCCACATTTTTGTTTAGCACATCGTCCATGTCTATTCTATAATTCCAGAATAATTTCCTCCTTTACTCGTTTTCTTCGCTTGTTGAAAATGCCAGCAAAATCAGCTGTTTGCATACCAAATGTGTTTGCATTTGCCAACATGTTGGCAAATGGATTCTCCTTGTCAAATGATGCCATATCGGTCAATTGTCATAAATTTACCCGTTTTCACTTGACTGCCATTTCGTTTGACAAAGCATAGTCATATATAACGTCAAATGTAAATGACTACCCGTTTTCACCTAACTGAATACATTTGCCATTGAATTTGACATAATGAAAACGAAGCTTTAGTTAAAATTAAAGAATGTGACAGAAACATATTTAATACTTACTCACTTACTTATGTGGCTGTTCGAAAACTTAGTATTTCTTTACCAGCCTTAAACGTTTTTTCCACGCTCTTGTCTGTATAGCCCGAAATAGCATCGGTTTGCTAATATTATACTTAGCCTTGTCGCAGACCTCGTTTCGTATTGAGAGGTGCGGAGAGGCTCGTCCAAATTGTGACTGTTTTTGTTTTTGTACCAGTCAGTGACATCTTGCACAGGCGCATTAGTTTTGGTTTCGCACAGCTTTGATCGAATTGGCCTTTCGAAGAAGCATCACCCTGTATCTTCATGCCCAGAACATCAAGAGTTTCTGATTCGTCGATATCCACACCATGCTGGACCAGTGGAACGTTTGTGTGACAACAAACAGTACTTAGTTCTGTTCATTTGGCCCCACTCACAAATCGTCGCCAAATCGCTGTTGAGTAAGTCGTTCATCGTTTGCATTTTTGCCCGACTTCCAGAGGACTTGGCTGATGTTCAAATTAATACGAATGCCAGAGGTTACTATCATCAGCAAAACAGTAGTTCGGGTTCTCAGTCTGACCCCAACAGGTCATCAATGAAAATAAGAAATAGAGAAGGAGAGAGGACACAACCTTGTGGTACTCCTGCGGTCAACCTATGCTCGTTGGATGAGACCCCATCTATAACAACTCGTATAGAGCGATCTCTGAGAAAACTCGATATAAATCGAGAGAAGGTAATACCGACACCAAATGCAATAAGATTTGATATGAGGGCTCTGTGTCAGACCCTTTCGAACGCCTTGGAAATATCCAGAGCCACGACCCTGCTTTCACCAAGGCGGTGAATGGATCGACTCCATCGTTCCGAAAGGAACAACATCAGGTCTCCAGTAGATCGAGCACTTATATAGTACAAGTGCAGAAATACCATCCGGCGCCGGAGTTTTGTTTACATTGAGATCTGCCAGAACCTTTTTAACTCCACGTGTTCGAAAGAATATCTAGGACATCGAACTAGATACATTTTAGATCACGGGGACTGCTTTCTGGCAAAGATGAATTCTTTGCAAATATTTCAGCCAGAAGGTTAGCTTTGTCAACCGAGTCAGTGATAGCTGGTGAATTATCCCTGGAGAATTATCCCTTACTGTTTTAACGAATGACCAAAAGCTCTTATTTCCCCTGGGAGAAGAGAGGACTTTAGCACGAAGACGCTGTACGTGAAGAAGTTTTTCACGCCAGCTCAGTACTGGCATTTTTATTTATTTAAATCTGACAGCTTCCACTAGCCATTGTTGAGACGCCGTTACATCCTCAAAAAGTCACTGTTCGGTGTGCTCTTTGGGCAGAGGGAATCATTGGTGCATATTTCATCAAAAATTAAGCCGGCCATAATGTTACAGTCAATGGGGAACACTATAGAGCCAAGATTTTTGTTCCTGAATACAGCCAACGAAACAATTGAAGGAAACTTTTGGTGAGCGCATCATCTAGTGTCGTGGCCTTCAAGATCGTGCTATATATTTTTTTGTGGGGTTATGTGAAGGTGCTTGTGTACGCAGATAAGCCTAACACGATTGATGGCTTGGAAACTTTTCGAGCAAGTAAATATTTATTCTGACACCGTATTATTGTCATGGATGCCGAGACACAGCAAACAAGGTGGCAACAAGTCTTTTCTTACCCAACTGACGATATAAAATCGAAACCACACGAGACATGTGATCTGTCTCTGGTCTACAGGCATGTTTTTATGGCTTAAGTGGCCGTTGCGATGAAAATTAATCTCGTCCGGCATCCTACATTCCGAGCTTTATAAATTTCCGGCTTCAATGTCGGAATGTCTGGTCCGCCATGTGCAAAAGTTATAGCTCATTCCGATAGATAGATTTGTATGCCACTATAATTTTTCGTTGTCCGACAACAACTCCCATGACAATACCATGCACGGCAAGTACGATGCTGTATTCAAAGTTGTTGGACAAACGATCATTCAGGTCAATTCCAAACTTTTCATAAAAAGTACCAACAAACGATAAGTTTTACAGTTTCCGTATATATCTGATCGTATATTTTTCATTTTCACTTTTTGTAAGTTTTGTCCTTTTAATGGAAATAAATCACCATACCTAACGGAAATGATAGCTAGGCACATAAGACACGGCTATACCTGTTGATAATTAAGAAATCTGAAACCCAAGATTAACCGAAAGACGTGATTCATTACCGACAATGAACAATGTTTTCACCAGAAACCGTCCATTTGGTATAGGAAGCGGCAATCTGGCCCCAGGTGCAGCCAATTCATTCAGATGAACGTCATGCTGAAATTAGATATAAACATATAAATTAAATAGTAAACTGCTAAGAACCAGGCTGGTCAAAAACATATTTGGGAGTTTATTTTAAAATTTTAATGTACAGTTGTTTTGAAACACGAAAGCATGAAATACTAAATGACGTCCTCTACCACAGGCTCAGTGGATCGTTAATCGTGTGCACGCCTTTTGCTATGGATCGGAGAGACTTTTAAAGAATCACGATCACTTTCGGATCCATCGGGACTATGAATAAGGTGAAATGGAAACAAACTCTGTAAAAGTTAGAAAATGTCGCCCATGTTTTTATGTATACCGCTGGTAAAGATACCGTCCGATTTTAGGATCTTTAGATCAGACTTTTGTCAAATTATGCTCAGTATGTTTTAAGGGACAAGTAACAGATTATCTCGACATTGGTCTATCATATTTTGATATCTCTACCATATCAAGGCCCCTTAGTAATCATAAGTCGATTTATAGACCTGGATAAACACAATTTTATTGATAAATCGCCAGTCTTCAAAATCGCCCAGCTATTGTCCGATAGAGCGGAAATGTGTCGCAAAGTTTTTAAAAAAATAAATTGAATAGTAAGCGCCAATTTAGACGATGACTTTTTAGCTTGACCTTTGACTTCTTGCTGCGACTTCGTATGATTTTTTTTAAATTTATATTTGAATCATGTTGAATCGTAACAATGTCGAAAAGGTAAATGCATGGCACAATAACTAAAGGTAGAGTCATGCAAACAGCTGATACAAATTTTTCATTTTGACAGAACTTTGCTTGTCAAAATGATTGTTTACATTTTAATTGTTGGTTTAGGTTTTTTTCAAATGTCGAATACATTTTCGTATTAAACATTCAAATTAAGGAATACAATACAAAAAGCCAAACAAAGAATTTTGGGGCTCTCAAAACTATTAAAAATAATGTTATAGTTCTCTTTCGCCTACAAACATGAAAATCATGATTTTAAAATCAAGCAAAAAGTCATCAGGTCTAAGTCCCAAATTATATGATGATTTTTTTTTAATTCTCTTTGAGATTTGCTTCCAGAAGTCCAGAAGGATTTATAGCATGGCACAACAATATAAGGTAGAAGTTGATTAAAATTTTTCCATTTCGATAGAAATTTGATTGTCAAACTCATTGTTTCCATTCCAATTGTTTGTTTACTTTTTTTTCAAATGTCGAATCGATGTTCGTATTAAGCATTCAAATCAAAGAATTCAACAAACAAAAAGCCAACAAAATAATGTTCGGCGCTCAGAAAAATTTTAAAAATAAAGTTATAGTTCGAGAAAAATTTTGCCATGAGTTGTAGCTGTCTGCCATTTTTATATATCAGAATTTGAGAATGAAAATAACCGCCTACCTTCTATAACCCATCCATTACACTGGACAGTGATTGTTCGAAAATCTGAACACACTTCGACTTTTTTACCAATGCACACACACATTTTTGTACTGGCCGTCCGACTGGCAACAAAAATTCAAAGGCAGTAGAATTTGGGCACCTGCAGCAGAGACGAATATTAGAGTTCCACAACATATTTGTTTGTGTCAATTTAAATTTTGAGCTTTATTTAAATAAAGCATTCTTCGGACTTGTTTGAAGTGTGACGTATTATGAAAACAAAATTGCTTGTCCATACTTTTCCCCAAATGCTTTGACAATTTGTGGTGGAGGGCAACATTGTGTTTTTGTTGACTGCTGCGGGCGGAAAGAATTCTTGAGCGAAGTTACTCTTGCGACGACATTTTTCAAATGAACATGTACGTGCACATGTACACCCTCAGTTTCTTTTTTTCAGATGATTTTTGATATTTTTCTTTTGTTTTGAAGAGAATATGTGTACTCAACTGGCAACAAATTAATTGTACGTGTAATGGCGGGGTTATTGTGCAATTCGTTGACTTTTTGCGTTTGCCTTTTTTGACGTTTATAGTTTAATCTTGTGAATACTTTACAATGTAAAAAGCAAAATGTGTGAAGACAAAAAGAAATTAAAAAACAAAACCTCAACATTTTAATTTTAGATTTTGTATTCTACCCGCTGTATCCTGGCGCCTACAAACTTGAAAATCATGATTTTAAAATTATGTTAAAAACCGTATTCCTCATAGAATAAAAACTCCATCCCAGGGCGGTGAGACTACAAATCCGTAATAACATAACAAACACACAACAAAAATTGAATCGTTTACTTACATTATATGGGCAGGTGTGATTTATATCCGTATATTTGTTGATCATACTGTAGAGAAGTTTCAACGATCGATACTTTTGGCGATTTTTCATAAAATCGCAAGCATCCCAAGAGCCATTAACCAGAGTCGTTGTAGTTCGCGGAGAAAGAAATTGCAATTCAATGTTAACGTGGCAATTCGTGACGGGCAACTGGATTAGGTGCAGAACAAAGGAGAATGCTGGCTGCCTTTGTTTATTCGGCTTCAGTTCACACAATTCGAATGTGGAGAAATTCTTATCGATAGATGTGCAGACGGCGGACGTCAGCGTAACTTTGCAATGGTGCTAATAATGAAATGCATAAATATTTCACAATGATGAAGACCTGCGATAATTACCTGCTGCAGCAGAAGGGTCACGATAAGTGCTTCTATTTGATTTCTTAGCATTTTGGAATCAATAGGGCTGAGTTATTTCAATTTGGAACTCTAGTGGAACTTCGGTGTATATCGAACAAAAATATCAGTCAAACTGGTATAGAGTTCTAATGAGCTGAAAAATTGTGACATTTGGTAATTACGGATATTTTCAATGTGTTTCAAACTCATTTAAAAATATTTAATAACTGTGCTGAATTCGAACGAGCCGCAACTCACAGACCATGCACTGAAAGAAAAAGTTTCATCAAACATTTGACGTTGATACAGCAGCTAGCAAGCAAACGAAGGGGAGAAGGGGACCCAACAAATTACAGCTCTATTCCAACTATACCATAGCGAACAGAGTGTTCCGAAATGGACTTTCTCAGTATTTTACAAAGTACAGGGTTTTCCGACAAGAGGTGTTATTTTGTTATTTAAAGAAAAATTACATTTTTTGAGATAAATGATCGGATGTTTTTTATTTCACAATAAAGAGAAAGGGATGTCATTAATAATGAAAAACAACGTCAGCCAAATGGTCACCACGACCACGCTTACAGAACCATATCCTTTTCATGAAATTGTCCATAACCAAATCGCAAAGTGGCTGCCCTATGTCACACGAATTCTATCTGTGAGGTCTGAATCGACCATGGGCTGTTGGCGTAGACCATATATTTTACGTGGTCCCCAAACGAAGATGTCGCAAGGTGTTAAATCACAAGGTCTCGGCGGCCAATTGTGATCAACTCTTCGAGAGATAACATAGTCCGGAAACTTTTCCCGTTAAAGAGCAATGGTTTTGTTGCTTGTGTGGCACTTAGCGCCGCCTTGTTGAAAGTAAACGTTGTCCAGATCAATATCATCCAACTCCGATCATAAAAAATTATTTATCATCTCTCGATAGCGCAATCAATTCACCATAACTGTTGATCGAACATAATTTTCGAAAAAGTAAGGTCCTCTGGCACCAAACAGTCACACGTAGAGAATGGAGAGGCTTCTCCACAATAACTCTTGGGTTTTCCGAGCGCCAGATGCGACAATTTTGCTTGTTGACGTAGACATCGAGGTGGAATTCAGTCAAGATGATTTTTCGATGGAATTCCGGATCATTTTCATGCATTTCAAGGACCCAATCAGCAAAGACACGGCCTTGTTGATGATCGGCCGGCTTGACTTTTTGTGTTATCTGAACTTTATAAGTCTTAAGACCGAAGTCTTTATGCAAAATACTAATGACATTTATGGAATGTCCAATTCCAAAGAACCAGGAGGATTGAACAAACCTGGGGTTTCTTCAATACTTTGGGCTACAGCAGCAATATTCTCAGTTTTATTCTTCACATCACTAAATTGTCCCAACAACTCGAATTTTTCCACCAATTTCTGTATTGCGGTCCGTTTAGGTGCTTTACGACGACCCAACAATGCTTTAGTTTCGCGAACTGTGACTGCAAGATTTTCACCATTTTTGTAGTGAATTTTATTAATTTCAATGCATTGTTAAAGCGTGTATTGTTCCATTTTTAGTAATGGCCTAGTTTCTACTTGTCAAATGTCAAAGAATAAAAGCTTCAAAAGTGACAGCTACCGAAATGCCGGGTGATTCAAAATAACACCTCTTGTTGGAGAAGCCTGTATCTGCCGTAATCATGGAACTTTCACAGTGAAAAAAAGGCTGTGGCAGTCAACGTGTTAAAAAACTCTAACGGTTACTGTTGACCGGAAAATAGTGATGGCACCGCCCAAACATCTAACAGATTTAAGCGGATGACATTTGATCTATATGACAGTGGAACGGGATGATTTTCCATGCACTGTACTTCGCTTTAACAAAAATCCACATTATTTTTCAATCGTTTATGTGAAACACATTTTTACTGCAAAGACACAAAATCAGACACCGCTTAAGAGAAATGCATGTAAAGTACTTACACAAGAATTGACGGACCAACAGATAATAGATGAGATGACGTATGGCCAATGGGAATGTTAAACAAGTTGTATTAACCTACTTCGAAGGAGGTATTACAAATAATTTATGTTATTAAAACTTCTGGGATAAAAAGGGACAACAGTTGGGGGAAACCAAAAAGTTTAATAAAAAGATCTAAACATTTGAGGATACAATAATGGTCCAAGACGGGTAAAATAGAGAGGAAGTGGGAGAACGTTTTAAAAATAATCACAAAAGTGTCAATACATATTTCAGATTAGTAAAGTTTTTGAGTAAGTACAAAGTATTTTTTTTTTTTTTGTAAACCAATGCAGTTAAGCAAATATTTTGTGTTTGACTTGAAAAGGGAAATGTACGCATACGAAGTAGCGGCTAACGGCTAATTTTACAGCTAACGATGGAAATATTCTTAAATGTTAGCATTCCTCAATATTTTTAATAAAGTTATATTCATGGGAATGATGGGGATGGTAGCATAAATGTACTTTTGAATTCGTGTAATATCTTAACCCTCTAACCGGCAATACCACTCTGAGGATATCATCATTAATTGTTCTTAATTTCTGAAAAAATATTTGTTTGTGCATACATCCTGTATGGTAACTCTTACTGATTCTCTCAGATCAGCAAATTATACGAGTAGAACAAAGTGGCCAAAACCTAACGATTAGAGAATAATTTACAACGGGTTATCTGGTGAGACTAACCTATTGTTGTTTTTTGGGTTATTTTTCATAATATTTGGGGAATTTTTCAAAATTTTGGGGGAAATTTTCATATTGGGGTATTTGTCATTTTTTTGGGGAACTCTTCATTTGGGACATTCTTTTTTTTTTTTTTTTTTTTTTTTTTGATATTTTTTAAAGAGCCTTTTTTTGCGGTCGACCTTGTGGGTACCGACCAAAGTCAGTGTTTTGCCCATAACTTCTAAAGTTATGACAGGCTGTTTAAAGCGATGCAAGAAATACTTCAGCCCCTCTGATCACGTAACTATTTACACCATCTTTTATTAGGGGCTTCAAAGACTTCTTGGTCGATTCTTGGCAGAGGAGAGCGGAGGTGATTATAGGGGTAGTATCGTATCCAACTCTATTTTCGCCCTTTACCATTGCCGGTACATATGTATAGGGTGTTTTTTATTGAGGTATAGAACTTCGAATTGAAATAAAACACAAGAAAATCGTTTTAATGTCCATCAATTTGGCTTTATTGGAAGGAAAATTTTATGCCATTAATGTTTAAATATGATTTCGGGCATGTGGCCGCCGCGGCTGGCTCGAATAAAGCCAATTCTACAGGTCCAATTTTCAACCACTTGTTGGAACCACAACTCATCCACATTCATGCCATCCAATTCGGGAACAAAATAGTCGGTTATCATGGCTCTATACCGGTCTCCATTAACGGTAACTGACTCTCCAGCATTATTTCGGAAGAAGTATGGCCCAATGACTCCACCAGCCCATAGAGGACGGAGCTTGCGGTGTCTTTCCTGTCAGATGTGACATTTTCAAATTCAAGACAAGTGTCAAGAAACTCTACTTCCTTTTTTCTCCTTCCACTACCCTAGTTTTCTATCGCTAACACCGTCCATTCCATTTATACTTACTTAGGTTAGCTCTACAACCTGTTTTTGATCTTGTATTACCTAATAAGTACTTTGGTCTTTTACTTGGTTTCTCCAGATCTTCATGTCTTCTTGCACTTGCTCCATCGACCCGAGTCTCGGTATTCCCTGTCTGAGCCTGAGCTTCATTAAAAAATCTTAAACAAAATTGTGGGTCATTTTAAATATTTCAATCCCAAAAAAATGATATGCGTCACTTATACAATTATGAAGAATCGTTTTATAAAATTTAAACAAATTCAATCCGTCTGAAGGTGTTTGGTTGCACAAACACATTGAAACCAACACAAAGGGATTTCAGTAATCTATGATTTCTCACAGATCAGAAAAATCCAATTAGGAGAGGACACCTCAGATGTCTTGTCGGTCGTCAAAGGAATGGACATAAGGGATTTAGGGAACTTTATAGAGGGGACCGAATTCCTAACGTACAAAAGGGGAAGGGAATTTGTAGAAGAAACCAGGAGCGCACCACAGGCCGAATTGGTGGCCTAGGTGTATGTCAACGACATGAGATGGTCATGGTACATGACCGATCCTCCATTTCAACCTAACCAAACATAATCTATGAATACTATAGAATTCCACAACCGTAGTCGTTCATTAATGAAATGTCAAATACTAAATCCTTCTTCATGTGTGTCAGTGCTTGTTTGGTTTCCAAACAAGTAGCACAAATACAAACACGACTCTTCTTAATGGATACACATTTGTATAAGGGCCTGTTTGCATAAAACACATAAACATGGTTCAG
Organism: Hydrotaea cyrtoneurina; assembly: GCA_958296145.1. Classification (NCBI taxonomy): domain Eukaryota; kingdom Metazoa; phylum Arthropoda; class Insecta; order Diptera; family Muscidae; genus Hydrotaea; species Hydrotaea cyrtoneurina. The sequence goes on along the minus strand of OY282515.1, from coordinate 51,928,024 downwards.
CCTATCATCCGTATGAAATCTCTAGATAAAAAATTCGTCCTTTAAAGCCTTTTCTACAGCCTTACTTACAGTTGTTTGCCTTCATGGAATGTTAGGATTTCATAAATTCCTTCAGAATAGCTTTTAAGCTGATTGTTTGTTAAGCTTTTAAACTGTTAGGTTATTTAACCATTTTAGTTTTATAATTTACCGATTCAGCATTGAGATTATCGGTCACCCCTTTCTATGGAGATATCTTATTTGGTGGTTAAAAAACGACAAGTTAAATTTGTTTTCAGAATCATATTATTCACGATTTGGAATTTCAATATACGAAACAAATTGGTTTTTCATTTGCATTGAAAGTAATATCTCGAGGTTGATTTTGTTGACTTTTATTAACACCCATGCACATCCATCCATGTCATGCTGTATATTTGATGTCTTCTATTTTTAGTTATTTTCTTTTTCATTCCCATACCCAGCAGCAGCGAAGAATTGGCCTCGAATGGGCCAACAAAAAAAGAAACAGCTAGAAAGCAAACAACCCTTAACCAACAAGCGGCATTAATCAATGTCATTGGATCGGGGGATTTTTTTTTTGAACCGTTAAGCAATTTTTCAGGTTAGACACATAAAAGACGTATGCTAGTTATGTTTTCAACTTGATGTCGCTGTTGTTGTTGTTTTTGGTCTATTTCTGTTTTTTGCACTTGGATACACCTACTGATTTTCCAATGTTTGCTGTCCGCCAGTGTCAGCGACGTTCGTGAAATATGCTTGGCACTCACGCAAACATTGACTTTTTCCAATTTGCCCCAATCCCCACCCCGGGGCGAACAACACCGCTATGAGTGACCCAACATTTTACCCATCCAAAGTGAGGCGAATAGTAGTGAAATGTAAACGAGCTTTGCTGTCCAAAAGTTAATTCTGTGCAGAAGGGCTAGAAGAGTATAGACATCGATGGCCCATGGGTATCACAAACATATTCCTATTACAGACATACATAGATATTTCAGTAAATGGCAAACTTAATAATTTTCTTTGATTTTTAATTGCATATAGTCGTACTACTGATGTTGACCATCCATCGGTCCTTAAATATGCCACTTTTCTCTATTGTTTCCCCCCCTTTTTTTTAGAAAAATAAATTAATTTTATTATTATTCAGTTTTTTTTTATTAAATTTTTTTAAAACCTAAAATTACTTATTGCATCGGTTCATATAAAAAGTTTACGTTTTACAATTAAATACCTCGAATTTACAAATTTCGTATCAAAAGAGTTGTTTGTTAGTGTTTCAATTAAACAAGGACACGTGACAATGCTAATAAATGTTAATGCATTAGTGTTTGTTTTACATTTATTTAAACATAATATTTACCCAATTGCACTTTGTACTTTAAATTTGTTGGTGTGTGTTTTTTTAGCTTAGTGAACCAATATTACTATTACATTATTTATGGTAAGTATATGGGGTATTCCACTGCTAATCAAACACTTAAATCTCGAATTATGATTAAATTAAATTTGCCAAAACATTTGTTATAACTCAAAGTAAGGTCAGTGGTCTGCCCAAAGAGAACATGTCGCCGCCGATGAAAATGTGTTGGCAGTGTTTGATCTGATGGAGATTTCTACTGGTGGTCTCTCAAGGCTGTAAAAGTTATGAATTAATTAATCGGAGATGTTTATATTTGTAAATAACCAAGACTGACTGACGGTCAACGAAAATAGAATAGAAGGAGTCTTGTAAACTTCAGTTCCACCAAGGTGCAATCACGATAAATATTGCCAGAATAATTCCTGAAATTTTGTCCAATACTTCGAAAAATAATAGTGACCCGTTCCCTGTAACACCGGCGGCGAATGAATAGTGAGTTGTATGAACTGTATGGCCGAGCGAGTCAAATTACATCGATTGTGCTGGCAGGGACATGTTGTGCGCATGGTCCATGATTCTTCTACGGCGATTTCGTGGCACCACGCAAAAGGAAACGACCCTGACTCCGAAGGAACAGAAATGTGTAAGAAGATCTGTGTAGCACAATCTAGGGTGTGAATAGTACTGTCCAGGGCTCCGGAGTCGGCGTCTGTAGTCGAAACATTTGATCGACTCCGACTTTATACACTTTCCCACTAAATAAATTAAAACCCAGTCAATCTGTTAATTTTTTGTAAAATTTGAAATATTTTCGATTACACTAGTCAACAGTCAAAATGTACTCGGGATGCGATAATTTTTTCTGTGTAGATAACCTTGACATGAGCTCAAAAAACGCAATAAAAATTTTTTTTTCGTTTGGTTTTTGTTTTATTTTTTTTTTTTTAAATTTTAAAAAAAATTTTTGGGTTAATTTGTTTCGTCTGGCATAACTCGGGAACCACTAGCCCGATTTAATTGAATTAAATTTTAAAATTACAATTCCCTTAATCTGTTCATATATTGTTTTCCTATACAAGCAACAGTTTCCAAGTTAAAAATGAATATATAAAGGAAAAAATTATTTTTTGCCTAAAGATTTTAATTGTTTTTTTTTAAAAAATCCATAAAAAATCCATAATGAAAAAAAATGTCAAAAAAATTAAAATTACAATTCCCTTAATCTGTTCATATATTGTTTAAAATTAAAATTTGTTGGGTGACAAAAATATATGAAATTTTTGAAATTCATACCTTTACTCAATTGCGAATAAAAGCGAAACGCGTGCATCGATTTTCATGATCTTTGTCTCATTTTGCTCATAGGTTATGTGACTTTACGTAAAAGTAATAAGATTTGACATTTTTTTTCATTTTGGATTTTTTATGGATTTTTTAAAAAAAAAAAATTTAAATCTTTAGGCAAAAAATAAGTTTTTTCCTTTATATATTCATTTTTAACTTGGAAACTGTTGCTTGTATAGGAAAACAATATATGGACAGATTAAGGGAATTGTAATTTTAAAATTTAATTCAATTAAATCGGGCTAGTGGTTCCCGAGTTATGCCATTTTGTTGAGTAGTGTTACAGGAAGACAAATGCACCACGGAAATACAATTTTCGAAATTTTGTTATCGAACAGCTAAAGTCGAAGTCGGCTCCGGAGACGATCAATTTTGGCTCAACTCCACAGCCCTGGTACTTTTCATTAGTATTTATAAATCGACTCGGACTTCAGTTGTTCAATAACAAAATTTCAGAAATTGTATTTCCGTCCACTATGCTCTACATTACACTGAGGTGTAAAGATAAAAAAGCTCATACAACCGAAAATATTTCAAATTTTAAAAAATATTAACAGATTAGCTTGTTCTCAATACAATTTATTTATTTTATTGGAAATGTAAGTAAATAAAACGCGGAGTCCGAGTCGACCAAATTTTTCAACTCCACATTCCGACTCCGGGCAAATTTGTCAACCGGGTCTTGCATCGACGTTGACTCCCGCAATAGGGCTGATTATTTATGGCACAGGGTTCATGTGACTGCCTCTGCGGGTTTCGCTGTAGGGCAACTTGTCAACCCAATTGTCCCAGGCAGACGATTTCTGGCTCTATTTCAAGAATAGTTTACTCGATATACGCCTTAAGAGCCCGAATCGTTAATGGATTGTTCGCATAACATCGGCTTTTCACGATAATCAAAAGTGTAAAAAAGTGTAAAGGCGTCAAATCGCAATTCCGGGGTGGCCAAGTGACATCGCCGAGATGGCTGATAACACGATTATCGAAATAGTAGGCAATAGATCGAGTGTGGCGTAAGCTGTGAGGCATGGCCTGCCACCCTGCAGTAAGTAAAGATATATGGTTGCCATTCCACCTATCCGATGGTAAGAGGTAGGGATAGACCTCGCTCTAAGCGTTGCATTAATTTTGAAATTGTTCATAAGTCCCGCGTGTCTACGAATTCCCATCGGAAACATAATTTTGGCACCACGGGAGTCAGGATACCCTGAAGTTATCTAAGTTGACTTGGGGAGTATCGTGGTGGTCGCGAGCAAAGCTTCGGCTCGTCGTGGAGGAAAGTTATGTACATAAGGCGTAACTTTCAATAGAGACCGACGATTTTCCAAAGGGGCGCTGACCATCGCATTGTAATCGCCCCATGTGTGGAGTGGTGCACCATGGCTGAAGCTATCACAGCGATAATCGTGTAAAAGCACACGGATGCTGTAAGCAACGATCATCCAAGTACATGTCTTCAATCTCAGGCCACAAAAAATATGTTATTATATCAGTTAAGCGAAATGGCGTTTTCCAGCAGGATTTTCAAAGAAAAAAATGCAACAATGATGTCACCGCTACAAACCGGCACTTTCTGAGGATGCATTGGCTTCTCGACGATCACTTGCGGATTTTCCGTTCCCCAGATGCGCCAGCATTGCTAGCTAGCAAAGAAAATGAGCTGTTCCAGCTTTCACTTTCATTCCATTTCACTTTCAGTCCACCAAAGTGAATGTTACCTGTGACAAATATGGGTTGAAATGATCAACTTTTTTTTTAAATCAATTATTTGTTTAGTAAATGGCTTTAAAATAAATGTTGAAGTATCCAAATAGACAGAAAACATTTCAAACTTTGTGTCTCAACTTCTTTTTACTCGATTAACTTATCATTCAATATAAAAAAAGGATTTTCATTTTTCGCCGAGTATTTTCAAGTGAAACACATTCTCCAAAATTTCGGCGAAAGTGAAAGTTGTCACACCTATGGCGTGAAAGATTTTCACTTTCACTCAAAAGCGAAAGACAGAACAGGGGCGGTAGTGTGTCTTGGACCCTGTAAGCGAATCATGCAAGGGTTTTATACAACGTAAGATGACCACAGAGTTCTCCACTAACATGCCAGTCTCTCAAAACTGTTTGCAAACTGTTTGCGATGGGGTCCACATGTCTACCGAAACTTCTTTTCAATAAAATAACTTCTTGGGTTACACAGCATTGATTTGGACATAAGTTTGCATTATTTCCCAATGTTGTACAGGCGTAAAATGATTAATTTCATTCCATGGAGATGTGACACTGAGGCCTAACCACAGCATCCGTTATCGATAACATTTTTGTGTCCACATTATTGTAAATGCTTCGACTTCTTTGGATCACGGTTTCCGATCGAAATTCTTCTTAGTTTGTTATCATTTTACGTAGGATAGTAGCTGAGCTGTCGACAGATTTCTCGAAAATAATTTATCGAAAACGAATGTCGTGGTCAAAAATGCGAAGTTTGCGATCGACAACTGTCGATAATGGATGCCGTGATTAGGCCCCTGACGTTCTGACTAGATTTCGAGCGATAAAAAGGCGCCTTTTCAAAATGGATGGACCGTCAAATATTAAAGATCTTCAACAAATTGCAAGAAGTTAACCCCTACTTACTTAGTTTTCTTAGCTCAGCTGCTGTTAAACCCATGGGCATCAGCAGCCAGACTTACCGCTGGAAAATACCTCGTCTAGGTATGTATCGTCCATGTTCTGATAATTGTGCTATTGTGAAATCACATGCAATTTGAGAATCGCCAATACATATTTTCCTGTCATACACACGAGTTTTGGCCTTTGCCAAATTTTAGAAAAAGAAGAAGAACCTAAGAAAACAGTAAACATTTTTTAAATACACCTTTTTAATAAAAATTATTTAGAAAAACATATTTTTTTTTGTGATCATATAGGGAGAAACATATCGAGCCCTTACCGCTAAAAAAGACGTAAGCGACATTTTTTTCGAAACTCGTTATTTAATGAAATTCCATAGAAAATTGTCCAATGCTCTTAATCCCAAAATATTAAAAAATTGAAAATTTATATTTACAAAGATATAGCAAATTCAATTGTATCGTAAGCATTTATGCTTGACCACACAAAAAACTCTCTTGTAAAATGTTCCTTTTGGCGCTTACGTCTTTTTCGCGTTTAGGGCTCGATAAGTGCTTTTTGAAAATAAATTCGAAGCAAAAAAAAAATGAGTTCACCAGGTAAATACAATGCATGCGATCGATAATCGCCAAATATTCTGCAATAGCGATCTCTGTGACAGCAATTTTGTGTTTTCAAATCACACTAGCAAATTTTAGTAAAATGTGATTGTCAGGACATAAGCGTAAGTTTTGAAATTGCTTTCAATTCATACCAACCAGCTAGAAACCCCAGATCAACACAACCGTCTATAAATGTCCATGCTTTTTTTTCTCTTACTTAACATTTTTTCACTTGCCAAAAAAGTGCATAGCTTTGTTGTATTTTTGTTTTTCTTTTTTAATATTTACACAAAACTTAATAATATGTACTTATATAGTTACTTTGTTTTTATAAATAAATGCAATTTTTTTTTCCTGTTAACCCATTTGTTATTGCACAATAGGACATGAATTATATTATTCAAGCTGTTTGTCAATATTGATTTTTCTAAAATTAAAAAAAAAAAAAAAAAAAAAAAACAATAACCGGAATAATTTCAATAGAAATATTACAATTAATAGAAATTTCTATAGGAAAAAATAACAAATTTATGCATTTCCATAAATAATAACCAAGAACAGAGAAAATGTCAGTATAATCAACAACTTTTTCAGTAGAAACATAAAAACACACACATACATACACACATTGGGCAAATTCAATTAATTTTCTAGGTTTTCTTTGCAAATGGTACAGGAAGGGGTGAAATATGTTGATGCTCTTTTTTTTTTTTGATTGCAAATGCATCGAATATGTTGCAAAGCAATTTTTGATTATTAACTCGAATTTTGTTTTTATAAATCATTTGAAGTGTAACAAATTACACTGATCTACATATGTAGATGTAGATTGGACATAATGGTTGGCCAGATTGTGTTTTCAGCAAGTCAAGTTTTGTGACAATGCCAGTCACCCGACTATAGACTAAATGTCTAGTCTAATTCTTGCCCTTAACGCTACAGAGTTGGGAATATTTAATACCTAACACTAATTCTGTAGTACTGTAATTGTAGTTTATGTAGGAAATTATTTTTGAAAAAAGTTTGGTGTTCACCATAAACAGACACACATACCCGACTGCAAGTCATGTTAATTTACAAACTAAAAACCACAACAATGTGCTGTCTCACATGTCCTTAAGTAACGGCTAAAATTCTTAGCGATTAATAATTCTTCCCTCCTTCTTATAGGGCGGCCGCCGCTTTGTCCAGTGATTCAATGGTGTTAAATCCTTGGTGTGTTGGCTGCTTGAATCAATTGTTTGTAATTTCAGTTTGCGTCCGAAGTTCCTACGAAGGCGAAAAAACACCCTAGATCTGATTTAGTATTATGAACTGTGAAAGTACATCCAAATGTTAACGTTAAATATTAAATTGGCCGGTTTGTTAAATGTTAAATTCTTGGATTTTGGAGAGTAGATTAAGATTTGCTCCCTTATAGTAATTTTCATTAATGAAAGATGCAATAAATAAAAAATACATATGGAGAAGTTGAAAAGAAACCGAGCATATATCAATTGGACAGAAATCCAATAGAAATCGTCGATAACATCCGTCGAATGATCAAAGAATGAAAGTGTATAAGGTATCCATCGCTAATGAGTTAATATAAAACACACATGAAAAAGCTATTCCCGCAATGGGTGCCGCGACATATCACAACAATAGAGTGGACTTCTCTGGATGGACAAGGCGTGGGTTCACAGTCAGAGGGTCAACCTGCACCAAGGATGGTTATGGCGGCTACCCATATTTTGTTGGATTGCATGCAGTGATGCATTCAAATTCGGATAAGTGCACGCCTTTTAATTGAAAAAATCGCTTAATTCGTATTAGTAACGATTGTTCTGGATGATTTTCGTATTTCGCTCGTTTCGTTTAGGTGAAACACATTTTTAATGCAAAGACACAAACTTATGTGATACGAACACCGCTTACGAAATTCGCTGTATTAAACAGTCATTTAGCGCCACACATTTATGACACGAACACCTCTTAAGGCAAATATAACGGCGAAAAAAAATAATGTTGTGCCGGGCATAATAAATGATCTGAAAATTGTTGTGTCAACCACATTTAAGACAACTCAACCAAATGAAAGTGACTATTTTCATCCAAGCTACAAATTTTACATATATTTAATTTAATAGTCGTGCCACAAGTTCCTATTTTCGTTTCATAGGGCAATTTCAAAAAGTAAATACTCAGTTCGATTGAATGAAAGAAGTTTCAATTATCCGAAGTCCTTTTTATTGAAACTCCCGCATAAGTAAAAACAAATCTAGATTTTTTCATTTCCGCTTTACGGAAATCGATTGTATATACATCACAATCCTGAAAAGTGTAAAACTGTCACTGACATTTAATTGATGAAAAAACTAATGTACTTGTCGATGAATAACATTACAACAGGTCTGGTCTGGTTTCGAATTAACAAAAACCGTAAATTTTGCTACGAATTGCTGCCTTCGCCGCCACATTCCCTCAGGAAAATGGGGGAGGTAGGCATATATCTACTGGTAGCTCCACACATAAATGGATGTAATTTTGTATTCGACTACATACTTTACTTACTAATATATTTCCCTTAAAATTCAATGAAGGAACCGCCGGGGAACTTTTCTTGAATCAGTGAACTGTGTAAACTCACTGTTCGGGAACTATTGTTTAAATGGAGCTCCGAACGATAAATGCTTTTTCTTGAAAAGTTTTACATGATTTAGAGAATAATCTCTTAGTCGAAAACTCGCCAGTATTTTGGAGGTGGAAAGCAGCAGCTGTAAAATTATTGATTGTTTTACCCGGTTTCGAACCCACTATCACCTACCGTCTCTAGGAAATCGAGTAATATCTTCACTACACTTCAGTTAGTCTTACAGAATGCTAATTCTTGGTAAACCAAATAGCGGGAGTTGCAACTCTAAACATACCAATCATGTAAATGTCCAGATTGAAGCTTAAATTATAACGCTAACGGATTTTTCTATAATGTACAAAGTTCATATGAATTTAGCACTTCGCAATAGTTCTATTGCAACCATGATCCCTATGGAAACCTCACTTGTCCACTTTTTTAAATCCTTGTTGTCATTTTAGAGAGATTCACTGCTTTAACTGACTTGAGTTGGTTCTACATCTGTCCTTGGTATTGGTCTGCTAAATGTTTTCCCTAGACATAGCAAAAACTCGATAAGCACTTGTCATTACCATTTGTATTACCACGAAATGGCAACTCATTATTCTCAGCGGGAATCCCAAGCTAAAAGGAATGCCTTATCAATATCAACATAAACTGATTATCAACATAAAATTATTACCAGAGCTATGCTGGTACCTCACGAGCAAATATTGCATACTGCGTTAAAAACGCTTCAGACAATTTTGGGTGAAAATTAGTTGTTAGGTTACGTAGTTATTGTTTGATTACGTAAACAAAAGAAAAATTATAAATTAGTAGTTCTCCTATTCTACCAGTTCACACTATTGTAATTTTTCAATGTATGTTCCGTCTATGGATAAGAATCCGTGTAAGATCTAGGACGGTTGACAAAATCCTTTTTTGTTGTGATGTATTTTAAGAATTTAAAAAAGCATTGTTGTCAATAATACTATTTTGCCATCACTAATTTGGAATGTCTTACTGCTCACTTCACACTATTGTAATTTTTCAATGTATGTTCCGTCTTTGGATAAGAATCCGTGTAAGATCTAGGACGGTTGACAAAATCCTTTTTTGTTGTGATGTATTTTAAGAATTTAAAAAAGCAATTTTGCTATCACTAATTTGGAAAATCAACTTGACCTATTGCCGAATATTGTAAGCATTTTTTAAATGTGTGCTTTTCTGCTATTTTATGCCAAAACTGACAAATGTTTGGAGAATCCGATGGCTATGAAGATAAAATTTATTCTACACTGAACACCAGATAGAACTTTCAACTCGATAATAACAATAAGCCATCCTTTTTCCGAATGTTGTTGGTCATTGTGAAGTCCGAAAATGGCTTTGACATAATCCAAGGATAAGAAATGTTTTACTTGGCAGCGAGTGTGGATATTAACTCATTACTCATGAGATTACCAAACTTAATTTTGATCCATTTTTTGATTAAAAAAATACAAAAAAAGCTGAAAACTTGAACAGAAGAGGATGTACCAACAACCATTTAAAAATAGTATAATTTAGTGCAAAAAATTACTGTAAACGAATGCAATTCCAGTTGGAAAACATAAAATTCTATGGAACCTCTGAATTCCCCCGATCATCTGTCATGACGCCTTCCAGAGAATGAAGTAATGAAAGCTGAATTGTTGCTTTGAACGGAAAAACAGACCTGGCTGTTGTTCCTGTAAAAGTTGCTCGAGTCACTTCAACTTATCCTTCTATTTAAGATGACCTGAGTGGGCCGCTATTAAAGTTTGCTTTCTACAGATGATAGTCATATTCTGTAAAAATCTATGCATTTGTCTATACTGAACAAATAGTCTGGAAATCAATTGTTGCTGTTCGAGTATGTTGAAGTATTACTATTTTTAATTTCAAATGGAAAGCAACACCTTCATTATGATTTTGTGGGAGTAACTTCAACACTCGTTCTTCAATACTGTCTGCATTATTTTTTTTAAGGTAGAATCTAAATCGTAACTTGAACACTTGCATGGAAAAACGACAGGTTTTATGAAATAAACATGAGCTAACCGTAACTCCAACTCTCTGTTCTCTGTCTACCTAATGTCAATCACATAGATTACCATTACTACGCCCACATTCCTAAAACAAAAACAAATACTTCCAATTTATGACAAATATTATGTATGCATGGATGTGTACATTAAATAAATAAAACTTCTAAATTGAATTCATTTTTTGCATAAACTAAGCGAGAGAAAGAGGGCGAGTGAGAAAAAAAAGCAAACATCAAAAAAAAAAAACTATTCCGAATATCAACAAAATAAAAATTTAAATACATATATACTCTATGTACTATACATAAATAAATACTAAGCTAGGTACTAGGTATACGAGGGAAATTGGACATCAAACTTGAAAGTGATTGTAAACGGTCTCAGTGGCATAGATGGGCTGCCCCTTGAGACTCTGCAGCACAGCACTGTTGAGTATGTTGAAGATAATGGCAAAGATGATGCAGGCCGCATAGATGCCCAAAACAATCCACCACAGGAGTTGTTCGTGCAATTTCTGTTCGAAGTTCTTGAGCACCAACAGACCGATGGTGAGGCCGGCCAGTGCTCCGGTCAAATGGGCAATGAACGATACAGATGGATAATCGTCCACAAAACGAGCATACACAGCAAAACCCACATCGCACGAAGCTGCAAGGATAACAAACAAACACACACACATAGGCCAATGGCATATGCAACATTAGTTTCCAATTTTAGGTTTTTTTCTTCTTCCAAACTTTCATACGAGATAAACGTCTCACCACGGATGGAAGTTTTAAAAGAAGTGCAACAAAAAAAAGTCTGCAAGAAAGGCAAAAAGTCTTACCGAAAAATAAAATGGCTGCCAAACGGAGAATGCCATAACGCATCTGATGATAGTTTATCATAACGTTAGCCAAATGGGCAGCTAGTACAGCGTAAACACCACCACTGGCGCCAACCAAATATACATCCGGATCAATTATGCTGGTGCCTGCAACAAGAAACCAAAAACACATAAAACATATCCCTGTCACAGTGGTGTCCTATTGTGCCAGCACTAATGGCAGCTACGACGAATTGCTTGCCACCAAATGCTTTAATGTTCTCGACCTTACGAACATCGAATTTGGTAAATACAAAAAAATTTAATTTAAAGAATTTTAAATTGATATCGTGTTTAGCGAAATGCACTGGAAAGAGGGTGATTTTAAACGGTCGCATTGATCATGAAGCTTGACACTAAATGCGAATTTTTAAAGAAATGTCAGACAACAGATGAAATAAAAGAAAAACTGTATACCCAAATAATCCATTTAGTAACCAACGGGGAACATTTTTGAAATCAGGGTCTTGTATAAGTGATGACCCTACGTCCAAGCATGAAATGAGCAACACTGAGCCATATATGACAAAAAAAAAAAAAGATCAAATAGATATATCCGACAAATCATGCACTCACTGACCGGGACTTACTGTTTAAAGCCGGCTCCGAACGGCTAATGTTTTAATAGAGAATGCAAAATGTTTGATGGTCTTACCAGGTGACATTAGAAGGTCAATAGACACGACCTTCCAAACAACTAGTTGAAGTGGTAAGAGAAAGTCTAGCCAAAAACACAAATTCTGTCGCATCGTTTCTGGGCTTAATATTTGGCTGTCAGTGGATCCACTTTTCAAGTATGATGATTTGTATTTGATTCCATATCAATGGCTATTGAGTAAATAAAATGCAGGTCACGTCCCTTGGTGTACGACCAACAGTCGCTTGAATGATTGACTGTGAACTAGGAATTTTAAATCAAATTTTTTTTTTATATATTTATTGCAAATATAATTTACAAAAAATAGTAAAAACAAGGACTGGCTGCTAGAGGCAAATATAACTGACTAAACAGGCACATTTCATATAAGCGAAATTGCCGAATTTGACAAAGGGAGAAATTAACTCTTTGCCCCAAAATCTTCATTGGGCCATTTTTACTTCAGGGAAGACAGAACAGTCGATGAGATTTGACTTTATTTCTGACTTTATTATTATTAAAAAAAAGTCTATTGTTTACGCAGAACAAAAGTCAACTTAAATAAGAGATTTACAAATTTTTCTTTAGCAGAAAAATAAAATGTGAATTTTCAATTGTGACACCATTGAAGTAAATGAGCGATATGTACATTAGGGTTAGTAATTTTTTTTAGATTCAAAATCTGTGGAAATAGCATATAGGGCAGGCAAAAACAAGCAGAATTGCGTTTTTACTTTTTCGAAATTGTGAAAAAACGTTCCGCACAAAATGCAATTACTTTAGCTCAAAACCAACTTTTTTATTTGATTTTTTTTGTGATTTTTAAAATTTGATAATATTTTTTTTTAAAAATTTTTTTTTTATACTTTTTTTTTAATAAATTTTGATAAATTTTTAATAAAATGTAATTTGATCCAAAATATGTCATTTATTTTTCTGTATTGTCAAACTTTTATTAGAGCAACTCGTTTAAAATTTTTAAAACTGGGAAATGAAACCGAGTTGCAAATTTTAAAATCGATGTAGCTTAAAAACGAATGACAGATTTTTGATCAAATTGCATATTTGAAATCGATGCACTAAAACCAACTAAAAAAAATTATTTCCAAGAACAACTATTGCAGAAAAAAATTTCTCAAATTTAAAAATTTAAAAAAAAAGTAAACTAAAAAATTTTGTTTTTAGCTAAAGTAATTGCATTTTGTGCGGAAGGTTTTTTTACAATTTCGAAAAAGTAAAAACGCAATTCTTATTATTTTTGCCTGCCCTACATGCCATTTCCACAGATTTTTGATATTCGAAAAAAATGAAAAAATTACTAACCCTAATGTACATACATACGTAACAATATCTGTGAAGGTCTAATTTTCTTTCGAAAAACTAAAACAACTTTGGCTCAGTGGAGATTGATTGCATATTCGGCTGTCTACCAGCAAAAAATTGCCAAGTTTGGGAGACCATGATAAAAATCGGTGTCGAAAGTCGGTTATAGGGAAATCAGATAGAACAAATAAAAACAATATAAAGCAAACGGCTTATTCTTCAAAACATACTCCAATTGAATAGAATTTATTCAATCTAAGGTCATTTTGAAAAGAACTTTATATTATTTTTCGAGATGGACTTTTAATACGTTATTCAAACTCAATAAGAGATTTCAAAGTAGAATTATTGAAGGACAATACATCTTTGAAAAGTAGTCTCTCTAACAAATCATTTTGAATGTCCTGCAAACAATTACCACCCACCGCCGACTGCGATGGCCAATGCTTTCAAACTATCGTCCCACTGTGCACACACACCGCATCGATAATTTCTATTACCATGGGGACACTTTTGCAGGGCAGCAACACACGAAGACAATGCTTAAACTGAAATGAGTTGAATGAATGAAAAACTTACCTAATGAACCTGCCAATACACCAGAAAAATATATACACGCAATACGACCGGAGCCGTGTACCATCTCCAATGGTAGACCAAACACCAGTTGTATCAGCAAATTGAAGCCCAGATGAAACCAGCCGGCATGCAGGAACATATACGACATAAAACGCCATAACTCATGACGCTTATCCGGACGGTAAATGAACAGGGAATCGGTGGGCACCGGACCCACCGTATCAGCCTCTCCAGCATTCAGCGTGTGATACGTGAACAATGTTAGCTGCAAAAGATAAACACAATTCACATTCAGGCACAAATTTAATATTTAATGTTAAGCAAATGCGACGACTAATTGCTGAAAATAAATCTTCATTATCATCACCTCGGCCAAAAAGAAAAGCTCTGGCACTCTGGCAAAACTTTGGCGTCATGTCCAAAAAGTTTTCGTCGCAATTTATGTGCTGTTTTTTTTTTTTTGTTTTGCGTCTCTGACACTGGCACAGACTGTGACGAGACATTTTGTCGCGTCTGCATTTCACAGAAGTTGACAGAAAACAACAACAGCAAAATAGCGACGACACACTTCACAAATTATAATTTGCATTTATAAATATTTGATGTGTAGGTAAGTGTATTAGCGCATTCCAGGACCAACTAACTCACTATGACAACGCAATGATGTAAATGTCTTCCAGCGTCTGTCTTGTGGTGTCGGAGTGATAATTTACTTGTGATAGATTGTCGGTTATAAAGTATTTGTCGAAATAACTTGAGTTGAAATTTAAATATAAATGGTCTTTGCTCAGTTAATCGGATAGTCTGTCCTATCGTAGATTCCTCACAAATGCAATTAAATTTGAATCGTCTTAAACCCACTTGTTCAATCGGCCCCGATGGTATAACCAGGGCAGTAAGTACAATCATTTGAAAACGGTTTCTCCAGAACAATTCATATACCATCGGGTGTTCTGCTAGGTAGTCACCTTGGATCAGTACTATTTTCATTCATTGATGACTTGCCCAATTCCATTATTGACTCTCTTCTATTTATGTTCGCTGATGATGAACAAATCTTTTTATCGCATTCATGCATTGCTGACTATCACAAGCTGCAGGATGTCTTAGACCGATTTGGAACTGAACTGAAAAAAAGTGTAAACGTATGTGTTTCACTAGATTTAAAATGTTTAACTTATGCGGCTCGGAACTGAATTCTGTCGATGCCTTTATCGTTTTATGATGGACATAAATTTAAATTTCAATAACCACATCATTACTTTGGTAAACAAAGCTTATGGCGTGCTTTGACCCTAAACCAAAACGGCTTTTTACTTCACTTATCAGGCCAATTTTGAAATATGGCTTGGTCGTTTGGGATCCCCAATCCAATATGTTTATTATGAGGTTAATAAAATTGAGTCTGCACAGGAACAATTTTTACTTTTTTGCTTGAGAAATCTTCACTGGTCTTTAGGTTATATTCTCATAACAGTAGCTTGAAACTTATTAAATTGCCCACAGTACAAAGTAGGCGTACAATAATGAATTTTATGATTGTATATAAAATCATTTGTGGCGTGGTGCCATCGGATTTTTTAATATCACGAATTTATATTAATGTCCCGTTTAGACCCGTCTAGACACTACCAGTTCATACAATCGGATTTCCAAAGATATAATTATGCATTTGGAGAATGTCTGGTGATTTCAATCAATGTTTTCTTTAGGGTTCGATGTATTAATATCTATTATTATTTTCCACTTAAACACACAGTCTCTGTAGAAATAAATTTGAATTAATAACATCAAGGAACATAATTTGAACTATTTGGTTGTGATAATTTGCAATCCTCAGTTACTTTGCATAATAGTTTTGGTGATGGGTATCCTCAACTGGGTAAATGTGTAAATGGTTTCACTTTTTTTAGTGAACGCGCCAAATCAGCGGATTATGGATCAAAATACAATGGTTCCTGATTTCCCTTCGTAAGCGTAAATTTCCCTTTTCCAGTAAAACAAAAAAATATTTGTTTAATTTTTTACAATTCTTATTCCGACTCCGAAAATTCATCGCATTTTTTTCCAATTTTTGATGGCATAGATTTTTTGTAATTTTCCCCATTTTCTGATTTTTGCATCTGCAATTTTGGTAATACAGTGGAACTTCCATAAGTCGAAGCACTTCTAGTGACAGTTACGGAAACAAATTTCCTTAAACAATTTTATAAGTAATTACATAACGTCTTAAGTCGAACTTTTCTACGGAATAATTTTGGTTCTTGTTGCCGAAAATTTGTTTCACCTATTTTTATTTTTTTCCCCGTTTTTCCATTTCTAACTGTTGTTGCCAACTATTTGTTGAAGCCTTTTTTGCCCTATTTGGTACCTTTTTTATCCCGCTATTGTGCTATTATCCACTTGTTGTTGCCAAAAATCTGTTTCACCTTTTTTTTTATTTTTCCCCTTTTGGCTCCTTTTGTATTAAGTTTTTTTTGTATTTTTCCCCCTTTTTATCCTGCTTTGGTACGATTTTAAACTGATTCTCACTAGTTGTGGCCAAGCATGGTGGTCGACCAAGTTTCCAACAAAAATCACAATATTTGGTTATTTTGTGTTTTTGCGTTTTCCGAATTTCCAAAAACCGTTTTTACCAGTTTTGGGCCCTTTTTGGACCGTTTTTCATTACTATAATCCAATTGTTCGTCCATTCCTGTCGATTTTTCCCTTTTGTACTTTTTTTTATCCCATTTTGGTATGAAATTGACACTTTTTCGACACTTCTCTATCTTTTATCCACATGTTTTCACCAAATATGTGTTTCCCCTTTTTGTAACTATTTTATCCAGTTTGGCCCCTTTTTCATCCCATATCTAAGTAATTTTTACCTGTTGTAGATTATTTCTCATTTATATTATATTATACCATTTTTGAACCTTTTTCCATTACATCCAAATTTTGACCCAATCCTGTCGATTTAATTTTTTACACTTTTTTTTTCTCCTTTTTTAATGCAGTTTTGGTACGTTTTTGCAATTTTTCGTCCCTTTCCCAACTATTATACACATGTTTTTGCAAACAAAATTGTTCAACCAACTTTTATTTTGTTCTCCCCTTTTGTCCCTTTTTATCCCGTCGTCTGATCTCTAACTCATTTCCACCTATCGTTGTCAACACGATAGACATTATTATAAATGATTAAATGTGTTTAAATTTCGATTAAAAATAAATAAAAAATTAAATTGGTTTAACAAAATAAAAATTTAAATTTTCAAAATATTACGTTTTCAAAAAATATCGTAGGGATCATTTTCAGACCTAATGACCTAAACTCACGGTGGTCTTAGCACGGGGTGAATACAGTGTGTCAACCAACGCCCTTACTCTTACTCTCCCCATTAGAAGATCAGAAGCAGAAATACAATCAATCGCAGAAAGTAATAGTCCCTTCTTGGTCTTGAAAGCAATACTGCAACGTATTAATCCCAAGCCAAACGGTAATCCATCATGAGATTCCAAATGAGTGGACCACATACGGATCTCCGCGGACAACCACGCAAAACGTCCTTTCGTACAGTGTCACTTACGGCTTCCACACAAGCCTGTGAAGTAGCTTAGCCACATCTCCAGAACCTACCTGCCACAACATTGGCAGGACTACGTCCCACGGACGGTAGTCAAACGCATCCTTTAAGTCCACAAAATATGCCGAGAACATATTTGGAAGTCGTCCTGCTACAGAATGGCGAACATGCAACCAAGCATCTGTGCTTCTGCCTGCCCTGAAGCCAAACTGGAACTCAGAAGGCTCTCACTGAATCTCTCAACCACATCTTATAACATTCCATTAGTCCGTACTTTGAAACTCCATAACGCAAATTTCAAATAACCATGCCCATATTCCGATTATACGAGATTTACAGGTTAGAAGAAGCAGGTTGGACATTTTTAGATTTAGGACGTAATAGTTAATTCTAGTGCTATATTTTGTTATTCGTTTTAAAACATGTGTTATTAAATAGTACATTTTTTAGAAATAGAAAAAACTAAATTCTTAATTTTACTTACAATTTATGTTACAAGATCGTTAAAATGCATTTTGATTTATTTGGAAAATTTTGGTCGGTTACAAGGGATTTTGATGGGTTGTTTGGACATTTTTGGTAGGAAAAACAAGTTGCAGTCGGGTATACCGACTTATATATACCCTCACCCTCAGTAAAAACATACAAGTCTCATATTCCATAATAGCAACCTCAAAATACCGAATGTTATAGACAAATACACTTTTTTCCAAAAAGGACGAAATATAAAACAGAGTTTTTTCTCGAAAATTGTATGTAGTTAAAGCTTTACTAAATATAGAATTGTCCACTTATAGCTTTATTAAGTACAGAATTTGGGCAAGATCGCGCTGATCGTATTAGTATTATTACAGAATTTCTAAAGTGGGTGGAATGGTAGATTTGTATGGGAGTGGCCAGACTTCCAAGTTTTTGTCCAAAACTTTGTCTAGCTACACGTTTACTAAATACAAATACAATTCAATCAATACAATTTTTTTTTCTAGGATTGCAGTATGTTGTGTATGCACTACAATGCCAAAGGCATAAACTATAACATTTTTATTTAATTAGATATTTTACGATCTGTTTGTTTTATAAAATTAATAAACGTTATTAACCAAATGATTTATGCGCGAATTGATACGAAAAGATATTTAAACAATGTGAACGAACATAAAAAACAAATCATAAAAAAAATACTCCTCTTATATTTGAATTGCACTTCAAATTAATATTCACAACTCATTTGTGAATTGGACACAACGAAAAAAAAAAAAAAAAACGTCCCACCACTCCCACATTAAACCGAAACGACAAGCCGCCATTGGCTCTTTGGCGGCATTTTGTATTTGAACTCAGTCTTGGTCGAAAGTGTGAGTATTTGATTATGTTCTGTACGTTTTTTGTTTGTCGTTTGAATTTTCCCACTCGGTGTGTCGCTTGTTATTGTGTCGGATAAACAAATTACTTAATGAGATTTTGTTAATAAACTAATAATGAACATTAACCACGACATTTTATGTGGTGCATGTGCACTTTTTAATTTCATTAATAATAGTTTAAAACAAATGTCCACTCGCAATGTTTGCTAATACAACGAGTATTGCCTTAATATGATTTATGGGAATTATGAAAAAAAAATCGAATAAATAAATATGCACGTAGTTGTGAAAACAAATGCGAATGAAGGAATCTGTGGTATTTGTTTTTATATTGGTTTGCCATAAACATGCCATATTAAAATAATTAATTTTAAATAACGTCATAAAAACACACAAGCAGCCAATGAATAATTTACATTATCAGTCAATAACTACTGTAGTTCTTTGGTGAAATCAGGTTATAGTTTTTTGTTTTTACTAGTCAGTTTCAGTGTGTGCTTTAAATTTAGTTCTATTGAACTGAAAGCCTTAGGTCCGCGAGTGGGCAAATTGCAATTTTCCACTCTGTTGGATTGAAGGATCTGATCAAGTACACTTGGTTTTTGGTTATACTCACTACACGTTTAACTGACCACAAGTTCTGTGACCGCTGGAATATCACAAGACTAAGTGTTAATCGTAGAGCGGTGGTTTTTTCGTGAACAAAATTCACACAAAAATTAGAAAGTTCTATAAAATATACACTGCGTGGTATTTTCCGAAAGACAAAGTCAAAAGTTTAAAAAACTTTACCGATCATATTAGCATGTAATAAAATACTCTAAAAAAACTATTTTCTAATTACATCGTTCTCCTTAAAGGGAATTGTCATATTTTTGCACAGTTTATAAATCTACGATTAAGCCGACATGCTTACACAGAAAGGAAATTCTAAATTTAAGTCGAATATGCTTGATTTTTCTAAAATAGTACTTAAAATGTATCCTTACTTAGTGATCTCTCAAACTAGTGTAAATGGGACAGTTTTAGAAAAGCAAGTGGATTTTTTATCAGAATAAAACACATAAACAAAATTGTCATATTTGGATTCTGAGAATCCTCAAGTAATTGAAGAGTGGCCATTACATCCACAGTCACTGTTTGGTGCGCTCTTTGGCTTCCGTAGAAATCGATCTACTGGCGACCTGATGGCGTTCCTTTCGGAACAATGGAATCGATCCCTCCACCGCCTTGGTGAAGGTCGTTGCTCTGGACATTTCCAAGGCGTTCGATAGGGTCTGGCACGGAGCACTCATATCAAAACTTATTGCATTTGGTATCGGTAATACCTTCTCTCGATTCATATCGAGTTTTCTCAGGGATCGCTCTATACGAGTTGTTATGGATGGGGTCTCATCCAACCGCAGGAATGCCACAAGGCTCTGTCCTCTCTCCTTTTCTATTTCTTATTTTCATTGACGACCTGTTGGGGTCAGACTGTGAACCCAATCTACTCCTTTTGCGGATGACAGCAACCTCTGTCATTCATACTCATTTCATCATCGGCCAGGTCCTCTGAAGGTTGAGGACAAAAGCCGAACGATGAACGACTCACTTAACCGCGATTTAGCGACGATTTGTGAGTGGGACCAAATGAACAGAGTAGATTTTAATGCACAAAAGACCCAGTGCTGTTTGTTGTCACACAAACGTTCCACTGATCCAGCACCGTCGTCAATCACTATGTGTGGTGTGGATATCGACGAATCAGATAATAAATTAATAAATAATTAATAAATTCTTTGTCTGAAGTACAAAAAAAAAAAAAATATTGACGTATTTATGAAAACACATTTGCTTGTCCATAATTTTCCCCAAATGCTTTGTCAATTTGTGATAAGGGCAACATTGTGGTTTTGTTTACTGCTACGGACGGCAAGAATTCTTGAGAGTAGCTACTCTTGCAACGACATTTTTCAAATGAACATGCACGTGCACATTTAGACCCTGAGTTTTTTTTTCACATGATTTTCGATAGTTTTCTTTGGTTCCGAAGAGAATATGTGTACTCAACTGGCAACAAATTAATTGTACTTGTAATGGCAGGGTAAAAAAAAAATGTAGACATTTTTTTACTCAATTGTTCAGAATTTAATAGACATTTTTTTTGCCCATTGTTATCGACTGGTTTCAAATATAAAAATGTGTTGGTATTTAATAAAAATGAGTTAATGAAATTTGATCGTTTTTCTTCTTTAAAAACGGGAGGTTAGAAAATCGGTCACAATTTAGTCTAATCCTAAGGGAATATTTAGATGAGTGAGCAATATGTTTGTGCGGCAGGATTTTTTTTTTGGTATCTTACGGTTTAAAACATAGTCAAATCTGAAAAATAGCTGTATATTCGAGGTCATTAGAAAATTGGAATATATATTGATAACCATATGCCCATACTTAGAGGCTGTACGACATCTAGGGCTCACGGATCTGTGGCCGAAATTTGATTAAAACATAAAAGGAAATCTTGCATATTTTGCAGCATATTTTCCTAAGACAGATAAGGAGAAATATAGGGGTCAGAGATTTTCATACTTAGCTAGTATTTACTTCAAATCAATAACTATTTAACAGAATGCTAGTTCAAAGAAGTCCCCATTGCTGTAGTATGAATTTGAAACTTTCTCACACAGCTAATGTAATGGACTTTATGCATAAAATACACAATACATCATGCACATATGAATAACAACAAATTGTACTTCGCCACACCTTACGCGTAAATCCCAAATAAATTTCATTTATTTATTTCACTTTTTTTTTTTAATTAAAACTTTTTCACGAAACTTTGCTGTCAAAGCAGAGGGTGAGGCTTTTGATGTTGCTGTCGTTTGGTTTCTTTTTCGTTTTAATAAGATTCCTGGATGTCCAAGTTTGATTTACTCACCTCGATAATGGTTATGCACACAATGAACCAGGGCGGCGGACAACAGGAATAGCGATCGGCATAATATTTACGATCGCGCTCTTCGGGCAGCACTTCCATGGCAATGACATGAACCATTTTCCTGAAGAACGGCGGATCCTCTAACGCCAGCTGGAAATCATTCTCAGAACAAACTTCGCGATCTCGATGATGAACGGCACACTTGAAGCTACGTGAGCGCTTACCACTCATCTGCAAGAGAACAACAAAAAACCATAGAAGAATTTCATTAAAACCGAAGGGGGGGGGGGAAATATTTAATTTACACAATAACAAATACAACATTTTCTAATTGTTAAAGCTGGCATTATTCCGGGTACCACACGAATTTTCCACAGAAAAAAAATGGAAAAAACCTACAGAAATTTCTCACATGCATCATTGCGTCATAACACCCCACATTCATGTCGGACAATTAGGAATGTTTAGGAGGCAGGCGAATGAAACCACGCAAGTATTTCAGACATGGTTTTTTAACCCCTTTTATGTATCAGTTTGTTGTTGTTGTTGCTGGCAACGTTGATCTCTCTGTCTGCCATATAACTTTAAAAGGGTATTCCAAAATGCAAGCAAGATATATGTTTGCCGCCATTTATGCAGTAAAGTGTTGCCAACCAAAAAGCTAAATACATTTAACAGCTGACAGTTTGGAGTTCGACTGGTGAAAGCGGTCTTCGTTACTGACCAAAATTGGCGCACCTGGGCTTCAAGGAGGCCACATGTGATCGAAGAAACACCAAGAGGAGCATTTTGGGCTCGAGGCCTCATTCCAATAGTTTTGGAGAATGAGGCACCCAATGCGATGGACAGCACGAACTACAGGAAACATGCACCGGACAGTTGGAAATCATTTATTAAATTCATTTATTTATCAATTGCCATACAAAGTAAATTTATTTTGTAATTTTGGGTGCAATTGTAAACCGGGTGACACAGAGCATTAGGCTAGATTTTTGCTGCGACCGACTAAAGCGTAAAAGCACGCTACCAACTCGCTTATGATTTATTAATGAGGCAACTTAAGTACCTAAGTAAGTTTTTTCTGTCTAAATTGCAGGGCATTGATGTGGATTCCCTGTGGTTTCAACAAGACGGAGCGTCATACAGAGCTGCGAGTGAAACTGTTCAAGTTCTGCATGAGACAGTTCTTTTTTATGTAGACTTTATTGATTATTATTGGATCTTCTCCTTAGGAGCGGTGGGGGCCTCCACATCCACATATAGACCGTTAATTATTAAGTTATTTAGACTATATGGGGATTCATTCAAATCGGTGATCAGAATTGGCCCCAGGATAACGTAACTAGATTCCTATGGGCTTACTTGAAGTCAGAAGCCTATGTCGTCAACCCCATATTCAATGCAGCATCACAGAAGCTCATACTCATTTAAGCATAAGGTCATGTGAGATTTGGGAAAAGAAGTGTGAATGTGGCGTCAAAATCCTAGAGGTCAGTTGACTGATGTGATATTCCGAACGTAACCCTGTACCATCTTTACAGAATGTAAAGGGTGTTTTTTATTGAGGTATAGAACTTCGAATTGAAATAAAACACAAGAAAATCGTTTTAATGTCCATCAATTTGGCTTTATTGGAAGGATAATTTTATGCCATTAATGTTTAAATATGATTTCGGGCATGTGGCCGCCGCGGCTGGCTCGAATAAAGCTAATTCTACAGGTCCAATTTTCAACCACTTGTTGGAACCACAACTCATCCACATTCATGCCATCCAATTCGGGAACAAAATAGTCGGTTATCATGGCTCTATACCGGTCTCCATTAACGGTAACTGACTCTCCAGCATTATTTCGGAAGAAGTATGGCCCAATGACTCCACCAGCCCATAGAGCACACCAAACAGTCAGTTTTTGTGGATGTAATGGCATAAAATGGACGGAGCTTGCGGTGAACTTCGCGAACTGAACCATAACTTTCGAAATAAATTTGCACGATTTGCAAGCGTTGTTCTTTTGTCAACCTGTTCATGATGAAATGGCAAACCAAACTAAATATTAATCACTTGTCAGCTGACAAAATGGCCGCCAGTTAAAAAAGTGATGCCAACTTAAAGTTTTATACCCCAATAAAAAACACCCTTTATTTAAAAACAATCT
Source organism: Hydrotaea cyrtoneurina (assembly GCA_958296145.1). Lineage (NCBI taxonomy): Eukaryota > Metazoa > Arthropoda > Insecta > Diptera > Muscidae > Hydrotaea > Hydrotaea cyrtoneurina. Next base: position 51,904,006 of record OY282515.1, on the reverse strand, counting down.
GTTTTCCTAATGTTTCAGACATTTTGGGACACCCTTTAACATATTCTTACTAAACATCTCAAACTCATGCAGAGCGCTTCACAGTGGGCTACAGTGACACAACAATCGGAAAAAACGCGGTTAAAAGCAGAATAGAATAAATATCCAGGTAGACCTGGAACTAGAAAAAGTATCCCAAAAAGCAACTGTGACATGCGTGGATCATCTTGGGAATTAAAAGAGTTCGCAAATGCCTGGCCCCATTTGATTGAACTTCCACAGAGACCGAGCTCATGTGTTCGAGCTTAAGTCTGGAAGATGCGCCCATTGGGTCTAACCAGTGACGACCAACAAGGGTCCAAAGTACCTAATAAAGGGTTTTCCATTTTGAATCACCCAGTACCCATTCAACCAAAAGAGAGTTTCATCGCTGAGCAAAATTTTCTTGTGAAAATCGGCCATTATTTTGGTAATAAATTTGCACGATTTGCAAACGTTGTTCCGGAGTAAGTCGATTCATTCTGAAATGGCAAACCAAACTGAGCATAAATCACAGCTGTCAAAAAGACCAACTACGAAAAAAGTGTGACCAGATTAAAAAACCAACCGCTAAAAAAAACACCCATTAGATAAACGTTACAGCTCTTGTACAAGTATAGATTTCGAGTGGAATATAATAACCCCAAAAGGCCATTGGATTATTTCCAATTGGATAGGCATATATTGTGGTAAAAAAATGTCAAATGGCAAAAACATTTGGAAGGACATGCCCCCCACTACATTCCAATCAAGCACGGTCTTTGGTTGTACTTCATAGACCGAACGTAAGTGCAAATATTCTCAGCTGAAACTATATTAGATTACTTGTTTCATCAATAAAATGGTTTGTCAAGAGGTTGAATTCTCCACGTACTGACTTATTTCCCATAACATGCCATGAAGATACTGACGGGAAGCATTTCTTAAATCAGTTAGCTGTGCACGATTTAATTTGTATACTCCCTGGCCGGCTCCGAATGTTTTTACGTGACTCTCTTACTAATAAAGTCGCTGACAAAAGTTTGATGGTCCTACTAGGCTACCAACCTGAATTTACGATGTGATAGTCACGCACTACCTATCACACCGCGGCCGTCCAAATGGGTCCACTGTCCAAAGAATCTACGAAACCCTTTGTAGTGGTTACTTTGGACTGTGGCAAAAGAAAACACAAAGTTCAAACATGCCCTTTGTATAACTTTGCATTTGAATACATGCAAATGCAGGGGCGTCCCATGTCTCATCTGCTAGGGTTGGAAAATTAATTCACACCAACTTATTCGATTTGGTAAGAGAATCCCCCTCGGACAGGTGTCTGCGGACATTCACTGTCAATCTGAACTACGCCCCTGGCGCATTCCATTACGAAACGTGAGTACGCCATTCGTACGTATGTTACTACATTCCGGTTACGTTTGCGAGTATTTTTCATAGCCGTTTTGTGAAGAGGTCAACAATAAAATTGTATAATTTGTGAGCGTGTGTTTGTTTGGTTTTTCCTTCGTCATTTTTAATTGTTGCAATTTTCGCAAGGGCTCTTCTTCTTCTTCTTTTTAGTTTGTGGAAAAAGGTTCCACGAAAGCCAGAGTTATGAATATGAACAAGTTGAAATGTTACGTTTCTTATGCTGCTGCAACATGCAAGTCATGACGAGACAACGTTCTCACTTTAATGCAACTGCAGAATGTTACATGACGTCGTTTGTTTGTCTGTCGTTAACTATTTGTACGCCTTTAACCTGAACAGATTAAATGGTGTCTTTAATTCGTTCACCACAAATGGGTACCGATGCGAATGCTATGTTGCAAACTGATTACAACTGCGATATTGTAAAATATTATTAAAGAAAGGTTTGAGTAGGTGCTTACATCTCAACAGAGAAACGCACATTTTGCGTATTTTAAATTGCGCTACAACAGTAAAGCGCTAATAGTGTGGACTACGCCCCCGCGTCGTAAACGGTGGCATCTCTACGAGTAAAAGTCATGTGAAAACTTCTCTAGAAATAACATTAGCCGGTCAGTGGGTATACAAATTAGATAGGACACAGCTCACTGATTCGAGAGGAGTTCTCCCCTTCATGGAATTCGAAGGGAAATAAGTAAGTAATGAAAGTTTAGTACGTACAAAAAGTTAGGTTAAGTATTTATGTTTAATTTTTTAAAATTATTTAAATCTTGTAGACATAACCTAGGGTTCCATACAAAAAATTGCATGTGTATTTAGTTTGTAAAAAGCGAAACTTCTTTAGTCTGTCCACTTTAATTTTTGTTACTCTGGGCAGAGGTTCGATTATCAAATGCTGAATGGAGTTTTACAACAGGGTTGTATTTTTTGATATTCATTCTTAATACAATTTATTATTTCTCTTGTTCGAATTTATATATTGTTTTTATATAGGGCTTTCCAACAAGAGGTGTTATTTTGGTATTCATAGAAACATTGATTTTTAAATGACAAGATCATTTATCTAAAATATTATTTCATAATAAAGAGGAAGGTATGCCTTTAATAATGAAAAACACGCTTACAGGACCATAACCACTTCATTAAATTTTCATAACCAAATCGCAAAGTGGCTGCCCTATGTCCACGATATCCTCACGAATTCCAATTTTAGGTCTCGAATCGACGCTGGGCTGTTGGCGTAGACCTTATCGTTTACTTGGCCCCAAACAAAGAAGTCGCAAGGTGCTAAATCACAAGATCTCGGTGGCCAATTATGATCACCTCTTCCTGAGATAACACGATCCGGTAACTTTTCTCGTAAAAGAGCAATGGTTTCTTTGCTTGTATGGCACCTAGCGCCATCTTGCTGCATGTAAACGTTGTCCAGACCAACATCATGCAACTCCGACCATAACAAATCTTTAATCATCTCTCGATAGCGCAATCCATTCACCGTAATTGTTGATCCAGAGGATGGAGAGGCTTCTCAACAATAACTCTTGGGTTTTCCGAGCACCAAATGCGACAATTTTGCTTGTTGACGTAGCCACCGAGGTGGAAATGGATCTAATCAGTCAAGATGATTTTTCGAGGAAATTCCGGATAATTTTCGTGTATTTCAAGGACCTAATCAGCAAAGACATGCCGTTGTTTTATGATCGGCCGGCATGAGTTCTTGTGTTAACTGAACTTTATAAGCCTTAAGACCCAACTCTTTATGCAAAACACGGTGTAATGACGTTTGTGGAATGAACGACGAGGAATGGACAAACCTCGGTTTTCTTCAACACTTTCGGCTACAGTTGTTCTTGAGCGACGTGTACGGCTTTTATTCTTCACATGACTAACTTGTCCCAACAGCTCGAATTAGTCCACCAATTTCAGTATTGCAGTCCGACAAGGTGCTTCACGACGACCCAAAAATGCTTTAGTTTTGCGAACTGTTACTGCACGATTTTCACCATTTTGTAGTGAATTTTAATAATTCCAATGCGTTGTTGTTTTTAGTAATGGCGTAGTTTCTACTTGTCAAAGAATAAAAGCTACCGAAATACCGGGTGATTCAAAATAACAACTCCTTTTGGAAAACCCTTTTATAAACAAGAAGATTAATCAATAACGCAAAAAGTGGCACACAAGTATAACTAAGGGGCATTAAATACCAAAAAGTGACATATTTATTATTAAAATACAAAAGTGGCTGGAAAAAACTTTACCACTTTAGTGGCATAGCGATAACCCTGACTGTAAGATATCAATGATGGGATTTTTTTATTACCATCTATTTTCGTCATTGTTTTTTTACCGATCAGCACAGTCTATAAATCTTTGGATTTACTCACATATGGACTAGTTTGTTCTGGATCAAAAGTGGTTTAATGTGCTTTTAATTTATGGCTTTATGACAGACGATCGGTCGTTGGCACTCATATCCATGCGCATGATATGGGCCTGGGTCTGTCTACCTACGCCTTAGACTTGAGCAATTAAAACAGAGCCGCGAATTGAAATGAAAACCAAAAAACAGCAGGAAAACAAGAATTATTCTTAATTAAGAATGAAATGAGCGAATCCAAAGAAACGATATTTGTGTGTGACAATTACACGCTTGTAACACAGTACACACTACGTACATACGTATGTGTAGAATGAATGAGCCGTGATGACATGACCGGCAACGCTGGCCAGCCTTGTGTTTCTTGCTGTCGGACAATGAATGAATTGTTTCTAATGTAAAATCCACTTGTCTAAGACAAATTTGTATTTCCTGTTGCTATTTCATTCCTACGATTAATTAAATATTATTTTACTTTTTTGTATATGGAAACTTTTACTTTTTGCATGCCAACTTCAAACTTCAGTTGTGTGATGTCATGGAAATACATAATATTGGATGGGATTGTCATTTAGTTAGTTCAGGAATTATAACACAAAGAAAACATTTTTCATAGCATAGAGCTACAAAAAATAATGGAGGTGAAATACCAGAAGAGTCAGTCGAGTACAACAAGAACATGTCTGTGGTTTTCAGTGCCTTAGCACACTTAGGCCCAATAAATGAGTCAAGGTTGATCTACGTTTTTCGTTTAAACTGAAGTTAAAATTCAAATTCATTTTAACAGTCAAAGTTTAAATGTAGTTTAATGGCGTTTAAACCACAGTTTAATAGCCATATATTTCTGACCTCACTCAACGAAATAAGAAGAAAAATCAAAATTATTTTGGTTCACCAAATTCCACAAATAAAATAAATTACATAAATGAAGCAGCGTGTAATTTGGTTAGTGCTGGAATTGGTTTCCGACCACCACCAGTTCCATACATGTGTCTTTTGCCCGTGCCAAAGTCCATTTAGTCGAGTTTTTCAACATTCATATTTTTTCTAAAAATCTTGTATGACCAAAATCCACCACAAAAGTTTAATATCATTTTAATTATTCAGAAAAAGTGTGTTTCTGAAAAAAGTGTGAGTGTTGCCACATCAACAGTCGAAAATGTGGATTATTTTGACTGGACACTCAAAAACGTATTCGAAGTTTACACTTAGTTTTATTGGATACTGAGGATTACACAATCGTGGTTTAACTACGATCTCATTTATTGGCCCTAAGGATTAAAACGCAACCCGAATTTTTAGAAAAGCCATTTTTGGAACACTCAATCCAAAATAGAAAACATCACGTTTTTCAATCAAGGAACAAACTACTATTACGAAAGTTAAAAAACAGTACCTTCGCATATTTATCTCTATTTCTTAATCTCCGCTTTGTACCAAATTGATTTTTTAAAATTATCATTTGTGAAAAAAATGTACTTTGAATATTTTAGAGTTAGGAGATGTTAAAAAATGCAATACACAACTTGGAAAGATTTTCCATTTTTGGAGGGCAACATTTGCCCCCCGGAAATTCCACACTTGGTAGATATACAGCGTACATTAAATACAAAATGTCTAAATATTTTTAGTCCCAAAATGCGTATTAATTATTTGTTGGTCTTTAATTTTGGAAAATAAGAAAATGTGAGTAAATTACATTCCTCCTAATACTAAAATTTGTCCCAATCGGAGTTCATTTGCCATTTCTATGGCCAAAATATTCTTGCATGGGCGAATTTAAAGTTTTTTTTTTGGAAAAATATTTGTGCCTGTAATTTTATAAAGAAAATCAAATAAGAAAAGGCTTTAGGCGGGCGTGACATTATAAACTCGATGAACATTTGGTTTACTATAACAAACTGAGCTACGTTCGATCAAGATCGGATATAGTTTTTGACGTTTAGAGCGAAACATGCTCGAAGCGGGTCGAAAACTTGTATAAGTGTTTATATACTGCCAACAAGCCAGAACTAAAATAGGCAACAATAAATCTTTTGTTTACAATTTGACGTAGCAGAAAACAAGTTAATCGTATTACATGGATACCTTTCAAAAGTAAATGTCGTCTATGTAGAACAAAAACTCATCATCTACGTTTTCATAGTTTTGAGTTATAAGGTGTTTTATATAAAAGTTATCATTAAAAATCCAATATTTCGATAACAAATATTTTGAATACCACAATTTGTTAATTATTAAATACAACATTTTATCCACCAAAAATTTCTGCATAAGTTGTATACTGTTATAACGACAAAAACCTTAGGTAGATAATGATGTTTTCTTCACAAATTTTATCGCAAACCTGCAGTTAGTGAGTTATAAAAAAAATCTTAGTAAATAAAATAGATATGCGCATATCGATAAGCGCAAAAAATAAACAATGGAAAATTATGAAATAAAATGCAATGAACTCATTTTTCGCAAAAGTGTAGTTGATGACTTTTTCTTCTACATAGACGATGTCTTCTCCATAATCCCTAAAAGCGTTTAAGCACACATTTCATCTCTGGTGAGTAAGAAGATCGGCGAAAAAAACGCTAAATTGCAACACTTCCATGTAGTTATGAAATTAACTGTATTACTTATTAATTAATAAAAAATTCGGCTTATGGAAGTTCCACTGTATATATATGAACTATAGAATAATATCTACATTTTCTAGATTACGACCACAGTAGTCAGTATTGTTAATAAATTAGATAAAAAATATTTTTGGTCCGAAGCGAAAAATAATCTTTAAAACCGTGCTAATGGTTCAGAGCAGTTGTGACTAGGGTTTTTAAGCCGGGAATTTTCGGGAAATTTGCCGATTTTTTATTTCCCGATTGGTCGTGATTTCCGGGAATTAAATATGTACTACCAAAAAAATAAAACTATGTACTATGTTAAGCATTTTTTACAACTGTGATTGTGGTTTTTAACCGGGAAATGTACGATTTTTACTTTATGAAACAGGATATTTGTTTCAAGATTAATTCCATAGGATTTTTGATTAATTTGTCATACCAGATTTGGCCACATCTCATCAAAATAGGATCTAACATAACCTGTCCAAAAACATTTTATGTATGCCCCGATAATGTGTTAATTATGTTTCTACGAAAATCCAGTAAGTACCTGTTTACTTTTATATTCTTCTTATTATTTTTCTAAACTATATACATTTTTTTTATATATTACGGTCTTTATAAGTGCAACTTTCGAAGAAAAAAAGGTCGTGATAAGTGCATCTTTTTCTGGTGCACTGAAATCACTGATTGGAGGTCACGGTTAAACCAAATGCTCCCTTTTCAACATTATTCTCTGTACGACTCTGTCCACTGTGAACGAGCGTACTATAACTATTATTTTACCGTTGTTTTCTAGTTATTTTTAAATCCATATTCTTCGCTTTCAATATTTAAACTTATATATTTGGGGCTCGGTAATTGCAACAACCTCAGTTAATGCAACAGGCTTGATTTCCTATCGTTTGCGCAAATCGAGCTCTTACTGTATTAAATTAACTGTATTTAATCAATTGTATCAAACGTAAACTATACTTAAATATGCATTGGTACTTTTTCGAACACCAAGTACCTAATTTTGTGAATACAAGTGTGTGTACCATTTGGCCAGTACATCAAATTTATCATCCCCGAAGCAATGAGAATGCCAAAACGAAACAATCAATGAACTGCCATCCTCTCTGCCTCCTCTCTTTTTAAACCAAATGACATTTCTCCAAATGTAAAAAAATACGCGCAATAGTAAACGCAAAGCAGTAACAACAACACAGATCTAACGGCCGCACTTATTCATTCAATAACCCGCCAACAAATGCTCTCGCGTACACAAACACTCTCACCCACGAATACTTTGGCACAGTCATACTCACATATCAATTCCGCTCCAGATGAATGATGTTCAATTTTGTAATAATTTCCACTTTTTAACGAATAAAATTAAACACATCAAAACACCGGCACCGATGGAAAAGGAATTCGCGAGCCTCGTTCTGGTCAATGAACCAACCGCGGAATCAACGCGTCGATGACAACTAACACTGCTGACAAACTACCGAAAAAAAACAAGTATTTGAATTTGCTGTACATGAATTAGAGTTGCTAAGTTGCGTTCAATTTGTCTCGAGGGGGAATAAAAGTACTGCAATAATATATTTGGCAGTGATTTCCGCTCGATGACTTTCTAATGTGTTTGTTGAGGTTGTTGTAATCATGACATTTACTTCCTGATAAGGGCAATTCTCTGGAATTAAATTGTTAATGACCCACAACAGCAGAATCAAAAATGCTCTGTATTGCCAACAATTAAATAGAAAACTACAAAGCTGATATTTATTTGTCTGAATTTTCCCTTCATCGTTCAGAATTTTTTGAATGAAATTTAGTTGCGGCAATTTTCAAAAACGCCAGCACAATGTCCGCCCAACAAACAATTAGTACGGATCAAACGGCAGCGCCGCATTTCCAATTACCACCACCTCCGACGTCGTCACACAGAACAACAACCAAATTTACCGCACACACTCGGACATTCAGATAATAGACCCGGACGGACGGACGGACCGACTTGCAGTCGATTGTATTGCAAAAAAAAAAAGTAAATCAAATCCCGAAATAAGACAATTTTCGTCCAAGTGTCCAGACAGTCGCCAACTAAACACAGTGACATTTCGGAACAAATCAAATGTTTAATTTTTTCTGTTCATTACTGTCGCAGTTTGTTTATCATTTGTTTGTGTCACGCACAGTTTCATTCAACTCAAAATTCCCCATAAACTCCTATTTCGTCCACCGACAAAGTCACCTCGTCTTTCTTTTTTTTTCCTGTATACAATGTATGCCTTCTCTACCCGTTGAAGTGATAATGTTTTCATAGTCATCCACATTTTGTCAAGGTGTTTTGTTGTCCTTCTTCTTCTCTACTTTGGTGTGTTGCTCATATAAAGGGTGTCGCTCGTTGGGGTGTTTGTGTTACGAAACACGCCAACACCGCATGACGTCATCTTGGGTGTTAACAGAGTATGAAGACCATGTCCTTTACAACATGAAATGTCCAGAAAATTTCTGTTTAATTTGTTTATTCTTATACGCTTACATAATAAGACCAAAGCATAAATAAAACTACCTGAAATGCGAAAAATAAAATAAGAATTTAGTTTTAGATTGGCATACGTATTTGTCATGTAAATATCGTAACTCACACTAACCTACACAAACTAAATCTAATCTTTTCTCCTGGGTTTGTATGGAAATCTATTACAATTGTAAGTTTTTGTTTTTCCTTAAACTTGAGTATTTTAAACACCCACGTTGTGGTGTTTGAAATACTGTAATGTGGTCTACGAACTGTGAGCGGAGAGGAAGACAAAAAACCAAGTAATGTACATACATACATACATGCGACAGGGATGGTAAATGTAATAGTTTGGTACTATTTTTTAATAAACTCCAAAGAAGCACAGTGTCCCGCCGTAACTTAATCTGCCTCACATATGGCTCAGAATAGTTAATACCTACATAAAATTGTTTTGATCAAGAACTGCTTTATAATCTTATAAATGTTCATAATTTTTTAAAATATTTCTTTTGTTCAAAATTTACAATGACAAACATATATTTTTAGGCATTACTAAATATTTTGTTTTTCACGCTCATATTGGCCGATTTGTACGAAATGTGGGTGATATGAAAGAGAACACTACACATTACGATGGGGCTCCCCACCAAAAAAAAAAAAAAACAAGTGAAAATTACGACGCCCCTCCCCCCTTTAGACCAACCAAACAAAATAAAATATTGTAGAACTCACTGCACACAAACTCAAAATAAAAATTATTAACAGCCTAAGCTACGATGACGAACGAAATCAGCTGGTTGTCTCTAAAAAAGCATGAGAACGTTGTCTTTCGACATCGTAGCTTAGGCTGTTAAACAAACAACAGATGATCGACGACAGGGCTGGTAATCTTGAGCGAAAACAGTACAAAGCCATAAAAGCACTGAAACAGAAACATATTCATACATGTTGATTATAAATAACTTGCACAAGTTCGCGCCACCCCGAGAATTAATATGCGCGCTTCAACATTTGGAAACGCCTGCTTTATGAAAACTACTGAAAATGGACACTTTTTGTCATTCTCAATTTTTAATGAATTATTTTCTACGAAAAAAAGCCAATATTGGCTTAAATTTACTTTAACGACATTGCTCCGATTTGTTGTACAAAGTTCACTACGGAGTACAATTTTGAGATACCATATTAAAGCTAAATGTCTTGGCTTTAAGGTTATAACAACAAATACACACCTTCATATAAGCCATACCTTAAGTTTTCATGAAAATGGATCGAAAATATTTATATATATATGTATATATTTCGGGAAAGGTATTTCGACAAGCTTTCAAATTATAACTATTTTATCCAGTTCCGACGTAAAAGAAATCAGTTAGGGCTAATTATATCTCTGGATTTTCGGGGCCCGTAACTCGGAAAGTTTGGACTTGGGGGAGTTTTTTCCTACTAATTCCCTACCCCATCCCAAAAAAAAAATTTCGACATAAATTTGTTTATACATTTTATCATTGTGAAAAACAGACACAACACCTGTATTATTTAATAATATTAACAAGTTCAATGTTAAATTTTAATATTTACCATTTTCATGGTTAAAAACTGTAACAATGCAAAGTTATTACTGTAACTATTAACAATTCTCATGGTTTAAAAATTAAACCATGGAATAGTTAAATTAACTATTAATTTAATTAAAAACCAGAAAATGTTTACATTTACCTTTATTTATGGTTAACGAGTGTACAATTACGCACATTTTTGGAATTCGATTACTTTGGATTTTTATTTTTTACTGAGGGTAAGGGTTTAGCTAAGTCGGTTTATCCGACTAAAACTTTCGCACTTGTTGGTTAGTTATTTGAGATTTTATGGAATATGCTCACTTGACCCAACTGCAACAGGGTGGGCAAAAAGTCACAAATTTAATAACTTGTTCGTTTATTTTTTTTTAGATTGTAAACTATACAAAATTGATTGTTTTAAAAACTAAGTATGTGAAATAACTGCCCCACCATGTAACGAGAAATTGTGCGATGGAGAAATAAAGTCCCATAGATTATCTAAACATGAATCGGGGATATTCATACGCTTCGGTAAATTCATACCACAGAATTTCATGATGGTTTGCCACAACTTACACCACAATTTAATACTTAGGCATTATCTTCCAACCAAGGGGTTTTATCCGTGAGTGTAATTTTCAGTGTATCCGATAGTTAAATGGGCTAATAGGGTGACTTTTTTATTTTCATAAATTTTGTTATTTTTAGTTTTTTCAGATTAAATAAAAGTTATTAAATTTGTAGACCCCACGGTGACTTTTGACCCAGCCTGTATATACTCGTTTTTCATGCATCCGACCTATAACTACTGATTTACTTTTATTATTCTAAATCTACACCAAAAAAAAACTAGCCCTGCTTATAACGACCACGTAATATTTGCGTGATTAGACACTTTTGCCAAAGGTGGCTAACAACAAACAAATTTCATTATGACATAATCGATTATGAATTGTTAGGCAAACAATAGATATGACGCGCTTGTAGCCATAGAAACCGAATGGGTGAACTACTTTTGCTTTTCGTTCAAAGTTATTCCGTGTTGGAATTCCTTCCTTGAACCCACACCCTAAAAAGGGGAAAATGAGGGAAATACGTTGGTGGAAAATGAGGGTTAGTTATTGCTACCTGCCGGAAAACTGACAGAATATACATGTTGAAAATAATTAGGAAAACTACTTGTTGGTATTTAAAATGTAATTTGTCGCTTCTTACAGGCAGGCGACTGGTTGTGGCCGGCGACAGCGGTCCACAAGGCACAACGAGTGTGAGAGAGTGCTGGCAAGGTGGGGGCAATAGATTAATCATTTTGGCTGGAACTCATCATTAAATGCAAGGATAATTACAACGAAGCGGTCCAAAGGATGTACGGGAGCCCTTCTGCAGAGCGAGTGGTCATTATTCGTACAATTGTAATTATTTATGATCAAAAGGGTGTACCACAATTGCGGCAGATGAAAGCCAAAAGACGGTGCGACTGGAGAGATGGTGTTGTCCTTGATGAAAAATGTGTTGATTTGAGTAATTAGTGGAAGTACAAAACGAAAAAAGAACTTTAGGATCTTTCTATTTAAAAACAGTAGCTAAAATGTGTGTACATTAATTTTGTCTCGGCAAAAACAATTTAAAATTCATTACAGCGGAGCCATAAAGAAGTCATTATATGAATGAACATATCTGCAATTATGGCATAGTTGAAGGACCTCTTGGCAGCTGAGGCCCCGAATCGGACTATTGAATAACTCGTTCGATTGTTCAAATAACCAGCCGTGTGTCAATTTTGTCTACCCAGTTCCGGAATAATTTACACACTTGTCACCTGGAAATCCCCATCATACTCAATGTAGCCATGTCCATCCTTCACCTTTGACCTCGTTTCGGCACATGCGTTTCTTTGACATATTTCATAAAAAATTAGTAATCAAAACATTTTCAAAAAAAATTTGACCTTTTTACAGATTTTTCATAAAACTAAATAGGATTTTATAAGGTATGCCATATATACAGGGTTCTCCAACAGGAGGTGTTATAAATTATAAATGATCGGATGTTTATTTCATAATAAAGAGGAAGATATGCCGTTAATAATGAAAAACAGCATCAGTAAATGGCCACCACGACGACGCTTACAAGACCATATCCTTTTCATCAAATATTCCATAACCAAATCGCAAAGTGGTTGCCACCTCTTTCCTGGCCACCATCGCATATGCGCCGCCACATGAAATTAAAAAACTATCGTCCTCCTGTGTCACTGTGCTCACAAGTTTGTTGTCAAATAAATGTCCGTCTTTGTACGGTTTGTTGAAATTATGTTTGTTGTGAAATATTTGTCCAAGTGTGACCACACGTCAAACATGTTTTCAGAAACTTCTATTTCGCACTATTTGACAGTTGTTTCTACAAACAAAAACGAGGAAATATTTGGCCGTAGTGTGGTCACAAAATTAACCCTGTGTTATTTTGGGAAATCTTTGTACCGGGTTGCCCATATTCGACGGACCCATCTGGCAACGCCATAACTTTTGACAGAGATGTCAGATCGCTTAATGACATACCGCGTTTGAAGCGTCAGTCCAAGCAGATTTTTACCATGCAACAATACACGCCACACGAGCGCTCTGAAATAGTTGAAATTTACATTCAACAGAACAAGTCAAGGTGCTTTTAAAATATTAAAAAATGTGAGAAGTGCGCCTTCTAAGAACACCATTAAGCGTTTATACGAAAAATTTTCGACTGGTGAGGCTCTTTCTAATCCGAAGAGGCCAAATAAAAGTCGACCAAGGCGATCGGCCGAGAATATCGCCGCCGTACGAGCCAGTGTTGAGAGGTCCCCAAGAACATCCCAAAAACGCCGTTCTCAGCAGTTGGGCATGGCTCGGTCCACTTTACAAGGGATTATTCGCGTTGATTTGCATTTGTTCCCGTACAAAATTCAATTGACGCAAAGATTGTTGCCTGTGGACAAGCCTCGTCGATTTAAAAAAAACATGGGTCCGTCGAATATGAGCAACCCTGTACAAATACAAACAAAAATATTTTTGACGAATATTTGCCCAGTGTGACAGTACTACCTTAAATAAATCATGACTAATAATCTGACAGAGTCACCCTGTATAGTCTCCTGAGTGTTCTAAACGACTTAACCCATTAACGCCCAAAAACAAACTACAGGCAATCCATTGTTTGCGTAGCGTTTTATTAATTCATTAGGAATTATGTAAAAGGATTTTAACAAAAAAACTTAAATTTTTGTATTCACTTTTATTCACTGGAAACGACTGAAGATCACGCTTGTTTTTGCTTCTCTTGTACAGTCGAACTTCCATATAGCGAATCTCAAGGGGACCAAACAAAAATTCGTTATATAGAAAATTCGTAATATAGAATTATTTAAAAAAAAAAAAATTTTATGTATGTTGAATTTTATTTAAAATAATTGGTAATTTTTGTCTGCGTTTGATTTTTCCATTTTTCCGTGTAGTCTACTATGCGAGCCTACATTTCTCTCACTTACAGAGAGTAGAAATGTGAATCTCACACACAAAAACAAATAAAAAATGAAAATATGTGTGTGTATGGTGAGAGTGAAAAATGTGTTTATGTAAAACTCGTTATACGGAGATCAAAAACGCATGAGCAATCGAGTTACGGGCGTAGAAAAAATTCGTAGTAAAGAAATATTCGCTATAAGGAAACTCGTTATAAGGAGATCAAAACATACTGGAAATTTAACGAAATTGCAGTGTTCTGGAAATAAATTCGTTATATAGAGAACTTCGTTGTACGGAAGTTCGTAATAGAGAAGTTCGACTGTATTACTTTTTTCTATATGTGGTGTGCAGCTTTTAATATGGTTTTTATCACTTGTAGCGAAATAGTAACGGTTCGTCTTATAGATGACTGGCTTTAAGCTATGAGGACAGAAAATTGAATAAAAAAAATGTCAGTTAACGGAGAGTCAAACGAACTGTGACCTCTTAATCGCTGACTATGGCATGATTGACTGAATGTCTAGAACGGCAAGTTCAACCAATGCCCATAACGAAAAAAAAACATTGAAACAGACTTGAACGAATTGTCAGGTGAACGAATTGTCAGGTGACCGCGTCCAAAAAAATCCCAGAATAGATTGATGAACCAAACGCGACCAAAATATGTCACCCGTATCATACGGCCCTCGTTTCACTGACGATACATCAAAGTGAACTCTTCGCACTGGGTATTCAAATAAATACGCTGCTTTATGTTCCCGAGAAAAAAAGGCAATTGTGCGGAATGCTGCTGTAAATCAGACAGCACCTCCTCCGTTCAACTTTGATGTGAACGCATTGGCACGCGTTCATATCACATATAGAAGGTACGCAAATATTCCTCGGCACATATGGCTAATATTAAGGACATCTCTGTCGGCATGTGTGTGTGTCGTGATATCTGTCGCAACGCTGATTACAGCGGAAGTTCGTTTGCACCTTTAGCAGACTTCCGTTGAAGACATCACGGCGCCACGGCAACATGCCAGCGGTTCATCTGTATTGACAGAGTAAACAAGCACTGTCTCTCTTGTATTTATTCGCTTATTTTTATTGCAGTCCTGTTTTCATTCATGACAAAAATGAACATAAAAAAAACAAAAATGATTGTATGCGTAAGGATGCATCTTATTAACAATGCGCTGCAGATATTCTTTTATTATTTCTTTAAAATTTCTGTCAAAAGCAGTAAAGTAGGACAGATGGGACATGAAATGAAATTAACGTCAATCGAGGTAGGTTATAACATCGATATACAATTTTGATAAAGAACAGCGCACAATGTGAATATTCAAAAATTGTGTGGAAATTAATCCAATTTTAAAGAAATTTTACATACGAGTAGATCAGATTAGATCACAATGCTGAGCCGTGAGGATCCAAATGTGGAAAACTGGCTTCTTGTATTCATAATTTTTTTTTATATTCTCGCCACACCATTTCGTCTCCGAAAAACGGTTGAACCCGTAAAAATACAGGAAAATGGCCCATAAATTAAAATGTAAAACGATGTATGGCCCTTGCTTCGAAATTTTTTTTTTTTGCGAATTTTCATATTTGTGTTGGACGATGTTTCATTGATTTTTCGGCTAAATTTATTTTTCCATTTCGAGCCATTTTTCATATCTTTTGTGTGATTTTTATTTTGGTCCATTTTTCGTAATTTTTTTTTGGACAATTTTGTTTTGGGCCATTTTCAATGCCTACCCCAAATACAAGTATTTGTTTTTCTCAACTAATCAGACTCTCTATCACAGACAGATCATGCTTCATGCAGACGTAATAGAGTGCGTCCGCCTACGTGATACAGTCGGCTCTATAAAAAAATACCCCAAATGAAAAATGCCCCAAAAAAAATTAAAATCCCCCCAAAAGCCCAATATGAAAATTTTCCAAAAAAATTCTGTAAAATCTCCCAAACACTTTATAAAAAATCCCCCAAATATCGATTTTCGAAATTTGTAAAAATTGTCAAAATATCTTCAACGTTTTTCCGGCAATATGGATATTTCATTTTATCGGTATGGACTGCAATGGCTCCGTAAAATAACCCCAATGCGATTTTTAATTTTTAAATTGGGGCCATTTTTCAAATTTGATAATTAGGGTCGTAATTAAAAATTACCTATTTTTTTTATAAAATGTTCGGGGGTTTTGTATGAGATTTTTTTTGGAGAATTCTTAATTTTTTTATAGAGGTATGAAGATGGAATTCGGTACATATGCTACTGGTATAGAAATGAATTCAAAAGAGAGCGATGCCACGCGCCTTTGTACAAAAAACTATCTGCCGTAATAAAGCACCAACCACACACCTTACAATTTTTAACTTGCATATCACTATCATATCGGATTACATAATGAGTGGTAAATACACATATTAGTTGAGTTCCAAAGTGGACCTAATAAGACATTTAAATGGGCGTTATCAGATATGGCGAGGCCACTGCCTTCGGATGTTACATCTGGCAAAATGTCATAATTGCAATGCGAAATACCGAGTTTATGATAATTCAATAGAAATACTATAAATGCACTACCCATGCAAACCGACCCCATCTAATCATCATAATGTAAAGACATATTCCGAAAAGTTGTTTCTTTGAACCGAAAAACATCATGCAGATATCTGTCAACTCGACTATCACTGTAGACGTTTGATAGACTGAACGATCTGGAGTTCTTAGGCGAAGTTTGCCTTCGTTTATCGCCCTTTCGGATAACGAGTACCATGCCTTCTTGAACGGACTGGAATAGGTGGGCGACTTCGCAAGAATGAGACTCCAAATACTCTCAGGTGGACGAATTACTGTATTTGAATAGGTTAGGTAAGCTCACTAATGCAAACTGAAATGTTACCCTGACAAACGATAGTCTCTGCATTTAGTAAACAGCTGTTTTTTTTTTTTTGGAAACAACTGTTTGTCAACTAATTTCTTTCGTATTTACGTCGAGATATAATCGATAGAAGGAAGAAATTACGATTAGCAGCAAAGAAATCTCAAATTACTAAAAAAATTAAAATCGCAACTCCTAACTTGCTTTAAATCAATTTTATTTCTATGGAAAAGCAAACAATTTGGCAACCGCTGAGTTGACAACAACCGTTGATTGTGAGTACAGCGGTTGATTGTGACTGTGTTGCCATATTGAATTACCAAAAATTCAGTATAATTTCAATTTAATTTTATAATATCATCTTTATTCACATTTCTTTTGTAAACATATTTAATTGTTTGAGTTATTATAGAATTCACATTTTTGAGATTGGTTGTTTTGCCAAAAATCTACAGATATATTCTCCCGATATCTTCACCGGTCTCCACATAGTACCCAGAACACCCACAATCTTGAGATATATGGGCAATATTCTAAAGACCTTCAGCCCCACCAAACTTAACTTCCTTGTTACTCTTTTCTGTTGACACTACTGTGCCATAACAACAATTAAACTGAAAATCGGAATTAAATGATTGCAAAATTAAATAACTTCCCCTTCGAACCAATCGGCAAACATGTCCAGCTGCAGGCAGATGTTTCGACTTGTTGTGTATACTTTTCGGATATTCTTACCTCTCAAGTGTGTATTCTTTAATTTTGATTTTTGTGAAAGGTAAAAACAAACAAAACCTTAACCGGAAATCAAATGACACGAGTATATTTCCGTACACAACACATGAGCAGAAAACAATGAACGCCGACCTATTAAGGATGCGGCGTTCCAAGGCGGAGCACACAGCATACAGACGTTGTAAGGATACGATTTATGTTTATTGAGTGGGGAGATTTTTGACATCGCTTGATGAAATGAATGCGTAGATTTCGCTGCGTTCTTTGTTGTATCCTTTGTTTTGCGCGTTAATTTCGAACACAAGATTTTTTTTTGATGTTGATTTTGTAATAAAAAGGACATGTGCTTTAACTTCCAAAAATGTTAAGTCTTTTGGGAGTACAATTCAGGGGAATGTAAATCGCTGAAATTTGATATTTTTTAACAAAGCAAATTTTGAAAGTTTCATACAATTCATCGATAAAAGGCAATTTTTGAAACCCCTTATTTCTGCAATTAAAAAAAACCAAATGCCAAAATATAATGTGGCATGATTTTAGAACTTCATATGTATTCAACTTAGATCCCAGCTTGTTTATAAACTACGTTAATGGTTTTGAGCATGGCATAGAGCGTTATTAAAATATTTTTGGAGGAATCATTTCATCATTCATTTACCAGTGTAATGAGATAATGTTCTAACATTGTCGCTGATCACATGTAATAATATAACTAACCTTATTTTTCCTAAAAACCATACAACTGCCATCAAATCAAAAACTTCCTTTTGTTTTGTTCTATACAGGTAATTATCGAAATCGTCTTTCTTCGACACTAAGCGGAGAATCGATTACATATATTTTATACCCAACGACTCTTACATATTTGTCAGCATGGATTGCTTTCGACATGTAAGCCACCACACCAACTGGGTCTCAGAAATAGGCTTAATTTCACTTACAACGGAAAGCCAGCGATTTGGAGTAATACAAATCTGGTGTTGATTTATGATGTTGCTGAGCCAATGCTGTTGTTTCCGTAAAACTCTCTACAAAGAACCTTTTCTCGTAAATGGGAGAGTGATATTTGTGATTTTGCTTTGATTATTTTGTGTTCGGCCACTTTCAGTTCCCTGGACTCTGTGTGAGATCGAGCTATGTGTGGATTCTGATCCACAGGACTTCCACATTTATAATTAACACATTCTATCCTATTTCTATTTCCACATGTGAACCTTGAGGTTGTGGTTCCACAGCATAATATATTTGGACTCAGAAGATCCAGTACTTAACTTCCCTTTGGTTCAGTTCCGAATTGTATCCAACCCCTTACATTTCGGGTTTCATTATAAATTTGGAAAGGGATGCAATCCTTTCCGACTATATTTCGAAAATTCTTGAAAATTATCCGGACAGTGAAACTGTCGATGCTGCTGCTGAAATGGTCGAGAGAGAAATTCTGCTTGAAAAAAACATCTTTATTTCCTCCGAGACTACTCCGATCAAGCCTTCAAAGAAGATACAAAATTAATCTGTCACATCTTAAGAGGAAGCTTTCAGAAATTGACGTTTAAATACAAAATGTCAATACGGAAGTGCTAGGTGAGGCTACAAATCTGCAAATTACCGCCCAATATGTAATGAGAACATGGTTAATCACCATCTTGTCAAATATTTAGAGTCTAACGACCTTCTGAATGATCGACATTATGGCTTCCTTAGAAATTGATCTACTGGAAACCAGATGGCGTTCCTGTCGGAACGATGGAGTCGATCCATTCACCGCCTTGGTGAAAGTAAGGTCGTGGATCTGGATATTTCACAGACGGCCGGTAGGGTCTGGCACGGACCACTCATATCAAAACTAATTGCATTTGGTGTCGGTAATACCTTCTCTCAATTCATATCAACTTTTCTCAGAGATGCGGTCGCATCCAACGAGCATAGATTGATCGCAGAAGTACCACAAGTTTCTCTTGTCTCTGCTTCGCTATTTCTTATTTTCATTTACGACTTGTAGGGGCAGACTGTGAACCCAATCTACTCTTTTGCTGATGCTAGTAACCTCTGGCATTCGTATTATTTTGAACATCAGCCAAGTCCTCGGGAGGTCGGGCACACAAAAGGCGAACGACGAATGACTCACGCAACATCGATTTGGCGAAGATTTATGAGTTGGTTCAAATAAACAGTGTAGATTTTACTGCACAAAAGACCCAGTGCTGTTTGTTGTCACACAAACGTTCCAATGATCTAGCATTGTCGTCACTCCCTGTGGGCGGCCGCTGTAAGTACCAGAGATGGTCCGTCGAAAACTGTGACGTATACGACATTCTTTTGTGACGTATGTGACCTACGTATGCAACGTCATAAACCAAACGAATGAAACCCAACTTTGAGACAAGCAATCAAAACTCCTAAATATAAAAAATCTATAATATTAACATTGGAGATAGTTTTTTATATTTATTTAGCCACTGTGTTTAATTTATTTTAAAAAATATTAATATCTTCTTCGTTGCTAGAAACGGTGCTTTCGAAAATATCTTTTTTTCGTTTACTTGTAGACAACAATATACTTCTAATAATTTTTTAGAACGCACTGAATCCAATCTGTTTCGTTAATCGGCATGTATGTGAGACCAATTTTAAAATACTGCTTCTAGCTGTGCAGTTGGTGCTGGGATCATCAGTAATTTTTGTGCAAACGTCGCTAATGATTTATGTCGACAAGCTGCCATCTCCAGGACAAATTTGAATTTGATGTCCGTTTGAATTCTTCGTATGACAGCAGTCCTTCTCCATCGAGTTGTTGAAGTATAAAATCTTCAACTATTATGAGTTGTTCTGGTGTTAGTTTCGCTCCTCGGTGTGTTGGATATATAAAATTTGCGGTGAGACTGATTTTATTGAACACATTACTATTGCATCGATCATTTGCGATTTCGTATAGTTATCGTCTCCAAGATTCTGTAGCATCTGCAATTGAGTAGCTTGATTTTTGACATTTTTTTTTTAGCACTAATACAGGATTTAATAGCTTTTTAAGGGGATTTAATGAAAGCTTCTTGAAAAAGAACATCACAACAGGGTTTTCGTCTCCAAGATTCTGTAGCATCTGCAATTGAGTAGCTTGATTTTTAACAATTTTTCTAACACTACTACAGGATTTAATAGCTTTTTAAGGGGATTTAATGAAAGCTTCTTTAAAAAGAACTTCACAACAGGGTTTTCATCATCGTGGCTTAGTTTCACCCAGCACAATTATTTTCTTTTCGAGACATTGTGGACATCGCCCAGAACTGACATAACATCAGGATCATTTTCCTCCTGAATATCATTACACAATTGACGAGACTGAAGTCTTGCAAACGACTCCATATTTTCGAATAATGTCTTTTGAAAGTAAATTTTCTGTATGAGCGTTGCATGTTGTATGCATCAAGCCTATATTTCGACCCATGGAAACCATATTAGCTGCATTATCTGTAACGACGCGCGAAAATGTCAAAGCCAACACTTTTGCTTTCATTACAATTTCAACCAAATTTTCTGACGTTTATCTTCTGAGGTTCTCTGTACGTCCAATCTTAATGTAGATTCCACTACTAACAACTAATTTTAGATTTTAATAGAAATGAATTCAATATATATATTGCAAGTCACGAATTGCACAAATTGCGAATTCAAAAAATTGCAATAATTTAAATTTGATGAATTTCATTTAAAAATCGAGATAAAACTGAAATTTTGAACCCGACCCCCTCAGATATCGATGAAATTTTGTTCATAGCTAAATTTTATCAATACAAACAAACTCTCATTTTTAGAAATGACTGTTTTGGGATTTTTTGGGCGTGGCACAGTGGGAAAGTTTTGGAAAAAACGCGAAAATGGTCGAAAAGAGCGCCATTTAAACTACAATAACTCAAAATGGGCTGAACCGATTTGCATGATCTTGGTATCATTAAAAATACACTGTAAAAAATTTTATAAAAAAAAAAGAATTTTAACTAACGAAAAAACCAAAAAGCTCAAGGGTTTTTTTACAGTGTATTATTTTTTTAGAAAGGTTTATCCTTCACCTATAACATATCCAAAAAGTAAAATGGGTTCTCTTTTAGTTTTTTTTATATAATTTTTTAAGTAGTGTCACTTCTAGTAATTACCAACAACGCCCAGCGATGAAATTAGCGAAGAATTGAAAGAACTTCCAACTAGAGCTGGCAAACTATCGATAGTCACGCCATTCGATATTTTCGATAGTTTGTTGGAAAACTATCGATAGTATCGAATAATTTAGGAATGTGAAATTTCATTTTTCAACGATACGTGCAACTTCTTTGACATTGTTCTATGATATTGATTTGTGTGTTATGAGTATTTATGTGTTATTCTTGTTGTAAATTTATGTTGTAAACATTTGTGAATTTTAATAAAAATACAAATAACACAACATTAACCAAACACATCACACATGTAATAACCATTTAATCTCAACATCAACACATGTATTTTTAATAAAGGACTCAAATATATTAAACGATCTAAAGTTAAGTTCAGAGTTGTTTTATTAAAAAACGTTTAAAAGCATAAACAACTTAACATAAAAACAAAAAATATTTGGAATTCATTTTTTACAAGGCACTTTGAGATCAACTTTTATAAAAATATGTATATACAGTAGTAAAGTTCAAGATCATTTTAATAAAAAAATGAAGATAACTCACAAAAACGTTGTGCACATGTAGGTTTCCCAAAGAATTTGTTTATAAACATAACTTTTTATAATTCTTTAGTAACCCAATAATTTTTGTTAACAAAGAGCAGCATATCAACATTTTTTGGCTTTAAGCTCGATCTTCTATCAGAAATAATGGCTCCGGCTTTGCTAAACATTCGTTCAGACTCAGTCGAAGTTGCTGGTACGCATAAGTAGCGTAAGGCACATGACTTTGTGAGCGACATTTGACCAGAACAATTCTGTAAATAAACATAACACTGTATAAATTTGTTAATTAATTATTTAATATTATAATATTGTTTACCTTCCAGTACTGTAATGGATCTATTTCCAATGCTGCATTTTCATTTTCAAAATATTGCCTTAGAGAAATGATGGCGTCTACTTGGTTTGTCCTTACTTTAGTGGCAATTTTACTTTCTACGAATTTTAAAAGCTGTGGCTGCGACTTGTGTTGAATATTTTTAGAACATGATGGTTCTACATTATCGTGTTGTATGGTGTTGTTTTTGTTCATGCCACTCAACTCGTTTTGCAAAAACTGTGTCCCTCCACCTGCATTGCTTGGGAAAAGAAAACCTTCCTTCTTGAACCGGGGGTCTAATAATGTTCCCAGTCTTGTTACTGTACGCTCTTCGTAAGGAAATAGTCTTTTCTTTACTCTTTCGAGCAGAAATATACAAGCTTGATGGCCTTCTGAAGTCTTCAATGTACTTTTTAATTCATCAAGAGACTTAAAAAGACCACAAGTTAGAGGAACTATTAATGAAATAGTAACAGCTGCACTTGACGATGTTTGGACTGTAGCGGCATCAAATGGCATAAGCAATTGTTTAAGGTCCTGCAAGAATTCCATATCGTCTGCCGTTAAAGGTAGCGGTGCTTTTGGTGTAATTAACAGTACATTTGAAATTGAATTATTTGTTAATAGAATTCTCTCCACCATTCTTAGAGCGCTGTTCCAGCGGGTCGGTACCTCCTGTTGTAGGCTGTAGGGTGTGTCTCTGCCTTGGTCAGCTTTAAACTTTTCGTAGGAAATTGTGCTGCTCTTGAAATAGCTCACAATTTTCTTACATTTCCCTAAAGTAGTTTTGACATAATCTTGCGCTAAGCAATCTTGCACCACAAGGTTAATAGTATGTGCAAAGCAGGGCAGATTCCTTTTTTGAAGCAAGTCGCACGCTTTCAACATACTGCTAGCATTATCGCTGACAACTGCCACCACTTTCTCCATAAGACCCCACTCATCTAACACCGCGCGCATAGATGTTGCTATATTTTCCGCGTTGTGATTAGTGGAAAATAACAGTTTTTTTGTAGACAAAACAGCTGTACGGAGAACAAACTCTTTTGAAACAAAGTGGCACGTTACAGTGAGGTAGCCCTCGTTTGCGCGCGATGTCCATAGGTCTGTTGTAATGGCGCAGTGGTGCAGCTCGTTAAGAATAGTTTGCAACTTGCTCTTAGTTTCGTTGTACATATTTACCATCAGCACGTTTTTTAGGGTGTTTCTTGAAGGCAAAACGTAGCGCGGATCTAAGCATCGAACAAAATCACGAAAACCTGTATCCTCTACCACACTGAATGGCTGTACGTCAGTGGCGATCAAAGTCATTAAAGCCTTATCAAGTTCTTTTTTACGTGCCGATTCAGTATCGTAGGTGTCTGAATTTTTTAAAAAATGATCTATAGTTTTCGTTGGTTTCGGAAGTTTGTAAGAAGGATGGCTACGTTTTAAATGATCAAGCAGGTTTGATGTGTTGCCGCTGGTTTTGTATACTTTTCCACACAACAGACACTTAGCATTTCTTTTATCTGTTGTTTTTTGGAAATAGTTCCAAACCTCTGAAAACCCGTGGCGTGCTTTTTTCGACTGATTAGTTTCCCCACCAACCTCGCTGTTTTCGCTGGCTTCCTGGCCGTCATTTTCATTGCTGGTTTCTACTATGGAGATGCAGTTAGAAATATCTGTATAAATTTTTAATCAAAACGATTGGCGCATTTTGGGTTTCGTAAATTTATGCCGAAATATGTACACATATGTAAATATATATATATATGAACCCATATGTAAGTACAATTGAACAAATTATAAAAAAACATTTTGCTTACCGTTTGGTCTTTTCAGATATCTATTCATTGTTAAACAGTATTCATTTTTTCAACGATAGTATCGCTATCGAAAAAAAACCATCGATAGTCTAGTGAAAACCAAACTATCGATACTATCGATAGTACCATCGATAGTTTGCCAGCTCTACTTCCAACTTGTACCAGCCGTAATGCAAACATCGAAAGCAACGAACTCATTGAAAATATAAATGATCATATTATTCGTCATCTACCAAACCAAATGTCGCCTCTTAAAAGGAAATATATCAAACGAGATGCATACAGAAATAGAAAATCACTGCAAATTTTGGAAAACATCAAATATCAAATAGAGAACAGCTCAAATCTTTTGGAAAAGCAAAAACTTTTATCTCTCTTACCAATCAATATGAGTCACGCAGAAATTAAAGATCGTTTTGGGCATGATATATCTCACTGACACTACTTAAAAAATTATATAAAAAAAACTAAAAAAGAACCCATTTTACTTTTTGGATATGTAATAGGTGAAGGATAAACCTTTCTAAAAAAATAATATACTGTAAAAAAACCTTTGACCTTTTTGGTTTTTTCGTTAGTTAAAATTCTTTTTTTTTATAAAATTTTTTACAGTGTATTTTTCATAACGTGTCATAAAGCCTTTTAAAATATCTTTTTAATGATACCAAGATCATGCAAATCGGTTCAGCCCATTCTGAGTTATTGTAGTTTAAATGGAGCTCTTTTCGACCATTTTCGCGTTTTTTCCAAAACTTTCCTACTGTGCCACGCCCAAAACAGTCATTTCTAAAAATGAGAGTTTGTTTGTATTGATCAAATTTAGCTATGAACAAAATTTCACC
Source organism: Hydrotaea cyrtoneurina (assembly GCA_958296145.1). Lineage (NCBI taxonomy): Eukaryota > Metazoa > Arthropoda > Insecta > Diptera > Muscidae > Hydrotaea > Hydrotaea cyrtoneurina. The sequence continues at coordinate 51,878,732 of OY282515.1, read as the reverse complement.
GATATCTGAGGGGGTCGGGTTCAATGCATCTCGATTTTTACATGAAATTCATCATTTGAGAGTTTGCTACTTTTTATACATTTGTGACGTACACCTTTTTGCCAGTCGTAAACCCTAAACATCGCGATACGGACCATCTCTGGTAAGTACAAATGTATGTATATGTTCTCGACGCAGAGAAATATCATCACGAATTCATAAATTCGATTTTTGTACATGCTGGTAAAACTGGAAGGTTTTTCAAAGAATAGGCCAGGACGAAGTTAACAATGAGTGTGTTACTGAAATCCACCTGCGAGGAATAGTTGCAGCTTCTGAAGACTACTGAATATAACTCCACTATCCAATGTTGCCACACTACTCTATTTACCACATAAACCAGCGATTATGCCCCTTCGGTATGCACAGCTATTTTGTTGCGGTCTGTCAGTCTTTTTGTAAACGTAGTACGTACCCATTGTCTAATTACAAGTTTTATGTTACAAACTTCTACACATGACTTGATGTCAGTTAACTCAAATCAAACCCCGGAAATGGAAATGTGTATTTTAATACAAAATTGACACTTGTTTGTCGTTACACATCACAAGTGTTCATTAACAGGCTGATGCACCGACATATTCCCTGTATATTCTCAATTATGCACATTCAGTTGTTGTTCCTTTCTTTTTGTTTTTTTTTTAATTATAGAAGGAGGCACTCATTACACTCGCCCAAGTCTAGCGCACAATCTAACAATTATTTCCACCATTTGTTAGGAGATGAAATGCAGTCGGCCCACCAGTCACTGCACTCCAGTTTCGTTTGCATATCATTGCAGTCAACATCGTTCATATCCAGTGGAACAGGTGTAACCATTGTTGTTGTAGTCGTTGCCAGATGGATGAGGCCATTATTATTGACACGTGTCGGTGAGGTTGATTTAAAATGGGGTGGATACATTAACCCCTTTTATGGGCTCTTCGGTCTTCTGTAAATGATTCGGCGTAATTATTTATAATCTGTTTAAGAGCACCTATTAGCTTTATTAAAAATGGTACGAGCAACTATCGTCGTAATGATGAGCACATGTTAATTGTTCAGTTGCAGTCAAGTATAGTGTGGTCTATATAATAATTTGTTTACAAGTATACGGAGATGTGTACGTCTACTACAATACATATGTACGTATGCATCTATATGTGCATATGGAAATTTAAGCTTTGCCGCACAGTGGTTCCAATCAACAACGAACAGAATTAGCACGGAAAAATCTAAAGATCATCACAGTTTGTGCAGAATAATATTGCAGAATAAAAAGAATATTCTACCAAAGAGGAGCTAATTGAAGGCATCCAGCAGGCCTGATCAGCCAGCAGGTCATTCTCAATAGGGGAGGATCGACACATTATTAAATTTGGTGGAAAAATGTTTAAATTATTAAATCTATAAGTATTAAAATAAGTACATGGATAAAAAGCTTAACAACATAGAAAAGAAAAAGTGGTATGTGCTAACCTGATGACCAAAGTTGAACTGCTATTTTTTCAAAAAAAAATTATAAAAAATATTAAATAATGGAAAACAAAAATAAAAATTTGTTTTAATTAACTAAGAATTGAGTCGGCCACAGACACAAATAATTTAACTAATTTTAAGAAATATAAGCGCTTTTAGTTAGGAGCCGAAACAACTTTTGCAAGGAGGAGTGCGAACATGATGAAATTACTTTTTTTTTATTTCAGGTAACACATTTTAATTGGGCTATAATTGCATTCTATTATTCAGTGGGATATGTAATCCATTAACGACCAAATGGGACCACCGACAAATTAAGGAACTCTCCCACAACTTCGCTGAATGTTGATTGTGCCTCGCAATACCTTTTTGGCACAGCTTGCAAAATATGCTCAACCAAATCTCTGAAAAGACAGAAAAAAATGAGACGGAATCGCTCTGTCTCTGAACAGCAATCGCCTTTTTCCTTTCGTTCGTGTTCTCTCTCGGATTTGGGTTTCAGCATAACACACAAATCGGTCACTTACTGGGTAACTGAACAAAACAAGTAGAGTCCACTTAGCAAAACGTTTTTAACACGATGTTAAGATGTTTATTTGAAACTGGACGCCGTCAACTAGAGTGACCATTTTTTGGGAATCTTAATTTCTAGGACGGTACATTCCCAAATTTTCACATTCTAATGTATATACAGTTATGTGAAAAATAATAGGGACAGTGCTGCGTAAGATGAATAAATCAAGTAAAGTGGATTAGCTTTTTTGTTATAGCTCAGACTCTGCCAAAACAAATTCCGTTTTTAAGTTGTCGAAAAAGAACAAACAATTCATAAGAATCTTTAATATTTCAAAAAAGTACGACAATTGGTTGTGCGTAATTGGGACAGCAAGTCAATTCGTTCAAATATATTACAGAATTCTATAACAATTTGGGTATATAGCAATGTGATCCGGCAACACTAAAAAGCACTAAAAAGTTGAGCTACGTGGGAAATTCTTTACGGAAAGTGGAAACATTTCGTGGAATATAGAAGGATCTGATAGAAAACACTGTAAAATGGATTGCCAAGGCAGAAACATCTGGCACAAAATCAAACATTACGCCTATAATTTGAGAGATTCTTCTTTGTGAAGATCTGATAGCTACAAGTGGTAGATTAGCACCGATATTATCAAAAAATGTAATTTTGTAAAATTTTCGCTTAAGAAAAGTGGTCTGATGAAACAAATCTGAATTTGTTTACCCAGATCGACGCTTACATGGCATTAGAAGACCAGTTAAGGCAGCGATCAATCCCAAATACACCATTACAATTGTTAATGATAGCGGTGGTTGTATTTCGCTATTCTATAGATATTTTAATGGTATCTGTTCAGAAGATATCCGTCGCCTGGTCCCTGACGTTAGAACATTTAGCCGGAATACTCGGCTATCCAGGGTCTCTCATCCGTTCATTGTCAAATGGCCGGTTGACCGGACGACGCACTATAGAGAAAATTCGTTCTTCAGCCGGACTGTTCGTTTGTGGAATAATCTTCCTGCAAGTGTTTTTCCTGCCTGCTATGACATTACCAAATTCAAGGCCAACGTCAACAAACACTACTCCCTCTTTCCTCCCTCCAATACCCTTATTTCCCATCGCTAACACAGTGCATTGCATTTATATGCCCCCTGAGTGTTAGTCAAAAAAAAAAAAATCAAGAGTTTCTGAAATATCGTCAAAACTTGAATTAGAAGCAAATGTCCGTCCAACTCTCATGGAGTTTTGCAACTTTTTGAGGACTTTTTGTACACCATGTCAGTTACAGTCTGCCAGAAAGGACTATGCTAGGACTAACAGTTTTAAACAATAAATGATCTTAAACAATAAATTATTAAATAAGTATGAAACGTGTTGAAGACGTTTGCAGCAGAAATCTAATCTCACTGTTGTTTTACCATTATTTTGTATAAGAACCAGAGGTGTCCCTATTTTTTTTCAAACGATAAATATATATTTTCTTTTTAATACAATAACATCATAAAAATTATAACTTATGTAGGGGTACAACATGAAAAAAAAACGTTTTAATAGAGCAAAACACTAATTAGGTGATGTAGCCGAGGTCTGCATTCAAAGCTTACTTGCCTTTAGCTAAATTAGCGTCGATAATACTACTGTCCCTATTATTTTTCACATAACTGTACATTGATTATAAACAAAAAGGTATTTGAAATTCTTATTGTCGCTCAATTGATGTGCCACCCTGTATATGTATGTCATCTGTTCACACCTTACCACAATTGTTGGGCCGCACCACTGTTTCACGTTTCAAAGGAACACTTATTCTCATTTGCTACAGCGAGTGCATAATTTCAAAAAAAAAAAAAAATATATGTTCCTCTTCAATGACTTCATTTGCATGCACTTTTTGTATGCATGAATCTGCTGGATTGATGCTACTGATTGCAGTTGCCTGCAAGCGAATAATTATGCGAATTGCTAATGACTTACCAACCAAATCATGGCATAGGCTGAAATGCGATGAATTCGTGTCATGTTAAATACAAATATTAATTAAAATGCACCTATGGTTTAGAAATTTCTATCAGAGTCGCATGTTTTAGACAGACAGATGGCGAAAGTCTGACTTTTGGAGGTAACCGTTTGTCGGCATGTCCGTTAAAACACAATACAAGTTTTGCTGGTTTTTCAACCGAGATTATCTTGAATATCTCATGATCATAATTTCCAAAAAAAAACAAATTTAGAAAGTATAAAAAATTGATTTACCACGAACATTTGCACAGTTATACAAAGCGGACGCTACAGTCTCAACATATTTGCAAGGAAAAGGTTTTACCCAAATATTTGGAATGTGTACTCGTCCCACAACATAAATAATGCTCATTTACTTCAATAGTGTCATAACTCAAAACACGTTATTTGTTCAGAAGAGCCGTTTTACGTTCTCAATTGCCTCTTTCTGAGCAAATGTAGGAAGAAAAGAACATAGGTTTTCCCGAATAAACTGGAAGTAGAAAAAAGTCACCTTAAATTAGGGGATTTAAACATTTTTCTTGAGCAAATATTGAAGTAAATGAGCGTTAATATTGATGGATAGATTCAAAGACTTTAGAAAACCGTTGACCATTTGTTAGCACATGTGGAGAAGTCGTTTAATTTGTTATACAAAAAAAAATTCAATTCAACGATATCTTTTTAAAAAATCCATTTACTGGGTCATCCAGTCCTCTTCATAATCAATTGGTGTAGAATCGTATATTAACAAATCATGTTTTTCCTCACTATACATTTTTTTTAGATTATTTTAAAGTGGACATTATTACCGTTCAGGCTACATCTCATTTATTTATTTCTGATGCCGCGATCCTAACATAAAAAAAGCTCGTCTAGGCCAACTTTAAGATGCTGTAAAATCTCGAACGAAGCAATATCTAGTGACAATTGATGTATCATATGACAGACAGACACAAGGTCGACCTTTTTTGGAATTACCCCATTACTTGGTGTATAGATGAATATGTGAATCTGGTAAGTCAGACGTCGAGTATGCAAAGGTTGTGGAATCAAAACTTTTTCAACTTATTGAGGCCGAACATCTAACTGATAAAAGTAACCCGCAACCAACCCAGATGAGGTCAAGGCAACAAAATTCCCGCTTAACAACAACAGCATGGTCTCAGGTGCCGACGGAATACCGTCAGACCTGGTAAATGTAGCAAAGGAGATGGTGAATGTATCAGCTGTCTTCAAATTGAAATAAAATCTCAGCGTACTTTGTCCGATTCATAAAAAATGGAGAGAAGACTGCTATAACTATTGCGAAATTCGACTCATATCCATTATATATTAGATCCTATCAAATAGACTGTGCGAAAAAACCTCACCTTCACCAAAACTTGACTCAATCCTATGGCTTTGTAGAATGCCATTGCTACTACAAGAGGCCTCAAATGCAATAGGATGCATAGGATGACTGGGGATTTTCAAGAATTACAAAGACATCAAAGAATAGAGTCAACCCTTTTTTTGTTTGAAGACCAACACTCAGGGTTTGCCCCCATATGAATCCAATGTACTGTGTGATCGATATGACATAGAGTTATTGGAGGGAGGAAAAAGGGTGTAGTGTGTGTTAACGTTGGCCTTGTATTTTTTTTTTTTTTTATTTTTATTAATTACAATACAAAGTAAATTTTATATTCTAATTTTGGGTCCAAGGATAAACCGAGTGACAAAGACTATTTGGCTTGATTTTTGCAGCGACAGACCAAAGCCTCTGGTGGGAATCGAACCCACAACCCCCACGCTGATAGGCAAGCACGCTACCAACTCGCCTACCGGGGCGCTTATCGTGTATTTTATAATTTCACAGCAGGCAGGAAAAAACACTTGCAGAAAGATTATTCCACATACGAACAGTCCGGCTGAATAACGATTTTTTCGTACGGTTAACCGGTCATTTAACAACGAACGGATGAGTAACCCTGGATAGCCGCGTATTCCGGCTAAATGTTCTAACGTCAGGGACCAGATGACGGATATCTGACGAAAAAAAATTAGTAATACGTACTTGAATTAAGTCGTTGCGGTGTCAAAAGTATGGTAAGTAAGGTTTTCTTTAAACCATGTTAAAAAAAACTTGATTTAAGTACAGATTATTGTAGCTCGGATTTTGTACACTGGAAATAATACAGCCAAAAAAATATTAAAAATATGATTGACTTTTTTTAAAAAAAAAATATATAGGTTTAAGTCATAAACAAAAACATGAAATGCATTTGCTTAGTACACAACACTTATTATAATAAATGACCAATTATTCGTGAGCCTCTGGTGTCGAATTGCTAAGGATTTCATTAAAACTGTCGCCAAAAGAGATGAAATTATCTGGTGTTTGAAATTCATTTACCAGAGATTCAGCGAAAACAAAATTGCAGAAGTTAAGTTATAATATCGCATTCCAACTTAAAAAATACAGATATACGAAAGCTAATTACAAATGACGCATTCAAATTTAATTGATATTATCATATTCGTGATGGCAGCTCTTTCAATTAAAAAAATGCCAATAAACAAATATTTTTGAATTTAAATTTATTTGTATTTTTTTTTTCGGTGTATGTATGTTAGTGATGAGATAAGACATCGCCATAAATCGGACTTGGTCGTAGAGCTACTACGAAAATTTTTTGAAAATCATTTATTAATTTAGCCACAACTATCAGCAGTTTGCTTTTCTCCTTATAGACCCAATACTACTTGCAGAGGCAATTGCTCTAAGATCTGTAAATGGACCCATGCGAAAATGTATTTCGAGTCACTCTAAAAAAATATGAAAATACTCGTACTCTCTGCCATATTTAACTTATAAACTTTTCATTGTAGCGCTGGCTTCTTCGCAAGTTTTTTGCAACACTGGGCAATTTTGAATCGACTTCACTCACGAAAATTCTATATTTGATTACTTTTTTATTTAGTTTTCCTGCTATGACAAAAATTGTAATATCAGTCACAAAAATTGCGTTTTATGGAGAAAAAATAGTTCACAAAATAAAACCAATTAAAATTTAAATTGATCCGATTATTTTTTTGTTGTCAACTTTTCAATTTTTTGTTATGAAATTAGTGATTGACATTTTAGGGCCAAAAATGTTTTCTGTGAATGGTGACAATGGCTACAAGCTGAAAAATCTGTCTTTTTTAAAATGGCGTGTTTGGAAGCTTGTTTGCTTCGAAACAAAGTTTATTTGGCTGTAAAAATAACTCATTTCCTATTATTATTAAGTATTTGAGCAGAAGCATTAGCATGTTCGAGGAAAACAAATTAATGTTTGTGCTAATTTGTTTGCTGAAATTTATTAAAATGGTCATTTTTTCAGCGTGTAATAAAATACAAATTTCTCCATTGCATGATTATCCAGGAATATCTTGGCAAGTACATATCTTTGCCAGATAGGAGCATCTCATTACTCTCGGCACGAATTATAATTTAAAAAAATGATGACTTACTTATATGTTACGTTTTTCGAAATTTATTGGTCATTTCAAATCTCCTTTTTGCTATTAATATATTTTTCTTAGACCATTTCTCTTTTCCTCTCATACAAAGTATGTATGTAACCTACTTGCAAATGACATTCCCTTGTCAATGTATTTCGAAGTATATTTAGCTGAATAGTGTGTGGTGTGTACTTTTAACATTAGCTCATATGCAATATTATCATAGAGACGTATATAATTATGTAATTATAGTCCTTACTGTGGCTTTCCACACATGCCATTCTGTAATCCGTTAAAATGATTTATTGAACATAAAATCAAAATTATAATACTAAAAATTCTCATTAAATCAAACATAGGATTGTGTTTCTTTTTTTTTCAACTTCAACAAGCATCATTCATTCTTTGCGTTAATAAAATACATGCATTGCGTTCGTTTAATTAATAATAAATAAGCATGGATATTCGTCTCGTAATAATATTCTGAATTAAAACTATTCTATTGCAACAGCCGTGCGCTCAACAACATAACATGTATGTCAGGTCCGGATCAGGGAGAGTCAGCGGCGGCCCTTGTTAGGCGGAAATGGTTTTAGAGGATTACTCAATTCTAGTGAAATCAATACAAAAAGTGGTTGTCGCATTACAAAGATATTCAATTGAAATTCGACTAGCCGCGGAATTTTGGTCTCTCAAGTTCTACTACTGTCGTATTGCAGACGACAGTGCGGGATTTCAGAACGAATCCATATGTAGGAAGCAGTAGAGTAATTCTGGAGCTCCTACGAGAGTAGGGCTAAAAATAAGACTTGACACAATAGAAACCATAGAAAAAAGGCCGTCAGTCAAATGGTAAAATTACACCGTGTTACACACATTCTGTCCTACCAAATTTACTTTTTCGGAAAGAGGAAAAAAAATAAAAATACACGAGTATCGGCGATTTCCATGTACACGTCAGATTTTTTTTTTTTTTAAGTTTGAAGTATGAAGCTCTTAGTGGCCTTTGTGAAAGCGTTTGGGCCGATTTTTAACCCTTTTTCAGTGATCCAATCGAGCTGATTTTTTGCAGGCAGACTCGTGGTAATGTCTGTATCACGTCAAATTTTTTAAAAAATATATTTTTATCAATTCTCAGGTTTTCCTAAATTTTTTTTTTTTTAAATGGTTATCGTTTTTTTTAAGGTTTCAGTTCAAAAAACATTTTTTTCGTAACGCTTAAGTAGTTTAAAAATTTGGAGTCTCCTCAAGTTATGCTAAGAAAAGTGAAAAAAAAATTTTTTTTTTTAAAATAATAAAAATTGGTTAAATCTGAGAATTGATAAAAATAGTTTTTAAAAAATTTGACGAGTCTGCCTGCCAAAAATCAGCTCGAATGAATCACTGAAAAAGGGTTAAAAATCGGTCGAAAGGCTTTCACACAGGCCACTACGAGCTTTATACTTCAAACTTAAAAAAAAAAAAATTCTGACGTGTACATGAAAATCGCCGATACACGTGTATTTTTATTTTGTATCCCCTTTCCGAATATGTGCATTTGGTTCATAGGACAGAAAAAAATCTATTTTTTGTAACACGGTGTTATTGATGCCCTGTTCGTTGTCCTTCGGTAATAACATGTCTTCGCTTATCCATAATTTTTTTCCTCCCTTTGAAGAGAACACACCCTGATGATATTGGCTGTCATTCGAGTATACTCTTACTCTTAAACCTAAACTTTTTATTATTAAAATTATTATGGAAAAATTAAAAAAAAAAAAAATAAACAAAATCCAATTTTATCCGTATATTCGAAAGAGCATCCATTCCCATTGTTTACTATTTTATTCTTGTAGCTAGCTTCGCAGTAGCACATCCTTCAACCCTATTTTCCCCGACCGTGGTGACGAATAGATTGCTCGATATACGCTTTAAGGCCCCGAATCGTTAGGGAAGTGTTCGCATAACAGAGCAGATCCGAGGTGGTAAACTGGAATCGCAGAGATGACTGGTAACACGATTGACGAAATTGATGCGCATAGGATCAATTGTGGCATGGACATTGTGGCACGGTGCATCATCGTGCTGAAACCAAAGATCACCCAAGACCATATCTTCAATATTTGGCCACAAAAATGTTTTACTATTCCACGCCACTATCCGAAATTTTCCTCTCTGAGGATGTGTTGGCGTCTCGACGATCACGTGATCGCATCCGGCTCGAGAGTGACATGTTGAGATTGACGACGTGTCGATTAGGGTGGAGTGAAAACATGCTTTTTTTTTAATTTGAAAAAGTTAACCTCGGAAAGAGATGTAGTCTGGGGTCCTAATGAGGGGAAAAATAAAGAAAACAATTTTAAAAAATTTTTAGGGGTCGCGCCACTCCCTCGAAATTTGGAAATTATCGCTATTTTGGCGTTGAAAAATCCTAAAAATTAACGACTTAACTTATTCGAAATTTAAAAGTTTTGTTCAGTGCCCAAACAAAAGTATTTGAGGCAAATATGAGGATAATCGACTAATATTTGTAGCTTTGGTGGCGATTTCATTGTTCAGTCAATTTTCTGAAGAAGGGACGATTTGACCTATTTTACTTTTTGAAATTTTTGAACAATGAGAAAATTTTTTTTAAATTTTTGCATGCCCTATTGCAAACATTTATTGACATAAAACTTTTTAGGATTTTTCTAAAATCAACGCCAAAATAGCGATAATTTCCAAATTTCGAGGGAGTGGCGCGACCCCTAAAATTTTTTTAAAATATTTTTCTTTATTTTTCCCCTCATTAGGACCCCAGACTACATCTCTTTCCGAGGTTAACTTTTTTTTTTTGAATTTCACTCCACCCTAGTGTCGATGTTTCACACTCTCGGCTTCGGCAGCCACATTCTCGTCAGCGCCCACCATACGACAACATAGTTTGGTCGGGATCGGTTTATACATCTGGCATCTAGGGTTGATGGTTATTTGAGGAGACTGTCGATCAGCTAAAGGGTACTAAAGATATTTTATTTATTTATTTATTTATTAATTACAATACAAAGTAAATTTATATTCTAATTTTGGGTCCAAGGGTAAACCGGGTGACACAGACCATTTGGCTAAATTTTTGCAGCGACAGACCAAAGCCTCTGGTGGGAATCGAACCCACAACCCCCACGCTGATAGACAAGCACGCTACCAACTCGACTACCGGGGCGCCTAAAGATATTTCTTTTTCCCAAATTGTATAACACTGGAATAACACGAGCAAAAATTATTGTTGAGCAATAAATTTCACCCCCAATTATTTATGATTTCTCTGTTAGGCCGGCCGGCTATTGAACCGCCCTCGTATCTTATATTTTTATATGGCGAATATAATTTCACGACAACTGGATTCCTTCCTCCCTTATATCTCTTCCACAGAATCACTTTTCATGGCCCAACATAAAATAGAATGTTTTCTGAATTGCACAATTAAATTGTGACTGGGCCTTATCGATGATGTCCGCTACGAAGGCCTTGTCAATTGCACCGCTGGCCGATTGTTACACATTATCCCATTAACAATTATTCAATAATGTTGGTACGTCGTAATTCATTGTTAAATAATTCAATGTAATGCAATTCATTCTGAACACGCACACATACACACTCCAAGCAACAAACACACATACGCATACTTATACATGGAATGCGTGATGCGTGTATGTGCGTACATAAATCCGAACAGAGAACATTGGACGCTGGTCTTTTCTAGCATTGCATCGATTATAAACGTAAACCATGCATATTTTCCATTTATGGTCATACATTCATTCATTGGCAGATATTGAATGCAACCGCCTGTTGCCAAATGCCACTTCAGGAATGACGAGTGTTGCCGGCATTGTTGCAGCACCATCACACCATCACATGGGCCAGCCAGCATTGACGACGGAACATGGTCTGTGGCATCCCATTCCACTGCTGTACGGTAGCCTAATCTTCATCACAACTGGTGCATACGAGTACATATGTATGTGTGTGTATGGACGCCTATGAGTGGACGAAGTACGGATTGCGGATCGGTGACTTGCGTCCCCAGAGCAGTAAGCGCGATTCATTTTGCACCTTTGTGATGGCGCTGTTGAAATTGGACATGGATCAAATGGAGGCATAGATAACGTTGTACGTATGAAGAGGACGGTGTTGTGGCCGCATGACAGTGGTGACTGATCTGATTCTGTTTATCATCAAATGTTGAACGCTGCTTGAACGCTTCAATAGCACAGTGGCTGCAAACAGAACAATCGCAGTAATAGAGCAAATCGATTTGAACATTGAGGATGACTAGAGTTGGGGACGAGTTACTCACTTTGGGACCAGGTATTTGGTGAGTTATCTCTGATCATTCAGGAAAACCACATGGAAAGTCTAAGATGTCATTTAAATTGTTATTGTATTCCACTGAGCCAGGAAAATATTAAAAAGATTTCTTTGTTGAAACCAAAAAAAAAATCCTAAATTTGTACTTGAATGTAAATTTGTATTCGATCTTTTTAATACATAAAAACTAATATTTTGTTTATTTAAGCCCGAGGTCTTGTTGTTTTTTTTTATGAATTTAAATGTTTATTTTTTCAATATTTCATCGTTCATTGAAAGCAATTAAGTTAACAATTAAAAGTTAATATCGTTAATATGCCTAGGCTTGTGTGATGATAACTTCAAGATAATGTTCCCTTATCGTATTAGAATCACTCCGTAATTTCGAAAGGAAAAGTGTAAAAGTACAATGAACGCCAAATGTTTCTATGTCCTGAAGAACACGTAGGAATTGTGCAAAACTCCTCATATGTTGGTTTCCTCCATATAGAGGTCTATAAACGGCCTCACCGAATTTCATGACATTTTCACAGAATCTTGCAGTATGCCCGGGCTTTAAAATATGCTACTTAAATATGTGATATATCATGTGGCTATTTACCCTTCGATACTCCTCAACATTGCGAACGGTCTGGGGTATGGCCAACTGTTAAAGGTAGGAAGTTCGTACATATGCTATTGCTTTAAATAAACAATTCCCGGAAAACAGTGGACCGTTTTTAATCTCTCTTTAAGACCAACACTCAGGTGATGTCCCCTATAAATGCAATGCTCTAATTTAGCGGAAGGAAATTAGGGTATCGCAAGGAGGAACGAGGGTGTAGTGTATGTTGATATTTTTAATGAATTTTAGAATGTCACAACTGGCAGGAAACAAACTTGCTGGAAGAATACGAACGAATGTTCTCTATAGTGTGTCGTTCGATCAACCGGCCTCTTGACAATGAACGGAAAGCCTGGAAAGCCGCGTATTCCGGAAAATGTTCGAACCTCAGGGACAAGACGACGGATAGCTGACGAAGAAATACCGTTAAAATATCTATAGAATAGCGATACAGATACCCTACTATACCCAATCATCACCGCTCTCCTCTGTACACGGTCCAGATATCTTTTAGGCTTTGATAAAAATGTTGAAAACAATTCACAATGAGGAGCTAGCGCCGAAGAACACTTACCTATGACAAGTGCTGAAATACCATCCGGGTCCGGAGTTTTATTTACGTTGAGTTCTGCAGACACTCTTTTAACGCCACGCATTTGCAATATTATCTTGGGCATCGAACAAAAGACGTTTTCGATCACGTGAAGTGGTGAATGCTTTCTGGCAATGATGAATTCTTTGCAAATATTTCGGCCAGCATGTTAGCTTTGTCAACCGGGTCAGTGAATATCTGGTCATCGAGAGTTGGTATATAAGATGAAGAATTGTTCTTTACCCTTTTTACGAATGACCATAAGCTCTTACTTCTCCTGGGAGAAGAGAGAACTTTAGCACGAAGACGCTGTTCTTTAAGAAGATTTTCGCGTACTCTGGCACACCTTTATCTGGCCTGTTTATGTAGCAGCTGGGTATTGGAATATTTATTTAAACGCCAATATCCGAACGCTTAGTCTTGAATCTGAATGGAAAAATGCCCATCGATCCCACAAGCAAATTGCATCACGTTTCGACGCACTTGTTGTCAATCGGTACAATCAGTGGAAGAACTAATCAAGTGCGTGCACTCAAACATCCGTCGGCATTTCAAATACCAGCAGCGAGGTTGCATTACCGGCGGCCAAAACATTAATGTCAACCATACCATTATGGGTAAAGTTCTGAAAATTAATATGAGTGGCTAAACTCCCTTAATTTTGATGGCTTTCACCCACACCTGTTATATTTAAATTGTTTAACTCGGCTTTTAGACGATGTAAGCAAACTCGTCCAATTGCAAAGGATTACAGTTTCCTCACCAGCTGGCCTTCGCGATGAGTATCAACAGATCTCACGGACAAACTTTGATCCAGCTCCAAATCGGCAATTAACCAACGGTTTGAATTAATTTACTTTTGGATCTCATTAAGCAGACAGTTCGTCGGTAAACTTATTACAGAGTTTATCATTTTAAATCACCTTCAAAATATTTTTCTTGCGGATCACCTTTGAGTGGTTTGCTTGAATCCACTGTGACGCGTCCATCTATCCATACAACCGTCCTGCGCCTGCCGGTCGTCACTTAACAAATCATGACTCTCAACTAACTGAGTTAGCTGTTTGTGGTAATGATGTGTTGATGATGTCTATCTGGAGATGCTTAAGATGCGCCCGTAGCCATTCTAGGAGCGGGTAATAAAAAATATGATATGCCACAGAACATACATAAATAATAAGCACAGCTCAAACACACACTTATGAGTATCGCTACACCGCCTTAGGGAGCAGGGGAAGGAGGCAGCCAACACATTCTACAGCGCGTGCTATACGACGACGACGACGACGCATAATCATCATGGGGCTTGCAGCATGTCTGGTTAGCTGCATTTGCAATTATATGCGCATGCGCCCCATCTCGTCAGCATTTGCCTGCTTTGGGATACAGATGTGCACAGCATTGCTAAGTTGGGAAGCTGTATTTCAATGATTCTCTTCGGCGTTTTCTTTTTTCCTCCCCATGCAGCCACCAGTGGCCGGTCAGTGTGTTGTGCGTCGTGGCGATGTTTTTTTGCGTGTTGCACTTAAAGTATTTTGTAATGTTTATTCAATAAACCTGCCGCATCTTTGCAGCTCCAGCTGCTCGGCATTCCCGGCACCGGACAGACGGATAGACGGACAACCATACGAACGCAAGCGGGAATTGGCTGTGTGTTTTCCTTCCGTTAACGTGTTTATGAACTTGTTGCATCGGCTGGTGGCTTCGGTTGGCTGGTGCGTTGTGATGCTGGCTCCTGCTGAACAGTTGCATTCTTTGGCATTTGTTGCATTTCTTTGTTTTTTTTTCATTGAAGAACGACAAGGCTGAGGAATGTTTGTTGGTGCGTGTTTGGCACATGTTCCTTACTTACTTACATGCGAGCCGACTACGGACAGACGACTGATGTGACGGACTGGCTGACCATGATGTATTGCAGCAGGCGATTACGTATGAACTTCGGCTGGCTTCCTTGTGTGCTCCTGCCTGCCTTCAGTTACACTTGCATTAAATGCGGCTGCAAATATCTTTGGGATGCATTCTTCTTCTGTTTTTTTTATTTTACTCTTTTTTTGCAGCGCGTTTTCTGGCAATTTTCTTGCTACTTGCTACTTTCTGGTTTATGTCCGCTGTTGGCTGCTGTGTTCATAATGATGTCGATGATGTATTCCGAGTGCCAGAAGTTGCTAAATTCACGCATTACAATTCATTTTTATTGGGCGCTACCCAAACTGCTAGATGTATGTTGAGAGTTTTCGTCAGGTTTGCTACCAATACTAAACCGATCAGATAATCGCTTTGTATGTACGAAGCAAATCCGGGTTATTGGTTATTATTTCGCTATTTAAATATTAACTCATTTGTTGTTTCGTCCTACAGCTCAAGGGATAAGATGCCAACCACTATCGGCCAGACATCATACAGAAGTTATACGGGTACAGATGAACCCTTCGTAAACAAGGAAAATGTGGAAAAGCTTTCAAGGAGCAAAGAATACTTGATCTTTATGAAGAATCAAACAAAAACTTAAGAAATCTAGGAAATTTGGTTTTTCTTTTTTTGGAATAAAAACTTATATTTATGTATTTTTAGATTCTTCGATGTTAAAATAAATGCGCATTGGCCGCACTGAAACTCTCTCTATCCTTTCTGCGTAGGCAGCCTTTGACCAGCCATTGGGTTTCTCAACATAGGAATTATCACCGTTGCGTTAAAGAGACTTTAGTTTTGTCAGGAGATTTTTCTTACTCGATTTCAAACAACATAAATAGTCGTGTGTAAGCGATAGCTAACCATATATTGTGTACCTTCAATTGCTGAGCCAATTGATTCTTGTAAAGGTAAAAATGTTTCTGTGGCCCAATCTCATCAACAAAATAATTTTGAATGTCTACACTCACAGAAAAAGTATGACCAAACGTACATGAACTGACAACATAGGGTCACGAAAGTCTATCGTTACACGTATGTGACCAAATCGTCAACGATGTTCCAATTTTGTCAACACGTTTTTGTCAACGATTTGTGTTCACAATTGGGGTATTATACTGTCAACAAGGCCTTATATTGTAGTCGACGGCTATTATTATCGATTTATAATTTCAATTTCAATCCATAAATAAAGGGTGTTTTTTATTGGGGTATAGAACTTTAAGTTGGCATCACTTTTTTAACTGGCGGCCATTTTGTCAGCTGTCAAGTGATTAACAAGTTGACAAAAGAACAACGCTTGCAAATCGTGCAAATTTATTTCGAAAGCAATGGTTCAGTTCGCGAAGTTCACCGCAAGCTCCGTCCATTTTATGCCATTACATCCACAAAAACTGACTGTTTGGTGTGCTCTATGGGCTGGTGGAGTCATTGGGCCATACTTCTTCCGAAATAATGCTGGAGAGTCAGTTACCGTTAATGGAGACCGGTATAGCGCCATGAGAATCGACTATTTTGTTCCCGAATTGGATGGCATGAATGTGGATGAGTTGTGGTTCCAACAAGTGGTTGAAAATTGGACCTGTAGAATTGGCTTTATTCGAGCCAGCCGCGGCGGCCACGCCCGAAATCATATTTAAACATTAATGGCATAAAATTATCCTTCCAATAAAGCCAAATTGATGGACATTAAAACGATTTTCTTGTGTTTTATTTCAATTCGAAGTTCTATACCTCAATAAAAAACACCCTTTAGTTATATAACAATATTTTTATATTATTTGTGAACACATTAATGTTTTTGTGTTTTTTTTTTATCAGAACACTATCAAAACGTTACAAACTGAATGTCGGCGGCGTACACCTTTCTAAAACTTGCGCCGTTGTATGGAAATGTTGCCTTTTTAAGAACATTTGTGCTTGAATTTCCATAATTTTGTCAACGAGCGTTCACGTATAATTCCAGAACCCAATACGTTACAATTGTTCACGAACGTTGATGGTTTTTCAACGAGTTTTTTCCTTCAGTGTAACAGCAAACCAGCTGATTTTTGACAAACATGTTTTTCCAAAACTTCTACTTCGAACTATTGGCAGTTTTTTCAACAAACCAAAACGTGAAAATATTTGGTCGCAATGTGACCACAAAATCAACTCTGTGTTATTTTTTGGGAAATCTTTGTAAAATACGAACAAAAATTATGTTTACAAATATTTAACCAGTGTGACGGTACGTTCCACATCAGACTGGGGCTTGAAATGTTGGGTTGTTCAGATCAATGGCGAGTGGATGTCCCAGGACTGAGTTACACACACTCGACTACCGCAGCTACATTCTCGACACTGGCCAACGTACGACGACCGTGTCACGAATTTTTTGCACAAACTTCCGTTTGTAATCCCTTCATCTTTGATGGATTGGAAGTCCACCAATGATTCAATGTTCCAGTATATCAATATCAAATTCTAAGGTGAATAGCTTGTGTGTTAGAAATATCCGTTTAAATTGTTGTTGTTCTATATGCTGACATTCTGGTACGGTTCAATCAGTTCGTCAATTTTGGGCCACTCTCTGTCACACAGAGGATCTTATTGCCCAGAAGTTTTGGCTTTCGCAAATATCTAAACAGTGACTGCAGCGATCATTCAAAGGACCTTTCAATAAATACCGCACATTGTAATTCATTCTGTAAAAGGAGAAACTCATTTCGCTTCATAACGACAAGAATTCCATTAAAATTAACAGAGAAATATCGCATGTTTATTAAAAGTCGCATATTTTTATTTCAACATCGTCATCGGCGGTTGGTTGGTTGGCTGGTTGTGCTCCTGCCAGTGCGTCCATGTTTTTTTTTTTTGTGACAAATGTGCTAAACGTACAATTAAAGTTCCTTTACAACATTGTCAGACAGACAAATGAGACGTTAGGGGGTGATATTATCGGTCGGGTTAAAATTAAACTTTGCGTGATACTAGAAATCTAGAGAGTACTTGTAGTTTTGAATAGATTTCCCAAATAGTGGTGAGTCCATCATAGCGAATGAGATCGAATTCCATGCTTACATTTTATAAGTACATCTTTATATGTCATCTATACAGATCAATTCATTCTGTAAAAAAGGTCATAGTCAACTCAAATTCAAGAAGTTAAATTTCCTATCAGGGAACATCATTGCCACCTAACCTAGCATACGACCCTCGTCACCCTACCAGACATGGTTACATTCATTCATAACAGTGTTGATATGATCGTCATATGCGATCGCTTGAAAGGAGACGATCGGGCAGGCAGTGGAATAGAGCCAAGCTACAGTCCATATGGTCATGACAATCGATCGCTTGCTGTTCGATCGTCGCTTCAATATGGTTACCAACAGGCGCCTATCGGCTACAACACGCGTTGCCACGAGTCTCTCTCTCTATCTCTATCTGACGAGTAGCCGACCGGCCATAAACGACATGTACGTCGGACAATGGGCGATACTGACAAACAAACCCATAATAGGATAAATGATTTAAAGCAAAAATGCCGCATTCGCTGGGATGGCTGGTGGACGAGACCGATGGATGCAACGGCATTTAACGCCTTCTATTCGCCGGTATGGTCGTCCTGCCATGATAATCGAATGCAGAAGCTGTTGCGAAATCTGAAGTGGCCGATGATGTCGGATGATGCGTCGACTGCGTACTGCGGCCATCCATCTCAGATTCAATGCCGCCAATTGTATGATTACTGAATTTAAAGTAACAAATCGCACGTGACAAATCCTTATTTGGCAATCATGTGGAATTTATGGTTGCTATTGCTATTGTTGTTAGTTATTGGTTTTTGCAGTTGTACTACGATGCGCTTGATGTTGTTCATCTGATTTTAATGATCATGTAGTGTGCGCGCGTGCACAGGATCGAATAATCGGTCGGTCGGTCGATTGATTGTAAACGTGGTGACATGGCAGTCCTTGGTTCTTGTTTTTTTTTTTTTTTTTGGGCTAACAAATGTTTTGTGGTGCAGATGGCCAGAAGAACGATCGATCGTTGGCCAGTTGTCCAAACACATATAATGATTTCAGAATGTTTGTCATTCGTCTGCTGTCAGCATTTTTTAACTTTTATTAGAATTTCTAGGAAGTGAGAAGACATTAGTTCAGGGGTTACGGCGACAACATTGCTCTGTTATAAAACGTGAGGGGGTAAGAGGCAAAGTAACGCATACATTTTGCTATCCAGTGATTGCAGGCAAGGTATACGGATCCGTTTCGGAAGCTACCACACTTTTTCATTGGTACCCATTTGCAATGATTTGTGCTACAAATTATTGGTCTAATATACGAATAGTTCTCACAAGTGAATGAGAACTACTGCTTACCAGCGCATATCCCCAAAAAAACAAAGCAGTAAACGAAACAAAGCAAACACATGCTTAACATTAACACATAACAACATTTTATCAAACAAGTTATTTTACAGAAGTTGAAAATGTGCTAAAGATGTCTTTAGGAATTCCAGATATTCCCCATTGTATTATTCACAAACCTCATCTGCTGATTGAAAGACTGTCTGATTTGAAAATAGCAGCTTCGAGACTCATTCCAACTTCCAATATTGAAATTAATCTAAATCGGACGAAGAATTCAAGTTGCGAACCTGATGTTCTCAAATTCAATGTAACACTCAGCTATTTATATAGATGGCAGTATTGTAGTGCCGGCTCGAAATGTTTAATTGCACATTGTTATGGTTTAATGTATTTATGTTCGACTTAAAAGCCTTGTTAAACTGATTTCACAACATATTTTTCTTGGGCAACGAAGGCCTTTGAAACATACACGTGAACATATACCATCATATGTACGTACTATATGTGTATTTTTATGTGTATGTCTATCAGTTTAAGTGGTACACGATACACGATGAAAAAAAAATGGTAATTTAAACAAATTTCAGCAAACAAATTAGCATCAAACATATTGATATTTCCCATAAGTTATAAATTTCAAATATTTATGTATGCATTTTTGTGTTACTTTTTATTTTTTTTTTTCAATTTGTGAATCTCTATATTTCAATTTAACTTAGTTTCTCGGTTATTGTTATTATCCTAAAGAGCACGGAGGTAAAACAAAATTGCGAAAACACTCTTTTTCGCACTCAAATGTTGTACTTTGTTGAATTTAACAAGTTCAGTGCGCTTTTTTCCAAACACGCTAATGCTTTTGCTCGAATACTTAATAATAATCGCAAACGAGTTATATTTGCAGCCAAATAAACATTGTTTCGAAGCAAACAAGCTTTACTTGTTACAACCTCTAAACGTGCGATTTACTTCGGTGTAAACATTTAAAAAAGTCAGATTTTTCATCGTGTAGAAATTCACTTTTGCACCAGTGTTTGATAATGGAACCGACACCAACACTATCGAACAAAACTGAGTATTATGTCTCCAATGTCCTTGAACTCTGGGAAGAGTCCCGTCAATATTTGCTGAGTCAGTAGATAGACGTTTACTTATCGCTCGACTTTTTTGTTTGACAGTGTATTTGTGAAAATATGGCCAACTGTTATATGCGACTCCACTGAAAGAAAAATCTTCATTTGATGACAATTCTCATTATTTTTCAACCTACAGCACCTTTTATTGATTTGATATTGAAACTACACTGAAAGAAAAATCTTCATTTGATGACAATTCTCATTATTTTTCAACCTACAGCACCTTATATTGATTTGATATTGAATATTATATTCATTAAAATTTAATAAAATTATAATTGTTTTTTTTTTGGTACCGTGAGAAGTTTTGCAAAATGGTTGAAAAAATAATTGTTCTTGGCATAAACACATTTATTCCCTCGAAGACTACTTCGATCAAACCCCCAAAAAAATGTTGGTTTAATCAGACATGCAAAGAGGAAAATGGCGTTTAAATAAAAACGTCACTAATGCGCTGCTACGAAAGCAAGATCATCGTGTGCCAGAGTACTTAGGCGTGCAAAACTTCTTCACGAACAGCGTCTTCGTGCTAAAGTTCTTTCTTCTCCCAGGGAAAGTAAGAGCTTTTGGTCATTCGTTAAAGCAGTAAGGGACAATTCTTCGTCTTCTATCCCAACTCTCGTTAACGATCACCAGATAATCACTGACCCGGTTGACAAATCTAACATTCTGGCTGAAATATTTGCAAATAATTCATCTTTGCCAGAAAGCAGTCAAACACTCCCCGTGATCTAAAACGTATCAAGTTCGATGTCCCAGATATACTTTCGAACGCGTGGAGTTAAAAGGGTTCTGGCAGATCTCAATGTAAACAAAACTCCGGTCCCGGATGGTATTTCAGCGCTTGTCCTAGAAATTCCGTAGAAATCGATCTACTGGAGACCTGATGGCGTTCCTTTCGGAGCGATGGAGTCGATCCATTCACCGCCTTGGCGAAAGCAAGGTCGTGGCTCGAGATATTTTCAAGGCGTTCGATAGAGTCTGGCACGGAGCACCCATATCAAAACTTATTGCTTTTGGTGTTGGTATTACCTTCTCTCGATTCATATCAAGTTTTCTCAGAGATCTCTCTATACGAGTTGTTATAGATGGGGTCTCATCCATCGAGCATAGGTTGACCGCAGGAGTGTCACAAAGCTATGTCATCTCTCCTTCCCTATTTCTTATTTTGATTGACGACCTGTTGGGGTCAGACAATAAACCCAATCTACTCCTTTGCGGATGACATCAACCTCTATCATTCATACTCCTTTGATCATCGGCCAGGTCCTCTGGAGGTTGAGGACAAAAGCCGAACGATGAACGACTCACTTAACCGCAATTTGGCGACGATTTGTGAGTGGGGCCAAATGAACAGAGTAGATTTAAATGCACAAAAGACCCAGTACTGTTTGTTGTCCCACAAACGTTCCACTGATCCAGCATCGACGTCACTCTCTATGGGTGGTGTGGATATCGACGTATTAGCAACTCTTGATGTTCTGGGCATGAATATATAGGGTGATGCTAGTTGTGCTAGCCATATATTCGAAGTGTCAAAAGAAACATTCAAGTGTTTAGGCTTTTTAAAGCGGTGCAAGAAAAACTTCTCCATCTGATCTCGTAAATATCCGTCGTCTGATCCCTAAAATTAGGACATGTAGCCGGAATACGCGGATATCCTGGGCTATTCGTTCATTGTCAAATGGCCGGTTGACTGGACGACGCACTATAGAGAAAATTCGTTCTTCAGCCGTACAGTTCGCACGTGAAATAATCTTCCACCAAGTGATTTTCCTGCCTGCTATGACAAAAAAAATCGCTCCGTCAAATCGCCCTGTGTAAACCTGGTCTTAGACAGCTGCCGTGAGAATCGCTGAGAACAAGATACATTAATAAATCCCAGTGACTGGTCATTAGCTGCCGCAATGTACAATTGCCTGGCAATAAGAAATACTTGTAAAGCCGTCAGTCGCTAAGGTCAGCGACTCCAATTGTGCTTATGTCGTATACAAACTCTTTCTTTAGCCCTTAAATGCGCCGAGTGTACTATGAGTTTCAACCAAACAAGTCTACATAATTTCCCAGTTTTTTATACAATTTAACAAATTATGAGTTATTTTGGCACAGGACGATACTATTCGCCAAATAAGATTGACCCCTATCATAAAAGTTGACCTGGTAGGTCACCGCGCACTAAAGGGTTAAGTTGCTCCGCGTCAGACTACTGCATCATTTTGATGAAATGGTTTTTTATTTTTTTATTTAATTGAAACAACTTATTGTTTTATTTTTTGTTTCAGTGTATTCACATTTGTTCGTACGGGAAGATGAATTAAATTCGATTACCTCTCTTTCTTTTATCAGTAGCTGCATATTCTTTTGTTGATAGTAACACACACCCACCCACTTTCATACAAAGGAACGAGTCCTCGCTCGACAGACAGAAGTAACAACAAAATTAAGCTCATATGTAAATAGACTACACGTAGCACACATACACATGTATTCGTATGTGTGTAAATAAACGCACATAAAGGACTCAGTTTGGAAACTTCACAAGGCCTTTTCACAGAAGGCCTTATTTTCAAATCGAAATCATGGGAATTCTTAAAATAACTAGTCCTTATTAAGGATTCTGCACACATTCTCCGGAATGCCTGCCAAAACACAGGTTTTCGGAGTAAGCATTCCACAAGAAAGCCTATCAAAAGGGCTTGTCCTAAAGATTTCGAAACTCCATACTCAATTACTGTTCGAGAAGGACTTTTGGAGTACAGTAAACATGCCTTCTTATGGAAAAGCTTCGTCGCAGTAATGGGTCGTGGGTGTCAATATAACTTTGACCCAGAATTTAGTTCTGTACGACGTTATTGTGGATTAAAATTCCAACGGAGGCAAATTGAAACCAAGAGACATTTTCAAACTCTTTCAGGCGTCCTGACAGTTTGGCAACGCTGGTACGACCACGATGGAATTGAGTAAGTCGTTCTTCTTCTATTACTAGGTGGCTGCCAAACTTACCTTATGGATTGTTCGTGTTTATATCGATTTGCCTTATTCAGTATTTTATGGGAGTTATCACCAACGAGACTGCTACGGTTTTCATGGTCAATAGAGGCCCGGACGTTTACTCCACTCAGATACTGATGATATCCATAAGGCCAATAAATAAAATCCAATCCAGTGTAGGATGCAACAAACATGTAGTATAGATTCATTAACACAGGGCGATAGCTTCCCTAAGAAGGCCCCTCGTAAGGTCTTTCTTTAGCCGCTGAGAATGTGTGCGTGTGTCTCTATCACTCGATCTATTCGTGTGTATCAATACATCGGTACGAGAGAGAGAGAGAGAGCGTGTATTATTCTATTGACAATAGAATTGCTTTTTGATTGTGTCTACACTTGAGTGCATTTCACTTTATTTGTTGGCTGACAAGTAACGCTACATGTGTGCTTGAAATCTGCGAACACTCACAAACAAATTGTTTCTACAACACACTGAAGAGCATTTAAATAGCAGCTTCATAAATGTTATGAAGTACTTTATAATGTGCTGATATTAGAAGTTCTAAGCATTCTTTCGAGGGTGTCCGAGGATGAAAAAAAAGAAGAAAAAAATCATAATCAATACATCTGAGGTTTACCCAGTGACAAAACATGCGCAGAAATGTATGTTTCGTTTGTATGTTTCGTGGAATCTTCGTTTCCTACTGTATCGAAAACAAATGAAAACCGATCGATGGTTACAAATTTTCTTCTGTGGTTCCAACATGAGGGCGCTATGCACCACACAAGAGGCAGAGGCGATGTGAACCGACCACCGAGATACTGCGAATTCACCAAGTTTTTATATTGGAGTTTCCTTATGTCGCCTGATAAAGTTTGTTGCTACTGAACAGAGCAATTCTACAGCACTCAAAACGGACTCATACATTGGTTGAGTGTCTTGTGTTTGCTATTTTCTTGCACACAGCTGTCTAAAATGTCAACTTAAATCAGTGATACACGTAGACATTCAATTGTGTTGTCAGTCTGATGTGTGCACTTCCTTCTGCATGAGACGGATATTCCACTTTTGGTCCTAAGTCCTTTGTAAGCTTAAGGACGAGCGTGAAGGTATGTTGTTGAGCACTAAGTGTGTGTGTGTGTGTATGTGTTCATGACGGTAACAACAATAACAATGGAAGATAACGTTTTACTCCGCCAATTGTCATTCCATTAAGGTGTCCTGATTGTGTTTACCGTTTTTGTCTTTATTTGCTCAATTCTCGTTATTTAGTCACTGTTGCCGTTGTTCAAGTTGACATTTCCTCTTCACTCCTGTCTCACAAAGATCTCTGTAATGTCCTTCATCAGCAGCACCGAAAATCCTATTTGCCTCCTCCGGTCTGTTTGTTTGTCTCTATCTCTCCGTGCAAGCATATGTATCTCATTGTTGCCACATGTACTCCTAAGTGTGTGTGTGGCTGCCCATCGATGGAAAGATGTGGTGGTTTTAGCAGGAATTTATTTGCTGGCGGTAGGCATATCTGTGGCATTGACTACATGTTTCTAATTAGATAGAACAAGTCACGCATGACATGGCGTCTCTAAAGGAGACAAGTTGTCGGTAGGTTTCTAGCTACTTCTGAAGCGTAAGACCAATAACCTAGCGATAACAACAAAGGTGTTCAAGGGAATCTGATTTTGAAAATAGGCAGGAAGAATGTTCTGGGTCCGAAAGTCGCTAACAACTCCGATAACAGACTGCTTGCAAGGCACCGCGAAAACAATTGGCGAACACAAGGTTGTCTATCGCATGTCAACACACCTTAAAAGGTTGGTTTTGACTCAACAGGATTACCGGGTGTTATAAGATCCATTTCATATCACGGCAAGAGACGATCTTAATCGTTTGATTTTTTTTTATCAAACGAAAGACAAACCACAAGTGAGTACTTGTAATATTTTCGTTCGCTTAGATGACAGGAAAAACAACACTGAAATGCTTACTTTTTCTTTCATTCGTTTCACTTTGTACCAATCAGCTGTTTGTGCATATTAACCAAGCGAACGTTAACGTTCGACATCATGGGTCAGGCAGTCAATTCCCTGTCACATGCAGCGTTGCCATATATATTTTTTAAAAATCTATAAGTTTCGAAACAAAATACTGTATCTTGGTTTAAAAATCTATTCTTGTAAAGATAATTTCGAGCTATTCGACAGGTATGATACAAGTGTATATGGGCTTTAACACCTGAAAAAGCTGTTAGTAATGTTTACGTTATAGGTTTTTTATGGCTAATAATTGTAAAAGAAAAATCTGAATACGTTTACAATCTTTTTCCACCGTAGCGGTACATCCTGTATAGAAAAAACACTTCTACAGCCATACGACCTTTATATGGGAGCATTGCCAAAAAGGGGACTGGTCGTATGTCAATTCCCTTGATTACATATATTTTTTTTTGTAATGAATAACCGCTATACAATTCTGTATACTCAGGGGACCACTGTCCATCTGAGCTGGGTAGTGGTTAGTCACTATAACAGTTTTGTTGTTGTTGTTGTATAGTGTTATTAGTACTATAGGGCTAAATTCCTCTATCAATCCTTCACGATGTAGATGGTGTTCATCGAAGGAATTGGCAAAGACAAATCAATTCACACCAATCGGATAAAATAGCACGATGCCAAAATAGTCTGCACCACAGTATTGTCATTAACCCATTCATGCATATTGGGTATTTAAATACCCAAGGAATCATAAAAATCGTACGAACCGATGTATTGGGCCATCTACGCATTTAGTCTTTTACCCAATATTGTCCATATGGAGTATATACACAGGAGGCAAAAGTCCATTTTGAGATAAACTGAAAATTAGAAAACCTTTGCGAGTCATTAAATATGTTATAAAGGGTTTTCCAACAAGAGGTGTTCTATTACTAAAAATAGAACGGTATACGCTTCAACAACGCAATGAAATTAGTAAAATTGACTAAAATCGGACCGCATAACAGAAATTGGTGGACAAATTCGAGCTGTTGGGACACCTCGTGCACGTCGCTCAAGAACAACTGCGAATATTGCTGCTGTAGCCCACAGTGTTGAAGAAAACCCAGGTTTGTCCGTTCCTCGTCGTTCTTTGGAATTGGGCATTCCACAAACGTCATTACACCGTATTTTGCATAAAAACTTAGGCTTAAGGCTAATAAAGTTCAGTTCACACAAGAACTCAAGCCGGCAGATCATCAACAACGTCGTGTCTTTGCTGATTGGGTCCTTGAAATGCATGAAAATAATCCGGAATTCCATCGAAAAATCATCGTAACTAATAAGGGGCATTTCCACCTCGATGGCTACGTCGACACGCAAAATTTTCGCATCTGGGGCTTGGAGTTATTGTTGAGAAGCCTCTCCATCCTCAACATTTGACTGTTTGGTTCAGTTTATGGCCGGCGGGGTCCTTCCGAAATGAGGTTGGATCAACGGTTACGGTGAATGGATTGCGCTATCGGAAATGATTAATGATTTTTTATGGTCGGAGTTGGATGATATTGATCTGGACAACGTTTACTTTCAACAAGACGGCGCAACGTGCCACACAAGCTCTTTTACGGGAAAAGTTTCCGGGCCGTGTTATCTCTCGAAGTGGTGATCACAATTGACCATAGAAATCTTGTGATTGAACACCTTGCGACTTCTTCCTTTGGGGCCACGTGAAAGATAAGGTCTACGCCAACAGCCCAGCGTCGACTCAACCTCTCAAAGATTGAATTCGTGAGGCTATAGAGGACATAGGGCAGCCACTTGGCGATTTGGTTATGGGAAATTTCATGAAGAGGTTATGGTCCTGTAAGAGTGGACGTGGTGGCCATTTGGCTGATGTTGTTTTTCATTACATCCGATCATTTATCTCAAAAATTCAATTTTTCTTTGAATACCAAAAATACACCTCTTGTTGGAAAACCCTGTATAATGAATTACATAATTAATTCACAATGTAATAAATTCCCATTTTTCCTGCTGGGATGTGTTTAAAGTTCTAATTACATATCACCTATTGACCCAGCAATCCATATCTACAGTTTGTGTCTATTTTGCCGTTCTCAGAAAAGCAAACGAATTGCCCAATTTGAGTAAATCAAAGCCGCTTTTGTTTACAATCCATACAAATCAAATACTAGTCCTTCAAATTGAATGTTTGGTTATCTTTATCTCTGTACCTCTCTTTCTCGTTCTCTCTCTCCATCAATATTTTTGGCTTCCATTCTGGCATAGTAGAAGCATCGTTGTTAATCCAACAAATTTGTAGTTTTTCTGTTTTTTTTTTCTTCTTCATCATTTTGCATTCAAGCCAAATTCATATGAGGACCGACCGACCGACTGTTTGCACTCATGCTGCATATGCTGCTGTTGTTTGTCTAAAGGAGGGCAATCAGAGCTGTTCGTCATCAACAACGGGCAGCAGCTAATGCCAAACTAACACCTGTATTTGCATTCGTCCTCTTGACTTTAGCAACATTTAAATTTCAACTCACCTGCAGTAGGTGACATTTTTGTTTAATCACCGACGAATGATGGTTTCATTTAGATTGTATGTAAATCCATATATCTCGGTGTTTATTTGACGTATGCACACAAATAAACTAATATGAAGTGCTTGGTTGTACTTACCACATTGACAAAATCTTGAAAGGTCACATAACCTGGTCCAATGGGTAATTTAGCCTTTTTCGCTCTCTCCAATAATAGCTCACGTTTGTTCATAGGCACTTGTGATATAAATTCCGGTGATTTTAAAGCATTCAGAAACTCATCGACGGTTATTTCTCCAAAACCTTCTGGATCAAACTGAAAGAAAATGCATGTGAAATCATGTTAAAAGAAAATATTGAAGAAAATATAAAACAAAAACTCGTTCTATTTAAGAGAGTTATTGACAATATAAATGGAGGATTGTCAAATCCTAATATATATTTGACTGTAAATCTTTATTAGAATTCCCCTTCATCATGTGCTCAAAATAATAGCAGTGGTTATTCAATTATTATGAATAATGAAAATTATTGAATATATATTATTTCTTAAAGAATATACAAGTACAAGTAATTTAAAAAGGCAACAACATAGTATACGTCATACTTTCGAAGCATATAGGTTAGATTTTTTAATTTTTGTCAAAATTGGCCGTTCAAATTAAAAGTAGTGTTCACAACAATTCTAACAAAACTTTCTACAAATTTAAGTACTACTTTTTCCTTTTTTAATATAAATCGGATCGGTCATGTAGCATGAACGTCTCATCTCGTTGACATACACCTAGGCCAGCAATTCGGCCTGTTGTGCGCTCCTGGTTTCATCTACAAATTCCCTTCCCCTGCGAGGAATTCGGTCCCCTCTATCAAGTTCCTTAAATTCCTTATGTCCATTGCTTTGACGAACGTCAGGTCATCTAAGGTGTCCTCTCCTAATTGGATTTTTCTAATCTGCGAGAAAGCGCGGCACTGGCACAGGAAGTGTTCCGCCGTCTCGGCGTCCTCTCCGCATGCCCTACATTCGTCGTTCTCGGAACATCCTGTCCTAAATAGGTGTGCCCTTAGGCTAGTATGGCCTGTTATGACCCTAAATAGCTTACGCAGTTCATTTTTGTTCTCCATGTTTTCTTGTAATCGAGATTTCCCCAGGTTTACTTTGTAGTTCTTCGCACCTGTTCCTCTTGCCATCTGGAGGCATGGGTCACCTTCATCCATTCCCTTAACTCATTTTTTGTCTCCAGAAAAGTTTAGACAATTGATTCCCTTCCCTTCCCATTTTAGCCACTTCGTCAGCCCTAACATTGCCTGGAAACCCTTGGTGGTATCCAGTTTATAAATATGTCGTTGTCTCTCGATACGTCATTTCTCGTTTCCTTACAGTACATGAGTGTCCTTGATTTGACATTATCATCTCTGAAGGATGTAATTGAGTTTCGACCGTCTGTGAAAATACAGATAGTTTTTCCTGTGACCCTATTCTGCAGCCATTTTAGGCATTCTGTGATGGCCTTGATCTCTGCTTCTAGAACCGTTGATTCTTGTGGATGTAGATAAACTTTAATAGGTTACTAAATTTATTAATACTTAGTCGCATGGCCTTTTTTTGCAATTACGGCTGCACAGAATGCCTGACAACTTCCCAAAGTTAAAATACGCTTGTTGGCTGAGATTGGTTAACTGCCTTCTTCACATCGCACCACAAATTCTCAATTGGATTGAGGTCTGGGAACTATGCTGGCCACTCAAGCACATTTATATTGTTTGCCCGGAACCATTCTTTCGCAACTTTGTTAGTATGCTTTGGGTCATTGTCCTGCTGGAAGACCCAAATCAATGGCATGTTTTCACTGGCCATATTTCCTGCATAATATGGACATAAAGGTGTCTTTCCATTATCTCCTTGATCCAATATATAGGCCCAATACCGTAATAAGAAAAGCGTGTCCAAATCATTATAGAAGCACCACCGTGCTTTATAGTTTTTGTAGTGAATTTACGATTGTATTCCGAGTATGGTGGTCGCCGGACATATTGGTGGGATTCCTTTCCACCATAAAGCACTATTTTAGATTCGTCCGTCCATAAAATGTTCGTCCATTTCTGTACTGGTCATTCGACACGTTATTGGGCAAACTTAATTCGTTTCACCACATGCTTTTGTGAAAGAAAATGGACTTTTCTTGGACTATGAGCAGCTAAATTATTTTCGTTTGTAAGCTAGCTTTTACACCTAACTGGTCTTTTATTTTGTTTTGGAGCTCGAAAAGGGATTCTGCTTTGGGCAATTCATTTTTCTGACATAACAAGTAGACGTCCGCGAGTTTCAGGTAGTTCGGTGTATTTTATTGTGTTACGTACCATAGCTGGTGAACAGCCCACTATATCTTGAGCAAATTTGTATGTTTTGCCTTCTGAAATTACATTTTTGATAAGAGTACGCTTCTCGGTACCCATTCGAAGAAAAATAACTATTTTAAAATTATTAAAAATCTGTATAAAATAATAAAAAAAAACACCTTTTGCGAATGTCTTCTTAGCAAAACTTCTTTTTTACACATTTAGCAAGCACTACTATTATTTTGGTCATTCCAAAACCATCACTGTTGTCAAAATGTCAAATGTTTACAACAACAACAATAGCATAAGAAAAAAAAGAAAGGAAGAGAAGAAGATGAATTAATTTAAGCACAGCACAACTATTATTTTCAGCGCAACTGCATGTGGATCATTAAAAAATTTTATATTCTGGCGAATTCAAATTCTGGACCTTTCGAATTAAATGGCGTTTCGACTTCAAATATACACTTTTTGGATCAAATAATGGGCCTATAGTGTCCGAAATTCATATAAAAACATGTACACTTTTTTCAGTACCAATCCGCTTAAGTTTAAATGAGAGATTTA
This sequence comes from Hydrotaea cyrtoneurina, assembly GCA_958296145.1. Classification (NCBI taxonomy): domain Eukaryota; kingdom Metazoa; phylum Arthropoda; class Insecta; order Diptera; family Muscidae; genus Hydrotaea; species Hydrotaea cyrtoneurina. The sequence continues at coordinate 51,847,893 of OY282515.1, read as the reverse complement.
CACCTTTTTTGAATGTGTATTTTGAATTGTATATTTAACTGATAGTAAAACTTACCATGTCAAATAATAGTTTCCATTTCTAAAAAACGCGAAAGAGAAAAAAACGACAATAATTACTTACAATATAAAATATATGTGAATAATAAAAATAAAATAAAATAAAAAAACCGAACAACTAATAACAGTCGATCAACACAGGAGCCACGGGCATTGATGCCACCGACAACACACAGTGAAAGTACGCATCAAGCTTCATCAACACATTTAATTTCCAAATCGATTTGTAGAAACAAATACTGACAGGCAGTGGTTTGCTGGGCAGTTTGTGATCATCGCACAGCAAACCGTGGTTCAAATACGGACCCTACGAATACATAGTTTTCTCCGAATACATAAAAGAAATACCATGACATAATGACACGAGTGCCTAAAAGTATGCAACAGCGGCAGACTAAAAGTTTCTACTTGGAATTGATGCATCACCGAATATCAAAAAATATATATTCGGCAGGATCACAATACAATGTCTATAGAATTCATAGCCAGGTGTACGCCATTTTTTTAAACTTTGTAATTAAATTCGATAGAAAATTATCCAACGCTCTTAATCCCAAAATATTACAAATTTATATTTACAAACATATAGCAAATTCAATTTATGCTTGACCACATAAAAATCCGTCTTCTGTAAAATTTCCTTGTGACGCTTATGTTTTTTGGCGGTTAGGGCTCGATATTAGAGATAGTCAGTGAAAACACGAAGCCACCACGTAATATTTCGAACATATCACTTGGATCAACAGGTGTACCGACTATGATAGAACTGAAGGAATCCATTGTGGTGACCCGGTTATTGTTGGCGTTTGTTTCATGCAAATGGTAAATTGTCATCTTCCAGAGAGTGCTTCTTCACATATGTTATATATAACCTTCATCGGCTTAAAACTGGTAATACAATCAAGTCATGTTCGTTTATATGTGGGTTAGGTAAAACCGCTACCATGCGTGAAACAAATTGAAGAACGACCCTGAAATCGGGTATGAAAGTGCTCTATAGTCACACTCTATAGTATACTGGATGGCGTTTAAATGGGAAAAGTAGGCACAGGGTGATTTGTTCTCTGTTTGGTTTTTTTTAGATATAATTGGCACGTGAAGTCTGTCGTCTATCCAACCACGTAGGCTGCGTTGGAAGACAACATTACACGTGTTGAGATACCGGCCGAAATGTTGGAAAAAATAGGACTTTCAGAATCAAATAACACAGCAAAGCGAAAAATATATAATATCTTCACTAAATTGGTATCTCCCTAGTGTCGCTTCCCCAAGAAGAACTCATTCTTAAGTTTTGCAAATCTCATACTAAGACGGTCTTTTCTGTATCGATGATAAAGATCCATCGAACGTTACAGATTTCCATTTAGTCCAAGATTTTCCTGCTTCTTATAGAAGGCATAATATCAGCTCTGGCGAGTGTAAACAGAACGGAATTCAGAAAGATGTTTGGTACATGGAATCTTTTCGGCTGGTGTGTAACCTGCTAGGAATTCTTTTTGAGTGAGAACCCTGAATTTTATACAAACTGTATTCACGCAATGTAAAAAAAACTAACTGCCTGTTTCCATAAAACGAATTTGTTCGTTTCTTACAAATTATCAAATGTAAATGTACATTTTATCAGTAATGAGAGCTAATTCATTTAAGATTGTGTTCCATATGTCTGTATCTAATATATATCTGAAAACCAGAATTAAATAATGTCTTCTATAATGGTCCAATTAGTCTTGACGGTTGACGGTAGGCTCAATATTGTGCGATTAGTTATGACGGTAGACGACGGTAAGACAAAACAAAACAAAAACAGCTAATTGAAGAGCATTTGTACAAAATATAACTTGACTTCGTTTATAAATACATTACTCATAACTTTAAACTATAAAATTTAATTTACAACTTATAAATAATTACCGCGCGCAAAATGTCGAAGTGAAATCAATAACAATAAACAGCTGATCGGTCTTGACGGTTGATTCTGCAACCTGCAGAAGTCTACCGTCAATTTTAGTTGTCTCTCTCTAACACATGCAAAATGCAACCCCAACTCAAACAGCTGATCGTCTACCATCAACCGTCAAGACTAATTGGGCCTTAACGCTTCCAATATTGGCAATACAAACAGTAGACCAGTCAAGAAATAAAAATATGAAATAACTGAAATAAATTGACAACGATCTTTGGCCGTTTTCAAACTTACGTCTCTTAGTAGCTCTCTCCGCAGTTCAGCTTCATCAAAATCTGAATTCAACGATGTGTGTTCGGTGTCATAGCCCGCATCATTTGTACCCTATAAAGTATTTTAAATATTATTGACTTGAGAAAATGTACGAACAAATATTGAATACTTACGTAACGTGGCTGCGTCTGTGACAGCGAACCGATGGAGACCAATGAGCCTGCAATCGTTGAAATATGTTCAATGTCGGCCGTCTCTTGCTGGCTATTGATGGTGGTTTCCATAGTACGAGCGGTCCACATTACGGGCGAAATGCTATCTAGCCCCGTGTCTCAAAGATAAACAGGCGGCTCTGCTGCTAAATATGATTTCCATGCATGCGTTTGGATTGAGTTCTTAACATCAACGACGATATGTGTGAGTAAATGACTCTTGATTGTCCTGAAGTTAAGAAAAACAAAATTAGTGTTCGGTTTTTCTTTTTCTTACTATTACAAGGCTTTCAAGAAATGCTTTGTATTTAATCCTGGAAAGTTAACACAAAAGGCCATAATTTTGTATCGTATTACATTACATTGGAATTGTGTTTACCTATTTGAATTAAGTCATATTTACCTGTTTTACAATTGCCCATTTTAATATAATTGATAAATGCAACACATTAAAAACTTAATCAAAGGCAAGTGAAAATGACAGAATCTAATCGAGCATTATGTGATATGTACCCTACAATCGCTAGTTATAGAAAAATCAAATTTTGGCCGCCAAAATCGCGCACAGACATCCTAAGTCGTTTGCTAACTGTTTCCACAACTGTTATGTATACTATCCGCACAAAACCAGTATTTTCTCTTATCTCCTTTGCAAAACTGTCAAATGGTGCCATGGGTATTACAGACATCTAGAGTGTGCTTCTGAACGATGTCTGCCCTCTGTATGATCTTTGCAAATACCCAACCGAACGACGCCGAAGAATTTATTTGTTATCCCCCTGTCCAGATCTATAGGAACATCGACTCATTAACCTTGGGAGAGGGCTCCTTGACAAGCTGGCCCGTGTACCTCTGACTCCCTTCGAAAGTACCAATTGGTTCTAAGATCGAACTCACTCCCTTGTCAATTTTCTACCTCTAACTCTATCTGCAAAAGCCAACCAACCAACCCATTCAACTTAACCTAACTTTGTTTGTTTGTATTTCGCTGTTTATGTCTAAAAAAAACGTTTGAGATACCATTTTGCAATATTTACATTATTCAAGAGAATATAAGCGCGTTAAATTCAGTTCACATAAATTGTATAACGACAATTATATTGAATGTTTAATTGTAAGTGAGTTCAGGGTCATACGTTTTTTAAATAAATTATTGTTTTGTTTCTGTTAGTCGAGTTCGATATCATTTATTATTTCTATTTCTTTGCAAAAATAGAAATGTTTAAAAAAGCTTTCAAGCATTTCTATTTTTGCAAAGAAATAGAAATAATAAATGATCTCGAACTCGACTAACAGAAACACAACTGAAGGAAGAATATAGATCGACAAAACATAAACAAAATTAAATTATTGTTCATTTAATTTATTAATTTATTTTCCAATATTTCGTCCTTCGCAATGTAAATCTTAATATATATTTACCCTCGACACTGATTCCCTGATACACTGATTCCCTGATTCCCTGATTCAATGACTCTGTCACGCAGTACGTAGGAATTTAAATAGGCATTCTATAATAATTCTATAAATAATAATAATAAAAAAAATAATATTTTTTTTTTGTACAGAAATTGTGTTTTCCCCAAATTTTTTTTTCCAAAATTTTTTTTTTTCAAAATTTTTTTTTTTTCAACAAATTTTTTTTTTCAACAAAATTTTTTTTTTCAACAAAAATTTTTTTTTTCCTCAAAAATTTTTTTTTTCAACAAAATTTTTTTTTCAGCAAAAATTTTTTTTTCCACAAATTTTATTTTTTTTCGAAATTTTTTTTTACAAAATAGTTTTCTCAAAATATTTTTTACAAAATTTTTAAAATTAAGTAAAAAAAACTTTCTCAAGCAAATTAACGGGCGCCATAGGCGCATTACAACTTACTAGTTCTAGTATATTTACTTTAAATGTTACTAATCTGTTAAAACACATATTGTTTAAAGACACGACATTATTGATTACTGCTTATTGTTGTATTTCTCTTTATTCAAAATACCACGCTTTTTCCACTTCGTGTTACTAAAGAATTCAACAGTTGGCATCACTAACCACTCGGTTTGCTATAAATAGAACACACGAAGTGTTGAAATATTCCACCCAACGTATGTGCTGTTTAACCACTTCGTTCATTGTGACTGTGTAGCTGAGTGTACTAAGCGCTCGATGTAAGATTCGACTAACGCGTTTTGGTTGTGTGTCGGTTCAAATCATGAACAGGTAACCAAAGTTTATTATTTGTGTGAAATGCATGCCCTGAATTGTTGACTATGGAGTTGTTTTCCGTTTGAATCTTTTCCATTACAATAAGGGGCCATATAGAAAATTCCAATTTTAATCATAGGTTGATGACGCTCTTTAGAAACAATGCGGCAGCCTACTTCATGCTTGGAAAACATCTTTTTTTTTCGAAAACAATTTATATTTTATATTTGTTCATCTAGTGCTATGTTATTCTTACAGCGAGAGCTGTTATTTGAAAATCTTCACAGAATTCAAACGAGAATAATCTATAAAAATTGCATTGTCTCTTTGGTCGATTAAAATAATTTACGTTTCATTTTAGACGTTTTGGAAATTATAAGGTTTTAAATATTCGAAGACTGTGTTTTTCGAAGAAAATGCTTTTTCAAATGAAATCAAAAAACATATTTTAAGAACAAAGTGTCAATCAACCAAACTGATTCAGGCCTATCAGTGAGGCTTCAGACCGAATAAATCAACTATCTACCAAATCTTCCCCAATCGGTCCAATCCTGGAGAAGTCAAGATACAAGAGAAGTCGATAATAGATCGATAGAAACAATGATGTCAGCAGCAATAAAGGAAAGGATCGTGTGGGATCTGCCAATTTGGGCTAAGCAAAGAATTCACGAATAGAACCCTCTCTCGACGATGTAAAATAGTAAAGTACAATACGCTTATTATATTCCATCTGTATTAGGGTTGCATCATTTTCTGATTTTTTCTCGAAACTCTAACACACAGTAGTTTGGTTCACGGTTAGGCTCTCAGACAAAAAAGATACCATTCGGTTCGAAACCGTTTCGATGTCTGTCCTAGGGTTATGTAGTTGCAACCTAAAGTCGACTTTTCGACCTTTTGACTTTTTTTTTAAATTTAAAAAGTCGATTTTTAGACTTTTCGAGTTTTTCTGAATAACAACTCGATTTAAGTCGACTTTTTAATTGAAAATAACACAATTTTATTCAAACTTGTACAAAGTCGACTTTTTAATTGAAAATAACACAATTTTATTCAAACTTATACAAATTCAAGTTAAAAAGGTAACAAATGGTAAAACAAAAAACCAGAGATCAATTCAGTTCCACCAAAATGTCTACTTCGATTTGAACCACATATCGTTACTGACTAATTTGCCTTAACATTCCATGAAGGAACAGACATTACCAAAATTTCTATTACTCAATTTCATCACCTGTAAGCACCCAAGTTAACATTTCGTATCAGCGAAATTCTTTAATTTAAGCTATAACGATTGTTTATCGCTGATTGTCTTTGAAGATCTTTAGTAGGCACCTCACTGCTCCTAAAGAAGCGAACCATATTACAGCAATGGTGTAACCTCAATATTGTCTGCTTACTCTAACAAATACGCCTACTAATTGACATTTTGCGTGGGAAGTTATTAAAATTTTTTTATTAAAACTTTTCTTTAAAATTTTCGTTTTGTCCGATGAAACAACACTATGCTCCCAGTCAAAGATAATTATATGGGTGAATATGATTTTTAAAAAATTACAAAAAAATGGCGGGTAATACTGTCTGCGCAGCCCCAGTCAGTCGATCCGTTTAAAGTTAGAAGCAAAAATGGATGAGCATGATCTTTGCACCGACCAGCTGTACAATGCGGATGAGTCTGGTTAATGTTGGGACATTTTACCAGATAAACCGTATGTGTCATCATTAATAAAATTAAGCCTCGGCCATTATTCAACCGATGGATCAGAATGTATTAAAACTGTGCGTTACAAAAATAGCCTTGTATCATCTATAGCAGCAAAGGACACCGGTTTGCTGTAATCAATTAAGCAGATCACGTTACTGAACTAGCGATACGTTGTCCAAAATATTTTGCACTTGGTATCTGACCCGGATGATAAAATCCCATTTTACGCCATAAAAGAATGCTGGGAAATCGAAGCAAGACAATTGGCGGGCTTGTCGCGCTGTTTCTTATCTTAAACCCTCAAGTTTGTTAAATACTACAAGGTGTAAAAATCGTAGTCACCAATGTGATGGCAAATGCCTTTCGCTAGATATTTCGTTTGCCCTTGAAGTTTATAATTTTTTTGCGGGGGCTATCTTTGTATTCGCCAGCAATATTTCCATCTATTGGACAATAAATTGAGGGGGTTAGAAGCAAAGGGGTGTAAGTGACATTTTGACAAAAATTGAGATAAGTGTGCAGTTGTGTTCCTTGACACCATCTCTGTCTACTAGCATGAGATGAGATCAATTTTTATTACCAGTGGTGATATATAGCGGAAACAAACACTAAAGTAACTCAAGTAATACCTGAATTTGCAATTGAAGTTTAACTTTGAAGGCGAATATCTCGAAATTAACTTTCTGTCACTTACACCCCTTTGCTTCTAACCCCCTCAATTGTAGTTTTTCTTTGCTCAAAATCAATTTTTAAAATATAATTTCTTTTTAAATCAATTAAACATTTGTTTTTAAGATGCTGGGTTTTGAATTTATTAAAAGAAGTTCATTTCAGCGAAAAACCAAATGTCAGAATACGAAAAGGTGAACATCCTCACCCACAACAATTAGTTCACGTTGCGGTGAGTTCAAACCGAACAGCATTCAAGGCATCCTTAATTAAAAAAAAACATTGCAGAATTTACGCGACACATCTCTGAATATCCTTGAGTTGGGTAGAATAATGCAATTGTGCCATTTGTTTACATTTGGCCATTTGTTACGATTCTCGATATCAAAACACAGAAAAAATAATTACCGGTATTTGACAGTTGTATTCTGTCTGAAGTTATTTGCATTGCAATGCGCAGTCTCCTCAAATTGCTGCTCTCGTATCCTTTTATTTTATTATTATTATTTTTTTTTTCTCAATTTTAAACTTTATTCATTTGCAATATTTTGTTTAGTATTTTTTGTACTTCTTGCAAAGAAGTATTTAAAAAATATTCTCACACAGTCGTTTGAGAATGAACACTGGACTATTTTACACAGATTCACTGGGTGGTCCCCAAATTGGGGTGCCCCTTAATAACAGTTATGGAGAGTACATTGACCGCGGTCGTTGTTGGTCTAATTCACGTGATTCTTTGTCAAAACGCCGTTCTTTATTCAATATTTTTTTACTCATATGCTATGGACATTTTTTATAAATCTTTTTTAGAAACTATGACGATTTTTTTTTGGAAGAAATTCCCAAATCTTAATGAAATATCACTTATCCAGACACTCGCACACCCCCGGACCGATACGAGTCAAACTGACAACTAAAGAGGAAGATGTACGTACGTACATGCAACATAGATATAGTGTGGCGAGACATGTACTCGTACTTACATACATGCGACGCACAAGAGTTTAGAGTCTAGGATAGGGGTTGTTGCCACAACAGACAAGCACATTTTGCAGCAGGAATGAATGAAAACATAAACATCAACCGGCGATTATACACAATAACAAAACCTGCCATCTTGGGCGGGGGGTTGTTGTAAGCTTTTCCGCTTGGCTCTTCCAATGGTCTCATGTGGCCACAAACGGGGGACCCCATTAACTCCAAACTACTGTAGCGCACTGCTGACTGATTGAAGGGATGACAATGGTGATAAAACACATACGCTGGCAACACCACCGAGAGTGGGTGGTTGTTATTTACGTTTTGAAACAACGTGCTGGTGCCGGAGTTCTACTCACGGAGCAGGCGCAAACAAGGTGCATGAGTCCGTATGTCGATGCCAATGTAAGTGCACATAATACATGCAAACACACATATACAAATATGCAGATTGTATTGCAATTTCTGCATGCGGATGTTTGCGGTTCACATTCCATTATGGTCCTCAAATAGCATAGGGTAGTAATTTGACTCATATAATCCTCTACATATCAGCATAATATATTTGGAGTCCCTTTACACTGACCTGCGGATTTTCCACCAGAGTCAAATCGAATGAAGCATCTGTAACCATAACAAACATTGAGTAAGAGGTTTTTATTTGAATGGATAAAAAAATATATTTTTTTATAAAAATCAACAGAGACCTCATACAGATTATCAAGCATTTGTTGTGTGTTCTAGGCAGATATCTGAAACGATTACAATTTTAAAAATATTCGTTTCTAATCGTTTCGTTTCTAAGTTTTTTAAAAGACTCTTACAATGGAAAGTTTCCAAAGACAACATTAACAAAGAATTGATTTTCTTAAAAACGAACAAAGTAGAAAATACCGTGGTGCGGTAGGTAGTGTGTGAGACTATCACACAGAAGAACCCGAGTTCGAAACCGGGAAAGACCATCAAACATTTTTCAGCGGCTGTTTTCCACCTCGTAAATGCTGGCGACTTTACGAGTAAGAGAGTAATCTCTAAGCCATGTAAAACTTCTCTAGAAAAGCATTAGCCGTTCGGAGTCGACTTTAAACAAAAGGTCCCGGTCAGTGAGTATACACAATTATATCGCGCACAGCTCACTGTTTCGAGAGAAGTTACCCGTCTGTTCCTTCATGGAAGTGTTAAGGGAAATAAGTAAGTAAGAAAATAATACATTAGTTCAGCTACATATCCAAAACATAACTCAATCCCTCGAAATTAGAACTTGTCCAATTTTTGCCGCATTTTCATTAAACATTCAATACTTCAATAGAGTGATATCAACCGAGAAAAAAACGCAAAAATGGTCATTATTTGGGTTGCCAACTCGAAATATAACTGGGGGATTTACAAATTTCTGTTCTTCCGGCAATGTATATTAAATTTGCATGACCTGGCAAATCTGGAATAACTGTAAATAACGGATTTTTAACAAAAATTTGTTGTGCATCATTGTGATCATTTCGAGAAAAAGTTAATAATATTCATATATATTAAATAATATATATAAAATAACATACATATATTTGTACATAAAACAACCCAATGTCCAATTTTATACACAACACATTTTCATTTATAATGGACCAACATAAAAGGTAAGAATTCAATACGAACAATCCACACCAACCTCAAAGAAAAATGGTGAAATAATTTTAATAGAAAATGTTGTTGACCTGTCTCGAGATATTGAATGATTTCTTGTTTGCAAATATTTGATATTTTTCGTACCATTTCAAGTTTTTTTTGGTTTCATGTACGAAAACTTGAGAAATTTTCATTTGGTGAGAAAAAAATCTTAGAATTTAGCTAAAAAATACAAAGAATCCGTTAACAACATTTTATGAAAACAGCAACGTGAAAACACTTGTAAGTATTAAACAATGTACAGTAGAATCTCGAAAAAGTTAAACAAAATGTCCCAAGAGTAATTAACTTTTTCGAAATATTAACTTTTCTAAGCGATTTTTAAAATTGAAAAAAAAATACAATAATAAACATAGATTTTTCGGAAATAACACTCAAAATTTATTTCAATGACTTATGTTTCAACAATTTTACAAAAAATAAACTTAGATTTAATTTTTACCGGCTGGTTGAAATTTCACAGTCACTCTTGACCATTGTCGTGCGCAGAAACTTAATATTAATTTGATTTCATCCAGTAAAGGACGATAACATAGTCCAGATTCATCTGCGTTGTAAACTTTCGTGTCGGAGATGTCCATTTCATCAATTTTTGCTCGTAAATTATGAATGAAACGTATTACATCCGACGTATCGCTTAAAAGGGGGAACCACACATTTTTAGATAGCCGTGTCTTCTCTTTAAATCTGCCAGCCATCCATCACTGGCATTACATTTTTTTTTTCCAGAGTGCAGTATGGCGAATTTGTGCTTAGCTCTTGGTTTTAAAATTGGACCAGTCGAATTTACCATCAAGTCAGAAAATCTGTTGGAGTCGAAGGCCATTATGAATTCCCTCCAACACATAGAATCCCATTCTACGCCAGAATATGTGAAAAACTAAGTGGCTAAATTGCCACATTAGTGTAGTAGAAAAAACGGTTGGTTTGAAAAATGTATACCGTCAGAAAAGATTATTGAAAAGATAACTTTTTAGAGCGGCACATGGATGTTAAAATTCGGTTAACTTTACCGAGCGATTAATTTTTTCGAGATTCTACTGTATTTGAATATTTAAAAGATTTTAAAATTTGTTTAGATATGTTTTTCTAATATAATGAGTAATTTTTAAAATAATTTGGCATTTGGATCGAAATGTTTAATACCAACCAAATAAATGCAAATAAAATGAAGAAAATAAAAAATATTTCCAAATTATCGGGGAAAATGCCCCAAACTAAAACAAAGTCAAGTTAAATTTATTAAAGCAAGAAAAGATAATTAAACAAATTAAAACTAATCATTATTATTGTCAATCACATGCATTATTTTGTGTTTTTTATAATTTCAGCCAGCCGATGCATAGTTCTCAATTTATTTTTCTAACATTGACGGCTACACGTAATCAAAAACATTTAAAATTTTCAAAAATAGTTTTAATTCTTTTTTGTTTTTAATTTATTTTATGGAAAATTTGTTCCAGTTTGGAAGATCTAGAAGAAGTCCCCAAATTATTCTTCCCCGTTTGAGTTCTTATTTAGGTCAATCAGTTCATGTAAGAGTTGCTCACATATTTGATAGTTTACCGGTCTGACTTAAATCATTTAAATATTCCTGTCTTACTTACAGGAAAAAACTTTACCAACATTTGCCGAGTAATACTTTGCGTTCTTCCATCTCATTTTATCTTTTGTCTAAAATATTCGTTAGTAGTTTGAATTTGGTATTTGACACTTGTTTTTTTTTTATTTTTTATTGTGTAATTTAGGTCGCTACATTATTTAAATATTTTTATTAGTGTATCTTAATTTTAAGTTAAAAAAACATATTATTTATAAACTGGATGTAGATTTTGTAACTATATACGGCCGAAAGGCTCGGTTACTTTTGGAATATCAATAAATAAAAATGAATTGAAAATGTATGTATATAAATATATACATTTCGATCCAAATTTCTGTTTATTTAATAAAACTGAACCCACACAAAAATTCATAAGTTTTTGTATCTGATTGCGGAGTCTTCACGGGTCACAGATGTGTAGTCAGAGGTTGTGGACGGGGAGGAGTTACGCTATTCACCATCAAGTCAGAAAATCTGTTGGAGTCGAAGGCCATTATGAATTCCCTCCAACACATAGAATCCCATTCTACGCCAGAATATGTGAAAAACACTTTGCACCGGACCAGTTCGTCAACCCGAAACTGCTGCAGAAATCTGCAAAGCCAACGTTGTTCTTGGGTTTGGAAACAGGTAAGTTATTTATATAAAAATAAGTATAGGTCGATATCAGCTGGTCGGTTATATAATAGTTACCACAATTTGGAATGACCTCTCGCACTTCCAGAGGTGGCCACTACTAGGCAGCTACATAGAACACACATATACACCATAGAGTCGGCTGAGCGGTAAAAAACAATCCTTTTCCATGTTTCCAATTTGGAAAAGGAACTTTCTGTCATTCAGTCGACTGCTATTGTACCTTCACAACATTGTAGACCCGATTGTAGATCTCTAACAAGCGTGTTTTGTGGGGCTATAACAGCGTTTTCTGACTCCGATCGCCATAAAATACAAATTCAACAAATCAAGGTCCAGCGGAATTGCTCAGTGTTCTTCGGTCTTTCGTCGGAGCCATCCCGGAAGACGACAGAGCCTGCGTAATTGCAGTGGATGCTTTTAAAGTGGTGGATTCCGACGTACCTTTCTTTTCATTCTCTTCATCTTTTTCATGAATTGAAAAGTATTTATTAATTGTGCTAGTACAAGCATATTTAAATTCTGAACAGGTACCACGCAAATATAACCGAAATCCTCTGTTCTTTTTTCTATTTTTTATATTTATTAAATCTCGTGCAATAAACGAATATTTTTGCTATTTTTTATATTTATTTAGTCTCAAGTAATAATCGAACTAATGGATTTTTTTGAAATTTGGTGTAGACGTTAAGTACCAAATGGTTAGCAAATGTACAACAGTACGTCGAAAAAATGGTCATTAGAGACGACTCAAAAACAACGACGTCGTCAGTAGATCTGGCATTGAAGCTTTTTCAAATCGAAATGTTGATGTAAAATATAAATAATAAAATATTTGGTTAACTGTTTATATTTACAGGAACCAAGGCAAGAACCAGAGTTAATAAAACATAAATCAAAATGTAGAATTTGTAAAACACAGAAAGTTTAAACTTCATTATAAATCGATGGGCTAATGTTGAAAGGGCGTACTTCGAAACAAATTTCGGGAAGTCCCGTTATCTATCAATGAAATGACTCATTATTGAAAATAAACGTTAAAATAGGACCAAAATATAAATTCACAAGTTCAAAGGAGTTGGGGCTTTCTCTTTGAAACATTTGCTGATTTGAGATTAGCCCTTTTTTAAGAATTGTTAATAGAGGTTTATTTCGGAATGGTCATCCATTGCATCCCTTTCTACATTAGGCCGTCGAAATACTCCATACTGTTTGTTTACAACATTTCAAATTTGATTATCTTTTTTCGTGTTAGTTGGAAATTGCATACAAACTTGTATTGACCAGATTTGGCCCAGATATATCTTAGCGCCAGGTATAGTGGTGTACACTTACAAACTACTTTTTCAATCGTTAATAGATTTTTTTTTCACAAAAAATCAAACGAAGATCATTTCATATAAAAGTACAATTGTTTCACTTTAAAACAGTTCTAAATTGTTTACCAGTTATTTCGCCTAATAGTTGAGTAATGTATACAACACACATACATAATTATATTAATGCAATCATAACCAATCCCACCTTAATTTCGATAATTAAAAACATAACGATGAAAATTATATATAATTTTTTTAATAACATTTCTTTTATATAATTTAATATATATATACAGAGTTATATGTGTATGAGGGTACAGGGGAGTGATGGAGAAGAGGGCGTGAAAGTTTGTGTATTCTAAGTATGCTTTTTATTTTACGTTTCAAGTCAAAGATGAATATTTTCGTTTTTAATAATTTATTATAAATCTATATTATTTATCTCTCGTTTTTCAATATTTATTTATTAAAAATAAATGAACAAAAATTAATTCCGGAAGAAGCCAGAGTAAAAACAATTAAATATTGATAACAATGCAAAATGTCTTGTTGCAGATGTTGTTTGTGAGGGGGAAATATTCTTTATTTTTCAAAGGAGAACAGGTTGCGTCTCCTATTCCTTATTGTTGATTTCTTAGCTAAAGTAGTTGTTGTTCACTTACATACAACGCGCATATTCTATCGTTATATTATAATTATTATGTATGTTTTGTTTTTTTTTATCTTTTTTACAAGTTAAACTTTAAATATTTGCAAAAACAAGATGACGAACTGATGAAGGAAATAATGTTAAAGTCAATAGCTGCGCTTAACAAAAGAGAAACGAATTAATCTTAAAACTTGATAATTATTTTACTTGTACGATCATAACTCTACTACGATCGTATTATTTTATACTACAATCAATAATCTCTCACTTACTCGCTCGCTCACTGAAACATATCTAAAAATATATAGAAAATATATATATAATATAGAGAGGAAAGAGGCGGGGAATATTTCAACCTTCGAGCATAGGGCGAGGACGTTTGTTGCATTGATCGATGACCATTCGTGCCACTGCCTTAATATCCTCATAGGGCCTCGTATGTTCAATTAGTTCTTTAAGAATCTGTATACCATTCTCTTGCTCAACAAGATGACAATATTTATCGGGATAAACCTAGATATGGATGGGTGGAAAAAAAAAGAGTTTGTCAAACATTATTTAGCAACAAAGACAATCTGAACATACTTGTGTTAGGTTTGCCAAAGCCCACACAGCCCAATGCTGGCACTGTGGCGTTTCATAACAACGTACTAGACCGAGGATAGGCTCAAAACTACGATAATTGATGTTGCGGTCACTTTTAATATCCCACCGTCGGATAGCATTGACCATATCACCTAAGACTGCTTCACGAGAAGGTTCCTTAATGGTCCACGCTTCTGGACCATCTGAAGCTAAATGTGCCAGCACACCAGCTGCATTGTAACTTACCTAAAACGAAAACAGAATACTATATAACAACTGCATACGTGAATTGTATTATGTGTTTTGATTAAGATTTCTCAGCATAGTAGTACTCACAGACCAACACGATTTTATATCGCACCGCACTGTTAGTCTAGTCGTAGTTTGGTCGAATAGTGAATTATAAATTAGTGTCAGTTTTACTAATTCTTAGACGGGGTGTAAACTGTAGGTTTTAGAAATTTTATACTGCACGGCTGATTTGAGAGTAGATCCTCGTTTGTTCCTTAAATGGATGTTGAGAGAAGTTCGTCCTATAACCAACATCAAAGTGACATACATGTCACAATTTCTACCATTTCTATGACATCGTATTTGTGACAAATAACCTATCTATTTGTTTTGATAATACATTCCCATCATATTATCGCCACTACATGCTCGAATTTGACACATGGATCGTTGTTTAAATTTTGCTTATGACTTGGAATTCAAAATAATCTAAATTTTGAAGCGCAAAATAAAAAACAACTTAGAACAAAGACCAAGAAATCCAAAAAAAAATTAAGAAAATCACCGGATTGTCTATCCCATTTATCATTTATAATCAAAATTAACCAAAGTCTTTCTCGTAATTTATGAAATTGCAGGCTTCTATAAATTCTCGCCAAATATTTTAGGGCTACAAAGTTTGGAGGAACTCACTGGTGATACATTCAATGTGTACAACAATGTCTATGGTAGCTAGAGGAAACTGTGACCTAGAATTCATAAGGTACTATACCATGATATTTTCATCATCACTTTCCATTGACGAAAAGGCTGAAGAGGCTCGGAACGAAAAAATCAAGAATATAAGGCATTTCGATTGTGTCACACAAGAAAGTGCGACAGAAAAAGTTAAAATTCAGACTTAATCAAAATGCATATGATTTCATCTGATCCTCTGACATCAAAAAATAAGTAGTAAACCTCGAAGGTCTTCCAAAATAAATGTTTTTTTTTTTTTTTTAAACTTTTGCTTTTTTACGACGGTTGACTTCGATATTTTAACACATACCAATACTGTAAATAAAGTCCAGTATGGCTCGAAGTAAATATAAAAATCACTTTAAAAACAAATTTATTAATCATTACCAAGACGGTTTGTTACAAAAAGAAACTTGCGTACAATTTCCATTGCCAAAGTCTACAGTCAGCTTTATTATAAAAAAGTTCACCACCACAGGAATGATTGAAACTATGCACTGTGGTGGCCGACCAAGATGCACGTCATCCAAAGATGATTCCAGAATTGTTAGAGAATTTCAAAAGCATCCAGACAAATCCGCTCCTAGTGTTGTAAGTGTTCCGTGTTTCTGTTCGACTGTAAAGTTACCGCGCCGCAAAGAAGCCAATCATTTCGGATAAAAATCGAAAAGCTCGCATTGATTTTGCGTGAGAGCATATCAATTGGTCACAGGAGAAGTGGAACACTGTATTGCTTTCTGACGAATCAAAATTTAATTTTCAATACTCTGATGGTATAAGAAGAATACGACCGGCAAATAAACGATTGGATCCCTGTAACTGCCAAGGTACTGTGAAACACGGAGGACGGAATGTGATGGTACGGGGTTGCTTCTTTGGAAATTGTGTTGTCCCCTTACATAAAATAGACGGTATAATGGACAGATTTTCGTACCAGAACATTTTGGAAAATGTGATGCTTCCTCACGTTGAATGGGGTTTACCCCTTTCTCGGCAATTCCAACGGGATAATGATCCCAAACATACCCCAAAATATGTCCATGTTTGGTTCGTAAAGGAAAGACTTCATGTTATGAAGTGGCCAGCACAATCGCCACTCTTAAACCCCATAGTGAACAAAAAACTAAACCGAGAATGTACAGGGCGAGATAAAAACAAACTTTTTCAGGCAATTGAAGCGGCTTGATCTGCTGCAGATGCAAAGACAATAAACAATCGTGTTGATTCCATGCAAAGAAGATGCTCAGCAGTGCTTAAAAACAACGGATACTCTACAAAATATTGATAGAAATACCTATTTCCAATTTGTTTTGTTGTATGAATTTTTGACTATTTGGTTTTATCGTTTTAATATATTTTGAATTTTAAAAACAATCAGGAAACAAGCTTATTTTTTCACAAACAAGGTATTAACATTGAGTTTAAAAAACAATCGACACATCTATCAATCATAACTTTTGAGATTTTCATGATTTAGAGGAAATGTGCATTGAGTCCAATATGTATTGTCCGATACTGTATATGGGTGAATAATCTTAAATGACTCCTTTCTGTGTCCGGCTGTTTAAAATTGTGTTGTATTAACTAATTTTTTTTATAAATATGTTCTAAGCAGCTTATTATTATATTATTTTATTATATTATATATTATTCCATCCGGCCTAAAATGGAATACAACTCGCATATATGGGCAGGGGCTCCATTAACATCTTTGAAGCTTCTGGACCGTGTACAGAGGAGAGCGGTGGCGATGATAGGGGATGGTAGGGTATCCAGCTCTATTGTCTCCCTACAGCATCGCCGAAATGTGGGTTGTGTATCGCTATTCTATAGATATTTTAATGGTATCTGTTCAGAAGATATCCGTCGTCTGGTCCCTGAAGTTAGAACATTTAGCCGGAATACTCGGCTATCCAGGGAATCTCATCCGTTCATTGTCAAATGGCCGGTTGACCGGACAACGCACTATAGAGAAAATTCGTTCTTCAGCCGTACTGTTCGCATGTGGAATAATCTTCCAGTAAGTGTTTTTCCTACCTGCTATGACATTATCAAATTCAAGGCAAACATCAACAAACACTACTCCCTCTTTCCTCCCTCCAATACCCTTATTTCCTATCGCTAACACAGTGCATTGCATTCATAGGGGGCATCCCCTGAGTGTTAGTCAAAAAAAAAAAAAAAAAAAAAAAAAATCGAAAAAAAGAAAACAGTACATGTAGTCTCAGTCCCAGTGTTTCTCTCGCGCTGAAGTATTGTTCTCTTCGAAGGTTCTCGAAGAAACTCTACTTCTATTTTAGTTTGCGAATTATTTTCGTCGGAGTGGTCGGAGACTGTCCCCTTTTTCGCAAAGAAAAGGAGTCATTTCAGATTATTCACCCATATATGTGACCTTCTCCGAGAAAAGGGACCTAGTGTGTCAAAAAACGGGTTTGGACTTAGAGTGGAGTGAATAAGTTAGATTTATGATAAAAAAATATATTTACCCCATAAAAACGTACAAAGTTTTACTTTTTTTGGTATTGTCACACTAATGCGTTATGAAACTTTTAATGCGTTTTCCTCAAAACTTCATTTTCACACACTAGGTCGCTTTTCTCGGAGAAGGTCACATATATGTTTATCGTCCCAACGGAATAACAATTTTTTTAAATAAAAGGAAAGTTTCCACAACTTAAAACACAACACATACTGTAAAATACAGTATTATTGTGAAAAATTGCACCTGCTATAAAATCTTATATCTGCTATAAAAAATTTACGAAGTGTCACTTTGAATTGCACCTACAAGACGTTAACTTCATGTACTCAATTTCCAAATTCTATTACCGATTTCCCTTAAGTCCGTTTTCAAATGTTCTTATATGTATTCCGGTCTTATCATCTCAGACCCAGGATTCAAGCGAAATTCTTTTTAAACACAAAATTCAAAAAACGTACCTCAATACCATCACTTTCTGATGATAATAATTCTGCGAACACTGCAATAAACGTTTGTGTCATCAATTTTGGTCTCAACCATTTAACTTCTGCAACGTTGCCCAGCAAGCCCATCATGTTTCTTAGCAACTCATCGCGTTCTCTAAATGCCTGCAAAATAAACAGAACAAAAAAACAACGAAAATTGAAAGTGAATTTCTCAATTCAACAACTGTCAGCTACAGTAAAATGGAGACAAATACTTACACAATTACTTACATTTAAACATCGCAGAAAGTACTCCATACCACGCCCGTCCAAAAACCTCTTACAATTAATAGCAGTCTCATCAGTTACATTCCACATTGTTGACCATGCCACCTCCATGACATCATCAAACACCGTACGTGTTAAACGATCTTTAATTAAGCTTAACATAGTCTAGAAAAAGTATGTTAAGGTCACAATTGAAAAATATCCATGGTCAAATTTCAAAATTAACCTACACTAACAACTCCAAGTTCTCCCAAAAATAATTTCTGTCGTCCGTCCACTTGACAGGCTAATGTATTCAATAAATATATTGCTATCCTTTGCACAAAACCTTCCTGCTCCGTTTTCGACACGCCGTGTAATAATATTGTAATAAGACGTTTATATTCAAATAGCTAGAAATTAGAATAAGACCAAAATTAAATCCACTTAAGAAACCACAAAGAAGTCATAAACCTACCACATCGTTGGGCATTTGAAATTGAGTTAAAGTAAGGTATCCATTCCGTAGCATTGTGTCATCGTACAGGTGCACTTCCATGCCATTCAGCAATGTTCGAATTATGTGATTCCTTAGTGGTGTGCCGAATTTCGTGCGATCACGTCCTTTAACAATATAAAATAATGTTGCACTGCGGTGGAAAAGGGTTTGGATGGTAAGATACTTTTATTGCTCGGTGTATTTGGACTACAAACCTTCCGGATATTTGCATGTGTTTAAATTTCAAATGTCTGTCCATTGCTGTCAGTACAACATCCAAAGCTGTATGTATGTCTTTGCAATTTTCAAAGCGGAAGAGATGATATAGATCGTTGAGAACCTAAGGGGAAAGGTGTCAAAATGTAAACTTGCAGCATTTAGTGAAGCAAATCCATTTACATACCCTTGTTAAAAGTACAGGTCGATCATAATAATACCGCGCAGCTGTTAAAATTTGATGTTCATTTGCATCACCAGCAATCTGAGAAGAAGAATACAAAGTGTATACAATTAAAAATACAGAACCTCGGAGAATCTGAATGTCTGCATACTTACCTCAACTGCTGGTATGTCATGGCGTTTACAGGCCCAATGAGCTGTATGGTACAAACCCAGAAATTGTAAAGGTCTTTGAGTTCTTGAAGCTAAACCAGGTATGTCCGTATTAACTTTATAACATGATTCTTTTGTTGCCACACCGTTTCCCGCCAGATTGGTTCCGGAAATGTCCAGATGTGTTAGTTCGCGCAGGTTGTCCATAAGCATTTCTAAGGTCTGATCGGGCAAATCGTATGTACCATGCCCATTGCCTGAACTGGAAATCGATATATCCAACGTGCGCAGGCGTATTAAACAACAAATCGCATGTAATTGATTTGCTATCGGCCAGACGTTGAATAATATCAAGGTATGTAATTTAGGTAGGGGTGATAATGCCTTCAGACTGAAATTGGCTAATGTACATGAGGTCAAGTCCAAATGTGTTAAATCTCGTAGATGGGCGAATTGCAGACGATGATGTAGTACAACACCATTTAATACCAGGCGTCTTAAATGTGGACAATTGAATTGAAAGTCAACGGGCTCTTTATCATTGGGCTCGGCATTCTGCAACATGTTCGACCCAATGCCCAATTCCAAAGAACGCAGACTTTCTCCATGCAGAGCTAGTAATTCATGAGATTGTACGGTAACCTTATCACAATACCACATGGACAGCGAGTAGAGATTGTGGCGCATGAGTATTTCAAGTCCTGCGAATGGAAATTATAGGAATGTGTTGCTTTAATGGTATAACAATGTTATTTAGATAAGAAAATTCGATTTGTTATAGTTTCGGAAAACTTGTCCTACTCGAAAGTATATTCGAAAAAATACTACAGCTAATGAGCAGTGAATTTAAAAAAAAAATCTGGTATTTATTTATTATGAATATTATGAATATTCTGAATATCATTTACCCATTTCAAATTTCATGGGCATTCAAAACCCACACACACACTGTTATTGTTTAAAAAATCAGGTATTGATATTTTACAGCATATCCTTCAGTGTCAATATATATAGGGTTATCCATTTCGTGGTTTCAAAAGTATAGGGCTGGAATTCGACTTCTGTCAAACTAAGTTGTTAACCCATTTTTTTTTCTTTTCAGTTGGAAGTTTGACATTGACGGCGCCATACCACACAACTCGAGCGAATATGGCTTTATTGCTAGAGACATTTCCTAATTTCTCGTCGTGGTGACATCTACTGGCCACCAAGATCATGCGATTGGACACCATTAGACTTTTTTTTGTGGGGCTACGCGAAAACCCGTGTTTATACAGATAAACCTTTAAGTCTTGAGCACTTAAGAACCAACATTCGTCAAGTTATGGCTGAGATACCGCCCAATATGTGCCAAAAAGTGGTCCAAAATTACGTCAAAAGAATCAATGGTAGCAACACTTCGCGTGGTGGCCATTTAAATGATGTAGTGTTTCACACATAAAGTCAACGTTCAAACTTTAGAAATAAGAATATAGAAAAGAATTTAGAAAAAAGAAATACCATGAAAACAAATATTTTATATTTTTTTTGGGTTTGACTTTTAACTCCAAGCTTACTTGGACAAACCATATTAGTTGCGCTGTTGGTAAGGTTCGAGGGATGCTGAGAAATTTATGGGCTGTCAAAATTTCTACCCCGTTCCATAGAATGCTGTTTGCGAAATCCAACATAATCCCAACTCTACTACATGGATCTGAAATCTTTGCAAATTGTGACTCTGAAGACAGTCTAAAGTTAAATGTGACTTACAATGATATGGCAAGACATGTGTTTAATAGAAAGCGACAATTTGGCCACCGAATATTTAATATATCTTTCGATAATCTGCTTAGAATTAACTACCTTAAACAGCTCCACAAGATTATCTACAATAAAGCACCTGAATATTTATATAATCGCTTACATTCTGCACGTTCTAACAGAGGAATGAAACTAACGAACTGAACGACAATTCTTCATATGTAGAACCCGTCTCTGGAATAACCTCCCGTCAAACATTCAATTTATAAGCAATGCCTCAACATTCAAAACAGAGCTATTTAAATTCTTCAATAATTTCTAAAATCTAGTATTTAAATTTAAGTATTTTTTCTAGCACCGCTTTAAAAAGCCTAAACACATGAATGCTTTTTTCGACACTTCGAATATATGTCTAGCCCAACGAGCATCACCCTGTATCTTCGTGTCGAAAATATCAAGAGTGTCTGATTCGCCGGTATCCGGTATGTGGCAACAAACAGCACTTTGACCCCGAGAGGAACACCATCAGGTCTCCAGTAGATTGATTTTTTACGGAAGCCATACTGTAACCATGCTCTCATTAACTTTCGAGAGCGCAGATTATATTGCTATCGGGGATAATGATTGATTCTTGGGGATCGGCTCATGGAGATGCGGGTAGCTAATAGGCAGACGAGCCAAAGGACAACACTCCACACTTTATTCCAATGTTTCCCATTTATATCTTACGTCTTCGGACGCACAACGCTTCCCAACCTAAGGGGGGAATCCTGTCTAATGATGTCAGTGTTTCGGAGAATACTACAGCGTTCGAGTAATGATCGGGTTTTGTCAAAATAAATAAAGTGTTCTTTCACCGAGACACTGCACCAGTTCACACACTAGATATTGCAATGTCTTAAAGTCAAATCGCTTTTGGGAAAGTGTTTCACGTCAATGTCAGAAGAACGGATTCTAAGAAGTCATACTGATACCACACTAAAGGTTCCGACAGAACACATTGATTATAATTATGCTTTACTGTATGTATAATTTGAGATTTGTAACATTGTCCTGATCCACATAGGATTCAATAAAAAGCCCACTAAAGAACATATAATAATAGATTTTGTTTAGTTTTGCACACATATCTAAATTCTTTGACATTAAACCATACATAAAATAAGCGTATTATTAGGAAAGACGAAAACCATTAAACTTCCCTGAACGCATATACAAACAATGTGCTAATTTCATTTTAAACCAATTGTTCTTGAAAAGATTATTAGGTCAATAGCATTAGGGGTTCTGCATCGTTCGTTAGTATGACGAACGTACCTTTACTCGTCACTATGAGGAAAACACAAATGAAATACTTCTTATCAATGTAAGTGAGATTCTAAGAAAACGAAAATAACAAAAACCCACCACCATATAGTATTTATAATCGCCTCTAATCGTATGAGTAGACCAACACACAATGTCACTATTGATTGTTTCTTAATTAAGAACTTACCATAATTTGTTAAATTACTATTACGCAGATGTACAACATTTAGAGATGTCCGATTTGTGTCCCGAAATAAGCTTATAAATTTATCACCGAATTTCTGATAGAATTGTTTTTGATACGTATCGATGAGACGATCACAGATATCGTTCGGTAGCACGATACCGCCACGTAAATGATACCTTTTCTCGGCATCGGTGGCGATATCTTGGTCTTCGTTACTTATGACATGTAAATTTCTGCAGATGTATCGGTACACAATATCCTGGAGAGTCAAAGGATCTTCGTCCAATATGCCATTTGACTTTAAGCGCACTTTGCCACTCATTTCACTTTTCTTGGCTGTATGTTTTAGATTTTAGTCCTAACGCCTGTAAATAAATTATTTAAAAAAGATTAGATTTTCAAAAAGTAAAATTATGATTTTTAAAGAAATGAATATTGGCATAGTGAATCGATTATTTCCAAATAAAAATGTGCTTGTCTTTGTTTGATACTCAACTATTGATTTTCAGAGTTATACTTATAATACTGTTTTATGAAAGTTAATGCATTTAAAAATCGTAACACGTCCCAGAGACCATGGTATCGAACAAATTATTTACGTGGTCTATTTTGAGAGAAAATCAGTAATGTAATGGAATTACGACAGGTGGGAATTTCAAAAGCCTAATAAATCCAAGTTGGCACAGTGACACGGACCCAGTCGATGCAAAGCAAAAACATTTTGTGCTAAGTGTGCAGAAAACCACAAATATTCTAACTACAAAGCTACATACGAAAATTAAAGCTACAAATCAATGTCACCAAACTGACGTAGCGGGGAAAATTACATAAAAATAAGAGAGTATGCCCAACAAACGCCATCTAATATACGCAGGCAAATCGTTCAAAAACGGACTTGTAATAATAACGTTTATTTTGGCCAACATTTACCAAATTCATTAAACCAATATTAATCGCCAAACCCAAATCAATTTATGTAAACGGAAATTCCAAAAGTAAAAACGTTTTTTCTTTCGAAGAAATAAAACTTACTGCCTGTTTCCATAAAACGAATTTGTTCGTTCGTTACAAATTGTCAATATGGGAAACGTTATTAAATGGGTTTCAGACATTATTTAATTCTGAATTTCAGATATATGTTAGATACCGACATATGGAACACAATCCCAATATAATAAGCTCTCATTACTGATAAGAATCCTTCTTATTGCGCCTTCAATTTTGACAATTTGTAACGAACGAACAAATTCGTTTTATGGAAACAGGCAGTTAGTGCCGTTGAACTTATCACTGGGAGTGCTGACAAATCTTGATTGTTCATTTTTATATTTTATATTCGAAACAAGAAAGACGAATTATTTTCTAAACAGGATTTTCAAATAAAATCAGGATTTTAATACGACATATAGATATGTACAGGCGAATCTTGAATCGTTATGACGATGAAAACGACCATCGTATAATGACACAGTTAAACAACGAAATATCCGTGGAAATACACATTTTCAGAAATAACTAACTCATGGAATAAAACGTTATTTTCAGTGCAAAAAGCTTCTTCTCCCTTTTGGAAAATTTCAAAAGTTCTTAAAAAGAAATATAATGTTATACCGTTTCTGCAGCAAAATAACTATACTACAAGATACTACAAAAGATTGGCTTAAACGAATTGAAATCATACGATTTCATACAACCTTAATGACGTTTCCACGGTTTCTGAAGTTGAGCAAACAACAGATACTTCGACATAAATTCACTGTAAATCGATATAAATAAAATAACGGTACTAATCAATAAACTAAAAAACAAAATGTTTACAGGATTGGATGAAATAAACAAATGGAATGTTTGAAAAAATTATTATTATCACAGCATTTTTAAAGTCTTGTCTAAAACTATCTTAGTTTCCCAGACTATGGAAAAAAGCAAAAACAATCCCAAACAAACCGTCAGAACATACAAGTTCGTAAAGACCAATAATTTTGTTAAGTTCGTTAAGTAAACTTTTGGAAACAAAATAATTAGGATTACAGTCCTTTTGGCCCGATAGAACTTTAGCTAAGGAATTTGTTTTGAGACTTAAAAGAAGAAAAATACCGACTTTGCCATAGAGGTCACAGTCAGCTAAATAGCTCATACACTAAGCTTACCAAAACCTACGGGGGTTTTATGCGAAATTGAATCACCTGCTTGTTTATAGCTACGATTTAGAGTACAATGTCATTGGTTTCACCGAAATATGGTAAACAAAATTTTGAACTTAATTACACGTAGGCAGAATTGGGGGCAGCGTTTTAATTGCTTATGCATTTTCAATATCAATTTATTAACATCAAGCTTTAACCAAGCCTATAAGGCTTGTGGTATTGAATTTATTGCTGTCTGTGTTATTTTGGAAAAAAATAAAACTTTTCAGTATATGCCATTGAAGGAATTGTTTTAAGCATGGTCGAATCTGACATTATTCTGTCATTGGGTGACTTTAATCTGGCTTCTGTATATGGCTGAGACAGGCAATAGTCCCAGAAACGCTAACTTCTTTTACTACGAATGGTTGGAGAACACTAGCAGAAATGAATCTGTTCCAGATTAATAATATTGTAAACCTAAATGGCTAAATTCTACATTTAATCTTGACAAATGAATCTCGCTCATTCCAAGTTTCTCCTATTTCTACTCCGGAGTATAATCACCCTAAAGAAAAATCGATTAGTTGAAATAAGGAATTGAAATCTGCACATATTCTCCAAATCCCATCTCCACATGCAATTGTATGAAATGGTAATGTCTAGATGGTCTAAACGGGACATTAATAGATATTCTTGATATAAAAAAATCTGATGGCATAACGCCACGAATAATTTTAAATACCATCATTTTATTCATCATTGTTCGACTACTTTTAAATGTAGGCAAAATTGGTTTTTAAAAGACCCAATTTTCTTCACATAGTAATCCTATTGGGGATCCCATACAACCGATCCATATTCAGTGAACTCTTTTACCCAATATTTGCGAAAAAAAATCACGCCTTCGAAAAGATGTGCTTATTGAAATACAACTTTAATACAATCTGTTCAGAGCCGCATAAGGCAAACTTAACAGTAAACTTTCTAGGTCTAGAGAAACATCTTCTGACTGTCAGCAATGCTTGACAGCGAACATAAGTAAACGGAAGTAACTAATGGAATTGGGCAAGTCAAGTCTTGTGGACCACCAGAGAGTATATAAATTGTTGTAGAGAAACAGTTTTCCAAAGATACTAATTGCTTCCTGCCGACGAAGTTGAAAAAAGATTAGGTTTAATTTAAATAGTAAGAGTCTGTGATCCATTTCTGCAAATATTCTAGCGACATCAGCTGATCAATCACCGGTGGTCAAAGGGGCTACCTCTTCTGAGTCTGATATGAAATTTCAGATTTATAAACATTAAAATCTGACGAAGGTATGGGCATGTAATGAAAAGTTTTACTGCCTGTTTTCGTAAAACGAATTTGTTCGTTCGTTACATATCGTCAATATTGGAAGCGTTATAAAATGGGTTTCAGACATTATTCAATTCTGGTTTTCAGATGTATTTTAGATATCGCCATATGGCACACAATCCCAAACGATTAAGCTCTCCTCACTGATAAAAATTTTATTGGGCATTCAATTTTGACAAATTGCAACGATTGCACCTATTTTGATTTTATTTCTTGGTTCACCCATAACTGAATTCATTGCATATGTTTGTTCTCAAACCAATCAATAAAAGTAAAAGTAGAAACAGAAATAACAGCAATAAAATGACTAATGTGCGACATCAGAAGAGCAGAATCTACTAAGTCAACACAAATTTAAACTATCAAGTTTACGCAACTGAAATATACTTTCGAGAACAAGAAATATATATGTATTCAAAAATCCAGTTTTCTGCATCAAAACTTGAGCAAAAATATATAGTTGACTCCTAAATAAGGTCATTGTGTCGACTCCTGAAACAAATTCCAATAATATGGGAAATCATATTATTTCTGAGGGATAACAAAGAGAAAAATTATATGAAGAACATCGAGCCAGAATTGACTATGGTGAAAAATAAAAATTAATTTACCCTAGAAGAAATACGGTCCAAAGAGATACATTTGTCTAAATAAATTTGATTTATTTAAATTGAATATTTATTACAAATAAAGCGCATGTGTTGTCTAGTTGAAAGATCAGACATGTACGTCAACTAATTTCATAGAAAACGTTAGTTACGTCATTATATGATGACGATGCTGAGCTAATAGTTGCATACACGGCATGACACAGGAATGAATTGTACACAGCGGATAATGCGACACAAATAAAATAGCAGATATTTTATTTATTGTATTGTATATTTGAGAAGCAGCTGTTTGAATGATTATGTATGTGAAACAAATCATTGTTCGCATGCAAATTGATTAATGTCAGCCCAAGAATTCTTGTAATTAAAGTGCAGCTGTCAAATACAAACGACGACTACAAATTTTAAAGTATTTCCATAGTTAAGGCAACAACCTGTACGGTAAACCCTCTAATGTAACCACATATTGCAACTAGATTACGGCCTTTCCAACACATCCCAGCCACTCACAAGTTGGCCATATAGCACAAAAGTTTTGGCTTAACTTCTTACAAAGACGATAAACCTCAATTTTAGTGTTATAGTATTGCAGAAAATTACGTTGGAATGTCAGGAAAACATTTGGAGCCACTTTCATCGAACGTACAAAGTGTGTATTTTTAATGGCAACAAATTTTCGCAAGTGAATGCAGAAGAAATATGTTATACCTTAACAAAACAATATTTTAAAAAACACTTTCATTTCACAATTATCTGGCAGCTATTCTCTGTATGGTTTAATCCGAATTCTTTTACCGCCTCTTATGTGTATTGCAACCAAAAAGTTACAAATGTGATTGCATTCAAAGGAAAGTCGATATCTACGTCAATAATCAAGCACATCTGAAACCCATGAAATTCACAACATGTTAATCTATCAGTACCAATATTTGTGACATATATAAAAGCAATTTCACCACGGTAGAACATTCCCATATCATCTTTTCCATATTTGTCAAACACCTTGGTCACCGAGTGGTGTGTAGTAAAAATTAAACACAAAATTTACAATTGCTGGTTATCTATTTTCTGGAATGTGTGATAATGACGTATTCACTGAATAAACTAACTGAATAAAAAATATTTGGTCAGAGTTTTGAAACCTTGCTTGTAAAATATCATATTCATCTCAATCAAACATCGAGGAGAAAACTTTGTCGAAACTTACAAACCGTACACCAATACCAGCAGAGCCTTGGAATTTATGTTTACGAATCGAACTAAAAAACAGATCTAGTGATCAAATAATGTCTCGCACGTTCAAATACTGCGGATTATGGTGTTCTGGTGGTCTGTTATGATTTGTTGGCACGTTTGTGGTTCAAGATTTGGCCAAGTTATCATATATTGTTTAGTCACCCAGCATGTGCACCAGTCTCAAATGCGACAAACAACCAACCACAAACAAATGCATTCCATTTTTGATTATCAATAAAATGATAATAATAATAAAGTTTGCTAGTTCGCATTTCATTGTGTCGTTGTTGGTGTAGACGACAACAACTATGACAAGTAATATACAACATCTCATTGTATGCAAGGCCAACAACAAAGAAAAAAGTAAGTGTGTTCTATTCGGTTACGGATTCGTTCGATCGTGTTTTAAGCAACCCCCAAACAACAGACTCAAACTATTGTCGGCCATACTACGGATGCAATCGATTGACAAGGTGCAGTTACTTGCTCCAATTGCAATTTACTTCCCCTCAACTGCCACTTCCAACTACAGTAACAACATTGTATGTGCACCTACTCTCACTTTTGTCCTTGCAACGGCGGAGAGTCAGAGTGGGCGTGCGGACGTTTGTGTGATCTTTTCGTCGTTTGTCTGCCAATTATTCCTTCGTTGTTTGGGGATATGACACCAGAATTTCCCAAAGTTTTCTTCTTGTTTTTGTTATGTCGCCTTTTCTTCTTCTGGAACAATGTCACTGTCAAATTTTTTCCACTGTTTTTTTCTCTTTCGCAGGGGGATTCCGTTTTCTCACTTTTATTTAGTTTTGCGATTCATTTTAAGTATTATTTTTTGTTTACACATTGTTATGGATCGATTTTATTTGTTATTCCGTTTCTTTCGAAAAATTTAATTTTATTGCAGCTTTCGCAAACCAATCATGGATTCTTCCATTACAAAATTCGTACATTGTCGATTCTTCCATTCCCACTGTTTGACGTTTATATGTCAGTTACATATGGCTGTCAAGGCTGCCAGATATTACTCTAAATACACGTCAAATTGAAATGGGAGGTTTTTTTTTTAGCAGAATACCTCCTATACAAAAGCGCGACGTATCAAATCTTTATTTCAAAATCTACACAGCGTCTGAGCATAACCAGAAATTATCTGTTTTTGAACTTTGTGTTTAAATGGCGGAGATGGCTCCTCATACATGTATGTCAGGTACTTCTGAATCAGCAGTCCAGAATGCTGAATAATAAATGCATTCCCTCTATTTAAAAGTTCGCTTGAGCGTAAGACTGTTTATCAATTTTGTAGTAATAATTGTCTGATTTTAATTGTATTTTATTATAAACGAATGTATTTTTACATTTATGTTTGAAGCTATTGTTTCCGCCCTGAAAACTTGCATCATGTAAACAACAAAAGATTCATAAAATTTTTGTCTTCCCCTAGTAATTTTCAGAAATAATAAAATGCATTTGTCATTTCTTTAGCCTGTAATAGCTTTTACACACACACATTGTACAGTAACGCAGAAGCGACCATTCAGAAAATAAAATATGTGTGCAGCTGTCGTCTTGCACAAATATTTTGCACTTTAGTGCGCCCTGGACAAGCTATCACAGCTGCGTAAATATTTTGCCGAACAACATTCCACAGTGAATTAAAACATAAAGAAGAAGAATGTTTGGGTTTACAGACCAGTGATGGTAAAAGGAGGTACAATCAAATGTTTAATTAAGTTTTGAACATAAACGTTAATGTGGCCCTATTTGGGCACATTATATGTGTCACAAATTTAAGTTTTCAAAATACCAAAACTGTTGTTTACGTTCAGAAAGACACCCGACACCGATCAGAAAGAAACCACCTAAACTCATCGACCTGTTTTGGCCAAATAATTCTTCGTGAGGAAGTAAAATAAACTTAAAAAAACTCAGGTTTCAACAATATGAGTAGTATTTACATACAGGAGCCACCCACGTCAGGGAAGGTAGGATATAGCCAAGGCAGAGTTTTCGTTCTTCTTAACCACCAATCATCTATTTTTCAGGTTCTGCTCCATACTAGTGTGGGAGACATTGACATTGAGTTATGGACGCGTGAATGTCCCAAATCATGTAGAAACTTCATACAGCTATGTATGGAAGGCTACTACAACAACACCATCTTCCATCGTGTGGTCAAGGGTTTCATTGTGCAGGGTGGTGACCCGGCCGGCGATGGAACTGGAGGAGATTCGATTTATGGAGGACCTTTTAAAGATGAGTTTCATTCGCGTCTTCGCTATGCTAGACGTGGACTTGTTGGCATGGCAAATTCGGATAAAGATGACAATGCATCACAATTCTTCTTTACAATGGCACCTACGCCGGAACTTCAAAACAAGAACACACTTTTTGGGAAAGTAACGGGCGATACTGTGTTCAATATGCTGAAGCTAGAAGATGGTTTAGTGGACCACAATGAAAGACCAATGTATCCTCACAAGATTTTGAGGGCGGAAATATTGAAAAACCCGTTCGATGACATTGTGCCCAGAGAAGTGAAGAAAGAAGCCAAGAAGGATAAGAAAAAGAAGAAAGAAAAGGGAGTCAAGTAAGTGGCATTTGATTTAATACGAGCAAATTTTTGTTGATTTGGATCATTTAGAAATTTCGGGTTATTGTCCTTTGGTGAAGAGGCCGAAGAGGATGAGGTGGAAACAATTGAATTTGTTCAAAAAAATTCTGGTAAAGCCAAATCGTTACACGACGTAGTAGATGATCCAATGTTGAGTAAGGAACCGGTCAAAGTTAAGACTGAACACAAAAGCGATTCGGAATCAGAAGAGGAGTTGTTGTCCATTAAAAAAGAACAATTGGATGATGATGAAGCGGCCTATAGGAGACAGCGGATTCAAGACAAACTGAAATCTGGAAAGCACGGGAAGTCTTTAAAAGCACAACAAATAAAAGTAGAAGTCTCAGACTCCGATGAGGACCAACTAATGACGCATGAACAAGAAAAGAAACTTCACAATGAAAAGAAAAAGTACGTTATGCCTTGTAGTCAGCTAGACACTTGTTTATTTTTTGTTGTTTTTTTTTCTTCACTCCAGAGAAGAAATTCGACAAGAGATCCAGTCTTTGAAAAAACAATATCAAACAGAAAAGAAACAAAAGGATGAAGTACTTGAGAAGAAAGTCCAACAGGATTCAAAGGAAAAGGCAATTAAAGTCCAACATGATAATAACGAACTGATCACGAACTTTATAGAAGAAAAAGTGAAATATGAGGGCCTTAAATCAAAGATACCCAAAAAGGGCTCAAGTCGAGAAGACTTTACTCTAAGTCTACTTTCCAAATTTCGTTCCAAACTAGATGCTCTCAAACAAAAACGGGATGATAATGAAGACGAAATCGAGGAAGTGCGTAAAGTAGATGACACAGAGGTTGAAAAGGAAATTCAAGGCGATGACTGGTTAAGTCACACACTGAAATTTCAAGAAGATGCCCCAATATTGGCCAAAGATGCCTCCACAAAAGGCGACGATTGGTACGATGTCTATGACCCGCGTAATCCCTTGAACAAAAGGAAACGCAAAGAAGCCAACAGTCGTTCAGATAGTCAAAATAAAAAACGCAACTAATTACTAAAGTTCTCATTTATTTGGTTAAAAAAAATGGGAATACATAAAAAGATATGCAGAAATGTTGTTGCATCTGGTGTTGTAAAGGTTTTGACAGTCTTTTTGAAACACTCTACCTTGTAATTGGGAAAAAAATCCAATCTAAACAAAATAATAACAGTTTCAGGAGAGTTTCTATTACAAGTGGCAATATTTACGGTATATGAACGAGGAGTTCACCCAACTAGACATACCACCATGGGTATCGGTATAGTGGAGTGCATGCACTAATATAAGTTTTGATTTTTGGAAACGGTTATATTTAGCGACGAAAGCAACTGTAATAATATCGGTTCACATAGATGGCGTAAGCCAAATGACGCCCTCCATGCCACAAATATGGCAGCTATAGTGCTATGGGGTTCTTTCTCCGCCCTAGGAGATGGAATGCCTGCATTTATAGATAGCATTTTTGGCATACATGGTTATTTGTCAATCCTGAAAATAAATATCCAAGCTAATTCTGATAAAAATGGTCCTTTCGGGAAATGAAATGTATTTTTAACATGATAACGACCCGAAACATACAGCTCTGGACGTTAAATTACGTATTGTATACAACAGCACTTACCAGCAACCTTTCTAAAGTCCGCACTTAATTTCGATAGAAAATCTGTGTGATTGTCTGGAGAAAGAAGTAAGAGAACACAATATTTTATCGAATGCTACACTATATCAAGCTTTGCAAGAGGAATGGGACAAAAGACCGAACAGAAAAGTGTCGTTAGTGTTAGCGTAAGTGAAGTCGGTACCAAGATGCTCTGAAGCTGTTTTAGCTAACAATGGATATCCTACAAAATATTGAATTTGATTATATCTCCTGAGTATAAAGAAAATACTGTACTTAAATACCTGAAAAAATACCAGTCAGTTTAAACAGACATATTTTAACAAAAAGTTTGTTAAAATGAAAATAATGTTTATAAAGGGTTATCCATTTTGCGTTTTCAAAAGTAAATGTAAATAAAACACATATGAACTATTTTTTTCATTATATTTCTTTTTTATTATGAAGTCTGAACATTGATATTATGTGTGAAATACTACACGATATAAATGACCACCACGCGAATTGTTGCAAGCATTGATTCTTTTGAGTTAATTGTGTACCACTTTTTGGCACATATTGGGCGGTATCTCAGTCATAACTTAACGAATGTTGGTTTTTAAGTGCTCAAGAGTTAAAGGTTCATCTGCATAAACACGGTCTTTCGCGTAGCCCCACAAAAAAAAGTCTAATGGTGTCAAATCCCATGATCAAATCCCATGGCCAGTTGATGTCGCCACGACGAGAAATTATGCGGCCAGGAAATGTCTCTTGCAATAAAGCCATATTCGCTCGAGTTATGTGGCATGTGGCACCGTCTTGTTGAAACCACATATTCTCCAAACCGAATTCTTCAATAGCAGGCAAAAAAAAACGGTTATCCAGAACGCACGACCATAACGCTCCGACTTGACGGTGACAGTCGTTTTCGAAGAACTAATCACAACTTCGGACCAAAGAGCGCACCATACAGTGACTTTTTCAGCCCTATACTTTTGAAACCACGAAATGGATAACCCTTTATAATGTCAGTATGTTTTAAATAAAACTTGATTCTTATGCACTTTCGTTTAGTTTAATACAACCTCATTTTTATTTAAGATTAGATAAAATCTTACATATAATGTGATTCGATAAAAAAAACCTCACGCACAAAATGTATTGAAAATTTCAATTTATCAGCATTTTCAAAATGGTTTGTGAGTGACCTTTTTCAATATTTAAATTGAATAAACGTTATTTTAGTCATTAATTGGCAAAAGTTCATTCATTCGTGCAACAGGAAATAAATTTTGAGAAAAAGAATCAAAAAGTCATCACCCTAGTGTTTATGTTTCATTAGACTGCTCATTTATTAATCGATTAATTACTCTTAATGTCACATCTTGAGGAAATGTATAACTGAAAAGTTTTATATTCAGCATCAGTATGTCTTATAGATTATTTGAAAATTTAAAAATTAGTATTTGTGTCGATAAATCTACGACTTTTTAACGATTATGCCATAACTGCTGTTTGTAATATGCATCCCCTGAGCACAACAATTTTAGGTATGTTTTGTCCAGTTCAGAAGACATTCGTGACTTTTTGTTGTAACTATATAACCCTAGCAAGGCCGTCAAAAACACTACGACTACCCTAAACAGTATTTATTTGTATAAAATACGAAAATTAAAGTACGATCAATAACAATCATGTTACAATTTTCCCTATAGCTGGAATCAAATATAGAATATTCGTGATTGAAGTAGATTTAAAAAATGTTCTGCACATAAGAGCTTTAGCAAATGTATCTTCGTATAACAGAGAACAACTTTTTATGTAATCAATTACCGCTGCACAACTAACAACAGGGAACTATACCTGAGTACAAAAATGGTCGAATTTTTTTCAATATTTAGTATTTTTTTTAATTTTTTTTCAGGCGTAATTTGTCATAACTCAAAGATAACATGTTCGATTTGGTTGAAAAATTTAGTTCTAGATTATATTTAGCCTTCATCTTCAGTGCTTTTTTAATATGAATGACAGTTTCGGAGTTATGAAAAATATTGGAAAAGGTTTTCTATTGAGAAATTTTCCAGTTACACCAGGGTCAAAAAGCCATCATATTTCGTCCAGACAATGCTATGGTCTACGTCAACGCAATACTTGCCAATATAGTTCAAACATACGTTTTGCCAATCAATATTTTTGGTTAAGCAAAACGTTGTCTATACGTGTACTAAAACAACAAATCCAGAAAACATAAATTTAAATTGAAATAGTCAGCGGGAGACCGTTTCTAATGTGAGTCGGAAATTATTTATGACGATAACGGCGAGAATGTGATTAAATATGCAACCAACGTCACAAACTCATCCCACCACCCACCTGAAAATTTAATGAAAACATTTCCCTCTATATCGGGGCCTAGTCAGTAGCTGTTCATCACCCTAGTGTTTATGTTTCATTAGACTGCTCATTTATTAATCGATTAATTACTCTTAATGTCACATCTTGAGGAAATGTATAACTGAAAAGTTTTATATTCAGCATCAGTATGTCTTATAGATTATTTGAAAATTTAAAAATTAGTATTTGTGTCGATAAATCTACGACTTTTTAACGATTATGCCATAACTGCTGTTTGTAATATGCATCCCCTGAGCACAACAATTTTAGGTATGTTTTGTCCAGTTCAGAAGACATTCGTGACTTTTTGTTGTAACTATATAACCCTAGCAAGGCCGTCAAAAACACTACGACTACCCTAAACAGTATTTATTTGTATAAAATACGAAAATTAAAGTACGATCAATAACAATCATGTTACAATTTTCCCTATAGCTGGAATCAAATATAGAATATTCGTGATTGAAGTAGATTTAAAAAATGTTCTGCACATAAGAGCTTTAGCAAATGTATCTTCGTATAACAGAGAACAACTTTTTATGTAATCAATTACCGCTGCACAACTAACAACAGGGAACTATACCTGAGTACAAAAATGGTCGAATTTTTTTCAATATTTAGTATTTTTTTTAATTTTTTTTCAGGCGTAATTTGTCATAACTCAAAGATAACATGTTCGATTTGGTTGAAAAATTTAGTTCTAGATTATATTTAGCCTTCATCTTCAGTGCTTTTTTAATATGAATGACAGTTTCGGAGTTATGAAAAATATTGGAAAAGGTTTTCTATTGAGAAATTTTCCAGTTACACCAGGGTCAAAAAGCCATCATATTTCGTCCAGACAATGCTATGGTCTACGTCAACGCAATACTTGCCAATATAGTTCAAACATACGTTTTGCCAATCAATATTTTTGGTTAAGCAAAACGTTGTCTATACGTGTACTAAAACAACAAATCCAGAAAACATAAATTTAAATTGAAATAGTCAGCGGGAGACCGTTTCTAATGTGAGTCGGAAATTATTTATGACGATAACGGCGAGAATGTGATTAAATATGCAACCAACGTCACAAACTCATCCCACCACCCACCTGAAAATTTAATGAAAACATTTCCCTCTATATCGGGGCCTAGTCAGTAGCTGTTCAATTCAGTTTATGTATTTTTTTTATTTTTAATTAAAATTGTTCTTAAATTTAATACAAAAAAGAACTGCACTAGCATTCATTTAATTTTAATGGTAAACGTTATTCAAAATGAACGATCATCGCATTGCTTTATTCCTCTTCAAAAGAGGTGTGATTTATTGGGGAAGGAGGCAGGGTATATGTGGAGTATATAAATATTATTATTGCCCTAAAGTTTTAAAAGCTTTTATTGATTTTTGTGATCTTTTTATATGACATACAAACTATGTATATATGTTTGGTTTATGGCATCATTATTCGAGTCTTCAAAACAGACTTGTTTCAATATGTGTCCGTTTTGGCTTTGTATGTTTTAATATCTTTGGTATTTAGAGAAAAAAATTAGCCATTTATAAGATTTTGTGCAGCAGCGCAGTTTTGCTAAAATCGAAAAACGTAACATTTAAGAAGAAACAACAAAACTATAGAAAATTGAGCGGGTTATGGGCTTAATAAATCTGTCCACAATAATTATGCACTTGCAACCACGACGGCTTTCTTCTGTATTAAGCAGTCCAAGGCACAGGTGACATCACAAAATATATCATTGACAGCGCGTTCGGCGTTAATCTATGGATAGACAGAGACAAATGATTACATATTTACAAAAGAGAGGGACATTTTCCAAGTTCAACTTACGGTTAAGGTCTTATCGGTATATTGTGACAGAATGGCATTGGTATTGGATCGGAAGGTGGCAATGCGGGTCTTGATGGTTTCCTCGTTGTCATCGGCACGTTTCTCGGTTGAGGCAGCAGCACGGGCCATGACACGGCTTACCAAAGTGGCCTGTTGAGAGAAAGAGTGGAAATGATTTTATTTAGTGAGTCTTGTAGTATTTTTTGTGGCAATAATTACATCAGCGCAGTCGAAAAAGACGATTAAATCGGCTGGAGCAATTTTCTTTTCGAAGGCAACACCTTGATCCTTTTCACGTGGATAACTGTAAAAGCAAAAAAAAAAAAAAAAATGATAAATGAAAAGAAATGTGAAAATACGTAGACGGATTTCAGAAAATGTGTACAAATAATTCATAAAGTCTATCAGAAGTGCGAAGATAGTGCATCTGAAGATACCAGATATTAGTTTATCGGGAACTTCTATCAAATCAAAATCAAATCAGTGAGCTGTGCCATTAAATACAATTTGTATATTCAGTAACATTTATATTGGGAACAGCTCACTGTTGCTATATGCGACCTAAGGCTTGGTGTGAAATATAAACTTTTTAATAAACATGTTGGTGACTACGAGTTAGAGAGTAATCTCTAAGCCATTTGAAACTTCTCTAGAAAAGCATTAGCCGTTCGGAGCTGTCTTTAAACAGTAGCTCCCGGGCAGTGAGTATACAAATTATATCGTACACAGCTCACTGATTCAAGAGAAGTTCCCCGTCTGTTCCTTCATGGAATGTTAAGGGAAATAAGTAAGTGAGTTTTTTCCATTGGTCAGTGTGATGTTTTTTAACTGTTCATGAGTGATTTGTTGACAAACGAACAACACTTGCAATTAATCTCACATTTTGGCACTGTCAAGTGTTCGCCTCGTTGTGCGATTTGACCCCATCTGGCGAGCCAACCCCTTGCAGTTATCACATGTGCCATTGGTGAGATATTGAAGTAAATCTTTGAAAAAGTTTGTCAAAAAATCGAACATTTTAACAAAGTCCAAATTTAATTTCATTTATTGGTTTTATTGTAACATACAAAGCCTATAAGGCATCGACAGTAAATTTTTTTGGGATAATGCCAGGTAGGTGAATTTTGTTCCTATCGAAACGAATTACATCTAATTTACAGGGATATCATATTATCCAGTATGTATTCTCACAGACATGCTTCGAATTTTTAGCCTTAAAATAATAGTGTCCCATTCATTCATTATGACCTATGATTTAAAATAAATTTATTTTTCATTATGTTTACTCACCCATCGATAAGGAAACCTTTGGCACCATTCAATCTATCACGAATGGCCTTTTCAAGCAAACCCAAAACGTCATCGTTTGACACCAATTTGCCCTCCTTCATGATGGCAGCCAATTCCTGGCCCTTTTGAGAACCGGATGCAACCTATAAGAATTTTTTAATTTTCGTACAATGAAAATAATTAATTAAAACGTACAGTTTTTCAACGATAAATGTGAAAACAATTATGGCTCTGGGTGATTAAAAAACTGTTTAGCTGACACTTTTGAAACGAATATAATTTTAATTTAGAAATCCGTAAAAAATTAAACGAAATTAGAAGTTTGTCGTTATCGTCAAACAGTTGCAACCAGCAGTTTGATTACAATAATATATGTAATAATATATACAGACCGATGCAGTAATTCAGGAAGTGATTCCCCTGTACAGCAGCACTAAACCGAGCGATGGCTTAATGTAGAAAAGCATAGTTTCCAATCTTCTTGACAATAGTGCAACCACTACCTTACGCCAGAAACGCTGTATCTATGTAAATGAGTATCATGCATTGGAATGCCTATTTTAATGTGAGACTGTTTCCGTATTCGGCGATATTGCTGACTTCTGCATAGTTGCAACAATCTCATTTTGCTACCGTAATTTGTTTCAATCGGCCCAAAAGTTTTAAAACTCCATAATTATTAACACAGTTTTTCGTATTAAACCACTTGGCTAGAGCACTTACCTCATCACGCAACAAATCGCCACTGGACAAATGAACGAAACCGTATTTCTCAACGATTTTGGCACATTGAGTACCCTTGCCACAGCCGGGACCTCCCAAAACCCAGATAATTGGTACGCCAACCTTTAAATAGAAAAGACGACAACGTTTAGTAAAGAAGTGGAAAAATATGCTACCACAGTTGTACATTATAGACGACGATAATCACAATATTTATATCACTAAGCAGCCATAATACAGTAAGCTGTTGTCAAGTATTTCATCCTTGGCAAAGGAATTCTAGGATTAAAACAGTTGGCAGCTCAAAATATGTTAGGCAGCATTTTGAATATTCTTTTAGGTTTAGGTTTTTTCGAATTAGGTTGAGTGTTATTTGAGATTAGTTTCATTTAGTACGATATATAACCTTATGATACTCGTACTTATATCATGCTATATACTCCGATTTTTTGTTTGTTTTTGCTTTTATATTTTTTATTTTTGTTTTCAGGTTAATTGCCATCCAGATATTACACAATATGGAAATTAGGATTCCCGTTCATATGGGAATCGCTTGACTTTGGTACTTACACCAATTTGTTGCCTTCGTATTTCCTCAGCTTTTTGTTTTTCATTGGCCTCCTTCTTCATGGCCATTTGGTGACACATGAACAACTATGTATGCACCCCGGGGAATTTTGTTTTTGAGAAAAGGTGAAATGAATGTTGGTGGCAAAAAAACGTTAAAATTTCGTTTCATACGATTGGCAGTTAGTACTATGAAGCATTTTCCAGTTTAGTGCTTTGTCGGAGGAGTGAGTAAGCAAAAGCGGTTGGTAAGAATAGATGTGAAGAATGGTTATGTCAGATAAACCGACAGAATGTTCACACCTCATGTTGGTTTGATTGTAATGTACGACAACAATAAAGGGACACAAAAAGAGTTTTTGTTTTTCCATATTCTCCAATGTCCATAAATAAAAAAAACACTGGCAATGCTATAATGTAGCACCAGTGCGGGGGCAACGTATTTTCTTTTTCCCTTGATTATCGCTATAATTTTTCGCTATAAAAACACAGGTCGCATATATATATTATAGCGTTCATCGTGTTTTATATTCCACTCTGCTTCGATGATGACGAAAATTGTATCAGTCGAATTTCACGGAAAATTTTATTTTGAAAATAAGTTTCAAATGTACGAAAATTTTACGCCAATATATTATTTTTCCAAAAATTTGTTAGAACACAGCCTAACGGTTTTTCAATTGTGCCCCGAACATATGTTTGTGTTCAAACATATTATTTTTACACACATAAAGATATATGATTCTGTCCGTCCCAAAAAACACATACAGTGTAGTGTAAAACAACGGCCGATTAGATTAGAAAACGTAGGGTGAGGGTATAATAAGGGGTTGTTGTACAGGAAAAATCCATCGGGTAACGGTATATATATTAGGGTGGCATTTCTGAAAATCTCCAAGACTGTCGGACGGACAGTTATTGCTTATGTCTGATGATGTGAGAATCAACAGTCAGATGTTTTATATAAATGAGCTAAGGTTTATCTTTTCGTTTAAACCAACGTTAAACATCAAATTAAATTTTTCAGTCGAAGTTTACTTGCAGCTTAACCCCCCAATTTTGGGCGTTTAAACTATAGTTTATAGCAAAATGATTGCGACAGCAGTAAAAGAAAGAAGAATCAAAATTAAATTTGTTTTGCCAAACTCCAATAAAAATAGGATTTAAAAAAATATGGCTTATTTATGACCACCATATTCCTTTACCAAATATGCCTGAGTCATCTTTAAATTTTCGTTCTCTTGACTCGAACCTCAACTTCTTTCCATGCCCAATGTCTTTTCATCAGAATTTGTGCGATCAGTTTTTTTTATTACATTTGATTACATGCCATATATTAGAAAAACTGATTTCACCGAAATACACTAAAAATAGGTTTTTATTGGTTTTAATTTTTCACCGGAAACATTGTATGTATGTTCTATAATAAAACTGATAGTATAGTTAGTGCCACACTAATTGCCTAAGTTATGGATTAGTTTGACTCAGCACTCAAAAACTGTGGTTTAACTATGATCTCATTTATTGGACCTACGGAAAGAACCCCACTGCTGTTGATATGTTTGTATTTGTAATAAGTGTTACAACCTTTACCTATTCTTTGCGACTAAAAGGATGGGTCCTAGTATTTAATCCGTTCCCAAGTACAGGAAATGTTATTGTTGGATTGTTTTAATAATCCAGTTTTTTTGGTAAGACAAAATCCTGTAAAGTCCCACAATTCGTACTTCTCTGGTCCCACACGTTCATGTAAAACTAAGCTTTTTTCTGTGATATCTGAACAATTTGAGCTGATTTAGAAATGGAAAAACGTAATGCCAGTTTTCCTATGGGAAACTGGTAACGATTCTGAATCAAAAGATTTTTCCAGCTGTTACAAACATTATCACACAATTAACATTTTATCTGTTAATGAGGAGTATTGATGTGATTGTGGGTCGCACTATACTCAGGGTTGTATAAATATAACACAGATTAGCATAAATAGACATTAACATTCGCACGAGCAGGAATATGTATGTATACAAGTGTCTTATGTTGGCAAACATTTCTATTTTTAAGAGAGATATTATTGAAGTTTTCTCGACATGGTACTTAGTCACCCACCTACATATACACAGAAGAGTATGTATGTAGTCTCTAGTATATATTCTTGACTTTCACCTTTTAATTGCCGCCAAATTTCGTTGCGATACGACTGGGCTGTGCCGGCAAAATGCCAAGCGTTTTTATTTTCGTTAAGTTTGTGGCAAGTGGTTCTTCATAAGGAACATTGAAAATGAACACATAAACATTTCGATCGTGAAATATTGTTATTGTCCCATTTAAGAGGGCAACAATGGGTAGAGAATGCAAAAACCGAACGGAAATTCAATGAAAGAAAACAGACAAAGCGAAGTTTCCGTAAAATTCAAATGCAAAAAGCTTCTCATGTGTAATATTCAAGAACAATGTATTTATTATAATTTTACATAGATATGTATGTAAGAAAGCTTGTTTGAATTATTTATAACGAAACATTGTCGCTTAACCCTTAAACAGCAAAATATTATTTTTGTAAATACGCTAGAGAACGGCAACGGTTTTGATAATAAATCACACACAACGCCATAGGCTGAGCAACTAGGGGAAATTTAAAAAAAATATGGTAGAAAATTTAATAAAAATACGTGAGGGGCATATAAAACCTATTTGCAACCACCAACATATTCTTTTTTATTTATCACTGTCTAATTATTTATATTTTGTAAGACCTCGATACATCATCTCGGCCTCTATAAATGTATAACCCGGCAGACGCTGTTCTGCCCAAAAATAATTTGTTTAAATTATTCAATTTATTGCACTATTTGTTAAATATATGCTGTAAACTATAAATAGTTAAACACAATTAATTGTTTTTGACAAAAAGATTACAACAATTTTTCTTTTTGTAATGAATAATCAGTGTACAATTGTGATGTACTGTAGTCCCTGTGGCCCAAATTTGTTCCTATAGAAATGGGTTTTATTTAAAAAAAAAAATAATATTTTTTGAGACTGGAGTTTGTAACTGGATTAATACATCTGCAAACAGACTTTGGAGGTGTGCCCATTAGACAGTCTGTTGTAACACAATTTGTTTCTCACAGTATCTTGTATGCATTTTGAAAACCCAAACTAAACACATGCTTAGAATTATGTTTAATGAAATATTTTGAATGATTGGAATTTGGTAAATCCAGAGAATTAAGAAAAATAAACGGCCTAGTACACGTAAAATTCATTTGAATGATTAACAGGAGGAATTAAAAAGCGAGTAGTTTTCGTTGGCATTCGTATTGAATTTGAGAATGTCAAAGTTCGGTTGAAGAACGAATTTTCTCTAGAGTGTGTATGAGGGAGGAGAGTCACTGGATAGCAGCGTATCATGACTGAATGTCCTATCCTCAGAAATTAGACGACGGATATCCGAAAAATAGATACCATTAAAATATGTATACACAAGAGATGAGAAGGGAGAAAATGGAATTGGATTTACGATACCAGATGGGGTGAACTAGTTCCTACAGCGCGTCTAAAAGCTCTAGAATGTTTCTTTTAACACTTGAAAACTATGGTTTTTTTTCAGTTTATAGTTGGCCATTCATTTTTAGAAATTTTATTTTTAAAACAAGTTTAGAAATGGCACAAATCGGATATTCTTGAAAAATGCTTCTTATTGTGCTCAATATACATTAAATCTCTGGAACCTTTTCAAAAAAATTTGAACAAAAAACATAACATAACATTTTTGTTTGACGCCCTAGTCTGCTCGTTGCTAACACATACGCAAAATACTAAAATCGTGTGTTCAGTCAGGTTCTCTATGCCTAACGCCAGATCTGTGATGTGTTTCTTCAACAACGACAACTCAACATTAAGACTTCTAAGATTTTTATTTTATTTTAGTCTTTCTTTTTAGTTAAGTATCATTTGCTTTTTCCTGGAACCCATATTTCCGAAAAATCAATTTAGT
This sequence comes from Hydrotaea cyrtoneurina, assembly GCA_958296145.1. Lineage (NCBI taxonomy): Eukaryota > Metazoa > Arthropoda > Insecta > Diptera > Muscidae > Hydrotaea > Hydrotaea cyrtoneurina. The sequence goes on along the minus strand of OY282515.1, from coordinate 51,804,664 downwards.
CTGAAAACTCGTCAAATGTAACCTGTTTCTATTGACCATTCTGACAAACTATGACCAATTAAGTTAGCGCGTAAAAAGGGTAATTTCTCATTAGAATATAAATTGTAATGATACATAAATAAACAGTTTTTCTTTTAAATGTCCCCCAGGGTAACAGTAATCTGGAGCCATTTAACAGGTAACACTGCACAGCAACAACAAATTCTGTAGTCAATAACCACTATACAATTCCCATGTACTATGGTCCCTGTGGTTGAAATTTTTGTTTACATATTTAGATTGTTTTTTAAAAAAATTTTATTGATGTGTAATTTGTCGCAACAGGATTCGGAAATTTTTTCGACGGGACTTGATTTTTTTTATAAAATATAGTAAAAAATATAATATTTTTCAAAAAATGCTATTTTTTTAAGCAAAACTTGAACACACTTTGACGTCCAATGAGGTGTGACAATTTTTGGAATAAAAAAAGAGTTTATTTCCAATAATTTATCTCATCTCCATGACAGTGGGTCAAATATCATGGATACTTAAAAAATTTATTAGTTTTTTTAGTTTATTATTATTTACATAATTCCAAAGAGTATTCCATGATAAGGTAAGGAGCGAAATTTCATCGGTTTTACTTATCAAAAGATGGACGGAATTCTATTGAAAACTTCAGGCCCGTTTTTGTGCTCCTAGGGCGGGGCACTCTCGAAAGTGCCAGTTTGGATTTTGTTATTGTTTTCGTATTCTCGGTTTTTGAAAAAATCAACCCATGGCCAATGTAAATATTTAGAACACATTTCTACATAAACAATTTCCATCCAAATGATAACGTGACCTTCATAACAAACAAAAGATCATGCCGAATTTACCAAAAGAATTTGTTAACACCTCAATTTTCTATTCCAATGACGATCTGTTGTTCTTGGCCACATACAAATGAATATGTGTATCCGTACATATTTTATAATATTTGAAACAGATTTGATTAAAACAACACATTGCCCCGCATACAGTATTCAGTTGTTTGTAGTCAATGGATGTTTTTCAGTCAAAATTTCTTTGGCGATTTTATTTACGTTTTCATCAGTATTTAGTGTATGAATCTGTTAATTATAAATTCAATGAATATCTTTCACAATCATTCTTGGATCGGATATGGCGATTAAGGTAATGATAGTCCATCGATATCCAGAAAGCAGGGCCTTCTTCTGCAACTACACAAGAACTTCATACATTAATGCAGTGACAGATTGAAGAGCAAGACCTTCCATCCTTCCAGGTTCCATTCAGGTTTTCAAAAGGGCGTTGGCAATTATATTTTAATTAAAACACTATTTAAACCACGACCCAATATTAAGATGAACACCTTTCTGGTAGCCTTCTGGAGGAAGGAAAGTATAGATGTTTTTGGTACATGATACGGATATTAGACCTTCTGAGATGTTTTATATTAGAAGGCCTTACAAATTTTCCCGTTGGGTAAAGACTTTGAAACCGATACTACAGAGGATGTGGTGCAGATGAATATACATACATATGTACAGTCAAACATTCATGTGTAGGTGGCAGAAATCAGCAACCAACCGAACTTATTTATTAACAATGGCTGGGTGAATTGTTTATGGGAAAAGCACAACAACGCAAAACGCTGAAGAAAGTTTTCTTTTACTTTTGTTTTTTTCACAGTTGGCAAATCTCACACCTTCATTTAAACATACACATGTACATACCGGCACACCTATAGGTATAGTCCAACGGATGGATGGACGTTCCAATCAACCTTGCTGTTATTCTTTCGACATTTTGCTCTTTTCCGACAGTTGTTCAAATTTGTGAACATTCAATGATTTGTTTGAAATGTTTTATTTTTTAAAAAAATATTTTCTTTAAAATTAAGTTTTCATTCATCCATCCCCTGCACATATTAACGGATCTTTCTATCACATTTCAATGGTACATAATTCATGATTGACTTGTGTTTTAACACTATCACATGCATACGTATATAATAATCGAAAATATCCATACAGAAATTAATTGATCGTAACAGAATTTGATTGTAACAAATGTACAATTAAAGAATAAAGTTTTGGACCTTACGGCCTATGAAACAATTTACATATTTGTTTAATTGCATATATCAGGAAATTCTAATTACTGTCAATGAAATTTTGAAAAATCATCGGATTAATATTATGATTTTATTTTTTAAAACCATGCGGACGGAAAATACGAAATCAAGAACGGGGCATAATTCAATTTAGTTATCATAATATCTTTATTTGGCTCCTTATACGAAGTTCTAAAATTAGGTATTATTTTACCTGAGAAAACATAGGCTACTCGTGTTGTCCAATCTCCATATGCAGGAGTTTTGCTTGTTAACATAGCCACCGATATGAATATGAGCTAGGTCTGAGCTAAGGCCCCAACAGAAAAGCGATAATGAAGCGTATTGGCCGTGTGTCTTCAATTACTCAGTTGGACTTTGTAATCGAATAATGCGATGTCTTTGTTTAGATGGATGGTTAGCGATATTCCAGGACTGAGTAGTAAACTTTTGGCTGGGGCAGCCACATTCTGCTAGCATGTCGGTATGCCGAACATTGTGCTAGAAACTTTTTTTTTTCAATAAACGTACTGTTTGTGCTACACAGCACTGACTTTTGAAATACATTTTGTTACCTTAATATAAACAGGTTTTTGATTCGTATAGGGCAAATATAGTAGAAAATAAAAGAGTTATAAACATGACAAAAAAAAACCCTAAAAATAAAAATGTTTATGAACTAATATTTTATTTATTTAAGCTCGAGGTTTATTAATGTATATAAATGAGTTCCTCGTTTAATTTTAATAAAAAAAAAACACTTCATGGACAATGTTTGTGTACTATATGATTTCTGGTTTTACTAAGTTGTTTCCATCTCCTGTAAAAAGTATTTTTCATGAGTTAGGGTCTTGTTATATTAAGGCAACGATTTGCATTGTTTCCCATCATTGTTCAAGCGTAAATCGATTCGTTTCTTTGCATATATGATTAAAAATAAAATATATAATTAATAAGAAACAAACTAGATGGACAACGCTCTTTTGAAACCGCAAATCTCCAATACCATTTTCAAGTCTGTACATATAATACATATTTTTGATAACGCTGCCAACTACCGGATAGACAAATTAAGGCGAGTTCATATTAACGGGAACCAACTGTATTTTGTGTATCGTCAGCGTAAATTGAAGCAACACTTGTTCTATTTCACATGTTATTAAATTAAATATGATACTCATACACGAGTAGCTCGTTGAAGATGACCTCTATGACCATCGCGGTAGGTAGAGAGACATTGTAAATTTCGATACGTAAGGGAATGACGTTACATATTCAGTTTAAAATTATAAATCTTAATAATGTATGAAATAAATACCAAGCTATGTAAGAGTTATTTTAAGGCATTCGGTTCATGAATAAGACACACAAATCGAATCTACGCATACGTTTTTATGTTATAATTACATTTGTCCTTTATTAATTGTGCCGAGTTCACCTATTTAATGTTTTTTTTTTCGTTAATAATTAGTCCCGCTGGACTCGTACAATCTTTGAAATTATTACTAAAAAATGCATTGTACATATTTCCAAGAGTTCGGATATGGGTAAAAATATTTAATACGGATCTAAATTTGTTTTTCTCGAAAGTTTATATAGTTTCTCGTATATATATCGCTCATTTACTTGAATAGTGGCATAACTCAAAATAGGATTTTTTCAGGAGAGCCGTTTAAAATTGTCAATTTCGTCGTACTTTCCAAATATAGAAAAAGAACTACAGGCTATTTCAATAATATGTAGACATGTCATATGAATGCACAATACTCAGTAAAACAAAAGCCAATTTAAATTAGAGATTTACAGCTTTTCCAAGACCAAAAATATATAAAGTGAATTTTGAATTATGCCACTATTCAAGTAAATGAGCGATATATATTATTCCAAAAAAAACCTATAAATTAAAATTTGACTTAACAATATATACCGTAGCGTTTTCTACTTATCTGACCCAAATTTTATTAAAAAATTAAAAAAAATAAACTATAGCAGCCATTTTGAATGTCTGGGTCCATATTATGTGTTCTCACCCATAGTAATTTTTTGCTTTTGTTTGGTTGGTTGAAACTCGATCACCAACCTGACGTCTCTTATAGAACGGAAAGTAGAGTTTTCCATATAATTTGTTTACTAATCCCAGGCGAGGAGGACAAAAACAATATTTGATGTTATTTATGATAATTCATTGATGTGTTAATATTAACAACAACAAGAAACAAACATTTCATATTTTTTGTCGACGCCGTTGTTTTCTATACATAGGTCTTTCGTATAAAGGGTGTTTGTTGATGCTATTTTGCGATAAATCCATCCGTCCGAATTGCCGAATTTTGTCCGAAGAACAGCCAGAGACCGGTGCTAATAATGGGACATACTTTTTCAAAGACGATGGTAAAGCAAGTTAATGGAGCAAGTTAGTGGACATAGTTGACCAGGCTACCATGAACCTCTCTCACAGCCTTTGATATAATCCTACATAAATAGTTCATTTACTTGAACAAACTTTCTGTGTACTTTTCAATTTTCAAAAAGCAAACGCTTAAAAAATCACGCTTTACATACCCATACATATTTCGGGGTTTTTGAGACCATCAGACTTTTCTCTATAAAAGGTGGGAGGGATGTAGGGGGGTTGCTGACAAAGGTCTTTCGTTTATGTTTTTCTTGTTTCTTTCTTTTCACTAGCAAGAATACGAATTATAAAAATAGAGTGGCATCTACAAATTGATACCATTTCACTTCACACCACCATATCTACCATACCACCACTTTTTATTTTATTATAAAAAACACATCATTTATTTTTAACAAACATACAAGGAACATATTAGAAACAACAGATCTTTAAAGTGAAATTCAATACTTTACGGTGTAGCCTTCGATATTGAAGGATAGATTAAAATGTTTTGATGCAGTTTGTATTAAACAAATTGGTACATTGATATTATCGAATAGGTTATAGAAATCGGTTTATATAGTGACAATTAAATTCAACGCAATCAAATACAATTAAATAATTGTATTCTATTGCGCTAATCACAGTACTCTACTAACAAGAATAAATTACAAGATGCATAGATTTCTATGTGCAACTATAAACTATTTGTTAAAATTACTACATTTTAGTTATATGTATATATATCATTTAAGCGTCCCTACTAATTATCCGCTTCAAACATAATAAAGAAACAAGAACCAATAGAGCATTAGCAAGCCGATTAATTTACTTTGTTACTAAAGAAAATAATTGCAGACCGACAGCACCTACTGAGAAAATTATTGGGTTGAGCAGATTATTGGTTTATTTTTAGCATCCACATTATTTCACATTGTTGTCGGGTAAAAAGTTTCCATTTCACTCGCGGCCCTATGGAGAGTGAAAATCGCCTACTCGTCGACATCCGTGGTAATTTTACATCTGCATTTAGGAAACATGTGTAGGGTCAAAAGTCGCTGGTGACATCAACTCTAATTGTGTTTAATCTCCAAAAACTAATTTGGTTAAATTTTGGTTTTTTATTCAATTTTAGTCTGAGACTGAACAATGTACATATCGTACCCTAAATACAAAAGGGTCACAACTCAAAATTTTCCAAAACTGACTTTTTTCCATAAATTAATTCAGAGTACACATCTCTAACAACTGCAAACATTTCTTTCACATCATCTGTTTCTATTTATATGTTAATTGCGTTGCTTCTGCACGATGATTTAAAAAGAATTGATTTTAGTTGCGTTAGAATTTTGAGTTGTGTATTTGGTGTGCGATATGCAAATATTACCCTTACAATTTCATGCAGGAACATACTGTGAAACTGATATCAGTGGGCTGTGTACCATACAATTTGTATATTAACTGTTTTAAAGCCGGCTCCAAACGGTGAATATTTTTTCATGGATTATTCTTTTATTCGTAAAGTCGTCATCATTCACGATATGTATTTAGCAGGATATGAACCTGAACTTGTTGTGCGAATGCGAGTATTCGTCGTTACCATATCGGTTATATTTCACCCCTTTAGTTAATTTTGCATTGTAATGTACACTTTACCATTCTTGAAACTGATTGAATATCCATTCTTGAAACTGAATATGAAATTCTGAATTGAGAGCTAATTAATATTATTTTAGAGAACAAACTACTTTCGCCAATTATCGAGCCTGGCGGTCAAATCTAAAATTCCTTCTACGTTCAGAAATATGTACGATAGTCACCTCATGCAATTTCTTTGGTCAATTTATGTCGGTAAAACCACAAATGGTAGAGCTGTTGATGCTCAGTTTTTCGTTCGTTGCTCTCGGGCAATAACAAGAAAATGTAGAAATCCTATTAGTTTGTCAAATGATGTTTTTTTTCAATTTACCTGGTCCACTCTTTCGTTGCATTAATATTTATTAGTTTTATGTCATCGACATGAGCAATGACAAACACAATGTGATTGGGTTAGATTTACACTTTTATGGAATGTTGAAGTTCACATTCCATAAAAGTGTAAATCACGAATACCATAAAACCATTAGAGTGAAGTTTTGAACCCGTAATTTAATGTTTTCTTCTTCCACATAAATGTCAAAATAACAGTTTCTCGTACTTCCAGTATACGAACAACTAGAATATTTGATTTGCTTACATTTAATTACTGTGTACTTCGACTTATCAAAGGGGAAAAACCAATTAATGGTAATAAATAAATTTGATTGACACGATAAACGACTGTGTCACCAATAAAATCGTCAGTTTTGATTTGTAATTGCATCTCTATATCAGACATACAAATTCTGTTGTTGTCGTTGGAAAATGATTGTACATGCAAATTGTCAGTGGAAATTCACTTGAGCGTGAAGAATTCCACGCACGATTCAAAATACATACATACATAGATATTCATGTATAAGGCATGTAGCTGACTTGACTGGTGGTTACATATGTTGGTAGCAGGAACAATTGAAAATATACCAAAATGAAAACAAAAAAAAGGAAATTGTTTCCGAAATGTGTTGTATAAAAGTATTGTATACATCGTTTGATACAGCTAGGACTATTCGCTTAATCCCTTTGACGACTTTCGTGTTCGCGAGATCCCTTGATGTTTGTCTTTGCTTAAACAAGCGGAAGTGACTCTTCGTAGGTATAGTTTGGTCCGGAGTGGAGTTTTAGTGTCTAGGTGCTAGGACCCTCAACCTCTAACCAAGGGTTTCTTCAGGCTTGTATTTTTATCGCAGATAGCTGTGTTGGGGACCCCATGATTGAGACCTTTATGGTCAAAAATAACCATTTTAAACTCATGAGATTTATGCTAATTTTTATTCCTAAATCCAGAATACCATGGTCACATTTCGAAGATGTGATCACTCACTTTGAAAATTACCATGTTGATTCGCACACTTCTGGTACCGCATACAAATAGCATGGTCAATCGCTTCTAAGTCAGTTTATTGTCTATAATCAGCTTTCGAATATTAGGCTAACAATACTTTTGTGGTTCCACAACCATTCTATTACACCATACAAATCTCCGGACAAGCTTAATATACAATAAGTCTGGGTGATGAGGGCATATGTAGACAGTCGGTTCATACAACTGAAACGTACATAGGTTTTTTATTCTGTTTGGCATCGTATCATATGCATTTTTAATTCGTTTAATAAAAACTTAGCTCTATACAAGTTCTTTCCTAAATTATGTTCTATGATTGGTATTACTAATTCTTAAGGGGTTAATCTATTCGTGTAGCTTTCCGCACCAAACATATGGCGACCTACACATCTCTTTCTCTTCAGTGTCATTGTGAATACGAAACGAACTTGATTTGTAGCCAACGGAAGGCAAATCAAATCAGGTCAAGGTCGAATACATTCTTAAGAGAAAAGTCAACACAAATCTTCAATGGGTAATTTCACATACAAAAAAAAAAGCCGATAAACTGTAGGATTTCTCTTGCCAAAATATTGGATTAGTAGAAGGAAAATAAGCGTTTATAAAACTGAACTCATTCGAAATTTAACGATTCCTTTTTTAAAATATTTTACTTGGCAATTTTAACTCAGCAGCATGGGAGGCGTAATAATGTATGTCCGTTCGTCGGTATGTTCATCACTTTAACAAATCCCTCCCGTTATTTTCGTCGTAGGATTACTCACCATGATGATCAGTTGAAATTTATGCGATTTTTTTGAAATATACAATAAAATTATTTATACAACAACGCACACACACGGTTAATTCAGGTGTTTCCGTTAAAAAAAACAAACTGAATTCCTTGTTATTTGAATTAGTTGACGGTATCACACACCGACGTCACGCACCGATATAAAATAGAAAAAATATACGCGATATAACTTTACCGTTACTTAGGCAATTTGTTGATTTTTCACCCAGTTGCTTTTAGCTACTGACTGTTTGTCTGGTGTCTGATGTGATTTTTCCTTACCTTCAGCGGCGTTGAGCATTTTTCGCTGGCTGTACTGCTCATTATCGTTATTGTTGTTTTTTTGCCTTTGCGCTTTGTTTGTGCTAAAGCTTAAATTTTCTTTGAGTATTTTTGATTTTTGTGTTTGCGGAAAACTTTGTTCACGTTAATTTTGAGTTGTTTTGACGTTTAGCTCTATTCTTTTTTTGTTTTGCAAATAGGGTTGCCAAGTTTTGTCATAGCATCAAAATCTAATATCAGTAAAAAGCTACGCTGATTATCAGTCTGTTGATAACACTATAGCGGCCAAACGAAAAATGCTAGGATCCTGGACATTGACTTAATGAGAGGGTAAATTGAAGTAACCTACACGGGAGAACAAATTCCTTCAAGGGAATATGATTTTTTGTAATCTGCCCGATTCTGAATACTCCCGGGGAGATAATTCCCGGGGAATTTAAATTTTTCTGAGTATAAAATCCTCCTATTGAAAACAGACCGGGAAACAAACAAATCATCTCGCTCCAAATAATCGAAATTGTATGCCCCTTATTATTATTCCCTCGGTTTGTTTAGAATAGGAGGATTTTATACTCAGAAAAATATAAATTCCCCGGGAATTATCTCCCCGGGAGTATTCAGAATCGGGCTGAATATTTCCACTCATAAAAGTGCTTTCAATGACAGTTTAACGTTTCAAAACGATTTCCACCTGTAGGCTGTATGATGTAAAATAAAAACATTGGATATGTTTGAGATGTACTAGTAGAAAGAAAAATCAGAATAAAGGATAGTCGATTAGATGACATAAAGAACGAAAGTCAACACACATTCTACGACTTTGTTCACCACATGCATAATTGTATCTGTTCGGGAAATAAATAGAAATTGAGGTTATAAATGGGGATATTCTTGAATTTGATAAATTTTTCTGCATATTATTGATTTATTCGAAAGATTTCCCATGTATGGCCGTGGTGTGGTAGGTAGTGTGTGCGACTACCACTTAACCCAGGTTCGAAACCTGCGGAGACCATCAAACATTTTGCTGGCGACTTTAAAAAAGTCTAACGTCGTCGACCCGCAGCTTCTAGGTGCCAATTGTGTCTTCGCCGAGACAGTTGATAAAACGATTAACGAACTTGGTGCGCAAAAGATTGATTGCGGCGTGCAATTCTGCTGAAGCCAAACATTGTCGAAGGACATGTTTTCAATCAACGGCCACAAAAAAAAATTATTTATCATGCCTCTGTTGAGATCACCTTTCACCGAACTGGCGTTTCAAAGATAGATTACTAACAATACGAATAATGATGCGCTATAAAAAGCGAATCAGCTTAGCCACAATCATCGCATGTACTCGCCTATTATAATAAAAGGCGCTTTCGAATTTTTATATGTGGGCAAAATTGTCTAGGTTAAGTTAAACAAAATATTTTTTTCCAAAAGTAAAAACCTCCAGAGTTCAACGGTCAAGTTATGGTAAAAGCACAACGATGTACCCAACGGCTGAATGATCTTGTTCTCTGTAAAGATATTTGTAAACATTGGGCCAGTATAGTATACGTATGCATAATAATTATATAAATAAAATAAATAATAAATTGTGTGTTAAAAATAACAACATTATTGTTTACATTTTATCTCTTTCAACCTTTGTGAACGTTGCGATGTGAGAAAATATTCAAGAAAAATACAAACAACGAAACTGAACTCGCACCTTCATTCCACATCACCACTACCGCCCTCATCAAGAGTGCAAGAAGGGGTAGGGTATAATCGAACAAATTGCGTATACGCACAGCTGGAAGGAATTAATTTATAATAAATTCAAGTTAATTAATGATCCATACACACACTCAACATATGGGATAGTAAACAAAATTATTATAACGTAAATCATACACAATTCAATTTTGAAAACCGCAAGTAATGGGTGTACCGACGCCGACAAATAGTGGAGGAGATTGTGTATATAACGATATTAATTATGCCATATCGAATATTGTGAACAAAATAATTGAAGTGATAAAATATTATTTTAATACACATTAACTCAAATAAACAAAATGGCACGATGATTAATTCGGAGTACTTCCGAATGTTCTGAAAGGACTACACACACGTTTTCTTGAATGTTATATTTACATAGGCCATGGAGGGGTAGTCACTCCATAAATTATTATGAATAACATCAACTAAAATAATACAAAAATGCTTGAATTTGCTTTGAATCATTCACAGTGACCAGCAGCAATGGCACAGGATTCAATTGTTGGCGATGTGTAAAGAAAATCTCTTTATGCGTTGGAAAATTCTGCTCGGCTTTCAAAATAATCACACGGAAATTTGGCATATGCGGTGAACTTTTGCGGAAGCCTTCATTGTGAAGATAAACATCGAAATTGATAGTCAGAGTACGCTGCTGCGTTTCATCTATTTCGTCTTCGTCGTCGTACACCTTTAGCGCCACCATATCAAATTGTTCAAATTGATCTTTAAATAGCTTGTACTCATCCTCATCCTTAAGGAAATCCACCAGGCTGCCTTTAAAAATGTTTGTGCTACAATTACGCCGTCTTTTGGCATTATTCCAATTGTCGACATATTCTCTTTTATCATCCTGTGCCTTACGTTTCAAATTGGGTTTCATTTTATGGGCGAAATCCAATTCAATGCTATCGGTGATTTCCTCATTTCGGTCATTTTGGTTTTTTATATCGTTCTTTATTTTGTCGAATTGTTTTTTGGTTGTTGCGTAATACGGACATTTTCTCACATAATCTGGAGCATTTTCATTTTGTAATTCTGCGTCTAAAACGGCCCATACACAATCTTCGGCGGATTCAATCTGTTGTTTAGGGAAATTAATATTTTGGTGTCGGACGATGATGTATCCCACTCGTGTGAAATGAGAATATACCAGATATTCATGGAATTTGATAGACATCTCTTCGCCCATAAGGAGGAGATACGCTTGTTCTATGGATAGGATTCTAGAGTTGTATTCAAGCTGGAGGCGATTCTAAAACGGATAAAATGTAAATGTGAAGAATCTATAACAAAACAAATTAAGAAGAATATGCGCGCCGTATACATGTCAAATTTCAGGATATTAATGCAGATTAATCAATATCATTTAATTCCCATTACCAATACGAATTAAGTCAGGAGCCGATTATTTGGTTAGGTGCATGTATTACCTGATCTGAGCAATTTGGTAGAACTAAACATGTCTGTTAACGTACGGTGTCAAAGACTTGATTTAACTCCAAGTAGCAAACAATGTTCTCTTGTGCGTATTTGTGAACGACTGCACCCTTGTCAACATAGGCTCGTGTTCCTTGGGTTAATAAGTCCATTAGGAATGTTATCGCCTGAGACGGAATATACATTTAAAGTATAAAAGAGCTCTCCGAAACATTCAATACGACACCATACATCTGACACTGATGCAAAGAATTGTTGATAAACGTTCAATAAGACCGAATTAAACTCAGCGAGTACAATTACATCGCAAAGTATGCTCTTCGCATTGGTAGATGACATTAACACAATGGGGAGACACATAAGAGTAGTCGAAAGTGTGACTGGTGGTGAATGAAGATAAAACAATGCTAATGCCCTCGATAAAAATTGCCAAGATAGACTACTGCACTAATGGTATTGACAAGTTGCTAAACCAACGACTAAATGTATACAACTATTGGTTGTATATCAACATTTCCATTTGACAACAACACATCCTTGAAATTGAGAATGATGATTTGTCATGCAACTAATCACACACAACTATTATTGCATGCGATTGGATATACACCCACCCGTATTCTAATATTGCAAGCATATTTAACTTAACATAGACATGACTTTATCATGAATGTATAAATATGGCAGTATAATGCCGAGTTAATCTTACAAGAAGTTTTATTTTAATTGTCGTCTGGAGATGTGTGGCAGTTAGAAGAGATATGAGCTTCTCCATTGTATGGAGGCATTATTTGTTTCTTTTCAACAATTTACTACGTAAACAACTAATACAATTTTGAAAATGGACGACATAGTCTCTGAGGAAAATAAATATTCCTTAAGGATCTTTTTTTACCGTTTTCCAATACACTACCATAAAGTGTGTAAGTAGTAGTATTTCTTTCCAGTAGATAGAGATACACCCTAATAATAAATATACGACTCTTCGTAAAGATAACCTTACGTCGACCTAAATGTCAATCAATCCAAACCATTTTATCGTGGACAAAAACACCGCCCATAAGCAATATACAGCTATAATGGTGCTACAGCGTGTCCTGCTTACGGTAAAATTGTTTTTTGACTTCATTACGGTCTCGTCCTCATGCCAAATTCCAGTAAGCTTCAAGCATAACTCAATACGGCTACCCTGAATGTCTTTAAATTGTGTGTTTTTAAATTCTTTTGATAAAATTCCAAAGGTTGTTGTTGTTGGCAGTTGACCAATTCGCCTCTTTTTCTGACCCAATTTTTTTTGTGGCATTTGAATGCAATGCATTGACATTTGTTTTAAATTTGAGAATGTCGCAATTGGTAGGAAATACAATTTCTTTAAGAATTGTCGTCCGATCAGCCGGCCATTTGACAATGAAGGGATGAGAGTCCCTGGATAGCCGCGTATTTCGGCTAAATGTTCTAATATCAGGGAAGAGACGACGGATATCTGCGGGGCAGATACGTTGAAAATATCTGTAGAACAACGATCTACAAATCAGGTACCGGCGATGCTGAAAGGAGACAAAAGTGATGGACAACCCACTATCCCCTATCATCCCCACTGCTCTTCTCTGTAAACGTTCCAGAAGTTGCAAAGATTTCTTTGAAGTCCCTCCATTTTTCTAATGTGTTGCTCAATGAAATGTTTAAGTACCTACCACTTCCAACAAGAACATTGCCTCGTAGTATTCCAAATAACATTGTCCGTCATCACTGTAGCCAAAAGTTCCGAATTTCCCATCTTTGCGAATAACACGAACAGCTCCAACATCGGGATCCCATTCTCCCAGAGCTCTTCCCATCAATCGTTCTATGCGTGGCTTGGACAGCTGTTTCTGTAATTGGTCTAAACATATTCGACGGTTGGATAACAAGTGTTTTTTAAAATAGTTCTACCATTATCAATAGTTACCATATAGAAACTTCAGTTCCATGTTCTCCTCATCTGTATTCTGCGGCACAGTTCTCTTGAGGCCGGCACTTGGAGTTTCTACTTCCACATTTCGTAGCTGGGTCAATTCTACGGAACTATAATCTTTTTGAGTGAGTTCATAGTTCACTTCTAGTAGTTCATATTTCGTACCTTAAATATTGTGTTTTGGGTTCCACATTGATGACTTCTGTTGTGATTTTCCAATCCATTCTGCGAGCTGTTCGAGGGCGAAGCCGACCAAATGTAGTCGGAGAAATTATTTAATTGGCAACACTGGATCGAAGTAAAATTTCAAGTTTGTTGCGAAGGAGGGATCGAACAGAAAAAGAATAACAGCTGTTACTATTACGAGTCCTTGCCTGCCACTTTTGAATTTCGTTCGCAACAATAGCAGCTGATGGGCGAAGCTGACATAAATGTGGGCAGAGAGCCGAGTCGATACAACTCGACGACGGAGGCGTTTACGATTTTGATAATTCAAATCAACTTCAAACAACTGAGAGACAAAAAACAAAAGATATATTTTTCTTTGAAAAGAATATGTGTATTCAACTGGCAAGAAATTAATTGTACGTGTAATGGCAGGGCTACAATATATTTTCTACAGAAAAATGGCACGTTCGTTTCAGCCGATTTGAGCCACAAACAACGGCGGCGGCGCAACATTGCTCAAAAGATTGGGTGGCGCCGCATTGAGTCAATGATTTAAAGACAACAAGGTCGATTGGGAGTCGACAGCAGCTAACAGCTGAACCTGGCGGCACTGCCATTCATTATAAAAAACTCTGGTATGGCAACCTGGTTGACAACACCGCACTATGGGGTGAGTGTTACCTTTAAGGAACCACTGCAGTTAGACGACTTATTTCCCATTTTTTTGTTGTTGTTTGTGGTAATTGTAGGAGTGTAAACCAGATACCAGAGAAACAATTTTCTGGATAGGAATATCGTCAAATTTATTACAAAATTAAATTAACATTGGAGATATAAATGATATTTTTATTTAAACATCTATCGTTTATGAAAACAGACATTTCTGACAACTGATAATGTCAGCATCGAAATAAAGCGTGTTGGCTAATAGATGCTAATTAGGCTAAGTAGATAATTCTAAAAAGGACCCTCTCTAGACGAGCCAGAACAACATTGTACAAAACGCAAAAAATGGAGCCAAAACATGGGTACTTGCAAAATCAGATGAAACTGTGCTAGGGGCTTTCGCGAGAATAAATACATCGCAAAACCAATGCCTGCTCTATTTGAACGAAGAGAATTGGCCTTGAATGAACTTAAGCTACACCCCGGCATGAACGATGGCTGGGCCTTGTCGGTCGATTGTATTCAATCGTTCCAGCCCTTAAAGCGAAGCACAGAAGACGCTGACAGGGAAGACCGAGACTGCGCTGAAAAAAGACATGGTATCACGAACTGATGAAAACACGCACAAGAACGAAGGGTTTGAAAATCAGTTATTGAACAGGACAAGACCAGCTACAGGCTGTAGAGACAACTTAAGTAAGTAACAGGTGAGTTTGAAAACTTGAAATGACAGAAATATATTTGGAATGACGAGTTACATGTTCCAATTTTTGAATATCTTTTCCAATAAATCTGGCCGTATGGCGTCAATAGTGACTTGAATATTGCCTTCCAATGATTCAAGAGTTGCTGAGACCAATGACTTAACGTAGCCCCATAATAAGTAATTCAGAGCCGGTTTTGAATTAGTCCACGTTAAAATCCCTAGACTGGAACATAACTTTAATAGATGTTGCGAGATATCACAAAATCCACACATTAATGAACTGATTTCATCGTAATTTTAATAAACGAACGTAGTCCGTTTTAAGTTAAAAATCAAAAAAAAAAAACAATTTTATAAAGGTTTTTTCAACATCAAACACATTGTTAAACAAAATTATTATAATTATAAAGTAGAAATGGAATTTAAATTCCTAAGCTCTTATTTTTTGCATGCTAACTAAATTGAATGTTATATTTAATAAAGCAAAATTGAAATTGAAAATAAGTAATTCAGAGCTGTTAAACAGCACGACCGAGGGAAACCAGTACAGGACCACTTCTGAACATAAAGTTGTCTCCAAATTGATTTTCCAACAAATCGATTGTTAAGCGCGCTGTATGGCAAATTGCGTCGTCTTGTTGGAACCAATAATGTTGACCTAAAATAGACGAAGTGCTCTATGAACTTCGAGAGCTAATTTATTTTTTCAAAGTAAATGTCCACACTTTCACTTCTAATCAATTTATGACTAAAACTGACACTTGATATATGAGAATCTAGTTTCAAAAATGGATCCACCCTCTTGCTCAATGCAAAATTCCATAGTTTGGTATTCAGCCCCGGCGACATTTCCTCCTGATTTGTTCGAGTCCTTCGATTTCATACTTACCTCGATCTGTTCCGATTACATAAAACAACCCATTATATGTTATTGTAAATGAAAATAGTTGCGTTTATTTGTTGCTTTTATTAAAATCTATGAATTCGCTTAAAAGGTCTCCAAATTTTCGTTATCGTTAGTCTAATAATACTCTAAATTTATTGGGTTTCATTTCATTGTTTTGCTTTCCCTTCTTCTTTTTATTTTGTACAGGTGGGTAAATGTTGTAGACAATTTCTGCCCTTTGTTTTTTGTGTTTACATTTAATAATGTTCGAAAATTACCAAAATAAAATACGTCCTGGTGAGGGCGTCGTAACTTTGGAAAAAAGTAGTTCGGGAATTTCTTCGTTTTCAATGTCATTACTAAACGAAATAAAAAGTAAACAGAATAAAAACAAGAGAAAATTTTGAAATGTAAATTTCGTGATTTCGAAAAAAAATCTTGTTTGTTTTTTGTGTCTAAATACATAAAAGTAAATAAATTAATTGTTTAACAATAAATAGAAAGAGTACATATACATATGTATGTTTGTATGCATAAGAGAATTATGTATGTATGGGTGAACTTAAAATTCAAAATTTTTTAAAAAAAAAAAACCGAAGAAGAAACATGTTTTCTAAGACTACACATTAAGTGGTGAAAATGGTGCTGTGCTGGTTGCTGGCAGATGTGTTAGTGGTGAGCGCCCACATGACTGATGCATGGACGTATTCCATTCGACCATTTGATGCTGTTTTCGATGGTTCGAGTGATGAGCAGGGTAGAGTAGTATGACCATAATACCGCGATAAATGGTAGGATACACATGAAGGACACTTCCGAATAGACACACAGACGTACAGATACATACACCAGCCCACTCACTAGCACATCTACATTATCAGAGTTCGATCATTATTTCATGATCAGTTTCAGAAGAATTTAAGGTCTGCGAAGAAAAGAAATAAATAAAGCAGAGAAAAAAACAATAATATGAATTTAAAAGAAAAATAAAACAAAATGTAAAATTATAGAAGGAATTAATTGCAACAAAAAAAGAAGCAAAGTATGTAATGTTAATTACTTAATGAATTGGAGTAACTTTAACCAAACCAAAGACAATCTAGTGGACAGACGTTATCAGTCAAAGGCGATGTTCATTGAATTTCTATAAAAGAATAACTGCCGGTTCGCATAAAACGAATTCGTTACTAAGAAATTGTCAAAATGGAAGGCGTGTCTTTATCAGTAATTAGAGCTTATTGGGCTTGTGTTCCATAGGTTGATATCTAAAATACATATACTGAACCCCAATTTATAACGCTTTCGTTTTATAGAAACCCACAATTAGTGGCATATGAATTTTGCAGTCAAACTAATGCGTATGCAAATAGACTTCGGCCGTCTGTCCCCTACATAGTCCTCGAATCAAACTAAGAAACTCGAAAAGTATTTAAATTTCTGCTACCGAACCATATGAAGATTTCGAGCACCTGTATCCAAGTCATTTGTCAAAATTCACAATTAACAATTGGCTAATTGGGTAAGGGAACACATGTGTGATTGGAAATCAAAATATTTATGTTACATCGGTTTTGTTTGAGCTACGTCACTAATTCCCCAAACATGACGTTGCGATGTTGAAGTTAGATTTTATTTTGACAACACTCAAGCGAAGGGAAATTGGGGCATTGGAAGGATAAAAGTTGCATTATTCCACATACGTGCAGTTCGGATGCAGAACCATTCGACAATGAACTGCTGTGATCGACAAAAGAGTAGATTGAATTTGCAGTCTGATCCAAAAGATCGTCAGTGAGAATAAGAAACAGAAAAGGATACAGGACAGAACAGAATCTTATGGCAGTCCAGCGGTCAATGTGTGTTCATATCCGTGGTGCCCAAAGCCTACAATACAGTCTTTTTTGACGTTTGCGTTTTATTTAGTTGAAATTTCGTTTCCGTCCTTTTCAACAAGAACATCATTTGGTAGTCCGTCATCTATTTTGCTATCGAGCTGGTTTAGTGCAGATAACATAGACCAACCAGTATTTACTATGGATTATGTTATTTATTCCATACATCCTAATTAAAAAAAATGTTCGGCATAGGCGCTTCTGTGAGATAAATTTAATACGTGGGCAACC
Organism: Hydrotaea cyrtoneurina; assembly: GCA_958296145.1. NCBI lineage: Eukaryota > Metazoa > Arthropoda > Insecta > Diptera > Muscidae > Hydrotaea > Hydrotaea cyrtoneurina. The sequence goes on along the minus strand of OY282515.1, from coordinate 51,786,439 downwards.
GAACATACAAAGCACCGCAGGGGGAAAATGTGTTAAAATAAGTTTGTCTTTGGCTTGTCAGATTTGATTGACCAAGAGAATTTGAGACATAGTGGGGAAGATAGATCTATCGGTCGGTTATACCCGAGATGAGCTATAACGGTCAATGTTAAGAACCTCGGTTCTCAGAAAAATTTTAACTTCCGCCAAATTTGTATTGAAAGAAGATTAAGACTTATGAAAATATGTGCCTACTATGATGTTGTCTCTCATAGAATGCGAGATATGTGTATTTTAAACAATAAAAATCTTTTTTTTTAACCCGGTTTAGTTTATTTCTTATAACTAAACTATACATTGGTAATTTCTTTCTTAAAAAAAAAAACAAGTCGCTAATAGACACTGTCCAGACGTGGGCATATGATGAGAACCCATGTGTAACAACTCGTATAGAGCGATCTCTCAGTAAAATCAATATGAATCGAGTTTCGGTATTGGAAATATCCTTTCATCAAGACGGTGACTTCTCGACTACATCGTTTAGATCTTCAGTAGATTGATTTCTTCGGAAAACATACCGTCGATCGTTCAGAAGACGGTTAGACCAAAAATACTTTACAAGATGGTTGTTAACCATGCAAATATTTCTTATCAGTAACTAAATATTGCCTTCAACTGTCATAGAAATTTGCAATTGGCATATTATTCTTAATACTGGACACTCTTTTAAACAGTAAAAAAGTGTTTCTCTTTTTTCAATTGCAAAATTATGCATTCGAATTTACACGAGTGATTTAGAGCAACTGTAGGTGATTAACTAGGAACGCCTTTAGAAGTGCAGAAAAACATTAAAAAAAAAATCGATAACACTACCAAAAGAAATCGACAAGAATAGATAAAAAACGGTGGTAATTTCGGCCAGTAATTTCGGTTTACAGATAAATACAGGTGTACTTATTTGACTACTACACTACTTTTTGTGGGCCACGTTAAGTCTGTCGTTAAGAGGTACAAGCCAATTACGATTGATGCCTTGGAAGACAACATAGCACGTGTCAGTGGTGAGATACCTGCCGAAGTGTGCCAAAGTTGGACCAGAATGGCCGGGGGATATATTTGAACGAATGAAATAATCCTTAAAAAAATTACATGACATCCAATAAATGTCATACACTTCCATACATTTTCGGAGATTTCTTCAATTTTAAAAAATAAAAATCCATGTTTACGGATTTATGCACGCCAAGGCATTGTTCACATTAGAGTTTAAAATGTGAATATTGCTTAATTGAAATATTGACGATAATACACCAGTAGACAACTTCCGTGTTTGAAAGAAACCTAAATGCAATTTCTAATATTCCGTTACTAAATTCAAATGATACATACTTTAAGGAAAAGATGTTATGTTGACAATACCAGGGCTAACCATCAGCTTTGTCTAAAGTAGGTTTATCATGCCACTGTAATTGAAATAATCACGAATATAGACACTAATACCCCGGTTTGCGTCGTTTCGCAGTTTTTCTGTGACAGCAAAGTTACGTCGTTAATAAGGCAAAAGGGATTTAAGTGTAGTTTATGATCAATAGATGCTGACTGTTTAGTTTAGCATGAAATCTATATAAAAAAAATGAATACCACTGTATAGGTAAGCGTGTTTCGGTTTGCGTCGCATGTCTTCGATGCCAATTAGCGACGCAAACCGGGTTATAATTTACACTGCAATCGTGGCCTTTGATTTTAGTACGCTGGAGTAGCCTGAATTATTGCTCTAAAGATTCCCTTTCATTTATTTTTTTTTAACTATGCACCATCTTACTGGGATTGGCGAAATTTCCATAGAAGTCATTCAAAACTATGCATACATAGAAGTATTTTCATAAGATTTACAATTTTAATAAAAATTATTTTATTTTAGTTTTAATTGAAACAAAATACGTAATATTTTGTTTTCAGTACAGCAGAATCCTAATTGCACCACATCTCCGATGCTGTTCGAGTAACAACACCAAAATAATTCAATTGAAACGTGATATATGTTTTTATATTCGGAATAGTCAACAGCAGCTGTGAGTTAAATATATTTGAATGGGTTATTTTAGAAATTACAAATCAAAATCAATTTAAACATTCAAAGACAAGGACAACATGCACAATGAATAATTAAAACAAACAACAAACGAAAAGCAATTACAATTACGAATGACATTTACAAATAAAAGAGGACAAAACACAAATGACATTTGTTGGAGGAACCGAATCATGGATCTACTACACCTTGAGTCGGTCAGTCTGTCTGTCACTCTCTCTCTCTCTGTTTCTGTCACACTGCCAAAGTTAAATTTCAACAACGAATGAACGCACTCATAACAGAACAATTAAAATACAACACTGTAACATTTTATGGTTTTATTTTTTGAGAACTCTTTCTTTTTTTAATTTTATTCTTCTTGCTTTTTAGCCAATTTTCAGTTTTGTTTTCATTTTATTTATTACAGAATTTGTATTTTTTTGTTTCTTAATAATTTTTTCACGAAAATGAAAAAATTCTTTACAATTAGTAGATTATTTAATAAAATATTTTTTTGTTTTCTGTTTGTTTACTTACAAAATTAATTTTAATTTAAAATTAATGAATTAAGATAATTTTGTAAAAAAAAAGTTATTGTATATCGACTGAATTCCCACAGGAACACAAAAAACAAGGAGGGTTGATGGGGAGGGAAGGAAATATTTAAAATATTACTTAACAAAATCTCAAAACAACAACTTAATTGTGTCCTTGAAACAAGTTGCAAACATAATTCTGTAACTTCCAGGGACGGGGATGTTTAATTTCTTTTTTTTTTTTTTGCTTTTTGGATTCATTCAGTATTTAGGGAGGTATGATTATTATAAGACTTAACTTAATTTTAAACACAAAAAATTGCAACAGTCAATCAATTTTAAAATCTATTCAAAATTTAATAGTTAACACTATGTTTAGGTTTTCTTTTTTGTTATTTTTTCTTTTAAAATTCGTTGAGAAATTCAAAAACTCTGTGTTGTGTGATTCTCACTCAAAACTAATCACAAGGCAAATAGATTTGATCGGTTTTCGAACGGGGTGGGTGGTGGTAAGGGCGTGTGGCTTGTTTCTAAAGAACTTTGGATTTAGTCGCTTGTTTTTAGTTTAGAGAGCATTTTCGAGTAGTAGCAGTAGTAGTAGTGGTGGTAACCATAACCTCACACTTGTTTGGTATGCAAATATTAGAGCGTAAATAATGTAAGCATATGTGTGTACTGTTTCTCTTTTGGTTGAGAAAAAGAAAGAGAGTTTTTATTTGTTTGTGAATGGTGTGGAATGCTTCGAGTTATGCAGGGCTGGGAAATGTTAAATGTTAATGATGTCTATGAGATTCAAGGCATTAATAAAATTAAATTTTTTTTTGTTGTTTTTGCTTTTTTTTAAAAATAATTTCTTTTTAGGCACATTTTTGTATTTTGTACTATTTTGTTGTAATACTATGTCGTCAAAGGCACTTTCTGTCTCTTTTGAAAAGACTGAATCTAGTTTACTAGAAAAAAAACTACTATGCAAGAAATTTCGATTTTTTGAGTCCTCCATTGGCTACAAGTATAAAATGATATATTTTCATGAAAAAAAAAAAAAAAAAAAAATAGTGAAGAAGTTGTCAGTTCTCTTATAGTTTTCACATGGAGCTTGGGTCCTAATGGAGAATATGAATTATTTTCGGAAAAGAAGTGAAACCAAGTCTCAAACCCGGATCTTGTTCATTTAAAGGCCCTTGTTTTATTAGCTAAATGCCTTGATCAAAGATCAAACATTTCGGTTGAGTTAACACTTTTAACCGAGGTGCATCGCCTCTACGAAATTATTTCGGCCGTCTAGGACTAAAACGCTTTCTCATAATCTGTTGTATTTCATTTAAATCTGTGCATCATTTTTCACAGTTGGTATAGCAAAGACAGATAATAACCCGAACTGGAAAATGTGCGAAAACAGGAAATATGAACAGGAAATCTATTTATAAATACCAAAGTTGCGATACAATTTTTTTTAGAATATTGTCCCACATAATGTGTTGAAAAAATCGATTGCGAATATTTCGAATTTTGTCATTATTTCCGAGGAAAAGATGCATTTCAATTGAATCGAAATTGTAACGAATGGCACGATGTGAGTTCATAATCCAGCTCTTATGCAACAGGAAGGGCTTGAATATATTTTCAGTTCAGCCGTTGGGTTTACAGACACAACAACTTTTCCATTCGACCTATCTAAAGAATAAACGTTGAGTCGCCTAACGACTCAATTGTGATTCGAAAGAAAACCCACACACACACTATGATAATGATGACGATGATGGCAATGCAACGTAACTACATGAGGATCGAGAACATGGGACATGTTTTTTTTTTTTTTGTTTTGTTTTAGACATAGACAAACGATTACACAAATGTTGACTAGGATTCAGGCTGCATTCAGTTTCTATTTGTACGATCCTGATTATGCAAATTATGTTAATGGATTCGATTGATTAGGAGTTGATTGATTGATTAAAGTCTGGTATCATTTTGTTTTTGTGTGGATTGGTTTTTCATAAATGATGCTTACTTTTTGATGAGCGATCGAACCTTTTTGATTGTTCGATTGAATATGGTTTTATTGTTGGGGTTGCTGCCGGCTCCTGGCGTCGTCTGTGCGGAACCCAAAGAACTGCTCGATGTAGTTTTCGATACGCGATTCGCGGCCTCGCCCCGATTGCTGTTCGTGCTGCTGCCTCGGTGCACGTGGGCTGCGGCTCGTGTCTGACTCTTGGGGGCCGAGGCCGTTGTTGTTTGGCCGGATTTCGCCGACTGGCAACTCTTGAGACTTTGCGTGTCCTCGTGTTCTTCTTCGGCCGAGCTAATACCTTCGGGACTCTGTCTATTCGAGGGACTCTGACGTAAGGCCGTAACACGATCGGGGGTCAGCGATTTAGAGTCGCGCACTGAGGAGGCGCGCATATGTAAGGCACCATTCATGGCCTTGGCAATACTGGAGCGTATGGGCTCGGGGGTGAGTGGTATAGCAAGATTTTGCATGCTCTGTGTGCCATCTGTGGGTGATGGTGGCACTACAATGGCAGCCAGTGTCTGTTCGTCGAGAAAATGATCGAGACTGCGAGATTTGCGATGCTGTGGATTGATGGGTGGAAGATTCGCGGATTTCTCACGCCGTGGTACTATCACTTCGTTATTGTGCAAGTCGGCCATGGAGCCGTTATAGTCTTCAGTGGGTTGCAGAGTACTAGTCGAGCTAGCATTTGTCAGAGCCATACTGCCGGCCGAGACTATGGCCGCTACTTCAGCAATTTTTTGGTCGCTACTCTCACCACTGTCCAGCAAGCCATCCACACTGTGACTCCTGAAGTTGGAGGCCGCCTTGGGGTTGCCGCCATCATTGTAAATGCCCACAGCAGAGCTGCGTCGGGGTGGTTTGTAGGCCAACGGCGACACATTCTGCATGGAACCGCCGATCGGTAACTCCTTGTGAGCCGTCGTCGGCTGAGTCCTGTAGGGCGGCAACATAGTCCTCTTGGAGCTGCGGCCAAAGACACTCAACTGACTGCCGGTGCTGCCCAGTTTGCCCGCGCTGATCATACTGCCTCCGCCCGCACCCAAACGCTGGCGAGCCGGTGATGCTGATTGCCGATATCTATTTGCCTGGTGACTAGCTGCTAGTTTGTGATTAGTATTAATTAAATTATTATTATCATGTAGATTAAGTATTTGTAGGGCTTTTGAATTTTGATTGAGATAACTACTACTGAAAGAACAACAACTACCACTGTGATGGGCGGGATAGGCACGCTTCGGCGCCAGTTGCCCGTTCAATAATTTGGACTTTAATTTGGACTTGAGAATAGATGAGGGAGAATTGAGAGATTTGAAATGTTTGCTATGGTTATTGCTACTAGGTCTAACGTAACTACTAATGCTAATGTTATCAATAATATTCGAAGAAGAAGTAGAATATGGAGAAGAACAATAAGGATAATGTGTACACACAGTAGAAGAGGGGGTAGTAGAAGGCAGGGGAGGAGAAGAAGAACAAAATTCATTTGACTGAAATTGATTAGACTTTGGACAATCCAGTCAATCGACACTGGATCGCCCCGAATTTGAGGGAGTTGTGATCGTATTTTGTGTCCCACCTTGTCCGCCGCCATTCGAGTTTCCACCGTTGCCGCCACCGCCACAATTGCTGCCGCCCACACTGTACTCGGAATCGTTGCTGTGCATTCTTTGGTACGTAACATTCGAGCCGGGCGTGCCCGGCGTCATAGCAGTTATGCGATCAATATTCTTTTCGCCGCGCATAAATCTAAATCGAAATTCAAAAAAGGGTTGTGTGATTACTTCGCTACGTTGTGGCAGCTCATGAGTTGACAACGAACCTCTCTAGTTTATCGATGCAGGCATCCTGGTAGTCGTGAATCCACGTGACACCATTAAAATGACAAACGCTGCGCATATCCTCCGGTAATCTTTCCGGTTCGGGCCAATAAAATTGGCTATCAATGATGGGTATAATATTGCAGTTTGAGTTTAAAGCAGCCACGATTTCCTAAAAGCAACCAATGAAAATTCAATGAGTGTCACACACCTGACTGGACGAGTACCGAATTTATCTGACTTACCCTGTGTACCCAATCTTTGCAGTCATTGTCGTCGACACAACGTTCGAGAGCATTTGGTGTTAATACTAAAACGAAATTCTTCGCTTGACGAATACTGTTTAGCAAACCATTGTCAAATTTGCCAGCCTCCAGACGTTCAACGTCAATGAACACCGAGAAGCCGCGCAACTGTAAGTGGACCTAAAAATCAACCAGAGAACGTGCATGAGAATGTGTAACAAATTCAGAGATCGTCGAGTGTCTCACCTTCAGCAAACTGGCCAATTGAGAGCCATTGGATCGCCTGTAACTCACAAAGACATCCAAAGTCTTGGCCATGCTATCTTCGGACGCACTGGACAGAGTGTTCTCCAAACTCTTGACGGCATTGAGGATGCGCAACCGGTGTATGGAGTTGTTAATGTTGCACTCCTGTATGAGCATATCCTCGTTTAGCTGCGGCAATGAGTTCTTGTCGATGCCCGCATTCAGCATCGAATAGGTGTAGGTGCAATATTCAGCTCCGATTTCAGCCAGAAATTGATGCAATTTGGCTGTATCCTTTGAGGAGTAGTCGGCCATGCGTTTGAGATTTTGTAGTTCGCGTTCGAAACGCTTTAACAGGATGCCGTTCATGATGCCAATGTCGTCGCGCAGATTCTTATCGGTTAGTTTTAGCAGGAGATCTCCGTCCACTTGGGACTCTTCGAATTGCTTGACGAACTGGCCGAAGCCGATTTGTTTCACCCACTCTTGGACGTCTTCCACCGACCACAGTGGTACCTGCTGTGAGAGCTTGTGTGGTACAGTCTCTCCGATCAAACGCAACGCTTGAGCGGCAAACTTTGAGGCAATAGCATTCGGACAACTGGCGACAGTTTTTAGAGCCTCGATGGCTCCGATCTCTCGGAAGATTTCGGTGTTTCCTTGCTCCCGTTTTATGCCGGCTTCCATGCAAAAGTGGAAGGCAGCCAAGCTGCGGGCTTCTTCCCGGTTTGAACTAAGAACGGGAACCAAACGCTCCAGCCAATGCTTGCTCTGGCCATGGGCATGAGCCAAATTTGACTTGGCAAAATCCGAGGGATCATGTGAGGTAACGAACGGCTCAACCAGATCTAAACAGCCGGACTTTAGCACTTCCGCTTCGATTTCTTTGTTGGCGACTAGAACTGCAATAGCCAGGCAGGCATAATACTTGATATTGTCATCATTGTGAAAGGCTAGGGGGAACAACCACATGGGCACCTTGCGCAGGATCATGGCCTCCTGGTTCTCAGCTCCACCGTACAGCGACAGATTGGCCAAGGCACTGGCACAATGTCTTAGGGTCTCCACATCACTCGTACGACATTCGAAGAGAACGGCATCCAAGCCACCCAGTTTAATGACATCCGAACAGGTACCCTCGGAGTGTTTGAAGAGATGCTCCAGAATGCCGGTACCCACCCGCGAGTGTTCGGTACTCTGCTTCTTGGTGCAGACACATGCCACATTCACAACTTTGTCGAGTCCATTGTCCACGACATGGGTACGATTTTCGGTGGTCAAGCACTGTTCCAACAGTTTGGCCGACGAGAATTTTATTTGCATGTCGCCCTGAACACAGTTCCGCATTAGCAGATCCAGGCCACCACTGTTACGCAACGAATTGCAAAGACTGTAGCCGAGTTCATGGCCATGTGTGGGCACTGCCCAGGCACGGCGTATGACCTCGTTGATTTTATCCAAAAACAACGTTTCGTCAGATGCGGGTTTCTTATCTTGCATCGAATTCACGCAGGACGTCAGCATATTTGAGTACTTGCTAATGGCCTGTTCGATTTCTCTCTGGCCACTGGCAGCCGTCAGCGACATCAGATCGTCCAGCTTGAAGTCGGCCAGCTTGAAGAAGGAGCCGTTGGTGGTAGACATTTGTGAGGACGAGGAGATCATGGTGCTGCCACCGGAACTGGAAACACCCTTGCTGGTCATGGTGTAGTTGGCTTGGGCGGCCGATGACATATGTTTCTCCTGGCTGATAATGCCATTGGAGGTCATCGTCTGGGACTGTTGGGATTGGGAGATGGCTTTTTTGTCGGCGGAGAAAGTGTCACTTTGAACTTTAATACTAGCGGCGGCCACATTATTGCTGGCCTGTTGAGTAATATCACCGGTGCGCAACGAGAGAGCTTCCTGCAAAGATAGCGAGAGAGAATAGGGGATTAGTTAGTCTGTTATTGGCATATAAAGAGAGACGGATATATTAGGGAGATACGTTTCGGAGGGGTCTGTAATAGGAGAGCAACATGTAACAAAGAGTGAATGCAAGAGTATTGGCGTTGTTTCATGGATCGTGTGGTTCTAACCTGATTCTGTTCGACCTCTATGGGTATTTCTCGAACATTCTTCAATGTTTTGGGTGGTGTTAGGGACTTTTTGGTATTTGTGTTGTTGTTTGTTTGTATGGCATTTGTGTGGCCATTGTGAGTATTGTGCTGTTGTTGTTGTTGTTGTGTTGTTTGGCTGCTGTTGGTTTGGGAGGAACTCAATTGTTGTAACGCGGGACTAGATTCTTTACGTACTGAACGTGAGGCACTACTGCTTGACGACGACGAAGAGGACGCGGCACGAGCTGATGACGAGGCGGACGAAGACATAGACGCGGAGGCAGAGCCGGCATTGGCGGCGGACGAATGGGACATTTTGCTTTGACCTGACGATGAACTCGATGACGAGGAGGACGATTGCGCGCTCGTAGTCAGGATGGCTGGTCCCGGTGGACCTTGTATGATTTGCACGGTCTGTGGCGGTGGCGACAGGGGAAAGTTATTATCGAATCGACTTAAGGAAGAGGCGCGACTGTTGCTCATCACCGGTGGCGGGGACAAAGGCATTTCCACAATGGGACTGGGCGATCGTGTCGGTATAAAGTCCGATTGCCCACTAGAGCGAAATATGCCTTTGCGCACAGGCCAGGGTGCTTGATTGGTCATATCTTGTGACGACGTGGTGGATGGTGTTGATCGTGGTGGTCGAATGTTGCTGATGCTTACAGTCTTTACTTGTATTCAGATTGTCGATCTGACTGTATGCTATTTATCTTAATGAAAGTGTTGCTAAATGAAAACAAAAAGGGAACACAATTAAATGAATACGCACACGCATACACACACAAATACAATCGTTTACGCACACGGGCACGGGCATTTACACAACCAAACAAAAATAAAGCGAATGCGAATGCGGACATTATTGGCTAAAACGCTTTTCAATGTCAACCTTCATAACGTAACACCCGCACGTTATACGGAATGCGAAATTCTTCGCGAATGCTTCACACACAACTGATCGACGAAATGTTAAATTTTCATACACTTTCGTATGTCAGCTAATAATAATTAAAATTTTGGATATACTGCCCCAAACCGAAAAGCGTGTGCTGCCGCACTGAATCTACTCTGCGGTGACAGACGCTCGGCAAAGTCGCAGGCTTCGTTTTTTTTTTTTTTTTTTTTTTTGGCAGCATCATTTAGCTGAAACGTCATTGGGGCATCGTAGCGTAGCGTACGGCAAAGCAAATATTGTTTGGGTGGTGAAATGGCATTAATTCAATAAGCTGGCTACTACAACAAGAACACCAGATGATGCTGTAGCAAAAACAACAAATATATATCTAGTTTCTTTTCAGAAAAAAAAAAAACAAAAAATATTGTTTGTTAATAGATTGTTATTTTGGAAACTGAAACATTTTTAGAAGTGATTGTGTATCTGCAAACGTTTGCCAAGACATTGTCGTTGATGTTCTCACACGAACGAAGAATGGGCTGACCGGAGGGGATAGACAAGACGCTAAGTAGCGCTGATGCTTAAAACAAAATACAGTAGACCCGGGATAACTGCATTCCGCTTAACCGAAGAATGATTTATTCCAAAGATCCAGTTGGAAGTCGTCCAACCTGGATGAAAATCAATCAGAAGCCTGAGATAATTAAATCCATTGGTGTCCTTACTGGGCACTTAATACTAAATGCATATCTATGTCGCAGGAGTTAAGAAACGTACTGTACCAGTTTTCGCAAAACTGATACATCAGACGGAGTAATTCAAAATAGGCGATTTTAATTCACAGCTTCTACCAACAATGAATATCATATTGACCTCTGCCTGCGTCAGGAATGTTCAGCCTTTCGTTTTCAACCTTATCTACGTGTCCACACCTTTCGAGATGGCATTTTCCAAAAACTCGGTATGCATTCTGCCTAACTAAAGAATGGTTTATTCCAAAGACGAGGACCGGCCGTATGGATACAAGGTTGCTATAGCAGTTTAATCGATTGATTTTGAATAAAAATTCAGTTTGAAGTTGTCCAACCAGAATGAAAATCAATCAAGGAAGTTGATGGGACTGAAGAAGCCTGAAATAATTACATCCATGGTTGTCCTTACTGGGTACGTAATACGGTAAACATATCTATTCCGCCGGAGGTGTAGCAGTTTTCGCAAAACTGATACGTCGGACGAAGTAATTCACATCTTCAGTTGACCTCTGCCTGCGTCAGGAATGTTCAGCCTTTCGTTTTCAGCCTAACCTATTCACACCTAATCTTTCTCAAACTATCCTGCAATCTTTCGAGATGGCCATTTTCCAAAACCACGAAAACTGTTTTTTTTTTTAAATTTATCAATACCATTTTCCATTCATTTATCATGAACTTCACGGTTGAAATACCTAAATGCAGTTAAATTTTGTGATAGTTAATGCAGTTTGGGAGGAGATAATGCAGAAGTTAATTTGCATTTAGTCTGCTAACGCTGTCGTTTGCCTAGGCTATAAGGTTTTATGGAAAAATGACAAAATCCCTTTAAAAAACATATGAGGATCTTCTCTCAAATGGACACCGCCTCTGGACACTCTTTTCATAAAAAACGACCATTGACGGCCTCTGGTGGAAGGAAATATGTATTGAGAGAGGTGAGGTATGTATCAACTGCATATAGACAAAACCAAGTCCAATAATAGGTGCTACTGGAGGGATAAATTTGGCAATATGGCGATTTGATGGGAGAGCAAGCGCTCCTTGGCCTTTGATCAGATGCGGCGTTTCTTTCATACATTAAGTAGTGTTAACAACCGATTGATCACATACAGCTCGTAATAGTTTGTAAAAGTAACATGAAAAAAAAATTTACTAATTTCAAGGAAAACGTAGTCAAATTGAGCAAATTTGATTTTCGTGCGGCCCCCAGTATGAATTTACTTAATTTAACAACTAGGTACTTACTTAGTTGTTAATTTGCAATCATCCTCAAATGTAGTACAACGTACAAAAGCTGAATACTATTTACTCCTCATAAGTACAAACGTACTTGAATTGAATACATTTCTGGTCTAGATTTGAGTTCGTTTTAGAACTGAATTTTGTAAGAATTTTTTTTTTGGATTTCGATTGCTATCCTTTTTAGAATGAGAAGGTTAAGCCGCCACTGGTCAATAAAACTCACAAAGAGATCACGTTGACGATGACAATGAGAATTTTGCAATTTTATATTAAGAAAATATATTTCTTTGGTAGATTGAAAAATATTAGAGCCACAAACGAAAGCAGCGTCTTACATGTTCCCACTTTTCCCCACATTAGATTCTTCGATATAAGAAAAAGTATTTCTTCCTAACGAAATTCTAACACGGTTGCGATGTGTACATGTATGTGATAAATAAAATTTCTGACAGCTAGTCGTAAGTGTTTAATTAGCATAGAAATAAGAAACGTTGTATTTTTCTTAAAGTATGCTGTCATTATTTACCAAGAAAGTATTATAAAAAGTGTAGAAACTTAGTTCACATATGTAATTCGATTAAACCAAAAATACATACAATTCCAGACAACAAATGATATCATAGCAGATATTAATTGAATATGGAAATTCCTTCTCAAGCCACCTTTGACATTTCTATGAGAATGAGTAGTTTAATTTAGGTGGGTGTGTTACAAAAGTAAAAAGATCAGTAGGCTAGTGTTTTATGTAGACATGCAATTAGTCATGGTAACGTAGCGTTACTAGTGTTCGATTGGCATAGTCCGTTAGTTGCGCGGGAAATTCATAATATAATAAGTGGAAAGTAAAAAAAAAACGAAAGATATGTTTTTGTAAACAGAATTATGGTTATATTTTTACATCTAGGACTGGGAAAATCGCTAAATTATTTAGGGAATACAAGCAAAAAGGATTAATTAATTAATTAAGTGTCCTTGATTCTTCGGTTAGTGACACAAAAAACAACGTTTTACTTTAATTAACGAAATAGAGGAGTCGGGTATAATCCAAAGACGTGCTAGAGAAAGAAATTAACTGATGGCATCTACAGTTTACAATGTCACGTTTCCAAAGGCGCCAGACCATTTGCGAACGCTATAAAACACTAGATGGGGACATACATATCTTTGCAACTTCTGGACCGTATACAGAGGTGAGCGGTGGTGGTGATTGGGGACAGTAGGCTATCCAACTCAGGAATAAGCGACTTTCCAGGGAATCTCATCCGTTTGTTGTCAAGTGGCCGGTTGATCGGACGACATACTATAGAGAAAGTTCGATCTTCATCCAAACCGTTCGTATTTGGAATACTCTTACAGAAAGTGTGTTTTCTGCCAGTTGTGACATTCAGAAATTCAAAACAAATATCAAAAAACACCACACCCTATTTCCTTATTCCGATACCCTGATTTCCTTGCGCTAACACAATGCATTGAATTTATAAGGGGAATCCCCGGAGTGTTGATCTTCAAAAAAAAAATCAGCTGTTTTTGGTGCCTAATCTCGCCACTGCAAGTTCATTTGAAAAAGGTAGTCGCAACAATTGCTGTTCTTCAAAAGTATCGTCCACCAACGTTTCCTACAAATTGTTAGATATTTGGCGGGTAATAGCGTATTAAAATCGGATGCAAATTAAAATTTAACCCTGACAGACGACATTTTTCTGTCATTAGTAAACTGAATTTAGTAAACAGCTGTTTTTGTTCACAATTGTTTGTCAATAATTGTTTGGCATTTACATCGATATAAAATAAATAGAAGAAGGAAAGTACGATTACAAGCTATGCTGTTGGTGAAAAATCCCTATTTATTCGAAAGAAAGCTGAAATTACTAAAATATCTCATCTTTGCTGACTTTATTCCATTTTATTTCGACACCAACAATTTGATAACAGCTGCTTAGACAACAATTGTGAGTAGAACAATTCATTGTGAATTGTTGTGAATGATTATGACTGTGTTGCCATATTGATATACCTTGATTTTGTGCGAGAGTTAATGCAGTTTGGGCAGAGATAATGCAGAAGTTAATTTGAATTCAGTCTGCTGACGTTTGCCGTGACTATTAGGTTGCATCGTTTTAAACGATTTATTAGTGACATTTTGAGTATTTAAATACGATTTTATGGGAAAATGCCAATATCCCTTTAAGAAACATACAAGAAACTTCTGTCAAGTGGACATCGCCTTCACAAGTTTCATACTCTGTTCATAAAAACGACCATTGAAGGCCTCTGGTGGAAGGAAATATGTATTAAGAGAGGTGACGTATGTCTCAACTGTCTACTGGCAAAAACAAGTCCAATGATATGCGCTCCAGGAGGAAATTAGGCTATCTGGGGATTTGATGGGAGAGCAAGCGCTTCTCCAAGAAGTGTCTTCTAGAAGGCCAGCAAAATAAGAGATTCCACAATTCTTTGTAAACCTTCTAGGAAGCAGCATCATTTTTTTTTTTCAGTTTTGCATTGGCTTGTCCCTTCTGATCGCACGATATTCGCTTTGCTAACCTGTCATGCTCCTTAATGGTCAACATAACTAAATAATGTATTAATGTCTGCAACATCTTCTGCGCACCCCTCAATCGTCAAAAATGGTTCCATACCAATGGACAATGCTTCTTGTGTTTCTCTAATTTAAAACAAGTTGAAAAAGGTATTCCACTAAAATTAACGTAGCGATTTTCATTCGACCAAGCTATTAATAATAAGAAGACCCTCTAACAAAACTTCTGCAGACAGCTGTCACGATCCTCAAAGAAGGCCTTGAACAGACAAGTCTATCTAACACTTGTAACGTTATGAAAAAGCAAAGAGATGTTTATAATATTTTTTGGAGTATTTTAACGTCATAAACTCCAACAAGAAAATATTATGTGAGCTAAAAATTTTGTGTATATGATATTTATATAAAAACAATGGTTAAAATTAAAAAAAAAACATTATGAAAGAAAATATTTTTTTATAAAAAAAATATTCTGAAAAAATCATTTTATTTATAAATTTTTTTATTTTTATGAAAAAAAAATATTTTTTTATTTTTATGAAAAAAAAAATATTTTTTTATTTTTATGAAAAAAAAATATTTTTTATTTTTATAAAAATAAACATTTATTTTTATAAAAAAAAACATTTTTTATTTTTATGAAAAAGGTTTTTTTTATGAATACAAATATATATTTTTATAAAAAAAAATCGTTTTTTTTTCTCTAAAAAAAATTTAAAACAATTCTAAACAACTTTCTTTTCAATTTCTTAATACATCTTAGCATCCTATTGAAGAGAACAAGACATATTTTACGGATATCTATGGAGAAATGTTCTACATGGCCCTTTTCCACCTAAAACGTGTCTACAGATTCTGAATTAAAAGCAGTCTGTCGTCATACGGTTGGAAATTCTGTAAAGAAAACCATGACTTGGCCCTCGTCAACACAATTGATACGGTTTCAAAATGTTCTACACGAGTCCAAACGAATTGATCGTAATGAACTGAAACAGGTGTTTTTTCCCCAATACTTAACGAATACCTGCCGAAAGTCACAATTGTCCCAGCCAGCCAGCCCATTCCATGCAAATTGTTAACAAACAAAAGCGAAAAAGAAAGACAATGAATACACAGACACTCGAAAATTATTCACAGTTAATAAGAGTAAATGTTTTCGTTTTTGAATAAAAGCTCACATAGGTGCGTAAACGATAACTCATTTTTGGATTCAAATTTTTGTTTTGAATTCAAAGTTGACGGCAAAAAGCAAAAAATTTAAATCAAAACAAACACAACCAACGAAACTTTCGTTCAGTCGATGACACGAGAACGTAAGGCACAAAAACTCTTTCCGAGTGCTCAATTTTTCTTGTTGAAAATTTCAATTCAAAACTTGTACCGATTTGTACTATTTGTGTGTGTGTTATTTTATATATATTTGTTTTTTTTTTTATTATTATATTCGTATTCAGATGATCTTTAACACCAATAGAAGGTCGTTGTTTTTTTTTGTTCTTTTCTTATTTTGGTTTTGTTGTTGTTGTTGTTAAATACTTTTCTTAAATGTTTGATTTGGCCGTTAAGCGGCTTCCTTCCGTCTCTGCTTCCTTCTTTTGTATGTTCTTGTCAAACTTGTCGTGTTTTTGTTTTGATTTCGAAATACTCTCTGAACACACTGGCGACAGTGAGTTCAATATCTATTCATTGACCGATCGATCACACGTTTATTCTGCGCGATCCATTCATTTTGTTCAGCATGCAAAATTTGATGCACACGTAATATTTAGCAGCCTCAACGGCAAAGGTAGAAATTACGAAGTGTGTGTGTTTTTTTCTTATTTATTTGTTATTAAATTAAGTGCGAATTTATTCCAAACAGTTCTCCACGTTCGGCGTGTATTTATTTTCTAATTTGTCTGATCTCTTTTTGGGACCAACGAATTTTCGCGTATACTTTTGGTGTATGGACGTTTTGAATTGAAATCCACTCGATCGCGCAGTTCGTTAAAGACTGAATACCGAATTGACTGAATACCTTAAGCGAAATTTTTGACTAGATTTTCAAATTACATACATATATACGCAAGTATGTATAAAACAAAACAAGCGGTCATCACTTGCTCTCTCGCTCTCGCCAGCGCAACCGAAGTGAACGAAACTTTTTCGCGCCTTCCCTTGCGAGAATGCGTATTTAAGAGTATGCGAAATTCAGCACAAGAGAATCGAGAGCAGTTTGTGTGTGGTCTCTAAGAGACATGAAAATGAATTCGTTCATGTGTTCTAGTTTGTTTTTATTTGTTTACATTTCCATTGGATTCTGGTCCACTCATATCCAACCGATCAATATTTGTCAGTGAAGAAGCGGTGGGTGGGTGGCTCTCATCATTAAGTGCACTGCGATACAGTGATCTCCTGTGCGATGAGACTGCTTGAATGTTGTCTGAATTGAAACTGTTAATTTATTGATTTCAGACCTACGATAATCTACTTGAACTACGAGAACCGAGTCAAATGATAACGAGGGATGTGTAAGCAGTGTGGTTGAAAAATCTTAACTTCTCGTAGGGCGCAGCATATGCCATTGGTGGAATCTGAAAGGGCGCCAACCAGGAAACTTTCCAAAACATTATGTTGGCAACCCTGTCCTTTACGAATCTGAATCAGTGAGTATACTCAACTACATCATCGTGCACAGCTGACTGATGTGAGAGAAGTTGGTCTTTCAAATCTATGTTCAATTTCAAAATATAATTTGTATGGGTACTACACTGTAATTGTATCCGCATCCGGAGATTGCCGGAAAGCTTATAGAATTTCTCATGAAAACAAGAAGTTTTTCGGGTCGTGACAAAAAGTTTTACCACGAAAATCCATCAATCACGCAAATCTAACAAAAGCTGAGACTTTCAACTAGAAAAATAGTTTATATACGGTTCTTCTGGAGGTCTTTCGTTTACGAGATATCCTCATTAGCTGAGTGTTTCATATCTATCAATGCTGTCTCGAAATCCAAACTTTTGTTTGGCCATTTTTCACTGTCTGCAGATCACAGAGCATCTCTGATCCATCATGTTTTTTTTTTCGCCTTCAGTTATGTTTGTTTCCTCTTTTATTTATTTAAAACTAATGATGTCAACATCACAAAATGAATGTTTGCATCGATCGTCCGTTCTACGTTCGCCACGAGCTCGGCTGTCAGTCCCCATCACAATCGAAAGGGGACGTCGGACAGTAATGCAGAGAAGCGTGAATGTGGGGGGCGATCACCAGAGGAATTTCTCTATAATGTATCTGTTCAGTTTTGATTATGTTTTTGGCCATTGTCCAATTAAGTGACATGCTCTTTGTTGTTCATTGAAAATACCTGTCTGTTGTTGTTTGTTTTTTCATTCGATTACAGAGCTCACTCGATTTAAAACGGTTTTCTATCGTTTGCATCAGCCGGTAATCGGGACATTTATTAATGTTTATTCAAAACCGAGTCCGATGTCGCTTATCTGAATTTCTCATTAGCTGTTTGAATATATGTTTTTGTCAACGTAAATAGTCAGTGCATGGATAGTGTTGTTGTAAAAAATGCTGATTGGTTTGTGAGGTCATATTTATGACGATTTATGATGCACATGTGAAGTGTGAACTCGTTGACTTTTTATGAGCAAAAAAAAAAAAAACGTTTACATTCTGTCATAAAAGTACGCGTACGTTTGAGGAAGTATCGCCAAGTCATACACCCATCCGAGTTGCCGATTGCGTATCATTGAAAATGTTAATAGTGATGTTGGAATTGTAGATAATGTTATATAGATCTAATAGATTTGAATTCGATTAGCTATTTGAGCAGAGCGGATTTCCTGTAACCGTAGCTAAACGGGGATATCATACAAAGTGAATGCATTTGTCATTCAAGGTAACAACGGCTGAGACCCTATAAGTCCGTCCGCAAATAAAAACATACTTATAATCCGCACCAGTATTCAGATGATCAACCCATGATTAAAGGTAATTTTTTTATCTGGAAGAAATGGATGACAGTGGCAATAAATTGGTTTGTTTTTGTAGGAATGGTTTTTGTAATCAACCGATAGATGTCAATTTATCACACACATCCACCCATACTGACAACAATTGAACAGGATTTACTCGTGCCATCGTTAGTCGATCCACTTCTACCGTCAATACACAGATATGTGACTGTGGGGCCCAATAGGGAAAAACGAAAGGCAGGAACCTCAACACTACGGTACTCGATACTCCACAGAGGCTCCGAAGTCAAACCAGGGATACTATTGGCATTTCCCCTCCATGGAACCACATGGACAAAATTACTGCCGAACATTTTACAATTTTTGATATTTTTTAACAAAGTTTTATATTATAAAAAAACCTGGGATTAGGAAGCTGGAAAGGGCTTTTTTTTGGTCAAGATTTTTTCTCCTAAAAATCAAGCTAAATTTCACATCAGACAGTTTGTACCTGGCAACCCTAATAATAACCATGAATAGCAACTAAGGTAGCTACAAAATGTCGTCTTGACTTCCATACGAATATGTTGCATACTTTTAGGCATATTAAAAATGTATACTGTTATTGTAAAACGTTGAAACTGCCTCAACTTAAGGTGTGTTGTCCGAATGATGAACTCACATACGATTATTTTGTCATGCATTTTTTCTTTGAGTTAGCGAGTTTTTGGAGATTTATTAAAACACGATTTCAGTAGTTCGTACAATCAAACACTTACACAAATCAACGGCTTACATTACTGGATTCTATCGGTAAGAGCGAGTTTAACTCTGCAATTTTTTTAATCATTTCATTCGATGCGCATTGGTAAGCCAGAATGTTGTCTTCTCTAAAAATCAAACATTTTTGGTGGAATCTCATTTGTGTCCATCTGAGCATTGTGAATACCGATTTAATATTGTCAGACCATATGTCCGCGTGACCGTATTGCAATCACTACATTTTCAACGATTATTTTATTTTTAATTAAATCCTTTTCAATAGTTTGACACACGCACGTCCGACGTTATAGTGCAATTATCGCTGGCACAACAATTTTTTATTATTTCGCCTCTCTTGAGAGCGTCTTTCCGTGGAAATACAATAAAAAAAATTTGCATTGGTTATTAAAACCATAACCATTACAATGTGTACTTAAATAGACAGTTACCTTTAGTTTGGAAAATAACGATTTATGACGTGTATGTTTTGAAAACAATAGTATGGACGACGGTTTGCCAATAACACCCGCACCGCACTTAATCGCTATCGTTTGGCTGGCGACCCACAGCCTCGAGGTGAACATGGCCAACAGGAACTTTCATATGCGGCCGCAAGTTGCTAAGCACAAAAGGATAATAACCCCACGAATCCGTACAATCAAATAAATGTGAAACAGCAGAACAAGAAAGCTAAGGAACGTTTCTGCAACGTTTCTGTTGAGAGAATGTGCTTTTGCTGTGGCGCGAACAAAGGACGAAGAGAAAATAAAATCAATAAGTCTGCATGATTTTCTTATTACACTTTGTTCGCTTTCGTTTTGGTTGTTGTGGTGTGTATAAGTGTTTATTTCCACCAAAATATTTCAACAATTTCACTCGTTTTTCCTCTTCGTCTCTGGTCCCTTCGCAGGGATATAGAGCGAGAGTGTATGTGTGTGTGTGTGTGTTGGCCTGACTGCTAGGTTCGGCCCCAAAAATGCGAAATGTCCTTTGTGTCTCCGCTGAAGTTATTTATGACGTTTCTTCTGTTGTTCGTTGACAGTTAACGCATTTGTTTGAAAGTCAAAACTATGCCAACGCCAAGGACCCAACCAATGCCCGATTGCGTGTTATGTCGGGGCCGTGCGGCTTTGGGATGATTGTAATGAACTCGAAAACAGCGTATTAGCGACTAGTCGTCGATGGGGTGTTGCGTGTTCCAGTGAGATTTTTGTGATTCAACAACAGCAACAACAATGTCTATGTCCCTGTGTGTATGGCACCGATTATACACACCCTTTTGACATTTTACGATAACAGCGCGCATTATACGATAAAGTTAATACGGCGGGTATTTCATTCATTTCATGTTTCTAAGAACAGGGAAATACAGCAAACCGACAGCCAAGTCTTTGTTTCACCACGAGAACAAAGCAACCGAAATACGACATGCAACTTGAGTAGAGGAAACTAAGTACGGAAAAAAAGGATTGCTTTTGAAAATTAACAAAAGCAATGTGTGACATTTTATATGTTGTTTTTTGCAAATGCATGAAAATTCGATTTTTTTGTTTTCTTTTGCAAAACCATTTTTCTGCGAGGCACACCTGTTTTACACGGTTTGCACCAGCGTGTTGTATTTTACTGATAATCTCCCCCGACCCAACACTTCTGTCCATCCAGAACAACTTAACAAACTCTTAACAAAAAAAAATTCTTTACATTTATTTGACCAAATTATCGCACGCTTCTAATATGTCAGAGTCCGATATGAGTTGGCACACAAGAATTGACCTGATGAAATCAATTTCAAACTACAGACATACTAGCAAACTAATTACATTCAAATTCTGATAAAACTTGGGTTCTTTCTCCCACTGAGCTATAGCGTTTTATAGCACTGGCAACAATTGCTTATCTCAGTCTACGAGGTGGTGTTGCGGAAAATATAGTGCACCCCGTGTATTTGGTGATTCCCCGCTGTATCGCCTAAAAGATGGTAAATTTCTTTATGAGTTCTGAAAAAGTTCCCCTTTGGTAATTTGCATTGATAAATCTTTACCACCAATATGAATTGGTGAGCGGGTGGTGATGTCAAACCAGGCACTTTTTTTTCATTCAAATAGTTGTGTGTGCTTCACACAGAGAAATGTAGGTCATCGAAAAGAAGGATGAAGGGAGGGTTCAGGACACATTTGTGGTTAATGAACCAAATTTGTTGTTGCCAGCAAGAAGTCAATTCCCCCTAAAGGATTCTCTACACAGTATGAGAATATTTTCTTATCGATAACAAAAAAATGTGTATTTTCGATAACCAAACGATACAGAGAATACGGAGAGTAGTTTAATAAAAATCGCTTTAACTGATGACATTTTTGGAGAACAATTGTGTTCGCTTAGTAATGGAACCCATTGAAGAGAATACAAGTGTTATTTGAGATAATCTAATCTTGGTTAGCTCAATTGTTGTATTTCGATAGTTATGTGAGAAAATTCTTTGAAATGCAACTACTCCAATAGTCCTCAGGAACCACCGAACATATGCTCGTTCTCGGACTTCAACAGACCTTTCTGTTCAGTGTGATCTTATAAAGAGAGTACAAAAACAAATGTACTTACATGCATAACAGCGGCATTTTCTTCCGTCTTCACGCCGTCCATTTCCATGCGATTGCGTGACGCTGCCGCTGCCTTTGCCTGCTGGTAATCAATGTCACCCGTTTGCAGGCGTTTGCTTTCGGCCAAATTGCTGGTGGCCTGTTCGGAACTGAAGCCATCGGTAATAACTTTTGTTTTTGATTCGGTTTTGGTGCGTTTCTCTTCAAATTTCACCGTATCGACCAGAGTGCCCTTGGAGCCACTCAAACCGTTGGTGGACAGCTGATTGGAGGCCTTCACCAAATCCATATTTAAATTCATATCATTTTCATCTCTGTCATCGGGAAATGTTATGTGGGGCTCGGTGTTGCCGTCCACAATATTTTCCAAAGAGGAGCGTAGTCTGTGAAAATGAAGACAGCGGCAGAGAGGGAGTGGGAAATGAGAGAAAATTGAGATTAAAAACCTTATTAAGAAATAATTGTTGTGTTTAAATAATATTTTTGTCATATTAACCAAATAGTTAACTGAATCATTTAACACTGGTGCTTGATTTAAACAATTATTTTCATTTTTCTAAACACAATTAATATTTAATTTAAGTTCTTGTAAACTATAACCGTGGTATTTATAAACATGTAGAACAGTTATATAAAGGTTTATAAAGCTGTCATAGAAATGTATAACAGCTTGACAAAGGTTTATAAAGCTGTTACACATTTATACTGTTTGACTTTTGATCATTTAACTGAATATATTAAATTCGTTAATTTAATTGTTTAAAAAGGTTGTTTAAACTTTCGTTTAAACAGTGTAAACTACATTTGCAATATCATAGTAATGATTAATTAATTTAATTGATTACATCTAATGGTTGAAAAAACAATAATGTATGAACTTACTTTTTCTTAAGTTTATTTATGGCATCTGAACTGTTGAGGGCATTTAAATTACTGAGATCGTTAATGGAGGGTGGCTGATGGTGACTGAGGGTTCCCGTGGAACCGGTAAGGGCGGGTGTTGCATTGCGGCCTAAGGCCAAATCGTTGATTTCTGACATGGAATTTTTGAATTCACTCATATCGCGTTTCAGTGCTGCCGCTTTCATTTCAGTTGACGTCGACGATGAGGACGATGATGATGAGGTGATGTGATGTAAGCGTGATTTCTTTTCAACACGTGTGGTTGTACTGCTACTGCTGCTGTTAACGACCTGCAAAGAAAGAAGAAAACATTTCAGTTTAGCTAAAACAATCAGAAAAGGTTCTACCAGCCATGTGCCATGTGTACCTGTCGGTAATTAGTGCAATCTTTTAGACTAACTGGGACTTTGAATGCACTCAATGGGTACCTGAGGTAATTAGGAAAATAATAACACAACAATCGGTGTCGGGGTCGGTTTTGAAAATTGAATCACTACCTTAATCTAAAGGTGGGTTTATTTTATTGCTCTCAAAAGTTATAAAGCACTTTTCCCGTTTGTAATATGTTCAAGGTAATTCTCATCGCACAAAGCCCAGTAAACAGCTGATTACAATTATTTCATTTTGACAGAATTTTGATTGTCAAACTCATTGTTTACATTCCAATTGTTTGTTTACATTTTCTTTTTGTTTAAATTTCGAGTGAATATTTAAATCGAAGAATTGTCACTCAAAAATTATTGAAAAATCAACATCATGGCAAATAATGCAAATTTAAATTACCATGTGTTGCAACTGACTGCTGTCTGTCATTATCTGTCAGCTGAATTTGACAATCAGATACAACCCTGCATCTGACTTTTTGTTGTTGGGCAATTGTCACTACCTTCTATTAGCAAGAAGCCAATTTCCTCTAAAGGATTCTTTACACAGTATGAGGATATTTTCTTATCGATAACAAAAAAAATTTGCATTTTCGATAACAAACGATTAGAATGGGTAATTCTAAAAATCTTTGTATTGTATTTCGAGAAAGGAATTCCATTTTCAGATTTAACTTGCCGATTATGGCCTTGACGGCGAACTCTTAAAAGCGCATGTATTCGAAAACAAGGACCTCTAGAATAATATTTATATCGTAAATCACTGTGTGGACCAAGTATTTTTATGTTTTATATTTGTAAAACCCAAATGGACTAGCTGATTCGATTTATGTATGCCTTGCCATATGTCTGATTTCCCCTTAATTCCAGGGAAATTGTTTGACAGAGTCCTGTTTATGGGTCTGTGAATAGACGTGATTGAGATTGATGAAAACCGGAGAAGATTTTAAACTAGTATAACTCTCCTCAAACGTCGAACAGACACCGATAGTGCAGGAATTCAAAAAATAGAAGAACTGACCCGTTTTAAATATGATACGATGGACTGCTATGGTTCTAACGGCATAGGATGGATTTCTTTCAAAAATATTTGGCTGATGTTGTTTTTCATTATTAACGGCATACCATCCTCTTTATTATGAAATAAACATACGATAATTTATCTCAAAAAATTCAATTTTTCTTTGAATACCAAAATAACACCTCTTGTTGGAGAACCCTGTTGCAGATCAGTTAGAAAAGATTTATCAACTTTACGAGCAAAAAAAATCTTTGTATTAGATATTTCGACCCACATATCGATGCATGAGAGTGTTCCATATCTGACGGATTTATCGTCTCATTTAAATATCGTCATCATTTCCGTTTTGGAATAGTCACCGACTAAAAAATCTACAGCTGAGCTAACAAATGATGAATTCAGTAAATATTTTCCCTGAATATCAAATAAAAGTGCTGCTTTCTTATTAAATTCTTCTTTAGTTGAAAAACCCAGGAAAAGAATTTTGTATCATTTAAAAATATTATTCTGTTTGTTTAGTTCTCGATTTTCTGCCGTTTCGATGTGTACACGCTTTTCTGGCCACAAAAATATAAAAATATACAACATTTGAGTGTAGTCTCTCATAAGCGGACACCTAAGGGACTGAGAATTTTGTCCGCTTGTGAGAGAAGTTTGCAAGAGGACTGAATTGGGGAGTGGTACTGAAAAAAGTGGCCGTTCAGGAGAGGTGTCCGCAAGGAGAGAGTACACTGTATACTCTTTTATATCTCTCTGTGGTCCGGGATATAATGACATTATGCAGTTGCTTAATAGACTCTGTACAAATTCTACCAATCGACTCAGAATCATTTTAGTTTGTTGATCCGATTTAGCGAAAAAGATCCAACATTTAAACAAAATCTGATGCTTGACGATTTTTGCAAAGAAGTATTCGGTCTCTGTACTGAATTTGACTTAATGTTATCCCAATTCTTCTAAAATTGATTGTGGTGTAGGGTATAGTATAGTCCATCCCGCCTGACTTTTGCTTTTCTTTAGTGGTTTATTCTATTTACGATTTTTCGCTTTGTTTATTTGTTCATCTACATATGTTTTGCTAAGAGCGCCGACGACGTTGGAGAAGCTTTTTTTGTTGTTCTCGCTTATCAAAATGCTCGATTAGCTTTATCAGTTCTGCTGTCGCAGTTCGTCAGTGTTGCTGTTGTGTTGTTGTTATTATTTCGGCATTTGCTGTCTGATAAATGCCGGAACGAAGGTCCGCAATGCCAATAAAATATTCAATTGACACCGTGAAAGGTACGACGACCAGTAGGTTCTGTGATTAGAGTGCTGAAAACCCGAAACAGGAAAAACAAACCGGTCGACCGGTTTTTTCAGCAATCAACGATCAAAAAAAAAAGTGAAAAGAAACCGAGTTAACTTTTAGTTAATACTGAATTATAGTAAATAGTTAAATTATACTTAAGTTTTGGGATCAAAAATAATTAATTAGTTGTAGGGAAAAAATGTGTTCGCGTTCTCAAAGAAATATTTAAGTATTCGCTTTCTCATTCGAAAACAAATAAGATGCTACGTCTACGGCATTAAAGTTGGTTCCTTTTAAAAACAAAATAATACATTTTAGCAATCGAACAACGTTTGGAAATATTATAAACTAGGAATTCAACAATGTTTCTTTCGTTACATCCCTAATTATAACCTCAGAGTCTCTGTTAGGATCAGCATTTATTAAACCGCAATTTATTTTTCATGACCGACTGACGGACTAGGATTTCTTGTAATAGAACTAATTGCAGAAAAAAAATAAACTACAAATAAAACTAAACCTTATTTAATAGATTATTGGTTGTTGTAACAAACTCCAACTGCCACTTCTTACAAAAACATGTTTCCAGACAACTCATTTATGCTCTTGCAATAATTTCTTGGCAGCTCATAAACAAGCAAAAATGGTTGATACAACTATTTCACTATTACAGCTGTATTGTATGCATAGAACTTCTTTACTGTATTGTACGTCTAGTTACGAAAAACAATTTTCGGTATCGAAAACATTGGTTGCCAACTAAAAAGGTTTTTGAAAATATCGATGGGAAATCGTCTTCGTACCCAATAAAAAGAAACAGTCTCCGAATTCATCGAGTCATGTTTTGAAGTGATTAAATAATGCTAAGCTATAACATCCCTAACTTAATTTCACAGATTATCGCTGTTAGACAGCCAGAGATGAAATGACGGCGTTGCACTTGTCACACCCTAAATGCAAAAGGGTCACAACTAAAAATTAATTAAATTAAAAATAATTCTCTTTAGTTCATCGTGCAGACGCCACGCAATTAACATCAAAAAGAGACGTAACAGTACTTTACCAGTTAAAGAGGATAGTGATGTTAAAGAATTTTTTTGCAATACTTAGAGCTGTGTATTTTGAATTAATTTATGGAAAAAAGTCAGTTTTGGAAAATTTTGAGTTTTCACCCTTTTGTAGTTAGGGTGCGAAAATGTCGCTAAGTATGGGTGAAGGCGCCAAATTTAAAATCGGAAAAATCTCCAAAAAAATACAAATTATTTATTTAAATCATCATCATCATCAAAATATCGTGTTTTCGATTGATTCTTGTAACATGACCTAAAATACATGTCTCTGCAAAAGTATCCAAAATTTACATTTTTATAGGCGATCTGCTAAACGACGTAACAAGACGAGTGTTTCGATGAGACAACAGTGTTTGACTTCTCCTGTGATGTTATGAAAAAGCATGTTAATTTTTTTTGGATTTCTGGTGACGATATTCTCATTCTTATGTAATTATAGTTGTTCTGAATTTTAATTACAATATTAGGATATCCCATTTATTAGTTGTGACTGGGGGATATTTTCTTCCTTTTATTTCGTTCTCTCAACGCGGACGAACAACGGGTCATGACGAGTGAAGGAATCGATTGTCTGAAAATCTATACTGTTCATAGTTCATAGCGTTGAAAAAAACGGGTTTAAGACCTTATTCAATTCTGGTTTTCATATATATGTAAGATATCGACATTTGGAACACAATCCGTTTTATTGCGCCTTCAATTTTGACAATTTGTAACGATCGAACGAATACGTTTTACATAATCAGGCAGTTCACGTGACTACAAGTGAAAATATCAATTGTCACAATAGAATTTATATCAGCAGGCGACAACAAAATTGTAATCACAACAGACAGGACACAGTTTTTCATAAAGAAGGAAAGACCCAAAATCTTGCTCCATTGCCAAACAGGGTGTGTCAAGTAATAATGGAGTAATGGATCATATGATTAACTGCAACGACAAATTATTAATTGCAATTAATTAAGCGGCCAGGAAGGCGAGTTGGTAGCGTGCTTCCCTTTCAGTGGTGGGAGGTTGTGGGTTCGATTCCCACCAGAAGCTTTCATCTGTCGCTGCAAAAATCTAGCTAAATGGCCTGTGTCACCCGGTTTACTCTTGGTACCAAAACTAGAATATACATTTTCTTATTAGTTAGTAAAAATATTACTTAAATAGATTCCATAGAATGGCTGAATTGAGTGTGGCAGGTGTCACGTTTTTCCATCTGTGAAGACTAAACGTCTGCAAAGGAAATCTAGTAGGATTGTGTTTTTCCAAAAGATATCACAATGGCAACTTTAGAGAGTGCTGAAAAAATGTGTAATTTTTCTAGAAACAAAAACACCATAAGTTTTTATTTCTTATTAAATCATTGCGCAATATTTTGCCGTCTCTAGTACATCACCCGTGTATAGGAACGGGGCTGTGAGACCAAAGCAGGTATTGGACGTGAGTTGCCACTCATTTTATTGCGCTAACTTCAAATAGTTGTGTTTTTTTTTTGATCTGATTGCCAAAACGAAAATGGTAAATAAACAACTCTTACTTGGTGTTGCGCATTCACAACCGTGATGAATGCCCGATACAATGAGTCGATATTTACCGCTTGAAATCGTTCCACTTGTTTCCGTATGTCTTCCACATCTCTCATCTGTCATGTCATGTTTTTCGAATTTCAAAATCTTTTTAGAACATGTTCGTTTCTGTTTTGGCAATCAGACCAAAAGACAAGAGATTTGCATGCTTAAGAAGAACACTTGAAATTGGCGCATTTTTTTAAAAATAGAATCATGACGTTTTAACTTAATTTCATATTTCCCAAAAATAACGTCAAAGAAGTGTTATTTCTTTATAAAATACAAGCAAAATATGACAGGATTTTGGTATTTTTTTCTCAAGAATATAGCGAATACATTTAATCGTGCACATCAGGCACAGTGGTCGGTGTTCAGATAACAAACATTTATGGGTTTTAATGTGATCTAGTTTTGGTTCCCCTGCTTGGCATGGACTCAGAACAACTGGTATGGCAAAGTGGAATCTATTTAGCCAAATGTACGTGAGTTGTGTGTTTGTACATTTTATTTTTGAAATGTAGGTGAGTGATGGCAGCAAAGGGAAAATTATCGATAATCGAAAGTATACGATGATGAGTGAAGGCCATGTCAAATGATTTATCCGAAATGTGAATATTCTTTGAGCATATTTTTGCGATTCGGCGGTAGTCAGTCACAAGGTGTATTTTCATAAATCCTTCCTGGCTTTAGACAAAGAAATAATAAGACCTTTCGAAGAACAACTCTACAGATTGCCCGACAACGTGAGATGATAAAGGAAGTTCTTATATTATTGAAACCTACTAAAAAAATTGTGATTCTGGCACAGCTATTATGGTTATGATGCACATTTCTCACTCGGTGGGTATGTTAATAAACAAAATTGTCGTATTTGGGGTTCTGAGAATCCTCAAGTAATTGAAGAGAGGCCATTACATCCACATAAAGTCACTGTTTGGTGTGCTCTTTGGTCCGAAGGTGTGATTGGACCTTACTTCTTCGAAAACGACGACTGTCACCGTTAATTCGGAGCGTTATGGTCGTATGATAACCGACTTTTTTTGCCTGCTATTGAAGAATACAACTTGGAGAATATGTGGTTTCAACAATACGGTGCCACATGCAACACAACTCGAGCGAATATGGCTTTATTGCAAGAGACATTTCCTGGCCGCGTAATTTCTCGTCGTGGCGACATCAACTGGTCAGTTTTATAAAAACATCTCCATAACTGAATTAGCTGTTAGCTTTATATTGGACCTAATGTTTAAACAGCTAAAATCGAATATTACGACTGTTTTCCTTTCTTAAGGATGTTCTTTCCTGAAACTAGGCCAACTGCCAGCAATAAAGCCTTTGGGTAAAAACATATGAAATCAACCGAAAATTTAACATTTCTGACCACATCATCTGCGAATTTGATAATATTGTTTATGCATGATCTATGGAACAAAACAATAATACTTGCCAACTTTCAGACATATAGCCCTCGTACTTTCAGATTTCTGACCATTTCAATTTGAAAAAAATCAACAAAAATGCACTGAGGTAATTTAACATATTTGTAAATATCTCGAAAAGTATTTAATGTTTGTAAATAATCAAAGGCTCATTTTACAGATAAAAATATGAGCCATTAAAAACATTTTTTTAAAAAAAAAAATCGATCAAGGATAATGTAAATAAAAAAGGACTAAAATTTCAAAAGGATATATCTCGAAAAGCGATATTTTTAAAAATTAAAAAAAAATGTATATTAATCCTTTTTCTGTTTTCTACACGTCTGCAAACTCTTGGTCGTGGATCGTCATCATGGAATGAGTTATAATTAAATTCCCAAGAAAAAGTTATGATATTTCATAAAATCTTAAATTTTGAATGTATTTTTGGAAAATTTTGGAATGGAAAATTTAAAAGCGAGACTGCATCAATTACTAGAAGAAAATGATATTGATGAAATAACATATAAACAATGGATAAGTGTAGATAGAGATAATTTGGAGACTATGATTAGCCAAGCCGACGTTTTTGTGGATTCCCTGTGTGAAAAGCTTCAAATTCTATTACCTCATTCATTTATCGCAAAACAACAGGCAGCATATCTGAGCGAAAGAAAATCCAATTTGGAAGAAAATGAGTACATAGCAGTTTGTGATTTTTCAGAAAATGCTTCTTTTACAGTTCAGGATGCAGTCCAGGGATTTCACTGGAACAACTCTCAAGCCACGTTATACCCAATTGCTATTTATTTTAAATCGGACGGAAAAACACAACATACAAACTTTATAATAATATCTGATTGTCTTATACACGACTCTGTAGCTGTTCACCTGTTTCATCGCCACTTGAATGTATTTTTGAGGAACAAGTTTAAAACAATCCCGAAGAAAATTACGAATTTTTCAGACGGCAGTGCAGCCCAGTTTAAAAATAAAAAGAACTTTATCAATTTATGTTATCATATGGAAGATTTTGGATGTAATGCTGAATGGCATTTTTTTGAAACAAGTCATGGAAAAGGCCCCAGCGACGGTCTTGGAGGTACTGTAAAGAGAGAAGCACGACGAGCCAGTTTACAGCGTCCATTACAAGGTCAAATAACTACTCCAAGACATTTATATGACTGGTGCCTGGGTAATCTTTTGAACTGTAACTTCGAGTATTTAACAGTAAAAGATTACGATGATCTTTTGTACCTGTGGGAAAAACTAACATTAAAGTAAAGCGTTACTCGGCAGATACCGATTTTGTAATTGAAAGTCTTTACAAATAAGTAAATATAATCTAGGTTTTTGATATTTTTTATTATTTACTAGTAGCTGAATGAATATAACTGTAATTCACTGGTATGATATGAAATATTATTTTAAAATACTAATTGAAATTGTTTAAAAAATACAAAAATTTATGAATACGTAAACCTTTGCGAACTATTTTCTTAATAACTCATTCCATTATAAAGATCCACGGCTAAAAGTTGAAAGACGTGTGCAAAACAGAATAGGGAATAACATGTATTTTTTTGAAATTTTTAAAAATATCGCTTTTTGAGATATATCCTTCGGCAATTTTAGTCCTTTTTTATCCACGATATCCTTGTCCGAAAATTATCTATTTAATATTTCTATTTAACGGTGCATAATTTTAGCTTCAAAATAAGCCTTTGATCATTTATGTACGTATAATACTTTCAGAGATATTAAAAATTGTGTTAAAGCATCTCAGTACATTTCTAATCATTTTTTTCAAATTAAAGTCGTCATAAAATTGAAAGTAGAAAAGCTAGGAGACTGAAAGTTGACAGATGCTATTGTTATATTGAACACTCCCTTCGTACCAACTTTCAGCCAATTCGGAATTGGTGAGGGAAACTCATTGGTTGACTTCATATATTTTTACCCCTTTCTGTTAATTGCATTTAATTTGTTTACTTTAATCGAAAGTCAAAAACTGGTGTTATCATAAACTCCAAAAGAAAAAACACATTAGAAAATGAAGAGCTGTTAAGTTAAATTTAACGTAAGAGTATTACAAGGTTTTTCGGTATTTCTGTAAGAGTAAAGTAGTTGCATCAACCACTAAATAGGTACATTAAAGTTATACGAATTGAATTCCTTGTCCG
Organism: Hydrotaea cyrtoneurina; assembly: GCA_958296145.1. Lineage (NCBI taxonomy): Eukaryota > Metazoa > Arthropoda > Insecta > Diptera > Muscidae > Hydrotaea > Hydrotaea cyrtoneurina. The sequence continues at coordinate 51,754,867 of OY282515.1, read as the reverse complement.
TTCTTTAAATGAGTATCCACTTCATGTACTAACCTGAGTTCTTGTTTAAATCAAATCCGTTGTTCTTCTCTTTTGAATGCTCTTCTTCTTCTTATTATCGAAGGAATTCAAAATGTAGCGCGCTGCGTTGTAGTCTTTTGTTTTTAAACAAATACTGTTTTTTGTTGCAGGAAAAGTTTCCACCACGAAATTTCTAATTTTTTTTTTTGTTATTTTCAACAACTTTTTTTTAAGACTCTTATGCTATTCGGTTGCTGAAGCGAGGGCGACAGTTTAACTCTTTCGTTTCTTATAAATGTATGTCTTTTTTTGGCTTGTTATTCTTTTATTCGCTTTTAAATTTATAATTTATTTATTTTCGTGCTTTTTTTTGCAACTTTTTCGTTTCTTTTTAGTTGTATGATTATATTGTTGCCGTTGTTATTGGTGGTTGATGTTTGATTTTCTTATCAATTTTCTTTCGTCGTTGTTTTTTTTTTAGTATTTTTTCGTTCAATGAATTTTTTTTAAAGCGGCTCTAGAAAACTCTTTCTTTTCTAGTTTTTGTAAATATAAAAAAATTAGATAATAATTATAAACTTTAAATTTTCAAAGAAAACGTAAAAATAAAAAATCGCAATGCCACGTATTGATTATTTAAAGACTTTGTGAAAATCGAAAATAAATTGTTTATGTTTCACCGTAATCACCGACCGACGACTGTTTCATGCCGACTAACAAAATAAGCGGGTTAAAAATTCAAATATTATGTTCTCTTGTTCGTCTTCTATATTCCACTTTTGGCTCATATTCGTGGTCGCACACTCTTTTACGCCGAGATAGATAGATAGTCATCGTGTAGGGTAGGGTGTGTATGTGCGTATGCCCGAGTACTCAAAGATAATTTTTAATTATATTTGTTAATTTTGTTGTTGTTATATTTAGGGCTTGTTCTATATGAACTAATGTTTTTTTTTTTTTTTTTTCATTCTCAGAAATCATTAGGAGGTGCGATTAGCGTGCGAATATGGGAGGGAAGATGATGGGACTTGGTGTGGCCATCATTGAATGAAAAGCACTCGGTATATTTTATTGAAAGAATTTTGGTGGCATTATCTTTTCGGTAGCAAGCAACAAACTTGGGACTATAGAAAGATTTAAAGGATATGTCCAAATTTCCAAGTCAATTTGTGTTGACTCTCTAAGTTTCCTTGTCGATGGATATTAGATAGGGTTTCCTCATCTCATAAAGAATATTAAATAGGGTTTCCTCATCTCATAAAGAACCCCCAATCACTTGATAGGACCCGCCCACTAAAATATGTTTATTAAATATGAGTTTACATTAAATTCAAATCAAGATACAGGCTAAGCCACGATGTCGAACGACAATGTTCGCATGCTTTTTTAGAGACAATGGCTTTGAAATCAGTTTGTTGCATGCGAACGTCGTCTTTCGATATCGTGGCTTAGCCTGTTAAATTTATTTTCATTATTTTCATTGTAAAGTGTGCCTGGGCTCCTAGGATTCTATGGGAATGATTTGGGCTAAATAGGACCTATATACCCGAAAGTAAAAGACTCAAGATATAGCGGATGATGTTGCTCTGCCCATGCACCAAATCGTTTTTTTTTTTTTTCAAATTTGTGAAATCCTGTGAAGTCACAAACTTCTCAATCGAATCTAAACAAGCACCAACTCCAAAATGAGCCAGTGTTTGCCAGGAATTGTATATGAAAATACCCGAAATAGTTCAAATTTTCCATTACAGGTTAACTTTTTTTTCTTTTATCGATATTGCTCATTATCAATTTCAAGCAGCGTTCGTCTTATTCCTGTTCGGTTTGGACAGGCAAACGTACGAACTGACATGCGTAGATTATCTTTGAGTTCTGTGACACCGCATAAGATCTTCAGTCAATATTTCAAGATATTGCACATGTCGGAGTATACAATCCATCATGTATGCAGTTAATGGTATTGCCAACTCAAGTGAAAAGATATCTTGACAAAATGCCGAGGTTTTGCAGAAATGCTTCGACAGAAAGAGAGGAATCATCAAATTATGTAAAACCTGTCGAGAAAAATCGTTAGCGGCTCGGAGCCAATGTAGCCGCCAAACACTGAATATTCAAGTTATATCGCGCACTGATTTCAAAGACGGCTCCCTCATGGAAAGTTAAGGTAAATGTAAAGGGAGTGCCAACAATTAAATAACTTTAATTTAATCTGAAAAATTAAAAAGTTAATGAAAAAGTCACCCTGTAGTGACTTTTGGCGGACCCCCTACAAATCCTGCACCGACTATTTCCGAACTACTTCAAGACATTCGGTCATCTACCCCCAAGTCAATTTATGATAGTAATATACCGTAATCTATAACTTGTGAATTATTACAGATGCTTCAAGGTAAATGGCCTAAGTACAGTAGCTCACATTCAAAATCGAACAGTGGCGTGAAAAATATTCAAGTTGACTCTCTTCTTCTGTTAAATAACTTTTTACGCTCTTCCTAAGAGGACAATCAGGTTTGGAAATAAATTGTGAAAAGGTAAAAATAAGTGCCTTTTATTAATTTCTACCCTCTTCTCAGGAGGTGAGTAATTTTGAAAAATAAATTGAGAAAAGCTACAAATAAGTGTTTATTTTTAACTTTTTGCACTCTTCTAAGGAGGAAACTAATTTTAGGAAATTAATTGAGGAAAGGAAAAAACGGTCTATTTACCGCTTTCCTTGCTGAAAACATTGCCTGTCAGAATTTCCATGTGAGGTCGAAAGTGATTTCTTGTCGTACGCTTTAAATTTAAAAATAAGTAAGAAAACCTAAACCTTTTTTCAGTTCTTTATGAAGGATTAATGGCTTTTCAGAAGCACTGTTTTTCAGTCCAACATACAAACTGCTCGCAAAATACTCAAGATAAACCTGAGATCGCAAACGGGACCAAAAATGGGCTTTTTATCTGGAACTGCCCAAAATGCGATTTGAAATTTTTTCATGCGAAATGCCTGATTTTGGGTGTGAGCCACTGTATGTGTAAATTACAAACATTATCTATGCATTGACGGACAGTGGGCGCCGCTAAAGTTAAACCCATCGAAGTGCCAATGACAGCGTTACGCTTCATACCGTTAGATAGTACCCACGTTAACACAGCTGTCGGAAGACGACGCACTTATTTAGCACTTGTTCGTGTCGTCAGTCCATTCACAGCGATACGAAATAATTACAGCTGCTACTGCTACTGCGACCGAGACTACGACGATTATGGCGGCAAGAATGATACAAAATTTCTATTTTTACACGATGATTGACGAAGTTGGATCGGTCGATCGGTGGGTGTTACTTCATATCTTCTTAAAATAATCAACTTTATTTAAAGTTATTGATGACAGCATTTAACGTTGAATGTTTTCTTTGTGTGTGCGTGTGTTATTTTTTTTAATTTCTTTTTATACCTCTGGCAATTTATAAATACCTGTAGGTATTTTAATAAATATTTTTTTATTTAATTTAATTATTTATATTTCGCTCGTTTTCTATTTTGTTATAATTTCGTTGATTATATTTCGTTGGGATATTTTTCTATTTGCTCGTTTTTCTCAATATTTGGTTTAGAAATTCTATTGTAGAATTCGCTTTTAAAATTAATTAATTAAATTAGATTTGCTTGTGCAATTTTGCATAGAATTTTCTTTTAGTTGTTTGTTGGTGTTTTCTTTATAAGCGCGCACAAATCCACTATTCCGGCGTTCTACGCTTGAGACGTTCGTTCGCTCGTTCGTTTAGTTTCGTTTTGATTTTGTTTTGCCAATCACAATGTCTAACAACCTGCACGTTCGCTCTGGCTCTAGCGCGAAAACGCAAAAACCACTCACAAACACACACACACCCACAGACAGAAAAATCACAACAACAACAAACAGAAATGATACAGCTAAGAAGCGTGAAAAGGCATTGAAATTAACAAAGAAACGAATGGAAGAACCACATAAATAAACTCTGCTTGAGAGACAGCGACAGAGAGAGTGAGAGAGCGAGATACGGGCTAGTACTCATTTATGATGCCCTTCACCTTGCTATGATGTCTAATATTCTCAACTGGTCATTTGTAACATGAAATCTTTAAGGAGAAACCAAACATTAACGTTCTTGGTGGAGGAAACGGGAGCCGAACTAAACGGAAGGCAAACATTACATCAGGTCAATGATCGATTAATCTTTACTGGATTATTGGAAAGTTAAGGGAAATAAGTAAGTAAGTAAAAGTTTATGAAAACATTCATTGAATGAATGAAAAAAAATGAAGATTGTGAATTTGATCACCTTTCGGATTTATAAAAATGTCTGTGAATCTGGTTAAAGTAATTTTTTAAAACCCAGTTTAAATTTCGGAAGTACTTGCATGAATACATACTAAATATAGTCCATTCTTTTGTAGGAGAAACATCCAAGACTAGTGTGCTCTATCGCCCATGTGTCATTAACAAAGATTCATTCTCCAGGCACTATGTAAGACATACGAGATTCTGGTCTGTGGTGTACAGCTGACAGATTTGGGTGAAATTACCCTTTTTCTTCATCGTGGATTGTTGAGAGATACACGTGCGTAGTCCAAACTATACCCTAACCCATTCAAGGTATATTGAGAAAGCTTGTCCGAGAAATACTTTGAGAAAACTACAACGAAATGCATTGGGTTATTTCTTCTTGGGTTCTATTTTTATAAAAGGACCCAAGTTTATTAAATAATTGAACACGTATTTACAATATTTTTTTTACAGAACAAAAGTTCTGGGTGTTTATTGCAAATCGAATTGAAGAATAAAAATGAGAATATTGTTAACTACTGATTTTTTATTTCAATGATATTTAGGTCACATTTTTAATCAAAATTTCAATTAGGATTTTTGTGAACGGTACTAATACGCCGAGGTAAGCCAATGGTTTTCATAAAACATCTTTCGTACATGCCTGTACAATCTGCTTTTGGCACATTTCTCGTTCTGCCCTTCGTTAGTTTGCTAAACGACAAACTAAAAGATAGTTGATCATAAATGAAATGAGTCTCTACGACAATAACAACTAACACTCTGTCTGTTTGACTTTTGCGGGGACAGAGAAAATCTCGGGGAAAAAGAAATAAGAAAAACGCAAAAAAATGTGGGGAAAAAAAAGCTAAAGAAAAAGTTGTCATGTAAATATAAATAAATTGTATGTTATGACTTAAGTAAGAATTCTAGGAATTCCCCTTTGCCTGTTGTCCACAGCGACCGCGAAAACATACAAACGTACATACATAGAAAACCTAAATTCACGCCAAGACACCCGATGGCAATCAATTGAAAATTCTGGCAATATAATGTATGTATATTTATTTTTTCAATGAATTCTTTCTATTTAAATACACTTTCAGTTGTTGTTTCTACTTGGCCACGATCATTTGCATAATATTCATATGTACCGGGACCCAAACGTGACTTTTATTTAATTTTTTTTTTGCAACATTTCGTATTTACTTTTGCTGTTATCGTTAATGACTTTCATTATTTCAAAAAAAAAAAAAATATATTCAATATGCAAAGTGTTTGATATTTATTAGCAACTAATTTCCACTCATATTCAAATAAGTTGTGAACAAGTGCCGAACTTCCATCAATTGGCATACAAATTTTAAATATCTAACTAGAGTTAGACGGGTTTTCTTCAGACAGCTGTTTTCTTTTGTTTTTGTTAAGCGGACAACAAAAATGTCGAACCGACTGGAAAATTAATGAAAGTCAGTGGTATTGTGGAAGCTCCTAAGGGAGATGACTGACAACATTTATAATGTGGAAAAACTTGCATCGGAAAAGAAATCCATTATTATGTCGTTCACAGGATAAAACAATGCGGCAAAATTTTATAATGTGGGAAAACTGCCTTTGGAAAATAAATTCAAGTTATTTTTTGCTTTTATCTGCGCTTCTAAAGGAAATCAGATACTTTTGACAAAACCAAACTAATGCAATTATGTGAAAGTACTAAAATTTAGCACTAATGGTTCCAGGTTCCCTGGTGCGTATACGTATTTTCTTTTGTATAAAGTTCCCAGCCAGCGATTGAACTAAGGGTGGAAAATGAGGATAAAACATCAGAAACGATTTCCGGGTTACCTGTATTTTTTTGAAGTTACCAACCAGAAATGGAACTGATGAAATAGTACAACATTTTAATGAAAAAGTACTTTTTGTTTGGCAACGGCAACATATAGTAAGTGGCTGCGTCAACAAGCAAAGCTGTAGATTGTGGGACACTCAAAGTACCGGGCAATACATCAGCATCAGTCACACCCAATGAGATGTACTGGGTGGTGCAGTGTTAAATGAGATTAAAACGCCAGAAATGGTGCATGGACATGCCACCCGTTCTATGGAAAAGCATCAACCGGAAACCGATAAGAAAATGTCAATGATGGACATTCGATTTAAGGTAGGTTTTTACTTAGACTAAAGGCAAAAACACGCTGAAAAATCATAAACGTTCGTGAACAATTGTAACCTGTTGGGTTCTCGAATTATACATGAACGCTCGTTGACAAAATTATGGATATTCAAGCAGAAATGTTCTTAAAAAAGCCACATTTCCATACAACGGCGCCAGTTTTAGAAAGCTGTACGCCGCCGACATTCAGTTTGTAACGTTTTAATAGTGTTCTGATAAAAAAAAAACACACACAAAAACATTTAATATAAACAAATCGTTATATAACTATTTATGGATGGAAATTTAAATTATAAATCGATAACACTACTCAACAAAATGAAAAAAATTTCATGTACTCCGGATGCGATAATTTTTTCTGTGTAGATAACCTCGACATGAGCTCGAAAAACGCAATAAAAAATTTTTTTTTCGTTTGGTTTTTGTTTTATTTTTTTTTTTTTAAATTTTAAAAAAATTTTTTTGGTTAATTTGTTTCGTCCGGCATAACTCGGGAACCACTAGCCCGATTTAATTGAATTAAATTTTAAAAAATTTAAAAATTGAAATTCATACCTTTACTCAATTGCGAATAAAAGCGAAACGCGTGCATCGATTTTCATGATCTTTGTCTCATTTTGCTCATAGGTTATGTGAAACTGTTGCTTGTATAGGAAAACAATATATGAACAGATTAAAACAACAATTAAATCGGGCTAGTGGTTCCCGAGTTATGCCGGACAAAACAAATTAACCAAAAAATTTTTTTTAAAATTTAAAAAAAAAAAATAAAACAAAAACCAAACGAAAAAAAATTTTTTTATTGCGTTTTTCGAGCTCATGTCAAGGTTATCTACACAGAAAAAATTATCGCATCCCGAGTACATTTTGACTGTTGACTAGTGTAATCATAGCCGTCGACTACAATATAAGGCTGGTGGCTTCATCGCCGTCAACATTACTCGTCACTGAATTTCAATGTTATTGTTTTGTTTGTTGTGTGCAACAATAACTAACAGAATGGACAATTTCGGAGGGAACGATCTTGGCGGAGAAAACATTCGTGACGAATTTGCTGAAATCGGCAGTAACGTGGAGGTCAGTGAAAATGTCAAGCCATCAGGAAATTCGGAATTTCCTTAAGAAGAAAGTGATGAGCAAAAATTAAAAAAAATTGTAGAAGAAGATCAATTTTCGACTGCTTAAAGGGTAAGTAAATCTTTTGTAATATTCAATTGCACATAAATATTTATTTCTTTTTTTATTTCAGCCTCACAAATTACATATAGAAGTTTGCCATAACTGAAGGAGCAGGACGTAAAGAAAGCCGTGGCTCCATTAGGCCTTCGTGACGAGTTAAACTTTTTTCCTGGCAAAAAAATGTGCAAACCATAATGATATATTTTGTAGCGACGTCGACTGTTGTGGACCCAACTACTAAAACCGAAGCAATTAATTCGCCGCCAACATTAAACATCATTTCATCCAGAATTTTATCGAAGGTAATTTTCATTTCATTTATATCCCATGAACAATGGAAAAAAATGGTTTAGAATTATGTATATATATTTTTTTTTTGTCATATATAATTATAAAATAAATTGTTTCAAACTGATTTAAATCGTTTTTATTTATTGGGGTGACAAATCGAATGGAATTTTGCGTTGTACAACAACACAACACATGGTGGAAATATGTCAACGTACAGTTGACATATCAACAACAAATCGTTGACAGTATAGTACCCGAATTGTCAGCTCCTTGTTGACAATTTTTACACAAATCGTTGACAAAATTGGAACATTGTTGACGATTTGGCCACATTCGTGTAACGATAGACTTTCGTGACCGTATGTTGTCAGTTCATGTACGTTTGGTCATACTTTTTCTATGAGTGTACTTATTTCCCTTCACATTCGATGAAGGAACAGACGGGGAACTTCTCTCGAATCAGTGAGCTCTGCACGATATAATTTGTATACTCACTGACCGGGACCTACAGTTTAAAGCCGGCTCCGAACGGCTATTGCTTTTCTAGAGAAGTTTCACATGACTTAGAGATTACTCTCGAACTCGTAAAGTCACCAACATTTACGAGGTGGAAAACAGCCGCTGAAAAATGTTTGATGGTCTTACCCGATTTTGAACCGGAGTTTACTTGTGTGATAGTCCATCAGACTTAGGTTCAAAAGATTTAGGGAGCCGTACAAGTCACCAGAGCACCAAAAATATTAAGTAACAACTCCATCCGCCCAATGATTTATTATACAAATATTTCGAAAACCTCAGGCTAAGATCAACGATTAGTTGTTGTGCTGAACAAATTTTATATTTGCACTTCACACATCATTATTACGCATGGGCATGACAATGCCCTCCGATCGTATTGCCATACGTCCAGAAATAGGTTTTCCGTACTACGACCCTCAATAACTGAATACTATAACATTACGCATATGTTGTCCGATCGTATTACCCCATGCGTCCAGAAATAGGCAAGCCCGCACGATATGAATAATTCAGTTTCTTATTATTAATATTTAAAGAATAAGAAAAAAGAACACCTCTCTTGCTATTTTATACTATTTGTCATACAGTACGAAACTGAAACTGACGATGACGGGTGCCGGCTGTTATTCCATTGAAAATTCATTTCTAATGTTTTCACGGAAACCCTTTAGTAACCACTGCCATACTCTACGTACCCACAGATTACCTCCAAAATGGTAGCTGATGGTTCCAGGAATAAACAATGAACTCAAACCTAATAAACGACCGATATGTTTCGATACTTTTTAGGAAAATGTTTAATATTTTTTCCTAAAACAATCCACTAAATTTGTCACATTGTGTAATATCGCGCCCTGGCACAATTATCTTATTGGCGAATGTGGCGAGATAAGTATGGCAAGAAAACCAGCGAAACAATAGCAGACATGAGTGGAGAGGGATACGCCTACGATTTGTGCGAGTCTATTTTGTTGCAAATAAATTTTTAAATTAAAAACAAACCGCAACCAAAACCAAAACAATCTCGGCGATACTTCGCCTTTTGCCGGTCTTTTTTTTTAGAGTTTTTTTTTTTCAATTATTGAATAAACAGATTATTTTATTTTATTCTCTGTTTTTGTTTTCGCTGTGCTGTTTCTCTCTTCGCACAAAATGAGTCACTCTGTTAGTTTTAGCAAATAAGTGCGACATTCAAACGGAATTATTTATTTTTATAACACTCGTCGTGTTTGAATTTGAATATTCACCGGATGATCATCATCGAGATAAACAAGATCGTGTTTGCTTGCCCACATGGGCCAGACCTGATGGATGGTGGCGGTGGTGGAGGTGGGTAGAAGCAGAATCACTCAAAAAGATCACGTTAAACAAATAAATTATGTGATATTCTTTTCTTATTTCATAAAATCAGAGAGTATAATTAATCTGAACAACGGTTGGTAACATTTTTATCGCAATCATAATTTAATAATTAGTAAATTAAATCATAAATAAAACATGGGGCAAATTGAATTGTTAAGAACTGCAAAAGTGGCTCTATGATTACCCAGCAAACCAAACTGTCACAGTTCGATCAGAAATCGGTACGAAAGTTGGCAAAAGCTTCTGAATTCCGAATTCTGAACGAAATCGGTGACCGAACCGTCAGAGGAAAATCTGATGTTTTTGCCGACACGTCGCGACATTTACTGTTTGATTTTGCTTTAAAAAGCAGAAGTTGACAAAAACACAGTTCTATTGAAAAAAATGATGTTGAAATTCCTGAGAACCCACACCATTTTCTGGTAAGACAAGTACAACAAGAATCATGGAAACCGGTTGAAATACAATGCGTCTACCAACGCCCCCATGTGCAGCAAGGCTGTACACGAGTATCAATTCGAAAAACCATGTATTTGGCGACAGCGGGTTGTGACTAGTGACGTATGCTGAAGCTGTGGTGGTGGAGAAGAGGAGAAGTCCAAAAATCACCTTTTCCGCACTTACCCCGCCCTGGTGAAAAGGGTTCTTATTTCTGTAGGAACACAGATGATCTGGTCCTGGTATTGGCAGACCGAGGAGTTTCTTGGGGCGCTCAGAAAGGTCGGCTATTAGAAATATGTTTTTTCGCCAGTCTCTGTGTGCTACAGCCAGCGTTGCCGTTGACTTTTTTCAAAAAGTATCACAAAAAGTATCATTTTCAAAAAAAAGTACCAAAAAAAAAGGTATCATTTTTAAAAAAAAGTATAAAACGTTTTAAAACGGTTTTTTTATTTAAAAATTACTTCAAATTAGGTACAAAGTAAGCACCACAATAAAACAAGGTAAAAAATACGAATTCACGTAAAGTAATTCATAAACAGTAATTAAATAAACATTAAAACTAAAAAAACAACTGTCAATGAAAATTTGGCACTTATGTACTTGGTAATTATTTTTTGTAATTTTTTTTCGGAATTTGTCAATTAATTCCGGGGTTGGCTTCCAATCTCCTAAATCAGTATCTACCAAATTAAGAGCTGATAGTCTCTCATTACAGGTCTGAACTTTGAGTCTATTTGTTAGCTTATTTTTCATAAGAGAAAGTTTTGAAAAAATACGCTCAGCGCAAGCACTGCTGTGTGGCAGTGTAAAAATATATGACAGAAATTTATTTAATGTAGGGAACAAGGGCTCGTTGTAGGAATTTTTCATTTTTGCTACTTTCCCCCAAAACTCCTCAGCATCCCTAATTTGGAAAAGGCGCTCCCATGTTTTTTTTTTTGTTAAAGCCTCCAAAGATTGATATTCGCTCACAAATTCATCTGCATCTTTAATTTTATAATTAAATTCAGATATTAAATCGAAATAATCCATATCAACATTTGATTTGATCATAGAGGGATCTAAAAACAAAAAGTATCAAATTTAGTATCAACAAGTGGACAAATAGTAAGTTCGGCCGGGCCGAATCTTATATACCCTCCATCATGGATCCTTAAAAAGTCAATAAATAAGAAAACTAACTGAGTTTTTGGGACGCTCGTGACCCGATAGTCCCAGGAACCCGATCACAAATTTTATCCAAATCATGAAAATAAATGCATATTTGGGTTCGCGAGAAAATTTCGTTGCATTTCGATACCCATATGTCCATGTTTGTCAAGGGACGGTTTTTGGGCCGCTGGTGACCCGATAGTCCCAGAAACCGGATCAAAAAATTTAGGAAAATCGTGAAAATAAAGGCATATTTGGGTTCGTGAGTAAATTTGGTTGCACTTCGATACCCATATGCGCATGTTTATCATGGGCCCTTTTTTGGGCCCCAAGGGTCCACGGAACCCATGAGCACGCCCATTTTTGGGATTTTTTCCCCCATTTATAAATTATATAAACTTAGAACTTAGATGTAGTGAAAAACAATATTTGAAAAATTTGATTATGGCCGGAATATATTTTGTCCCGTAAAGGGGAACTTTTTCCCCTTTGGTCCGATATGGCCCATTCTCGAACTTAACCTGCTTATGGGCAAAAAACATCTTCCTACAAAAGTTCAGCTTTTTAGCGTTGGTCGTTCGCACTCTATCGTGATTTCAACAGACAACAGACGGACGGACGGACGGACGGACGGACAGACGGACATCGCTAGAATGTCTTAGAATGTTACACTGACCGATAATATATATACTTTATAGGGTCGCAGATCACTCTTTCGAGGTGTTGCAAACGGAATGACAAACTTAGTATATACTCCATCCTATGATGGAGTGTATAAAAACAAAAAGTATCAAAAAAGTGGCAAGACCCAAAAAAAGTGTCATTTTGATACTTTAGTATCATCAACGGCAACGCTGGCTACAGCCACTGACATCTACCCTACCTACTCTGTGGATCATAAGACATATGAAAGAAGAATGAATTTCGTATGTTTATTGTACAAAGAAAGAAACATTTCGTTGTAAATTAAAGCCGAGTATTCATAATTTTTAGAAAAATCGTCCTTAAAAAAAGAAATACGATTCGTACTTCATTCGGATACAGTGGAACTTCCAAAACATAAATTTCCATACGTCGAAATTGCTTTAAGTCGAAGCACTTCTTGAGGCACTTAGGCCGACAAATTCCCTTAAACTATTTTATAAGTAATTCGATAACACAAAGTCTCCGTAAGACGGTGGTTGGAGTTATGGATGTTTGACTGTATTTTTAAAACAATCAAATTCTAGCAACACGAATAAAATACTTGATTTATGTAAACAAAGATTTTTTAAAGCATGTGTTTCTTGCCGTAATTGGAGATGAGCGCCACCAAAGAGTAATTCTCGTTTAATAATGGAGAACTATAGCACATATTAGTCGTGTTTTCGTTACAAGCTAGCTATTATCGTTTGCTTAGTTGTAAAGAAAACGCCAAACTAGCGATATTGTCATTTGACACAAACTAAGCAGCATTCTGAGAAAAAATGTTACTACATTTTCATGAAAATCTAAAAAAGTAGGTGTTGTGGACAAACATTACAAATTCACTTATAAATGAATTCGTCCGTCATTTTTGAAAGAATTTTGTATTCATTTTCTTCTTCTTCAGTATTAAATCACAATGAATGTTATCTTTGTACACTTGGCACCATTTAATATTGACATTTTGTTACTTTTTTATGCTGGCAATGCTCTGCCAACTTAAGACACAAACTTATGCGGTTATTTCTATCCATGCTTAACTCTCCATACAAATTAAGCGATTATCTAAGCGAAAACACGCCTATTGTCAGTGTATGACCTGCATGGATATTTCCAATAGAAAATGTAGATAACGGATATAAGAAAGTCAACAAATATCAAAATGTCTTTCTTCTTAGCGATTTTATCTTATAAACAATTAGTGTTTATAAGAAAGTAATTTCTTATGGGATATAAGAAAGTTGTTGCTTATATGAATATATATGTATGTAATACAAAAAAAATTCCGACGATATTCACGTAAAGTAATTCATAAACAGTAATTAAATAAACATTAAAACTAAAAAAACAACTGTCAATGAAAATTTGGCACTTATGTACTTGGTAATTATTTTTTGTAATTTTTTTTCGGAATTTGTCAATTAATTCCGGGGTTGGCTTCCAATCTCCTAAATCAGTATCTACCAAATTAAGAGCTGATAGTCTCTCATTACAGGTCTGAACTTTGAGTCTATTTGTTAGCTTATTTTTCATAAGAGAAAGTTTTGAAAAAATACGCTCAGCGCAAGCACTGCTGTGTGGCAGTGTAAAAATATATGACAGAAATTTATTTAATGTAGGGAACAAGGGCTCGTTGTAGGAATTTTTCATTTTTGCTACTTTCCCCCAAAACTCCTCAGCATCCCTAATTTGGAAAAGGCGCTCCCATGTTTTTTTTTTTGTTAAAGCCTCCAAAGATTGATATTCGCTCACAAATTCATCTGCATCTTTAATTTTATAATTAAATTCAGATATTAAATCGAAATAATCCATATCAACATTTGATTTGATCATAGAGGGATCTAAAAACAAAAAGTATCAAATTTAGTATCAACAAGTGGACAAATAGTAAGTTCGGCCGGGCCGAATCTTATATACCCTCCATCATGGATCCTTAAAAAGTCAATAAATAAGAAAACTAACTGAGTTTTTGGGACGCTCGTGACCCGATAGTCCCAGGAACCCGATCACAAATTTTATCCAAATCATGAAAATAAATGCATATTTGGGTTCGCGAGAAAATTTCGTTGCATTTCGATACCCATATGTCCATGTTTGTCAAGGGACGGTTTTTGGGCCGCTGGTGACCCGATAGTCCCAGAAACCGGATCAAAAAATTTAGGAAAATCGTGAAAATAAAGGCATATTTGGGTTCGTGAGTAAATTTGGTTGCACTTCGATACCCATATGCGCATGTTTATCATGGGCCCTTTTTTGGGCCCCAAGGGTCCACGGAACCCATGAGCACGCCCATTTTTGGGATTTTTTCCCCCATTTATAAATTATATAAACTTAGAACTTAGATGTAGTGAAAAACAATATTTGAAAAATTTGATTATGGCCGGAATATATTTTGTCCCGTAAAGGGGAACTTTTTCCCCTTTGGTCCGATATGGCCCATTCTCGAACTTAACCTGCTTATGGGCAAAAAACATCTTCCTACAAAAGTTCAGCTTTTTAGCGTTGGTCGTTCGCACTCTATCGTGATTTCAACAGACAACAGACGGACGGACGGACGGACGGACGGACAGACGGACATCGCTAGAATGTCTTAGAATGTTACACTGACCGATAATATATATACTTTATAGGGTCGCAGATCACTCTTTCGAGGTGTTGCAAACGGAATGACAAACTTAGTATATACTCCATCCTATGATGGAGTGTATAAAAACAAAAAGTATCAAAAAAGTGGCAAGACCCAAAAAAAGTGTCATTTTGATACTTTAGTATCATCAACGGCAACGCTGGCTACAGCCACTGACATCTACCCTACCTACTCTGTGGATCATAAGACATATGAAAGAAGAATGAATTTCGTATGTTTATTGTACAAAGAAAGAAACATTTCGTTGTAAATTAAAGCCGAGTATTCATAATTTTTAGAAAAATCGTCCTTAAAAAAAGAAATACGATTCGTACTTCATTCGGATACAGTGGAACTTCCAAAACATAAATTTCCATACGTCGAAATTGCTTTAAGTCGAAGCACTTCTTGAGGCACTTAGGCCGACAAATTCCCTTAAACTATTTTATAAGTAATTCGATAACACAAAGTCTCCGTAAGACGGTGGTTGGAGTTATGGATGTTTGACTGTATTTTTAAAACAATCAAATTCTAGCAACACGAATAAAATACTTGATTTATGTAAACAAAGATTTTTTAAAGCATGTGTTTCTTGCCGTAATTGGAGATGAGCGCCACCAAAGAGTAATTCTCGTTTAATAATGGAGAACTATAGCACATATTAGTCGTGTTTTCGTTACAAGCTAGCTATTATCGTTTGCTTAGTTGTAAAGAAAACGCCAAACTAGCGATATTGTCATTTGACACAAACTAAGCAGCATTCTGAGAAAAAATGTTACTACATTTTCATGAAAATCTAAAAAAGTAGGTGTTGTGGACAAACATTACAAATTCACTTATAAATGAATTCGTCCGTCATTTTTGAAAGAATTTTGTATTCATTTTCTTCTTCTTCAGTATTAAATCACAATGAATGTTATCTTTGTACACTTGGCACCATTTAATATTGACATTTTGTTACTTTTTTATGCTGGCAATGCTCTGCCAACTTAAGACACAAACTTATGCGGTTATTTCTATCCATGCTTAACTCTCCATACAAATTAAGCGATTATCTAAGCGAAAACACGCCTATTGTCAGTGTATGACCTGCATGGATATTTCCAATAGAAAATGTAGATAACGGATATAAGAAAGTCAACAAATATCAAAATGTCTTTCTTCTTAGCGATTTTATCTTATAAACAATTAGTGTTTATAAGAAAGTAATTTCTTATGGGATATAAGAAAGTTGTTGCTTATATGAATATATATGTATGTAATACAAAAAAAATTCCGACGATATTTTTTTTAGTTTTTGTGGCCATCTTTCACAAATAAAGACTTAACTGAGTTCTGTTCTGATATACAGTTGCCAGCGTGGAAAACAAATTCAGTGTTGACATCAACACAACAAATGGTCTTATATATGTTAAATATAGAGTTGCCACTGTGAAAAACCAATTCAGTATTGCCATCAACACAACAAGTGGTTTTATGGGAAATATTTTTTTAAAGGCGCTTTTTTGCGTTGGGTTTTTTTTGCCACTAAAATGAACTAAGAAGACATGGTATTTTTGACAACATTATTATAAGCGCTTTTTACTTATAAGAGATGATCTTATATCCGTTACTTTCTGTACTACAGACAATAATTACCATTTTAATATTTTTTCCTTCAGAATTCACCCTTTAGGTGGAAAAATCATCATGAGCCTTATGGTAAGTGTTTAAGTCAGGCAAACATTCGCCAATTTTGTTATATTAAGAGTGTGTTATACTCTAATGCAAATTTTTGGAAATTTTATCGATTAGATGCCACAGTATGCCCACCTACGCAAATCGCATTGACGTCCAATGTATCTGTATCTAAATACAATTCCCAAAAATCTATTTTGATTCTGGGTAAATATTTGTTTGTTTTCACTACATTGTGTTTGTTTTTTGTGGCAGACGTGTCTGACCAACAGCAGCCGCATCTCTACAAACAAAACAAAAAAATAAGCATAATGACTGCTGCACGTGTATTCCATAAACAATAATCGTATAAACATAAAGGAACTTTTGTTGGTTAATTATTTATTTATTTTTTTTTTGTATCGAATTTGTTCGCTGAACTCACAAAACGAATGAAAAAGGAAAATGATTTTAATGTTATCTAATCACAAAATGAAATCAAATGCCAGCCAATTGCACTGAATCCTATTCGCACCACTTCCGAGAACAGTTTTTTCCATTTCTATTTACTTATTTTTGCCCATTCGCCGAAGTGTTAAGTGTTAACTTTAAAAATACACACAATCGTCCAGATGTGGCTGAAGCAACAAATACGACTTTTCTACTTAGCCTGGCCTATCTAACCTCCCAGTCAAAAAGACGCCAAATACCACCAAAATACCAATTCTTACGTTCTCTGCTTGATTGGTGGAACAAACAAAAAAAAGATTGAAATATGATTAAATTCCAATTGTTGGCCATTCGTTACATTTTTGTTTGTTGATAAGAAGGTTTTGAGTGTGAGTGTTTTTTTTAATTTTCATTATCGTAGTTTTGTTCTTCGATGTAATCAATTGTTTTTTTTTAGTAAAGTGACATCATGGAAATGTTCTCACAAAATAAGGACTGTCCTGGAAAAAATTATTCTTTTTTGGGGACTGTAATGAGAACTTTTACGTAAAAGCGACTGAATCAGCAAGTAATTTCTTTCAATAAAGTGTTAAAATTTTGATATTTTTTGAAGAAAACTTTATTGGTAACTACCGAAGTGGGCTGACGAACCCATGTTGGCGTTTGCCACCTCGTAAATGCGGGCAACGTTACGAGTAAGAGATTATGCTATAAAGTCCTATAAAATGTCTCTAGAATTTGTATTAACCCCGAGGATCCCATCATACACAGTGGGTCCTATTCAGTAAATACCGGGTGGTCCATCAAGTAGTTTCCTTTTCAATCACTGATAGCTCTTTTTCAAACGAAGTTTTGACTGAAATTCAGTATCATATCTCCGTTAAACAAAATGAATCACTTAACGTTTGAACAATGTGGGAAAATACAGCACACTTGTTTCCAAAGTCAGTGCTATGAAAGCCAAGCAGGGAATAAGTTTTGAAAATAAGTTTTGGTCGAAAGGTAGTTTTTTCGAGAGACTGACATGTTATATGACGAATGACGATGTATTTGGTCTCCTCTTGTCTCAAAATTAAATTAAAATTTCAAAATGAAATATTTGTTTGTATTTTCGAAAAGTTTGCAGCTCTTGAATTTCTTAAACGGTTTTAATGGAATTTTAAGTATGAAAGAAAATTCATTAATTAAATGTGAGTAAATTAAAATAATAATAAATAAATTCAATTAGTGGACGGCCGTGCTGTGTTAGGAAATGTGTGAGACTGGCACACAACATAACCCAGTTTCGAAACCCGGTTAGACAATCAACAACATTTTTCAGCGGCGGTTTCCAGCTCGTAAATGAAGGCGACGTAACGAGTAAGAGAGTAAATCTGTAAGCCAAGAAAAACATTTCTAGAAAAGTATTAGCCATTGGCATCCGGTAGGTCCCGGTCAGTAGGTATACGAATAATATCGTGCACAGCCCACTGTTTCGAGAGAGGTTCCCCGTCAGTTCCCTCATGGAATGTTAAGGGAAGTAAATTATATTTGAAGTAATCCTACAGCCCATAACCGAGCTGGTCGTTAGAGAAATAAAAACGTTATAATTTAGATTTTATTTATTAAATAAATCATTTTACTGAGAATATCTAATGGACCACAAAGTGGACGGCCGTAGTGTGGTAGGTAGTGTGTGCGACTACCACACAGAAGAACCCGAGTTCGAAACTGGGTAAGACCATCAAACATTTTTCAGCGGCTGTTTCCACCTCGTAAATGTTGGCGACTTAACGAGTAAGAGAGCAATCTCTAAGCCATGTAAAACTTCTCTAGAAAAGCATTAGCGGTTCGAAGCCGGCTTTAAACAGTAGCTCCCGGTCAGTGAGTATACAAATTCTATCGGACACATAAAAGTTACCCGTCTGTTCCCTCATGGAATGTTAAGGGA
Source organism: Hydrotaea cyrtoneurina (assembly GCA_958296145.1). Taxonomy (NCBI): domain Eukaryota; kingdom Metazoa; phylum Arthropoda; class Insecta; order Diptera; family Muscidae; genus Hydrotaea; species Hydrotaea cyrtoneurina. The sequence goes on along the minus strand of OY282515.1, from coordinate 51,736,116 downwards.
AGTAAATTATATTTGAAGTAATCCTACAACCCATAACCGAGCTCGTCGTTAGAGAAAAAAAAACGATATACAGTGTACTCTCTCCTTGCGGACACCTCTATTAACCGGGCACCTCTCATAAACGGACACTTTTTTCAGTACCAAACCGCTTCAGTCCTCTTGCGTACTTCTCTCATAAGCGAACACAATTCTCAGTCCCTTAGGTGTCCGCTTATGAGAGAGTACACTGTAATTTAGATTTTATTTATCAAATAAATCATTTTACTTAGAATATCCAATGGACTACAAAATTCAAATTGGACTGATATTTATACGAATGACTTCTCTTTCTTTCTGTTTGGGAGAAAAAGTGAACTCTCATAAAATTCCTCATGTTGGTAAAGTTTCGAGCTCTGAAAATTGTGTCACACTCTCATAAAATTCCTCATGTTGGTAAAGTTTCGAGCTCTGAAAATTGTGTCACACTATATGTTGACATAGGATTGTGTGAAAAAGAAAATCAAAGTTCTCTACAGCAGTTTGGAATACAATTTTAGACACTCGGTTGAAATCTATACAAATGTTTGTAGAGTTGCAAATGCTTAGGAGAGAACAAAACATATGGTGGCTTCTAATTGGAGACATGTTAAAAACTCAATAACAAATACGATTTATGGACGTTATCCAGCAAAACCTTTGAGATTAATGTCGATTTGAATGTATTCGGCCAGGGACTGTCTGACATTGCACCAAATCGCAAGCAAACCTTTAAATACAATACTGGAAACACTAGCGCCATCTAACAACAATACTGTTCTCCTAGAAAAGAAAGTCACTTTCCATTTGGTTAGTTTGATATATTTAGCTTTTAATTTTCTGAACTCTCGGGCCTTAAAATTACATGTTTTTTTTTTGAAAAATTTTAAAAATGACTGAAATTACAATTGAACGTGGTCTGATAAGCTCATTTAGGGTTCCGAATCCGGCCTTATCGCAATTTGGAAATTTTGTAAATATTTTTGTCTAAACAGACATATTTATATTTGCACTGGAATTACCTTCAATCGCAGTAACTAATTATCTACTTTAGTCATAGGTGTTGATTGATCTACAACCAACCTACTCAGTTCCCCTTTGGAAATTGTCTAGAGCTTGGTTTACCTTAAACAAGTTTGGTCTTGCACGAATGAATTTTGGCCGCCAATTAAAAAAAGATTTATGGATTTACCAAAAGGCACTGCAAGACATAACTTCACACTTTATGACATTAGCGCTGTTGTGCTTATAATTTTGCTAATTGTTGAGGAATTTAATGCCGTCTTGTCTGTGTGTTATTCCAAAGAAACTGGAGATAAAATTCCTTTTCTCCACCCCCCTGAACCTGTTGGCCAGTTATGTATGACTAAATGACTAAATGTATATTTAAAATTATGGCCAAATAAACGAAAAAAACACACAGATGTTTCTGGAGAAATATTTAAGAAATGTCTTAATTAAACAAAAGCAGTTGAAATTGAAATTTATCAACAATGATTGTGTTTCTTTCGGTTTTATTTATTTATTAGCCGCCGAAAGCGGGTATGAGTATCTCAAGATACTGCATGTTGATCATACGTCACCGCCAACGAAAGCGAAAGCAAAACTTTATACGGTCGTTGTCTAATGTCTTTGGCATTTCAGTTCATGATTGGTTTGGTTTGGCATGGTTTGGTTTGAGGGTAATAATTATTTTTAACATTATGCGTTAATCGCAAACAACAACGAAGTGTACTCCCCATTTATGTTATCATTTCTTTTCGTACTTGTTACGATTGTCAGAATTAACCAAATTTAATCGCAAAGTCGACATGTTAGGTGTCACATACAAATTATATATGCGGAGTCAAATGAAGGTAATACTTGTTGTCATGATTCTACATGCTCTAAACACTATATAAATGGACATGGTGGATGGACCCTTGAGTCCTAGTAGCCATCTAAGGTCAAATATGAAATTTCCTTGGGAATTCAAATAGGCACTTCTATTTAAGATTTGGCATAACAAAAATCAGACCTAATAAATAATGTCATAATTTCACCACATATCGGAATAGACATTTCATCTTTTAGGGTCATATCGAAATTTGCTCATGTGTCCGAATCAGAGTCGTAAATTTGTCCGTAGTCGGAGTCTGGAGTCGACAAATTTCCTCGACTCCGAGTTTTATTTACTTACATTACGCATAAAATAAATAAAATGCATTGAAAACAAGTAAATCTGTTAATATTTTTTGTAAAATCTTAATATATATTTACCATCGACACTGATTCACTGATACACTGATTCCCTGATTCACTGATTCACTGACTCTGTCACGCAGTACGTAGGAATTTAAATAGGCATTCTATAATAATTCTATAAATAATAATAATAAAAAAAATAATATTTTTTTTGTACAGAAATTGTCTTTTTCCCCAATTTTTTTTTTCTTACAAATTTTTTTTTTTACAAAAAAATTTTTTTTCCAAATTTTTTTTTCAAGAAATTTTTTTTTTTCAAATTTTTTTTTTCAAGAAATTTTTTTTTTCAACAGAATTTTTTTTTTCAACAAAATTTTTTTTTTTCAGCGAACATTTTTTTTTCAACAAAAATTTGTTTTTCAACAAAAATTTTTTTTTCCACAAAAATTTTTTTTTTCAACAAAATTTTTTTTTCAACAAAATTTTTTTTTTTAACAAAAATTTTTTTTTTCAACAAAAATTTTTTTTTTCAGCAAAAATTTTTTTTCCCCAAATTTTTTTTTTCAGCATAATTTTTTTTTTTCCACAAATTTTATTTTTTTTCCAAATTTTTTTTTACAAAATAGTTTTCTCAAAATATTTTTTACAAAATTTTTAAAATTAAGTAACAAATAGTTTCTCAAGCAAATTAACGGGCGCCATAGGCGCATTACAACTTACTAGTTTATAATATTTTCGATAATAAATATAAACTTTTTCGTTAAGATACAAACGTACCGCAGTGTAAAATAGAGTATAGAAATAAGGAATGGAAATACAATTTTCGAAATTTTGTCGGATTCGAGCTATTCAACAAATGCTGGTGTTGGAGTCGAGCAATTTGTCTCAACTCCACAGCCCTGGTTCAAATATAATTGTCTGTTAGAGATTTTACTAAATGTCTGTCCCATAAGCCAAATCATACAAATAGGGACACTCAAATGAAAGGAAACTTACTCACATACCACAACATACAGTTCTTCTAAAGATTTGGCTAAATTTGCCTGTTCTGTCAGAAAATCTGATCCAAAGTACTATGATCGGATGTCTATATCCAACTGCCGGGAAGCCGTCTAAGGCCACAAGACAAAAATGAAAGCCATCCAAAAAATACAATAGAAAAATTGTTTCTTTTTGTTAGTGGAACAAAAAATTATTCGTTTTTTTTTAACTGGCTAAGGCCGATAGTGCTGGTTGCTAGTGTTTTTTTAAGTAGTTTATTTTAAGTTGAATTGTTAGAAAATAAAACAAAATGGCCAAAGTTCTGGTACTTTGTAAACAAAGCATTTGCCGGATGTTTTAAGATTTCGAAATTTAAGAAAATTAAGAATTACATTCCCTTTAATGAACTCATATACTGATTCTCTAAATAAATTTATGAAGTATTAAAATTAAGGTTTTTTCCCAACAAATTCAATTTTTTTTAAAAAAAAAATCTTTTAAACGGAAAAAAGTGTTTACTTTCACTTAAAATCACATTACATTTGACTAAAATTAAACAAAATATAAATATTCTAAATAAAATGATTTATTTGATAAATAAAATCTTAATCATATCGTTTTTTTCGAATGGCGAGCTCAGTTTTGGCATTTTCATTTTATTCACAATTCAATTTTAGTCAAAAATGAAAGCCATCCAAAAAATACTATCGAAAAGTTGTGTCTTTTCTGCTTAATGGATGCGAATCTTAGGGGTTTGAAAATATATACAGTGTACTCTCTCTTTGCGGACACCTCTCATAAACGGACACTTTTTGCAGTACCAATCCGCTTCAGTCCTCTTGTGTGCTTCACTCCTAAGCGGACACCTCTCATAAGTGGACAAAATTCTCAGTCCTTCTTCAGTCCGATATTGAGAGAGTACACTGTACATAATTCCGGTCCGGTCCCTTGTGGCCGGTTGTGTTATGTTGCGTTTGAGCGTTTTTTTTTTTTTCATACGAACGATTTTTTCAATTGCTTGCTGAACTCGAATTTTCAGTAGATCGAATCAAATCTAGGAATCAAAGGAAGTAAATTCCCCTCATACCACAGAATTATAGTCTGAAGTTCTAAAATTCATATTAATTGGTGCGAAATTATGGTTTTTTTAATGTCCAATATTCCGCTGGCTATTTTGTAGGCCGAAAAATGTGAATGTAAAACTTAAACACCAAACAAATGTCCAATCAATACATTTCCAATACCGGGACTAATAATACGAAATATACGAATACAAGAACACGAAATATAAGAATATAAGGCCCAAAAGGCTCAGTTACCTACTGCATTTAAATAAATGATATGGAAAAATAAAAAAATTCACCATAAGCCTGTCGTGCTCTAAAAGTTTTGTATTTTGTTTTAAAATTTCGTCATCATTCAGTTAAGGAAAGGCTTCTCCAACAAGAGGTGACAGCCCAGCGTCGATTCAAGACCTCAAAGATAGAATTCGTGAGGATATCGAGCACATAGGTTATGAACAATTTCATGAAAAGGATATAGTCCTGTAAGCGTGGTCGTGGTGGCCATTTGTCTGATGTTTTTAATTTTTAACGGCATACCTTCCTCTTTATTATGAAATAAACATCCGATTATTTATCTCATGATGTTATTTTTCTTTGAATACCAAAATAATAGCTCTTGTTGGAAATCCCTGTACATACCACTGCCATATTACACGCTCATATTAAATATTTTTCCATATTCATATTCCCCATACGCCCCTTTGCATCACTGTTGGTACAACAAATCATTCACTTAAATTTACCCCCAAAAAACATTGCCTACTTTTAGGCAGTCACGGTAAATAACAAAAGCAAAGCATCATGCCATTGTAACTCACCTGCTGTGATGATGTGGACGATGTTTCCTTAACGCTACTACTTGAACTGGAACTGGTATTAATCTGGCGACCCATGTTGGTCGCCAGGGTGCCATTGCCCGGTGTGGTGCTGCCGATAATGGTCAGTGGACTGCCGCCATTGATGGCCGGTGATGTGGAAACAAGGGTGTTGTTGCCGGTATTGGGACTGCTAATACTTGGTGATGTATTGTTCGATGATGATGATGAGGCGGCAGCGGTGCCATTTTTCTTGTGGAAATTTTCAATAAACGATGTTGCCGGACTGATGACACCGCTCTGTGAACTATCCGAGAAATCAGACATCTGCAAAAGCCAAAGAGAGAGTATGTGAAAAAGCAAAGAAATTGTAGAAGTAAAAGTGTTAATGAAGAAGTTATGGTTTTTTTCAGTGCTACCAGACAAGGTCAATCATCTGTTTTACGGTCGCCTGTACATAGTTTTTATTTGTTTTTGGCCCGTCTCTCTGTCTGCATACGTATGTTGTTGGTGTGTTGGCGAATTTTGCGATAAAATTGTGTTGTGTTTTTTGTTTTCATTCAGCCGATGTGAGTGAGTGGATGAAGGTGCATTTAAATAATTCCCTCACTTAATTGATGCGATATTAAATATTGAAAATTAATGTCTCATTTTGGGAAAAAAATACAATATGGAGTATTGATTAAAACTAAACGAATTCATTAAGGTAATCAGAATGTGAATTTGCCCATATGTAAATTACATTTCATATCATAGTCGAATGAATATTACAGGAGTGGATTTCTTTTGGGGTCAAGCAAAAAGGGTTTTTTGTTCATACGATACAATTGAACTTGCTATATCTTTGTAAATATACATTTTTACATCCGTATCCGATACAACTTTGTAGACTGGACAATGTGCCATAGAAGGAAATCCAAATTTCCCATTACCTTAATTGGAATCCAAGTAACTCCGTCATTTCAAGCAGTATGAAATGCATTTCGAAGCTCTAACTCAAAATATTTTCGGAATGTTCATAAAATACCAACTAAATGTTTTGATTGGAATGGGCCCGCTTAAAAATCATACACATTAGTTCCGTTCCCGTACTTTTCACTAGTCTTTCTCCACGTTTTACTGTTCTTAATTGAAACGGTTTTATATCTCAAAACCCATGAAGGCAGTCAACCGAATTAGAGGATAGCGACAATCCTTGCCATGCGCTATTACTACTCATTTCACTTGTTTTCCCTCGATTTTGCTGTAAGAACGTAGTAACCTCAATTACATTCGTTTTTCTTTTATATTTAACAACTGAAGGTTTACAGCGAATACAATTTTAAATGGCAAAATTAAAATTCTTCAGAATCCTTAAAAAACGTTTAAAAGTAGCACCACTTACAAAGATCTGCCACTGACCAACAATTGAATATTGAGAGCGATCACGTGCAAAAAATCGGGCTGACTTTGGTGTTGCGAGAGAATCATGTAAAAAACTATTTAAAATTCTCCTCTTAATCTTCTATTTTTACAACTTCTGCTCCCATAGACAACATTATCATAGCTGTTTAGTTGTTTCACGATTAACAAAACACGGGAACCCACCTATTACCTCCATCAATACCTAGTACAAAAACAAAATTGATAATATATTTATAGAAAGAAAAACAAAAACTATACACAAAACAACAAACTAGTTGGGGGGAAAATTACGTGTACATAAAGAAATTGATTATTTTTCAGCCGAACGAGAAGTTGGGGACACAACAACAAACACATTGACAGTGGCCGTCCCGGTGGGTACCACCATTGCCGGTGGGCGTCTAAATCGCAACCGAAACAAACAATAATTGAAGTGCACAGAACACGGAACAGGCTAACCGTGATAATTGGAAATCAACAGGACAGACCGTGGAGCGTGGAAGACCAACCGCTGCCGCCGCCGCCGCCACCACTGCCACCGAAGTCTCCAGATAAGCCGCTAATAGGTTTCGCGTCGATGCCTCAAGTGGCTCAGATAAATTGAACATTTCTGTTTTTTAGATAGACAGGCTTTTATTAATGGGCTAAAATATATAGAAATTATGGCTATGACTGCCTGTTCCAGTCGTTTCATGTTCTTTCTCCATCTTGATTTATTAGCCATCTCGGCCAAGACAGTAATAAATTCTCTCAACAACAAATGTTTGAAAATCGAAAAAGCCGAGAATTTCATCATATGAAAACGATTAAAAGTTAATTTCGAATTTAACAATGAAACAAATACAAAAAAAAAGCCAACACTTTTATTTATTTTAGAACAAAAACACAACAACACTAGTCGTTCCATAGTAACGGCCGCCAGAATATTGTTCAGGTCTAGAGAAAATAGAAACATTTAAATGCAAATCACATTGTCAAAGGAAATCCCACGTTCATTGTTGGTTACTAACTCTGACACAAAGTCTTCCATTGTTGTGCGAATCGTACATACACACAGGCATGTATGTATGTTGTTTGAATGTGATGCCATATGTACGTATATCTTCACTACAACAGTGGTGGGTAGTTAAATAGCAAAACGCATAGTATACCTATGATGCGATTTAATTGCCTTAGGGTCGCACAGTGGTCGCACAAAGAAAAAAAAATGTTTTTCGGCATATTGTGGATTTATTCAAAAGAGAAAACGTTCCCCATTATTTAGGGAACACGCAAGTGTTTGCCTCAGCTGGCTTCAATTTATTGCTTATAACCAAAACTATTTTAAGTCCGATTTCAGTCTTCGAATTATTAAAAAAAACCCCGATGAAGACATCAAAACAACATGTTTAATAAGAAAAACTTGAAAGCGCAAAAAAATTGATGTTTTACTAAAAAAAATAATCCGAAACATGAAAACGTTTGCATTTTATGGAACGTACTGAACGTAAAGCGCTCCGAGTGTTTGGGGGCTGCGGCTTCGATTTGGTCTGTAGCTACACAAATCTAGCCATATGGTTTGTGTCACCCGGTTTACCCTTGGACCCAAAATTACAATAAATTTACTGCCTGTTTGCATAAAACGAGTTCTTTCGTTCATTACAAATTGTCAAAATTGAAGGCGCAATGAAATCGTATTTTTCTGTGATTGAGTTCCGTATGTCGATATCTAGCATATATCTGAAAACCAGCATTGAGTAATGTCTGTAGCTCATTTTATGACGCTGGCAATATAGACGATTTCTAAAGAGCGAAAAAATTCTATGAAAACAGGCAGTTACTTTGTATTGTAATTAAATAAAAAAATAATAATAATGACGTAGATGAATATTAATAAAAAGAAGTACCCCTATACTTTTCCCCCAGTCCCCTCCGAAATGGACCATTTTTTTAAGCAAATTCCCACTTTGAAACACAATTTCTCTAAACACAACGCCAAACTGTCCCAAGTGTGTCTAAGTCTTCTTAACAAGTTTAACTTATTGGTTCAGCGTCCCTACAGAATTGTGAAAACTACAGCAAATTTCCCCAAACAATCCCTATTTTTGGGGATTTCCACCCAACTCTGGGAATTCCGGGATTTTTTTTTTTAATTGAAATCCCTCATTATGTTTAATTTTCTTGATTTCTACTACTAAGATCAACTTGTGGATGGCCGTGGTGTGGTAGGTAGTGTTTTGCGACTGTCACACAATTAAACCCAGGTTCAAAACCGGGTAAGACCATCAAACATTTTTCAGCGGCTGTTTTCCACCTCGTAAATGCTGGCGAGTTTACGAGTAAGAGAGTAATCCCAAAGTCATGTAAAACTTCTCTAGAAAAGCATTAGCGGTTCGGAGCCGGCTTTAAACAGAAGGTCCCGGTCAGTGAGTATACAAATTGTACAGTACACAGCACACTGATTCGAGTGAAGTTCCCGTCTGTTCCTTCAGGGAATGTTAAGGGAAATAAATAAGTAAGTAAGCCATTAACACATTTTTCATTGATTTGGAGTTTTTAATATTTTCACGGAAACACAGATAAAATATTAATTACTCCGACTTCATCTGTTCAATATCAATAACGTACACCATTCCTGTGCTCTATTCAATCGAAAATATTTCCAATTTTAAAAAATATTAACAGATTAACTTGTTTTCAATAGATTTTATTTATTCCATGGAAAATGTAAGTAAATAAAACTCGGAGTCGGTGCGAATTGTTCGACACCAGACTCCAACTCCGGGCAAATCTGTCAGACACCGACTCCAATTTCACAGCCCTGGCTCGAACACACTTCTGCTAGATCTGTGTGGAATTTCAATAAACAGGGATAATAGCGTAGACAGACGACAGCGTTAAGTTGTATTATCAGATTTAATTACAATTAATTTTAAAACCATGTTAATGCGCATTAATGTTGAGGTAAATTCACAAAATCAAACTGCATTTAGTTATTTCAATATGACAACCCATTCACAATCAACCGCTGCACTCACAATCAACGGTCGTACATTCACAAAATCAAACTGCATTTAATTATTTCAATATGGCAACACATTCACAATTAGTCACAATCAGCCGCTGTACTCACAATTAACAACCCTAATACTGCTAATTTGTTGCCAGTTAAGTACTCATATTCCCTACGAAACACAAGAAAAATATCGAAAATCATCTGAAAATACATGTACACGTGCATGTTCATTTGAAAAATTTCATCGCAAGAGAAGCTTCTCTCATGAATTCGTGCCGTCCGCAGCAGTCAAAAAATACAAATTGTCGAAGCATTTAGGGAAAAGGTATGGACAGGCAAATTTGTTTTTGTTTTCCTAAATACGTCAACATTTTGTTTTTTATACTTCAAATAAGTCCGAAGGATTCTTTATTGACAATAACGGACAAAAATTCAAATTTTTTTAATACGACAAAACGGTCAACACGCAATAAGATTATCCCATAAATTGACACAAACAAATGTGTTGAGGAACTTTAGTATTCGTCTCTGCTGCAGGTGCCCAAATTCCAAATTCGTTGTTAGTCGACCGGCCAGTAGCAATTGGCAAAAAGGGGAGAGTGTTTTGAGTTTTTCGAACAATCACTGTCCAGTGTAATGGCTGGGTAAATTCACAAAATCAAAGTGCATTTAGGTATTTCAATGTGCCAACACCTTCACAAACAACCGCTGTACTCACCAACAACGGCCGTTGTCAAATCAGCTGTTGTCAAATTGTTTCCTATTGTGTCGCAATAAAATGGATTTATATAACTCCCATATATGGATGTCCAAAGACATCTTTGTAGCTTTTGGACCGTGTACAGAGGAGAGCGGTGGTGATGATTGGAGATAGTAGAGAAACCAGCTCTATTGTCACCCTTCAGCATCGCCGGAATGTGGGATGTGTATCGCTATTCTATAGATATTTTAACGATATCTGTTCGTCAGATATCCGTCCTCTGGTCCCTGACGTTAGAACATTTAGCCACAATACGCGGCTATCCAGGGAATCTCATCCGTTCGTTGTCAAATGGCCGGTTGACCGGACGACGCACTATAGAGATAATTCGTTCTTCAGCCGAACTGTTCGTATGTGGAATAATCTTCCAGCAAGTGTTTTTCCTGCCTGCTATGACATTATCAAATTCAAGGCAAACATCAACAAACACGGCTCCCTCTTTCCTCCCTCCAATACCCTTCTTTTCCATCGCTAACACAGTGCATTGCATTTATAGGGGGCATCCCCTGAGTGTTAGTCAAAAACAAAAAAACTGAGTTTTGTGCCGCTTCCAACCACTGTGGCCCACCATTTCGATTTATACGTCTACATTCAATTTCCTTATTGACAAATCCAACACGAGAACTGTGTATGAATTTGTCCATATTTTATTTATCGTTGCCTGATAAATAAAATACGTACATGGTGTCCTTAATAAATTAAAGAAGGCGTACGTACTGGTACGGCCAGTTGTTTTGTTGTTTCACTGGCATTTCAATGGAACTTGATTTAATGCTGCCCGCCGCCCCAGACACACTTCCAGATAAGAACTGTTCAAATACTGAACACATGGATCTGTGTTTTGGTGTATTGATGAAACACTGCTGCCTGATTTCTTAGAAAAACACTCATTAAATCCATGTGTGTGTGTTTGTTTTTCCAGGTCACGGACACATACACACACAAATATTTTCTTAGTCATTCCACTGAATCCGGCTTTTGATGCACTGCCAAGACAGCTGCAATGTTTACAGAGCCATTTACATGTTGGCCACAACAATGCATGCTAAATTGAATTAAACAAATATTTACATTCGGCAGTCCTCAGCACATGACTTGTCGTTTCACCGCAATCCAATGAACTTTCTTAAGAGTTTAACCACAAAAGATAAATTATTCATTTCTGCTACACCCGCTACATGTAGACCTCCAAATTTAGGCCATAAACAATTAAATTTTTTAGGGGTCATACGAGTCATTGCATGAAATGGACTCGGAGGGAAGAAAAACATTAGTTAGTTCCTGGTAGCAGACACCGGCCCTCACATGTGCCACGTGTTAAGAGAAATATCTGGAAAGTCCATAAAAACATATTTTCAGTTAGACATCGTCATCACCTTCAACATGTGGCGCTGACCTATCAACGTCACCCGCACTGGCGGATTTGGCTTTTTAGCTGTAATAACCACATTTTATGATTTTATTATTCAAGATGAGCCATTAACGCGAATCTATTTGGGCAACTTTTAAATGTAAGAGCTTTTTTATTTTGTATTTTGAGTCATAAGCATTTGTAGCATTTGCCAAATTTGTCTTCCTTTGTATGAGATGGTCGATTTTGTTTGGCTTATGTGGGTTACACTCAAAGAAAAATGTTTAAAAAACGAGATATTACTTTGGGATACAATTGTTCAACCCTATTGGTACCAAGCAAAATTTGTAACGAAAAAACACGCCAGTAAACTGCAAAATGGTTCATAAAAAGGAAAATTAAAACAATTCTAAAGTAAACAATTCTGAACGAAACTTAGACGTATGGGATGATAATGTAAAATAAAATACATATAGAAGTATTAATTTCAGTAGTGACCCGAATTCACTGGGTTAATTGTCTCCATGGATCTCAAACTCTCAGGATGTAGTCGAGAGACTCCTTTGTTCAGAAATGTTACATTTCCTCAACCGTATGATTTACAATCGACGCACAGTGGAAAAAATACCTATCTAGCACGAATAAAATAACAGTTAGGTTTTACTGTGGACGTCAGGTATGTAATTTGGATCATTATTGTTCTTGATTGACAATTTTACTTCTTTCTTTAATAGTTTTGCGGATTTTCCATTAAAAATGTATATTTCAATTCAGTCAATAAATTTTGCCATTGAATCAAACAAAAAAAAAAACTAAGCAGATAAATCATTGCTTGCTGTAAATTGCTTCCATTGCTCAGGAATCCATATTAGGGTAACCGAGGAATGTCTCATTATCTCCTCTCCTTACTCGAAAGGAGTGTCGGTTCATCACAACAACAATCGAACAAAATGAATTTGATTTTGTTACAATGTCTGTATTATTATTTAGACCGAATTACATTTTCCTTGAGTGTAACTTGACTATGATTCATTATTGTATTGATTTTTCGTGTTCTCATTTCTGAGTTCTTCATTCCCTTTCGACAAGTTTTTGATAAAATCAACGTATCCTTCGAAAGTAACAAGGTTTTATTTGCCAACACTTCACTGACGGGACGGGCGGGTACATAATGGCAAGAGGGTGTGTTATGGTTTGTCCTTACAATTGGCTTTAGGCATGAGATTAAGGACACCAAAAAATGAGAGAAACTGACACAATTTGGGTCACTGGGAAAAATCTGATAGTTTGACGGAAAACTAAAGAAATTTTGAAAAGAGAAAACATGTAAAAATAGTTTAAATGTTACATAGAAACTAGTTCAGAGTTCATTGTATCAAGGGCGCATTTTTTCAAGTCGTAAGAAATAGTTCAGTGACCTTGAAAATCATATAAATTTCCCAAATAAACTAAAAGTATTTCATTGGGACTACTGTCGTTTGAGTTTTGTCTCAACAACTCTTTTCTAAAGAAAACAACAACAATCTGTGGACTTAAATAATAGCGTTTGTTTAAAAGCAGACTGACAATAGTTTTTTCAAAGAGTTTTCATTCTGAAAAAGGTTTACGAAAAAACTGTTGTTTTTAAAACAGAAAATTACAGTTTCTCCCATGACATCGAACAGGTACACCTAAAAGTAAATTATTAATTTTCCCCCCAAAATGTCCAATGTCAAAAATTAGAAAACCGGGACAGTTTTGAGATTCCCAAAAAACCGGATAACTGTTTTAAATAAACCGGGTTTAAAAAAAGATTATGGGAACTTGAAAGGCTCTATGAAAAATGCCGCAAAAAAAATGAAGAGTTCCCCAAAATAAATGAAAAATCCCCCAAAAGCCCAATATGAAAATTACCCCAAAAAGGTGGGCGGGTCCATTTTTCGATGCTATGCCTGTTATGGACAAAAAAAAAACCCCATACAATTTGTGAAAAATTACCCAATGCAAAATTCCAAAAAATGAAATGAAATGAATCCCCCCAAAAGCCCAATATGAAAATTACCCCAAAAATTCTGAAAAATCCCCCAAACAATCTATGAAAAATTACCCAATGCAAAATTCCAAAAAAAATGAAAAATCCCCCCAAAAGCCCCATATGAAAATTACCCCAAAAATTCTGGAAAATCTTCCAAACAATTTATGAAAAATTATGAAAAATTACCCAATGCAAAATTCCAAAATAAATAAAAAATTCCCCCAAAAGCCCAATATGAAAATTATCCCAACAATTCTGAAAAATCCCCCAAACAATTTATGAAAAATTACCCAATGCAAAATTCCAAAAAAATGAAATGAATCCCCCCAAAAGCCCAATATGAAAATTACCCCAAAAATTCTGAAAAATCCCCCAAACAATCTATGAAAAATTACCTAATGCAAAATTCCAAAAAAATGAAATGAATCCCCCAAAAGCCCAATATGAAAATTACCACAAAAACACTGAAAAATCTCCAAACAATTTATGAAAAATTACCCAATGCAAAATTCCAAAAAAATTAAATGAATTTTCATTTCTGAAAAATCCCCTCTAACAATTTATGATAAATTACCCAATGCAAAATTCCAGAATAAATGAAAAATCCCCCCAAAAACAATTTATGAAAAATTCCCCAAATATTATAATTCGTAATTTTTGAAAAAGTGTATTTTTTATCAAAAAAAAAAAATCAAAAGCATGAAGAGTCGCATCTAGAATTGCGGACGCGCACGATTTTATTTATCTAATGTGTTGGGGTTACGACCGTGATTATCACATTTGAAAAATTTGAAAAATCACTCCAAATCCAATGTAAATAAATTGGGGACATTGTTGTATGAGATTTTTTTGGGGAATTCTTCAACTTTTTTTGGGCGCATTTTTCATAGAGCCGGCTTGAAAAGTATTATTCCTCAATACAACTTTTTACCAATTTGACAAAAAAGGAAACCCTGTTTCATTTTATAAAAAAAAACATCCGTGTTACTTTGATTATTGTTTCGATGGATTTCACATTTTCCCTCCGAAAATCCCGAAGTTGAATAGCAAAAAAAAAAAAACAGATTGTGAAAAACACGAGTTATAAAAACCCGGTTAGTTTAGATTAAAGGCAAATGTAATGTCTCGTGTCATGTTTTAGAATTATTTTCTGTGATTTTACAACCATCCGTTCTCAGCAATATTTAAAACTTCGGATGTGTGATTAACAAAATATTGTCGAAGATAAATTCTCCCCCAAATTATAGCACTAAAAAGCAAATTCTATAAAACCCAAATATTTGTTTTTTTTAGATCCGATGAGCTTAGTTATCGCTGATTATCAATTCCTAAAAAGCAAATTCTATAAAACCCAAATATTTTTTTTTAAATCTGTTGCGCTTAGTTATCGCTTATTATCAATTCCACATGTGTTATACTGACTTGTGGCTACTTTTATTTTATTTTTAAATTTCAATATGGAAACGCATTTTGATCATTATAAAACGATTTGTGATAAAGAAATAATATATTAAAATAATATATACCATTTTGTTGTTGTTGCTGTTCATATTTCGTTTGTAAATGATGTTCACACACACGGTCATTTAGGTCTCGTTTTTGAGAAAAATTAACAAAACAAACAAAAAAAAGTATAATAACATTTTGTTGTGTCCGTTCAAAGCGATTAATATGAAATATCATCAAATCGGACTGACATCACAAAACATAAGGTTTAGCTACCGCATAATTTGTCAAATATCTTGAGGAAAATATTTGCATTCGGATACCCTACCCAGATACAATTGCCAGCACACTTCTCTTGTAACCTCCACCATGGGATAGAGAGAGTTCTCTCCTTACTCTGTATTAGCATTTGATAGACTGGCATGACGAATTGTCTAAGGAATCAGAATAAAGCGATCCCATGTCTAATCAGTATGAATGAAATACTCGTAGAATCCTTCAGCCCAACCAAGTATCAATCAATAAATATCAGCCCAACCTCGATAAGGATTGCTAAAAATTTGAATAGAGTCGTTGAAGAGCCGTTTATTTATAACCAGACAGAGATTTAGCTCTTTACTGTCAACGCCGGTATAATTACTAGCAAAGCGTCCACAACAAACGAAATACTGAAAAATCTTAAAAAGATTTTTCTGTTTTATTCAAGCAAAAAGGGTATTTCGTTAGTCCCTATGATCAAGATTCTCTATTTCAATTGCCAATATTTTGTTTTTTAAATGTTTTAATGATTCAATTTGAAAATACTCGTAAGTACATAAATTAAGATCAACTACAAAAAAAGAGCCCGAAAGTATTTAACATAAGCAGAATACTACAATCTGCGCAAAAGTCTTTACGGGATTTAAGAGGAAAGCAGATTTTGTTAATATAAATTTTTTTATATAGAGCCAAAAATAAATCAAGCTAATAACATCTGCTTGAAATTGTTTTTATCGTGTTGGTTTGATGTCTGAGAAATCGTTGCTAAAATATATAATGAACTTAAAGTACCTACAGTAGAACATGGCTAAGTGAGATATTGTTGGTAATACTGTAGTCATTGGACAACAGTTAAACATTCAGTATTGGTGGGGTATTTTTTTTTGTCAAAACAAAGTTGACTTAATTTCGCATGAACCGAAAAACTTAGTTGTGCATATTAGGGATGTAACAAAGTTGACTTATGCATATGCGAATCCGAATAATGATGAATAATGTAGAAACAAAATAAAACACTTTTATAACACACTCCTAATAAAGGGTCCGCCATCTAATGTTTTTTTTTCAACTTGTGCTTATTTCGTTTTCCTTATTTTCGTTATCGGGCCATTTTGAACGAATTTCTGTTTACAAAAATTTAAGAGGAGGATATTGGCAACATTTGGTTTCAACAGGACGGCGCGATGTTGTGTGCCACAGATACATTCGACACACATATTCTTCGTCGAGGAGACTTCGACTAGTGCACACTAGGGTGATGACAGTTTAATTTGTCTGAAATAATATTCAGAATATCGAATTCGTCGCCGGATAATGTGAAAATGCCCAAAAAGTGTTCTAGAATGGAACTTTGTGTCTCCATGGTGGCCAAATGAAAATACTTTCCACTGTGAAACTACGCTCAAATTAAAGCTAACAGTACCGGGCGAGTTGTGTGGTAGGTTGAGTGTGCCACAATCATGCAGTAAAGCCAGGTTCGAAACAATTTTCAGCGGCTGTTTCCACCTCGGAAATCCTGGCAACGTTACGAGTAAGAGACTAATCTGTAAGCCATGTAAAAAACTTCTCTCCCGGTCAGTGGGTATACAAATTGTATTGCGCACAGCTCACTGATACAAGAGTAGTTTCCCGCCTGTTCTTTCATGGCATGTTAAGGGAAGTGAAAGTACATTTGTAGAAATGTCAATACTTGCCCTTCGTGCGTTCCACTATGACATCGGCCTCAAACTAAAGCTAGTAGTAGTATCAGCAAAAAGGACTTCGAGCACATTTGTCTGAAATTGTTTTCTGAATAACAAATTCGTCGCTAGCAATGGCGAAATTGGCAAAACAAATTCTCTAAAGGGGAACAGTTTTGTTGAGTTCGATGAATATTTGCAAACGAAAAACATTTTAATTACAAGTACGGTTGGACAGACGAACATTGTTAAATCGATGGAGAATACACTTTTTTTTGTGTTAAAAAATGTTGACTCCGAAGTAGGGTCTTCCATCTTTTTTCAACTCCCGGAATCGGGAATTTCTTCGACGTCTTCCGGGACTTGATTTTCTTTAAAAAAAAACATAATGCAAAAAAATACTGTTTTCAAAATTTATTGTTTTTTGAAAACATTCGGGTATGTCAAAAACTTAAAATTATTAAACAAACTTTAACTAAAAATCATGCGAAATTAATCTTGAAAAAAATATCCCGTACAATTTAAATGTAATAAGATCAACTAGTTCAGGAATGTTTCGGCAAGTTAATAATCGTACAATTTCCCAGTTTAAAAAATAAAAAAAGCCCTAACATCGTACAAAGTTTTTTTTTTCTGGTAGTCTTTTAATCCCGGGAATCCCGACCAATAATCCCGGGAATCGGAAAGTAAGAAACTGGAAAATTTCCTGGGAATTCCCGGGTTTAAAACCCCCGCTCAGAAGTCAAAAATATTTTTTTTATTTATAAACTTATGTAGTGATCTCAAAAAAATATGAAACTTTTGTCTTTGAAGTATTAATTTTTATGCATAAAAGTCAATAGGTCACCCTACACACCACCAAATAGTTTGTGCTGTACTGTCATCAGGTCCTATCGAAATAGTATGCACATCGTTATTCATACTTAGACATGGGCTGCATTGCGCAATACAGTGAAAGCTCCGATGGGAGGACATGGACAGTTTAATTTAGATAGATTTTCTTTAAAAATACCGCATGGGACCGAGAAACTTGTCCGTCTACGGCAGCTGTCGGCGATTAGAGCTTTTACTATGTAAATTATTTCGAGGGGTTTCACAAAAAGTGTCGGTGTTCCTGTAGGCATTTTTTTATTAATTCAATTCGAAAGTAGTTATATTTTGGTTGTCAACAATGGCTTTTGGCATTATTGAAATCTAATTTCACATTGGTCATTAGCGTCCTTGAATAATCAAGTGTTGGCCAAATGTGGAGACGACCGCACAGAGTGGTCTCTAGGGAGAAAAATTACATTTAAAAAGTAAAATGGGTGCTAAGAAGCGATATTTGTTGTAAAACAACAAGAACAACTATGTAACAGAAACATTTCTCAACAAATCCGATTGAATTACACTTCAATACACACTAAAGAAGTTGGCCATGGTCTTCGTTACAGAGTTAAATTCAAACTTTAAAATTTTCAGAAATGTTTCGGTCGTGCGATACTTAAAGGCTGCTTTGAAAAAAGTTAAACTTTCCACATGCCGAGGTTCGACTGTTCTTAGTAATAAAATAATCGTATATATATTTAGTGCTATTTTCTTCTTCTAATTTAAATTATTTGCAATCGTATATGTTTGTATGTAGATACATTCGCATATGTAAATCACTGATAATTTACTCTGGTATTGTAAACAAACTTTTTAATTCATTTCAAATGTTGTGAAATTAAAAATAAATCGCGAACAACAACAGCAGCAACCGTAAGTACCATGCGATCAAATTGAATTTGAATTCATTTAAAAAACAAACCCCCCCACACGCAAATGCCAAATCTCGTACAAGACACGATTAACCAGAAACAGAACATGCATAGGTTGAAGCCACCCTACACCAGCAGCTGCCACCGCGAAGTGTCGGCCAATCACTCTTCTGAGTTGTAAGCCCTGGTTTATGGAATTTGGCCAGTAGACCGAACTTCAACCGAACAAAATGATAAACCCAAACCGTTGAGCTTTTTGATTTTATATCTAAATGAAATGTAAGCTTTAATTGTCGCAGAAATGCACCACAACTTTTTGCCTAAATAAGCTCCACTTGATTCGTCGTACATATGCATAAGCAGCCTACCTACACTACAAGTGTTACAAAACTCATGACAAACTTAATATTCCTTCTTTTTGTTTTTGAGAAACAAGAAGGCCTCCACAGAATCTATGAAACAATTGTTTGTTTTCTTTTGAACAATGAAAACAAAGTGATACTTACATATTCTTTATGTGTGTGTACATCTGATCGCGTACATATAGAGATATATACAGATGTCTGTAGAGATATATACATGTTTAGAGATTTACATACATTGAGGCGAATTCAAAGAACAGCCCACGCGCCAATGGACCCCCATTAGTTTGTCTATTGTTTTTAAGGTTAATGAGCGAAATAAAAAACAAATAAATGCAAATTAGAGCGGCGACGACGACGACGGTGATGAGGCTGGCGCAGCAGAGTCTCCTTATGGCCACCACATGGCCGTAGAGAGAATCACTTAATGGCTTACAATTTCAGAATATCAAGAGCATTTCAAGATTTCGTTATTAGTTGGAAGATCGTACTTCCCAATTGATATCATCAGCGATTCGGTGAAATCGTCAAGTTTCATTTAAACGACAGAGATTACGAGCATAAGAACGATTTCAGCCCTAACCGCGCCATTTTTTTTCGAAACTCGCTTTTTAATGAAATCCCCAAATATTAAAATTTTAAAATTTATATTTACAAAGATATAGCTATTCTCATAGACACTTCCCTAAGACAGTCCATTGTATTTATAGGTGGCATCGCCTGAGGCAAATAAAAAACAACAATAAAACACTAGATGTATAAGCCGTTACAACTAGGGTTGCCAGTTACACTTATTTAATTCGCCTGAATTTTTCAGTTTTTTATTTGTCTGGTCCAGTTTTCAAGACTTATCCAATAAATACGGCTCAACAAAATATAATTTAAAAATTTTTTTAAAAAAAAAAAACTAATTATAAGTCCAAGAATGAAAATTAATGTTTATTTTATTATTTATTATTTAACGAAACGAGTGAATTTTAAATCCTCTTATTAAACAAAAAATTATTATTACAGCATAATTTATTTGTTCAGGTGTTTTTTTTAATCCAAGAAATTTTTGATGAGTTTCCAGTAATTTTCACAGCTGGCAACCCCAGATACAACCTATTAAAGTCTCGTTTCACATCTTTTGAAGTCCTTCTTCCTATAGATCCTTTCTGAAAGGTTTTCTAACCGTCTATTGAAGATCTTAACTGAGGGTCCTTCTAATGTAGGCGCTTTTCCAAAAGAGCCCTTATATTGCAGGATATTTCTTTCTACTCTAGATTTATGAAATGCCTTCTATTGAAGGTAATTTTCAGAATCTAATTTTCAACCTTTCTAAGATTAGTTTTTTTTTTAAGGAAATATGTTGTAAGTCCTGTAAAACAATTAAGACGCTCAGCGGGTTACTGGATTCCTATGGCCCGAGATATATGAACAATTTTCCGGGTTAATGGATTCCGAAGCTCGAGATATGTGAACAATTTGAAAAATTTTCCGTATTAATGGATTCCTATGGTATTTTCCTAAGCTTTCCACCAACAACCAAACAGAAAGAAAAAGAAAATTTTTCTAGGAGAGGCTGTTTTTGTGGTAAAGCAAAAAGACACCTGACGATATAATTAAATTTGCTACCCGCTGAAAAAAATTGCCATTTTAACAAATTTCAGCAAACAAGTTCGCATCAAACATATATATTTTTTTTTTCCATACCACAAATATAAACTTGTTTGTAGGTGATAAATATCAAATTTATATGTATGCATTTTTGACTCACTTTTTATTTTTTTTCAATTTATGAATTTCTGTATAACAATCCATCTCATTCTATCGGTATTGCTTTTATTTTAAAGAGCGTAAATGCAGAAAAAAATATTACGAAAACAGTTGCAAATACACACTTATTCGCACCCAAATGTTGTGCTTTGTTGAATTTAATAAGTTCGTTGTCTGTTTTTCCCAAACACGCTATTGCTTATACACAAATATGTAATACTTATAGCAAACGAGTTATATTTACATCCAAATAAGCTTTGTGTAGAAGGAAATAAGCTTTACTTGCTACAAACACCAAACTTGTGTGTAAACAAAAAAAAGACGTATTTTTCAGCGTGTACATCTTTGTAAAAAAAATTATTACCCACATATTCATAAAAAAAAAAACATTTGTTAAGAAAAATGTATGAAAATGGTTTTTGTATTTTCATACATTTTTCTTATCAAAGGTTTTTTAATTTTTTATGAATACCTGGCTTAATTTTTAATATTATGGGATTATGTACATTGAACAATTTTCTATCGAATTTCATTAAAATTTTATATTTGGGACACTCTTGAAGTTAAAAAGAGCTCGAAAGACGAAATATTAGTAGAAAGTATTTTAGGAAGTGCTTTCACCACAAGTCCTTTTGAGAGGACCTCAATTAGAAGTCCTATCAATATGATACGACCTTAAGACCTATTTGAAAATAAAGCCATTGTAGAGAATGGAGAAAATAATTAGCAATGACCTTAAAAGAAGCCCCTTTTGAATGGTTTCAATATAAGAATAAAATTGACTTTTTCAATTGGAACTTCAATTAAATGCAATTCTTTACAAGCAAAACACAAAACGCGACAAATATACGCTTCTTATACAGACGCGAACTGTGAAAATGCCAAACGGTTAAGCAGGTATAATGGGAAAGTCGGCGGGGTCTGATTTACAGCCAAAGAAAAGTGACGGTTGAAAAGCTCATTTCGTAAGAAAAAAACGTTCATATTTCTCTTAACATTGCTCGAAGGGCAACAAACACAAAAGCAAAAAACTTAGTTGGGCATTAGTGGATTAATAGCACAGAGGACCATAACGATAGTGGGCGTAGCGCCCTTTTCAAACAACGCTGGTTGCAATGCAACTCCACACTGAGACGAAGCTCTCCCCTTAGCCGATAGTCCCAGAGGCGCCGCACATCCTAGTCCAGCCCAAAGAGAGGGCTTTTGACCAACCGTATTGCCAGTCTTAAGTATCTGGTCCGACCTAGAAGCAAAACTGATACTCCCAGTTTGTGTTTCACCCAAGAACAATTCGTCGGTCATGAGGACAGGTACTAGTGCCTGTACGGTCCAATCTCCGTGCTGTGACATGAATCTGGTTTTCTAATCGCTCACAGCGAG
The DNA here is from genome assembly GCA_958296145.1 of Hydrotaea cyrtoneurina. NCBI lineage: Eukaryota > Metazoa > Arthropoda > Insecta > Diptera > Muscidae > Hydrotaea > Hydrotaea cyrtoneurina. The sequence goes on along the minus strand of OY282515.1, from coordinate 51,713,911 downwards.
GTCAATCGCTACATCTTCCGTTCGGTAAGGTTTCGAATTTGAAGCCCACCTCAGATACGGGGCGACGGTATACGTCTCATTGCTGCATACACTTTTTTCTTCTCTGAGTGTAACATTATGCGGCCGACCAATTGCAATTATAATTAATGATTTCGTTGATTACAATGTAAGCGGTAGAAGAAGAAAAAAACGGCACAGTGGGTGAAGGTTTAACTATTTCGACGATAAATCACATTCACATTTATCGACTTTTAGAGACTAAAACGACTTAAGTGACTAGCGTCATGCCACCAGCACCACCAACACCACCACCACTTTCATTGACCCCCCCCCCCCCCCCATTTGACCAAATCAATGATTTTGCAACAACGTCCAACACATATGGCAGGCATTTCTGAACAAAAACGTGATGCAAATCAAAACCTATAGAGAGCGAGAAAAAAAAATACGAAATTGACAATTAGTTGTTGTTGTTGTTGTCGATGTGTAAGTAGACACGAATTGATCGATCGATCGATCGAATGGACGGTCCCCCTCGATGAATATGCTCCACCAATCACCATCAATGGCCACATGTCGGCCGATACATGACTGCCTGCATATCTACAAGTAACCCCCTCCAACAACACCGCAGCCCGATGCCTTTTCAATTGATTTATTACGCCAGTAATGTTTCGTTTTTGTTTTCTTCATCCGCACTGTGTTAAATTTAAATTATTGGCAATACAATGGGCAAAAGCAGAAACAGATGGGGGGTGGGCGGCAAAAGGAACACAATTAAAATTCACCGATACTCGTACATAAAAAATAAAATACAGTCTGTGCTTTTTTCATTACGAGTATAATCACATGTATCTGTTGTTAATCTAAGCAATCAGACACAATCGAACATTCGCACAGGCTCACCACATTATAAACAAATGCAACAAATGTCAATTTGCCAAAACGGAAATGCTTGCAAAGCAATTTTTCATGTCACCCTACAGGCACCAGCAAAACGGTGCGGCGGCATTTGTTTCAGGCGACAGACATGCTACAGTGCGGTGGCCAATAGAAAAAAGTTCATATGAAACATGTGTAACAGCTGTAAAGAAAGGGTGGGGGGGGTCTGTAAAGAGCACAACACATTAATCTAATTATGTTCTGTGGTCACCCTGTATGCATCGACTTTCCAACGGATATCGGCACTTCGGTAATGTTGGAAAAAGGAAGTAGTTTTTCTTACACTGTATGTGTTCTTCTTCCACTGCCACTTCCACTTTCGATCAAAGTAGTCTTTGAGTTTTTGTATGAAATGAAAATAATCGAATAGCTTTTGAATGTTTGTTTATTCCTGTGTACATACTGATTGTGACAAGTTGTGTGAAAAGAAAATAAGGAAAATTAAAATACTGTTTTATAAAAAAAGAAAACTAGTTCCATTGTGTTTGTTTTTTTATTTGATCTAGAAAATCTAACAGGTAATGTGAAACTTGGTTTAGGAACAGAGTTACAGCTGCATTCTATTTCGAATTGTGCTCAACACACTTTGAGTGCCAGCAATTGCACAATGATGTCTGACTTTTTAAATCATGCATTTAATTGTAAACGTCCATGATTGAAAACTTTCTCAACTGAATTGTTATGACCTTTAAATCGTTTCTTTTTTTTGTATTTTGAAGCAATGAAATTCTTCTCGTATTGGTGGGCAACGATAGGAGAAAATAATAAAAAAAAATAATTTGGAACTGAATCCAATGAAACTGGAGTTGAATGAGTCAAAATTGCCCGACTCTGGTTCCAGCAAAATTTAGAAAATTGTATTTCCGTCAGCTATTCTTAGACTCTCACGCTGCGTTTGTATGCAAAAGATACATTGTTACTGTAAAAAGAAAATATTTCAAATTTAAAAAGAAAAATGTATTTATATTTTCCTTTTTTTATGGTTAAAAAAGTAAAAGTAAACAACTCGGAGTCGAGGAAATTTCTCCGACTCCGGGCATTTCTCTAAATTTCAAAATATGAAAAAGCTAAAAATTTGTAATATAAAAAAAGTTAACTTTTCAAAATGCAATTCTAAGTAGAAAAAAAACAGGCAACAAAAATACAAAAATTCTTTTCCCCTCAAAACCAAATAATATGAAAGTCAAATAAATAGAAAAGTAACTTGTGCCAACAGCTCGAATTTATCCACCAATTTCTGTATTACGGTCCGACAAGGTGCTTCACGACGACCCAAAAATGCTTTGGTTTTGCGAACTGTTCCAATAAACTGTCATATATGAGCTTTTAGAGTGAGGACCAAAAGTCACCGTAGGGTCTACGAATTTAATGACTTTAATTTAATCTGAAATAACTAGAAATGACAAAATTTAGCCTATGGTGACTTTTTGGCCCACCCTGTATATTCTTAAATTTTAGCTTTTTGTGTCTTTTCTTAAAAAAAAAGTAAAAACTAAATTTGTTTGGTGTCTTCTGTACGCTGTCAAGGAGCTGCAAAGATGTCTTTGAGGGCCATGCCCGTAGATGAAAATTATATTCCATTTCTAATCGAATGGTTCTGTGAGGCCTGTCAAATTTCTTCACAGCCTCTTTTGGGTCACGAAATTTACAAAAAAAAAATTTTTGTTATTCCATATCTAATTTAATCATAAATTCCTCCTCAATTTGTTGGAAAGTTACACATTTTGTTTTCAGTCCATTTTCTAATTTTTCGTATCCGTCTTTATCATTTCATGGAATGTTGGACATTTTTTTCGATTTCTGCCCGTATACGAGTGTGGTCTCAGTTCTGTTTTATTTTTTAGTTTATTTATTGTAGGGCAACACACGATTGTATTGGCCGGTGTATTCTCTCGTTTACCGTGTGTTTTTTGTTTTAATTAATTATTCTTATTGAGTGTACACGTAGATAGACATTGTCGTATGTGTGTGAGTCTTCATGTGCTTTATTTTATTATCTATGAAATTGTTGTATACAGATATTTAAGTGATTTTTTTTTTAATTAAACAATTTTTATTGTCGATTTAATGGCTTAACATTATATATCTATTCGGTGTTTAGATCCCTGTACTAGACTGTAACATACATTAACGTAAAACGATTATTCCCATATGTGTATGTAAGTCTGTGCATAAAAAAAGACTTCGTAAATAACTTTGAGATGTGAAAACTGGCGTTCCGTTCAAGTTTGGCTTTGACTTAAAATTAATGATGATTTTTCCATAGAATTCAGCAGGGATTGGATCAGGGTTGGTTTTTAACTTCAATATGGATAAATTTTTATCTTCAATATGGATCAATCTTGTTTCGTTAGAAAAGATTTCCTGAGATTTTCTGCCGATTTGATTTAGATATTATTTTAATAACACAATGCAACACGAGAAAACAAATCATATTGGTGATCAAAAAGACCGTGTCTTCCAGTTTTGCCGAAAGTCTGGCACTTTTTTTATGGTCACCCAAAGATTTGGGGCTTCGGTGTCAATAAACAATTGTCTATGTCTGACAATTTGTTTAGGATCAATTTTTTGATAATTTTTTGATAATTTTGTTTTGATTTTTATTGGGCTATTTCTGGTCAGATTGTTTGACGACGTAAACAAAATTAATCTATTTCACGTTTTTTCTCGACATTTCGCCAATATCTCTGACAAAGATTAAGTGTTATTCATGAAAATCGTTCGCCGTCATTTTCGAAATATTTATTGTCTATAGGCGCGTTTTCGTTACAAGCTAGCTATTATAGCTTGCTTAATTGTAAAGAAAACATCGAAACTAGCAATATTGTCATTTGACACAAACTAGGCAGCACGCTGTGAAAAAATCTTAGTACATTTTCATTAAATTCGAAAAAAATATTCATGACAAGTATGTGTTGTGAAAAAACAAACATTACAAATACATTACTACAGGGTTTTCCAACAGGGTTTTTGATATTCAAAGAAAAATTACATTTTTTGAGATAAGTTATCGGATGTTTATTTCTTAATAAAGAGTAATAATGAAAAACAACATCAGCCAATTGGCCACCACGACCACGCTTACAGGACCATATCCTTTTCATGAAATTGATATATGCTTTTTCATTTGAATAACCAAATCGCAAGGTGGCTGCCCTAAGTCCTCGATAGCCTCACGAATTCTGTCTTTGAGGTCTTGAATCGACGCTGGGCTGTTGGCGTAGACCGTATCTTTGACGTGGCCCCAAAGGAAGAAGTCGCAAGGTGTTAAATCACAAGATCTCGGTGGCCAATTGTGATCACCTCTTCGTGAGATAACACGGTCCGGAAACTTTTCCCGTAACAGTGCAACGGTTTCGTTGCTTGTGTGGCACGAAGCGCCGTCTGGTTGAATGTAAACGTTGTCCAGATCATTATCATCCAACTCCGACCATAAAAAATTATAAATCATCTCTCGATAGCTCAATCCATTCACCGTAATTGTTGATCCAACCTCATTTTCGAAAAAAAAAAGGTCCAATGACCCCGCCGGACCATAAACCGTACCAAACAGTCACACATTGAGGAGGGAGAGGTTTCCCAACAATAACTCTTGGGTTTTCCGAGCCCCAGATGCGACAATTTTGCTTATTGACATAGCCTGCGAGGTGGAAATGGGCGTTATCAGTGCAGATGATTTTTCGATGGAATTCCGGATCATTTTTATGCATTTCAAGGACCCAATCAGCAAAGACACGACGTTCTTGATGATCGGCCGGCTTGAGTTCTTGTGTTAACTGAACTTTATAAGCCTTAAGACCCAAGTCTTTATGCAAAATACGGTGTTATGACGTTTGTGGAATGCCCAATTCCCAAGAACGACAAAGGAATGGACAAACCTGGGATTTCTTCAACACTTTGGGCAGCACCAGCAATATTCTCAGTTGTTCTTGAGCGACTTGCACGCGTTTTATTCCTCACATTACTCACTTGTCCCAATTTCTGTTTTGCGGTCCGACAAGGTGCTTCACGACGACCCAAAAATGCTTTAGTTTTGCGAAATGTGAGCATTTTTTGTAGTGAATTTTAATAATTGCAATGCGTTGTTGAAGCGTGTATTTACTTGCTTGTCAAAGAATAAAAGGTTCAAAAGTGACAGCTACCGAAATACCGGGTGATTCTTGTTGAAACCCCATTATAAATAAAGTATATTCTAATTATTCGTCCATAATTATCGAGACAATTTTGTATTTATTTTCTTCTTCTTCTGTATTATTTCACAATTTTTTTTGAAGACTAACACTCAGGGGATTCCCTCTATGAATACAACGCACTGTGTTAGCGATAGGAAGTAAGGGTATTGGACGGAGGAAAGATGGAGTAGTGTTTGTTGACATTTGTTTTGAATTTGAGAATGTCATAACAGGCAGGAAAAACACTTGCTGGAAGATTATTCCACATACGAGCAGTTCGGCTGAAGAACGAATTTGTTTATAGTACGTCGTCCGGTCAACCGGCCATTTGACAATGAACGGATGAGATCTTTGTTCATTGGGCACCATTTTCTATTGGCATTTTTTTATGCTGGCAATGCTGTGCCAAATTCAGACACAAACATAAACGATAATTTCTATCCATGCTTAACCCTTTAACCTTTTCGATTGTTTCTTATTTACCAATTTACTTGGAATTTCTTGCAAATATTTAAGATTTTCTGCATTTGATTAAAAAGTGCATACAAAATTGTGTCCAATTTAAACGAATTTATTTTTAAAAAACTTTTCCCAAAAATGGGGTCTACTAAATTAGTACTCCATATAAGGCCAGCATGGGTATACACCAGGCGAATTTCACCGCCCTTTTATTACTGACAGCCTTTAATTGCATCGAAGATTTGAAACCCGTTTCTCCAACAACATTGTCATTAAATAGAATGTATTTGTTTTTTTTTATAATTAAAGCGTTCGAAATCAATTATTCACATTGACATGAACTCATATGTCAATACTTAAAGTAGCGCTGAAATCTGCTTGTTTATTCAAATCGTGACTTTAGATTTGTTTCCACTTAAAAATAAATTAATATGTGGTTTTTTTTTGGATTCATAAAAATATTAACAATGTTTCTATATAGATATTGTTCGAAACAGTAATGACTACAGAGTACCCTACAGTTGTAATCAGATATAAATATGAAAAAGGAAATCAGTATACAATTCATAAAGTGGTTTTGAGAACAGTTCTGGAAAGGTTATCGAATTAGTAAGATAGTCCTCTCTAAGTCTAGAAAAAGCATTAACCGTTCGAAGACCACTTTAAACAGTATGGCCCGCTCAGTCGGTATACAATCGGTATATCGTGCAGAGCTCACTGATTCGAGAGTAGTTCCCCGTGTGTTTCTTCAAGAAATGTTGAAGGGAAATAAGTAATAGGATGTGTTGGTTGAAACTCGCGGTTTCGCACAGAATTTCTTTGGACTTGTCGATCTAATGCTTGTTAGTGGAATACAAATCAGCTGTCTAACGTGTAAAACGCATGCAAATGATAATGTTCGACATCGTGGGAAAGGCAGTACTATTTTCCAATATATTGTTTTCTAATTAAAAAAAATTTATTTGGATAAACAAAAATATTTTTGGTTTAGTTTACACTTAAATTTTTAGTAAAAACTGTTGTTTATCTGCAGACTGACTATTTATCGAGTCTAATACATTAAAAATTCTCTAATGCAAAATTAAAATTTTGCCCTGACAGACGATATTTTTCTGCATTTCGTAAACTGCAGCTGTTTGTACACAACTGTTTGTCAATAATTTTTTTTTTTACATTTACATACATAGACAAATAATAGAAGAAAGAAAGTAAGTTTAGGAGTTATTCTGTTAATGAAAGATCACTGTTTATTTGAAAGAAAGCTGTAATTACCAAAATAACTCATATCTGCTGACTTTAATTCATTTTATTTAGACACACTGGCAAATAATTCTACAACAGCTGATTTGACGACAGCCGTTTACTGTGAGTGATTATGACGGTGTTGCCATATTGAAAAACAGAAATGGAATATAAATTCATTTCGATTTTGTACATTTAAGTTAGAGTTTATGCCGTTCGGCAGGAGATAATGTACCAATTAATTAGTATTAAGTCTGCTAAAGGGCATTAACGCTGTCGTTTGTCCAGGCCAGGTCTTCCCAACTCATTGAGGCTTACGGCAAGTGAAAATGTCCACGACTCCGTTAGAACCAAATAATATAAAATATTCTTCTTCTAAGACAAAGTTGGTATTCTTATTTATTAAATTAAACTAATTTATTTCATATTTTCCCAAGGTTTTAAAAAATAACCCTAAAAGATGTTGGAATAAATGGAATAAATTGGTTAAACTTAAGAAAGAGTAACCTGACCAATCAGCCCAGTCAAATAAGACAAAAACAAATAAAAATATAAAATATTGTTTATATTTATATTTTATATTTTTATCGTTTGAAGGAACGGTTAGGCAAAAAAAAACACTGTGGTAGTTTTCTTCATCCACGATCAAAAATGAGAATCCTAATTTTACATACTCCCATTTTTTTTTTAATTTTTATTAAGACGACATCATGAATCTCACTGAACACAAACTTAAACTAAAAATTATTAAAACAAACAACAAATGATCGATGATAATCTTGAGCAGGGATGAGAAAGAAGTACAGAACCATGAAAGTACTGAAACAACAATCACTCCACGCCAAACGCACCCCTCCGCTTGAGAAGGCTTGGTCTAGACTATAAGTCTGTACTTTGTACCGAGTGGTGCCATCTCTGACATTTTTATCTAAAAGTCTGAACAAACTACCAAGACTGACAGTTCTTTTGATGTCATGTTCGATGTAACTGATGTACATCTTACGACTTCCACGGCATTTATGATGAACAAGTCTCCGATAAGACCCTAACACCAGCAGCAGAGTAAACTGTGATGATCGCCTTCCAAAATATAGGGTAACACACGTGCAATCAATATGTCTTAATGATCGATGCCAACTGAAAATGTCAATTTAGCATATTAACCATTAATTTAGTTTTGTTTGGAGCATTTCGACAGAACAAGAAAACACACTAAACTCCTAATTATTTTACTTATTTTTCTCTAAATCCAAGACAACACAGCACAAATGTCAATGCACCACCTTCACTTTTCAAAAGTCAATGCTAAAAAGAGCAAGAACTTGGGGGAGCGTTTTTGGAACAAATGGTTATTTTTTCATGTATTTCTCATTGTCTGGAATCAGCCGAGTACAGATGCTCTCACCACACGACTTCTGTGCTTTGTGCGACTACAACACCATTCTAGAATAGAGAAGGCAGCAATAACAACAACATAATAATCATAATCACGACAGTAACAAACAAACAAAGACTCATCTACAGCATTGGGATCAGCAATACACCACACTCGTCTACACATTTTGCTGTGTACACAAAAGCAGCCGAAAAGTTTAATAGTTCACAATTCTTTTTTTTTTCAATTTAAACCCATTAAATAAGAAAACTATGAGCATTTTGAAATGATTGCGAGGAAATTCTGAGAAACTGCACACCCGTCTCATTTTCAAAGTGTTTTCCTTTTTTTTTTTGTTGTTTCTTTTCAATTCTGGTAGACTGAAATCCATTAACGATTAAGTGGATCATGTGGTATTGGCATAATGGAATTGCATTGTCTAAGGCAATTTAAGATATCGTTTGAAAAGTGGTTCTTTTTGAAATATTAAATGGTTTCAAATGATCGGATGAATAATAACAGCAAATACGAATGCACGGTAAATGCTGCTGAAGAAGACTAAGACCGTGCATACATAAAATTTAGCTTTTAATGGAGCCTGGAACATATCGAGCCCTTAAATTTCGAAATTCGCTGTTTAATGACATTCGATAGAAAATTGTCCAACGCTCTTAATCCAAAAATTTATAGAGGGTTTTCCAACAGGAGGTGTTATTTTGGTATTCAAAGAAAAATGTAATTTTTATATACACCCCAACCATGGAGGATATCCTAAAATATCTCCTGAGTCACGACTACCGTGAATCTGGCACCGTGATCACTACCGAATGTGTACCAAGAAATATGTGCAACAGCGACCGTAGCGGTCACGGCGATGTCTTCATTAGACTTGTCAAGTGGCGCCATCTGTATGTGCATCACCGCTATCAATATTTTAAATAACTCTGTGACACATCTAGTTTGAATATTTTTGTCTATGAACTTTTCAAAAATCCCATTCTATAACTACATTAACTACCGACATTTTTTCTCGAGTGTGCCCTTTGCTTGTTATACTAACCCTTGATGAGAGAGATTGACGGCTGACTCGATGGTGCGAACAAATGAGGCTTGTCAAACTATAACAAAATAAAATAAAATTTAAATTCTAAAAGACTCTAATCTACAATGAATACAAAAGCAAAATAAATAATCCCAACAAGAGCAAATGTTTTCTAGTCAATGTTTCCTTTGTTTTTTTTATGTATTTTTATTGTTGCTTTTAACTGCTGTGCGTTAATGATATGTGTCAATTTACATGCATTTACAACAACAACAATTATGTATTATTATTATCTGCTGTTTTATATTCTTTAAACAAATGTGACATATTTTATTGTAACGTACCGAAACGTAACGTAACGTTGAGTATACGTCGAGTATGAGTATTTATGCGATTATTAACAATGCGATTAATATTAAGAAAATTACCAAAAATGCATTTAATTGCTGTGTAGATGGCTGCCAGCCAAAAGTGTAGCGTAGTCTGTGTGGACATTAGAATGGGTCACTCCAAATTGGTTGCCGCTGTATGGTGTGAACATATTGAATCTAAGTAAAATGGCCAGCCGGTTAAAGATACTGGAAATTAATTTTTAAGGAAATAAGCCAAGGAATTCTCTTATAAGAGAATTATTTATGAAAGAAGAAATCCAAAACCTTTTTCAAATATGAAGAAGGAGCTGGCATATGTTCTCTCATCGGTAGACTCAGAAGGCCCCTGTATCTATATTAACAATTGGCCTTTGTTTTCGCAGCCACCGTAAACCAGTCTAATGTACATATATACGATACGTGCACAATTAATTTATTGGCCAAGAGGGAAGACCGAAATGAGATTTTATTATGTAAAATTTTCAAAATTATAGAAAGTATGAACGATATTCGGTGGAAAAAAAAACTAAAAGAAATTCAACATAACCAATACATTACCAAAAAAGGTTATGTTAACTCTTTGTTGGTCAAGGCTCGCAGGTGTTGAACCAGGATGAACCGGCAAAACGTTCGACCATTATTGGCGAAGGGGGCAGAGAAGCACGAGGGGGAGCAAAACAGTGACATAATGTAATTTGGGGGAAAATTTTAATTCTTAATTAAAAATTCAAAAAAAAAAATTGTAAATTTGTTTTGTTTACACAAAAAAAGAATACTCTTCAAAAAAAGGCACGTATGTTTGTCTTTACACAGTCATCGTGTAACTTTATAACTTTTGAAAGGGTTTCCAAAGAAAATGTCAAAAAAAAAACTTCATTGGTAAAAAAAACGCCAAGAAGGTAAATACATTGGTGTTGCCACCCTCTTCTGTGTTTATTAATTGTTCTATTGTTGTTCCATTATAAATAATTCATCGTAATCGAAGTCGTTTATATAATTTCCTTCTTTTTCACTTATTATGTTTTTATTGCTAAATTTGTAACTTTGCTTTTTTAGATAATTATGCGAAACCGAAGTTACCTATTGTTTTAATGTGTTTCCGTATACTTAACCATTGCTTAACAAGGTTCAACAGAGCGTGACACATCAAAAACCTTGCATATAAAAAGCATCGAAGCAGCGCAATGTGGCATCAGGGGCATGGGCATGGGTTGCCTCCGCAACGCAGTTTCAAAACACGACAATTATTTTTAAAAAAAAAATGCCCTTAATAAAATTTTTTGCTTACTCAAAGGAGTTTGGAAAGTAGTTTACATGAAGTTTTTGGTGAGCATGGAAAATATTCACAACAAACTATAGTGAGCGAAATCGAACAATTGGTTTATAACCAAAATGGCATTTCTAAGTGAAAGCTAAAGGAAACAAAGTTGCCCAAAAATGTCGTTTTGTCAATAATAAAAAAGTTGTACACTTTTGTTTTAAAGATTTTTTTTAGTGTTTAGTAGCCAATTTCTGAACTTGTTTGTTATAACGGGTTTCTGAAATAACTTTGGTTCGGTTTATACCGTACCTAAAGTAAAATTGTGCCTGTACGAATTTTTGCGAATTCGTTAAATCGGGAATCCACTGTACTTCAATACCATTTACCGCTACTGCGCTCACTTCAAATTTGACCAAGACTACCACAAGCAAACTTCAAAAACTCCAACCACTCGAAAAGTTCAACTTACGAAGACTTTGAGTTATGGAATAATTACTTACAAAATTGTTTCCCATTTGGGAAAAAGAGTACATTTATTCGTTTTTTATTAGTTTATACGAATTTATTCATTTCGAGTTCAAATTACATGAAAATCTGTGTATTATTTTTTTTGTGAATTAAAAGTGACTTCAAATCGTTTAGGATTTTGTAATGCTCCTCCACCTGCACCTCCTCCTTCTCATCATCATTTATTGCGCGTTCTGCAAAGTAATTGATTCGGAGGAACAATGATCAGCAATATCGGCATCCGCCGAAAAGTCTAATGAACTTCCTCATTATCAACTTTAGATATTTCTGAGCAATGTTTTTTTTTTTTGATACATTTTAAACCTCAGAAGACTTTAAGATGCCATCACAACTTTACTGTTTGGTTTATTTCTCCGAAAAGTTTGTACCATTATTTTTCTTTGAGTTATAGAGAAATTCCAGTAATGGAAATTCGATTTATAGAAGTTCAATTAAAGGGAATTTGTCCACTTAACGCTACTGGCACTAGGAGTGCCTCGACTTATGGACGATCGAGTTATGGAAGTTCCACTGCAACTACCACTTTGACACATAATTTTTCAAATCGCCCAGCTAGACTTTCCAAAGTCTAATAAAGATATGGTGTGTCTGTGTCTTATTTTCTTGCAAACGCTGCACAAGTCGTGGAAAATAATAGTAAATTTACGAATTCTACGATCGTTTTCAACTCTTCGAATTCCAGTGTTGAACGCACTTGGAATTGCCTTATGTCGATTGAGACATCAACATTTCAATAGTGAGAATTTAAGCAGAATTATCATTTACCTACGGAGTTTTTCCATAATATTTCCCCCACAAATACAAATTTTTCTTAAATTTCACATTTCGAATTTCAGATAAAGTCAAACTTCCCTAACTGGAACCACCATTATCAGACAGAACAGTTCGACTTGCGGAGACTTTGAATTATGGAATTACTTATAAAATTGTTTAAGGGAATTTGTGCTTCGACTGATACAAAATTCGACTTATGGATGTTCGCCTTACGGTTGTTCCACTGTACTTGTTTTTGGTTGTTCAATCAGACAGCAGCTACGCTTCCGATGTCACTCTTGTATCTTAGAATGAAATTATCAAATCCAAAGTCACACTTTTTTGTCGAATGGAAATGGTGCTGACGGCTAATTGGACTGAGAATCGTGGAAGTCTTCAATCGTAGGTGATCTGCATCAGATGAATGTTACCTACGATTCATCTTTCATTTGACGATGCAGGTCCTGATGCTTTGTATATCCTTATACCTTTTCTGCCTACTCACATTAGGCTTTTTAGAGAGCAACACTTTTTATTTCCTAAATTTATTATATTTTTTTTTATTTAACTTGACAGATGATGCCATTTTATCAGCTTCACTATTTAAGGCCTTTACAAAGGGTTTGCTTGGCTTACACACCATACAATTTTAAACGCGACTTGATTGACAGACGTTTTTGCCTGAGTGTCCCTTAACAATATCAGCTTTCCGTAACAGTGGGTAAAACCCTGCAATAATTGTTTTAATTATTATAATTTGTTTTCACTGAGGAAATACATAATCAACACAATTCGCTTGTTGCTGAGTTGTTTGTTTTGTGGTTTTCAGTCACCAATACACACACACACACATGCACTCGAGTAGTTTTATAATTTTCCGCATTTTTTTTTATTATTATTTTTTTTAATTTTATAATTTTCATATAGTTTTAACAAAAACTGAAAAGGCCAGTTGGCTGTAGGAAATTACCTTTTATTTTTTGTGTATGAAAACTCACAACACTTGAAACATTTTTCGTATTTTAAGAGTATGCGACACTTTAATGAGGCAGCTTAAAGATTGAGAGAGGGAGACCACTTATTTTACTTCTTCTTCTTCTTAACTTTATAACTTCCCCTCAAAACACTAAACTTTTTTTTTTAATTTATTCAATATGTATTTTCAATATTTTCTTTTCTATTTCACTAACATAATCGAACATAAATTTGATGCGAACGTGATGCGGAAAATCACTTTTGTTAATTTGTGTAATTCTTATGATCGTTTAGATCATAATTGATGCAAGAGACGCGGCGCGGCGCATTGCCAAATACGCCTGAACAGACGCGGACGGACTGCTAATCAATCGACTTCCAAACGCCCGACAGAAACCCGACCGCGTTGCGCGTTTATTGTTTTATTTGTATCGTATGGATGAATGAGCAGCCAGTCAGATTGTATTGGTCGAATCTGTTTTTATGGCGCTCCACTATTACGGCCGCTGTTTGTTTGTTTGTTTTTTAGACGCTTGCCGCTGAGGAGGGCAGTAAAGCCAAAACAACTTTACAACTCAAACGCATTCAGCAAACTAATAAACCAAACGCCACCAGAGCACAGATAACATAACACAAACAATTTGTGCTCACATGGGCAACCAATACGACCTAGCGACCGACCAAACGACCGAGTATCTGACAGATATGCCATTGTCTGCTCTATCTGGCGTTAACAGCCGCTGTTCTGTTCAGCTTTTCCCATTGCGTTCTCCTCTCTCATTGTCGAGTTTAATGTCACTCGCTCTCGCTCACTCGTCTTCATGTTTTGGTTTTATGTGCGATGAATAAACAAAGAAATCACCCTTTTCTGGTTTTATGAAATACCCTCTCATGTTTTGCGTCGTCTGACCGTCTTATTGTCGTGTCTCATTTCAAAACATTGACGGTTGTATGCACATTATTCTTGAAAGCATTGCTGTCCAGTGTTGTCGACCTTTTTTCTGTTGTATGTTAATTGCGGTTTTAATGGTGTTGGCCGAATAAATTCTTGGACTAATTTTGGAATGTCTGAATATTCACTGGGCTGAGGGAATGAGAAACCATTCGTGATTTTTAGAAAAATAACCTTTTCCAAAACTTAATTACAGTTAAGGACAGTGGTTGCCAAAGTGAATTCAGAGGAAACCTAGGGCTCAAAAAAAAAATTTGAGGGTCCGCGAAAAAAAAAATTATTTAAAAAAAAATGTTTTTTGGGTTTTTAAAATATCTTGCTACTTAATATTTAATTAATTTTTGAAAAGTAGTTGTTTAAAAAACATGCAGGCTTCCGCGATCATTGGCAACAATTTTAGGGACTACTGGTGTAGGATATTGATTGGCAGACGAGTACAATTGATTATTTTTGAAAACCTCAAAAAGAAGTTATTTGATTACCCATTACTTCGTTTATGATCAATTTGTGAATCTAGTTTTACAGAATTGGAAATGTTTTGTAGGTAGAGTGTGTGACTAGGTTGAGGTTCTTATTCTGGTAGGAATATCTGAAAACAGTGCTGCTTTTCCATCTCGTTAATAGCGGCTGCTTTAAAGATAGGAGATTACTGACTAAGACAAATATATTTACTTTACTCATGACATGTCTTTAAACTCTGCAGTCCAGATTAAGACCCGCAGATATTTCTATTGTAAATCTTTGGGGTCGGCCGTGATAGGTAGTGTGTGTGACTATTAGCAAACCCAGTTTCGCATCCAGGTAAGAACATCTAAAAACATATTACAGCGGCAGTTTCCACCACGACTAACAGACTAATCTATAAGCCATGTCAGAACTTCTCTAGAAAAAAATTGTATCATACACTGCTTACTGATTTGAGGGAAGTTCCTCTTCACTTTCAATTTACTAACATCAAGCTGTAACCAAGCCTATAAGGCCTAATACGTTTAACAATTCCAACAATTTATCCAGAACAACAATTGGTATTTCTTTTAAATATATAAATAATTAATAATAGTATAAAAATACAGAATATTTATAACGATCAACTTTACAACAATGAGTCACTACTTTCTTCATGGAATGTTAAGGGAAATGAGTGAGTAATCTTTGGGAAAATTTTGTACTCCATCGACAGAAGCCCAACGATTGTATTGAACTTGAGCCCTTAAGAACATATGCCCTAATCATATACATCTACTCCGAGAATTTAAAACATATCTAGTTGTTACACTGAAAGTCGAAAGGAGTCGATATATTATAAAAATACTCAGAAAACATAAAGAGTATAGAGCTCTGGAAGATATTTTTTTGATCACTTACTGAAGATTAGTCTTATACTTGCGGAAATATGTCTGAAGTTCGAACCTGGCTTTGATGCTGGCATTTTTTGAAATGAACTTAAGCCAATCTTAGTAAAAATTGGTGGTCGCTTCTAATAAGCTCACACTTCGCTTTGTTTTGACTACAGCAGTAGTCGAGGTAAGAGTCAGCATTTTGAATATTCTCAAATAATCACCCGGTAAAAAATTTCCTCTTTTTTCAAATTTTAGCGATTTTTGAAAATAAAATGGCTGCAAGGGATTTTCGGAGAAAAAAACTTGTCAACACTGTTGTTGAGGTAAATGTATCTGAACGGAAACAACCACATGTAGCTTTGCTCTACCATACGTTTTCCTCTCTTTAATGTTGTTCTACTCTTCACGCTCTCCAACTAAAGCACACCTAAAACCTGTTTATCTCCACAAGTTTGCTGAATTACATTTACGTTTGCTGAAGAGTAAATTGAGAACTGTGTAGCATGTTTTGAAGTGATACGGCATTGCCAACATCAAATCGGTTAATGACTTGGAGCGGCAGCATAAGACACCCTACGGTATGTGATATGTCGGTGTATGTAAAAAATATGAACAATAAAATTAAAACATCAAACCTGAATCGTATGTATGAGTAAGAGTGTGTTTTTAATGTGTGGCATTGGCAGTATAATGACATTTGTTGATGGAGAGTTAATGCAGTCGTTTAAGCGATGTTGTTGCCAGATCTTACTGAGAAGTACTTATGTATGGAATTCCATTCTGTTATAGACTAGACAGATGATAGTGTTAATGCGCATTGAAAATTCGGTAATGTAAATTAAAATTTTACCCTGACAGACGACATTTTTCTGTATTTAGTGAACTGCATTTGGAAAACAGCTGTTTCTCCACAATAATTTTTTTGGCTTTACATCGATATAAAATGACTAGAAGGAAGAGAGGAAAATTAGCTGGTACGCTGTTAATGAAAAATCACTATTTATTTGCAAGAAAGCTGAAATTAATAAAATAACTCATAGTTGCTGACTTTATTCCATTTTATTGCGGCACAATGACAAAGAATTCTACAACAGCTGATTTGACAACAGCCGTTTCTTGTAAACGATTGTGAATGATTATGACAGTATTGCCATATTGAAATGGAATATAAATTAATTTCGATTGTGTGCATTTACGTTAGAGTTAACTTGGTTTGGGAGAAGAGTTACAGAGCATAAGTTAATTTGCATTAAGTCTGCTAATGCGCATTACCGCTGTCATCTGTCTAGGCTATTAGTATTCCTGCGGAGATTTACTGCCTGTTTCATGACGTCGATCGAATGTGACTTGACGTTTGAATTGTCGTTTTCGATTACATTGTGGCTAAAATTGTCATTCCAAAAATAAGTCGATCGAAAAGTACAATAATTGTCCCAGGCCAGCGACCCGGCGATGGAAGGTTCCCCCCTCGATGTCGAAGCTGTCTAACTCCACCAATTCACCTTACCAATTCACCAATTGTCATATTTCGTAGACATTTCCGTAAATCCAACAATTTCCAAAAAAAACGTTTCGAGGCACTTACCTAAAAAGAAAAGAACGAAAGAATGAAATTAGGAATTTGTCATTTAAGTAAAACAAATGTAGTTAGGCATGAACTAATTTAACCTAAGTATCAACAATGATAAATATATGAGAATTATACAGGAAACTGCAATGGTCAGGTTGCAAGCTACTAAGCTGGACGGTCATTTGTCTGAAATAATTTTCAGAATGTCGAATACTTCGCCTGGAAAAGTGTAAATGGTCAAAATTGGTCAGTATTTAGACTTGGTGCGTCCATGGAGGCAAATGGAAATACTTTCCACTATGACACTACCCTACTCTAGAGCAATTTTGCCCATTTTCACAGTTCCAGGCGAAGAATTCAACATTCTGTAAATTATTTCGGACTTATGTCCTTCTAGCGTTTTTAGCGGTCACTGTCAGCTTTAATTTAACGGTAGTGTCATAGTGGAAAGTATTTCCTCTTTTTCCTCCATGGACGCACTTAGTTCGACTCTAGAGCATTTTTTGTTAGTCTAAATATCCAATAAAGATTTATATCGAGCCTAATGGTGATTTTTGTTTCTACAAAAAAAATATTACCCACACATAGTGTAACATTTTATTAATATTGCACCAATATCCTGAAGACGACGCACATTTAGTGATATCAAACGAACATATTTAAGTGTTAACCCTAAAGATACAGCTGTAGTTTCAAACCTAAACAATCTCGGCATTGCTTGCGCTCGCATTACGAATGTACGCATTTACTTTTGTTTGGGTGTTTTGAAATAGCAACACAGTTGACATCAGCTGTTTTACGAAATAATATTCTCTGCCATATACTGCGGAAAGTGAAAAGTGCGCAGCAACTAACGACGTCGATTGAGTTCACATTTTTAATGTACGCATTTAATTTGGTGTGGGTTTTTTGGAAATGGTAACACCGTTGACATCAGCTGTTCTTTGTGCGACATTTCCCCACACATTGGAGGCAACACTTTGACAAACGAACTTAAAATCTCTTCATATGGTGGCACTTTTTTAACAAACGAACAGAAAAATACGGGTTCAATGGAATGTACAGAAAAAATTTAACATAATTTGTGTTCCGGGATCGTGTGTAAAATCCGAGTTGTTGCACAATACTAAAAATACGAACCTTCTGCAACAGAAACTTGCATATGTAGTGATTGATGTGATTGGTGCTGCTATGCAGAAAACTTGGACCGAGGTCTCTTGCGTATTATTAGAGATTTCGGGCTACTTGATGGTTGATCTAGCTCCGACTGTCTGATAACTTTTATATTATATCATATCAAATATTAAATTATATCAAATTTTAACACAACAACATAAACGACATTATCTGAACAACAGGTTTGCGCAATGGGTTTGCTTACATAAAGGA
Source organism: Hydrotaea cyrtoneurina (assembly GCA_958296145.1). Lineage (NCBI taxonomy): Eukaryota > Metazoa > Arthropoda > Insecta > Diptera > Muscidae > Hydrotaea > Hydrotaea cyrtoneurina. Next base: position 51,695,540 of record OY282515.1, on the reverse strand, counting down.
TTACACTAGGCAACAAAAAAAAATTGTGGTAATGAATAAACTATACTATTTTTTTCTCTTTTTTTTTTGAGACCTTCAGGAAGGGCCTTCACCAAATTTTGAATAAAAGCGGAAATCCCCCATCGACTTCAGTAATCGAAACCTCATTATAATTTAATTTTAGATGGAATTTTTAATTATTTTCTGAAGGAAAAAATAATTGCTAAAAAAAATTAATTTATTTTAACAGCCACTCACGACGAAATGCAGTAAAGGCGAAGATTGGAAATACAATTTTTCAAAATTTATTTCATACAAATCAGACGGATCAGAAAAGATAAAAAAATGCATTCAGACACCCTAAATTTACAATACTTGGACACACCCAATATGTACACGGTTTTCCAAAAAGAGTTGTTATTTTGAATCACCCGGTATTTCGGTAGCTGTCATTTTTGAAGCTTTTACTCTTTGACATTTGACAAGTAGAAACTACGCCATTACTAAAAATGGAACGATACACGCTTCAACAACGCATTGCAATTATTGAAATTCACTACAAAAATGGTGAAAATCTTGCAGTCACAGTTCGCAAAACTAAAGCATTTTTGGGTCGTCGTGAAGCACCTTGTCGGACAATACAGAAATTGGTGGGAAAATTCGAGCTGTTGGGACAAGTTAGTGATGTGAAGAATAAAACCCGTGTGCACGTCGCTCAAGAACAACTGAGAATATTGCTGCTGTAGCCCAAAGTGTTGAAGAAAACCCAGATTTGTCCATTCCTCGTCGTTCTTTGGAATTGGGCATTTCACAAACGCCATTACACCGTATTTTGCATAAAGACTTGAGTCTTAAGTCTTATGAAGTTCAGTTAATACAAGATCAAGCCGGCCGATCATCAACATTGTCGTGTCTTCGCTGATTGGGTCCATGAAATTCACGAAAATGATCCCGTATTCCATCGAAAAGTCATCTTGACTGATGAAGCCCATTTCCACCTCGGTGGCTACGTCAACAAGCAAAATTGTCGCAAAGCGGGCTCGGACAACGTGTGACTGTTTGAATGGATTGCGCTATCGAGAGATGATTAATGATTTTTTATGGTCGGAGTTGGATGATAATAATCTGGACAATGTTTACTTTCAACAAGACGGCGCTACGTGAAACACCAGCAACGAAACCATTGCTATTTTACGGGAAAAGTTTCTCGAAGAGGTGATCACAATTGGCCACCGAGACACCTTGCGACTTCTTCCTTGGGGGCCACGTCAAAGATAAGGTCTACGCCAACAGATCAGCGTCGATTCAATACAGCGTAGATAGAATTCGTGAGGCCATCGAGGACGTAGGGCAGCCACTTTGCCATTTGGTTATGGATAATTTCATGAAAAGAATATGGTCCTGTAAGCGTGGTCGTGGTGGCCATTTGTTTTTCATTATTAACGGCATAACTTTCTCTTTATTATGAAATAAACATCCTATCATTTATCTCAAAAAAATCCCATTTTTCTTTGAATACCAAAATAACACCTCTTGTTGGAGAACCCTGTATAATAAAAATACAACGGTATTCTTTCATGGCACACTTCGATCAACAACTCCCATGAGAACTCTTAAACTGTCCCCACTAGATAGCTGTAGATAGTCCTATTTGAATTAGTCCTACAGCGACAAATGACGCATTGAAAACAAGAGGATGGAAAACATCCAGATTAACAAAAATCAGTGAGTCGAGCTTAAATTCAAATCGAAGTCAATACTGGTTATGCTGAGTATAACTCTTGATCGATATAAACGATGGCCATTTAAGGCGTCATTTCTGTGTCTGTCATATTGAAATCGATAGATATTGGATATCTTAGATATTAAAACAAAACCTCTCCACTTTATTTATTTTACGATTTCCATTAGCATATTGTGATTTTCTAATACCAGCACAAACTTAAATCCAATTCATAAGTTTGAATCCACATTTATTTGAAGATATGAAAGGAAATCGAAAAACAAACTTGTGTTCGTATCTTAATGTTCACTAGTTTAATGTGAATTTAATTAATGCCGTGCCACAGAGACACTTAAAATTTGATCTCTGAGCAGATACAGAGCAGCGAGCCAACCAATACACCAAACAGAAAAAAAAACCAACTTTAAGTGTTGCACATACGACAATAACTTGAAATCTTATGGATAAGTGTAGACTGTTACCACTTGTGTCACAGACTGGTCAGATGTAATTCATTCATAAATTTTACAACTTTATCTTTGTTGATCAAATGAACAAGAGAAATATGTGTAGCTGTAGGATGCCAGATAAGGGCGGATTGCGTTAAATAAACTGAACCCAAAGGTCAAGCAGACACTAGCTAAAATAAAAAGTATTTTTAAGTTTTCGCTTTTTTTTTTTTGCTCTGTTTTATTTTTACATGGGCATCGGTGTTGCTTGAGATCGCCTCGAGTGGCCTGGCAGCACTTTTGATTTTGTCCAATGTCGATTTGGTAAATTATTTCACTTTTATTAACACAAAGAAAAAATCCAACGAAACACACGATTTTGATAATCCCCAACACCGCCCCCCGTTGACGTCAATGACCATTTATACATTGAAATGTTCTTTTTGGGGGGTATTTATGATTATGTTTCGATATAAATTTAAATTAAATCGAGTGATATTTCTTAGAAAGGAAATAGTCAGCATCGTGCGTGTGTGTGTGTGTGTTTAAAGGCCGTTTAGCCACTTAAAATATTTTTGGAAATTATCAACAAGTCACCCTACACGCAGCGAGCAACCAACTCACCCCGCTGAGAGTATATTGTGACTGACGAAAAATTGTCGTTTTAATTTGACTTTTCCACACAAATTAGAAAACAAGTTCTGGCATTTTCTTACGGTAATGATCTCAAAAACCGAGTAAACTGTCAAAATCACTGACAATCTGGAGTTCAGGCGACCTAAGTCTGTTTGCAGAGATCGTAGTAAGTCTGTCACATGTGAGTGAAGTTAAATTCATTTTTCCGGTCTTCGAAGGGTTAATAAAGTTATTTTCGGAATGTAACCTTTTGGTTTATGGGAAAAAAATTTATATTTGGAATATTAATTTGTTTCACTAATACTTTCAAATTGAAGCAATATGACAAAAAAAAAATGCTCTAGAGTCGAATTTAGTGCGTCAATGGATGAAAAATGTAAATATTTTCCACAATGACACTACCGTTAAATTAAAGCTAAGAGTGACCGCTAAAAACGCTAGAAGGACATTTGTCAGAAATAATTTCCAGAATGTTGAATTCTTCGTTTGGAAATGCAAACAAAGGGCAAAAAGTGGCTCCCGAGTCAAATTTAGTTCATCCATGGAGGAAAAATGGAAATGGAATTGTGACCGCTAAAAACGCTAGAAGGGCATTAGTCCGAAACAATTTCCAGAAAGTCGTATTTTTCGCTTGGAAATGCAAACTAAGGGCAAAAAGTGGCTCTAGAGTCAAATTTAGTTCATCCATGGAGTAAAAATGGAAATTCATTCGAATATGAAGGACATTAGTCTGAACAAAATTTCTGAATGTCGAAGAGTATTCCACCTACGTATAGTTCGGCTGAAGAACGAATTTTCTCTGTAGGGAGTCGTCCGATCAATCGGCCATTTGACAATGAACGGATGAGAGACCCTGGATAGCCGCAGAACCCGGCTGAAAGTCCTAACATCAGGGACTAGACGACGAATATCAGCTGAGCAGATACCGCTAAAATATCTACAGAATGAGCATCTAGCCTTTCGGAACTACCTTTAGAAAGTTGATTAAATTATACGAATTATTACATTTTTATTTCTTGAATACAGTTCTAATAACTTGTAAATCTGTGTAATTTTTTGTTGTAAATCAGAAGTTATTTTATTGAGCCTTTTCTGCAAAGTAATTGATTCGGAGGAACAATGGTCGGATGAACTTCTTCATTATCAAGCTCAGATATTTCTGAGCATTTGGATCCATTTTAACCTCAGAACACGTTTCGATGCCATCACAACTTTATTGTTTGGTGATGGAAATAATATGGTGAAGGAAATAAATTCCCTGAAAAATTCTTATGGAAGTTTGTGCCATTATTTTTCTTTGAGTTATAGAGAAATTCAAGTTATGGAAATTCCAGTTATAGAAAAACAATGTAACGCTACTGCCACCAGAACTGCTTCGAGTTATCGAAGTTCCACTGTACTTAGATTATCGTTTGTTTGGCAAATCTTGGCCAAACTTCAGTTTATGGAGGACAACACAAAAACAACAACAAAAATATACAGTTGCCTGGCCCCAAAATGATGAAAATGAAATTTGGGGCTGGGGATAGTGGGGGCGTGACATCCAAAAAATGACCCCGCCCACTTATTTCGACAATATTGTACTCAAATGAAAGGAATTGTTCTCACGAATTCAGAAATGTAATTGTTGGCGGACCTTGCATGAAAATGTCACAATATAAAAAAAATAAAACGCACGCGGACACGCGCGATTCTTGATATACATAGACATAAGAGGCAAAAGTGAATTCGTTCCAAAAAAAAAATTCATATAGATTTTCGCAATTTCTGAGTAAAGTGAATTGTTGCCTATTTTATCGAGTAAAACAGTGGGCGGCCTGGATTTGTCGACGCCACCCCCATCATGGGCCCCCAAAAACTACATTTTTGAACACGTGAGAACAATTCCTTTCATTTGAGTACAATATTGTCGAAATAAGTGGGCGGGGGCGTTTTTTCGATGCCACGCCCCCACTGTCTCCAGCCCCAATTTTCATTATCATTTTCGTCATTTTGGGGTCATTTCGAAGGGAACTGCATTTTTTTTATTTAGCTTGTCCCCCATAAACTGAAGTTTTGCCCAAATCTTTTAAATAATTTTTGACCTAGCCGAAATGTTAACCACATCTGAACTCATATTCGGAATTTAAAACTATTTAAAATGTGCCGTTTATTAGTCTTATCTGGATTGTGTTGCATCCTTCAAAAATGCTGGACTGTGACGCGCAACTTACTTTTGAGCGACCCACATTAATGTACACACAAACAAACACACATACACAACACATGAACTTATGTTCGTTTATGGGACCAGTACAATACGTATTGTACACGCCTGAACTTTGGAATATGCAGACGCGTTTTTCGTGTTCATATGTCAGTGCGCCTTTCTTCAGAATCGGAATCTGCCTCCAAACACATTTTCGTTGCTGCCTTCCAAAGTGCCAAAGCTAAAAATAACTTAATTGTATTCACAATTTCTCCTCAATGGAGCCACGAAATATTGTTGTTGCTGTTTGTTTTTTTTTTCCTATAAGTACATACACAGACGCACGCACTGTCACACACCGACACGCGTGTGCTCGCATATTTCAGTGGGAACTGACAGCCAAAATGGCCACTCAGAACACTTGGAAATTTATTGTGTGAGGTCTGTGATAATTTTTTGGTTGTCTGTCATTTTCATTTTTTGTTTGTTTTTGTTTTTATAATTAAATATGTGCCCTGTTGTTGTTTTAATATCTTTTATTGTCTTTTTTTTTGTTTGTTGAAAAAAATCTTTATTAAATATTAATATATGTACATATGTATGTCGAATGTGTACATGCAAATTCATTCATTATACTTTTTTTGGTTTTTTTTTTTTTTGATCACGTTTCGTTGTTTCGTACATCTCAAGTTCTTTTGGGTTATTCGTACAAATATTTGAAATAACGTATTTTCCAAATCAAATAATTCACCGCACTCAGCAACGTGATGGAACAATTCAGTTGGATACCACTGTGCACCAAAAAAAGAAAAACACAAATATTGCAAATATTTCCACACATATATTTAGATATTTAGTTATTTATAAAAAAAAAAAATACTTCTGTATATATGTATGTATATGCACACGTACGTACGTCTATGTGTGTATTTAAATTTATATATAATTTTATTGTATTTAGATGAGTTTTCATTTTTAATATTTGTGCTTTTCAAAAACAGAATTTCGTTTTATAAATAAGATGAATATCACCTTTAAGTTGATATTTAGGAAAATTGCAAAAAAAAAACTGTCAAAAATTATATTGAAAAAATTACTTTGTAATTGTAACAATTAACTTTGGCTCGCTATTCTCATTACACAGAAAAAAAAAGACAACCAAAAAATTTCAATGAAAATATTTGTACAAGAATTTCATCACTTCTCAATGAAACTTTTCGTTAATATGCAAAAAAAATGGTCAAATATTGAAACAAAGTTTGATGAAATGTATCAACAAAACAATTCATCAAATATTTGGATATTTTTAATGAATTTTTTTGTTGATCCCATTTATTAAATTTCGTTTTAATATTTGATACATTTTTAGCTTATTTACGAAAAATGTTATCAAATGTTGAAAGAAATTTGATAAATTGAATTGATAACAAATTTTATATTTTTTATGATTTGTATTTTGGTTATCTAATTTATTTATTTATTTTTTATTTTATTTAATTACAATACAAAGTAAATTTATATTCTAATTTTGGGTCCAAGGATAAACCGAGTGACAAAGACTATTTGGCTTGATTTTTTGCAGCGACAGACCAAAGCCTCTGGTGGGAATCGAACCCACAACCCCCACGCTGATAGGCAAGCACGCTACCAACTCGCCTACCGGGGCGCTTGAAATCTAATTTATAAAATTTCTTTTAATATTACATAAATTTTTTCGATAATATGATAAGCAATTTACAAAATATGAAACAAAATTTAAAAAATTATAATACTTTTCGATCTATTTTATTAAATTTCGTTTCAATATTTAATAAAAATTTTCATAAATATGCTAAAATACGAAATTTGATAATTGTTGATGAAAAAATTTATTGTTAATTTCTAAAATATTTTTAATGAACGACATACAAATTTTTGTGTATATATGAAACTTTCTTCATCAAAGATATTTTTGATAAATGAATTTTTTGTTGGAATTCGTGAATATTTTCATTGAATCGAAAAATTATTTTTTTCTGTGTAAGAAGATGGTCTGATTTTCACCATTAATGTTTTAGAGTGAATTCATGTACTCTATTTTATTTCTTCGAGTGCCTGAATTAATTTGCACATCAAAATAGAAGTTGAGTGACAAAACGATCAGTTCTGATGCAAACAAAAACATTAATTCACCGCAATGTTCATTAACATTAATTCAACTCAGCGGAAAAAGAAGGAACATGAACGAATCAATTTCATAATATTAATCAAATTTGATAAATTCAAAAGAAAATAACTTTCTTAACTGCTTCTTCTTAGAAACAATACAAAAATTTATAAAATAAATACAGTGTACAGTCGCATAAGCGCACATCTCCTATGGGACTGAGAACTTTGTCCGCTTGTGAGAGAAGTACACAAGAGGACAGAAGCGTATTGGTACTGGAAAAAGTGTCCGTTTATGAAAGGTGTCCGCTAAAGAGAGGTGTCCCCAAGGAGAGAGTGCACTGTATATACACAAATATACGGGTAAGCGAATGGAAATAAATGCCCAGTTCATATCGGGCCAGTTTATAAGTGAATTATAATTCAATTCATTTATTTCCCTACCAGAAACTTTGCTAGCGGAGATATCTTCAGCGACCGTGGTCGACTCGTGAATGCTGATGACTTCACGAGTAAGAGAGTATTTCTAGAAGTCATGCAAGAGTTCTTCAGAAATAGCATCAGTCCCATGCCCATGTATGTTCGTATGACGTAAACAAAACAGCTGTTTGGTTATGTTTGTCAGATAAAAATAGAGCGTGCTCTGAATTACATATGTAAAATACATGTATTTCCACATGTATTTTACATATGCAATGTTTCAAATGTTCAGGCGATGCGTACAACTTTTACAGATGAAAAATGTGGTCTGATGGCAGCTTTTTGGGCTAGACAAATTGCAGAAGCCCTCTTAGAGCACGGCAACGTACAACACGATTTCATTGAGAAGGTGATAACGTTCATCCGAAAAAAAGTGAGCAGTGAATGGAAAATAGCTTTCAATGTAATCAAAATTCCACTTTTTGTTTATTTATGAGTGTGTAAATACAGATTTTTAATAAACCCAATAAATTGAAAGAAAATATTTAATTTAAATAAAAAATCACTGCTGTTAATTGCCGGTATTTATTTATATGAGAAAGGTAAACATTCACAAAGACTTGAATGTACCGCTAGTCAAACATGCAATTCAAGACATCAAGATAATGCACCCAGGCAAACTTGAGCGTCATCATTGAATCATTATTTTGAATCACCCGGTATTTCGGTAGCTATCAGTTTTGAAGCTTTTATTCTATGACATTTGACAAGTAGAAACTACGCCAGTACTAAAAATGGAACGATACACGCTCCAACATTGAAATGATTAAAATTCACTACAAAAATGGTGAAAATCTTGCAGTCACAGTTCGCATAACCAAAGCAGTTTTGGGTCGTCGTGAAGCAATACAGAAATTGGTGGAAACAATTCGAGCGGTTGGGACAAGTTAGTAATGTGAAGAATAAAACTCGTGCACGTCCCTCAAGAACAACTGAGAATATTGCTGCTGTAGCCCAAAGTGTTGAAGAAAACCCAGGTTTGTCCATTCCTCGTCGTTCTTTGGAATTGGGCATTCCATCAACGTCATTATACCGTATTTGCATAAAGACTTGGGCTTTTAAAATTCAGTTAACACAAGAACTCAAGCCGACCGAACACCAACAACATCGTGTCTTTGCTGCTTGGGTCCATGTAATGCACGAAAATGATCCCGTATTCCATCGAAAAGTCATCCTGACTGATGAAGCCCATTTCCATCTCGGTGGCTACGTCAGCAAACAAAATTGTCGCATCTGGGGCTCGGAAACCCAAGAGTTATTGTTGGGAACCTCTCCCTCCTCAATGTGTGACTGTTTGGTACGGTTTATGGTCCGGCGGGGTCATTGGACCTTACTTTTTTCCAAAATGAGGTTGGATCAACAGTTACGGTAAATGTATTGCGCTATCGAGAGATGATTAATAACTTTTTATGATCGAATTTGGATGATATTGATCTGGACAACGTTTACTTCCACACAAGCAACGAAACCATTGCTATTTTACGGGAAAAGTTTCCGGACCGTGTTACCTCACAATTGGCCAGCTATATAAGTGAAAGATAAGGTCTACGCCAACAGTCCAGCGTCGCTTCAAGACCTCATAGATAGAATTCGTGAGGCTATCGAGGACATAGGGCAGCCACTTTTCGATTTGGCTATGGAAAATTTCATGAAAAGAATATGGTCCTGTAAGCATGGTCATGGTGGCCATTTGGCTGATGTTGTGTTTCATTATACGTTTCTCATTCTTTTTTTATGAAATAAACATCCGATCATTTATCTCAAAAAAGTTCACAAAATTATTACAAGCAAATTGGTTGCAAATTTAAAAGAGCAATAGTCGTACTTAATTGCGTTCATTTGAACCTTTTTGGTTTATTGAAAATTCCAATTGTTCGTACAAGACGAAATTGTATTGATTTTCGATTGTCCTTCTAGAAGTTTCGTATTTCGCTTCGAATATTTAAAACTCACTCGAGAAGGTAAGAGACATTAAATTTTGTATAAATCAATTAGATTTATTTTATTTTTATGGAAACTTTTGTTTTTCGCATAAATTAAGTAAATTTAAGTAAGTCGTAATAATAAATTTCACACAGATGAAATGTCACACGTTGGGGCGTATCGAAAAATAAAAATAATTTTGTTTTGTTCGTAAGAACATTATTAAGGTGTTATGGGGAGAAATCTAAAAACGTATTTCGTAACAAGGACTGTAAGTGAAAGTGGTTCAATAATCGGTATTAATAGTATACGTTCTTTAAAATGGTAATTACACTGACGTTTTTCAAACAAATCTGACAAAACAGAGCGTGTTTTTCCATATGAAAATGTATTTTATTAAACATTTCATTTCCAAAGGTATGGATCTGCCTTTACTCCGCCAGAGTTGTCTTATTGGATTTTCTGAGATAATGTGGTGTACTTACGCCTCGGAAAGAAACACACTCGGGGCCGTGTTTACATTCGTACAAAACGATGACGAATGTCATTAATGATAAACAATTGTTGAAGAATACGAGAGTTGCCATTAAATGATTTCTTCGATATGTCCTATTGTAACTGTTTATTTATTCAAATACTGTTGATTCGCCCCAAAAAATATTTATGCTACGGTCAATTCTGGCGTATTAATAAAGAAAACCCATATGTATCTTGTTGTGCCTGCCTGTCTGTCTGTCTTTGCGGGTTAATGACTTTCACATCAATTGCTGTCACGTAAACAACACTGTCCGTCCGCTCGTCGATCCCTAGACTGTCTACTATCATAAAACCATAAAGGCAACCGGCACAAGAGTCGTCTTAATTGATTTTCAATAACAAACAGACTGGCCTGGCCTGGCCTGACGGTCGATTTCTTTTTGGTTCACGGTCAATACGATGGCGTTTCTCCGAAACAACAACGCGACGGACACTAAGAAGGGATGGCTCGGCCTTTGGCTGTTGGTGGGCGCGGGGGCACAAGTTGAACAATATTTACCTGATTCACCTGGTGATGAGAATGATGATGCAATGTGGTGCCGCTGCTGCGTGGATAGAGCAATTTCGATCTGTAGACCGTGGCTGGTGTGGAATTGGTGACAGGTTGAGGTGTCACCAAATGACTTCGGGTCGATGTTACCACCATGTTTTCTGGCTCGACTAATCGTGTGTTTCTATTCACTGTTGAGGGTTTTTGTAGTTTTACTTTTGTATAGAACTAATGTTTTCTATGGCGAACTTTCTTTAGTGTGTATTTTGGTATTTTTAATTTTTATTTTGCACAATTTTTAAAATTTACAGATTTTATGCGCAAATTAAAGAACTTCACATTTTGTTGAGCTGCAAAATTATTAAATTTGTTATAGAAATCATTTTTCAATTTTTCTATTTTTAAATTGTAGTCAAGTTTTGTATATTTTCTTGAATTGTGAATGTATCCGAATGTGTGTGCGTGTGGATAAAAAGAATGGAAAAAAAGTAGTGAAACCACAATTAACCTCAGGTTTCTCCCGTATTTCTGGTTTAACCACCAATTTGTAATTACAGAACGGTGTACGGTGGTGCATTCTGTGAGATGACGGGCAAAACTAGAAATTTTAACAATTTATATTTCAAGATAAAGTCATAGGAAAGTAGTTAATTTCTTCAAGGCAAAACAGGAATGTCGAAAACAAGAATAAACCGAAAATAATATTCACGCTGATTTGGTAAAAGATTCCTATCACTTCGCTGGGGAAAGGAGTAATTTTCTGCCCGTACACCACTTAGGTACAGGAGAAAAAGGGGTAGAAACTGGCCAACGAATGGTTTTCGTTTTTCGTTCCTCCAAAGAATTGAAAATATATTTAAATTTAATCACAGATTTCACAGAGATATAATTTGTGTTCCTGTCTAGGCTACCCTCGTTTTGAGAACACGTTAGTTGTGTGTTGTTAGGGTGGATTCTACAACCGATCATCATCATGAAAATCGGTATAGATTGAGATCTAATCTCGCCAAACAAATGTTTGATTTAGATTAACAGCTTACAACTTGCTTCCACTTCAGAACGTTGTATTGTCGACTGTGATTAAGTTTCTTTTCGCACACAACTTTAATGTCCGAGCTCAGCAAAGAGATTTGTACAAATAATTTCGAGAGACACCAAGTCACACTAGATTATTTATCTTCTAGTAGACGAAAGACTTCAATGAAATCGAGCCATTGAATAGTTGTTTGACCGTGGAGGTGCAGTAATGTTTAAATGACGATTATATTCTGTTTTTCAAGTCTTATAATTGATTGCAATTAAAAATAATCTAAAAGTAATCAGGATTACTTTCGATTACTATAAATAATCAAAAAGAATCAGAAAATAACGACTACTTTTTTTGATTCTTTCTCATTATTTATAGTAATCGCAAGTAATCCTGATTACTTTTAGATTATTACCGGTAATCCCTTAAAGGCATTGAGTTTCGCCCTGAAATGTTGCATGTTTGAAAATCTTACAGGTCCCTAGAGATTTTCTTAGTCATCGGAGGATTAAGGGGGGAAAAGTAAGTATGTAAGTATGTTATTTGACAGCCAGCGAATTCAATAGCCACTCATTGCTTTTGAGTCGATTGATTATCGCAAAATGTAGAAAACGTACCACTGTGCACCGCCATTTAACCTTTCAGCGTGGGATTTTCTTTGGAAGACCAACCAAATAAAAGTGCTTTTAACACAAAACTAAAACCCGATCGGTTCGACAATCTGGCATGACACGACACCGTGTGTCGCGTTGCTTATGAATGGCGAGAGTTCACATGCGAACCGAGCACATCGAGTTTGTCGCAACGCCCATACACAAACATGATCGAGAAACACGCTTCAACGTTTCGTTGGCGAAACACAACACCAGAAGAAACTGAAAAACATGAAATGTTTTCAAAACAAAAAGAGAACCAAGTCAAACCTTGTTTTGTAAAAAAAAAGAAAACAAGTCAATAAACTTGTTCAGCGAGCATGTGGCCAAAAGTAAATATGGATTTGTATTCTCTACCCCTCCAACGTCGACTGAATGATGCTTGATTTTGCTAAAACCGTTTTTTGTTTTCTTCAATTTTCTTTTGCGTTTTTTTTTTCTTTTCGTTGAAGCTTTGCAATGCAATTGTTTGTTTGTGTGGCGCAAACGGAAGAGTCGGCCAATGTGAGTTGACGTTGACGTCAGACGCTGTCAACGTGCACAATTTGAATTAACGGACGTCATTAGCTTCAATATGGAGTTGCAGTCTTCGATTTTTTGCTGTAGAAGGAAATCAATTATGAACTGCATGTCCGGCCCGGTAAGGGAACCTTTTCATATGAAAGAAGAATAAAGCGTTTTTTTTTTTGGCAAAGACAGACAAGTTGGTTGAAGTACAATAGGGCCGTTCACCAGGTGGTGATGTCGTTGCCGATAGTTAAAAAATGCCAAAGAAGCGTTACAAGAATCCACAAGGTGTCACAGCCATGCAGGCATAATTAAATGCTGGCGAAAAAACTCCACAACAGACAACATTGCTGTCTGACTGGAATTATCGATCGATGACGCTCCATTGATCTTTCTCAAACTAAATTTACATTTTCTCAATTCGCACTTGGACGGTAAATAAACATAGAAATGAAATTCTGAAGAAGAAGAAAAAAAAACCCCCGAAATAAAATTGGAAAAACAAACAACAGCCAAAGATATACAGACATGCGTTTAATAGCAAAATTGAATAAACAATAACAAAAACCAAAATAATATTGGCATAAATAGTACGATAATCGCAAAAACACACAAACATACACGCCCAAAATACAAGACGTCAATGGACCGCAATGGATACGTCAATGAAATGCCTGCGGTGGTGGTGGAGTTTGGTGGCACGATATGATGTGCGGGCTCATGTTGCCCTGACTGGCACAGTGGTACATTATTTGATAACGACAGTCAAAAGTCAACAATGTTCAAAGAAATAACAAATCTTTGACCTTAATAAATATCGCACCAGCCCATGTGACCGGTTAACTGAATTGTGTTTATGTTCTGCAGATCTGCAATTGTTCTGTCAGGACATCATTCCGATTAGTAATCAATTACATTGCCTTTTATAAATAATTGTAATAATTATATAATTCGCAATTGAATAATTTCTGATTAGTAATCGATTGCGACATTACCAAAAAGAATCGAGTAATCAAAAGACAAGTAGTCGAATTAGTTTTTTGATTATTTTTGGCAATCGCGAGTAAATAGTAATTGCTTACGAGATTATCAAAAATAAACAAAAATAATCAAAAGAAATGTAATCGCGAGTACTAGATTACCAAAAATAATCGAGTGATCAAAAAAAAAAAGTAGTCGAATTACTTTTTTGATTATTTTTTGATAATCGCAAGTAATTAGTAATTGATTACGAGATTACCAAAAAATAACACTACTCAACAAAATGAAAAAAATTTCATGTACTCCGGATGCGATAATTTTTTCTGTGTAGATAACCATGACATGAGCTCGAAAAACGCAATAAAAAATTTTTTTTTCGTTTGGTTTTTGTTCTATTTTTTTGGTTAATTTGTTTCGTCCGGCATAACTCGGGAACCACTAGCCCGATTTAATTGAATTAAATTTTAAAAAATTTAAAATTACAATTCCCTTAATCTGTTCAAATATTGTTTTCCTATACAAGCAACAGTTTCCAAGTTAAAAATGAATATATAAAGGAAAAAACTTATTTTTTGCCTAAAGATTTAAATTTTTTTTTTTTTAAAATCCATAAAAAATCCAAAATGAAAAAAAATGTCAAATCTTATTACTTTTACGTAAAGTCACATAACCTATGAGCAAAATGAGACAAAGATCATGAAAATCGATGCACGCGTTTCGCTTTTATTCGCAATTGAGTAAAGGTATGAATTTCAAAAATTTGCTCGACATATGCACAACTTTGTCTATGGTAAGGTTTTTTCTTTTTTATTACAAAAAAAATTAAAATTTGTTGGGTGACAAAAATATATGAAAATTTGAAATTTTTGAAATTCATACCTTTACTCAATTGCGAATAAAAATTGTAATTTTAAATTTTTTAAAATTTAATTCAATTAAATCGGGCTAGTGGTTCCCGAGTTATGCCGGACGAAACAAATTAACCAAAAAATTTTTTTTAAAATTTAAAAAAAAAAAATAAAACAAAAACCAAACGAAAAAAAAAATTTTTATTGCGTTTTTCGAGCTCATGTCAAGGTTATCTACACAGAAAAAATTATCGCATCCCGAGTACATTTTGACTGTTGACTAGTGTAATCAAATAAAATCGAGTAATCAGAAGAAAAGTAGTCGAATTACGTTTGATTATTTTTCGTAGTCACGAGTAATTAGTAATTGATTACGAGATTACCAAAAAATAATCAAATAGAATCGAGTAATCAGAAGAAAAGTAGTCGAATTACTTTTTTTTATTTTTCGTAGTCACGAGTAATTAGTAATTGATTACGAGATTACCAAAAATATTAAAAAAAGAATCGAATAATCAAAAGAAATAAAACAAAGAAAAAATGATCACCACAATAACCCAAAGAAGATAGCCGAAACTATAAATTTAGACCTTAGAAAATCTCTTGTGAAGTATCTCCGAATTCTGTTTTGGCGAAAACCAACAAGTCGAACGAATATTTAGAAGGCTGCTCTGGAAAATGTACCACCGTGCGGCAATCAAAGCCCAAACGAGATGAAAGAAAATCGCAAAAAGACATTCAAGCCAAAGGCAAAATCCAAAGCTGCACTCATTTTGAACAGCAATTTCTCAATAAAAATGTTATTAAATAAATAATAAAATCTGAAAGCAGCAATTGTTTGTGGACATATAAGGATTCGGATGACAAAACTAAAAGCGGCTTAGCATTTAAATCTCCCCATGCGAATTCAACTGTAAATGTATGAATCAGCTAACTTTCATTTCGATGGCTGACAAGAGAACATCAGAAATGGTCAAAACACTCTTAACCAGTTTGATGATGATGCTGGCGTATTGACAGCCACCGAAAATTGTGAAATTATTTGGAATTTATTTCATAAGTTAACGAGAAAAATCTAAAACAAAGTTCCTAACCTCATTTTTGAAAATAAAAATGGGGAAACAAGACCTTGACTTTAACACACTGCTTCAATTGGGGTTTTTGTTTTTTTTTTGAAAATAAGTATTTTTTTATACGATTTTTATTGTATTGAAAATTACCAAAGGCGTTGTTGTTGGTTTTGACATACGTCTATTGTTTGCTTACTATGGCTAATGCAATAATGACAGCGTGGTTGGATATCGCTCGGTACTGAGCTGGAATTGAATCTCGAAACACGATAGTGAAATGTTCATTGAAAAACCCACACTGTTAACCTTCTGTTGCGTCTGCTAAATGTTGAACTGAAGTCTTTGTCTGTGAAGAAAACCCACGCCTGCCACGCAATGCAACTTCCGTTTGTTATTAATTTGAAATTGTTTATAAATCGTTTCTGATTTATTTTTCTTCTTTGCTTGCGTTTGAAATGGAATCGAAAGATGCACCACTGACACGCAATATGCCAAACGTGTTTCGACCGTCACCACAAAAGTTGTTTAACGTTGTATTTTTTTTTATGTGTTACCCGTAGATGAAATGCGGTGTGTTTTCCGTTTGATCATCTAAAATGGGTAGATCAGTTCAAGGATTATCATTATCAATATTGGAAGTCCAATTTCGCTTCTGATCTCAACAAAAATTAAACAAATTAACCAATGCTGACTGAATTAGAAATGGTTTTGCTACTGAGGAGAACCAGGGTAAGGAAAAACATCCTAGAATTCTACACGTAGTTTCATGATTGGCGTAGACCTTATCTCTCACGTGGCCCCAAGGTGTTTTATAACAAGATCTGGGTGGCCAATTATGATCATCTCTTCGAGAGATAACACGGTCCGGAAACTTTTTAGTTTTGCAAACTGCGACTGCAAGATTTTCACCATTTTTGTAGTGAATTTTAATAATTTCAATGCGTCGTTCCATTTTTGGTAATGCCGTAGTTTCTACTTGAGAAATGTCAAAGAATAAAAGCTTCAAAAGTGACAGCTACCGAAATACCGGGTGATTCAAACTAACACCTCTTGTTGGAGAACCCAGTACAATTGAATACATTCTTGAAACAAATAAAAAGGTTGAATTATGTTCAGATTTTTCCCTATTCGCCGTTAGCGAATCAAAAACCTTCCCTAATGGAATTTAAGGATTTTAACCCGCAAATTTTCTGGACGTACTTAGGGAAATTTGCCGATTTATTACTTTCCGATTCCCGAGATTATTGGTCGGGATTTTCAGGACATTTGAAAGCAATTTTGGGCTGAAATACACTTTACTTTACCCACCCCTCTTCAGAATTGCCCACCTGATTACGTAAATGGATATGAGAAGGGGGGAAATGCCCCAGAATCCCTAGGGTTCCCAAACAAAGTCCTTAAAATCGGAAACAAGGGCACAATATAGAATAAATCGATGCATGGACAAAAATCGCATGTGCATTTGTGACAAAAATGAAATTTTTTCTTTAAAAAAAAATGAAATTTTTTCTTTAAAAAAAATGAAATTTTTTCTTTAAAAAAAAATGAAATTTTTTCTTTAAAAAAAAATGAATCAAATCAATAAGGACGAATAAAATGGAAATTGTATTGCCATTAAAAAAATTTAAGAAAATATTTCATTTTTTCTTTAAAAAAATTAAATTTTTTTGTTAATAAAAAACGAAATTTTTTCTTTAAAAAAAATGAAATATTTTCTTAAATTTTTTTAATGGCAATACAATTTCCATTTTATTCGTCCTTATTGAATTTCATGAAGTTTAGTACCCAAACTTATAATAGAGGCCTAGGGCAACCTATGACCATGCCTACAACTTTATTTTTTCGTCCTCATGCGACTTCCTGAACTTTGAGTATCCACTTAATTTCTTAGGTCTTTTGGGCAGTTTTTGGGGGTCCCTGGCTGCCCCCGAAGCATTTTCTCTATTTATCATCTTGATTTTCGGGATTTCTAGGTGATTTTGAGGGGGTGACATTGTCATTGAGGGGGGAGGGTGCATTTTGGTTCACTTTTGTAAACTTACAAAAATTTTCAGATGTTATTTTTATGTTGAAATATTGGCTACAAAACCTTTCCATACCAAAAGTTCAATGCATTTTCTTATCTATTTTTTTCATACATTCATCAATGAAATTTTACAGTTTAAAAAAAAATGAAAATTGTACACAGATTCGGGATCAGCAATCCCAAATAACTCGCATAATATAAAAATTTTGCTAAAATACATTTTTAAATATACAAATATACCGACTTATCATTCAAAGATTTATTTCAGATATTTAAATACTTTTTTAAACCTCCCTTTAGATGAAAATGGAAAATAAAACGTTGATGCAAATGACGCAAAGCCCGTTTACGATAAAAACAAGAAATATGTCTATTTCTGATAAGCAAAAGTCGTCAATATACGCCAATTCCTGAATACCGCAACTTTTTGAATCATTGCACAACTATTTCTGTTTATTGCCATACACACACGCACACACATACATAAGTATGTAGGATCGGTTCAAACACCGACAATTTTACTACGTGATTTATTTTCGATATCGTACGAGTATTCTAAACTTTATCCTTGACAAACATTTTCGAAACTAAAAACAAAACCACAAACACACACACACACGCGGTGTGCATCCGAAACTCATTAGAAAACGAATCATTTCAAAACTTGGCATACATTTTGCAACACATCACGTTGCACACACACAAAACTAATAAAAATAAATAAATTCTATAAAAAAATAAACGAAATTTTCCTCACAACACACACACGCATGTAAATCACAAAACAAAAACACAACTTTAAGATGAACCAAAAACGAAACATATGATAAATTTCCATTTAATTTTATTTCTTTTTTTTTGAGAATTTTTTTGTTGTCAAAACGTTTCAGCACTAAATGGCCTGAAAATTGGCTGCACTTGCAAAAATATTTTTAGTTATAAAGTGTATTTTTACAATTTATGCTTCAAAATTATTTGTAGATACCAGGATGAAGAAGAAGACAAACTTCACTCAATTCCAATGGGACAACTTCAAAATTGATAATCAGCTCTCGTACACTAATATTGTAATATTTAATAACAACAATTCCAAATAATCACTTATTAATTCTTGGTTTTCTTATATTTTTTCTACTTCTTCTTCTTCTTCATCTGCTCATTATTATTATTTAACAACAATTCCAAATAATCACTTATTAATTCTTGGTTTTCTTATATTTTTTCTACTTCTTCTTCTTCTTCATCTGCTCATTATTATTATTATTTTGATTTCTTTTTGTTGTTTGTCTGCTGCTTCTTGTTCGCCTTGTTGTCGTCGTAGTCGGTTATTGAAAGATTTTTGATCTTTGTCGGTTGTTTTCAATATTTTGTTTATTATTTATCTCTACAACCACCACTGCACACATTCATACACACACAAATGCTCGTAGCAACATAAGTATGGACGTCTGTCTGCCTACTTATATACCAGAAATCTATCCGCGTGTATTCAATTATTAAAAACGCACATTTTTCATTCACGTCTTCACTGGGATATTGACTGCGGTTTCATTTTTGTTTTTTTTTTGTTGTTGTTTATTTGCCGCTTGACTTTTACACTTTGCGCTGTGTCAAGTTCTACGATCCGTTTCGTTGTGTGCTCGAAATGAGACTAAAGTGAGAGAGCGAGGCGCGATCGTTTGTTTGCGTACGCATCAGTGATGGAAAACGTGATCACGTTATGCCATTTGTGGTACATTTTGTGGATTAGTCGGTACGTACACAGACGCACACATATATTTTGGGCACCTTTCCGTAGTGGAATACAATGGAGAGTTCAGTAAACATACAATGGCACGAAAAATCCATTATCCTTGAAAAATCATATTTCTGTTGAAGGCTAGGCCACAAATAGGTTTCCCTTGAATGAAAACAAAATAAAACTTAACGAGAAAAATATATATTTTGACCATATTGCCTCATTCGCTCTAGAGGGTTCAAATCGCACGTACTAGTCGGCCAATTGACAGCGGCAAATCGTGAAATTAATTGCTCGCCTCCGAATTGATTAATTAAATTTCGTGCTCTGTCACATGTGACACCGTCCTGTTAAAACCAACTACTAATTAATTAATTCTTCCATTTTGGGCAAAGAAAAGTCCATGGTCATCGAATTGACCATAAGATTGAGGACTGCTTTGTCTTTGAAGAAATACGCCCGGCTTTAGCGCCTGCACCAGCTGTATTTTGTATGACGTTAGACCGATGTCCTTACGTCAAATCTCCCAGTTGGCCCACTATGAATATATGGCGATTTTCATTAATACTAGCGGATACAGAATTGTCTTTGAAGAAAAACGGACAAATGATGCTGCCGGCCCACAAACCACTCCAAATAGTTCATTTAGGTGCATAGTTAACTTTTAAAAAGCCTTTGTCATGTCTTCGGACTAAATTGGGCAATTCAATAAACGCTTTGAGGGAAAAAAATCAGCCTCGTCGCTGTACTGAATTTTTCCATAAAAAATAGAAATTTTCCATCCTAAGGCCCATTTGCCGAAATGTCAGGTGTATTTGGTATGTCGTTAAACCGATTTCCTTACGTCAAATCTCTCAGTCGGCGGACTAACAAAATCCCAATTATTGCGGTCGGCCACGGATATATCGCTATTTTCATTAACTAGCGGATACAGTAGCAACAAGATTCAATTAGTCTGGACAGTTTACGATCAGCTGTTTGAGTTGGGGTTGCATGTGCGAGAGAGAGGCAACTAAAATTGACGGTAGACTTCTGCAGGTCAAGACCGATCAGCTGTTTATTTTTATTGCTTTCACTTCGATATTTTGCGCGCGGAAATTGTTTATAAGTTGTAAATTAAAGTTTAAGGTTATGAGTAATATATAGGGTGTTTTTTATTGGGGTATAGAACTTTAAGTTGGCATCACTTTTTTAACTGGCGGCCATTTTGTCAGCTGTCAAGTGATTAATATTTAGTTTGGTTTGCCATTTCATCATGAACAGGTTGACAAAAGAACAACGCTTGCAAATCGTGCAAATTTATTTCGAAAGTAATGGTTCAGTTCGCGAAGTTCACCGCAAGCTCCGTCCATTTTATGCCATTACATCCACAAAAACTGACTGTTTGGTGTGCTCTATGGGCTGGTGGAGTCATTGGGCCATACTTCTTCCGAAATAATGCTGGAGAGTCAGTTACCGTTAATGGAGACCGGTATAGAGCCATGATAACCGACTATTTTGTTCCCGAATTGGATGGCATGAATGTGGATGAGTTGTAGTTCCAACAAGTGGTTGAAAATTGGACCTGTAGAATTGGCTTTATTCGAGCCAGCCGCGGCGGCCACATGCCCGGAATCATATTTAAACATTAATGGCATAAAATTATCCTTCCAATAAAGCCAAATTGATGGACATTAATGCGATTTTCTTGTGTTTTATTTCAATTAGAAGTTCTATACCTCAATAAAAAACACCCTTTACTTATAAACGAAGGAAAATTATATTTTGTACAAATGCTCTTCGATCAGCTGTTTTTGTTTTGTTTTGTCTTACCGCCGTCTACCGTCATAACTAATCGTACAATATTGAGTCTAACGTCAACCGTCAAGACTGATTGGACCTATATTCTGAGCAGTATGTCCTCTACAGATGACTGGAATTTTGATAACAAACTTCATAATTTACAAGCGTCGTTCGTTTGTAAGTTTATGCATGATGAAATGGCAAACTACACGTTCCAATCACGAGTGAACTGGCAAAGACTTAGCAATGAAAAAACAAATAGGAAAAATCACTCTTTACATCGAATTGGCCCACGTTTGCGACGAATACAAATTAAGCAAGAATACATTGTGCTACCAACACCTAACTATTCGCGCGATTTTGTTGTGTACGGTTATAAGTTTTCTTTAGATTCCATCACTGCTGGTCAAAGTGTGTGCATGTGTGCGTGTAACTGAGTGCGACCGAATGAACGTGTGAGATATGGCAACGTTTAGTTGAGTTTTTTTTTTTTTTTTTTTTTGGATAATCCCATCCTGTTCTGATTGCCGTTGTGTGTGTATGTGCGTGTCGAATGGTGTGGGTTCGTTATAATGCGTATCTGACAAATGTGTGTTTCGTCCAAATGTATCTACGAGATAAAATTGATTTGGTAGAATACACTGCTGTGTTGGCATAGCCCAGCAACATGTTGCTAACCATTACATGGTGCTGCTAAGTAGAATATGCACAACACCTTTAAAGTTGCCTAGCTTACACTGATGGCCTGGTCCATGAGATTACACACCCGTAATCACTTGATTTTCTATGAATTCCGGATTTTTATTTTGTGCAATTCAGTCTTTGTTAAAAATAGTATGTTTACCAATTTATTCTCCATAACGCGTAGAAATGGTTAGACTTTAGTTGGGTTCAATAACTCGTACTATTTCACCTTTTGTTGGATATCCTATCACAAATCATATACAGTGTACTCTTTCCTTGCGGACAACGCTCTTAAGCGGGAACCTCTCATAAACGGACACATCCGCTTCAGTCCTCTTATGTACTTCTCGCATAAGCGGACACCTCTCATAAGTGGACAAAATGCTCAGTCCCTTAGATGTCCGCTTATGAGAGAGTACACTGTACTCCCTTTGTGCTCCTTCCAATACCCAAATATCCTATCGCTAACACTGCGTATTACATTTAAAGGGGCCATCCCCTGAGTGTTGGTCGAATACAAAAAATATTTCGTTACACCCCACAGATTAAAATCGGATGGAAGGATTTCTCTGATTACTCTTATTAAAAAACGAAATAGTGGAATAAAATCGAACAATATATTGAAAGGCTGAATGGTTATCTCACTGATCTAGCGCGTTTCTTTACTGCGAGGAATATAAAAATATCCTCCTCAAAATCCTCGTCCACCATTTTTACTGCATGGTCAGCGCAAATAAAAATGACGCTGAATGTGATAGTCGACGACACGCCAATTCAGACCGTGAACTATCCGAAGATACTGAGGGTAACATTCGACAGTAAATTCTCCTTCTCATTGATAAGATAAGAAGTAAGAACAAGGTCCTCAAGTCCCTCGCCGGCCGCACTTGCCGGCCGGTCAATGGTATTAAGCCGGTCAATGGCAAATTATGCAGCCCAGTGTGGTCGCAGAAACTGAGAACAAATATTCAGACGTGTCTTAAGAACAGCCACGGGCTGTCTCTTTATGTCACTGCTGAGGAAACGAAGTTCATTCCTGTGCCGGAGCACAATCACATATTGTCGAAGCAATTTTTACTTGAGTGCCAACGTGAGAGTCACCACAAAAAAGAGAGTTACAAAATAGATATGCCACGACGAATTGTGGCTCAGCTGAGATCAGGATGATGAAGATGCAAATTCGAATGCCGAACAAAACAAGATAAAAGACGTTGCTCACCTGAAAATGTGTGACTTAGTTGTTGCGAACTGCACGACAAGGATAGGAGATAGACGGAGACCAGAACACGACACATACACCCAAGATGGGGGAATAGTGGAGTGCTACACAGACGCATCCAAATCCGAGTTAGGAGTAGGCATAGGGATCTACATCCACCATCCGAGGGCCGTATTGGTATACCAGTTACCAAAGTACTCAACGATTCTACAAGCAGAGAACACAGAAAACCTTAAATGGCTGCGGAATAGGGTCACAGACAAAACTATCCTTATGTTCATGGATAGTCAAAACGCAATTAGATCCTTCAGGGATGAGAGTGTCAAGTCAAGGACACTCTCATGGACTTAAGGAAGCGATAAATGAAGTATCGAGAGAGAACGATATATTTATAAACTGTATACCGGGCCAAGGGTTTCCATGTTAGGGCCGACTAACTAGATACAATGGGAAGGGAATCCAACCAAAATACTATTCAATTGTCTAAACCTTTTCTAGAGACAAAAAAATTAGTTGAGGGAATGGATGAAGACGACGCATGCCCCCAGATGGCAAGAGGAACGGGTGGGAAAAACCACAAAGGAAACCTGGGGCAATCTCGATTACAAGAAAACAAGAAAAATACTCGGGTTTAATAAAAATGAGTTTAGCAAGCTGAAAGCTCTAGCCAAAGGGCACACCTTTTTAGGATAGAATGTTCCGAGAGCCACGAATGTAGGACATACGGAGAGGACGGCGGAACACTTCCTGTACCAGTGTCCCTCTTTCTCGCAGTTCAGGAAAATCCAATTAGGAGAGGATTCCTTAGATGACCTATCGGTCATCAAAGGAAGGGACATAATGAATTTAAGAAAGTTTATAGAGGTGACCGAATTCCCAAGGTAAAAAAGGGGGGCAGGGAATCTGAAGAAGAAAATCAGGAGCGCACAACAGACAGAATTGCTGGCCCAAGTGTATGTCAACGACATGAGATGGTCATTCTTACATGACCGATCATCCGTTTCAATCTAACCTAACCTAGTTGTTGAATGACATTTTGCCACAAAGCATTTTTGACAAAACATGAATATCGTCCTACGACTTGCCTCATTTTATCGATCGACACCAAAACTAACAGCTAACGAGCTTGTAAATGACTGTGATGAAATATAACAGGGGCGCCCTGAACAAATTCCTCACAACTACAAATTTGGGCAACCAAGCTACTTCCGTTAACAGAATTTATTAGCTTTTGCAAATGTGATTTGGTTATCCATCGTATGGGTTGGAACCATTCCTAGACTGGGGTAACACTCAATGCAATGTAATGAGTACTTTTTCGAAAATTCCAATATGTTCGCTGATGAAGCCACATTGAAGTTTCTTTTTTTTTGAGTGTCCTTTGAAACAGCCACCCAACTACGAAACCACTCGAATATCTCAGTGCACGCAAGCTCAGCATGACGAAAGTCATGGTTGCATAATGCAAAAATGTGTAATCGAAATCAAAAAATAAATCGAACCAGCAAATTCCGATGCTTTAAATCATTCCGTCAATGAAAGTATATTTATCTTTCCTGTGTAAATGCTTAAAAAAAACACAACGATATTCCAACTCCAAAACTAAAACACCGGCAGCGAAAATAAAAATACCCAAAGTTCATGTCATGTCTGGTGTCGGTGTTGGTGTTGGTGTGGTGTGATGCGGGACGGTGGAATGATAACATGCACCGGGAGCAAAACAACAAGACGCGATACATTTCTAATTGAAATCATTCGATGATGATTCATGCCTCAAACACGCCGGCAGTTGTGTCGTCAGTGGCAACACAAGGTAAGTATCTGGGAATTTTTAGTTACCCGCCAGACACGCGGGCACGGATGCGATGACAACATTCCATTCTAAGCCCATCTCAAAAGCAGACTTGGCAAATTCTTTTTTGGTTTACAAGAAACAAACGGGAATTTGGTTTCATGTGTATTCCGCGGATGTTTGTTATGTGATCGCTGCCTGTGTGTGTGTGTCGGTGTCTGGGATTCATTCAACACAACGTGATTTACACTCGACTTTTCCGCTTCACCATTCCGCGCTTGCCGATTCGTTTCACTTCTAGTAGTGCGATGATGACTCACAAAGTCAGGTTTGTATGTTTGCCTTTTGTTCGTTGGGGGATTGCACAGAAACCGGCAGACGGACAACGTGTGTAATTTCTTGTGAATCGATTTCATTGAGAAAGTTGATGAACGTGGAACTGAAGGGAAATCACAGTGACGTCAAAGTCTACTACTTTTGGACGATGATGCTGATTGAATGCAGTAGGTAGTAAAGAAATAAATTCAGATGAATGAATGGATATAATGAGGGTCCACACTATTAATGGAGCAAATCAATCATTGCCGTTGAATGATGACTCAATGCTTGTCTTCTCCAATACAATTGGCATAGGGGAGATATTTGTGATAGCGGTCTTAAGCGGAGGCCGTGATCAAAACTCTATTGCCATACACTTGATGGCAAAGAGGTGAGGTGGCATGAGGCATTAGTGCTTCTCAAAGAAGTGGGAGCATTTTCTGCTGTCATGGAAACCCAGCGCAGGGATACGACTGTGTACCTACTCCTTAGATACGAGAATATTCTATGTGACCTCTAAGATTTCATCTAAATGTTTACACACAAGTGAATCGCGTTTTTAGAGGTTGTATCAAGTAAAGCTTATTTGATTGGAAACAAAGTTTATTTGGCTGCAAATATAACTCATTTGTTATTTGTTTGCTGAGATTTGTTAAAATGTAGTCACTAGAGTTGCAAAGTACTTAGAACCTTGAAATCATCTGACATTTAAGAATTCACTTATACATTTAGGGGACCCTAAGGTCAAGGGGTTGAGTCAAAAAAACAACATGAAGTAAATGAACACTTTAAGTAGTGAATAGAATTCGGATCCGATTTTTTAAATTCATGGTTACCGACTCAAAACAAAACCAACTCGTCAAAAGAATTGCGTAGTTTATATCAATTCAATACCCAATAGTCATTCCATACACAGAAAGAACAAATATTTACTAAAATCGTACTTATTGTTAAAACCACTATAAATGAGATAGTTTTCTAAAATCATGTGCGAAAATTTTTACAATAGGAACAAAATAGATGTTTCAAGCATGTCTTTGTTTGTTTTGATGCGTTGGAAATATGCGTTACTAAAGAGTAATTCTCGTTTAATTAAAGGGCAAATAAAGGGTGTTTTTTATTGAGGTATAGAACTTCGAATTGAAATAAAACACAAGAAAATCGTTTTAATGTCCATCAATTTGGCTTTATTGATAATTTTATGCCATTAATGTTTAAATATGATTTCGGGCATGTGGCCGCCGCGGCTGGCTCGAATAAAGCCAATTCGACAGATCCAATTTTCAACCACTTGTTGGAACCACAACTCATCCACATTCATGCCATCCAAATTGGGAACAAAATAGTCGGTTATCATGGCTCTATACCGGTCTCCATTAACGGTAACTGACTCTCCAGCATTATTTCGGAAGAAGTATGGCCCAATGACTCCACCAGCCCATAGAGCACACCAAACAGTCAGTTTTTGTGGATGTAATGGCATAAAATGGACGGAGCTTGCGAAATAAATTTGCACGATTTGCAAGCGTTGTTCTTTTGTCAACCTGTTCATGATGAAATGGCAAACCAAACTAAATAATAATCACTTGACAGCTGACAAAATGGCCGCCAGTTAAAAAAGTGATGCCAACTTAAAGTTCTATACCCCAATAAAAAACACCCTTTATAAGACCAACAATTGAAGCAGTTCTGAAACGAACCCGTATTTTATTTATTTATTTATATTTAAGTGATGAAACAAATTCTTTATTAGAAAAAGCAAACCCAATTTGACTTGAAGTACAACAACAATCTATCTTTGAGTGAGCGAAAACTGGGAGCTGATAAAAATGTACTCTCTTTAAATCCATTTCGAACTCATTTCTATCATATCATTGACTTAAATCTATCCCGATTTCCTTCAAATAAGATTTGCTTTGGCTAAACATCAATCCCATTCCGGATCAACTACGGTTAAGAATTCCATTCTAAAAAATCCGTACTTAAATCAGGTTTTTTCAACATTGTTTAAGTAAATCCGTACTTACAATACTTTTGACACAGCTACGGCTTAATACTCAATTTTTGTATCAGTGTATCCGATAATTCCTAGTGCTCATGGGTCATAGTCATATGCTAAAGGACAAACCGCTTTTTTTTGAATTTGTTACCAATTTTTATCTACAGCATCCCTCGGTTAATTGTCTCCATGCTCCATGTAATTGTTTGGCTTAAGTGCCTCAATTTCCGAATCCCCATTAATGTTTTTCGTTATTTATACTAAAACACACGGAACAAATTTTATATTTTCATAATTTTATTTTGAATATGAAAAGTAAATAAAACCAGTGTTGGATATTGTCTGCTGTTTAAGGTTATCCTTAGCAAAATATTCGTTTAGTCTGGGTCTGCAATCAAATTTTCTACAGAACTCCAGACCAAAAGTAACTAAATTGGAATCTATGCAATTCCGCTTTGCGTCAATGCGGCTTCAAAAACTAAATTCCATACCACGTGTTCGAATTTATTTGAGCGATTTTATCGATGTACGATTATCGTTTGAGAAACGACCATTCCAAGATATGAAAAATTGTAACCACGCAAAAGTTTTCAAATGTGGTACATTCACTTTATAGACAACTGATACCTACCAAGTTTCATCAAAATCGGACACGTCCACCACCAAACGCCCATATAATCAAAGTTGGTTTTTTGAATAACATTTTTTCTACCCGAGAAAGTCTTAAAAAATTTGTTAAATACACTTTTTGGAAAAAAAAAGTCCATGCCATGTTTCATCAAAATCGGTCAGTTTATTTATTCTTCATCAAATCCTGTTTGGACGGCTCATGTATTAAGGTGACGGCTCATGCTGAAACCAATAAGCGACTTCCCTATGTTATTGATGGTAATCAACCAAACATATTTTTGGACGAACAGACTCGCTGTATCCAAATTGTAATTTTTGAACTTTTCCGAATTATTTACTTATTTCCCTAAACATTCCATGGAGAAAGAGACGGGGAACTTCTCTCGAATCAGTCGGCTGTGCTCGCTATAATTTGTATACTCACTGACCGGGACCTACTGTTTAAAGCCGGCCCTGAACGGCTAGTGCTTTATCTAGAGAAGTTTTACATGGCTCAGCAGAGATCACTCTCTTACTCGTAAAGTCGCCAGCATTTAGGAGGTGGAAAACGGACGCCAAGAAAATGTTTGATGGTCTTACCAGGCTTCGAACTTGGTTTCTTCTGTGTGGTAGTCTATCAACTTTTCGTCAACTGCGGTTGTATCAGCAACGAGTGCAGGGTTGTAGAAAGAGAACGTCGAGTCGTATTTCCATTATTAGATGATCCTGTTCGTTGTTGAACTGAATCGAATCTCATCTTCATCTCTATCCACTTCTTCGCCCCAATTGTCAATAAATTGTGGTTACATTCAATATTTTATACAAATCTGGCCTAAAAGTATACAATCTTTTTTTCAAAAATCTTATGGCAATTTTCATGACTAATAAGAAAATTATACTTTTCCTACTGTTCCGAAAATTTCTCAGATTTAATTTCGATAGAAGACACTCTCACCTTACATTTAACTGATAGAACAGCATGGGGACAGTGTGGCTACATTAATTTTTCCCCCATTGAAAATTAAAAATAAGTTAATTTTTAGAGGCTTATAGATTAGGGCACATGTTCTAATGGTTTATGAGATCTCCATCATTTTTTTTTTTTAATTTTATGGAGCAGGAAATTGAAGAAAACTATACATATTAGGACCATTCGCTGCAGGAAAATACTTTTTTAAATATACTTTACTTTGATTTTTTCAAAAATAAAATGAAGTTTATTTAAATATGCCTAGACTAGGACAAAGAATGGTGAGGTTAACATATTTTGTAAAATTTTTTCGGTTGGCTTGGTTGGTATGAGATCTAACTTTACTTTACTTCCTTAACGAGGATTCTTAATAGCAAACCATCTCGCTAACCAATGGACATTATCGCTTTGTTCAAATTTGCCCAACTTAGCCAACCCTCAATGTGCCTGGGAACACGTAGCCCACACTCGTTAACTTGATTTATGTTAAATTTGTACGAATGCAAAATCTAACCAATTCCCATAAATCTCTGCAAATAATTGTTTATTAATTTCATTCTATTCCGTTTTTATTGTTGCTGTTTTGTTTTTATTTTGCTTAACAGCAAAATGAAAACAAAGGCAAGAGAATTCTCTCTCTCTCTCTCGTTTATAGTGTGAACATGTGCAAAATCGAATGAAAATTCAATTTAAATTCAGCCGTCGCATTCGAAAACGTTTTGTTTATAATTTCGATATTCGAATCGAAAGGCGCAGCTCAACTGTGTAAACAAACAAACGAAATTTTGCATGTGATTTTTTTTTTTGGGATGATTCCAAGAAATCGTGAACATATGAACGGAAGAAAAAAAGAAAAACCCAAAATTGAAATCAAAACAAACAATAAAACAAATCCGCAGCAACGGTCTAATTTATGGGGGCAAAGAAAAAAATAATGTTGAAATTTTAATTAAAAATCAGTAAGTCACAGAGGACAGACAATAAAATACCCTACCCTATCACCACACTATATAATTTAAAAAGCATTTACACTTTCAGGCTTGTGTTAAATTTTGTTCATCAAATCGGATTAAAAATATACACTGTCTGATTTCGTTTAGGGCCCAAGTAGGGAGTTTAATTTCTATTAACATTCGTGCCGATCCAACTCATCACCCACTGTGTACACCCACTCGATACAAAGTGCGTTAGGATTCCCAATCAGCAGGTACTGCGCCTCCATCTCTTGCAATCGAGTTTGTCCTTAGACGTTACTGAAATAATGCGCAAAATGTTGTCGACATTGGTTCACATTTAACAACTGCACTGATTAAAAAAGCCGACGAACATGTCTACTGTGATGGACAGACGGACGGACATGTCTAAATTAATTCAGACAGTGATTGTGAGTCGGTTGTTACCTTTGACATTTCTTGTTGAATGTAGCAAACAAATTCCCGGAGTCTTACGGTGATGTAGGGTATAAAAACATTTTCCATTTTCGTTTGCTTATAACTAAGTAACGATTTATTTTTTAGTTGGTCATCCATAAATTTAAATATCCGCAAATGTTTGCGAAAATAAATAGAAATGTAATGTGTACTCAATATGTACGTACTATGTACATGTATTACACATGTGCGTATACTAGGGTGTCACGAATAGTTTGCTCACTTTATAATATCGATGGCTGAATTTAGAAAGGGCGTAACTCGCATTTTCGTAACTTTACAGGAGAAGGTAGAAACTTTATAACATTTGAAAACTTCAGACATAAAAACATTGTAAAGGGAATTTTAAATAAAAATGCGCAACAAAATGGGATGTGTATTTGACAATGGTCTACCAAAATAGGTAAAAAAACCCGATTTAAAAAAAAAAACGATTAACGCCCTTTTGAAATTAAGCCATCGATATGTTATTGTTTTGTATGAATCTTTATATATATTATATGAATCTTTGATTAAGAGACTATTGAGACTCACTGAAAATCTTATTTTCCCCATTTAACAACGATAATCTAAAGAGCAGAGCAGAAGAGCTGCAAAGTCAATTTGCAGAAGTATAGTTGTAGATCTAAGAACTCTGGATGTCACTACGCCTCACATAGCAAATGTTTGCCCTGTTCGTAGCAGGGCTGTGAAGTCGGCGTCTGACAAATTTGCCGGGATCGAAGAGTCGACTCTGACTCCGAGTTTTATTTACTTACATTTGAAAACAAGTAAATCTGTTAATATTTTTTAAAATTTTAACTAATTTTGATAACATTTTCATCGTCGGCCTTCTAAAACCATTTGCAAGTTGAAAAACAATCAGTTTTGTTTTTCAAATCTTTGGACTGACATGAAAAACTCAAGAGTTGTCATAAAAACCCCATTTGGGCTGGAGAAATCATCGGTCCATATCAAATGTTTCGATGTATACAGTGCTGCACTTGTTTCCGTGCCCACAGATTTACTGCACCTGTTGCTCTAAAAACAAAACAACTGAATGATTGACGCACACACAAGCAAATACTGTTTACTTTATGTGAACCAAAACTCGAAGGGGTTGAAAAATGAATATCGTCGTCACGAAATCTGAAGCGTTATGACTTTTAAAGTTTTAAAATGAGCAGGGATATTATTGGGACATGATGATCAAAAAAATGAAAATGAAACATTAAAAAAATAATTATAACACCCATATAAATTAATTTATTTATTGGTATTTTGAAAACCAGTTTTAAGACACGCCTCTCTTCTTGACCACCAAAAAACCTTCTCCTGTACAATTTTCTTTGTGGCGCTTACTTCTTTTTCGAGATTAGTGCGCAATATGATAAAGACAGCGAGTACTCAGTGTACTCAGTGGAAATGGTCAATTCGTACAAATTTACATACGATCCTAGACCTCAGACATGTCCATCACTATGGAAATAGGCAATGAAAAAGAAGAACTGGAAAATAATTATTGAAATACTAAATATCTGACCAAAATTGTTCTCAATAAGTTGCCGGCTGTTTCTTCATGGAATGTTAAGAGAAACAAGTAAGCATAAGCCGCAACTTCTAGTCTGAGTGCATGTAAAGCTATCAAACAGTGTCCAGTTATTGCGGCTTCCAGCAAAGATATATCTATTATTGATCTATACTGCCGTCCTAATTTGAAATGAAAAACGCTGCAATAATCTGGAAGCTTAATTGATAGGTCTAACGCTAGTTCCTCTGATCTTACAAGTAATCATTTTATACACGCTGAAAAATCTGACTTTTTTTAAATGTTTACACAGAAGTAAAACGCGTGTTTGGACTTTGTAGCAAGTAAAGCGTATTTTCGTCTACACAAAGCATATTTGAATGTAAATATAATGTATTTGCTATTAGATGACCTATCGGTGGTCAAAGCAATAGACATAAGGAATATAAGGAACTTTATAGAGGTGACCGAATTCCTAACGTAGAAAAAAGGGGAAGGGAATATGTAGAAGAAACCAGGAGCGCACAACAGGCCGAATTGCTGGCCTACATGGTACATGACCGATCCTCCATTCAACCAAACCTAACCTATTAAATTCAACAACGTACAACATTTGAGTGCAAATAAGTGTGTAAGTGCAGCTGTTTTCGTAATAAGTTGTCTGCCTCTATGCTCTTTGAGATAATAACAGTAACCGAGAGAATAAGAAGAATAAATATAGAGAGATTCACAAATTGAAAAAAAACAAGTGGACAAATAGTAAGTTCGGCCGGGCCGAATCTTATATACCCTCCATCATGGATCCTTAAAAAGTCAATAAATAAGAAAACTAACTGAGTTTTTGGGCCGCTCGTGACCCGATAGTCCCAGGAACCCGATCACAAATTTTATCCAAATCATGAAAATAAATGTATATTTGGGTTCGCGAGAAAATTTCGTTGCATTTCGATACCCATATGTCCATGTTTGTCAAGGGACGGTTTTTGGGCCGCTGGTGACCCGATAGTCCCAGAAACCGGACAACAAATTTAGGCAAATCATGAAAATAAAGGCATATTTGGGTTCGTGAGTAAATTTCGTTGCACTTCGATACCCATATGCGCATGTTTATCATGGGCCCTTTTTTGGGCCCCAAGGGTCCACGGAACCCATGAGCACGCCCATTTTTGGGATTTTTTTTCCCCATCTATAAATTATATAAACTTAGTATATACTCCATCCTATGATGGAGTGTATAATAAAATAAAAAGTAACACAAAAATGTATACATACTCGTATAATGTCCGAAAGTTTTCATTAAATGAAACGAATATCAAAGACCATGTCATGGTTTTGGCGGAATTATTATCTACAGAACTGACGATAGACGTCGCTTGGTGTCCTTGATGACGGTTGGCAGTAATTTACGTTTTTTTCCTGTTTTTAATCAGTCTAGTAAAGCTTTTCTTGAATCTGATGAAATGTGAGTTATGATGCAATGGAAGAGGGAGGAAAGTGTCTGGCGGGTAATGAAAGCCACAGTCCTTCTGACCACTTCGCCTTTCGATTAGGTCGACCTATTTTGGTTAACTCTGTAAAATGTTTGTTACTAAAAATATGTGAGAATATGGGAGTGGATATAATTAGCATAGTCATTTTAGCAGCCAATAAAATAAAGTCCCATATTTTCAACACCATAAGCCCATAAACGTGAACAGATTTTAAAAATTAGTCAACACGATGTTTGCAGGTTTCCCCCGTTTTATAAATTCTGAACATGGTGTAATAAAAATTCTGAATGAACCGAAAAATACTGCACTAATATGCTAAATAGTAATTATTTTTTTATACATTGAAATTTTAGCATTTCATAAAAATCGAGTATTGTTCTTATTACGTTTTCATCTCAGGGACATTTATATAAAACAAGTATTAAAATTTAGATTTGAGAGCGTTTTGTTCTGAATGAATTTAGCTCGTTCGTTACAATTGATTAGAAATTGTTACTGTGGTGGTACTTTTTTACATTAGTGCCACAAAGCTCGCCTGAAACTTCAGCTATTTGGGTGATCGCACTGTAAATGTGAAATTTCTTTGACATCGCATCAAATTCTCTTACTGATCACTTTTCAACAGTAATGGTAGAGTCAAAGGACGTGTCAAGTCATACGAAAACAAATTGAATGAAACTAAAGGGCACTTCAAAAAGTTCATTAACCTTTAATTAACCGAAATTTAAATCCTGTTGGATTTTCTGGTCATTCCCTATTTTGATTATTTTCGAACTAAATGTCGACATATCAGGAAAATAAAGTTCGACAAAAAATACCAATTTTCGATATATTCCGAAAATAAATTTTGAAAAATTGTAAATGAGATCCTTTTTTAGAACTTCTGCATCTCGCAACAAATTTTAAGATAATAATGATTTCGGAAGCGAATAATTACACATATTTCACATCACTTTTAGAGTATTTGGTTCCGTTTACAACTTTGAACGTCCAAAACCGAAAATCCAGAATGTACGGACCTGAGTCACTTTTGCTAGAAGTGCACTTGCTATTAATCAGATTTTTTCTTATTCTCAAATAGGATAACTTGAAACCTAAAGCTGATCCAGGCAAATAATAATCTAGTCACCCGTTTCCAGTTGAGCTGCGCGACTTTTGTTAGGAGCGTATTTGATATTAATCAGGTTTTTGTTAATATCAAATATGATATCGAAGGCTGATCCAGACAAATCAAAAACCCTTGAGACATTTAACAACTTCCATGGTCAATAATCTACTCAACAAACTCTTGCAAAAGTTTACAGTTTATCTGTGTAATCTCTTGGAAGGTTACAAATATCCAGATAAACTGAATATAATTCCCAACACTTTGTGCGGGGTGGGGATATAGGGTGGTGGGGGGTGTGGGTAAACAAAACACTTAAATACAGTCTGTGACAAATAAACAAATAAAATTTAAATTAACTTTGAAATACCAGATGTGCTGTTGACATACTCGGTATCTGAAATGTGACACTATGAGGCGGATTTCGTGGGGCCTTCTCTAGAGAGGCCTGCTAGCCAGAAACCGTAATCATTATGAGTTTTATTATAAAAAAAAATAATGGTAAATATATTTGATATTATGATTTTTTATGGGTTTCTTCAACGGTAATGGTTAATTTTGAGTAATATTACAAAAATCAGACCATAACCATTATTTTTGGAGGAAAAAAATAAAAATAATTTATAATTATTTGAGGAAAAATGTACAAATCTAAAATTTAAAAATCACGAAGGAAATGCAAAGATTTTCCAAAAAAAAACATTCATTATGATGAAATTATTTTTCTTCTATGTATTGATTTTTTGTTTTAGAAAAAAACCACAATAATCATTATTTATGGTCCCTGCTGCTAGCAGATCTTCGTAGAGATCTTCATATAAAAGAAACTGTTAGAGTTTTGCTTGTGCAGTATTTTATTTAAAGCTACTTATGGACTAGTGCAGTTTATTATCATTTTAATTTGTAAAGTCCATTGTTAAAAAAATTATAAAAAAATTGCACTGTCCAACACAAGCACAAGTAGACATTTGCAATAAACTCTACAACATTGCACACTCTTCAAGAATGTTCCTCATCCATCCATAAACTTTCGCAACTTCGGTTTTAACACTCGCAGGGTGTGCCATGTCAATAATGTGACTGCCCTAGTCGAGATCATGGCTGTAGAGTCGAGACAAAATTGCTCGACTCTGACTTCAGCTATTTCCAATAGCTCGACTCCGGAGTCCACTCCGACTGTTATTATGCTGTTTATTAAAAAAAATTTGAAAATTTTATTTATCTGTATTTTCACAGACAGTCAAAACGCAATTAGATGCCTCAGATATGATAATGTCAAATCAAGGACACTCATGTAATGTAAGGAAACGAGAAATGACGTATCGAGAAATAACGACATCGTTATAAACTGGATACCAGGCCACCAAGGGTTTCCAGGCAATGTCAGGGCTGACGAACTGGCAAAAATGGGAAGGGAATTCGACCAAAATACTCTGCAACTGTCTAAACCTTTTCTAGGTACACTTCCTGGGCCAGTGCCCTGCTTTCTCGCAGGTCAGGAAAGTCCAGTTAGGAGAGCATACCTTAGATGACCTATCGGTGGTCAAAGGAATGGACATAAGGAATTTAAGATACTTTATAGAGGGGACCGAATTCCTAAAGTAGGAAAAAGGGGAAGGGAATTTGTAGAAGAAACCAGGAGCGCACAACAGGCCAAATTGCTGACCTAGGTGTATGTCAGTGACATGAGACGGTCATGGTACATGACCGATCCTCCATTCAACCTAACCTAACCTAATACATTTGTTTTAGTTTAAGGGAAATGTAAGTACACTCGTAGTCGAGCAAATTTTTCGGCTCCAGACTCCGACTCCGGGCATATTTGTCAGACTCCAAGACTCCGACAACACAGCCCTGACTGAAAGTGTGCAACTAAGTCCGGGAACATCAATCTCAACAACTCAACGTTTCACGCCCCAGCCTAATGTTATTTGTCCACAAAGACCTTGCACTATTCGCTTACAAGCAATCGAAGGCACATTCGTTATCACATCTCAGTTTGAGCCTTAGAGCAGCTTTCAGATATACGGACAACGATTTTGTTCGATCGTATTTTCTCAAAGCGCCCTGATAGCCGAGTTCATAGCATGCTTGCCTAACAGCGTGGGGTTAGGGTTCGATTTCGAAGCCACTAATTAGCTTAAAAAACACGCAAACGTTTTCATTCGACATCGTGACTCAGGTTATGAATATAAAAATAGTAACAATTTACTGCCGATTTCCATCAAACAAATTCGTTCGTTCGTTACAAAAAAAAGATAAAAATTGGTTTACAGACCACATTTAATTCAGGTTTTTACATATATCGCACTCTAAGTACAAAAGTGACACAACTGAAAATTCTAACGCATTAACGCAACTAAAAATAATTCTCTTTAGTCCATCGTGCAGAAGCAACGCAATTAACATAAAAATAGAATGAACGAATTCGTTTTACGGAAACCGACACTTAATAATAACAAAGAATTCATAA
Organism: Hydrotaea cyrtoneurina; assembly: GCA_958296145.1. Taxonomy (NCBI): domain Eukaryota; kingdom Metazoa; phylum Arthropoda; class Insecta; order Diptera; family Muscidae; genus Hydrotaea; species Hydrotaea cyrtoneurina. The sequence goes on along the minus strand of OY282515.1, from coordinate 51,658,762 downwards.
TTTGGTGCTTAAAGGGCCAATGTCAAATTTGTTTGTCTGTTTTGAGTTAATATTGGATTTATTTTCGAGCCTTTTTTCATAATACTAAACCAACACATGTCAAATTTAACCTAGAACAGCTTTATATATGTAATTTTTCGCAGCTTTAATTTAACGAATTGTTTTGCAGGCCCTCAATTGTGTTTATTTATTTTATTTAATTACAATACAAAGTAAATTTTTATTTTAATTTTGGGCTAGATTTTTGCAGCGACAGACCAAAGCCGCTGGTGGGAATCGAACCCACACGCTACCAACTCGCCTACCGACGCGCCTGCCCTCAATTGTGATTTTCTCAAAATGGATTATTTTGACATTGGCCTGCTCCTTTGTGGGTGCATTTAAAAAACAGCTGTTATCCGCAATGAAGGCTTTCTGACATTCAAAGAAGGCCTGATGCCGGGCCTTTCACTCACCTCTTGCCGCCATTTGTTTAGAACATGTGCCTGGCTGTACGTGCTCGGCTCTAGACATCTTAATGCACAAATATTTTCGAAAATCGTGTGTTTAGAATCCAAATAGTGATTAATAAAAATAATTTTATAACAGAATAATTTGAAAATACAAAAGAAACATTAATTTGAATGCCATGATAATGAAAACAGTTTTAAGAAACAACGTTTCGTTTCTTGTTTTTGGCCAAAGCCTTGAGTCATGCCGTGTAGTTCAACCAGAGGGGGCCCCGATGGTTTATTTTGAAATCACTTTCATAAATCGTGGGCAGATTTACAGTTTCGGCGATAGGGATTCTTAAAGATCGCTTAGTTTGGCCTAACTGAAAAGTAAAGGTATGGTTATCAGCGCGTCCTCACCAAGCTGGAGACTCCGATTAGTGAGTCTCCCCGTTGGCCTTCTAGTTTGCTATAAGTTCCCCAGGGTCCTTCTCACAAACAGAAGGGTTAACTAAATGCCCTGTCTGAGTTATTGTGAAATTTTCCTTTCTGAAGTTGGCACCAAATTCAGAACTGTCTGGGATCAACCACCATTATCTGTTAAGATGTGGAGTTCCTGAATCTAAATCAGTCTTGTTACAAATTTAGAATTTTTTTTTTTGAAAATGGTCGAAATCGGACCCAATGGTAATAGTTTCTCTTTAAGCGATAAAAAAAACGTTCGATTTGATTGGAAATTGATAGAGTAGGCTAACGTAGTCATTGACCCTGTATTCCAAAAAAATCTCGCCCCTTGGTGTACTCAGATCAAATTAGACATGTTCGTCTTTGGCGAAGGACTTGAAGATGTTCTCCCCACCATCAGCTATTGGCCACATACTCGGCAAGCTCTCAAATACCATATCCGACAAGAGCGCGATAACTTAAAGCCGAAGATAACATATTTGTTTATTGAGAGAATCTCCACAAGAATGACGACAGCACGGAGTCAATGTGAAGGGCAGCGATTTGTGTCGCTTTAATTGTTGGCGTCTACGCTAAGCAGCAACGAAGGTCGCCGAGCGCTTTGACGGTTTTAAACGACTTGGCCCCCTCATCGCCGAGAAGTTTGGCCATCGCACATCGTATTGTCACTTAATTCCAAAATGCTTAAATAAATTTGTGGTGGAATTTCAATCGAGAAAAATATTTCAAGAGATTTACTTAATTCAAATAAGACAATACAAAGCAATACAAGTTGATTATGAAATCATTAAAACGTAATAACAGCACCTTTGTTGCTACTTAAAAATGAAATATATGACAACGACTTTGATTTTGACAAAGACCATGATGATGATGATGTTAATGATGATGATGACGACCACGATGAAGATAGGAACACGTCTATAATCTCCACCATGTATTTATTTTGTCGTCGTTGATAATTGTCTAAAACAATACCAACAAATTGGTGTTGTTGTGCCAACAACCACAGCGCCCAACAACATGTGAAATGTAAACAAACAAAAATTAAATACGAAAATAGACGAATGGGCCATCGCAGCCCATGCACCCATTCTGCCCGGAGCTTACCTTGGCTGTGGTGTTTAAATCCCCATTGAATTTCATGGTGTCACTGATTTGGGCAGAGGAAAGGCTACACGTCAATATGTGGCTGTCCCTTAAATCTCTGGTAGTTGTGGTATTTAATAATTTTATTAGTTCACTGGAGGAGGTGGGTGGTGCTGGTGGCGCATCCACCACATCAACCGTTGCTGGTGGTTCTTGCAAAGCCCTTGAGTTTTCAGAGAAACCGTTCGCATCCGAAGCGTTTTCAAATTTTTCTGATTCCCGAGAATCGTTGGTGGCTGCACCGTTGTCGGTGTCTTTTGCGGTCCCGTTTAATTTCAAGCGTCTCGGTAGGGTATGGGAACTGCGATGTATTTGCACCGGAGCTTCGGTGTCGGCACTTCGCGTGTTGCTGTCACGTGTCAGGCAATTCAGTGAGAGACGACGTTGTCGAAATCTACGCTTGGACTCACGTTTCGTCGTCAGTTGAGAGGTGGTGGCGGCGGCGGTGGCGGCGGCGTCAGTCTGTTCACTGTTTCTGTCACTTTCCTCGTGCTTTATGGCCAAATTCGATTTCTTACACCACAACGTACTAGCACGATTGCCCATAATAATGAGATAATTTTGTTCGAGGTAACTTCCGAGATTTAAGTGGCACGCCAGAAAACTGTGATTATTTCCTTTATCCGAATTTTCACATTTCAATTGAGCCTTGAACTTATAGTTGCAAAGGAAACCCAAACAAGAATTCACTACTCTCGATTATATTTTTTTTAGAAATTTCATATATTTGTTGTACAATTTGTTCACTTTTTGTTATTATTAACACGCACGCACGCTGGCCGCAGCGTTTTTGGTCGAAATTCGTTATTTGAGGGCAAAACAAAAATAAAGAAGCAGCCAACCACCCGGCACGACTCTCAATTCGTCATATACTGAATATGGGGTTCTTGGAAGACCGCTAAATAACTCACTCGCAATCACATCGGTCGTTCAGTATCGTTTCAATCGTCGTAGCACCACTACACACGTCCAATCAAACACAACAACAACGACAACGGCGCGACAGAAATTATCCGTTTATATCCACGCCACAGCCGAATGTTTGAAATACTGAAACACGACAACAACAACAAAAAAGACGGGCGAAAAAAAGTAAATAAAATTCTAACCATTTATTTTATACAACAGAGCGCTACGCGCGCCCATTCGTACGCCATCCGAGGGGCATTCATTCACACAACCTTCGAATTACCACTACCACCATGGCAGGCATAGACATACGCTCAGCATTTCTTTTAGCTGGATGGTAGCACAGTGTTCCGCCATGGCATAAAACGGAATAACGGAAATCACATTCAAAGTTATTGAGTTTGGAGAGACGGAACAAAAAAGTTCACTAGATTCAAGTAGATGTGGACTAAACTTGAGCAACAGGTTGACAAAGTAAGAGGTTTGGAGCTTTAGGCGTCTCTGCACTTAAAAACATTTAAACAAATTCATATAGAAGTGGGGCAATTAATCAGAGCCGTGGAAGTAGTCAGCAGGAGACTTCTGTCCTTACAAGTACTTGGCTAAGGCCAGTAAATAGAAACAGTTGATGAGTTGGCCGAAAAAAAACTTCTTGGACGTTACTGTCAATGTAAATGAGAATTACTCCTCGTTGTTACCAGCAGAAATAGTTTACCTAATATCTTGACATTTATTTTACATGTACGTCTCTGTGTTGTTAAATTTGTTCTGAACTGGTCGAGAATATAATTATTCTCGGACTCAAAGACTACTTTAACAAAACCTTCAAAGAGTTGGTTGGTTTACTGCCTGTTTCTATAAAACGAATTTGTTCGTTCGTTACAAATTCTCAAAATTGAAAGCGCAATATAATGGATTTTTATCAGTAGTGAGAGCTTAATCGTTTGTGATTGTTTTCAATATCGAATATATATCTGAAAACCAGGACCCATCTGATAACGTTTCCAATACTGACGATTTTTAACGAACGAACAAAGTCGTTTAATGGGAACAGGCAGTTAATCAGACATGCAAGAAAGTCGGCAAATCTAACACAGAAAAAAAAGACAACCAAAAAATTTCAATGAAAATATTTGTACAAGAATTTCATCACTTCTCAATGAAACATTTCGTTAATATGCTAAAAAGTTTGTCAAATATTGGAACGAAGTTTGATGAAATGTATCAACAAAACAATTCATCAAATATTTGGATATTTTTAATGGATTTTTTTTGTTGATCCCATTGTTATCAAATGTTGAAAGAAATTTGATAAATTGAATCGACAAAAAATTTTATATTTTTTATGATTTGTATTTTGGTTATCTAATTTATAAAATTTACAATTTTTTTTTGTAGATATGCGAATTTTTTCATCAAAAATATTTTTGATAAACAACCTACAAATTATTTTATTGAATGTGAATGATTTCATCAAAAATACTTTTAATGAACGACATACAATTTTTTTTGTATATATGAAACTTTCTTCATCAAAGATATTTTTGATAAACAGTATACGAATATTTTCTTAGAGTTGACACATTGTTTTATCACAGGATTTTCAATGAATTTCTTGTTTGAATTCGTGAATATTTTCATTGAATCGAAAAATTATTTTTTTCTGTGTTCAGAAATTGGCGTTTAAAGAAAAATTGCTCTACTATGCTGCTGCGCAAGCAGGCAAGATCAAAGTGTGTCAGATTACTGGGGAGCGACAAACTTCTTCACCGAACAGCGTCTTCGAGCTAAAGTTGTTTCTTCTCCCAGTTCTTTCTTCTCTACGACCTTTTGGCCATTTATTACAAGGCTGGACAATTCTTCATCTTCTATCCCAACGCTCGTTAACGATGATCGGATATCAGCTTACCAGGTTGATAAAGATAATCTTCTGACTGAAACATTTGAAAACAAATCATCTTTGCCTGAAGGCAGTCTAACACTCCCCATCATAAATAACCTAGTTTGATCTAGTTCCATGCCTCAGATATATATTGTCGAACACTTAGAGTTAAATGGCTTCTGGTATAACTCAACGTAAAGAAAACTCCGACCCCGGATGGCACTTGTTCCATGTGAGTGCTCTTTGACGCTAGATCGTCGATATCGTAATCGTTTCAATGTGTCGTACCGTGCTGGTATTTACCCTTCACGCTGGAATGTTTCCAATGTTTTGCCGATCCACAAGAAAAGGTGAGGCTACAAATCCAAACTACAAACTACAGCCCAATTGACCAAGGTCATAGAGGGCGATGTTGTTAAGTATCTGGAGCCTAGCGGTCTTCTAAAAGATCGACAGTATGGCTTCCGTAGAAACCTTTCTACTGGCGACATTATGGCGTTATTTCCGGAACGATGAGGTCAAGCTATTCACTAGCTTGGTGAAAGCCAGGTCGTAGCTCTGGATATTTCCCAGGCATATGGCAAGGTGCACTCATGGTATCTGCAATAAAATCACTTGATTCATAACGAGTTTCCTCTATACGAGTTGTTATAAATGGTGGCTTATTTAATATGCGTAGATGATTGCCAGAAGGTTCTGTTGTCTCTGCTTCTCTTGTCAATATTTTCAGTGACCACCTGTTAGGTCAGACTCTGAACCCGATCTACTTCTTTGCGGATGACAGCAACGTCTGTCATTCATATTTGGCTATCGGCCAAGTCCTTTGGAGGTCGGGGACGAAAGACGATCGATGCATGTTTCGTTTAACTGAGTCATGGAAAATGCGTCTCCTTTCATAAGGAAAGGCTCTACTGACTTAAGCAATTCTGCAGTAGCCCAACGGAAGCTTACGCACGCTCTTGCAGGAGCAAAGTCACTACAGATCCGTGGGGCACTATTAAAAAAATAAAAAATGCTCCAAACAAAGTGAGGAATGCCCCAAATGAAGAACACCCCAAAATAAATGAAAAATATCCCCAAAAACCCAATATGAGAATTAACACAAAAATTCTGAAAAATCCCCCAAAATATTATGAAAAATACCCCAATGCAATATCCCCTAAATATTAAGAAAAATACCCTATGTATTGGAGTTACGATCCCACTTATTACATTTGAAAACTGTGTGTGTTATTGTCAATGTAACATTATGGGCCGATTTTTTAATTGGGGCGGTTTTCCAAATGTAATAATTAAACCCCAAAACAAAAAAATTGGGGAATTTTTCATTGTTCCGCTTGTGGCTCATTGTTCATATGAAAAATGCCCTCAAAACAAAATATAAAAAAGTCCCCAATTTTGTATGAGGTTTTTTGGGGAATTCTTAATTTTTTTTTATTGTTCCGCTTGTGGCTCATCGTTCATATGAAAAATGCCCCAAAAACAAAATATAAAAAAAGTCCCCAATTTTATATGAAGTTTTTTTTGGAGAATTCTTAATTTTTTAAATTTTTAAATTAAAGTTCTCAATTCACTAAAATAAGTTTGTAATGTATACTTAAACGATTAACATTTTATTTTTTTGTTCTTAAATCGAGGAAAATGAAACGCAAAAGTGAAATCAATATTTTTTTTCAAATTACTTTGAATTTTGTCATCTTTCAAACTGCAAACCAATTTTGAAAAGTTATAAACACATTTTTTAAGCATTTTTATGACGATCTGTGTTTCAGTGAAAATTTAAAAACCTAATATTCAAGGAAATCTTTGTTAATTAACACAATGTCATGAAATTTTGTTTGGTATTAGAAAACGAAAATCAAAAAAATCACAGAATTCCTAAAACGAGGGTGAAAATCCCCAAAATTGGTAAATTTGCTGTAGTTTCCACAATTTTGAAGGGACGCTGAGGTGATAAGTGAAAATTGTTCGGACGACATGGAAACAACAGCAACGGTTTACACTTTAAAAAGTTTTGCTTTGCCATTCGAGAAATTGTGGTCCAAAGTGGGAATTTGCTTAGAAAAATGTTCAACTTGCTAACGTTATCTAGTTAGTTATGTTTGTAATGAGTACAGTGCCTGTTTCGAAACACTGTGCAAGTTCACAGCAAAGTAATTTGTTAAATTCTATACTGCGTTGACTGACTGACTGACAGTGGTTACGTTTCATATGAAAATACTCCGTTCGTGTGCTTTTGCTGACGTTTTTTTTTGGCTACAAACAAATTTATTTCGTCTTCACATAATATTTCGTGTACACTATTCTTTCTCCTATTCGTATACTTTTTCTGTTACTACGTACAGCAACAATTTTATTTTCTCAATTCGATTTTTTCGGCATTTTTGAAAACGAAAATGTGTTGAGATTCCGACAAGAAATGGTTTTTTTTGGATTTAAACAAATTGTATTGCAGATCAAAGTGAAGATGAAAATAATGTACATACATACATACATATGTAAGTACGTACGTTTGTATGTACATTGTTGTAGACTCGTAGTAGCGAAGACGGTGGCACAGACACACGTACATCTGTGGGGAGCACATTAAAAACTAAACTCAAATGAGTTTACAAAACGTATTTGTATTAATAGAAAATATGTATTTATGACAACATTGAAATTATTAATAGTAAGTACTCACACACACACACACACACACTCAGCAAGTACACATACACTTGAACTGACATTTGAATAGTTGTGTATGGACACGTTCATACAATATTTACATCATCGATGCCACAATGAAAAATCCATTCAAAAAAACAGTCGCTGAATATCCAACAACAACAGAACAAACACAACAAATACATACGCTGGGAACGTGCTAGGAAGCTTGTACGTAAATGAACACCCTACACACCCTTTCCGAACAAATAAACAATGCTTAACAAACAAAAGGCACACGGTCAATACGGAACAGTAACAGACAAATTGACAGTGGAACTGATTTCCAAAGACAATTTAACAATCCAAACACAGGCTTCCGAACATCATAGGTCTCAAGTGAGTGGCAAAAGATAGTGTAAGTCTCATGATTAATTCTATACTGCCTTGAGCAAGCTTAATGGATATTTGTTGTTCTAAAAAAAATCATTTCGGCTAAATGTAACTTCACATTTTTTTATCAGAATTGGAATGAATCCTCAATGTGTCCTTCAGTGTGTTGTGATAATTGAAAGATTGATGTGAGATTGTAAAACACCTGGTAGCCTATTTTGTTTTTTCTTTAGTCTAATGTTTTTAATTTTTGTCAACGACAGCTCTTTTCCCCTATAAATCTTGACAGACTGTCAGTATAATTTCTCCGTGTATCGAAATGATTCGTTTTACGATTGAACAAACTGATTTCCCAAGTCAATGCAGTGTGGCCCTGTATTCAAGCCACAATGGCTTTGTGGGACAATAAATGTTAAGTGAACATTTTGCTCAATAATTAAATGAAATGAAAAAACATGAGGCCATTTATACAAAATTTTTTGCAAAAAGTTCATAAGACTCGCAGACATTCACAGTCCGTGGCGACCTGACGACAAAATCGCTGCCATAGCCGAGAGTGTGTGACTCAGTCCTGAAACATGGACTCGCCATCAATCGATCAGCCAGATGCGAATTCTCCACAATGACTGCATTATTTCCTAACCATTAACGAAGCACGGGACCATCCTCAGTTCAAGCCTTAGAGCAGCTCGAAATGGACAACTTTTTTGCTTGAAAAATCATATTTTCTGTTGAAAAACAAAACGGTCAAAAACAAAACGGTCAGATAGTAAGACCCAATTCACACTAGGCAATTTTAATTACCGCAATTCTCAGTTTGTAGGAAAGCATTGCTCGTACTGGCAATTTCTTTTGTGTTTTTCGTATTTTGATATTTTGAAAGTGATTTGTAGTTGAAAAGTCAATAAAGAAAACAAAAATTGCCGAAAAAGAATTTCCTTGTGTGAACACAAGAGGCAAGTTTAAAAGGGAATTATAAAAATTGCAGCAAGTAAAATTGCCTAGTGTAAATTGGGACTAAATGTCGTTTTCACGAATAATCGCTTAAGTACAATTTAGGGAATTTTGATAAAGTAAACTGTTTTTAATAAAAACGCATCATTACTCTGTTTTCTTTGTTCATAAGAACTTGAGTTAATTTTAAAACTTCGTTGTTTTCGCTCTCCTGAGTTTGCTTATAACTTATGTTGTTATACGTGAAAACCAGCATGTTACAGTTTGGGGCGGCTTTTGAAGTGGTGGCATCATCAGCCCATTTTTCTTTGAAAATGCTGCTGGAGCAGCATTTCGTTTAACACTGAAATGTAGGCCGGAGATTGAAGTTATTGGACGAGGTTTTGTTGCAGCAGGATAGCGCACCATCCCAACATCCCATGCCATACATCAGCCGTCTCGGCGATGTAAATTGGCCATCTCGGAGCTGTGATTTGTCGCCATTTGAGAGATACCGTCTTCATTGACTTCGCATTTTCACAGGAAAAGGTAATACACAATAAAAACTAGAAGAGGCAGAAGCCGTCCCCAAGTTTTTGGAAAATTCCAGCCGAGGGAGCCACATACATGCAACTGTGCTCCTTAAATGTTGAAAATGACTGCTCTTTGGATTTTTGTAAAAAAAAAAATATCAGTTGATTTGCTCTGTAAGTAAAGGGTGTTTTTTATTGGGGTATAGAACTTAAAGTTGGCATCACTTTTTTAACTGGCGGCCATTTTGTCAGCTGTCAAGTGATTAATATTTAGTTTGGTTTGCCATTTCATCATGAACAGGTTGACAAAAGAACAACGCTGCAAATCGTGCAAATTTATTTCGAAAGTAATGGTTCAGTTCGCGAAGTTCACCGCAAGCTCCGTCCATTTTATGCCATTACATCCACAAAAACTGACTGTTTGGTGTGCTCTATGGGCTGGTGGAGTCATTGGGCCATACTTCTTCCGAAATAATGCTGGAGAGTCAGTTACCGTTAATGGAGACCGGTATAGAGCCATGATAACCGACTATTTTGTTTCCGAATTGGATGGCATGAATGTGGATGAGTTGTGGTTCCAACAAGTGGTTGAAAATTGGACCTGTAGAATTGGCTTTATTCGAGCCAGCCGCGGCGGCCACATGCCCGAAATCATATTTAAACATTAATGGCATAACATTATCCTTCCAATAAAGCCAAATTGATGGACATTAAAACGATTTTCTTCGAAGTTCTATACCTCAATAAAAAACACCCTTTTACCCTGCGGATCTCGTGTACAAATTGTATTAATAGAAGACATGCCTTGTCGTTGTATCCGCAATTCATGTTGAAGGGTTTAAGAAACTAAACGATATTCTTAGTTTTTGTCTAGTCGTCTTCTAAATCTCGATCCTCTCCCTGTGGTTGCTGCCGACCATCTCAACGAGATGTTATATTTATGTCTACATACACTGAAAGAAAAGGTTGTTCAATTTGATGAAATCGTTCAACAAATTGATGATATACTACACTTTTCCAACTTACTACACTTTTCTTCAATTTGATGTAGAACTTTTCATTAATTTTTCTTCAATTTCGTACATCAATTTAAGTAAATTATATAACATTTTGATGAAGATTGTACATCAACTTGAAGAACATTCTGCATCAATTTAATGAAAATTCAACATTGAACATTGTACTGCAATTTGATGAACAATGTACATCAATTTGATGAACAATGTACAGCAATTTGATGAACATTGCACAGCAATTTGATGAACAGTGTACATCGTTTTGAAGAACATTATTTCGTTAAGGAGTTTCATGCTATGTACAGGATTCTACAGCACGAGGTGTTATTTTGGTATTCAAAGAAATATGTAATTTGTTTGAGATGAATGATCGGATGTTTATTTCATAATAAAGAGGAAGGTATGCCGTTAATAATGAAAAACAAATGGCCACCACGAACACGCTTACAGGACCATATCCTTATCATGAAATGTTCCATAACCAAATCGCAAAGTGGCTGCCCTATGTCCTATCTCTGAGGTCTTGAATCGACGCTGGGCTGTTGGCGTATACGTTATCTTTGACGTGGCCCCAAAGGAAGAAGTCGCAAGGTGTTAAATCCCAAGATCTCGGTGGCCAATTGTGATCACCTCTTCGAGATATATATATCCCGAACAGAAAGACCAAAACAAACACATGCACAAACTTCATCGTTGCCACCGAGAAAAATGTTTAAAATTTACCCACTCGTTCATAGTGTGTCCTTTGCAAGATTGATGTAAATTAATACTTCAATTCAGATGAACGCAGAAAATGCCATAAAATTGAAGTATTTATTCATCAAGACAAGAAATATATTCATCAATTATTGATGTAGAACTATTGAAGAGTCGTTTTTATTGATTTGATGTACAGTATTTTTTTTTTATGTAGTTCAATACACGGTCGACCTCGACCGATGTGAGCGCTCTCTGTCTCTTCTACCAGTTTTAATTCATTTAACTGTTGATTAATTAACTTGACGGCTGGAGTTGTTGTTGTGTGTTACGTTGTTGCCATTTCATAAATAGTGATTTGTTGCTTACCCAGTTTTCGTTATGTGGCATTTTTGACCAGTTAATAATGCCGCCACATTTTTAACCACTCGGATCATAAATAACCTCTTTAACTATAAATTCTACAACTTTACTACCACCACCGCCATCGCCATTGCCACCATCACAACCTTTGTTACAACATCACGACTCCCAGCGACTCCAGTTCCTATCCGCTCACAGAGTGGCTAAAATATGGTGGCCCAACATTAGTCAACAACGACAACAACAACAACACAGCAAAATGAGTAGTTTTAATAACCCATAGAAAGTAAGGGAGTGCCATATACATTTTTTGGGCTAACACGGCCATGTCTGTTTCCCTGGCCTGCCTCGGTTTTCGCTACCACGTTTTCGTCTTCCTAATCATGTTTGTCATCTACAAGAACAGCAACAACAACAAAAACAACAACATCGTCGACATCGCCTTCACTTGCCCGATTTCCATTTGTGTTTTGTTTCACCTAATGATCATTAGCAATTTGCATGCTATTCATTCTGCGATTGTGAGGTGTTAACTGTATACCACTCGTTCTACATCCACCGCAGACCGACAGACAGCTAGACCGACGGACAGCATATGGTTGGGAGAGCTGGTGTGTTTGGCTATTCTATAGACAGAGTCGGATCATCGAAACTTGTTTCCCTAGCATTTCGCTGTTCAGCATGGCAAACAATTCGGCATTTTTGTTTTGTGTTCAGTTTCAATCAATATTTAATATTCTATTCAATATTCAGTATTTGTAGTCGTTTAATAAATTTTCAACAGACGTTATGGGTTGTCCGACTGCCCGTCCGTCCACTCCACCTAGGTGGTGGCTAGCTGAGAGAATTATTACTAGCAGAGCGCTATCTCTAAAAGTCATGACCTCTGTTCGGGTGTAAATGGTGAATCACGACTAATGATTATTAGAAATACAAACTGTGGAGTGATATGCAAAACACCAACAATCGAAATCGCGGTACACTGAAAGATATTGTGTGGCGAATATTGCAAAAGATGCAGAATAAAATTCCGCTACTCGGATAAAACAGAAATGCCAATACTCAAACAAAAAAAATCACAAATTGATAAATAATTGTACAGGGTGTTTTTTTTAGACGGGTGGTTTTCAAGAAGAAATAAAACGCATACCAGTTAAATGAAATGGCCAAGAATTTGTCTTTATTATAAAGATAATGGTTTGATTTCGGGTGGCCGTCCCGGCTTGGTCGAATAAATTCCATCCAAAAGGCTTAATTTTCGACCACTTTTTGCAGCATTTGAGGCAGCTAGACAACAATAACGCGTCGAATATTCTCTTCCAAGGCGTCAATCGCGTCGGTCGGATCTACGTAGACAAGCGAATTCTCATCACCCCATAAAAAATATTCCAGTGGTGTTAAATCGCACGATCTTGGAGGTCACACCACAGGCCTACAACGCGACATAAAGTTTCCTTCAATAAATTGATTGTTTCGTTGGCTGTATGGCTTGTAGCGCCGTCTTGTTGTAACCAAGGGTCGTCCACATCAACATCCTCCAATTCAGGCACGAAAAGTCATTAATAATGGCTCTACAGCTACGAGCCATGATTAATGTCTTTTACATCCGTAAAAAGTCACTGTTTGGTGTGCTCTATGGGCAGAGGGAATCATTGATCCATATTTCTTCCAAAATGAAGCCGGCCATAATGGTACAGTCAATGGGGAACGCTATAGTCGTTCGGCTTCAGTTCTTGTGCGGTCTTACAACATCCACGCAACTACGTCGCGCATGACGGACTCACCCTGAGTCTCAAGAACAGCACGAGACTGCCCGTCGACCAGGATGAGCAAGTCATCCGCATACGTACACACCTTGTTTGAACGACTGAGCTGTCTCAACAGAGGATCCATCATTAGGTTCCAAATAAATAAACCTAGCACAGAGCCCTGCGGACAACCACGTACGACGTCCTTCAATGCTGTGCCACATGCGCCCACCACACAAGCCCTTCTGTCGCTGAAGTAGCTTGCCCAGAGTTTTACCTCTCGACAACCTACCCGGCGCAGCCTCTGCAGGACTACGTCCCACGAGAGGTAGTCAAACGCACCCTTGTAGTCTACAAAGATGCCCAACACATATTTGCAGGTCGCCTCTACAACAGTACGACTAACATGCAGTCAAGCATTTTCCATGCTTCTGTCTTCTCTGATAGATGTTGGATGGTGTAAGCCCACAAACAAAGATCCTTCCGCAAAATCTCCCATAAAGTGGATGGCCACAGATCCAATTGTTGCCCTCGATGGTGGGTTGGTCTTCCTCGATTCTCTGTTCCACAGCAGCAATAGCGCCTTTGGTACGGCGTCTCTAAGGATCCACATTATACACTAGAGTAAACGAGCCATGGTTGCTCGAATTACCGACTCTGCCCTTATGTCGATCGAATATTGGACGCAAAGCGCGATGCGTTGCCCGAACCGAACCATTATTTCGGTAATAAATTTGCACGACTTGCAAACGTTATTCCGGAGGAAGTCTATTCATTATGAAATGGGCAAACTGAGCACGAATCAAGTGACGGATATCAAAAAGACCAACTCCGAAAAAAGTGTGTCCAGATTGAAAATCACGGGTTTAAAAAAAACACTCGGTATAACAATGGAATCGCAGTGGAAAGAGTATTGGAATTGTGAGCATAATCAGTCCATGCGTCCGTCAATTGAAACCTCTATAACAAGCAAACTTATTGAGAAAAGTAAATGACACTAATGTCATGTTGTTAATATGAGCCATATTTCTGTAGTAAAAAAAAAGAATATTGTTATTCGAGAATTATGCAAGACCTGCTCATAACATCCTTTCAAACAGGTATTCTTAACAGATCTAAAACACATTCTACATGGCCTTCTAAAAAATAGGCATTCAACAAGGCCTTCTTGTTACAGGTAAAACGATATCGCTTCTCTAAGTAGACTTTGGTAAAGTCATTGAAAGTAAGTTTTGCAAATGCAATACCACCAAGATCCCCAGATTTGACGCCTACGAACGATTTTGTGTGAGGCCATTTCAAAGTTAGAGTTTTTTCAAATTAGTAAAGAAAGATGACATTCGCATGAATTGATGTACAAATATGCTGAAGTGTTATCGAACATTTTCCCCAATTTCCCTACTTAGAAATTCTCTGACGCTGCGATGGTATGTCACACACTGCTAAAAGTAAGCACACCCCATGTACGTATTTCCCACAACATTCCGTAAAGGACCAAACCGGGTAACTTTTTTCCAAATTCGTGAATTGTGCAGTATTCAAATTGCTGATGACAGTGGGCCATACTTACTTATTTCCCCTAACATTCCATGAAGGAACAGACGGAGAACTTCTCTCGAATCAGTGAGCTCTGCACGATATAATTGTGTATACTCACTGACCGGGACCTACTGTTAAAAGACGGCTCCGAACGTCTAATGCATTTCTAGAGAACTTTTACATGGCTTAGAGATTACTCTCATACTCGTAAAGTCGCCAACATTTACAAGGTGGAAACAGCCGCTGCAAAATATTTGATGGGCTTACCCGGTTTGGAACTCGGGTTCTTCTGTGTGATAGTCGCACACACTACCTACCACACCACGGCTGACAGTGGGCCATACAAGATTTCATTAAAGGTCCTTGAAAGAAACATGCGTATTATTTATTAAACACAGTTTCATTTATGTGGCCGCATGAAATGGTATTGCGCATCCTTTCAATATTATTCAAGTGCTCGGTGACGGTTTCTGAAGTAATCTCACGAAGGACTAGCTCGATATTCTCCCAAAGGGCTCAAATATTTATTTAGCTAATACTCAGGGTTTGCCTCCTATAAATGAGTTAGCGATATGAAATATCGGTATTGGAAGGCGGAAAGAGTGACTAGTGTTTGTTGACGTCCCAGCTGTTAGGACAGACACTTGTTCGGCTAAAAAATCGAATTTCCTCCATAGTGCGACGTCCAGTCAACCCGTCATTTGAAAATGAATAGATGAGAGTCCCTGGATAACTGCGTATTCCTACTGAAAGTCTTGATATCAGGGACAAAACGATGGCTACACAAATAGCAGATACCATTGAAATATCTACAGAACAGCGACTCCATGGTCCGCCGGTGCTACCCCAGGAGCTGCAAATATGTCCACTACTCATATATGGGAGTTAGATTACATTTTTGGTGTAAATATTTACCAAATCGAGTATTTCTTTCACCACATCAAAAATTCCAAACATTTCTTTCTACACTTCGAAAATTTGGTTAGTCCATAGTTTACCCTGTATCTTCATGTACAGAACATAAAGAGTGTCCGATTTGTCGATATCTACACCACCCGTAGAGATTGACGACAATGCTGGATCAGTGGAACGTTTGTGTAACAACAAACCGCACTTGGCCTACGTGTAATGAAATATAATCTGTACAATTGACCCCACTCATAAATCGTCGCCAAATCGCGATTGAGTGAGTCATTCATCGCTCACCTTTAGTCCGCGACCTCCAAAGGACTTGGCAAATGATTATGAATGGCAGAGGATGCTGTCATTCGCCGAAGAGTAGATTGACTACACAGTCTGATCCAACAGGGCTCCAATAATAAATAGAGAAGGTGAGATTATAGAACCTTGTGCTACTCCTTCGGTCAACCAATGTTTGTTAATTGAGACCCCATCTGTAGAGCGATCTCTGGAAAACTCGATATGAATCGAGAGAAGGTATTACCAACACCAAATGCAATAATTTTCGATATGAGTGTAGCGTGTCTGACCCTATAGAACGCCTTGGATATCATCAGATTGGGAATTTTCCAATGTGAGGGATAAATGCCAGCAGGATACGACACGTTGAAAGGATTACGCTATGAATGAGCTAGCTTCAAAGAGAACTTACATAAGACAAGTGCTGAAAAACTAACCCGGCCCGCAGTTTTATTTACGTTAAGATCTGCAAGGACTTTCTTAACTCCACTAGATACGTTATTCATCACTGGGAGTACTTGAAAGCTTCCAAATGTTTCAGCCAGAAGGTTTGCTTTATCAACCGAATAAGAGGATATCTGGTCATAGTTGAGAAGTGTTAGGATAGAAGATGAAAAATTATCCACCCTTTTTCCAAATGACCTTTTTCCAATTGGAAGTGGCCCGAAGGTCGGAGAACAAAGAGAATGCGAAGTGACAAACATAAAACCAACAATATGACTTTGTGGCATTGACCATTAGGGTTGTCCACTAATCGACTTGTAAATTCAAAAGAAATGGAAAAGTCGACCAAATCGGCTTTTTCACTTTATGGAATAGTCGAAAGTTCGAAAGTTAATCGAAATAGCGTTTTCAGCAGCATTTTCAAACTGACCGGTGATGTCAAAACTCGCACCAAACTGTCCCTCATTGGGGAGGCATTGGTTTCTCGACGATTACGTGGAGGCTTTCCGTCGAGATGACAATGTGTTTCGTCAGAAAACTGAATTTGTCGACCACAACTGGTTCAATTGAACCTTGTAAGCGAATAATGAAATATCTTTGTGCAAAATACGGAAACTTCTTTAAATGGCGGTGCAGCGAACGACAACGAGGATCGAGAGTGTTGTCCCATAGCATGCTAGTCTCACGCACTGTTTGGGCTACACAGCATTGACTTTGGAAGTATGTTTGCGTCATTTATCAAAGCGTAAGTTGACTTGACTTTCTGTCATGATTTTGAGCGGGAAAACTGTTTTGAGATGATGAGCTGTAAAAATAGCATGTGATTCAAAACGAAACCAGTACAGCCCTTATATTGGAACGGAGCCTTTATTTCGAACAAAGAGGTGTTGTCTTAGAGAAGGGTTATCTCCTCTTCTATCAGTATACAGTGTTTTCCTTGCAAAGCAACAAAATGCTTTCCATATTTTTTAACTAGGCTCCAAAAAGACTGAAGTAGATTATTCGCTGGAGAATGTATCTGTGAACGCGGTGTTGAGGGGAAATGGGGGGCATATTGGACTAACACGGACGAAGAAAATATAGAGTTGGCAGCCCTAACGAAGGCCTAAACTCTGTGTCAAAATAAATGAAAACTACAGAGAATAAAATTCCGAAAAGCTTTTTGGACCACGCCTGTAACTCCTCTGGCCTGTCAAACCCAGCCGTTAAAGTCGCCATGCAATACCCAGACCAGAAAAATAGGATGATAACTCACGAATCTAAATATTGAGCCTACATTTTTTTTGTATTAAAAACGGTACCTAAAGCGCGTGTAAATATAACTGTGAAATAAAAATATTGTACTCACATTTCCATAGTTCCGCAATGTCGACGGACTCAGGTTGAACAAACGATTCAAATGATTCGAGGGAGATCCCGAACTTGTGGACGGTGAAATGGATGAGGCGATTTCAGAAAATATCGGCGAATGATCTGTAAAGCAGCAGACACACACACACAGATTATAAATTATTTATATCGCACCTTGAAATAAAAATGTGAACTCACCTGCCACGGACGGCGACGATAGCTCCTTGGCAAAGGCAAACAAATCATTGTTGTTGCACAGATCCGATGAATTCAAAGTGATGCTGGGGTTACGAACCCTCAAAAATTGGCCACTACCAATGCTGGACGGCGTGGCCGTACAACTGCCATTATGCACTACGTTGGGTAGATTGTGCGACTCCAGCGGGGAGGCCGTTTTCGGTATGAGCGTGTGCGGCGTAGTGCTGAGCGGGTTGCGTTTCAATATGGGAGCCGGCGGCAGCTGCGAGGGTGACGAGTGCCGGAATTGCGATAGTCCCCCACTGTTATTCGATAGAGTTGAGTATGATGGTGTGTCACCCTGTTGTTTGGGTATGGCCAAGCGTAATGTCTGCCTGGCAGCAAGTCTACGTGCAGGCGCAAATTTATGTTGTGCTTGTGTCTGTGGCTGTGTTGGCGTTGGCGTTGCTGCTGCCGTCGATGTGTGTGTATTGGCGAGACCAGCCCCCACAGTTGATGGTGTTGTTGCGGTTGTTGTGTTTGGAGTATGAGCATTCGCTCTTGCCATCGAACTCGAGAGACCGGCATATTGTTGGGACATTGCCGTTGACGCTGGCTTCGTTTGCTCATCACTATGACTGAGAGCGTTGCCGGCGCTGTTGCTGTGATTTGCTGTCGACATTTTCGTTGTGTATGGATTGTGATGATGATGGGGGGGATGATGATGATTGGTCAAAGGGGTGACCAGATGTGAGGAATTCATTATTGTGGCTTTTTGTGTTGGGAATTTAAGAGTATTTTTATTTTGTTTTTTTGTTCACGCTCTTTCTGTGTGTACAGTTAAAGAGATTCTCTTTGTTTGGTTTTAGTGTAGCATGGAACTTACTTCCAACGCGATTTCAGTATTTTCCGCTGAGTTTTCTTCGGTTGTTAGAAAAACGTTTTTCATGTCACGTATTTTTGTTTGTTGCTTGATTGGAGTGTTGGTGGCGCTATCTTTGTGATCATTTGCGGTTCACAATCCATACCAATTTTAAATATTTCTCTGTTGTAGTTTTGTTTCGAGCAAACATTGATTTGCACTTATTGTAATACCTGAAATAGAAAATGGATAATTAAAACTTTGGTTTCGGCATTTGCTTGAAATGAATAATTGCTAAACATATGTGTATATGAGTCATAATGATCACTACTCTAAAATGCTGTGGTAAATGTTGTTCTTGAAATGAAAGACATGGGAACATCTGAATCCCCTATGAAAGAGATTGTCGCCTTCGATTTTATTCCTATCATGGTTTCTGTCTGTATCAGCCGCAACCGTATCTTATCTTCACGTCACCCAGTTGTAAAGGACCCTACCCGACAGGTGGCGCTGTTGTCGATAGGTTTAGATAATCTGTAGAATTTGACTCATACTCAATTCCAAAGTAAGAATTATTTATTCAGTTCCGCAGTAGGAATTATTTATGAAGTATTGACCGGGAATTGTGTATTTTGAGTCGATTATTTTTTATTTAAATTTTGAATACAAAAATATCAAAAAAAAAATATCGGTCAAAAAATTTGAGCTGTTGGGACATGTTAGTGATGTGAAGAATAAAACCCGTGCACGTCGCTCAAGAACAACTGCGAATATTGCTGCTGTAGCCCAAAGTGATGAAGAAAACCCAGGTTTGTCCATTCCTCGTCGTTCTTTGGAATTGGGCACAAACGTCATTACACCGTATTTGAGGCCTTAAGGCTTATAAAGTTCAGTTAACACAATAACTCAAGCCGGCCGATCATCAACATTGTCCTGTCTTTGCTGATTGGGTCCTTGAAATGCAAGAAAATAATCCGGAATTCCATCGAAAAATCATATTGACCAATGAGGCCCATTTCTACCTGTCTTTGGTCCATGAAATGCATGAAACTGATCCCGTATTCCATCGTAGTCATCCTGACTGATAAGACCCATTTCCACCTCGGTGGCTACGTCAAGAAGCAAAATTGTCGCATCTGGGGCTCGGAAACCCAAGACTTATTGTTGAGAAGCCGCTCCATCCTCAACGTGAGACTGTTTGGTGCGGTTTATGGTCTGGCGGGGTCATTGAACCTTACTTTTTCGAAAATGTGGTTGGATCAACCGTTATAGTGAATGGATTGTGCTATAGAGATTTTTTTGGTCGGAGTTGGATGATATTGATCTGGACAACGTTTATTTTCAACAAGATGGCGCTACGAGTCACACAAGCAACGAAACCATTGCTCTTTTACGGGAAAAGTTTCCGGATCGTGTTATCTCTCGAAGTGGTGATCACAATAGAGAGACCATAGAGATCTTGTGATTTAACACCTTGCGACTTCTTCCTTTGGGGCCACGTGAAATATATGGTCTACGCCAACAGCCCAGCGTCGTCAAGACCTCAAAGATAGAATTCGTGAGGCTATCGAGGACATGGGGCAGCCATTTTGCGATTTGGTTAGTGAAAATTTCATGAAAAGGATATGGTCCTGTAAGCGTGGTCTTGGTGGCCATTTGGCTGATGTCGTTTTTCATTACTAACTGCAGACCTTCCTGTTTTTTTTTTCTTTGAATAACATTTTTCTTTGAATAACAAAATAACTCCTCTTGTTGCAAAACCCTTTATATGTAATTACATATGTATATGATTCCTAGAAATCTTTCTCGCTTTCTTGTCATCACTCAAATCAAAAGTACTCGGTGTGCCAGCAAAGTATACGAGGGGTTTACCGAGTACTATAAAGGCTTTCAGATAATACAATAAGTGACCACCCTGTGTTAACGCAGTATGCGATACAGGGTGTCAAACTTAACCTCGAATGTAAAAACTCTTTCCGATTTTACAACTTTCACGACATAGAAGAGGTTTTTATTCAAGAATGACTTTTTGAAATCTTCGTAAAGTGGCAAAAACTGTTGGGTTACCCTTTATTAATTTTAAGAAAAAATAAACTTCCGGGTGGATGTCACACATCCATGAGAAATACAAGAAATAAATCGTTCGTATTTGAACTCATTGACTACATAAATTCACGTACGACTCAGTTCATCTCATCTGCACATTAATACACTCCTTATATTTATGAGGTGTAAAAGGTGTATAATTCAATTTAATTCGCCATTATTTCGTGCGCGTTTCTGTTGTCGCCTTCCTTCAATTTTGCCTGCAGTTTTGACCTACTTTTCCCCTTATGGTCACTCATACAGTGCGGACGCTTGGTAACCAACGACCGACGCGTCGGTCTGTGGCTCACGGACATTCAGCTATCGCCGACAAGATGCTATCGTCGTCAACGCATCACGCTGGCGGCGTCTGTACAGCCATATGCCGGTCATTTATTACTGTTGCACTTTGGTGTGCGCCTTTTCACCTTTTGTTTGTCGCGTTTTTTCATTTTTTTTTGTTCTTCCATATTTATGGTGCCAAATAAAATGTGGAAGACAAAAGAGAACCGCCAGAGTGACTGTTTGTTATAAAATTCGAAACAAAACAGTTTGTATCTCATGTTTCTGTTGTTTTGTTTGGTTTTTTTTTTGCTGTTGTAATCTCTGGGTATTATTCATCGACTCAATGAACTTGGCAGTAATTTCGTATTTAAAAACAACTACAACAACAATAGCCGCCATCAACAATCAAGACAGCGCATTCAATCATTCGCCCCGATGAGCAATTCCACATTAAGTGTTACGAACTTACGTGATTGTAAATGTTTTGGCTGTTCTAATGAGTCTCCGAAGAGAACGAATTGCAATGTTATAGGAACAATTAACGCTGTACTTGGATTGAGATAGAAATTGAAAAAAAAAAAAATATGTTTTTCCCATCAGCAGTGGAATTGCTCATATTGCTCTTGGGACAGAGGTGTGTGGGAGTTGCTTTGCAACATTCGTTGTAAAGCGCTTTTTTATGGCTGCCAATACCATTTCATGAACTGCCTTATACGTACGCGTCGAATATGTACATACACATATATTTCTGTTGTGGTTGGATTTAATTCTATAATTTCAAGATCATTTGGCGTCGGTTTTTGTGTGCGATAAACGTTTTAGGCCGGCGGCAGCATACAATCAATCATGTTGTGGAACGAGCAGATATTCAGATTTGGTCGCACGACTGGTCACTTGGCTGGGGCACTGAGAAATATGTTTCGTAGCGATGTTATCGCAACAGTCCCGTATTGTCTAGTGGTTAGGATATCCGGCTCTCACCCGGAAGGCCCGGGTTCGATTCCCGGTACGGGAAGATTTCACTTTTTTGCAAGGTTCGACGACTTATGACCTCAATGAGGTTTCTTTGAAATAGTTTAGTAGTTTCGTTCGATATGTAAACGAACGTTGCCATATTCACCAAAAAACCAGGGATACAAAACGTTTCAGAATTCAAGTTGGTTCGGTTCAATGGTTCAGAGCCGGTCCGAAGGACCAAAAAAACACTTTAGCAATTGTGATGTTTTTCTCAAAACTCAAACACATTTCTCTCTGGCGAACTAACTCACTTGGTATTCTTAATTTGTTGCGGTTCATGGTTCAGTTCGACAGAAGTGATTCGGTTCGGTTAAAAGCCGCTTCGGGTTCGATTTGGGTTGCATTCCTGCCAACAACATTTTTAGATTTGTAGAGGGAAAAACGACTTACACGACCTCATATCGCTCACTAGAAAAATTTTAGGTTCGGTTGATTTAAATGGGTTTTCCGCTTGCGATAGAGGGTTTGGTCGTCAGCTATAAATTGTCTCATTCTGATACCCTCGGTTGTAGAAGGAAGAGGCAAAGTTAAAGGATTGGTGTAGGGGAAGCTAGGGAAGTCAGAGGTACACTGGACAGCAGGACAAATTTCTCCAGGAACATCGAGACAGTGCTGCTTTCAATGGACTTTCGCGACTAACGCAGGCGAGGTGATGTCTGATAATCCTACCCACTAATTCTACCCAATCATCCTACCTACCTAAACCATTAAATATTTCGATCATCTAATTATTTCACATATGTATTTCAACATTGAATGATTGAACAAAATAGATGATGCTAGGTGAATTTCAATATTAGCACACGCAAGATTTTATCCCGTATTGTCTAGTGGTTAGGATATCCGGCTCTCACCCGGAAGGCCCGGGTTCGATTCCCGGTACGGGAAACTTTTTTCAAAATAGAACAGATCTTTCAATCGTTGGTATGAAAATATTCTCCACAATTGGTCCCGTTCTTGTTGTTACGGTTCTCTTCAAGCAAAACGAAAGTATAATCCGTTATAGTGATATCATTATCAACACGTATAGTTGGTTTGCTGCAAAGAAATCTCATGGATATGTGAATTGGAAAACAAATCTTGATTATGTGAGAGATCATAATCACCTCCCAAATTGTCCTGCTGTCCATGGTGATTTTACAACCTACGATTTTTTTGAATTGTTTCTATATGAAGAAATATTTCAAGATGTTATTCATACCAAAAAAATTAAGTTACGGCAAATGCTATCCCAAATAAAACATGTCTATTTTCTTTCCTCTGCAAAAAGTGCCACAAATGACTTCGTGATAAACAATCAAATAATTAAATGTGTTCAACTTGCATTTTACAAAATGCAAAAACTAAGTAAATAAAAAAAATATTATATGAAGAATATATAATGCTTTGGCTCTCTGAGTTTTTTATCCCGTATTGTCTAGTGGTTAGGATATCCGGCTCTCACCCGGAAGGCCCGGGTTCGATTCCCGGTACGGGAAACTTTTTTTGTTATTATTATTTTGTTTATTTTAAACATTTCGTGAATGAGGTCTGCAAAGCTTGTCAGAATGAAATAGTTTTGCATTTATTTGTTCATTATTGATAACCTATCCCATCTAATAAATTGGAGCTGTGAACTATAAATAGAAATGGTGACACTGAAAATATGATGATTCGGAAAATATCATTTCTTATGTATTCCGAGAATTTTTTTACATTATTTTTGTTATCTACAAAACTCGAAAATGTACATTGGAACAAGTGGTTTTCGAAATGGGCCCTGCTAGTGTGTCCATCTGAAAATTGCAGAGGGTGCATTATGGACAGAATGCAACCTCTACTACTCCAGACAGCAGTTTTTTCCTCATTTGACGGTTTCTCATGGGACATTGAACGATGCTGATACCACCAAATGTACAAAATTTGTTTTTGTGCCTTCCCCCAACGCGCATGAGAGTAGATAACATTTGATACGACTAAAAAGTGTAACCCATTGACGAAGTTTAATTTGTTTAATTGGTTAAAAAAAAAATACTCAGAACTTTTATCGCATTTTTACAACTTTTGTCCGTAGATATTAATTTGATGTACAGTGAAAGCTCCGGTGGGCGGACACCGACGGTCGCAGTGGTTTTGTCCATCCATGGGAGATGCCGGCCCAGCAATGATTCATTTGCTTTCTAAATACCGCTTGGGACCGAGAAATTTGTCCGTCTACGAGAGATGTCCATTCACGGAAGCTGTCCGCGAGTAGAGCTTATACTGTATATGTTCACACTTTTTTTAATTTTCCCCATTTTGGTCCGTTTTTCTATTTTTTGCAACTGCTGTTGTCAAGCATGGAAAAATTTCCTAACATTTATTTACTTTAGTACTTCACATCCTTTATAATTGTTTTTAAAACGTGCTCCCATATTTTACCGGTCTTAGACCCTTTTTTGTAGTCTTTTAACTATCCTCGAATTGTTGGCTAATTTTATTAAACTTTTTGGTTTCCCCCACCCAATGTCCCTTTTGTAAATTTTGGCCCCTAATTTCGACCCTTCCCTAACTATTATCCACTTGTTCTTGCCAAAAACTTAACTTCACTTTTTTTTTGTAATTTTTGTTCCATCTCTTACTCATTTCCACCTATTGTTGCCAGCAAATTGTTTATCACTTTTTTGTTCCTTTTGTATCCCGTTTAGATAATTTGATCCACTTGTTGTTGCCAAAAACTTGTTTCACCCATTTTTATTTTCCCCTTTTTTTTAACCCGTTTTGGCCCCATCTTTAACTCATTTCCACCTGTTGTTGCCAAAAATTTGTTTCAGCCAATTTTATTTTTCCTCTTTTTGTTCCATTTTTTAACTCGGTCCCATTCTCGTCCCATCTCTAGCTAATTTCCACCTGTTGTTGCCAGCAAATTGTTTATCACTTTTTTGTTCCTTTTTTTATCCCGTTTAGATAATTTGATCCACTTGCTGTTGTCAGAAATTTGTTTCACTCATTTTTATTTTTCCCTTTTTTTTATCACGTTTTGGTCCCATTTTCGTCCCATCTCTAGCTCATTTCCACCTGTTGTTGCCAGCAAATTGTTTATCTCTTTTTTATCACTTTTTTGTTCCTTTTTTATCCCGTTTAGATAATTTGATCCACTTGTTGTTGTCAGAAATTTGTTTCACCCATTTTTATTTTTCCCTTTTTTTTATCACGTTTTGGTCCCATTTTCGTCCCATCTCTAGCTCATTTCCACCTGTTGTTGCCAGCAAATTGTTTATCTCTTTTTTGTTCCTTTTTTATCCCGTTTAGATAATTTGATCCACTTGTTGTTGTCAGAAATTTGTTTCACCCATTTTTATTTTTCCCTTTTTTTTTAACCCGTTTTGGCCCCATCTCTAACTCATTTCCACCTGTTGTTGCCAAAAATTTGATTCGTCGATTTTATTTTTCCTCTTTTTGTTCCATTTTTTAACTCCTTTTGGTCCCATTTTCGTCCCATCTCTAACTCATTTCCACCTGTTGTTGCCAAAAATTTGATTCAGCGATTTTTATTTGATAACATTGTATTTTTGCGTATTTCGAACAGTTTTGGGGACACAAATCCGTTCTTAGCAGATGTCTTAGCTGCAAGGGCAACATACTCTCCAAATTTCATGCTTCATGCGTTTGGTGAGAACAGGAAGAGTCAGTCACGCCAGCATTTTATACACTCGTATGTAGATTTTTCTTTCTCATTCCTGTAGATTACAATTGTTTTCATACATTTTTGTATTTTCCCCTGTGTACTTTTTTTATCCCATTTTGGAATGTTTTATCCACTTTTTGGTCCAGAAAAAATTGATTAACTTTTTTTTATTTTTTCCCCCTTTTGTCACTTTTTTCATTTCCTTTTTTTGCCCCTTTTTCGTCCCTACACTAATTCATATCCACCTGTTGTTGTGGGTCAATTTCCTAACAAAAATCACAATATTTAATTATTTTGTATTGTTGAGTATTTGGAAGGGTTTTGGGGACACATTTAGAATATGAAAATTTGGTATTTTTAACTTTCCACTTGGCAATTTCCATTGGTTTATTTTGAAGAAAATCGGCGTTCCAAATGTCTCAGCATAATTTCTCGTCTTTCATTTGTCATTTGTCGGGAATCTGTCTCCAATAATTCTTCTAAATCTCAGTTCAGTCTCCTGCTACGTTCACTGACTTCGAAGTTAGACATTCTCCGATCTTAGACTTTTCAAAACACTTCTACATTTCTTCAAAGTAAATAAAGTAACTCACAGGAAAAAACTAAATTATGCTAATACAAAATCAGTGATATTTTAATGTTGTGCTGTTACCAGCTTTTAAATATTAGGACATGACGTTTTACTTGAGGATTTTTTTTTCAAACTTCCGAGACATATTTTACATCTATATTTTTTTTTATACAATTTACTGTATTTTTTATCAGAAATTGTTTAAAATGCTCAGCATCAAATATTTATTTGCATGTATGTCACAAACCAAAAGGTGCACTTACATCTCATAAAACTGCGATATGATTTGTGGGCAACGGAGCAATTGCCTGTCATAAACATTCGCTAATATCTGATCATGATTTGAGAAAATCAATTTGTTTTACTTAAATTATCGAAAATACAAAACAGTAAACGAGCAAAAAAATGCCATTCAACAGAATTGATATGGAAATTTGTATTTATTATTTATGGCTGAGCTTAGAAAAACAAACGAGAAAAAATGATAAAGTTGAGTGCACACAAAGAAAAAATATGAAAAACAAGTTTCCATAAATACGCTTAAGTACTCATATTCGAATTATGCACGTTATTCAAACGGCTCGTAGAGGGGGGGATAATGAGAAATACATGAAGAAAAAAAAAACGAAATTAAATGAAATGTCAGTCAAAGGAAGGTTGCGAAAATAAGCGTTTTAATATTTTACATTAATACTTTGTTCGAAGTCGCACTAATGTTTAAAATAGTGATTGATGTTGCAGTTTATCACGGCTCCATGAGAAATGACCTAAAAACTGAAGAATTCCCCCAAAACCCCAATATGAAAATTTCCCCAAAAATTCAGAAAAATCCTCCAAACAAATTATGAGAATTTGCCAATTTAAAATCCCCCAAATATTATGAAAAATAGCCCAACGACATGTGATTTTCTTTTGTTTGAAAAATTCCCCAACAATAAAAAAGGGGGGAATTTTTTTATTGAAAAATATCAAAAATATCCCAAAAACGAAAAATGAAATATTACCTACAAATTATGAAACATCCCAATTTGTTTGAAGAATTTTTCATTATGAAAAAATTTGGTATGAGATTGTTATGGGAAATTCTTTTTTTTATTTGGGCATTTTTTACTGCTATTACGTTTTATCAAAAGGCAGAGACAGGGAAAGTACGATGTGGTGATTGCAAGTCCTTGTTATTGAGAACTGGGGAAAGCACCCACAAGACCGAAGTGCTTGGAAATCATTTTGTAAATAAGTAAGTCAAACCACCTTGGTAGGGTGATTTGTTTGCTACAGACAGCTCATCGATAAGGAAGAATGACAGAAGCGGCAAGATCGTAATATTACCAAACTCCACATAACCAATTCCATTTCGATTATCACCAGTTTTTTGCATACGATGCAAGATATAAAAATATGTCAATAAATTGGTAGAACAACCGTCTCAACACCGTGTTAAATTTATTGCATCAAAATACTTCAGGGTCATTAGGTGTAGTTTAATTTAAATTCTTGAGATGCTGATAAATTCCTCCAATACGTTTTCGAACATATTGAATTATTAGCCGAATTAATGGAAAACGCAACGCGTTTTTTCGACTACAGCAAAACCTCGCATAGTACTGTTAATCGGTTTCAACATTTTGCCGTACCATTTGAAACCGGACTAATCGAGACAATTGATTTCAATTTCTTCCAAGAACATTTTTTTTTTAAATTTTCAGACCGTATGTGAAATATTAACTTATTCATAGCCAGCGATGCCATTGGCACAGAGAAAAGGATTTCGTTAAGATAAAAATGTCAAGGGATTCGAACTAACGACCCCTTTTTATAAAATATAAAACTTTTTTTAAAAAATGTCTTGGTCATGAATGGGTTAAACCGCACGCAAGGTATTCCTGTATATCGAATATGCATCCTATTTTCAGTGTCACCATTTCTGATTAGCAGAAACCCTCTATATGTAGTTCACAGCTCCACAAATTTTAATGGCATAGCTTGACAATACTAAACTCAAACTAATGCAAATAAACGCAAAACTATTCAATTGTGACGAGCTTTGCAGACCTCATTCACGAAATGTTTAAAACAAACAAAATAATAATAACAAAAAAAAGTTTCCCGTACCGGGAATCGAACCCGGGCCTTCCGGGTGAGAGCCGGATATCCTAACCACTAGACAATACGGGATAGTAGAACGTCTGGGCCAATGTATTATATAAACTGCAAACGTTTGGAAATCATCCGGCTTAAAGTCGATATTTTGTAAAACACAGTCTATACACACATATAATTTGTTGTTATTGTGATCCCCCGGTGCCACTATAAATTTGAACAACATTTAAGTATCTTATTATAAAGGGGTTTCCAACAAGAGGTGTTATTTCGGTAGCTGTCATTTTTGAAGCATTTATTCTTTGACATTTGACAAGTAGAAACTACGCCATTACCAAAAATGGAACGACGCATTGAATTATTACAATTCACTACAAAAATGGTGAAAATCTGGCAGTCAAAGTTTACAAAACTAAAGCATTTTTGGGTCGTCGTGAAGCACCTTGTCGGACCGTAATACAGAAATTGGTGGACAAATTCGAGCTGTTGGGACATGTTAGTGATGGGAAGAATAAAACCCGTACACGTCGCTCAAGAACAACTTAAAATATGGCTCCTGTAGCCCAAAGTGTTGAAGAAAACCACAGGTTTGTCCAATCCTCGTCGTTCTTTGGCATTGAACATTCCACGAACGTCATTACACCGTATTTTGCATCAAGATTTGGGTCTTGAGGCTTATAAAGGTCAGTTAACACAAGAACTCAAGCCGGCCGATCACCAACAACGTCGTGTCTTTGCTGATTGGGTCCTTGAAATGCATGAAAATGATCCGGAATTCCATCGAAAAATCATCTGCACTTGATAAGGTCCATTTCCACCTCAGTGGCTACGTCACCAAGCGAAATTGTCCCTTCTGTGGCTCGGAAAACCCAAGAGTTATTGTTGAGAAGCTTCTCCATCCTCAACGTGTGTCTGTTTGGTGCGGTTTATGGTCCGGCGGAGTCATTCGTCCTTGCTTTTTTGAAAATGAGGTTGGATCAACAGTTACGGTGAATGGATGAGTTGGATGATATTGATCTGGACAACGTTTACTTTCAACAAGACGGTGCTACGTGCCACACAAGCAACGAAAGCATTGCTCTTTTACGGGAAAAGTTTCCGGACGTGTTATCTCTCGAAGTGGTGATCACAATTGACCATCGAGATCTTGTGCTTTAACACCTTGCGACTTCTTCCTTTGGGGCCACGTGAAAGATAAGGTCTACGCCAACATCCCATCGTCGATTCAAGACCTCAAAGATAGAATTCGTTAGGCTATCGAGAATATAGGGCAGCAACTTTGCGTTTTTGTTATGGAAAATTTCATGAAAAGGATATGGTCCTGTTAGCCTGGTCGTGGTGGCCTCTTGGCTGATGTTGGTTTTCATTATTAACGGCATACCTTCCTCTTTATTATGAAATACCCATAGCGTTTTGTGAGTGGATTTAACCCACATTTCAATGCCCTGGAAATGCATAGCATTGTCCAGTTTAATTGTTTCTTTCCCCACAAATTCGTTGACTTCGATATCACAAGGACCCATATTATGGGATCATATCAATTTTCTATTTGAATTTCAGACCTTTACTTGATTCGGATAGTATTTTTCAATATAGAAAAAGACTGCACCGTGTTGCCCTTCATTTAGGAGTGTAGGAGGGTGTGCCCAATATAATTCTACAGAGGAATGAGTTTTTATTTATTTGTAAAAGTTATATTATAATGAAATTACAATACAATCTAATTAATGAGCACTGGCAATGAGGCCTTCGGCTCAGGAATGAGCTTTTAATAACACGTCAATCCCTACAAAATATTCTGCCAGTGTTATGTTCATTTTATCCGGAATTCGATCTTTTAATCCCGAAGTGTGAGACCCCTTAATCTATCCATGATGTATTTGGTTTTAGAAAGTAGGTCTGCTTTACTCCACTCACCTATTGACAGTTTGACAGTTAGTGAGACTGGTGCTTTTTAGATGCATTCAGTTTCCCCCACAGTTTCTATATCCCCGGTTGAAATGGAGTGTTTTTTTGCTGGTGGTGACGACTAAGCACAGAACCTACCATTTTCGATTTTGACCATTTTCGATAGATTCATTCAACAATTTGGATCCATTCAATTCAGAAAAAAAGTTTCCCGTACCGGGAATCGAACCCGGGCCTTCCGGGTGAGAGCCGGATATCCTAACCACTAGACAATACGGGATATTGAAACCAGTGGCCAAATATCGCCTAAGAATCCACGCCATCGCAAACACTCGATTTCAAAAATAGTCAATTCGCATTAGAAATAAAGTTCTTAAAATAGAATAAAACACTAACGTTCGCTTAAACATGATTTCTATATGGAAAACAATAACAAAACGACGGTGGTTAATACTCACACTCGCGTTATAACACACTTTTGACAAGCGGACGCCAAGAGTCAGGATGGCCGAGTGGTCTAAGGCGCTGCGTTCAGGTCGCAGTCTACTCTGTAGGCGTGGGTTCAAATCCCACTTCTGACAAATCTTCTTTTTGTTTTTTTTTTTTATTTTTTCAACAATCACAAAAAGACGGCAATTGCGAGTTCATGCTGTCGAGGTTATCAATCAAATAATCGCAGACAAGAAACAGCAAAAAGAACAACAACAACCAAAACAATGTGGTCGTCTTTGTTTTATTAATTTAAAAGTTATTAAATTTTAATAAAAAGAAGCACACAAAATAACAAACGGCATACAAACAAACGAGTGAGTGCATCACAACAGATGTGTGAAATCAAGTGTGCCATATTTAACAAGCCAAATATTTATGCCAAGAGAAATGAGTGCAAGTGGAAATGGAATTGATAAGAATGGCAAGCAACGACTTAAGGCATCCCCTACTCGGTCAGTTGACTTTGAATGGAAAATGAGAATTGCATGGGGATTGTGCAGTGAAAGGAGTGAATAATGAAATAAAAGCGAATATTTGTGGCCAGATGCACTAGTTGCCTGACTGGCAGACTAACACAATCGCAGCGCATGTCAAATACACTCAAACCTCGTTTTATGCGATTTCAAATTAATTCACCCTCACTGTGCTGTGGATTTTTTGCGAGGGTTATGTCAGTCGATATTCACCGACTGAAATCTTGCAGCTGTTTTTCTTCAGATCGTTAGCGAAAAGTATACTCAGCGTTGGCCCGGCCTATGACTCAAATGCAATTTGTATAAATTTGCACAATTGCAAATTGACAGAGGACGGCAGAGAAGCACAATTCGTTTGGAAAACGCTTCGATCGTTTAGCGATACAAATGCTTTTTTAGAATATGAACAAGTGCCCGTACTTCCATATGCAGTATATACCGCGTTCACACCATGGCCTTTCCATATTCATGCATCCCATTGGTTATGGGAAAATAACTGAACTGGTTCAGTCATTAAGACAATAATATATTCTTTTATTTGTTGGCCTTATATGTTCGGGGAATTTGTTCATGTTCTTACCATAAACACTTGACGTTATGAATATTTTGAAATCGTATAGACATACATGTGTAGAGATGTATTTTAAATCTACGTAGGCACTAGTTAAGTTGAACTTAGTAATTATATTACACAAGAGGAAAACAAACGTTTACAATTACATGGATATTTACGATGTGGAGAACACAAACCAAAAAAAAAAAAAAAATACAACTTAATCAGCACATTGACTTTGCAAAAAATGTTTAAACCACATACGTTGGTTATATTTGTGGGTATATATGTCATGGGAAAGATATACGATCCGTCACCGAATGTGGGTTACAATTTAGGGCATTGGCTCAATGCCAACTTATGCAGGTTTTGAGGTTTGTTTGTTTGCACAGATGATTTATTTGTGCCGTTTTGTTTTTGTTTTTATTGTTGTTTAATTATATATTTGGTAATAAAAGTACATGTATTAATAAAGCCAGACGTTTACGGTTTTTTTTTTTTTTTGGTTCGAAAACAAATTGTGTAGTCGGCAAAAGTATAACTGGGGAAATAAATAGAATTGGAATGTTCGTCTGCCCGTCGATATGTTTATCTATTTTGCAATCACAGTTCAAATATAAAACGATTTCACCATCACCTCTAAATATCGATATATATCGATACAAGTTTTGAGTTTTTTGCCATCACCTGTTACATTTGTTTAGAAACTAATGAAAACAAATTTCGCTTCGCACCTGCACAATGCCATGGATATAAAGGGTGTTTTTTATTGGGGTATAGAACTTTAAGTTGGCATCACTTTTTTAACTGGCGGCCATTTTGTCAGCTGTCAAGTGATTAATATTTAGTTTGGTTTGCCATTTCATCATGAACAGGTTGACAAAAGAACAACGCTTGCAAATCGTGCAAATTTATTTCGAAAGTAATGGTTCAGTTCGCGAAGTTCACCGCAAGCTCCGTCCATTTTATGCCATTACATCCACAAAAACTGACTGTTTGGTGTGCTCTATGGGCTGGTGGAGTCATTGGGCCATACTTCTTCCGAAATAATGCTGGAGAGTCAGTTACCGTTAATGGAGACCGGTATAGAGCCATGATAACCGACTATTTTGTTCCCGAATTGGATGGCATGAATGTGGATGAGTTGTGGTTCCAACAAGTGGTTGAAAATTGGACCTGTAGAATTGGCTTTATTCGAGACAGCCGCGGCGCCCACATGCCCGAAATCATATTTAAACATTAATGGCATACAATTATCCTTCCAATAAAGCCAAATTGATGGACATTAAAACGATTTTCTTGTGTTTTATTTCAATTCGAAGTTCTATACCTCAATAAAAAACACCCTATAAATCAATTCATCTTATATCTGAAACAGCGTAGAGGCAAAAAAATATTATGAAAACTGCTGCAAACACACACTCATTCGCATTAAAATGTTGTACTTTGTTGAATTTATTAAGTTTATTTTCTGGTTTTCCCAAACACGCTTTTGCTTATACACAAATACGTAATATTAATAGGAAATAAGTTATATTTACCTCCAAATAAGCTTTGTGTAAAAGGAAATAAGCTTTACTTGCTACAAAGTCCAAACAAGCGTTTTACTTGTGTGTAAACATTTAAAAAAGACGGATTTTTCAGCGTTTGCAGCAAAAGATTGGATTTGTTCCTCATTGTCCACAATTGGATTCGATAGCTCTTGAATAGTAGAATTCCGTCAATATTTTTTTAATTCCAATACAGAATTAGCTTTCAGGGGACATATTTCCAACTATAACTGCAATTCTTTTGCCCAACAACGTTTCTCCAGAAGGTGATCGATAACAGTTTTTCCAAATATTTTTTAAAAGGATCTGTTTCAATGTACCCCTCAGCGACAATCCTCCACAAAACATTCACTATTTTCCACAATTTCACAGTATTTATGCTCACATTGCAAATTCCTTTTTTTTTAATAATGTGCTTTGTTTCAAAACAAGTCTTTTATAATTTCTTTTATTTATTTTTTATGTTTATTTAAATGAAATACTTCCAATCACCTTTTGTTACAAACAACACAAATTAATTGCAAACAGCACCAGATAACCGAGCCGAGCCAATTTCTCAGCGGCAGTGTTGTGTCCTTTCTCCAGTCAGCTGTGGCAACCAAAATAATGAAAATCAAACTATTGACGCGTTCGCTGACAATGTCACCAGCCAAACGGCGGCTTCAGCAGGTCTATCACGGAATGCAAAGAGGAGAAAGACTGAGACTCCGGTGGAAATGCCAAACTGTTTACGAACTGGTAAGGCTTTTGTCAAAACCAAACTGATTGGAAGTGGAAAAAGACGTAAAAATCCTTGGTAACACGAACTGGAGAAGTCAAGCAGAAGACCGAAGTGCTTGGAAATCATTTATTAAAGGCCGGCTTCAGCAGGTCTACCACAATGGGAATACCAAACTGTTTACGAACTGGTGAGGCTTTTATCAAAACCAAACTGATTGGAAGTGGAAGAAGACATAAAAATCCTTGCTATCACGAACTGGAGAAGCCAAGCGAAGACCGAAGTGCTTGCAAATCATTTTTTAAGCCGGTCAATACCAACAACAGGTTGTAGAGCCAACCTTAGTAAGTAAAGATCTTGGAAAATATTTCAAAATCACCAAGTGATTGTAGAGCGAACTAAAGTATTTTGATTTTCGATCTTACGCTCCTCGATTAAATGTCATAAATTGATATTTCATGAGCAATGGTCGAAAAAACTCAATTCCCTGTGTATTTTAATTTGTAATACGTATTCAATTTAAATACAAGTTTTTAAAATCGATGTAAAATACTTCCTTTCCAGCTGTCGGACAGTGCATGCACTTTGCTTACCATCATAATCTATTAAAGTGATTTCTTGAAACGAAAAACACGCAAATTTATGAGTTTTTGTTGAAAACTATAATTTATCAATTAAGATTTATAATTCATTTTAATTGTCGACATCAAAAACAAACTGAAGCCAACTGAACTGAACCGAAATGATAGCGAATTGAATTAAAAAGAAACCGGATCAATTGCTGAACTATCCAAAAACAAATTGCGTGTGTGCGAACAGATGAAAAACAAAACTCCGTATACAGATTTTAGGTCCATACACGTAAGTGTGTAAATAAATAATTAAATACTTAATTAAATCACTGACATTTTGATTAAGATAAGCCAACATTTGTTGTCAACCGCTTGTTATTTTTTTTTCTTTTTTCATCAGATTTTATGTTTGTACGAAAAAACGCCGAAGTAACAAAAAAAAAAACATCTAACACGCAAAACTTGTTTTGTATTTTGGCGAAAATGTACCTAAATATGAGGATTTATGAGATCAAAAGCAAAAAAGCTGAACGAGGAGGAAATGTAAATTAAGTTGCAGTCTTCAATGACGAGGACAATTCGAAAAGCTTTCGTATTTGCAACTAAGAAAATAGTCTATAGGGTGATGTATAACTTCTGTAGAGTAGTCGATTTTGAACAAATTACATCCTGCTCAGCTCATGCACACTGAAAACATTTAAATGTTTGCACCCATGTAAAACGCGTATTAGGAGCTTATATTAAGTAATTCTTATTTGTATCTAAACAAAGTTTATTTGGCTGCAAATATTGGGTTTTTCAAAAAGAGGTGTTTTTTGGTATTCAAAGAAAAATGACAATGATAAATGATCGAATTTGTATTCCATAATAAACAGGAAGGTTTGCAGTCAATAATGAAAACCAACATCAGCCAAATGGCCACCACGACCACGCTTACAGGACCATATCCTTTTCATAAAATTTTCCATAACCAAATCGTAAAGTTGCTGCCCTATATTCTCGATAGCCTAACGAATTCTATCTTTGAGGTCTTGAATCGACAATGGGCTGTTGGCGTAGACCATATCTTTCACGTGGCTCCAAAGGAAGAAGTCGCCAGGTGTTAAAGTACAAGATCTCGGTGGCCAATTGTGATCACCTCGTCGAGAGATAACACGGTACGGAAACTTTTCCCGTAAAAGGGAAATGGTTTCGTTGCTTGTGTAACACGTAGCGCCGTCTTTTTGAAAGCGTTGTCCAGATTTATATCATCCAACTCATCCATTCACCGTAACTGTTGATCCAACCTCATTTTCGAAAAAGTAAGGTCCAATGACCCCGCCGGACCATAAACCTCACCAAACAGTCACACGTTGAGTATGGACAGGCTTCTCAACAATAACTCTTGGGTTTCCAAGCCCCAGATGCGACAATTTTGCTTGTTGACGTAGCCACCGAGGTGGAAAAGGGCCTCATCAGTCAAGATGATTTTTGGATGGAATTCCGGATAATTTTCATGCATTTCAAGGACCCAATCAGGAAATACACGACGTTGTTGATAAGCGGCCGGCTTAAGTTCTTGTGTTAACTGAACTTTATAAGCCTCAAGACCCGAGTCTTTATGCAAAATACGGTGTAATGGCGTTTGTGGAATGCCCAATTCCAAAGAACGACGAGGTATGGAAAAACCTGGATTTTCTTCAACACTTTGGGCTGCAGCAGCAATATTCGCAGTTGTCCTTGAGCGACGTGCACGGGTTTTATTCTTCACATCACTAACATGTCCCAACAGCTCAAATTTGTTCACCAATTTCAGTATTGCGGTTCGACAAGGAGCTTCACGACGACCCAGTTTTAGTTTTGCGAACTATGACTGCAAGAATTTTACCATTTCTGTAGTGAATTTTAATAATTTCAATGCGTTGTTGAATCGTTAATCGTTCCATTTTTAGTAGAGGCGTAGTTTCTACTTGTCAAATGTCAAAGAATAAAAGCTTAAAAAGTGACAGCTACCGAAATACCGGGAGATTCTTGTTGGAAAACCCTTTACAAGTAAAGTATTCAGATTACAGTCTGGAGTTTGCAAGTGACATAAGTGTGAGAGCTTCTGACTGGAATTCTTCGAGCACCGACAGGAGAATAAGTTATATGTGGTTTTTGATGATATGGCCTTGCTGGTTTGAACGCTGGAATGGGGGAAATATATTTATTGTTTCATGGTCATGTAACAAAAGTCCAATAATCTGATCCTATCAACGAGCTCAGTGTCAACAATTACAATTTTAAGTAATTGCCATCCAATCTTCTGCTCACAACATTTTAAGCGTTCATTAGCCCCCTGAAATGTAATCGAACAAAATAAATATTTTCTTTTTACATTATTTTTTTTTTTGAGAATCCCATAAAATTCGATGTTCGCTTCGTTTCGGTAGGTAACCAGAAGCCAAACATGTTCACACGATCCGCAGCCACCAGAAGCTTCTCTGCCCGTTTAGGTTCTTTTTTTCCACGTTTATGTTGTTGTTTTTTTTATCAATTATGTGTCTCTACACTCTTCTGTCTGTCTGTGGAAGGCGGGGAGGGGCTAGTGATGTCAAACGACAGCCCGCCCGCCAACATTGCTGGGGGAAAAACTATTTTTGGGAAAATGTTAATGAACGCATTTGACACAGTAAATATGACGACCAGAGAAAAGAGGAATATGGAGAGACACAACAAACAGAACGCACACTGATAATTTGTCGTTGTTGTTGTTGTTCCAATAGAAATAAACCATAAATAATATTGATTATGTGTGTGATTACAGAAGACAAATACAGCAACGAGAGAGAAAAAAAGACACAGAGAAATATTTATGATAAAATAACACTTAAATTTATTTGTAAGTTTCCGTCGTTTTGTAGCGGCAACTTTTACAGTATCCGATCAGGCTATTAGCGAGGGTAATAAAAATGCGCTAACTTTAAATTACCAATTGGATAGTAAAATATTAGCAAAATATAATGAGATTTGAGTCATTTTGTCGGTCTGTTTTTGTTGTTGGCTGTCAGCTGCAGGACAACTGGGAAGATGGCCATAATTCCGAATCTGTCAGCTGTAGGACAACTGCAGTTTAAGATTGCCATAATTCTAGTTATTTGTCATCGTTGATTCACTTGACATTGGATCCGTTGATCCATGCGTCTTCTATGAATTGGCCATCTTGTGGTCATTTTGACAATTTGCTATAATTATGTCTACACCAAAAAAATGTCTCGACAAAGGTTGTATCATTATTTTATTCACATCACGTGAAATGAGTACTGTAAACAAATATTTTATTGTTGATGAATTGACTGGAAATTGTATGCCACCTACTGAAGAATACGAGAATTATCGACGTACTCACTGAGTGGCAACACTGTTAATCAGCTGTTTTGCAACATTGCGAGAAGTCGTTTTCATTATTATGCTGTTATGCCTTCTTCTTTATTATGAAATAAACATCCGATCATTTATCTCAAAAAATATCCTTTTTCTTTGAACATCAAAATAACACCTCTTTTTGGAAAACCCCATCTTCCCACAAAATATAATTTGCCATACAGATCCGTTTCAAAACAGTAGATTACTCAGTTCGAGAGAAATGGCCGGAAGAGTTCTCCGATTGAGACAATCTTTATGTGAGTTCCTGCGATATTTAATTAATTATTTTCTGAACTAAAAAGTAATAACAAAACATTTCGCCCACCGTATAGTTTGCGATAAACAACCCGACACGATCAATGTATTCCCAATTCCATAATAAATAATACAATTAATAAAATAAATCAACTATTTGTGTCAAAAAGTAATTAATTACACAATTTATTCTTTTTTTTTTTTGTCGAAAAAAATTGTTTCTCGCTTACATTTGTTATAAACAAATTCTTAACCCAAAAAGGTGAACAGTACGTGAGCATTTTCCATAATGTGTATGTTTTTTTTTGGTATTTTTACATTGATAAAAAAAACACAGTTCGTTCATTAGCCATTTTTTCTGAGAAATCATAAAAAGTTGGATTAATTTTTACACGTTTCACCATTTTTGATTGGCGCTATGCCTGAACGTCATAGCTGTTGTGGAGTGCGAATGTGCTGCATTATCCAAACAAAGGGGTTCCACTTATTTCGTTTTTTTTTTTGTTCTGTTCACACTTTTACTATCTCAGTACAGTTTGTCATACCGTTTGAAAGAAAATTTTTTTAAAAAAATGACGATTGAACCATTTTTGAAATCTACCGAACGTCTTTTATATGAATCAGTTCACACATTTGACCGCTGGCCTCAAAATCGATTATTATTAAATTTCAAATCACGAATTTCTCGTGGCCGCGGTGTTTGGAACTGCCAAGCTGTACGACAGGTAAAACCAGGTTGTTTTCAATACCGAGAAGAGACCCCAGAATATGTGAGGGATCTGTTTTAATGGACAAAGACACCTTCTGAATAATTCTTTTTAAAAGACCGTAAATGATTTGTATCGATAGTGAGATGAAATTGGCTTTTATGGGACCCACCTCCAAAATAAAAACAAATGCAGTTCTCTTCGAAATACCCGAAAATTAAAATGAAAATTGGGGCTGGGGCCCAAGGGCTTGACATAGATAAAACGACCCCGCCCACCTATGTGGACAATATGATACTCAAATGAAAGGAAATGTGTTCACGATTTCAAATATGCCACTCTTGTTCGGATATGTTTAGTGAGGTGCAAGGTAAGGTCCCGGAGCAACTGCACTTCAGCGACATACAGTATTGGCCATAACTAAAGCACCCCCCATAACAATTTTGTTTCATATCTAATCTTTTTATATAAAAAAAATGTTATTATGGTATTTTGTTTATTTATATTATTAGCTTATTTGTTTATTGTTGTAAAAGGATATTTTCGGAATGAATCCTTTTAAAACCCGAACGATCCGTAAAAGAGCAGTAGAAGCAGAACTATTCAGTCGACGACCAGCAGAAAAGCCGTTCATATCAGCAATGAATAGGAAAGTCAGGCTTGAGTCTGCCAAAGACCACATCGACTGGAGTGTCAAAAAATGGAAGACTGTGTTGTTCCCTGACGAATCCAAGTACAACATAAAGGATTTAGGTAGATTACGGCGTGGACGGACACTAAACGAAGAAAGGCTAAATCCAAGATACGGAGGAGGCAACATAACGGTCTGGGCTTGCTTTTCTGGGCAGGGAATTGGGCCAATTCATAGTATTGACGGAATTATAAATCGATTCATGTAACGTGACATACTAAAATACTTGATGTTGCCGGATTAAGATATGCCACTTCGATGGAGGTTCCAACAGGTTAACGAACCTAAGCACACCTCTTAAGTGCATAAGTCCAGGTTGCAAAGAAATAGGATTGAAATGCATGTCTTGCCTGCTCAATCCAGCGATTTCAATACTATTGAGAATTTGTGGGAGATTGTTAATACAAAATACAGTAGCTTAAATTGCAGAAATGGGTTCTTGCAGATCTCAACGTAAATAAAACTCCGGGACCGGATGGTATTTCAGCACTTGTCCTATGTAAGTGCTCTTCGACGCTAGCTCGTCCATTGCGCAATCTTTTCAACATGTCGTACCGTGCTGGTATTTACCCTTCACGTTGGAAAGTTGCCAATGTTCAGCCGATCCCCAAGAAAGGTGAGGCTACTAATCCTGCGAATTATCGTCCAATTGCAATATGTTCTGCTCCCTCGAAGGTTAATCACCATCTTGTAAGGTATCTAGAGTCTAACGGCCTCCTGTATGATCGACAGTATAGCTCCCGTAGAAATCGATCTACTGGAGACCTGATGGCGGTCCTTATGGATCGATGGAGTCGATCTATTCACGCACTTGGTGAAAGTAAGGTCGTGGCTCTGGATATTTCCAAGGCGTTCGATAGGGTCTGGCACGGAGCACTCATATCAAAACTTATTGCTTTTGGTGTCGGTAATATCTTCTCTCGATTCATATCGAGTTTTCTCAAGGAAGATGAGGTCTCATCCAACGAGTATAGGTTGACCGCAGGAGTGCCACAAGGCTCCTTCTCTATTTCTTATTTTCATTGACGACAGCAACCTCTGTCATTCGTACTCATTTGATCATCGGCCAGGTCCTCTGTAGGTCGAGGACAAAAGGCGAACAATGAACGACTACTTAACCGCAATTTGGCGACGATTTGCGAGTGGGGCCAAATGAACAGAGTAGATTTGAAGGCACAAAAGACCCAGTGCTGTTTGTTGTCACATAAACGTTCACCAGATCCAGCATCGTCGACCATTTCTATGGGTGGTGTGGATATCGACGAATCAGACACCCTTGATGTTCTGGGCATGAAGATACAGGGTGATGCTCGCTGGGCTAGCCATATATTCGAAGTGTCGAAAGAAGCATTCGAGTGTTTAGGCTTTTTAAAGCGGTGCAAGAAATACTTCACTCCATCCAGCCTAAAATGGAATATAACTCCCATATATGGGCAGGAGCTGTAAAGACATCTTTGCAGCTTTTGGACCGTGTACAGAGGAGAGCAGTGGGGATAGTAGGGTATCCAACTCTATTGTCTTCCTACAGCATCGCCGGAATGTGGGCTGTATATCGCTGTTCTATAGATATTTTAACAGTATTTGCTCGTCAGATATCCGTCGTCTGGTCCCTGACGTTAGAACATTTAACCGGAATCCGTTTGTTGTAAACTAACCGGTTGACCGGACGACGCACTATAGAGAAAATTCGTACTTCAGCCGTACTGTTCGCATGTGGAATAATCTTCCAGCAAGTGGTTTTCCAGCCTGCTATGACATTATCAAATTCAAGGCAAACATCAACAAACACTACTCCCTCTTTCCTCCCTCCAATACCCTTCTTTCCTATCGCTAACACAGTGCATTGCATTTATAGGGGGCATCCCATGAGTGTTAGTCAAAAAAAAAATTAGGACTGAAAAAATTACTAGGGGGTGCTTTAGTTATGGTCAATACTGTAGGTGCATGACAATCTCTTCCACAGACACCCTAAGAGTCTGAGTTTTTTGGGCGAAATTATGTTCTCGCAACAATTACGAGGCCGATTGAAACAAGAACTGATATCAATTACTTGAATTTCGAATATTATTTTTGCTGCTGCGATTTTATATGATAATGCAATTATAATATCTTCTCTTACTGTTTACTTGGCATTAAAAGGTCAATAACTCACACAAAATAATGAAAATATATTTATGGGAGTGTACATTTGTGGATCTTTGCTATCTACAGGGTTTCCTGTAAATATTCATATC
Organism: Hydrotaea cyrtoneurina; assembly: GCA_958296145.1. Taxonomy (NCBI): domain Eukaryota; kingdom Metazoa; phylum Arthropoda; class Insecta; order Diptera; family Muscidae; genus Hydrotaea; species Hydrotaea cyrtoneurina. Next base: position 51,616,782 of record OY282515.1, on the reverse strand, counting down.
TTATCTGTTTCGAATGCTTTCGAAAAGTCTCAAACACGCCATTGAAAACTAATTCCGCGACTCGTATAAAATCAATTTGTAAATAACAGAAAGCCAAACAAAATGACTGTTATAGTGCAGACAGGCGATAGCGTTAATTTGCATTAGCAGACTTAATTCAAATTAACATGGGCATTATTTCATGTTGAAGCGCATTAATGTTGCCGTAAATTGATACAGCCACACTGCATTTATTTATTTCAATATGGCAACACAGTGACAATCAACCGCTGTACTCACAATCAAGGGCATAGTGAGATTCCATGTTACAACGATAGAAGAAATATTAATTTCTTGGAAATATTCGCAACTGAAAGTCTGCGGTGACATTCTAGTACTTAGTTCATTTACCGGTGTTCGAAATTTGAGTTTCTAGCGTCATAGCCCACCACACTAGGCAAAGGAACACAGCGATTTAACTTTCACTTACTCATAGGACTAAGTTCAGCGGTTTTTGATTACACCAACTTTAATAGAACTTCTTGGACTTGGTCCAAGAACTTGACGACTCTTATAGCTGAATAATTTGTACCTATTGTGGCAACAGGTCGCAGCCAGGGCAACAGTTGAAGTTCGATGTGCCCGGCTATGCCAAAGTCGGCATTCATTCGTTGTCGACATAGTATATGGTTCCGAAGATTATGCCAATGATCTTTCTCTCAAAAGCTCCTAACGCTGCTTCTTTCGATTGGAAAAGTAGCCGTATTGCAGCGCCATAGATATTACGATTCTCCCTTCTAGATTGGCTCGTATTGAAAGAAACGTTACAGTTCTCTGGTTCAATTGTCCTAAGGAAGATTCCTGAAAAGATCATCTGTAATAGAATATAACCCCGATATTATATAACCTTTTGGTTAATGATCACTTTGCATCTAGTATGTCTTCCCAAGAACTACCTACAGATCATGAACCAGCTTCGAATCACTGACATGTCCGCATAGACAGACATTGATTGACACTTCCAATCGCTATCGTTTTATTAAACAAATGAAATGTTTTAATTAAATAAAAATCCAATTTATTATTGTATTTTAAGTATCGCTAATGTCCGGAATAAATTAATTTTATTGCTCTAATCTCGCAGCCACGAAATTAACCCGAAGCGAATGGCGGCGTTGAAAAAATATTAAATGTTTGCCCCCTCAGTTATGTGAAATGGTTTGTTGTTCACTCGTTTCTTTCGAGATTCGGGCAACTGTATTGTATTGTTTTTGTTCGTTTGTTTGTTTTTTTTTTTCGCAAAACTAAATACTTGTTTATAATTAAGAAATTATTTGCGCCAGTTTTCCCACGATTTTTTTCTTTTCTTGTTTTTAGCATCAAAGCAATTTTCTCCGAATAAATACAGGAAATATCATCATGTGATCGAAGAGTGTGTGGAGCTGTGCGTAGAATTCGAACGATTTTCCTCGATTACTCGTTAGCGAAATCGTATGACCTTAATTCCATAACTAATGATCTTTAGAGGATGGAACTACTTATTGTTTAGCCATATATTTGAATGTCAGTATTTTTTTTTTTTTTTAAATCCAAAAGAAATCATTTAGAAATAATATGGGTCGGGAAAATGCGGTCTGATTGTGGTAAATGTATCCGATAAAAATTAGCTTGTCTCACGCCCCGATGATATGGGACTTAATTTTGTTTATAAGCGGTCATGTTTGTGTTGATAAGAAACTGGGATTTTCGTATTACGATTTAGCGAGCAATAACCTTCAAATAAAAAAATATGCCAAAAAAGATAACTAAACAATTATTTTATACAAATAACTACATGCATACATGTATGTACAATCGGTTAAGTGGAATGGAAAAAATCGAGAAATTTGTTTCCCTTATGCGGCGGGATTTTCAATAAAAAGGACTTCGGATAATTGAACCTTCTTTTATTTAAACAAACTGAGTATGTACTTTTGAAATTGTTCTATTAAACGAAAATAGAACCCTGGATAGCCGAGTATTCCGGCTAAATGTTCTAACGTCAGGGACCAGACGACGGATATCTGACGCACAGATACCGTTAAAATATCTATAGAATAGCGATACACAACCCACATTCCGGCGATGCTGTCGGGAGACAATAGAGTTGGATACCCTACTATCAACACCACCGCTCTCCTCTATACACAGTCCAGAAGCTGCAAAGATGTCCCTGGAGCTCCTGCCCATATATGGGAGTTATATTCCATTTTAAGTGATACCAAATCTGCGAATATTGGTCAATCATCATCATCATTGCTGTAAATACTTTGATGCAGGATACTGATGTGGATTCAGTATCCACATCAAAGTATTTGAAGAAATGAAGATCGCCCAAACTTGTAAATTTGGAAATATTTAATAATAGCAAAAGTTTCTTAGTTTGAAAACTATTTTTTCCCCTTATTTTATCCTTATTAATGATCTTTCCGAGTGTGAAATTTTCACACCAAAAAAAATATATTTTCACTCCACCCTAATATGTAAGTTGATTTAGAGGTTTATTCATTTTCACCAATGGAAATTGTGATACTTTTACAAAAAAAAACGGCCATAAATCTATATTTGTCCATATATGCACATCCTTCAAATAGCCGCATGAAATAAATGAAATAAATAAAAAATGTAGAATTGTTTACGATTTTCTTTGTGCCACCACAAAATAGCTCGCTGTTTACTGAATTCGGGGACCTGGCAACAGTGTCCGGGACACCCCCTTTAGACGGACACTGTTGCCAGGTCCCCGAAGCCTTCCATAAGAAAATAATTGTCCCTTCAGAGAATGTATCACTTATGGGAGATTTCACTGTAGTTACCAATGGCTTTGAAATGTTACATGCGGTATTATTTCTAAATAGACCTATTACTCTTATTCAGTTACCAGATCCATTTTTCAAGAGAGTTTGAATCAACGCTGGGCTTCTTCCCAAAGGAAGAAGTCGCAAGGTGTTAAAGCACAAGATCTCGGTGACCAATTGTGATCACCACTTCGAGAAATAACACGGTCCGGAAACTTTTCCCATAAAAGAGGAATGGTTTCGTTGCTTGTGTGACACGTAGCACCGTCTTGTTGAAAGTAAACGTTGTCCAGATCAATATCATCCAACTCCGAACATAAAAAATCATTTATCATCTCTCGATGGAGCAATCGATTCCATCCAAACTAAGGACCAATGACCCCGCCGGACCATAAACCTCACCAAACAGTCACACGTTGAGGAGAGGCTTCTCAACAATAACTCTTGGGTTTACAAGCCCCAGATGCTACAATTTAGCTTGTTGACGTAGCCACCGAGGTGGAAATGGTCCTCATCAGTCAAGATGATTTTTCGATGGAATTCCGGACAAAGACACGACGTTGTTGGTGATCGACCGGCTTGAGTTCTTGTGTTAACTGAACTTTATAAGCCTCAATTCCCGAGTCTTTATGCAAAATACGGTGTAATGGCGTTAGTCGAATGCCCAATTCCAAAGAACGACGAGGAATGGACAAATCTGGGTTTTCTTCAACACTTTGGGCGACAGCAGCAATATTCTCAGTTGTTCTTGAGCGACGCGCACGTTACTAACTTGTCCCAACAGCTCGAATTTATTCAACCCATTTCTGTATTGCAGTCCGACAAGGCGCTTCACGACGACCCAAAAATGCTTTAGTTTTGCGAACTGTGAATTTCACCATTTTAATAATTTCAATTCGTTGTTGAAGAGTGTATCGACCCATTTTTAGTAAGGGCGTAGTTTCTACTTGTCAAATGTCAAAGAGTAAAAGCTTCAAAAGTGACAGCTACCGAAATACCGGGCGATTCAAAATAACTCCTCTTGTTGGAAAACCCTTTATTCGCCAATGAAGGAAATGTACTCAAATTTTGGATATGAATGTATAAAATGAGTGTGATTTACATTGGCCTGGTAGTAACTCTGAAAAGATGTATTCCTGCATCCTACTTTTATTCAGTTGACTTCTTTGTGATTTTCTCTAAAACGTGTATGGGTTCAACCGACACACAGAAAAAAAATATTTTTGAAATCAATTACGAAGTTTGTATGGAATTCGTCAATTCAATTACTTTTTTAATTGATTTTCTTGCAATTACAAAAGTTGTGAATTCAATTACTCAAATTTTAAATAAGTAATTGAATTTTTTACTATTTTTTACATGGATTTCGCCAAGAATTTCTAAGTTCAATTACAACATTAATTGATTTCCAAGCTTAATTTCAATTACGATAGTAATTGAACATTTTTGGCCCGTATTTTTTTCTGTGCAACATTCCTGCAGACAAGCCTTTATTTGACTTCGTAACTGAAACTATTGAACTGAAACTATTTTGTGAAATAAAGTGAAAAAGTCGAACCACACATAACAATTGCCTTAACCAACTTTATACCAAAAATATGTGTCTGGCCATAACAACAGAAAAGTGAGTGACTTCCGAAATTCCATTGGCGGTTGTTCTTTTACGGTTTGTTTGAAACCCCTGTACTTTGTTCTGTACATGGCTTACCACATTTTTCATAGACAATAAATTTTTTCGCGAAATTCATATTTTCAGTTGTGGCAGACGGCAGATTTCCGCATAGTACAAACAAGAAAAATAATTACCAGTAAACATTTCAGAAAACGGATAGAATAGAAAATGAAAACCAAAAGCCCCACATCCGTTTATCCAAACAGAAATAAGAAAACCTGCACATTTTCAAAAATTCAAAAGGAAAACAAATGGCAGAGAACGAAATGTGTAAAAACTTACCCGGAATATATGGACAAGAAGTAAACGAAGAACACGAAGAAGAGTGTGCGATGAAGATACACATTCAATTCATAGATAAACAATCCGCTAGACGAGTATTCAAGAAGACGATTTGAAACAGAACGACTATGTTGTCTTCCACTTCTCTTTACTTTTTTCTCTATTTTTTTTTTTTTTGTCTAATTTACAAAACAAAAGGCTTGGCTAGAGGCAGCAACTAACGTATGCGTCTTGGTGGCCGCCATATGTTAAGTTGTACGTTTTCGATTTCTATTTCAAATTTCAATGCAAAGGGGCAGCACATACATATTTTTATTAATAGACGAAGGAAGCCAAGCACCGCCAATCACACACCGAAAAACACTTTTGAAGAATTTTTGGCCGTTTTCACTTGTATTTTTTTCACACACACTAAATAAAAAACACGAACTCACACACAAATGATTTGTTTTCACGTAACTTCAATGCGAAACCTCGGCGAAAACGTAATAAAAACACACGCGAATTTTTTTTTTTTTCACCAAAATTGGTATTTCTTTGCAGATTTCAGTTGGGCCTGTTGGCGATATTCAAATTTTGCTAACCATTCATAAAGGTGGGACGGTGTCATCTGCTTCTTCTTCATGTATAGAAACTACGCGTTTTCGACTAGTTAGGGCACTCGTATGCTGGTCTAGAGTCGAGCGTGTGTCTTTGTTTATCGTTGCAAAATTAAAAACTTAAATTTGTTTTCAAAATGTTGAGGTCCTTGAACGAGTGAAATTTGCATAACAAAATACTAGCGAGACACTTAAATTTCGTTTAAACTCTTTTAATGAACTCTTACGTTTGTTTTTTTTATTTGGAACTTTTTCACTTCTTGCTTGAAGTGTTTTGCGCTAAAATATTTTTTGTTTGTTACTTTTTTTGTTGTTGTCAACAATCGAAACGAGTTATCACTCCAAACACGACCAACCTTTTCGAATAAAACTCACATCAAAACAAAAACGTAATAAATGCGATTTCAAACAAAATAAAAAAAAACAACAATTTTTTTTTTGTTATTTTTAACAACAACGTCGAAAACAGAAAAAAACACACACAACAAAACCGATAAAGATAAAAAAAAAACTTCGAAATATAAACTATGTATTTGTCTACTGTTGTTGGTTGTTGTTGTTTTACACCAAAAACCCGAGCGCGACCGCCGAAACTTTCAAAACGCCGACCGTCGACACAGAAAAACCCCCAAAACAACAGACAAAATCGAGTGTTTCTCTGTTTGAATTACACAGACAAAACATGCATTCAGTCGTAGATCTGTCCGTCTGTCAGATTTGATGTAGCGAGCAGCAGCGCCGTATCAATCATCTCTAGCAGCAAATGTTCGAACAGTGGCGGCCCAGTGTTACGTGCGACAGTGCTTTTGAAGACAAATCGAAAAAATTACAATCGAGTATTCCGTAAAACGAACCGTTTCGTTGCGTTTTAAAATGTTTACTGACGACGAGATGCACAAAAACCCCAAAACAGCTGCGACTGGCGACGTTGGCGGCACCAAAAACCAAAAGTCAGCAACAACGGCCACATTTCGTCTGTTTGTATGTGCACGTTTGTGTATTGTTTTGGAAACGGTTACAAACGCACACTCAGCCACTCACACACACACTCACTCGCTTATTCACCAGCTCAACACTCTCGCCACACAGCACCGAAACACCACTGAGGCGTCGAGCAAAACTCTCGACAAAATATATTTTGTGTACCCTACACCATATGGTGTTTTTTGCCCACTTGTTACTTGTTGGTGGTACGAATATCACAGGGATATTTCTGCCATTCAGATTCGAAACACTATTTGCCTGAAAATTACATTACGATGTAGTTTCTCTACAGATCTGGTACTGGGATGCTGCTTCTACAGACTATTGAGATTAATCTCTTACAGGGAAAATAGACGTGCAAATTATTAGTACCGGCTAGCACAACAATGGAGTTAACTGATTTCGCATAGCGAGCAGCATTGAGGCTGTTCACATGCGAAAACTTAAGTCATGCAGTCTCGTATCCAATTACATGTAAACCTGTCAACGCTTTGCTGCGGCGCCCTATGACATTGGCCAGCGGGAAGCCGACATTTACGCCGTGGAAGGGCTGCTAAAACAATGTCTGATGTTCGTACCCGGATTTGAACCTGTGGCCCAAAGGATGTAAAACACAAATATCTTTTTTATTTTCTAACGAACTTTACGAACTTAAAAAAATTATCAAATTCAAAGAAAGGACGTGCCTTTTCGTATATATACGATTGCCGCGCAATTAGTGAATGAACCAACACACACTCAGAACAGTTGAAGGGCAATAGCAAACTGTTCTTGTCCTTTGCTTAACCACACACCCAGAAAACTACGGGAAATTCTAATCACGTTGAACCTTTATACCATTCTAGTCGTTTTGCCCAGTCTGACCAAGTTGATAAGTTGACCATACCATTTTTTGATCCATTCTGTCTTTTTTGACAATTCTAGTTATTTGGATTATTGGCCATTCAGGCTATTTTCATTATTCCGACTGGTTTTCATTATTCTTGCCATTTCCACCAATTCCTCCATTTCCGTGATCATGATCAGTTTAACCATTCGGACTATTTTGAAAATTCTAACCACGTTAAACCTTTACACCATTCCTGTCATTTTGAAAATTTCCAAACAATTTTATAAGTTGAACATTCTTTCCAACCTGAATTTTGTATCCATTCTGTCTTTTTTGACAATTCTTGTGATTTGGATTATTGAACATTCTGGCTATATTGATTATTCCGACTGGTTTGATCATTCTGACCATATTGATCATTATGATCAATACGATCATATTAAAATTAGTTCGTACTGTAGACAACAACGCATTTTTCTATTCTTCTCAACAATATATAGCTGTGACGCAGCGAAAATATCAAAATTAGCTCCTATATCTTCTATGGTTATAAAGCTGGGTTCACATTTGGCAAATATTTGACATAAAAATGATGTTCCGTGAGTTCACATCATGTGCATTTTTTTTCAATTTTTTCTTCCAGACAGCTGTGAAACTATTTTATACTAGTAAGTTGTAATGCGCCTATGGCGCCCGTTAATTTGCTTGAGAAAGTATTTGTTACTTAATTTGTTAATGAGAAAACTATTTTGTAAAAAAAAATTCGAAAAAAAACAAAATTGGAAAAAAAATATTTGTGAAAAAAAAAATTGAAAAAAAAAAAATTTTATTGAAAAAAAAAATTTTTTGTGGAAAAAAAAAAAAATTGTTGAAAAAAAAAGATTGTTGAAAAAAAAAATTTTAGTTGAAAAAAAAAATCTTTGGTGAAAAAAAAAATTTTTGTTGAAAAAAAAAAAATTTTGTTGAAAAAAAAAATTTTGTTAAAAAAAAATTTGTTGAAAAAAAAAAAATTTGGAAAAAAAAAATTTTGTAAAAAAAAAAAATTTGGAAAAAACAGATTTTTGGAAAAAAAAATTTTGGTAAAAAAAAAAAATTGGGGAAAACACAATTTCTGTACAAAAAAAATATTATTTTTTTTATTATTATTATTTATAGAATTATTATAGAATGCCTATTTAAATTCCTACGTACTGCGTGACAGAGTCAGTGAATCAGTGAATCAGTGAATCAGGGAATCAGTGAATCAGTGTCGAGGGTAAATATATATTAAGATAAAATTGTGTCAAACTTATTTTCGCGTTCAGACTTCAACAAATATTTGACAAGCAAAATTGTTTGACCAACCTTCACAAAAAATTTATTTTCAGTCAATATAGATATGCGATATAACCAGTGCTATACCAAAATTGCTCTTCAGAAATTGTAATAAGCTCGACACCGACTCCGGAGTAGACTCCATCTTCAGCGCTATTTTATAACAAAGTTTCGAAAATTGTATTTCCCTCCATTATTCCTAAACTCTAACTCATACTGTACTGTGTTTGTATCCAAAAGATATATAGTTCATGTAATTGGAAATATTTAAATATATTAACAGCTTAAATTGTTTTTAATTTAGTTTATTTATTTTTTGAAAAAATCTCGGAATCGAAGTCCATCAAATTTTTCGACTCCAGACTCCGGGCAAATTTGACAAACTCTATTCTGGCAATTGTTTTTATTTGTCAACAATTAGCTTATTTCTTGGGTCAGTTACCGACCGTCCTGGAAGTGCTGCTCACCGAAATATTCCCACTAAAGACAATCTGAAAGCTGTGTGTTTCAGAGTATTGCAATTGCCAATTGGGTATATCCAACATTGCATATGAAGATAAATCTTGAGACTGCTACCGCAAGATCGCAATGACGTCACCACCCTTAAAGTATTCCTAAGCACTACATTTTATTACAAGACGGTGCTGGATGAGGGTTCCAATTTTCTGTAGCCCAGTTTATCTAATAAGGTTTTTCTTTCAAAAAGTGGTCGACATTCATGTGGAAATCCGATACTCTTCCTGTTTCCTGAAGAGAATTTTCTATTATAAAACTGTGGCTCATCCCAATTTTCTATAAGAAAACTGTGGCTCATTCCAATTTTCTGTAAGAAAACTGTGGCTCAGCCAAATTTTCTATAAGAAAACTGTGGCTCAGTTCAATTTTCTACACGAAAACTGTGGCTCATTCTAATTTTCTATAAGAAAACTGTGGCTCGTTCCAATTTTCTATAGGAAAACTGTTGCTCAGCCCAATTTTCTATAAGAATACTGTGGCTCAGTTCAATTTTCTATAAGAATATTGTGGCTCAGTTTAATTTTCTGTAAGAAAACTGTGGATCAGCCCAGTTTTCTATAAGAAAACTGTGGCTCATTCCAATTTTCTATAAGAAAACTGTTGCTCAGGCCAATTTTCTATAAGAATACTTTGGAAAATTGCGCTGTTTCTATAAGAAAACTGTGCCTCAGTTCAATTTTCTATAAGAAAACTGTGGCTCATTCCAATTTTCTATAAGAAAACTGTGGCTCATTCCAATTTTATATAAGAAAACTATGGACCAGCCCAATTTTCTATAAGAAAACTGTGGCTCATTCCAATTTTCTATAAGAAAACTGTGGCTCATTCCAATTTTCTATAAGAAAACTGTGGCTCATTCCAATTTTCTGTAAGAAAACTGTAGCTCAGCCAAATTTTCTATAAGAAAACTGTGGCTCAGTTCAATTTTCTATACGAAAACTGTGGCTCATTCCAATTTTCTTAAGAAAACTGTGGCTCGTTCCAATTTTCTATAGGAAAACTGTTGCTCAGCCCAATTTTCTATAAGAAAACTGTGGCTCCTTCCAATTTTCTATAAGAAAACTGTGGCTCATTCCAATTTTCTATAAGAAAACTGTGGCTCACTCCAATTTTCTATAAGAAAACTGTGGCTCCTTCCAATTTTCTATAAGAAAACTGTGGCTCAACCCAATTTCCTTGAGAAAATCATTACACATTAGGACCCCAATGGGTGAATAACATGACACCATACAATGTAGCACAATTTGTATTCGTATATTACTCCGTTTACTGATCATTCTCGCAAAATGCCCCGAATTGCGAATTTTGTATTCTGGTGTTTATTCGTACACCAGACATACCCTTCACACCATGAACCTAAACGATGGAGTGCGATGCGATAACAATCTCTGTCGCATGCGTTCCAAGCTTTATTTGCTTGCCTCTGTAGAGATGGGAGCGTGTTCATTGTATTCGCTCTCTGGTTCTCTTGCAGCGCGATAAACAAACCGAGTGCGTTACTCTGGGAATATCGGTAGCGACAGAGGATATCCATCAGTATCTTTGAATGGCTGTGGCAACTACTCTGGCGCTTGGTGGGTACTTGGTTGGGTACTCACTCTTCACTGTGGTCTGCCATCGCCGTCATTTATTGCTAAATTTAACTATTTTGCTTTTGTGATTGTCGGCGTTGCTGTCGGCAGTCGTCTTCTGTTTTTTTTTTTTTTTTTTTTTTTTTTTTTTGTATTCTTTGGAATATTAAAATGTGTTGTTTATTTGTGTTCCGACTACACAATTTCGTGTAGTATTTTTTGTTTTGTTTTGATGTTTTTGCGCATTCATTGTTCTATAATCCGATACATGTATTTCTATTTTTAAGTTGCATTTCATTCATATTGTGTTAATTAGAGCAATCGAATTGGGTTTGGGATCAGAGTGGCGAGGTCGTTGGATTAATTTGTATTTAATTATACTCGCTGGTAGAAGCAGAACCGTTTACTCTCTCCGGATTCCAAATACTTGAACTACACAGATTTGTCGAAGTCGATTGATTCGAAATGTTCACATTGTTGCAGTACGTCAATATTCGGGGAGACTAAACCAACACACTGGAGCGTTTCTGTCAAAGTAACTATCAAAGCGAGTAAGGTGTTACCAGACTTATTTGCCCCAAAAAGGGGTATATATGACACACCCCGTTTTTATGACACTACAACCAATTTCAAATATAATTCTTGTTGCAATCTTTCTCATTTGTTTAAACACAATCGTTTGCAGTAGGTAACGGATATAAGAAAATATCTTATAAGAAAACAAAGTTTTCAAAAAACCCCGTGACTTTACTTGCTTATAAAAAATAACTGCTTGTAAGAAAACATCGCACAGAATTTGTGGATTTTCTTTATATTAATTAAATTTACACATATTTTGTATGAAGGTTGCCATATTATGTTCTTACTTGGTAACTAAGCGAGTAAAGTTAAATAATACGTACTGTTTCTTAAGCAAACACCTAAAGGACTGAGAAATTTAAGAGGTGAACGTCTTTAAGGTCCTGAAAAATGAAATTGTCGCATATGGAGTAGTGAAAATCCACAAGCCATTGTTGAGACGCCGTTACCACCTCAAAAAGTCACTGGTTGGCGTGCTCTCTGGGCAGGAGAAATCTTCAAAAATAAAGCCGGTCTTAATGCTACAGCCAATGGGGAACGCTATAGAGCCATGATTAATGACTTTTTCGTGCTTGAATTGGAGGACCTTGATGTGGACGACCTTCGGTTCCAACAAGACGGCGCTACAACGAAACAATCAATTTATTGAAGAAAACTTTTGGGGAGCGCATTACCTCGCGTCGTGGGCCTGTGGCTTGGCCTCCAAGATTGTGCGATTTAGCACTGCTGGACTATTTTTGTGGGGTTATGTGAAGTCACTTGTCTACGCTGATAAGCCCGGCAAATGCTTCAAAAAGTGGTCGGAAATTCGGCATCTCGGCTGGAATTTACTGGAGTTAGACGCGGCGACCACTTGCCCGTAATCATTTTGAAAACATAATGGCAAACACTTATCTTTATAATAAAGACAAATTCTTGGTGCGTTTTATTTTTTCTTGAAAACCGCACGTCTAAAAACACATTTTATTTTAGAAATAGAAAGTTGTGTATTGTTGGATTTTAGGATTTTTTGGTTTTAGACATTTTAACAGAGTTGTTCATATTTCTCATGAAAAAAAGTTTAATTTAGTCGTATTACAAATTTTAAACCTTTTCAGATTTTGAAATTGGAAAAAAATTTATTTTATTTTTCAACTTTGTAAAACTCTTAAAATATCCAGCAAATAAGTTTTTATAAAACGAATGAAAGTTCTGTTGTATGATTTGAAAAACTCAAAAGCTTTACTTTTAAAACTACAATAATATGAGTGTTTTCAATACACCGCTAGCTTTGATAATTTGTATGGAGTGCTAAGCGATATTAAGCGGCATTTGAAATTAGCGCTTAAGTTTGTGTCTTAAGTCCTCATGGCATTGCCAACATAAAAAATAACAAAATGTCATATTTAAATGGTGCCAAGTCAACAATTATATCGTTCATCAAAAAGAAGGAAATAAATACAAAATTCCTTAAAAACGGACAGACGAATGATACTAAAATTGTTCATTTAGATTTTTGTATTTATAATATTTTTTACACAACACCACTCATGAATATTTTTTAAGATTTTCTTGAAAATGTATTGAGCCTTTCCACAACACTACTCATTTAGATTTTTTCAGATTTTCTTGTAAATGTATTGAGCTTTTATCACAGCGTTCCCAGAATATTGTCAACTGATAATATCGTTAGTTTGGCGTTTTCTTTACAACTTAGCAAGTGATAATTGCTAGCTTGCAATGAAAGCCCGCCTATTATTAATGTTGTTTGGTTCAGCGTTGAATTACACTAATCGAAGTCGATTATTCGATTGAAATTAGTTTATTATAAGCCCATAGGCTTCTTTAAGACACATCATTATGTTTTGTATCACTCCTCGACAAAAATGTCCATTTCTATAAAAAAAAGTGTCAAATTATAAGGAAAATCTTCAGACAATTGTAGATGACATTTGGAGCCACTGTGCAGCAACGAGCTAGAAATATTCGGCACATGTGTATGTGGCTTCGCAATTATAGCATTTTATTGTCATCTATAATTTTGTTATGGTTATTTTCAACACTCTTTACTCGCCGAAATCGGAAGAAATCAAAAAGCAAATAATAATGCAAAGTGTGTACATGGAGATATCATTATTATCATCTTTAGGCTTGATTGAATATCAAAATTAGCACTTATTCGGTTGTTCCATCATCTCCAAGTAAGTGATTTTATTATTATTTAATGTTTATGTTTCGCCTTTTCAGTTACTGTTAATTACACACCTCCGCATATTCGCCGCGCTGAGAACGTTTCAGTGAAAACAAAAAAAAAACAACCAACAAAAACAAATTTAACACCAACTACCCAGAAAGAAGAAAAAAACCAGCCACCGTACACACAGACATTTTATGGCAAATATCGGCAAAGTAGACATCTTCAGAATGCGAAATGAAAGCAAACAACGAACCAGAACAAACACGCAGACAAACAATACCAAATTCAATACAAACGAAATCGTGAAATCGTATTTCAAACAAACCAGATATCTCTTAATGGAATAAACCAAAACGCCCACGGTAATTTAAATAATAAAACAAAAATAAACTGAAAACTTCGAAAGACATTGACCGACAGCGTCAGGCAAAAGTGCGACAACCAATCCAACAAGTACAAAACGAAATATAATTGAATTAGAGATACATTTTATAGATAAAAAAAAAAACAGACGGGGTTGTCTGTAAGAACAGGGATTAGTAAAAACAAGGGATTTGATTTCCGAAACTCTCAGAATGAAATACACTTTATTACCCATTTTAAAGTGTGGATATCATTGGTCACTGTAGTCGTCCAAGAGAAGCAGTAACATGAAATTTAACCTAGTTAGTCCTGTGGAGGTCACGGATAAACGGCAAACGATGAACGACTCACTCAACCGCGATTTGGCGACGATTTGTGAGTGGGCCCAAATGAATAGAGTAGATTTTAACATTACACTGGTCCAGCACCGTCGTCAATCTCTATGGGTGGTGTGGATATCGACGAATCAGACACTCTTGATGTTCTGGGCATGAAGATACAGGGTGATGCTCGCTGGGCTAGCCATATATTTGACGTGTCGAAAGAAGCATTCAAGTACTTCACCCCATCTGATCTCGTAAATATTTACACAACCTACATACGGCCAAAAATGGAATGTAACTGCCATATATGGGCAGGGGCTCCAATGTCATCTTTGCAGCATCTAGACCGTGTACAGAGGAGAGCGGTGCTGTTGATTGGGGATAGTAGGGTATCCAACTCTATTGTCTCCCTAAAGCATCGCCGGAATGTGGGTTGTGTATCGCTATTCTATAGATATTTTAATGGTATCTGTTCGTCAGATATCCGTCGTCTCGGCCCTGACGTTAGAACATTTAGCCAGAATACGCGGCTATCCGGGGAGTCTCATCCGTTCATTGTCAAATGGCCGGTTGACCGGACGACGCACTATAGAGAAAATTCGGTCTTCAGCCGAACTGATCGCATGTGGAATAATCTTCCAGCAAGTGTTTTTCCTGCCTGCTATGACATTATCAAATTCAAGGCAAACGTCAACAAACACTACTCCCTCTTTCCTCCCTCGAATACCCTTCTTTCCCATCGCTAACACAGTGCATTGCATTCATAGGGGCATCCCCTGAGTGTTAGTTTATAAAAAAAAAAACAAACAAAAATTTAAATAAATAATTGAGAGGTTTTCAAACTTACTTAAAATTTGATATAGGGTGGCTGAACAACCATTATCAATGTCTACAACTCATTCATATCACTGAAGGAGGACCGGAGGAAACATTTTTCAGACGAAGCTCATTCCCATTTGAATGGGAATTGGAAAATCCTTTACATACGTGAGACACCTTTACACTCCTTTTAAACTAGGTTGACATTCGGCAAATATTTGACAAAAACCTGTCAAATATTTGACAAAAAACTGTCAAATATTTGTCACAATCTGAACACCAAGTATTTTTTAGGAGCAGACAAGAAATCAATTGATTGCTGACAAATAATGTTATTTGGTAGCAAAAAAAAATTGACAAGTGCGAATACTCAACGTCAAACATTTGCCTCTCTTTTTGGCATAGATTAATACAAAAATGTGTACATATACATATATTTGACAATTATAACCTACAAACAAGGTTGGTACCTGGTAGTTTTTCAGGATTTTCTACCAAACTGGCAAAAAACAAATTCAAACTTTTATGAGACATGAGTTATCCTTTGGTGTAAATTTTTTTGGGAGTGTTTTATTACAATACCAATTTGATTATACATACTTTTGGTTTATATACAAATACTTTCCACTGACGCTGTAGCCGCACCGAACGCAATATCTGTTTAAAATCAAAAGTTGGAGAATAACAACAGACGAAGACGCAGAAAACATGCGAGTACACAAAATAACACATACAGATTTTCATTGGCATAAATATTTTAATTTTATAGCAAATAGAAATAAATATTCACTCGTTCGGTTGTGTCGGTGATTTATCAATAAAATGCGATATTTCTTTCAATGCCAATGTCAAATCACAAAGCAATAACAAAAGCAGATAACAACAATTTCAAGAAATTCTAAAACACCAAAAATGTGTTCTGTTCCGCCCACCGCTCTGCTCTGTTCGTTCGCTGGTGACTTTGAACTTGGATGGATTGTCAGACGGTCGGTCGATTGGTTGGTCATTGACAAATCTCACAGTGAGAGGTGAGTGACTGACAGATGCCGCAATACACACACATTTACAGTTGGAAGTGCAGTCTGTGAGCGCACAGTGATGCAATACGGATTAGGAAAATATTCTTGAGAGATCTTGTTCGGTACAAATCTTAAAAATTACTTCAAATTTAGAGACACGACGAAATGCCTCCATGTTCTATGCGGACGGTCGTTTAGGGCTTTATGCTTCCATGAGTCCATTGTCGAGCCCGTATTGAAAAACGCCCTACTGGCGATGTTGCCATTTGCCACAAACTAGGCAGCATTCTGATAACGATGTGAAAAATTAAAATAAACATATGAAAACGATACATGCAAATCGGAAGAAAGTGTTCAATATTAAAAATGCAATTGTAAGTGAAAGATGTTTTGTACTGGTCTCCCTCATTTTCCTAGCAATTTTGTATTTATTTTCTTCTTCTTCTGGTCCAAATTGGTCCATTATAAAAATGGACATGTGAATATTCAAATAAAATTAAATTTTCGGACGAATTCAAATATTCGCTAAACATATTTTAGAAATTTTGCGGGACCACAATTTGCGCCGGAGCCAACAAATCACCTCCATCCCCCTTTCCCAATAGGACATATGGGTATCAAAATACACTGAAATTTCCTCACGAATCCGAATGAGATTTAGCAATATTTTGAAACGAAAAATTCAGCTACCAAAGAAAACACATTATTTCTGATAATCATTCATTTCAGTTCTACTTAAAGTCAATGAACGACATTGTATGAGTAACAGTGACTGTGCCCAGCCCATGCCAACAGCATCCAAACCGGTGTACAGTGGGGGAATTTGAAAAATATTGGGAAATAAATTTCGAATTTGTTTTATTCGATTTCATAGAATTTCACACAGACCTAGCTGAAGTGTGTTCGTCCGTACTTTTTTTCTAAATTCATCTACATTTAGTTATGTTTCAGAAAACTCAGGTTTAGTTTGAACCGGTAGGTGGCGCTGGGGTGGATTTATATCGAAAATTTTAACGTATGGACCAATTTAACTGAAATGCAGAATGTATGGATGTTTGTTTATGAGACGCATGATATATTTGGACCCGGTAGGCGACGCTGGGGTGCAGTTATTCCAAAAATTTATATTTATGGTCCGATTTTACTCAAATTCAAAATATAAATATGTTTGGACATGACATGAGACATGAGAACATTGTGTACGTAAATGCAGAATGAATGGACGTTTGTTTATGAGACACATGATATATCTGGGCGCGGTAGGTGACGCTGGGGTGAAGTTCTTTCAGAAAAAAATATTTATGGTCCAATTTTACTCAAACGCAAAATATACGTATGTTTGGACATGAGAACATTGTGTACGTATACTTGGATCCGACAGGTAAAACAAGGTTTGTCGGGTCAGCTAGTTAGTAATAAACTTAACCGGGTCGATAGAAAATATTTTCATTTAAAATGAGCATATCTCGCAATCTATAAGCGGCAACCACAAAGCAGAAACATACTTTGATTAGTAACCATTATCGTATTCATTTGGACTATAAACAAAAAATTGGCGAAAGTTTGAATGTTTTTTTTAAATCGAGGCTTCCAACTTTTGGCCCATCTCTTTGCAGACCCACTGGGTACATCTTCCGGACTTCAGTTCGCTAGGTCTGTGTGAAATTTCTATCAAATCGGATAAGCCTATTCCAAATGGCAAACAATTTTCTAATTCCCCCACTGTGCGGCGTTTTGTTAAACAATTTATTATCGCACAGGTATATAATGGCGGTTGGTTGTTTTGTGTTCCGTTGTCATTCAATGTTGCTGCAAAAACTAACACTTTCGAAAAAAAAAAATGTTGCGAGTACCTGCGAATGCAACAAATTCACAACACAATCTTGCTCTCTTAACTTCACATATATTAAATTATAATTTTAATAACTTTAATGCAATAAAACAATTTAAAAATAACAGAATTTATAAGAAAGAAAAAACAAAAAATAACATATTTGTAAAGCATCTTCGATCCTGCCAGGAGTCGAACCTGGAATCTTCTGATCCGTAGTCAGACGCGTTATCCATTGCGCCACAGGACCGTCAACAACCTTGTGCTTAACCACTGTTTTCTATACGCACACATACACTCTGCGTACATAGAACAGCACTCAACATAGCTTTTTTTAAGAGAGCCGCGAGTGCACACGCGCACACAAATAACCAATCAGAGATCAGACTGTTGTTAGCACAGTTTACAACCAATTGTTTCATACTCACATAAGAGGTAGGTCTGATGAGGATAGTTAGGTTATATTCTCATGAGAATAAACAATGCAGTGTACATTTTTAGATAATCAAAATATCCATGGACATAAAATGATTCAGAGGCATACAAATTATAGCGTGAAAAGCTCACAGATTTTCGAGAAGTTCCCGGTTTGTTCTTTCATTGTACGATAACGCTCTAGGACCCGCGACCGTCTGTAGACGGTCTCAGTTCATAGAGAGCTTCGTGTTCTCTTTCGCTGTGTGTATTTTGGGTAATCCGAAAAAATCTTGTAAAACGAACAAAAGTGGGCAATAGAGGGTTAATGGAAATACGTGCGTTTTCTCGCCAAATAAAGTGCAATAATACGCATTTCCCCCAAAGACTTATACTTGAGACACCCTGTCTTGACAAATACAGGGTTCTACAAAAGATGACCGTGGAATTGCTCCGTACATGGGGAAGAGATACATGAAGTGTTGTACCAATGGTGGGGCTAATGACGAACCCTGATAATAAGGAACACCGCTCTTTATCTTTTCAAAATCAGAAATATTGTCCGACAACTGAACTCAAAATAAACTGTTCTCAAAATGCTGCGAATAAATTTAACTGTCGAAGCACTGAATCCAATTCTCTTCATTTTCAAAAGAATTCCGTAATGCAAAGCATGGCAAAATGCTTTCTCGACACCCAAGGCTCCAGCAACTGTACATTGCTTCTTTCTCAAAATTCAGAGTATACATTTATTTATATATTACAGACTAGCTTGAATTTAATAATAATTAAAATATATTAAATTCAACAGATCAATAAATTTACTGAATGAAAATGAAATATTCAAATCAAATTTCATATGTAAATTATTAAATTCCCTCATGTCATCATGGGTTCAAAATTTGAATAAAAGCTTCTATGACAAGTAACATTAAAAAATTCATTATGTCTAAGTAATCTAGCAGGAACTTAAAATCCACGCGGGTGACAAGAAGAGGACAATAAAGAAGACCACGTATAAGTTTATATACTAACAACAACGAGATTTTACTTCGTCGATTTTCAAGCGATTCCAAGTGTGTAAGTCTACATCTAGCCATATACGACGGAAAGGGAGACTCGAAAGGGACCGAATATAAGGCAAATTTAATAAATTTTTTCTGTAATCTCTCAATACGATTACAATGAACTTGATAAAAGGGATTCCAAACAATAGAACCATATTCAAGTTTAGATCTCACAAATGTAGTATATAGCAATTTGCGAGTAAACGGATTATTAAACCCTTTACTATTTCTTTTTATGATGACAAATGTACAATTCTTTTTTTTTTATTCGAAGTACAAATTATGTGGTTTAGCATAAAAATACAAACTAAAAATATGAACTATGTATTTGAAACGCCCATCCTAGGCTTTTCAGTGAAAATTTAAAAAAAAAAACTCATTCGTCAGTCAGTTAACTTCGAACGATCCTGCCAGGAGTCGAACCTGGAATCTTCTGATCCGTAGTCAGACGCGTTATCCATTGCGCCACAGGACAATAGGTGAAAGCGACGGACAAAAAATAGTTTTATTCGTAAAGCTTTCACACACAACCATAAAAACGAAATGGAAAGCTTTTAATAGCTTTATGGGCACGCTAGGAAATAGACAGAAGACAAAATATTAATTGGTATTTCTGGCAATAGTTATTTCGCGACCTTTGGAACAACAAGGTTCCGTCTGCACGAAGGTGTGTTTTGAGAAAACGTAACATCAATGTTTAATATATTACAGTTCTTATACAGTGCACATATTATAGTTCTAAAACGTGGACAAAGCAGGGAAGCTCTATAACTTGAACCTAGAAACGTTTCGTTCGGTTCTCCAAATTTCAAGCGTAGTCTCTCCAGTGGGTCCGTTTAACCCTGCAAATTTTAAGCCCAACGGGTAGAGCCTTAAAGTTTGCCCATCAAAATGTCCCCAGCATAGACGTTACCACACAATGTTGCTGGGGGGGCTATAGCTCCCTTTGCTTGTGCATTGTACTTCTTCGCAACCGGCAGAGCTGATTTCAGGGGGCCAAAATTTTTCTCGGGCAGGCCTAATTGCGCCAATGGTCCCCGGGGACCTTCTTATAAACAGAAGGGGTAAATGAAAACTATAAGCTATATTTTTTAATCCACGCAATCCAAATTTCCAAGAAAGCGGTACAGTGGGCTAGTTATTAAGACGTCTATCGGAGTGATAAGGGAGAAAACTGTGTTCAGTTGTTTGAAAAACAAGAAATACAAATATAAAATATTAGTTCAAATACAAAATATATTTTTTTAAAAATTTATATTTAATATTTTTATTTCTGTTCCGCACAAATTAATGTACAAATCGACAATAAAATATGAATTGAAATGTGTAAATATTTTCATATCCACTTTATTCTTGTTGGCATTCCAAAACGTGAACACTTTTTTTTATATGAGTAATCGCGGCACCCATGGCAGATAACTATTTCATGGCCAAATATTTGAATATGATTTTAAGAACTTACTCAGTTCAGATGCCTACAATGTATTTTATCCACTATTTCTGGAGTGAAGACCTTTTTAGGGCAATCTAAACAAATGATAATCAAGAGGGGACACGTATTAGTCCTGCGGAAAATACTCGATGTCACTTTCAATAAAATGTCATTTATTGGAATTTTTGCATGCTAAAGGGAGTTTTTTAAGTTGGCATCACTGTTTTAACTGGCGGCCATTTTGTCAGCTGTCAAGTGATTAATATTTAGTTTGGTTTGCCATTTCATCATGAACAGGTTGACAAAAGAACAACGCTTGCAAATCGTGCAAATTTATTTCGAAAGTAATGGTTCAGTTCGCGAAGTTCACCGCAAGCTCCGTCCATTTTATGCCATTACATCCACAAAAACTGACTGTTTGGTGTGCTCTATGGGCTGGTGGAGTCATTGGGCCATACTTCTTCCGAAATAATGCTGGAGAGTCAGTTACCGTTAATGGAGACCGGTATAGAGCCATGATAACCGACTATTTTGTTCCCGAATTGGATGGCATGAATGTGGATGAGTTGTGGTTCCAACAAGTGGTTGAAAATTGGACCTGTAGAATTGGCTTTATTCGAGCCAGCCGCGGCGGCCACATGCCCGAAATCATATTTAAACATTAATGGCATAAAATTATCCTTCCAATAAAGCCAAATTGATGGACATTAAAACGATTTTCTTGTGTTTTATTTCAATTCGAAGTTCTATACCTCAATAAAAAACACCCTTTATTTAGGACAACTTTCCTCTAAATTGTCTTTGCCTAAACGTTCGGCATCGCATCTGATGGCATGACCAGTAATTCATTAGGCGTACGTTAGGCGTATTTTCGCCTGTTGTCATCATTGAAATTAATGGTAATGCAGTCACCGAAGTAATTGGTTTCTGTGGCCATTTTTTATGCAAAAAATAATGTTTCATGAGCTGACGATACTAACGTCATTTATTTATTTATTAACAATTGTATATATAACTAAATTACAAACTTTTTGAAATTTTCTGCCCCACAATTTGAGCCGGATCCAACAAATCACCTACATCCCCCTTTCCCCATAGGGAAGGATATATGGATATCAAATTAAACTGAACATTCCTCACTAATCATAATGAGCAATTATTTTTAAATTTTAGCTGCATTTTGGACCGAAACAAAAAACAGCCACCAAAGGAAACACATTATTTCTGGCAATCATTAATTTCAGTTCCACTTAAAAGTCAATGAACGACATTGTGTGAGTAACAGTGACTGTATGCAGCCCATGCCAACAACATCAAACCCACAGTTTTGTTAAACAATTTATTATCGCACAGGTATATAATGGCGGTTGGTTGTTTTCTGTTCCGTTGTCATTCAATGTTGCTGCAATAATTAACACTTTCGAAAAAAAAATGTTGCGAGTTCCTGCGAATGCGACAAATTCCCAACACAATCTTGCTTCACATATATTAAATTATAATTTTTATAACTTTAATGCAATAAAAAAATTTAAAAATAACAGAATTTATAAGAAAAAAATAACATATTTGTAAAGCATCTTCGATCCTGCCAGGAGTCGAACCTGGAATCTTCTGATCCGTAGTCAGACGCGTTATCCATTGCGCCACAGGACCGTTAGCGATATTGTGCTTAACCACTGTTTTCTATACGCACATACACACTCTGCGTACATATAACAGCACTCAACATAGCTTTTTTTAAGAGAGCCGCGTGTGCACACGCACACACAAATAACCAATCAGACTGTGGTTAGCACAGTTTACAACCATTTGTTTCATTACTAATTTTATTTCTTGTTCAGATTCTTGAAAATTTCAGTGTGTTCCATTTAAGTCATGTCATCGCGAAAATCACCTAAGTTTTCAAAATTCAATTAAATCAATCAAGAGATTTAAACAATGATGTACAAAGTTGGGTCGTTTATCAAACACTTCACCGAAAGATTTCAAATCGTTTCCATGCCCCAAAGGCTCTGCGACGAGGAGCAAATGTCTTCGACAAAAATGCAAGCTCATCCAAATCGCCAATATATGCCAAATAAGCCTCAACAAAATTGGGAATCAAGCGTATTGTTCTTTGTGAATCGGTTGGCTTTTTTATGCATTCGTAATTTATTGCGACGCTGGCGTCAATGTCATTCTGAAAAATGCACCAGATCTCGGTGCTGCATCAAATGTTGTCGTAAGACTATGCCAGCACGTCCCGGACAATGTGAACCGCATTATCTACTTTGATATTTTTATATATATCTTGGTTTTGGTAGTCTACCTACGAAGCTGAGATATGTATAGCATGGGAACCGTACGTACAATAATGCTCCGAACTAAAAAGGGAAAAAATCGATATCAAAACGTCGACTTTTTCGTTATCGAAAATCAGCTGCAAATGCAATTTGAATATCAGCAATTCCTCAACTAAGAAATGGTTTTGTTTTTATTTTCATACAAAATCATTTTTTATAATTCAGTCTTAAAAATCTTGCATTTCAGCAGAAGAATATTATTTGGCTACATTCATTACTAATTATAAAGTAGTTTTAATTAATTTCAAATGAAAATCTCACGTTTTATTAAAAAAAAAAATAATTTCACATTGCTTATTTTTTTAACGTAATGCTCAACTAGCGGACAAACTAAAGATGAAAATAAAAATTAAACTTAAAATTCGTTTTTTTGGCCCTAAAATTAGTCAGCTGAAAAGAAAAAATATTCATTAGAAGGTTAATGAATTCATTAGAAAATCAACAACTTTTATAGAAATAAAAATTAAAAAAAAAATTGAGAAATCTTTTCAAGTGTGTTGAAAGAATTTAAAGTACTGGGTAGGCCAAAAGTCATGGGGTTTAAAAATTTAATAGCTTTTTTTTATTAATGTGAAAAAAAAAATATATTCACCCCATTGTGAGTTTTGGCCCACCCAGTATAAGCATTTTAAAGAGCTGATCTTAGGTTTTGTGTTGAAATTGAAAAAAATATACATTTCGTGGTTTCAAAAATATGGGCAGGAACTCGACATCTGTCAAACTAAGTTGTTAAACCAATTTTTTTTTCTGACATTGACGAAAATGGATCGCTTAACTATCACAAAAATGGTGATTCTGGCACAGCCACATATCGTGCTTTAAGAGGAGATTATGGTTACGAAGCACATTTATCACTCGGTGGGTAGGTTAATAAACAAAATTGTCGTATTTGGGGTTCTGAGAATGCTCAAGTAATTGAAGAGAGGCCAATACATTCACATAAAGTCACTGTTTGGTGCGCTCTATGGTCCGAAGGAGTGATTGGACCTTACTTCTTCGAAAACGACGAGGGGACGACTGTCACCGTCAATTCGGAGCGTTATGGTCTTAACCGACTTTTTTTTTGCCTGCTATTGAAGAATAGGACTTGGAGAATATGTGGTTTCAACAGGACGGTGCCACACAACTCGAGCGAATATGGCTTTATTGCAAGAGACATTTCCTGGTCGCGTAATTTCTGGTCGTTGCGACTTCAACTGGCCACCAAGATCATGCGATTTGACATCATTAGACTTTTTTTGTGGGGCTACGCGAAAGACAGATACACCTTTAACTCTTGAGCACTTAAGAACCAACATTCTTCAAGTTATGGCTGAGATACCGCCCAATATGTGGCAAAAAGTGGTCCAAAATTACCTCAAAAGAATCAATGCTTGCAACACTTCACGTGGTGGTCATTTAAATGATGTAGTGTTTCAAACTTTATAATAAAAAAGAAATATCATGAAAAAAAATATTTTATATGTGTTTTATTGACGTTTACTATTAAACAGCAAAGTGGATAACCCTTTATAATAAAATTGAAAAGAATACTTCGAACGAGTGTCACACCTGCATCTTCGGTTGAAAGCGACTGACATAAATATAATTTTGTTCGGAAAGCGTTCGTTCGCTCACAATTTTCAATCCGAAATGGAAAGCTTATAATAGCTTCATGGGGCCGCTAGGAAATGAGACGGCCGACTTTGCCTTTTTTTTTTGTTTTTTTCTAAAATAGTAATTGGTATTTCTGTCAATAGTTATTTGTTTCAATATTTTCGCATAGTTTAATATGAGTGTACATAATCTCAATAAATATGATAGAAATTGTCATGAACCGCTTAAGGCTGCTGCTGGTGGTGGCTGGTAAATCGGGAAATCAGGTCAAAGTCATTAATCATTCAACGCTGTGCCACTGACTGACTGACTGCCTGCCTGCCCATGGTCTGCTGCAGTCACTTATTTCACAGCAATTGCCTCAAAAAGACATGTATCACTTTGGTGTGGTAGGTGCAAGGAAGGTGGGGTTTCGGCTTCATTTACTACATGTTATCTACAAACATACATATATGCATTTGTAGACAACAATAGTCATTTGTTATATTTATCATAAAAATCCCCTTTAGTTTTTCCAATTTTTGTTTTTTTTTTACCAAAACAAAACGTATCGGACGAAGAACATGACAACAATTATTCATAAAATGTATCAGAGAACATGACAAGAAATTGAAAACGTTTTTGTTACATTTCAGATTAATTTACATAATATGTTTGCCTATTGATATTTGTTGTTGTACTGTAACATGACTTAAATTTACTTATTTTATATATTTTTTTTTTTTTGAAATATATTTTCCATCATAGTTGGCCTATGAAATGAACTACGAGTTGCACTACTGCTTTTCACTTCTTCAGATGGTAAACATAACCAAAAATACTTCTGGTACCAAAATTGAAGGGCGCTGAATCAGTGGAAGAATTAGAAATCTTATACGAATGACTTTTTTAATTCATTAACTGCACTGAGCAGAAGACACACGATGGAATTCCATATGAAACGGCAACAAAAACTCGAGCCCTATGGTCTGAAATAAATCTAGTCACTATTAGGGTTTGACAATAGGAGACGTATAAGAATGAATAAGAACAACATCTGCGAAGCCACTGTCGAACAACCTTCGGATTTATTTCCTTCTCAGTCTCATCTTTCCTCCCTCTGCACTCTCTCTATTTCTCGCTGGACAGTCCCTTCTGCCTAACCTAACCCATAATACCCTAAATGCGGTGTACAGCACTGGCACTGGCTATCCAAACATACCAACCTTAGAGCAAAAGTAAGACAATTTTTTATTTATGTGTCATTTACTGAAGTTAATAAAGCGCTATTTTTCTTTCTACGCATGTGACACTTCAACGCCGTTCATACCAACGCACTTGCATGTGCAATGTTGCCTTCGAAAAGTGTATTAAGAATTTGCGCACTTTATTTAGCGACGCACGTCTGTCTGTCTGTCCGTTCATTCGTTCCAATATTTGAGACCCAAAAACTGGTTTATGTCTGATTGGCATCTACGATCGGCGGTTTATTGGTGGCCGTATTAATAATTTGTTACCGAAAGGTCGTTCTGGCATTAGATATGTATGGATATGTGTACTGTATGCAGTACATGTGAAATGTTGTACGGCTATGATATTAAACACAATGGGAGCCGCTAGCCTCAGCTATGTTGATGTTATGGATGGGTTAAATTCGCTAAGTCGCCGGCCTGGCACAATAACAAAAGGTAGTGGCAATTGCTCGACAACAAGAAATCAGATACAACCCTGGGTATTTTTATTGTCAAATTCTGATCTACTAAAACGATATAAAAAACGAACAATTAACGGCACAATTTTTAGTGAACCATAACTTTATTTTTAATAGTTTTGAAGGCCCCAAACTTATTCGTCTGGCTTTTTGTATTCTAATACTTTGATTTAAATGTAAAATAAGAATATATATTCAACATTTGAAAAAAAACTAAACCAACAATAGAAATGTATGAAATGTAGTTTGACAATCAAAATTCTGTGAAAATAAAAAAAAATTTAATCAGCTGTTTGCATGCGTCTACCTTTAGTTATTGTGCCATGAGATTTCCCGCCCGGGAATCCCGGTCATTTCTCCATTCCCATGACGCATTCCCATAGAAAATATAGTAGATATTTAATGTATATGGTGACCAGGGTTCTTAATTTGCCGACCATTTCCAACTTCGGGGTTTCGAGAATTTTTCGACGTCTTTCCGGGTTTTCCAACATGAAGTGTTACCGGTTTTTCGATAGATGTCACTTTTGAAGCTTTTATTCTTCGACATTTGACAAGTAGAAACTACGTCATTACTAAAAATGGAACGATACACGCTACAACAACGCATTGAAATTATTAAAATTCACTACAAAAATGGTGAAAATCTTGCAGTCACATTTTCAAAATTAAAGCATTTTTGGGTCGTGATGAAAAAAAACCCAGCTTTGTCCATTCCTCGTCGTTCTTTGAAATTGGGCATTCGACAAACGCCATTACACCGTATTTTACATAAAGATTTAAGGCTTAAAAAGTTCAGTTAACACAAGAACTCAAACCGGCCAATCATCAACCACGTCGTGTCTTTGCTGATTGGGTCTTTGAAATGCATGAAAATGATCCGGAATTTCATCGAAAAATCATCTTAACTGATGGGGCCCATTTCCACCTCGGTGTCTACGTCAACAAGCAAAATTGTCGCACCTGGGGCTCCAAAAACCCAAGAGTTATTGTTGAGAAGCCTCTCCATCCTCAACGTGTGACTATTTTGAACGTTTTAAGTTTAAAAAGGCGACTTCAAACAAACTCGAAAAGTCTAAAAATCCACCTTTTAAAAATCTGTAAAAGTTGTAAACTACATAACCCTAGTCCAGCGATTCTTTTCATTGTTTTATAAAGCAGTTCCTGCTTGAGCTGTAGTGTCTCTGCGTATTCGACATTTACGCATTTACACATTCTTCGACATTCTACGGAAGAAATTAGTGTTTTATTGCTTATTATCTTCAGATTTATTGTCAGAATCAGAATGAACATTTGATTCCGAGCCTGAAGGAAAAGGAACTGCAATATAAGTAAGACCAAAATACCAAAGTTGAAACTGATGAAATATAAATTAACAAACAAATTAAAAGTAAAACCCTCGATTACATGCGTTCAGCTCTGAATTTGCTGGACACGGAATTGGAAGAATGGTCTCCAGATGAATAACTTTTACATAGGTATAGAAACGAAGTTTCGAAAAAGTTAAACTTTAATTTTAATCAAAACCCACAAAAATGTTTAGGGTGTTCATTTTTAGGTGTCCTAAGTGTTGTAAGTGTCGTACGTACTAAAGCTGTACAACTGTTGTATATTTTTTGTTGATATTTTCCATATAAAAGAATTGTACGACAGTACAACGTTTGGATATATGTTTTGAAATCGTACTAAGGGACAGTGCTGGAAGAAATGGTACATTTGTATAATTTTTGGTACTTTCTGCTGCCAAGCCGCTGATTTAGGTAGTCCCAGGTGAACACTTCTTCGATTCTTCATCAAACAAATCATATTCATTCTGAAATTTTCATGAATTTCATCCTCCTCATCTTCATCACCTGGAAAATTTTTTTTTTTGTAACAAGCCAAAGAAAGAACCCAGCACTTACTTGACTCAACCATAAGTATGTCAAATGCAAAATTTTCGCATAAAGCGGTTAATATTTTATTTTTTTCGCTTTCGAAAGGCATTTCTATTCAACTAATTTTTTTATTATTTATTATTTTTACATTTGACGTTTGAAAATGTACGTTTCTTAGATGTCAGTACATACACATACGACAGGTTGTTCACATACGTACTATTGTAGGTATTGTTACAACTTACAACATTAGTACACCTTGTGAATTCCCTAAATATTATATTTACATGCATGTTTTACTGCCTTTTACTGAGCTGTTTTTTATTTTTAATATATATTTTGTCAATGTTTTTGGTAAATAAAAATAAATGTATGACAAATGTGCGACTTTTTAAAATAAAATCCCCTTAATGTGAATCTTTTTTAAAAAAAATCACCTTTTTGTGCGACTTTTTGAAATTTCTCAACGGTAACCCTGACTTCCAAATTATCAAATTTCGGCTACGATTCGATGGATCATTCGATAAATCTAACCGAGTAAACGGGCCTAAACAATTCGAATTTTAAATTTATTTTACAAAAACCCAAATCAACAATAATGAATTTTTGTCCGTTGTTTTAATGAAACAAACTGAGTCACTGTTTTGCCGAAATCTTGTAACATTTGAATATTTAGCTAGTCATTTTAAAAATGTATTTATTAAAAATAATTCAAAAAAAAGTATGGAAACTAACAAGTTATTTCGATCCTGCCAGGAGTCGAACCTGGAATCTTCTGATCCGTAGTCAGACGCGTTATCCATTGCGCCACAGGACCGTTGACTCTGTTCACGTTAGATGTGTATGAGAAATGTGTTCTACCATAAGCACATTTAACAAAAGCTTCTATTTCTGGATTATGGTTTAGCATGTGTGTGTGCGTGTGTGTGTTGAATTGGTGAGTATACAGTATGGCCAGTGTTGACAGTTATACTTGTCCAAAAATCGTCGAATTGAGAGTGAAAAAATCGTCAAAATCTATTTTGGAAATCATTTGCGGCCTTGTCAGTTTATTATTCAGATTATTTCAGCTATTTCTATTCCACTTTTAACGTCTTTTCCCGGGGATGACTGTAAAAAAAACGTTAGTCTTAATCCCGGTGAACTTGTTCAGCCACTGCAATAGCGTATCATATGAATGTGTTTATTAAGCCGATTAAAATTGTTAATCCAATAGTTTTACCAAGCAAGCGTTTAAAGTGCAATTGTTCAAACGAAAAAATAGAGTTTTTAGGCAAATACAATTTCAGTTGTTATGCCCTTGTCTGAAAAATTTAAATGTTAGGTAAATGAATTGTCTGTATTTACATTCAAGAAAATAACTTAATTTAATCAGACATTTTATGAAATATCAACAAAATAAAAACTATCCCCAAAATATTCTGAAAAATCCCCCAAAAATATATGAAAAATTCTCAATTTAGAATTGCAACGTTTCAAAATATTAACTTGCAAATCGAAGTATTCAACATTAACGAAGACAAGTTTTTTGAAACACAATTTGCAATGTACCGTCAATTAAATATTGCCTTCCCCTTACCAGTATGTTCACTTTGAGCATATCTGAATAAAATATATAAAAAAAAAACGAGAAGTCATTTGAGAAATGACAGATATAAAGAAACATTTCGGATATGCTGTATTTTTGGATCGACCAAATATTTTCCCTATTGAAAGGTTCCACAAATCCCACCTGATTTTGGAGATTTCACAAATACCATTTGAGGCAAATACTATGGGCCACTAGAAAAAATAGAGGAATTTTTCATTGTTTGGGTTATTTTTCACATGAAAAATGGCCCAAAAACGAATAATGACTTATTATCTAAAAATTATAAAAAAAATCGCAAATTTTGTTTGGGATATTTTTTATAACGAAAAAAGTACAAATTTTTTTTTTAATTTTTGGCCAATTTTTCATAGATCCGTGGATGTTATGCCCATTTTTGTAGAAGCAACACAATTTCCGTATCTGTGTATTCAAATACAGGAGTGTTTTCGTATCAAGCTAGCGATTATCGCTTGCTTAAATGTAAAGAAAATGCCAAATTAGAGATGATGCTATTTGACACAAACTAGGAAGCATTCTGAGAACGCTGTGAAATCATGTTAAAATCTGGGGGAAAAAACCGTCATGGTGTGTAAGTTTTGTGGACAAATATTACAAATTCAATTATAAGTCAACAATATTACAGTCGAATTCGGATAAGCGCACGCCTTTTAATTGAAAAAATCGCTTAATTGAAAATAAAATATTAGTATCGATTGTTCTGGATGATTTTCACTTTACTTTGATTAAACGAAAATCCACTTTTTGAAAAATCGTTTATGTGAAACTCATTTTTAAAAAAACGACGCAATCTTGTATACACGAACAATGCTTAAGAGAAATATAATGAATAATGTTGTGCCGTCTCAAGTCAATACACGTGTCAACCACATTTAAGACAACTAACCAAATAAAAACAAGTGACTATTTTCATTAAAGCGTTTTGATTTTCCACACAACTCTTACAAATCCCCAAATCTTTATGAGAAGAATAAATAAAAAAGAATTATTTTACGGAAATTCTAAAAAATCGATTAGTAGATTCCGAATCGAGGGAATTAAAATTGTGAGACATGGCGGTTTGCATGTCCATCTACTGTAAGTAGATCGCAAAAAAAAAATGTTTTCCCTCAGGTGTCAGTAATATTGTAGTTAAACAAAAAACACCTACAATTTCTTCAGACTGTAGAGGGATATAAGCAACTCTACAGTCTGAAGAGCGACATAATTCACCAAATAAATATTAGCGTTATTTGGCGAAATCAGGTCACACATATGCATTTATCACAAATTGCTGCGGACCACCACTGACTGCCACATGCCACTGTCCGCAAATATTGAATATTGCAAAAAATTTGCATAAAATGTGATATGGTTTGAAAATAAATCGATCTTAATAATAAACAATTACGCAGAAAATATGGGATCGTACGTGACTATGTAATCTCCTACGGGAAGGCCATTTTCTTGAATGAGTCGACGATCTGCCCGGGCGAGTAATGTTGGTACACAAAATAGCTTTGTTTTGAATCCCACGCCATCCGCTCTCTGTCAAAGGCCCAAAGTCTGATACATATTTGAATTTTCTCAATTTAAATTAAAATTTTCAGAAATTGAAATAAACAAATTTAGCTTTCAATTGGAACTTTGGAATTTAAAATATATTTTTTTACTTTTTTAACAAAATTCTCAGTCGCAAATGGGATTTTCTCAATTCTGAATATTTTCTTTTTTTTGTTTAATTCCATCGGAAACACATTTGTGGCTGAGACGTGTATTTATTATTCTAACTGTGGTATCTTTTCCCTGGATAGAGCCTTTCATTGTGAACATAAACTTTAAAGCAACTTGAAGAATTCGCGTTCAGATGCCTCTTAATGTGGCACAAGGCATGGATGTTTGTAGAGTGCATAGAATAGTCATTAGACTCTAACTATGGCTCAGAATCTGAGACTATTTGTCTTGGGTCTCTTTTCAAACAGAAACTGACATTATATGAGGGGGGGAGGGGAGTTCCTTGTTTTCAACAGCATTCATAGTCATTGGAGTGTCGCGTGTGTATTAAAGTGGGTAGCCCGAAAAGATTTCAAAATCAATGTGTGTTGTTTTATGGGGATTCCCAAAATTTGTTAGCTCCGGAAAAAGACCAGCAAAGTTTTCCCCAAAAAGTCTGAAAAATTCTCACAAATAATGTATGGGTCGAGCTTGTCCCTGGTAGATCGCATCGCCGCCTTTGTCTCAAGACGAGAAGTCGTCTTGTGTATTAAATTTTTCCTTCTCCCGACTTCAATGTTGCCAGCAATGGCCTCTGTATACAATATACAAAACCAGCGGTCGGTTGCAAGAATGACAGTTTTTAAGAAATATTTCGGATATGTGAACCCAATGCGCTTTCCAATGTTATCCCAGTTGCTTGATTCCACTATTCCCAATTAATATTCTGAGATTTCACTCTTTAACGAACTGCCGCATACCCTGCCTGCAATTAAAGCAAACACAATGCTTGAAACCTTTTTTTAAACCAATCTTGTGTTACTTTTCAAATAAAAAATTGCCCAAAAAAAAAATTATCTAAAAATTATGAAAAAATTCCATTTTATTCCGCTTTTATTTTTGAGAAATTGTTCATGGAGCCGAGGAAAACGGGAGTTATAGCCTTTGCAGACTAACAATAATGCTCGCTTAGGGAATCGTCTTTTTCAATAAATTTTTTTTGTAGAATTGGAAACTTTTTACGTCAAATCCTGTTTGATATTGTAAATGGGCAATTCCATAGTGACGGGTGTGAAATGTAAAGGTCATCGTTTAAAACAAGGATGCGATTCCCAAGGATGTTTAGCTTAAAAACTTTTAACAATAGGTACACACTGAAATAACGTGATTTCTGCTCTGAATGCTCACCAGAAGGCTGTGACCTTACAAAACTCAGTTTTTAGAGAGTTATTGCTTTTAGCGCAGTTTCAGTAAATATTCCGTAGAACGCACACACACATTTTGGTGTTGTTAATCGTTCAACATTTTTTGATTGTATTATATACTTACTGTCTGGAAGAAAATAATTGTTCCTAAAGAAATGCTATTTTCAAATTGTGAAGGCTGTGACTTCCGCATGTGACGGGTTTGACTTCTAGTATGAAATCTCGAAAAGTTTAAAGGTACAAAAGCTTTTTATTGAATTAATTAATGTAAGAAATGTAAAAATAAACCCACACGCAAAATATGACAAATTTATTCGCCATGCGTACTATCATAGACAGAAGATTGGTCCGGTCGAGTATTATTTAAAGTAATTATTTTAAATTCAGATAAATATGTACAGCAAACAAACATTACATCTGCTCTGTTTTATGCATTATATTAAAATTTTTCATCATCTATTTCATCTTTAGAAGCATAGAAAACAAGGGTTTAACTATATTTTTTTCTACTAGATTTTTGAAATAATCTATGGCTTTATTGCCGCCTATATTGATTTATTTTAAAATTTACTTTTCATCCTTTTTCCGTTGTCTGTTCTGTTGTTTTTTTCTCGATAACCTTTTCCTTTTTACTTCCAATGATTTCATCACATTTGTCTTTCGGTCCCTTTCACTTTCTAAAGGCAAATATTATCCATATTTTTTCTTTATTTTCTTTTAATTTCTTCCCCCATTTCTTCATTGGAGTTATCCATGGTGTGACGGGTGTGACCAAATATTGCCCACAACTAAATACTCGAATATTCAGAATGTGGTCCACAAAATATCATTATATTATTATTAGAGCTGACTTTGTTATTGTTGAAAAGTATCAAGCTTTTATTATGTAAAATAACAAATTTTTTCAATTTTTACTGTGACGGATGTGACCGAAAATTTTAATTTTTAAATTAATCCACAAAACGTTTATTATGAAACATACAAAGTCGAAACTTCAACAAAAAGTAAACAAGAGCATATTCTTTCCAGAGACAACAGTTTTTATTAATTCTGAGAAAGGGTTTAAAAAAATCGCAAAATAAATGCCGAACATTCAAAGATGTAGAGGAGAGTTTTCAGTATATGCTCATTTCAAAGTGTTGTCAAATCAATAAAAACAAAAAATATTTTTTCATAAGATCCCACCTGCACGCGGAGATGAGCCCTCCCCATAGCTACCACTATAAAAGCTTGCTGTTCAATACAGAGCATGCTCTCGAGCTCTTGACTGTCCGTGGCAAGTGTCCGGTCAGTTGGCGTAGCTACAAATAAATGGCGATAGTCGAGGCGTCTCACATTGGCCCACAATAACCAGCCTATCGCAAGCCAATGAAACGATATTTACCTACCAAAGAGCGTAACCCCGTCTAATGTAGATATGCAGATAAATATGTAAACATAGTAAATATTGACATACATACATATGTATGTATGTATGTATCTAAATACATTGTACAAGTGTGGTCAATTGATCTATTGACATGGAACGCGTGAACAAACCACCAACGGCGTTTTCATATCAGTCGCCACTAATCTGATATGAACAATCGTTGCCGTAGACTTTGCAAGCCGTTGTCGTTGTAGACAGACACACTGCTGCCGAATGACCGACGACAAAGAGCATTTCATTGATATTCTGAAATAGTTTAGTTATGGCCCCGCCGCCGAGAGCCCCGGGCCAAACACGTATAACCGCGCCAATCCACAAAACGTTTTGTGCATAACAATTAAAGTGCGTGTGAATGTCCGTCGAAAGACATACAGATTGTGATCGGTGGTGGGCTAAATAGACATTCGCTTATTGTTTACGATTACTAAACTTGTCTGCATAAACAACATGTAATTACTTTTTGTAATTCAATTAAATAAATAAAGAAATACAGTAATTTTCCCGAATTCAGATCGCTGGCAGTGACCAATAATATTGTTTATACATATTGAAATTGCACCCACAAATTCTAAACAGTAAGAAAAAAAATCACTTCGATCCTGCCAGGAGTCGAACCTGGAATCTTCTGATCCGTAGTCAGACGCGTTATCCATTGCGCCACAGGACCGTGTTGAGCACCGTGGTCTTATAACAGGTTTTGTTCGCTTTACAGCAGAATTCAATGCTCACGCACAAAGAAGACCAAAAGAAACGTGTGCAGAACCACACAATGAGTATGAAAAAGTCAAGAGTACTCGTCGCTCACAGGCGATAATTCAAGTTATTCCGGCAGTCAGAATTGAGCGTATGACCAAACAAAAAGAAATATGGATGGAAATCAAAATTAACATTGGGGCGGACCCATGAGCCAGGGATTAAATAAAACATGCCGTCTAATTTCCATGCCAAATTATGGTCGGAAGACCAGTGTTGGTATTTTGAAAACTTTACTTTGTGCCGCAATGATGGATTAAATGTACCCAAATCTATATAAAAAATAGATAAATGTAAATAATTAAATTTGTATTTTTTTTTATTATATTAACACTCCTGGAAAAAGTATGACCAAACGTGCATGAATCATTACACGTATGTGGCCAAATCGTCAACAATGTTTCAAATTGGTCAACACGCTTCGCTTAAAGTTCCCTTTTTTTGTAGAGAGCGTTCTCAGATAGAACCCAACACAAGACAATTGTTCACAAGCGTCAAATCAAATTCCTTCGGCCAAAAGTACAGGGTTTTCCAACAAGAGGTGTTATTTTGGTATTCAAAGTGAAATGAAATTTTTTTGAGATAAATGATCGGATGTTTATTCCATAGTAAAGAGGAAAGTATGCCGTTAATAATGAAAAACAACATCAGACAAATGGCCACCACGACCACGCTTACAGGACCATATCCTTTTCATGAAATTGTCCATAACCAAATCCCAAAGTGGCTGCCCTATGTCCTCGATAGCCTCACGAGTTCTATCTTTAAGGTCTTGAATCGACGCTGGGCTGTTGGCGTCGACCTTATCTTTCACCTGGCCCCAAAGCGAAGAAGTCGCAAGGTGTTAAAGCACAAGATCTCGGTGGCCAATTGTGATCACCTCTTCGAGAGATAACACGGTCCGGAAACTTTTCACGTATTAGTTTCGTTGCTTGTGTGGCACGTAGCGCCGTCCGACTATAAAAAACCCTTAATCATCTCTCGATAGCGCAATCCATTCAACGCAACAGTTGATCCAACCTCATTTTCGAAAATGACCCCGCCAGACCATAAACCGCTCCAATCAGTCACACGTTGAGGATGGAGAGGCTTCTCAGCAATATCTCTTGGGTTTTACGAGCCTCAGATGGGACAATTTTGCTTCTTGACGTAGCGTGGAAGGCGTCGTAGGTCGAAATGGGCATCATCAGTCAAGATGATTTTTCGATGGAATTCCGAATCATTTTCATGCATTTCAAGGACCCAATCAGCAAAGACACGACGTTGTTGATGATCGGCCGGCTTGAGTTCTTGTGTTAACTGAACTTTATAAGCCTCATGACCCGAGTCTATGCAAAATACGGTGTAATGACGTTTGTGGAATGCCCAAATCCAAAGAACGACGAGGAATGGACAAACCTGGGTTTTTCTTCAACACTTTGGCCTACAGCAGCAATATTCGCAGTTGTTCTTGAGCGACGTGCACTGGTTTTATTCCTCACATCACTTACTTTTCCCAACAGCTCGAATCTTCCCACCAATTTTTGTATTGCGGTCCGACAAGGTGCTTCAAGACGACCAAAAAATGCTTCAGTTTTGCGAACTGTGACTGCCAGATTTTCACCATTTTCGTAGTGAATTTTAATAATTTCAATGCGTTGTTGAAGCGTGAATCGATCCATTTTTAGTAATGCTAGTAGTACTTTCTACTTGTCAAATGTCAAAGAATAAAAGCTTCAAAAGTGACAGCTACCGAAATACCGGGTGATTCAAAATAACATCTCTTGTTGGAAACCCCTTTATACAAATTTTGATCTAGGAAACATTGGTAAAAAAAATAAGTCATAGGCAAGGACTGAGGGGTGTTTTATGTATTTTTGGTTTTTATTTTTTTTACTCATTATGATGTTCTCATACAAAATTAAATTTTTTATAAAACTTTTTTTTTTATTTTCAAATATTGAAAAAATGTAGTTTTATTTTTTGACTTTGTAGAACTGCTTGTAGTAATTCTTAAGGGTTATAGCACTTTAGTTTTTTATTGCCAACAAGTAACCTCAGTTTGATCCAAATTGCGAGTTAGTCGCTTTACCTTATGGAGTTTTACAATCAGCTGATTCAAGGGCGGCATGCTGATACTGCACACTGGGATTTACAATGACATAAAAAGTATTTGTCGATTGAAAGTGATTTCTTATTGTAGGCTCCGATCACGGTTTAGTAAATAAAGGTTACGCAAAGAAGTATTCGACTTTTTTCCTCAAAATAATGGGTTTAAGATAGTAAATTCATTACGCATTTGTTTGTTTACAGTTTTATTAAATTTTTTTGATACTCGTATCTGATTAATTGGGCTGCATTTAAATTTTTTATAGACAATGAACAACGTTTTCGAATATGTTTTGTAATATTTTAATGGAATTCATCATTTCATTTGACCCATTTCACAAAGTTCATAAGTGTTCAACCCAGGAGTAGCCTGCATTATTTCCTGACAAATTGGAACTTTGATGTCATGTCGATGGCTTCATTCCATATAGTCGACTTAGCATGTTTTTAGGGTGACTGTTTCTTGAATTCGGGAGATTGTTTTTAAATCATGTCCCAAGCTTGAATTTGTTCGACAATTCTCTCAAAAACCATGCTTAAAATTCTACGTATGGCATATGGCTGAAGCAAAAAAAAAACGTACATTCCAAAGCGGGCTAAGTAGCACTTCGAGTTCTTTGGAAGGGTCATTTATTGTTGTCGTGCGTTCTAATTCTACTTATCACACATGAACATCGTGGTTAAAAGCCGTGTTCGCTGATCACCTGCTCTTTTCAGTTTTAGCTTCCGTTTTTGGGCTATTAACTTTCGTCAGTTTATATTTTTGAGGCGTTCACTTTGGAAACTGCAGCCTTCTTTAGCGTTTGCTTTCGAGAGTGTTCGATTTTTTAGCTTCAGCTGTAGTTGGCTATTCAGCTTTTGATTGTTTTTTAAGGGTTTTAGCTAAAATTGAATCAGCTATTGAAACATTGGTTGTACCAACTTATGTCATACAACTTTAACTGTGGCCTTTAAACGGGCTTCAAAATAAGAATTGAAATTCAATTAGTTACCATTCATACATAACCTATTCTCAGAGATGTTTTCAGTTAAGACTGATCCATTGTTTTCTGACCGTCTGCAGTCGCAGCATCAGCTATTGCAACATTGTCCTCAGAGTATGATTGCAAGACAAGACAGCTGTCACAGCCTCCAAATAAATACAAAAAAATTGAATTTCAGAAAAAAAAACTGCACATAAAATGAATAAAACTTTAATGACAATCTTAAAATTAAAAATATCGCCAACAACTTGCAAATAAGTTAGAACAACAACAAACACTTCTCTCGAACAACAACACAAATGGCGGCGCCAGTTAAACAACAATTGTTAATAAACATTTGTTAAATTTGCCATTAAGCAACAATTCTTATGTTAGAACAGAATCTTTTTTTATTTTTTTGCGCAAAAACACAAAAACGCATAAAAAAACTAATTTATGTTGCAATAAGTCATAAATATCCAACAAATGGAAAGATAGACCGAACAGCAGCGCATGGATGTGTGAACAACACACATGTTTTTCGTTTTTTTTTTTTTTGCCCATATAGATTTAAATGAATAGTACTTTCAATAGAACAATTTGTTAAAATATCGTATGAAAATTATGATTGATGGACTTCTAGTTGGAATTGTATGTGAAACTGCAGAACCACTTCAGAATTGTTAATTCAGAGAACTCAAATGAATTAGGACGACCGGCTGACAATCAGCATCTTGTTTACAGCTCACGCTGAAAGAACAAATTAAAGAAAAGAAAAAAACCGCACATACCATTTATTCAATTTGAACGCTAATCTTTTCGTTTGGACTTAGGCTTAAAGCGATCGATTGCAATTTTGAAATGTTGCTGCTAATCTAATAAATTTAATTAAATCCACTCGAGTCATAAATCATTTGAACTCTACTCAAGGTACATACGTATATTTATGTAGATCTGTACATGTGATGATACAGTCGTGGCTGTAGCAATTAAAACGTTCATTCGAATATCTTAGCATTTATAAAAATGGGAGTATAAATTTTCCAAAAAAAAAAAATAAATAAATCGCAACAATATCTATGATAGAAATTCAGGGAAAACTGGAACAACAACGAATGTCGCTAGACTACGTAAGGTGGACTCTAAGGTAACTAATGAAACCCAGTTCAGAGCTTTCGTCCAACAATGAAAACCCACTTTCCAGGTTAAAGAGTGGCAACGAAAATAAGCGAATTTCGTTGGGCATTCCCACAACGTGTGCACCTGCATGTTCATTTGAAAAATGTTGTAGCAGATTAACTTCTCTCAAGAATTGTTGCCGTCCTCATCAGTAAACAAAAACTCAAAGTATGGACAAGCAAATTTTTTCTCATAAATACTTCCATTGAATTTCCGCTGCCAGTAGCAACAATGTGAGTGTGTCGGGTTTTTCGAACAATCACTATCAATGGCTAGGTTAATGCCGCATAAATTGAAAGGACTAGCATGCATATTCCCATTGATAATGACATGGCTCCGAACATTATTTTCGCCTGGATAAGGCAGGGTATTGATGTCCAACGAGGGAAAACCTGGCATGGGCCCATCGATGTTTTTACCGAAAATCCTGAAAAAACTCTGGGTTGTTGTGGAAAATTAAATTTGGTGTCAGAGAAACTGATATTATCGGGTTTATGTTCGAATCGGAATTGTTATCGGTGGTGGTGTCATAGAAACCGATTGTATCGGTGTTATTGTCGGAAACCAACTGATCAGCCGACAGCTGGCAGATTTGCAGTTGTGTTTTTATGTTTGTTTGAATTTTGACACAAAATGTAAATGAAATAATAAATTTGTACTGTAAAATTAACTTTTAATGTTTTGTATACAAAATAGGGGAAAACATAGAAATAAAACGCGGAATGATTTGTTGTTGGAATTAGCGAAAAATGTACACAAAACGGGTCAAGGTTCTGGTGGCGGGAACTGACTGATAATCTAAACGGCGCTGGTCATCCATTCTAAGTTGTCCCCACTGAGGACATATTTGCCTTTGCGGAACTTTCAGCACACGAATACTACAGCTTCAACCATATTTTTAAAAATTTTAGTAAAAAAAGGAACTAAAAAATGTAAACAAAACAGCTGATTCCAAGAGGATTTCATGACACCAATTTCGATAAATGTTCTGCCACATCCCTGACTAGTAGACTTTAATGTAAGGAAAAATCTGAGAAAAGATGACTTCATTAATTCAGATCATGTCTACATAAAATAATGCCTGTGAAAAAGTATACCCTCCAAAAGAGGTTGACTACTTTTATAAATGTGAAATAAACTTTCAACAACATGATAAGAGGCTAAGCCTGAAGAGAATAGTGGATCAGCAAGAAATTGTATTTGTATCATCACATTGTCTAACTCGTATACTGTAATCGCTGGGAGGTACTGTAACGGATCAAATTGATTAATTGGGACTGGAGGATATGTGGTTCCAATGATAATGGTAATTTTCTAGGATGATTTCTGGGTCGCCTGCTGTGTCGTGTTTGCTACTCGCAGGCTATTTGACACCTACAGATTTGAATCCTGAGGAGGAGTAAACTTTTAATAATATTTCTCCGACACAATTACTGGTTCGTCACATCTCAATCTCTACACACTCTCGCAATTCCAATTTCCTCATCTTTCAGTCAGTAAATTGGCATTTCCTCTTACTGCAGCGAAGCGTTATGGGCAGCTTTCGTCATTTGTGTAGCTTAAATTAACTCACAATCATGCCGTAGAATCCGTGCACGTTTAGTACCCTGGGTTTTCTTTGACTACAGCGAGCTGTAGCTTCTGGTTATCAAGGTAAAGGGTGTTTTTTATTGGGGTATAGAACTTTAAGTTGGCATCACTTTTTGAACTGGCGGCCATTTTGTCAGCTGTCAAGTGATTAATATTTAGTTTGGTTTGCCATTTCATCATGAACAGGTTGACAAAAGAACAACGCTTGCAAATCGTGCAAATTTATTTCGAAAGTAATGGTTCAGTTCGCGAAGTTCACCGCAAGCTCCGTCCATTTTATGCCGTTACATCCACAAAAACTGACTGTGTGGTGTGCTCTATGGGCTGGTGGAGTCATTGGGCCATACTTCTTCCGAAATAATGCTGGAGAGTCAGTTACCGTTAATGGAGACCGGTATAGAGCCATGATAACCGACTATTTTGTTCCCGAATTGGATGGCATGAATGTGGATGAGTTGTGGTTCCAACAAGTGGTTGAAAATTGGACCTGTAGAATTGGCTTTATTCAAGCCAGCCGCGGCGGCCACATGCCCGAAATCATATTTAAACATTAATGGCATAAAATTATCCTTCCAAAAAAGCCAAATTGATGGACATTAAAACGATTTTCTTTTTATTTCAATTCGAAGTTCTATACCTCAATAAAAAAACACCCTTTATTTTGATAACATGAAAAAATATTAGAATTTGATCATGTACCCCCTGTTACTATTATTTCGACCACAACTGTATTATGGCAACAAATCAAATATGAATTAATATTCATGGAGATGAAAATTAAGATAAGAGACTCTGTAACACATTTTGAAATTACATACGGCCAAAGACAGACATACTTTGAGTATTTTATGAAAAACTTGTAAATGCTCTTGATCGACCATCACACAGTCTAAATCATTTCTGAGGCAGTAACGCACACATGTGAATACATAAAAACCAAAACAGAAATGAACATTAATTGATAATAAATCGGAAAGATATGCCAGCTATACCTTATTTCTAATCTAGTAAACACATAGAATATATTATGAAATTGGTTCGACCAATGGCGGAACCGAACCCCACTTTCCATCCTGCGTAAACTAAAAATAATCAATAACTTAATACAGTCAAACTTCCATAACTGCCACTAGAAGTGCTTCGACTTATGCAACTTCCACTGTATTGCGATTGTTCGAATTTTCACAAAAAATCCGCCCAAACCTGCAGACAACACAATTTGCGGTAGGGTAACTATGAAAAAAAAAACTCAATTAACACATCATTCCAAACTAATCATAATTTATAACAAACTATTGGTAGACATGCAATATAAAACAAATGCTTTGAAACTTGTTGTTGCTTTTGATTTAATGCTTTGAAGATAATTGAATTTTGAGGAATTTATAATAATATTTTTCATTAATTCTATTGGTGCTCCACACCTTTATTTGAAATAAATAACAATAAACAAAAAGTAATGCCCCGGGTGAGGCTCGAACTCACGACCTTAAGATTATGAGACTTACGCGCTGCCTACTGCGCCACCGAGGCTATGTCTACGTGGCAGTTGTTATAGGATAAGACAGTGAATGCTAAAGAGAACAGTTCTTGTGAGAACTTTTATCAACTTTTCTGTAAAGAAAGCTTTTTTTGGCACACAGTGGACTGTTAGACCTAATGCGGCGCACAGAAGCAATAACACTAACCGATGATAACAAATCATTAAATTAACATCGTTTTTCTTCAACAGGCAGATCCACTACCCGATACAACACCAGAAAGTGAGCTCTGGTCATTAGCTGGTTACTGAGCCCGGACTTTGTATGCAGATGTCAGTTATTGGTTAATCATTCGAACCGCGACCGTGAATCATAGAAGAAATCATACAGAAGAAATATAAGTGCGAGTTGTATTCGAATACACGTTTGTGTTACATTAAGGCCCAATAAATGAGGTAAACCACAATTATGTAAAAGTCCAATTAAACTGCATTTAAACTTCAAATACATATTTGAGCTGTCATTCAAAATAATCCACACTTTCGGCTGTTGATGTGGCAACACTAAAGGCCTAATTACTTGACCGTTGCCGGAACGTAAACGTAATCGTAACCGGAACGTTGATGTAGTGATGGTTACCCAAGATACGTGATAAAAACGTAAAAAATTCATAAATAATGAAAGAAAGTGTTGTGAAGAAACAATTTATCCATTTTTATAGTGTTTATGTTTTTATTTTATTATTTTTCTAACAAAGTTGTTTCTTTTACTTTCTTGCTGTTTTTTTTTTTTTGCTAGAAACAAATCAGCTGTTTCTTAAATGTCACTTGCCGGATAGAAAAATCTATTTTCTACAGGTTCATCCGTTACGTTACGATTACGGCCAAATAACCATTTGTACATGTTTCACATAAGGAGAACGTATCAGCTGACACGTCACGGTTACGATTACGGTCAAGTAACTCGGCCTTAACACTATTATCAGAAAACTCACGTTTCCGGTGTTTCCAATAGGAGGTATTATTTTGGTATTTAAAGAAAAAAGGCATTTCATAATAAAGAGGAAGGTATGCAGTCAATAATGAAAAACAACATCAGCCAAATGGCCACCACGACCACGCTTACAGGACCATATCCTTTTCATGAAATTTTCCATAACCAAATAGCAAAGTGGCTGCCCTTTGTCCTCGATAGCCTCACGAATTCTATCTTTGAGGTGTTGAATCGACGCTGGGCTGTTGGAGTAGACCTAAGTAAAAGTAAGGTCCAATGACCCCGCCGGACCAAAAACCGCACCAAATAGTCAAACGAGAGGCTTTTCAAAAATAACTCCACCGAGGTGGAAATGGGTCTGATGAGTCAATGGAATTCCAGATCAAAGACACGACGTTGTTGATGATCGGTCGGCTTGAGTTCTTGTGTTAACTGAACTTTATAAGCCTTAAGACGGTGTAATGACGTTTGTGGAATGCCCAATTCCAAAGAACGACGAGGAATGGACAAACCTGGGTTTTCTTCAACACTTTGGGCTACAGCCGCAATATTCTCAGTTGTTCTTGAGCGACATGCACGGGTTTGATTCCTCACATCATTAACATGTCCCAATAGCTCGAATTTGTCCACCAATTTCTGTGTTGCGGTCCGACAAGGTGCTTCACGACGACCCAAAAATGCCATAGTTTTT
This sequence comes from Hydrotaea cyrtoneurina, assembly GCA_958296145.1. Classification (NCBI taxonomy): domain Eukaryota; kingdom Metazoa; phylum Arthropoda; class Insecta; order Diptera; family Muscidae; genus Hydrotaea; species Hydrotaea cyrtoneurina. The sequence goes on along the minus strand of OY282515.1, from coordinate 51,572,999 downwards.
CAAGATTTTCACCACTTTTGTAGTGAATTTTAATAATTTCAATGCGTGGTTGACGCGTGTATCGTTCCGTTTTTAGTAATGGCGTAGTTTTTACTTGTCAAATGTCAAAGAATAAAAGCTACCGAAATACCGGGTGATTCAAAATAACACCTCTTGTTGGAAAACCCTTTATTAAACTTTTGTAGTGGATTTTGGTAACACACGAGTTTTAGAGAAAATATGACAATTAAAAAAACTCTGCTAAATGAACTTTCCAGCATCAACAAAATCAACAATTCCAGCATCAACAATTTTTCAGTCTGTTTACCTCAATAACGCCAAAAGATAAAGTAAACTGTATTAAAAACTCCAAAAACCGGTACATTTAATTTACTCTGTAACGAATGTAGGCAAATGCACTGCCAACTTTTTTTGGACCCAAAGTCAAATTTTTGTTGTTTCATATTTATTTGAAAGTGTAACTGGTTTCCCTATATTATTCTGGATGGCAAACATTTTTTTGTGGCACGCTATTAAAGTCAGCTAAACGTCACTTTGTTTTTGCGAAATTGGCGGTACACATAGGCTGATTTTGAGTGGAAACCCTATTAAAATTCTTAAGTGTTGTTGTCCAATTGTCCAATGTTCTGTTACTGCCTGTTTCACGATGCCAGTGGACCTGCACGCTGAAAAAAAAATGGTAATTTTAACAAATTTCAGCAAACAATTTCGCATCAAACATATAAATATATATTTCCATACCACAAACATTAACTTGTTTGTAGGTGATAAATATCAAATATATATGTATACATTTTTGTTGATTTTTATTTTTTTCCAATTTGGGAATTTCTATATAACAATCCATCTCATTCCCTCGGTTATAACTTTTATTTTAATGCGGGTAGATGCAAAACCAAAATTATGAAATCAGCTGCAAATACACACTTATTCGCACCCAAATGTTGTACTTTCTTGAATTTAATAAGTTCGTTGTCTGTTTTTCCCAAACACTCTATTGCTTATAGACAAATATGTAACATTAATAGCAAACGTGTTATATTTACATCCAAATAAGCTTTGTGTGGAAATAAATAAGCTTTACTTGCTACAAAGACTAAACACGCGTTTTACTTGTGTGTAAACATTTACAAAAGACGTATTTTTCAGCGTGTGTCATTTTCGATCGAATTGGGTTAAGCGGAAATGAAAAAATCAAGAAATTATTTTCTCTTGAACCTGCAATAAAAAGTACTTCGGATAATTGAACCTTCCTTCATTTAAACGAAGGGAGAATGGGCTTTTGAAATTGTTCTATGAAACGAAGATGGAAACTTGTGGCACACTATTAAAATACATGTATGTAAAATGTAAATTAATGAGATTTTATGAAATTAGTAACTTATTTTCAAGATTTTTTGAGAACATTTGTTTTACATTTATCATATTTCTCTTAAGCGGTGTTCGTATCATATAAGTTTGAGCCTTTGCATTACAAATGTGTTTCACATAAACGATGTTTCAATAAGGCGGATTTTCGTTTAAGCGAAGTACAGTCCATGGATAATCACGCAGAACAATCGTTACTTATATTTATTTTCAATTAAGCAATTTTTTTTAATTAAAAAGCGTGCGCTTATCCGAATTCGACTGTACATAAATTAAAATTTGTATTGAAACGACTATGTTTTTGTGATGATTCATTCTTATGTGCCAATAAATCTGAATATTTGTGACGCGGTAATTTTTTTAACCCGGGTAGTTTTGAAATTTGTTGATTTTTTACTTCCCGATTCCCGGGATTATTTGTCGGCATTCCCGGTAATAAACTACTATCAAACAATGCAACTATGTACGATTTTACCCACTTTGATTATCGTTTTTACCCGAGAAATTACACGATTTTTTCCTTCCTGAATCATTCCTGAACTAGTTGATCTTATTACAATTAAACTGTACTGGGTTTTATTTTTCAATTGTACAGGATTTTGTTTTTTAAAAAACCAATATTTTTTTTTTAGAATATCATATTTTATAAAGAAAATTCCCGATTCCCGGGAGTTGGAAAAGGTCGGGAAATTAAAAACATTAGACGCGGCACATATCGCACACATTCTCATAAACAGGCACAACTCGAAACTTTGCAATTTTCAGAAAAATCAAAAAACTATTCTGCAGCTGGTGGTTTCTAACTCTAGTTCTAGCAAAGCCACAATAATTTACAGGACATCCAAGCCGTATACAAATCGCATACCTCAAAACATCGTAATTCGCCAAATCTTTAAAATAAAACACAGTAATTTCTTGCATGTCTTCTTTCTTTTCTTTATAAGGATTTTTTTTATCTATTTAAGGCTAAAGAAGAGAGAAAGTTATTGTATTTTTTAGAAAGTACAACAAACAGGAAAAAAGTAATGCCCCGGGTGAGGCTCGAACTCACGACCTTAAGATTATGAGACTTACGCGCTGCCTACTGCGCCACCGAGGCTATGCTCACAGGTTGACTGTTGTGCCATAACGCACTGAATGCGCCAAAAAGTTCTTGCAAGAACTTTTACAACTTCCAATTGCAAAATAAAGCTTTATGTGAACAGTGGGCTTAGAACTCGATTCGCTGAAGCAACATGTTTGACTGCCCGGAAAAAGGCGAGACGGTGATAGCGTCGGTAAATGTAGCTGCGAATTGAAGCATAACCGCGAATAACGTTTCAAAGGTTTTTTTGGCATAACTAGTTTTTTTACATGATTCTCTCACATTGTTCAAACACCAAATCATGCCGAATTTATGCACGTTATCGTTCTCACTACTCCCTCTTTCCAAAATTCTTCCTATAGCTAACACAGTGCAATTCTTTCATATGGGGATTCCCCTGACTGCTAGCAAAAAAAGGGCTAATCCATATTTAGCGGCATTTGAAATAACCGCTTAAGTTTCTGTCTTAACCCTTAAATGCGCGGAGTATACTACAAGTTTCAATCAAAAATGTCGACATAATTTCCTTGTTTTTTATACAAATTAAAAAAATATGAGTTATTTTGGCACAGGACTTTACTATTCACCGAATATGATAAAAGTTAACCCGATGGAATGTATATTGTCACAAAGTCAAAATCATATAGGATACACAGCACATTAAAGCGTTAAGTTGGCACGGCATTGTCAGCATAACAAATAAAAAAATTATATCCTTCATTGTGAACCAATACAGAAGAAGAACAAAATAAATACAAAATTGTTTTGAAAACAGCGGACGAATGGTAAGATTATGAAGGGTTTTCCAGCAAGAGGTGTTATTTTGAATCACCCGGTATTTCGGTCGCTGTTACTTTTGAAGCTTTTATTCTTTGACATTTGACACTAACAACGCATTGAAATCATTAAAATTCACTACAAAAATGGTAAAAATCTTGCAGTCACAGTTCGCAAAACTAAAGCATTTTTGGGTCGTGGGAAAGCCGGACCGCAATACGGAAATTGGTGGAAAAATTCGAGCTGTTGGAACAAGTTAGTGATATGAAGAATAAAAACTGTGCACGTCGCTCAAAAACAACTAAGAATGTTTTGAAAAAAAAAAACAGTTTTGTCCACTCCCCGTCGTTCTCTGGAATAGGACATTCCACAGACGACATTAGACCGTATTTTGCATAAAGACTAGGGTCTTAAGGCTTATAAAGTTCAGTTAACACAAGAACTCAAGCCGGCCGATCATCAACAACGTCGTGTCTGTGCTGATTGGGTCCTTGAAATGCATGAAAATGATCTGGAATTCCATCGATAAATCATTTTGACTGATAAGGCCCATTTCCACCAGGTGGCTACGTCAACAACAAAATTGTCACATCTGGGGCTAGGAAAACCCAAGACATTATTGCTGAGAAGCCTCTCCATCCTCAACGTGTGACTGTTTGGTGCGGTTTATGGTCCGGCGGGGTCATTAGACCTTACTTTTTCGAAAATGAGGTTGGATCGCTAGTTACGGTGAATGGATTGCGCTATCGAGAGATGATTGTGATTTTTTATGGTCGGAGATGGATGATATTAATCTGGACAACGCTTACTTTCAACTTACTTTATGCAGATAAACCTTTATCTCTTGAGCACTTATTGGGCTGATATACCGCCCAATATGTGGCAAAAAGTGGTCCAAAATTACCACAAAAGAATCAAAGCTTGCAACACTTCTCGAGGTTGTCATTTAAATGATGTAGTGTTTCACACATAATGTCAACGTTCAAACTTTATAATAAAAAAGAAATATCATGAAAAAAAAATATTTTTTTTATATATTTTGTATTTACGTTTTTTTTTAAAAAGCAAAATGGGTAACCCTTTATAAAATACAAAATATATTTGCCGAGTTTTTTTATGGCTGTGCCCCTTAACTGTACTGATCTGCTGGCAACACTGCTCTCTGCAGCAATAACAACAACGATAACAAAAGTAAGTTCGGTTTAAGTTGAGCTTTACTCCAAAACAGAACGTACGTTGTTGTTTTTGTCATTGTACTTGAAAATAACAATAACAGCCCTCAAATAAAACAACTACAAGAACCAAAGAAAAGCCCAAAGCTCACCGACATCCCCCGCCCCGACAAAGAACGTTAACATACATCACAACACATACGAAAAGCTTTCGTTGCTCCAGGCAGAGAATACACGCACAAACAATACGTGAAAGAAAAGCGAAAACAAAACTTATTTTGGCAGTTTTCAAAAACAGTTTAGCCGGCGAGGTAGTTTTTTTTTTATTTGCCAGTAATCGCGGTATGCGAGCAAAACAAAATATCACAAAATTCACATTTACTTAAACAAAATATTTAAATGATGTACAGTGTTCCACTAGATAGATATTTACAAAAGTGGTTTCAATTTTATTTCGTAAATTTTATAAGTGCCGCTCTATAAAAAAAATACAGGAAGAGAACGCACTAAAAAACAACAAAGAACTCCAGACAAAATAACGAATAACGCCGCAAAATTGAGTAACTAAAATCTGAGTGAGTATTTGCGTATGTGTATGTGTGTGTGAGGAAGAAAAGCTAAGCCATCGAGGGAATACTGAAAAATGAAAGAATTTCATTTGCCTTTGAACACGTCTTCCATTCAATACTACAGTGAAGCCTCAAAACCGCCCTGCTAATCTAGAATTTGTCCATTTTAGTATGGTGAAGTTCAAATAATAAAACTGGCTAATGAGCTTTGGTTGTGTATTGTTAACAGTGATTGCGAAATATATAATTTACTTTGGAAATTAGATCGCATTCATCTCAAATTTCAACCGTACACAAAAAATACAATCTACAATTTCTGGTACTTCTGCTAAAATACAGCCCACAAACTTTTCGGACGCTTGAGTTTGACTCACATGATAGGAACCATTCCAGCTCAGCTCAAATGACTCTAGTTGTCAGTACACCCCTTAAAACCCATTAATCTGCTTGGTGGAGACTCGACATTCTTTACCCTTGATACCTAAAAAGGAATCATTTTCATAAGTTTTGTCGGAGACAGCACTATGGCCTAGCAAAAAAAAAAATAGTTTTCGAGGTACCTATTTTCCGAATGTGAGTCATATGTAGCAGGTCGATTACCGGCTGTACAGGAGGTATTTATTTCGGCTTTGGACCATTGTTAAGAAGTAAAAATTTTCCCACGCCCAAATGTTGGCTATACTGAAACGATTTTTTTCAGATTTGCATGCACCTATGTGTCTGGACAGTTTTTCTCCTGATATTTTGAAAACTAGTTAAAGAAATATTACTAATTTGTTTTTTTTTTTTTTTTAGCAAATTCGAACATACAATAACTCATAAGATTGGGGGGCGACAAATATGCTACTTTTGTCGGTATTTTGGAGGTTTCACTGTACATGCTGGTCAACGTTGTAATTGTGAAATAGCGTTCATAAATATGACGACCAAAGTAATAAGTTTGTAGTGCGACCATGTTTATAACGGTAGACGTGTGAATGGCAATCGGCAACAACGAAGAAATATCTAAGCTTTCGGCAAAGCTCTGAATATTCTATTTTAACCATGAGGGCTTCATGATGGATTTCTTTAAACTACAAATAATTACATGTACGTATGTCTTGTTTTCGCAATGCAAATAATAATTACAGTTTGTTGAACCTCAGCATGAAACAAACAGACCGAAAGACAGACTGTCATACATACAGACAGACCGCTACATAGAGACGCAGTTTAACATTCCGATATTGACTTGAGCGGAGAAGAGGTTAATTGTACTCGCGACACATACTATCCCCATCTCCACCTCTCGACCGGAAGTGTCATTCATGTATTATATATATGACAAAGCACGTACATATGTATGTAATCTCAATGATTACTCACCTTAACACCCGTTCTCATCCTACCGACCATTCTTCGGCGTTCTTCTTTGCTTTCGTTTCTTCCTTCCTTTGCAGTTTGCAGTTCAGGACACAACAAATGTTATACCGCCAAGCAATTCAGTCCTTCAGCAACAAAGTACTTGGTACAATCAAGTATGCCGTCAAAAGCTTTTACCCCGTCTGTGGTGGAGAGGGAAACGACCCACAGCAACAATCCCGGCGCGTCATTTCCTTATTTACGTTCTTTCATGCACACGCCACTCAGCCGGTCGTTATTCTCTTCGTTTACTGTTGTTTTTGTAGTTGAGAGAATTGCATTCGAGCTTTATGAGACCACGTTCGCCGGTCTACATCAATGCCGGTCCTTTTTTAATAATAACACGCTTTTAAGAAGAGCTTTCTGTACTACAGCGTTTGTTTTAGTTGTGTTTTTTATATTGAAAGCAGACAACATCTGTTATGGTTTTGTTATCCAGGGATGGGAACTTAATCATCCACTGAAGAAGTCATTGTATTTGCAGTTTGAGATTTTTTTGTTTAATTTACAAGACTACGCAATTCGCCGAACAGATTAAGGGCTGGTTTCCGTAAAACGAATTCGATAGATTGATATGAATCATTAAAATTGAAGGCTCCATAAATATATTTTTCAGTGAGGAAACTTTGTTCTTTTGGAATACTTATTTTTGAATATCTGATAATATGCAACTTAGAACAAGACAATGATCTGAAATTTACGACAAAATAAACATAACACTGCTTTAAGGATAATAACAACGATGTGTTGCAGTGGCCCCCAAAGTTTCCAGGCATAAATCCAATCAGGAATCTGTGAAATATATTCAAACTTAAATGAGAAACAAATGTCCGTGGAATTTTGTAACTTTTTGTACTCTGTGCCAGGTACAGTCTGCCAGAAAGAAGTCGACTCGCAGTACCAGGCTATGCCTAACAATTTTAAACATTAACAAATTTTAAGCATTAACAATCTTTAACAAATTATTAAACAAATATAACACGTGTTGAAAACATATGCAGCAGAAATCGTATATCACTTTGTTAATTTTACCATCAATTTGTATAAGAACCAGAGGTGTCACTATTTCTTTTCATACGATAAATTTATATGGTACCCATTTCATGCTGGTTTTTTCCTGCGTTTGGAACCCGCTTTAGTCAGTTAATAAACAAACACTGCACGCTGAAAAAAATGGTCATTTTAACAAATTTCAGCAAACAAGTTCGCATCAAACATATATATATTTTTCCATACCACAAATATTAACTTGTTTGTAGGTGATAAATATCAAATTTATATGTATGCATTTTTGACTTACTTTTTATTTTTTTTCAATTTGTGAATTTCTATATAACAATCCATCTCATTCTCTCGGTATTGCTTTTATTTTAAAGAGCGTAAATGCAGAAAAAAAATTACGAAAACAATTGCAAATACACACTTATTCGCACCCAAATGTTGTACTTTCTTGAATTTAATAAGTTCGTTGTCTGTTTTTCCCAAACACGCTACTGCTTATACACAAGTATGTAATACTAATAGCAAACGAGTTATATTTACATCCAAATAAGCTTTGTGTAGAAGGAAATAAGCTTTACTTGCTACAAACACCAAACACGCGTTTTACTTGTGTGTAAACAAAAAAAAAGACGTATTTATCAGCGTCTGCTCACTATGTTTAGTGGAATAACTGGCTGGTTATATTTTTCTAAAAATTCATTAAATCGTTAGCTGAAATTGAAAATTCTTATACCGAAACTAGCAGAAAGAATTTGACAATTTGTAATACCACAGTTAGGTCTGTTGTCCCAAGCCAAAATGCAAGTATGCTTCTTCAGAAATTATAAAATAACTAGCCAGACCGAAGGGTATGACACCAACGATTTAAAATGTTTGGGCGTAGAGTGACTACTACTATTAAATTGCCATTACATAATAACCGATTACAAATATAAATCTAAGGACATAAAAATTATAATCCTAAATGGCTTTGAACCTTGGTTTGATAGTCGCACGCACTACCTAGCCCACTACGGCTGTTCATGTGTTTGTTTAGAAATAATTTCAGTGATTTTGTCCCCACATTTCATACTTCCCAATCCTGGATGTGGACATGCTGTACATATCAACCCCGGCAATAAAGTTCTTGTGGCTTCCTTACCGTCAGCAGACAAAAGCAACAACATCAAGATGCTTCCCGGGTGCACAGTGCACATTGCAATTGTTGTGGGGGAGGGAATGTATCGTTACCAACTCAAAATGGATTTCCGTGTACCGTCTGAAGGATACGAATAATGAAAGGGATTATGTTGAGCAAAGCTCCAATGACGCACCCTTACACAGTTTTGCATTCCCGACAACTTTCGCACATGTCGTTTTGTGCCAAGACCGGTTATACGCTTTCATTGTACGGTCCTAAATGTATGACAAACCTGCGTCCTGTTGTCTGACACATTATACTCATATGCTGACAGGAATAACCGTCTTCAATATATCGCAGATAGACACCAATTCAAAAATGCCCTGTGTTCCAAGATGAATATACAGTGAAACATCATTAACTCGAACCTCCATAAGTTGAATTTTCTGTAAGTCGAAGCCCTTGTAGTGGAAGTTAAGGAGACAAATTCCTTTAAACAGTTTTATAAGTAATTCCATAACTCAAAGTATCCGCAAGTCGAAGTTTTCTACGTGATAATGAGGGTTTAAGACACTGGGGAGTTTTATAAAGACTCTTGTTTATGTGGACCAATAGTTTTCGGATATTACAAAATTACGTTAAAACAAATCTGTAAAAATAATTTAAAAATATATATATTTTTTTAAAAGGCAATGTTTCATATCTTTTATGAAATATTTTATATCATTTATGAAATGTTTTATATTATCTATGAAATGTTCATTCCATTTATGAAATGTTTCATATCATTTATGTAATCTTTCATATCAATTATGAAATGTTTCATAGATCATACGAAATTAGTTCACATCAATTATGAAAAAATATCTTTGGCTGAACAAATAAGAAATTATTTTCTCAGTAAAAAACTAATAGATAAAATGTAGGCAAGATTGAATATAGTACAGAACTGCACATACGTATCACAGCAAGTTTGCTAACACTTGGGTTCACAGAACCTGCGTTAGTGGGTGTCTCCTATAAAAGCAATACATCGTGTTAGTGATAACCTGAAATCTATTCATATTCAGAATTTGTGAAACTTTTTTGAATTGTAGATTCCCGTTCCCAATTTTTGGCAATTTTGGGAATTCGGTTTATTCGAACAATCAGCTGTTTGCTTTGACAAGTTACAGCTGATGAATTTTTTCATAGAATAATATAATTTTTTTTAACAAATTGGTGTTCTTATTTATTGACTAAATTTATTATTCATCAAAAACAAATATTCCATTTCCCAAAATTACGATGATTCACATTTTTAACAAATTTGTACATCTTCCAAAAAAAATCTTCTAATATACCCTGACGATACTGAAGGCCATGAATTAAAATGTAAGTGTAATTATTTACTTACAAATGTAATTTTTAAATAAAAAACAATTGTAGGATAAAGGACAACACCGGAATTGCTGGCTGGTTGTTGCCTAATATAAACTAGTTAACAAATTAAATAGCACAGGTCCTCCAATTAATGAAATGGAAAGGCTTTAAAACTTTTTAAAACCAAACTTTATGTAAAGTAAGTAGAAGTAAATATATTCTCTATTGATATGGGGTATGTAATCCATTGACAATAAAATGTGACTTCCAACATATTTAGGACCTCCCCAAAAACTTCGCTGAATATTGATTGTGCCATCGCCATCCTCCAGCAAAAAATGCAAACCTGATATTTATATTTTCAAAATGGAAATAGTTGAGTTTATTTTAACTGTTCGGCCGCTTTAAGGGTTTCAGTACTCTCTTTTATTTATTATCGAAATAAAAGATTGTCGATTATTGTCAATGGATTACATACCCCATATCAATAGAGAATATATTTACTTCTACTTACTTTACATAAAGTTTGGTTTTAAAAAGTTTTAAAGCCTTTCCATTTCATTAATTGGAGGACCTGTGCTATTTAATTTGTTAACTAGTTTATATTAGGCAACAACCAGCCAGCAATTCCGGTGTTGTCCTTTATCCTACAATTGTTTTTTTATTTAAAAATTACATTCGTAAGTAAATAATTACACTTACATTTTAATTCATGGCCTTCAGTATCGTCAGGGTATATTAGAAGATTTTTTTTCGAAGATGTACAAATTTGTTAAAAATGTGAATCATCGTAATTTTGGGAAATGGAATATTTGTTTTTGATGAAGATGTACAAATTTGTTAAAAATGTGCATCATCGTAATTTTGGGAAATGGAATATTTGTATTTGATGAAAATTAGCTACGTGATAGTTTTTATTCATTTAATATTTAATATTTTTCGTGAATTAATTCCATTAATATTATTATGTTCCGAGGGATTGAAACTCGCTTTTTGTTCACGTTATAAAATTACAATTATTAAGGACAGAAAACAATTAATAAACTTTTTCGGAGTGAATATTACTTGTTACTTGTAAAACAGATAAACGCTTAATTAATCAAAATGGAGAAGGAATACCCAAATTAGGCTGCAAACAACATTTAAAAATAAATGTGATACTTTACACAAAAACATAGAAAAACAAATTTTGTAAACTATTTTGAATAGTAAGGATTTAAATTACCATACCACAAATATATTGAAAAATGTATTTAAAACTGTTATGAAATAATTCCCCGTATTCCTGATTGATTCAATGGAAACAGTTCATTATCTGTGTGAAAGTTTTTCATTACGGTTTCTTAACAATGTATTTTTAGATTTAACGAATAATTTCATTGTTTCACTGAAATGTTACGTTGCGATATAACCGTTGCGTATTCGTTTTTTTCAACACACAAAAGCCAGCGTTAGTAGGGGCAAGTCTGTGCTGGACTTCAGAGGTTGTTGTCCTCTTCATCGAATCCTGAATAAAAAAAGTTCTCCGTGATTATATTAATGACATGTTTAGACGGAAACATAGGCAAAGTCATTAATCAGACGGGCAAAATATATATATTTTACAAGATCTTGAAAGGATAGACGTCGTACAAATACTACAGTGTTTTCCAACAAGAGATGCTATTTTGAATCACCTAGTATTTCTGTTGCTGTTACTTTTGAAGCTATTACTCTTTGACATTTGACAAGTAGAAACTACGCCATTACTAAAAATGGAACGATACACTATTCAACAACGAATTGAAATTATTGAAATTCATTACAAAAATTGTGAAAATCCTGCGCTACGTGCCACACAAGCAACGAAACCATTGCTCATTTACGGGAAAAGTTTCCGGATCGTGTTATCTCTTGTGAATGATAAGGTCTACGCCAACAGCTCAGCGTCGACTCAAGACCTCAAAGATAGAATTCGAGAGGCTATCAAGGACTTAGGGCAGCCACTTTGCGATTTGGTTATGGAAAATTTCTTGAAAAGGATATGGTCTGAAAAATGGGATAAAATTCGGCCGTCAATCAATGGATATACATTATCTTAGGAACATTCCTCAAAATACCATAAAAATCACCGCAAACTTGTCTTATCCACACGGTTGGCAACACTGAATGTCGGAACAAGCACAGCTTTCCGTCCCAGTGTTTCGCATGTTACAGACCACACATACGTTCTGCTACACATTCGTGTCTTTGTTGTTATTCTCCAAAGTGCACTCTACTACAGACATGCACACTTGGATATAGCAAAAAGCTTTCTCGTATTGGATGCACGATTGTAAAGAAAACACATTGACTGCAGACCTACATACATACATACTTCTATGTGGGGCGGTGGTGTGGCTCCCAAAGCTGTGGATGATTCTCCAAGCGGCATTTGGGTGCAAAAGCGTTTCTGCTGCATGCATGCGTCTATGTGATGCATTTGATGTCGTTGAAGTCATGAGTGGTGTAAGCAGCAATGCTTTTATTCAAAGTCAAAGGTTATTGAACCTTCGGGCATAGAACTTCAAATGCAAAATGCTATAAAGCTAAAAACAAGAAACAGCAACAACAAATGTTTTCAATGCCAGAGGGAGACGAGTTGTTCAGCAGCATTTTTCCTCTCCATGTTCAACATTGTCGCAGCGGTGGCATATGACTGCCAAGAAGGCGTGAGGAGGTGGCGTTTAATAATGGAAATGAACTCATACATGCCCACATGCATATGTACATAGATGTCTGTTTATTTAAACATAATTGGCTCTTTGGTAGCGACTGAGTATGTTCTGCTCTCCTAATGCGATAATAATGTTATCCATCCTTTCTCTCGCAATACTTCTCTCCCCGTCTACAATCACATTATACGTTGGAATATCAGTGCAACTCTGTCATATTATCTCCAATCATTGTCGAGAGTAAATATACTTTTAATTACGTTATTAATCGGCGGGGCATGTTAAGCACATTTAAAATTATGATGGGGAATCAGGATCGCGTGGACAGCGGCTCGAATTTCATTTCATTGTTTGGGTGTACATTTCCGGGAGTATTGAATTAATGACATGTTGCTCATAAAGGACTTCGGTGCGTCCAATGTAAATTCGTTAAGATTAAAAACCTGTAGTGTGTGTGTCAATATTAAAAAACCGCCTTAATAAGAATACAATTATTTTGTATATTCCGTTGCTTCAATGATGGCCTAAAATTCAATAGTACGGAAAGGATTATTGGGGTAGCACAACTCAAAATAAATGTCGTAGTTCCTTAATAAATGTAGTTACGGGAATTGGGAAGAGTCGAGATGTGAAAATAGAATGAAACGTGGGCGATTGTGTGAGGTAAGTTTGGCAAAATCATATATTGATGGTCTATTCTATTCGAATTGAGACGGTGACATATTCAAATAATTTCATTTCCGATAAACGATAGTGCCGGAAATTATGCATACCACACAATAAATGACGTCGTTTACATTCGAAATGTGTTTTAAGCCATCCATGAGATATGGCATGAACTCTGTCCGGAAAAATAATGGTAGGTTAATTCAGCGTTTTTTTCTCGGCCAAATTAACTTATTGGGAGCTGAAATAGTAAAGGGTGTTTTTTATTGGGGTATAAAACTTTAAGTTGGCATTAATTTTTTAACTGGCGGCCATTTTGTCAGCTGTCAAGTGATTAATATTTAGTTTGGTTTGCCATTTCATCATGAACAGGTTGACAAAAAAACAACGCTTGCAAATCGTGCAAATTTATTTCGAAAGTAATGGTTCAGTTCGCGAAGTTCACCGCAAGCTCCGTCCATTTTATGCCATTACATCCACAAAAACTGACTGTTTGGTGTGCTCTATGGGCTGGTGGAGTCATTGGGCCATACTTCTTCCGAAATAATGCTGGAGACTCAGTTACCGTTAATGGAGACCGGTATAGAGCCATGATAACCGACTATTTTGTTCCCGAATTGGATGGCATGAATGTGGATGAGTTGTGGTTCCAACAAGTGGTTGGAAATTGGACCTGTAGAATTGGCTTTATTCGAGCCAGCCGCGGCGGCCACATGCCCGAAATCATATTTAAACATTAATGGCATAAAATTATCCTTCCAATAAAGCCAAATTGATGGACATTAAAACGATTTTCTTGTGTTTTATTTCAATTCGAAGTTCTATACCTCAATAAAAAACACCCTTTACCTTTTTTTTTGTGATTTTAGGGATAAATATCGGGTGTCTCCAAATAGGATTTAATCAATGTGTTTCTGCGTTATTCCTTGGGTTCTCGGTTCAAGTAATTGTGTTCGGTTTGAGCAAAACAATACTCATAGACGATACTACGAAATACTCCCATAAATATCGCCCAAAATCCATGTAATAATACTGCACGATCAGAGAATGAAAGTGTGTAGACATCTGGAAAACATCTCTTCATCTTCTCTGGTATATGAAAATCCCTTTTGGACCAATCGTCCATAATCGTTGCCTGGTATTTAAAATCAAATAAGAAATGAGACAAACCCGCCCTATCAGTGTCGCTTCAGGCCGAATAAATCAACCAACTATAGACTTAATCAAAAGCAAAGCGATACACACATCGTTTTATCGATTATAAAGCCGTCATCGGTAGGGAAGTCAGTGGCGCTAGCTATTCAACGTTGTCAAGGAACCTGCTCCCAAGGTGAGTGACTCAACGTTCCTGTAGACCTGGACAGTGGCCTACAAAATGTAACACGGATTCTTCCTCTTCGGTGACACAGTATCATTTTGCTAAACCCCAGTAGCGACTTAGTCCTTTTTCGGTTTAAGTCTGGCCATAAAGAGCGCTCCTTGACATCGCGAACTGAAGAAGGCACGCACAGGACCGATGTGCTTGGACGAACAACATCATGTTGTACGGCCTTCCATAGTAAGTCCTTCTTAAACATCCGTTGTTGCAACGGCAGACTCATACGACCCTTTCTTCTTTCCTTACCCATCCCTTGCCCACTGAGTTAACATTAATCTACTTCGACTGAGGACTCTTAGGGACTATTCGTTTGTTTTTACAGAGCATCCAGTTTCGCCTTTTCCCCAACGCAGAGTTGACATCACTGAGCGACGACTGAATGTGTTGGAATAGGAAGGAGGAAGGAAGGTGCATCGGCTGGGATGGGACGTGATGACGGTGGTATGAATGTATAATTAAGCATAAGCAAAAGGGCTTTTGCAACAGCGTGAGGGACATACATACACGTGTACATTTATGTGCATAAACTTTTACGGGAATATGTAATAGGGAATTATGAACTTTTTTGGGAGAATGGAGAGACTGCAAACAAAGGTATAAAAAGAGAGGATGTGTTGTGCTCTCAGTTATTGTTTTGGGAGTAAAAGCGTGTACTTTTGGAGTATTCCATGTGTGCGATTGTGTATGAATGACTGTTTACGGGATCTAATTTAAAGTTTTCATTGTCGTCGTCGCTGTTGTTGTTGGTGGTTTAAGACTGCATTCGCTGTTGTCGTTGATGTATTGCAAAAAACACGAAAAGTGTAGACGGGACGGAGAAAGAACAGAACCAACCCGCCAGAGTTGCAGTAGCCAGCCACAGCCTGAGTCAGTAAACAAAGAACAATCAAGACGATCGGTACGGTTCGATACGCAGCCATGGGTGGATAAAAACACGGAATACTACAACGACGGTACACGCCACGGTTAAATTGTGAGTCTGTGTTTGTAAACGAATAAAGCCAGACGGACGCACCAATAAATAGAAATTCTGGCAGACCGTGATTACTACACATATCTACATATCTATAAAATGTACAATCATTATTGGAATATAGTGTATACCCGTGAATAAGTAATTCCTGGCTGTGCAGAAAATTCAATTTGACAAATATAGTTTGAGCAAGTTCGGAATTCTTCATCATGAACGGCGAAAAATTATAATCATCATAACTTTGCGTTAACAGTCTTTCCATTTGGTTTCGTAGCAGTAAAACAACACGAATCTGTTTTTTTTTCTTTTCAATTATGCATTTTTGTACCATAAACTTGACCTTAAACTTGTTGGGCAAGTTCTTGCAGAAAATCTCCAAGAGCATAGCAGCGAGCGAGCACAGCAGCACAACGTTTGAACACAACAAACATCGGCTAACCAGACAAAAAGCTAAAAGTACCATACAAACATACACAACAACAAAGAGGATTCATCGAACTGCAGAAATAGATGACGACTGGCAAAATAGAAGAGACGGGCAGACAGATGGACAGACTTACGCACCTACAAAACAAAACAACAAAAAATCAAGCCCGTCCAACCAACGAACAAAAGCAGAAATGACGCTAAATTTGGTATTTTTAGAACAACGACAACTACAACCGCCTCATCCAAACTATGCTATAATACACACACAGACACACATGCATACATCCAACCGTACGTTCTGTTTTGAGGTTGCTCTGCTTGCTCGCTCGTCGGCGTACCGAACAAATGGAAAATGCATCTAATGAAAGCAAGCCAAACAACAGCGACAGCAACACCAACCCATAACAAAAACTTACAACTTTGCGAGAGTGCTGTCCATGTGCTGCTCTCAATAACTCCAAGTTCAAAGCTCTAGAACACACTGCTATGTATAACGTCGTGTGTTATGTAGCTTTTGCTTATTCCCATCACCTCTACCTAGTTTGGGTTTCTCATTTTAAAAGCTAATTCCCAAAGAACTCCACGTAGAAAGAATGGTAGACAATATAAAGCTCGTTTGCTTGCTTTCAAAATGTGGTCATTGGAGGTAGCTGGTACTGTTATCCCCCACAGTAGCGCTCATTTGCAAAAGACTATTGTCCCCCACAGTACCGCTCATTTGCAAAAGACTTCATCACAATTGAAACATTTAAGGGACTAAACGGGGAAGGTTGATCGCAGTATACCCTAAGCCACTCCTTAGATATCGCTTAAAGTTCATTTAATCAGGAAGAGTTGATTTTCCACACTCATA
The DNA here is from genome assembly GCA_958296145.1 of Hydrotaea cyrtoneurina. NCBI lineage: Eukaryota > Metazoa > Arthropoda > Insecta > Diptera > Muscidae > Hydrotaea > Hydrotaea cyrtoneurina. Next base: position 51,556,152 of record OY282515.1, on the reverse strand, counting down.
ACAAGGAAAACCCCGGAAGAACTAATCATATATTGTCAGGATCTTGTGTTAAACCGAAAAATTGGGTATACTGCAACAACCACTTCAAAAGTGACACAACTAAAAATGTTTAATTTTTTAGAAAATGCGAAAAACTGCTTTTGTGATGAATACTGTTTTTTTAAATAATGTAATGAATATTTGTTAGAAAATCCTTTAACAATTTTGAGTTCCACACTTTTGAAGTGGGTGTGCGATATGTAAGAAATTCTGAAGTCATATAATTTGTTTGAATTGTGGTTTCTCATGGAATTTCTTTAGATTTACCCACTTCCTAGCCAAACAACGATGGTCGAAATAAAATAGCCAACCTCTTCTAAAAATTACGAAAATCGACATTAGATTACGAGAAAATTAACATGGAAGACACTATGGTTCCACCCATCTGTGCCTGCTGTAAAAAACAGTAAAGTAATTTATGTTAGGTTCAGTCAAGAATTTTTGAAGTTCCCTCAATTTTTGTATTAAAGTGCATTAGGCCACTTCATTGTAGAGCTTCAATTGGGTGCAATACTGGAAATTGCTACTCCATTTCGTCCAACATACAATCTGTATTAATTTCATCCCAATATTACGAATTGGATATAAATAAATTCATAAAATACCTTGCAAAATACAGAATCGTGGCTGTAAGTTGTTTATATTGGTTGAATTGCTTCACATGCGTTGTCAGCCCAGTATTACGAAGCCTTATCTATTTCAGATTAAGTTAACATTCGTGAAGAAATTAATAGAAGGGTGTTAGCTTGAAAACTGCGGGTTAATCACGTGTGAAATGGCATTTATTGCGACAATTTTCATTGATGTTTTTCATTTATTTTTATAAATACATATTTCGTTATTTATTATAATAAAATAAACTAATAATAATAATTTTAAAATGTTAGATCGATTGCTGCACCTGTAAAGCTTGAAATTCCGAAAGGGCTTAGTTTGATTAAATAAATTGACATTAAATCGAATAGATTATTTCGACAGTAAGGCTCTTGACAGAAAGTGGATATCATATTTCTGGGGAATATTCAAATGTATGGTAGCGAAAAACACTCACGGGTCCCGTCGTCGTTCGATGCTCACTCACGAGAGTGTGCGACTCAGTCCTGGAACTTCGAGTCGCCATCGATTTCAACAACATCACATTTCACGCACCAGCATATTTCGAATTTTGCACGAATTTTGTATTATTCGCTCACAAGGTCTAATTGAGTGTGAAACACGACTATCCGAATTATTATCGCTTCTCAGTTTGGGCCTTAGGGATGCTGAAATGGACAAGGATTTCGCTAAATGTTAGTGAACAATCCATTATAGATTCAGGGCCTTAAGGTGCCATTCTTGGATAATGCGGTTGCATAGTTTTTTGATCTTACGAATAAATCAATAAAATGTCCAAAAAATTGGTGTGTGCCAATTTTTTTTTTTAATTTAAAAAGATAACTTTATTTAAATTAATGTGTGGTCCAAAAAACAGCTACCATACAAATGTCCCTCGCGACAGTTACAATTTCCATGGAAATACGTTAAATTCGTTTGCGCTTTTCACGTTACATTAACGAAGATTTTAAAATCAGACACAAAGATTCTAGAACAATCCATTAACGCTGTTTTTAAAATATTATTAATCAATCCTTTACTTTCAGTAAAACTTTTTAACTTTCCTATGCTATTCATTGGCGTTTTGCGAAGATAAACACTTCTTGTTGGAATAAATGGCTAAGACACGAATAAAAACAACACCAACGCGTATGCAGAAAGAGGCTTTGACAGCATCTGCTGCAGTCAATCCAACCAATAGCAGGATAGTGACCGAACATGTCCTAAAGGTAAACAGAATATTGTAATTTGTTTTTGGCGAGAGAATGAGTTAACCGATTGTAAGTTAAACTAAAAGACCTGTCAATAATTTATTTTTGTTTAATCCTCTTTTCCAGAAACGCCTTTGTGCATTAAATAACTCCATGTTAATCAAGGAAGCAATACCGATACAATCGACAATAATTGTGCAACCACCGAAGCGTACAAACTCCATATCATCGGTCACATCGACTATATCTCATACAAGTGATGGCCACTCGAGCATTGAATCACCCCCACCGACCAGCAACTCCATCACACCGACCAACTCCAATGGACCAACAATGGACGAACTGACTGAGAGTGCCATTAAAACCCTAAATGCTGGCTTGATGGCCAAAACGAATGCATTGGCCTTAAAGAATCGTAAAGTGTACATGATCACCGAGAAATGCGATGATGCCAGTCCGGGCACCAACGGAAATGGCGGTGGTACCGGAAGTGTCGCATCTGGAAGAGCATCGGGTGGTCCGCAAAAACGTAAAATGTACTTAATAATGGAGGAAAAAGAGACTGTCGATAAGAATGATGGTCAGACCGAAATGTTTGTGAAATCGGATTGCAACAATGGAAACAAGAAATTGACGCTGTTCACCGACACCACCAATGGTCAGCTACCACAGAAAATCGAAAAGATCCTACCCGAAATACTCAATTGCATACAAGCCAAGGGTTCAGGCGGTGGTCATATCTCAGCAGGATCTGGGTCCGCAACCAACGGTGCGGGATGTGCTAAAAATCGTTTTGCAACACAGAAAATGAACGGCACATCCACAGCTAGTGACAATGAAAACTCCAAGATCCGTTTGAAAACGGATAACGATAATAACGAAAGACTGCCTTTAACACTGCCACCAAAAAAGAATCGTACCAAAATTATAACCACTCAGATCATACCAGTGAATCACTATCACCACCCACCAACAATTTCCACGATCATCAACGGTGAAGTTACCACCGCCGACAACAGTAGACTTGGGCCAACCAACGTAAGCACAAATGGTGGTGGCATCACCAGATACGCCCGAACCGATAGGTCTAGTGCCACGCCGGTCATTGTAAATGCCACCACTCTTGTGGCCAATGGCAGCAATGGCTTGAGCAAAGAGAATGGTAATGGCAGTGCGTTGACGAGTAAAACTCCTCAGATGCACAAGAACATTAATCTCTCCACCGATTTTTTATTTCTAATGAAAATGTTGCCCAAACTGGAGAGTATTGAGGAGACGCACAAGAATTATGTGAAGACATGCATAGAGGACGTCATCAATCAATACGCCCCACCAGAGTTTGGGGATCAATGAATCGAGATGATGTCGTAAACGACATCCAATTAGTACATAAGGAATCAAAAACTATAAGACTGGCCAACCGACCAACGGACATGCACCGGAATACGATATTGTGTAAGATTTTCTCTCAATGGACATTATGTCAAAATTTAAGAAGTAATGCCTTAATTGCACATAAGAACGAAATATAAGCCCACAGGATATCGAATTTGTATGGAAACCCGATGAAGGTGTATGCGCTGGATTTCGTTCATATGGGAAATACGGCATTAGAAAACTCGTGAAATCAGATCATATCGGTTTTTATGTTGGTTTGAGCACAAAGGCTTTATTAAAATGCGTACTCGTAAAATAACTAGCACTGCAAGATAAAACCTTATTGCGGAAATTAGACAACAATTTTGCGATCTGGAATCCAAATCGTATTTCAAAATATGTTAGAAAACTGTTAAGAAGGCTATTGCAATTCGACTAAAAATATAAAATTTGAATTTTGGAAATTTAAATAGTACATTTGATGAGTACATGGCATTCCGAATAAGAACATTTTGTCTCTAAACCGTTTTAGCTCAGTAACCTACAAGATTTACTGATGGAAAACCAACTTTTCATTATAAGATATTGGCGCGCTTTATTTCGTAAACTAGAAGTTTTACTAATTTTTGGAGAAAACACGACTTGTTGTTTTAGAATTATTGCTTCAAATTGTGTTATGTATTGTGCACAGTCAAAGTGCAGTCGGTTTTAAAAATGATTTTTTGTTATATCCCTCTTTTGTTGAAAATCTAAGCTTTTCCATTGTTGATACTGAAAATCGCATTCCGGTACTAAATAAACAATATCACGTTTCTGTCGACCAGTGTAACTTTTGTAAACTTATTTAAAAGTGCATTAAGGTGTCTCATTGTGAATGACTTTTGGTTTATTTCTTCAAAATTCAAAATTTCTCTGCATTCGTTTTTTTGAATAAAATTCACGGATAAAAAACATAAATTGTTTAAATTTAAAGCAGAAAAAATCAAAAATCGTTTCGGTTTTTAAAAATGATTTTTTGTTTTATTTTTTGTATCCTCTTTTGTTGAAAATCTAAGCGAATTATTTATAATTTTGTGTTTTTTTTTAGTAATTTCATTGATGAGACCGAAACCCGTATTCCGGCTACTAAATAAATAAACGCACTTTTCTGTCGACCAGTGTAATTTTTGTAAACTTATTTAAAAGTGCATTAAGGTGTCTCATTGTGAAGTACTTTTGGTTTATTTCTTCAAAACTTTCACATAATTACCAATACATATACTTATGTGTTCAAAAGAGCCTTTGGCTGCTATGAAAAAGTACAAATCCTGATTGGTCGACAAAGACTTATAAACCCAAATGTATAGAGTTTTCAAGGGTTCGTGGTTAAAATTGAAGCAATTCAAAGAAGTGACCCACAGTAAATTTCTATAAAGCTCCAACCTCATTTAGGGGTTGAATCCGAATTTGGCTTTTAAACAAAATGAAGTCGGGTATGCTACAGGTAACGGGCAAAAATTCCCAAAAATAACTTAATTACGTATTTTCCTTAACATTCCCTGAAGGAAACATTTCTCAAATCGGTGAGATATAATTCTATACACACAGTGGTCCAGAATACATTTCCATCGGCCAAAACATTTTTGATTTTTGAACGGCTAATACTTTTTCTAGAGAAGTTTAAATGGCTTACATATTACTCTCCTACTAGTAAAGAGGTGGAAACGATCGATAAAAAAATATTTTATCGTCTTACCAGTATATCAATGTGTAGTCCTTCAAGGACGTTGATTGATTAAGCAAATGATATTGGATACGAACCTGTCTGCTTTGTGATGTCGCACACACTACCTATCACACCATGGCTGTCAATGAATTTGATAAACGCAAAATGTAAAAGGTTTTTTGTCTGGCGGAAAAAAACACGCAGCCCGTGCGTTTTGTACTTGATCCGCATTTATACCAATAACAAACGTCAAGAATAAAACATTCCCCAAACCCACATGAAAATATCCCCTTCATTTACAGAATATCGTTTCTAGGGAAAAGATTTGCCTTTTTTTATTTGTTTAGTTTTTTTTACAAACGATCTGATTTTGAATTTGAGTGTAGTTCAGGGTCACAAATGTGCGTGGCTGCAGCATTAATATTACAGGGAATTATCGAATATTCAATGCACTTCAGCAAAGACAGAACTCTTAAATAATGCGGCGACACCTTCATACACGTACATACATTTTTTCATTTCTTTACCTTTTTGTGTGTTTGAGAATATTTATTGAATTAGTTTAGTTTAGATCAAGTGAGCATCGGTTATCAGATGACTGATAGTTTTTGAAAGGAGTGCAAGTAGAAGTTATGGTGTTTCCAAGTGAAAAGTTCAAATATTATTAAAATAAACATGAAAGTTGTAAAACCGAGAGTAGACGAAGTTGGTTAACAGCGATTCAAATTTATAGTAATGAAAATATACAGCAAGTGGTCTTAATTTTCAAAAAAAAAAAAAACAAGCCAGACAACATCTTGCAAACTTACCATTTTTTGTTCACACCAATATCGACAAATTGTTTGAGCCGTTAATAGGTCGCTTTAGTTAATCGAATAAGTTATTTTATTGTCATCATATTTTTTGAATCATATATATATATATGCATATACTTACATTAGTGCTCCTTATATATCATAGATTTTAATCTTCATCATCATCAAATGTCAGCAGACACGCATTTCATTCATTTCCAAAATGAAGACTGGCAGTTCCCAAACTGCATAATAATTATGTACTTGTAAACGTTATTTTTTCGTTTATATTTATAATATAAGATTTTTTTGTATACAGCTTATATATCATATATAATCATACATACAATCGTATATATGTATGTAATAAAAATTATCGAAATATCGATAAGAATCAAAAGAAAAATTGTGAGAAGAATTGTATAACAAATAAATTTTATTATATTTTCTTAATGTAAAATAACATTCAAGTAAAGGAATCAATTTTTTATTGGAGTGGGTGGGTTTTTTTTGGGATATGTTGGTGATTTCTACAAATTGGATACAACTATCTACAAATTTGATTTCGGACTATTAATCCGGAAAATCTACATTCGGTACATCCCTAGTACAGACTTGCTCGAGAGCAATGCTTCATTTTCCATACCAAAATTTTGTTCATCGATGAAGCAAATTATTTTGTTGAATGGCTAAATAAATAAGTAAAATTATCGCATCGCCCATTACCGTTTGTAGTGCTCTATGGGCAGACGAAGTCATTGGTCCACAAAAATGTGTGTGCATATTATTGCGCCAGCTGTGCGGCCCAAATCATGTTTTAGCATGTATATTACGCTTAATTCACATTGTACCAATTTCACATTGTACGTATTTCCATTGTCACTGTCCGTACAAATTGCAATAGATTTTCGACAAACTCTATATGTTTTTTCCTTGAAAATAAAACAACGAGCTGAGTTTTTATTTTGTTTTAAATGTGTTTCTGTCAAGAATCTTTATTTAATCTGAAAGCATTCCTTTTTTTTTGTTTGTTTGTTTTCATTATCATATTTAAGAATAATATTTTCTTATTGTGTTGTTTTATACTTTACATTTACATATTAATGTCTAATTTACTCAATACACATACAATTGGGATTAATATCAATTTGTTTTGTTGCTTTTCAAATAATATACGAATATATGTGTATATCTTAATGTACGTCCGATTACATGGAGTATTTATATAATTAAGTACTGGAATCTCTTTTGTTTCGCTATTTATGTTTGAAAAAAATACCAAAAAAAAGCAAATCAATTAAATACAAATTAAATTGTTAATATATTTGAAAATTTACAATTTGTTTTATATACAAAAGTTTATACCTAAATATTATATTTGCTTAGAGAAACAAAAGGAAATTTAATTACATGAAATCGAGATAAAGGGCAACATTTAGCTTAGTCAGAAAGAAAAATATTTTCAAAATGCGAAATGTGCAATGAAAGTGGAAATTCAAGTCTGTTGGAGGTTTCGTACCTGGAAATACATACATGAATATAAAAATTCTACATACATATAAACAGAAATTAATTTTGTAATAAAAATGTTTGTATTTTTTTTATTAATTAAAATGCAGCCCAAAACATACAGCATGAGAAATTGTGTCCGAATTTTAGAGGGAAATGCGTATTTAAAATAAAAACATCAGTTTGATCGGCTGTATTAGACTATGTTTATGCCATGTTTACATAAAAGTATCATTAGATATTGAAATAATCATGGAAATACTCTAGCAACAGTTGCTGTCGAAATGACAGCCATGATCAATAAATTTAATTAATATTAATAATACACTGAGAACTGTCAACTTAATAACTTCATGACATCTATGCTTCGAATATGTTTAAGTAAACTCACAATATTTCACTTTTTGCGGAATTTCACGACTCGAAATATGTATATTGGGTGTAAATATAAAAAAAATTGTTTTTGGGTTAATAATAGCTTATGGTCCAAAGTATTTTTGAAAAGTTTTTCAGATTTTTTTGGAAAAGGTTTAGAGGTGCCGCAAACGTTTTATAACTTTTTAAACTTCCATGAAAGTGTAAAAAAGTAATAATGCAGTTCGAAAGACGATAAAGTTCCAAGTAATTTAAAAATAAAAATATTGATTTTACTTTTTATCGTTTCGAAGTTATGGCCGTTATACCATTATAACACCTAATTCCTTGGTTGGTGTATTGGGTAATTCGTTATTTTGTGTGCCCATTTTGTGGACACCCTAATGTATATGTCTCTTAAGCGATACAGTTCTTTGTCTGGTAAATCCTTGTAAGACAGTACCACGTAGATAAAGACGGTTTTCTTCATGCTTCGGTGACGGGTTCCTTCATGCTTTTTGCAATACTGTCCTGGAGACAATGGATACCTCGAGAACGAAACGTTTGGTGTTTTTTTTTTGAGAAACAATTTATCCAAAGTCAAAAACAATTTTTCCGAATTACTTGAAATAAATTTTGAAATATTGAGATTTCGATTATGTTACACCTAATCGTTTATTGCCTTTTAATCTGAATGACAGTTTCGAAGTTTTTTTTATTTGAGCCCATAAAAATTCGTAAGCAACGAATGTGCCCAATTAAAATGAGTCATAGATCATGAAATTCGATGGAGTGTTTTATTCTTCTGATTTCCTTCCGATCTAACAGAAATTCTGATTTTTTCATATTAAAATGCAGCACAGTCATAAAATTCGTGTACATTCAGAAGGTATATTAGGATATCGCCACACTGTGTGTATTGTTCGGAAAAAGTTATACATTTTCTACTTTTTTTTTTTGAAAAATACCATTTTTTAAAATTCTCAACGGTATTTTGTTTTTCGCAAATTCCTTCAAAATGGGGAGATAATCTGAATTTTAAACTCTATTGTGAACATGGCGAGACCAGAACTTATACGAAACTCCAAAACTAAAATTCAGCAGGAAGAAAACTCGAAAATTAACACCATGAAAAAAATACATATTGATTAGCAATTATGAACTTCCGTGAATGGGGGATAAATCCTTGTGCGGAGTGCAAATTAAAATCATTTGATTTCGGACAGGCATACTCTTGCTGATAAAATTCCGAACCAGAGCATTTCAATGTGCTGTTCGAGTTCTACTTTACTAAAAGGTCCAATCATCCTCCAGTGGTTTGAAGGACATGGGAACATTTCGAGAAATAAGTTATCGATGAATTAGGGGAATAGAGGATTTGTGCAAATGCTGTTTATATTTGACCTACACAAACTAAGCAGATACTATTGATGTACACCAATAATTTGTGTGTCTTTCATGTCCTTTACACTGGGTCCGTCTTAGTTTTCACACAAATGTTAATACATTTTTTTTGAACGATATCCGAAAAAAGGTTTTTGTTTGTAAGAAAACTGCACAAACGGTTGACAATGGCTGGTGATTTGCAAAACATTGTGCGTCCACACTTCTCCTGAATATAATGATGAGAGTGAATGCAAGAGTTTTCTTCTCAAAGAATACCGAGTTACCCAGCCATTAGACAGGGCAGTAATTGTTCGAAAAACTCAACACACTCACACTTTTTTTACCAATACACACACATTTTTGCTACTGTCCGGCCGACTGGCAACGAAAATTCAATGGCAGTAAAATTTTGGCACATGCAGCAGAAACGAATGTTAGAGTTCCCCCAACATATTTTTTTTGTCAATTTATGGGATAATTTTATTGTGTAATTGTGTTTTGACCGTTTTGTCGTAATAAAAACAGTTCAATTTTGTGAATTGTTATCAATGAAGTATTTTTCAGACTTGTTTGAAGCACAAAAAACAAAATTTAGACGTATTTATGAAAACAAATCTGCTTGTCCATACTTTTCCCCAAATGCTTTGACAATTTGTGGTGTGGGGTAACATTGTGTTTTTGTTTGCTGCTGCGGACGGTAACAACAACAAGAGAAGTTACTCTTGTGACGACGTTTTTGAAATGATTTTTCAGATGATTTTCGATATTTGGTTTCTGTTTCGAAGAGTATATGTGTGCTCAACTGGCAACAAATTAGATGTTGGTGTAATGGCAGGGTTAACAAAGCGTTTTTTTTAGTTTAGATTACTTTCGAAATGCACACATACATACATATGAATATAGAATGTTTTTTTGTTTTGTTTTTGGTTTTCAACTATTATTGTGTTTCTTTACGATTAATTATTTAGAAAAATACAACATTAATTAAGCAATCACATACTCTTTTTAGGGTTTGTTTATTATGGGGGAGAAGTTTTTCAGTAAATATTTTTGAAGATTTTTCGTTTCCGTTATACATGTTATACTTTTTCCACATACGACAATTATAGTTGTAAAATGTTAATAATGAGAATGTTGTGTTTACAATTTTGTATATTTTCCAAAAGAAAAAGGTGAAGTCTTGGTTTTTCTTTTTATCAATAACTATTATTGTTACAGTGTTGCCATTTTACATAGAATCAATCCTTAGAAATAAAATAATTATTAGATTATGTGGACAGACATACATACATTTGGGATTGGAGCTGTATCGGAGGATTTCTAAGACACACCATAACTATGTACACATACATAACATATGTGAAATATTTTAGGGTTTACCATGCCAAAATGTCTAATTTAAATTGTATATAATAATTACTTTAATATGTACTTGTTGTTAATTAATTATTTGTTCATTACTACTACAAACAGCCTTTATGTTAAACATGTTTTTTTTGTGTTTAAATATTTTTCTTACTAATTTTGTTGTTTTTTTTTTAATTTGAAACATATAAATCTACACTTTGGGTTACGATTAGTATAAGTAGGTCGGTATGTATGTATATCTATGTATGTATGTAAGTAAGTATTTTCTACAAAGTATGTATGTAAAAATTCAGGGGAAATTCATTACATTCAACAGTTTCTTCTTCGTCTCTAAATTGCTTACAAGGAGTAGGAGCTGCCTTTAATGGTTGGGTTGATTATATTTCCGTATTTCTTTTTTTTTTTTAAATATTTACATTTGTCCTTTTAATTGTTGTTGTCTTATTGTTGTATATATTACATATTAGGAATTATTTGGGATAGTTTTTTTATTTTTATTATTATTTGGAATACTTGTTTTATTTTGTTTTTATCAACTATTTTTTCATAAATCCTGAGCACAATTTTGTTGTGTTTTTTTTTTTATTATTATTTGTTGTCTGTGTACCTATTCTGTTTATTTTTTGCAAATAACAAATAAAAAAATAATAAATTCTATTGAAGTTTTTTTTGTTTGTTTCAAAGCAACACATTTTGAATTCTATGTCATTTCTTGTTATTGTTTTTTTCTCGTACATTGTAAAAAAAAACTATACATGTGTTTTGTTTTTTAGTTGGTAGTTAAATTTAAATACAGTACATAAAAGGTAAATGTTGTTAATCTAATTGTATAATCACAATTACACATATTACATACACTGTATTTGTTATAATATTGTATTGAAGTTTTGAGTTGCTAATTCCTTGTAATGTGAGTTTCTAGTTGTTATTGTTGACAAATTGTAATAGATTTCGAAATGAAATCCGGTGCGTACACACTTACCGTTATTGTATTTTTTTTTTAAATTAAAATTGATTTTACCAAAATTACTAATTACACACACACATAGAACAAAAAAACTAAACAGAACTAGATTGAGACGAAAAAAAAAGTTAATGGAAACTTGGCGGATATAAAAGTCGGTTTTTTATTAGCCCTTGCTAAAAGCTGCAAGGATATTTTAACTAAACGGAATAATATTTTGCATTGTGCCGTTATTTTGACATATTTATAAACAGTCGACAAGTGATCTTAAAATTGTTTGTAAATAATTGGGTGAGCATCTTTTCATTTCAAATTCACATAATATTTCCATTTCATAAATATTACAATTATTTTTTGAAACATAAATTGTCATAACTCGAAAATTGGACACTCCAGAAGGGACCTTCACTAAATTATGAATAAAAGCGAAAATCCAACATCGATTTTCCGGTTAATAATGGAATATTATTTCATTCAAATGGCTGCCCATGCAGTAGCCTAACGACATAAGCTCTGCTGCTGATAATGCGATCTTGAAAAACAGGGCGCAATACATCGAGTATAGCTTCGGCTGTGTGGCACGTAGAGCCGCCCTGTTGAAACCAAATGTTGCCAATATCCTTCTCTTAAATTTTTGTAAACTAAAATTCGTTCAACATGGCCCGATAACGAAAACGAAATATACTAGTGCATATTTCGTTTTCGTTATCGGGCCATGACCAAAAAAAAAAAAACGTACCCTTTAGATTCACCCTACGTATAGGAGGGTACAGAACATTTGATACGACCGAAAAGTGTAACACATAGAAAAATTCACTTTAGACCCAAGGTGTTTTTGAACCATATTTGCGGCTGGCCCATATGCAATGGGCTACAGGGCCACACTCCGTCGGGTACATGCCACATACCATCCCGCCCACTTTAGAAATCGTGTAATAATATCAATATGAACAGTGCGATCTTGCCCAAATTCTGTACTTAGTAAAGCTTTAACTGGATACAAAAAAATGGAGTTCGGGCCACACCACTTCTGGTATCTCCCATACAAATGTATACTCCGTCCACTTTCTAAAATGTGTAATACAATATTTTTCTGTAAAATTCGTTGCTATTATGACATTTCTCAAGATGTTACATCCGATGGTGGTAATCACGCCCACTTTTGACTTTAGTGTACTCTTGTATGTTTTAACTGAGGATGAAACTTTCTCACTTGTTTTCATATTAAAAATGTCCTCTTTTTCAGGTTTGGAAATTTGAAAAAATGTATTCTGTTTTTTGACCTTTGCATCGCATTTTATGAAATTATTGCACTGACATTTTTATATTATCATAAAGTGTGTTTTCTTATCTTTATTATGATGTCCAAGTTTTTGTTTAAATAGAATGCAAAGAATGCAATACCAATTTGGATAGTTACTTCAGCATTTTTGGAAGATAAGGTCCATTTAGAGCAAAAAAAGTCAAATATTTTAGTCGCAAAACACGAACTAACATTTTCATTTCTTCGAATGCCGAATTTTATCCCAATCGGTGCTATGTCCAAATTATTTCCGCATTCGGCGAACTTAAGGAAAAACGCCAATTTGTTTACAACAATATTAGGAAAAATATGAGCAAACTTCTATTACAATAAAGGCACCGTTTATAGCATTCTGAGTCCAACGATTTTTAATGTTAATACCTTATAAAAATTTCTCACTTCTTGTCTGGAACCAAATTTTTAACAGAACTTAGAGATGTTTACTAGATCAAAAGTTAAAGACTTTTGGCAGATGAAATTCGATTTGGGAACACTGTGCAATTGTTTTGATGTCTGGTGAAATGTTTTAATATAAATAGCTGACAAAATTCGAATGCACTTCTGCAAAAAAGAATAAATAGTAGGATGACAAAAAAAGGACTTAGCTTAGGACTTAACATTTTGCAAAAATTTTAGGGAAAATTGCATCCGTTTTTAAATTTAGAAATTAATGTTTGTCCGTTTATTTGTTCCGTACAGTCTGAACGACTGGGCCGATCTTGAATTGTTCACAGAATCTAACTGTATACCCGGGGGTGAAAATAGGCTACTTGAATATTTGAAATATCAAGTGGGCGTGGCCCTACCTACACATCATAACACTTTAAACTATTACACTTATGAAGAAGAGATTTGGTAAATATAGTATTGGTACAGAAAGTGGGCGGTGCCATGCCCCATTATAAAAATTGCATAGTGTACATTTTACAACCTTGTTTTTTTAATTTTGTAATCTGAAGTTAATGAAAAAAATCAAATTCGTCGATGATGAAAAAATGAAAATAAAACAGAAACGAAATAAAAACTAATTTACGTATTTTTTCTATACACATTTTTTATTCATTCTTTTTTTTTTGTTTTGTTCAATCTTAATAATCATTGAGAGAATCTTAATTGTGATAATTCAAATACATATTTAATTCACAATGTACGTACATATGTGTACTTAAGTGTAAAATGTAATGATTACGAATAGACATCCAATTAAAATTAATGCAATTGAATTAAACCGAACGATCTTTATGAATATAAATAAACTTTATCTACAATAGACGAGCGAGAGAGAGAGAAAGGCAGACGGGAAAACACATTATTGAACTTAAAAATATTTTTCTAATATTAATGAACATTTTCTGAGCATAGTTAAGAGAATAAAGACGAAAAAAAGCTGGTTTATGTTATCTTAAACATTAAAAGGTTTGAAATTATATGAAAGAAAAAACTTAAATTTTAAATATAAATTGAACTATTTACAATAAATGAAAACGGACAATTGATTTAAGTAAAAATATAATTAATTGATTTGTTTTTGTTATTGTTAATGAAAAGCGTAAATATGTTTGGCGGTCGTCTGTACCCCGGTCTGTACTTTGGCAAAATCGCCTTGTTGTACATAACCGTTAGACAAACCGCATGGATTACAACACTAGTTTACATTCGCTTTTGCCCAACACATCAAAGTGATCGGCTATATAAATGTTTTCCGGCTAAGCTCGAAAATTGCATTAAAATAAATTTAAGAATTCGGCGATTTTTCTTTTCGAAAATTTTTATGTTGTTTTGACAACTGTTCTAATGTAATAAACACCACCCGCTCCAACACAGGCAGGGAATGTTACCAACCTAATTATCTAGTTGCTTTGGATAAGTCGAATTTAGCATTTAGGTTAAGAGGTGAGTTTCTACAAAAACTGAGTTTAAACATCAAATACATTTTTCCCGTCCGTCACAATAATCCACACTTTCGGCTGTTGATGTGGCAACACTGTTAGTTTTATCAAAGACATATATTTCCGATGAAAAATTAAAACAAAATTAAACTCTTGGAGCAAATAATTATACATTTTTTTCGAGTTATGGATGTTTGACTGAATTGGATTAATACGTATGTTAATAACAATGAAGTCATTGTCACTTTCCGACATTTTATTTTTAATTTAAGCCAATTTTGAAGGCTCCTATGTAGTAAGTCTTTTTGTTTTTACCCATATCAAAATTCAAATTTTTTAAAAATAATATTTTAATGCAACTTTTGAGTTTAGCTGGTCGAAATACCAAAAAGCAAAACTATTCGCTGTCGTGGTATTTTATATTTTTTTTCGTTCTGTAAACTAGTGTTATTAACTTAGGATACATCATCATAATACTTTAATGTTAATTTATCGTTTTTTTTAATTTTAATTTTTCTTTTCGTAAACTTAAACTAATATGAATTAAATAAAATAATATTATTGTACAGTTTTAACATGGAAAATCTTAATGGGAAATGAAATGTATGAATGTGTGAATTGAAATTTCCTATCAAAGGCTTGGGAGGCCTAACGTTATCAAACTTGTAAAGAATAATCTATGAATTCGAATTAAAAAAAATGCTGTTCATAAATATTAAACAAACAATTGTAATATTTTGACCGGCAGTTTTGTCCTCATACTTATTTCAATTCAATTCTTGGCTATGAGATCTGAGTGAAAGTTTGATATAACAAAAAAAAAAATATATGTGTGCACGTGAATTATTTTTTAATTAACAAAATAAAAATTAAATATAAAAAATTAAAACAATACTTCAAAATAAAATAATATTTTTTATTTTCTGCTTTTGTTTGTAAATGTGCGATACCCCAGACGAGAATACACCACTTCATTTTATTTACACTTTATTTTTAATTCACAAAACTTGAAATATTCCTGTTGAATTTCCACAAAATCGAAGAACACAGATAGCAAAATTCAAGAGACTTGTTGGCAAAGGATTCCTAAAACAGGAAACTACTTTAAAAATCGCTTAGTAAATTCTCATATACCAGGGAATTGCACCGGTTTTCACATTTCCATAGTAATTGCAATACATATGTACACCTAAATGTGGATGATTTCGTTAGTATTTGCGAATAAAGCAAAAGATTCGAATTTTGACCCCAGTTAAAGCACTTTTTTTTGATAAGCACTTTTTTGCGAATTTGCTCAACGTGAATACATTTCTAATTGTTTGTTATATAAACTGTTTTTTCATGGTTTTTTTCCATCAGAATATCCTACCATATACAAATTTGTTGGTTCACTTTAAAATTATGTTTGATTTAAGTTGTCCAAAAAGACCTTCATGCCTGAAATCGTTGTTGAAATTTAGGTTACTTTTCTCTATGGACAAAACAGTGATTTTCTTTGAAAAAATTAGTGATTAGGTAACTTTTCTCTACGGACAAAACACTGATTTTCTTTGAAAAAATAGTGATTAGGATACTTTTCGCTGTGGACAAAACACTGATTTTCTTTGAAAAAATTAGTGTAGAGTTGATGAAATAACGAAAATAAGAAACTATAGACTCTGTACGATAAATTTGAAAAGCGATTATCTTGAAGTCGTGTTCTGAAATCAGCATTTCTGAAATGTTAATCATCAACAAAGAAGAATAACACATACACGGAATTAAATATATATATTTTTTTAAATATTCTTCAAAAAAAATATAATTTTCAATTCAATGCATTAACGAACGACTTCCGCGTTCATTAGCTTTCGCGTTTTACAATTTATATGAAAATTGAGAGCTTAAATCCGATTAAAGTGAAATCCGTACACAGAAAAACAGTATTGCGTTTGGAATTTTGCATTATAAAAATACAATATACTTTTCTTTGGATTTTGCCCTGAAATCTTATAATCAAGGTGGGGTTTTGTATTTATCAAAAATTATAATAATCGCTAGCAGTGCGACAGTTGGTATTGGACATTTCCCTGATTATTTCTATCACAATAGAGCGATCACCCTGTGTTAACTACCGTATGAGTTTATTATAGACAAAAACACGGAACCTTTTTGTACAGGGTTTGTATTCAAAGAAAAATTACATTTTTTGAGATAAATTATCGGATTTTTATTTCACAATATAGAGAAAGGTATGCCGTTAATAATGAAAACCACCATCAGTGACTTCGGGTCACTATTGAAATTAATACTTGCATATGAGTGTGTGTACGAGTATTTTGTTTTATATTAGTTATTATGGTCCCATATGTCCAAGTTTCATCCTTTAAGGAGTTTACTTTAAAAAAAAGGTATTTTTTAATTTTTGTTTTTATCCGCCATTTGCGTTGTACTGGCGTTACAAAATTTAGCTTGGTACTAAGACGGTTAAATACAATTTAGCATATTTTTCTTTTTTTGAAATAATCAGCCCTATTGCGTTGGTCAACGTACACTCACGACGACGTCGTCTGGTGTCGACTCTCGTGTTAATATTGTCGATTATCGATTACTTTATGCACATGGTCGGTATAAGCGAAATATGTCTCTAACTCGATCGCAGAAAACGTCAAACAAACGAAAATTCGATTTATGACCAGAAAACCAAAATGACACCTATTTTGCCAGAAATGTATTGGAAATCTAAATGAATTACAAAACATGAGCCAATGTCAATGAAATATTTGAATGTTAATATTTCTTTATAGATACGTACACTTCACACAAAGGATTTCGAGGGCATTTGCCAGTTCAGGGCACGTAATGTCGGTAAGTAGAAGTTACGCTTTCCATACACAAGTTATTACAAAATAATATTTTTTCAGCCAGCTTCTCTTCTACTAACCTATGATAAAGTTCTGAAACAATTTATTATGCATTACATACCTTTTCGGTATTTAAATATCGGTTTAGACCAACATTTTCTCAATGTTAATTTAAGAAACACAAAATAAAAGTGAAGTGATTTTAATGTTCTGTTTTTGAAACTGACATTTTTCATTGTCAATATATTCGGGAAGAACCCTATATGTCAAATCTCTATAAAACGCAATAAGCCAAAAATACTACTACTGGGAAATTCATTTTGAAATTTATATGAATTGTTTTTTTAAATATAAACAAGCAATGTTGGAAGTTGACATTGCATTTTCAAAACAAATCAAATAATCGTTTTTTTTAAACATTTCTTTTGATAAAATACAGTGAAAGCTCCGATGGGCGGACACCGACGGTCGCAGTGATTTCGTCCGTCAACGGGAGATGTCCGCAAAGCGGAGGTTAATTTGCTTCAAAAATACCGCATGGGACCGAGAAATTTGTCCGTCTACGGGAGCTATCCTTTAGCTATCCTGGAGCTTTTACTGTATTTATATTTAAACTATTCCAAAATTTATGTTACATTTTTTTTTTTATCAAAATACATTTTTTTTTTGTCAATTCTAATTATTTGCGATATATAAATCTTTTTGAACAAAATCCAGATTTTCTTTAGAAAATCTATTACAATTTGTTGGGAGATTTTTTAAAATTTTTTGATAAACATCTTTAACAGTTTTGAAAAATATAGATTTTATTTATTTGCTCAAAACAAATAAAACATCAATAACAAATAATAAAAACTATAGAAACATGTTTTCAAAAAATAGTAGGACATTTTGGTTTTCTGTTTTTCCACTTTTTCATTGCAATCATGCTGAACTTATTGAGAATCACAGAACAAGACTTCCGAAACATATTCGAATTTTGCTCACAAATGGGCGCACAAAGTTTTATTGATTCCGAAACATTGCAGTTCATTCGCGTGGGTTTGATAAACAGTTTTTGAATTACGATTTACAAATAAAAGGTTCAACAATTACATTCTTCATATGAATAAAAGGAGTCCTCAAGCTATGTTTATATTGCAAATGAAAATCGCTATTAATAACATTTTTAAGTGTGAATAAAATTGGACTGAAATAGCTAAATAAACATGCGGTGAGTTAATCGGATCTAATGTCCCGATAAATGTCACATTTCAATTGAACTAATCGTAATACCAGACAACTATAAAAGTCCAAAGAACGTTCGGGTATTTTAAAAAGAAGCAGAGTTTGCATCAAAATCCGTTTGAAAATGTACCCTTTTGAGAGTATTTTGCATAATCATTTGTATTCGTTTACAAGTACCTTTCTTGCTTACCAAAAATATTTTTTTAAATGTTCCACCAGCACAAGTGACAATTGCAAACATTCGATACTGCGCTTTAAATTGGTTGAGAATGTCCATCCATAGATTTGCAAAGGATTTAAGGTGGCTTCTGAACTAGTTACGAAAAATTGAATTTCCCTTAGTTCTGAACGCAATATTAAAATTATGTTTAATATAATTCGAAAACATTTTTTAAACTCCTCTCACAAGAACATCAGTTCTGTTAAGAGAAAACATCTGCTAAAAAGCTTTGAATGACATTAGACTGTATCCATTATAAATTGTAATTCCGACTAGTCCAGTCAATAACTTCTACTTTAGAACAAATGTATTCACATTATAATATCGAATGTAAAACAGAATTTTTAATACAGTTTTGTTTCTGTTATTCGAGTTCGAGATCATTGATTATTTCTATTTCTTTGCCCAAAAAGAAATGTTCAAAAAAGGCTTCAGGCATAATTTTTAATTTGTTTTTAATTTGACCTTAATATTGAATATCACCCTATTGTGATTAAAATAATAAGGAAATACTCTATCCATTGTCTATTATAAATTTAAAAATTCTAATGTCAAAATATTCGATGGCCAAGTATACGGAGAAGGTACAGTTTTCGAGGGTTCGTCGAGAAATTTATAGGAAAAATGTATTGATGCGAAATGCATTGATGCGAACTTATTGAGAATCACAGAACAAGACTTCCGAAACATATTCGAATTTTGCTCACAAATGGGCGCACAAAGTTTTATTGATTCCGAAACATTGCAGTTCATTCGCGTGGGTTTGATAAACAGTTTTTGAATTACGATTTACAAATAAAAGGTTCAACAATTACATTCTTCATATGAATAAAAGGAGTCCTCAAGCTATGTTTATATTGCAAATGAAAATCGCTATTAATAACATTTTTAAGTGTGAATAGAATTGGACTGAAATAGCTAAATAAACATGCGGTGAGTTAATCGGATCTAATGTCCCGATAAATGTCACATTTCAATTGAACTAATCGTAATACCAGACAACTATAAAAGTCCAAAGAACGTTCGGGTATTTTAAAAAGAAGCAGAGTTTGCATCAAAATCCGTTTGAAAATGTACCCTTTTGAGAGTATTTTGCATAATCATTTGTATTCGTTTACAAGTACCTTTCTTGGTTACCAAAAATATTTTTTTAAATGTTCCACCAGCACAAGTGGCAATTGCAAACATTCGATACTGCGCTTTAAATTGGTTGAGAATGTCCATCCATAGATTTGCAAAGGATTTAAGGTGGCTTCTGAACTAGTTACGAAAAATTGAATTTCCCTTAGTTCTGAACGCAATATTAAAATTATGTTTAATATAATTCGAAAATATTTTTTAAACTCCTCTCACAAGAACATCAGTTCTGTTAAGAGAAAACATCTGCTAAAAAGCTTTGAATGACATTAGACTGTATCCATTATAAATTGTAATTCCGACTAGTCCAGTCAATAACTTCTACTTTAGAACAAATGTATTCACATTATAATATCGAATGTAAAACAGAATTTTTAATACAGTTTTGTTTCTGTTATTCGAGTTCGAGATCATTGATTATTTCTATTTCTTTGCCCAAAAAGAAATGTTCAAAAAAGGCTTCAGGCATAATTTTTAATTTGTTTTTAATTTGACCTTAATATTGAATATCACCCTATTGTGATTAAAATAATAAGGAAATACTCTATCCATTGTCTATTATAAATTTAAAAATTCTAATGTCAAAATATTCGATGGCCAAGTATACGGAGAAGGTACAGTTTTCGAGGGTTCGTCGAGAAATTTATAGGAAAAATGTATTGATGCGAAATGCGCCTACCCGTGATATTATCAATTTAAAAATTCCAATGTCAAAATTCTTCTTGGCCAAGGTAGCGCATATTAACCAAACATACTATTCGAGGATTTCTCGAGAAATCTATAGAAAAAATATTATGAAAAATCACAGATGGCATTCAGTTAATGTGGATTGATCAACTGCATGGAAAAGTCATCTCGACAACGAGGAAATGCGTCTACCCGTGATTGTGTATGGTAAATCATTTTTATATTTACGTGAGTTTTTCAATCACAATAGGTTGAAAAAATGAATCATTCAGTGTCCAACTTACTAAACTAAAAATGTTTCTTCAAAATGTTCTTTACTGCCTGTTTCCGTAAAACGAATTTGTTCGTTCGTTACAAAATGTCAAAATTTAAAGCGCAATAAAATGGGTTTGTACCAATAATAAGATCCTATTCTTTTGAGCTTGCGTTTCATTTGGCGATATCTGACATATATCTGAAAACCAGAATTCAATAATGTCCGCAATCCATTTTATAACGTTTTAAATATTGACGATTTGTAACGAACGAACAAAAATGTTTTATTTTGAGTATGATTTTGTAGGATCAAACTGTAGTCTATCAAATAAAATGAAATTATATGCGCTAAAAATATTATAAAAATGATCTTCATATAAAAATAAAGATCAGAGGCCAAGAAATTAAAAAAAAAAAATTTCGGAAAAAAAAATCCATTTTTGTTGGCGCAAAGAAATTTTAAATGGATACAATTTATATTAGGACTTTCCAGAGCAGTATTGATTTTCGACGATTAATGGCAAACAGAGGAACAAAACAGTCTCGAAATGGAAATTGGGGAGGAATTTTGACTTTTTAATTATCAAACATTATTCGAAACAAAAATTTATATTTTTGAAATTACCAATTTCATATTGCCGAGTATTCGAGAGACACCGTCATGTATGTTTGTGTATGATCCGATTTACACGATGACTTTCCACCTTGGTTGAAGAGGCAAGACGTTCGACGATTGTTGACGAAGGCGGTAGCGAGCAAAACAGTCCCAAAATGCAAATTGGGTTGAACTTTTACTTTTACCATGGCTTTTCAAAAGAAAATGTCAAGAAACGTCATGGGGATAAAGTTATCGTGTAAATCGGCAAATATAAAAGGTCCGTAACTTCCGCATTTATCCCTAAATTTTCTTCAAATGTGGCTTGTTTTCTTCAACCGGGTGCTAGATTTTTTTTTAATAATTCTTTTTGTGCAAGCAAAGAACAAAAATAAAGGAACGAAACGTTTTGGTGAATTTGCCAATGTCCCTTAGCTGTTGTTTTTTCTTAAATTTTTAACTAAAGATACATCCAACAAAAATGAAATTTTTTAAAGAAAAATATTTAAAAAAAGGTTTTAAAATATTTTTTTTTTCGAATTTAGGACTCCAAAATGCATCAGAAAATATTATACACATCCCCTGAACAAAATAGTGTAAACTATAACAGAAAAAAAGTCTCTGATTTTACAAGAAGAATGTACAACTTCCTAAAACAAATGTTTTTCATTTTCCCTCTTAGGTTCATATTTTAAATTACGAAATTCCCAATAGTGGTGCATAGTGAAAAAAAAAACGCTTTGGAGCTCGTTTGATTCCAGCTACTTGTCATTTTTCTGTAATTATCCAGAAAGTGCCAACACTAATTTATACTCTAAAGAAAGCTCTCAGGCTGTGTTCGAATATCCACATTGATCGAGTTACATCTATTCAAGTTCATGCAAATTCCAATATGTATTTGTAAAATCCCGCAAAAATCTAATCTTAAGATTTTGAAAACACTGTGAATAGTCTCCACACAGATTGAGTTAAGCAGGCAGGAGTTTTGAATTGTGGAAGTTCAACTATATTCAATTGTATTGATAATGAAAATCTTGTTGAGATATGCCGCTTCCCTTTTTTTATATTCGACTTTGTGTGTTGAGAAAAAAAAACATTTTTACAAGGTTGACAAATTATTACAAACTAAAAGACATCGCGACATTTGTGTATTATAACTTTTGATATATAAGCTAAATTAAGGAGATAGTTCAGAACGAACTAACAAACTATGTTTTTTTTTCAATAATCATTCATCATTTGCTTGCTCTTGCTGTGTACTCTACTACAATAAACAATAAATTGTAATGATTGAAATATTACACATTAATTGTAATGGTTTTCGTTTTTCTTTTTGAATTTTAATTTTATTTACTTTTATTTTATTTTATTATAATTATTATTTGTTTATGAAATCAGTCTGCGTATTTAATAAAAAATATATAGTATATGTATATTAGAAACGAAACAGGAAAAACTCTTTATTACATTATACAAATACAGAAAAGTTATTATTTTTATATATAAAAAAAAAAGATATTTGTTTAAAATCTACATAATAATTAAAACTGTTTGTGTTTTGTTTTTGTTCTCTTAATAAATTTATTATAATCTTGTGTTTGTTTGTATGAAAATATACATACACAAATATATATTGTTGCATGTAGGGATGTACTAATGTAAGGATGACGATGACGATGATATATATAGATATAACTATATGTCTGTATGTATCATGATGATGATGATGATAAGTAAGTTATAGCAGCAGTGAAGTTGGTTGTTGTTGGTTTTTTTGTATGTAAATTTGTTGTTTTGTAATTAACTAAATACTAAAACGTAATTATGCAGAAAAAGCCTTACAAAAAATACACACTAAGTTTTTTTGTTGTATTTGTTTTTTTTTTAAATTATATATATATATATATGGACTATATATACCATATATATATATATATGTGGTCATACATATGTATGTAAATATATGCAGTTGCTTACTTTGTAAATAAAAGAGGTATGATTTTTTTTTATATAAAAAAATTGTTACTAATTAATGAAAATTAAAATAAAATAAACTAATTGTATAAGCTATAAAATAAACTAAATATTGATGCATTGATGGAGGAGGAAGGGAACAGTACAAGAAAGCGATATCGAAAAAAAAAATCTAAAATGACATGACATGCTGTTGTTTTTTTGCGTTGTTCAACTAAAATAGAAAGAGCAATTTTATTAGACCTAAAACTAGTTTAAATTTTTGTGAAAATTTTGTGTTGTGTGGTGAGAATTGCCACCCATGTGGTGAATGCATATATTTGTTTTCAATTGCAATTTATAATTGTATTTCGATGTCGTCTTGGGTGAACATTTTAATGTCTTAACTTTAGATACTTTATGCTTTAAATTGGATTTTTTTTTTTAATAATTAGTTTTGTTACTCCATACTCGCATTTACGAACGATAATCGAATTCACTGCATTTCAAGCGGCAATCTATTACAATTGACAGACGACACCCGATGAAATTCGTCAGTGTACAAGGCAGACAAGAGTTTGTGCAACGGATTTCCATTTGTTATTGCAACTGACAATTTCCATACAAATTGCTGTACACAAACTTCGATGGATTCGGATTACGTTTGTAAATGCGACCAAGGGCTTTTATAAGATTTCAGTGGACCCGTTTTCACGTTGTTTTGTTTTGAAAGAAGAAACACACAAATGGTGTAGTCAAGTAGGAATGAAGGAGTCTCGACTTAAGCGGGGCAAACTGCCAAGACCTTGTGTGATTGTAGACATTTATTCCCTATTATTACTGCCAGTTGGACAGCGGCTAGAGTATGTCCGTGATTAATGAAATCACAATATTTCCCTAAATTTTGATTTTTCACGAATTTCTCTTGGGTTTTCAATTGCAAATTTCTCAATAAAAATTCTTAACCCTATAACCGGCAAGACCGCCATAAGGCGGTCTTCAATAATTGTGTTTAATTTTATAAAAAATATTATCGCTCTAACCGGCCAAACAGAAATACTGGAAAATCCTTGCAACCTGTTTTTTACCAGTTATGCACAAACAAATATTTTTTACGAAATTAAACACAATTAATGAAGACAGCCTGAGAGTGGTATTGCCCGTTAGAGGGTTAATTGAACTGAGGAAATAGCAAAATACATGTGTTCTAACACAGAATAAATTCAAACTGTGTATAAAAACCAACTACAAGGAAATTGTCCTCATTTTAGCCGGTCGTAATTCCCATTCAAACAAAGTCTGTATAAAAACCAGTGAGCGTGTACATTTTGGGTCGATTTTTACTTGTTATGAAATCGCCTGCCTGCTTATGGTCTCAGTTGTGGTTATTCAAAACATTTTCATTAGGGATTTACATAATCGTTTGACTTGTATATGTCAAATTGTCCAGTTGTCTCGAAAATTCGGCAAATTACTATAAATATATGTAAACGAACAATTCTCAAAGGGTTTTTGACAGTTTGGTGATCACAATGATCTCTCCTTTGAATGTTAACGAATTTTCTTTTACAATATGAGTCCACCTACATCTGCCAAACTGACAATTAGGACAATTCCTTCAAATAGGCTGGTCTTCTCCTATTTGAAACAATTGTTCTCAAACATTATTAAATAGTGAAGTCGGCGCACAAGTGAGGAGGACTTAAATTGAATGAAAAATCAATGGTATTCTTTGCCTATTAGAAGACCTCCATCAAATGATTGAATTACATTCGAACAACTGCTCGAACTTGTCTTTTGTAATGGGTTTCGTTCCCAAACTGTGTACATATTTGATAACATCTATTTAACTTAATTAATTTAAAGATATTATTTACAATTTAATTTAACTTGTGTTTATTGTTTTAATTTGTTTTTCTTCTTCCAAAAAACTCAGCCTAGTGAAAACGGTCCTTTGCTGATCTTTTTCTTTCTTTTTCTTCCAAATTTCAAATATTAACAATTTTGTTTTCTTGTTTTTGCTTTCGAACAAAACACAACACATGCCATACCTATATACGTGTGTATAGAGGTAGAGAGATAAAAAAGCGTGTGTGATACATAGTTAAACTGTTGCTTCAGCAGTTGCCTTCTAAAAAGAACATGGGCAGGCCGCTAGACAAATCTATTCTAAGCTAAAGGAAAGACATGAATTTATATAGAAAACTGTTTAGAGAGATTTCCCAAAAAGTAAAGTATAATTATGTGTGTTTAGTTTCATCTACATTCCATTAAAATGTTCAGGTTAGGGGGTGAGGAGTATGGGGTCTTTAAGAGTTTCTTTCTTTTGTTTAGTTTGTTTTTGTTTTTAGAAAAATTTACATTTATGTTTACATGATTTTTGTTTGTTCAATTATAATATAATGTGATAGTATGTAATAAGTTGTTTTTCTTTAATAATATTTATTATTATTATTTATAGTTTTGTCATAATATATACGCTTTTCTATATAAACTTGTTGGTTTTGTTTTTTTTTTTTGTTTTATATAATTATATATTGTTTTTTGTTTTGTTTTAAGAATTTGAGGTAAATTTGGCAAATTAATATTAAAATTAAGAGTTTTTTTTTTGTTTTGTTTGTATGTTGTTGTTGTTGGTTGGTGATTAATAAATATAAAATTCCAAATCATTGTCGAAAAAGAGTAGAAAACAAGAAATCTGTAACGGAGGGAGTAACAATTACTTTCGATTAAAATTCGAGAAGAAAACACTAGCCAAAATGATAAATAACTTAGTCACACAAAAAAATTGTTAAGCCACAGAGCATCAACAATTCATGATTTTTGAAATGTTTACATTTTGTTTAGTTTACAAAAACTTGTACCAAAGTGGCCCATTCTGGCCATCCTTTACAAGAGACAATATTAAAAAAATGTGCATTAAAAAACGTGTATTATGTTTTTATGCGGGTGAACTGCAGGGTTGGTATTCATGGGAAAGCCTAAAAATTCGAGTTAAAATATTACAAGAAATTAATCTCCATAGTCATGAGATTCGCAACGAGATCCACGATTCGACTGAAAAATGTATCGGAAACTAATTGTCGTCTATTTGCATGAACTCATTACTTTCGCATAGAGTTGCTGGATTTTTTTTTTTTGGAATTTGCTATATTACGAACGACTTTCTCTCCGATTATTATGATCAGTATCAAACTTTGTAGGATTTGGATGACAATAGTATATTTTATAAGTATTCCCGTCGTTCCTAAGTGCATCATAGTATTTGTAGTACAATATTTCTCATTCTCATTCCAAGCGAATTTTGTAAAACCCATTAATTTTTGAGTCAAGAAAAGAAATACCAAAGTAGAATTAAATTAATTTTAGAAACAATGGAAATGGCAATTATTTTTGAACTATTTTACAATTTGAACATACATGAGGAAATTAATATATAAATGATTCTTAATATACGATTCAATGAATAATAGGCTTTACTTTTTCACTTGCAACTTGGTAAGTTGTTCGAAACTTATTTCTTGTAGTTATTTCCCCTTGCAGTTTCCGTTTACATATCTGTGTGGACTTGGAAAATGTTTATCTGATCAGCAAACGATTTAATTGATAACAGCATCAGTTAATCGTGATTTGGTATTCGATTAATGAGTGCAATTTTTTTTTTGCGCAAACCGTTTTTAGAAAAACATTTTCAAACATTTTTCTTAACAAAGATTAGAAAACACATTTTAAAACATTATTCTTAACAACGGGTTGTAAAGTCGTTTTAAATATTTTAAATAAGAACGGTAAGAATTTCGGTTTTATGTTTGATAATTTGAAATTTATATATCTCACAAATAATTACTTTGTTCATTTGGGAAAATTATATTCAAAAAAATTTAATTCATAAAAATTTAAAAATCCTTTGTTGTGTGAAATTTGTTTATTTCAATACATTTTCCCTAACAGTTTTTTTTTAAATTTTTTTGAATACATTTTTGAAAATAAAATTTTCTAAAAATTCCATATGAATCCAAAATAAAATATAAATTAATCTAATTTTCCAAGCCATGTTTAAAACTTTTCCAATAAAAAATAGCAATAATTTTTTAAGGATTTCGAAAAATGTTCGAAATTAAAAAAATATCAAATTTATTCATGTTTTTTTCGAATAATATTGTCATTTGGTGTTTATTATGAGATCAATGTGTTTGAATTTTTAACGTTGCTCGAAACTTTCCAAAAGTAATAACAAAATTATCAAATGGCGGTGTCAATCTTTTTAAAGAGACTGAAAATCCATGATTGGAAACATACAAAGGGAATTTTTTGTTTTTGAAATCCGAAGTTGACAAAATGTACAGAATAAGAAAATATATGATTTATGATCAAAGGAGATCCTTCAAAATTAGTTTTCATTAAAAACACAAGGAGCTCAACTAGGCTTTTGTATTTTTGCTCATAGAAAAACGGTTACAGTTAATTTTCTATATTACAAATTGTTTATAAAACGGCCAAATTATAAGTGGATATATATTCTGTTCGAACTAATGCTCGAAATTGTCTTTTGTAGTATTTTATTTTCGCCTTTGATCGGCCAGTTCTGTTAAAGATTTGTAATTTCGAAAATATTCAAGATCTATTGAAGTCATTGCAATCAGTTTATTTTACACAATTTTGGTATAGATTTTTTTATTTGGAAAAAGTCGCAGTTGAACACAATGTCAGTAATTTTTAACACTAAAAATCGGTAACGAATAAAAAGAAAAGTGATGGAGGAAAGTTAATTTATTGTAGATTTTCTCATGGCTAAATTTATGTTACCGGTTTTGGCTTCTGATCTTCGTTGAGTGCCCTAATGACAGCTTCGTAGTAAATTATTTTAAATTTTTAAAAAGATTTCAACTTAATTTATCCTGAGTTACTTTAAGGGAACTTTTGAATTCATACTTTCGGTTTGTCAGTACAGAAAAAATATTTTGGAATTATTTTGTTATCTACTTTTATCATTTACTACAAAAAGACTTGAAGGACTAATAATTACTAGGTTTTCTTTTTAATAATTTATAGGCCAACATGGAAATAAATACAAATATTTGCAAATTTTTACATGTGCATTAATAGAATTTGAATTCAAGTTTCAAATCAAGTCTAATTCTGATTATTTCAGTAATGATTGCATAGTTTTTGGGTTTTGTTTTTGTCGCCTGGCGAAATCTTTTCTATCCCGGCAAGTGTTACTCCTTCAATTTTCTGTAGTTACAATTTGACTCTGTCTGTGGCGAACGTTTGGAATTTTATATTTTTGGTATTTTGAAAAGAAATACTTGTTTTTTGTGTGTGTTATTTTCGTTAACGAATGAGTGTGGGTGTGTGTGTGAGTGTTTCCGTTTTCAAATATATAGATACGAGTTTTGTTGTAATAAAGAAATGTTTAAATTGTTGTAATTATCATAGTTTTTGTTTTAGTTTTCTTTGTTTAATAAGAATTTGTTTTGTTTATCTTTTTTTTTTTGGAAAATTTCTTGGTTTTTTTTTCAAATAACGCCTTGGCGAGTTTTCAAATAGTTTTCAAATTTCGTGTGAGTGTGTGTTGTTGTATTTGGGAATATTCTTTTTGTTGTCTGGCTTGAATATTCTGGTTTATTCGTTCAAACTCTCGTTAGTATTCGTATTTAGGTGCTAAGTGAAGAAATTCACTTAAAGTTTATCCGTTTGCATTTAAAAAGGACTAAGACTAGTTGTGTTGTTGGTAATGCTGTTTGTTTTGTTGTTGTTGTTTTTCACTATTCCCTTTTTCCAGTTCATGTTGTTTGTTGTTTCTTGTTTTCATTTAAAAATTATCGGTGGTGGAATGATTTCTTTGTCGTTTTGTGTGTGTTGTGGTTAGGTTTCTTTTTTTTTAGTTTAAATTATCCTTTCTTCCTTCCAGGCGTCCTGCGATGCGAGTTACTTCGTCTTTATGCTTCTTTCATTGCCAGCTTTATACGCCAACTCCTATTGGGGATTCGGGGTTTCTTTCGTTATATTTTGTAAAAAATAAAAAAAGGTATCCTTTGAAAGAAATCGTTGCATTTTTGTTGTTGTTGTTTTTTTCTGCCGGGGATCCGTCTTTTCGTACATCTGCAACGTGTATATTGGACTGTGGTTGGGGGGAGGGCGGTGGATCCATCGCGTATAGAATTGCTGCTTTTGTCTTATGGTTAAAATGGCTTTGCTTTTTGTAGTCCACACTGGTGATGCTGATGGAGATGTGGATTATAACAAAAATCCTGGCTGTATGGAAGTATTTGTTGTACCAGTTGTTTGTTGTGTTGTGGTTGGTTGCATTATTGTGGCTATTTAAGTTTTAGAATTTAAAATTTTAGGCAGCTATGGCCTCATTTTGCCGTCATTCCCATTGATGAGGCGATGGTGGCAATTCGGAAGGGTGCGCCACCGTCGAACTGTAAGAAGGAGAATTGTTTAATAATACGGCTTTATAATAGATTTCCAATGCAATATATACAAAAAGGTTTCGTTTCTAAAAAATTAACACAAAAAAGTAGAAGGCACAAACAACAATTTGTTTAAAAAAAAATATCTAACAAAAAAAAATCTGAAATTTGATGGATTTTTACTAATTTCAATACAAAGTTAGTCAAAACAAAAAAATCGAAAAATGTTGTGTTACTACAGGTACCGGTTGCCTTGACTTTCCAGGTCAAAATTCAAATCACAGTTTACAGACATTATGGAGCTCTAGGGGCAACAATGATTTTTTCATGGAATAAATTAACAGAAAGAAAGTATTAATAACGTTCCCCTCAGTTATTCACAAAGCATGTCCACAACATCGTTATTTCCAATACGAATTAAATCTATTGCGGGAGTTCCTCTAGAAGGGAAGTGAAAAACAGGCCCATCTTCAACGTATCTTAATCTGGAATCGGTGCCTTACAGTTGGCCAAAGTTGAATGAATCAGGTTCAACTGGAATTTGCAAATAATTTTCCATACAAGAGCATTTTGATACATCAGTATTTGTTGCAGCTCGCAGTCCAGAGACTCAAGGACGAATCCAATTATGAATTTATTTTAAAGATTGAACACTACTTCAGACTCGAACCTAAAGCTTTAGGTACCTATGGGCAAAAGGAAATAGAAAACTGCCTCTGAACTCCAAATGTCGGTAACGAAAACCCAGCCCTATTTGGTCTTGGGAAAGGAAGTTCCCTCATGAATTCATATATGTATTTCATTTACAGATTTGCTTTTTGCTCGCACCCAGGAGAACCTAAGGAGATCTCACTCTAAACAGGCTCAAATAAAAGGAACTTGCATCAAAAATTTGCGTCCTAAAAACTTTGAACTCCTGAATATGTTTTTAATATTTGCAAAAAAAAACTTACAATTTCAAAATTTTTTTGGGTTTGCAAAAAAACTTTAAACAGAAATTAGAGCGCTCTTTGGTGCAACAACTGTGTGCAGTTTGAAAAATGATATTTGTTTCCGTTTATGACTCCATAGTGTTCTATCGCTTGGAATACGATGGACGATCGGATAATTGCTTGAAAAATTAATGGACACCACAGCAAAAAGAGTTCGTCTTGTCGTCTAGGCCAGTAACAGCGGCCACTTGAATGATGTTGTTTTTAAAAAGTAGTCTAAATAAGGGATTAGTTGTTTTCTAAGTCATCCAATATCTACATACCGACAGAAATAATTGAGTACCATTTATTCCACTATCCAGTTTTACCAAACAAACTTAAAAACTTTACAAGTCTCAGAAACGAATGAAATTTTTAAAACTGGCAGATTAGACAACAAATAACAAATGTTGGACTTTGTCATAAGAAGAAATTAGACCCGATTGACACAGTGACTTTAAAATCAAGATTTTCAAGCATGACACAAAACTGCAAACAGCTGATTACAATTTGTTCATTTCGACAGAATTTTGATTGTCAATCTTCATGTTTACATTTCAATTGTTTGTTTCGGATCGAATACATTTTCGTATTAAACATTTAAATCAAAGAATTCAAATAGAAAAAAAAAAAAAACAAAGAATTCTGGGGCTCTCAAAACTATTGAAAATAAAGTAAAAAGTTAAGTTCGCTAGAAATTGTGCCATGAGTTGTTATTGTGAGTTGTCATTTATATATCAGAATTTGACAGGGTTGTATCTGAGTTTATTGTGTGCCATGATTTTCAAGTTTGTAAACGAAAGGTACGAAAGGTGTAAAGAATTATTGCAGGGTAGAAAAAAGTCATTGAGGTTTTTTTAAATTTATTTTTGACTTCACACATTTTGCTTATCAACGTTGTTACGAATCAACAGGATTCAAGTAAAAACGCCAAAAAACAAACGCAGTCAAGACAAAAATTCATGGTATAAATTGATACCTAAAAAAATTTGGATCATGTGTTTAAACTCAATCTGTTGTCCAATGAAATAAGCCTTGCACCCTTGGGGGATGTCTAAGATTTTGTGAAACTTTTAATAGCCGAGTGCAACTAAAATCATTGTGGAAATGATAGTAATGTATAATCGATTAAATCGTTTACTAAAAATTACAATTTGAAAATAGTACAACTTTTTAGTGTTAAAATTTTGTTAGTAAATGTACAACCGATAACCACCACTTTCACCACACCATTCTAGGGCTCCCTAAAGGTCTACATTTTGTATTTTTCAATATCAAGGACTGGTTGTTTACAATCAAGTTACATCAACTGCGGAACACAAAGTCATTCGAAAATCCCCGGCATCGGCTTTGGTGTAATCTGTGAGCGTGGATCGGCTCCATAACAGAATGATGACAAATCTACATTTAAAAACAACTGCAGCTAACTTCACGACATAACCAACTAAGCTTAGTTAACACGGTTTTCTTGGACTAGAACTAATGGACTCTAACGAACGAAGGAAAACATGCCGCAATTATAAGAACTGAGAATTTTTGTGATTTCGCCTGAACTAAATGCGTTTTAGATTATTTTACAAATCTACACATGATGGAGTACTCTTCTGTTTCGTAAACAGATTTGGGCCAATGAACTTTAAAACTATAAGCACACATCAGTTAACAAATCAGCTGGGGGACGATTTTGGTGCTGATCAAATGGAATAATTTAATGAAACATAGAAAAATAACGGATCCGTATATCCTACAAGGAAGCAAGTATTTTGTTTAAACTGTTTTCCTCATCTCGAATCATAATAATAAAGACGGAAATAAAAATTCTAATGAAATTATTACAATTTTATTATCTAGATGTCATCCGATAAGATCTGGATGCCAGTTTGCGATGTCGGTATACTCGCATACCAAAACGTATACAAAACGAAAATAGTCGACAAAATGCTTTGGATGTTAATGTAAATTGTCTTTAAAACGACGCCATGGTTCCAGTTTGATCTTCAGTTAGGGAAGGATTGTACACTATTTCATAAACAAGAGAATAGTCTAGACATTTAGACACTATCTGAATATCTATACTAATTTCTTTGGATTGTCTATAATAATTCAAAGTTCCTTTGCCGATATTTCAGTCACCTGAGAAAATGGGTATGCAGTATTATCGCAAATTCACCTTCGACCGAATTAGCGAATGGTTAGAATTAAAATACGACCGAATACTTTGCGTGCGTTTTATAAGAGCTGAATACGGAACTTTCCGGTGAATTGTGAAACACAGAATGCATTTGCTTTTTGGTCAATATTCAGTTCAAACATTATTTCAAGACAAATCTAGAGTGGCAGAAGGTCGAAATCAAAGACTGATTTGTTCCAAACGGGGCAGATATGAGGGTTTTCCGAAGCCGGACACACATTTTTTATGTTGCTGACGTACTAATGCATTTGCAAATTGACTTATTTATCATTGGCATGGTTTTTTTAACGGCGGTTGATCTCTTAGTAAATTGTAAAAAATAATAAGAAGTGACAAAAGTTCGGCACAGAGATCAAATATAATATAAATAGTTTGAATGACGGCGCAGTCGATACTAAATCGTCGTTGGAAGCGCCATTGACTTCCAACCCTGCTGCCCTCTAGAAAATCTCAGCACTGGACAAAATATGTTTGATTATTTTTCATACAACGACATTGTTTTTGGTTTTCCAGAGGGCGCCTTCAACATAGGGGTTTTATGGCACCCTAGAGTCCATCGCATGTACGAAACTATAGTTTTCCTTTTTTCTTTAATTGACTACGATGAGGATAAATGAAAAGATTAACATAAATTAAATAAAATTTCCAGAATTGGTTGTGCTTATATTGTTAAGGGCATGAATGACGTCTTGTTCTTTATTAAGTTAATAAACCGGGAGACAATAAAAATAACAGAATAATTCTACTCCAACAGAAAAAAAAATCACTGCTGCTAATGCCGTGTTGAACTTGACGCAGACATGGAGGGAGGTAGGATGCATGCCAAATAGATGAATCGAATTTCGGTCTGTGGGTGGATCGATCGATCGGTGACGGTCATTCAGTGAAATTTAGTAACGTGTGTGTGTTTTTCTTTAATTGCAGGTCTACGCTGGTGTAGGGAGGGTTCACAAATTGAACGACGGAATGACTGTCGTTTTGATGAAAAAAAGAAAACACAAAACAGTATTATAATGACACGCCAAACTAGGGACGGCATCAGAAAGAACTGAACACAAAATGGAGGAGGCAAACAAGAATGGCACAAAAAAGAAACGAAAGAACGAACATAATCAGTTATTAATTACATTATTAGTTAAAGTTATTAACGGAATATGTACTCTATGTTTAATAATTGAGAGTTAAATGACATTAAGATAAATGATTTAATTTTTTTTTTGGTTTTTTTTACAAAAATTATTATCGATATTATTTACATTCGATTGGATTTAATTGGATGTGGGTAATATTGACAAACAAGATTAAACAAACATTAGTAAAAAGCTTTTAAATATTTAATATATTGTATTTGATATTATTGGAAGAGATATAAACAACAAAGAAGTTTTGTTTTTTTTTAAATAAAAAAGTTTTATTTCTGTTTAAAACATATCAACCACTTAGTTTAATTTCAATCGTAATATTGTTCAAGAAAATTATTGTCATAGCTGATAAGTGGCGAAATCGTCGGTGAGACAAAACTAAATGAGTAAAAGAGCTGCAGTCGGCCGAATCGATTTGTATATGCAAACCCTTATCCAAAGGTCGTTTATGTTTGTTCCGGACATGTCTTTTGTCCGAACATTATTGTGAATGTTGAGTGTTGAGAGGAATATATGACAAGGCCCATAATGATAAAAGTCATCTGAAACGATGGACCAACAAAAAGGGTCAACGGTAAATTTCCTATTATTCCTAACAACCTATTACAATTTGCTGGAATATCAACTTGTAATAGGCAAACTTGATCAATAGTGTGAATTCCACAAGCTAGAATATATTTTTGAAAAACTTCATAGCCACCAAGAATATTGTACAAAAAATATGGGCCAAGTAAATCTTTATACCGACGCCGATCGATCCAGTATTGCAAATTTGCAACTTAAAGGCCAAAGCCAACGTCAAATTGCAGAAACTATTGGCGGATCACAGAATTTGGTTTTTCAACGCCTTACATGAAAATACAAAGATATGTTAAAAGGTCAGCTAAATATGAAAGCCACATCAAGTTTTTGTCAACTCGGGTACTTGCCAAATCTCACAAACAATGAGAAGGTCCCATACTTGGCAAAAACATGGCGAAATGAGTTACGGTCGGACGAATATAAAACACATTTCATTAGCAGTGATCGACCGCTATACCACAAAAACTTTCAAGTTTGGAGAACATAATATAATGGATGGGCGATGTCTTTCTCGGTTTAAAGTGGGACCAATATTTTGGACTAAAGAAACCACGGACACAAATCTGTACTCCCACATACTATATAAAGTCTGGCGACCATACACCGAATGGAAAATGTCCCTCAAATGCGTGTATCAACAGTATAATGATCCAAAACCCACTGCGGGTCTTTAAAAGAAGTGGCTTCAGGATATCAGGGTTCATGTTATGACGTAATGTCTGGATCTAAATCCAATGAAAAATTTGTAAAATCGTAAAGGTCAAAGTTGGACCATAAATATTTAGTAATAAGAATGAATTAGGGACAAAAACTGAGGGGCTGGGTATTCTATTTCAAATAGAAAGTATCGGAATTTCATGGAGATAACAGCACGGAGATGTTATGCTGTTTAAAAAAAAAACCCTGTACCACATAATATTAGACCAGCTGATTGGATTAATTCCGGTTAATTTCACTTATTTTTTAATTTTTTTCTCGCATATTTAAATACTGACCCTATTACTTTGTCCACTCTAAATTAATTGACGTGACAACATTTTGTGATTTTCTGATTAAATCAAATTTAAATTTATGTCTGTAAATAGGAAGCATGTCTGTGCTAATCAATAACATTTGTCAATTTAAACAAGACTGTTTGCAATTTTTTTGAAATAAAGCGCGGTGACCTTATTTTTTAGTCCGTTACAGTAAGTCACATTTGTTTCGGACGTAATCAAGTCTTCCTCCAAAGCGAAATCAGTTGTAGTCAACTTCAATAGCGGTTAAAGATTAGGGACCAAATAATAACCTGGCTAACAATTTGTGTAATGTTATATCATTTCGCACCTATAAATTCATTTGTAGTGCCCAATAAACAATTTTATTTTTCTAATTTTAAAAATATTCAATTACCTAAGGTCGTAATAGATAATGTTTGTAATCTTCGATTCATTGTTTTTACGCAGATATGCCTAAAACTATGCAACATATTTATTTGAAAAGAATACTGTTAATGTGCGGATCTGTGTTCTAACTTAAGAGATATTAGTTGCAAGTCCCATATGTACGTTTGCACGTTAGTATTACATATTTATGTATTTTGGTCCTGTTTCATTAATACATACACTTTTGTGGTATGAGAGAGTTCAGGTTCTTGTTTTCATTTTATTTGATTCAAATAATATTTTAAATGAATTTGTGAAAGAAGTAAAAAAAACAAACAATATATTGGATGGGCAATGTTTTTTTTCTGACCAGAATTAAACCATTATGGGTTAAGGATACGGGTTTCGGCTCGTTAATGTGTTGAGTAACTGTATTTTGATACGAGTAACTCAAGAACCAAATGTCCCTCAAAAATCAAAAATTAAATAAATAAAAAATATAGTTGTAAGCTCTTACAAGATTAAAGGAAACTGTTCGTCTCAGTAATGGGCCGTGTATTTTTAATTCCTTTTACAGTTCCTAGCAATACGTGTAAGGGGAATTGGTGTGGATTTTCGGCCGATGGCATAATAGGTCGTCTCTAAAGTATTTCCCTTAACATTCTATGTAGAATGGAGATGGAGAAGATCTTTCACATTCGTAAGCCCTTTAAAAGGGCGTCCAATTAATAGAGTTCAGCTACCATGTCTGTTAGGTCGTCATGGATGCCAGGCTTTTGCCATTGGGATATTCTAAGGATAGCGACATTTACAGAAACCTTTTAGGTTTGACCGACGAACTTTCGCTGTGTTTTTTTTTTTTTATCAACTATGACAGAATTTTCCAATTTAAATGACTGTCATCATGCTGTAGTCGAATTTATATAATCCGG
Organism: Hydrotaea cyrtoneurina; assembly: GCA_958296145.1. Classification (NCBI taxonomy): domain Eukaryota; kingdom Metazoa; phylum Arthropoda; class Insecta; order Diptera; family Muscidae; genus Hydrotaea; species Hydrotaea cyrtoneurina. Next base: position 51,519,141 of record OY282515.1, on the reverse strand, counting down.
CATACTATTTATAGAGAAATGAATGCGACAATAATATTGATTGGCAAGAATTGAACAATTGAGTAAATTACAATTACAATCATTAATGCGATGTATGGATAATTTGAGGAAGAATAAAACGAAAACGTTGTTGTTTGTGCTTCCCTTCACATTTGTGGTAAATAATTAATAACGATGAACAATAAATAATAATCGAACGATTTAATGTGGATAAACGTTAAATGTTTCCAGAGTAACAGACCTATGGGGCGTTCTCAGATGAAATCCGCACAGTACTGGACGACACAACACAGAAAGGACGACAATGAAAACAAACGAACGAACGAACGGACGCGGGAATGTTATGATGATGGCGTTGGTAGACGTTGACAACAATACGAGCATGTAGAGGGAAACGGAAATCAGTTCAAAGTACAATTATTTCAATGTATGTGTGAATACACACACGCACACACACACGTGTCTATGTGTATATGTCCATAATAATGCTTAGTTCGAATGCAGAGAGATACAATCACGGCGCATTCCTTTGACATTTTTTCGTTTACATTTGTGGGCTGTTTGGATTGCATACGTGCTAGGCGCTGTGACCGTGCCACGCTTCATGCTTCAGCATACTTTGAGGCTGGGCCAAAAGACAATGAATGAATGGGTTTAAGTACCTGTTTTCAAACGGATTTGGGAGTGTTTGTGTGAGTTTTTTTAAATGCATATTGGAATCTCGTTTTGTTGTAGGTCTTACTCTCTCTCTCTCTCCCTCTCTCTTTCTCTTACTAGTTTCTTTCTCTTTCTGTTTGGGTTTCTTTTTAGTTTGTTTTTTATATTATTAAGGTGTTGGTTGAGGGAGCGATTTTAAAAACAGATCGTTTGGTCGGTCGTTCGGTTTAGCAGCAGTGTTTCTTGTAGTAGAACTATTTTTGTGGTTTATCTCTGATACTTTATTGGCTTTATTAGTTTTTGTTTTTGTTGGCATGGAGAAGAAAAAAACAAACAATACAAAAAAGTTTTAAAAAATTATTGAAAAAATTCTCTGGTATACTTGTTTTTAAAGATTTCTTTTGTTTTGTGGTTTAGAAAGGTGTCGGTGTGAACGGCATTATTTAGTACAATAAAGGGGGAAATGTGTTAAAAGAGCTTTAAAAATATAAATGATCACGAAAAAATAGGGGTATAGAAACACCGATAGACAAAAGAGAAAACATGACGTTAAGAACGCACGTTAGACGGGTTAGAAACAAAGAGGTGAACTTACCTGGCAAAACTTTTGAATGCTGCACTTTGGGGGTTTATACACAGGGGCACACGGCCCGTCTGAAGCTGCTCGGCTATGAATTTATGCATTTCCTCTGTAACAAACCAAAAAAACAAGCAGAAGATATAATAAAAGACAAATAAGACAACGATAATATTAGGCAGGGCCGACACTTGTATACTTTGTCACTTTGTTTAGAATACAATCCTACCTTTGACCTGCTGCACCGATGTCAATTTGCGTTCCCACAAATCGTCGAACGCCTGACCGGCCGATGGCTCAAAGTCATTCGTGTACTGCCTCATGCCGGCCGGTGTTGTGAAACAACACTTGCACATGCACGAATGATAACGCAAACGCCCTTCGTCCAAGTATGGATGGGCCAGAGCATCTGTGACTGAAATGCGCTTATCCTGCAAAAAAAATAAACAACACAGGTGGTGAGTTGTCAAATAATGCCGACTTAACGTTAAATGAAACGCTTGACTTACAGGATCAAATACCAACATTTGACAGAGTAAATGTACCGCTTCGTGTGTGGCATGCGAACTTAATGTGTACAGGGCCGAGAACGAGGGCAGTTTCGGCGCACGTCGGAGCATATGTGAGCGTGCCCCACCGCAGGCATGACGCATGTCCTCCATGGAGGGTGTGCCCAACAGTTCGGTGATGAGATCTAATTGTTGTACGGGATTTTGAGCTTGAAACAGAATGCGACGTCCGAGCAGCTCACCGAAAATGCAACCCACCGACCAAACGTCCACGGCGGATGAATAGTGACGCGCCCCCATTAGGATTTCGGGTGCCCTGTAGTATTGCGTTACCACCTCTTGGGTCATGTGTTTGGTTTGATCGGGCTCCTCGACACGGGCCAGTCCGAAGTCGCATATTTTCAGCACACAATTGGAATTGACGAGCAGATTGCCGGGCTTGATGTCACGATGCAGTATACGGGCAGAATGTAAGTATTTGAGACCACGTAGAATTTGATACAGGAACACTTTAATGTGATCGGCAGATAAATGTTGCGGCGAAACGATAATTTTGTGGAGATCTGATTGAAGAAGTTCTGTTATCACATATCTGCAAAACGGCAAAGACAACAACATTCATGGTAGATGGCGAGTTAAGGAAATCACATATGGCACACATGTTGCAAAGGATAATATAAATATAAATAAATGGAGGCTATAAATCAGGTAAGGCTAGCAACTCAAGAGGTCTTTAGGACTTTAGGAAAAATGTTGTTCCCCGTGTGGGAATTTTTACCACCAGCTTATTCATTTGGTCCAGCCTCAAAGTATGCATGCATTTTAGGCATATTCGAATATAAATACAAATATGGCGGAAGTTTTATTATTTTTTGGGAACCAAGGTTTCCAAATATGGACCCTCATAGCTCATCTCAAGGTGGACATATTGGTTTCATCTTACGGACATAAGATCGAACACAGTTCAGGTAGGTCTGTGTGAAATTTCTATGCAATCGGATGAACCAGTTCCAAATGGCAGATTTATTTCGAAAATGTTGTGAATTCCTTCACTGTGCGTTGGTTGAAGAATTTAATGATAAAAATTATACGAATATTGTTTGAAAAATAACAATAACAATATAGAGTTTTCAAAAAAAAAAATCTTCTTAATTGATAATTTATTCATTTATCCATCTGCTGATGACTGTGAAAGTTCCAGCCATTTGAGTCACCCTGTGTTATTTATGGCGGGTGTTGAAAAGCCAAACAACTTTAGCAGTTTTCAAAAATTAATAAAATGCTATTTAGAGCGAACTTTCGATTTTTTTTCTTTTTAAATTTGAATCTTTAGCTAAGATTGTCGGTGTTTTTGGGAATATTTTATTTTTTTGACTAACACTCAGGGGATGCCCCCTGTGAATGCAATATACTGTGTTAGCCATAGGAAAGAAGAGGGAGTAGAGTTTGTTGACGTTGGCCTTGAATTTGGTAATGTCATAGCAGGCAGGAAAACCACTTGCTGGAAGATTATTCCACATGCGAACAGTACGACTGAAGTACGAATTTTCTCTATAGTGAGTCGTCCGGTCATCCGGCCATTTGACAATGAACGGATGAGAGACCCTGGATAGCCGCGTATTCCGGCTAAATGTTCTAACGTCAGGGAGGAGAGGACGGATATCTTGTGAACAGATACCATTGACATATCTATAGAATAGCGATACACGGCGATGCTGTAGGGAGACAATAGAGTTGGATATCCTACCATTCCCAATCATCACCTCTCCTCTGTACACGGTCCAGAAGCTGCAAAGATGACCCTGGAGCTTCTGCCCATATATGGGAGTTATATTCCATTTTAGGCCGGATGTAGGTGGTGTAAATATTTACGAGATCAAGTGGAGTTAAGTATTTCTCGCACCACTTGAATGCTTCTTTGGACACTTCCAATATATGGATAGCGCAGCGAGCATCACCCTGTATCTTCGTGTCCAGAACATCAAGAGTATCTGATATGTCGATATCCACACCACCCATAGATATTGACGAGGGACATAAACATACATCATAATTCTATGTAAACCCAGCCTGAAGGTATGCTTTAATAAATGAACAAGTGCATACACAGAGTGCAGGAAAAATTAAATTATGCAGTCGCCTGGACTTTACTACACTAAAAGAATAAATTTCATACAACAATTAATGAATAAATGTAAAAATACAATTGAATTAATAAATATTTAATTGAGCTGTTAAGTGGTGGAGAAGTAATAATGTTTTCAATTAATTCAAATTCGTTAGCTGTATTATTAGATCGACTCTTAGTTTAGTAAGCCATAGAATGGGTTGACTAAAACAATACACTCAATCCCTACAATTCCGGGTAAGAAAATTTGATGTGGTCCGTAAAATATCCATTCGTTTAAGTTATGGCGACTACATAATTTAATTCTTACAGCACAATTTTAGGTTGTTGACTTTGGTTGGGCCTACTCATTGTGTGTCTTGTAGGCGTCATGCTTGTTCATTTATTAAAGCATACCTTCAGGGTGGATCTTCATAGAATTATGGTGTTTGTTGTCGAAAATTGTGTTGTTATTAGGAAATATCATTCCATATCAACGCTTTAATACAGAGTTAGGACTTAAGCGGAATTGAAAAAATTACAAACGAAACAAATTGCAGAGAGTTGTGTGATTAAATGCATAGAAAATGTTGCTTGTTAAGCTGACAACATTTCACAAATCTACATAGAACAACTGTTTGCTGTCGAGTTTTTTTTTTTAAATTTCAACATTTACAGCATATCATGCGTCTTACCAAAAATAATCATTCACATATGTACACATTTCTGATAAAATAATCACCAGTCATGACAACGATAAGGGACAGCATTTTACAGATGATTCTGTAAACTGTTTGGTCCTGAAACAGATTGCAATTTTAATATTTTTATTTGTGAGAAATGGACTTCAACCGAATTATTCATTGGAATTTCTCTTGTTGCAAACTTCTTTACAATTGTTATTTCGAAGAACTGTTTTCATTCGTCTGCTTCATTATATCTAGAGTCGACATTTGATTAAGGATACGATTTCCTTTTATTACACTCAATGTGAAATAAAAATGTAATTTTCTTCTCTGCCTGGGCAACAAATAAAAAGATAAGCAAGGTTGAAGAGAAATACTTTAACGACCAAATTATAACGAACATGAAAGGGATCGTTAGATTTCAAACTGTATGTGAATTATAAAAGAAGGATCATCAGGCCGGATATAAAGGGTTATCCATGTCGTGGTTTCAAAAGTATAGGGCTGGATTTCGACATCTGTCAAACTAAGTTGTTAAACCAATTTTTTTTCTTTTTAGTTGAAAGTCTGACATTGACGAAAATGGATCGCTTAACTATCAGACAACGCATACAAATTATTAAAACCTACAACAAAAATGGTGATTCTGGCACAGCCACATATCGTGCTTTAAGAGGAGATTATGGTTACGAAGCACATTTATCATTCGGTGGGTAGGTTAATATACAAAATTGTCGTCTTTTGGGTTCTGAGAATCCTCAAGTAATTGAAGAGAGGCCATTACATCCTCAAAAAGTCACAGTTTGGTGCGCTCTTTGGTCCGAAGGTGTGATTGGACCTTACTTGTTCGAAAACGACGAGGGAACAACTGTCACCGTCAATTCGGAGCGTTATGGTCGTATGATAACCAATTTTTTTTTGCCTGCCATTGAAGAATACGACTTTGAAAGAAATGATCACATTCTTGGCTTGTATGAATGCAAATGATACTGATAAATTGAAGCTGTTAGTTATTGGAAAATCTGAAAATCCTCATGCCTTTAAGAATTTCATCAATAAGCCAGCAAACTATAGACGATACAAGAGCGCCTGAATGACGACTATAATTTTTGAGGAATGGTTCCAAAATTTTTTTGTTCCTGAGGTGTGTATTGTACTCGTATAATTGTTTTAATAGGGATTAAGAGCATTGGAAAATTTTCTATCGAATTTCATTAGAAAGCACGCTTCGCTTACGTCTTTTTCGCGATAAGGGCCCGATATAAGGGCAGTATATACAAATACTGTATCTGTAGGGCAACAACGACTATTGTTTACGAAAGTAATTTAAATAAAATTCATTAAAAACAAACAAACAAAGAAAACGGAATTTAATCCTGTTTTATTTTGTTGTGATTTCATCATCGAAATCTAAAATAATGTTTGCGTAGCTCTAGAGGCCATAAGCCTTAAACCTAAGATGAGGAACATTTTCATATTATTAAGGAATCTCCTATACCCGCGCGGTCCCTCCAACACACTGACATCAGCTGTGGCAGAGGGGCTGCTACGCACACAGATGTGGATGGACGGCGACATTCATCCGATACTCTGTGCTCGGCTGTTGTTTCAAGTTTATTTACGCAGCTTTCATTTAATTGGGAGCATAAAGTTAAATGCTTCGACTTAGCTCTAAAGACATTCTGAGTTGCGTTCACTCCTTCACTCCGTGCATCCATCCGTGTTTGTGTACATTACCAGTTAAGACAAATACATGGAGGACAGACACGGCGAGCGAGAGAGGCGCTGAGGGGAGAATTTTGTAAAATAATTTCTTAGAGTATTTGTTTTTTTTTTTAATGATGAACAAAAAGGATACATTTCTTGGAAGAAGTCCAAATGAGGTGGCTGTAGTATATCCAGTGCTGATAAGACCTGCAAGAAGAAAGAGAAAAAATAAAAGGAATATTAGCAGGTGTACAGATACAATTAGGTCGTCTTGAAAATGTATTAAATAAGAAAAACAAAATAATATAGAATTAACTTATCCCTTTAACCACGGAAATCAAATCCTTCAAAACATTAGAAATGTCTGTAGATGGTCTTACTAGTTAAAGGGTTAAATAACCGATCGATATGAGTTTAAATTTCATTAAATCGTACTGTGAGGGTAACACGTTTCAGTTGTGACAACCAGGCAATTCATTCTGAACCAAGGAAAACACAATCTTGAAACCTTTTTTAAACATTTCTATTTTTGCAAAGAATTAGAAATAATAAATGATCTCGAACTCGACTAACAGAAACAAAACTGAATGAAGAAGATCGACAAAACATAAACAAAATTAACCAATGAATTTTAGTTAAAGCAATTGATATTTGACAGAGATTCAGTTGTTACAACTAACTTATTTCCCTTAACATTCCATGAAGGATCAGACGGGGAACTTCTCTCGAATCAGTGAGCTGTGTACGATGTAATTTGTATACTCACTGGACCCGGGACCTACTGTTTAAAGGCGGCTCCTAACGGCTAATGCTTTTCTAGAGAAGTTTTACATGGCTTAGAGATTGCTCTCTTACTCGTAAAGTCGCCAACATTTACAAGGTGGAAACAGTCGCCGAAAAATGTTTGATGGTCTTACTCGGTTTCGAACTCGGGTTCTTCTCACACCACGGCCGTTACAACTAGAGCCCCGAATTATTTGGTGTCATTAAATTCAAAAACTACATCAAGATGGCTTTGAAAAAACAAAAAAAAAAACATTTTCATTATAATAATTAATATAATAAGACCTTCACATAACGGCCGGTTGCTCGCTCGAGCTTTTCATATTAATTGAAGAAAACATTAGTTTTTTTTCTAAATTAAATCGTCCCATCAATATAATAAAAATATATACTCTACAGTATACACTATTGTTTTATTGAGGAGATGAAATTGTTTTAATTGTTTGTAGATGGTTTGTTTTTAAATCGAAGATCTTAGCTCAGGTCCATTTAATGATGGACATCATCAAAAGCTTCATCCAATCAATGTCAGACTTCATCAGTTGAGGGCAGCTTGTACTTTCGGTGTAAACAATTAAGCAACAATTTTTGCAACATGAGACATAATCAAGTGACAGCGATAGTGTAGACGAATGAACAATGTAACCGGCCAAACGTTTCAGCCACCACCCGTCCGCCTGACCGTCTGCCAGTCTGCCTAATGATGCTGTTTAAATGAGTCAAAGAAATACTTCTTTAAACGGCGCAAAAAAATGACTGTCAATGGACTGACTGCTGTGGCGGCTAAGCTGCGCATGCTCGCCCCATCCCATACAGCCGACTGTTGTTAATTCTCAACAGCAAACACAGAATATGAGTAACGTACAGACTGTTGGACAGACAGATGAAACCTCAACAACCGACAACAAATTACATTATGGGTCCAGGCTTGTTTTCTGCCGTTGTTGAATGATTTCTTTTATAAAAATCATTTTCAGTTGTTGTTTTTATTTTGTTGTTGCCACCGCCGTTGTTGTTGTGGCTGCTGCCGCCAATGTTGCACTTTGTTCACAGCTGCAATTTTAAAAATGTTTACATTGTCGGCACTTTTTATTTGTTTTCGCTACTTTTTTGTTTGTTTTTGCTGTTGTTCGTTTGCCTGTTTGATGTCGTCGTCATGTGTATGTTTGTCGTTTGAACAACAGCAACAGCGATACAGTATTCCGCTGGAAAATTGGGAAAGATTGAGACAGTACTGGGTACAGCCATGTCCTACACTGGGGATCAAAACTGAAGCAGCCACAATCGCTCACATGCTTTAGAAATTATTCAAAATGTTAAATATTCGTCCAAAACAATTTTGTCATGTATTTGCAAAAACTGAAAACATCTTTACAGTTAGGCTCTATGAAATATGCCCCATATGCAAAATGCGAAATGAAAGATGCCCAAAAAAAAATTTAGACCTTTTTCATTATGAAAAATAAAACAAACCCAAAATTATTTGTGTGATTTTTGAGAATTTTTTTGGGAGTATGTTTTGGATCTATTTTTGAGAATACTTCGCTTGGGGACATTCTTTGTTATTTTTTGAGAGGGTATTTTGCAAAATATTTTTTTTTTTGTAATTTATTAACCCTCTGCTTTTAGCCATTTCGTTTATATAGTTGTAGCACACATAATTACCTTTTATTTGATGTATTGTAATGTCGGATCGGATGTGTCCTTCCATAATAAAAGTACGGCAATTTTAAAGAAAACTTTTAGTTTTCAGACAATTTTTTTTTTGTTTCTAGTCCAATTAGAAAGTCGTTACGACGAAAATCAATAACAACATCCGCAGTCATCATATTTCGGTGGGATACTGTCAAATAAAAACAAGCATTCTCGCGAGAGCAGAAGAAAAAAAATCCGAAACAAAGTTTAACATTTGTACTATGTATGAATGTACTACTTATGAATGCAAGTATGTGGCGGTGCAACATTTTGCAGCATAAAAGTTGCACTCTTGCGTCTCGCCGGCCATGGTAATAAATGTAATATTTTATGATTAAAATGGTTTAAATATTTAGCAGTCTATTTCAATTGAGGTTGCACCACATCGGAAATACTGTCTGGCGCAGGGTCTACCATTGGATCAAACAAGGATTCGAGTAGGTTGGCGAATACTTCATGCAGGGGGAAAAAAAGGAAGAACAAAATTATGAGCAATATGTCAATTGTTGGCTGAGAAAGGAAAAGTATTTTTGTTTTAATGCACATCATATATATATATATATGGCTTTCCTGGAAATACCACGCATTGCTATTTGAACTTTTCGATTTTACATTTAGCTTTCCAACATCGAGACGTAACAATTTTGTAATAATATTCAATGATCAGGGAGAGAGATAGACAGCTCAGCTGGTGAATTTCTAAAAACCTTAGCCGTATAAATTCGACTCAGATATGTATTGAAGAAGGAACTCTATTAGATAGAGAGAGAGATAGATAGAGATACATAAAAAGAGAGAGCTCTACTGATGGGTTTCTATTAGCTGCTGGTAACTGGAAACTGCTCTCGAATTACTGAAGAAGTAACACTTACAAATAACGAGCGAGAGAAAGAGAAAAGGAGAGCTCTGATGATGGGATTCTAAAAACCTTAGCCGTATAAATTCGACTCTGATGTGTATTGAAGATTGAACTCTATTAGCTGATGAGAACTTGAGAGAAAGAGAGAGATATAGAGCTCTGCTGATGGGTTTCTAAAAACCAGACATGTATTGAAGATTGAACTCTATTAGATTGAGAGAAAGATAGAGATAGAGAGCTCTGCTGATGGGTTTCCAAAAACCCAGACATATATTGAAGATTGAACTCAATTAGCTTGAGAGAAAGAGATAGCTCTTCTGGTGGGTTTCTAAAAACCAGACAATCATTGAAGATTGAACTCTATTAGCTGCTGGTAAATATGTTCTCGAATAACTGAAGAAGCAGTGTTCGTTGAGGGAAAGTAGCGTGGTAAAAGGGCACATTGACTTTCGTACAGCCAAGGACCTACAAGCTGAAATTGTACAGTCAATACGTGAGGAATACTTCTGCCCAAAAAAAACTCCAATTCTAACATAAAATTGCCTTACGATCAAGATTGGATGCGGACCTCATACGAATAAAATGTAGATGACAATTTATCATGAATCCAAATATAGACATCTTTTTAAGATTTAGTCAAATATTGCCTAAGGGCTCGCAAAATTCTCCCTAATCCCCACCACATCCCTAAACCCGAAAAACACTTTTTTTGTGGTCTGTCAAAGAGGCGTGTGACGCTTGAGAGACAATTTCATTTGCTATGTCTTTGTAAATATACATCTCAATTTTTTAATATTTTGGGAGTAAGAATGTTGTAGAATTGTAATCGCGCCTTTTTCGCGTTAAGGGCTCGATATGCTGCCATAATCGCCAAAAAGACGTTAGCGTCAAAAAGAAAATTGTACAGGAGAGGGTTTTTTGTGGTGTCAAGCATAAAGTTGTTTCCTGCTTACGATAACATTGAATTTCGTATGTCTTTGTAAATATTACTTTTTAAATTTTAATTTGAATTTTCTATCGAATTTCATTAAAAACCGAATTTCATCTTTTTCAAGTTAAGGGTTCGACCTATTGATCTGAACGAGTATTAACCCTTTTTTTTGTTGCCAGTCTAGCGAAGGCCGTTCCCCAAATGTGTATAAACTGAACTGCCAGTACAGAGCTATAATTAGTGAAGCCTGCAGCTTTTCCGTCACTCTCGATAAACTCCATAAAGGATTTATAGTCCATTACCTTGTCCGAATGAGTTTTTGACGTGGCGTCACATGACCAGTCTGACTTTGCCCCGTTTCAATTGAAACCACAATGCAAATTTATGTTTTTCAGTCATTCTTAAATGACATGAAATGTTTGTCTAGTATTTATATTTTCATTTGACTTAAAAGGTAAAAAAAATACCCCTTGGAATTATTTAAATGGTTTAGTTGGTGTAACACTCCTTCATGTTACAATGGTGCGCCGCGGCGCATTGATTCTTCCTCAGCAGACAGTCAAATTACTGGAAAGTAAATTGAAAATTGACTCCTACCACCGACGACAAATGGGGTAAAAACTTAAAAAAAAAAAAACTGTTGGTAAACTCTCTACGCTGACATAAAAACTCCCAGTTGTTGCGTGTCTTTGGGAAATTTGTTATACGCGAATAAAAACGGCAGACAGTCAGACGTACGGAGGGACATGTAGACCAGACCAGACCAGCCGGCAGACTGGCGGATATTAAGGCGGACACTTGAAATAATTTCCATTGAAAATTATAGTGAGTAACGAAAACCTCAGAGACCTCTTCCCTTTGGCTTGAAATTAAATTAAAATAAAAGGGAAATGTTTATTTGAAAACAGATCAAATTTCATTTAAACCATTTGCATGTTTTAATTATTCTTATTTTGACCATAAAAAAACCCCCAGTTGTTTCTATTAGAGGGAGCTCAATTGATTAATTGTCCGACAAATAAATGTAATCGAAATGAAACTTTATGATTGGCCATTGTTTGTTTCTTTGTGGTGTAAGATCTCAATTAAATCAGCGGGTGTTGCTTAAGACATTCATTCATTCAAAATCACCAAAAACGTTCAGAGCGAAAGAAAAAAAAAAACACAAAAACAAAAAACTGAATTGAATGGTATAATTCCCAAATTAAATTGTGCATTATTTACAATGTGTCAGTTTTGGGAATTATGTAGCGCACGTGCAGCTGCGAGAGGTTTGGGCAGAAGTTTCCCTATTTGAGAAAAGACAAAGTAGAGAAAACACACGAATTTGGGGAACGAAACAATAAAGCTGGGTTTACACATGGCCCGAAAATTTATTTTTGTTGTTTTTGACAAATACAATTTCTGACGCAAAACTAAATATACATAATTTAATATCTGTGGCTACGTCACAGCAACAAGAGCATAGAAATAAGCACGAACGTTAAATATCTGAGAGTAATTCTGAGAGTAAGAGCAGAGCCGAAAAAACCCTCAAATGCTGGTCAGTGTGCCGTAGAGCAATTGGATCCACAGGGGGCATCCGCCCAAGCATGTCGCACTGGCTTTACAAACGTGTAATAAGAAGAAACCAGGAGCGCACAACAGGCCGAATTACTGGCCTAGGTGTATGTCAACGACATGCGACGGTCATTTGTACATGACCGATCCTCCATTTCAACCTAATCTAACCTAATATCTGTTGCTTGGTGCGAAAACGGTCAATGTCCAAAATTTTTTTTTGGGAAAATTGCAATTGAAGGCTTTACAGAAAAAAAATCTCGTCCGACTTTTGACATTGACTGTTTTAGAACTATGAAAGAGAGCAAGAAAATGAATCGAATACAAATATTAACTCCGAACAAAATTTGAAAATAGAAATTTAAATTAATTGTTGAACGTATATTTGGATTTTTTTCCAGTATCTCTTGGATTACTTAACACACACTTAATTCCGGAGCAACTGTAATTTGTCCTTAAAATCGGACAAGATAAAAACGCTGGTGAATTTACGACACACACCTGGCAACCCAAGTTCTACGTGTGCACGTGAAAGTTCTTTTAAGAAATGTCATCGCAAAAGTAGCTTCTCGCAATAATTGTTGCCGTCCGCTGCTGTAAGTCTCGATAAACACTAGGTAATTTTACTTGGGGTAATTTTATGATTCCCTTTTGAATTGCCTCTTGTGTTCACATGGCATTTTTTTCTTTTCATTATAGACTTTTCAAATGCAGCCAACTTCACACTGCAAAAAACACAAAAGGAATTGCCAGTTCGAGCAATTTTGTTCCCTTTTAATTCTACTACAAACTGAGAATTATGGCAATTAATGGGTTGGTTCTTTTCTTTCTGCATGAGTCCAAATTTCAATGCCAAGAAATGTTCGTTGACAGTTGGCCTGGCAGTAGGGAAAAGGGGTGAGTTTTCCTAACAATCACTATCATGAAAACTTCACTACTCTGAAAACTTATGTTATATTAAAGAGAACATAGGCGCCGTGGTATGCGAGTTCGTCACGTACTTGCCTATCAGCGTGGGGGTTGAAGGTTCGATTCTTACCAGAGGCTGCAAAAATCTAGCCATATGGTCCGTGTCACTCGGTTTACCCTTGGACCCAAAATTACTAACATATTTTTAAAGAAGACGAAATTGGTATACGTATAGCTTAGCTTCTTTGTAAAAGTGTCTTAAAAGTACAAAAATAAATGTCTATTGCTTTTATCCCCTGGTCATTTTCCCAGTCATCTGTTTTGCTTGAACCTTTCCCAAATTCAATTTCAAAATAGTTTCCACATTTTTGCCAACTGCACTCATAGCTACAGCAAAAATCGCTTAAGCGAACTTCTGTGGCACAGCCACCGAATATTTTCCCAAACACACACACATACAACATTAGCCACAATGGCAATATTAGCTGCTGCCACAGCAACAAATCATAAGAGCGGCACAGACGGCAGCATACACGTATAGCCGTTCCGTTTCATGCTGGCAACAATAATTTTTGTGCGGTTGGTTGCAAGTCGTAGTAATTGTTATGTCAAAAATGTTGACAACATGTTCTCCGCCATACAAACGGCCGACTGACAGTGGCAGGCAAAATAATGGGGATGTGGGCGTTATTTCTATTGTTGCCAGCGCCAGCAGCCTGCCTGACTTACAGAATAATGGCTAAACTAAAATGTCAAATAAATTTAAATCTTGAACACAAATGGATATTTATTAATTGATCAAAACGTATGTGAATGGTAGAATTTGGTGTTTGTTTTTTTTTTGTCGGCCTTCCATTATTCTATTCTATTCGATGTCGATGATATATTATAAATGTGTTATCCAAGATCAATTGTTGTTTGTTTATTCTGAATTTTGAGCTAAAACCTAGGATTTTGTGAAAAGAGATCAGAAGTACTCGTATAGGAACAAAACAGCGTTGTAGTCATCAAAATGAATTCAAAACTGTGGTAAATAAATTGATTGGTAGAGATAGGGCGAATGAAGCATGGAGTCGGAGGCGAGCAGTGCATGGAACCCTAGCGTACTCAGCAAAAAACTAACATTACCAATTAAGAATATTAGGGTTTTACCCCCTTCAGCAGGCAGAATAAGTCAAATAATCGTAACGATACAAAAAGCGCATGGTAGCGTTCACACGATACGATTTACGGTCCGATATGTTGTTATCAATTTCTTTGTTATCGAGTAGCCTACATTTTTTCAAAGTACACATATCTTGATAAGAATACTAGAGAAAAACACGTAGTTGGACGTGTGAACGTCACCAGCTGATGGACGCGATGTTACGAGGGTTTTGACTATTGGAGTGGAGGTATGTATGTACACAGAGAAAAAAATTAAATTAGGGGCAACAGCGATTTCCATGTTAAGCCAACAGTTGTCAAATAGTAAATTCAACAAGATAATTGTTGAGTTAAATACTTTCTTGTTGAGTCAACAGTGATTTCATTAAAAGTGAAAAGTTGTTGAATTAACAATGTTTTTTTTTCTCTGTGTATGTATACAATAAACTTATTATTTTCTTTTATTATTCATATTAGTTACAATACAAAGTTTTATATTCTTATTTTGGGTCCAAGGGTAAATCGGGTGACACGGACAATATGGCTAGATTTTGGCTACGACAGATCAAAGCCTCTGATGGGAATTGAACCGACTAGCCCCACGTTGATAGGCAAGCACGCTATAGACTCGCCTTCAGGGGCGCTTTACAATAAACTTACAAATAAGTAATTAATTGAGTAATAAGCTGTGAGAGAGAAATACAATTTAAGAGAGTTAACATTTAAAATCATCTCTCTTAAAAGACATTCTAGAACCTGCACCACAGAGGATTAGAATGACAGATTGTTATTATCAGTTTTATTTAATGAGACCCCTTAAGACCCATTCATTTTGACCCTCTAGTTCCCAAGACCGTGTGGACGGCCTAAGTTCATAGCACGTTTCGTTTTGTCTAATTGGGGGAATTCCAAAAATGTATTTCCTTGAGCTTGCAACACAATATGATACAAGCCAAAAGCTTTCGCACCAATTTAAATTGGAGAATTGTCAAATACGGACGAGGAGGCGCCCCGGTAGCGTGCTTGCCTGTCAAAGTGGGGGTTGTGGGTTCGATTCCCACAAGAGGCTTTGGTCTGTCACTGAAAAAATCTAGCCATTTACTTTGTGTTGTAATTAAATAAATAAAAAAAAAATATATTGGAAAAGGATTAAGGAACTTTGTAAGTCAAAAAGATGACGGTGTTTAATTATTTCGCCTAACATTCCATGAAGGAACAGACGGGGAACTTCCCTCGAATCAGTGAGCTGTGCTCTATATAATTTGTATACTCAGTGATCGGGACCTACTGTTTTGAAGCCTTCTTCGAACGGCTAATGCTCTTCTAGACAACTTTTCACATGGCTAGGGAGATAACTCTCTTAATTTCGTAAAGTCGCCGGCGTTTTATGACGCGGAAACCGCCGCTGACTAAACAAATATTTAAAAATCTAAACAACATCAATAATTTAGGCATTGCTGACAGTTCTTTGCATGCATGTGTTGCAAACCACCTACATATAAATTATCCAAGTTATAGCCTGAATAAGTAAATGTCATTCCCATTAAGTCCGCTAAAAATGTGTGTTCACAGCAAGTGATTGGACTTCCCTTTAAATAACAGCACGTACATTGACGGAGTGTTGTGCGTCAGCACGGATACTCCACCCTTGGAAAAGACACAACACTTTTAATGAAATAGCTAAACTATTTACATAGCTGGCACAGGCTATCGAACGATACGAACAATGATAGTTACAACAAAATGCATTGCATGTCGACGGCAAATGTGAGAATAATTTAGTTACCTATGCTATGCACAAAATTGTGGTTACGAACCAACGTCACTCTGTCTGTCTGTCGGTGCGTCCGATGGCTGGTCAATAATACTTAATGAAATAATAGATAGCCACTCTATTGGCAGGAAAATATTTATAAGATTGGACACACACCTCGTAAATGTGCAACGATGACGATGACCTAATAAAATACCAGCCCCCCCCGTCCCCACAAGAGGTCAGGATATGATAGGCGAGTACATGTACACACTGGATCCTCAGTCTAATGTTGCACACAACTCCAGCCATGAAAGCTCTGTGACTAAGCACACGGTTGAGCGCTCATATGAATTGTGTTAATTAAATTGATTGAATTGTTTGTTTATCAAACTTCATGAATTATTTGTGGAAATGTGAAAATTATTTCCTTTGTTTTCTTATGATGGACCACACACACACACACACACACTCACACAGCAGACATTTCAATTTATTCGCCTTAATGTAGGCAATACTTTTGTGTGTATTAGGACGATTAGTTTTTAGTTACGATTTAATTGAACAGAAATCATTGTATTTTTTATCAGATAAATACACTAAATAATGAACTATTTGTCTGTGTGTGCAGACAAATGCATGAAGTTAAATTACAAAGCTAATCTAAAGCAATTTGTCAAAAAAGTAGCCAATGTGACAGCAGAGACAATATGATGTCGCCTAGCATCAATGAGAAGTTAACATGTGTCTTATAGCGTAGACAGACGATAGAGTTAGTTTGGATTAAAAATTCACTAATGCAAAATTACAGTTTTACCCTGACAGGCGAAATTTTTTTTATAATTGCAATTAGTAAACAGCTGTGTGTAAAAAACCTTAACCCTCTAACCGACTAAACCACTCTGAGGATTTCTTCATTAATTGTGTTTAATTTCGTTAAAAATATTTGTTTTTGCATATCTGGTAAAAAAAAAACAGTTTAGAGGGATAATATTTTTTATGAAACATTTTTATGAAATTAAACACAATTCTTGAAGAAATCCTCAGTGAGGTATTGCCGGTTAGAGGGTTAAGGTTATTTACACACAGCTGTTTACTAATTGCAATTATATAAAATTCAGCAAATGTCGTCTGTCGCCTGTCAGGGTAAAATTATAATTTGCCTTATGTCATGCCGGTTGAAGGGTTAAGTCAATTTTGTTTGGCTTTTCTGTCGAAAAGCTATGCTGTTGGTGAAAAATCACTATTTATTTGAAAGATTAAAATAACTCATCTGTTTTTTCCGTTTTATTTCGACACAATTGCAAACAATTTGACAACAGCTGATTTGACAACGGCCGTTGATTGTGAGTACAGCGGTTGATTGTGCCTGTGTAGCCATATTGAAATACCGAAATGCAGTTCGATTTTGTTGCATTTACCTCGACTTTAGTTTGAATTAAGAGCCTTTTCGTAAACTCGTCACTGCGATGCATACTACAAAAAGCATGTGTTCTAAAAGTCAACAACAAAATAGATGATGCGCAAATAAACCGCGAATACGCAGTATAAGCGTGACTGAGACACCAAGAAAAATATGAAATACTATGGATTTTTTAATGTTTCAAATGTATTTTCAGGATCGGGGAAGACCACAAATGCATTAATGAAAATCTCCATTTATTTATTTCTATGATTCTTTATAAAAAAATCTCGAAAAAAATAAAAATTATGTAAAACTACACTTTTTATATTAATAATTTTTTAAAAATAATTGCATCATCGAATACTCACATTTTCGTGTTTGAAAAAACACAGCATTTTCAATTCACGAAACACTCGCTTTGATGAAACCAACGATTGAAAGACATTTGGAAGTTTTTTCAGTGCAACACGACGTCCGTCGCGTGGATCTGTGACAGCCCTGTAAACAAAAAGACAAATAATTAATCAAACGTTGTTAAATGGAAATATAATTTTTAAAATATTATATTTCTAATATTATTTTATTTCGAATTATATAGTAGTCCCATAATTATAAGTTATCATGTCTCATGAGCTGGCCACTCAATCTGAATTTCTTATGATTAGGTTTAATATCTCCATCGCTGAAGCTAGCGGCTACAATTGTGTTCGATCAATGTAAAGTTCAAATCTTGACTGATTACCATTATCCTATGTTAGATACAATTATTAGCCGAATGTTTTCGGTGCCTGAGAACGCCGACCACCCTTCTAAACTCTGTATTACAGCTGGCGACAGAGAATATTGATACAAGTACTTTTACAGAAACTTCCTTCAGACCTCGACATCGAAACTTTGGAGTTCGTAGTTACACGGTTTGACAACAAAAATATTGGGAATTTTATTGAACTTCTGTATCTAGTTCGCTCGAATAGTTCCAAATTCCTTGATAATCTAAATGTTACTTCCTTTGTTTAATTGAAAAAAATGTGACCAAATGTTTTTGCACCGTCAAACCTAAAACCAAAGTATTTTCTTGACCCAATCTGACGAATTTTGTTATTGGTGCCTTCAGGCACTGTCTCCAAACTCTTCCAACCGTAACCTGATGCCTTTGCAAAGTTTCTGCCAGCTACCTCTTATCGCAACCATCTCTAATTCGAATCAACCCAGTCCCCTTAAAATTGTCAAAATAATTTGCATCTAAAACAGTTTACAGAACATAAAAAGTACATACAATTCTGTTAAAGGGACCGAGTTCTTTAACATGCAAATTGTCCACTCAGTCATTGTTCCATGGACGATGGTGTTCACTGCTGACCGAACCTTTACCATATCCAAGTATTCGAATAACATTTCGTTGCAAAAGAATGACACACACCACATAGCCACGAAAATAAAAACAAAAGCACCAAAAACGAAGAAAGAACCGAGTAAACACTTAAATTAAATGGCCAAAACATAAAAAGCGCCCATAAATTTTCTTTGAAAGAAAAACAATGTTAGTGGTTCAATGAACCGGCGATCTGGTACAATTTATACCAAAGTCTATGCACGAGCGACTATGGGGGGAATATAAGGCTCTCACATACACGCACACATAAACAAATCATAAAGAGATGAGGCAGCAAAAACGCTGAAAGTGGAAAATGCCTAAAAGTCGACAACGATTTGTAAGGTGGTTATTTTTACCGCCAAAATGAAACACACGCACACACACACACACGTAGATAATAACAATAATAATCAACAAAGACTTTGTGGCGGCGTGGCGCGACTCAAGACAAAATTAAGAATTTTTGGCGATTAGCATACAATTTAACAAAACAAAGAGAGGGAAGAGAGAGAGAGAGCAATATAGATAGAGAACGAGACAGCAAGGTTGGGTGGAAAGTATGCTTTAAATTTAAAGCAACACAACCCTAGTTTCATACAGTGGTATGGAACGAAACAAATGTAATTAGAATTGGACTAAACAAGAAAACAAATAAAGATGGCATATAGAGTGAACGAAGACAAACTCTGCTGTAGAAATAACAAATATCGGCCTATTCAAATAAAGTAGGCCTCATGGTAGGCAACATCAATCAAACACAAGAAAAAGATTAGAAAATAGACAAATAGATTAAAAAATACAGGCTTATATCTCGCCCGTATAACAAAGGCCTCTCCGGCCAAATGTATTTAGAATGGGGAGTCCGTATGTGTTGCTGAAGACAGTGTAGACCTTCAAAATACAGGGTTCTCCAACAAGAGGTGTTATTTTGAATAACCCTGTCACTTTTGAAGATTTTATTCTATGACATTTGACAAGTGGAAACTACGCCCTTACTAAAAATGAAACGATACACGCTTCAACAACGCATTGAAATTTATTAAAATTCACTACAAAAATGGGTGAAAATTTTGCAGTCACAGTTCGCACAACTAAAGCATTTTTGGGTCGTTGTGAAGCACCTTGTCGGATCGCAATACAGAAATTGGTCGGAAAATTTGAGCTTTTGGCACCAGTTAGTGATGTGAAGAACACAACCCGTGCACGTCGCTCAAAAACAACTGAGAATTTGCTACTGTAGCTCAAAGTGTTGAAGAAAAATCCAGGTTTGTCCATTCCTCATTGTTCTTTGGAATTGGGCATTCCATAAACTTCAGGCTTATAAAGTTCAGTTAACACAAGATCTCAAGCCGGACGATCATCAACAACGTCTGATTGGGTCCTTGAAATGCATGAAAATGATCCGGAGTTCCATCGAAAAATCATCATGACTGATGAGGCCCATTTCATTCTCCATCACTGTCATCTATAATTTAAGGGTGATACCACCCTTAGTGGAAAGTATTTCCATTTTTCCTCCATGGACCCACTAAGTTCGACTCGAGCGTTTTTTTGCCATTTTGCTACAGATTGAATATTAGTGTAAAAAATTTTGTATACGCTGGGCACCCTAGTTGTAAGCTTAGTTTAATTATTATTGTGAATTAACTTGAAATACAACACTAAAAATTATAATGAAGAAGAAAAGAACCAAAAGGACACAAAAAAGCCAACTTCAGGCACAATAATAAAACAATCACAAACCCGAATAACAACCCGAAGGTACGTTTTTAATAAAACCCCGAAACTTAAAATTTAGAAAAACGAATTTGTTGTTTTCTTTACATTTGTTTAGGTAAAAATTATTTTATTCACCCCCCGCATATTTAAATTCCGAATTTAAGTAGTTTTTCCATGAGCCCCAAAGTTATATTCCGAATATAGATTGTTTCGAATATAACGAGGTGTTAGCCGAAAAAATAATATTAAAAAGAATTTAACTTCATTCACATTAGGTTTTTCCAGGTCAACCGCATATCACTATTCATGTGACACACCCTACACTTTCCCCATTGACATGTAAAGTAAGTCTGCCCTATTATGTGCAGTATCCAAAAATAACGCTCCGAGTAACTGGCAAATTATATACAGAGCAGTGTTAAATAAGCTGGTCAATAACGACATTTACATTTATGGTTTCGTATCACTGTGCTTCGTTGGCAATCAATGAAATGGAATAAAGTACGCGTGTGACACACAGACTTCAAGTAAGTGAACAAATTTCGGAACGTGGCAAATTGAAAAGTAATCGAAACAATCTGGGTGCCACAATGTCGAACATAACAAGAGCTCTGTCGCTCGTCTCGCCTTTTCATTGGGCGAGTCGAGAAAAACAAAATGTTTTCCTTTCAATGTATGCTAAAATTGGCCCTGGGCGATGATGACGACGCCGACGATGTTATGCCTGACTGGAGAAGCGCCGACTAAACAATAAAATAAAATAAAAACACACAGAATCTTTTGTTTTTGGGTTTTCTTATATCACTGAATTGGTTTATTTATAACGCAGACAGACGTATAAAAACCGAATGCTATTGAGACATACAGGCATAATAAATCAATTTGCCAAGAACAAGAAAGGAGAAAAAACAAAAACACCCAAGAAATATGAGAGAAACATATGTATACCTTTTTGACATTCGATGCTTAATCAAACAAATACAATTAAGTATAGACTGAGGCTGCAAACGAACACCAACAAAACACAGTCGTCTTTTAGGCTGAACTGAAATTCATTACAGCCGAGCGTCTGCATGTTTGTGAATGAAAACCACCGCAACAGAGGACACGTTTCGGGGATAACCAACAGAAGAAGAGTGTGTGTGTGTGTGGCGTGTTGGCGAAAATTGTTATTTCGCATAAAATTATTGATTTGCATACAATGGAACACCCGTACACACATACGTCCGTATGTATGCTGCTGATGTTTCAGTAGAATTTGAATAATTTACGCCCATTACGTTTTCAAATGAATGTGAAATGAAACGGGTATTTAAATTTTAATCCTCTGCACAACATAGTAGCACTGGCCTACAGAAAAACAATTTCAACAAAAGCTGACTTTGGCACGAACAATGTAAACGGCTTAAATCGTAATACAGATATTGTTGCGATTTCAAAGGCGGTTTAGTGGAGAACAAGCGGAGATTTATGTGTAACTTAATTACAGACATGAAGCGGGAGATTTTTCCGGTTTTGCCAAGCTTTGGCAAAGGGATTTATATTCTCTAAAAGCAGTGGTTACCAAATACAATCGTATAAAGCGCCCCGGTAGGCGAGTTGGTAGCGTGCTTGCCTATCAGCGTGGGGGTTGTGGGTTCGATTCCCACCAGAGGCTTTGGTCTGTCGCTGCAAAAAATCAAGCCAAATAGTCTTTGTCACTCGGTTTATCCTTGGACCCAAAATTAGAATATAAATTTACTTTGTATTGTAATTAAAAATAAAATAAAATAAAAAAAAAACAATCGTATAATGTGGTTAGTCCTTAGAGTATTCACTCCATGGCAAACAAAACATATTTTAGGACGCAATCTCACCTCAAAGAATAGAGGGGTGTAGAAAGGAGGGCAACATGGGCTAGATATCGGATAGTGAGATAGTAGGAAAAGTTGCTATGCCGTTGTTTGTTTAGGAAAAGGGAGGAGGTTGCTCATAATGAGTGCAATTTCCCACAAGATGTTACACATGTGTGAGTTGACAAAACAACCCCTTTCACGCCTGCGACTATTGCGTTTTCGTTCCAGCTTTAGAATTACTTTAGGTAGTAATTCCATTTTTAGCTTTCAAAAAGAATATATTGAAAATATAAATTCAGCATCTTGTAAGTACTCAGGGAGTGTCTTACAAGACTTCGTCCGTACTGATTTTATTATTAAAAACGTCTCCGTACACTTTTGGTCCTTCGAGCCGGATTTGTAAGATCTCCCCCACCAGCGGTAAGAAACTTAAAAGCATCAGTAAATTGTCTTGGATGTAAAATAAGATTCTTCTGTTGTACAGTTGATACATACGGGCAGTTCGAAAATAATTAGAAAGACTTCCGAGTTAGAAGGTTCCAAGTGGTAAGTTGCCGAATAATTAAGAATTGCGGTAGTGGCTACACATCTACCGGAAAGAAGTATCTTCCACGTACTTAAGGAGTGTCGTACAAACACTCGTCCGTTGGGGATTATTACTAAATATTTTTCCGTACACTTTGGTCCTTCGAATCGGATTGAACTACCAGAGTATCCTACAAACTCTCATCGAGTAGGTGTCTCCGTACATTTTGGTCCTTCGAACCGGATTGAACTTCAAGAGTATACTACAAATACTCATCGAGTAGGTGTCTCCGTACATTTTGGTCCTTCGAACAGGACTGAACTTCAAGAGTATCCTACAAATACTCATCGAATAGGTGTCTCCGTACATTTTGGTCCTTCGAACCGGATTGAACTTCAAGAACATACTACACATAACACATAACACATACTTATCGAGTAGGTGTCTCCGTACATTTTGGTCCATCGAACCGGACTGAACTTAAAGAGTATACTACAAATACTCATCTAATAGGTGTCTCCGTACATTTTGGTCCTTCGAACCGGACTGAACTTAAAGAGTATCCTACAAAAACCCATCGAGTAGGTGTCTCCGTAAATGTTGGTCCTTCGAACCCGATTGAACTTCAAGAGCATACTACACATACTTATCGAATAGACGTCTCCGTATAGACTGTAAGACATTATCTTTCCCGCCTGTTGCATAATTTATTATTTGAGGAAATACTCTCGGTTCCAAATCTGTTTCGTAGGCCGCAGTGTTACTGCCTGTTTCTATAAAACGAATTTGTTCCTTCGTTACAAATCGTCAATATTGGAAGGGGTATAAAATTGGTTTTAGACATTATTCAATTCTGGTTTTCAGATGTATGTTAAATATCGACATATGGAACACAATCCCAAAAGAATAAGCCCACAATTGTGACAATTTGTAACGAACGAAGTTATTGTGTGGAAAACATTTTCTTCATCAAGCAAATTAAATCGTACCCACATTTCTAGCTTTGTGATACACTCCTAATGACATGAGGTATTTATTTAAGGCCAGAAGCTGCTCAATAACAATTTACGCATTTTTGGATGACAAAACACTCCACCGCTTTTTCGCTCTACAAAAATAAAGCACAGACCCTAATCACCATCTCGACACAGATCAATCAAACACTGCTCCCTCTTGTTGGTAGTTTTCAAACCGTCATGAGATCTATTGTCATGTTAAACTATAACAAATTTCCATTCCATCAATTTGTCTTCCTTTCTTTATTTCACTTAAAAATAAAATCAACAAGGTCTCTAACAATTCATTATAATGCGGCTGATGCTCCTCGAGGGAATTTTGGAGGAGAAAAGAAACCATAGAAAACATTGTTCGGACAGTTGGCCGAACGCGTCCATCATTGTCTGACACACCGCCAATGTAACACAGCCAATCAATAATTGTAAATGTTGAAATGAAATGAAAACGAGCGAAACGGTGCGAGTATGAAGTGTTGATGGTGTCGGTAGAATGCGGTTCTACTATTGTAGATGGTGAGGGAGTTTTGTGAGTTTTGAGGAGGGTAGGGAACCATCGGTAAGTAGGATTCAGGCAGTCACACATGGGACTATCTGCATTTCCCGGTCAATAGACTTTACGATTTTATCGTTGGCGCTGAAAACTTGACTTTACTTTACTCAGTTTATTACTAAATTAATAACGCAGTCAATTACTAACGCATTAAGTGTGATGGCATCGCCATTTGCGAAATTCGAAAAAAAGAAAAGTTGTGCCGAAACGGTCAGAAACACGTTTTTCGAAATTTCAAAAAATTTCCGAAATAGGAAAAAAGTGCCAGCACCCGCCCCTTTGTTTTTTTGAAAAACCAAAAGTTATGCTGAGTTGTGCTAGGAGTTGTGCTGCATACAATTCCAATAAAAATCGCCAATTTCAAAAAATTGCCAACAACGCCCACTTAATTTTTTTTACAAAAAAAAACTAAAAAAATTCCAGTTCTGGAAACATTTTCAATTTTAATTTGGCACTTTTTTCGATATAAAAAAATCGAAAAATTTGTGCTAAATAGAAAATTAAATCTAGATGGTTGTGCCGTTTATGAAAATTTCAGTTCTGAAAACATCGTCAATTTCAATTTGGCACTTTTTTGTGATCCGAAAAATCGAAAACACAAAATTTTGTAAAAGTAAAACTGTTCTGCATTGTGCTCACTGAACAAACGTCAGCAATTTTTATGTAGTTTTGTAATAAATGAAAAAAATCGCTTTATTCATTCGAAAACTGAAAATCTATTGATGGATATGGCTGACGGCCTCCGCTTCTTTTACTTTTTGTCTCTAAACCGAATATTAAAGAAATATCATTATTTTTTGGGAAATCGTTTCATACTTCAAGGGGAATTTAAAAAAAGCCTCGGTATTTCATTTTTTATTTTCGAAAATGATGCTGTGTGTACCGAATAACCTCAGTGTTTCCTCCTAAACTTTCACAAATAACATTCAGATCTCAAAGAAAACATTGCGGTTTTGGAGTTGTTAAGTTTTGATTTTTTTTTAATAGTATAATAATAGTATTTTTATAAAGTTTTTAAGCAAGGATTTTAATAAAATGCATACCACTTTTTTCCAAATGGAAATTTAAAAAAAATGTGTAGAAATTAATAAAATGTTTAATATGACACAGGAGTCCAACAAATCGGTCAACTCATTCCAAAAAGTGTTTTTTTTCACATTGTATATTTTTTAAACCACAAAAAATACTAAAATAAATAAAAAAAAGTTGATAAAAAAAATCAAAAAAATCTATTTTGATCGGTATTAATTTTACGAGTAACATGGAAAACTTCTCTAGCTCGTCGAGGTTAACGGTGGGTCCCGGCCACTGAGAATACAAATTGTATCATGCAAAGCTCACTGTTTCTGTTCCTTCATGAAAATTCTATTTATTGTTAATTACATTACAAAGTGAATTTATATTCTAATTTTGGGTTTAAGGTTAAACCGGGTGACACAGACCATAGGGTTAGATATTTGCAGCGGCAGACAAAAAACCTGTGGCGGGAATCGAACTTCATCGAAATACTTTCATAAGTATGCAATTTTTTTTCCACCCAACTTTGGTCTTTACGATTTAGGTCTTCGAAAAGAATTATCTGCAGTCGCCCTCTACATGTGAGGTGATGCATTTGTAATTAGTGTCGTAATTTAACCCTAAAACCGGCAATACCACTATGAGGATGTCTTCATTAATTGTATTTAATTTCGTAAAAAATATTTGTTTGTGCATTACTGAAAAAAAAACTGATTGCAAGGATTTTCCAGCATTTATGTTTGGCCGGTTAGAGGGATAATATTTTTTATGAAATTAAACACAATTATTGATGGACTTGCCGGTTAGAGAGTTAACTACGCTTTTGCGTTTAATTTCTATTTTTATGAAGTCAGCTGCTGATGGTATTTTCTCCTCCTATTCCTCCGATGTTGTCTGTGGATCCAACAGTCGTTGTAATTAGAAAACAAGCCATAATCATTGTTTGAAGCAGTTTTTAAATTCTTGAGTAAATACATTACATAGAAATAAAAACACCGATTTCTAAAAAAGGTAGAAAATATACTTATATTTCAGTTTTATTTGACTGTCCATTTACAAAGACAAAATAAACGAAAACCGAGTTTCAATTATAAATAGGAATGGTGCCCAATTACAAATTAATTAACTGCAAATGAAAATACAAAAAAGCGCCCCGGTAGGCGAGTTGGTAGCGTGCTTGCCTATCAGCGTGGTGGCTTTGGTCTGTCGCTGCAAAGATCTAGCTAAATGGTCTGCGTCACCCGGTTTACCCTGGACCCAAAAATTAGAATATAAATCTACTTTGTATTGTAATTAATAAATAAATAACTACATAAAAATACAAAAAAAAACTCTGTCTACAAGACAGAAGGAGGAGAGACCAGTTAGAGGCTGGCAATAGCATTGCAACACTAAGTAAATCATAATCGATGTTAAAAATGTGTCCTAGGCCAAAAAGATTTTGATGTTCTCCTTAGACTAACGTAACACCAGAAAAAATGTGATCTAATACGGCTGGTATTTCAGAAAGTTAAATACTTTCTTATATACAAAAAAAAAAAAAAATGAATAAAATTCACCGCACTGTGGAAGGGCATGAATGGCGGGATTAATGTTTGTATGCGAACATAATATATTCCATTTCTATGCATGACTATATACATGCAACTGTATGTAAGTTAGACATATACATACACAATACTGTACTAGTTCCATTGTGCCAAAGTGGAAGTAAAGCTCATCGTTGCATGTCACTCTTCGTGAAAGGCTGCCAGAGCTTTAAAATATTCTAAAAATACTTTCTTCCGAAATAGTAGAACGAAACACACACAAATTTAGTCCTTATGCCATGTAAAGGCAAGATTAAATTCTGTATCCTTCTTTTCCATTGTATGTGTGCGTGTGAGTGTGTAAGTGTATGTAGCCCCGGTGTTGTAAGTAATTCATCACGACTGCCGCCAATGCTACGGTGCCCGGCGGGGTAAAAGGAAGTGTGGCAATGATGAAAAGGAACTTTCGACACAAATTGAATGAAAGTAGTAGTAGCACTAAAACGTCAGCAGCACTATATTGTAATATGAATGGGATATTTATGGGTCATAAGGAGTAATTGGAAGGATTTTTGTTTTGTGCGAGTTAAGTCAAAGATATCGCAACGGAGAACAACACATAACAGCCGACTGGCAATGTTCGTAATACGCCCATGTGTACTTCAATGTATTTTCGACACAAACAATGTGTGCAATTTTCACAAGATTGCTGCAGTTGTCCTGAATCGCATATAAACCATCTACCGTGATATTATAAAGGGAGCAGAGGTTTGTGGTGAATGGCATGATTGGCGCTCGTAATTTTTTTGAAAATCTTAAAAATAAATACATGTTTTCCAGCTTTAAATGGAATAGCCACACACATTTATGTCAGCTGGCCGAGAGCCGTATCGAAGTTTCCTTGCATGTAAGTACGCAATGTCTGCCTTAACCAGTGGCCCCATTTTGTGGACCAAGCCTGAAATTATGTTGTTGTCAAATCTTAAACACAAGTTGATATCTGATGAAAATGAAAAAAAAATGTACTAAATTCTAGTAAAAGTGAAACTAAATTTACAAGCGGAACAAGCTCCGGCACACAAAGTAATGCATCAAACATATATATATTTGCCCATACCACAAACATTAAGTTGTTTGCAGGTTATAAATATTAAATGTATATGTGAATATAAAATTTTGTGTTACTTTTTATTAAATTTTTTTAATTTATGTATCTCTCTATATCAATTATTTCGCGGTTATTATTCGTATCCTAAAGAGCGTAGAGGCAAAAAAACAACTGCAAAGACACAATTGTTCGCACCCAAACATGCGTGCCTTTTTCTAAAGACACTAATGCTTCTGCTCAAATACGTAATACTAATAACAGATGAGTTAAATTTCAAGCCAAATAATGTTAGCTTGGGAGCAAGCAAACTTTACTCGATATAAGCTCCAAACACCCGAATACTTGCGTGGAAACATTAAAAAAGACAGATTTTTCAGCGTGTAGTAACATTGTACTACAGCTGGCACTCAGTATCTGTTTCCCTTATTTAAGATCGCATTTTCCCTTAAAATAAGCTCATGATTTGGTAAAATGTTCGAATACTCAAGTAGAGCAGATTTCTCCACAGAAATACGAGTGGTACGAAGGGAAGTCTAGAAAAAGTAAAGCTCTGTTGGTAAACATAGAATTTTAATTAAAACAAGAGCACATTACAAATGTGGTTAAGTTCGACCTGGCCACTCTTCACCATGGAGTCAGATCTCTAATTGAATCTTGATAGCGTAGGTAGCGAGACGGATGTGTCATGCACAAAGTTCGCAAATGCTAAACTAAATTGTTGTGTGTGCGGTTTCCTCACTGAAAAGACTGGAAAAACATAAAACGCAAATCTCTTTTTCGTTTCGTTTGTGTTCTCGGTATCGGGACCGGACTCTTACTGACCGCTCGCTACGAACAGAACCGCTCGTCACTCACCTACTGAAGGCCAATAAGTGAACAAAGCCAGCAAACAGTCCGCAAAAAAGGTCTTATTTTTGTTCTTGCCTTAGATATTTCGTCACATCAAGAGGGAAGGGAGAAAATGCTGTAAATGTTTACCTATCCACATGCGCAAAGCACATACATTCTCAGAAGACCATTTGCCAAATGTTTATAAAGTAAAGTGTCCCGAGTTAACACATGAGCCGAGCAAGCGATCAAATTCGGTCGTTGGTTGAGCGAAGACCAAGCAAAAGAAGAAAGAAGTTTCGCATCGTGTCAGTCTGAAAACTAGCACAATAGCGATCAATTATTGCGAGCTCTGGTCATGCGTTATTTTTTTTTGTATAAAGAACTTATATTGGTCAAATTATAATTTTCAGGAAATGTTTGTCAACGACCAAGTTGTTCATAGAATCCGAGCCTCAAATGTTGGCTACATTTCAAAAGAAACAAGGGGGTATTTCATTGCTTCGAGCAGACGGATTTCGAATCCTTTACAGAGATTCATTTTAGGGTCCCTAGGCCTCATGTGTCTTAAATGCTACTAATTTCCAAAAAAAAAAAATAAAAAAAACAAATGGTTGCCCAAATTTAAAAAAAATAATACAGGGTTTTCCAGCATGAGGTATTATTTTGGTATTCAATGAAAAATGACGATAAATGATAGGATGTTTATTTCATAAATAATAAAGTGGAAGGTATGCCGTTGATAATAAAAAACAACATCAACATGGCCAACACGACCACGCTTACAGGACCATATCCTTTGAAATTTTCCATAACAAAATCGCAAAGTGTCTGGCCTATGTCCTCGATAGCCTCACGAATTCTATCTTTGAGGTCTTCAATCGACGCTGGGCTGTTGGCGTAGACCTTATTTTTCACGTGGCCCCAAAGCGAAGAAGTCGCAAGGTGTTAAATCACAAGATCTCGGTGGCCACTTGTCATCACCTCTAGGAGAGACAACACAGTCCGGAAACTCTTTAGTTTTGCGAACTGTAACTGCAAGATTTTCACCATTTTTTTTACTGAATTTTAATAATTTCAATGCGTTTGTTGAAGCATATGTCGTTCCATTTTTAGAAATGGCGTAGTTTCCACTTGTCAAACGGCAAAGAAGAAAAGCTTCAAAAGTGACAGCTACCGAAACACCGGGTGATTCAACACACACATCTTATTGGAGAACCCTGTAACTGGCTTTTTTAAAGAATTGTTGGTTCAATTTGAATCCCACATGTGATTTTTTGTCAGGTCGGCATTTTGAAAATAGTAGACACGCCCATTTATGAGCGACTCATAACACGTACGTATGTGTGTAAAGCTAATGACGATGGCTCATTAAGTGTCAATGATTTTATTATGATTATTTTTATCAGATTACTGCAATTACATGATTATTCCACCCACACCTTTTTGATAGGGAATTACTTTTTATGGTTTTTTCTGCAATCTAGACCGAAAGTAATCTAGCAAATTCAGACACATTCATCGTATGCAAGCTATGTCTTAACTTAATGTTGGATTAGAATGTGATTGACACCAGGAACAGCATTGAAAACAATTTTTTAATACTTTGCAAACATAAATTTGTTTTAGATTTTCAAATGAATGAAAAATGTTCAATCACAGTCAAATCTGATAGAATTTAATAAAGCATAGTACGATTTACTTTTTACAAATAGAAATTTACTAAAATTTAAGAAAATTGTTCAGCTCAATTTTATGGAATTTAATTTCCAACAAATTAATAAACAAGGATTTGTTTTCGGCTTATTATTTGAAAACAATGAACAACAAAGAATGAATTTCCCATTCAATCATTCATGTTAATAATTTTTTTCTATTTTTTTCTTCAATAATTTAAAAATAAATCTATTTCATCATAACAGCAATTATTCATCACACCACAACTTTCAGTTTAACCATATTCACAGTTGCCTTTGTAGCTTCAAACAGTCAGGGATAACAACTAAAGTCAATCAATGGAATTAATGAGTCCATCCATCATAAAAACACGCATTAAGGAGAGCAAAACAAAAATCAATTAAATTTTGCGTTTTCCAGTTGTCATCGAATGGTGGCAGCCAAGACAACATTTACATTTTCAAAATGATTAATTGCACTGAAACAGATTCACCACGAAGGACATGACAGACATGTGACAGGTGTAGGACAGGATATGGTTAAGGAGAGAGAGATATGAGAGTCAGTCCAAAAATAAAAATGGGATACTCAATACTTTACATGAGGAATTTAAGAAACTTTACAGAGGCTACCGAATTCCTAACGTAACAAAGGGGGCAGGGAATCTGAAGAAGAAAACAGGAGCACACAACAGGCCGAATTGCTGGCCCAGGTGTATGTCAACGAGATGAGACGGTCATTCGTACATGACCGATCCTCCGTTTCAACCTAACCTAACTCTGGTAAAAACAAAATGTCTGTATATCCCAAGCATTTTAGGATTCCATACAGTCGACCCCACTCGACTTTGTACTTTTTTTTTGGTTTATTTCCATATGAAGTCGGTTTTTTTGTAAACTGTTTGCGATATGCGTATATACAATATTTAATTTTTTTGAAATTAAAGTTTTCAAACACTTTTTTTTTCTTCTAAAAGAAGTTCATGAAAACCCCGATTATAACGTTTATTATAAAAGTATTACACAAACAAATAAATGAAGAAGAAAAAACAGGCTCATATAGTTGTCGTGGTTTATGTTTGTTTTGTTGCGGAATCCCCTTATCATACCCCCCCTCCAACCAGAGTGTGGAAAATGGCACGTTAAATGGTGATCGAAGGGAGGAATCAAATATTGAGGGAGAAGACCCAAGTTATTTTATGATGTATACTTTTAGGCCAATACAGCATGAAAATCAAAAGAAGCAAAAAACCATCTGAAAAACGAATAGTATGAGGAGAAAGTTTTTAACACTCACTCACATACATACAGTATGTAACATAAACATTGAAGCATACTTTGGAGCGTTTTGAGGACAATACTAGACATGCGGGAAGACTTTAAGGGCGACGACGAATGAAATTTATGTCCCAGACGACAAAATGAAAGGTCTATTAAATAATGCTCGGTTTGAGATGATTTGTTAAGCAATTCAATTCAAGCAAACGGTTTTTAAAACTTCGAAAATTTACCGAGATATTTTGAAAATATCAACAAATTTGCAAATTTGATTGTTTATAACTTAAGTTGCGACGCCGAATGAAATGTTTGTGTCCAAGATGAACAAATTAAAGTTGTATTGATGTGTGATTGGTTTCAACTGAATTGTAAAGCAAATCCTTTTTCGAAAATTAACCCAGATATTTCAAAAATATATAAAAAAACAAGTGGACAAATAGTAAGTTCGGCCGGGCCGAATCTTATATACCCTCCATCATGGATTCATTGCATTTCGATACACATATGTCCATGTTTGTCAAGGGACGGTTTTTGGGCCGCTGGTGACCCGATAGTCCCAGAAACCGGATCAAAAAATTTAGGCAAATCATGAAAATAAAGGCATATTTGGGTTCGTGAGTAAATTTCGTTGCACTTCGATACCCATATGCGCATGTTTATCATGGGCCCTTTTTTGGGCCCCAAGGGTCCACGGAACCCATGAGCACGCCCATTTTTGGGATTTTTTTCCCCATCTATAAATTATATAAACTTAGAACAATTTTACAAAAAAAAATCAGATGTAGTGAAAAAAAAATATTTGAAAAATTTGATTATGGCCGGGATGTATTTAGTCCCGTAAAGGGGAACTTTTTCCCCTTTGGTCCGATATTGCCCATTCTTGAACTTAACCTGCTTATGGTTACATCTTCCTACAAAATTTCAGCTTCTTAGCGTTGGTCGTTCGCACTCTATCATGATTTCAACAGACAACAGACGGACAGACGGACATCGCTAGAATGTCTTAGAATGTTACACTGACCGAAAATATATATATACTTTATAGGGTCGCAGATCACTCTTTCGAGGTGTTGCAAACGGAATGACAAACTTAGTATATACTCCATCCTATGATGGAGTGTATAAAAATCCCAATTTTAAATTTGGTTGGAATTTTGTTTATTATGATGACGAATTAAATTTTGTGTCCAAGATGAACAATTTCGAAAATTTCCATATTTGAAATTTGGTCGGAATATTTTTTGTTACAGTTGTTTGTTACAGAAATGTGATTGTACGTTTGTATAAGCGCTTGATTTGCCACTGAACAGTTTTTTTTCCATAAAAAAAAGGTTTAAAATTAACTGAAATACTTCGAAAATACTTTTTAAGGAAAAACATTTTTATAAACGTTTTCGAAAAAAAAGCCTATCTCCAAAGCGAAAACTGAAACTTGTGCTATATTGAAAATTTAAAAAAAAAAAATTTGTGGCATTTTCAAAAAAAATTCTAGTTTTGAGAAAATCGATAAATCTATTTGGCAGTTTTTTTGATATAAAAATATCGAAAATACAAAATTTTTCAAAATGTTTGTGCCTTTTTCTATTTTTGAGAAAATTGATAAATCTTTTTGCACTTTTTTTTTAAAAAAAGAGTCTACCAAAAAACAATTATTTTATATAAATATAAATTTTATAAATAGTTGAAAAAAATTGTATTAAGACATTTTATTGAAAAATAATATAAATTTTGTGTGTTGAAACAAATTTCGGTGTGTTTATTTTTGAATTCTCCTATATTCGTCTTTCCATAGGGTATTTAATTATGTGCACTTTATTATGCAAAATGCGCTACAAATTACGAAAACACACTTCAACGTGCGTGATTACTTCCATTTTTTTTTAGTTTGTGTCAAAAAACTTTTGTATCACTAATTTCGCAACAAACACCTGTTACATAATTATGTTTTATTTATTTTGTATGATCTCACACTAAACACTATTTGTAAATTGAAGGTATCTGTTTTGAAAGACCACTATAGATTTATAGTTTAACGAATACGAGTAGATATGTAGCGTTCGTCACGCAGGATTCGCCTATATGTTTACTCGAATACCACTGATTTACTTTTTCATTCTAAAAATAGTTGCATACTTTTTAGGGGGTTTTTAAAAAAAAATCTCTTTAAATACATTTTTTACAAATTGTTGCATACTTGTCGGAGTTTAAACATTTGTTTATAACTTTGTGAAATGAAAGAACTTTAAAATCTGTCGACCGTTTTCAAAATTTTGATTTGTAGTTTTTGCAAAGAACTTCCAAAAGTCGAATTTTCTTTAAGTCGAAGTACTTCTAGTGTCAGTGAAGGAGACACAATTTTATAAGTAATTTCATAACTCAAAGATGAGATAATGTTAATTCGAGTTATGGACGTTTGACTGTATTCTATCAGCAGCAATGAGACGCCTTCCAATCCACGAGCACACTTATAGGTTACACACGGAATGTCTGATATCATAAAGTATACTTTAGGGCGAACATCTACCGCAAATGCCGCAACATCCTTTTAATTATAAATATAACTCAGGCAATGCATAATTGTGATTATTGCCTTTCACCTTCATCAAGATTACGATATAATCCTGTCAATCCTGTCAATGACGAACTCAGACGCAATCAGGAAAATATTTATATAACAAATATTTTGCCATCCACACATTGTTACAAACTGGACCGACGATAGCAAATGAAACCACATCTTTTAATTGAAAGCCATAGCATCTACGTTCAAGTGTTTGGTAGGGGTTGATGGACGGACAGGCTAAAGTTCTATGTCATCATAATTATGGCTAGAACGCATAGAGATAATATTTAAATAAACAACAATGCCATTGTTCAAACGTAAATATAGAAAATTTAATTAAAACTTGCACAATATGGCTGGCAAAACTGTTGTGTTTTTGCAACTTTCCATCGTGTGGTTTAGCTCGAAGAAAAAATCCAAATGGTTTTGTTGGCAAAAATTAAATTTATGCATATAATAAATTACACTTGTAATTAAACGTAAATATAAAATATAATTGCTGTAAACTAAATTCAGTATTCGGACAATCTAAATGGAAAGTTCACAAAGGAGTCGTGTGGTTTTCGGCTAGGACAAATGAGGTTGTTCGTTGTCAGACGTACACATGCGTTGGGAAAGTTTTGCACTTTAACAAGTGTCTTGCTGAGCGAGATTAAAGAGTACCATAACCAGTAAACCCATCAAGTAATTCAATTTGGTTTGAGTGTTTCGGACATGATAACACAGTAGAGATCAGCTGCTCCATCGTCGACAGAAAAAAATGCAAAATTTTCCCACACTTCGACAGCACGAACTCCAAATCTGCTCATAGAGTTAAACTATTACACTATTTTTTAACAAAAGAACTCAAACAAACTCGGCGATATGTCGTCGGGCCTCTAGATTGTCTTTGCCAAGGTGAAGAAATTTTATCGGAAATATAGAAAATTTCCCACATTTACTATTCAAATTCCAGACCTTCAGTTTCACTGAAGTGATTTCTATCCCTTTACAAATTGTTCACACAAAACCTTTAATTTTCCATAAATTATGCAGCACTGCATTTATTTCCAGGCATACATTTAGGCGTTGCTGTTATCACATGGCCGCACACTCAAATATTCGGTTTATTTATTTATTTTGTAATGGGAAATTAAACGGAAAAATAGAAATTTTCTCCATTCAAATTCAATTAACTATGCAAAATTGCATTACGGCTAAATCTAACGTATGATATAATTTTGCCATAAAACAAATTAAAATTCCATGCCAACGACCAGCAGACCATCTCTTTAGACCCGTCAACCGTCAGGCGCAGTTCAGCTCTCTCGCCACCAACCGTTGGCATCTCCAAGGCAGCCTGTTTATGTGTGTCGCCTAGTTCGGTTGATGTAATGCATTTCTACTGTGACCCCAAAAAATGCCCGGAAGCGCCGGAAAATATGCTTAGGTTATGGCACATCTTATTACGTTGGTCGTCCGTCGACGTCGTCTACCTTTCCGTTGCCCTCGTCGTTCGCTGTTGACAAGAATTTTCCGTGGGCTGATGTAGTGACGGTGATGATTTTGTTATGGAAAACAGAATTTATGCAATTTGAAAATACGTATAAACACATCAGACACAAATCGTAGGCGGCTTGCTGGTGCGGATGCTACTCCTAATCGTAGTCCTGCTGCTACTGCTGCCGATGTTGTTATTGGTGTGTTGCATGAATGCATTCGTTTACTATCCCACTGGTTGTCTGTGTGAGGTGTTCTCCTCGGTAAATCCGTCATGTCAGTATAAATCAGAAAACTCATTTGTATACATTTTCATTTTAGCCGAGGGCATGAAGAAAAAGTTCAGAATTTAGATCGACTTTATAGGATCCAAGGAAATTACACTGAAGAGACCAGTTTGAATTTCTAGCGGTTCAATAGAGACCAGTTTCAATTTCAAACGGTTCGAAACTTAAAGTGACTGAAATTGTTCTAAATAGATGGAACTGTTCGAAACTTAAAGTGACTGAAATTTTTCTAAATAGATCAAACAGTTCGAAACTTAAAGTGACTGAAATTTTTCTAAATAGATCAAACTGTTCTAACAACCCGACCAGTTTCAAACTGTTCTAACGATCCGACCAATTTCAAACGTTTGTAACGATCCGACCAATTTCAAACTTTTGTAACGATCCGACCAGTTTCAAACTGTTGTAATGATCCGACCAGCTTCAAAATGTTCTAACGATCCGACCAGTTTCAAACTGTTCTAACGATCCGACCAGTTTCAAACTGTTAGATAGAGACCAGTTTGAATTTCAAACTGTTCGAAACTTAAAGTGACTGAAATTTTTCTAAATAGATCAAACTGTTCTAACAACCCGACCAGTTTCAAACTGTTCTAACGATCCGACCAATTTCAAACTGTTGTAATGATCCGACCAGTTTCAAAATGTTCTAACGATCCGACCAGTTTCAAACTGTTGTAAAGATCCGACCAGTTTCAAACTGTTCGAAAGAGACCAATTTCAAACTGTTCGAAACAGACCAATTTACAACCGTTCGAAAGAAATCAGGTTCAAACCGCTCGAAAGAAACCAATTTCAAACTGTTCGAAAGCGACCTGTTACCAGTTTACTCTTAAAAATATTCTATAGAGACCGGTTTGTTCTAATAAACACCACTTTGAATTTAAAACCGTTCTAAAGGGACCACATTGGGTTTCATACTTTTCTACAGAGACCTGTTGAAAATCATTCCCGGGCTTCTTTCAACGTAAACGCCTACTAACAACGTTTGTGCGATAGTCTTACCTTAATGAATTAACATAATAGAGAATGGGTTGGAGGGGCAAATATCTGTGGCTTGGTGCTAAAAGGGCCAATGTCAAAATATTCAGTTTTGAGATAATTGAACTTGAATGTTTTAACAAAAACTATTTTAACTACAGCAGACAAATCTTCAAAGTTTTATTTATCAACTTGGGCTTAGATATAGAATATATTTGAATAGAATACGATCGTAAAATTAATTATCTAAAAAGTTGCAAAATTTAGAAGATAAAGATGACATTGGCCCTTTTAGCATAAAGTAATGTTTTAATTTTATGTTTTTATTGTGACATTGGCCGTCATAATAAGAACAATACCAAATAGAAAACCATTGTATTTTAATTTTTTATTATGTTGTTGCAAAGTTTATTGTAATCAAAGGATATAAAAACAAGAAATAGTAGTAAAGTAATGCAATAATAGCATATTATTGTGTTAATTCACATTCCTCTTTCATACCTTCATCTGCCAGGTAATCCACAATGTTGTCATTTGCAGTTATTTGTTCCATGAAATGATTGTAGTATGTGCGATTCGTATTGGTAATGTATGGCAAAAGTGCCTTTAAGTCATTCAATTTTTCTGTACTTAAAGGAACAGGTTGCTTGTTGAGTGGTTGAAGCTTGGGAAGATTTCCGTGTCGTGTTTTCTTGTGATGTCTGCATATGTCAAGAGATTTAAACTCGCCCTCAAAGGAAAGTTTATACAAGATACTTGGAGAGTTTGTTGAATACTGCATCCATTTAATTCGTAACCACTGAACTTGTTCATTTATAGTGTTATTTTTCCGATGTACATAATGAGTGGTTAAACATGATTTAAAATTTAAAAATTGTGTTTGGT
Source organism: Hydrotaea cyrtoneurina (assembly GCA_958296145.1). NCBI lineage: Eukaryota > Metazoa > Arthropoda > Insecta > Diptera > Muscidae > Hydrotaea > Hydrotaea cyrtoneurina. The sequence goes on along the minus strand of OY282515.1, from coordinate 51,481,205 downwards.
CCAATTCTATTACTTTTATAGGGGGGGTTCTTGGTACCAAACGTATTAAATTTGCCCAATCTCGAGGCAACTCTATATCAGCTGTAGTATGTTTTTTTGGTTTTTTCTATTGCCGCATGAATGCTATCCGCTTCCATATGTGTATGGCCCGCCTCAAGAAATTTGTGGTTAACTGTTAACTGTTTACCCTCAGCTTTCAATTCACTTACAGTTATCAGTAACATTGTTGAAAAATAAATATTTCGGTTTTGTCCTCCGCAGGAGTCGCTGTACATAGTAACTGTATGTATATTACTATTTTTGGAAAGATTGTGTAAGTAATGGTAGATACATGAAGCGATTTCCTGTCCACCGCGGCCAGCCACTGTTTCATTCCATACGTAGCATATAGAAGATGATTTTCTTCCCATCGTTTGGTAGATGGTAAGGTTAAATGTCCACAGTTGACTTTTATAAAAACTTAATCCACTTCTAAGGTAAGGGCCAAAGTAGACATTGGCCCTGTGTTTATTAAAAAAATATATAACAGTGATTGCTAAAAGGGCCAAAGTAGACATTGGCCCTTTTAGCATTAAGTTTTATAGATGAGTTCATAATGACATTGGCCAGCTTTACGTTTATTTAACCCCTTCTGGGTAAAATTTAAGATTGACTGTTTTATAATTATGAAAGAGAGCAAAAAAAGAAATCTAATGCAATGATTAACTCAAAACAGCAAAATATTGACATTGGCCCTTTTAGCACCAAGCCACAGATATAAACCAACACTTACCTAGAATGAGAACAGATAGAAAGTAATGTAATTAGTAAGTTGATATTATTTTCTCAATTTAAATATATAAATTTAATGAAATTAATGATAAGATTGATTCAAATTTTCATAGAATTGGATATTCCCGGGGTCTTTGAATTGTTGAGGTAGTTTTTCTTCAACAATAATTATGCAATCCTTAAATTTATACGCCTGCCCTCGCATAACCGGTGTTTCTACATTTAAACTAAATTCAGTTTATTGAGTAGTACAACACACACACACACATCCCAATGGACAACTACATACATACAGGCAGACAGACAGACGGTAAATGTGACTTAAGGAAATGAAGACAAATTTGTTTATATTTTCTCATTTAACAGCAAAACGACAAAAAACAAAAAAAAAAAAGAAAACAACAACATAGAAATGACACAAAATGAGGAGGAAAATTATTAGGAAATTATTATGGAAACAAGTTAGATAAAACAAATTTGTTTCTGACCTAAAAGTATGCAATATTGAAAGTAAACTACATAATAACATCTACAATGATTTACAGCCTCTGGATGGTCTGAGCTCAAGGCAGCACATAATTGTGTTACGATTAAATGGAAATAAATTACTCGTACGCTTAAGAGGACAGGCAACAAGACAAATTTATGAATGTTTCCCCCCTTCCAAAAAAAAAGAACAGGAAATGTAAGAGCCTAAAACTATGCAATAAATTGAAGAAAAAAAAACTGTAAAACACAAATACAAGTTTACGTAAAGGATCATAAGGTGTAGTTATTGTGATGATAATGCTGATTAGTTGAATGTAGAAAATTGTAAAATTTCCTAGAATCTCAACGACTGTCAGACGGACTGCGAACTGGATGTGGTTATTTTTCTTTTATATCTATATATTAGGGTGGAGTGAAAACATGTTTTTTTTTTAATTTGAAAAAGTTAACCTCGGAAAGAGATGTAGTCTGGGGTCCTAAAAAGGGGAAAAATAAAGAAAAAATTTAAAAAAATTTTAGGCGTTGATTTTAGAAAAATCCTAAAAATTAACGACTTAACTTATTCGAAATTTAAAAGTTTGAGCTTGTTCAGTGCCCAAACAAAAGTAGTTGAGGCAAATATGAGGATCGACTAATATTTGTAGCTTTGGTGGCGATTTCATTGTTCAGTCAATTTTCTGAAGAAGGGACGATTTGACTTATTTTACTTTTTGAAATTTTTGAACAATGAGAACATTTTTTTTAAATTTTTTCATGACCTTATTTCATTGTTTACGCTATTGCAAACATTTATTGAACATTTAATTTTTTTTTTAATTTTAATTTTTTCTAAAATCAACGCCAAAATAGCGATAATTTCCAAATTTCGAGGGAGTGGCGCGACCCTTAAATTTTTTTAAATTTGTTTTCTTTATTTTTCCCCTCATTAGGACCCCAGACTACATCTCTTTCCGAGGTTAACTTTTTTTTTTTGAATTTCACTCCACCCTACTATATATATTAAGCACGTAATTTTAGATTTAATTAACCCTATTTGTACCAGGCAGTGACTTCGGATCACTATTGGTGTTAATACTTGTGTCTGTATTTTATTTTCCATGAGTCATTATCGTCCGAATGTCTAAGTTTCTCCACTAGATTTTTTTTTAATTTTTGTTTTTATAAACCATTCTGCGTTTTACGGGTGTTTCTTTAGATTACAAATTTAGTTTAGGTACGAATAGGTTTAAACGATTGCTCCATGCTTCATAAAGTAGCGCGGAAGAAATTGAGAATAATAAATATTATTTCTGTTAATAGAAACTAAATGGGCTTTGACCTTAATGCATTATCCGATTTCATATTTAAGCAATAATAAATACAGGCATATTCTTTATATCAATAAAAGTTGCAGATCTTATCCCCTTGATGGTTCATTTCTTAGTATTGCGGTCCCAGGAAGAATTACAGTACCAAATGATGCCCACGTATTTGCCATCATCATTATTGGACGTGTGCTTACTCATGTATTTGTAAATATATGTCTGCTTTACGATAATTTGTTAATAATTTCGATTTGGAATAACAGGGAATTTTCTGAGACCTAATAATCCTAAAGGATTATTAATATCTGAAGAGAAGAAAAAATTATGTAGAAAACTAACACAGTACAACACATGATTTACCAACTCAATTCTGAGAACAGTATGTGAAATTATCATTCGTTTTGTCTTCTTAACTGCCGAAATATTTTTAATATCGATTTGAAGTTAGTACTATCGTCAACTACCGTCAACTTCTGCAAGCATGGATATTGCCAATAATTGAAAAAATGTTCTGAATTTTGTTTTTATGCATATTATAATTGCGTATTAATTGCATATTATTTTATTTTCATAAAGTTTTTATAAATTATTTTTTTTTTTTGCATGATCATTTTTTAATTTTTATTTTATGTTTTGAAATTCATACCTTTACTCAATTGCGAATAAAAGCGAAACGCGTGCATCGATTTTCATGATCTTTGTCTCATTTTGCTCATAGGTTATGTGACTTTGCGAAAAAGTAACTACACTTGAAACTTATTTCCGTTTTGTATTTTTTATGAATTTAAAAAAAAATAAAAAAAAAATTTTCTTAATTTTTTATTGGAAACTTATTTTTAACTTGGAAACTGTTGCTTTTATAGGAAAACAATATATGAACAGATTAAGGGAATTGTAATTCTTAATTTTTTAAAATTTATTTCAACTAAATCGGGCTAGTGGCTGTCGAGCTATGTCAAACAACAGGGCCTAAAACGAGATAAATTCCCCTATACGATAGTACTAACTTCAAATCGATATTAAAAATATTTCGGCAGGTAAGAAGACAAAACGAATGATGCAGAAATTATTCTTTTTGGGTATAATTTCACATACTGTTCTCAGAATTGAGTTGGCAATCAACGAACTGAAAAATGTTGTACTGTGTAAATTGCCGGTAGGTTGGTTGCGCCCAGGATGAACACAAAATGAAATCATGACCAATTGATTGATTTAGAATGTGAATTTTACTGTTTGTTGCTTAATGGAATGTTGAGGCAAGTAGATTTCATGATTCCATGAACTCTGTTCGACCATTCCCAGTGAGGTCTCTGGATTTTTGGAGACAATGCAAACGTCCACTTAGGTGTGCCCTGGCCCAAAATTGCTCGACCCGGACACCAGCATTTTTAAATAGCTCAACTCCGATGCTAATTTCTAGCATACTTTTAAGAGCAATCATCCTCTGAACCTTAAACTAGACTACAAATAATAAAACTGTTTGTTAACGTTATTTAAAAAAAAAACCCTTAAGTTTGAGCAATTAGTACGACATTTGACAGTAAGTGACAGGCGCTTTTATTCACCGCATATACATATATTTTTGTATTATACACGAAAAATACATTTAGTTCAATTTAAACGAATGTGCGAGATTTGCCACAGAAAATGACAGAAACGTGACACAATTAATATTGTAAGTCGCTGACAGTGAAAACGCTGTACAGAATTCTCTTTAAGCGCATAAAAAATTTAAAATGTATTTTAGATATTTTTTTTAGCAACAATTGTATTTGAATGCCTAACAGTAGGCAATACTTTGGCCTCATAGTATAACATGGCGAAAGATGATTTATTAAAATAGCCAACAACTAGAAATGAATGAATATTAATTGTTATGGTTCCAGGAAAATGAAACCGAAAGGAAGTAATTGCTTTCCTTCCTCGGTGATTGTTATATAAATTCGAAAAATCCATAGTAGTATGAGGATGTGATTAGTTTCAAAAGCTTTTCAATTCATTGAAAAGCATCAAGTCCCTCAAAGATATGTGAAAAACCTCAAAAGCCTGCTTATCTTTGTGGTAAAGCGATACCCATGAATATAAATTGTGTAACTACTTGAGTGTGTGTATTGGACGCAACCCAACACAAGGAAGTGTAATAGAATGCGTTAGTTGACCTTTATACCTTCATTCATTATTAATTAATTATACAAATTTAGAAACGTTAATTAATACAACAGCACCAAAAACTCACATGCACGAATCAACTGGAGAATGACCAAATGCCACTATTACGTTATAATTTCCTTTGGCTACCGTCAAGAAAATTCTCCACTTCTACGACAAAAGGCAAAAGAAAGGATTACTTAAACCATCTACTCGAAAGAGAAAATAATCCCTAGAACAATGAACCAATGAATAAGCTTACATAGCCTTTGATTCAATATCTCACAATCTATGATGGAGGTCATAACAACTAATGTTGAAATTATAGTTTTCAATATAAATTCCTCCCCAAGAAGTGGAGGGTGAAACTGGAAGTCACATTAATAGCAAAAAGGGCGCCTAAAAGTATGCCACATAACACTAAACGCCTCAAAGTATGCCATAAATACCGTAAGCACTGTATTAATTATACCGTTATTTAATCGAAATCACCAAAAATGTTGACATTTATTACACACACACACACGGACAGTCAATGTATGTCGAGACAATGGGAGAGCTGGCATAATTAAAATTGAAGAGAATTGTGGTTGTCATGTGGACATTTTTTTTTGTTCGAGAAACTTTAATTAAAACCAGAGCAGGCAGGCTAAACGTTAATAGCCTTAAAATATCATATTACGGAACTGGGGGGTGGCTGTCTGCAACTGAGATGGAGCCTTATCCCAAAAGACGACTTTGAGCAATTACACCAATCCACAAAACAAACAAAGAAAAATCTCTTCCAGAATTGGGTAAAAAAAAAAACAATTCGGTAGTTTGCATTTCCATTGGAAAAACACCATCTAAAACAGGGTCGCGTCAATTAAATGTGATTTGCAAAACAAGAGATATTTTTAACTGAGAGAGAGGCGCCCCGGTAGGCGAGTTGGTAGTGTGCTTACCCATCAGCTTACCCATCAGTTTTGTGGGTTCAATTCCCATCCGAGGCAAAAACTTAGCCATATGGTCTGTGTCTCACGGTTTACCCTTGGATCCAAAATTAGAATAAAAATTTACTGTGTATGGTTATTAAATAAAAATTAAAAAAAAAATAAAAATATCTCAGAGATCTTTAGTATAATAGTTATCCAGAAATTAATCCACTATTAATTTTATTGATAGGTTTTTTTTTTGTATTGCCTACTTTTAGGTGTACTGGATACCGAAAATGTCTTCTCCACTACCGCAATTTGTCTGATTTATGTCGTCGTTAATAAAGGGTTTTCCAACAAGAGATGTTATTTTGGTATTCAAAGAAAAATGGAATTTCTGGAGATAAATGATCGGATCTTTATTTCATAATAAAGAGGATTGTATGCCGTTAATAATGAAACACAACATCAGTCAAATGGCCAACACGACCACGATTACAGGACCATATCCTTTTCATGGAATTTCCCATTACCAAAGTGGCTGCCCCATTGTCCTCGAACTCAATCTTTGCGGTCTTGAATCGACGCTGGGCTGTTGGCGTAGACCTTATCTTTCACGTGGCCCCAAAGCGAAGAAGTCGCAAGGTGTTCAATCACAAGATCTCGGTGGCCAATTGTTATCACCTCTTTGAGAGATAACACGGTCCGGAAACTTTTCCCGTAAAAGAGCAATGGGGTCGTTGCTTGTGTGGCACGTAGCGCCGTCTTGTTGAAAGTAAACGTTGTCCAGATCAATATCATCCAAATCCGACAATACAAAAATCATTAATCGTCTCTCGATAGCACAATCCCTTCACCGTAACGGTTGATCGAACCACATTTTCCAGAAAATCAGGTCCAATGACCCCGCCGGCCCATAAACCGCACCAAACAGTCACACGTTGAGGATGGAGAGGCTTCTCAACAATAACTCTTGGGGTTTCCGAGCCCCAGATGCGACAATTTTGCTTGTTGACGTAGCCACCGAGGTGGAAATGGGCCTCATCAATCATGATGACTTTTGCGGGAATTCCGGATCATTTTCATGCATTTCAAAGACCCACTCACCAAAGACACGAAGTTGTAGAGTTCTTGTGTTAACTGAACTTTATAAGCCTCAAGACCCAAGTCTTTATGCAAAATACGGTGTAATGACGTTTGTCGAATGCCCCATATTGGTGATTTAAAATAACACCTCTTATTGGAAAACCCTTTAGGTGAGTCGGTTCATTTATTTTGTTTGGATTTTTTTTTTGTTTCAGATGCAAATTCTGCTTCGAGGGATAAAGAAAATAAACAAAATCTAATAATATAGAGGAGACTACTGAGACTGGATTGCGATATTTTGAAATTACCGGGTGAAAAGTGAGTGTACGTGATTGTTTTTTTTTATTTCTGTAAAAGGTTTGAGAGTTACAATAATTGAATTGAAATTGAAAAAAGGAATCACATCGACACAAAATAATAAAATTGGGAGCAACATTGAGATTTCTGATCATGGATCGTATCAGGGCTACAGGTGTGTAGCCCGCTGACTTTCATAAGTTTTGTAAAGGAAACCTGATCTTATTAAGTTAACATTAACATTAAGTTAACATTACGCCACATTAACATCGAAATTTGCTTTAAGCCCCAAGTAGTCAAGCAGTAAACGTAGTAAGTAATCAGCTGACACAACCTAGCTTATGGAAAATATGTGTAAGTGGTTAGTGTGAGTTACGATTATTTTACGATAGATTTTTTGAAGTAGAGAGCAACGTGAATGAGAACGAGAGAGAGTAACAAATGTATACAGCGTTGCACTTATTTTAAAAAATACAGGGATTGTAAACTAAAATGAAACGGTTCAACAACATTAACACAACATTGTGGAAAGCGAATCATTCTACAAAGCGAAAATCAAGAAATACGTCTACGTTTGATGAGTACTTGTTCTTCTATGGTTGCGATAACACTACTTTACGTTACCTGCTTTAATGGTTGACTACTTGGGTCTGTGTTGAGAGTGGAGTTTCAAGGTTTATGTGGCGTATACGTAATATCAGTATAGCATTTTAATAATGTATACGTTCAGTATTGACAAAATAACATGATCTTTTTAGGTAAGTGGTGCGTATGCGTACTATTTATTGCATTTTAATAACGTATACGTTCACGAAAGCCAAAGAAAATAAAGAAACCGACAAGACTGTAGTGTTTTCGTAATTTTGTTTTAAACTTGGAGAAAAATCTGTGAACTGAGTGTTTTTTTTTTCGCGATTTATACATTTCACAAATTCCCCCCCCTGTAATCAAGTTTCAAGCGAAACACAATCTCTATTACATTCATGGAAAGTGGTGAAATCGTCAATAGTTTTTCCAAGCCAAACCCGAGTTGTCACCAAACCATTGACGTAATCGGTTCATCCTTTAGTTAACAAAATTAATTGTTTAGACCATAAAGACCAATGGCGGGCTTACGGAAAACTTCTTAATCAGATTAATTAGTGGAATGCTGAGGGACACTGCGTAAGTACTGCAATTATTTTAATCCGGAATATTTGATCCTTTCACTTGAAAATCCCGTCCAGTTAATTCACTCTTTAAACTTCTCGAATTCCGACGAATAATCTCTACCCAAATTCAATTTAAATATAATACGATTTAAGTAACATCTCTCGTGTTTCAGTGTTTTCTTTGGGACTAACACAAGCATAGAAAGAGAGAAATAATAAAAGGTCCTACGAAAAGGGTCTCCTACAGCCCCATCGTCATCATCATCTTCACCATCAGCTGCCGCTTAATCTGAGCAATGAGTTGTGCATTTGTGTGAGTTTCGGTTTGAGTGTATGTGTGTTCTGTGCACGAGCTTGTCTTCCTTTACATGTGCGATTATTTCTGGCATTTCCCATGAATAATATGGTGCTTTTGCGTAAGTGGCAGTTGTCCTCGCAGTGGGGTCGGCGGGGTGTTGGTGTTCTTGTATCCTCAATCTCAAGGGCATTTGTGTGGTGTTGTCTCTCTCTCCCCGTGAGAGTGTAGTAGGTAAGGATGTCAGAAGAACAAAAAAAAAAAAAAAATAAAGAAAGTGTCTATGTATGTATTTCTCTGGCTACATTTGTGTGGGTGTGTTTTTTCTTTCTTTTGTATCTGTGTGTGTGTGTCGGTTCATGTTTATGTGTAAGATGAATTTGGTAAAACCCATTGCTACGCTATTATGTACACAAGTTCGCCTACACACATACATAGGGATGCGTCTGTATAGCACATCTCTTTGTCCGCTCCTTTAGCTTGTCCGATGTTACACGTGTGTATGCCAAGGATTTCCCCAAGCGTCAAATACCGCAAGGGAAAACCAGCCACCAATAACTTCCCTGCCGTCATGGTCTGCTTAATGCCATACATTTTGGAGAGATGATCTTCGACCGGATGTGTTTAATGCCAACTACTTACGGTGAAAAATCAAATCAAACTGCTGTGCTCAAGTGATGGCCACAATGCAACCGATCGACTACAGCAAATAGATCCAATCTATGAATGTATGAACGTGAGAAAAAGGCTACCCACGATACCATCTCGAATAAAGGAAATGAAATCAATGAATTCCACAACCATTTGTTTTCAACTGCATAATATAATTATTGTACAAGAAATCAAGGAGGATGCTATTAGCTTAGCAATATTAACAACGATAAACAAAAGTCTTATACAATTTATACGGGTAAAGAAAAGTATAACTCAAACCAAATACTGGTTGAATCTGATGTGGCCAAAAATTAGCATCACAACATTTTTTAATAATCTAAAAGTAATCCAATTACTAAAAATTATCAGAAACAATCACAAGTAATCTCTAGTCGGATTGTTTTCTGATTACTTTTGATTCTTTTGGATTATTTACAGTAATAGGAAGTCATTCTGATTAATTTCAGATTATTTGTAACTGTAACTGAATATAATCGCAATTTAATCATTACTCCAACAAGAGTTTTTATTTTGAATCACACGGTATTTCGGTAGCTGTCACTTTTGAAGCTTTTCTTCTTTGACATTTGACAAGTGGAAACTACGCCATTACTAAAAATGTAACAATACACGCTTCAACAACGCACTGAAATTATTAAAATTCACTACAAAAATGGTGAAAATCTAGCAGTCGCAGTTCGCAAAACTAAAGAGTGTTCGGACCGTGTTATCTCTCGAAGATGCGATCACAATTGGTGGCCACCGAGATCTTGTGATTTAGCACCTTGCGACTTCTTCGCTTTGGGGCCACGTGAAAGATACGGTCTACGCTAAAAGCCCAGCGTCGATTCAAGACCTCAAAAATAGAATTCGTAAGGCTATCGAAGACATAGGGCAGTCACCTTGCGATTTGGTTATGGATAATTTCACGAAAAGGATATGGTCCTGTAAGCGTGGTCGTGTTGGCCATTTGACTGATGTTGTTTTTAATTTTTAGCGTTCACTCTTTTTTATGAAATAAACATCCGATCATTGAAAATGGACTCATTGTACAGCAAGTCTGTCGAAGATCGAACAATGACAAAGAAAACTTTGTGCCGAAATTTAGTTTTCAGTCCGTTTAGAAATCCTTCTTTCTGCCACTTGCTAGATTTTTCCCAGCCGTGGTACAGGTCACAGCGATGACCTTAGTCAAAATCAGACAAAATAACTTTTTTTCAACATAGACCTTGGGCCTCTGATGACATTTAGATGACCCTCTCTAGGTGGGCATTTTTTTTAGTGACAGTTTCAACGGATCTTTGATATAATTTAAACCATTATTGAAAAAAGGTGAACCGATGTTGTTTATGATAAAAAAAATATCCCTAGTCGTGGTTTTTCACAACCATCTCTGTATCTATTTTTCGGGAGACATTATTCTGAAATATATAGGGTCCTCCAAGTCCTCTCTCGTCGAACTACAATAACGCTGTACATCACGCTGACACATGGGTACTTTCGAAAGCAGAGGAAGCTGTGCTGGGTGTATGTGAGAGAAAAATCCTTCTCAAACAAAAACAAATTCCGATCTGTGTTGACGAAGAGTATAGACGTTTAACGACCCGTAGGCTGTATGAACGTAGTTAAGCGTATTAAAATACAGCGATTGCGCTGGCTGGGACATGTCGGTCGAATGAATACAAACGCTCCAGCCAGAAAGGCGTTGGACGACAACTACCACGGAAGGCGCAGACAGGGAAGACCGAGTCTCCGGTGGAGGGACCAAGTGGAAGAAGACATGAAAATCCTTGATATCACGAACTGAAGAAGACAAGCAAAAGACAGAAATGCTTGGAAATTATTTATTAAGCAGGCCAAGACTAACAACAGATTGTAGAGCCAACTTAAGTAAGTAAGTAATAACTTTTTCGTAGTCAACAAACACTTGGTTAACATTTCCAATCATATTTTGTATCAAAAACGATAATGCAAAAATTGCTGTTTGTCCATCGTTCCAGTCATTAAGTTGGTGGATGAAAACTATCACGGAATGCGGAGACCGAGACTCCGGTGGAAGGACCAAGTGTAGACTCTTGGTATTTCAAACTAAAGAGAAGCCAAGCACAAGACCGAAGTGCTGGGAAATCATTCAGTAAGTAAGGGGTCTTCCAAGTTCGTCGTTCTTTTTTTCCTCTAGTGAAGCGTGTACAATTTTCATAAAATGAGTTTAATTTCACTTGAAACCCGTATAAAACTAATTAAAATCAACGATGCGAAAATGCTGTATCTCTGAAAACTACATTTTTCAAAATTTTGGATATTTCAGTAGACTGCCTCTGAAGCAGTCGTCAAACAACAGTGACCTATTCGTTCAGGTCACAAGGGGCATTAATAACTATTGATTGAGGCTTTCTCTGTCACCACCACAAGGCGGAAGTATTTCACTCGTAAGCCTTATAAGGTTAAGATGGTGCAAAAATTGCAGCCAAACCACCAAGCAATGCCGATAATTTTATAGACGTTGCTCATATTGAATTGGGTAGGTAAATAAAAAAAAAATAATAGGACGTATTTGGGCATTGAAAAAATCCATGCAGAGAAAACTGTACATTCCCTGTCCAGTGACTATTTGAGGCAAATTTTGCTCAGGTGTCAGGATATCATTGAGCTATTTTTCTTCGAAAAAAAAAAAACACTAACTTGAATGATGGGGATTACAAGTTCTGACAGGACACACCCAGGGATTTCTTAGGCAATTTTGACCCAGCGTTCGCTCAATCGTACAAAATTTGCCAAAAAACAGAGAAGCCAAAACAAATGGCTAGGTGTTGATGGGGTTCTCAAAATCATCATTGGACAAACTAAATATTTATCCATGGTTTACCTACATAATGAAACTGATTTTCCACATATATTTGTAAACGAAAGTCTCTCTTCGAAAAATGCCATCGTGATTTCAGTAGACAACGCGATATTCAGTAATTTCGTGGGACTTTAGTCAATATGTCCCCCAGTTTTACCAATAGAATGTCACATTCACGGTAACCTCTAACCCATGGTGGAAAACTGAAAACAAAATACTCATATATACATACATACATAAACATATGTATGTATTTTTTATAATAAATTACATGTTATCTGTTTGAATATGAAAATTGCTTATCACATGTGAGCGGCAGTGCTACATGTTACCTTTTTTTTTTTTTTTGTCACACACAGTCATGTTCAGTACCGACGTAGATATTTTTAGGCAGTATGTAAGCCACTGAAAATATACAACAACAACAACAACGAAAATATAACCGCCAAAAATAAACCTACAGCAATAAAAAAACTTCAGTAAAAAAACGTATGTATGACATATTTTTACGCGGCGACGTACACACGGCGTAGCCTTAGAAATGACGTCGTCCACATTAGTCCCCCATCAAGGAGCTCTAAATTGAAGGTATTACATTTCAGAGCGTAAACATATCCACACATACTGCGATACTCTTAGGTTATTATTGTACACATACATCACGCCTGTGTCTATCGAACGTTATCTGCCAGTGCTGCCAGAGGCCTTTTTTCCCAGGTGCCTGTGCAACACAAACACACATTTTCGGTGGGATATCAGCCCAGCAAAGTTCCAAGAAATAACAGCGGCGCCATGTAGGAGGCCTCGAAGGCGTATTTTGAAAATAGAACAACTGCTCGTAGACGAAAGGGGAATGACTCTGATACGATTAGTGAACTGTGGTTATTAGGAATTTGATGGGTAAAGGTAACGTAAGGAAAGGCGAATTTCGAATTTGCCAGAACGAAGAGGAAACGAACCTCATTTGACAGAAGATTGTGTTCGATTAATGTTCAATACTCTCTATTCTCTAGTTGTTTTTTCTTTTCTTGAAAAGCTTAACATGAGGTGTAAGAGTGGCGGGTTTCAACCTCTGTCCCAATCATTGCAATCTACCTACTGCGCCGCGACCAGACATTCCATCTGCTAGCGCACCCACGATAACCGCCCATTTTTTTATTGTACGAGGTCCGCGACTTTTCGAATAAACAAAATTATTTTACAACTAGTAAGTTGTAATGCGCCTATAGCGCCCGTTGAAATATGGAAAAAAAAAAAATTTAGTTGAAAAAAAAATTTAGTTGAAAAAAAAATTTAGTTGAAAAAAAAATTTTTTCTTGAAAAAAAAATTTTGTCGAAAAAAAAAATTTCGTTGAAAAAAAAATTTTGTTGAAAAAAAAATTTTAGTGGAATAAAAAATTTTGTAAAAAAAAAAATTTTTGTTGAAAAAAAATGCTCTAAAAAAAAAAATTTGTAAAAAAAAATTTTTGGAAAAAAAAAATTTTGGAAAAAAAAATTTTGTTAAAAAAAAATTTGGGGAAACACAATTTCTGTACAAAATTATTATAGAATTATAGAATGCCTATTTAAATTCCTACGTACTGCGTGACAGAGTCAGTGAATCAGTATCGAGGGTAAATATATATTAAAAAGATATAATCTCCTTTTTGCTCAATACACCCAAGCCAATGTTTCTCCAATTTCTTGTCTCCCTTGCAAAAAATATGATTTCTCGAAGTCCATAACACAGGCATTTGTTTGATCAATAATTTTATCATTGAAGCTGAATCTCTTTCCACCGAACAATTTCTTTAGCTTTGTAAATAGGAAACAGTCACTGTAAGCCAAATCCGGAGAATATGGCGGATGTGGTAACAATTCATACAAATTTTGAAGTTGTCACACGATTATGTTTATGGTCAAATGAGAGCTTTTCCTCTTGCAGTCATGTAAAATCGAAACCACACACTCTTCGATCGTCCAGCATCATATCGTGTTTTTCGACATTTTCGGGTGTATTGACCACAATTGGCCGTCCAGAACGTTCTGCGAACAGCGAAACTCAGTAAACCACTTTTTTTTTAACATTGAAATGGATGGTGCAGAGTCCCCATAGCATTTACCAAGATTTTCCTTGGTTTGATTGCCGGGTTTTTTTCCGCAAAAAATAAAGTTTAAGCACTCGACGTTTTTTTAACAAAATCATTTAAACACAAACTAAATGACGGAACTCTCTCATCTATTAACAGATGTCACTTGGTGGGAGCAGAGTTGCATTTCATATAACTACGAGGGAAGTTAGAAAAATTAAGAAATTATTGATCTGCCCTCGAATCTTCCCTAAGATCTAATACGCTTTCTACGGGCATCTTAAACAACGAAACATCCGATACACACCATCGAATCGCTACCTAAAGAAGGCGCTGTCACCAGTCTTACTAAATAAATACCAACCCATACGAAACTGGTGTTCTCAAGTACACCTCAAGGGAGAACTTGTTTTTGGACTTGGACAATATACGTCACACATTTCAACTGTTAAATTAAATTGACGGGATGGCAGTGGTTGGATGAATGGAGAATGGAATGAGCTGGTTTGACGACCCATCAGCGGGTGACCAGTCCGAGTATAAATCTGGGCATAGGATTATAGCTTAGCAGCTTTTTGATTGCAAAGACTGGCCGGAGGTTTTTCTGGCAGGGAATACAGAGGTTTACTAAGACCTCACTCTGTTATCTTAGAATTTTTGTTGGTTGCTCGGTCGAGCCTAGCATAGGACATCATTCATCTCAGCAGTGCATATTTTACAGCATAGAGGTCTGGCCGGATACTTGAGGGTGGTTCACTGGAGATCCATAGCTCCTGGAACTTGTTCTTTCTTCATTAGCCGGCTACTCACAGAGTATTGTGTTGACTGCAGTTTATACCCAAATTACGGGAAGAGCTTCGGCTCAATGTGGTGTTGCAATGCAACCGGATGTTGTAACTTCTAAGAGAGCAGAGCTGTTAGATACGCCACGACCATTGTCCAGAGGTAAGTTGTGTCCTTCAGCAGGTTTTGAATTGTTACCGAAGGGTTGACCTATGGTCATCATCTTCTTCAGCCTGAACCAATGCTAATCGTTGCACGGTAACGAACTTTTGACAAACTGTCCAATTCAATTGACCACTAATTTCAAACACCTCAGTGGCTCTGATAATATTGTCTTTCAGCCTGATTACGGTTAACGTAGTCGTGGCGTAGTCATGTCTTAAATTAGGGTTTTGCACAAAATGACATTACGGTTGCCCAAAAACGACAAAAATGCAACTCTGTTGTCGAATCTATTTTTGTCGATTTCGCCAGCCGTAATGCCACTTAAACAAAAACGCCTAATTTATGACATGACTATTAGGGTGAAGTGAAATTCAAAAAAAAAAAAGTTAACCTCGGAAAGAGATGTAGTCTGGGGTCCTAATGAGGGGAAAAATAAAGAAAAAAATTTTAAAAAATTTTTAGGGGTCGCGCCACTCCCTCGGAATTTCGAAATTATCGCAATTTTGGCGTTGATTTTAGAAAAATCCTAAAAAGTTTTATGTCAATAAATGTTTGCAATAGCGTAAACAATGAAATAAGGGCATGAAAAAATTTAAAAAAAATTTTCTCATTGTTCAAAAATTTCAAAAAGTAAAATTAGTCAAATCGTCCCTTCTTCAGAAAATTGACAGAACAATGAAATCGCCACCAAAGCTACAAATATTAGTCGATTATCTTCATATTTGCCTCAAATACTTTTGTTTGGGCACTGAACAAGCTCAAACTCGAATAAGTTAAGTCGTTAATTTTTAGGATTTTTCTAAAATCAACGCCAAAATAGCGATAATTTCCAACTTTCGAGGGAGTGGCGCGACCCCTAAAATTTTTTTTCTTTTTTTTTCCCCTCATTAGGACCCCAGACTACATCTCTTTCCGAGGTTAACTTTTTCAAATTAAAAAAAAACATGTTTTCACTCCACCCTAATGACTATGCCAACTGTAATTGGGCTGATTGCATTGTAATGGCATTGCCATCACTGCAATTAAATTGCGATGGTATGGCCATCACTTTCATTCTACAATAGGATATCGAAGATGGCGCCTGCAGTTGTAGATCAGCTGTTCAAACGTCAACAGAATGTTGCTTGCTGCCTGGCTCTGTCGTTTTCCCTGCAAGTAGTATAAATGAAGACAAGACTTTTTATGTGTTAGAAATTAAAAACAATTTGTTACTTTTTCGCATCCGCGTTTTTTTTATGGTCAGGTGACTGCAGTCGTATTTCCATTTTGAAAGCCCTCATCCGCCGCTGGAAACTATTGGCGTTACACATTACAATGACTACGAGTTGTAGGACAATTTATATTTCACACCTGGTTGCCATTCTTGTTTGACGCTCATTGCTTTCTATGGGTGGTGTAGGTTTACGGTTTTTTTTCTTCTCGTCTTTTTGGTAGCTGTGTGAAGTTTTTTTTTTTTTTGTATTGGAACACCAGAATGTGTCAGCTGGAAAAAAAGTGGACCTCAAGCAGATAATGCTATCATTTGAGATACTCTTACACGTGGACGAACGACTGCTGTCCCACCATCAGTACGAATGGCTTTCAAAATTATATCAATTTCCAATTGGAAATACTGATCATTTATCATTAATTAAA
Source organism: Hydrotaea cyrtoneurina (assembly GCA_958296145.1). Taxonomy (NCBI): domain Eukaryota; kingdom Metazoa; phylum Arthropoda; class Insecta; order Diptera; family Muscidae; genus Hydrotaea; species Hydrotaea cyrtoneurina. The sequence goes on along the minus strand of OY282515.1, from coordinate 51,464,599 downwards.
TCCATAAAGTGGATTTTCATCTGGATTTATATACGATGCTATACACACACATTGATACAAATAAGTATAGACATGCATGAGTGTTCAAAGAGTATTTATATAGTCGTAATACTTTAATGTTTATGTGATACGTTACTGTGTGTTTGTAATTTAATATTTACACACATGCCTACATAGGAAGGTGATGTAATAAGTTTCAAACCCTAAGGCCTTTAAAAGAACACAAAATTGTTTTGGGCAAAACGCTGCTTAGCACAATTTTTTGGAGGTGTGAAAAAAAAAAGTTTGCGCAAAATTAACCACAAACACAAAAAAAATTGGCCCAAAAAAATCCCATACAAAATAAACGCTTGGTAGAAAATTGTATACGTCAAAGGCGAGATATTCTAGAAAATCCCATTGATCAGGCATAGGAAATATCTGTATGGACATACTAAAGACCTTTTTGGCTGTAGCTTGTGTGTCTAAAATAGTTTTGACACAAATAATTTGGCACCACTTGTTTGTGTGTCAGCAATAGCATTTTTGTGTGAAATGATTTTGCGCAATTAGTTTGTGTATCGGTTTGCCCTTAGAGAAACTGTTTCAGATTTGTTGACTCTGTTCACAATTCATTTTTCTCCCTTCATTGGCCAACTTCTGTTTGAAAGACCTGCGACGACTTTTTGGTTGAGATCACACAAAATATTTGTGCAAACTATCGTTCGATACAAATGGTTGTATTTGTTGGGAGACTATAAAGAGCTGCTGAATAGTTGTAGGTTCAAAAAAAAAAAAAAAAAAAGCTGCACATAATCCGGAGTACTGCATTTGATGTACTGCGAAGTCTCTGTAATTATGGACCAAGTTTTGCGCAAATATGTTGTGCTTTTAAAAATGGTTTTTGTGACAAACTGGGAATGCACTTAGTCTGACAATATTTGTGCAAACCGATGGCAATATTGTGAATGTGGAAAATGACAGGCTAGTGGGAATGACGGAGGAGTTTCCACATACCTATGACACTATCCAAAAATTTTTTTTGTAAGTAAAAATATGGCTGACGTTTTTTTTTAAACAATTTAAATTTTTTTAGAGCACTTAATTTTCTTGAAATAAATTTTAAAAAATTTAAATTTTTTGAGACATGAAACAATTCATGAAATAAATTTTAAAAAATCTATCGCAAAATTTTTTTTAACAAAAAAACTGGGAAGTTTTACAATTTTTATGTAAGTAAAAAAAAATGACCGACATTATTCTTCCATTTGTCAATTTTTTTTTTAAAAAAATTTAAATTTTTTGAGACATGAATTTTTTTTTAAATAATTTGTAAAAAATTTAAATTCTTTGAGCCGTGAATTGTTTGTTGAAATAAATTTTAAGAAATGTATTGCAAATTTTTTTTAAAAAGTCGAATATTTTTACAATTGTGATGCAAGTACAAAATGACCGACATTATTTTTCTATGGACAGTTTTAATTTTTTTTTTAAATTTAATTTTTTTGAGAAATGAATTGATTTTTGAAATAAATTTTAAAAAATTTAAATTTTTTGAGTCATGATTTGTTTGTTGAAATAAATTTTAAAAAATTTATCCCTAAATTATTTTAAAAAATCGAGTATTTTTACAATTTTGAAGTAAGTAAAAAATGACCGGCATTATTTTTCAATTTTTTTTAAAAAAATTTAATTTTTTTTAAAAAAATTTAAATTTTTTGAGGCGTGAATTGTTTTTTTAAAATTAATTTTAAAAAATTAAAATTGAGTCATGATTTTATTTGTTGAAATAAATTTAAAAAAATGTATCGGTAAATTATTTTAAAAATCGAATATTTTTACAATTTTGATGTAAGTAAAAAAAATGACCGGCACCGGCAAAAAAATTTAAAAAATGTATCACTAAATTATTTTAAAAATCTAATTTTCTCACAATTTTGATGTAAGTAAAAGAATGACCGACATTATTTTTCTCTGGATAGTTTATCTATTTTTTTTTTAAATATACATTTTTTTTTTAAGAAAATTTTAAAAAAATTGATTTTTAGACAAGAATTGTTGGTTGAAATAAATTTTTTAAAAATTTAATTTTTTGAGACACGATTTGTTCGTTGAAATAAATTTTAAAAAATGTATCACTAAATTATTTTGAAAATCGAATATTTTTACAATTTTGATGCAAGTAAAAAATGACCGACACAATTTTTCTATTTTTCAATTTTTTTTTTTTTAAAAATTAAATTTTTTGAGGCATGAATTGTTTTTTGAAATTAATTTTAAAAAATTAAAATTGAGTCATGATTTTATTTGTTGAAATAAATTTTAAAAAAGGTATCACTAAATTATTTTAAAAATCGAATATTATTACAATTTTGATGTAAGTAAAAAAATGACCGACATTAGTTTTCTATGGACAGTTTTAATTTTCCAATTTTTTTTTTAATTTAATTTTTTTTAAACATGAATTGTTTTTTGAAATAAATTTTAAAAAATTTAAATTTTTTGACCGACATTAGTTTTCTATTGTTGTTGAAATAAATTTTCAAAAATTTAAATTTTTTGAGACACGCGTTGTTTGTTGAAAAAAGTTTTAAAAAATATATTTTGGACTACGAATTGTTGGTTGAAGTCAATTTTAAAAAATATAATTTTTTGTGACACATTGACATTTTAAAAAATTTATCACTAAATTATTTTGAGAATCCAACACATGCCTCGCATCCTTTTACCCGATTACACATTTCCATGTATATTTTTACATATGAATGTACTTTGTATGTAGTATGTGTTCGAGTTGATATGAGTATTTTGCACATACACATTTGTACTTTTGTGTACACATATAGATGTGTGTATATAATACCATAATTTATTAAGTAACATGTGTAAATCGCTGTAAGCCAAAGAGAGTTACTGCGATTGTACCACCCCGCCAGCCAGCCATGATGGAATACAATTGTCTATGAAAGAAACGATGAATGAATAAATGCACATGAATGTTTAAATGGCATACAGAACAAAGACTTTTTATTTGAGTTAATGAAAGAAAGTGGCATGAAAGAAAGCGGCATTCCGATTGACGGTAGGGCAATCGAAACTAAAAATGTAGTTGGTTTTGGACGGTATCGTGGGCACGTCTTCGAATTTCGCATACTGTAGAGTGCGGCTTCCGGTCATTGTTTTAAAGTTTTAGCAAACGCAGGGGGGCGACGGTTTCGCAGAATTATAAACATTTCGATTGATATACGCACAGAAGATGAAGCCGAATCGAAATACTTGTCGGCGGCGACAGAACAAAGGAACGGATGGTGGCGGCGGCAGCGGCTACACCAAAACATTTAAGGCGGCTGGTCAAAGTTGATTGTTACAAAAAAAAAAAAATCAACAGAAAATGTTAAATTTTTTAAAGTTAAATTTATTGCCTAAGACATTGAATTGTATAAAAAACTATAATTAATAAAAATTATGAATTAATTTGTAATACAAATGCTTCTCTAACGAAGTCGGCTTCTTCTCCTTGCATCCACGTAATTCCCAGCAAATGAATAAATTAAATCATCATATTCCTGGTACTTAAATCAAAAGTTGGCTGCGAATGAGTCGCCCCGTTGATGGGAGATGGTGTGAACTAAAATTATTCAATTACTTTGTGGCTGTCAGTGAAGACGTTTATTCCCATATCGTATCAGTACATTCCCTGATACTGAATATTCGGTTGTGACGAGGAATGTTCTTACATTCCGATACATTGCCAGATTTGGATGGCCATAGCCTAGTACTTAGATTAAGAGTCAAATATACTGGACCTATATCCAATCGACACCATGTGTATATTTATATCCAGCTGACACTCGATTTCTTTTGCGAAATGTTGTGTTAAACATTTAATACTTAGCACACGTTTTTACATCGTACACGTTGGTGGCTCGTACATAATTTGATATCAACATTATTTTTTAAGTTCTTACACAATTTCTCTTTTCAACATTCACCTGAACAAGTTGCTGAGCACTCAGAAGAAAAAAAAGATACAAAATAAAAAAGAACAGATGAGTGAATTTTAAACGAGACAAGATGTAACGATAGTGCGTTTTTACGTACACACACACAAAAAACAACAAAACAATGTTCTTTTCAAACTGCCTGCAAGGATAACTTACATAATACGAGTGAAGGTATACATACAGCTTTTTATATGTGTATGTACATTGTACATATTGCCACGTTTGTGCCCACATGTTAGCAGCGGTGGAAAGGCGGTCCGGGAGGGCCTGAGTGAAGGCCCGGTCTTCATTGTGGGGGTAAATTTCCACGCTGTCGTTTAAATTAGAACTCATATTAGGGCGTTACTTTAGGACAAATGAGGACTACAGAGGCTGGCTTTCTCAATTTTATAAATATTGCTCATTTACTTCAATAGTATCACAACTCAAAATACAATTTTTATAGGAGAGCCGTTTACCGTTTTCAATTGTGTCTTACTGAGCAAATATATGAAAAAACGCATCGACTTCTCGAATAAACTACACACTGAAAAATACGTCTTTTTTATATGTTTACACACAAGTAAAACGCTTGTTTGGCCATTGTAGCAAGTAAAGCTTATACAAAGCTTGTTTGGATGTAATTATTACGTATTTGTGTATAAGCAATAACGTGTTTGGAAAAAACAGACAACGAACTTATTAAATTCTACAAAGTACATTTTAGTGAGAATAAATGTGTATTTGTAGCTGTTTTCATAATTTTTTTTTTTTTTTTGCATCTACGACCTTTAAAACAGATGCAATAACCGAGAGAATAAGATGAATTGTTATATAGAAATTCACAAATAAAAAAAAATAAAAAGTAAGACAAAAATGCATACATATTCAATATTTATCAACTACAAACAAGTTAATGTTTGTGGTATGGAAAAATATTTATATGTTTGATGCAAATTTGTTTGCTGAAATTGGTTAAAATGACCATTTTTTTCAGCGTGTAGACAGGTTGTCCAACAAGAGGCGTTATTTTGAATCTCCCGGTATTTTGGTTACTTTGAAGATATTACTAAAAATGTAACGATACACGCTTCAACAACGCATTGATGTCATTAAAATTCACTACAAAAATGGTGAAAATCTTGCAGGAAAAGTTTGATTCAAAAAAATTCGAAAGGAGCTTCAAAACATGCCAACATCGACATTTTCAACAGCAATTGCCGCAAAGCAGCTCGAATGGGACCAAATATTTTTTTAAATTAAACTAGTACAATGTACTATATTAAAAAAAAAAATTGAAATAAAATTTTTGTTTTTGTTTAAAAGAAAAAAAAAAATGTTTTTTTTGTTTGCGATTTCATTGCGCATACGTTATCTCTCGAAGAGGTGATCACAATTGGCCACCGAGATCTTGTGATTTAACAGCTTGCTACTTCTTCGCTTTGGGGCCACGTGGAAGATAAGGTCTACGCCAACAGCCCAGTGTCGATTCAAGATCTCAAAGATAGAATTCGTGAGGCTATCGAGGACATAGGGCAGCCAATTGGCGATTTGGTTATGGAAAATTGCATGAAAAGGATATGGTCCTGTAAGCGTGGTCGTGGTGGCCATTTGCCTAATGTTGTTTTTCATTATTAACGCCACACCTTCCTCTTTATGAAATAAATTATGAAATAATAAACATCCGATCATTTATCTCAAAAAATTCCATTTTTCTTTGAATACCAAAATAACACCTCTTGTTGGAAAACCTTAAAACTTACGAAGGAGACCCTCTGCAAAAAGCCATTTCTTTCTTTAGGTACAAGTAAGGCCTGTACAGAGGGCACATTATGACAAGGCCCTGCAAATGTTTCCCTTGGGCATGCCGAAACATGCGTCTACATGTGATCACATAGTGTATGCGTTACTTTTTTACCAAATGTTAGCGTTAGCGAATAACTTACATTTGTATGAATTTCGCCGGGCTATGTGAATAATGAGAATTGTGAAGGCATCAAACGGCAGAAGTCGGGCAAACAATTTTGTAAATATTTGTCAGCAACGACCGTATGATACCGTACAAAGGATATTATTCATGGGGCATGGCGACATCCGATCAAGGATGAAAAATTATTTGTAGTATCGACCGTTTGATGTCACATCCAAGAGGATGAGTAGGAGATCGAGACTATCCAACACAGCTGTGGTAGAGTTTTTCAATTGATTTGATTTTACAAATTAGCTGGCGCTGCCTTTAAACTTAAAGCCGGAAGATTAGCCCAATTACAGCAACGGTACCACTTTTAGTTTTTTGCGCTTTAACAGAAGAAAATAAAAACTTAACATTTCGGTATTAATAAAAAAATGTTGTAACTTTAATTAAATGCTGCTTATGTTTCGATCATTCGACATATATTTTCTGTTCTACTATAGAAGCACGCACAAAGTGAACCAAGCAGAATGTCTCCGCAGCGATGTGGTTAATACCTTGGGTCTAATGAATCTTTAAGGGGTAAAACTGGAGAACCCGGAGTTCCCAAAACATTCGTTATTTTTACAATTTGTTTTCCTTAAGCGAGGCCTTAAGAGAGTCCCTAGATATTATGTGACCATAAAATTGCCTTTATTTCCAAGTCTAACAATTATTTGCCCTCTCTAAATATTCATTTAACAAAATATTGCAATCATCCCCTTAAAATAGAATAGTGAAGGAAACCAGCAGACAGACGGACACCTGTACAGGTTACCCAGTTAAGCTGAACGAAAACTAATCAATTGAAAACACGTCATTTACCAAAGCTCTCCACTGGCGCCCCAAGGTATGCTACAACAATTAGAACGCCTGACGTAACCATAACGTCAAACCGTGTAGATGTGTCACCTGGCCGGTTCCTACGGAGTGTAGGTGCCCCATGAAGATGTTCTAAAAATATACATATACAAAAAAAAAACACTTTCAAGGATATGTCTGCTCGCACAAGAGGGTAGTGAAGGTGCGTGAAATTTCGCTTCACCTGACACTGGTGAATGAAAGTGAAATGTGTCAAAGTAATAAATGGGGACACACACACACAACAAAATACAGAAGAAGAACAAGACCGAATACCTAGTGCTACTATTACATACATATATGAATCTGTATTCACGGATGTGTGGCAAGTGGCGTTGATGATGGAATTTAATGTAATAATAAATAAATTGTTACGAGGGAGGTCTGATAGCTCGGTGAATTTTTGAATATTTTTTTTTGAAAACATTTGGCCCGTAAATTTTCCAAATAAGAAATATTCCTTACAATATTTGTTATTCTCAAGATTCTGCAAATACCTGGTTTCGTTTCAGTGATGATCCTTTTTACTATCACTCAGGGAGGGCCGCCTATGAATGCAATGCACTATGTTAGCTATAAGAAATAAGGGTATTGGAGGGAGGAAGACGGGAGTCGTGTTTGTTGACATTTTCCTTGAATTTGATAATGTCATATCAGTTAGGAACAACACTTGCAGGAAGATTATTCCACGAACGAGCTGTTCTCATGGATAACTTCTTCATGGCCAAACACAAAATCCTCCATAATTCCCGACAATTCTCTACCAAATTCCCCCCTCTATCACCAAGGGTATCACAATGGGAAAATTCGCTCTCACGATTGCATACGGCGGATGTCGCTCAGATGGGAGATCTCTCGCTTAGTATGAGAGGTACGAGTGTTAATGCCTCGCAGCTCCAGAAAATAACACTGCAGGTCTTCAGTTGCTGCATAGAATGTAAAAGATTGGTAGATTCGAGGGCATATGAAGAAGATACCATTTTTACAAATCCTCAAAAGCTTTAATTAAGTAATGCAAAAGTTCAATGGAGATCTTTCCTTTTAAAACATTTTCCGCTTTTTTATGGACGCCACATAAGTCAATCCGGTTTTTTTTTTAGCATAATCGCTGGGACAAAGGGAAACTCTTGAGTAATGAAAGAATGAGAATACGATAAAGAGTTCGGATTTATCTTTTGTTGTTGTTGCGAAATTAGGAAATTCATAAAAGAAACCCGCAAAGAAAAACAAAATTATTTATTATTTACATAAATCCAATATTCGGGAATATAAATTATTCAAAACACGTTTACAATGTTTACGCACCAAAAAAAAAAAAAAAAACAATACCGGAACGGAAAAACAGCAGAAGGAAAACAAAGCATGACATGCTAAAGGACGAGTAGAGGTGGCATAAGATAATGAAATATTACAAATAAATTTGAAAATAAAAGGTCACAAACGAAAGCAGACCGGAAAAAACCGCAAAGAAAATGTTGAAGACGTTTCGCCATTAAAGGAAAACAGTGGAAAGGGATAAACGGAAAAACAATAAACAATAAGAACAAGAAATATATCGATTTCGTAATTACGAAAAAGTCAATTTTTCCCCTTTTGATTTGGGTTACACAATAGGGTGGAGTGAAATTCAAAAAAAAAAAAGTTAACCTCGGAAAGAGATGTAGTCTGGGGTCCAATGAGGGGAAAAATAAAGAAAAAAATTTTAAAAAAATTTTAGGGGTCGCGCCACTCCCTCGAAATTTGGAAATTATCGCTATTTTGGTGTTGATTTTAGAAAAATCCTAAAAAGTTTTATGTCAATAAATGTTTGCAATAGCGTAAACAATGAAATAAGGGCATGAAAAAATTTAAAAAAATTGTTCTCATTGTTCAAAAATTTCAAAAAGTAAAATAAGTCAAATCGTCCCTTCTTCAGAAAATTGACTGAACAATGAAATCGCCACCAAAGCTACAAATATTAGTCGATTATCCTCATATTTGCCTCAAATACTTGGGCACTGAACAAGCTCAAACTTTTAAATTTCGAATAAGTTAAGTCGTTAATTCTTAGGATTTTTCTAAAATCAACGCCAAAATAGCGATAATTTCCAAATTTCGAGGGAGTGGCGCGACCCCTAAATTTTTTTTAAATTTTTTTTCTTTATTTTTCCCCTCATTAGGACCCCAGACTACATCTCTTTCCGAGGTTAACTTTTTCAAATTAAAAAAAAAGCATGTTTTCACTTCACCCTATTACACAAGTCATGGGCTGAATATGAAATTGCCTTGTAAATCGTAAACACTTTTTTACAGGAGAAGGAAAAAACTTTCGATTAAAGACAATAGACCGCGGAAGTTAACATTGCGTTACTTTAATGTAAAAAGGCCCTATGTCGGGAATAACACTTTTCACAGGAGACGGTAAAAAATTACGGAAGAAAGAAAAGTTTCCTTTACAGGAAAAATTGAATTGAAAAAAAAATTAGATTATTATAGAAAAACTGAGATTTATTTGAGTCTCAATAAAAGTAATTCTCAGTTTTATAAAGAGTTTTCCAACAAGAGGTGTTATTTTGAATCACCCGGTATTTCGGTAGCTGTCACTTTTGAAGTTTTCTTTTTCTTTGACACTTGACAAGTAGAAACTACGCCATTACTAAAAACGCATTGAAATTATTAAAATTCATAACGACAAAAATGGTGAAAATCTTGCAGTCGCAGTTCGCAAAACTAAAGAGTTTCCGGACCGTGTTATCTCTCGAAGAGGTGATCACAATTGGCCACCGAGATCTTGTGATTTAACAACTTGCGACTTCTTCGCATTGGGGCCACGTGAAAGATAAGGTCTACGCCAACAGCCCAGCCTCGATTCAAGACCACAAAGATAGAATTCGTGAGGCTATCGAGGACCTAGGGCAGCAACTTTGCGATTTGGTTATGGACAATTTCATGAAAAGGATATGGTCCTGATAGAAAGTTCTGGTTTCTTAAAATTTCGTAATCTTTTACATTCAAATATCAAATTAACCTTAGCCGCAAATTTTTTTGGGTGGGTAAAACACGTCCCGATTACCAACGCATATCAGCACTTATATAGTGTTCTGATTGCGGGTTCGAATCTCGCTTGTAGCAAATCTTTGGCAGCATTCGGAAAGACCGTCTGCCAGACCACAAGGAGATCAATTCATGATTGAAGGAATTTGTGACTGGTATTGTTGATTCGAATCCTGTGTGGATCAAGTTCTTTCCAGTGTCTTCTGGATTATAGACAAGTCAACGAGTTTAAAGTGATCACCCTCACTATGAACGAGCCGTATTTACTCGATACCCATAAAAAGGATGTCACAGTAAACTGACAACACACACTACAAAAATAGCTGATTTTACATCTGAACTCGCATTTCCGTCCAGCTGAACAAACCATTTCCATTGTTTGACAATTAGTGGACAAAAGAAATTCCAATGCAACACTCGTGCCATAACCGGAAAAAATGAAACGAAATGATTTGTATGCGACGGCAATTGACGCCAGGTACGTGATTTGATTTGCTAAACTAATCGAGTTTTAAATGCAGTTAAAAATCTGCAGCGAGTAACGGTTCAACACGGGGATGTAGCTCAGATGGTAGAGCGCTCGCTTAGCATGTGAGAGGAGCGCATCTCCATAATTTTTTCAAACGGCGATTAAATATTTTTAAATCGGATACGTTACCACCTTTCGGGAAAGAACGAGTTGAGGAGGACACACTTACCTAGAAAGAGAAAAACGGAAATGCATCGAAATTAGTGGGTTGATAAATAATTTTCAATAAAACAATGTTTAATATAAACATATAAGAGTGTTATTAAGCTTTTTTTCTTGTGGAACTAACCGAGGCTGACCGAAACCCATGATTCCAATAATCTTCTTTTCACAATACTGCGTTACGCATGTGGAAACTATTTTCCCTTTCGGTGTTGCCAGATTTTCTGATTAATTAATTGTCATTATAGCGATTTGGGGAGGGGGAGTGTATAAAATGCAATTTGCTTAAATGTGTTCCGTATTTCCCTGCTCAAAGTCATATGACGCTCACGTTGATGATGATGACGATGGCGATAAACGCACGCAGCACGCATTGTCATGACACAAGACGCCACCTCCAGTCCCCATCGACGGGTCGACCCAATTCGTTTGTGTTGCCATCAAACAGACTGAAAGACACACATGCCGTCGATTTAACAAAGAATATTAAATGTATGACAGTGTCTACAAACAAATTGGCACAGCGGCAACAATGGTCGGCAGCTCTGACACATTACAAAGCATCTTCTGGATGTCCCGAAATTGGGAACATGGGGACACGGATGGTGGCAGTGTAACTAACGTATGTATATACTCCGGTGTCCGAGCGTATAAACACACACACACAATTCAATTTCACTGTTGCCTTTGTCGTAAAAGGCGGCTATAAATATTCGAATAGCGGTCGATGGGCTGAAAAGTTCAACATTGATAGCGAAAAGCTTTTTTTTTCTCGGCAGACGAAAGCTTTTCATTTCGATACCAATGACAACAAATGCCAACCGGTAGGCGGTATCTGTTGGATTAGTTTTTGTTTGCTTTGGTTTTATTAACTATTTTGAAAGTATTTGGCCAAAACAGTGAATATTTAAAGGCGATCGAGTCAATGTGGGGGATGTAGCTCAGATGGTAGAGCGCTCGCTTAGCATGTGAGAGGTACGGGGATCGATGCCCCGCATCTCCAAATCAAATTTTTGTTTATTAAACAAAAAAAAAACTTAAGGCCATTGTCACATTACAATTCTTTAGTTGTTTAGAACAGAGAATAGCTGAACTTAGGAGCTGATGGCATTTAGATCGGTTGGCTAAATTCTGACAATCAATCAAATCTCGGTATCCCGGGATCAAATCTCGACAGAGCCAATTCTTCAGAATTTGTGTTGTTGCACTAATAAAAAAAATATACAATTCTTAAGCCGAGAAGGGAATTATTTGACATATGTGCGAAGGTATTTTGTGATCATAAGCTGCCAAGGTTTTGAGGATCGTAATTCATCCCACATTGCCTTGTACTTGTTGTGGTTGTATTCCAATTGAGAAACTGAATCTCAAAAATCGAGAGTCGTCAAGTCCGCCATTATTTGACCCTTTCTGTGGATTTGCCGAATATATTCGACACTTCATATGATGTTTTTAGCCCGACAAAAAAAAAAAATATTTGCCACGGATAGGGTTAAAAAAAAGAGTTAAATTTATTGGCCAAAAAATCGGATTTTTTCAATATTAACTGGATTTTTTGAATACAAAAATTTATGAATACAACAGAGCAGCAGCTCTATTACGAATTAGCACAAACATTTTTTGTTTTTATTAGTTGAAGTTTCTTCAGTCCAAAGGGAAAATTTTTTCAGATATTGCAGCGTTTCTTTGCATGTTATTTCATGATAAAGGGTGTTTTTTATTGAGGTATAGAACTTCGAATTGAAATAAAACACAAGAAAATCGTTTTAATGTCCATCAATTTGGCTTTATTGGAAGGATAATTTTATGCCATTAATGTTTAAATATGATTTCGGGCATGTGGCCGCCGCGGCTGTCTCGAATAAAGCCAATTCTACAGGTCCAATTTTCAACCACTTGTTGGAACCACAACTCATCCACATTCATGCCATCCAATTCGGGAACAAAATAGTCAATTATCATGGCTCTATACCGGTCTCCATTAACGGTAACTGACTCTCCAGCATTATTTCGGAAGAAGTATGGCCCAATGACTCCACCAGCCCATAGAGCACACCAAACAGTCAGTTTTTGTGGATGTAATTGCATAAAATGGACGGAGCTTGCGGTGAACTTCGCGAACTGAACCATTACTTTCGAAATAAATTTGCACGATTTGCAAGCGTTGTTCTTTTGTCAACCTGTTCATGATGAAATGGCAAACCAAACTAAATATTAATCAGTTGACAGCTGACAAAATGGCCGCCAGTTAAAAAAGTGATGCCAACTTAAAGTTCTATACCCCAATAAAAAACACCCTTTATATTTCTAATTTGAAATCGTTTTCTGTTTACATAAATTTGTGATTTCGCTTGGAGCTTTCAAGTGGAAAAGTAAAACCTAAAATTAATACCAAAAAATAGTGATCAAGTGTATCAAAATTAAGCCTCTAACCCGCATAATTTTTAAAATCTATAAACGAATGTGCCTCTCGCTGGTTAGAGGGTTAAGCTATGACAATAATGCGTTCACCCTCGCCATAGACTGAATACCCCAGGGCACCCTTTAAAATTAGTGGCGCCGTAGTTCCCATCCAGTGCGTGACATGATTGATAATCGTAACGGTATTGCAAGAGTTATAAAACCACAAAATAATATCGTAAAATTCACACTAAAACCGCGAAACGGTTAACTAATTTCATCGGGGGATGTAGCTCAGATGGTAGAGCGCTCGCTTAGCATGTGAGAGGTACGGGGATCGATGCCCCGCATCTCCAGACACATTTTTGTTCGCTGCTTTCGTATTTAGTGATTTTTTTGTAATTTCTCTGTCGTATGCATTTCTAGTGTAAACTAAAATGTAGACGTGATTATTTTATTGATTGCAGCCAATCAGCATTTTCCAATTCATTGGATTGCAACATTTACTGGAAGTCATGGGTTTATATGGGGGGATGTAGCTCAGATGGTAGAGCGCTCGCTTAGCATGTGAGAGGTACGGGGATCGATGCCCCGCATCTCCAAATTGATTTTGTTTTGGACATTAAGACTTTTTATTGCACGATTGTTATTTAAGCCAATTGAATCTATAAAAAGCGTTTGTTTGTCCTATTTGACTGGGCTGATTGGTCAGGTTCCTGGTTACGAATTTATTTCATATTTTCCCAACGTTTCGTTAGCATTATTCCAACTTCTTGAGGGGTTATTCTTTGAAAATCAATTAGTTTTAGTTTTACATTTCAGTCGTCATAATTCTTAATATTAAAAAATGGGGACAACACGAAACAGTTTAGTTTTAAAATAATAATTAAATAAATGTAAAAAATCACAGCAAAACTCAACACTAATATCACAGTAAACATGTCTATTTTACATAAAAAAAAAATGAAGCGGAGTATTATCTTATATTTCTTACCGAGATTTCATATAATTTAACTAAAAACATTAACAAGTATTTTGAAATATTCATTTTGAACTATTTTTTTTATTTTGGTAAATTTTAGTTCATTTACCAACTCAATTTTGATGTGAACAATAATTTCCATGCGATTTTCCATAAGGGGATGTAGCTCAGATGGTAGAGCGCTCGCTTAGCATGTGAGAGGTACGGGGATCGATGCCCCGCATCTCCAAATTGATTTTGTTGGTATTCTTTTCCAGGGGTAATCTATGTATAGTTCATTTTTTTTGGTGTATTTTCCATAAATACTTTATCTGTCTGTAGTATCACTACTCAAATCATCCCTATCTTATCACTGTTGTGGACAGTGATACTTAAAATTTAATTGAAGTGTATGAAATTATGTAGACATGTGTATGCGCTTCCAAATTCAACACAACCATTGCCGGCTGTGTGGTCGTTCTATGGGGATGTAGCTCAGATGGTAGAGCGCTCGCTTAGCATGTGAGAGGTACGGGGATCGATGCCCCGCATCTCCAAATGGTTTAATTTTGAAAATTAAATATTTTATATACTTGTGAAATTTAGCACTCCCACACCTCCACTAAAAAAAAAGGCGATTAAAAAATTGCTTAATATTTGTGTGTCTATCCGAAGTGACTGAAAAGTACTGGGGGCACAGAATTGTCAGGCAGTAAATCCGACTGACCGTCCACAACACATAATTGTGTTGGAAACAAATTGTACATAATGACGTCTGGTATGACTTGCTTTTCTACGTTTTGTCTTGTCTCTGTCTTGCCTCAGTGCAATGTCGTCAGACATGAATTGTGTATGCCAATGGCAATGAATAAACCTGTATGACTTTGGCTTGCATTGTCTTGGATTAGTTTTGGATACTATTTTGAGACACTTTCAAATTGATTGAATATTTGAAAGTTCGATCACGTAAGACAATTTCAGTACTGGCTACCTGAAAAACGCCTCAATTTATGTGGGGGATGTAGCTCAGATGGTAGAGCGCTCGCTTAGCATGTGAGAGGTACGGGGATCGATGCCCCGCATCTCCAGGATACTTTTTGTATTCTGGTGTTTTTTTTTTTAAATATTTTTCTTATTTTTTTTTTTAATGAAAAACTTTGTCAGACAGTCTGGCGCATCTCCAGTATACTTTTTGTATTCTGGCGTTTTTTTTAAAATATTTTTCTTATTTTTTTTAATGAAAAACTTTTTTTTTGCAGCAAACATGTGTGGGCTGGAATAAAAGTCAGGCAGTCATAGATGCTCAGTGTTCCTGTTAGCTGTTCTTCGTCCATAATACGAATTCTCATCTGTATTCTCATAAGAAGATATATATGCACATAGAACGAAGAAAAAAGTACTACGGCAGGTTGGTACTACTTTTGCACAAAAGGCATTGAAAAGTCGCCTAATCAACAAAGAAACGCGTCTGCATAATATTTTGTCTTGACAAATATCCTCATGTCGGTACATCTATTATGTTTGAAATTTTTTAAAATATTTTTTGATCTATTAAAAAAAATATTCTCCATTAAGGAACATTCTCCGTTGTTGTGTCTTTATAACAAGTAACTTAGACCACTATCACAATCAGTGGCTATGGACAACAAGAAAAATAGTTGCCGCTAGCCGGGGTTGAACCCAGACCGGCGACAAAACCGCCCAAACACACAGTTTATGCTTAAGATTGTCCATAGTTGTGCGTTATTTACGTGGGGATGTAGCTCAGATGGTAGAGCGCTCGCTTAGCATGTGAGAGGTACGGGGATCGATGCCCCGCATCTCCAAATTGTTATTTTTTATAATTTTCCTTTTCAATACCAAAAAACGGGGAATTCAAAGTGAAGATATTGAGTGAGCTTTTTTTTCCACAATTTCCCATTCCATCCAAGAGAATATTTTTGACAAGAAAAGTTCTACGTTAATTTTCAATTCCAATGTTGAATTTGTTTTCTAAATAATTTAAGAAGAACAAATATTGAAAATCCTATACAGCACACACTTTCACATCTAGTTTACATATCTTTATTTTCAACGACATAGATATGCACTTGTCTGAATATCGAGCGGGAAACTAATGTCAATGTCAAAACAAGTACATGATTAAAAAGAACGCCGCTAAATGGCCCATCCTGCAAATATAAATAAACGCTGATATCGTTACCAAAGGCACACGTGTGTTCAATATTAATGCAGTTTTTAATTAATTTTTGATTGGCACAGTTGTGATTAACATTCAGTTCGTGTCGATCGCTTGTCACTTAAGTGATCGGCGTTTATAAGACGTGTGTATTAATAATAAAAAAAATAAAATAAAAATAGTTTGAAATCGTTATGGCATTGCCCATGTGGGGATGTAGCTCAGATGGTAGAGCGCTCGCTTAGCATGTGAGAGGTACGGGGATCGATGCCCCGCATCTCCAGAAATACTCGTTTTTTTGTTGCCAATATTTGTCAGCTAATATGGAATATGATTTTTGGATAAATTGAGAAATAATTTTCATAATTCACTGAACACCAGTCTAGGTTTTCTATGTTAAAAGTAAAATCTAGGGCCAATCATATGGAGCTTCCAACATTGTGTTTGATTTTCGTCGGTAAGACAGTCGTAGTGCTACATAATTATGAGCTAATCACATATCTGAAATTACTTTCGAAATAAAAAACATAACTACCGGTTCCTGCGATACCGGTATACAAAACACGTAATATTGATTTCAGAATAAAGCCCACATTAAATGCATTTTTTTTTTGAAATTTCAGAAATCGTATAGAGATTTTTATTTTACCATATTTTCCTTATGTGGGGATGTAGCTCAGATGGTAGAGCGCTCGCTTAGCATGTGAGAGGTACGGGGATCGATGCCCCGCATCTCCAGAAATACTCGTTTTTTTGTTGCCAATATTTGTCAGCTAATATGGAATATGATTTTTGGATAAATTGAAAAATAATTTTCATAATTCACTGAACACCAGTGTAGGTTTTCTATATTAAAAATAAAATCTAGGGCCAATCATATGGAGCTTCCAACATTGTGTTAGATTTTCGTCGGTAAGACAGTCGTAGTGCTACATAATTATGAGCTAATCACATATCTGAAATTACTTTCGAAATAAAAAACATAACTACCGGTTGAAGTGATACCGGTATACAAAACACGTTATCGTATCCGATATACTATATTGATTTCAGAATAAAGCTCATATTAAATGCATTTTTTTTTGAAATTTCAGAAATCTTATAGAGATTTTTATTTTACCATATTTTCCTTATGTGGGGATGTAGCTCAGATGGTAGAGCGCTCGCTTAGCATGTGAGAGGTACGGGGATCGATGCCCCGCATCTCCAAATCGTTACATTTTTTTTTAATAATTTACATTGCTGAATTTATTTTCATGATTTTTTATAATTAGTATTATTTGGAAAAATACATATAAATTCACTAGTTCTACATCAAATTGACTAATAAGTTCATTGACTTAATGAATAAATTCTTTAATTTGAAGTACTGAGTGTTTAACGAAGAAGTTTCTGCACGCGTTCGTTTTGGCAACATTTCGGTGTTATGCGGTACTAAAGAGTAATTCCCGTTTAAACGATAAGAACTATTGCTCATATTATACGAATTTTGGTATTAGGAAGCATTGCAAAGGGTACCGATGATGAAGCGAGGTAGCTTCCGAAATGGTTTCGTATACCTTGGGTTGCAATCACAGCAAATACATGGAAAGAAAAATAATAAAACATTTATATTTCCAAATTATTTTTATTAAAAATTTTTGCAAAGAGAAATATTTTATTTGTTTTTAGATAATATAACTTGCAATAGTAATTACTTTGATGTACAATTTATCTACAACGTTCATCAAATTGATGTACAGAATTGAAGAGAAATTAATGAACGGTTTCATTGTAGAAGAACTTGATAAGAAGGCCTTTTCTTTAGTGAATCGTGTCTCAGCTAAATTTTTAGATCGATGGATATTAGAACTGTTTTCATTCACTCCTTACCCACGTTAGAACACCAAACACTCTGTACCTTAATCGCCGTGGAGTTTCATCGAATTTCTTTTTCGTTTAAATGTCTGTGCTCTCACCCACCCATTCATACGGATATCCTGCGTAGTCCTGCTAAAATCAATATTACCAGTGTACCACAGATACGTGGCCAATCAAATCAACGCTAAATATGATTGATTACTTTTGCATGGGGCAAATGATATCAATCATTTGCAGTTCCTTGGACATTCGCTGTAAACCCAGAAAAGGGCAGCTAAAGTGGATGAAACGAAAAAGCAAATGTTTTTGTTAAAAAAAAAAACAAATATAACTTATGAACGAGACAGTTACAGTCCGCCATAATAAACTTCCGCATAAAATGAAACAATTGGGAAAAAAGTTGAAATCGAAAGGATTCGATGTATCGATATATCTGTGGTCACAACCCTTAACAGCCTAACTCGAGTTAGGACACAATTGAGTTATTAGCACCATCGTATTCAGCGTATCTAAATTTATTTGCTCTAAATTTTTCATGTTTGTATCTCTTCTAGGAAGGCAATTAATCCTAAAAAACCTAATAGCTTAAGTTATTTTTCTAAATTACTGTTTTGGCATAACTGCCTAAGTCAATTTAGGATTACAACAAATATAAACATTATTTTTTCATTAGTGCCTAATTCAACTTAAGTCGTTAATCCAAAAAAACAAAGAAACAATTTTATTTTCCTAACTTGAATTAAGATCTTATTCCGAATTACAATTTCGTTTTTTGATAAACATAAATTTAGTTAAGGTCTTTCTCCAAACAAAAAGTTTTTTATTTAATCTGGAATAATAGCCTAACTCAACTTGAACTTTTTGACTTTCTTTCGTTCAACAATTCATAAGAGCCTAAGTGTCTTTTTCGATAATATCTTTTGACTGCGAGAATAAACAACTATTTTTTGTTAACAACTAAGTAAAGAAATTTGTTTCCTTGGAATCTGTAGCAAAGTTTTCAAAAAAACACCTTCTCCTGATTTTCAGTGAAGATTGAAAACTTTAAACTCCTGTACTGAAAATATTGAAAAACAGACTTAGGCTGTTATGGGTTGTGACCACAGATATCATAGACTACAGCTCTCTGCTATATAGAAGACTTGAAGAAAAATAAATAATAGACTTTCCCAATGTGAAGTCATTATGTTTCGTTTCGTTTCGAATACCGTTGTAAACAAGAAAATACAATTCTGCAGCGTCAACTCTAAGAAGACATTATATTGCTAGTAATCGGGAAGGAATCATCAGTATTAGCACTACAGCTCCAGACGTCCCAAGTCGTTTTCTGATGCAGTAGTTCGGAAGCACACTCTAGATGTCAGTAACACGCATGACACTGTTTGACAGTCTTACAAAGGCGATAAGAGAAAATACTGGTTTTTTGGAAATATTTAGCAAACGACATAGGGCGTCTGTGAAATAAATGGAAACATTGTTTCCAACTGTTAGAGTTCTGTGTGGGAAGCGATATTTAAAAATGATCCGGTTTTTGGTCAGTCGATAGGATCCACTTTCAGTTAGATCAGATTTATTATGTGGCTTCTAGAATGACAGAACCTAAAAGACATATTTGTTTGCCTAGGGATGTATTTGCTCATATTTATCTTAGGCCAAATAAATCAGCAATGTTATTCTTCGTTTAAACTGAAGTTAAACTTCGAATTCATTTATTCAGTCAAAGTTTAATCGTAGTTTAATCGTCCAATAATGGGCGATTAAACTACAGTATGATTGTGAAAGCACTCAACGAAAGAAGAAGATTCACACAATTTAAATTAATTACATAAATAAAGCTGCAGTGTAATTTTTTTGGTGGTGGAATTCCAGTTCCATACATGGGTATTTTGCCCGTGCCTAAGTTAATTTAGCCGAGATTTTTTATTTCTCATATTTTTTCTAAAAAAAATGTGGGTGACCAAAATCTACCACAAAAGTTTAATATTATTTTAATTATTCACATATGTTTTCTGATAAAAGTGTGAGTGTTGCCACATCAACAGCCGAAAATGTGGATTATTTTGAATGAGCACTCAAAAACGTATTTGAAGTTTAAACTCTGTTTCATTGGAAAATGAGTGGTTTAATCATGCTTTAACTACGATCTCACTTATTGGGCCTTCAAGTCATTATTATTACTATGCCCTGATCTCCTGTTTATTTTATAAACCTTTTTACCCGTTTTTAATGGGCGTTCCGTGCCTTTTCCCGCTCCAGAGTTGACAACACTGTTTACGAGCGGATTCTCATTAAATGGCTGACCATTAGACACACCATCCATGTAAGACAAAAGGGAATAAATCAAAAAAAAATCGCATTTCTACAAATGTCTTCACATAACAGAAGCCTCTACCACTAGATGGCGTAAATGTCTGTCAGTTTGCTAAGCCTGCGGTTATAATTCTGTTTCAGCCACAAAAAACATGTAATGACTTTAGTTAATTATGTTTTAGAAAGACAAAAAATCATAAAACAATATTTTTTTAACGGGCTCGCTTCTCCCCTCGCTCTCTCTCTCTCTGTCAGCGTCTCTAATGAGTGCTTTGTTGTTTGGTATAAAAAGAAAAATACAAGGAGGAAAAAGAAAAAATTTAGATTTGTGGTAAATGACATGACATGGATGGGAAGCTGTCAAACCTATTGCTTGGTTTGTTCGCCATCAACACGAGTAGTGAGGGAAAAGGTCCTCAGCCAGTCTGCTTTCCATTCCATTTCGTGCGGTCCATTCCAGGTCTGCACAGTGAGGCCAACTTAAAATTTGATTAATGACACAGGCGAAAGGATGCGGACTAAGATGATGAAGCAGAAAAACAAAGCGAGCAGCAACACTAAACTCTTTTTGTTTCGTCTCTTCAGTGATTAACGACGACAACGACGACGACTCGTACAACTATGTCGTGTTAATGATGATGACGATGATGCCACCAGTGATACGCAAATGAACGGTGCACAGTGGTGTGACATGGACCTCACTTAATTGAACAGACAATCCGAGTGGCAAAATATTTTGCCCATATTTTCATAATTTGTACCATTGTGCGAAGAGTTATGTATGTAGATCTGCAGAGATGTACTTCGTGGAGGGAGGGGGGAGATTTACTGCTCACTCATGCATCTGCCAGGGCATATGGAGGATTTTATGAAGAACCGATTGATGATGGTCAATCTATGGTGTAGTCCGATGTTGTGCAGTTTGAATGACAGGAAGTGGTTTTGGAATAGCATTTCTTTGCCTTTATGGTCACACATAGCTCAACCACTAATTAGGAAGTGTGGCTGGACAGAGAGGGTTGGGAGAGACAGAGAGAGAGAGAGAGGGTACATTAAAACTAGAGGATTTATGGCCATTTTGCAAGGTACCGAAGTAGAACGATGGCAAAGGAAAGAAGTCGCATACGCAACTAATTAAGGTGGCGATCGGGAATAGCTGGCCATTAGGGTGGAGTGAAAACATGTTTTTTTTTAATTTGAAAAAGTTAACCTCAGAAAGAGATGTAGTCTGGGGTCCTAATGAGGGGAAAAATAAAGAAAAACATTTTAAAAAATTTTTAGGGTTCGCGCCACTCCCTCGAAATTTGGAAATTATCGCTATTTTGGCGTTGATTTTAGAAAAATCCTAAAAATTAACGACTTAACTTATTAGAAATTTAAAAGTTTGAGCTTGTTCAGTGCCCAAACAAAAGTAGTTGAGGCAAATATGAGGATAATCGACTAATATTTGTAGCTTTGGTGGCGATTTCATTGTTCAGTCAATTTTCTGAAGAAGGGACGATTTGACTTATTTTACTTTTTGAAATTTTTGAACAATGAGAAATTTTTTTTTAAATTTTTTCATGCCCTTATTTCATTGTTTACGCTATTGCAAACATTTATTGACATACAACTTTTTAGGATTTTTCTAAAATCAACGCCAAAATAGCGATAATTTCCAAATTTCGAGGGAGCGGCGCGACCCCTAAAATTTTTTTAAAATTGTTTTCTTTATTTTTCCCCTCATTAGGACCCCAGACTACATCTCTTTCCGAGGTTAACTTTTTTTTTTTTGAATTTCACTCCACCCTACTGGCCATTGTACGCAAGTACAGGGCTCTCCATTAAGAGGTGTTATTTTGAATCACCCGGTATTTCGGTAGCTGTCACTTTTGAAGCTTTTATTCTTTGGCATTTGTTAAGTAGAAACTACGCCATTACTTAAAATGGAACGACACAGGCTTCAACAACGCATTGAAATTATTAAAATTCACTACAAAAATAGTTCGCAAAATTAAAGCATTTCTGGGTCGTTGTCGGACCGTAAGACAGAAATTGATGAAAATTGGGAAATGTTTGTAGTGTGAAGAATAAAACCCGTGAACGTCGCTCAAGAACAACTCAGAATATTGATGCTGTAGCCCAAAGTGTTGAAGAAAAATCCAGGTTTGTCCATTCCTCGGGACGCCATAATCCTCCAGACAAGCCACAAACTCAATAATAATATTGTTTCGAATAGAAATCAAATTCCGGTCGGAAAATCACTTCTAAAATACCACAGAGGTGAGTAAAGCTGGACAGGCAACTATTCTCTAAGTAACCCCTAACGACCTCATTCAGCTGTTGAACACTTGTGTTCATTCATGGTAAAATGATTCATCGCTTAAAAACGCTTTTTTAGCGTATTTCGCTTAAGAATTTTACTGTGCTGTGCTTTGTTGATTATGACGCCCTTAGTACCCCTTTATCGGTTTGGCAATCTTTTGGTTTTACTGCTCTCTGCGCTTCGTGCGATGCCATGCATGGAATATCGGCAAACGCGATTGGCCCATTAACATGGCTGGCTGAACCATAACCTGCCGCAAGATCATAACTGTGCGGTAGAGTTGGTCGATTTTTTCTTTTAACGAATCGCCCTGAGAAATGTATTTGCAGACTGTTTTGGGTAGTGGGACACCAAGGCGTGTTTATGGTTTCAGTCACAAGCTGTAGCGGACAAGAGTAATCAAACGCTGTGTCTGTGGCGACCGACAGCAATCAATCCAATGGCTGGTTTTGTAAGATGTCGTATCTGTGCGGGACAGCAAACCGCGCGCCGCTCAGTCCCATACCCCATATCTGCCGGATGATAATGAGCTGCCGATACAGATAAACGATGCCAGCCGCAATGTGGAACTAATTTTTGTCACAATCGCATGGGGTCGCCAGCGATCGATCGATCGATCGATGCGAGAAGTGTTTTGTATGTTCGAAATAAAAGTGTTAAATTTATAACAATCCAGTTGATGTTTTTCGCTTTATTGTTTTTATTTTATGTCGTTGTTTTTTTTTCGATTTGATCTGATTGTGGTTATGGCCAATTTTCAATTGTAAGTTATTATTAGCCATTTCATTGATTGTTGCGTTTTTTTTCCCCCGTTCATTCAGTTGTGTGTGTGTGTTTTTTTATCAGCAGCCATCATGTTGAACGGGTCGGGCGAGTACAATATATGGTCGATTAGTTGTCTAATATTCGGCATGGAACTCTTGTTGTCTTTGGCATAGATAGATAGACAGATGAATGGACGGACGGACGAACGGACAGAGTGCATAACAATGAATAAGCAACCACCATATGGACGTGATGAATCATTTGTGAACCCTACTGCGGGTAGTTAGACTGTTGTCACAATATTCGCCGAAGGAGAGGAAAACTCGGTCAACTGAAGAATAATTAAAATTTTTTTTGTCTGCTTCTATGAGGTAGATTTTGGCCATGGAACTGGCAAATGGCCTCCGATTGGGCTCTATGGAAAATGAGCCAAAAAAAATTTCATAACATTTGGTTAAAAATTCTTTTCCAATATGTCAATGGGAAAATTTTAAAAATAACTGTAATTCATATTTTAAAAACTAGATATTATTCTTTGGTTTAGCCTTGGATTTGCTTATCTTTTGAATGTTGATGCCTTAAAATAACCCCTAACTCCTTGTCGATAACCAATTTTTTAAAATAATCCCTCACTCCTTGTCGACAACCAATTTTTTTATAGATCTCAAAAGTATTGACCAGATCAAAAGTTACAATCTAAAAAAATTATCGAATCGAAAAATACGGAATGCAGTCAACTATGGAAATATTTCAAAAATCCATACAATAGTTTGATTTTGAATGTTGATGCCTTAAAATAATCCCTCACTCCTTGTCGACAACCAATTTTTTATAGATCTCAAAAGTATTTACTAGATCAAAAGTTACAATCTAAAAAAATGATCGAATCGAAAAATACGGAATGTAGTCAACTTTGGAAATATCGCAAAAATCTATACAATAGTTCGATTTTGAATGTTGATACCTTAAAATAACCCCTCACTCCTTGTCGACAACCAATTTTTTATAGATCTCAAAAGTATTTACTAGATCAAAAGTTACAATCTAAAAAAATGATCGAATCGAAAAATACGGAATGTAGTCAACTTTGGAAATATTTATAAAATCTATATAATGGTTCGTTTTTTAATGTCGATACCTTAAAATAATCCCTCACTCCTTGTCGACAACCAATTTTTTATAGATCTCAAAAGTGTTTACTAGATCAAAAGTTACATTCTAAAAAAATGATCGAATCGAAAAATACGGAATGCAGTCAACTATGGAAATATTTCAAAAATCTATAAAATGGTTCGATTTTGAATGTTGATGCCTTAAAATAATCCCTCACTCCTTGTCGACAACCAATTTTTATAGATCTCAAAAGTGTTTACTTGATCAAAAGTTACAGACTTTTGGCCGATGGAATTGGATTCTGGGCCACTGACGAGAATATGGCAGCCGTAGTCGAGAGCGCTCAACTCAGTCTTGGAACATCGACTCGCCATCGATCTCGACAGTTTAATATTCCACGCACCAGCCTGATGAAAGAAAAATACAAGGAGGAAAAAGAAAAAATTTAGATTTGTGGTAAATGACATGACATGGATGGGAAGCTGTCAAACCTATTGCTTGGTTTGTTCGCCATCAACACGAGTAGTGAGGGAAAAGGTCCTCAGCCAGTCTGCTTTCCATTCCATTTCGTGCGGTCCATTCCAGGTCTGCACAGTGAGGCCAACTTAAAATTTGATTAATGACACAGGCGAAAGGATGCGGACTAAGATGATGAAGCAGAAAAACAAAGCGAGCAGCAACACTAAACTCTTTTTGTTTCGTCTCTTCAGTGATTAACGACGACAACGACGACGACTCGTACAACTATGTCGTGTTAATGATGATGACGATGATGCCACCAGTGATACGCAAATGAACGGTGCACAGTGGTGTGACATGGACCTCACTTAATTGAACAGACAATCCGAGTGGCAAAATATTTTGCCCATATTTTCATAATTTGTACCATTGTGCGAAGAGTTATGTATGTAGATCTGCAGAGATGTACTTCGTGGAGGGAGGGGGGAGATTTACTGCTCACTCATGCATCTGCCAGGGCATATGGAGGATTTTATGAAGAACCGATTGATGATGGTCAATCTATGGTGTAGTCCGATGTTGTGCAGTTTGAATGACAGGAAGTGGTTTTGGAATAGCATTTCTTTGCCTTTATGGTCACACATAGCTCAACCACTAATTAGGAAGTGTGGCTGGACAGAGAGGGTTGGGAGAGACAGAGAGAGAGAGAGAGGGTACATTAAAACTAGAGGATTTATGGCCATTTTGCAAGGTACCGAAGTAGAACGATGGCAAAGGAAAGAAGTCGCATACGCAACTAATTAAGGTGGCGATCGGGAATAGCTGGCCATTAGGGTGGAGTGAAAACATGTTTTTTTTTAATTTGAAAAAGTTAACCTCAGAAAGAGATGTAGTCTGGGGTCCTAATGAGGGGAAAAATAAAGAAAAACATTTTAAAAAATTTTTAGGGTTCGCGCCACTCCCTCGAAATTTGGAAATTATCGCTATTTTGGCGTTGATTTTAGAAAAATCCTAAAAATTAACGACTTAACTTATTAGAAATTTAAAAGTTTGAGCTTGTTCAGTGCCCAAACAAAAGTAGTTGAGGCAAATATGAGGATAATCGACTAATATTTGTAGCTTTGGTGGCGATTTCATTGTTCAGTCAATTTTCTGAAGAAGGGACGATTTGACTTATTTTACTTTTTGAAATTTTTGAACAATGAGAAATTTTTTTTTAAATTTTTTCATGCCCTTATTTCATTGTTTACGCTATTGCAAACATTTATTGACATACAACTTTTTAGGATTTTTCTAAAATCAACGCCAAAATAGCGATAATTTCCAAATTTCGAGGGAGCGGCGCGACCCCTAAAATTTTTTTAAAATTGTTTTCTTTATTTTTCCCCTCATTAGGACCCCAGACTACATCTCTTTCCGAGGTTAACTTTTTTTTTTTTGAATTTCACTCCACCCTACTGGCCATTGTACGCAAGTACAGGGCTCTCCATTAAGAGGTGTTATTTTGAATCACCCGGTATTTCGGTAGCTGTCACTTTTGAAGCTTTTATTCTTTGGCATTTGTTAAGTAGAAACTACGCCATTACTTAAAATGGAACGACACAGGCTTCAACAACGCATTGAAATTATTAAAATTCACTACAAAAATAGTTCGCAAAATTAAAGCATTTCTGGGTCGTTGTCGGACCGTAAGACAGAAATTGATGAAAATTGGGAAATGTTTGTAGTGTGAAGAATAAAACCCGTGAACGTCGCTCAAGAACAACTCAGAATATTGATGCTGTAGCCCAAAGTGTTGAAGAAAAATCCAGGTTTGTCCATTCCTCGGGACGCCATAATCCTCCAGACAAGCCACAAACTCAATAATAATATTGTTTCGAATAGAAATCAAATTCCGGTCGGAAAATCACTTCTAAAATACCACAGAGGTGAGTAAAGCTGGACAGGCAACTATTCTCTAAGTAACCCCTAACGACCTCATTCAGCTGTTGAACACTTGTGTTCATTCATGGTAAAATGATTCATCGCTTAAAAACGCTTTTTTAGCGTATTTCGCTTAAGAATTTTACTGTGCTGTGCTTTGTTGATTATGACGCCCTTAGTACCCCTTTATCGGTTTGGCAATCTTTTGGTTTTACTGCTCTCTGCGCTTCGTGCGATGCCATGCATGGAATATCGGCAAACGCGATTGGCCCATTAACATGGCTGGCTGAACCATAACCTGCCGCAAGATCATAACTGTGCGGTAGAGTTGGTCGATTTTTTCTTTTAACGAATCGCCCTGAGAAATGTATTTGCAGACTGTTTTGGGTAGTGGGACACCAAGGCGTGTTTATGGTTTCAGTCACAAGCTGTAGCGGACAAGAGTAATCAAACGCTGTGTCTGTGGCGACCGACAGCAATCAATCCAATGGCTGGTTTTGTAAGATGTCGTATCTGTGCGGGACAGCAAACCGCGCGCCGCTCAGTCCCATACCCCATATCTGCCGGATGATAATGAGCTGCCGATACAGATAAACGATGCCAGCCGCAATGTGGAACTAATTTTTGTCACAATCGCATGGGGTCGCCAGCGATCGATCGATCGATCGATGCGAGAAGTGTTTTGTATGTTCGAAATAAAAGTGTTAAATTTATAACAATCCAGTTGATGTTTTTCGCTTTATTGTTTTTATTTTATGTCGTTGTTTTTTTTTCGATTTGATCTGATTGTGGTTATGGCCAATTTTCAATTGTAAGTTATTATTAGCCATTTCATTGATTGTTGCGTTTTTTTTCCCCCGTTCATTCAGTTGTGTGTGTGTGTTTTTTTATCAGCAGCCATCATGTTGAACGGGTCGGGCGAGTACAATATATGGTCGATTAGTTGTCTAATATTCGGCATGGAACTCTTGTTGTCTTTGGCATAGATAGATAGACAGATGAATGGACGGACGGACGAACGGACAGAGTGCATAACAATGAATAAGCAACCACCATATGGACGTGATGAATCATTTGTGAACCCTACTGCGGGTAGTTAGACTGTTGTCACAATATTCGCCGAAGGAGAGGAAAACTCGGTCAACTGAAGAATAATTAAAATTTTTTTTGTCTGCTTCTATGAGGTAGATTTTGGCCATGGAACTGGCAAATGGCCTCCGATTGGGCTCTATGGAAAATGAGCCAAAAAAAATTTCATAACATTTGGTTAAAAATTCTTTTCCAATATGTCAATGGGAAAATTTTAAAAATAACTGTAATTCATATTTTAAAAACTAGATATTATTCTTTGGTTTAGCCTTGGATTTGCTTATCTTTTGAATGTTGATGCCTTAAAATAACCCCTAACTCCTTGTCGATAACCAATTTTTTAAAATAATCCCTCACTCCTTGTCGACAACCAATTTTTTTATAGATCTCAAAAGTATTGACCAGATCAAAAGTTACAATCTAAAAAAATTATCGAATCGAAAAATACGGAATGCAGTCAACTATGGAAATATTTCAAAAATCCATACAATAGTTTGATTTTGAATGTTGATGCCTTAAAATAATCCCTCACTCCTTGTCGACAACCAATTTTTTATAGATCTCAAAAGTATTTACTAGATCAAAAGTTACAATCTAAAAAAATGATCGAATCGAAAAATACGGAATGTAGTCAACTTTGGAAATATCGCAAAAATCTATACAATAGTTCGATTTTGAATGTTGATACCTTAAAATAACCCCTCACTCCTTGTCGACAACCAATTTTTTATAGATCTCAAAAGTATTTACTAGATCAAAAGTTACAATCTAAAAAAATGATCGAATCGAAAAATACGGAATGTAGTCAACTTTGGAAATATTTATAAAATCTATATAATGGTTCGTTTTTTAATGTCGATACCTTAAAATAATCCCTCACTCCTTGTCGACAACCAATTTTTTATAGATCTCAAAA
The DNA here is from genome assembly GCA_958296145.1 of Hydrotaea cyrtoneurina. Lineage (NCBI taxonomy): Eukaryota > Metazoa > Arthropoda > Insecta > Diptera > Muscidae > Hydrotaea > Hydrotaea cyrtoneurina. The sequence goes on along the minus strand of OY282515.1, from coordinate 51,435,821 downwards.
GTGTTTACTAGATCAAAAGTTACATTCTAAAAAAATGATCGAATCGAAAAATACGGAATGCAGTCAACTATGGAAATATTTCAAAAATCTATAAAATGGTTCGATTTTGAATGTTGATGCCTTAAAATAATCCCTCACTCCTTGTCGACAACCAATTTTTATAGATCTCAAAAGTGTTTACTTGATCAAAAGTTACAGACTTTTGGCCGATGGAATTGGATTCTGGGCCACTGACGAGAATATGGCAGCCGTAGTCGAGAGCGCTCAACTCAGTCTTGGAACATCGACTCGCCATCGATCTCGACAGTTTAATATTCCACGCACCAGCCTGATGAGAATTTAGCATGAAGTACTTGTCTTATTTGTTTAGAAGTTGAATTTGATGGCCCACAATTGTCCGCTTTCACTCAGCCTTAGCTCAGCGGCTCGAAATGGACAACGAATTTGCTCGAAAAATATTTTTTTTCTGACGAAAAGTTTTTTTTATCGAAGGCGGCTATGTGAATAAGCAAAACTCCGGCACCTGGGTATCGAAAAATCCGCACATGATCGCCGACAATCAAAAGAATGCTCAGAGAATGTCACCTTGGTGGCGCAGACTTCGAGCAGTGGCATGGTTTCAGCTGTATGGCGGCAGGCCACACAGCCAACGTCACATTCGATAGTTTGGGCACCAAGTTCGGTAATCGGGTTATCAGTCGTCTCGGCGATTACAATTGGCCACCTCGGAACTGCGTTATAGTTTTTTGTGGGCTACCATGAAGAGTCGCGATTATGTAAACAATCCATTAACAATTCAGGCAGTAAAGGCGAAAAGCGAACAAACCATTCGAGTTATAGAGCAGGAAAGTGTCACTGAGGTTCTGGTGACGCTTTCTGGCTACTACGAAGCCAGCCACATAAAGAAAAGCGTGTATGTTAATTTTTTTCAAAATGTACAAATTTAAAAAAAGTCCTATCGGTAGGTGATTTTGTAGCATGCTTGCCTAACAGCGTGGGGCGTTGTAGATTCGTTTACCACCGGAGGCTTTGGTTTGTCGTTGCAAAAATCTAGCCACACGGAAATATCAGCGTTGGAGTTGTGGGTTCGATTCCCGCCAGAGGCTTTGGTCTGTCACTGTAAAAAATCTGTCACCCGGTTTACAATTGAACCCAATATTAGAATATGAATTTACTTTGTATTGTAATTAAATAAAAAAACATATTTTGCGATTGTTTCAAAAGAGACCTTTCTGTATAACGATGTCGTTCTAGTGTAAGGCCAGTGCTCTATTTCAAGGCAATTCTGTAAAAAAATAAAAAAAAAAACACCCAATTTTTTTCCTCCACCGGGACGATGTTCTATATCAGCGAGACAGCAACTGTTGCGAAATTAAAAAAAAAAAATAAAAAAAAACCAACAAAAACCGCGTTTGTTTTATTTTATGCTGACGTAGGTCAGGTCTAAGTCGTTATCTATCCCACTGATAACATGTGCACCCTAATACCTCATTTCGCCTGTAATACGGCCAGTGGGGCGATAGGTTATAAACTATTCATTATACCGCAAATTTGTTATGTGTTAACAGGGGCGGACGGACAAACTGACTCTGCGGATCCCTCAGACTGATAAAAAAAAAATAACATGTATAATTTAAAAACATTTAGTTTCATTGTCTGCAAATATTTCTCGAAGACATTGTGCATATAGTGGTGGTGTCGGTATGTTTGCCTATCGGTTTGTATGTCTGTCGGTCTGTCTGTCGGTCGGTCTATTCATCGCATGTTTTTGATTATTACTAATTTCCCAGTTATTTATAGTTATCTCTTGGGGGGTGGCTGGGGAAAATGTGATACAAAGTCAGGTGTCTAACTATGAATATCGCTGTGAATGTGAATGTTGCCGTTAACCAAACAGCCGGCAACGGCTGCTGATGGTGGGTGTGGGTCGCCCGCTCTGTGTCATAGCCCCCGATGACGACCAAAACACAGTTGTTATAGTTTCTGGTTTTATCTGCACACACACACACACACACATCTGTTGGTACGATTATTATAAATATATTCTGTTCATTGGACAGATGATTAGCGGTTGGGCACACTAATTCTCGTAAATTAAACAACAATCAGTTACCATGCGCCCAGCTTTTGTTTAGTGCGACAGAGAGTGAGAGCGGTGGTGGTGGAGATCTGAATTTGTTAGACTACTACGGCGTCAGATGTTTAAGAATATATTAGGAAATGGGTCAATGTTATAATGTTATGACGAAAGGCACAAAATAAATAATCGCCGTAATTAATTTGTATACCAACTGACAGGCACATGCCGTTCGCTAATAAAGGGTGTTTATTGAGGTATAGAACTTGGAATTGAAATAAAACACAAGAAAATCGTTTTAATGTCCATCAATTTGGCTTTATTGGAAGGATAATTTTATGCCATTAATGTTTAAATATGATTTCGGGCATGTGGCCGCCGCGGCTGGCTCGAATAAAGCCAATTCTACAGGTCCAATTTTCAACCACTTGTTGGAACCACAACTCATCCACATTCATGCCATCCAATTCGGGAACAAAATAGTCGGTTATCATGGCTCTATACCGGTCTCCATTAACGGTAACTGACTCTCCAGCATTATTTCGGAAGAAGTATGGCCCAATGACTCCACCAGCCCATAGAGCACACCAAACAGTCAGTTTTTGTGGATGTAATGGCATAAAATGGACGGAGCTTGCGGTGAACTTCGCGAACTGGACCATTACTTTCGAAATAAATTTGCACGATTTGCAAGCGTTGTTCTTTTGTCAACCTGTTCATGATGAAATGGCAAACCAAACTAAATATTAATCACTTGACAGCTGACAAAATGGCCGCCAGTTAAAAAAGTGATGCCAACTTAAAGTTCTATACCCCAATAAAAAACACCCTTTACTTTTTCTAGAGAAGTTTTACATTGGCTTCTTACGCAGATCAGGAAAATCCAATTAGGAGAGGATAGCTTAGATGACCTGTCGGTCATTAAAGGAATGGACATACGGAATTTAAGAAGCTTTATAGAGGTAACCGAATTTCAAAACGTAAAAAAAGGGACAGGGAATCTGAAAAATAAATCAGGAGCGCACAACAGGCCGAATTGCTGTCCCAGGTGTATGCGAACGATTCTCCGTTTCAACCTAACCTAACCTTACCTACGCATAATGTCACCGGCATTCACAACATGGAAGAGGCCGCTAAAACATTTCGATGGACAATTAACTAGACCAAAAGTTACAGACTTCTGGCCGATGGAGTTGGATTCTCGACTACTATGCAGACTGGCGAGAATATGGCAGCCGTAGCCGAGAGCGTGCTACTCAGTCTTGGAACATCGGCTCTCTAACAGCCTCCACAATTCATTAATGGATAGTCCTTTCCAATGGAATCTTCTAACGCGACAAGTAATCCTTCCCCAGATCACCCTCTTAATTTCGAGCATAGTTTTTACCATTAATAGGTCTCTCATTTGAATGTTCGACTTTGTGATAAAAATTAGAGGGAATCATTTCTATTTCCTTGCGCTTCCTCGAAATTTCATGTCCCTTAGTCTACATTGGTACAGCTGCTTTCCACGCTTCTCTTTTTAAAATTGTTCGCACTTACACCCTGCATCGTTGCGTTATGGGCAGCCCACTTTCGTTTTGTAGTAGCTTTTACAATGGCATTCGGGAAATCGGTCTTCTGCGATTATTGTGAATAAGACACACTATAATCGATGGGAGGGGTATTTCTTGTCGCACGCACTTGCGATAGATATATGGACAACTCACAGATTATGTTACAATATAAGCCCAAACATAATAAATGGCTGTGGAGTAAAGTTTTGATGACCTTTCAATTCTAAATTCAATAAAAATTCATAATTCAATGTTTTTTTTTTGCAAATATACAAGGTGGTCAATACACGCTGAAAAAAATGGCCATTTTAACAAATTTCAGCAAAAAAAATCGCATTAAACATATATATATTTTTCCATACCACAAACATTAACTTGTTTGTAGGCGATAAATCTCAAATATATATGTATGCAGTTTTGTGTCACTTTATATTTTTTTTTTTCAATTTCTGAATTTCTATATAACAATCCACCACTTTCTCTCGGTATTGCTTTTATTTTAAAGAGCGTAAATGCAGAAAAAAAAATACGAAAACAATTGCAAATACACACGTATTCGCACCCAAATGTTGTACTTGGTTGAATTTAATTAGTTCATTGTCTGTTTTTCCATACACGTTATTGCTTATACACAAATACGTAATATCAATAGCAAATGAGTTATATTTATATCCAAATAAGCTTTGTGTAGATGGAAATAAGCTTTACTTGCTACAAACACCAAACACGCGTTTTACTTGTGTGTAAACAAAAAAAATAGACGTATTTTTCAGCGTGTAGAAATAACCTATTGGGAAAACGTTATAAATTTTGCAAATGTCAATTTGATTGTGACGTTTGTGAAGAATACAAATCGACAATCCATGAATCGGTTTACTCCGCAAGAACGCGGAATAATTGTTTCCGTTGTATTGTGCGTGAATTTCATCGCAGATTTTCTGGCCATCCGACACCAATTGGACAACTTGCCCGGATAAGACTGGCCGCGGAGCAGCCGTTCTGGTGAGAATGTTGCAGATGTTGGCCAAGTTGTCGAAGAGGAGCCCGGAACGTCGATCAGACGACATGTCACGTAATTAGGCTGAATTTTGGTGTCAGACTTGAAGATGTTTCCTTACAAAGCACAGACAGTGACTCAGCTGTTACCTTACTTTTATAAGAATGGACCAGATATTTATTAATTACTTTCAGATTGAGGAACTTAGGCTAATACGTTTTGTTTCTCTATCTTCTCGTATAAATTTAAAGTCAATCACTACATATCGTCCCCTTTATAAAACAATAGTGTATACTGTATAGAGTATTATACACTATTATTATATTGAGGGGACGATATTCTTTCCCCAAATATGTGTATATTCAGAAACACAAAAAAAACACCCTACAACCCCAACGTTTTACGCATACTGCCGTTAGTTAAGCCGGTCCACATATAAATCATGCTGTTGCAGAACAGTGTAGTCCAAAAGTGTATTTTTAGTTAATTACCAACACAAAAATGCTAACTTGTTTTTCTTCTTCTTTCTTTCATATTTTATCACAAAGTGTTGTATGCATCCAACCAACACACACACACAGAAAAGGTTGTTCCATAAATTTACCTACTTCAAAATTTGTCACACTTTATTTTAAACTATTTTTAGCTGGTCTACAATGTTTTCGGAGAGCGAGCGTCTCACTCACTCAGCGTTATTTCCAGGTCATAATTTACATACTAATAAAGCAAAAAAACAAAACACAAAGACACGAAGACGACACACACAAAAAGTTCAGAAAAAAAAAGTTATAAAATAAACTAACTGACATGGGAAATAAATACAGGTACAGATCTTGGCTGTGCTATCCAACAACAATGGCGATAATTGGAAAAAGGTGAAAGTTATGCAATAGAAATTATTTGAAGAAAGTAGAAGAAAACCGCCTCAACACCGATTTCAGGCAGACTAGGATGGGGTATTGCTGAATTAATCTGTTCACATTTGAATGAGTTTCCAAACCTCTCAAAGGTGTCCGCTCATGAGAGAAGTACACAAGAGGACTAAAGCGGATGGGTATTGAAAAAAGTGTACGGTTATGAGAGGTGTTCGCTTATGAGAGGTGTCCGCTTAAATAAAAGTGATAAAGTGAATAACATATCGATTGGCTTGTGCCATTCGAGTTTAACCAATGATTTGGGCATGAGTCGGGTCGCCGCTAAATTCGTGCCAAAAAAGCTCAGTTTGGACCAAAAATAGCAGGAGATGTTGAACTCGGTCCGTGACAATACAAATTTGCTCAAGAGTGTCATAACTGCTAAGGAATCATGGGTTTATGGTTACGACGTGGAAACTAAAGCTCAATCATCCCAATGGAAGCTGCCGCATGAACCAAGACCGAAAAAAACGCGTCAAGTTCGGTCGATCGTAAAGGTTTTGCTCACAGCTTTCTTTGATTGCAGGAGCGTGGTGCATTATGAGTTCTTGTCAAAGGATACTACGGACATTAGAGAATATTACCTGCAAATTGCGCGCAGCAATCCGCCAAAAACACCCGGATTTGTGGAAGAACAAAAATCATGATAACGCCCCTGCAAACACATCGTTGCTTGTGCGCGAATATTTGGCCAAAAACACCACAGTAATACTGTCGCAGCCACCATATTCCCCTGACCTCGAGCCCCCTGTGACTATTTTGTGTTCACAAAACTGAAAAGGCCCTTGAAAGGACGACCCTACGCCACGATTGAGGAGATAAAGACCGACCGGCACCGAAGGAGGACCTGACCAAAATCACAAAAAATTATTATTTGAAGTGCTTCGAGGATTGGAAAAAAAAACGTTGGAGGGGAATTACTTTGAAGGGGACAAAATAGAAATAAATACTTTTTGAAAAGTAAAAAATTCGCGATATTTTTTGAACATACCTCGTACTAGCCTTGACACAATTTTGAATAAATTTGAATACGCGTTAATTTCATAATATTTTGAAAAGTAACCGCTGAATGGACATTCCCTGTTCAAAAACGAAATAACTAGTATAACTGAATTATCTGCCACACAGATAGTTCTAGGAACATTAATCATTTGCTGATTTTATCAGTTGCCCACTCAGATCGACTTTTATTCTGCAGAATATCTGCCATTTCGCCTAATTGTTTGCAGTCATTCATGCAATGAGCCAACATTTAAAATACATTTGTCGAACTTGACACAATTCTAAACTATTTTTGCTCTATGTTACTATCGCTTACTAAGTATTTTTAAAATGTGTGATTCTGTTGTTTTGAAGTGCCGACGGACTACAGCGAACGGCAAACGACGAGTGTCGACACTTGTACCAACATGTTTTTTTTAATTCATTTTAAGGCCCATATCTCTCATTTAGGAGACGTAAATAAAGGTGGCAGAGGGCACAGTGGTTTGAAACCATCATAAGAACATGTGCAGAATTTAAAGACTCTGCGTAGACGGCATTTACATCAGAAACACGACCACAATTAACTTGCAATGGCGACCAACATGGAACAACATTCCCCCCCCGGGGTTTTTCCCACCATAAAGCGCATAAAAATTATCATATAACCTTAATTCACCGTGTACTTTGTACTCAGTTTTCGTATTTCCCCATAATAGCTTCAGGGTTACGTTTTAGCTCTCTCAAGTGAAAGAATGTTACATTAAGGTTAACTTTACAGAAATTTAAACAAATTACAAGAAATCTGTCATAAATGTTTTCACAACGAATGCCACGTACAGTCTGTGTGGTGGAACGTCACATGGGAAACGGCCAAGAAGAAAATCGAAAACAAAAAAGAAATAACAGCTTAAGGAAACCAACTGATGGTCAGATGTTGGTAACTTTAGGAAGCTTTTTATGTTTTCTCGTTTGTTTTGTTTCATCCACATAATCCCAGGGTCGAAAATGGCCTGGTCTATTGGGATCATTTCAAATGGTGGCCATTTCCCCCTTTTCGTAGTAGGTGACCCAAAATGTATCCACCCCTTGGAAGATGCTATAAAATTGCGGCAAATGTCAGTTATTATTCAAAGAAAAAAAATAACATCAACTTTATCATTCTTGACTTCTGTTTTTCAATGCGGGTGGTCTTAAAAAATTTCAAATCCATGAATTTTTTGAGACCACCTGTATTGAAAATTTTGAGTATCCCAAATATTTCTATTGAATACCATTTTCAGTCTGGTATTCAGTATTCACACGAGTCTAAATATTTATTTTAACGACAGTTGGCGCAACGCGTATGTTTAGGTGGGTGCAATTGTGTCCATGAATTGTATTGCAACTGCAACCAACTTCACTATTGTTTACAAAACCAGCGGGAAAGGGAATAAAAAAAAATTACGTTATGAAGTCCAGCAAAGCAGTATAAGTTTGTAAGTGATTTCAGCGGGAAAAATATTCCTCAGGGGAAACCACATATGGGGCCATTTAGGAAAGATAGGCGCAAATATTCTCCAATGCTTGTAAATGGCGGGCATGGAAAAACATTCAGTATATGCAATGTCAAAATTACTTGTGGATGGCTTTGCTTCCTTATAAGTGCTTACAAAATTATAAGCTGTATCACTAGAATACCACAAATATATAAATTTGTGCAAAAACTTGAGAGATATTCCATAACAGGTTTATGATGAAACCTGAAATAATGCAGTAGTTAGGAATCGCCAAAATAATGCCAATAAAAAAGGCACTACAGACCCCAAATTGTCAACAAAAAAATATAATATACATAGTCTGGTAGCACAAAAGATTCTGGTTACAGCACAAGAACCTTAAATTTACATTGAAAAATCGATCTAAAATATTTGCACTAACTCATCAATCAAATTGTTATGTTCCTTACGAGCTGGACACAAACTCTGGAAGACAGTACGGAGAGTACTTCTTTTTCGCTCTCTTCTATGAGCAAAAATACCAAATGAGAACAAAAAAAAAAAATAAAGATATATTTTTTTCTCGTGAAAATATTTTGAACAAACGAATTGTTGTGTCTTTCTTGAGTATGGTGTGAGTATGCTCATGAGGAAATGAGTTTGCTCTTGATGTTAAGAGTGATAATTTTGTTTGTTTCATGAGATTTGTGTTTATATGCACTCATGGAAGAATTATATTCACTCACTAAGCGCCCCGGTAGGCGAGGTGGTAGCGTGCTTGCCTATCAGCGTGGGGGTTGTGGGTTCGATTCCCACCAGAGGCTTTGGTCTGTCGCTGCAAAAATCTAAACATATGGTCTGTGTCACCCGGTTTACCCTTGGACCCAAAAATTAGAATATAAATTTACTTTGTATTGTAATTAATAATAAATAAAAAAATATTCACTCACTGAAAATTTAGTATCCCACGTGAGTATGCTCATGAGAAAATGAGATTGCTCATGATGTTAAGGGAAATAATTGTATTTCCTTTATGGGAATTACTTTATATGCACTCATGGACAAATTATTTCCACTCACTTGAAATTGATTATCCTACGTGAGTGTGCTCACGAGGAAATGAGTTTGCTCATGATGTTAAGAGGAATAATTTTGTTTCTTATATGGGAATTACTTTTATATGCACTCATGGAAGAATTTTATTCACTCATTGGAAATTGAGTATCCCACGTGAGTGGGAATTACTTTTATATGCACTCATGGAAGAAGTATATCCACACACTTGAAATTGATTATCCCTCGTGAGAATGCTCATGAGAAAATGAGTTTGCTCGTGATGTTAAGAGGTACAATTTTGTTTCTTTCATGAGATTTATGTTTATATGTACTCATGGAAGAATTATATTCACTCATTGGAAATTGAGTATCCCACGTGAGTATGCTCAATGATGTCAAGAGGTACAATTTTGATTCTTTCATGAGATTTGTGTTTATATGCACTCATGGACAAATTATTACTCACTTGAAGTTGATTATCCTACGTGAGTATGCTCACGAGGAAATGAGTTTGCCCATGATGTGAAAAGGGATATTCTTTCAGAATATCTTTCGAGAGAGAGAGAATTTTATAAAGACAATATCCGACAACAGTTTGAAATTGCCGTATGAAGGAATCGCAAGAACGACTGAAATTGATTTAAAATCCGGCCCCAACATGATGTTTTTTTTTTCTGAAGACCAACACTCAGACTTTGTCCCCTATAAATGTAATGCACTGTGTTAGCGGAAGAAGAATAGGGTATCGGAAGGAGGAAAGAGGAAATAGGGAGTAGTGTTTTGTTGTTTTGAATTTGAGAATGTCACAACTGGCAGGAAGAATATTCCACATACGAATAAACCTGTTGCAAAAAAAAAAAGAATATAAGAATCGTTTTTATTTTAAACATGTAACTAGCAACATCATCGGAAATCTATTTTCCGGGGGAAGCCAGCAAAAGATCTGCTATCAAAGAAGGCCCCCAGAAGACATGCCAAAGAACTTGTATTCAAAAATACGGACAAAAGAAAGGCAATCGCAGAAATGCATTTTCATAAAGATGTTGTTAAGGTAATAAGAGATTTACAAAGATTCGCTTGCACACATAAGAAGACCTTGAAGCTCTTCTATTAAAGACCTACAGAATAAGGCTACAAAAACGTCCTTGCAAAGAGTCATCCAGTGAACAATAAGAAGACCTACAAAAGAAGGCCTTCCAAAATGACTACAAATGAAGGTTTTCGGTAAACATGCGAAAGAATTTTCTCATATAAGGTGGCAACAATAAGAGAACTACCAAAGAAGGCCCGTTAATGTCCAGAAAAGAAGGCCTTCCAAAAAGCTCATAAGAATGCCTACGGAATGACTTACAGCCGCCCTACCGATGAAGTTCTTGAGCTCCTGTAGGGATTGGCTCATAAACCAAAGTCTATGCAATTCGGAGCTCGCATAATAATTGAAGTTAATATCCAGTCCACCAGCGCTGAATATTGTGGGCTGCCATGGTATGATAGATACTACGTGCAACCGCAGGTTCAAAACCTGACAAGACCATTCCACATTTTCAGCGACTGTTTTCACCTAGTAAATACTAATAACTCATTAATGAACAAGAACTTTTTTAAAAAAAGTTTTATATTTTATAAAAAAGGGGTCCGAATAATTTGACATTTTTAACATTACACTGTGCCATATGACATCGCTGGCTATGAATGGGTTAAGAGCGTAATCTCAGAGCCATGTAAAACTTGTGTAGTAAAAGCTTTAGCCGTTCGGAGCCGACTTCAGACAGTAGGTCCCGTTCAGTGCGTATAAAAATGGTAACGGCTTTCGTTGAAGAATCCAGAAACTTACGATGAATTTCTTCTCTCTTCTTTTCGGGCCTCACTCGATTCCGCGCTGTGCTAATCGTCCGTCCACATAAAAGAATTCTTTATTTCAGTGGCAACAATTTTTCAATTGCAATAAATTGAGATTGGGGGGAGTTTCGGTTTTTTGTTTGTTTTTGTTTTCTCTTTTAATACAAAATTTCGACTAACCTTGACCCCAGGCAGGCTGATTGCGGTTCAAAGAAAGCTCCCCAAAAATAATAAAGCAAACATAAACAAACCGAAATAAATAAAACGACCACAGTACGGATAAGATGTGTGATGTCATGAAATGTTTTTACTACAAACGCACGAGACGGCGCCTTCGACAGTTGCACATTATTTTGAAAAGGCAAAGAAATAAATGAGAGGGGGGCTAATGTACGCTAATAATTCATGTGAAAACATGCGGCCGCTATGAGAACATTCAATGGCTCATGCAATGAATTGCAGTTTAATGACTCTGGCCAAGGGTGACGGCGGCAAAGTCACAGTGGAATGGACTTTGTTTGTCATCGCAAATCTGTGAATCATGAGCAGCAAATAAATGAAAGTGATTTCTCGCTACGGAGAGGTGCCCGATCATCAGGAACCAAAGAGGGAAGGACGGGCTGAAGTGGGACTGAGGCCAGAGAGTCAGGGCTTGGCTTATTCATTCATTGATGTCCAAATGACATCTAAGAGTTCGGGATCGGATATTAAACAAATCAACCTTGAACTACTAAGTGACGGCAGCTTTGATTAATTTCCCCGTCTCTGCCCTCTCCCCTACCCTTTAAATATTCTCATAATTACTTACAGTTGTCAAGCGATCTCCCCAACACACATTCTTCAAATGTTTAATAAACTTTGGCTTACCTAAAAAGAAATAAGAAAAAGGCAAAATAAAATTGATTCATGTGTAAACAATTTAACAGAGTGAAAATAAATTTAAATTTCGATATAAAATGGAATTTATTGAACAGTTTTATTTGATGTTCTCGATCTGTTTATCCGGCATTATAATCGAACTCATTTTAAAGCATACATAAATAAATATGTGTATTTGTATTTTATTTGATTTTTTTACCCAAATTAAAAAAAAAAAAACGCGGGGAAAAATAAATTAAAATGGACCGAACATTGGCGTCAGTGCACCACCAGCGGCCGCTGGGTTTCTTTGTGTGTTCGTTTGTTTGTCAATTCGTTCCATTACAACACAGTACGACTACCGGTGATTTGCTGCAATGAGGGTGGGATATACAATGAAAATGCATATTACTCTTGTTAGTATTAAAGTTAACGTAAAGAAAAAAAACCAATAACAACTATTCGTATGATAAATTATTTATGGCATTCCATAAACGATTAATTGTAATGAATTGGCCATATCAGGCGGTAGGGACGCGTTATAAGCAACGGTGGGTATTTGACAGAGGTACCGGTTTACACACGTGTCACGTTGCACTTGTCAACGATATGGGGGGGAGGGAGTCGGTTTTATTCACCTGAGCGCCCGAGGATCCATAGTGAGAGCGGAAAATTCCCATGTGGTTTAATGTGTTCGTACACATGAACTTGTTCATTTTATATGTGAACTTTTTTCGCTTTCAAATATAGAAATACATACACAATAACGACTTCAATAAGAACTGCTGCCGTATGAACTAACTCTCGAGCCGGCAAGACCGCCATAAGGCGGTATTCACTAATTGTGTTTGATTTCATAAAAAATATTTCATAAAAAATATGAGCCCTCTAACCGTTGAAATAGAAATACTGGAAAATCCTTGCAACCTGTTTTTCTTTTTTGTACCAAACAAATATTTTGTTACGAAATTAAACACAATTAATGAAGATATCCTCAGAGTGGTATTGCCGGTTAAACAGAGTAAAAAATTAACCTTGTATAAGGTTAACTTAACCATAAATAAACATGATTTGGAGTCTACGTTATATATGGTTAATTTGAACATCTTCTTGTTGACTGGTATTTAACAATAATAATAGTTAATTTAACTACTCCCTGGTTGAAACCTGGTTTTTTAACCATGAAACTGGTTGATATAAAAATAATTATTGTTGTTTTAACAATGCATTGTTGAATTTTTTAACCATGAAAATTGTTAATATAAAAATGTCATTGTTAATTTATTGAAACAATGCATGCTCAATTTAACAACGAAATCGTTAATATTATTAAATACTACAGTGTTTGTTTCTGTTGTTCGAGATCGTTGATTTATTTCTTTGCAGAAATATAAATTTTCCAAAAAAGCTTAACGAATTGTGTTTGCTTTGATTGCAGGCAAGGTTTCGGAAGCTGTTACAGTTCTTCATCGTTCCCCATTTGCAATGATTTCTGCAGCAATATTTGGTATAATAAGTGTCCTAACTCTATGCGAATGAACGAGAACTACTGTTTAGTAGCGCATATCCCAAAAAAATCAAGCAGTAAAGCAAACACGTGCATTACAAAGCAACAGCTCAACAAGCAGTGAAGATATCATTTGGTGGTGGTTTTTTTGAAAGAGCGAGATTAAGTGCTCAAGTGGAAAAAGAGTGGGGGAGATAATCGCATTTGTTGCAACTTCGTGTAACATAATACTGAACTTCGTCTAACACAAAGCAGTTCAAGAACTTCGACACAACAGAGCCGAATGATCTTTGAATTGTTGTTTATTTCGCACATTTTTCAGCCTCTCTCTCGAAAAAATCAACCTTATATAATGTTAACTCAACTATTTTTCATGTAAATTTGACCTTATATAACGTTAAATTGACTTTGTAATCAAATATTTACCATGAAAAAATTAACCAGACACATGGTTAAAAAAAATCGTTGTACTTTTGGCTCGGTGTAGAGGGTTAACTTTTCCCTCGAAACTTTAATTAAAAATTATAAATAATTATTATTATTATTTTATTTATTTATTGCAAATATAATTTACAAAAAATTAAAAATTAATATTACAAAAAAAAAATCCTGTACAATTTAAACTAATTCCGTAATGTTTCCGCAAGTATAAAATCTTATAATTTCGCAGTTAAACACCACAGTGGTAAAGTGGTACATATGTAAATGCATTTTTTTTTTGTTCTCACCTACTGAATTTCATGTGGGAACAAGTTCATAAATATTGTGAACGCGCTGAAACAGAAACACATAAACAGCAATAGGTTTTCCTAATTACAACGTTGCTAATTTCAAATATGAAAACTTCATATATTTAACAGAAATATGCCCCTGCAGCAGATTCGGACTGATTAATGTAAATAGGTGCGAGTTCAGAATATTTAGGAACCACTAGAATATTTAGACCCGATTTACACGATGACTTTCCACCCTGGTTGAACCGGCAATACATTCGACGATTGTTGGCGAAGTGGGAAGGAAATTTGACCGGAAATTTGAATTTGAAAAAAAAAACAAATATATTTTGTTGGACATTGTCAAATGTACATTGTTTATAAAACAGATGAATACACTTCAGAAACAGGCACGCATGTTTTTTTGTTTAAACACTCATCGTATAAACGCTCATGACTAATACGAAGGGGTTTCCAAAGAACGTATCAAATAAAACATTACACGATGTAAATTGGGAATTAGGTTAGGTTGAGAAGACGAGGCAGATTTTCTCCGCCTCATGTCCTTGGACATACACATAAGCCAGTTGTGCGCCCTAACTGTTACATGGAACTTGCGACTTACTCAGGCCAAATGGAAACATAAACACTATAATTTATCAGAAGAGAATGTCATTATAGCGGTACTTCAAAGGCGCACAGTGGTGCAGAATCCAATTCCATTGGCCAAAAGTCTGATCTACTACACATTTTTAAGTTGTGTGCAAAGTGGGGGGGATTACTTTAAGGTATTACAATCCCATTTGGATTTAATGACAATATTTTCGATTTATGGGCGAACATTTCATTTTTTGTTTTTATGTTTGTTTTTACATTTTGACGTAACTGTTCATGTTGCATATCATGACACAAGATTTATTATTAATAGAAGCTAACCACACAGCTGATTACAATTTTTAAATTCCGCTTGTCAAACTCCTTGTTCACATTTTTCAAATGTCGAATACATTTTCGTATTAAACATTGGAATCAATGAATTAAAATATTTTTTTAAAAAAAACCTTAAAATATTATTGAGTTTTAACTAGAATTTAAACATTGAATAATTCAGGTACATACATATGTTAAAAACCTGAAATGACTACTAAAACTTCAATTCATAATTCTTTAAAATTTATTTTAATTATTTTTCTTTCACTTAATAATTGATAGAATTAAATAAAAAAAAGGCGAATGGCTCTTCTACTATTTGTCTGTCAATGATGTCTTCTCCTGTCTGCTGTCTGTCATTGCTCAAAATCTATAACTCAATTCATACAAATACTCGAATGGTTTAATGAATCGAAATTGAAATCAAACGAAATGCTTTTTGAAGATTTTCTTATACAAAGTGTTCCACAGGCACCGGAGACACAAAAGGCGTGAACAACCCTCAACCAGATTAATGTCTGCAATCAAATGCATAATAACAGCAACAGCAACAACAACACCAACGCTAGCCATATTCTCATAGTATATTCTCACGCTATTGCCATCCCATCTGCTGTCTGAAAAGTTTGTACAACATTTACGCTTTATGGTAAAACATGTGGGTCTACGATACAAACAAAACAAATAACAACAACAACATGATGAAGAAGAAGAAAATCATTATAAAATAAACTACATTTGATGGCATCATAAGTGCTGTTCCGCACACTCACACATCAATGAAATGCAATCGTCATCATCGATGGAAAAGAACAGCATCGCCGTAATCCCAGCATAAGTTTACATGGGAAATATGTAATCAATCAATCAGGGGCCGGGAAATATCCTGCGACACGAGAATGAGGAAGATTTCATGAGCAGTTGCCAATTTCTTACAAAACTCCGTTGAATTTAAATTTGAAATTTCTTTAAGATGTTATATTTTATAGGAAAAGTCAGGGGTTTCTGTTGGCCACATGTCTGAGAGCAATAATAGAAATACAGTC
Organism: Hydrotaea cyrtoneurina; assembly: GCA_958296145.1. Taxonomy (NCBI): domain Eukaryota; kingdom Metazoa; phylum Arthropoda; class Insecta; order Diptera; family Muscidae; genus Hydrotaea; species Hydrotaea cyrtoneurina. The sequence continues at coordinate 51,419,869 of OY282515.1, read as the reverse complement.
GAGTCCGGTTATAACGCACTCCTAGGGACTCGACAAATTGGTTCGTTATAAGCGAAGTTCGTTATATCCAGGGTAAAATAGGGTAGAAGCGAAATTCTTGGGACTTAAAAAAGTGTTCGTTATAGACGATAGTCGTTATAACCGGTGTAGGTTATAACCGGTGTACGTTATAACCGGACTCGACTGTACTTCTATTTAATTAATAACGATGGGTGTTACAATTGAGAGTCCTCGCTTCTTTTATCACAATCGAGTAAGCTAAAGTGTAAGCAACCGCCACTAGATGCCTTACTGCAGTATCGGATGTTAAGCGTGAATGTAACCAAATGGTTTTTGCTAGCTGGGAGGGGTAAATACTGACCTCGCTTATTTTATTGCAGCTGAGTAAGGTGAAGTCTGCTAATCTCATACTTTAAGTTAACGTTAGTTAACATTCAAAATAGGTGAATTATTTCAGTGTCACCTATTACAATAATATCATATAGTAAAGATATCAATTGTTTGAGAAACAAATGAGGGCCATCGCTTTTTTATTGCAGCCAAGTAAGCAAAAGTGTAAGCAGTGTATGTTGTTCCCTATCAAACAAGAACGTCATTTAGTTTTTATTGCGGTTCTTAGTTCCCTTTGTTTTGCAGCCAAGTAAGCAAAAGTGTAAGCAAGTGTATGTTGTTCTCCATCGAACTTGAAAGTCATTCAGTTTTTATTGCGGTTCTCGAACTTGAAAGTCATTCAGTTTTTATTGCGGTTCCCTTTGTTTTGCAGCCAAGTAAGCAAAAGTGTAATCAGTGTCTGTTGTTCTCTGTCGAACATAAAAGTCATTTAGTTTTCATTACGGCTCTGGTGGCTAACGGCACTCAAAACATTTCGCTGGGTTACATGTCTGCATGTGCCAGCGTTGGGGCGTTAAACGATAAATTGTCTGAAACAAAACTGTAGTCGTACAACATCTTTTCGATACTATGACGATAATGACGGAACGGAACGCAACGTAACGCGCCGCGACGACACTCATAATTTCATGGATTGGAAATTGGCTTTTTGTGAGGAAATGAAACAACAACAACCAAAGTAAAAGAGACAAAGCCAACGTGGCAACATGAGACATCCATCATCAGTCGACATCATCAATGCGCCGCAAAATAAATGATGCACAACCAATCTTAGAAACCCCATGAAATCCTTACAAACGCCGGTAATTCAACACCGTACATCGTACAAAGTGTTAGCTTAGTCGGTGACGTCGGTCCCTATGCCGACGTTTGTCTGTCCGACTTGGTGTTGGTGTCTCAACCTGAGTATGTTTGGGTGCGTGCGTGTGTTTATGGTAGGCCTTTTAGCGGGCCTTCACTGTATGAAGTCGTGGATGGAAGGAAATTTCAAAATTCTCTGGAAGTTTTTTCTAAATCGGAGTACAGGATTTTCTGGGAAATTAAGGGGTTTCGTTTTATAGAAAGGACAGACTGTATGTGTTATTTTGAGAGAGGCTTAAAAGAAAAACCGGGTAAGACCATCAAACATTTTTCGGCAGCTGTTTCCACCTCGTAAATGTGGGCGACTTTAAGAGTTCGAGAGCAATCTCTATGCCATGTAAAACTTCTCTAGAAAATCATTAGCCGTTCGGAGACGGCTTTAAACAGGAGGTCCCGGGTCCAGTGAGTATACACAGCTCACTGATACGAGAGAAGATCCCCGTATGTTCCTTCATGGAATATTAAGTAAGTAATGTTTTTAAATAAGAGCAGAAAGCGAAGAAGCCATGATTTTTTTGGGCGAGCCTTAACCCTTTCCGTGGCAAAAAATTTTAGTCGAGCTAACAATGAATGAAAAATTTGAATTTAGTGTAATATGATGACGCTGATGCTGGGAAAAATAATAATTTTTGTTTTTGGTGGTCACAGCGGCTTTTAGAGGATGATAATCCTAAATGTCGAGAACCGAAAAACAACCACCAAAAGGTCCCGCTTTATGTTTTTTTAATTTTTTATTTAGAAAACATTTTTTTATACCTCTATCAATGCTATTAATACTGGTTGATATCGTTCGATGACTCAATATATTATTTTTTGTGTTTGTAAAAATATCAAAATTTGGCTGTTTTTACAAACAAAGTGTCAACTTCTTAACAATTCGTTTAAAAATAACAAAACAAAGCGAAGACCTATTACGATAACATTTATAAATAGCATAAGTATCGGCATTTCATTTAAAACAAAAAAAAATTAATAACTGTAAATTAATATATTGCAAAAGTCTATAGAAGTAGAGTACATTAATTGTCAAATATATTTGACAAATCCACCGAAAGGGTTAAACCATTTAGTAGTTATTTCTCAGAGGAGAAGTGTAAATGTTTGAAAGCGCTTCTTCAATCCGAGTCAAGCAGAAAAACATTTTGTTGTGTTGGTCTACAAAATAAAGTCTTCTGCGTAGCAAACCTTCGGTCGGGCATTTTCCTAAAGGCCAACTACAGCACCCGGGCAAGCAAAATAAATCCTTACTATTTACACGACATTAGGTTCTCCTCTGGATGCAGCGAAATAGCCTTCAAATGAAAAAATTAAATAACTCCCCAAAAATTTAGAAAACATTTATTACAGAATTATTTCATGTTTTCTAAGGCCAAAAAGTTTTCAGTGGAGAATGTTTAATTTTCAAATTTTTTTTTTTTTGGAGATGATTTCATGGCGTTTTCTTACGAATATTGGGGATTTTTCATAAAATTAAAACATTAAATAGTTTTGTTTTCGGGACATTTTTCATATCCAAAATAATCAAAAGTCTTTGGCCCGTAAAAAATGCCCAATGTCGTATGAGATTTTTTTTGTCCAATCTTTCATTTTAATTTCATAATGTTGGGCGTAATTTTTTTTTACTAATATTGGTTTTTTTTTTAAAATAATGTTTAGATATTTAATTTTTTGTTTTCGAGAGATTTTTCATATGCAAAATAAGCTAACAGTCCCTTGGGAGCGATCGGCCCCCCCTTCACCATCGTTTTAGCATTGATTTTTCTATGGGGAATTTTTCATAAATCGTGTGGGGGATTTGTCAATTCTTTGGGGGATTTTTCATTCATTTTGGGGTTATTTCATATCGCCAACTACTCAAAATAAGATTTTTTCCCAAGCGACCCGGTAGGCGAGTTAGCAGCGTTGGAGTTGTGGGTTCAATGCCCGCCAGAGGCTTTGGTCTGTCACTGCGAAAAATCTGTGTCACCCGGTTTACCCTTGAACCCAAAATTAGAATATACATTTATTTTGTATTGTAAGTAATAAAAGTAAAATAAATAAAGATTTTCTCCTCCGGAACATGTCAAACACCAGACCATGCAATTAAAGTTATTTTTTAACCAGGGCCTCCAATGGAAAGGCCCTGCTAACAACGCCGCTGAAATGTCAAGAAGCCAACATTCCCACACACTTGAGATCTTCTAACAGCGATGCAAACTCGTGTAAACAAAATGAAGAAGAAGAAGCAAAAAATATCGAATTAAAAGAGAAGAAGAAATCAGTTGATTACTCTTGATTGGCTGGTGACCTCTGAGATGCACAAGAACTTAGCATCAGTTGCCGGGGACGGGGTAGCCGTCTTTCTATTCTCCTTTTGATGTGATTGTTCGTTAGGTCAATCCTCCCCCCCCCCCCCACCACTTTTTCGGCGCACTGAAACATTTAAAAGGTGTGTAGCCGTTAATGATTTGTGAAATAAAAAGATTGGTTGGTTGCTTGGCGCTGTCGCTCCCCCTGGCAATTGTTGCGTGTGGTTCCTTCTACTCCTTAATGCTGATCCATTGTTGGCTACGTTGCACTGTGCTTCCAACACAGACTACAGCGAATTAGATTGTGCTAAGATTTTAGAAAATCAAGATTTCATAGATGACATTTCGATTAACCCACTACATCGGATCGTATGACGTTTTATGATTCCTTGGGCATTTAAATAACCAATAGGCAGGAATGGGTTAAATTTACATAAAATGTTAAATCAGTAAATGGAGCGATTGGTGTGGGATGAACAGAAACCCCTACATTCGTATTCTGGTAAGACCCGTCGTTTCCATCACATAACTGCTGGCGACTTTACAAAGAGAGTAATTTCCAAGCCATGTAAAATTATTCCAAAGAAGCACTAACCATTTGGAGTCGGCTTTAAACTTTAGGCGCCGGTCAGTGAGCATAGCTCACTGAATTGAGAGAACACCCCTGTCGGCTACTTCCTGCAATGTTAAGAGAAATGATTTGTAATTTTGTTAACATTCGCAGTGGTTAATCGAGATTGGCACCTTTTATATTATCTTGGTTGGAAAACACTGTGCTTCGCACCGAATACCAACGTAAACAACATTACAATGTTTCGTAGTTTATACGGAGAAAATGAATAGAATTCTTTTAGAGAAGTTTTTGAGATACAATTTAAGATATAACTGTTAATGTGTATTCGACGATTTAATGGCATGGATGTCGCTTCGTTGCCGCCGCCATGAGGATAGACAAGCAAACATCCCGAACACATCCCAGATACAGACGATGAACACGTGTCTGTGCGTTTACCTGGATACAGGTTAAATAATTGAGTTTGTGCTTGAGGTGGAGATGTTGGAGAAAGATATAAATATGTTATGTACCCAAATGCCGAGAACAGATGAGGACGATGATGACGATGATACTGTGCCGAAGATATTCGGTGAACTTAGGAGGAATTTTACTAGGGAGTATTTGTTTGCCTACTCGTTTAGATGGCAGGGATTTTCATTTGAATACATGTGAGTGTGTGAAATAATTTTGAAAATCTTTGAAAACGAAACAAAACGAACAGGTAATGGCAGTGGAGTAGTAGGGTGACATTCTGGCTTAGGTTAGAATTATATAAATAATTCAATAATTAAATAATAAAGTAATTAATCGACAGTGGAGTAGTAGGGTCACATTCTCGATTTGATTAGAATTGTAAAAAATAATTTAATAATTGTATAATTAAGTAATTAATGGTGGGAGCAGCGAAAAGTTTGGCGAAGACCTACGAGAGTTGTCGTGCCCAAAAGATGGGCACACGACACTGAATGTCATGGGATGGATTTTGGTCCCGATTTACACTAGGCAATTTTAATTTTCGCACTTTTCAGTTTGAAGGAAAGAGAGATAAGGGGAATGGTAAGGGAAAAAACTTGCCAATGCGAAATTTCTTTTTGTGTTTTTCGTATTCTGATAGTTTGAAAATCTTTTGTATTTGAAAAGGAAATGATAAAAACAAAAATTGGCGAAGGCGTACAAATATATCTCGAAATCACTGCGTTATCCATATCCTTGCTGTGGATGCTGTGGCTCCCTGAAAAATTAACCCAAGGCAAGAAATAAAAAATAGCCCCGATTGTGGGCTAATGAAAAATCGTTTTACTATAAATCTGTAATTTGGCTCTGGAAAAAATGCGCCGAATGCAAAATTCCTCAAAAACAAAAAGGAATAAAGACCCAAATGAAGAATTTCGTCAAAACAAATGACAAATTGTCTAAAAAGGCCAACATGAAAGTTTGCCAAAAATTCTGAGAAATTTCCCAAATTTCAATGAACCAACAATTAAGGCAGAGTTGCGTGCTGGTGGTGCCGTTGCCATTAAATCCCAAACGCTTTCAAATGTTTTTCCCGTTTGAAAGAATTCACCATTCCCAGCTAATATTTGGAGATTTCGCTGTTTAAAGAATTGAGGAATTTTTCATTGTAAAAATGTTGAGTTATTTTTGTAGTTTTTCGACCAGTTGTACAGATTTGAATCGGTAATTTTTCAATATTTTTTATAAATATTTTCAATTTATTTTATCTTTAATATTTCGCCATCCACTGGAATCTTAAAACATATTAGTTTTTTATATGGAAAATTAAGCAAAAGCAAAAACTGAAATATTATCTAAAAATTATGAAAAAAAATTCCCATTGGTTTTGGGGAATTTTTTATAATGAAACATGTTTGTATTAGTTTTTTTTATGGGTTAAATTTCCCCAAAAAGAAATAGAAAAATGCTCCAAATGAAGAATTCCTTAAAGTAAATGAAAGATTTCCCAACAATTCCAAAAATCTCCCAAATAATTTATAAAAATTGGCAAATTTTCTTTCGGGGTATTTTTCATAGATCCATGACATTTAGATACAATACAAATGAAAAAAGCTCAAAATAAAAAATTCCACAAAATAAAAACCCCCCAAAAGTCTCCAAAATAAATGGAAAAATTTCCGAAAAAAAGCCAACATAAAAGATTCCCCAAATTCTGTCCCAATATAAATAAAGAACATTAATAAACTGGCGATGTCGTCTGGCACAGAGAAAAGGATTTTGTAAAGTTAAAAATGTTAAGGGATTCGAATCTCGGGACGTGCTTTTTTAAAAACTATAAAACGTTTTTTTAAAAAATGTCTTGGTCATCAATGGGTTAATGGAATATTGAGGGGAATTCATATGTATAAATTTTATATGTAAATTTGGATTCTAATTGGAAAGTAGATTACAAAACCCAATAAAAGATCTCGCTAACACATGACAGTCTATCTCATTTATCTCAGCTGGTGTCTAGTGGCATCTAGACCAGGCTTGTGCTCAGCCGCTTCAATATTCAAAATGATAAATTCCTTATTCGATGCCGTGTAATCTCTACAGCCTGACCTTGTCCTGTCTGATTTTCAACTGACATTTGTTTGTGTCTTCTATTTAAATTTTTTTTTCTTTACGCATTTCCTCCGTTCCTCTCAGTTGATTATAACAAATCAGATTAGAATTGCAAATGCTTTGGATAAATGAAAGTCACGTTCTTCACCGCCCCCTGTGTCGCCCTCTGCGTATTTATTTACTTTGTATTAAAGAAAAACAAATATTATCATTTTTCACCAATGTTTTTTAATCTTTTCCAAGAATAACACAAAACTTCAGTTTCATTCATATCCGGCCAAATGCTGCAAATGGCAAATATTTGTTAGACCGAACACCGTAGAAGAAAACATTCAAATTTTATTTATGTTTGTCATTTATTCTCTTTGTTTGTAATGGGAGGGGGGTGGTTGAAAAAAAGAGAAATTGTATAAATGTGGCTGGAACTTTGCCATAAACAGAGATTGTAGAAGATGGGTTTTGAACGAATGAATAATTTAGACAATGTGTCAAGAAAAAATAAAATAGGAAATCTTATTTGTCTGAAATTGTCGTTCCTTGAACATTTGATCCACACCAGACGATCTGCTCCTGCCCCCGGAGTATATGAAAAACTGTAGGGCTCAAAATGACAGCTTGATTTTATAACTGGCTGACATCGACCCACAGCGGAACAACGTGGTCCTTATGGGATTAACAAATTCCCTTAACAATCACCACTAAGTGAAGATGAAATTGGTTCTTTCTGGCCGGTCACCGTTTTTTTTTTAGGAAATAAAGCCTAAAGCCATCATATTCTCGACTTGATGTAAAAAAAAATTAAAAGACCAAATAAAAATAATTCACAAGAAGAATCAAAGTTTTTCATTTTTTTTAATTACAGCCAAAAAAACATCGGAAGTTTACTTTTGCGCCACCTGTTATTTGCTCTTCAGATATTCGTCGTCTAGTTCCAGTTATTAGGACTAGGGATATAACGAAAGTGGGTTTAACGTAGGTAGTGTGTGCGACTATCACACAGAAGAACCCGAGTTCTAAACCGGGTAAGACCATCAAACATTTTTCAGCGGCTGTTTTCCACCTCGTAAATGTTGGCGACTTTACGAGTAAGACAGCAATCTCTAAGCCATGTAAAACTTCTCTAGAAAAGCATTAGCCGTTCGGAGACGGCTTTAAACAGTAACCGCTATGTGTGCCATCACATAGTTAAACCAAAATTCGAAACCTGTTAAGACCCTGCAACATTTTCCAGCAACTGCTTCCAGCAACTGCTTGCACTTCGTGAATGCCGTCGACTTTATGAGTAAGAGAGTAGTCTCTAAGTAGGCTCACGTAAAATGTCTCTAGAAAAACATTAGCCGTTCGGAGCCGACTTTTAACAGTAGATCCGTGATTTAGTTCGTTCATGGAAAGGGAAATTAGTAAGTAAGCTTAAACAATTTCCCAGGCATAATTTCGCATAAAACATCTTCATGAAGTCAAAGACATAATTTCTATAAAGATCTGCCAGCATAGACAACAACAATTCTCCCAGTTAATTTGTGTGTGTGTTTCTTCAAATTACAATTAAAAAATCAATTGCATTAATTGCGATACGAATTAGGCCGTAACTGAATTAATTTGTAAATTGGTTTGATCCATTTCTTTATTAACAGTTTTATACCGTGGACAAGTTTTATGAGCTGCGACTCGCCTAAAACACTTGGGCGATCTGTATGTACAGAAAACAAACGAATTAATTATTGGATCTCTTTTCTGCCTGAAAATAAATTAAGTTTATAAATTAAGCTGATGAATTTCTTTATTAAAATTCGGTATATTTGTTTCTTAGAAGTTTTCTCATCCGTAAAATGTTTAAATATCATACACAGTCCTGACTGTCTTCTGGCAGAAGGTCCTGTAGAAAATCAACCTATTATCAAGTATAAAGATCTGATTATGATTCGTGTTTCCTGTCTAGTAGATGAACATTCATTAGGTCTCGACTACTACTATGAAGGCAAGTTCTGTATCTCTCTATCTATATATCTCTCTCTATCGATATATTTCTCGATCTTTCTCTTACTCTCTCTCTATCGATATATTTCTCTCTCTCTCGACCTCCTTCTGTATCGACATGTTTCTCTCGCTCTCTCTCTATATATCTCTCTCCTTACCGACATATCTCTCTCTCTCTCGCTTTTTATCGATATATCTCTCTATCGATATATATATCTATCGATAACTCTCTCCATCGATATATCTCTCTCTCGCATTTATCGATATATCTCTCTCTCGCATTTATCGATATATCTCTCTATCGATATATCACTCTATCGATATATCTCTCTATCGATATATCTCTCTATCGATATATATCTCTATCGATATATCTCTCTATCGATATATCTCTCTATCGATATATCTCTCTCCTGACCGACATATATCTCTCTCTCGCTTTTCTATCGATATATATCTCTGCCGATATATCTCCCTATCTCTATCGATATCTCTCATAAGCCGCCTCCTAATGGACTGAGAATTTTGTCCACTTGTGAGAGAAGTACACAAGGGACTGAAGCGGATTGGTACTGAAAAAAGTCCGTTTATGTACACAAGGAAGGAGAGAGTACACTGTATATCACTCTCTCTCTATCGATATATATATATACAGTAAAAGCTCTCTTAAGCGGACACTGACGGTCGCAGCGATTTTGTCCGTCAACGGGAGATGTCCGCCAAGCGGAGGTTAATTTGCTCTCTATATATATCTCTCTCTCTATTGATATATATATCTATCGGTATATATATATCTCGCTATCGATATCTACATATCTCTCTATCGATATATATATATAGATATATCTATTGGCTAAGAAACCGCTTCAAAAAAAAAAACGACTTCATAGGGAAAATTATTCCGAGGCATTGTCGAAAAATAAATTCACTATTAATTCCATTTCACTCAGTGTTACCCTCTTCTCCGCCAGAGAACACAAAGGGCCAGAATATTTAACTTTTTTTCTTCTATCTAACAGAAATCCTTCTACTTTTTACACACACACACATACATACATATGAAAAAAAAGGCAAGTGACTCCTAATTACCTCACTTGTGAAGTATCGCATTACACTCCCCTGTAATACAGCAACACGCAAAGGCAGATAGATAACGCATGAGGGAGCACCACTTCCTGATTAACGCCCTCAATGAAGAAGCCGCCGTAAAGTAAACACATGAAACGACGTCTGAACACCAATCATTCCAATTAAAAACTTTTCGTTTTGCCATAAATGTGTGTGAGTGTGTTGTGTTGTAATTTTCATGTTTAGCGTTTTGCTTTGGCATTTCCTTCACTAACTCTAGTCAAAGGCATCTCCCCTAGGTCTGGTTTTTCCTAAATTTTCTTTTACGCGGAGTTTGGAATAGGACGTGTACAAGAGTGTGGGGTGTTTTTATTTCACATATTTCGTCTTAAAGTCAAGTGGTTATCGTATGAGGGCAGGGGAGGCACACCATCAAGAAAGAAAGAAAGAAAAAAACGAAAATATCTTATGGTTACATTTTGGCTCGTCATACATTTTGTTTACTTTTTTTTGTTTGTTGTTTTTTTTTTTTTTGGAGTACGTATTTCTGATTTCCTAAAGTGTAAATGTGCTTTGCAGTGCAAGCAGATACGAAGTGGTGGCCGCACTTGCACTCGTTTCGCATTTACAGCCAAAAGTTCATGAACCTTTGCGGCACACTCGTGGTAAGTGTATCTCCATTTTCCAGCTATTGTGGCGCACAATCTTTAAACGTTTTACGATTTGAAGAGTTTCGCAAAAAAAAAAAAAAAAAAAAACATTTTGCAATAAAAAAGGGGTGAAGAATTTGTTGCACTGGTAAGAGTTGCTATCGCTCTGTTGGTGGCCAAATGATTTAGTTGCGTTGCACAATGAAATCGCAAAAGTTTGCGAAATGGCGAATATTATGAAAGACGAGAGTTGCATATTTTTAGAGGTGAATTTGCACACACATTTCAATAATCCCACAGCATCGTAGAATACGTGGTAATGAGATGTGCTTATCACATGCCTTCCCTGGTAATGATAATGACCTATTGGGAATTGGGAATAGACTTAATCGCTACTTATCTGTAAGAAGAGGACAGTTTTCAAATACTGATCCAGTCATTTATTTGTATGTATCATTTTTGAACTCTCTGGGAAGGGAAACGGCTGCAATTATCTGATTTCTGTGCGGCATTTGGACAGAGACCGGAGTAGGTTTCTGTTTAACACGAGCCTGTTGGGTTCAAATGTCCGCAGAAGTTTATTTTGTTTTACGACATTTATCTTGATTGATCTGCTTCGCTACGTTTGATGTCAGTCAGCGCCTGCCAAAGATCATACAGAGGGCAGACGTCACAAGTCGTTTGCTCAACATTTCCAAGAGGGTATTGAAACAGTATTTTTCTAAAAAAAAAAGTAGGTATTCGTTTAAAAAAAAAACATTATTTTCTTGGAAAACCTTTTAAATATTGCCATGCCAATTACTGACATCTACAGTGATATCTCATCTACAGGCTATATCTCGGTTGGACTCCGCGAGCGAAGCCGAAGAGAAATTCTCATCGGCGGCAGATAAATGTCCGCTAAAACCACAAAAATCGCGGCGTCGTCTAAACCAGAAAACTTTCGGCGGCAACGAAAAGTCGGCCACAGCCGTCATTTTGTTATTGAGTATTGATAAGAAATGAAAATTATTATTTAATAGAAATGGAATGGAGAAGCGGATGCCGCTGGCATTTCACAATCGGGTCGAAATCATTGAACTCTTCGGTTAGTGGGAAAACTAGTTCCACGTTTTAAAACAAATTGATCACATTCATAGCCAGCGATGCCATATGGCACAGGGAGATGAGTTGTGTAAAGTTAAAAATGTCAATGGATTCAAACTCAGGACCCCTTTTTTATAAAATATAAAACTGTTGTTTAAAAAAAAAGCCATGTAATGAAGTTTGTGGAATGGACAAATCTGGGTTTTCTTCAACACTTTGGGCTACAGCAGCAATATTTGCAGTTGTTCTTGGGCGACGTGCACGGGTTTTAGTCTTCACCTCACTAAATTGTCCCAACAGCTCGAATTTGTCCACCAATTTCTGCATTGCGGTCCGACAAGGTGCTTCACGACGACCCAAAAATGCTTCTGTTTTGCGAACTGTGACTGCAAGATTTTCACCATTTTTTTTACTTAATTTTAATAATTTCAATGGGTTGTTGAAGCCTTTGTCGTTCCATTTTAGGTAATGGCGTAGTTTATACTTGTCAAGTGTCAAAGAATAAAAACTTCAAAAGTGACAGCTACCGAAATACCGAGAGATTCAAAATAACACCTCTTGTTGGAAAACCCCTTTCAACTCTCCAACTTTACCGTAGTGCCTGAAAAGCGAATGTGCTTACTTTTCAGCTTACTGCTTACCTGTAATGTTGAGTCATTACACTCTGCATTATTTGGAAACACAAAATAATGCATTTTTGGTAATTGCTTTCATCTGTACGTCGTCTGTATCATATGAGGGCTATAATTGCAACGAAAGGTCATTCTCCAAAAGTTGTTTAAATTGTCAAGTAATTTTCTAATGTTTTCTTCTTTTCTTTTTTAACTCTCCCGCATTTCTCTCACATAACTCTCACCATTTCAGCAAGCAACAGAAGGGGGAATTCTTTCATATTGTTCAGAGGTCCCTAAACGGGAACGTTTAAATAAAAACAGCTTCGCATTCTGGGAAGACCATTTCGTGAAAGCCAGCTTTAAACAGTAAGTCCCGGTCAGGGAATATACAAATTATATCTTGCACAGTTCACGGATTTCAGACAAGTTCCCCGTGTGTTCAGTCATGGATTGACAACCCTGTCATTCTCAAGATTAATCCCGTCCTAATTTATTCCCATTAATTTAATTGCCTGTATTATCAAGGAGGTTTTCGTTCTATCAATAACAAAGAGTCTTCAATTGAAGCGTTCTCGGGAAAAACGTTGGAAGCGACATTGTTTGCCCAACTGTTTTTTTTTTTTTTTTTGAGGATTTCTTTTAGTAATAATTATCCAAAAAATTGGCCAAACAAACAAACCAAACGAGAATTCGTAGAACTAAAAATTGTGATCGGTTTTCGAGTAGCCATCAGTTGAATTTAAATTATCTCCATTCCACTTTTGAAATTAACGCCATCTTCCAAGGGTAATTATTGATAAAAGCAGTTCATCCGCTTCTGCCATTGCAGTTATCAAAAGCATTTTCAGGAAATAATCCTTAGAACGGCTATTGAAATAATCTCACAAGTTCTATGGACGTGTTGTCTAGCTCTTAACCGGAAGTTGTATGAATGAACGATGACTTTCTTTTTTTGGTGGTTGGATAAACATTTATCCGGTTAATTCGAAAAATACTGATGTAATATGAGTTGATAAGTTTCAAAGTTCAGGATCATGCTCTTCGCAAGTGAATGGCGCCCAAATTGGCCAAACCGTTTTCATTAAATCCAGCAGCCAAAGGTCAACACATGACAGCCCATTTACACATACGTACAGGCTCCAAACTGAAAGGAAAACTTTTATTAATATCTTCTACAACGAACCAAGTTCCCCCATTTCCATTCCCCTCCCCGTGGTGATTATTTAAATGCCTGCGCTGACAATTTCATCACACGATCAAATTTCATCAGCAGCTGCCAACAGATTCAAATGGGGAATTTTGTAATTTCCAACGATTACGAGACGAGGAGACAACAATAACTTCTGGCCGTCGTCTTTGGCCCAAACAGATCAATAACGAAAATAAAGACAAGAAGTTAAGAAACATAAACAGCTTTTAGCATTTCCACAAAAACACTCCTAACAGACGAAAGACCGAGAGACCGAGAGACGAAAGGACAGACAGACGACAGATAAACAGGTAACGAAAGCAAAATTGAACAGGAAAGATCACATGCCTGCTAAACTGAACGTACCACAGCAAAAAAAAAAACAAAAAACAAAAGAAGAACAGCAAATTAATAAGATCATGCTACGATGAAGTAAAAGAATCAGCAGATGATGATGCTGAGGATGGGGAGGATGCCGAGGACGCTGGTGATGATAGTCTTGTTGTCATCAGACATTAACTGCAGAATCATGTGTGACCATTTGTTGGTTCGGTCTAGATCCTGCACCGCAACACATCGACCTCGTCTTCGTATGTTTGCCGGCCAGTGTTGGCCGTTTGGTGTGGCATGGACAAATGTACGAGCTGATAGTACATGTAATCGAAACCACATCAACGCATCGATTTCCGATGTTTCCGCCAAGACGTTAAAAGTACAAGTTTTCAAGTCGACTGGAGAACGCGGGCTGCTGGGAAAGTTTGCGAACATGAACAGAGAGACGAATCCCAATTGCGGTCAAACTTTTCGTTAGCATTATTGTGTGTGTGTGTGTGTGTGTGTGTGTGAAGCACGGCAAGTCATCATCTATGGGCCAAGGACCTTTAACAGGACACAGCCTGTGGAAAGGCGTATCAAACATGAGAACCAAAAATTTAAAAAAAGAAAAAAATATTCGAAAAGACCCCAGAATTAGTAAAATGGAATTTGGGGCTGGGGCATAGTGGGGGCGTGGCATCGAAAAAATGGACCCGCCCAGTTTTTTTTTGATAATATGGTACTCAAATGAAAGGCAATGTCCTCACGATGTAATTTGTTCGGACCATAATGGGCGTGGCATCCTAAAACCGCCCGCCCACTTTTTTGACAATATGGTACTCCAATGAAAGGTAATGTCCACACGAGTCAAAATATATTCTTTTTCGGATCATAATGGGCGTGGCATCCAAAAACCGCCCGCCCACTTTTTTTTTGGCAATATGGTACTCCAATGAAAGGGAATGTCCACACAAGTTAAAATTTATTATTTTTCGGACCATAATGGGAGTGGTATCAAAAAACCGTCCGTCCACTTTTTTTTTGACAATATGGTACTCCAATGAAAGGTAAAGTCCACACAAGTTAAAATATATTATTTTTCGGACCATAATGGGCGTGGTATCCAAAAATCGCCCGCCCACTTTTTTTTGACAATATGGTACTCCAATGAAAGGTAATGTCCACACAAGTTAAAATATATTATTTTTCGGATCATAATGGGCGTGGCATCCAAAAACCGCCCGCCCACTTTTTTTTGACAATATGGTAGTCAAATGAAAGGTAATGTCCACACAAGTTAAAATATATTATTTTTCGGACCATAATGGGCGTGACATCCAAAAACCGCCCGCCCACTTTTTTTTGACAATATGGTACTCCAATGAAAGGTAATGTCCTCATGAGTGGAGTGCGTTTCTAGAATGCCTTCTTTGCTGGCCCTTTTGAAGCTCTATCCATTTTTCTCTTTGTTTATTATATGTGTGGAATATTCGACTGAGGATGACGTAACAAGTTGAAGTTGCTTCTGCACTCCGTGTAATGATAAGCCAGGATTTCGGGAGGAGAGGGAAAAACACAATAACTGACAGCCTTTGGCCAATGGTGGCAGCTTTGTGTTGATATTTGCAAAGTACACGGAGACAGAATATACGTCCACCAACTAGGGACTGCTCAACCGGCAATTTCTGGCAAATTCTTAAAGGAATAAATCATTCGAACTAGCTTAAGAACTCAGTAGTCACAGCTTGCATTATGTTTGTAATTTAGTTATAAATATAATTGTTAATAAATCAATAAGTAAATCATCATTCCGCAGTTGCTTATAGAACAACACGGCCATATTAAGCAACTCCCTATAACTTTTGCAGCACTCTGCGTATACCTTTGGCTGAAACGTCTACAATTTGCGCCAGGTCTGCAGAAAAAAGAGTAATCGCCTCGAGTCGACTCGACTCCTTCCGGTCCCTCCTCTGGTAGCAGGCACACAACTTCCAACCACATATGTACGTATGACGATGGCCAGAATGATGTGGCACTCAAGAAATTCAAGTCTTTGGAAAAGGCTGACAAACGTTTGATCACACAACAGCAACAACATCGACAGCAGCAACATTAATTCACTAAATGTTGCTTGGTTTAGTTTGTTTCACTTTTTTCTGTGGCATTCTGGTTCGACTTCTTCTTCGTCGTCGTCGTCGTCATCTTGATTCTCAGGTCTCAGTGAGAATCCTTTTTTTGTTTTGTTCACCGTGATCATGATCATGATCTTCGGGGAATTGTTGTTGCATTTTGGCGTTTCCTTTTTGCAGCTCTACGGAATTAGTTGAACAGGCCGAAGGGGAACGGAGCCGTAGTGTTTACGATCTTTATATTTGAACACGACTGCTGACTGCTGTTGTTGCAGAAGGTGATGATGATGATGATGACGCTATGTTCCAATTAGGGATTTCTTTTGGGGAAATTGGGAATATTTAAATCACAGGAGATTTGGTGATCAATGTTTTGGAAAAGTCGCACGACAAGTTGTCGCCGTCTTTTGAGATCTTGGAGGGTATTGAAAGTCATGGTGACCGAAACTACCAAATTTAGCATAAATCTAAGGAGAAGATGAGATCTGATTTTTAGAAACAGTTGGCTGAACAGAAGAAATGTCATCAGCGAAAGTTCCACCTGGCTTCTGTCCCTTTACCCATAGACACTCAAGGCATAGCTCCAACAGATCGCGTATCAAGGGCCACAGGCTTGAGCTGACATTCCATCATAGTGAACTTTTAGTGTGAGCTGAGAGATCTTCATCAAATAAACGATGTCTGTATAAACTCAAACTGAACAACACCAGGTTGTATTCCGGTAATACAGATTAGTCAGATACAACGACCGTTTACAAAATTTCGCATATGAGAAAGGAGACTTTAAACTGGCCGATTAAAAGTTTCCATTGTGAGTAAAAGACACTTTAAACTGACCAATTCAAATAGTTTCGTCTCGATTCTGTAGAATTTTTCTGTAGAATACCAAATTTCGGTATTCTAAAAAATGTAGCCCATTTCAATGTTCCTTGTGTGAGTAAAAGAGACGACATGACTTCGTCAAAAGCTTTCATACGACATTTCATTGTCAATAAATCGCAAAATATCAATTTCTTTCAAATTTAGGGGGCTTCAAAAAAAATAGTCTGTACTGGCATCCCTAAGTCACAGCGACCACCTCCCCCTCTTCCAGGAAAACCAAAAACAAGTAATTTCTCGCACAAACATGGAAGTAAAGAATTCATTGAACTTTCGCATAAAATGCTCTCAAGGTTATCAACTCAAGTTGTCCGGTACTTATACAGTGCGGATTTGCCAGTATCGGAGCGGGTATCGCCGAGAATGACGGCTGGCTACTGGACGCCAGAGCGAGAGAGCGTGCAAGAGCGAAAGAGTGCAATAACCATTGCAAAAAGATAACAAAAGCATAACAACAACAAAAATCAGCAGTTGTTCTATATAACCGATATATTCTGCTTCTTCTTCGTCTTAGCCATATTAGGCTGCGTTTTTTTTTTTTTGTTTGTTTGCTTAACTTACGTTTAGTTTTTCCGGTTTTAAGGCAAGTTTTGTTGTTGTTCTGAGGGATGGTTTTAATGGTTGCAGAAAAGAAAAAATTAATTTTGGTAACACTGAGAAAAGTTCAGTTGAGTGAGATTTTTGGTTGAGCCCTAAGCTCTTAAAATCTATTTTACTTCATGTTTGAAAGAATATGATTTGAATATGATGACATTCAGCAACAAAAGTTCCATTTTTAGAGAAATGAAATAATTTTTCGTTTTTGCTTTTGAACAATTGCAAATTTCCAAAAAAATTTCAATTATTCCACTGAAAATGTATCCGTGAAATTTGTTCATCTATAAATAAAACTTGCGTGATTTATCACTGTCCTGAAGCCAGAATCATTAGGGGAGTATATTGCCCTTGCTCTCTAAAATGTGTCCCGAAAACCCTACGAAATACCCAAAAATACATACTAATCAAATATTGTGATTTGTGTTGGAAAATTGGTCCGTAACTAAAGGGGGTGAAATAGAAGAGGGTAAAGAAAATGGTCGGGAACAACAGGTAACTAAAGGGGGAGGAATAGAAGAGGGTAAAGAAAATGGTCGGGAACAACAGATAACCAAAGAAGAGGGTAAAGAAAATGGTTGGCAACAACAGGTGGAAATGAGTTAGATACTGGAAGCAAAAGGAGCCAAAATGGACTAAAATAAAAGGACAAAAACAGGGAGAAAAAAATCAAAAAAAATTACTGTCCTGAAGCCAGGGGAAAGGTGTATATTGCCCTTGCACTCTAGACATCAAATATTGTGACTTGTTTTGGAAAATTGGTCCGTAACTAAAGCGGGTGAAATAAAAGAGGGTAAAGAAAATGGTTGGCAACAACAGATAACTAAAGGGGGAGAAATAGAAGAGGGTAAAGAAAATGATTGGCAACAACAGGTGGAAATGAGTTAGATATGGGAAGCAAAAGGGGCCCAAATGGACTAAAAAAAGGACAAAAATAGGGGAAAAATAAAAAAGGGCTGAAACAAATTTTTGGCAACGCCAGTTGGAAATGAGTTAGAGATCGAACTAAAATGGAGCCAAAAAAAAAATACAAAAAATAAAAATAAGTGAAACCAAATTTTGGCAACAACAAGTGGATTATATTACCAAAACGGGATAAAAAAAGTTACAAAGGGGCAAAACAAAAATGTGAAGCAAAAATGCACAGGAATAATTAAATTTTTGGAATAATTGGAAAAAGGTAACAAAAATGTGTTCAAAACTAAAAACTTGATACTGAAAAGACGACAAAAAAAATGTTGCAAGACGGGGAAACGTTTCAAAAATAATCATAACGGGCTAAAAGTGGAAAGGAAATAAATGTTGGAAAATTGTTGCGGAATTGACAACAGCAGTTGCAAAAGGCAAATATGCTGAGTGGAAAAAATAAAACTATTAAATTTTTATTTATAAATTCATTATAATCACACGACCAAATTGTTCGTCAGCAAAATACAACTTTAGATAAAAAGCAAAGGTCTGACCGGAAACTGATACCATGGCATGATTAGAATGCGCAATCTCACGTAGAGTATCGTGGTGGCGCAGCAGCTGATGTGACATGACAATAGAGACCAAAGTTGATGCAATGTTAATAAAGAATACTTCGAATTGAATCGTATTCCATCGTCACTGTCACTCTAAGAT
Organism: Hydrotaea cyrtoneurina; assembly: GCA_958296145.1. Classification (NCBI taxonomy): domain Eukaryota; kingdom Metazoa; phylum Arthropoda; class Insecta; order Diptera; family Muscidae; genus Hydrotaea; species Hydrotaea cyrtoneurina. The sequence goes on along the minus strand of OY282515.1, from coordinate 51,401,085 downwards.
GGCGTAGCTGGCCTGACCCACAAGTAGCTCAGAACTTGTATGGATGTTACCAGAAAGAGCCTTCACTAAAGTATAGAGAAAATCGAATTTTATTTTATTTTATTTTATTTTTTATTTATTTTATTTTATTTTATTTTATTTTATTTTATTTTATTTTATTTTATTTTATTTTATTTTATTTTCATTTAATTACAATACAAAGTAAATTTATATTCTAATCTTGGGTCCAATGGTAAAACTGTTTGGTTTTTTTTTAGGAAAGCAAAAAAAACTCTCCTACCAGGCAGCTTAAGGATTTTTTTTTAAATACAAAAGAAAAAAATTACGAAAAAATATTTTTTTTTTGACTTAAATTTGTTTATAACTTTGAAACTGTCATACATTAAAAAGAATTTTGTGGCAATTTTTTTAAAATGAATTTTAAGAAAATTGTTCTAAACGTTTTCGGGTTATGTCATAACTTGAAAAATTACATTTTTGGAAAAAACAAAATATTTTTAAACAAAATTTCAACGATTTTGATACTTAGGCACCAACTAACTCTCAGGTGATGTCCCCTATAAATGCAATGCACCGTCTTAGCGATAGGAAAGACGGGTATTTGAGCGAGGAAAAAGGAAGTAGAGTTTGTTGAATTTGTTGATGTCATAGCAGGCAGGAAAAACACTTGCTGGAAGATTATTCCACATGCGAACAGTACGGCTGAAGAAGGAATTTTCTTTATAGTGCGTCGTGCGGTCAACCGGCAATTTCACAATGAACGGATGAGATAGCCTGGATAACGGCGTTCTAACGTCAGGGACCAGACAACGGATATCTGAAGAGCCTGACACCTTTAAAACTGCCATTGGCCCTGAATCACTTTAAGCTTGCCGGTATGACGCACAGATGGCGTAGCTACCGTTTACACTTACCCTCCAGCGGCACTCATTTAAATGCGGTACGATGGGATTCTCCTTAAATGACATTGGCACCGAAGAGGAGACTTTTTGTAAAACAGAGATTCCTCCTAAATCTGACCAGCACACGGAAATGTTTCAGTTAGTTATTTCCTTTCACAGTTTTACCCTGTTAAAAGGGCCAACAAAGCAAATGTTCTGTTCTCCCATAACCCGCGTCCATGACTAGCGATTCCGAAAAGAACAACCACTGACCATTGTGACAGGGCTGGCTGTAATCGTCGTCACATGGATGACCAAACAAACATACGATATGATCACGATATGCCCGCCGCCATCGCACCGATGAAACTAGAAACAAAAGAACTGATGGTGGGAGGGCGGCGGTGAGGCATAACATCACAGTGACGCCAAGTACATTAGAACTATGGCGGCGGCAGCGCTGGCGTCATATGCCACCTTATGCCAGCACGCCAAGAATATTGTGGAACCTTAAGCACATAAAGGAAAAGGGAAAATCCATCGAGGTATTCTCGAGTACATGTGACTGAATGTGTGCTCAGTTGTTTGGCTTTTTGTTGTTAGTTGGGTTTTTTGTTTTTGTTAAGAACAAAATAGCAGAACATGAACAAACAAAGAAATAAACCAAAACGAGAACTCTCAATTTTATTCTTCTTTCTTTGCTAAAAAAAAGTTTTGAAAACAACAGGAATGGAAACATTTAAAAAAAACGCAACAGAAGACATTAAACGAAGGGTTAACCACATACACTGAAAAAAACAGGGTTCATCAAGTTGATGAATTTGAACATCATTATGCAAACTATACAAAAATTAAGCATAAATAAACATGATGTGGAACATGTTGGAGTCTACGTTGTATACGATTAATTTAAACATTTTCTTGTTGACTGGTTTTTAACAATAAAAATAGTTAATTTAACTATTCCATGGTTGAATTTTTAACCATTAAAATTTTTAATATTAAAGTAATAATATTTGTTTCAACAATCCATTGTTACATTTTGTAACCATGAAAATTGTTAAAATTAAGATTTCATAGTTAATTTATTGGAATTATTGTGGAAGGCCGTGGTGCCACTAAAATGAGCCACTCTTTCATAGCGGGATTCTTCAATAGTTCTACATTAAATTAAGGATAAATTAAGAATCGTTTTCATTCATTTGATGTAAAGTTTTTTTTTTTTCAGTGTACACAACACTTATTAAGTGCACTTCAGCATGAACTACAACTGGGCAAGATTTTCATGTGTTAAGAAGAAAATGATTTAACTGAGGATCAGTTCCGGAAAAAGGAAGTGACTTTTCTACAAAATGTGGAACATTTTTAAACGATTCTGATTAGTTGCGAGCCCACAAGCGATTGTGACTCTTTTCAGATATGAGCGTAATACACTGAGGCCCAATAAATGTGTCGTGGTTGATTTTCGTTTTTCGTTTAAACTAAATTTAAACTTCAAATTCCGTTTTCCAGTGAAAGTGTAATTGCAGTTTAATCGTTCAATATTTGGGTTTTTAAACTGATAGCAATCAACGAAAAAAGAGTAAGGATCTACATTATTTTGGTTCACCAATAAATTACCTAAATACAGCTGTTTAATTTTGTTGCCCTCTTTGCCCGTGCCAAAGTTAATTTAGCAGCGTTTTTTAACTCTCATAATAAATCTTCTAATAATCTTGTGGGACCAAAGTCAGAGTTAAACTCGCACAAAATCTGTTTTTCAGTCCCATTAAATGGAAAATTTTAATTTTTTTCCCTCCAAAATCCACTACAAAAGTTTAATATTATTTTCATTATTCAACGGAAACATGTGTTTTCTGACAAAACGGTTAGTGTTGCCACATCAACAGCCGAAGGTGTGGATTATTAAGAGTGGCCACTCGAAGTGAGTTTTAAATAATCGTGATTTAATTGCGATCACATTTATCAACAACAACAAAAAACAACTAAATATGGACGAATTACAAAAAAATATTTTTTTTCAATTCAAATTTGTTTATAACTCGACAATCGGATTAAAAAGCCATAAAGACGTACATTAAAAATAATTTTGTGGCAAATTTTTTAAAATGCATTTCAACAAAATCTTTCTAAACGTTTTCAAGTTATGACTATTTACGATGTGAAAAATTAATTTTTTAAAAAAAGAGTACATGAGAATTGTACAATTTTTTTTAAAAAAAAAAACGTGCTGTTGCTTTTATTGGAAAGATTGAGGTGACTGCCACAGTGCCTGGTGTCTTATTTAAAAGTGAGTATGTACTTTGGATAACATCATAAACTACACTGGGTACTGGGTAGATGGCGCCGGTGTTTTAATGATAAGATTAGTATATGAAGACTAATTTTTATTTGATAAGACTACCGGTAAAGTCTTATCAATAAAAATTAGAAGACATAGTGAATCACATAGTGAATGGGGACAATAAAAAAGCAATCGGTAGATGGTGCCTGTGTAATAATGATAAGACTCTATCACTACTATCGTCAATCACATTCATTTTTTTTTTTTTACTAATACTCAGGGGATGCCCCCGGTTTTAGCGATAGGAAAGAAGTGTATTAAATGGAGGAACATGTGGTTCTAGTTTGGCTTGAGGTGATTGAAAAACGTAGTTCTTGTTTTAGTTTTTCTATCGGTTTTTTACAAGCAACTAAAATTTACTTGCTCAATTTTACAAAATTAAAACTTCCCTAGGAAATTCCATTCCTCTATTGGTAAAATAATGCAACTGAAAGCAAACTATTTGGGTTGTGTAACCAATTCGTGGCCATTTGAGATTTTCCTACTTCTTACCTTCCATTAACATTTTCATAGAGTTTAGAACATGCGCAATCACTTACCTGGGAAGACAAAAAGAAAAAAGAAAAATATTTATTAGAAAACAGCTAAACAGCTAACCCACATATTCATAAAAATTTAACATTTGTTCCGAAATATGTGTGAAAATTGTTTTTGTATTTTCATAAATTTTTCTTAACAAAGGTTTTTTAAATTTTTATGAATATTTAATTAAATATTTCATTTTATTTATTTATTTAAAAAATTCAAAAAATTATAATAAACTAAAATATAAAAAAAAAATAAGTAAAAGCGTGTGTAAGTGCGGTCGGGCCGTATGAATGGCGCAGCAAAGTGGAATCACAGTTGACTCGCCTATTTGTGAGTAGTAGGGGAACTGCCACGCCCCATTGTCAACTCACGACCTTGAATATCCTATGACAAAAAAAAAATTTTTCGTTTGGTTTTTGTTTTATTTTTTTTTTTTAAATTTTAAAAAAATTTTTTTGGTTAATTTGTTTCGTCCGGCATAACTCGGGAACCACTAGCCCGATTTAATTGAATTAAATTTTAAAAAATTTAAAATTACAATTCCTGTTCATATATTGTTTTCCTATACAAGCAACAGTTTCCAAGTTAAAAATGAATATATAAAGGAAAAAACTTATTTTTTCCTAAAGATTTAAATTTTTTTTTTTTAAAAAATCCATAAAAAATCCACAATGAAAAAAAATGTCAAATCTTATTACTTTTACGTAAAGTCACATAACCTATGAGCAAAATGAGACAAAGATCATGAAAATCGAGGGAATTATAATTTTAAATTTTTTAAAATTTAATTCAATTAAATCGGGCTAGTGGTTCCCGAGTTATGCCGGACGAAACAAATTAACCAAAAAATTTTTTTTAAAATTTAAAAAAAAAAAAATAAAACAAAAACCAAACGACAAAAAAAATTTTTTATTGCGTTTTTCGAGCTCATGTCAAGGTTATCTACACAGAAAAAATTATCGCATCCCGAGTACATTTTGACTGTTGACTAGTGTAATTTACATTTTAAAGCGTAAACTTTGTAATTAAATATTTTTCAATGGGGCTGGTTTTCATACATGAAAATTTGAAATTTTAATGTCCCTTGTACTGGATTTAAAGTGAGTTTAAAGTGTTTCTTTTCTGAGTGTACTGAAAGTTGGAGTCTGTTTAGAAAAAAAAAATGGAAAACATTCCATATACAGGGCAACCCTGGATTTGTTTTTAAATCATTAACGTTTACTTGTGTTTATGAAAACCAAATCGATAAACACAACAAAATGTAGGAACTCAATCTAAAGAATTTCAAAATTCCTAAAATGGAATTCCCTTGGGTGAAAATATAACGTTCAAGATCCCACCACAGTAGCTTCTTTCTCATAAAAACCATTGTTATGATGTCTTCATCGGGTTTTTCAATAATTCTGTTTTCGAACTAATCGTCTTAACTTGCCCGATATCGGACTTCAAATAGTTTAGTTACAACCAATAAACTGAACCGGGATCGAAACAAATACTTTTTTTTTATTTCTCCATAACGGATATAAGAAAGTCAACAACTTACACAATTTTTTTTCTGGTATGGGATTTTTTCTTATAAGCAATTATGTTTTATACCACAGTAAAGATTCGGTGTTTTTTTTTCTAGAACTCTCTTACATACGTGTTTTTCTTATAACAGATGTTCTTATATCCGTTAACTACAGTATCACGCGTTCCATGAGAGACAGCCCCATGGTAAAAAAACACATTTGGACTGGCACCATAATCAAGTAAAAAATAATATAGAAATATAAATTCGGCAAATTTAAAATTTGTCTGTGAACTGAGGTTTTCAACTTGGGACTCAGCTCTAGTCAGATCTAGTGGTGCATCTTTCAGACAAATAGTGTAGACAGAGAACAGAGATAATTTCCATTAAAAATGCACTAATGCAAAATAAAACTGCAACTTGACAGACGATATTTTCCTGCATTTAGTAGACAGCTACACATCTGTTTGTCAATATTTTTTTATTGGCATTTACATCGATATAAAATGAATAGAAGGAAGAAAGTATGATGGGCTGTTGGTGAAAAATCACTATTTATTTGAAAGACAGCTGAAATTACTAAAATAACTCTTTTTTGCTGACGTTATTTCAGTTAATTTCAACACAATAGCAAACAATTTGACAACAGCTGATTAGACAACAGCCGCTTCTTGTGAGTATAACAGTTCATTGTGAATGATAATGACAGTGTTGCCAAATTAAAATGCATTACAAATACAGTTTGATTTTCTACATTTACGTCAGAGTTAATGCAGTTTGGGAGGAGTTAATGCACAAGTTGATTTGCAACGCTGTCCTCTTTCTAGGCTATTAAGCCCGAACCAACATCAGCTTCAGTCTGTGTGAAATTTGTAATCGGACAAGCCAGTTACCAATGATCGTTTTATTTTTCCCACTGTACGTCATACCATCAGATGGAGTTGTTAGATCGGTTGGCATTGAAAATGGCCCAGAACGGACCAAGGTATTAAAAATTTGTATTTAAGGGACTAAAACCATCTTTTCAGAGAATATCTTAATTTTTTTTAATCTTTCTGCACTATAACTATTGACAGTGGAATTCGGTTAAGCGGATTAAAAAATTTGTTTAATTTTTGAGGAATTTTCAATAAAAAGCACTTCGGATAATTGAATCTTCTTTTATTTGAACGAACTGAGCATATACTTTTGAAATTGTTCTATGAGACGAAGCTAGAAACTTGTTGCACAACTCTTTAAATACAAGTGTGGCAAATTTAAATTCAACATTAAAGAGATTGAAGGAAAATAGTAACTTATTTCCATTTGGTTGAGTTGTCTTAAATGTGGTTGACACAAACAATTGTTTTGCCCGGTTTTGTCATAATTCTCTTAAGCGATGTTCGCATCATATAAGTTTGTGTCTTTGTATTAAAAATGTGTTTCACATAAACGATTTTTCAATAAAGCGGATTTTATAGTGGCGGATTTTTAGGCGAACTACAGTTCATGGAAAATCATCCAGAACAATCGTTACTAAGAGTTATTTTTAATTAAACGATTTTTTCAATTAAAAGGCGTTCGCTTATGCGAATTCGACTGTATTCGATTTTTGGAGACAGTCCCAGACAGAGCTCTTTTAACTGTCCCATATATGAGCTTCCTGTTTCAAGAGAAGTTCCCCGTCTGTTTCTCCATGGAATGTTAAGGGAAATAAGTAAGTTCATGTTTCCTGTACAGATTTTTAAGAACGTTTTTCCTTTTGTCAGAATGGAGGTGCGGCATTTCAAATTAAAACCTCTTTATTTTAACATAATCTGAGTTTTTTGAATATTTTCTTGGCTTAGATTTCCAAACGATTTAACTGGCACACAATGGCCCCCTCTACGCCAATAAGGTCTGCGACCAAACATATTCGTAGATCCATATGCTGCTGTTGTTGTTGTTTTTGCTCCCGCTCTCTCTCTCTCGTCTTTTGGTTCTTGTAATGAACCATTCAAATCAGTTTACATCAATGTCGGTTTTGCGATGCTTTTGCGGTTTTGTGGTTTACATATTTTCTGATATCACACTTCCAATATTCCATAATGATCTGAATAGAGTAACATGCAGACAGACAGACGAACAGAAAACAAATGTGTTATGAAAATGAATATGGAATATTTTTTTTAGTGCAACATGTGATGCCATAAATTTCCAACATGCACACAGCTTTACTCACATGTACCGACACACACAGTGATATTCGTATGAGGTCGAAAAGTGATTGCAAAATCCCTTTTGGTCCCATGTGCTGTATGCAGTACAATTACAAGCATATAAATGGAGCTCAACAACACTTCGGGGTACAATTTACTGCATTGACCAACGAACAACATCAGCCAGGCAAACCAACCAACCGACCAGCCAACCAATCATGCATGCATCCATCCGTGCCCGCATCGATACATCTCCCTGCTGCCTGTACAAAATGTAGTTATCCGTACATATTTGATAAGTGAATGACTGACTGAGTGTACGAATGACGCAGAGACCGGGAGCACTAAAAGTCATTATCATGTGTAAGTGAAGTGTTTCTGGTATCTGGAGGAGCCAGCCAGCCCCAGTCCCAGATACAAGTATCATGTTCGTGTTCAACTCACCGCAAACAAATATTAAGGACTTCTCCGATTGCATCAGCTTCAGCATTGACAGCGGCCGCAGGAGTACACATTCACGGCAGATGACAACACCTGCAGTTTATTCCGATGTGTGCGTCTCGTTTTTTTTTCCTTTTTCATTTTTCTTAAGAAAGATCAGCAATAACAACAGCCGGTCCGGTCGGTTGGTCAGCAAGAACAACAAAAAAAAAGCAAAATCAAATTATATTCAACTGAACGAAAAAGTCATTGGAGATGATTGCCGTCATGCGTCGACATGATTGTCTTACTGGGTCATTTCAATTCTAGTTCACATCATAATCAGAAACGCCCGGTAAGCGTAGGCACAAAGAACGGAAGGGCCATGCAGAAAAACACCTTCCAACCACTATCAGCCTCACTCAGTTATAATCAGGGGGAGAAGTTCGTCACATTGAAGAACGTTTACGAGGCCTTCCCACAGAGCACCAGATAGCGGGAAGCCCCTCGTAGCAATACCTTGCACAGAAAAAAATATTTTTTCGATTCAATGAAAATATTCACGAAGTCAAACAAAAAATTCATTGAAAATCTTGCGATAAAACAATTTGTCAACTTAAAGAAAATATTCGTATACTGTTTATCAAAAATATCTTTGAAGAAGAAAGTTTCATATATACAAAGAAATTGTATGTCGTTCATTAAAAATATTTTTGATGAAATCATTCACATTCAACAAAATAATTTGTAGGTTGTTTATCAAAAATATTTTTGATGAAAAAATTCGCATATCTACAAAAAAAATTGTAAATTTTATAAATTAGATAACCAAAATACAAATCATAAAAAATATAAAATTTTTTGTCGATTCAATTTATCAAATTTCTTTCAACATTTGATAACATTTTTCGTAAATATGCTAAAAATATTAAAACGAAATTTGATAAATGGGATCAACAAAAAAATGCATTAAAAATATCCAAATATTTGATGAATTGTTTTGTTGATACATTTCATCAAACTTCGTTTCAATATTTGACAAATTTTTTAGCATATTAACGAAAAGTTTCATTGAGAAGTGATGAAATTCTTGTACAAATATTTTCATTGAAATTTTTTGGTTGTCTTTTTTTTCATTTCCTCTCCATGGCATCCTCATTTTCAAATAAGACAGGGTGTCGCTGGAAACCAAGTCCTTAACACTCTGTCTTGTGTTAGGATGTCTCTGGGCGAGGAATGGATAATGCCTTACTGAATAAGGAATATGGGAATGTCTGTAGGCTATTTTATAAGTTGTCAGCTGGTCTGTTGCAGTTCTCAATAGAGATGACTGGCTGGAAGGTGTATTGGGTTCATTGTGGAAGGTCAAGGTCTTTTTATAGACTGTAAGCACTTCCGTTCTGACTTCGATATTCTCCTACGATATGAAGGACCCATTACTAAGAAGAACAAGTTCACAGCTGACTTCACTCCTATCGGCACTTTTTACAGACCTTGACATTCCTTGCAAGGTAAATTGCGTTCATTTTGGAAGGCCAAGGAAGGGCGTGGTCTCTTTTTACAGACCTTGCCACTCCTGTAAGCACTTCCGCTCTGCCTTCGATCTTCTCCTACAACATGAAGGGCCCATTACTAAGAGGAACAAGTTCACTGCTGACTTCACTCCTATCGTCACTTTTTACAGACATTCTTGACATTCCTTGCAATGTAAATTGCATTCATTTTGGAAGGTGACGGAAGGTAAACACGTCCGTTCTAACTTCGATCTTCTCCTACAATATGAATTGCCCATTAGCGAGACTTCATTTCCAATAATGTTAATGGGATATTTCGAATTGAGAATTCTGACTTGAATGCTTATCGGAATAATGGGAAGCCTTCAAAGTCGTGCAAAGAAGGTCCATTTGGTCGCTTGTCTATGGGACCCTTGAGGCATCATGATACGATCAAGTATGCAGCCCCCAACTCGGGGTAGAGTTAATGATGAAGCTAGAGCTGATAGCTTTAGATTAACTGTGGATCCCATGAATTATATTGCCTACAGTTTTAGACTGAGGACATTTGAAGGATTTTTAAAGCGAATGATGAAGCTAAAGCTTTGGCTTACGATTTAGTCGAAACCGGCTTTCCGTTTCGAACTGTTCAGTCAGACACGAGTTCTGGAGACATCGATCATGCTGAGACTAACCAACTTCCATCTCTCACATTATATACAGATTGAGGACATTTAGGTCCATCGAAGGACCATTTTTTATTAAGACAGTTCTAAGGCGTGCTGAGGCTACTAGGCCGGACCTATAGATAACGATTTATAGGTTAGCTTTGATCAATAAATAGCCCTCGACCAAGAGTAATAGCTATTGGCCAATGTGATAATCAAACATCTCTGGGTTATCTAGGACCACATAGCATATACGATATTCTCTATCATCGATCAATATAAAACGGGGTTCCCCTGTTCTTCAAGAGCTTCCCCCAAGGATTTGACCGTGCCGGTTACACTTAAAAAAAACTCCTCAAGTCTTTGAGTGTTATGCGACCTGTGCTCACGACTTTATGGTTTGCAGTTAGGGGTTACCGACCGTAGGCGAACGTGAGCCTAGCTCATACCTGGACACCTCAGCAAGGAATGGCGTAACTGTTGACCCTTATCATGTTAGAGGTAGATATGACGTGATGGACCTCAGCTCCCCCATACTCGAAGGACCATTTTTATGACGAGTGGACGGCGAGTTCTCACTCTCAGTTACCAGTTATGTGATGGAGAGAAATCGACTTAATCGGTGCACAGACGAGGCTAAAGTTGTTGGATACACTGTTACACTTTCTAATCCAGTCGAAGGACCATTTCTATTATGACTACACAACAGTGGACAGAACAGTCACCGACCAATCCGCTGACTGAATCTCCGATATGAAAATTGCAGATTTCATATTAAAGTTTTCCAGATGACGTCAAAATCTGCGACATTTTCTAAAACGATAAGTGTCATAAAGCCTTTGCTAAATCGAACTATACCATCTTAACCAGGTAATTTAAACTTTCAAGTATCATTGAATACTTTAAACCAGAGTTGCTTGCATCATACTCGAGTTCTGGCAACCGCATGCGGCGACATTCACGAGAAATCCAACACAAACAAGTAAATAGATCTCCGCATAGACGATTGCCTGAGAACAAGTGGCATTTACCACAGAAAAGTACACATACCTCAAAACAGAACTTCCCCCTAAAACCACTGACAATGGCAGATAAAAGCCACTTCCAAGAGATTTCCAACGGAGCATCAGACTCTGCACCACATCGAGCATAAAACAAAAGGTTGCCGGAATGAACAGCCAAACCTGTTTGTAAGCGTCAACCAATGTGCATAACTGCCGGCCATGCGTAAAACGAGGATTAGGTGTTCGTTTACGCCAGAGCCTCTCGAAATGTTAACATTTGGAGGATAGAAATGAAAGAAGAAAAAAACATACAACAGAATTATTATGAACTGAATAGAAAGAATATTTGGCATATCATTAAAATTAACAGATAGATAATGATTGCAGCAATCACCAATGTACACCACTCCCTGCCCTTCCCACACTGCCTGCTCAGGGGAGCCACCCTCACCAACGGCAGTTGTGCTACTTGACTCCCACACAATGGGTACACGTAGCTTCTGAGAAATGATGTTCGTTGGCTGCTGACTGCTGCCGTTGCCAACAACTTGGGCAAACAAACGATTTTTCTTTTATTCTTGGTAAAGAGTTCTTGAAAATTCAGCAATAATCGCTGAAAACTTAGAAAAAAAAACAACGTTTTTTTTTATATTACGTGGCACTTGAGATGAAAACTTAAGGCAACAGCACCGCATAGCAGCACCACGAGCACAACATCGTCAGCTCACTGGATGACTTCACAAGTTCGCCGTAGAGTTGCTGGGCTCTGCACATATTCCCCAGCCAAGCGAGCAACCACCGGCGCCGCCGCCACCGCCGACGCCGCAATCCAAATCCAACAATTGAGTCATTCTTTGTAAGAGGATTCCATTGAGGAGTGAAGAACAAATACAACACACACAGACGTACAAATAAACCGAAAAAATAATTGCTTAGCTGACACTTGTGCTGACTTAGAGGACGCCGGACGACGTGGAGTGAGTGAAGAGTTTTAGGTGTTACCTCGAAAAGTGGGGAGGAGCAATAGAACAACCACTTGACCAGCACTGAGGTTAACATGAGCGGAAATATTCTACATGTCTTGGCAAATACAAAGGGCAAGCTGAGGTCAGAAAGATTCGGTGTGGTCTCATTGCCAGCACCTGGTTAGTCGTTTTGGAACTCTTTTTAACCTTCGCCAATTAGTGGGTGTAACTGATCGCAGTCTCGTCTACAACTGGTCAGTCAGACACCAGTTCTGTAGACGTTGACCATGGTGAAACTAACCCACTTCCAGTTTCAGTAATTGCGGACTGTAGAACTCAACTCGATGGAAAATATATATCGGGGATGTTCTCATGGTTTTGTTTGGTATTTTGTGTTCCTGATAAATGATTTTATTACCGAACACGGCAGAATATTCTTATCTGCTCACCAGTCAATAAGTATGAAATTACCCAGGAGATATCTTGAGCCATTAGACTAGAACTATCCAATTATTCTATAATTAAACTTCTCTTTGTTCTTCAACTCTACTACGCGCCACTATATGGCGCCACGGAAACACAGGGTTGTATTATAATTAAAAAATTCAATTTTTGAAAAGACATTTTTGAATAGAAATTTACCTTCTCTATATCATTCAACTTACTCCTCGCCCCGGAAACACAGGGTTGTATTATTATTAAACAATAATAATTCTTAAAAAGACATTTATCTAATTCAACTTATCGTCTTTCTATTACTCCACGCCAAGGAAACACAGGGTTGTATTACAATTGAAAAATCAAATTTTTAAAGAGACATTTTGGAATGGAAATTTACCGTTACTATGTAATTCAACTTACGTTTGAGTCCATGCTGCTGAAACGCAGGGTTGTATTGTAATTGAAAAATTCAATTTTTGAAGAGAGTTTTTGGAATAGAAATTTACCTTCTCTATATCATTCAACTTATCTATGACTCCACGCCCCGGAAACGCAGGGTTGTATTATGAAAAATCCAATCTTTAAAGAGACTTTCTATAACTTCATGTCGCGGAAACACAAGGTTGTATTTCCATTGAAAAATCCAATTTTTAAAGAGACATTTTGGAATAGAAATGGGTCTTCTCTAATTAATTTAACTTATCGTCTGTTTATGACTCCACTACCCCCTGTAGGTTTACACTTTTTCAATTCTCTCAAAGATTTTGTTATTTGACTTATTTCTTAACATTTTCAGGGTTCTGGGTAGTCTAAAAATTCTCTAAAAGTTCAGAATCCATAAGAAGATCAGTATTTAGTTAAATATCACACAGCTTTCCGATTGAGAACATTTCCCGAGAGTTCCTTAAGTTACAGATCAAGTTACGAGTATTGTAAACTCCTGATTTCAGACCTTGCTCAATTATCGTTTATCGGTCTTAGATTCGATTACTTGTGAAGCTCCCGCAGATGCGCCAGTTTCGACACAGATTTCTCCTTTAGCTGTGTTCAAACACACTTATCTATTGGTATTTAAAAGGACTTTCGACGCCGAAAAAATGTGGACTATTCGTTCCTCTAGCTAATGATAGTGACAATTATTCCTGTTAAGACAAAGATGCGCACTACAATTTGGATGGGAAAATAAATACAAGAACCACCAGGAGAATTTTAAAGTAAACGTCAGGATCACTGGGATTAACTAAGTTGGTCGTACAACCTGTTGTTGGTCTTGGCACTAGGAGTAAAGAAATAAAAAAAATCCCGGCCATCATCAGATCACCACTCTTAGAACCGTGCGAATTATTGAGAAGGCTATTCGACTCTACATAACAATGTAAATGAAAGGAAACCATGCTCTAGATAATATTCGGGAGACAGAGCACATTTGTTGTCCTTTGTGCACACCCATATTTTGGCTGCTCTCTTTGTGTCGACCACTGATCTCAACTCATTTCCATTCATTGTTCTGGCTGATCACATAATAATGAAAGCAATCCATGCTCTACATTTTCAAGGCCGATTTTTACTGTCCTTTGTACACACCAATATTTTGGCTGCTCTCTTTGTGCCGACCACTGATCTCAACTCACTTCAGTGTTCATCGTACCTCATTTATGGATAGGGACCAGAAACACATATTTCCATTCATTGTTGTGGCTGACCGCATTATAATGGAGGAAAACCATGCTCACACAATATTCAGGAGCCGGAACCTATATTTTCCTATATTCTCAAGGTCGAGTTTGATTGTGCTTTCATTAGCAAACATTTTATGTAAGATCAGATGGCGATTTTTGCATGAAGAGAGAAAATAATGAATCGTTCCGTTTATTTTGGAAAACTCATTCAATATATTTGCAATGGAACCACCATTTTCCTGGCATTTTCAGTTCATCATGAAATACGACATATTTTCGAATCGCGAATATTTACAAATGTCGACAAATAGCCGCTATCGTTGCCATTTGTCTCGTTTCCAAAAAAAAAAAAAACATACAACATATTAAAAACCAAATACTAACGTCTTGTTTTATTTACAGATTTAACGCAAGAGATACAAAAAATGTCCACAAACTGAACAGCATTTTCAATGCAATGATACGTGTTGCATACAAGAGTCGGTAATTAATTGATAGCCATTTATCAAAACCCATTTAAGAGTACAATTTAAAACTCACTTAGTCGGTAATTTGTCACGAACAAGACACTCGATATAGGAGACACAGGAGGCAGAAAAAGTGCCACCAACACGTGCAGAAACGATGTAGCGACAGCTAACAAATTTGGTCGGAAAGACAGTGTAGGTGCTGTGAAAATATCATCGGAAGTTCCACAGAAATCCTTTAAAATATTCATATATTCAGATTTCCAATGTCACTAATCGATTACGCAGCCGCAAAGACTTTTAGACGCAAACCAATGGAACGCGCGACACTAACGCAAATCGTTGACATTGTAATTGAAAGAATACATGCCTCATATGTATTTGAACCCTGGCCAATTTCCGCGAAAACAAAAATATTCCGTATGGTTAGAGATCAGATGTTAACTGTGGGTACACTGCAAATTAAATTGCCGATTATACATTTTAATGTAGAATGTTCTAAAGAACACAAATATCAACAATGGATTGGTGGTTCTCTTTGTGGCGACCACTGATGTGAACGCCATCTGTGGTTCGCCTAGTCCATACATTTTATGTAAGGACAGTGATACTTCTTCCATTTGTAGTAAGTCTGGTTAACCTTTAAAGAGTGAGAGAACTTTTGAAGCCACATGGCGAGAAAGGTAGAGAACAAAGGTCCCTTGGAGAAGCTCCACTCCACTGTGGATAGTACTGGGGATGTAACGAATGTGGGTTTAGCGAATGCGAAAAAGAAAGCCAATATTGAAATATATATTTTTTAAATATCATTTTGCAAAGGCGAATATTCTCATTCGCATTTCCGAAAGCGAACTTTGTTACATCCCCAGATCGTGCACAGTTTTTAACTGGACCTTTACTTTATACTAAGCCAAGGACAATTATTGTAGACAACACTTTTACGACTTTGATCTCTAGAATCTCAAATTGCAAGAAGATGCAGTAAGACGTCTACCACTGGAGTTGAGTTCCACGGTCTGAGGTGGGAAAGGAAGGACAGTCCTTTCAAAATCCCTGTCTGTTCTTTCGATTTTTCAAAAACTTCATTGTACGGAGGCGCTTGAGAACCATTGAGGCCTACGGATGCTTCGATTGACAAGCACACAAGTCAGGCAAATACATTCCATTGCTCAAGGCTGCCAGTTTAACAAAAAAACAAACAAAAAGTTAATTTACAAAAATTTCCACTTCCAGACGAAACAGAAAAACGCCTGGTGGCACAACTTAAATGGATATTTAAATTAATATTTCTCCATAAAAAAGTGACAATTATAATAAGTTTATAATCCGCCGGTGCTCACTTCTGCAACGAGTACCAGTGGCAGCGTAGCGTAGCTGTCGTATCTTCAAAGAAAGAGTTATTCTCCAAAAGGAATCATGATTTGCCAGCAAACAGAAGACAGACTACAAACAACAGCTAAAGGAAAACTTATAAAAGAGGTTATGGTTGTGTTACAGCCCACAACTTGCGAGACCCGGCTGTGCATTCCAGTGCCAAAGCCCCAGCACCAGTAGTTAGGAGCCGAGAGGTGCCACTAAAGCAGTGGCTGTAATCGTCGTCATAAGCGTCGTAATACTTTTCCAACACAAAACCCAAGGCAAAGCTACCTACACTTGGCGGCAAACAACAACAGCAACTTATAATGCGCTGATGCAGCCAAAAGAAATTTTTATATCCCGACTATGACAACAAAAGATTTACATAAAACAAACATGGACCACAAAAAAAAGAAAAAAACTGTTGTCTGTTTTTGTTGTTGCTCTTACTTCTCACACCGTATCATCACGGCAAGATTCAATATGGAAATACATACATAGTATGGGAGATCCATAATGGTAGGGGCGGGGGTGGCCGAAGGTAAAGTAACGATATGGATTGAATTTTGGTCGCATATCGAGCATGGTTGTTTTTTGTTTTTTTTTTTTTTTTGGTTTCCTTTGTGTAAGGTAAGGTAAGGTGAAACACCTACACATTATTTCCATGGAAAATGTGGTCAGCAGCGGCGGCACCAGCAGGCCATTCAAATATCAGAGGCTCCATGGGTTTCCTTAAAACACGTGTATGTCATATTCAACATTAATATGTTCAGTTTGAGTGCGGTAGCTTAGAGGATCTGTACAATTAAGTTTCTAGCCACAATACCTGAGGATCACAAGCTTGGCGCTTGATCTTTAATTTAAAAGAATGTCTGACGTTGTCAGATCTCCTGCTCAAGGTTCTACCATTCTTTGTTGGTATTCTCATGATGAGTCGAATTTATGCTTAAGGGGCTGAAGCAGTGATGGGAGAAGAAGGGAAGATTCATTTTTTTTTTTTACAAAAATCCTGTATATGTAGGAGGAAGATTTTGTAGTTTTGGCCAAATAGTAATGTTTTTTTTTTTTGGAATTTTTTTTTTTAAATAAAAAGTATTTTTTTTTTTAAATTATTCTCTGTTTTACTTTTGGCCATGGAAAACCATGTAGGTCAAAAAACTACTTACTTAGTTATTTCCCTTAACATTCCATGAAGGATCAAACGGGGAAACCTTCCTCGAATCAGTGAGCTGTGCTCGATTTATTTTGTATACACACTCGGGACCGGGGCATACTGGTTAAAGCCGGCTCCCTATGGCCAATGATTTTCTAGAGAAGTTTTTACATGACTTAGAGATTACTCGCATACTCGTAAAGTCGTTAAAATTTACAAAGTGGAAAAACAGCCGCTGAAAGTGTGTGATGGTCTTACTAGGTTTCGAACCTGGGTTTATTTTTTGCTGCATAAGTTCAGTCCAGAAAATACTAATGTACAGAAAAAAACTGAATTTTTTAAAAATAAAAAGAGGCCATTTTTTAACAGTACACTCATTGAGGCGACATCTGTATGTGAAATTATGGCGCCATCTGTATTTGAAATATTGCAGAGTTTCTTAATTTAATGTAAGCCGATTTTAAAGTAATTTGATGATTTTTTCTTTTATTTTTGTTCTATTTGTAGTGAGTCTGCTTAAGATTTAACCATTCTATTCTCAGAGTGTTGGCAATCCAGTTAAATTGTAGAACGAATGTCCACAAGTGCCCAGAATTACAACTATTGACAGCAATCATGCCAAAATTTCGAATTTCTTTATATTTTTATTTTTCAGAAATGTGTGTGATCTGATACTCGGGAAGGCAAACCCTGCACTGGATTGCTTAACTTCTAACTCCAGAGATTTATGGATATCTCCGAAGTATATAGTTTATGGTTTCGGTTGTTCGAGTTCGAGATCATTTATTTATTTCTTTATCTTTCCCAAAATAAACATATTTTTAAAAAGGTATCAAGGTTGCTTTGATTGCAGATTGCAGGCATTCGGATCTGTTTCGGAAGCCTCCACACGTCTTCATCGGAGAAAATATTCTATGAATAGAAAAACTCATTTGTCCTCGAAAAGAACACATTCTGTGATTCAGACATTCGATGATTGCACAGAGAAAATCAATCAACATCCTCAGGATATTCGTGATTTACCTGCAATGATGGCCACCCTCTTAGCGTGTCAATGGGGCCTTCTCATAACTGTTGGCCGCCACTGTGTCCATGCTAGAGCTATCTTTACCACCTGTATTTATATAGTAATCATTTTTTATGTGAAAAACTATAAAAAAAAAGTACGCCGTATGATAAAGTGTCATATGGGAAGAAGACACGGAAAAGCTCTGTTAAAGAGGTTTTCAATATACAGCCCGGCCATACAGCCCACGGCCAAGGCAGTTACATAAGTCCGTGGCTGGGGTAGAAAGGACGCTGTCATACTGCTTCATAAGAGTTTAAAGTATCCTTTATACTTATCTATACTTATCTTAAAATATGATCTTGGTCGTTGACAATAAGTCATACTGTGACATCCTTTTCCTCTCATCCCCCTCTCTTCTTTAATGGGTCCAGACGGCCCCCAAATGCTGCAAAAAGTGGACGAATGTTGGACTTCTCAGCTGGAATTTATTCGAGCCGAAATCATTTTTAAAACATAATGGCAAACCCTTATCCTTATAATAGAGATACATTTTGGGCCACAACAAAAATTTTATGGGGTTTATTTTTTCTAGAAAATCACACGTCTGAAAAAACACACATCTTATAACACATCGCCATGCAAGAACGTCTTTAAAAAAGTTTTCAAATATCACTAATTCTGG
Source organism: Hydrotaea cyrtoneurina (assembly GCA_958296145.1). NCBI lineage: Eukaryota > Metazoa > Arthropoda > Insecta > Diptera > Muscidae > Hydrotaea > Hydrotaea cyrtoneurina. The sequence continues at coordinate 51,382,308 of OY282515.1, read as the reverse complement.
CCATGCTAAATGTAGAATGATCTCAATATAAAATATTGATTAGAAGATTATTATCTAAAAAAGGTGTTTTCTAAAAAATATAAAACAAAGTAGAAAGCAACAGGTTGTATTTCAACGCGAAACTTAAACACAATACAAACTGCCCGAGAATAACGACCAAATTTAATTTCATGTTTTTAATGGCTGAAATGAAAAATGTTCGGTTAATCGGCCCATTTTGTTATAGCCCGAATGCAGGCCGAGTATGAAGGTCGAAATCGATTAATCGGTCGAGCTGTATTGTGTACCCAGACATCTTTTTGCAGCTGAAATTTATAAACTTCGCAAGGCGGTAGTTAAAATGGCGGTAGTCCCAAAAGTCGCAAACTGTTACATGGCATGAACTCTTTTTAACATTTATATGTATGTGATGCATTTCCAAATGTATGTGAATTTCCAAATTTATGAATTTTTTCATATGTCTAACGCAACTTGTTCGTATAATTTATGAAAATAAAGGGTTTTCCAACAAGAGCTGTTATGTTGAATCAGCCGGTATTTCGGTAGCTGTCACTTTTGACATTTGACAAGTAAAGGGTGTTTTTTAATGGGGTACAAAACTTTAAGTTGGCATCACTTTTTTAACTGGCGGCCATTTTGTCAGCTGTCAAGTGATTAATATTTAGTTTGGTTTGCCATTTCATCATGAACAGGTTGACAAAAGAACAACGCTTGCATATCGTGCAAATTTATTTCGAAAGTAATGGTTCAGTTCGCGAAGTTCACCGCAAGCTCCGTCCATTTTATGGTCGACATCGTCCATCAGAGCAATTAATTCGGTTAACCATGGATCGTTTTCGCACTACGTTTACTCTATGTGATAATACGCATCCGCAGAGACGTCGAACAGTGCGCACCGAAGAAACAATTGCCGCTGTAGAGCAAAGTGTTGAAGAGAACCCGAATGAATCGATTCGCCACCGTGCATAGCAATTGGAGCTTTGTCCATCAATTGGAAAATTGGACCTGTAGAATTGGCTTTATTCGAGCCAGCCGCGGCGGCCACATGCCCGAAATCATATTTAAATATTAATGGCATAAAATTATCCTTCCAATAAAGCCAAATTGATGGACATTAAAACGATTTTCTTGTGTTTTATTTTAATTCGAAGTTCTATACCTCAATAAAAAAACACCCTTTAGAAACTACGCCTTGACTAAAAATGAAACGATACACGCTTCAACAACGCATTGAAATTATTAAAATTCACTACAACAAAAATGGTGAAGGACTTGCAGTCACAGTCCGTGTTATCGCTCGAAGTGGTGATCCCAATTGGCCACCGAGATCTTGTGATTTAACACCTTGCGACTTCTTCGCTTTGGGGCCACGTGAAAGATAAGGTCTACGCCAACAACCCAGGAGGGGGGAGGACATACGGCAGCCACTTTGCAATTTGGTTATGGACAATTTCATGAGAAGGATATGGTCCTGTAAGTGTGGTCGTGGTGGCCATTGTTGTTTTTCATTATAAACGGCATGTCCTCCTCTTTATTATGAAATAAACATCCGATCATTTATCTCAAAAAAATTCATTTTGTCTTTGAATACCCAAAATAACAGCTCTTGTTGGAAAACAAACAACAAACAAAGAACAAATAAGAAGTGTTTTTCAGTGTTTTTGATTGAAATCAAATTTCCTCCGTCTTTTTGATTGGAATGAAATATCCTACGATTTTCTTAGCATTGCTTCAATGTGTGTGTGTGGACCACTAACTGTACAGGGTCCGCCAAATAACTCTTTCTTTTTGAAAATTCTATAAAAAAAAAACTACTGGATATTTTCTCAAATTTCTTTTTTTGTTGTCTGAAAGTACAATCCTACCGGTTACTAATGGAAACTAATTTCATTGAAATGGCGTCCTCGGCTGGTCGTCAGCTCCGCGACTGATAATGCGATCTTCAAAAACAGGGCGCAAAACATCGAGTGTAGCTTCGGCTGTGTTGCCACATAGCGCCGTCCTATTGAAACCAAATGTTGCCAATATCCTTCTCTTCAATGTTTGTAAACAAAAATTCTTTCAACATGGCCCGATAACCAAAATAACGAAAACGAACTAAGCACTAGTTGAACAAAAAAAAAAACGTTAGATGGCGGACCCTTTATTAATAGAACTAAGTTTTCTAAAATATTGTTCTTGTTCGCCATACTCTTATCAATGGTATTTTGAATAAATTAATACGTTATTCAAGTGTACAAAACAAAGTATGTCCACACTCTTTAATACGTGTATGTGTCGTCGTCAACTTAAACGAAGGTTAACGTCTGAATGTCAGCACTCAGTCCCTCAAGGGTTACTAATGATGATTTCATTTTATAATATCTTTTTTTTTTTTTGCAATTTGACTAATGGGATACGGGAGATGAGGAAAAGCCCTCGGGTGAAACCAGTTCACCTCCATATCTGTCCATAATGCTTTATCTATCACGTGTCTGTCGGTCTGTCTGTCTGTCTGTCAATCTGTTCCAGCCGTTAATTAAGTATGCAAAGATAAATGATTCTATTCCATAAAATATTAATTTATATTATAAATTAGTTGAATATACGTAGCAGTGCTTTGTATTTCCTAAATGGGGAGAGAAACCTAAGAGACAGCTTGCAGCGCAATTGCAAGTGCGTGGTCACTGTTCGGGATGTGAGACGGTTGCTTCGAGTTGAGGACGGTGTCAATTGTACAAGCACTCACTCTGAGGAGAAAACGTATCGGTGTTATCGCACAGTTGAGTCTGTCCATTTATGGATCATTATGGACCAGTTCAGTAGATGTGCTCCAAGTGTCCTACCTTATTGACAGCAGATTGTTAAACATGCAATTTTATTTGTCTAACTTACCTAAAATGAAACAGAAAAGAAAACAATGTGGGAATTAATCATACAGTTGTATTGAAATATAATAAGTTGAAGAGAATAAGTTGAGTGGAAAATGTTTAACCAAACAAAGTGATATGTGGAAATTATTTTGCAACCAATTCATTACTATTCATTACTATAACCGAGAAAATAATCAAAGAATAATAATCGATGTATGTAAAGGGTGGAGAAACTCGTTAGAAATACATCAGTTTTTAAAGGTGTTAAGATTGGACTAAACATGGGAACTTAGGTGGTATCGCAAAGGTCCTCAATAGACTAAAAACGTCTAATAAGACAGCATATTATAATAAAACCTATGTTAGGTTCATTGACATGATATCCGCGTGCTCCATAGACAGCAAGGAATCGGTATGGATTCCCCATGGTCGTCGGAGTCAAGTGATGCTTGCCCTACACAGAGAGAAAAATTAACCTCATATAAGGTTAACTTAACCATAAATAAACATGATTTGGAGTCTACGTTATATATGGTTAATTTGAACATCTTCTTGTTGACTGGTATTTAACAATAATAATAGTTAATTTAACTACTCCCTGGTTGGATTTTTTAACCATGAAACTGGTTGATATAAAAATAATTATTGTTGTTTTAACAATGCATTGTTGAATTTTTTAACCATGAAAATTGTTAATATAAAAATGTCATTGTTAATTTATTGAAACAATGCATGCTCAATTTAACAATTTTATATTTCTTTGCAGAAATATAAATTTTCCAAAAAAGCTTCACGAATTGTGTTTGCTTTGATTGCAGGCAAGGTTTCGGAAGCTGTTACAGTTCTTCATCGTTACCCATTTGCAATGATTTCTGCAGCAATTTTTGGTATAATAAGTGTCCGAACTCTATGCGAGTGAACGAGAACTACTGTTTAGTAGCGCATATCCCAGCGCAGTAAAGCATTGAAAACCAACATCTCCACAAGCAGTGACGATAGCATTTGGTGGTGGGTTTTTGAAAGAGCGAGATAACGTTCTCACATGTTAAGAGAAAAGTAAGAGGGGAAAAAGTGTGGGAGGCGGGGAAACACAATCGCATTCGTTGCTACTTCGTGTAACATAATACTGAACTTCGTCTAACACAAAGCAGTTCAAGAACTTCGACACAACAGAGCCGAATGATCTTTGAATTGTTGTTTATTTCGCACATTTTTCAGCCTCTCTCTCGAAAAAATCAACCTTATATAATGTTAACTCAACTATTTTTCATGTAAATTTGACCTTATATAACGTTATTTTGACTTTGTAATCAAATATTTACCATGAAAAAATTAACCAGACACATGGTTAAAAAAATCGTTGTACTTTTGGCTCGGTGTAGGAACTACTTTTCTCCACCTTGGGCCTCCAGAAACTAAAAAGGCTACTTTGGACTTAGAAAGCAATTTAAGAACCGGACAACTCTCTAGGAATAACTTGCCAAGTCGAAGTTGCGGTTGGTTTCTGGTGACGTGGGACAAGAATCCTGCTGGCCACGAGATGCAAACAAACAAGTATGAGTGACCTCTCTCTCTCTCCCGCGACCAACTCAATGTTAATATTTCCGAATGCTTTTTCACATCCATCAGTCATTTGCCAGCGGCCTCTCCACCCTGAGCGTGCATTAAATAGAACTTGAAATGTGTGTCGGAAATATTTCCATTCGCCAGCAATTTTCTCAATAGAAACTAATTATCTGGTGAGCATTTTTGCTCGAAACTTTCCCTGATTATGATGTAGAGCAGCACGCACAAACACACGCACACACCACACGACTGGATTACAGCTGAGAAGCAGTACATCACCAGCGTCGTCATCTTCTACACCATGGTCCGTGTCTCGGGACCGACCCCATTCCAGGCCAAGCCGTCGACAGCAGACACTTGTAGTTATGCTGTAATCAGACCTACTTTTGCCATGTGAACGAACAACAATGTTCTGATGTTGCTGCTGCTGCAAACTGAGGTTTTTTTTATTATTAGAAGGCTGGCAGTGGATGGCTGATGTTTAACGACAACACCATACAAGGCGGCGGCTAGAGTCGCCGCAAACATATGTGCGCTCGTCTGTCCTATGCAACAACAACAAAATGCTTTGCTTGGGCGCAATGTTCTGCGATTCGGATGGCGTTGGAATCAGAGATGAGTTCAGCTGTGGCGCTTGGCAAAACCAAGCCAAACCAAACCATTCCAAAAGGCCAGGCAAGAATCCAAAATAGAAACATCAGCCAGTCAACAACATCGCCGATGCAACCAGCAACAACCACATTTCATCCAACACCAACGGCGGCGACCGCAAATAGCAGCAACATTTTCCTAACAGCACCTACTTTTGTTTCTCTTTTTGTTGTTGTTGTTTTTCTATGACGTTAGCAACGTTAAGTAAATGACTTCAACTCGGAAACGGCTCAGATTCAAACACCAACAATAACAACGCAAAATGTAAACGAAACAAACAACACGTCAGTTCTAAGCGAATCAATGAAGCTTTGTTGTTTTGCTCAACTTTATTCAATAGATTGTTGTTGCTGTTGTTGCTGTTGTTTTCTGATGCTGTTGTCGTTTGCGGATTTGCCAGTCTGTCCACAGCATTGGCAGTGGCAGCGCCAGCACTGGCACATGACACAAAAACGTGCACCACATTTTTGCTGTTGTTTTTCGTTTGTTTTCGTTTTTGTTTTCATTTCTCAACATTTTTCGTTTTGCTTAGAATTGTGAATGCACTCGCTCGTATTTAGGTTGATGTTGGCAACACAAATGTCTGTCGGTCTGTCCGCTCTTTTTGACATATTCGTCGGTCATGCCCAGCGAAACTTTTGCTATCAAATGGTTAACGTTGACGTTGCAATCATTGAGTAATCAAGAAATTTATTTAAAAGTTGCCACGTCTAGAAAAGTATGGATCAATTCCACAATGAATTAACTTAGAAATGTATAAACGCATAACTTAATCAATTCATAAATGCATAAATTCATAAATGAATGAATTGCATATATTCATAAATCCTTAAATTCATAAACGAATGATTTTAATTAATTCATAAACTCAAACATTCATTAGTACAAAAATTCATAAATGAAATGAATAAATTCATAAAATCCTCGATTCATAAATTCCTCAATTCACAAATTGATAGATTCATAAATACATAAACTTATGAATTCATAATATTTTAAATTCATAATATTTTAAATTCATAAATTCACAAATTTATAAATTCATAAATTCATAGATTCATAAATTCATTAATTCATTAATTCATTAATTCATTAATTCATTAATTCATTAATTCATTAATTCATTAATTCATTAATTCATTAATTCATTAATTCATTAATTCATAAATTCATAAATTCATAAATTCATAAATTTATAAATTCATAAACACATAAATTGATAAATTCATTAATTTATAAATTGATAGATTCATAAATACATATATTCATAAATTCATAAATTCACAAATTTATAAATTCATAAATTTATAGATTCATAAATTAATTAATTCATAAATATATAAAATCATTAATTCAAAAATTCATAAATGAATAGAATAAATTCATAAAATACTCGATTCATAAATTCCTCATTTCACAAATTGATAGATTCATAAATACATAAATTCATAAATTCAAAAATTTATTGAATAAATTCATAAATTCATAGATTCATAAATTCAATAATAAATATATAAATTCATTAATTCAAAAATTAATTGACTAAATTCCTCGATTCATAAATTCAGAATTCATTCATAAATTCACGAAACACAAAATTCATTAATTCATAAATTCCAAATTTCACAATTTACAAAATTCAAAAATGAATTCATTCAAAAATACATAAAATCATTAGTTCTTCAGTTAATAAATTCATAGATTCATAAAAGAATTCATTCATAAATTCACGACACACAAAATTCATAAATTCCAAATTTCACAATTTACGAAATTCATAAATTCATTCATAAATTCATACGTTCAAAAAAATTCATAAATCCATTCACAAATTTATAAATTCATAAATTTATTAATTCCTAAATTCATAAATTTGTAAATTCATAAATGAATGAACTGAATAAATTTATAAACCCCTAAATTCACAAATCATAAGTTAATTAATTCAGAAATGAATGAATTTAATAAATTCATAAATATTCATAAATTCCTCGATTCATAAATTCGTAAATTCATAAACGAACAAATTCATAAATGAATTAAATCATAAATTAATTAATTCATAAATTGAGAAATTTATAATTAATTGATTTATTGATTCAGTTAATTATTTAATTATTAACTCAATTAATTATTTAATTAGTAAGTCAATAATTTATTTAATTATTAAATCAATTAATTATTTAATCAATTAGTTATTAAATTAATTAATTAAATTATTAAATCAATTAATTATTTAATTATTACATGATTTAATTATTTAATTATTAACTTAATTCATTATTTAATTATTAAATCAAATAATTCTTTAATTATTAAATCAAATAATTCTTAAATTATTAAATCAATCAAACAATTAAATATTTAATTATTAAATCAGTTAATTATTTAATTAATCAATCAATTAAATATTTAATTATTACATGAATTAATTATTAAACTATTAACTCAATTCATTATTTAATTATTAAATCAATTAATTATTTAATTAATCAATCAATTAAATATTTAATTATTAAATCAAGTAATTATTTAATTATTAAATCAATTAATTATTTAATTATTAAATCAATTAATTTGCTGGTAAATATTACATTGTTCTGTATGTCGGACTGTTCGCCTCGCCAAGGTGAAGGTAAAACTGAATCTTCCAGCAAAATTTTGCTGGTTAATGCCAGAAGTCGATACGTTTACCAAGACTGCGGCATTTAAGTTGCTGCAGTTATTTTTTTTTTTTTTTTTTTGAAAACAACAAAAACTTTTCATTTATTTTTGCAGTTTTAGAAGTGTTTTTTTGTTTTCGTTTTCTCAGTTTTGAGGTTGAGGAGGGTACGTTGTTGTTGCTGTTGTCGTTGAATGCTGACGATGAAGACTACTACGACGGTTGACTGCATTTCATTTCTTGAAACATTGTGCTGGTTGATGTGGTTGCAACTGCTGCTGGGGAAGGGGGGTCTGTACTCCATTTTGGATACTTGTAACATTTGACTGCAGTTAAAGTGGCGGCAGCAACTGCATCTGATTGTAGTAAGAACAAATTAACAAAAACAAAATTATTTCCATATTTCCAATGAAATCTGGGAAGAACTTGACTATTCCTCGGCACAATGTGTAGCGAAGGGTTAATGGAGGGGGGAAGAAGAATGGTAGAACCTTTACTTGGTCACACTGGCCATATTCCAATTATCATTTGGTCGAAACTTCGTTGGCTTTTATCGTTGTTTGGGGGGGGGAAAAATAGAAAACCTTGGGAATCAATTGCCATACTATGATTCATTTAAAGAATGGCCACTAACCATAAATGTTGTAACCCGCATTTAGGCAAATTCGGTCTTTAGCATGAACTTATTGGCCACAGCTTAACAGCACCCCTACCCTCATACCGTCAGCTGCCGAGTACAGTCCGTCTGAAGTAACAACAACTGGTCTTGACCACTGACTTTACTCCTCCGGGTCTTTTACGTTTGGCCTTTTTGCTATGCCATGTCTTCGGTTCTGGGCATTGCACAATAAGTGTATCTAACGTAATAAAAAAGTAATAAATTTAAATAAATGTACATTTGAACGACAAAGTCGAAGAACAGCAGCGCAACTGTTCATTTCAAGCTTATGCAATTCGTGTTGCTTTGTTTTCTTTCGTAAAATTTCGCAAAATACAAAAAAACAACAGCAAATCGTCTGGAAAACAGGAGACCCTTTTGGCAAAAATGTAATCGAGAAAATAAACCATCGCGTCATCAGTATTGTCGACTGAGTTTTTCGTTGCACACTTCGTTCTGTTCGGTAATCTAAACACAACACTTTTCCAAAGTGGGTCAACTGCAAGAGCTCTTGACGTCTTTATGATTTTCTTGGAAGAAAAGTGCACAGAACGATATGGAAATGCTAGACTCACCCGTCCGCACCATTTACACTGGACAATATTGTCGACGTAAATTACACCAAATACTTGTTTATAAATTAAGGCATTCTATATTTTTTGTATGAAAAAAGGGTGTTGAGGTTATATCGTAGTATTTGTAACTCAGGGCCTTAAAAGTGTGTACAAAGCCTGACTACGTTCATCAAGTATCATCGACTTTACCTGATGGCTTATGGGCAGACTTCATAATTGTCTGAGACTCGATCAAAGACCAAAGTAAAGGGCAGAAGGTTTATGTCTGTTAAACTCTCCCATTAATGAGTCTCTCGTTGTCCTTAAGCTTTGCACATCAAAAGGTCTTACAAGTTTATAGAAAATCACTACTACGGTCGTAAAAAATATATAATTTTTGGAAAATATAAATATCTCTGCCCTTTAATCTCGACGTAGAAGATACTCATTAACTCTGTTGATGGATTGGTAACGGATATTGACTTAACAGCCATTAAAATCACTAAGAATTCTTCCTGAATGACGATGCATTCATGTGATAATTTCCTGATTCCGGCCTTTTCAATGCAGACTCCGGATCCTGTGAGCACATCAATCAGAGAATCCAAAAACATACTATCGAGCAAAGCGCCCCGGTAGGCGAGTTGGTAGCGTGCTTGCCTATCAGCGTGGGGGTTGTGGGTTCGATTCCCTCCAGAGGCTTTGGTCTGTCGCTGCAAAAATCAAGGCAAATGGTCTTTGTCACCCGGTTTACCCTTGGACCCAAAATTAGAATATAAATAGAAATTGTACTTAATTAATAAATAAATAAATAGATATTATCGAGTATTGTGTTTTAGTACTCTCTCGCTCTATTTTCCCTTCTATCGATCTTCTCGCTCTATGCCTATCTCTCGCTATCTTTGTCTCTCTGTAGTCTCTTCCCCTCCTCTCACTCTTCTCTTTCTTCACTCTTTCCTCTCTTCCACATTTCTCTATCATTAAATCTCTCTTCCGCTACCTTCTCCCTCTCGCTTATTTCTCTCTCTCTCCCTTCTGGCTCTCTTCACAATATCTCTCTATAGTAGATCTCCACCTCTATCTGTAATCCCCTTGCCGCAATTTTCTATCTCTTTTCCCTCTCTCGGATCCTGTGAGCAAATCAATCAGAGAATCCAAAAAACATATTATCGAGTAGTGTGTTTTAGTACTCTCTCGCTTTATTTTCCCTTCTATCGATCTTCTCGCTCTATGCCTATCTCACGCTATCTTTGTCTCTCTGTAGTCTCTTCCCCTCCTATCACTCTTCTCTTTCTTCCCCTGTATGTCTTCCGCTCATCTCACTCTTTTCGCTCTTCCCCATCTCTCTATCATTAAATGACTCTTCCGCTACCTTCGCATTCTCGCTTATTTCTCTCTCTCTCCCTTCTGGCTCTCTTCACAATATCTCTCTATAGTAGATCTCCAACTCTATATATCTATCTCTCTCCCATCTCTCTCTATTATTCCCTTTCTATCTAGGTTCCCCTCTCTCACCCTTCTGGCTGTATTCACCATCTCTCTACTTTTCTTTCACTAGCATATATTCCCATCTCTCTCTCTTCGCCTTTCACCCACTCTTTTCTCTCATCCCCATCTCTCTCTCTCTCAGTCCATGTCCCAATCTCTATATACCCCTCATCTATATTTTCCCCTCCTTCATTCTGTTTATATCTCTCTCTTTCTCTCTCTCTATATTCCTCTCTATCTTACCTCTTACCTCTTTCTTTCTCTTTCTCTCCACTGCTCTCCCTATCTGGCTCTAACTCTCTCACTATCGCTAATGTCAGAGTACGAGCTGGAAGCAAAGCGAATCAAGAATCTGAAATATTTCGTGAATTATCCTCTCTATTCTTTGTCAGTATGAAAAGGATTTGTGTGTTACACAACACACTTCGTATTTCATTTTGTTTGTTCGTTTTATTTTCTACAAAATAACTTTTTACCATTTTCAAAATGTCAACACAAACTAAAATGCCAATTAGAAAAACGAAGCGTCTTCAGGCTACAAATAATTGCAACGCCTGCTTCAGGCAGGTTTTCTCTTCTCTCTCAATCTGAATTGTTGCGAGCGTTTCCAAAGAAACGGTGCTTTGTAGCGCCTTTCTTCGCTTTGCTTCAGTCAACCTTATTGTTCCGAGTTCGAATCTTGGCAGAAGTTGTATTTAATTAGTTATTTACACAATCCTTCTCCAGCGTTCTCTCTCTCTCTTTATTGCGTGGAAGTTCTTACCTCTAACATTACATTTCAGCGTTATAGTAACGGGTGGTGTTTTCTTTGGCTTACCCCCCATAATTATTTGATAATGAGTATTTTTTGTCCCCGGGTACGGAGCTGTACTTTATTTTTCAGCAAAGCTTTGCAAAGATGTGATAACACTTTTTGCTGGAAGGACGACAAGGCGACATTTTTGCACGTAGTCAAATGACCTGAAGAAATAAAACATTTCTTATTCTTCATATTTGTGAAACTTGGAGATTCCACCATTCTAGCCAATCGAAAAGTAAATACCTACTCATAAACATTAAAAGACATTAACATTTTTTGATTCGAATAAACGTTTTTTTTTCTCCTCGATACTCGATGACAAATACAATGTTGTGCTGCAGCAACATTACATGGCGCACACGACGAACATTATTTTCAAGGCAATGCTGACTGACTGACTGACTGCCACAATATGGGGAGAGTCACTCCGTAATTTGTGACTAAATGACTGTGCGATATGCCACCATATGAAGACGGTGATGACGGTGGCGCTGACGCTGATTGTGATGGTGAACATGGCTGTGGACCAATGATGCAACACTGGCAGTTTGTTGCATCCTAATGACACCAGCATATTCACGGCTCAATGTTGGTTGTGTTTTCGTTGTTTTTTTTTCTTTTTTCTTAAAAAAACAACAACAAACGTTGATGACATTTTTTTTTCAGTAGAATTCTGTTTCAGCATCGTTCGGCGGAATTTTCGCTCTTGTTGACGTTCTCCACAGAAAACGTTGCATAAAAAACCACCAGTCTATTGACGCCGCGCCGAACGTTTCATTTTAAAGGTAACCCATACTAATTGTACGGGTTAAACTCTAAATGACTCTCGTCGTCGAAGCGTATATCATTGAGGTGAAATACGAAAAAAAATTAATATGGTTAAAAAAACCAAACTAAATGTGTTTTTTGCTTACCGGTATTACTGGCATTAAAAGTATTCGCAACGTATCGACGTATGTAAACATTCGGTTGGCGACCGACCGACTTGACTTATTACATGGTAGGGGGGGCTACAAGTTTTAGCCGAATGATAATCTAATAAAAAACTAGAAAAATGGGTGATAACACAGATTTGAAGACAGCGATGCTGGCATTCGGCTAGCAATTCCCCACCTCATAAAGTTAAAGAAAAATGTTTGAAATATGGAGGACAAACCTGATTGGACAATAACTACAAATCAGTCGTTTAAAGCGCCATCTATTGAAGAGTGCGAGAAAATACCAAGAACCCTTGGGCTAGCTGGGGAACAAGAGTAAACGGTCATAACTCGCACCCACAAGTTAAGCATATTTTTGTTGTGCAAGACTTTATGGAAGTCACACTTTTAAAATCTGAAGCACAGGACCAAAGTTTGTTTGCAGACGCTTTAGTTCGGCTGCTAACTCCAGATGTCAGTAGTTCTTTTCTAGAAATTCCATGATACGATCGCAGAAAAACCCCGGCAAACCTTTTAAATTTGTATTAACATCTAGAAAAAGACTCCACCGATCTTCACCGAAAGTAGTTTTTAAATTTCAAAAAAATAATCATTATAATAATAGGATTCGCCTTCTTGAAATTTGACAATTGCCTACGAAGAATTTTTTCAATGAAACTTGATTAACTTTCAGAAATGTGTCAGCCTCTTAGATTAAATTTTGCCATAACAATTGTAAAAAGAAGTGTTCTTTATTTTGAATTATCCAATTTCAATAGATTCCTTTATTTGATTCTATGATGGGTGCTGAAAACAACAAATGAATTTGACAAAAATAACCACTGATCTAAAATAAGCGACCCTAAAAAGACCTTCGCAGAAACGTGTTAATGAAATTTCCAAAAAAAATGTGTTCGCCATAGTGGATTCGCCATCTGGAATTTTTTAATTGCAACATTCGTTTCACCGAGCAATTTTATTAATTTAAAATAAATGTTTCCCATTTTTAATTATCCAATTCCGACAGATTCGGAATTATCGATCACGACAACACCTCGGAAAGAAGTTTAATACTTTAATAAATTTGAAAGGCAACTATTCCCAATTGGGTTATCCATTTCGTCGTTTCAAAAGTCGGTTGGAAGTCTGACATTGACGAAAATGGATCGATTAACTATCACACAAAACCTACTACAAAAATGGTGATTCTGGGACAAAATTTAAGAGGAGATTACGGTTATGAATCACATTTCTCACTCGGTGGGTATGTTAATAAACAAAATTGTCGTATTTGGGATTCTGAGAATGCTCAAGTAATTGCAGAGAGGACATTACATCCACAAAAAGTCACTGTTTGGTGCGCTCTTTGGTCCGAAGGCGTGATAGCACCTTACTTCTTCGAAAACGACGAGGGAACGACTGTCACCGTAAATTCGGAGCGTTATGGTCGTATGATAACCGCCTTTTTTGCCTACTATTGAAGAATACGACTTGGAGAATACGTTGTTTCAAGAAGACGGTGTCACACAACTCGAGCGAATATGGCTTTATTGCAAGAGACATTTCCTGGCCGCGTAAGTTCTCGTCGTGGTGTAAACTTTGTAATAAAAAAGATATATCATGAAAAAAAATATTTTATGTGTTTTATTTACGTTTACGTTTAAAATGAAAAATATTCCAAATTCCAAACGTGTTGAACTAAAGAGCGTCCCAGGAAGGGATCTCCCATTCCCTCCACTCTATGGCCCCGTTCGATTTAAAATTGCCTTCCGACTATATTCTATCACGCCTATCTGTCATATGTTCTGTAAATTCCAATTTCAATCTGAGCGACAGTGAAAATCGTGTGAATGGATTTATTTATTTTGTTTTACCAACAACAACCAACTGGCGAAAAAGAGACCAGTCTCCAATTAGAGAAATAACTTCAAGTCATTTGATTACAATTTTCTAAATAAGCACACTGAAGGAAAAAACACGTTGAAAAATCATCAACGTTCGTGAACAATTTTAACGTGTTGCGTTCTCGAATTATACGTGAACGCTCGTTGACAAAATGATGGAAATTCAAACACAACACAGATGACCACAGATGAAAAATGGTTTGAAAAATGGTTGCTCTGGAAAAATTTGTTCTGTTGATGACTAGGCTGTGGATTCAGGCAAATTTGCCCAGAGTTGAGCTATGTAAAAATGCTAGCATCGGAGTCAATCAATCGAATCCACAGCCCTGGTTGACTTTCTTATAAACGTCATAGACGTACGTTAGTCCTAAAATTCACAATAAAATGCAATCGATTAACTACTTAATAGTTAAAGAAACTAATTATTTAATTGATGACATTATTGCCTGAGTGTTTGACTAATCGATTAATTTATTAATCGACTTATTCATAAACAAAGTTGATTTTTATTTGACAATTGGCTTTTAATTAATTTGATTATATAATTAATTAAATTGTTAGTCTATGAGTTGAATTACTAAAATAAATAATTAATAAATTAATTGAATTACCTAAATAAATAATTAATAAATTAATTAAATTAATTAAAAAATAATTAATCAATCAATTGATTCCATTAAATAAATGATTAATCAATTAATTGATTAAATTAAATAAATAATTAATAAATTAATTGATTCAATTAAATAAATTATTAATCAATTAATTGATTCCATTAAATACATAATTAATCAATTAAATGATTGAAATATATAAATAATTAATCAATTAAATGATTGAAATAAATAAATAATTAATCAATCAATTGATTAAATTAAATAAATAATTAATCAATTAAATGATTGAAATAAATAAATAATTAATCAATTAAATGATTGAAATATATAAATAATTAATCAATTAAATGATTGAAATAAATAAATAATTAATCAATTAAATGATTAAAATAAATAAAAAATTAATCAATTAACTGATTGAAATAAATAAATAATTAATCAATTAAATGATTGACATAAATAAATAATTAATCAATTAATTGAATTGATGAAATAACTATTTTATTAAATCAATTAATTGATTAATTATTTATTTAATTGAATCAATTAATTGATTAATTATTTATTTATGTCAATCATTTAATTGATTCAATTAAATAAATAATTAAGCAATTAATTGATTTAATAAAATAGTTATTTCATTAATAAATTTATTTAATAAAATACAGGGTTCTCCAACAAGAGGTGTTATTATGGTATTCAAAGAAATTGGCTTTTTTTAGATAATTGATCGAATGTTTATTTCATAATAAAGATCAAGGTATGCGCTTAATTATGAAAGACAATATTGAGCCAAATGGCCACCACGACAACGCTTACAGGGTCATATCCTTTTCATGAAATTTTGTCACGAATTCTATCTTTGACGCTGGGCTGTTGGCGTAGACCCTAACTTTCAAAGGGACAGCTACCGAAATACCAGGTGATTCAAAATAACACCTTTTGTTGGAGAAGCCTGTAGATAATTTCCTTAATAAATTGATTTAAAAAAAATATTTATTTCATTAATAAAAAATCTCACAGTTAAATAACAAAATAAATCATTCGCCTCTTCCAAGGCGAATATTTTTCTAGTCCCTCAAACTTTTGCAACTGCCCCTCTCGCACATTTGTTGCTGCTGTTGTCGCTGCATAATTGTTTTTTTTTTTGGTTCTTTCTTATTCTGCAACATTGACATGTTTTATTTTTTCGCAATTGAGGTTTTGGTTGATTTTTCCGTTGTCGTTGTTGTTGCTGTTGTTGTTAGCATTAAGGCTTTGTTTTGTAATTATCGAGTATATCGGTGTTGTTCGCTGGTTGTTTTTCGTTGCTGCGATATTGAATTAAGCCAGAACAACAAACAACGATGACGACGACGCGACCTGGCCAATGTTCGAAAACACCCACCTTGATAATCGATTTCTGCAGCGGCAACACAGAAAATTCCAATTGGTATTTTTCAAGTCAAATTACGGAATTAATTGAAACACTTGATTGGCGGTCTTCGAATAGCGGACTCAGTCCGCCAGAGGTGTGATGTGATGTATGATTTGGAAAATAGTGACGGTGTTTGCGATATGTTTGTAAGTAAGCGACAAAAATAATTGATTGCCAAATATATAATTAGAAACTAATTAAAGGCAATGGAGAGATCACCAGTTTGCACGTGTTAATGGCCAACCTTAAAATGACGTTAAGTCCGTATACCTTGCCTGCAATCAAAGCAAACACAATGCCGGAAACCTTTTTAAACATTTCTAAATTTGCAACAAACAAAAAATAGAAATAATCAATGACCTGAACTCGAATTCGACTAACAGCAACAAAACGATTTTTCTTTTCTTCATTTTTTTTGTTGGAGATGAAAAGTGCTTAAATTAAATAATCCCACAGTGGATGGGGATCTGATGGATCTGGAGTCCACCTCTGAAGATTTGCAAAGATTCATACTTTTGCTTTCTGCTTGAGTTCTCCCAAAAACTCAAACAGTCTGTCGGTTGTACAATTTGTCTGTCAAATCTGGCATTTTTACAATTTGTCTGTCAAGTCTGTCATTTGTACAATTTGCACTTGTCGTTGTCAGGGTTCTTATTGAATGATTAAGCGAAGATTTTCAAACACTTTTTTTTTGTTAAGACACGAAACGTTGAAATCGAAATCATAATTAACACTCTGTGTTGCATGTCTGCTTGAAACTCGATGTTAATTTGTAATAGCATGAAGGAAGTTGTTAACGAACAACAGGCGAATGGAATACTGCCCACGACGCAACACTACAGGGTGTATGCACGGAAGATGAACCATATTGGGGGGTGACAAAAAAAATTGAAATGCCCAATATCGACCGCAAATAATTTGGTGGATATTGAAATCTAAATCTGGCTGCATACGGCCCATAACACAAGCCCACAAGCTGCAGGAACGGCAACTGTATAAGAGACATAACGCAGGGTGAAAAAAGAAAAAAATGGACAGCCCCGACATTCAACTCAGGCACCGCAAGGCACCTGATTTGGTCTCTGCATTGAATTTACACTCCATCGGAGGCACATTCTTATATAGGTTTTCAAAATTTGTAAGTTAGAGGGTTAAAGTATCGCTCTAAAATATGGCAAAAGCTGCGAATTAAGTTGAGAAGCTTGTGCATAAGAAACATATCGTTGGATGAGAAAAGAAAAAATGTGGACAATGCCGACCCAAGAAAAGTCTGAAGAGATCGAAATGAAATGAATGCTGCCCATGCTACAATGCTGCAGGGTGTATCAACGACTGTGAGTTGAGAGAGATTTCGAATGGTGACAATAGAAGAACAGCAAAAGAAATTTATGGAGATATAGAAATGGAAATCTGGTAGCGATGAATGTTGCCCATAACACAACTCTGCAGGGTGTTGCAACAGCAGCTGTGTGATAGATAAAGGGTGTTTTTTATTGAGGTATAGAACATCGAATTGAAATAAAACACAAGAAAATCGTTTTAATGTCCATCAATTTGGCTTTATTGGAAGGATAATTTTATGCCATTAATGTTTAAATATGATTTCGGGCATGTGGCCGACGCGGCTGGCTCGAATAAAGCCAAATCTACAGGTCCAATTTTCAACCACTTGTTGGAACCACAACTCATCCACATTCATGCCATCCAATTCGGGAACAAAATAGTCGGTTATCATGGCTCTATACCGGTCTCCATTAACGGTAACTGACTCTCCAGCATTATTTCGGAAGAAGTATGGCCCAATGACTCCACCAGCCCATACAGCACACCAAACAGTCAGTTTTTGTGGATGTAATGGCATAAAATGGACGGAGCTTGCGGTGACCTTCGCGAACTGAACCATTTCTTTCGAAATAAATTTGCACGATTTGCAAGCGTTGTTCTTTTGTCAACCTGTTCATGATGAAATGGCAAACCAAACTAAATATTAATCACTTGACAGCTGACAAAATGGCCGCCAGTTCAAAAAGTGATGCCAACTTAAAGTTCTATACCCCAATAAAAAAAACACCCTTTATATTGAAAATCCACGAAAGGGAATGATTCCGGTAAAATAAAAAAGTATAAAATTCGAAATGAGGATATTAAAGAGATGACTACGGTCCATATTACAACGCTGCCCAGGCTGCAAAACACGTCAGCTGCCTAAGAAACTGAAGGAGGATGAGAAAACAGGAAAATTCGAGCCCTTAAACTGGTTTGGATAATTGACATGATCAGACCATCCGCACCGGCAGTCTTATTATTTTGAAAGGTGTGTTCGCCGACAAGAAACAAGCTACAATTTTATTCAGAAATGCAAATGTGAACGCTGGTGCCGATCTATGAGTTATACACAACTAACTCTGAATTCACATTGCTATTGTAATGCCCACCACTGTTGATAACGTAGTCGCTCGCTGTGCAACAGAAACCAAAAAAAAAAAAAAACAATATGTTCATAAAAACTTAATATTATTCATAATATGTACTATTATTTCGATATACGTAGAGAGGGAGTGCCGGTGAGAGAGGTGCAGAACACAACAGAGTGTTGCAAGAAAACAATGAACTCGTAAAGAGAAACTGGCACGTAAATGACGTTGACGTTGACGTTCATGTTGAAAGCAGGTGTTGGAGGCGGCATTACAACATTAATGACTACGACAACAATACAGACCAGGCCTACACCTTGCGGCATCGTATCAAATTCAATTTTCTTCATAAATATTTGTGTTTAATTAGTTTAGGAGAGAGAAAGAGCTAAAAAACAAGACAACAGAGGGGAGAGAACTTCTAGAAATAACGATGAACATGGGAGGTTGACTATTCATTGATTATTTTTCAAAAATTTTAAAACTTGCCAGAAATACCACCAAAAACAACCACGTTCTGTGTCAAGTTCTAAAGAAATGGTAGAATTTAATGTACCGGCAAAATAACTCCCATTACCCTGTAATAGAGTCAGTAAGGGCAATACACAAATATTCACTTTAACTATATTGGAGGGTTTTCTAAAGAGTTTTTTTCGGTCACGGGAAATCAGGACACACATAACAACATTTTAAGTCTTACTCATTTATTGATTTAAGGGATTATGAAAAAAAAATCATTATTTTTTAAAGCAAAGTAAGGCAGGCGGTAAGGGGTTACTAACATTCCATGAAGGAATAGACGAGGGGAACTTCTCTCGAATCAGTGAGCTGTGCATACTCACTGGACCCGGAACCTACTGTTTAAAGCCGGCTCCGTACGGAAAATGCTTGTCTAGAGAAGCAGAAAAATAATCCCACCAAGAAGCTTCTTCAAACATGCCACTATTGCTAATCTATATTACATTATCTTTTAGACCTTGCTGTGGATTTCTCAAATATATTTGACAATTCAAATGATTTTGAGGTCGCCATTAAAATATATTTGCCACGGAAAGGGTTAATTTCAATAGCGTACTTTAATTCCTGGTAATTATTTTACAATTCCTGAAAAGCTATTTTTGTTGACACTACAAAATATTTTATAAAAAAACAATCCATCGGCTAAAATATTTTGTTTTTCCTTTTAAAGAGACGCTCTTTTTGTGAGGACCACTGCTCTAAATGGACGAAATTGCCGTCGAAAATCATCACATCTGACAAAACGCATTTTTATCTCTGCTTTTGTTTCGGCTTGTTATCAAGCATAATTGCCCCATCTGGGAAAGTAATGCTGGAAATGCAATTTCGATTAACGTTGATCTGATTTTTGGCTGTAAGATTGTAAAAATAGCTAAAATATGAACTAACTGGTAAGTTGTAATGCGCCTATGGCGCCCGTTGAAATATGGAAAACAAATTTTGTTGAAAAAAAAAAATTTTTGTGGAAAAAAAAAATTTTGCTGAAAAAAAAAATTTTGCTGAAAAAAAAATTTTTTATTGTTGTTTTTTATTAATGTTTGTTGAAAAAAAAAATTTTTCTTGAAAAAAAAAAAATTTTGTGGAAAAAAAAAATTTTTGTCGAAAAAAAATTTTTTTAGAAAAAAAATTTTGTAAAAAAAAAATTTTTGTAAAAAAAAATTTGGAAAAAAAAAAATTTGGTAAAAAAAATTTGGAAAAAAAAAATTTGGGGAAAACACAATTTCTGTAAAAAAAAAAATATTATTTTTTTTATTATTAGAAATTATAGAATGCCTATTTAAATTCCTACGTACTGCGTGACAGAGTCAGTGAATCAGTGTATCAGTGAATCAGTGTCGAGGGTAAATATATATTAAAGAAGAAGATATTTTATTTAGTTAAGCTCGAGGTCTTGTTGTTTTGTTTCTATTTTAAACTAGTAAGTTGTAATGCGCCTATGGCGCCCGTTAATTTGCTTGAGAAAGTATTTGCTACTTAATTTTAAAAATTTTGTAAAAAAAAATTTCGAAAAAAAATAAAATTTGTGGAAAAAAATTTTTGTTGAAAAAAAAATTTTTGTTGAAAAAAAAAATTTTGTTAAAAAAGAAAACAATTTTTGCTGAAAAAAAAATTTTTGTGGAAAAAAAAAATTTTGTTGAAAAAAAAAATTTGTTGAAAAAAAAAAATTTGGAAAAAAAAAAATTTTTTTAAAAAAAATTGTAAAAAAAAAATTTTGGGAAAAAAAAAATTTTGGTAAAAAAAAAATTTGGGGAAAACACAATTTCTGTACAAAAAAAAAATATTATTTTTTTTATTAGTATTATTTATAGAATTATTATAGAATGCCTATTTAAATTCCTACGTACTGCGTGACAGAGTCAGTGAATCAGGGAATCAGTGTATCAGTGAATCAGTGAATCAGTGTCGAGGGTAAATATATATTAAGATGTTTATTTCTTTCAATATTTCGTCTTTCGTCGAAAGACATCTTCAGGAATTATATAAAGGACATATTTGTATTAACAAATCAGAACAATCAGAAACTTTTCTGCTTGTAGATTTTAAATAGAGCTAAAATATTATTTTTTATTTTAAGAGACCCTCTCTTTGTGAAGATCACTGCTCTAAATGGGCAAAATTGTCGTCGAAAAATCATCTTATCTGACAAAACGCAATTTATCTCTGCTTTTGTTTCGGCATAAATGCCCCATCTGGGAAAGTAATGCTGGAAATGCAATTTCGATTAACGTTGACCGCTACGGAGGCACAATTTAACATTTCTTTTCTGGCAGGTGGTTGGAGACATGAACTGTGACGATATTTGCCCACGCCACAATCTTAATTTTACCTCACCAAGTTCGGAAATCATGTTGGCAGTGGTGTCGTCGATGTCAATTGGACAGCTTGCAGTTGCGATTTGACTCCGATAGACATCATTAAGAACCGATGTGGCGAAGCAAAGAATTCATTAACAATATAGGCGCTAAAGGCGAACATCGAGCAAGCCATTCGTGCGCCAGAGCCGCCAAGGTCTTTGAATATTCGACTGATATGATGAGATATCTCACAAATAAATGAAAGGGCATTCCATAAATAATGGGAATGTTAACTGTTTCGAATGATACGACGAACTTGATGTTTGTTCATTTGTTTTTAATTTAAAAAACATTTTTATCAGATTTGCTATTATTTAGACTTCTTCCTCCAGGTCATTGAACTCTGTCATTATAACAGCATTTGCAGCCAACTGTGATATCTATAAAATATACAAACGCAGAGTAATCATTGCATGAAGATATGAACTTGATAAGGTTCATTTATATTTCTTTGCCACAACAGCAAGAAGGAGAAAGAAAAAAAAACACAGAGGCCAGTGATTTATCTGTAACCCGAGACGGTGATAGCGAAACCCCAAAAAGAGCGCATATCACAATAAGAACATAATTAAGTGCAAGGTATAAAATCACCAATGAACAGGGAATATTTGGGAAAACACCGATTCGTCATACAGAGTCATACTCATTTGACGAATATGAATTTTGATGAACATCATTTGAGTAACAAACGGAAGACATCTCGAATGAGTGTGCAGGGAATCATTTCTAGATTCACTGTCCGAGACCCAGCCCAGTATGCATATACATTTACAACAGCTTTATAAAACTTTGTTAAGAAAAATGTGTGAAAATTGTTTTTGTATTTTCACACTTTTATCTTGACAAAGTTTTATAGGATTTTTTTTGTCAGGAATTTGGAATTGTTCGGTACATAAACTGGCCTACCCTAATAATATCCTTGGGATCTCTACTCATATTGAAAAAGTTTTGTGTGACAAAGCGGCGCGGCCGGAATAAGTCTACCAGGGCAGCAGCGAGGCATTTCCAAGTACAAATAATAAGTGTTCTTCAAAACGCTTTGCCCACCCTCCCCCTTTCTTTACCTCTAGACTCTTTATTTTCTTAACGCAAAGGTCGGTAGTCTTTTTTCCCTACGCCAATTTTCCGCTTCGTTTTATCGTATCCATTTAAATATTGACCACACTTTGCATGACTCTCAAGAGAAAAAGAAGAAGAGATGAAAATCTCCAACACAACACTTAAAACAGCGGCTGGACTCTAAGCTTTGGTGCGTCAAGACAATTGTCAAATTGCTCTGAACCGTAAAGTTTATTAAACCCTACTTGTTGTTGTTGTTGTTGATGGTGGTGCTGTTGTGCCTTGTACTCTAATTTTAGTCGGCGAATCCGACGTAACTAACGTGTCTTGGTGGTTGGTTTTCTTTGGCAGTAATAATTACATACGAAAAATAAAAAGAAAACTTCAATTGTCTCAGATCTCAGATATGTCTTGGCGGGCAGGGGGTGGCACGACGGCAGCGGTTCACTTAAGTATGGAAAATAAAATATGTTTTATAATAATTTCTGGTATCATTGTCTAATTGCGTTCGTACAATTTAAAATTTACTCAACAGTGCGTAAAAGTCAATGACCAACCAACAACAGGCAATGTTGTAAATGTTGCTGGGGTGATGGCGGCGACGCTGGTAGGGAGAGCAGGGGAATAGTTAATGGTATACAGGTGAACAGCACGTTATGTCTGTCATGACATTTGGACAGCCTGAGGTTCTGTCTGCAAACTCAGTTGCTCTAGCAAATCTGATTTCTTCAGTGCACAATTGTCAACTAAAGTAAGCGGAAGTTCTGCGATTTATATGCCTGCAATTTTACTTCCATGTAATGTGTTGTGGAAGAGCTTCGATTTCTACCGATATTACCACCAGTTCTTTTGTGTTCACACTGGAATTACTAGAATCAGTACTCGAAATAATTATGCTCTGAAAAGTGTCAATCTCAGCAAATACATTCTTCGATTATAATCGATAATTATCTACTTGTTTTGTCATCGATTTGTTTATAATTAGACCTGACGAAAGGGACTTGAAACCCCTTGTGTCGATAGTTATAGAATAAATCCCGGCTCGTACACCTTACATTCTAATTCCAGGGAATGTGTTCTTCGATTTTCAACTCTTTAACAATACACTCCGTTATCTGCCAAAGCTTAGCCAGTGCTGTGGAGTCGGAGTCTGACAAACTTGAACGGCGTCGAATTCGGCTTTACTCGACTCCGAGTTTTATTCGCTTATATTTCCCATGAAATAAATAAAAACCAATTTAATTTGTGAATATTTTTTCAAACTTGAAACCATAGCTGCTGAATTTCGATTCCGATTAGTAATCAATTAGATTACTTTTGAAAAGAATTGTATTGAGTATATAATCCTCTATTAAACCAGAAATCAAGATGCCATCAACTGGGCAATATTAAACAAAAATCGTATACACACACAAACAAAAATCGTATACAATTTATCAGGCATGTCACAGAAACCCAAATCGTAAAATTTTGAAACCAAAACGTTTTTAGCTTCTCCAGAAAAAGGAAAGCGAAAAAATTTTTCGATTTGAAACCGATGACAAAATCTGAAGTGAAATTGATATTTTAAGTAACTTAAACTCCAAATTGAAATGAAATTCTGTTCAAAATTAATTATTAAAATTATTATTTATTAAAAACTATACTAAATACGTTGAGTATGATACTTTTAACATATTTTTTAACGTATAAAGTACCAGACATGTCAAAGACATAAAATTGGCAGCCTCAACCAAAGAATATGCCTTTCTCTCTTCTTCCATCACAGCAAAAATCGAAACACAAGGCATATTTTTGTTTGTTTGTTTACTTTTTTTAATTAAAATCGCAGTCAAAGTTTGGAGACGTATCGAAATTTTTGACGGCGGTGGGTTAACCAGCTGTTTCTAATTTCAATGCTACCATATCTTAATATATATTTACCCTCGACACTGATTCACTGATTCACTGATACACTGATTCCCTGATTCACTGACTCTGTCACGCAGTACGTAGGAATTTAAATATGCATTCTATAATAATTCTATAAATAATAATAATAAAAAAAATAATATTTTTTTTTTGTACAGAAATTGTGTTTTCCCCAATTTTTTTTTACCAAAATTTTTTTTTTCCAAAATTTTTTTTTTTACAAAATTTTTTTTTTCCCAAATTTTTTTTTTCAGCAAACATTTTTTTTTTCAACAAAAATTTTTTTTTTCAACAAACTTTTTTTTTCAACAAATTTTTTTTTTTTCAACAAATTTTTGTTTTTCAACAAAAATTTTTTTCAAAGTTTTTTTTTTTTACAAATTTTTTTTTTCCAATTTTATTTTTTTTCGAAATTTTTTTTACAAAATAGTTTTCTCATTAACAAATTAAGTAACAAATACTTTCTCAAGCAAATTAACGGGCGCCATAGGCGCATTACAACTTACTAGTTTCTAATAGAAATAGTCGATATCCATTTTTTTCGATTTCATCAAACCCAGGAATTTTCGAAGAAGAAAAATTAAAATGTTACGATTTGGAAACACGAATTCAAATCGTTTTCGTAAAATTTCTGTGACATGCCTGTATATCGGTAAAGAAAAATATAACTCAAACCAAATACTGGTTCCACAATAATTTGCATCAACATATTTTCTAATGACAGTAATGAGGATTACTTCCAATTACTATAAATAATCCGAAAGAATCACAAGTAATTTCTGAAAGTAGTCGGATTATTTTCTGATTACTTTTCATTCTTTTTGATTATTAATAGTAATCGCAAGTAACCCCGATTACTTTTAGATTATTTGTAATTGTAATCAATTATAAATCTTGAAAAACTGAAGATAATCGTAGTTTAATCATTACTACAACTCTACAAAAAATTTAATTTAATTAGTTATTATTACGATTATCGTCACTTAACAGCGTGTTTGAAACATTTTCGATTATATGAACTATTTATCCTTTGGATACAAACTCATCACAGCCTGAGTTGAGTTTGTGAATGGAAATACAATTTTGGAAAATTGGCTGAAATCGTAGTTGTCTCCTGTGGACGGAAATACAATTTTGGAAATTTTATTATTGAACAGCTGAAATCGGAGTCGACTCCTGTGGACGGAAATACAATTTTGGAAATTTTATTATTGAACAGCTGAAATCGTAGTCGACTCGTGTGGACGGAAATATATTTTTGGTCTTTTATAACTTAGTGTTGTCCGTATATGGTTACATGGTATTTGGGGAAATATTTTCTTGGAGATTTTCAAGAGTTAGAAGGAAAACATCTAAAGAGCATTTTATGGCGCAGGAAATGACCAGTGCTATCATTCGATGTCCAGATGAGTGGAAATTACCGGTTGACTTAAGCCAATCTACTGAAAGTTCAGCATGTCCATGGCGAGTGAAAAACACAAGAGAAAAACCAACCAACTGGACTTGGACAAGACCAGGCGATTCAGAATTACCGGCTGACGCTTTAGCCTAATCCCACCTACGGAAACTTCTGAATTACCGGCTGACGCGTGACCTTAAAGTAACCTAATCCAACCTATTTAAATTATAGTGTGAGCCTAAAGGTATCCAGGCGAGTCTAAAGGTTACCTAACCCAACCTATTGAAATTAAAGTATGTCCCGCAGAGTCCGAATTACCGGCTGACGCAGTCAACCCAATGCACTCGCATTACACAATGAATATCGAAAAACTTTTAGTCGTTTTCTTTCACAACTCAACCACTGACGACTCAGTCGTAGACATACATCAATTTATACAGAAGTATCTACAGTCTACACTTACGTCCAATTGTGATGACACAACAGTTTTTCATATTTCCAGCATACGCCAAAGCAATTTCAATTAAATTTACACAATACATTACCCAATAAATTCGTTTCAATCTCATCTTTGATTGACAAATTCCAATCGATGACACTTACCTAAAATGAGAAGAAGCAACAGAGATAAAATCCAATTAGAATTGTTTAATATTATTAAAATCCAATTATATAATATTGTCAACATGTGCTATGACCTGTCATCTTTTGTCTCTCTCTCTCTAATAACTTGTGATTGAATTTTGTATGACCTTAACCCAAAATTATTGTTCACCGCACATGTTGCTAAAGTAAACTAGAGACAATCTCAACCTTAAGATATTTTTGTGTTTGTGAAGTTTGCAGCAGCAGCAACAACACCAGTGAATTCAACACGGCAGTGCCAAATCATTACGACAGAGCCACCCACTCCGACGCGGCCGACTGCAGTTGCTGCAGTAATTTAGCGCAAGAGAACTCTTCAAGTGTGGTATCACAATTTCGCGTTTTATGGCAACGCCGAGATTGACAACATGGATACAAAGAGCAAAGCACAAAAATGTACAGACACACGATTATCCAGGACTTTCTTGTCAAACAATTTGTGGAGGTTTAAGTAAACGTGTGCTATTTTATGGTGTCTCTTATTTTGTGATAAGAACAGTTCTTTGTTCTCGTATAAATTAAAAAGAACTAAATAATTTAAAGATAGCGGAAAAAACTTTAAAAGAATGTTTTTTTTCGCAAACGTCTGGATCAAGACATTAATTTCTATGTCTACAGTACAGCACTTGCTTCAGTGTATACTGACTAACTGCACTCGTTACTCTAAAATCAAAACAATGGAATGAATGCGCAGACAAGCAAATACTGTACACTGTTTGCTTTTTGAAACAAATGTACACTAGAGGGGAGGTCAATTTTCTTTCCGAAAAGCGTATGGCAACAATATAATTCACAGGTAATTGTAAGTGTATTGCAACAAGAAACCATGGGTTTAAAATAAATCCCTATCTTGCGGGAGGAAAGAAATCACCAAAACTTATAGCAAAAACGGAAACTACGGAAACTTCTAAGAATATTTTATAAAGAAACTAAATACTTAGGATAAATTGTGGCAAAAAAAAGTTCTGCAAAAAACTGGTATTAATATTTAAAAAATCGGACAGAAATATATCAAAAGTGACAGAAATATATCAAAAGTGACCACTTAGGTTTGTCAAAATGAAATACTCCCTGAAGTGAGTACTCAGTGAAGTGAGTACTCCCTGAAGTGAGTACTCAGTGAAGTGAGTACTCCCTGAAGTGAGTACTCAGTGAAGTGAGTACTCAGTGTAGTCAGTGTAATCATTGTTATTATTTGTAAATATATACATGAGCGCATGGGCAGAAAATCATGTTCTTCATACAAACACTTTAACACCCAAGCACATTTTTTCATCAGCATATAACATTAATACCCCAGTTTGAAGTTGCACCATTTGCGTCGTTAATATGAATAAAGGGGACTTTCCGTTTTAGTCTAGTTTGTACGAAGGTCATGGTCAATAGTTGAAGATCGTTTAATTTACCATGGAACTTATCAAATAAAAGTCAATACAATTTTTATCTCAGTTCTCCGGTCGCAATTAGATACGCGAAGCGGGGCAGTAGTGAAGAGTACAACACACTATTGAAGTTTTGTCTTGTTCGACATATATTCATATGTCTTGGTATTCATTTTAATTTGATGTTTGTTTGTCTATGAATAATTTCCTCACCAATTCATTTGTTTTACAAGCATAAAATGAATGTACTGAAGTATTCGGGATTCAATTGAAGTTTCCGATTTTAAACAGAATATCTTTTTCCGACATTCATTGCAGAGGTTTGGTTGCTAATAATGCCGAGAGATGGTACAATTTGAAAGGTCGGCCGAATAGAAATGTTTTCTTTCATGTACGGTTTTGGACATCGGGACTTCTGTGGTGGGATATTTAGTGTGTGCGTGTATCACATATGAAAACCCAGGACAATTTTATGAGTAAGAGATCATCTAGCATCAGCCATTCGACTTGAAACATTGAAACTTCTAAGAGAACAATGCGAGATCTTTGTGCAGAACTCGCATCAGGCTGGTATGTGATTGGATGAGATTGATGGCGGCGCGAGGGCTGAGTCGTACAATCTCGACTGCGGCAGCCAGATACTTGTCAGTGCGCGGGCCAGTCTTCCGAAATTATTGCACAAACTGACAGCAGGCCGGATGGGTGGCTCATTTCGGCCAAAACTTGTGCCGATCAATAGTTGAAGATTGTTTAATTTACCATGGAACCTGTCAAATAAAATGCAATACAAATTCAAATTGTTATAATTTGTATCGCAGTTGTATGCGGTCCCAATTATCTACGCAAAGAGTACAAGAGTACACAATTGAAGTTTTGTCTTGTTCGACATATATTCATATGTCTTGGTATTCATTTGATGTTTGTTTGTCTATGAATGATTTCTCACTTATTCATTTGTTTTGCAAGACAGACACAATCAAAACAATATTCAGGGACAAAACACCTGATGGGCCAGACGGCATATTTATCTTTTATTTAAAAATTACTAATCACTAATTATTGCAGAAAGGGTTTATGGCTGCAGGAAATATAATTACCCACTCAAATGGCCCCTTGCGTATAATTTGAATCACTCTCGCATGAACACACAATTTTCTCTGGGTTCACAAGAGACTAAACCTGAGTACGATTGTATTTCTCTGGGTTCACAACAGACTAAACCTGAGTACGATTGTATGTCCAGATGGATCTTTGCAATAAATTATAGTTACACAGAGCAACCACCGCCGTCATCATCGTCTCAGTCAGTAGACTTTAGTTTCAAAAGAAAACAACAAATGTGATGCACTAGAAGATGGTGGTTCTGGATTTGTGGTTCTTGTTGTTGTTGTATTAGAAACAAAAACCAACGAATGGGCAGCGAAACATTGAGCATTTGAAACTTGTAAGCTCTGATACTTTCCGACCTGCGTTTACGTTTACCTAAATGCGAAAGAACTCTGTCCGGGATTCATTATAAATGCACAGCATCATCTCAGTTCAAATGCGTATATCTGCCCAGCAAACATACAAAGTTTTCAAGTTTGTCTCTTTACGCTTGCCCTCCCCTGCCGCGACTTGGCCAGAACTTTTACAGCAAAAGAAGGGAGGCTGGTGCTGGGTGGTGGCCAAGTAAATACATTATTAGTACATGATTTTCCGCCAATGCCATTGGGGGACCAACAAGTAGTCCTAGTAATTTCTATCGTGTACACCGTAATTACAAACATATGCATGGCTGAACAGAGAACCGTGGATTGGTTCAAAACAGCCACCACACGCTCAACAGAAAAGGATTGCACTTTTGCGTGAGTTCGGGTTCAGACAATGAACTCATATTGAGTAGAATTTCACTTTTAAACAAATTGTGTATACTTAAAATAAGTCCGCAATTTGTAATCACATAATTTATACCATATGATCAGAATTTTTACTTATATCAAGGAATGTCTTAAAAGTGCAAAATTAATGTGCTTTTTTCCCCAGAGCCTTGGAATATTCCAAGTACAGAATTTAGTTGAATCGAAATATGAATTTAAATTGAGTACAGTGAAGCTGGATGCAATATGACAAAATATGTTGAATGTGTACGGCAATTACAATGTCATCCAGCATCTCTGTACTCCAATTTAAATACGCATTTGCCCACATACTTTCGATATGTACGACAACTTAGTTGAAGTACAAAAAAAAGGCTCGCTTAAGTTAAATGTGTACAGTTAGCAACTTTAGCCAAATTGAGTTGACAGTTTTCTTGAATTTACGTGCGTACAAACAATCAGAAAGATCTACAAATGGGGAACTTGGAATGCCAAATAATATTTTTAAATGCATTTACCTTAAAAAAAATTCTTGTGTAATGGCTGCGCTCACTACCTTGAATTCTGTCCCATTTTTCTTGAGTCCATCCATAGACTGTGAGAATTGCGCACGGATAGACGAATGGGCAGACAAATATAACACATTCTCCCACCCCCGAATAGAAAGTTGTTGTTTCGAATATATTTGCATTTGAATTGAATCTGCTCTGTTGGTGGATCACTAGAAAATCACACTGGCTACGCTGTGCGGTCGACCTTAGGAAATTCACGATTCATCAAGAGGTTGGTTTACCTCAGCGAATATTCAGAACGCAACAATGACAATTTGTTAAAAATAACACCGTGTTACACACATTCTGTCCTATGAACCAAATTTACTTTTTCGGAAAGGGGAAAAAAAATAAAAATACACGTGTATCGGCGATTTCAGAATTTTTTTTTTTTAAGTTTGAAGTATGAAGCTCGTAGTGGCCTGTGTTAAAGCCTTTGGACCGATTTTTAACCCTTTTTCAGTGATCCAATCGAGCTTTTTTGCAGGCAGACGCGTGGAAATGTCTGTATCACGGCAAATTTTTTAAAAAAATTATTTTTATCAATTCTCAGATTTTCCTAATTTTTTTTTTTTAAATCGTTATCGTTTTTTTTTAAGGTTTCAGTTCAAAAAACATTTTTTTTTTCGTAACGCTTAAGTAGTTTAAAAATTTGGAGTCTTTCAAGTTATGCTAAGAAAAGTGAAAAAAATATTTTTTTTTTCAAAAATAATAAAAATTGGGGAAAATCTGAGAATTGATAAAAAATTTTTTTAAAAAATTTGACGTGATGCAGACATTTCTACGAGTCTGAAAATTGTGACGTATACATGAAAATCGCCCATACACGTGTATTTTTATTTTTTCCCCTCTTTCCGAATATGTGCATTTGGTTCATAGGACAGAAAAAATCTATTTTTTGTAACACGGTGTAATGGTAAATGCGAGTGGAACATTAGAGGGCACAATGTCAAATGTTGTCAATAGTGAAAGCAAAACCAAACGGTTTTGAGTCCCAGAGAACACAAAAAACCCTAAAGTTCAGCGTATAAATTAAAATAAATTTTGGAATTTTCTTAGATATTCAATGAATTTCGAACAGCTCCTGCCACCTAAACTCAAAATTCACAGCTTAAGGGTCAATAGATGAGTCGAGTTTGATCTTCGTCTTTCGTTTAAACTAAATTTAACCTTTTAACCACTTATACCGTCTATCGACGATCATCGCTAACAGCCATTTCTAATGGTTAACGGGTTTGATTTCAGTTAAACTACAAATTAACCATATGATTGTGACAGCTCTCAACAGAAGAAGAATCAAACCTTTTTTAGTTCTCCAAATTCCACAAATAACATAAATAGAGCTGCGGTGTAATTCTGTTGATGCTGAAATAGTTTTCCGACCACCATTAGTTCCATACAGGTGTCTTTGGCCCCGTGCCAAAGTTCGCTTAGCAGAGTTTTTTTTTCTCATATCTTTTTTCTAAAAAATCTTGTGTGACCAAAAAACCTCAATAGTTTAATATTATTTTAATTATTCACCGGAAACATATGTTTGCTGATAAAAGTGTTGCAAACAGAGTTTTACATAATCGTGATTTAACTATGATCTCATTAATTGGGCCAAAGAGTCCAGTTGTATTTAGAAGTCGATTTGGGTTGAAAAAATTAAAAAAAAAAAAACAATCAAATTAAAAATTTATTTATTTACAACCAAAAACAGGATTTTTGGTTTAACCAGTAGAAAAAAATTAATAAAATAAATTTTCAATTAAAATATTATTCTATTAACTCAAACCTAATAACAAACCATAGTTAACGATATCGATAGTTCTCACGGAGTCTAGTATCTTCACGATACTAGTGAGAAAAACGTGAACACGATAAACGATAACATTTACGTCTTTCGTATGCAATTTTCTATAACTGAGCGCCTATATCTGTATATGGCAATTATCTGAATTCTCCTGATTTTTTTTTTTTGACAAATTCTTCTGCTCATTTATTTCTTCTAATTAAAATGTCTACAAAAATGTTATGGGCATCTGCTAGCTGATTACACAATGCAACAGCCATTTTGTCCAATGGACGTTTGTAATATTTTCGGGTGGTTGGATTCCGGAAAAGGCATTTTAAAAAATTTTAAATAATTTTTTACTCGATGTTGTCTTTTTGTCTTAATACGTTTATTAGTCTTGATTCACACTAGGCAATTTTAATTGCCGCAATTCTCAGTCTGAAGGAAAGAGAGCATTCCCCTTACCTCTCTTTCCATCAAACTGATTGCCGCAATTCTCAGTCTGAAGGAAAGAGAGCATTCCCCAAACCTCTCTTTCCACCAAACTGAGAATTGCGGCAATTACAATTACCTAGTGTGAATCGGGACTAATAAACGTGCGTTGTCTACGCTGGGCACCCTAGTTGTTAGCTTAGTTTTAAGACTATTGTGAATTTCCTTGAAATACAACACTGAAATTATAACGAAGAAGAAAGAAAAAAAAGAACACGAAAAAATCCAACTTCAGGCACAATAAGTATATATTAATCATAAACCCGAAGAATAACCCGAAGGTACGTTTTGAATAAAACCCCGAAATTTAAAAAATTTAGAAAAACTAATTTGTTGTTTTTTTTCATATGTTTGGGTAAAATTATTGTATTCACCCCGCATATTTATACGTAAACGAAAAAAACTTGTAATTTCTTTTTGTATTTTGATAATTTGAAAGTCATTTGTTTTCGAAAAAGGCAATAATGAAAACAAAAATTGTCGAAAAAGAATTTCTTTGTGTCAGGAAACTCAAAAGGGAATCATAAATATTATTTTGAATATAATTTTGGAAAACAACTGAGGAATCATAAATATTATTTTGAATATAATTTTGGAAAATTATATTCATTCAATTTATATTCAAAGAAACAGTAGCTACGGAACAATGAGACCAAAAAGAATAGACCAAAGAAAAAAAATTGGCTAAAATTGTTTTTGCTGATTTTTAAAAAGTGTTTGCTCCATAAATATTGTTTTTGTCTCGATACCAGATTTTTTTTTTTTGTTGCTTAGTGTAACACAAAATAATGTGATCCGACTTGGCGTACACTAGATTTGGAGACCAATAGTTAAACCATTTACTTCGGAGCTCCCGAACCGGGTGTGCGGCGAGTCTGCGCTGATCAAATTTTAAAGTAATATTTTCAAATTTCCAACTTTAATTGTTTATTAAATTAAGCAATGAATTATTTCTATTTTAACTGCTAATATTCTTGGCCATAGACCACCCCGCCCCCGCGTGTAATATTTCTATACGCACATATGCATTCATCCATTTGTACAACAAAATGGTGTTTAACCTCATAAAATAAATAACGCAACTGGAAAACAAATGCTGTGGACTCGACTGAGGGTTTTGCGGGTCGTTCGGTAATAACTTTGCCATGTTGTTTACCACAAATGAGGGACATTAAATACAGGCTTGTTGTTCTTTTGGACGGAATTAAACACATATTATGAAAATAATAAATTGTTGAACAAAATGTTTCATTTTAAGTGTTGTGGTGTGGTGTGGTGTGGGTGGTGGTGTCACCTTCAGTCTCCTACATCCCCCCATTTGGTTCCGAACACCCCCAACCTTATCATGTGCAGCTGTAAGCGAGTAATAATTAATTAAAACTTTTTCTGAATAAAGCCAAAAAAAAAATATAAAATATTGAGCATTCTAATTAGATTTTTGTTCATTTTCTCTCTCTCCCACTCTCTCTCTCACGTTTACGGCTAAACTGAGTTTTTGCCGGTGAAAACGTCTAACGTCCAGGTCCAGGTCAAAGTGAATCCAAAGGTGGCATTGGAGCATTGTTCTTTAGTTTCACAGTTAACGTTTGCTCAAATTCTTAAAAATACAGGTACACACAAGTGTATTTTCTGTTTTGGTTTCACCTTTTCGTCGTAAAGTTGAAATGCAAATATTTGGTTTTCGTGACCAGCACAATACCACAAAACTCCTCCACACTGCCTTCTCCCAACCAACACAGTTTCCTCCACCAACTGCTGGTGCCGGAGGTATACACACACCTACACATACCTATAAAATGTTGCAAAATGAAATGGAATCAAGTCAAAGTGGATTTTTATTAACTGATATAATGCCAGCTGAGAGGAAAAAAAAAGGCCGGCACAGGACATGCGTAGTAGACGACTTTACTTTATATCCCTGGAAATATGCTTTACAAACTGTTTTTCAGTAACAACAAAAAGTATGCACACAAATTGTACGATGGCCTGTGTTTTTCTATATGCTGACTCCTTAAAGTATGCACTAGAATATACGGAAAATGAGTTTATGCAAACTAGATGCACATGATTCACACACTCATAACCGGAGTACATTTAAAAGTACATTTTTCGAGCCATTTCCATTTAGCTTTTTCAATTGAGGGACTTCCATGTTCAGGATGAACGTTTTTTTTTTTGGAAATTTCAAAAATTGACCGTGATATTTCGAAAAGGCTCCCTGAAAAAAATAAACCAAAATAAAATGGTCCCACCTTAAGAAAAGACAAATGGCCACAATTTTGAAAAATCGCCCCACTGCCAAACATTAAATTTAACTGTAATCCAAAAATATGAAAAAATTATAAAAAAAAAGGAAATAAGGTCCCAAAGCATTTCGTATAAAAAATTAACCCATAATAAAAAAAAACAAACGTTTTGTGCCAAAAACACTACGAACAATAACATTAATTAGAATTATTTTTTAATAATATGGGGTAATTAGGGGTAATTTTTCATTATTTGAATTTGAGACCAAAAAGTAAAAAAAAGACTCCAAAATTTAAAAAAAAAATGGGGTCAAAATTGCTCCTAATTAGAAGAGAAAAATTACGACAACTCTCGCAGTCCAAAGTAAAAAGGAAATGAGGTACCAAATTGTAGAACTTGAAGTATGAAAGTGAACCACTAATAAAAAAAAAAGACGAACAATAAAAATAATTAAGAATTAGTTTTTAATAATATTGACCATGAAAATTTAAAAACAAAAGTTGGGGTCATTTCTATTAATAAATTACCCCAACCTGAATTGAAAAAATCCAAAACCCTATTTTTTTTTTTAAAACACAAATTTCGTCTGAATGGAAAATTCGACTTCTTTTTGCCATTTACGTTTTTTTTTTAAAATTTTGATAAAATTTTTTTTCTTTTTTCGATGTAAAAAAATCGAAAACCCAATTTTTTTTCGAATATATATAAAAAAATTCCCGCCAATTTTTCACTTTGCACTTTTTTCTATATAAAAAATGAAAAATCTAAATCTTTTCAAATGTGAAAATTATGCTGGAAAATCTTAAAAATTCCAGTTCTCTTTTTTTCGACGTAAAAAATCAAAAATTCCATTTTTGGAAAACTTAAATTTTACACTGAATAAAAAACTCGACCTCTTTTTGCCATTTTCGAAATTTTTAAAAATCCCCATTTTTCCATTTTGCACTTTTTTGTCGTATATAAAATGTAGAAACACAAATTTTTCAAAAGTGAAAGTTGTGCTGAAAATTATAAAAAGAAAAATAATTGTGAGAAAATCGTCAATATTCCATGTTTCTCTATCTTCGGAGTAAAAAAAAAATCGAAAACCCAAATTTTTTTCGAAAACTGAAATTTTCTTCTCTATACCAAATTCGATCTCGTTTTGCCATTTACAAAAAATTCGAAAAAAAATTCCCCTTCTCAGAAAATCGTCAATAATAAAAAAAACCAAAATTTTTCAAAAGTGCAAGTTGTGCTGGAATTTAAAAAAACAAATTAATTCTCAGAAAATCTCAATCAAAAAAAGTTTTAATTCTGAGAAAATCTCAATTTTTCATTTGCTCTTTTTTCGATGTAAAACAATCGAAAACTTAATTTTTTTTTCGAAAACTGAAATTTCCGCTGGATATTTGCCATTAACGCAAAAGTTCTAAAAAAAAAATTTCCGTTCTTTGAAAATCGCCAATTATGCACTTTTTTGTGATATAAAAAATTAAATAAATTAAAAATTTAAAAAACAAAATTTTTAAATAAAAAATAAAATACAACTCAGAAACAAAAAAGTGTAAAATGTGCTGGAAATACTAAATAATTCGTGCTCTGAAAAAATCGTAAATTTTTCATTTTGCTCATTTTATAAAAATCAATACATTTATAAAATCCCAGGAGGGTGAGATAACGGCCCCAAAATCGCAATACTTCGCCATCAAGAGCTGGTAACTGGCAGATGTCTTTAGTTTGGTATTCCAAGAAATACCTGACGCAGAAAGTATTTCAGCGGGAAATACAAGTTCCTCGGAACATACACAATAAAAAAAATATTCTAGATTTTCTTGGAAAAGAACGTTAGCCTTAGTGCATAAGGATACATGTATATATTGAGGAAAATAAATGATTTCCATAAATTTAAACAAAATTCGTTCGGTTGGAAAACATTGATTAGTATCTGTATAAAATTATTTACTTCTATAATTAATTATTTTATTATTTAGAGTAGCATGTCTTTTTTTTTCTATATTTCAACGAATTAAAGTCCAAACAAGTCCTGAAGTTCCTGGACATTTTCCATCGTCAGCCGAAAATGTAACCTGTAAGAACACTACCCCACCAGGCCACTTGCCATTGAGCTCACACTGTGAACCCAATTGGGCGCACTCCACGTATCAACAGAATTACACAAAACAACTTTTAATAACACTTCAAGTTCTAGAATACATTTACAAAGTTGTCCCTTACATTCTGATTGTGTGTTGTTCGACGATAGCCCCAATTTCTAATATTGGGAAAATGTGATTAACACAACTGATGTCAGAGGCGATGGGTGGGATTTGGTGGCAAAGGCGGGAGTAGAAGAAGGAGCGTGAAAGTAAATTGAAGTAATTTTCCATGTTAAAAGGCTATTTATAAACGCCTAAATTTATGGTTTTGAAAATGGTCATAAAAACAGCGTACATGCTCCTAATGTTGACGTCCGTCTGCATATTCCAGGACAGCCAAATTCACGCCACGGCACTCTAAACGTAAAGCACGAAAGTAACTCCTTTCGTGCGTAATAAAACTTTATTCCTTCATTGTTGTAGCCCTAAAATACAACTCAGAACATTTCAGTCAGGACACTTCCACACATAGCTACGTACGATACATGTGTATGTGAAAATGTATTGCAGAGAAATTTAACTGCTAAAGCCTGAGACAAATTTTGAAAGGACATTAAATTTTTGATTACGTATTTTTACCACCTATGAAGCATTCTCATGTGGCAACTTATGAAAGATCTTGATCGAATACTTGCTACTGATAACTTAAGAGGCTTAACAAGGATCCTGTGGGACGACTGGGGTATAAATGCGACAAGGCATCATTTCTATGCCAAAATGATGGCAAGAATTATACTTTAAAACCTCTCAGGGGGGAATAAAAAACAAACAAAAAATCATGAAAAATCTAGTTCAGAATATCTCAGATGGACTGACTGCAAAGTGAATTTGTGTCCTTTTGTCCGGTCCTCAAAGGACTAAGAGAACTTGCAGTGCTAGTTATTGCGTAGCCTGATTATGACTTATATTTTAATTGTATTTTAATGTTATGTTAACTTAATGTTAAAATAAAACTATGTTTCACTGAAAATCCATCAAACATAGAGTCTCTGACTGTCATAGTTTTAAAAAATATTAGACGACCTCATGGTCTTGAGCCAGAATATAGATGACGATGCAATGAAAGTTCTTTTAAATCATCTCGAAGGACCATTTGAGGCATCTCGATGGACCATTTTACTTATAGTAAAGTCTGTTTTTTTGTTTTGCCTTTTTAGGAAATAACCGTAACGGAAAAGAATCACCTAATTCATTAGTTAAAAAAATAGTAGACGCCCTCATTGTCTTGAGCCAGAATATAGATGTCGATGCAATGAAAGTTCTTTTAAATCATCTCGAAGGACCATTTGAGGCATCTCGATGGGCCATTTTACTTACAGTAGAGTCTGTTTTCTGTATTGCCTTTTTAGGAATAACCGTAAAGGAAAATAATCACCTAATTCAGTATTTAAAAAAATATTAGACGACCTCATTGTCTTGAGCCAGAATATAGATGTCGATTGCAATGAAAGTTCTTTTAAATCATCTCGAAGGACCATTTGAGGCATCTCGATGGGCCATTTTACTTACAGTAAAGTCTGTTTTCTGTATTGCCTTTTTAGGAATAACCGTAAAGGAAAATAATCACCTAATTCATTGTTTACAAAAATAGTAGACGACCTCATGGCCCTTGGAGCCAGAATATAGATTGTCGATGCAATGAAAGTTCTTTCGAGTCATCTCGAAGGACCATTTGAGGCATCTGGATGGACCATTTGACTTACAGTAAAGTCAACCGTTTCGGCAAAGAATCTAGGCAAAAAATTTACCACTCAGTTCATGAATTTTTAAAAATAGTAGATATCACTGCATTGATACTCGCATATACAAATTAGAGATTTTCGGAATTTCACAAATTGTAACAATGATAATTTCTATGTTCTCCATGTTTTTACCCAGCATTTGATGGGTTTTAAAAAGAAAATAGTGTTTTAATGTCTTTTGCCATCGCCAAATGAAAGTTCCTCTGTAGTCTAAATAGCGGCCGAGGGCTGTTTTGGCGTCTCGAAGGACCAAAAGAGACTGTCTGCTACATCGGCATGTCATTTCTACAAAAGATGTTGTTTTACGTCAACAGCTTTTTCAAAAACTCAATCTAACGAAGAAATACAAAATATATTGCAAAAGGTCATGTACAGCAACTAACTGGGTTTATTAAACCATCCCCCCCCCCCCCCCCCCAAAAGTACAATCACTCAAGTTAAACATAACCCTTGAACACACACACCCACCCCAGCGCCGCTTGTTCAACGGAACCAAACTTCTTTAATTCGGAGCACTTCGTTGTGCTTATTGTGGATATTTGTGCCTTCAATACAACCAAAGCCAAAGTTATCAGAAGCAGCAGCAGCAAATTTTCTTTATCCCGGGCATAACTGTGGAGAAAACCAACAACAATTACATCATTATCATCTGCATCGACACTATCACTACCAGCACCATCATTGGCAGTGGGTAGCGGTGACGGCTACGGCTACGGCTTGGAAGGCATTCTTAACGTGCACAGTGTCCATAAAATGTGCTGAACACGCAATTCCCTTAAAAAGAAACGGCCGAATTGTAAGAGAAACAGAACGTGGCACGGATGACCACAAAAGTTTTTGCTGTACAACTTTTGCCAGTAGTATGGACGACAACGAAATTGTAGCCAGTTATCACGTTAAAGGTCTTCTTAAGTAGTACGAGTAAAAACAACAACAACAACAACAAAAACTGCTCATAATCGTTGCGAATGGCGTGGTGACAGAATGTTTTGTATCAACTCTATATTGGGGGTAGCCATAAGTGGCTGCCGGCTCGTTGTGTAGTCATTGACTAAAGTCCAACACTAAGCATAGACAACTTCAACCACTTAAGTCAAGTCAAGTCATAGCTGTTAAGTAATGATTACTAATCGTAATAATTACTAATTAAATTAAATTTTTTCTGGAGGCGCAGTAATGATTAAATTACGATTATATTCACTTATAATTGATACAATTACAAATAAGCGAAAAATAATCAGGATTACTTGCGATTACTAAAAAAAATCAAAAATAATCGAAAGTAATCTGAAAATAATCCAACTACTTTCAGAGATTACTTGTGATTCTTTCGGATTATTTATAGTAATCGGAGGTAATCCATCCACTGTCATTAACAAATATGCTGATACAAATTTTTGTGCACCTGAAATTCAACCAGTATTTGGTTTGACTTATATTTTTTTCTTTACCGGTATACATTGTATAAGTCAGACGGTAAGCTTTATTAACAAAATGATAATCGACGACCAACGAGTGCAGTTTTACAATATTAATGGAGATGTAGAAAACTCGTGCGAATGAGAGGGAAATATATTGATTGAGTAGTTGGATATGAGCAGAGGACGAAGCCGATCAAAAGTTCCAGTTGGCGGCAGCTAACACAGTACAACATTTTTCAGTTCGTTGATTGCCAACTCAATTCTGAGAAGAGTATGTGAAATTATACCCAAAAAGAATAATTTCTGCATCATTCGTTTTGTCTTCTTACCTGCCGAAATATTTTTAATATCGATTTGAAGTTAGTACTATCGTATAGGGGAATTTATCACGTTTTAGGCCCTGTTGTTTGACATAGCTCGACAGCCACTAGCCCGATTTAGTTGAAATAAATTTTAAAAAATTAAGAATTACAATTCCCTTAATCTGTTCATATATTGTTTTCCTATACAAGCAACAGTTTCCAAGTTAAAAATAAGTTTCCAATAAAAAATGAAGAAATTTTTTTTTTTATTTTTTTTTTAAATTCATAAAAAATACAAAACGGAAATAAGTTTCAAGTGTAGTTACTTTTTCGCAAAGTCACATAACCTATGAGCAAAATGAGACTAAGATCATGAAAATCGATGCACGCGTTTCGCTTTTATTCGCAATTGAGTAAAGGTATGAATTTCAAAAATAAAATAAAAATTAAAAAATTATCATGCAAAAAAAAAATTAATTTATAAAAACTTTATGAAAATAAAATAATATGCAATTATAATATGCATAAAAACAAAATTCAGAACATTTTTTCAATTATTGGCAATATCCATGCTTGCAGAAGTTGACGCAAGTACTAACTTCAAATCGATATTAAAAATATTTCGGCAGGTAAGAAGACAAAACGAATGATGCTGAAATTATTCTTTTTGGGTATAATTGCACATACTCTTCTCAGAATTAAGTTGGCAAATCATGTGTTGTACTGTGTAAGCAAAGAAAACAGTTGGCAGCTGTTCAGGTCGACTAAAGACAGAAAAAATAGTGGGCGGCTGCTAAACCGAAATAAGTATGGCGGCGGCTTAAAGCAGTCTAGAGCCGTTGATTTTGGTTTTTTTTTAAATTCGTTTTATTAAATGATAATTTAAAAAAAATATTAAAGAAATTGTCGATATAAATTGCTCTATGATCGCCATGTTGTCATAAACGTCGAATTGTTTTTTTTATTGTTGTCTGCTTCTCCTTGCATTCACCCAATTCCCAGCAAATGAATGCGGATGCTGTTGGGACTCCAAAACACATTTTTGCTACTGCAGCCCTTCCATGGGATTGAGTGGAAATTATTGGACTCTTTCGGTTGGTGGGCAATTTTTTTTTTAAAATATCTCAAAGAAATATGAGAGACCTTGATATTTTTTAAAAAAAATTGATTACGTTAAAACTTTTCCTTGAGCAGCCAGAAGACTTTTTTAAAAACACCTGGTTGCCACACCAATCAAAATTCGCATGTCACATGACATCGCCAAAGCTAATACGCTGGATTTTCATATTCGTTTTGTTAAAATCTACCAAAAACGTCTCCGAATTTTAGACAATTTTATCGGCAAAGTATCAAATAGCTGGATAAGTGACAGCGCGGCGGAGAATGCGCGCCAGCCACCAACCAGTCGGCTTCGATCTCTTCGATATGAGACATTTTTTTCCACATGAGTGCCAATCTACTAGATGAGTGCCGCGAACGTTATCACAGGACACCAGGGACTATGGAAATTCGAGGCAACAGAGGAAGATCGCTCCAAGGAAGCTAATGGGGGGGGGGGGGGAAACCTCAATGGGATGCACGTGACATCCTTGAACATTTTTAAAATTTGAATTTATCTTTAAAATGTCAGAACAATTCTGATTTTTTGAAGAGCATATTAACCTTCGGGTATTATTTCACAAGGGGTTAAAAAGGGCAGAACGATCAGACGGAATTATATTTCAGTAAAGCGATGGCGATGTGAAATAAAAATGATTGAAATGACAAGTAACATAAATTTGGTTACATCACAACAGGTGGCACTCATTCACAATGGAGTGGAGGTAAATCTTGGGAGGCACCAACCTGCCCAACCTAAACCTAAGAGACACTTAAGCGACCAGAAGCCTAGGAAAAATGTTGACCGTTTTGGATTTCTGTCACCCAAAGACTTGTACAGTCTCCCAAAGCCAAAGAAATGGGATTTGAATTGTCTATTTCGAGGACAGCTAGAAATGGTAATATGTATGTTGAAGGCATAAGGACTATGGGACTAAGCGTATTGCTGTGCAAAATTTAGCTCTAAATTTGTGATTTTCTTGGCTGGGTCGATTACGTTTCAACTTTTTCTTATAATTTCCAGCAAAGCTCAAGTTTAATTAATGGTCAATAAATAGTGCTCGTCATAATCTATTTCACCCTTCCATTTTGAGGACAGCGAG
This sequence comes from Hydrotaea cyrtoneurina, assembly GCA_958296145.1. NCBI lineage: Eukaryota > Metazoa > Arthropoda > Insecta > Diptera > Muscidae > Hydrotaea > Hydrotaea cyrtoneurina. The sequence goes on along the minus strand of OY282515.1, from coordinate 51,339,810 downwards.
AAATCTTAATATGCGGAAGGCGATAGGACGGCTGGACTAAGCGTGTTGCTCTGAACTTTCAACATTTTCTTATAATTTCCAGCTTATAATTTATAATTTAACTTATAATTTTATAATTTTCTTATAATTTCCAGCTTACAGCAAAACTCAAGATTAATTAAAGGTTAATTAATTGATGGTCATAATTTATTTCACCCTACTGATTTTTGCAGGCTCTCCAATCGGCCTTTTTTCAGACCTTTTTCTAGAAGCAACATCTTGGAACATCTTGAATGTCTACAAATAGATAGGATGACAGATAATCCCGTACAAGTTTAATTAAAAATAAAAACACACACAATTCTTGTATTTACTTAAGAAGGGGTTTCATTTGCCTCTGATGTACTTGGAACTGGCCAAATGTCAACGCCTGCCCCTAACACAACCCAGAAGTCGTTTTTGAGCATCAACAACACGACAATTCCCTCGCACGCGCACTCCAATACGTAACTACATGTTTGGTGGTGTGACTGTGGGGGAGTCAATGCCCGGGCGGGCATGTGTGTGTGCACGAGTTTATCCAGCACAACTGCCATGCCATGCCTCTTCCGTGCTCCTTCCTTGCCAGAGCAAATCCATGTGCTCTGAAGTTACGTTTTCATGTTGCCAGATTAGTTTGGTGTGCGTGAGTGTGATTTCACATTTTCAGGATGTTTAGTTTCCCCCTACACATACATTCAAATATATGGAGAACAAAAAATACACACACACACAGGCAAAACTGCAAGGACATACTACTCTACTGTGTATTTTATGGTTGGATCTCTATGCTCCGGTCCTGTATTGGGTTTACATAACGGTAAATCTGTTTCGGCGGTGTTGTGATAAAATACCCAGGCAAATGGAAACATCTTAACCGGACAGAGGGAGAGAGAGACAGCGTGCAGAAGGGAAAAGCACCAACGACGATGGTATGTAAAGGAAAATCTCGCCTACATCGAACGGCTAAATTGGCACCGATTTAGGTTGAATGGTTGGGATAATAAAATACCCAATACTTGTAAACGACATAGAGTAAGTGGTTTCCCACACACACACTGAACACAAAACAGAAACGCGTCATTGGAAGCGACACAAAGCGCTATGCTTATTTTGCGTGCTATGAGTTCGTGGGAAATTTCGGAAAAATATGTGCAAGGACAATTCGATGAATTTCCATATTTTCCGAATTTTGCGCCACAAGTTATGCTTTATGTTTTAGTTACTTGCGACTCCTTAAGGTGGGCATCACCAGCAGACACACACGGTTTCTGCAATTGAGGCAGGAGATCAAATGCTCTTACTTTACCCACTGCTGGAAATTGTGCTCCTTCATTTAGTCTTTTCAAAATAATTCCAAAGTTGACATTTATCGGCGAAATTTTGTTTGTTTTCAATAAAAAATTCAATTTGTTTTCGCCAAAGTTTAACAGATATTCAATATCAATAAATGTCATGTTCATTTGAGTTTCCTTTACCGCAAGAAACTCCCTTGGCCCTTCGGATTCCACGAACTACGATTTGGGAAATTTGTAAATGTTGGTATATTGTATTATGTTCCAAATATTGCGCCGCTTAGTTTGCTTTATGATTCATTTGCTCAAGACTCCTTAAGGTATGCTGTGACAACAAAGGTTTCTCATGAATGCAAGGAAGGTGGCCAAATGTCTTCAACTAAACCCACCATAAAGAGTTTGGAATTGCTGTCCTTTTCGTGGAACAGCTGTGTGAGGTTGACATTTATGGTTATTGACAGAGGAGGCTGTTTGTACGCCGCCAGACTGTGATGTGTCGGTAATTAAATACACAAAAAGTAAGTATTAAGTAAATGTATTAAATCACCACAGTGATTTCTGTAGTTAAATAGAAATTGAATTGAATTTTATTTAAAGTAAAATTCAAAATACTCCATTGACCCGCAAGAGTGCCTCATGGCACTTCTTTACAGTCACAATCGTTTATAGATTTTAAAAATGTGGGAGTAAGAGGGTTTAGTTTTCTATAACTGAGTTTAATTGTAAGATATGTGGCTTTCTGATAAGCTACCAAGAGTAGACACTTTTTGTCATTTTCGATTTGTTTATGCATTTTTTTTCACCCAAAAAAATATTAGAAAATAATGTTGTCCGTCGTAATTTTGTTATTAACTCGGAAACTGTCATTCGACTTTAAATGCACTAAAGGTGAAGATTTAAAAAATGTATTGATACATTTTTGAAAATTTATTTCAAACAAATCAAGTTATGGCAATTTATGTTCCAAAAAAAATAATTCAAAAAAAAATTTTAAAAAATATTTTATTAATTTTCCAGTTATGATAATTTATGTCCCAAAAAAAATATTTAAAAAAAAAAGTTTTTTAAAAAATTTTGCAATTCATTTTCCAGTTATATCATTTCGTATCCCAAAAAATTTAATTTTTAAAAAAAATGTCTTTAAAATCCTTAATTTTAAAAAATTTAATATTAAAAAAAATTAAAAAAATTAATTTTAAAAATAAACATTTTTTTTTTATTTCTCAAAAAAATAGTTTTTATTTTTAAAACTAAATTTTTTTTTAAAAAAAAAAATTTAATATTAAAAAAAATTTAATTTACAAAATATAAATTCTTTTTTTTAAATTTTTCCAAAAAAAAATGTCCACCTAAAAATATTTTCAGACATTTTTGTACTCATTAAATTCATTAATTTTTTTCTGTTGCCTAGTGTTACTAGTCCTGTTTATGTAAAACTATGAATGAGAAATGTGTTTTTTTGGTCTTTCCAATGGAGAAAAAAGAAGGCCTTATACACCCCTTCCAATACAAGTGTAGCCAAACAATTTCAGACTAATTATAAGGAATTCTATTGAAATGTGAACTTTGTCTTGCTAATTTGGCATTATTTTCTAATATAAGATATTATTTTCGCGATGAGAAATATTTTTTAAACATTCCCTATGAATAAAAGCGATTACAGTAACAGTAGATATCCTCCATATGACATTTGACCTCTGTATGACCTACACGAACAATGACGACAATAAATTTGGTAAATACATCAAAATATGACCTTCGGGGGTTAAGGTAATTTTTGATGGGATTAAGCATACGAAAAGACAACCGTCAGACTTGCACACTTTCCGTCCAACAACCTTTAACAAACAAGCGCACGTGTTTCCCCTACTTCCATTTATTCTCTCTTCATTCCTTACTTCCTTTCTCCTTCCACAGCTCAAGTCTTTACAGATTTAATAGATTAACAAAAAGTTCACACACACACACATCCACGCACACTCTCGAATGTGCTAAGCCTTGCGAGAGTAACACAGACTCTTCGATTGCTCTTCCGCATTCCCCGTTGGGTTTTTGTTGGGAATTTGCCCCGTTAGCCCTGAATTGATGTGATGGCCTTAAATTTAAATCACTTGCAGTTAAATATTTACAAGTTAAATCGAATTTGGTAACATTTGCAAATGATGGAGAAACCCCACCACAATCGAAAAGGTCCTGTTTCATATGGCCAGTAATGTCATCCCCGCCACCAAAATGAAATCCACCCATCCGCCTTTAACAATAAAATTCAGTTTGGTGTGTCATGTCTGTCATTTCACAGAAACCCACAATTTCGTTTAAGTTTATCTTTATCTCCTCTGGTGCTGCGAAGATGTATCCTTCTCACTGTAGGTTCAGTATACGTGTGTGCCTGTGCGTGTCTTTGTATCTTCTTCGCTTTCTTGTATTTTGGGTGTTTGCGGGAAATGTGAAAATAAATTGTTGTCGGTTTTTTTGTGTGTGTGTGTGTATACAAGGATTTCTGTCTTGGCTAAGGGAATAGCTGGAAGGTAAATTCCCGGAGGAGCTGAAAAGTCTGTACTTTTTTATGGTGCATACAAGTAACAGAGGAGCATGCTTTTAGGTGTGTTTGACTAACTATCTAGGATAATATTTGCGTAGTATACAAATAGAGGCACAACCACACATTGACGCAGATGTTTATTTTACATGATTGTGAGAGTGTCCGTCCTCTGGCAGTGGAAGGCCTTGTACAAGGCCTTATTTAATGTCATCTACTTATTTGCATTCCTTCTTTGCCCCTGACTTTATTCGGCTGACTCAACTCTAGATGTTCAAGAGACATTCCACACATGTAGAAAATTCCCGTCTAAATCGCTTTTCTTAGAAGGCCATTAAACGTTACGCCTTTAGTGATGCAAATCCCCCACTTATTCCAGAGTGCCCTCATTGAGAAGATCACTGAGGAGACATTTCTTTGCTACGACTCCTTGCGATCACTGATGCCAACTCTTGAACGGGAAAAAGCACCGGAAAATTGAAAAAAGGGGTAAAAACGGGTAAAATCTTTACAAAAAAAGGGAAAGAAGGGAAAGAAATAGGCAATCTGTCTGGTAATAACAAGATCGTGAGTTCAAATCTCAGTAGAAGCAAATTAAAAAGTATATAAAAATTAATTTAATTAAAAACTAGCAGAGCATACGAAATAGGCGCGCGATTAAATATTAGTATTTCATTCTTCGAGAAGACATTGATTTAAATCTTCCGAAATATGTTATTTCGTAGGCCCTCGGGAAGGTCTTGCATTGCAGGCCCTCCATTCAGACCCATCTACAGAAGTGTGTTCTGGACTGCAAGTGTATTCCATTTTAAATGAAGCCATATTTTTGGAACTGTTGTTGTTGCCTATATTTAAGAAACGCTGTCCTGATAAGTAAAAAAATTGCAAATAACCCGTTTTTCATTGAGAGAACAGCCCCCACCAATAAATCCTGCGAAATCCGTTGAAATCCCTTGCGGAACGTTTAACTGTACAACAATTCACTTATCCGAATTACGCTTTAGAGAAAAGAAAACACGAATTACTTTAGATTTCCTAACGTATACGAACATTTAATGATTTTGGAGAATATTTTGCAGTTGTTCCTCTTTAGTAGAATGTCCGCAATATGTAGTTGAAATTGAATGGCATTTCATCAGTTTGTTTTAAATTTGGTTAAAGGTTTTTCTTGGGCCCCAGGTTCCCCATGGACAGAGTCCAAATGAAATGGAATTTTCCACATCCTTTATTAGGTGAAGTTCGCGTTTTATTGGTCTAAACTCAAATTGGAATGGATCAATTGAGTTAGTATAACGGCGCTATGTGTATGTCTAAACCGCTGTGCCCAAAACAATGGCAACTCCTTTCGTTTGCCAAAAAATATATTTATTAAATTTATACAAAAAAAAATCGCAATGAAAGTTGAAATTTATATGAATTATTAAGGGCAAAAGTAGTCTATACAAGCACCCCCCACCGACATCATAATTTTCCTTACGTTGCGAAATATTCGAAAGTATACCCGGCCGACCGTCAACAGAACACATCCCGAATCGAGTTACATAAACGAAACAGTTTTACGGCAATAAACAATGTGTCACAGAGACATGTTCACACCATACGATTTATCAGAAATTGTATTGTGTGAAGGACAACAAGTGCTGAGAGTTCCGATAACAAAGTTTCGTGTGATCAATATTTACTACCAGTCGCTGTGTTATGGAACGGTTCTTTCGATAAAGACTCCTCTGTCACAAAGTGTCTGTGTATGTTTATGTCGCCTAAGTGAGAATGAATGTTTGTGCTTGTTGTGTACATCTTAAAATGGTTGCAATTCCCCCTTGGGGGGTTATGAGAATGACTTTATTCACTTACATTACAAACATACACACAAATGCACACACCCTCTGAGAGAGCACAGACCCAAAGAGTGTGATTGTTGTACGTTCGCAGTAAAACATTGGGAAACTGGGGAGAGGGGAGGGGTAAGCAAACACGCAAATTATATTAGATGCGAGAAGACCCCCACAACACATACTCATCTTGAGTAGAGAACCAAACAAACGAACGAAACGCAGCATCTACAACAACGAATTTGTACAACAAATAGTCGATGACGTTACCGCTACCGGCTGCGTCGTTTATGCTGTTGTTGTTGTTGTGAGGCGGATACAGCAGAGAGTGTCTAAGATCGATGACCTTCAATAATGTTTGTTGTGCGACAAAGCCTTACGGCAGGGGGTTGGTTTGCGTGCATAGTGAATTGGCTTGGATTCATTTGAGTTGGGAACTTTCATTATTTCGCTCATTCTTCGTTCGATTTGTTTTTGTGTGTTGAAAAGACTGCTGAAACATAAACACAATGAGAACCACAACAAAACGTAAATGTACGAGAAAACATTCAGGCCCAATGAAATGTAAACGACTTTAAATTGAAAATATTTTGTCATCTAAGGAAGTTTTGTATTTCGTCAATAACAATTTATTATATTTCACAAACGGGTAAAATGTGTCCCCAAAACCCTTTAAAATTAGCAGAAATACAAAAAATTCAAATATCGTGATTTTTTTTTGCAAAATTGGTCGACGACTACGATTAACAACAATAGGGTGAAATGGGTTAGAGATGGGACGAAAATAGGCCAAAACGTAATAAAAATGGAGGGGAAAATTAAATTTTTGTAAAACCATGTGGATAATTGTTAGAGAAGTGGTGTGGAAAGAGGATAGCAAATTTTTGGCAAAAACAAGTGTCGAAAAAGTGGCAAAAACGTACCAAACGGGATAAAAAAGTACAAAAGTGAAAAATAAAAAATATGAGACAAACAATTTTAATGGAAAAGGTTCCAAACCGGGCCCGACACTGGCATAATATAAATGAGAAATAATCTACAACAGGTGGAAATGAGTAAGAGGTGGGACGAAAAAGGGGCCAAGACGGGATAAAAAAGGCCCAAAAAAGGGGGGAAATTAAAAACAAGTGAAACATATTTTTGGCAAAAACATGTGGACAATAGTTAGAGACGGGACGAGAAAATAGCCAAAACGTACCAAAAAGAGATAAAAAAAAAAGGTACAAAGGGCGGAAAAGTGGCCCACACGTACCAAAAAGAAATAAAAGAGTACAAAGGGGGAAAAACAAAAATGTGTGAAACAACATTTTAATCGACAAGGAACGAATGGAAATATGGATCAAAAAAGTAGAAAAAGGAACCGAAATGGGACAAATTAAAAAAGTGTGAACATGTATTTCAAGTTAATATCTACCGCCAAAAAATTTAAAAAGGCGATAAAGGTTCTGAGTCGGTATACAACATTTTTTTATAAGCCAATGCAATTAAATAAATATTTTGCGTTTTACTGGAAAAAATGTAGGCTTACAAAGTAGCGGGTATTTGCTAGTGTTTCATATATGATGTCATTGATTGTTAATATAAAGTATTTCTATGAAATATGTTTCATTTTAATAAATTAAACATTTTATAGAATCTAAGAATGATTTCATTTATATATTACGTCCTAAATGTTTTCAGCGTGACAGTGTAGAGAATGTATTTAGTGATTTATTCCCCCAACACACCACCGAATGTCTGAAATATTTTTAAAGTAGCTATTACCCAAAACACCACTGTGTAAATTTATGGCTTTCGAAACATTACACTGTTCAAAGTATTTAAAAATGTACATACATGTATGTCACCCACACAGTCCCTGAAGAGTCAGTCTGTCCACTGTCAACATTGCCCAAGTTCTTCTCGATAATTTCTGTTTTGGATTGTCGACATCGTTGTCTACGGACGACTACTGCTGGATGCGGCGATGCAGCCCAAAAACAACCCTTAATTTGCCCATGGTTTTTCAGGTCGATGTTCTCATTTTATTACATTTTGCACTGTACGGGTTTTTGTTTTGTTTTTGGATACAAACATCTGACTCACCATTACATGGTTCCTGTTGGTTTTTTTTTTTTTTTTTTGCCAGGACGGACATTGTCGGCAGAGTGCGGATGAATCACTTAATAGGACTTCGTTGTTTCCACAAAATGAACATTCACAGACGACAACAAATTATGAGGATTTTGTGAAAACATTTTACAAATTCCAAAATATTTAGTGAGGAAGGAAAGAAACTTGAGATATTTTTTTCGGAAAAAATGAATCCGTGGAATAATAGAAAAATATTTATATTAAAAAAAAACAAACAACATTGTTTTGTCTCTAAAGTAAGTCCAAGTGTATCGATGATTCTACCACACTTGCACAAATTTGCCCCATACAGTCCAATCCGATTAATTGAAATCGATAAATACAGATACCGGCAAATATCGGAGCTTTTCAGTTTGGATAAATGCCATCGCTTTTAATTAGGTCTGATTAGACTATTAGACACCGAGTTAACAATCCCGTCCTCATTATACTGAACAATAGCCAGAGAACCCGAAAGAGAGGGAGAATGTATGTGTTGTGCTACTGTCGGGTGATTTTTTTTAAGAGCTTGAGAACTTTAATCGGTAATACCGGGTGGGCCATTTAAAATTTTTAATTTGAATCGGTTTTAAGAAAAAGTACTGATAATTTTCTCAAATTTCTGATTTTATTGGAAAGTGTGAACTTTGTAATTTGAAAATGGAATCAGCCCGATTCTGAATACTCCAATTTACACTTTTCTGAGAATAAAATCCTGCTATTGTAAACAGACCGAGAAAAAACAAATCATCTGACCCAGAATAACCAGAATTGTATGTCCCTTATTATTATTTGATCGGTTTGTGTAGAATAAAAGGATTTTATTCTCAGAAAAATTTAAATTCTCAGGGAATTATCTTCCCGGGAGTATTCAGAATCGGGCTGAATATCATTCATATGGCTACCACGACTTGCTCGGCAGTAACTCATCCGATCAACGTTTCAAATCTCAGCCGCGAGGCGTCCAATTGCCATCAAATTTAAAATTTTAAATGAAATATTGTTGAAATTAAACAAATTGCAAATTCTTAACATTTTTTGTATTTTGCCCACTGGGCTCATTTTTTCCAGTTTTAGAAATCACTGAAGCGATTTTTTCAATTAAACGATTTTTTTTTAAATGCTAGCCCAAATTAAGGTATTAATTTGTTTATTTCACTTAAGCGAAATTTTCAATTAACCGTTGTGCAATTATCCGAATTTTAGTTCAGAAAAATGTTCATAATTTATGTGAATTTTTATGAAATTTGCAATATAAAATTTTAAAAAATTTCATATAAATTGTAAAAAATATTTTTGGTCAAAAAAAAATTTTAAAAAAATAAATTGGTTTTTTCTAAGAATAAAATATTTTCTTTTTAGGCATACATTTTTGTTCTACATTACCCCACTTTAGACTGGATGACTTACCTAAAAAAGAAAAGAACAAATATACATGAATATGCATTCAATAAAAGTGTATTTAAAATATAACAACAACAAAAACTTCAAACGCATTAAAATATATTAAAAAAAAGTGTAAGTGTATATCTTTGTATTCGCCTCTTTAATGAATAAGAACTAATATTTTATTTACTTAAGCTCCAGGTTAAATAGATAAAATATTAGTGGTCATATTTAAAATAGTTTTTAATTAAAGCTGGTCGAATTATTTGTAGGTGGTTGTCCATTTATTGTGTGGAAAATCATACAAATCAGTGAGAAACCAATCTCAATGCATTATTGGGTACACTGAACAAAATCAAGAGCTGCCACAGTTAGTTAATTGACAAAAGCTGTCAATAATCTGTTCATAATATGTACAGCAGTGTAAGTCGAAGTGGAAACACATTCAGTGTTCTGGTTGTTCTCTTTGCCGCGACCACTAAGCCAAAATGTCCTAAAAAGTATACAGAAAAATATGTTTGTTTCTGATTTTGAAAACGATCTAGTGTTGATATAAGGACTTTGGTGATGAAATCCTCTCCTTCTCAAATTGATGAGCGATTGATATAAGGACTTTGATGATGAAATCCTTTCCTTCTCAAATTGATGAGCGATTAGGGAATAAGGACTATCAATGGTTGCAATTTGGAGCATGCATCTGAATCCCGCCACAGATGAAAAATTCAAATTTAATTAAAAATCGTTTCGGAATTCAAATAAGAAATATACACACGGGCCATCACTTGAGCTATCTGTGGTGAATTTTGCTGCATCCACCTATTTCCAGTTGGCCGGAGTTGATGTTTGCTAAAAATCAAAATTTATGTCAAGCATGGGTTAAACAATAGTTCCCGTTCTGGGTAGGATTACTCTGCAGAACAGGGACCATATATTTATCTGTCTGTCTGTGGAAATCATAAACAGAAGTATTACGTTTTCCTAGAAGTCTCCCCCCCTCTCAGCATTTTATACATCGACAATTGAGCACAAAGCACATTGACTGACCATAACGACCTAACGCAAATTAACCTTTATTGTGAACCTGATTAAATTCAAAACGTGTACACAACAGGGCGGACAGACCGACAGACCAGACACATACTTGTCGTCGTACATGCCAACCCACCATTCCAGTCGCATCGACATGTGCTGTGTCTGGCCAGCCACTCAGAAACTAACTGTGGACGACCGAACAAACGAACGAACGAGTTTGTTTCGTAGAATATTTTGCAGCGACAAGAGGTGGACATCAATGGCAGTTTTTTTTAGCGGACATATGGCGAGAATGGAGGAGAAAAAGTTGAGTAAATATTCCAGCGTTCCAGAGAAAGGAGCCGATCAATATTCGCCATCAAACACACTACGTCAGAGGTGTAGGTTCGGAATGTAATTGAATAACATTTACAAGGAATATTGACAAGGGATCTAGATCTAAATCAGAAGGCAATTTCGGCAGACTGAAATGGTTTCATTCATATCTGCCACCGGCAGGATTAGGTGGCATTCTACCAGACCTGACGAGTAAAGTTAACCCCGCCGTTTAAGTTAAGTTCACTTAAACTGAAGTTAACACGGCAAATTAAATATTATATAAAAAGTAATTTAGTTTAACATTAATTAACCTTAAGGAACAAATATTTTTAATATAATTTTATTAATTCTTCAAGCCCACACATGTCCGTCAAAAAAACATTTTCAAATAAAACCTGCAAAGACACAGTCCACCATCTTAACAGAGGGCGTTTAGTTAGTGAACAGAGCTATGCTAAGTGGTTAACACTGAGTAGGTGAATATACATTTACGAAGAAGAAGAATAAAACCAGAAAAATGATGTAAAAATGATCATTTAACAAACTATCGTTTGTTGTTGACCTTGTAAAAGCGCATTACAAGATTTCCGTTCAACTGGAAACAGATGCTGGGTCGCTGCAACGATTTCTCAACTGGGGATTTTTTTTATAATTTTTTTTATTTTATTTTTTAATTTTATTACAGTACAAAGTAAATTTATATTCTAATGATGGCTCCATGGGTAAACCGGGTGACACAGACCAGGTTCCTGCAGCGACCGACCAAAGCAAACACGCTACCAACTCGCCTACCAGGGCGCTTATTTTTCATAAATTATTTGGGGGATTTTTCAGAATTTTTGGGGAATTTTTCAAGATGGAGTTTTTGGCGATTTTTTATCTATTTTTGGGAATTCTTCCTGGTCGTGGAAGATGCTGATCTCCAAGAAGGAAAGAGGTCAAGAGCAAGATTCCAATCAGGAACTCAAATAAATTCCGAAAATAGAGAGTTCATGCCTGGCCTGATCCGACGTTTCATTGACATACGAGTCTATTTTTACTTGAACTGTGTGTACTAGAATATAAGGGGGAATAGTTTTCTCCCCCCTGTGTTATGTTCCAAAAGCCCACAAATGTACGTCATATCGCTCATTTACTTGAATAGTGGCATAACTCAAAATAGGATTTTTTCAGGAGAGCCGTTTAAAATCGTCAATTTCGTCGGACTTTGCAAATATAGAAAAAGAACTACAGGCTATTTCAATAATATGGAGACCTCTCATATGAATGCATAATACTCAGTAGAACAAAAGCCAATTTAAATGAGAGATTTACAGCTTTTCCAAGAGCAAAAATATATAGAGTGAATTTTGAATTATGCCACTATTCAAGTAAATGAGCGATATGGTTGTAGGGTATTAGGGGGAAAAAACACAATATGACGTACACTATTTTAATGACACAGCGACGATGATGATGATGAAACAAGCAGCCGACAGAGATAGAGAGACGACACCGATGAGAGGGCAGGCACGAAAGCGAAGGTCTTGGGTTGTGTGTCTGTCCCCCAAGCACAACTATCATCCATTATCGTCGTCCAAGATATTAACTAAACCAAACAGCTAAGCTCGCTCGAGAGCTGACGACAAGTAGTAGACGAGCCGTTGCGGCAGACAGACTGAAAGCCAAACAAAATAAAAACTGGAAGTAGAAATTTGAGAGGTTAAAAAGTCATTTAGCAAATCGTCGTTATCATAAGCGACATCAACGGCATCGTCTTGTCATTGTCATTGTGGTCAGCGCAGCTCAGCATCATCATCGCATCGCTGGCGCATCAGCACGGACTGTGTTGTCAACACTCCTCCCTACGGCCGGCCAGCATTGGCGAACGTTTTAAATGCTAACGTGTTGGTCGTTTACAATTTTTCTGTTATTGTTTTTTGTTTAGTTTCTTTTTCTGTTTCCACTTATCCAATATTTGGCCATCGTCTTTTTTGTCGACACATGGTTCTGGTTTTAGTCGGAGTTCCCGTCTACTTCTTCCTGCCCTTGGTAATATTATTGTTGGCGTTTGGATTCGAAGTCAATTAACAATGTTAACAAAGTAAATTTACCAAAGAACATGTGTGCTTTACTTTAAAAAAAAATAAGATGAAAAAAAACTCCAATTGGGATGAGGGAATTTATGACAAAGCTGAGAATGAAGGTAGTCAATGTAGGTGTCACACCCAAAAACTAGAGGAATATAAGCTTTTTTGACGAAAGGTTGCTGGCATATCAGCAAAATTACATTCGTTCTATAGAAATATTCCTTCGTCCAGATCCTTGAATTATTGAACAGATCTTCCATATATTTTTTTCGGAAAGTTGTACGCCCGAATACTAAGGAAACTAAAATGTTGGATGAAATACAAATGGATGACACATCTGTAAGCCAAAAACACACACAGATTTACATGTATTGACATACAATTTACAATGTTGTGAGAAGCCACCGAACAAAAGAAATCAATAATTAAAGAACAAAGAAAGTATACAAAGGAAAGGCCCGAAGGAATACAAAAGAAAGTAACAACACAAAAAGTAAGAACTGAAATGAAATGAATTTAAATGTAATTGGACAAAAGAGAAGCGAACAATCATGCACTCGTCTCGACCTTCGAAGGTTAGACAACTTGAAGAGGTAGCATATTGCGAAGAGCATCAACGACGGAGAAAGAGAACAACTTATGGGATGAAAGGATGCAAGCGAGCGAAACCAAAAAGAAGTAGAAACAGACTAGTGTGGCTGCGACTGTGGAAACCGTTGCGGCAAGAGAAAATAAATATAATGACGACAGTTTTTTTTTGTCATTTCACAGATGTTCTTTGTTTATTATTTGACACAAAGCCAGAGGCCGTAAAAAAATTGAGAGCGCCAGAAAATGTGCAGAGAAATTAAAAATAGATTTAATTCAATATTAAATTGTCCATAGAATTTGCGAGGCGTGGCAATATGGTGTTTCTACTCTAAAGTGAGTAAATTCTATGAATATTTTGAGTAGTTTGAATATTTGGAAATACCTCAAATACTTGGTGTAATGCTTGAAACCTTTTTAAACATTTTTGCAAAAAAAAAAAAATAGAAATAATCAATGATATCGAGCTCGAATTCGACTAACAGAAACAAAACTGTATGAAGACTAGATCAACAATACATAAACAATAGGGTGGAGTGAAATTCAAAAAAAAAAGTTAACCTCGGAAAGAGATGTAGTCTGGGGTCCTAATGAGGGGAAAAATAAAGAAAAATTTTTTAAAAAATTTGTAGGGGTCGCGCCACTCCCTCGAAATATGGAAATTATCGCTATTTTGGCGTTGATTTTAGAAAAATCCTAAAAAGTTTTATGTCAATAAATGTTTGCAATAGCGTAAACAATAAAATAAGGGCATGAAAAAATTTAAAAAAATGTTTCTCATTGTTCAAAAATTCAAAAAGTAAAATAAGTCAAATCGTCCCTTCTTCAGAAAATTGACTGAACAATGAAATCGCCACCAAAGCTACAAATATTAGTCGATTATCCTCATATTTGCCTCAAATACTTTTGTTTGGGCACTGAACAAGCTCAAGTCGTTAATTTTTAGGATTTTTCTAAAATCAACGCCAAAATAGCGATAATTTCCAAATTTCGAGGGAGTGGCGCGACCCCTAAAAATTTTTTAAAATTTTTTTCTTTATTTTTCCCCTCATTAGGACCCCAGACTACATCTCTTTCCGAGGTTAACTTTTTCAAATTAAAAAAAAAGCATGTTTTCACTCCACCCTAATAAACAATATTAAGTCATTTAGATATTTTAAATAATTCGAATATTTTGAATAAATTAAAGTTGTTGACTATTTCAAATATTTTTCATAACTTGAATAGTATAAATATTTTATACTAGTAAATTGTAATGCGCCTATGGCGCCCGTTGAAATATGGAAAAAAAAATTTTGTGGAAAAAAAAAATTGTGTTGAAAAAAAAAATTTTGTAGAAAAAAAAATTTTCGTTGAAAAAAAAAAAATTTGTTGACAAAAAAAATTTTTGTGGGAAAAAAAAAAATTTTGTTAAAAAAAAAATTTGTGGAAAAAAAAAATTTGTAAAAAAAAAAATTTTGTAAAAAAAAAAATTTTGGAAAAAAAAATTTGGGGAAAACACAATTTCTGTACAAAAAAAAATATTATTTTTTTATTATTATTATTTATAGAATTATTATAGAATGCCTATTTAAATTCCTACGTACTGCGTGACAGAGTCAGTGAATCAGGGAATCAGTGAATCAGGGAATCAGTGAATCAGTGTCGAGGGTAAATATATATTAAGATAATTGAATATTTTAAAAACAATTAATACTTCGAATAGCTAAAATATTTTCAATAATATATTGAAAAAAAAATTGAAAAATAGGTTTAATTCAGTACGGGTTTTCCTCTACATTTCCCATACAATTTGACAGCCGCAGTCGCAATATTGTGTTTATACTCTAAAGAGACTAAATAATGCGAATATTTTGAGTAGTCTGAATATTTGGAATACTTCAAACACTTGGAGTAATTTAGATATTTGAAATTCGAAGATTTTGAATAAACTGCAATTTCTGAATATTCCAAATATTTTCAATAATTTGATTAGTATAAATATTTTATATATGTGAACAGTTTAAAAAGAATTAATACTTCGAACAGTTAAAATTTTTTTCAATAATCGAATTGAATTATTTAAGTACAGTAAAAACTTGATAATCCGGATAATTGATTGTAGACCCCAATCCGGATTATCGAGATTTCCGGATTATCGAGGTTTTTTTTAACTGTTGTTTTTTTTTTATTGAAAATGCGTTTATATATGTTGTTTAATACTAAGTATGTGTTTATTAAAAAATAAATTAATTCATTGCAAAAATAAAAATAAAAACATTAATTTTCGTTGATATAATTCAATCAAATAAAGAAATATTTGAAAATTAACGTAAATCAATACTAATTTATTTTAGTAAAGTAATCAAATACTGTTGTGCTCTCTTTGTTGAAGGCATTGTAATACTGAGCTGAAAACGCAGGTGTAGCCATTCAACCAACATAAACAACTCACAGCGCACAATTCTAACGGTATTTTGCAAGGCAGACTACGATGACTAACAAAAAATATATATGTATGTATGTTATACAACTGTTTACATTCAATCCAAATTATTGAGTTGCAACCAATCCGGACTATTGAGTTGAAATCAATCCGGATTATTGAGTTTCAATCGATCCGGATTATTGAATTGCAATCAATCCGGATTATAGAATACGCAATGTCCAGGGAAACGCCGTCCGGATTACCGAATAATCCGGATTAGCGGGGTCCGGACTATCGAGTTTATACTGTAGTTGGAATATCTGAAATAATTTAAATACCGGAAGGGCCATTGTAATGGTTTCTTTTGAAATCCTTCGCGCACGAAATCTCCAGAGAAAGTCCGTCTCTCCGTGGGACGAAATGGATCGATTTAAGCTTGAATAGGGTTGAGAAAATAATGCAAACTTATCTCTAAAGTCAATGCTGAGTAGCTAAAACAGTGCGATCATTGAGAAGTTTTGACCGAATTTGTGCAAAAATAAAAAAACAAAAAAGTTGATTTTGAATTTAAATACTTGGAGTAATACTTGAATACTTGGACTAATTTGAGTACTTAGAGTAATTTGAGTACTCAAAGTAATGTGAATACTTAGAGTTATTTGAATACATACAGCAGGTCTTCCCAAATGGGAGTGTCTCACGGGGGGCGCGAAGACATGTAAGTTATTTATAATCAACATATTGGAATATATTTTTGTTTCAGTACTTTTTTGGTTTTCTTTTGCTTTCTCATCTCTGCTTCAGATTATCGTCGATCATCTGTTGTTTCTCTTAATAATTTTTAGTTTGAGTTTTGTTAAATTGTTAAAAAAAAATGACGTCAAAAAAGAAAATGGGGCCACTTAGTGAGGAGTATGTAAACTTTTAATTCTCATTCATCCATGAAGAACAACTACCACAGTCTATTTTTTTGGCACCGAGTTCCTTCAAACGATAAAAATCAATATTTATATAAAATATTTTATTTTGTTTGGTTGGTCTGAAGGGGGGCGTGGAAATTTCCACTTGCCTTTGGGGGGAGTAAGCCTCAATGAGTTGGGAAGGCCTAACTAAGAGTAATTCGAATACGTAGAGTAATTTGAATACTTAGAGTAATTTGAATACTTAGAGTAATTCGAATACTTAGAGTAATTCGAATACTTAGAGTAATTTGAATACTATACCACTAATCTCTTTAGTAATTCGAATACTTTGAGTAATTAGAATACTTAGAGTAATTCGAATACTTTGAGTAATTTGAATACTATACCACTAAACTCTTTACCAATATTGTTCTGATTATTGTATTCAATGAATTGTTTATATTTGGCAATGAAGTGAATTACAAAATATACATATCGATCATCTATCTTAATAGTGTCATAACTATAAATTGAGTTTTTATTTGACTTTTGTTCTGCGGTGTATTATAAAAACAGTTGTCAGGCCTCCAGTTTATTCGGCAAGCCTATGGTGTTTTACTTGTAAGACGCAATTGAGAAATTTAACCGGCTCTCTTTAACAAATCGTGTTTTGAGTTATGACACTATTGAAGTAAACGAGCGATATGTATGTATATTTGAAAGTACATGTGAATACTTTAAAGTCCAGCCAGTCTATTCTCTCAGATCCTTTTCTCATAGATCGTGTTAAACGAACATGCGTATACACATTCAGTTTCAGGTTTACACAACCTTTCAATGGAATTCAACAGCCAGCAGGTGAAACGATGTTACAACTCACAGAGTTGTTTTCTCTTCATTGTACTAAGGATTCCTGCATGAATGAAAACGAAAAGTAGGATCATTTTTCGAGATCGTATTACAAAATCTCCCCTAAAGGATCCGCAATACAAAGGAACCCATACAATGATCATGTGCTGTCTATTAAAGTAACGCAACGCAACCCCTGCCCAAAACGACCTCAAAGGAAGAAACCAAATAATTAGGATAAATCCTGGCAAACAGGTAAGCAAATGCGAACTGGTTATACATGCACCAGGAGCCAAAGAGCATAACCAAACAAAAGGAAAAGAAGAAAAAAATACAGCAGACAGAGGAGACAAAAGCAAATAATGGCAAGCCTTTCATGTGCGAGCAAAACGTACAAGGAAGGAAGATCAATCCACAACAACAACAACACCACAAGTTGAATGCACCTGGTGCTATATGTGGGTATTTGTTTCTATACTTTTCTGGATACTTTGGCTTTCTGTTGTTGTTGTCGTCGTCGAAGATTTGGAGCCCATTAGGGGAATTCGGCAGAGGCGAGAGTTGGGCAAACAGCAGCTGTTTTCAATTGGTTTCTTCTTTCTGTATGTTTTTTTTTTTTTTGGTAAATGAGGCAAACAAATGTATGGACCCCGTAAGCTGCAGCCGCAAATAATTCTGAGGATCACAACATGTCGGAGACAATGAGGACAATAATAATTTATCTTTGCTTAACATTTAACAACAACAAGAAAAATAACTGCAGCAACAATGACCGAAGAAACTCTGGTTTTGTAGAGAACACAGAAAATAATTTTTAAAGGTCTGACACGCATGCTCCGCAGACAGGTAACCATATATTCCGAATCGTCGTAATCATGCACCTTCGCACAGACACGGAAAACTACACACTCGCACAAAGACAACACCCATACAGGTATGTCTGAATGGACTGCTGGCTATGTTGAGACACAGTCGAAAATGTTAAACGCTGTCGCACAGTGGTTTCCAACGAAAGCCAAAGTAAAGTTGATACTTGTGGCAGCGCTTCCACAGAAAACATCCGATCCTAGTAGCAGGACTGTGGAGTCGAGCCACAATTGCTCGACTCCGACTTCAGCTGTTCAATAACAATAACAAAATTTCGAAAATTATATTTCCGTCCACTCATCTAAAACATATAAAAAGTTCATATGATCGAAAATATTTCAAATTTAAAAAAATATTCGCTTGTTTTCAATACATTTTATTTATTTTATGAGAAATGTAAGTAAAAAAACACCTAGTCGGAGTCGAGCCAATTTTTCGTTGTCACAGTTGCCAGACTCCAACTCCACAGTCCACAGTTTTTAACAACATGGTGAGAAACTTTCTGAAACAGTCGATCTCTATCTGTAAACTGTGATCGTGTATATCCGACAAAAAGGTTAACTATTCGAAGATTCCAAATATGTTTGCAGCAAATTTTATTTTCTGGCTTTTTAAAGTCGTTTGGGCCATTTGCGTCAATGCATTCGTACGACTACTCGTCCTTACCGCGAAAACATGTAACCGAAATTTTTTTCAAAAATCGTTTTTTAATTAAATTCTATAGAAATATTAAAAATGTATATTTACAAAAATTTTTTTAGTATGACTTGGTAAACCATCAATCATATGGGTGGTAGAGAAAACCAAATAAAGATCGACAAACTGACTGAAAGGAACCAACAACAACAAAGGTTGGTAACACTGCCACAAACAGACACGATGAAAAGGTTGGTAACACCGACATCTGTTATCACAGATGTGAACTCAATGGTGGTAACTCCGCCATGAATCATACAAAAGGTGGCAACTCTCACACTTCGATCGAGGTTTGTAAACTAGTCGAAACCCACTCGTAACTGGTGAGGGGAAGGGGAAACAAAGTAAAGGTCCATAAAGGCCTAATTACTTGACCGTTGCCGGAACGTAAACGTAATCGTAACCGGAACGTTGATGTAGTGGTGGTTACCCAAGATACGTGAAGTACCATATGAGTAATTCCACCAAAAGGTCTACCGTGATGAAAAAATTAAAAGTTATTAAAATCACATTAATGTAATATATTACTATACAAAAATATTCAAATTTTAATGAAATTAAAGAATTTTACGTGTATTTACTCAAAAATTTACGAAAAACAATTGCAAAGTGGAAAATTGTAGTTTTGGATCATTTTAAGATTTTTAAATGCACATTTTTTTTAAAATTTCCTTCGTAAAGAGAGGCTTATGTAAAAAGAGGCTTATTATAAATAATCTTTCTAAGAGCATAAGAAATCTTAAATTGAAGAGACGAATCAAAAGGAATGAAGAATAACGGTACTTTTTGGTCTAATTTGTCTATATGATAGTCATAGAAAAAATGTCACGTTCGAACCAACCTAAAAATTAAATGTAAAAAAACTATCCATGATATTTCTATGAAATAAAGAGGATACGAAAGCTTTGTCATTTTTTAACATTTTACAATTTATTCTGTTTGATTTCGCTGATTCTCATGTTTTTAAAGATGTTCACGGAAACTACTTCTGTTTTTGTCGCGTTCGACCCGCTCCCTGTTTTGTCCTTATTTTGTTATCACTATTTCGCCTGAAAAAAACTAAACCACCGGTGATAGTACTACTATGGACCTGTACGAATATGTATAAGATGAATCTAAAATATATTTTATTCTGAACTTTTTTTCACTTTGAATGTGTACAACGGTCACGTTCGACACCGTGGAATTGCCGATATGTTGTATGTAAACAAACAAAATAATTTGTCTGTTTGCTTTGATAAAAACGTAAAAAATTCATTAATAATGAAAGAAAGTATTGTGAAGAAACAATTTATCCATTTTTATAGTTTTTATGTTTTTATTTTATTATTTTTCTAACAAAGTCGTTTCTTTTACTTTCTTGCTGTTTTTTTTTTTTCTAGAAACAAATCAGCTGTTTGTTAAATGTCACTTGCCGGATAGAAAAATCTATTTTCTACAGGTTCATTCGTTACGTTACGATTACGATTACGGCCAAGTAACCATTTGTACATGTTTCACATAAGGAGAACGTATTAGCTGACACGTCACGGTTACGATTACGGTCAAGTAACTCGGCCTTAACACTGACTGACACATACAAAACTCAATAGAATTAACTACGAGAGGGTGTAGTGTTTGGAGGACCTGGCCTCTTCTGCCTCTTCCTTCGGAAGTCCTCTGACTAGTCGGCCAAGAGATACAAGTGTGGAAGAAATTTCTCAAAAATGGGACTGTCAAACCTATCGACTAGAAATCAATATCAAGGGACTCTTTACTTCTTATATGTCCGCTGTGAAGATCCTAAGGGTTCCTTGTCTCTCTCTCCTTCCTCGCAAATTAGGTCCCCCAGTTAACTCGTCTTCAATTAAACACTAAACACATACGACCAAAGCATCCTTTCACACACCACTGTGCCTTGCCAGGGATCGACGTTCATTGCACTCTGACTGCGTTCAAATGGCGGAACAGAAAGAACGAAACGGAATTAGTATTGAAAGTGCTTACAAGAAGACAGCGATGACGACGACGACGACGACAACGACCGAGGCAATAACCAAAACGTTTCTGTTGTGTATACTCCCTATACATATGTATGTATGTATGTACACGTACATATGTTTGTGGCTACATGTATGTACAAAGAACAAAAAAAAAGACCAGTATGTTGAGGTTTTTTCCGTTCATTGCAGTTAGTATTGTTGTTGTTGCTGTTGTTGTGTTTGTCTTTATTGTTTAATACATAATTTCCTTTGTAAGCCTTGCGGGTGCTCCAACCTATCCCAAGTTTAAGTTTTGACACGCACCCATACCCGACATGCATGACCAATAATACTTTTCCACCACAGCTACAGCTACAGTCACAGTCAAAGCACCACCAACAACAACAATGGCTGGACATCGTCCACCAAGACGATCATTTAAGAAGGTGCTCACATAACCGTTCCTACCTCCATTCAGACATATCGTTCGTATCTGTCTACCTTCCGCCTCAGTGGCCTCCAATCGTTCTTGTCGCTATGTTTTGGTTGTAATTTCAACGGTCATCGAGCCTGTCCACCGGCCGGCTGCTGATGGATGTGCTGTCTGTCTGTCGGTCGGTCGGTCGGTCAGTCGTCTTGCATGGAGCGAGCCAACAATAATGTTGGCTATTATTGCAGCTTAAATTGAAAATAAAAATGTTGTTCCTAAATTGAGTTCAGAACGAAATCAAGAACAACAACAAAAAAATCTAATTATTTTTTTAAGAAATTCTTTGGAAATGGTCGCTGCTTAATGAAACGCCAAGGAAAAGCATTTTAGACTCATTTGTGCGCATGCTCTTGGGGAGCATACAAAGGCAGCTAGACAGATCTAGCTGAGACAGTAGCAGGATGGACATAAGCTGAATGGTTTAACTGATGGATTGCATAATTCATTTCGCTGCAGTTAAGCATTGCACAGTCTAACCAAGACAACGTTTAAGCCGCCTCCGGGCGACACGACGACAGGAAACGAATAAACATGGACGGGAGACATTTGGGCGAATTATAAAGACTGAGTAGGATTATTGCTCGCATAAAGATGGCAGGGTAATACCGTAACAGAAACCCAGAGAAACCCAGGTTACACCGTCGCAGTTGACACTTAGAGCCTAGTCTACGTTCAAATTTTAGCTTTAGCTTTAGCTTTAGCTTTAGCTTTAGCTTTAGCTTTAGCTTTAGCTTTAGCTTTAGCTTTAGCTTTAGCTTTAGCTTTAGCTTTAGCTTTAGCTTTAGCTTTAGCTTTAGCTTTAGCTTTAGCTTTAGCTTTAGCTTTAGCTTTAGCTTTAGCTTTAGCTTTAGCTTTAGCTTTAGCTTTAGCTGTAGCTGTAGCTGTAGCTGTAGCTGTAGCTGTAGCTGTAGCTGTAGCTTTAGCTTTAGCTTTAGCTTTAGCTTTAGCTTTAGCTTTACCTTTAGCTTTAGCTTTAGCTTTAGTTTAATTTTTCGACTTCTGTTTCGTCAATATTTTTAAATGAGGCGAATCGCGTCTGACTTTCCAACTCAACCCTTTCATGGGCTTAACCACATCTTCACAGTGCGAGGAATTATCGAAATTAGTAGAAAAAACAAAGACCATATCTTCATCAATATTGTAATGCCTTCCAAATAGTTAATCCCCCCAGGGAATTCGTTGTGCCGGCTTAACTGCAATAGCTCTGCCATTGCTCCATTATCGATATTGCGAATTCATTTCGCTTAAACCGTCGTTGCAAAATTGAGGCTTACAAAAATCACGTGTAAACTATGCACTAGAGTGGGTACGTATCGACGTATCATAACTCTGCGGGAATGTATGGATGGATGGATGGATGGAGGGGCGGAGGGACGCAGTATATGACACAATGGGAAGCATGCAATCCATCATCATTTTGCAAAAATAAATAAATGAATGTGGCACATCCATCTACGAAATGAATAATCACTTTGCATTTCTGGTGTGGTTGGTTGGCTGCTCGACTGTTGTATGCAGGCGGACATGCATCTGAAAATATTTGCATTTCTTATGAAATAATCACAGCTATCCATACAGTCATACACAACTTCTCCTCTCCTCTGCATCCCACCCAAAATCAAACAAAACATGATTCGCATCTCTGCGTAACAAATTACACACAATACAAAACAACAATAACAAGACGAACGGCCAAACTCCTCCTCTTTCGTCTTCAATGTCAAATGTATTCGGATAGCCAGAAAATGAATGAAGAACACACAAATGTGCAAAGATGTGAACAACGAAGAGAAAGAAAAATGTGCTGTAAGCGGAAAACATAATCAAAACAAAAGAAGTAATAAGTCCATGAACTGTCAGTGTCAGATTTTATAGTAATAATTCAAGCAACGTATATTGCAACGGATATTCTCTCTTACACTGTGGGTGCGTGGCCAATTGTAGTGGAGGGAGGTTCCAACAGAATCTGACCAAATGTGATGTCGGATATTCTAATAACAGATCTTATAATGGTAAAGTTACACTTTTTCAACTAACCCAGCACATAACCCCTACAACTAATTTTTTGCCACATGTATTCACTTCGAAACAAAAGAAAAATATCGAAAATCATCCGAAAAAACTAGGGGTCTACATGTGCACGTACATGTTCATTGGAAAAATGTCGCAAGAGTAACTTCTCTCAAGATTTGTTGCAGTAAACAAAAACAAAATGTTGCCCTATACCACATATTGGCAAAGCATTTGGGGAAAAGTATGGACAAGCTAGTTTGTTTTTTGATAAATTCGTCAACATTTTGTTTTCTGTACTTGAAATACGTCACAATTCTTAATTGACAATGATGCACAAAATGTAACGACAAATCGGTCAAAACACAATTACACAATAAAATTATCCGATAATTGACACACACAAAATGTGTTGGGGAACTCTAACATTCGTCTCTGCTGCATGTGCCAAAATTTCACTGCTATTGAATTTTCGTTGCCAGTCGGCCGGACAGTAGCAAAAATGAGTGTGTATTGGTAAAAAAAAGTGTGAGCGTGTTAGGGGTTTTCGAACAATCACTGTCCAGTGTAATGGCTGGGTAATTTTTCATGTGAAAAATGTTCCAAAAACAACAATTAAATGTTATCCAAAAATTAGTGGGAAAAAATTCCCATTTTTCAGATTAAAGCTGCAACTGTCTGATGTCTGTCATGTATCTGTCAGTTGAATTTGACAATCAAAATACCCAGGGTTGTATCTGAGATTTTGTTGTTGGTCTTCTATTAGTGTGCCATGAAAAAATCCCCAATAAGGCGTATTTTTTTAATAAAAAATGCTTAACTTTTTTATGTGATTTGGACCATTTTTGTTTTCTCTATTTTTTTGGTGGGAGGAGGAGGTTATTTGGGGTTATTTTTGGTAGAAATACATGATCCTTTCGAAGAAAGCCATTGCCTGTATGAACAAAATCTAGTGGTCATTACCATTTCGATTATGCCTGAAAACAGTCAGCCGGTTGGCTGATTTTTTATTGAATTTTTGCTCACAGAGTTCGAAATAATACAGAAAAAAGTATTTCTTATGCACTTTTATGAGAATATTGTATAGGTTACCTGCCATTGATCACCTTAGGGGTCCAAATACAATATCCATTACAAAAACCCTTACATTACTTATTTACTAGTTTTGGAATTAGTTATAGAACACCATTTTAGTCATGACAATTCAATTATCCATGATCTTGGTGACAGTTTCAAGGCAATCTCAATGGCATGATCAATATTTACCTCAAGGCGATAGTAGCCCATAAAAACTGTTTAACGGCTTCAAATCGTATCATCGAATACCAAACTTGGCATCGTGCTGAAACCAAAGATTGTGTAAGACCATGTCTTCAATCATGTCCCTGTACCGGCCGTCATGTCCCTGTAGCTCTCACTATTAACCGAAATGTTGTGTCCAGCAAAATTTTCAAAGAAAAATCATCACCAAACTGGCGCTCTCAGAGAATGCATTGAAATGTTAAGTTGTTGAGAACTATGGCGAGTCGATGTCACACACTCGGATTGGGCAGCCAAGTTCTTTTAGCACCAACTGAACACTGAACAAGTTGGTGCCTCGCTTCCTCAATAAACCACGCACAGCATTGTCTTTGGACTAAGTTTGTGTCCTAGACCACCTGATATATATCATAGGTCAAAATTGTCGAGTTGTCTAGTTTGAAAATGAAGTCACGATGGAGAAATCGAAACGGCGCATTCAAAATGCCGATAAATCTCTTAGGCCCAATAAATGAGTCGAGGTTGATCTTCGTTTTTCGTTTAAACTAAAATTAAAATTAAACTACAAATTCATTTTTTGTGAGTCAAAGTTTAGCTGCAATATTCTGCGTTTAAACTGCAGTATGATAATCGTATGATTGTGATAGCACTCAATGAAAGAAGAAGAAGAATCAAAATTATTTTGGTTCACCAAATACTACAAAAAAAATCCATAATGATGTTTTTAATTCTCACAGCTTTACTAAAAATCGCGTGTGACCAAAATCCATCACAAAAGTTCAATATTATTTTAAACTAGTAAGTTGTAATGCGCACATGGCGCGCGTTGAAGTATGGAAAAAAAATTTTGTTGAAAAAAAATTTTTTTCTTGAAAAAAAAAATTTTTGTTCAAAAAAAAATTTTTTTTTAAAAAAAAAATTTTGTTGAAAAAGTAATTATTCTTCAAATAAAAAAATTTTGTTGAAAAAAAAAGTTTTGTGGAAAAAAAAAATTTTTGTTGAAAAAAAAAATTTTGCGGAAAAAAAAAATTTTGTTGAAAAAAAAAAATTTAGAAAAAAAATATTGTAAAAAAAAAATTTGTAAAAAAAAAATTTTAGTAAAAAAAAAAATTTTGTAAAAAAAAAAATTTGTAAAAAAAAAAATTTAGGAAAAAAAAAATTTCTGTACAAAAAAAAAATATTATTTTTTTTATTATTATTATTTATAGAATTATAGAATGCCTATTTAAATTCCTACGTACTGCGAGACAGAGTCAGTGAATCAGTGTATCAGTGAATCAGTGTCGAGGGTAAATATATATTAAGATATTCACCAGAAACATATGTTGTCGGGTAAATCTGTTAGTGTTGCCACATCAGCAGCCGAAAATGTGGACTATTTTGACTGACAACTCAAAAACGTATTTGAAGTTTAAATTCAGTTTTATTGGTGGTTTAGGTTAGGTTAGTGGTTAGGTTAAACCTAATCGTGGTTTAACTACGATCTCATTTATTCGGCCTCAGCTGTTCTAATATTTTCAAAGAGAATTGATCGAGGTCGCTGATTTCCAATTCGTAGTTAACGCACATAACTTTGGTCTATAACGCAGATTTTTATTTAATGGGAGCTGTTGGTGAAACTGCTGCCACCGCTGTGGATGTAGATGTTGACGATGTTGCCGCAGTTAGGGGAAGCTTCAAATACGAGTGTGCAATTACTTTGAAAAGTTGCCAAGTGACAAAGTCTTCATAATAAAACATGAATTTGCAGCATAAGTACTCGCATTTGTGTGTCCAACGTGAATGGCATTTTTTCATTTTCATTTAATTCATTTTTTTTCTTTTTTGCATTTTCAGTCCTTTTGTTTGTTTTCTTTTTTTTTTGTTCGCTCTCTGTCCGGTCTGCGACATTACATTTTTACGCATTTCATTGATGGCTATTTTGCTGTGGCGCTATTGCTATTGGCCAACTTCAGCTGTCCACCATAACAGCAGAGTCACCGCCATAGTCGGAGGCCTATGAGGAGGCTGTCGTCATTCAGTTGCAGTGGCTGCTGTGGCCGCATCGTCGACATGTTGTGTGGCAAGTGAATGGTGGACTGGTTGCTAGCCGAGCAGTGTATGCAGTAGCAGCAGCAGCAGCAGTCGTCGTTCTAGTTTGTTGGCTCACAGACTAAATGTGGAAAAGTAGCACAGCACACGAATACGGACAGACAGACGCACGTACATTTGTATGTATGTAGGGTACCCATGAGTGCATACTTGGTTGTATTGCAAAATATGCAATTATGCTGTTGTTGACGTTGATGTTTATTTGTTGTTGTTGTTTTTCTTTTGGTTTTCATCATTTCATATAACAAGTGCAATAAATAATGGTAAATTTTATACATATGGTCGCATGTATATGAAATATTTAGGTGTCTGAACTTAATGTCAGGTCTATTTCAATTTCGATACCCTACAACACTCTCGTAAACGGGAAACCATTTAGAGTGCTAAACACAGGGTGACATCAATGTTTTTTAACTCTGTTTTAAGTCTGAAAATTTCATATTTACAACCTTAGAACAAAAATATTGCACTAGAGGTGAACAGAGCTGTCAAAGAAGAAACCTCTTACAGTTTTAGGTCCATAATCTCTATGGTCGATTAAAGGGTCGTTTAATTCGCCGGTACATTAATTTATCAACACTTTAAACGGCCGGTTTTTGATTTCAGCAAATGGCAATCAGCTGTTCGGTAAGGGAAGCTGAAAGTATCGGGTGTCATTTTTAGACGTTTGGTTTTCAATCTGGCC
Source organism: Hydrotaea cyrtoneurina (assembly GCA_958296145.1). Taxonomy (NCBI): domain Eukaryota; kingdom Metazoa; phylum Arthropoda; class Insecta; order Diptera; family Muscidae; genus Hydrotaea; species Hydrotaea cyrtoneurina. The sequence continues at coordinate 51,312,403 of OY282515.1, read as the reverse complement.
ACACTTTTTTCAGCGCTGGTCTTTTTGACAGCTGTCACTTGATTTATGCTCAATTTGGTTTTGGCATTTCATAAAGAGACTTACTCCGTAACAACGTTCGGTAAAAGGGACCCAAAACGAAATGGCCACCGATCCCGATTTTCCCAAGAGCATTTTGTACAGCGATGAAGTTCACGTTTGGTCGAATAAGTCCATTAATTAACAAAATTGTAGCATTTGAAATGAAATGGAAATCCTCAATCCATTCTTGAGACGCCGTTACATCCTCAAAAAGTCACTGTTTGTTGTGCTCCATGGGCAGAGGGAATCATTGGTCATTATATTTTTAAGTATTCAAAAATTACACTTTTGTAATACTCTCATCAAAAAGGTAATGAGTCTCAATAAATTGTAACTTAACCTAAACCCCTATCTTTATAATAATGATCAATTCTTGGCCATACCATTAAATTATAAGCGTTTTAATTCTTCTTGAAAAGCACACGTCTAAAAAAAAACACCCTTTATAACAAAATAAACGAGGAAAAGTCGCATATTTTTCATTTCTCGAAAAACCTGAACTGGTTGAGCTGGTGGAGAAACACACAACTGTGCGAAAAACCCTACCCGGTAAAGGTCCAATTAGTCTTGACGGTAGGCTCAATATTGTGCGATTAGTTATGACGGTAAGACAAAACAAAACAAAAACAGCTAATTGAAGAGCATTTGTACAAAATATAACTTGACTTCGTTTATAAATATTTAATTTACAACTTATAAATAATTACCGCGCCCAAAATGTCGAAGTGAAATCAATAACAATAAACAGCTGATCGGTCTTGACGGTTGACGGTTGATTCTGCAACCTGCAGAAGTCTACCGTCGTCTACCGTCAATTTTAGTTGTCTCTCTCTAACACATGCAAAATGCAACCCCAACTCAAACAGCTGATCGTCTACCGTCAACCGTCAAGACTAATTGGGCCTTAATGTCAGCTGTTCATGGTTTTCACTACGAGAGATGACTAACCGACGCACAATGGTTCGGAAAGTTGGTAAATTTTGATCTACACAAGATCTATGAGCAATTAAAATTAAACGGAAAATATTCCCGAAAGTAGACAATTTTTCGTATTGTTTGATTCTAGGGCCGGTTTTTTTTATATTTTTTGTTGTGTTTAAACGTTTCGACAACATTCTTTATATTGAGCATAAAACAAATGAATTTTTTTCCTTACTAAAAATTTTTCACTTTTGCAGATTCTTACATTAGAAAAAATTTAAATCGATTTTTCGACTTTGTCATACATTTTACGAGCCATTGTGCTCATATTTTTATAAAGTGTGTTTTCTCGTCTTTATTATAACGCCAATACCGATTGGTCGAGGTAGAAGGCTTCCCCAGTTTTTGGGCATAACTTTTGCCCGCCCCAATTGGCACACTTTGAAGATAGAGTACAATTTAGTGCAAAGTCAAGTCAATTTTGTTCGTCTCAAAACGCGAATTAATTAGTTTGCACTTTTGCAACTAAGGTACGGAGCTTCTCCTTTCTCCTAATGCCGAAATTTTCTCCATATCGGAGTTAATTTGTTGGCGCTATGTCTAACAATAATCATGAGGGGGGAAATGAAAACAATTTGACAACAGCTGATTTGACAACAGCCGTTGATTGTGAGTACAGCGGTTGTTTGTGCTCGGGTGGCCCAGTGTTGCCATACTGAAATAGCGAAATGCAGTTTGATTTTGTCAAATTACGCATTAACATGGGATAAGGCACAAGGTAATTTGAATTAAGTCCTCTAATGCAAATGAACGCCGCCGTATGTCTAGGCTATGATGGACTCGGTGGTTGCAAAAGTTTGTATTTCACCAACCTATAAATTTATATAGAAAATACAAAAATATGTACGACTCTTTTCATTTTTGTTTATTTATTCATAAACTATACATAATCCTTAAATGCATAAGGTTGTCATTTGACACATTAATTTGTATGCAAATGAAATAGTGCGTTTAAGGGTTAACTATTGGCAATTGCGTTTAGTTTATACTAATAACATTTCAAAACCCCTCAAAAAATTAGTACTGCGATGACAGTTTTCCTGCACTTTGTCCTTGTTGCAATTTCATCATTTTACCAATGCGACCGCCACAATCAACTAATTCTTACCTTAAACTTTGTTAAGCATTTTAGTTCGATTTGAATCACTTACCTGCAAAAAAAAAACAGAAAAACGTATATAATAAACATTTATTAATCAGTTAATTGTTATTGTGGTGTCTATTAGAATATAATTTGCTGTATTGTTATCTCCAGCAACAATTTGCTTGATGACTTAGATTTGAATCACTTACGCCAACTGTTGACAAAACATTTGGCCAACTTATTCGTATTGAAAAAAAGTTTTATTCGCACAGTTTGTGTACCGGAATTGTTAGGCGACGTCTTATCTACAATTTTGTAGTAGATAATGTGAATGAAGAGTTTCATTGATCAACGAATGATTAATAGGAAATTATTTGTTTATATGAAAAATTAAAGCCCATTCGGCCAAATTCGGAGGGTTGTCTAACACAGCTAGGGGGTTTACCCTGCTGTGGGAGTTTAATACGAGTACACTAAAATCTTGACTAGTGTTCTTTTGAATCGAAAACCGTCCAACTGTTAATTTTGTAATGGTGGAAGGTTTCAGAATGGTATGAACATTTTTAGTTAACGTAAGCGTTCAGAAGGAAAGTAACAGAGAGCGGAAGAGACACGGCTAAAACCAGAGCTGCATCCTTAATGAAATATATTCAATTGAGAAAAAATAGTGTCGATATAGTCAGATGTGATCATAATAGCCATCTTATGGACTTTTTTATTATATGCGTCCGAGTTCTTGATAATCTTTGGCGATGTAAACGTAATTTGAACAAATTCCTTGTTGACTCTTACTTACTTACTTATTTGCCTTAACATTCCATGAAGGAACTGAAGGGGAACTTCTCTCGAAACAGTGTATAATTTGTATATAGACAGATCGGGACCTACTGTTTAAAGCCGGCTCCGAACGCCTAATGCTTTTCCAGAGAAGTTTTACATGGCTTAAAGATTACTCTCTTACTCGTAAAGTCGCCAAAAATTTACGAGGTTTGTTGACTCACTCTTATAAAAAGACAGATCAAGGGAGTTTTATGAATTGATTGTCGAAATCTTCAGAGTGCGTTGATCATGATTGACTGTGACCTTGACAATCTCTTGACAATGTAGGTACTACCAATTGATCAAATTCCTCGCTGATCGATAAGAAGTGTTTCAGCACACCGATAAAAAAGATAAAAAAGAATGAACGAATTATTTGTTTCAAATGACTGAAATGCTATCAGTGCAAAGAATACTGAAAATGTCTGTGGACCAAGGTGGAAATACCAGTGTCTCCTTGCAAGGGGTTGAAAATGGTTCAACTACAGTGGTTAGTTGCATTACAAACAAGTTAAGCTGAGGGCTAAGATAAGAAATCAAAACCAAATATCCTTACAGTGAACACCAAAGGTCATATCGTCCTCGCATATGCGATCGACATTAAAAGAAAGATAGAGGAATCGTCGAGAATGGGTGTGATAGTAAAAGCGCAGACAGGGAAGATCGAGACTCCGGCGTATGGACCAAGTGGATGGAGACAGGCATCCTTGGTATGACCAGCTGAAGAAAGCACGAGCAAGATTGATCATTTACTAACCAGACTAAGACAGACCACAGATTGTATAGCCAATAAATAAGCCGTAAAAAACATAGACATTCAATTCTAATCGTTTCAGTAGTTTGTTCAAAGTTTCAAGCACCGCCCTCCGGTATTGACACCGAACGTTAACTTAGTAAGTTTTCTGAAAGTCTAGCTTCTCGTCTACACAACTTTTTCTAAATTGTATGGCAATCATTTGAGTAGTTTTATTTTCACGTTGGCAACTTTCTGACTGTTTCCGGGCTTTTTGCCGCTACCGGATGCTAGGAGTGAGACTACAAAATGGTCGCCTGTGCATCGTTACATGTATGTACGAACATACAAACATGGTAGGACATTGACCGCTCCTTTTACATGTCCCACACACTTTGCCTAGCCCATTCCCCGTTTCCCGGACAAATATAGAAAAATCAATTATTTACAATGCCACAACTCCAAGCGTCAATTACATACGTTAACCTAATTATGTACTCTTAATGTACAAATACAAACGTGCATACGTTTCTATATGAAAGGGAAACGACAAATTAACTAAATTGGAGCCTATACAAATGTGAGAACATGCCCTAGGACAAATATAGACCAGACCCTTAACCATAATCAAGAGTAATAACTCCAATCGAATTTCATATTCAATTTGTGGCAAGAAGTTTAATTATTTTTTTTCTCTGAAGTTCGATACTTTTCCTCGGAAATCGATGCTCCAGTTCATTAGGCTTCCCTTTTTTTTTGGGTATCAGGTTCTTCTCAAACACCTTCAAATTCGGGTTTAGTATTTCATAAAATTCTCAAAACTACAAAGTTCCAGTTACAGACATACACACATACATACGTACCATGTGTGTATTTTTGTATGGAATACAATTGATATGGTCTGGATTTCTGCTATTACATGGACACTGTATTCAAAGACACAACATGTGTTTGCCGTCGATAATGCCCGAAGATGACACCGCAGCGGGCATTAAGAGGACACGTCTCCATCCAACCATCCGTTCATTTATTCCTACACCCGTAGATACATGTTCTAGGTGGATAAGAGAAATGGTGATGATCTCGTAGTTACAGAATAAATGTGGGGGGAAAATGGAATGGACAACGTCAGTGAATGACATACATGCATGCACTGTCGGGCAAAAGTGATGGAGATTTTATGTATGAAAATTACAGCAATGGGAATATTCTATTAATTGATGATTGAATTAATTGACGAATGCCCCGTTGACGATATTATGGCTTGAAAAGATATTTATGGGTGATTGGTACAAATACTATTGGTGGAGTTTGGAAATATTCGCAAAATGAATTACTTCAAAATAATTGATTTCATTTAATATATTTTTTAAAATATTTCAAATTGTCAAAGCCAAAAAACGGAAAAACTAGTGGTTGCGTTATTTCAATTTAAAGGTATTTTTAAGTCTAAAAAACATCCTTTGCGTATGGGGCGGAGGGTGTTTGGTTGTTTATTCTACAGAATGTTTTTGACACTTAACGAGAGATGCAACTTCGTTGATGTTATTCCCAGGATACCACTCTTGCTGTGCTTTGTGATACAAGTTGCCAGCTCTGAAAAAAGATCTGTCACTCATGGGTTTTTTCACTCTGTGTTGACACAGGCTGTTCACCAAATGACTTTTCTAAAAGCCTGCTTTCCACAAACTCAGCATTTTCAATCCAACAATATTACGAAGTGACAAACAAACCCAGCAATACACCCCGCCTTGAATGGCACAAATAACAGTCAAAACTGTGTGTTAAATAGAATGCCATTTTATTTAACATCTGTCATTTTATTGGACAACTGTCATTTTATTTGACAACTGTCATTTTATTTCATTTTATGTTGACAGCTGTCTTTTCATTTGTAAATCATTTATATCTCCCAATTTATTTCTCCGAAGACTCGAATTTCAATGATTGAAAATTAAATTGAAAGTATTTACTTTCGTTTTCCATAAAACGAATTTGTTAGTTCGTTACAAATCCTTTCAGATTGAAAGCTTTATAGAATGAATTTCAGACTTTATTCAAATCTGGCTTTCAGACATATCGACCCCTTTGCGCGGAATTATCGTATGTGCCAAAATCCAAATTTTACAGGAGAGCCATTTTTCTACTTTTCTCTGCTTTCGCTTGCAATATCAAAATGAAAATTATTCACTCAATTTTTGGAGCAACGAAGTGGAATTCGCTTACAATATTTTGTCAGGTGACGTGTCTTTGAATGTAGAACAAAATTGCATCAAAAACTCAATTGCAAAAAAATTGGCATATACGATAATTCCGCGCAAAGGGGTCGATATGTTCCATTTCTGTCCAAAAGAATGAGCTCTGATTACTGACAAATATCCGTTTTATGGCATCTTCAATTCTGACAATTTGTACCAAACGAACGAGTTCGATTTACGGAAACGATCAGTTATTCATCTTAAAAAAGCTATGCTTAAGGCAACGTTACGATTTTGCGTGATTAGTATGAGCCGACATTGTGACGCCTCCGAAATTATGTTTGGTGCCGGTTCCATTCTCTACATGTGAAGAAACGAACTTCGGCTGAAATGGAACATATTTTAATTATACGGACTTCGCATTAATCAAAACCTCGGATAAATGAAAGAAATACACTGTATTTTTCTGTTTTCTATTGTAAAAAAATCTTAATTCGTATTAGAAACAAGTGAATTAATGATTAACAATTTGTGTTATTGAATTTATAATTTGTGTGAATGTCAGAAAATATTTTTTTTTGTTTTTTCTTTATTTATTCCACTTGGGAACATGGGGCCTCCACATAGAGAAATCCATCTTAATATTTAGTTTTTTTGCTGCAGTTCTACCTCAGGTATTTTTTCCATTGCCACACTTGCTTGGGGTTATTTGGCGGATTATGGTTTCCTCGTTTGTTGAAACCCTAATCCGCCAATCAATTAAAGACATTTTATTATTTGTTATGTTTTTTATACGTAAGGACAAAAGTCAATTGTTCGATGTTATACACTCTATACCCGTACCAAATGTCACATATCTAACTCATGAAAACCACTATTTAAAGGAGAGGGAAACATCATAATAATACGAGGTACACAAATTAAATTTTTTAATTTTAATAAAAAAAAACGCTTATTGAGAACGTTTGTGTACCTAAATTATTTTTTAGTTTTATTAATTTATCATTTATTAAATGAGTTTTTACGAGTTACGGCCTTTTTGCATTAAGGTAACCCCGTGGAGTGAAATTACATTAGTTAGCTGTAAATTTGTTAATATTTTACTTTGACTATTCGAACATTTTTGTTCGACACTGTACGATTGTTTAGTAAATGAAAATGATTGGTGGTGGTGTCATGTAACATTTTAAAGTGCAGCACAGCCGTGCTGCTGCTCGCCGCTCAACCATAACGCAAACCTTTGGACAAGAGGTAGACATCGACGAACATCTTTAATATTATGTACATTTAAAATAAGTATATATGTAATGGAAGTAATTGAATATGTACTCATGTACATAATGCTGAGACGAATCTTGCATTACGTGCAGGTTGGACATTTCTTCAACTTCAACTATTCTCCGGTCCGTCGGCACCTCTCATCCTTGGGCACAGCAGTTCAGTTAAGTTTGAAATATTCTCAAATACACTTAGAACACGTACCGGCGTCCGAATAGACAGACATGCAGTGCCAGACTAGGGGATGGACAAACAGAAAGAGGGAGAGAAGGAGGAGAAACACACACACACTCACTGTACAAACAACCATAAACTGTCTAAGGATAGGAGACATGAGAAAAGGATCTGAGTTGATACACGTAGCATTATGCAGCCATTGTGTTTAGAAGAAAAGAGGAGTAAGGCGAAGTATTAGATTGCAGCAAATGAAACAAAGCAATCATAAGTGTTTCAATTCGATTTGCAGAACACCAGGATGTCATGCATGCAGGCATACCGACACATATACAGTACACGGCCGTAGCATTAGAGAGGGGCATCAAAAACACAATGTGGCAAAGAAAAATCTATAAATGATTGCGCCAATGGGAAATAATGTTTGTTCGAGAAAATAATAAGAAGTATCCTATCGTAGAAGTACTCTTAATGGAGAGAGATTGAGGACTACATGGAGCCAATTCCCCTGTCAGATATGTTCCGATTTTTAAAATGTTCATCGCCAAACACTATGAGCCAACAAACACGAAGAAAAAATTAGCTGGGTTTCGAGGGGTTAAGGAGTTCTGATTGTTAGAGGCGATGGAAGAGGCTGGCTCTGAAACAATCTTTGAATGATAAAGACGGGATGTTTGTCAAACGTGGATTACTTCAAATTGAGACCGACAGGTCAAAGCATCAATTATAGATAAATCTTTGTTTTGATTTTACTTGCCCAGAACTCTGAGCAAAATTTTTGTCACTAAAAACCCCTACATCTGCGTATTTCAACACGATCTACAGAATGAGCCATTTTTGAATATTTGAATCGGCAGTTTGGACTATTTTCTGTGGTAAGCCATTGAGGATAAATGTTACCCGAAGCATCCACAGACAATTGAAGCGTTGAAACATGAAATCGAAGTTGTCATTGAAGAGATTCGACCCATAACAATCGAAAATGTACTGAAAAATTGGGTTGATCGGATGAGGCACTGCCGAGTCAGTCACATGAATGATATGTGTTGAATTATTAAATGACAAACCAGAAAATTGAGAAAATTATCAGTACTTTTTTTTATAGCCGCTTCAAATTTAATAGTTTTAAATGACAGTATGACTATTTATACAGACATCAATAAAAAGTAATTCACTTTCGAACAATATTCCAATGAATAGAAACACCTCCATTACTTTCTAAACTATTTTAGCTGGAGTTTCTAACCAAAAACAATTTTTTTCCAGGGTTATATTAATTTCAAACAAGCTTTACTTCTAAAGTACGATATCTGTGATGCCAGAAGAAATCTGACATAGTTATTCATATTTACAACAGCTTTATAAAACTTTGTTAGGATAAATGTGTGAAAATTATTTTCCATGCTCAACAAAGCTGGCAACGGATTTCTTCACCGTTTTTAGTAGAAAATGGAAAATGGTGTACGGCGACATTTCTCTGCGGATTTTCTAGTCTTCATTTCTTTCAAATCGAATAATAAGGGGAAGGGACGACTTTAAAAGTTGTAGAAATATTTTGGTCCATGTTTTTGGTGAATTTATAGATTAGATGGTTTCACTTGTCGAACGCAGTGTTGTCTCTTCTGAAACACTGTGTTGTATTTGTAACACGTTGTTGGGTTTGCAGCACACAGTGTTGCATTTGTCGGACACAGTAAAGAAAGAAATTTGCGTCTTACTGACAAAATATTACCAAAGATATTAGGCGGTATTGCAGATCGGTGGAGTCTCGATGCATATAGAAATCGAATTCTCGTTTGCTGGGTCAACTAATGTTCCAATCACTCGCCGGGCCACCGTTGTGCACATATTTTGTTGGGAAAAAGCAATTGTCTTCGTTTTTAATGAAATTCCTCAACAAAGTGCTTAGGCAAATAAAATACGTGGTAGCAAATAAAAATTCTTTTAGTTACACAACTAAATCGTATTATCTTCTATTTCATTTATTTCGTTTGTGTCAGCAACGGAAAAACGACCAGTGTTTGTCACTTGCCGCTGCCAGTAAAATGTTTTAAACCAAATGATAATGTTTTACTTGAGACATCATTGGCATTTCTATAACATGTTGCCTAAATATATGAATGCATGAATTAAAAAAACGTATCTAAGATTCCTTGAAATTCTGACACTTTCACTTTTAATGAACTAAATATCAATGATATTGAAAATTTGTGACAGAGAACGATAGTGTCCCTAAATGAGAGCTGAAAAAGATGCGCGGCCGGCGATTCTGGTGTTCGTCTTAGGGTTCCCATTTTCTTCATTACACTCGCAGAAAAAATATAATAACGGAATCCTTTAGAAAGTCTTGTTAATGTTGGAAAATTCAGTCAGAGCCGAAAATCTCATGAGGTCCATTAATGACACCGTGCAATGGAAAACACCAAAAAAGGTGGACATCGCCAACCAAATACACAGCAGAGAGAGAGGGCATTCAAACTATTTGCCCTACATTGAGAAAGATGGATCATTTTCAATATTCTGCCGCACAGCTTTCAGGTTGCGCGAACATTTCGATGACGCTTGGTATGAACAAGCATGCGGTAAAACCCGCTTAATTACCTCGAACTCAAACTAATTGTAACTTCCTAATAAGAAGGTTGTCCCTCGTATTTTTTAAGATAAACGTATGAAAATTGTATTTTCATACATATTATTTAACAACGATTTGTAAAAATGTTTTATATTTTTATAAAAATGTAGGTGTATGTTTGGAACTAGTTGTAGTTGCCAGATCTGTTGTCAGAAGTCGTTGGGCGGCAACAAAACTCAAGAAAGTCGCAAGCGCCAAATTGAGGTCAAAATTGAGGTAGACCAAGATCGGAACAGTGAATGCGATTCTGGTTGTTTTGTGTTAAGCTCATTAATTTCTGAAATTTTCCAAAAAAAATTTAACTTGAAGGCAAAAGATACGAAACGTAAAAGCTAAATATTACAAAACTACTAAAATAGAGCTGTGACTTTCTTTCTTAGGAGGACAGTACAGATCGAACTTGTTACATCTCTGTCTCGACAAATGAAAGTCAAACGCTACTACAGATTTCTCGTGAATTTAACTGCAACCATTGTTGACTGCAGAAACTGAATAAGATCGACTTGAGGTCATTATTTCTAATAAACTTCAAAACACATATGTAATATACGTTCACAACCTCGATGCCACTAAATTTCTGATAGAAAATGAAACCTATAACTAGTCCATGCTAGGTAGCCTGTCCTCTAGATACTTCTAGGATGATTTTCTTTTCAGAGAAATTATCCATTAGTCCTATCGGAATAACATTTTTTTTTTAAACTTGTCCTTGCACGTTCTTAAACAAATGAAAAAAAGAAACACTTTTTTTAACTTCCATTTACATTCCCATTCATTTCTGAGGAGCGACACACAAAAATCAAGTTCATCCACCAGAATGACAACATACATCAGCTGCCTGCATTACAATCATTGCCGTCGCCTCCGTCATCATCACCATCGTCATGATCATCATCATCGGCAGGCAAACATTTATATTGTTTCAAATATAGCGAGAGAAAAAATTCACTTCCAGATAAAAACCGAAGAAAAAACTTGAAATTTTTAGCAGCTGTTGTTTGTTGTCTGCTGACTGAATGCTTTTGTAGAACTCGTAGACTCACACACACACCGATAGACCAACAAACAACACACACACACATCGAGAAGTTCACATTGAACAACACATCCTGTTTACAGGACACGAGTACTCGTACACGGTGTGTGTTACGCGCGGTCTGAAAGGCATTTTTGTGTATGCCCGAATGAAGGTGGCATCACGGCATGTCGAGTATCCTGGAATTTCTCATTCACAGGCATACAAAAAGAAATCGTTACAAAAATCACTGTTCTCCATGAGGGCCGGAGACGAACGTCTCTATTGGACCAATTATCTTGGTTATGTTAGTGTAGTTACTTCACATACCAAATGGAAAACATTCAGGCGCTCCCGGGTCTGCAAGTGTGGCCAATAAGAAGGAAAGAAAAAAACACCAAACAATTCAATTATAATGTGGATATGAAATGATTCACTGGAAAAACTTGGCTTTACGGAAAATTCCCAAAACTTTCGGTATGATGAGTTTCCTGTTTATTGCCTTTGGTTTTTCCAAGAATACAAATTTAAATTATCCCAAACTTTATGTGGAAAATATGCGGACGAACGCTTCTACATTATCATGAATATCATATGAAGGTACAATATAAATAAATAAATTGTGTTCACCTTTACTTGAATTTAGTACACTACAACTTTCTCAACTCTGTCGATGCGTCTCACATTTGCAGGAAGAATCCACACAATTTTTATACAATTGGAACAAATATTAAGATTACAACTAGGGTAACATTAATAATTGCTAATCGGACATGCTACTTACTAGTCTAAACTGTGTGTTAGCGTCATGAAGTTTACCGAAACCCACAACTCGTCTTCGAGACAACCACCCTCCGACAGTCACACGAAAGAATGCAACAATGTTAGATGAATGGAATGATTTTATTAAAAAATTACTAAAAGCCAAAAAAATGCGATCCGAGTAATAAGTAGAATTTCATGAAGAAGTCACTGAGGACGAGACCATTCGTCCTAACTGCGAAAAAGACGCAAGCACTGAAAAGAAAATTGTACCTGAGAGGGTTTTTTGTGTGGTCATGCATAAAGGAGGGTGGTATTTACGATAGAATTGAATTTGCTATATCTTTGTAACTACAAAATTGTAATCTCTAATATATAAAAATGAGTTGACGTGTGTTTGTGACAGCATAACTAACGAACGGAGTGACGAATGGTATGTAGACAAACAAATTTCTATAATTTTACATTTTTTTTTTGCAAACAAAATCGGAAAATTCTGAAAAAAAAACAATTTTTTTTGTGTGGTCATGCATAAAGGATACAATTGAATTTGCTATATCTTTGTAACTAAAAAATTTTACTTTATAATATTTTGTGATTAATTTTCTATCGAATTTCTTAAAAATGCGAATTTTATGCGAATTTTATTATAAAACGAATCCCACAGGCGTGAAGTTTCCCAGTTTCATGACCTGCCATTATGTTTCGGTCTATTTCATGACTTTAATGTCTGTAGAAATCACAGGAAGCCATCCACGAAGAGAGAGTACACTGTCTATGTTTGCTGCATAATTCGTTAAAATAGTAATTTTTTTCCGCGTGTACACATTCTTCCTTCAATACAATTTCTTTTCCTATATAAAACCATTGGCTGGAAAAAAATAGGGCCGACGACAAATTGCATGCGTTTTCATTTGTTCAGTAAATGAAAAGGCCCGGGAAATTTCACCGCCGAGTTATTGCATAGTCACCACTTAATTTGCAGTTTACAAGAGAACATTACAATAAATTTAGATTAATCGTTTAAAATGTCTGCCATCGTTGAAGTATTGTGACTCGTTTTGTTTCTCTATATTTTACTTTCCATAGAGAACAGTCACCCCATTAAAGGGTGTTGTGCTGCAAACCCTTTCACAATTTACAGCGTTTTTAAAACACTCACATTCACACACATACATCTACAAAGCGTACGTTACTAAAGTAAACGTCTATGGAGCAGACACAATTACAAATTATGTTGTGCTAGGCATTTGTCATCTGGGCAAGTGCCTCTAGGGATGAAGTTTTTCATTTTCATTTTTAATTTCTCAACACATTGACTTTCTATTGTTTATTATTTATTGCAATAAATGTTAGTGAACCCGTAATAACTCTTTTCCATGGTTTTTCTAAATTATGTTATTGTCATTTTAAGTCTGTAATTCGCTTATTCAGTTTTGAGGGATGAATTGTCATCTTTGGGAAATGGAAAATCGCCAGTTAAAAGCTCCGTGCCTATTTCAAAAATGAAAATTAATAAACCACTGTAGTCGAACCCTTAAGTCAACTCACCACATCAGCTCGTGTGAGATGAACACCAAGGGTTGCCTTAGCTGATGTCTCAGTAATTGGATCCCACAGTGAAAATAAAAAAAACTGTACATCAAATCAATGAAAACGATACTTCAATAGTTCTACATTAAATTGATGAATCAATTCATTGACTTGATGAATAAATTCGTCCATTTGAAGTGCAATGTTCATCAAGTTGATGTACAATGTTCGTCCAATTGATGTACAATGTTCATCAAATTGATGTACAATGTTCATCAAATTGATGTACAATGTTTGTCAAATTGATGTCAATGTTCGTCAAATTGATGTACAACGTTCATCAAATTGATGTACAATGTTCATCAAATATAAATACAATGTTCATCAAATTGATGTACAATGTTCATCAAATTGATGTACAACGTTCATCAAATTGATGTACAATGTTCATCAAATTGATGTACAACGTTCATGAAATTGATGCACAATGTTCATCAAATTGATGTACAATGTTCATCAAATTGATGTACAATGTTTGTCAAATTGATGTCAATGTTCGTCAAATTGATGTACAACGTTCATCAAATTGATGTACAATGTTCATCAAAAGTATGTACAATGTTCATCAAATTTATGTACAATGTTCATCAAATTAATGTACAATGTTCAGCAAATTGATGTACAATGTTCATCAAATATAAATACAATGTTCGTCAAATTGATGTACTGAATTGTTCTACATCAATTGAAATTGAAAAGTGTAGTAGGTTGGAAAACGATGTTCATAAAATTGATGTAAGAATTCATCACATTGATGAACAATTTTCTTCCGCATTTTACTCTCTGCATGAAGTGGTTCAGCGGTACAGTAGAAAGCTGTTAAAAATATTGTCTATGTCGGTACTTCTTCTGTTAGAATATTTTCGATGGGTCCTGGCTTCATTTTTAGAAAAACGCCTGCTACGTTGAGCTTGAAGACATAAATCCTTTCTAGATTGTCTGAATAATATCGTTGCAACACCATACGAAGGTATAAAGGTATAAATCACGGGCATTACTGTACCCCCGGAAGGAGACCGTAGTTCCGGGTCTCCCAGTTACCCTTGGTGCACGACTCAAGTCTCCCGTTACACCTCGTCATTAAGGACTACTTTCCCTTGGTGTGTAACAAAAAATGTTGGCAAGATCATGAGATAGCCTATATAGCAAAACAAGTGACTGTTAAGCTCTCATCACCACACTGTGCAAAGAAACGACTTCCTGAGGTCTATTCGTACCTAGAATAGGATCTATCCAAGCGCCCCGGTAGTCGAGTTGGTAGCGTGCTTGCCTATCAGCGTGGGGGTTGTGGGTTCGATTTCCACCAGAGGCTTTGGTCTGTCGCTGCAAAAATCAAGCCAAATAGTCTTTGTCACTCGGTTTATCCTTGGACCCAAAATTAGAATATAAATTTACTTTGTATTGTAATTAATAAATAAATAAATAAATAAATAGGATCTATCGAACCCTATTCTCTTCATTCTCCTTAAGTTATTCTGCCTTGTAAGGATGGCCGACGATACCAGGTCGGTGGTACCTGCCAGAGTCCAGCGCTTCTGTCCTTGCGGAGAGTCTTTCTAGACTCAAATCATTGTCATTCTTCAACCTACCTACACTTGTTCTTCAACCTACGGTACTGTCAGGTTTCAATTAGGCCCTCCACAGCAGACCTCTTTAATTCCGCCACTGGATTATTATCCCCACACTAAGAACACAATGACCTAAAATGATGAACAACAGCTGGTCAACACCTTCTCTGGCAGAGTGCACTCCGAGTGACATTAAATTGCTTCTCTACTTAACGCCAGTGACTTTGCTTCAGCTGTCAGTAATACCAGCCCAGGTTGGGTGGTATCGATTGTTGAGCTATTAAAGCTGTCGCCAGCAGCAATTATTCCTACAACTAAACTTAAATGGCTTCGGCTTGGCTTTGCCAGGTGTTAAGTGTAAATGTGGGATAGATGAATATTACATTATTACTCTGACTTTATATATGAATTAAATTACTAATGGTCCAAACTCATGTTGCTGCTGTAGTTGCATATAATACAGCAGGAAATATGATTTGATTACTTATTCTCATGTGAGAAATGTAGTTTTGATAGCTCAACTAGGTGCAACTTTAAGTCGACTCGAAATGTCAAAAGGTAGTCACAAAAAATGCCTTATGATTTAGATGAGAAACGACATTTCTTATCTAAACCGCAATGATTTATTTCAAGGAAAAATGTAGACTTTAATTTGGCAAAACAAAAAGTACGGCAATCAGATTAACTTTAATTTCGTAAACTTTCTTCAGAGTAGTTCAAATAACGATAGTCCTTCTACTTGAATTCAATTTTATCAGGGACTTCCTGGAACGCTGAGGGAAATGCGTACGTATAAAAGTAGGTTCTTCACAAAGTGTCCTCTGATCAATTCAGTTCAATTCTACTTAAATTGAGTTCACTTTACCTTTCATCTAGTATTTTTATTATTACAATGGACAACAAATGGGCGAACGGGCTTAAGTCGAATGCATATAATCTGAAGATATATTTTACTCATATTGAATTCATTTTTACTTGAATTTAGTACTTCTGGCACATTTGAATTCAAATTAAGTTCACTTGTACATGATTTCCAGTCAATCGGTTTAATATTATTTCCGGGTGTCAGGGACATACTTAAAGTTCTTAGCTAACATATAATACGAGTATATCCTGTTCCACAGACTGGTGTGGAGTCCTGTGAAGCAGAAGTCTGCTCTAAAACCTTTAAAGTCATAAATCCATACGATGTGTAAAGTCCATACAAACTATATCTTATCAAAGATAGAGAGAGGGACAGAGAGAGCAAAGACGAATAACAACCACATAAAACTGCAAAAACTGAACAACTCATTCAACTCCACGGCGGCCGATGAGGATGCAAAAGGAGAAGTCATACAATGTTGAAGGAAGCTGCCACGTTCGTTTTACCACCATCAGCACTACTGCACGTTCTACTCAAAAACAAAACACGCGCAGAACTATTGGCAGGAAATTTCGGCCTCAATATGTTTTGTTTTTCGACTTGTTTTTAGGAATGAGAAGAAGTGGAAAAAGACAAAAAGAAAATGCGATAGGTTTGTGCACTCGCCAACTACTGATGATGACCGTCGACAGAGACTGGACGACAGGCACTTTGTTGTGGTTCGGGGGACGCTTGGACTCTTAAAGGCTTTAACCACCATAAAGACGGCGGACGATGTGTGCTGCAGGCACAGATACAGAAATCATGTTTTATGTTGCAATGTCGTCGAAATACGTTTGCCGTCTGTCCGTCTGTCTCTTTGTTTTGTCTTTATTTGTTTGTCCATAGAGACGTTGTTCTGCAGCGCCTTCGTTTGTTGTCGAGTACTCCTCTACGGCGTTTTTATAACCAAAGTCCAATTTCAAAAAGATTTCCGTCCGTCTGTCGCCTTTGTGTTCGCAACAAAAATTACCTTAAACCCATCACAGCCAAAACTGTGGGGGGAAAAGAAGAAAATCTCTATTCGTCTCTGTGGATGAGTTGGAAGACCAAAGACATTTTCATTTTACACACAGTTTCAAATGGCACCAAAAACCTTCCTCCTCTACCTGTGGCCAGCAACTGGTTTTTCGGTTGGTTATTGTTGTTGTTGGTATGTTTGTTTTGTTTACTTTATCTGTTTCTGTTCGTCTGCTTGTCTCCTCTTCCGCAGACACGACACACACATTCAAATGATGATGCGTCCATGTACCTTGGAGTGTGTGTGTGTTCGAGTGTGTCTGTTTTGTGCCCATTTTGTTGTTTAGAAACACTTGTGTCTGGGAAAGAATGTCCCACTAAGGTGGATTTCCTATTGGATGATTGCCCAAAGAGATACGACTTATAAAAGAAAATACCAAAAAGGTGACCGATATGTGGAAAGATAAGGCTAAGGGTTGGGGACAATTCGTTAAGTCTCCCCCTGATTAGGGTAATAATTTAAATAAATTCGACTCTTCGCTGCTCTCCATAGAAATGAATGCCGCACTCCCGCTCTCAGTCAGCACTATATGACGAAATGAGAGATGGGCGTGCGGAGTGTAGGGAGACGACGCATAATCTGTCGCAAAAATATTGTTAAATGTCATGAGTGTGAGGTGATTGGGAGTACAAGAATAAAATGAATCTCACAACATTTTTTTAAACACAAGGAAACTATTCATAAACAGTATAAATCCATTATAAAATCAACACTTTCTGGAAGACAACATTCCAGAATCCCAGTTGTTTCTCCTTCTATGCCGATATTAACATCGTTCGGTTCTGAACAGAGGTAGGCTGGCGTCCTAAGAAAGAAAGTCCAAAGTCCATTTCAAAATTGAGATAAGGCCAGATTCGAAACAGTAAATGAGATTCCGATTTTTGTGTTGAGCTTATAATTTTTGTAGTATATCTTAAAATTTTTTTTATCAAATATATATATGAAACGTTAAATTAAATTTAAATATCTCAAAACTATCAATATGGAAATGTGATTTTCATTTTTAGGAGTGCAGTACGCCACACCGCCGGTAGATCGAGCCAGTATATACAAAGTCTGAAAGGCGATGTGGGTTCGGTTGTATTTTAAAAATAATATCAGCACACTTTCACCGTTCGGAAAAATGGATAAACAGCCGATTCCGATTTGCTTTCGCAAAAAGGTGATAGCAGTAGATTAAAATTGCAATAAATTGTTAAGAATTTGACAAACATGGCTCCGATGGTGAACGGTGACAGAAAGCGTCATAGTCGTGGTAGTGAAAAAAGAAGGATCGAGCAGACAATGGGATGCCACTTTGGGCTAAACAAACGTTATCCACTCTCGATGAAGAAAAACAACACTATTCAACCTCCTCCGATTCTATATGGCTCTTAAATATGAAACTACTGGTGGTTGGGCAGGATAATTCCAAAATGGATATATACAGCTGTGTTCAAAATTATAGGAGTGCAACTATTCAATTTGAGTACACTGTAATTTTGCTATTGTAACGACTTCCAAGTCACGCCATATTCTATCGGTATTTTCTACGATATGAAGAAGATAAGCTCAAAGCAAACGATCAGCAAAACTTCTTCATTTATGGTGATTTTTGATCAATGCTGTATTTTCTCTTCATTTCGGCTGTTCAAAAAAATAGAAGTGTAAGTGAATTGTGAATTAAAAAAGTACTTAATCAGGCATGTCACAGAAACCCAAATCGAAATATTTTGAAACCAAAACGTTTTTAGCTTCTCCAGAAAAAGGAAAATGAAAAAATATTTCGATTTGAAACCCATGACAAAATCTGAAGTGAAATTAAACTCCGAATTGAAATGAAATTCCGTTCAAAATTAATTATGGATATTGCTTTTATTAAAAACTATACTAAATACGTTGAGAATGATAATTTTAACATCTTTTTTAACGTATAAAGCATCAGGTATGTCAAAGAATTGCCATCGGCTCAATTGTGTGATCTTGTCACATATAAAATTGGCAGCCTTAAACAAAAACAATCCTTAAACCCAAAAAAACAAAAAAAAAATATCTGAAGGAAACTCCACAAAGAAATGTAAGTATTTGTTTTAATATTAAAATTAATAGCTAATTTTTACATATTTAAAGGGGCAAGCACGCTCAGGCAAAATTTTTTATAAATTTTATGAATTGCCACCAAGATATTGCGAGAGGTTACGTGAAAGAGACAAGGATCCGATCGGACAAAGGATCCGATGCATCCCTTAGACGTCGGTGAGCTAATTTAATTTGAGAATGTGCCTTTCTCTCTTCTTCCATCACAGCAACAATCGAAACACCAGGCATATTTTTTGATTTGTTTGTTTGTTTACTTTTTTTACTTAAAATCACAGTCAAAGTGTGGAGACGTATCGAAATTTTTGACGGCGGTGGGTAAACCAGCTGTTTCTAATTTCAATGCTACCATATTTTTAATGGAAATATTCGATTTCCATTTTTTTCGATTTCATCAAACCCAGGATTTTTTGAAGAAGCAAAATTAAAATGTTAGGTTTTGGAAACACGAATTCAAATCGATTTCGTAAAATTTCTGTGACATGCCCGAATATTACAAATATTTACTAAAATTAAAAAGTGAATTTGGTATAATGACTCTTAACGTATTTAGTATTTTTCTGATATGAATTATATTATTTTTTTTTGTTAACAGTGGGCCGAGCAAAACACTGTTTGGGGGAAAATCGCGAAATAATAAGAAATCTTCGAAACCAAGGGAAAACATATAAAGAAATTAAAGATATATTGGGATGCTCTGATCAGACAATCGCCCATTCAATAAAATATAAAAAAAATGCTCAAACTCGGGAACGTAAACGGAACACTTCAATATGTATGACCGGCGAATAGTGCGAGAAGACCCTTCGGAGTCGTCAAAAAAAATCCAGAAGGAGCTTAATATTTCTGTAAATGACATAACGATACGTAGACGATGCTGGAAAACAATTTATTTGCGAGGAGTCCAACGAAGGCACCATGACTGAGTAAGAAACGTTACCTGCTCGGTTGAAATTGGCCAGCCGAAAAGTGGAGACACATATTGTGGATTGACGTCCTATTTGGTGGTACTGGATCTGGAGAGAATGTCCGACGTCCACCAAACACGGAATACGAACCAAAGTATACCCGGAAAACCGTTAAGCATGGTGGGTCAAAGATTATGATATGGGGAAGCTTCTCTTATAACGGTGTTGATCCCATACACTTAATTAATGGTACCATGGATCAACATGTTTATGTCCAAATATTGACACAGGTAAGGCTTCCATATGCCAATAAAATGGCAATTCCAATACGAAAGAGTGATTTCGGGTCAATAGGGTTGAGGTTATGTTGTGGAATACCATCTGTGGAATACTATCAGAAATGCCTGGCAGGAAATCCCATTAAGTCGATGTCGCGAAATTGGAGTCGACCTACTTGAAACTGCTAGACTCCACAGTCCCGGTATGTCGCCCATAGCTACGTTCTATCAAGCACAAGTCTAAGAGCCGTAAAATGTAGCCAAAACTCGTATCGTTATTGCTGGAATTTTCCATAAGGCTACCCTGATGGAACCGCCCACAAAATCCTAAGATCTATCTAAGAAAGTTGAGTTTCTGTGTTAACATAAAATCTTATCCGATACAACTTTACTACCAGTTGTCAAGAACTCCCAAGAAAAGGCCCCAAGAAAAGATCTGGCTTTAAATCAGCCCAATGCTCTTGGTGAGTATCAATCATTGGAAGTAACACCACACTTCCACAGAATCTCAAGGCTGCCAAGAGTCCAGCCTGTGCCACGCCAAGGCATAAGGTGTCTGTGATCGGTCTAAAGATCCAGAGGTCAAGAACTTAAACTTGTCTTTTGTCTATCACCGATGGTTTAAAACCATCAAACATGGAATCATTTTGCGTACAGGGTGTGTCAGAATTTCCAACCTGCATTGCCACACATTTTGCTACACCGCATTACCATACTAGTGCTGAATAGGGCATTACAGCTGCTATCCCCCAGCTGTAAGTTGCTCGTTGGTTTTATCCCAAAAACAAAAACAACAACTGTTTGTCTTGCTCAAGGTTCAATGGATTTTCAAAGTGTACTCATCGTTGTCGCCGTATTTGACGGAAGAGTTGCGAGTGGGGAGGGAACTCGGTTTTATCCATCGATTCTGGTGTTTGCATTCACAGAACGAATCGTTGGATCGTTGTGCTGTTGTTGGTTGCCTCTTCTTGTTGCTGCCTTTAGGCTGTGCAATACTTTGAGCATATTTTTCGTTCCTCTACTGGTAGACAGACAGACAGACGGACAGACCGTCGTACGAGCAGTATGCAGACAACCAACATTTTTTTTTACGGCCAAAGCAATAATAATGCCTTATGCCTTTTGGCTTCTTGTTTGGCATGGAAGGGTCTTTAACACTCACTCACACTTGCAGTCACACACACAAACAGCGGCGTTTTCAATGTGTGTGTGTGCATTCAAATGTTGTATTTAGTGGTGTTCTAGAGGATTTTAGTCGTTGTCGTCGCCGCCGTCACTGTAACCGTTGTCGAATTGCTTGAGATTTTGCCTTGTCTTTAGCGTTTTTTACTTTTTTTGTTTAATGAACGGTATTTGTTGGTCGTTGATTTTAGGCTGCATACTTTTTTCTTTCTTGCATTTCTCTTTCGTATGTCTTTCTTAATTTTGTTGGCCTAGCAGACAGGCAGACAGACGGACAGAACGTCAGAGCAAAGTTTCCATTTGATTACATCCGGAAATGCCGTTTTACACGTGAATGGGAATTTGATGTACGTACGTACAAATTTCATCATCGTTATTCAGTATGCTCTGCCGCTTTTCCTCCACCACCACCTCCTCATTCCATTTCACTTTCTTCGCATTCTTCTTTAATTTGTTGTCAATATTATTAATGAGATGGATTGGGAGTTACTTCAAAATCGGAAAAATATACGGGACAGGTGTTTCATGTAAAATGCATGAGCCGAGCATGTCAAGTAATTGCATCATTCTGGAAATGATGTAATTTTGCTGTCAGTGTTGAGGAGTGGTGTCCCTTAAAGGTATTCAATTGCTTGGCTCAACAACCTGTGGGATTACTTGGGAATCTTGGCTTTACAATCAACCGGCGGTAAAATACATTCGACTGGCATGTCCTAGTCGAGGCATTCGCTGTTTCTATTTGAGGATAGATCTCACGATTTGTTTGACATTTATACTCCTAATTGAGGAGGACAGTTCATTGTTACAACTTTAATGTTGTGTTTCCCAAGCTCTTGAGTTATCCTTCCTGTGTGTAGTTCCACTGATTGTACTGTCAGCTTCGAGTTATCTTTCCATAGAAGTTTTGGTGTTTCCCCATTTGTCTCATTTTAACTGGGGCAGGTCTCCGCCCATTTTTTTGTTCGATGTGCCTCTCTCTAACTAATTCATGTTTCAAAACCCCAAAGAAGCACGCGCTGTTGTTTTCGTTGTTCGAGCAGACCAAAGTCTAATCGATTTGCCAGTAATAGAATCCTGATGATGAGAATATCATTTTGATTATGAGAATATCATCCTGATGATGAGAATATCATCATGATGATGAGAATATCATCCTGATGATGAGAATATCATTTTGATTATGAGAATATCATTCTGATTATGAGAATATCATCCTGATGATGAGAATAGCATCCTGATGATGAGAATATCATTCTGATTATGAGAATATCATCCTGATGATGAGAATATCATCTTGATGATGAGAATATCATCCCGGTGATGAGAATATCATCCTGATTATGAGAATATCATCCTGACGATGAGAATATCATCCTGATGATGAGAATATCATCCTGATGATGAGAATATCATCCTAATTATGAGAATATCATTCTGATTATGAGAATATCATCCTGATGATGAGAATATCATCCTGATGATGAGAATATCATTCTGATTATGAGAATATCATCCTGATTATGAGAATATCATCTTGATGATGAGAATATCATCCCGGTGATGAGAATATCATCCTGATGATGAGAATATCATCCTGATGATGAGAATATCATCCTGATGATGAGAATATCATCCTGATGATGAGAATATCATCCCGATGATGAGAATATCATCCCAGTGATGAGAATATCTAATCAGACTTGCACGATTGTTGAATATTTAAAATAAACCATTCCTGAGGTGTTAATGCTCGAGGATATGTCTACAGATAGGTTGTTGTCCATATTTATATAGTAATAGAAAATCGCCTAGATTATAATTATCTCTTTGTAACACTAAAATAAAAAAAATAAAACTCATTTACACTTACCATACTACACCGAAAGCACCATAGCCGATGGGACGATCCGGCTGTACATCCTGCGGTACTGCTGGGGGCTGATAATATGGCGCAGCGGCAGCGAGTATAGCACCTTGCGGTGCACCGCCAGCAGCTCCACCTTGTACAAGTGACATCGAAACGCTCATTGAAGTTTACCACGACAACAATGAATTAATTTCTCCTTTGCTAGTTGGATGGCTGGGCCGACCGGCTGCTGTTTCTTGTGATGCCTACGCCCGTGTTCTGGGTTGGCTGATTGGTTGGTGTGATGTGGATGGTTGCAACGTCACCACCGCCACCACCACGACAAGAAGGCTGACGTTTCAAAGGCAACAAAGATGATATGCTTCCTCTTATTCGTCTTTGAGCGTTACCAATGAACTCGTTCGCTCACTCACTGACACATAAGTGAACACAATGACGCGTACTCACACACGACGGGCGCACACACACATGCATACACATTTACCGTAGAACGTACGAGCACACACACACACACGCTTGCGGCGTTTCTCTAACCGACCGCGGCTTACAACATGTGTTGGGGGCGTGGGGAAGAGGGCGTATGGAAACAGGATAAATGCTAAAACAAAAGCTATTCAGCAATGTTGTTTCTTTTTTTTTCTTCTTCAATTATTTTCAGAATTTGCGGTCTGCAAGTGTGAATTGTGATGAGGAGATGGAGAACAAAATATTAATTTTTTTTTTTTTTATAATTTCATTAGAAAGCGCGCCTTTTTGGTTCTATTTTTAAATTTATATCTTGATACTCTTAATGAATGCGGTGTGGGCGGGTGGATGCTGCCGGAACACGTCTGTTGACATCGATGTATTATAATATTTTTATATTAATGTGCCACTTTTGGTGTATTCTGTAAAGAGCCAATTTTGAATTGGATCAGAAATCGGAAATAGAACGGAGAGCGCTGAAATGGATAAAACAAGAGAGAAATTATAATTTTTATAAATATTTTGGCTAAAGTAGGGTGTGCATTTTTTTAACATTTTTTTTCAATTTCAATTTCTGTTTATTTGGTCAAACTATAATCCCAACTATAAATTCAGCTGTAACATACAACTGACTGGTCGTCGCAAGCGAGAATTGGTTCCGGAGTGCCGCCAGTAGATGTCTGATTAGGAAAGATCAGGGGCCTAATTATCGCCAACATTATCGTGTCGACATAATTGTAGATGCTACGACTTCTTTGGATGTCGGCTTTCAATCAACATTTTTATTAGTTTGTTATCATTTTCGACAGAAATTTGTCAAAAAACGACTGCTGTGATCCAAAATGCAAAGTTTACGATCGACAACTGTCAATAACGGATGCCGTGATTAGGCCCCAGATCGTTTACGCACTAGGTCTTTTTTACGCAATATTGTCTTCTTTGTTATTTTATTTTAAGGCAACAGTTTTTTGTCGCCGATTATTGAATTAGAACAAATGAAACGAATAAGCTTTCGGAGTTGGACATGCCTGGAGTAAAAATGCATAAATGATCTCGAACACGACTAATAGAAAGAAAAAACTGATAAACTTTCGGAGTTGGACATGCCTGGAGTAAAAATGCATAAATGATCTCGAACACGACTAATAGATATTTATTTTTATTTTTAATAGATCTTACTACAATGGTAGTTCCAAGAATCAACTAAAACACTTCAGTTGGATATAGACTATGAAATGGAATTATTATTTAGTCCGTCGCTTTGGGGGACAATCGACAGAGGTCGAGGTTGCTTCAACTGAATAAGTTTATTGCATTCGCATTGAATATCAGTGGCATCAACGAAAATCCTGTAGTACGGAACGGATTTTGTGGCAATCCCACTGAAAAGTAAGACAGTACAGGTTACAGCCAATATTCGGTTAACTTCAAATTTGATTGTGGCCATGAATCACTTAACGTCGTGTAGAACAACAGATAGATGATTTCGCCTGCCCATAAACCGTAACGTTTCTTTGGTATATTAAACATTTAGACAGCTAAAAGCATAGACCTAATTTGCATTATTATTCTTCAAGCTAACGTCTCAAATAAAAGCATGAATTTGAAAGAAGTTAAATTCGATATTCGTGTGGCAACCAATATAAATTTACTCAATTTAACAATTAATTGTTTTATGTACGTAAAGTGTTTTAGATTGTTTTAAAATCTAGAACAGCTGAGTGTTATTTACACTTCGCAAATAGAATACATTTTTTGTTTTGGAACCAAATTAAGTTGTTTTTTTAGCTCAACCTGAGATATACCCATACCATTTGTCATCTAGCCAATCGTGATGCATCGACAGCAGGCAATATTTTGCAAAAGTCGTAAAATTTCGAAGCAAACAAAACGTCGATATCGTCAGAAGACAATATTCAAAATGACATTTATTGTTTTTTAAAACAAGAAAACAACGAATTTTTTCTTAAAAACAATAGTATAATAAATTCACAAGTAGCACATCAAAATCACTCATTCTTGAGGACACTCATGCGAACGGTATAAAATTGCCACCAAACTCCATTGGGTAAATAATCAACTCGATATTGTAAATCGATCATACTGGAGTATGATTTCGTATATCCCCTCTATGGAGATGCCTAACGATTTACGGAAAGCTCTCAAAACTATTTTCATTTCAGTTGATGCACTGTTTACCAACTGGAACCATGTGGTACTTTCGATAAGTTTCTTTATGTGGTTCCAAGGTAAGTGGGTCGACGTTCATGTAGACCTGGACAATAGGGTGGAGTGAAAACATGCTTTTTTTTTAATTTGAAAAAGTTAACCTCGGAAAGAGATGTAGTCTGGGGTCCAAATGAGGAGAAAAATAAAGAAAAAAATTTTAAAAAATTTTTAGGGGTCGCGCTAGTCCCTCGAAATTTGGAAATTATCGCTATTTTGGCGTTGATTTTAGAAAAATCCTAAAAATTAACGACTTAACTTATTCGAAATTTAAAAGTTTGAACTTTTTCAGTGCCCAAACAAAAGTATTTGAGGCAAATATGAGGATAATCGACTAATATTTGTAGCTTTGGTGGCGATTTCATTGTTCAGTCAATTTTCTGAAGGGACGATTTGACTTATTTTACTTTTTGAACAATGAGAAAATTTTTTTAAATTTTTTCATGACCTTATTTCATTGTTTACGCTATTGCAAACATTTATTGACATAAAACTTTTTTAGGATTTTTCTAAAATCAACGCCAAAATAGCGATAATTTCCAAATTTCGAGGGAGTGGCGCGACCCCTAAAAATTTTTTAAAATTTTTTCTTTATTTTTCCCCTCATTAGGACCCCAGACTACATCTCTTTCCGAGGTTAACTTTTTTTTTTTGAATTTCAGTCCACCCTACTGGACAATGTTCTACTAATGCTTCTTCCTCAGCGTTAATGCAGGCTCCTACATTACTCAACCAGTGATATACCCATACGATTTGGCATCTAGCCAATCGTGATGACTCCTGTGAGAATGCGAAATCGCTTTGGTCCTTTAGAGCTACTTCTGGTCAACATAACTTTGTAATTAAACAAAGGGCATCCGTATGCCAGAGATTTCTATCGCACCCACCAATGCAGAGCTCTTCCTGGCACATACATACATACGTCGGCCATCGTTGTGATCAGGGACCCAGATAAGGGTTTACCCTGTGCCGATGTGGGATTTAATACATTCCAACGTACATCTGGAACTGATAGGTAAATCACATTTGAATTTGTTTTTTTTTTCTCCAAATTTCAGTGCATTTCAGTCTTCCTCCCAGACTGGACTTAAATCGAAAAGTGCGACATGTTTATGACCTACACTACTTTGTGGAACATGGTACGTCTGTTAAATGGGACAGGTTTGCAGTAACTAAAAATATTGGAGGCTAGAACTGCCGTTACTCCTCTAACCGGCAAGACATCCCTGAGCGGGTCTTCATTAATTGTGTTTAATGTCGCAAAACAAATTTCTTTATGCATAACTGTGAAAAAAAAAACAATTTGCATCGATTTTTCATGATTTCTGTTTGCCCGGTTAGATGGTTAATATTAAATTTCTTTCCGGTTAGAGGGTTAAGTGTAGAATCACTTCCCGATGTCATTTAACGGATCAGATTTCCACTTAGCTCCCATAAGACTGGAGAGCAGGCCCTGCCGTTAATATTACAACTGACCTTCATTAGACTTTGGAATAGTATATCGCTGGTACAATCTAATTTCCATAAGAATGTACCCCGGACCCCGGTCTTGAAGCTCACAAATCCACACATTAATCGATCAACTTCTTCACTATGATTGTGTTCAATCAGTAACCAAGACTGTTGAACACTCCTATGTATGTATACACAGTATTGCTATAATCTGACCTATCCAATGGTCCATCTCTGAACTGACATTATTTTTAAGACACCGGAAGGTGTAAGGTGTTAACAAGATTGAAATGACTTTCGCCATGTTTTCCTTGGAGACAAACGAAAACCAAAAATCGATGTCCAACAGTTTTTGTCATAAACACAGCATTCTGTACAGTTTATTGTACAACTTTTTGCAATTGTGTAAGATGAATATAATTTTGTGATATTTTTGATTGATTTTTTTTTTTTATTTATTTTATTTTCATTTGTCTGTGCGTACATAAAGTAACCTGAGTGTATATGAAACAGCAACGTAATTGATTTTTTGTTTTTAGTTCGTTTTAATGCCTACCAACATTTAATAATTGTTAAAATTACGAAAATGTATGAAACACGCAGGCATTCTCAGCATGAAAGTAACCACACTCGAAAATTACATGTAGAGAAAGAGACAGACAGACGGAAATACACAGGCACACACACACACACGTACACACAGAAAGAGAGAGAGAGAGAGAGATGCAAGGAGGACTCTAGTCTTGAAAAAGGGGTGGAAATCACTGGCAGATGACAATAACAAAGAAACTCGTCAAAAATCTGATTTCTAAACTAATATCAGTCTGTAGTCTGTCGTTGGGACTTTGCTAATTCGCCCTAAACGCACTTAGCTAATTACACACACGTACAGTGTACAACATACTAACCTTTTATCGTGTTGTTAGCCGGTTGCTAATATGCAATTCAATATTTAACACATTTACTTTTTTTTTGTATTTATAAATAAAAAAAAAAACGGGTATTTTAATTGATTTCTTGAAATTATTTCACTTTGGTTATATTTTTAATATTAAAATATTTCTTTCTTCTTTGTATTTAAGTAAACTTTGTGTTGTTGTTATTTGAATGAATTGTTGTTAACAACAATTTCTAATGGTAAAATGCCGGTTGAGGAAAGCACTACACACAACACAACACTATAAACCGATAAACGGCACCGACAAATCAATTGTATGTGTGTTTAGCAGCTGAGTAGAGAATGTGTATGTGATTTTAATCTCACTCTCTATCTCTCAAAAACCAAATTGTCTTTAGCTCTTTTCAAAAAAAAATATGTATATTTTGTTGTTTTTTTCACACAAGCCGAAGACAACGAGTGACAGCATGAGAGAGCATGTGAGTGATAGTGAGTGGTATAGAGAGCACCGAGTTGTGAGATGTATTTAATAAACGTCAAATGGAGACGGGACGCCAAGTCCAAGTAGTGAAATACTAGTGTGCGTGTTTTAACTTTATTTTGTTGGTTACAACACTGCTCTTTATCAATTTTATTTTAAATATGTTTAAATTTACACCGATTTTTTGTTGTTGTTTACTTCTTCTTTTTCGTTTTCTCTTGCACACACACACACACTTTATTTAGCTTTGTATTATTAATACTGTAAAAGAGGAATAACAGTATTTTTTCTCGCTTTTTTTTTTGATATTTACTTTATTTTTTATATCTTTGGAAGAAATTTAAAAGAATTATTAAACAGAAAACACGTTGATGAGAGCTGCAAGTTTGAGGAAGGAAAACTATTTTGTTGTTTCAAAATTGCAAACATTTATTGGAGGAGACAGGAGACGAACGAACACATGCACAGAGAACACACTTAAATTAACAAACGACTAAGTTTTTTTTTTTACTTTATACTTCTAAACAAAGACACTATCGCACACTCTACATAAGCATATATAGACGATATATGTAGTTATATATATATATATATATATCTAATTTTCTTTATGAATTATTAAATTATTAACGCGTTAAATTTGTATGACGACGACTGATTTGTTGTGAATTTCCGTCTTTGTTTGGTTTCTTCCGGATTTCATTTAGTTTTAATTATTTACTAAACATAAGTTTTGTTTGTATTTAGAACACTTGCGTTCGTTGGTTCTCTCTTCTTTTTTTTCAGTGATATTGAATTTCTTTTGTGTAAGGTTGTGGTGTTTGTTACTTGTAAAAAATGATAAAATTCGTTAGCAAATCAGCCATACGCTCGCCAATCACGTACGAAACTCAAACGCAAACTAAAAAAATTGAGTGAAGTCCACTGCAGAGAATGAAGGCGGTCAGGAAATAGCGGCGACGGCGGTATTGTTGTACTTTCGGTCGGCGCAGTTCCCTGGTGCATGCTGTGCGGCTGCAGATTCTTCCAAGAGAGGGCGTCTACAGTTTCTTCTACGAAAAATAATCTAGGGGGCAGACTTTCAATCCCAGGTTTTCCAAAGGGGGCACCAAAGAGTATATATATTGAAAGAGATTCCCAAAGAGTATATATATTGAAAGAGATTCCATCAACTTCGAAAGTATTTTTTCGGTTGAAAAAACTCCGTCTGCGATTAGAAGTGGGAATAGTTTTTGGGAAATATTATTTTGGGAGAATTGGGAAATTATATTTAAATGAGAAATTTGTAATTGGACATTTTTGAGAGAAATGAAAAAGCAAAATCAAAACCAACGCAGCTACAGCCAAACAAAATTTCAAAAAAAAAAAACATCAAATTTTCAATTTTCAAGTTTTTGCATTGATCAAAAACGGAGAGGGTAAAGGAATGTGATGTTGGTGGTAATGGAGGAGAGTGGGTGGAGGGTGTGGCAGAAGAAGTTGGCCAAATAGACAAGAAATCAATCTGTTGATTTTTTGAATTTTTTAATAAAAATTTAAAAATAAGGGGGGGGGGGGGTGTGTAGTAGAACGTAAGAGTGGGATGGGGGTAAAAACAGCATATTGGAGTAAGAGGGGTGTGGGGGAAGGTAGGTGGTGAAATCATGACGGGCAAAGGCAGAATAAAACTACCTATCCCGTAATATTCACAATCCAAAATACACGGCTCGCAGAATATTGAGAAACCAATAAGAAAAAACACTTTCATTGAAGTGTTTCCCTTCCGTCTCTCATTGATTCCTCTGCGCACAGACAAACCTTTGCTGTCGTATGTGCGCGCAGAGCAATCCCAGCAAACAATTGGAAGATTCTGAGGCGAACCATTGCCTAAGCGAAGTTTTAGCGATTCGCCCTAGAGATCCTTTGAAGTTGGTTCGCCTATACATCATCTGGGGGATTAATAAACGATCGAACAAATAATACCTAAATCGTCCAAAGTACATTTTAAAGTCGTTGGGAAGATTAATCGCTGCCGCGAATTGTTAGCAATGCTACATGACAATTGTTTAGCGATGAATCGCCTCTTCATCATCATAGCAATGGTTTCGCAATCCTAGAGAAATACACACAATCTTCCTGACAACATTTGGAAGTTGTTTAAAAGAACATTCGATATATTTTTGTTTATTTTTTTTTTTTGCTTGTTGTGAAGAGAATATAACTGTAAAATCAAAGTTGACATACCATGTGAAATTTACAATGTTTGTTAGTTCATCTCTGAAATTACAAAGTGTCGGGTGTGTTTTTTTGAATTTCTAATTTTTGTTTTTAAAGTTTCTTTAATAAACTATACTAGTTAATGTAAAAAAATTCCGTCGTCCTATCTTAGTATTTCAGAGGTGGCGATTTGCATTCAAATCGCTGTGGAGAGTCGCTTGCAATGCTCTGGGGTGATTCGCTTGCAATGCTACTATGTGCATCGTCTGAGATTCTTCATGGCGAATCGCATCACAGAGCCAACTGCTCACAACGGCGATTCGCCAACACTTCTCAGATGTCCATCGCCGCGATCTGTGACATCTTCCTGGCGATTCGTGGAGGAATCTCAGGCGATCGAAAATGTTTGCTGGGATTCCCTTACGCAGCATATACTCACACAACTACATATTTCTGCCGTTCTCTATTGGCTTCAAATTTTTTTGTATTTGCATACAAATGTTCATTCTAAAATTTCAACAAAAAAAGGAAGAATTACTTCCATAATTTTCTGCGAGCCTAATAGTTAAAAATTAGAATCATATGATTGCTCGTCTGCTGCTGTTGTGATTTACAACAACCACCCCCGCCACCACTATTTCCCCCCAAGTCAACAGATTCATAATTGGTTTTGATTTTGCTTTTTCATTTCTCTCAAAAATGTCCAATTGCAAATTTCTCATTTAAATATAATTTCCCAATTCTCCCAAAATAAAATTTCCAAAAACTATTCCCACTTCTAATCGCAAAAATACTTTCGAAGTTGATGGAATCTCTTTCAATATATATACTCTTTGCTTTGACTATTACATTTCTGAATGATAATTTCATATTTCTGTGAACGTAAAAGAAATAATTAAATTCCAATGTGATAACTCCACTCCACTGTTATGACGATCGGTCTATCATTTAGGTCTGATATTACTTAAAAGTATTACACATAAGAGTAGTTACTAGGTGTCTGAACCAAATTCGCAAATTCGATTCATGTCTGTCGACTGGAACATGCAGACGGGGCCTCCCATACAAATGTACCATTCCGTCCAGTTTGAAAATCGTAAAATTCGCCCGAAAACGAAGAAATACATTTTTGGATCTACAGTGCTGTCTGGGTAGAGTGAACACCCGATGCAATGAACACCGCGTTAGAGTGAACACCAGAATGTTTACATTGACTACTCTATAGAGTGAACAGTCGTGGACCTCAATAGAGTGAACATACTTTATAGTAAGTTTTTAGGTTTGCCGAAAGAGAGAAATAATCAAAAAAAAGTACAAAAATTAAAGAGAATAATAACGGTAACATAACGATTTGCTCGCACAAATACAGTATACCCTCGATCAATACAACTGATAGAAATCAAGAAAGTTGCAGAAACCGTGGAGCTGCAGTAACTAAGAAAAAATATCTTGAGTGGTGTTAGGGCATTAATTCGATCAATGCACATATTAAAATGTCGTATTTTTGAAAAAATTGCGTCGATGGTGTGCCGTGTAAATAATTTGGCTATTTAAATAATGTAGGAGTTGTGCTCATTGAGGTTTGTGTGGGTAGAGAATATACTGTACTCGTATGTACATAGAGCCAATTTCGGGGAAGATGTGGTCGGCACATTTGAAATATCAGATGATGAGGACAATGACGAAACATCAGAATACAGACATCCGATATCAACTGATGAAGCCATTAAGGTTTTTGATAAGGTTATCGAATGGGCAGAGGCTAATACTACAAATTTCGCGAATATACAAGCTCTACATTGCCTTCGCGATCAAGCAGTGCAAATATCGTTAAACAAACCGAAGAAACAAAAAACTACAAGGTGGCGCAAAAGTAATCCTCCTATCAGAAAATGCTATAAATTTTGCGATTGGCCCCTAATGTCAGTTCTGTTTTGACATTTGTGGCTTATACATGACATCATATTCTCGACTTGATGTAAAAAAATTAAAAGACCAAATAAAAATAATCCACAAGAAGAATCAAAGTCATTTTTACAGCCAAAAAACATCGGAAGTTTACTTTTGCGCCACCTTTTTTTCAGTCTTAAATTTAAACATCAGTATTTTATCGAAATAAATAAAATGTATAATATATAAATGCATTTAAAATAAATAAAAAATTAGTTTTAAATACAAAAAAAATCAACCTTGGTTTAGTGAACAACCTGGGTATTATGAAATCGCCCGGCAAAAATTAGTTCACTCTAGCCAGACAGCACTGTATATGAATATCGCAAATTTTGGAATCGTGGCCACTTGTGTGTTCGCGAAAAACAGATCTTAGGAAAAACAAAACACAAGCAGATGTTGTGTTACAATTCGCAATTAACTTGTGAAAGATGTTCACTCTTCGTAGCATATTCTGCTACGGGTGAAAAATATGCAGTTAAGGAGAAAAATTCTCCTAAACAATTCTATAAGTAATTCCATAACTCAAAGTCTCCGTAAGTAGAAATTTTCAACGAGATAATAGTGATGCGAGTTATGGAAGTTTGACTGTACAGTCATTTGCTTGTTAGCACTATTGGCCCCTGTTTGGGTACAAAGTCAAGTTGTGGCACAAAGTCAAGTTTTCCAAATACCAGTATGATGACAGCTGATTTCCGATAGTTATGCCTTTAGCGCAATTAATTAAAATATACTATTCGGGTTTTTACGTCCTTGTGACCCGCACCAGCTATAAAAACTCCATATTTTGTTTTGAACCTGTATCAATAACGTCCCATAAGAACTAAGATTTTTAAATACACTGACTCCAGAGTAGGAAAATGATCGAAACGGTTCATTTACTTACTTTCACATTATCTAAATTAGTAAATCACATACGTAGATCGGAATATCGACTGAATTTAAACCAATTTATTCACTCACATAATGTATTGTTTAATATTTGTATACACATTACAAATTATAAATGTTTATTTTCGAACCCACTGTTATACAATTTTAAAACACAACAAATACCCAATTTCACGTTGCGATTGTTTACTTATCGCGCTGACATTCATGCAGTACTTACAAATATTTATAATTTTACGAGAAAAAAAGGAATACACATTAATATAATATTTCAAACTCACACACCACATTAAAGGAGTTAATGCAAAGTATGACATGAAAAGGCAAATGGAATTATTGTTGTTGGGTGGAGTTACCATTCCAGGTGGCATTCTCATCATCGGAATCCCTGCGATTATCGGCAAGGCGATGTACATTAGATCCAGATACATAACGACGATAGGCTTGTGTAGAACCAGAACTTCCACCGGTGGAGGAGTTGCCTCGGTCTGCATTGTTGGTATCAGATGTGGTATTACCACCACCCATAAATCTGTCTAAATTCCGGCGTTTGGCTCTGTGAAATAGATAGTATAAAATTGCAGTTAGATATTGTTAACAAAAGTCGTCCTATTATTGCTATTTTAATAACAAAGGGACATGGAATGTTTGAAGATATCGAAACGAATTATTGTGAAACGAAGTAGATTTGAATGGATTAAAGACGAACGTTAAATCAACGTTTTGAAAAAGTAACAATGTAGTTAGTTCGTTATTAAAATGTCATTTCGAATGCGGAATGATTAACCAAGGAATTTTTTGTTTAGAAAACATAATACTCACACATCATCCTGTACACCACCACGATCTTCGTTCGCTCTCTTCTGTGACCCGGTTTGTGCACTATTATCACCCTTGTCACGGGCACCACGTTGCCCCGTGATCCAATTTTTAGCAGTGGTTATAGCAGAAAATATTGGATTCAGTATCGACATCACCACCATGGAGAATATATTGAATAAACCACCCTGCCGGGCTATCATGGCGCTGGGACCAGTGGCTTCTTTGCCAATTATCAAAATAACGGCACTGGGTATCAGTTCGAGATCAATTAACGTTTTTGAATAATGTTCAGCGGTGAATTCTCTTTTCGGATACGTAGTGGCCAAAGTAAACTCCTTTATTCCAGTGCCCGGAAGAAGTTCATTCTTGACATAGTCGCGTATCTCTCCCAATGTTGTAGAGCATTTAAAATTCTTAGTCTTGTTGTCGCCACTGGCAAAGCGGAACTGCAAGCGCGATTCATCCGCGGCACTGGGTGGAGATGCATTTTTTTGCACTGACGAGGCAGCTGCAGCCGCCTGTGATGTTGATGCTTGACTATTTTCTGAGGCAAATTTGTGCGCTCTTTCAGCCTTATCGGCAGAAATTTGTGCGAGGATACGTTCGCGAGCAGCCTGCTCTTCCAGTTTATCGCGTTTTATGTTATCCTTCAGCTCTTTGAGTTCCTGATCTTTTTTCCAGTCACGAAGATTTTGCATATCCTTCCCTTCTTTGCGTCGTTGAAGTTCACGTTCTTTTTCTAAACGTTTCTCCTCTTCGACACGTTCACGTCTTTTCTGCTCCAATAATTTTCGTGCCTCTGCCTGTTTATCTTCTTCATCTTTTGATTTTTCGCTGACTTGTGTTGTGTCTTCTGTAGGATTTGGGTTCTTTTGATCCTCAGTTTTTGGCGTTGTCTCTTTAGACTTCTTGTAACAAACATCCCCTTCACAAACAATTTCCGATGAGTCATCGGATTTCTTAGCGGTTTCATTAACATCAAGTTTATTTTCTTCCGCTGATGGTTGCACAACTGGAGCTACAACAGCAGCAACAGATGCACTTGTACCCGCCGCCAGTGATTCGTTGTTAATGAACGCCTGGCTCATAGAGCTGGTCGGAGACACTGAAGGCAATTTACCGGCCAGCTCCAGAACTTTTAATATCTTCCGCTCCAATTCGTCAACACTAGTTACGACGCCGGTGACAATTTCTAGCGGCGTACCAGTTTTTCCTATGAAAAATATAGACGGTACCGGTACCATTTGATAAATGCTAGCAAACTGCATATAGGCTTCGCTATCGCTTTCTATTTTAATTGCAACAAAGTCGTTTGATTGCATTCTATCCTTTACTTTCGGTTCGTTAATGAATTTTGATAACTTCGCTGTGTTTTCGTCTTTACCTGCGAGTGGAAAGACATTTAAATGTTAACATTTTTAATTGAGACATAAGATTGTTTTTAAATATAAATATAAGTTCCAATTTTTATCAATAGTGCGAACTTATTTTTTGGAGAATTTGTTCCATGAATAATGTCTGTAACCCATTTTATAACGCTTTGTATATTGACGATTTGTAACGAACAAACAAATTCGTTGTATGGAAACAGGCAGTTAATTTTGGTATTCTTCTACAATTCGCATTGTTGTTTTTGCCACAGAAACATCCCTTCATAACTATTGATAGAAATCAGAAAGTTCAGCAAATACAAAATGGATTGGAAATCCAATCGCCAATGTTACAACGAAAAAATTTAGTATTTAAGGTAACATCACAACATATTATAGTTCCGTGGACTTGAAGCAACTGTTTTGTGGATTTCCCTTAAAATGCAATGAAGTCACAGACGGGGGAACTTCTCTCACATCAGTGAGCTGTGCTGGATATACGTCTAATGTTTTTCTAGAGAAATTCTACATTACTGGTTAAGTCGCCTGTGTAATAGATGGAAGCGGACGTTGATAAATGTTTGATGGTTTTACCAGAATAGGTAAATGGGTTTGCAGTGTGATAGTCGCACACACACTACGCATCACACCACTGTCGCCCACAATGTTGAAGTTAAAACTCCAAGTGTAGCGTTCTCAAAAGAACTTTGCCACAGAACACAGAGGAGGAGAAGTTGGATTGTATATCGTAACTACTGATAATGGGGGAATTATTTACAAATACTCCGGTACTTCTTTCGAATATTAATAAGACCTCGAAAAAGTCAAAAGATGTGGGCTGTGAGAATGGCATACCAGAGCTGTTCGTTTTGTTTCATAAAAACTAATACTGTGAATGATGGATAACATTATTTGGAATACTCCATATGAAAGTGGAAAGCGGTGGTAAGTTGGATTCCCGGTGTGGGTTGGATTTGCATAAAATGACGTGTTCGTTTTTTACGACGATTTAGTTACTCACCTTCCACATAGACAACGAATACGGCGTTTTTAGATTTGGATTGGGCCACAGCCTCGGCTATGTTTCCGTTGTACCAATTCATGGTATATTTTTTCTAAATCTTTTTCTAAGTTCTTTTATCAAACAACTGACTCTGACTTATAATTAGTATGATGACAGCTGATTTCCGACAGTGATGCCATGAGCACAATTAAATAAAACTTGCGGGGATGTTGCGCTGTTCCAGTATTGTTGGTTATTGTCGAGAATACAGGAAATTTCGTTTGAAATACTGTACTTTCGATTAGTACGGCCAAAACTTGTATATCTTTATAGTTCTTCGTCAGATTTAACGTTAGGAATACCCATGGTACAATAAACAAGGTAAGGCCAATTAATTAGCTGATTTACAATTTTTTCTCGCAGCGCTCTAAATTGTCAAAGTTGACATTCGATGTGTTGCAAACGGAATAACAAACCCATCCTATGATAGAGGGTATAACAAATTATGAACATATTAATGATGGAAATGTAAATATTTTGTATCAAATATTTACAACAATAACAAAAATTAACTGTCAGTAACTTTATTTTATATTCTTGACATATACAACTTTGACAATATAGAGCACCAGAGTTGTATCTGATTATTTGTTGTTGGGCATATGACCTTACCTTGTTTATTGTACCATGCGAATACCATAATCTTGACGTGCATTGTTTCATGTAAATTTATTTGCATTGGCAAGCCTGCGTGTACGTTAGAGTGAGTCCTGAAATTTATTCCTTCAATCATCACTCCAAAATTTATTTTGGGTTGTATGTTTATTTGCAAAATATTACGTTTTTAATAGGACATTCACATCAACTTGTTTATCATGATAATGTCGTGATTATCGATCAACGGCAAAAGTGTGTTCACATTAGTTTTGACACGGTTTGGTTGACACTAATCAGCTGATTAGAACAGATGCGCAAAAATAAAACAATATTAATATTTTATATATATTACTATTGAAACTGAAAAATTACTTCATTTTAATCCGGATACGTATGGGTTGGAAGGTTAAACGTGTTCGATAGATAGTATTCAAATGACAATGAAATATCCGAAATGATGACATTTTGTAGCAAAGTAGGAATAATGTAGACGTTATGAATGTCAATACAAGGAAGAATGTGATGTGATTTTTTTAGGAATTATTCCGCCAATAAATTGCAAGGGAATTCTGCTTTTTACAGTTTTTCTTGGATTATTAACTTTTTTTAGTAAACTGTAAGAATATACAGAAAAATGTTTTATCTAAAATGTATTACAAGTTGCTACCAATAGTATTCCAAATATTCCCAATGTACGAGTCGTGACACGCACTGGGATGCGATGCGTCCACGTACTGAATCCTCAGCTCATGATAATCTCCCGAGGAATTATCAGAATCGGTCTGATACACATTCGTTGCCTGGAAATCTATTACCATTTAATGAAATGTGAACTGTCAAAGGCCAGTTTACAGTTCAAACATAAAAAGTTAATCGCCCAATGGAATCACGCGATTGTCAAATTGTATGCGATTTGTAAAATGCAAAATTTATTTGAGCATGTGCTGTTGTTCTCGCGTTTTGGCTACTTTCAAAGTTGTATTTTAAAATGAAATACATATGTTATAGATGTTAAAAACAATAAAAAAAAAACATCAAATATTCATATTTATGTATTACTCAATAAAAATGATAATTATGGAATTTGAAAAAACATACGGCAGAGTTCTTGCTAAGTACATACGCTTTAGGGATTAAACCAATAACATTTGTAAATTCCATATTTTAAACGTTCATACGTTTACGTACCCCGGGGTATATCAAAAACGGATTATGCTTTTTTCACCCAACGCGACCCCATCTAATGTTCATAAATATGTATGCATATTCCCGTTTTAACGGCATGATACTCGGTTGTAAGAATACACACATACAATGTATGAGGAATGAATGCATATGAAATTGGTACGTCTTATATTTATTTAT
Organism: Hydrotaea cyrtoneurina; assembly: GCA_958296145.1. Lineage (NCBI taxonomy): Eukaryota > Metazoa > Arthropoda > Insecta > Diptera > Muscidae > Hydrotaea > Hydrotaea cyrtoneurina. Next base: position 51,273,494 of record OY282515.1, on the reverse strand, counting down.
TTGTTTTTTTTCATATACGGGCGCAAATCGCTTTGAACATTTCAATAAATATAAAAATTATATCATATGATCTTTGTGGAAAAGTTATTAGGACAATAATAATAATCATTATTATATGTATTTACTATATGATGGGAGAGTATCAATCATATCATATCAATCATTGAACCAATATGCCATCTGAATGCAGGAGACGTCGTACACGTACCACCATATTCCTAATGTTTTTGGGTTTGTTCGTTTCATCTTTCAGAGGCGTCGATCTGACCATTGCTGCAAATATTATTATTATATATATTGAATGGTTGAAATTGTGAAAAACAAACCCACCCATTTGCCGAAGTTCGTCGTCGTTGTAACGCTGGAGACGTACTGTGCATCGTTTCATGGAAACCTGTTCGCGTACCTCGTCCACGGATTCATTGCTACGTTGAGTCCTCTTAACTCTCACCGACATTTTCTTCAACTTTGGGGAATCCATTTCCATTTTTTATTTTTTCTATTTCTGGTCTATTTGTTTTCAAAATAAAACTAAGAGTCAAAACAAACTCCGATGGTTAGTTTGGAGCTTGCCAAATTGACGCCGTTGAGTCTTTGATTCTTCCATTACATTGTCGTCGATTCTCCTTTGCATATCATTTGTTCATATCGGATTCTTCCATTCCATATTATTCGGTCATCCTTTTTTTGTGTGTGTGCGTTTTTCGTCGTGTGTGTGCGTGTGTAGTGTTTATATTTATGATTAGTGATGGAAAAGTGGTAGGAAAAAATCGATTGTACAGGTTTTTAATCAGTTTTTCAACACAGAAGTTTTGTGCAAAACAGCTGGGTAAATATTTTGACTGTATAGTAGATGCGCCTATTAGGCTTTCATGCGCAGCATGACAACATAGTATGTCATCATACCAAAATGCTCGTGTAATTGGCAAAAATTCATGATGCCATCATACCATCATGCTTGTGTAATAGCTCTGTTGACAAGCACAGTACAAAACTTCATTGGAAAGTAACATTCGAAGTGTTTTTTTATTAAACTTTATGAAAGTTTCCCAGAAATTTGGAATATTAAAAGTGATGTTTATCACAGCAAACAAAAAGGGCAAAAGGCTTATGAAAAGCTTTTAGAAAAAATAAATGAAGTTGAAATAGGAGCTACAATCACTTCTGTTAAACGTGAAATAAATAAATTTGCGCTCCAACTATTGGCGTGAGTTGAAAAAAATTAAATGTAGTGAAAGGTCGGGTGCAGCCACCAACTCGGTGCTCACTGCTCGGTGTTTTTTTTAAACAGATGTATGACATGCCGCGCATGATCGATTAATAGCAAAGCACTTTTTCTCATCATACCCTGCTGTCATGCTGCTCATTACCGTCTTATAAGCGCTTTAGAGAATGGCATATGGAACGTACTCCCAAAAAAACAAGGTTTATTTACTCAGAAATATCACTTTTATGGTTCCTTCTATTTAAACGATTCATAACGAACGATCGGATACTTTCTACGGAAACCGGCCCTTAGTATGTATATAAGTGCTTACCTGTGAGGAAGAAATGATTGATACATAATAGAATACCGAGAACATTAAAACTTAAGCATAGATATTTTATTTTTGGTTGCTTCATAGATATATACACAATCATGTACGAATAACCGGAAAAGAAAGTCGATTGAGGGAACTACATATTTCTGATTACTAGAGTGTATGTAAGTGAGTCCCATTCACACTCGGTAAAATCTATAGATTTTTCAACATGAGCTAAAGGTTAGTTGACGTTATTTCATTTTAAGTTGAAAGCTAAACGAAGTTTGAGTACCCACAGCGTTTTTTATCCATGGACGCCGGGATCATTTACCACATTCTCATATCGATTTAGGTGATTTTGATTTCAGTCCATTTCTCAGGACATGTTGTAGAGGATATTAGCAATTACAGACAGTGTTCGCTTTTCCAAAAATAGTCACACACTTTTTTATTTAGACAAAAAAGTTATAACAAATTGGATAACAATGTGAAAAAAATAACAACTATCCTTGATCGCACAACGGTAATACTGATCCCACCAACAGACTACTACTAGCTACTTTATCACATCACTTCTATCTGTCATTAGTCATTTTGTATCACTTTTTTCATATAATATAATTAGAATAACTAGGCGCCCCGGTATACGAGATGGTAGCGTGCTTGTCTATCAGCGTGGGGGTTGTGGGTTCGATTCCCACCAGAGACTTTGGTCTTTCGCTGCAAAATTTTAGCCAAATTGTCTGTGCCACCCGGTTTACCCTTGGACCCAAAATTAGAATATAAATTTACTTTGTATTGTAATAAATAAATAAATAATTCGAATAGGGTAACGTTAGTGTTGGCACTATTGACACTATTTGGGCACATTTAATGTGTATTGCGGCACAAATTAAAGTCTCCCTAATACAAATACCAGCTCTGGTGTAAATTCATCTTTTGTACCTTCTGGCGAATTTGTTGTTATCATTCATTTGCGAAAAAAGCGAGAAAAAAAATAATAATAAATAGCATTATTAAAATCTGACATATACTGATATGGGTGATGTACAAATGTTAATGGAAATGGGATTTCCCCAAGAAAAGGCGTAAGTATTGTTTTTTTTTTTTGGTCAAGACCGGCATTTGAAATGAGTCCCAAAAATCCTTTTTAGGGAATACGCGTTAAAGGTAACAAACCATAAAGGCGTCGAGCCGGCCATGGAGTGGTTGTTGGCCCACGTCGACGAAGCTATTCCGCAAGAAGTTGCCGGCACAACTGTGGGACAGAATTCTGCGACTGCAGAGACGCCCAGCACCTCAAGCACAGGCGCTGCTTCCACGGAAACGGAGGCGACAGATGTTGCAAAATCGCTTAAATGTGATGACTGCGGCAAATTGTGCAAAGATCAGGGGGAGGTTGAATTTCATGCTGCTAAAACTGGCCACAGTAATTTCTCCGAGTCTACCGAAGAGAAAAAACCTCTAACGGAAGAGGAGAAGAAACAACAACTAGAATTGATTGAAGCTAAACTCAAGCAAAAGCGTCTGGAACGTGAAGAACGCGAAAAACTGGATGCTTTAGACCGAGAACGTAATCGCATTAAATCGGGAAAAGACATGTCAGAGGCGCGCAGGCGCATGGAAGAAATGGAAATGAAAAAAATTGTTGAACAACGGAAACGGGAAAAGGAAGATGAAAAGGCTGCCCGTGAAAGGGTGCGAGCTCAGATTGAAGCCGACAAGGCCAGACGCAAAGCCAGTCAGCAACAATCACCCACTGCTGTCGAAATGCCACCAGTGGCCTCCTCATCGGTTTCCTCCACTACACCTCCCACCGAGGCAACTGTTAAGTCTCCACCCAAAGACTACAAGGAGACTCGCATACAGGTTCGCTTGCAAGATGGATCCACTCTAACGGAAACCTTCAATGTCAATGAACAGTTGTCTGCTGTTCGTGTGTTCATCCAAATGAAAACTGGCAGTGAAATGCCATTTGGTCTGATGACTTCATTTCCACGCAAAGTATTTAACTATGACGATTTTGAGAAACCATTAAGCGCTCTGGGCCTGGTTCCTTCAGCTGTTTTGATCATGACCAAAGTCAACTTGTAAATTATATGGAATCTTTTTGGGGGGGAAAGAAAAATAAAATTCGTGCTTGCTGACGGAGTCTTCTCAAGTTTTTTTTAAACAAAAAATAGATTATAGTCCCTTTTTGTATTGCTCGGAAAAGTGTACATTTTATTTCTTTAACGTAAAACTGTAAGAAGCCTAAAATTGAATTTTGTCTTCAAGAAATATACGGTTTGAATTAAATTAATAAAACACCAACATCGGTCTTTTATATGGGGTAATGCATCAGATGGGTACCAAAGAATAATCATTTGAATGATTCTCCGATGAATTTGAAGATTGGACAGAGGGTCTGAATTCTGTATACTTATATTCTTAAAATAGTCTAATGTTATAGTGATTTCAGATCGTTCATAACTATGAGTCATACAAAACATGTGATTAAACTTAATGAGTTCCTGCGCCAGGGGAACTCAATTCAATTTTGTCGGGGAAAGAAGATATATTTACTTCTTTTCCAGACAACTTACAAGTTTTACGTATTGTTTTACATATTTAAATATATATAGCGTCGTTTAACTGTCTCCGTTTTGTTTCGACCGACATAACTATGTTCACAAAAAGAGTAGGGCACCGATGCGATATGTAGGCTTGCGTGTCTGTTTGTACAGATATTTAAATAATTTGGCGTTTTTATCTTTGGAAACAAAGATACACGGTTTGGTTCGCTTACTTAAGTTATGAAAAAAACTTATAATATTATATTAAAAATGTAGGGTTCTTTATGATTTTTGATGATTGACGGTTTTTGAACGTTTGGTTTTTTTTTTTAAATTAAACAAAACCACAAGTGATTCCGAGATTACCGTTTAACTTGCCTCTAGTAAATGTTGTACAGGGTTCTCCAACAAGAGGTGTTATTTTGGTATTCAAAGAAAAATGAAATTTTTTGAGATAAATGATCGCATGTTTTTTCATAATAAAGAGGAAGGTATTCCGATAATAATGAAAACAACATCAGCCAAATGGCCACCATTTTTCCATAACCAAATCGCAAAGTGCGAATCCTTATCTTTCAAGTGGCCCCAAAGGAAGAAGTCGCAAGGTGTTTAATCACAAGATCTCGGTGGGTAATTGTGATCACGTCCTCGATAGATAAGACGGTCCGGAAACATCTCACGTAAAAGAGCAATGGTTTCGTTGCTTGTGTGGTATGTAGCACTGTCTTGTTGAAAGTAAACGTTGTCCAGATCAATACCAACTCAACCATAAAAAATCATTTATCATCTCTCGATAGCGCAAACCATTCACCGTAACTGTCGATCCAACCTCATTTTCCATAAAACCAATTTGTTCGTTCGTTACAAATTGTCGAAATTGAAGGCGCGATAAAATGGATTTTTATCAGTTATAAGGGTTTATTTGGTATTGTGTTCCATATGTCGATTTCTAACATATATCTGAAAATCAGAATTGAGTAATGTCGGAAATCCTTTTTATAAAGCTTCCAAAAGGAAGGGAAACTGGCAGTTACTTTTAAAAAAATTTAAATGAATCGGAAGTTGATATTCAAAATATACTTATTTTTAAATATCTCATAATTCGATATTTAAATGATAGATTGATATAAACAACGACTTCTTTCACACTTTAGAAACTCTTGGGTTTTCAAAAAAAAAATTGAAGTGTTTTAGCAAAGTTTTCCATACATACACTCCTCACCACTTGAATAGGACACCTTGCACACTTTCTTTGTTATTACTCATTACCCAAAATCGGAGTGAAAAAATACCGGGTTTTTTTTTCACATTTTCTTTGTGCTACTATTCTTCATTCTCTGGTAAAAATACAAATTCTTTAAAAAAAACTGTTGTGTGTTTTTTCTGCTTTATGTTAGTAATTGCGTAAAATCAGTGAACATTTTTACGCCACATGAATAGATCATGCATTTAGTCCGAGCGTTATCTGTCAACCGTGCGCACATATTTCGAGTCGATTGTACTTTTTTCTCATGTTCTATAGTTTATCATATAAAACACATAAAATGGGTCGTGGAAAAGCGTTAACTGAGGCAGAAAAAGGGCAAATCAAAGCTTACAAGGACTCTGGCCTATCCATTGCCAAAATATCGGAGAAAATCAGGAGAAGCCGACACGTTATATCCTAATTTGTAAGAAATGAGTCTACATATGGACAACACATGAAAGGTCGAACACACAGTGTGCTGACTGATGCGGAAAATTTTGAAAATTTTTAAAAACTACAATGAATGCGTTGTGCTATAATGATATATTGAAAGATACCTTTCCACACATTCACAACCTTTTTGGACCTCTGCCTTGGATTTATCAACATAATAATGCGCCAATACACACAGCCAGGGTTGTTAAAACGTACATAGAGAGCCAAAATGTGGATCTGTTACAGTGGCCGCCCTATTCACCGTCAAGTATACGCATCAGGACAACAATATTCAAATATACCAGAACTAACTGAAGCTATTAGGTTAGCTTGGAGCTCTATTTCACTGACATATTTGACCAATTTGTATGCATCGCTTCCGAACCGAATGTGTGAAGTTTTGGAGCATAAAGGGGAATCAACACATTACTAATTTATTAAATAAAATGGTCCAATTGCCTTAAAAGTAAGTAGTGTTCGTGTTAAACCCAATCAAAAACCTCTTACATGTTTTTTCTTTATAGTGTCCTATTCAAGTGGCGTAAAATTAGGATCCAGAATATTTTTTTTTGTTTACTTTTAAAGCATCAGCATTGAATTTTTTATATTGATATAACAACAATAAAATGAACTTTAATTTAAAAAAAAATTAAGTCTCTATCATGCTTTGTTTGGGAGCAGTGGGCGATAGAATATTATTTTAATGGATGTCCTATTCAAGTGGCGAGGAGTGTATGTATATTTCTATTAATCAATTATGTTTTTTTTTTTCGTCAACCACTTACTCTTAAATTTCGAGGGGCCAAAACTAGTTAATCTTTTTAAAATGCTAATCTGACTCCGCACCTTTTGGTACTTGGTACCAAATGACAATGCAAATTTCTGTTGTCTTTGCTTCCACAAAATATTAGCATTTCTCCTAATGAGTAAATGAGATGGTATGAGAATAATAGTGAATAAGCGTTAAAATTAATTTTAGTATACCGTTTGTAACACCTACTAATGTTGAGTCTCTGTAAACTCGTTTAAAGTACTGTAGCAAACGAAATATAAATTGATGATGGATTCTAAACGTACTCTAGTTTTGGCCTCATAAATTGGTATAGGCGGTTAACAACGGCTCAAATCAGATCTAGTGGCCTAGTCGTTCTGTGTATTCCCAATTGGCCGAAACGATGACGACTGGAGGTAGAATGATAATTCACAACACTCTGCCGTACAGCATTCATTACCCATCTAGAGGGCAGACATCCTAAGCCACATGCGAACATTTTCAGCTTACTAAACACTGGATTTTTAAACAAGAGTTTTCCGTCGAACTAATAAGTCTGCACACAGACTGAGGGACTCGCCTATTGACAGAGCTGTCATCCAAGCACGTTATTTTTTAAGTTGACAAAAATCCTAGTCATGTTTATGTACCCCTAATCTGCTCTAGCGTAAAGGGTAAATAAGATTCGCCTTGACCAAACATACCATATTTGTTGGTATGTTTTAAATCTTATGATAATTATATTGTTGTTATCACCAATAGTTTAAAACTTTAAAAGCACCTAATAAAATCATAAACTATAGCGATTCATTCACTAAAATATTCTCAGTCGAAAACATGAAACGAGTGTGCATAGTAGGCGCCGGCACAGCGGGACTTGCTGCGGCACGTAGAGCCTTGGAGAATAATTTTGCCGTCACAGTTTATGAACAGACGGATCAAGTCGGAGGCACATGGGTGTACACTGATCAAATCGGAACCAATGAATATGGCGTGGATGTCCATAGCAGTATGTACCAGGGCCTGAGAACTAATTTGCCCAAAGAGGTAATGGGCTATGCCGACTTTCCCATTGGCGGATACGATGAATCATATGTGCCCTCACAGGCTATAGATCATTATCTGAAGGACTACGCTGCGCAACACAAACTTGATGAGCACATACAATTTTTGCATTATGTCATACGGATAATGCCCAAAAATAATAAGTGGCAGGTGAGTAGTGTGTTGTTACAGAACTAAATATAGTCATACAAAATTTAAAAATGAGGCGTAACATGATTTTGCAATCGTAGCAACAACAAAACAAATTTCGTTACTAACTTTTGTTAGAGACATACAGTGATGAACTAAATTACGAGTATTAACTACTCGAGTTATAGGATAATTATATCCAAATGCATTTGTTTGCAACAGCCGTAACAAAATGTGATACATCATTTACAAATTACTCCAAAGGATGTTTATAATATTTTCCGGTGCATTTCGGCGTCTTAAACTCGAAAAAAATTGTATGGCTACATTTTTAAATTGTTCTTAAAAATTTCCATTTTTGTCAGACGTGCCATTATTATCCGATCAAACAATACGACATATTAAATCATGATATTTATTGTATTATTTGATCGGACGTCTTATTCCAAAACATATTCAAAAAATTAAAGGCACGTCCGAAGAAAAAGGAAACTTTAAAGACAAATTAAAAAAAATCCATAACTTATTTTTTTTGATGATATTTTTTATTTCTTTGTTGCTTAGCGAACGACTGAGAATCACTTTCACGATCGATTTAGTGTAGCATTTTTATTGCGACCATTTTAAGTTCGGGCTAAGTATGATATGCCCGGCCTAACACTTTAGCAGAATGTGAAAAGTGGTTTATTTTAAAAGTTTCAAGTCCATTAAGAATGTTCAAGTGGCAAGATTAGATACGCATACGCCACTTTGAAACATGATTTGATTGTTCATTCAAGTTTTTTTTCCACAGAAATGGAATCATAGAATAGTATCGTCAAAAAATTCCATTTGCAAACAAATTTTGTCCAGATATGCGTATTTTGCACCGTATGCATATCGAATGCGTTTTCATGCAAATTGTAGTAGATTTCGACTCGAAATTCTATCAAAGCAGCTATCGAGCTAACAAAGATAAACCCAAACTTTGATCTGAAGTGCACTCTAGTTGGGACCTTCGATATACGACAACTTATTTTTTGTACGCTTGTTTTACAGGTCATTGTTAAAAATTTAAAAACTGAAAGAGTGGACTTTATCTTATTCGATCATGTGATGGTATGTAGTGGAAGCTATCACAATCCGGTATACCCGACCATCAAAGGCTCTGATTCCTACAGAGGTCGCCAAATACATAGCCATGATTACAAGAATTCGCAAATATTCAAAGGTAAGTGCGTTATTCCATGTGAAAGGTCACGAAAGTGTTGGACATTATCTCCGATATTTTAATAACACATGATATAATTTATATAATGAACTTCCCTAAAACGAGTTTGTTCTTTACAAATCATCAATATTGAAATCATTATAAAATGATATATGTTAAATATCAACATATGGAATACAGACCCCAACGAATGGGCTCTGATTACTGTCCCTTCAATTTTGACAATTTGTAACGAACGATCGAATTCGTTCTACAGAAATCGGCAGTTAATCCAGTTTTTTTTTCAAATCAATCATTTAGATGAAACGGTTCTCATCATTGGTGCTGGTCCCAGTGGCATGGATTTATGCCATGAAATTTCCAAAGTGGCCAAACGTGTGACACTCAGCCATCATATGCCCGAGACATACAAAACGACTTTTGGACCTAACGTCAATCAACAGACCGATGTGGCCCACATAGACGGATACAATGTTCACTTTGTGAACAATGAGCAGAACACGTATACAATAATTTTCTATTGCACTGGCTTCAAGTACTCGTATCCCTTTCTGTCTATGGACTGCGGCATACATGTGATTGATAATTATGTACAGCACCTTTATAAACACTGTATTAATATTGAGTACCCATCAATGTGTTTCATCGGAATACCATTTTATGTTTGTGCCGCTCAGTTGTTTGACCTGCAAGCGAGATTTGTCATGAAATTTTGGAGTGGCAAAAAAGAATTTCCCACTAAAGATGAAATGCTGCAAGATACACGTAACGAAACGGAAGCACGTGTTGCCCGTGGTCAGAAGAAGCGCCTGGCCCACTTTATGGGAAAAGATCAGGTAATTTTTAAAAAATACTTATGACTCGAGTCTATTTTTTTGTGCTTCTAAATACTATAAAATCCTATGTCTGAATCTGTAATTCAGATTAAAAGCCATTCGAGTTATAACAATTTATGTCTCAAAAAATTGCATTTTTTAAAAACCTAAATTGAATTGTCTTATTTTCACCCTAATTAAACGGTAATTTTATTATCTTTTTACAGCAAACGTACTACAACGATCTAGCAGAGACCGCCGATATAGAGAATATACATCCTGTAATGGCTGATTTGAATAATGAATGTTGTCGGCGGTTTTTTGACAATTTTCTGAATTTCCGAGACGATGTTTTTCGCATAAAAGATGATAAGAATTATGTACAAATTAAATAAGACACTGTACTATGTAAAGTGTGTCATAGATGTACACAGCCCACAAATCGGACCACAAATAAATAGCAATAATTTGTTGTGCAAAGTTAAAAATTAGTTTATAATTTTTTCTTTTGATACCTTATTATTATGTATTTCCGAACGAATTTACGAAATTATTTTAAGCCTTAATCGAACTATAGTTCTATAGAAATAAAAATCCGTTCATTCTGAATTTCATAAAAATCAAATCGTTTTTATATAAATTGTAATGAATTTTCAGTGGAAACACTATATTGAATTTTAATTTACAGTCTTAAGGCTTTCAAACCGCATTGCTGGTACTCCAGACCATTTATCGTTCGAATGTCTAAGAGCTTCTAATCTGAAATTGATGGAACTTGTAAGGTTGCCCTAGCACATTCCCTGCAATGTCCCTGTGCTTGGTTAAGAGATGCGCGCCAGTCATGGACAGTTCTTGAATTCAGTAATACAGATTTCTGAGACATTGTCGAGTCTGGCTGTGCGAATAGTGTATGATGTATGTAGCGGTTATGACATTACGTCCCAGTTACTGCCATGACTTCTGAATGAAAGACTTTAAAATGATCTGGTTTCTTAATCAATAGTGTCCTTTTTGTTATGTTTCTTCTCCAGAATAAACAGTCCCAAGTCCTGGCTGCTTTCCGAAATAAAAAGATTTAAATTGGCTTGTGGTTTAATGGTTAAAATGCAGCGGCTTTATTAGTTGTGTAAGTATGGGTGTGTATGAGCTTATTCTCTATTTTAAACAATTAAACAAATCGAATTTAGATCCGTCTGTGTAAAACCTAATATAGTTTGTTTTAATTGGGATACATCTCTTCCAGTCCTGCTGGTCGGTGATATGTGTAGCTAAGTTCTTCACAAAATATAGAGGGAGCTTTCAACAATATCGAAAGAAGAGCTATCAAGGAATCTTTAGAGGAACTCTTTGTACCAAACTTCCTGGTAAGCAGGATAGATAATATGCTGGGCAGCAGAATTATCAATTCCAGCCTAGGCTCAGGGAATTCAAGGAAGCTAGCCACCAGGGGAATACCACAAGGGGGAGCCCTATCTCCACTTCTGTGGCTTCTAGCGGTGAATACTATTCTCAGGGAATTCGAGCTAAGAGGAAGGAAGATTGTAGCTTATGCTGATGACGTGGTAATACTGGTATCCGGGAAATTTCTCCCGACCATCAGTGAGGTCATGAATTCGGCACTGGAAGAGCTATCGCCGTGGGCAAAAAGTAAGGGTTTGGGAGTAAACCCAAACAAAACGGAACTGGTTCTCTTTACCAGAAGGTATAGACAACAAGGGTAGACAGTTACTACAAAGAACTAGACAAGGTACAGAGGTGTGCGGCTTTAGGAATAACCGGGGCCATCAGAAGTACTCCACAGGCTGCATTAGACATTATTCTACACCTTCTCCCCCTTAAGGACTTTATAGTGGGTGAGGCAGCCAGAAGCATCTTTCGACTTAAAGAGTCATCGCTGCTCAGACATACAAGAACAGGTCATTCGAGACTACTGTCAGACTTCTGTCTTCAGGGTCAGTCCAGCGTTCCAGATGAGCAATCGGACTACATAATTAAGAAAACAGAATATCCGACCCTGCCCGGGCTAGAAATCCCTGAAAGGGATTCGTGGGTAGGAGTCCGCAACTTGCACGAGGGTTGGGCAATCTTCACTGACGGGTGAAAATGGAAATAGGCACGGGAGCTGGTGTCTACATAGAAAAGGCGGACATTAGGAAATCATTCAGAGTACCGGATGAATGTAGTGTCTTCCAAGCTGAAATTTTAGCGGTATTGCGAGCTGCGGAGGAAATTTCCGGTAGCATAATACCGAAAGGAGACAACATTACTTTCTACGTTGACAGTCAGGCAGCACTGAGGGCCATAACAAGCTATCAGGTTTCGTCTAGGGTAGTTAACGACTGTAGGCAGGTGCTAAGCCTACTTCTAAGGGACTACAACGTAGGCTTATGCTGGGTGCCAGGGCACTGTGACATGAAGGAAATGAAATCGCGGATGAGCTGGCTCGAACGGGCTCAGCTTTACATATTGAGGAAGCGGACAGATCGGTTAAACCGCCAATCAGCTACTTTTTCAAAAAACAGAAGGATCATATCCTAACCAGAACTCTTTCCAATTGGGAAACAAGAGTGGGTTGCACTATATCGAAGGTCTTGTGACCTAGGTTAGATATAGCGAGAACAAATGCACTGATGGGACTGGATAGAAGAAGTCTCAGAATTGCAATAGGAGTCATTACAGGACACTGCTCGGTTAGGGCTATGACCAGCAGATGGGACAGTAGATCTCCAGACTTTTGCAGGATGTGCGAGGATGAGGACGAATTGGAGACAATAGAACACATCCTTTGTCATTGTCCAAGTTTGCAACGCCATAGACAAAAATGTCTAGGGCATAGATTTTTTGCTGAACTAGGGGACATTTCGAAGACAGGTGTTGAAAACATTATTAGTTATATAAGGGGTATTAGATGGTTGAACGACGGGGGATGCGGGTACTCGATGGACTAACAGACTTACATTAACATTACACCATGGACTCTCACACGCTTTTCTCTCTTTTCTATATATTTTCTACGCTGTAAATAGGAGGGATTCACAATGGACCCTATGGGTCTCCGAATGGAGGTGCATCTTAGGATGTGCCACCCTTCCTAACCTAACCTAACCTTCTTCACAAAACTTGCAGTGAGTCCATGACCAATTTAACTTTGTGCTGTCTTTGGGGCATATTCATTCTCTGCAGGTCGAGGGATATTTTGCATAAGAACCACTTGTACTTTCTAGCTCGATTTCAAAGAAGTGGTGCCTCTGCAAGGGTTGTGTAGAAAATGAGAGTGTAAAAATATAAAGAAAATGAGAGTGTATTCCAATATGCGACATACTAAAGAATTTCGATTCACTACAAGCATCTAGACATGCCCGGTTAAAACGGATGTGCGAAAGTATACATCTACCGTATTTGCCGGACGATAAGACGCATCGGACCATAAGACGCACCCCAAAATTGTATCTATAAATTTTTAGAAATAAGTATGGTTTGGACGATAAGACGCATCGGACCATAAGACGCACCCTGATTTTAGGTCAAATTTTCAGGGTAAAAAGGTGCGTCTTATCGTCCGGCAAATACGGTATATATATAGTATATCTGGGCTGGAATGGAAGACTACTCAATACAGTTATTGACAGATCTTTATAAATTATATTAATTATTTTCTTGAATTCCTAGTTCAGCTTCATCTACAAACCTACCATGTTATACTTATTCGCTTGTTGAGTTCCAATTTTATTTTCTAAACCTCTAGTTAACATCAAAGACTATATAAAGGCCAGAAATCCCAAGTTGTTTTTGACACATTATTTCGGCTACGCACTCTACATGTCAGTAATGGCATGACAATATTTGAATGGTTCTCAAAAGCAAATAATGTTTTTTAAACGAATATCTACTATTTTCAAAGACCATATAAAGGGCAGACGTTCCAAGTCGTATGCTGAACATTTTCCAGTATTAGTTTAAAAAAAGTAGGTATTTGGTTTTAAAAAAACATTATTTGCTTTGAAAACCTTTCAAATATGACATTACTGACATCTAGAGTGTGTAGCCGTACTAATGTGTCAAAAAACAACTTGAGACGTCAGCCCTCTGTATGGTCTTTGCCATTGTAAAACTGTTTAAATACCCTCTTGGAAATATTGAGCAAACGAATTGGGACGTCTGCCCTGTGTATGGCCTTTGGTTAACGTAACAATTTTTAAGCTGTTTTTTTTTTAAATTTACAATAAAATTTTATAATTTCTGTTTGACTAGTTTGACAATTAAAAGGAAACATCTGGCCACTCTGTCTACGAATCAATTGTAGCAGCTGTTTTTTGTAATTGTGCCGGTATTTTGTCCCTGATTTTATGCGTCTTGTTTGAAATAAGACACTGCGATGCACTTTGAAGAGTTGGAAGCTTTGGATCCACGAAGTCCCTTGGCACGTATCGAGATGCCAACGCCTCATAAAGTGTCTGTGCTAATATTAGTGCAGCAGTACATCAAGGTTCGTGGGTTTTAGCGTAAATCAAATAGATGTAATGATGGACTTGTTCAATTTCTGAATAGGCGAAGAAAGCTGCCACCGATTCCGGTCTTCTTTATCCCACCCAACATCGTCGTAATTTCTGTATGTTGCTTCTGAAATTGATCCAATATCCGGACATGACATACAATGATCTGTATCAGTTGTTGTGCTCGCCGAAATTTAAAGTAGATCCTTTACATTTGGAGGGTTTCGAAAAAGTCATGGCCGATGTATTCTCGCTTGGCATTGAGACATTGTTTGACTTTGCCGAAATGGACAACATTGAAAAGATGCTGGCCGAGCAGTTAGGTGTCAGCCAGTTTAGCTTGGTTGGTTTGTACATAAGAAGGGTGGGTGTGATATTGGAACGCTTGTCGTTTCCGGAAATGATGTCGCTGCACAAGAATATATGCTTGTACTATGAAAAAGGTACGTACTGGACGGAAATAAATTGTTAATTATTTATATTTTTTTCTCACCAGGCGTGCGCTCTTTAACAATTGGACCACGAAAGCTGCATTGTGGTGGATTATCCACCAGTCACACTGCTATGAATGTTACAGAGGATGACAATACCATGGGGGAATCCGCATTGGACACAGAGACTGTTCACCAAGATCGCAATCCGCACAGTAAATGGTCACCCAAGCAGGCTCAACTATTTGTCACCCAACAGTGTAATCTGTTGGAGAAAAACGAATTACGCGCCTTGCCACCCATTGAGATGCAAACGAAATTAAATGAAATCCTTCAAGACAATCCACTGAATGCCAAGGCCTACTTTCTCGGTTATATGAATCAGCTCCGTCTTCGTGATGTATTCGGGGCTGTAGATGCCTTACATTGTTCATTCGATCGCAGTCCCGTTCATATGATGGGACAGAATGACCAGAAAGGCTTTCAGTATTTCAGCGTCAACTTGGCCATACTACATGCAAGTTTCAATCACAACAAGGAGGCGTTGAATGCTCTGAAGGAGTGTATTATGTTGGCTCAAGAGTGTGGCGACAAGAGATGCCTGGACTTGGCCAATTCCTGGTATTGCCTTTTGAACAGCAGCCGCATAGGACCATTTGAGAAAAGCTTACCTGATATTCAAGATCCTGGCCTCATACAAAGCCTATCTTTAGCTATTGAATTTGTGGTAGCGTTTGGGGCAAAGTGTGGTTTTCTGCCATTGGATCTATTTGAGCTATTACTAAAAAGTGATGAACTGAATAATAAGAATACTCTACTGGAACACATATCCGATTCATTGGCACTGCGTACCACTTTATGGGTTCTGTATGGCCGGTATGAAATGTCGGCTCTATATTCACAAATGTTACTGAATCTCAAGAAAACATGGGTCTTTGGAGATGTCAGCAATTCAGAAAGTGTGAGTAAAGTCCTGGCCAACCTAGCCCTTTGGTTCAATACTCAGGGAGAACATCAACTTAGTGCTGTACTGCAACATCATGCCCGCACAAGATTTCCCCGTCATCCATTTGCCTCTGACTGGATGACCAGTGAGTGTCACATTGCCATACAGCAGGCCATCTATCGTGGTCGCTGGCATGATGCACAGCGTTGGTGTTGCCAACTCTACTTGCTGGACAAGCAGGATGGCAATATACAAAGGGCCACAGTGTATATTGCCAAAAGTTACAATAACACAGCCAGAAAAATTCTACACAATTTGTTAGAAGAAAATGATTTGGATACCTTGAGAAAGGTGCGTGTTCTAATGCTTTTAGCATACAACAGCTTATCCGAAAAGAATGTATCATCCGAAACCATAGATGTCCTTATGCAGGCTTCGGTGATTGCCGAAGCTGCCTATATGCAGTACGAACATGCCGTAATTGACACCATAATGGCGCAAGTCCTTTTGCAAATGGGCTTGCCACAAAAAGCGTTGCAAGCTTTACGCAATTCAATTAACTCCATTTACATTAATGGCGGAATTTATGATCGAGCTAAAACAGACTTTATATTCGCACGTTGTTTGGTGGCAGCCGGTAGAGATCGCGAGCAACAGCACCAGCGTCTGATAAAATCGTTGCCTGCCCTGGATCGAGCCATCGATTCATTTCGTAAATTGGAAGCCCATGCAAAAGTATTGGACGTTTTCGTATACATCTCAAAAACGTTTAACGCATTTGGTTTAGTAGCCGAACGCAATAAATATGCATGTAAATTTAAGCAGTATTATACGGAAAATCCAGTACCTCGTGAATATTTTGGAACGGCTTATTGATACTGTCGTAATGCTGGTATTTTTATATTAAAAATATTTAGTAGTGATTACATTTTTATTGTTGGCTTAGCATTAGCGTTGTGTACCATGCATTGAACAAATTGTCAAATCGGTCTTCGTTTGAATACGTCTTTAATCAGAACTAAACAATTATAATTTTGCCTATCTGGATTCTAAATATACTTCAAACGCTATACCGAGTTCCTGCTGTGTATTCTTATTTTTAAATATTACTAATTCTAAAAACTATATTGATATGTTCTGTGTCCCTTACTCTGTGTACAAATTTGAACTGTCTTGGACTAAAAAACAAATCTACTACACCTTATCCTCATCCAACCTCATGTTGATCGATCCATTCTAAATCACACCTTAACATAAAAAATTGAAAGTAACAGGAATTCCGAAGTACTGTGGTTTTTAAAACCTGATCCAGAAGATATTCCAAACATCATATTCTTTGTTAAAAAAAAAGATCTATACGTTTATTTTAAAGTAAATAAATGTCTTATAAACTACAAGTGTTCACTTAATCTAAAATGAAGGTTTACAAAGTCTAACATGTGAAGATTCTAATCCATCTTTTTACGTTTGGACTGAGAGGGTTTGTCGAATACCTGTTTCATACCGCCGCCTCGTTCGCTGTGAAATTTCAGATTGTTGGATGTCTCAGCATACCAGGGCGAATCAAATTTCGTCGTATCTTGATCAACTAAATGCGTATATTTGGTACGACCACAGCGTCCGAAATTTTTAACTTGCATAACCTTGGGCAGTATAGTCTTATCGAAGTGATCTTCCAAGGTTGCCTGGGCAAAATCACGTTTAAGGACATCGTTCTCCTCGTCCAAATAGAAGGCACCACGATGGTAGTACTTTTGTAAGAACTTATATTTTCCTTTGACCGCTTTATTGGTAACGATTTTAGGATTAACCCGCATTTCCTGACGACGTTCATCTTCGCCAAGATTTCGCATTCGTTCTATTTCAGATTTTTCGCGCTCCGTACTGCAATTGAAGGAAAATAATTTGTTTAAATTTTTAAAAAATATATGTATATATACAATTAGTGTATGATTATTTTAGGGATTAGTTTTTGTATACCCTAATCCTACGGGTAGAAGGGTATATTTAATTTGATACGACCCAAAAGTGCAACACAAAGAAGGAGTCACTTTAGACCTTAGGTGTCTAATAAACCAATTCGATTCATGACTATTTAAGTTGTTTGACAGGCGGACTATCTGTCCGGCTAGTACGCACGACAACTTTCGAAAGAGTTGAACAATCGCTTTGAAATTTGGCACGTGGTCACAACACTAAAAGCTATATAAGTCGGTTTACCAGACTGACACACCTGCTGTTCTGTTTTGGCATAATGTTAGTCAAACTCTAACATACCTGCCATAAGGCTTCGCGGTTTTTAGTATAATATAGAATGTAAAAATATTAAATATTCAATAAATGAAACATGAATTTAAAAAAGAAACACTTCGAGGGTCTGAATCAACGCCACACAAAATGTACTTAGGTACATACAACACTTTCTAAATGAATAAACTACAATGTTAACGGTATGTTTAATTCACTTACTTTTCCCTTTCTTCGCGGTCACGTTTCATACGCTTCAGCTCTCGTAGTTTCCAAGCTTCATATTCGACCTCATCGTTTTCGTCATCGGTACAGACATCTTCAATGTGTGGTTCAGCCGTGTCATTCTAAGAGTTTTAATTCAATTTAGAAATTTGTGTTACATAGATTTTCCACACATACCTTCGTCTTTTCCAAATCTTTTTTAACGCTGTCTTCCACTAAGCGCAACGTATTGCGTCTCCTTTCTTTGGCCACCCGTTTTGCCTCTATTTCCAATTGTTTTTGCTTTTGTGCCTCGCGCTCTTTCTCTTGTATAGTGGCACGATCTTTTTTACGAACAAACAATGGTTTCAATCGGGGTTCATTGTCTTCTTCACTTTCGGTTTCCTCTTCATATTCGGAACTCTCCGTGTCGGAGGATTCAGACTGTTTTTCCTCTTCCTTTTGTAGAATTTCTTCCTCCTTTTGTTGTTGCAACATGCGTTGGCGTAACTTTAAACGCCTCGTCTCCAACTCTGATTCACTGACGTCTGAATCTGAGTCCGATTCAGAGGCCAGAGTAATTTTGTTGGTCGCCTTTTGCATGGCGATTTCTTCTTCGTCATCTTCAGAATCACTTTCTTCCAAAAATTCTGGTTCATGAATATGTCGATGCCGTTCCATGCGCTCCTTTTCCAATTCATCTGGTTCAACGGGACGTGCACGTAAACGTCTTAGACGGGGATCGTCTGCATCCAAATCTTCTTCTTCGTTGTCCTCCTTACCCTCACCCCGCTTGTCGCGTTCCTCGTCATCCCCCTGTTCATCGTGTTCTGGGTCTTCGTCTTTGATTTCTCGGTGTAGACGTCGTTCCTGTTGGGCGGCATACTGCTTACGACGATGCTCCATGAAGTCATCGTTGTCGCTTTCTTCAGAACTGGAATCATATTTGGCATAGTCAGGTCGCTTTCCGGATATGTAACGCTGCACCTTTACCTTTTGCATAGAGATTTCACCTGAAATGTAGGGAGTTGTGGTAAGTATCCACTGCCACTTACGTTTGCTTCGGAAACCTACCTTTTTCATTGCGTACGGCAATGGCACCTGCTGTACTCTGGATACCCATCGGTACCGTCGGGTTGCTCATCCTGAAATATTTATTTGATGGAATCCACCCAAACGATCATTCGTCTAATAGTCCGCAAGAGAATTGGATCTTTGCCGTACTCTTGTGTTTTTTTTTTAATTCTGTAATACACTGTTCATCAGAGATGGTAAATCACAATCCATTCTATTATGGCACACATTTATTATCAGGCCTGTCACAGAATTCCACATTCCGCTTGAAAGTGGAATTAATTTCGCAATTAAGCGAACCTGGTTTTGAGAATGGAATTGTTTTTTTTAATTATTTAACGACATACAATTTGTTAAATTTTAATATGTTTAATAAATAATATTGTTTTTTAAATTTACTTTGGTATATTTTACCATACTAGAAAAACAAACCATTTATTTAAAGCGTATTGATATTTTTACCACATGAAATTACTTTTTAAACATAATGCTTATTTTTTTCGTGCAAACTCCTATTTGCTTCTAACAAAAATAACAATATTTTTATTATATAACACATTGGCAACGCAAACACAACCATAACAAATCAGCTGCCGGCAAAACATCGAACGTACAGTAATACGACCGACACTTGTTTGTGACTTACTAGATATATTCTACAAATGTTCCGATTGTTAATGGACAATGACCATACAGAGGGCAAACGTCTCTAGTCGTTTGCTGATTTTCAAAACTAATGCGTTAGCAAACGACTTGGGACGTTTGCCCTATACATTGTAGAATATTTTATCTTATGTGGTTGGTTACATCATTTTTCGATAAAAGTACATTGTTAAAGAACTGAAAGTACAAAATGAAAAATCCAGTTTCCATCTCTGCTCCAAAACAAAAAATCCATTTTCCATCCCTGCTCAAAAACAAAATCTTTATCCTTGAATTTCTACTGAGTATTAACACCCCCGTATCACCACTACAGCCACAATGGAACTACCAGGCATTTAATTTTAAAGTTTAACAATTTTAATCGTTTTACGGAGTAACTTTATTTATGCATTATTCTTTGTTTACATAAAACATATGGTTCTGGCATGATATTGCCATATCAAACCAAAATACCGGATTGCTATCACTTTTTGGGAATTAACAAAATATGTACGAAATGGCCACTGCGAAATTGAAATCGATCCTATCATCGTGTAAGAGCGAAAGTGACTGCGACTTTATCTGTGGAAATTATATATTTGTTAGACTGATTTAGGAACTTTGGAATTGCTATTTTTTTTTATTATTTTAACTTAAAAAAACAATGAAATGACATATTTATATTTTGACAATGTTGGCCCTATTTGGGCAGATTCCGTCGTTGTGGTACAAAGTCAAGTTATCAAAATACCAACACTGTTGTTTATATAGCACGTTTGACAGCTGTCATTAGGTAACGGGGTTACCAAGCTCTTGTAATGTATTCGCATATGTACAAAAGTCCGAATAGACGTTCAAAAAATGTGTGCAAAATAGCATGGCACACATTTCCTATTTTCTTCTAATTTGTGTTTATATTTTCTGCGATGTACAAAGGAAACAAGTTGGGCCTACTTCGCAATTTCATCACTGGATTCATCTGGGGATTGGAAAGACGGAAAGTTTTCGTCAAGAAGTTTAGAGCGGCTAGAAACGCCATTTCGGTTAACAGTTCGCCACCCCGGAGCTGCTAACGATTCATGGCCCTAGGGGGATACTAAAGCTCTTCCAGAGATAGAGTCAAAAACTTCCACCAATGTCTTGTAAAATTGGGTTAAAAGCATCATCTACTGTGAAGCATAAGATTTAACTCCCATCGGGTTAAGTTTAGAATTGGATCGCACACTTTACATTTTGGGTCTCTGTACAGAAGCTCAAATTTGGAAGCGGAGACTACCCTAAATGACTGCGACGCCCTTTCCGTGTATATTCAAATGTTTTAGAAGATTATCCGGATAGTGAAATTGTAGTTGCTGTTCTCGAAAGTTGTGAAGACGTTCGGCGTTCTCGAAAGTTGTGAAGAGCATGGTTAACCACCATCTGGTAAAGTATTTACCCCAAGGAGTACCCAAAGTTTGTTCTCTCTCTCCTTCTCTTTTACTTATTTTCATTGAGGCCTGTTGAGTCAGACTCCGAACCAAATCTACACTTACGCGGATGACAGCAACTTCTGTCATGCATATTCATAGACCTAAAGACACACATGTGATATTGTAAGAGAGGGCTGCAGTAGGCACTCGTGAGTTCCTTGTGAAACACCACATTACACGGTTAGGTGAGAGCCTAATGCAATCGACAAACATATGCCCGCCGGATACAGACACCTTCCCAATTACGTGTTTGGATATTTCTGGTGCATATCCGCAAATCAGGTCCATGCCATGGTTGTGTAGTTAGTAAATATGTAGGCGGTCTTTTTTAACCCACCGTCATACACATGTTTACTCAACACATGCCTCTTGAAGGACTCCAAAGAAGAGACCGACAAAACGGTGGTGGAGAGGGTAGTATCAATGATAAATATTCTGCATACAAACCTCCACAATGCTAACCCAGCTACGGCTGCCTTGTTGCGTCATCTCTCGAAGTATGGGACCAACATTGTCTTCATCCAGGAATATTCGACCAATAGTGACAGAGTTTGTGGACTGTAGACATCCGGATACAAATTACTCGTGGATACAACCAAAGGCAGAGTTTACAAATTACTCGTGGATACAACAAATGGTACACCAAGAACGTGTATTTCTGCCAGGAATAATCTTAACAGTTTTCTTCTAGCTAATTGAAGTGATGGATAAGTATCCACGATCAGTCTGGAGACAGAAAATGGTTCAACTCGTCTAATATCATTAATAAAATACCTACATATGTGCTGTCCACCACAAGCCATACACATGGCAGACGATTCAAGTCTACAGTCTGAAGCGGAATTAATGTGATTGCAAACGACTTGGGACTTCTGTAGAGTGCCGGGAAGTGTCGCTCAACCGAAAAATAAGACGAACATAATTTATTTTGCAGTATGTGTTTATATACATATATAACATAGATATTTGTTTAAATTCATGAGATCAAATATAGTTTGTACTACTGCAGCTGAAACAAAAACATAACAAAAAATTATACGTTTCAAAGTATAAATAAAAAGTATAAGTATAAATAAAAACACAAATGTCAACAAACGATCAGCTGTTGAATAACAAGATATTGACGGGAGGAGGACGCCAAATCACTCTATGGTTGTTTGTTATTAATTATCAAATGAATTATCTCGCTAAAATCTCTATAAGTATTAACTCTCAATTAGTGAAAAGGGAATCGTAGGTGACGAAACTCTTACAAAGGGAATATTCTGGTCATTCGCTACGATATCAATTCAACTGACTAAACCTGTAACTGATGTCATAAATGCAGAAATATAAAAAATAATGTCCCGGGAATCCCGGATGAATTTCCCGGGAAACCGGGAATGGAGAATGACCGGGATTTCCCGCCCAGAAACTCTAGACTTTTGCCATCTGTATGGCTTTTGCTGTCACTAACCGTTATGTTTGCACTACCGGCAGTGAGCCCACATTTATTAACAAAAAATACAAGAGGTCTTAGATGTAATATTTACTTCGCAGGACACATGTGAACAACTCTGAATATCGATTTCACAAATGGTGTTCGATTTTCCAATTGACATGACAGAATATTCCGAAAGGAAATTCGTGTCATTCGCACAATGAATAGGTAACGATATGACGATAAACGATCTCATTTATTGTCTGTAAAATTACCTATCTAAATTGTCTTTGGATATCTCACAAAACTTTTTGGAATTTGTAGTTCTGATCGAATTACACTGGATAAAAAAACATTTTGTTTTGTAATAAATAATCACTTTGCTCAGGATTCTCCAACAAGAGGTGTTAGTTTGAATCACCCGGTATATTCTTTGACATGTGACACGTAGAAACTACGCCAATACTAAAAATGGAACGATTCACGCTTCAACAACACATTGAACCTGGCATTTTCGCTGTGGCTTCGCATACTTTGAATCGCGCTGCTGATTTGGAATTATGTAATTTTAAGTTTATCGTGAAAAATGTTCCAAAAATCAGCAACATTTTTTGTATCTAAAGGAAAAACTGGATGTAATAGAAAAATTATAAGGAGGAAACTAGTTTAGCAAAGCAGCTCTATCAACACAAAATGTTTTAACAGCTTGACAACGTCTTGACAAGGAAACAAAACAAAGTTTCTTCACCAATTAAATCGCAACAAAAACTCCCAATAAAATGTCTTCAAACAAAATCCAATGGTTTGAACCTTTTTCTTCCGTCCAGTCAGTTATTTTATTCGAATTGTGTATTTGCAGGTTAGTTTTGCCATTAGCTGATATTCACCAATGGACGAAATATCAGACTGAAGACTGTAGTTATGCTATGCAGAGTCTAGTGAATTTAACCCTCTGCTGCGCTCCTCCGCCTCAAGGCGGGTATCAGTTAAATTCCAAAAGCTCGTGAAGTTAATTTTTATTTGTTGTGAAACGCAATCGTGCTTATTCAAGATCCATCGGCCTTCATTTTTTTGATTGTTGTGTGGCTGTAGCTCGTAGAGTTTTTAAGTTACATCGCATTGAATTGATAAAAGGTGACAAAAAGTGAAATAAATTATTTTAACGACAACTCAATTTTTGATATTCTTTTTTAATAAGTTATCCTCGTCAGATTGGATCAAAAAATTATTTGGTAAGTAGATAAAAGTGTTTTCTATGAAATAGTTTTATTGGTTTTTCTCTTACCATTTAATTTACATTTATATTTCCTTCAATTTCACTTAATAAAAACATTATTTCCGTATTTAACCTGCTATTTTTTTTTCTCGTGAATGCTCAACTCCGCCTCAAGGCGGACACCACATTTTCACCTGTGACAGGTAAAAACGACATTTAATCGAAAATCTGAGTATGGGGTGTTTCTCAGCGACCAAATATTAGTCTATTTTGAATTTATTAGAAAAATCTAAAGCTGGCGCAGCAGAGGGTTAAAGAATTAAACCTTAGTTAACTTAAACAACTTCGGAGACGTGAATACGGTCGAGTTTTAATAGTCTGCTATATTCCAACCCTACTCCGATTTGTTGAAATATTATTTTTAAAAATTGATCAAAAGATTATAGTTATATCTTACTATTGTTACAGTTATGGAGCTTTAAACAAGTTAAATCAAAATTTGTTTATTTTCCAATTTTTTTTTTGTTAAATAATAAAAATTCAAAATTTACGAAAATTGATCATTTCCAATAGCCTACTATGTTGTATGGCCCTGCCCTTGCAATCGAATCTATCTGGTCAATAAGTTTAGTAAGCAGTGATTACGAACGTTTTTGTTGAGCGGACACCATAATCGAAATCAATGATTACGTTTTTGAGTTTTCATACAAAAATAATCACATAAAATAAGTAAAAAAAAAATAAAGTAAAGAAATTTCTAATAATATTTTCAGTAATTGAAAAATACCTATGTACATATAACGATTTTTGAAATAACTCAACTGAAAACATTTTATATGTATGTATATACCAACGTCATATACGGCAATTAAGCCGACGATATACGTTTATTGAGTAATACGCAACTAGTATTTGTACTTCACAGTTGGTACGAATGTTCGTCCAGAACACGCAGGTCACATTTCAGATGAACGAACAATTTAGTACATACGAATAGTTATCTTTGTATTAAAGTGTATGTGTATCACAAAATATATAATTGAAAATGTAATAGCGGAAAACTGTAATGTTGACAATTCATTATTTACACGCAATTTCGTTGACTGTGAACCAACGCCAGCGTCTGTCCAATGGAAGAGATCGTTAATGATCATAAATGATTTGTTGACGTAAACCGTCTTGTTATTATCTTTTGTGGGATGATGGAGATGTTGTTTCGAAGGGTGATAATTGAATAAATGGGAATTGTTGTTATCATACACCCTAACCCACACCCCCCAAAGCAATCAATCTTGTTGTCATTGGCTTGAAACTAATTTTGAGTCATATATGCAAACAATATCCAATTTTTCTGGGATTTTGATTAGAAATTCTTTGCAATTTGTATGGAAGTTGGAAGATGAAATTTTGGTCAGCATATCTGAATGCGCATTAAGCCAGGTTCTGCGAATTAACTGTTTCCGAATTTTTGCCCATAATTTCATTACCACTTCCATGAAAAGTGACAGATTAAATCCGGCCAATGGGCATTTAGTGCAAAACCGATCGTAGAATTAGATACGTACGATCTCAGAGCGTGGTGTAGCGTAGCAATAGATGGCAACCCTCGATTATTCTTTTCCTTAATGTTAAGTGGAGGATTTATCAGCAATCACTCACGATCCGGCTTCGGAATTAAATGTTGTTTTAATAGCGGCCGGATCTAACATGGGAGAATATAGTATTTCTAGAAAAAAATCTACCACAGCCGGGTCAATAATTGGAACCGGTATTAAATAATTATATTTTTAGTTTTTTTTTACACATTCCGACGTAATAATATAGAGCATACCTAAGGCTCATATCTGTACTGTTTTTCGACATCAAAAACTGCATACTGCTTTTCTCCCTCAATATTATACTGTTTTTCGATACATTATAAACATATTTTTATTTACTTCAAAAATAAGCATTCGTGACAAATGCATAATGGAGAGAAGGCAATGTTTCGATTATGGATCGGTGGGTGGAGATATTCATCTCAATAATTGCGATTGAAAAATCAAAGAAATGGCCACGATAGTTGAATATATTTTATGTTAAGCGCCCCGGTAGGCGAGTTGGTAGCGTGCTTGCCTATCAGC
Source organism: Hydrotaea cyrtoneurina (assembly GCA_958296145.1). Classification (NCBI taxonomy): domain Eukaryota; kingdom Metazoa; phylum Arthropoda; class Insecta; order Diptera; family Muscidae; genus Hydrotaea; species Hydrotaea cyrtoneurina. Next base: position 51,247,479 of record OY282515.1, on the reverse strand, counting down.
GTGGGGGTTGTGGGTTCGATTCCCACCAGAGGCTTTGGTCTGTCGCTGCAAAAAAATCTAAACATATGGCCTGTGTCACCCGGTTTACCCTTGGACCCAAAAATTAGAATATACATTTTTTTTTTTGAAGGCCAACACTCAGGGGATGCCCCCTATAAATGCAATGCATTGTGTTAGCGGAAGGAAATTAGGGTATCGGAAGGAGGAAAGAGGGAGTAGTGTTTGTTGACATTTGTTTTGAATTTCTGAATGTCACAAATGGCAGGAAACACATTTGCTGGAAGATTATTCCACATACGAACGGTCCGACTAAAGAACGAATTTTCTCTATAGTGCGTCGTCCGGTCAACCGGCCATTTCACAATGAACGGATGAGAGACCCTGGATAGCCGTGTATTCCGACTAAATGTTCTAACGTCAGGGACCAGACGACGGATATCTTCTGAACAGATACCATTAAAATATCTATAGAATAGCGATACACAACCCACATTTCGGCGATGCTGTAGGGAGACAATAGAGCTGGATACCCTACCATCCCCTATCATCACCACCGCTCTCCTCTGTACACGGTCCAGAAGATTCAAAGATGTTAATGGAGCCCCTGCCCATATATGCGAGTTGTATTCCATTTTAGGCCGGATGTAGGTGGTGTATATATTTACGAGATCAGATGGAGTGAAGTATTTCTTGCAACGCTTTAAAAAGCCTAGACACTTGAATGCTTCTTTCGACACTTCGAATATATGGCTAGCCCAGCGAGCATCACCGTGTATCTTCATGCCCAGAACATCAAGAGTGTCTGATTCGTCGATATCCACACCACCCATAGAAATTGACGACGATGCTGGATCTGGTGAACGTTTGTGTGACAACAAACAGCACTGGGTCTTTTGTGCATTAAAATCTACTCTGTTCATTTGGCCCCACTCACAAATCGTCGCCAAATCGCGGTTAAGTGAGTCATTCATCATTCGCCTTTTGTCCTCGACCTCCAGAGGACCTGGCCGATGATCAAATGAGTATGAATGACATAGGTTACTGTCATCCGCAAAGGAGTAGATCGGGTTCACAGTCTGACCCAACAGGTCGTCAATGAAAATAAGAAATAGAGATGGAGAGAGGACAGAGCCTTGTGGCACTCCTGCGGTCAACCTATGCTCGTTGGATGAGTGGACGAATCTTCTCTGTAGTGAAAAAAACTTGGACAAATGCAATTGCGTTGATTTCTACACATACCTCAAAACGAAACCGGAATCGCTTCAAACGGCAAATAGAAAACAACCACAGAAAATGATTCTGATGGAAATGATTATTAATATTTTTTTATAAAGGGTTATCCATTTCGAGTGGAAGGCCGTGGTGTGGTAGGTAGAAGAACCCGAGTTCGAAACCGGTTAAGACCATCAAACATTTTTCAGCGGCTGTTTCCACCTCGTAAATATTGGCGACTTTACGAGTAAGAGAGCAATCTCTAATCCATGTAAAACTTCTCTGGAAAAAGCCTTAGCCGTTCGGAGCCGGCTTTAAACAGTAGGTCAGTGAGTATACAAATTATATCGTACACAGCTCACTGATTCGAGAGAAGTTCCCCTTCTATTCCTTCATGGAATGTTAAGGGAAATAAGTAAAGTAAGTATCCATTTCGTGGTTTCCAAAGTATAGGGCTAGAATTCGACATCTGTCAAACTAAGTTGTTGAACCAATTTTTTTTTTCTTATCAGTTGGAAGGCTGACATTGACGAAAATGGATCGCTTAACTATCACACAACGCGTTAAAATTATTAAAACCTACTACAAAAAATGGTGATTATGGCACAGCCACATATCGTGCTTTAAGAGAAAATGATGGTTTACATAATCGTCCAATCACGCAAGTAATTGGCAAAATTGTGAAGATACTGGAGCGGTTGCAGATATTGTAAGGCCTGTGCATCATAGTTTCGTTAGTTCCGCTTAAAATATCGCTGCTGTAAGTGTCTATTCCTCGTCGTTCTCAGGAATTAAGACTGTCTTACAGCTCATTATGGCGTATTTTGCATTTGGATCCACACCTACATCCATATAAAGTCCAGCTCACACATTCGCAACGTCGTAGATACGTGGAATGGGTGCTTGAATAACAGGCATTGGACGGCGATTTGTCCAACAAAATTCTCTTCAGCGATGAAGCACATTTCTCACTCGGTGGGTATGTTAATAAACAAAAGTGTCGTATTTGGGGTTCTGAGAATCCTCAAGTAATTGCAGAGAGGACATTACATCCACAAAAAGTCACTGTTTGGTGGGCTTTTTGGTCCGAAGGCGTGATTGCACCTTACTTCTTCGAAAACGACGAGGGAACGACTGTCACCGTCAATTCGGAGCGTTATGGTCGTATGATAAACGACTTTTTTGCCTACTATTGAAGAATACGACTTGGAGAATATGTGGTTTCAACTGGACAGTGCCACATGCCACACAACTCGAGCGAAAATGGCTTTATTGCAAGAGACATTTCCTGGCCGCGTAAGTTCTCGTCGTGGCGACATCAACTGGCCACCAAGATCATGCGATTTGACACCATTAGACTTTTTTTGTGTTTATACAGATAAACCTTTAACTCTTGAGAACTTAAGAACCAACATTCGTCAAGTTATGGCTGAGATACAGCCCAATATGTGCCAAAAAGTTGTCCAAAATTACCTCAAAAGAATCAATTCTTGCAAAACTTCGCGTGGTCATTTAAATGTCAACGTTAAAACTTTATAATAAAAAAGAAATATCATAAAAAAACTATTTTATATATGTTTTATTTACGTTTGCTTTTGAAACCGCAAATCTGCTTTTATAAAAAATTTCGGTGAAATGTACTGTTTTTGGTCCAAAAAAATATACGAGCGGTAAGCATACCCATTAAGTAATCCGTACTTGGATTAAGCCGTAGAGGTGTCAAAAGTATGATAAGTACTTTTTTTTTTCCCAAAAACAAAGTTAAAAAACTTGATTCATATACAGATTCTTGTAGCTCGAAATTCTTAATTTTATCCATAGTTGAACGCGAATGGGCTTGATTTTTAGGATAGAAGTTATGATAGCAATAAGTTCAAAATTGACTTATATGTAGACCGCATGGATTAATTTAAGCCCGAATAAATACTTGAAATTATCGGAAACTGGGATTGATTTAAGGAAAATTTAGATTAAATTGATAATACAATATTCTTGTTCTAAGAATATTAAATTCATAAGAGGAAGAGTTGGAAATGGATTTAAAGAGAGAACATTTTTATCCGGCCGCAGATTTCTCTCTCAAAAATAGTTCTACGAATTTTTTCTCTTACCTCACTTGTAATTGGACTTTTCCTAATAAGTATTTAACCAAGAATGATAGAAAAAAAGATTACGCCATCGCGCGCAGAGAATTGAAATGTTCTGCGCAGGTTGCTCAAATGACGTCATGCGAAGTGTTCCTATTGGCTAATAGTCAAAGTGGTGTCAATTGCAGAGTTGCCAACAACAGTTCTTATGCTGTATTTCAGTCGGAAACTTGTCACTCGTTGTACATACAAATAGAGATGGCAACCCTTACAAGGGACAAACTACGTCATCTATCATTCTATGTATTTTTCTATATTCCTGTATTTAACTACATTTAAATACATTTTCAATGATTTCTTCTCCAATCATTGGTTTATTATGTGCTGTAGTCTAATGTATAGTCTTATGTGCTAATTAAACGAGAACTTCTAGTGCATAATCCGAAAAATATCAAGTATTTTATTCTTATTATAAAAATGTTCGTACTTGAGTCTACAACTATCCCATTTATACTTGTTTTAAGAATAACTAACTACGAATCGTACTTTTTTAAGTACGATTTTCCAATTAAGAATATTCTGCTTGAATTTAGAATGTCATTTTTCTTTCTGTGTAAAATATGAAAAAATCTCATCATTTTCAGATTTTGAAATTAAAAAAAAAATTTAATGTAATTTTCCCACTTTGTAGAATTGTGGTTTCTTATCTTCATTATTGTGTATTAATAGACTCTATGGTTAAAAGACAGATACCGAGTGATCAACTAAAATTTCAACAACACGCCTATGTCAAGGGAAGATCAGTAGAGACAGCCCTGCATGAGGTAGTACATCTCATAGAAAGCTCTTTCGACGATAAAATATACACACTTGGTGTTTTTATCGACATAGAAGGGGCCTTCAATAACGTGAGCACGCAGACATTAATCCACTCCTTAGACCAGTTTGGAGTGAACAGGTCGATAATCGACTGGGTCAGCTATATGCTAAGGCATAGATGGATTAATTGCGGATCCCACGGCATAAATATAAGGGAGAGAGTATACAGAGGGACACCACAGGGAGGTATTTTATCACCACTCCTGTGGGTGACTACAATAAACGATCTCCTAAGGATGCTGACTGATGAAGGATTCAAGCCAGTCTGCTATGCAGACGACGTTGCGATACTTTTGAAGGGAAAAGATCCGAACAAATTATGCAGAGAAGCCGAAAAAGTGCTAACTCTGGCATACAACTGGGCGAAGCCTAGGGGACTAAACGTCAACCCGGACAAAACAGAACTATGTCTGTTCACAAGGAAGACAAAAATTGCACAATACGTCAAACCTTGCTTCAGGAACAAGAACATAGAAATAAACACGAACGTTAAATATCTGGGAGTAATTCTGGACAGGAAACTAAACTGGAAAGATCACATCAACAGCAGAGCCGAAAAAGCCCTCAGATGCTGGTCAATATGCCGTAGAGCAATTGGCTCCACATGGGGCATCCGCCCAAGCATGTCGCACTGGCTATACAAAAGCGTAATAAGGCCGATTATAACTTATTCGTCAATAGTATGGTGGACGGCAATGACAAAGAAATGTAACGTGAAGATACTACAAGGGATTCAAAGAATTTGCTGCGTAGGAATATGCGGAGCAATGAGGACCGCGCCGACGAGCGCCCTCGAAATTCTGCTATACATCCACCCAATAGATATCCAAATCAAATCTGAGGCAGCGATCTCAGAAAGGAGACTAAGGGCATTGAAGGAGTGGATTGAGGATGCACCTCAAACACAACATCAGAGAATACTGGAACATCTAGGAGGGTTCCAGACAACAGACTGTCAGACAGACCGCATCTCAGAAACACACGTGGTTGCGAACTGCACGACAAGAATAGAAGATAGACGCGGACAAGAGCACGACACACACACCCAAGATGGGAGAATAGTGGAGTGCTACACAGACGCATCCAAATCCGAGTTAGGAGTAGGCATAGGGATCTACATCCACAATCCGAGGACTGAGTTAGTATACCAATTACCTAAGTACTCAACGATTCTACAAGCAGAGATCAAGGCCATCACAGAATGCCTAGAATGGCTGCGGAACAGAATCACAGGAAAAACTATCTGTATTTTCACAGATAGTCAAAACGCAATTAGATCCCTCAGAGATGATAATGTCAAATCAAGGACACTCATGTACTGTAAGGAAACAATAAATGAAGTATCGAGAAATAACGACATAGTTATAAACTGGATACGAGGACACCAAGGGTTTCCAGGCAATGTCAAGGCTGACGAACTGGCTAAAATCGGAAGGGAATCCGACCAAAATACTCTGCAACTGTCTAAACCTTTTCTTGAGACAAAAAAGGAGTTGAGGGAATGGATGAAGACGACCCATGCCTTAAGGTGGCTAGAGGAACAGGTGGGAAGAACCACAAAAGAAACCTGGGGAAACCTCGATTACAATAAAACAAAGAGAATACTCGGGTTTAACAAAAATGAACTAAGTAAGCTAGTTGGGGTCATCACAGGGCACACTAGTCTAAGGGCACACCTATTTAGAATAGGATGTTCCCAGAGCGACGAATGCAGGGCATGCGGAGAGGACGCCGAGACGGCGGAACACTTCCTGTGCCATTGCCCTGCTTTCTCGCAGGTCAGGAAAGTCCATTTAGGAGAGGACACTTTAGATGGCCTATCGGCCGTCAAAGCAATAGACATAAGGAATTTAAGTAACTTTATAGAGGGGACTGAATTCCTAACGTAGGATAAAGGGGAAGGGAATTCGTAGACGAAATCAGGAGCGCACAACAGGCCGAATTGCTGGCCTAGGTGTATGTCAATGACATGAGACGGTCATGGTGCATGACCGATCCTCCATTCAACCTAACCTAACCTATTGTGTTTGGACCAAATGTAGTTATGTTACAGGAACGATTTTAAAAAATATGACTTTCGACCAACAGAATAATTAAATAAATGTTAAAGATCACAGCTAGACTAAACATTGATATCACAGTATACACGTCTATTTTGTTTAAGATATTGTTTGATTGAAACGTCTTTTAAGAATGCAGTATCAATTTAGAAAGGAGGGTAACTTTTTATAATTTTTATAATTTAAATGGCATTAATAAATTTTCAAATAATCCCTTAGTCCTTGCGTACTACCTATTTTTTACAGAACTTACAAATTATTACTAGAATTTTGGCCGATCGAATATTGATTCAGGACTACTGTGCGCTCCATACCGACAGACAGACATCGTCCGAGTGACTCTGAAACATTTCGGGTCTAGCTCAAATATGTCGTGATGTTACAAATGGGGGACATGAAACAAACATGATGACACCCTTTTTCATACAATGGCGTAGGGGAAAAAAACGTCAAACGGTGACTGCAACACGCTTATTATTCAAAATTGAATTAATTTATTAAATTCTTTACACGCTTAATACGATATTTACGTATTACAGCATCTAAACACACATACTATCAAAGAGGGTGTAACGCTTAAATCAAACTACCAAAATGCAGTTTGAAGCAGTTACAAATACAAAAAACAGGCTTTAATCCAAAACAAACAGCGCAAACAAGAGAATTTACAATTCGTGTATCGTCGAAGCCAAGAGAAATGATCGGAGACCGGTGGGCTGGTTAACATGACAGTTGTTTGGTAGGTCTATCGCTTATCTATCTCCGGTGAATAAATTGTATACATGTGTTTGCGTGTGTGTGTATGCACTTGGTATGCATTAAACAAATCTAAAGGAGATACAATGTGAGATACTGGCGCTTGTGCCCTTTTTGGTTATGAAAACAAACGGCTAAAAAGTCAAAAAACACGTGTTAATAACAATAAACCCGACTAAAACGTGATGGTAATAAATACAACTATTGCGGGGTTTGTTTATTTTCGGGTGAAGTGTTTTTGTTTTAATTCTCATGCCAACGTGTCAACAAGAATATCGTAGCGCTACTGGTTAGACGCCGAATCCAACGACCTTTGGATTTTGAATAAGGAATTTTAATTTTAAAAAATTCTCGGTTTTTGAATGCTTTGGAATTAGAAAACAAATTATCTAAACATCTACAGTTTTTAGGACAACTAATTTCATTTAGTTTTTCGCTATACGGAACCGTGGCAAAAGCCCTCCACAGCGACGTCTGTCTGTTTTCAAGACTCTGCAATTTCTCAAAGTTATTCGATTCGCGGTGTTTCAATGTCTATTTGAATGACATTTCCATTGTTCGTTTGGATTTGTAAGAATCCTGAATCTAATTTCGATAATCATTCTGATTTGATGTGTCCTCTGTCTTTAGGCGTTTTTTTGGTCTCTCAGGTTGGGCCTGATTACACCGTGTTACACACATTCTGTCCTATGAATCAAATTTACTTTTTCGGAAAGGGGATACAAAATAAAAAAATTTTAAGTTTGAAGTATGAAGCTCGTAGTGGCCTGTGTGAAAGCCTTTCGACCGATTTTTAACCCTTTTTCAGTGATCCATTCGAGCTGATTTTTGGCAGGCAGACTCGTGGAAATGTCTGTATCACGTCAAATTTTTTAAAAAATAGATTTTTATCAATTCTCAGATTTTCCTAATTTTTTTTTTTTTTAAATGGTTATCGTTTTTTTTAAGGTTTCAGTTCAAAAAACATTTTTTTTTTCGTAACGCTTAAGTAGTTTAAAAATTTGGAGTCTCTTCAAGTTATGCTAAGAAAGGTGAAAAAAATTTTTTTTTTTCAAAAATAATAAAAATTGGGGAATATCTGAGAATTGATAAAAATTGTTTTTAAAAAATTTGACGTAATACAGACATTTCCGAGTCTGCCTGCCGAAAATCAGCTCGATTGGATCACTGAAAAAGGGTTAAAAATCGGTCGAAAGGCTTTCACACAGGCCACTACGAGCTTCATACTTCAAACTTAAAAAAAACAAATTCTGACGTGTACATGAAAATCGCCGATACACGTGTATTTTTATTTTTTCCCCTCTTTCCGAATATGTGCATTTAGTTCATAGGACAGAAAAAAACCTATTTTTTGTAACACGGTGTTATTAAATTGCCGAGATTTATTTTCTGAAGTAAAACAAAACGCTAATGTTGAAAATGACGAAAAGAATTAAACAATCTGGAAAGTTACACGCACAATTCTCAAGTTTTCTTGCATGAAGTAAAGGGTGTTTTTTTATCTTTCAGGTCTTTAATCGTCGCTGGGCTGTTGGCGTAGACCTTATCTTTCACGTGGCCCCAAAGGAAGAAGTCGCAAGGTTTTAAATCAAGATCTCGGTGGCCAATTGTGATCACCTCTTCGAGAGATAACACGGCCCGGAAACATTTCCCGTAAGAGAGCAATGGTTTCGTTGATTGTGTGGCACGTAGCGCCGTCTTGTTCAAAGTAAACGTTGTCCAGATCAATATTGTCCAACTTCGACCATAAAAAATCAATAATCATCTCTCGATAGCGCAATCCATTCACCGTAACTGTTGATCCAACCTCATTTTCCAAAAAGTAAGGTCCAATGATCCCGCCGGACCATAAACCGCACCAAACAGTCACACGTTGAGGATGGAGAGGCTTCTCAACAATAACTCCTGGGTTTTCCGAGTCCCAGATGCGACAATTTTGCTTGTTGACGTAAACACCGAGGTGGAAATGGGCCTCATCAGTCAAGGTGATTTTTCGATCATTTTTCATTTCATTTTCATGCATTTCAAGGTCCCAATCAGCCAAAGACACGACGCTGTTGATAATCGGCCGGCTTGAGTTCTTGTGTCTTAATGCAAAATACGGTGTAATGACGTTTGTGGAATGCCCAATTCCAAAGAACGACGAGGAATGGACCAACCTGAGATTTCGTCAACACTTTGGGCTACAGCAGCAATATTCGCAGTTAACTTTCCCAAGAGCTCGAATTTTTCCACCATTTTCTATATTGCGGCCAAGACAAGGTGCTTGACCACGACCCAAAAATACTTCAGTTTTGCGAACTGGGGCGAGATGGTACATATGTATATTAGGTACCAGAAGGGGAGTTGCCAGACTGCCAAGTTTTTGTCCGAAACTTTTCCCAGCCGAATACAGAATTTGGGCAAGATCGCGTTGGTCATATTGATATTATTACACGATTTCTAAGGTAGGCGGGATGGTACATTCGTATGAGAGGTACCAGAAGGGGAGTTGCCAGACTGCCAAGTTTTTGTCCAAAACTTAGTGCAGTTATACCTTTACTAAATACGGAATTTGGCCAAGATCGAAGTGGGCGTATTGATATTATTACACGATATCTAAAGTGGGCGAAATAGCAGATTTGTGTGGGATATACCGGAAGGGGTGTGGCCATATAGCCCATATTCAATCTCATAAGCAGTTGTGGGAAAATATTAAGCCATGCCAAATTTCATAACTTTAACTCTTTCGAAAGTTATCGTGCGTACCAGCAGGACAGACAGACATGGCTCAAACGATTTAGAAAGTCATGAATCGAATTTGGTTCAAAGACACCTGGGGTCTAATGTGAATATTTCTATGTGTTATACTTTTGAGCCGTATCAAATGATCTTTTTTACACAGTGTCACAGAATGAAAAACATATGGTTTCACCAAATAACCCCCAACCAAAAAAATTAAAAATAATCCCCAAAAAAGTGCGAAAAATCATTTGGGTATTATTTCATTAAACATTTGGGAAATAATTTCAAAATAAAACAACCCCCAAAGGCAAGGGGTTTATTTCAAATTTTATTGGGATTTATCCACAAAATTTGGCTATTTCATTGTTTTACTTTTCGGGCATTATTTCATTGCGGGGTCATTTCATTTTCGTTTGGGGCTTATTTCACATCGTTTGTGTCCGCAAATGGAATCCATTTTTATCCGGATTTTGTCCGGAAATCTGTTAACATTTTTATAAAAACTTACAGCTAATGTGGATTTGGCCGCAAACAACTTAAGTCGTCTGCCGTCTATAAGGTCTTTGTCTTTGTCTTAAGCTCAATTTGACAGCTTGTTTATTTTCAATAAATCAAATTAGTCTAGTAAGTCGAAAAAAACAAAATTTCCGTAAGTTTAGTTCAATAGACGAAAAAATTTCTATTGTTAGAAAGGGCCTGTTTTATTTTTTGCATTTAAAAATCTGTGGAAATGCTTGTATGGTGAAATGCTTGAAATAATTGGAAAAGCTGTTAAGCAAAACAGATTTCAAAAATTCTTATACAAAAAGTTATTATCAATGAGAATTTATATTCAACTGCTTAAAATGCAGCACAGCATACACACATATATTGGGTCCGCTCAATTGCAAACATAAATGTAACACTCGCTTATCGCTGATATATTGGAATTTTTGTTTATATAACTCAGGAGAAAGACAGAAAAAATACAGCGCATGCAGGAAATACTTCTAACCATTTCATTTCCGATAACGCCCCCACCACCACCAGCCAAAGTTCCCGTATAAACTTACAAACCAATAACCATAGACACTTGTGAGGCAATCGACCGTAGTAGTCTCCGATGTGATGATAACCGCTTCGAGATTGACACGAGGAAAACTCATTCAATTCATTTAGAACAAGAAGAAATTAAAAAATAATAATGAAAAAATCTTAAACGATCATAAAGAGCAATAAATTTGTATTTTCATCAAATAATTTTTCATTTGCTGCGACAAGTGTCGGATGGCGGATGGACATATGTGTGGCGTATCTAATGACACGTAATTAAAAAGCAATTTTCCCTTTAATAATTAATTGTAACCAATTAATGGCAACACCACCAACTCAAATATATCGCCATTTTCGGCGGTTTATTTGTGAACTTTACTTTGAGAGCCACATCAAAATGACCAAAACAACACAAAATCCTATCCGCGTACAATGTAGAGCGTACAGCATCTGAACAATTAATTAGAATTCGGTTGGGAATTAAGAGATCTTGTGGTCCCTAATCCTAGTCAAAGTGGATGGAGCTAACTCCATTTATTTATTTTTTATTTTTTCGTGCAACATTTAGAAGTCGGAGATCCTATAAAGTATATCAGATGTACAACTGCAGAGGCGTATTTACTGCGCCATACATGCAGATCTTTTATCTGTTTTTTCAAATTGATTTCCAACTGAAAAAAAAAAAGATATTTAAAGTATGTGAAATCTATCAAAAAATTATGTGTCAACCACATTTAAGTCAATTCAACCATATGAGTCCAAGATCATTAATATTGAATTCAACTTTTACATCCATGTATTTTAATAGTTGTGCCACAAGTTTCTCTCTTTCTTTCATAGAACAATTTCAAAAGAACATTTTCAGTTCATTTAAGTAACAGAAGGTTCAATTATCCGAAGTCCTTTTTACTGAAAGCCCCGCCTAATTGAACAAATTGTCTTTATTTTTTCATTTCCTCTAAACAGGATTCGACTGTAAATGAAAGTATGGTCTAACCTTTAGGAGACAGATCTGTGCTTCAAGAAAACGACAAATCGTAGTTACGGGTGTTATTTGTCAGAAAAACACACCCATACAAACTAGACCTCTTGGTCTAATACTTATTGTTAATGGTCTTCAGAAAAACATATTTTTTTTACATTTGTTTTTTGTCTTTTACAATGATTAATTATAGGTTTTGATAAGACTTAAATACACTAATTGAAAAAATGAAGTAATCCGTACTTGAATTAAGCCATAGCGGTGTCCAAAGTGTGGTAAGGACGGTTTAAGTTCTTAGGGTTCTTAATTATACCCTCACCCTACGGGTAGGAGGGTATATATCATTTGATACGGCTCAAAAGTGTAACACATAGAAATATTCACATTAGACCCCAGGTGTTTTTGAACCAAATTCGATTCATGACTTTCTAAATCGTTTGAGCCATGTCCGTCTGTCCTGCTGATACGCGTTATAACTTTTGAAAGAGTTAAACAATCACTCTGAAATTTGGCATGGCTTAATATTTTCCCAAAACTGCTTATGCGATTGAATATGGGCTGTATGGCCACACCCCTTCCGGTATCTCCCATACAAATCTGCTATTTCGCCTACTTTAGAAATCGTGTAATAATATCAATACGCCCACTTCGATCTTGGCCAAATTCCGTATTTAGTAAAGGTATAACTGGACAAAAACTTGGAAGTCTGGCAACTCCCCTTCTGGTACCTCCCATACGTATGGACCATCCTGCCTACCTTAGAAATCGTGTAATAATATAATATGACCAAAGCGATATTGCCCATTATGGAATATGAGACTTGTTTGTTTTTACTGGTTTACCCGACTGCAACTTTTTCACAGGTTTTATCATAGTTGAGCCCGAATGAGCTTGATTTTTAGATTAGATTTAAGTTCATAATAGAATAGAAATATGTTCGAAATGGACTTATGTGAAGACCGCTTGGATTAATTTATGGCCGAATAAATACTGGAAATGATCGGAAACTGGAATTGATTTAAGGAACATTTTGATTAGATTGATAAGAATATTAAATTCATACTTTGATGAGTTGAGAAGGGTTTTACACGACTGCCAAATATGAACTGTCAAGACTAATGTTTACCAAAATGGCGGCAAAACAAAGTAGTATACCTACCTGGCGGACACCCTGTACGATTTTTTTCTCTTATCTCATATTCGACTTTCCTAATAAATATTTAACTACACTTAAGTACTTCGGCACCCATTTTCAATGATTTCCTCTTCAATCCTTGGTCTATTATTTGCTATAGTCTTCCGTAATTAAACGAGAACTACTGTTTACTAGCGCATAGTCCGAAAAACGACAAGCAGTAAAGCAAATAAATCTTTGTTTAAATAAATGAAGTATTTTATTCTGACTATAGGCATTTTCGTACTTGATTTTAAAACTATCCCATTTATACTTAGTTTGTTAAGTACGATTTAAGTTTAAACTAAGAATATTCGGCTTGAATTTAGAATGTCATTTTTCTTTCACATCAAAAAGTGGGAATAATGGTTTATAAATGAAAATTTGGCTGAAGTTTAAATTGTTCTCTGAACCGAGGTTAGGGCGACGCGATTCATCTTCCAGACTAAAACTAGAACACACTTCTGCTAAGTTTGTGTGCATTTCTAAATCACTGGTTTCGAATTTGAAATGGTTTTTAGATTCGGTGGTTCAAAATCGGTTCATCAATTATAGAGACAAACATATTTTTTGATGTAATTTTAATTAAAATAAAACACAAAAAGTGTAATTTAAAATAATGTGGTGTGCTTGTAGTGTTGAAGGAACAGAAAAAAAAGTCTGCATTTTTTTTAATTGTTGTTTTTTCCAAAATTACAACCGGCGAATCAAACCATTTTTTTATGTTTTTGCGTTTCTTATTTCGGTTTAAAAAATAATTTAAACATTAGATTAAGATGCCTTTTTTCCTTTTGCTGGGAATTGAGTAAATCCAAGGAGAAGCCATGACAACATGGCGGCCGTAAAATCATGTTTATTGACAAACTACTTATGAATTTTGGTTAATTATAGTTTTTATACCAATTACAATACTATAGGTGAATTTGAATTCATATCTTATATTTTTTATTAATAAAAAAACAAAAAAGACTTTACTGATTTTTTTGCAACAGCCAAGATTTTTGCCGCGGATTTTAGCCTGCATCGTAAGTACTTTGGTGTATCAGCCGAATTAATGTGTTAGAATAATAAAATCCCCGAACGACAGACTCCAAGTAGGTCCACAATATGGGCCCATTCGGATGATACGTTTCGGTTTATTCAATAATATCAGAATTGTTTTGGGCTATATAGTGGCAATGAGATGGATATTCGAATATGATAATCGAGTTAGCAGAATTTTCAAAGATGAATAGCCCAAAAATGCTTTGTGCGAGTCTGTAAGTCACACATGCGATCTACAGCGATCACTTGAAATTAGGTGTTTCTCTGAGTCAATTTGTATAGTCGTCTCCACCATAGGCTGGAGTGTATACTGAGCGATTTCGTTTGAACCTTCTTGAACTATTGATCTGATCGATCGGAGGCATCCGCTTCCGTAGATGGATGGATAACATTAACCAAAAGACCAAACGCAATCGAACGATAGTTTGTGTTTAAGTCCCGTCAACACTACACCGCCACCCCATAATTTTGCGACCAAATACTGTTTCACTCGATACGGTCAAATTCAAACGTAAATTATTTTATGTTTCCCTAACTATCGAAACCAGCAAAAAAATATTAATTTGTGTACATACATGTGTACCTAAATGTCTCAATTTGAGAATTTCACTTAAGATTAAGATACATTTCCACTAGGCGATTTATAACTATCTACAGTTGTGTGTGTGTACTCGCTAAAGTATCTTAACTTGTCGCCATACGTCGATTACACAGACACAACATTGCTTACATTGATTTGCGTACTAACTTTGTTATTCTCTTTTAATCATCGAAGAAAGAGAGTTGATGGCAATGATGAGTTTTGTATCTCAAAGATCCGTGGAATTAGAGATGGTACACACGCACACACACTGAGATAAAACCCATAAAAAAATCAATAAACGACAACACTTGTTGCGAGTGTTGCCAGTTTAGATGATTTATGCCTGTAGGGTAGGATACTTTTTTTTTTCTTTGGGATTTTATTAAGTCTTTGGGTTGAGTTGCTATCTTGTGTTTTATTTAGCATGATATGATATTCGTATGGGATATTTCAGTTAGTTGCGGATGATACTTCCTAGATAGACACGTATTCCGGCTAAATGTTCTAACGTCATGGACCAGACGACGGATGTCTGACAAACAGAGCGATACACAACCCACATTCCGGCGATGCTGTAGGGAGACAATAGACTATATCATCACCACCGCTCTCCACTGTACACGGTCCAGGAGCTGCAAAGGTGCCATTGTAGCCCCTGCCCATATATGGGAGTTGTATTCCATTTTAGTCGTACCAGCCTAAAATGGCTTGAAAGATTCTTTCGACAATTCGAAAATATGGCTAGTCCAGCGAGCATCACCCTGTATCTTCGTGCCCAGAACATCATGAGTGTGTGATTCGTCGATAGTTATACCACCCATTGATGACAATGCTTGATCCGTCGAAAGTTTGCGTGAAAACAAACAGCACTGGGTCTTGCGTGCCTTAAAATCTATTCTGTTCATTTCACCCCACTAATAAATATTCGCCAAATTTCGGTTGAGTGAGTCATTCATCGTTCGACTTTTATCCTCGACCTACAGAGGACTTCACCGATGGTCAAATGAATATGAACGATAGAGTGTCGGACCCTATCCAACGCCTAGGAAATATCCCGAGTCACGACCTGGTTTTCCCTAAGCCGGTGAATACTTACTGCTTTTGTGGACTTAAGACTGAATATGTCTGGTCTACACAAATCCGGTAGACAAAGCCTGTCTCTCCAAAGGTTGGCTGAAAAATGGCGACCAGAACCAGGGATAGTTGTTGGGCCACGAAAACATGGCATCTTAACGGGACCTTCTAAAGAACCCAAGTGAGACATGCTTTAGGCAGCTGCCAAATTCATCCAACGTAAGTCTCTATATTGTAAGTCTCTATTGAGCGGAAGTTTGAAGCACAAACTTAGTGAACTGATTCGTCCTTATAAGTGTGGCGAATCAATCAAATATCGACCAAATCTTTACACTTCCACCAGATATTGGAAAATAACCATGAGAAGCAAAGCGTTACATACCAAATTTGCATTCTTTATTAAACCGCCTTGGACGACTCTAAGTGCCAGGACAGGAGATATTCGACAAGGTGACAGCTTTTTCAATATACTGATCAAGAAAATATTGAAAAGTTTATAAAAACAGGCACAGTGAATACCCAAAGTCTCCTCCTCCCCGCAAATGCGGACGACATTGACATCGTCGGATAGATAATGCAAGATTCCAGAAGAAAGCTTTCCTAAAAAGTGAATCAGATCATTGACACAGACTTGTCCCACGGGCTACCACAAGGCATAACCTAACGGTCCATCAATCTGCAGCCGAAAAGTTTACTGCTGTACAAGAATAGGGAAAGGAAAGACTTCGAAATGGTCTTTTTGAAGAAGCATAGGATTTGACGAGGCGTGCTTGATCTCCTTGAAGAAGGTTTTGGAAAACTTAAATACAAGGCCTTTACAGAAAAGCGAAATGAGAATGAATGTCCACTGAAAGAAAAATGACATTCTAAATTCAAGCCGAATATTCTCAATTTGAACTAAAATCCTACTTAAAAAAATAAGTGAGATTCGTAGTTACTTATTCTTAAAACACGTGTAAATGGGCTAGTTTTAAAATCTAGCACGAAAATTCTTTTAAAAAGCACAAACTACTTGATCTCTGGACTTCTTTTTGTGGTGATATCTGCAAAGCAGGATTTATGCAAACTTGAGCAACTCAAACCAAATATTCGTGATGAAATTAATGAAATACTGCGTGAAATGTGTGAGAAGGTAATGAAAAACGTGTTCAAAAGGGCTGGCAATTGTGAGGGTAACAAAGGCGGGCATTTATCTGATATTGTATTCCATACATAAGGCCGATATTAAAGATAACATTTATCAATATAAGATCCATTCTCTTTCATTTAATCAAAATTTATAAATGTAAATCCATTTCGAACTTATCCTATTATGTATTTAATATTCTTAGAACAAGAATATTGTAATATCTATTTAATCAAAATGTTCCTGAAATCAATTCCAGTTTCCTATAATTTCAAGTATTTATTCGGGCGTAAATTAACCGCTTCTAGTCTACACATAAGTTCATTTCGAACATATTTCTATTATGAACTTATATCTATCCTAAAAATTAAGCCCATTCGGGGTCAATTACAAATAAAATTAAGAATTCCCTGCTACAAAAATCCGTACTATGGCTTAATTTAAGTACGGATTTTTTTTTTCAAAACGCAATTAGATCCCTCAGAGATGATAATGTCAAATCAAGAACACTCATGTACTGTAAGGAAACAATAAATGACGTATCGAGGAATAACGACATAGTTATAAACTGGATACCAGGCCACCAAGGCTTTCCAGGCAATGTCAGGGCTGACGAACTGGCTTAAATAGAAAGGGAATCCGACCAAATTACTCTGCAACTGTCTAAACCTTTTCTAGAGACAAAAAAGGAGTTGAGGGAATGGATAAAGACGACCCATGTCTTAAGGTGGCAAGAGGAACAAGTGGGAAGAACCACAAAGGAAACCTGGGGAAACCTCGATTACAATAAAACAAAGAGAATACTCGGGTTCAACAAAAATGAACTGAGTAAGCTAGTTGGGGTCATCACAGGACACACTAGCCTACGGGCACACCTATTTAGAAAATGATGTTCCCAGAGCGACGCCTATCCGGCGGAACACTTCCTGTGCCAGTGCCCTGCTTTCTCGCAGGTCAGGAAAGTCCAGTTAGGAGAGGACACCTTAGATGACCTATCGGCCGTCAAAGCAATAGACATAAGGAATTTAGAGGGGACCGAATTCCTAACGTAGGGAAAAGGGGAAGTGGAATTTGTAGAAGAAACCAGGAGCGCACAACAGTCCAAATTGCTGGCCTAGGTGTATGTCAGTGACATGAGACGGTAATGGTACATGACCGATCCTCCATTCAACCTAACCTACTTGTTTATCATTGTGTCGTATTCTGAAATGTCCTGTATTAGGGATGTGAAAAGTAACTTTCTCGAGGGTATTTTATGAGAGATCCTTGTTAATTTTTCCGCTGGGTACTCTTTTACGTCCATTTCCATGATATCCATAAAAATTACAAGTCTTTCAGTTTTAGTCCACTTTTAACTAAACAAGCCCAATTCAAAATTTTAAAATTTTCAGAAAACTCAAAAAACTATTCTGCAGCTGGTGATTTTCTTTAAATGATGTGAACTATTTTTGGGGACAGCCAAACATCGCTGGGCGGGTTCAACTCTAATAAATAACTGGCAACGCTGTTTCTTGTTAGAAAAACTGAGTGACCGCAACTTCTCAATTTGCTGGAGGTTCGTCGTTAAAAAGCTTCGTTGGCTCTGCAGCTGCTATTTTCAGTGTGTGCGTGTCTGTGTGTGTGTGCTTGTTTTGAGAAAACCGTATTTCTCTAGCAGCGATTGGTAGCCGTATCCATGAGATCGTCACTCGCCGTAGAGACACAACTACTACTACAACAATTTAACCATACACTACGGGGGGTTTTTTTTAGCGGCAAAGCTGCGCTCCATATAAAAACCCAGCATAGCCCAACAATTGAAGGCATTTATTCGCAAATTGTCAATACGATCGAATCGAATCGTTTCTTTTCTTCTCCATTCGCAAAGAACTCGACCTTAGGAAATTTTAAATTTCAAGTTCTATTCAAATTTCAAGTGAAACACACCAAACAAATATTTATTGTGAAAAAAAAAATAGAAAAAAAACAAACACTTTAGAGCAGTCCAAAAGAAAGTGGTATCAATATTAAACTGAACAACAACAGAAAAAAAAAACACCAGTTATTGTGGTACAACACTTTGGACTAATGATGTCCTTTAGTTGGTGAAAGCCAGGGACTTGTGGACTTAGTGGGGTTTTAAGGATTCGAAGTGCTTGGATTTTTTGATAAAGATTCGAATTTAATTTACGTTAATGAAATACCGTAATAACCGCGGCACAATACTGCAAATACAATTCAGAACATTTTTGGTGAAAAAACAATATTGGCATAGGAAACGCTGTTTTCAAGACGGTAAGTAAGAAACAAACAGAAAAAAAAAACAAAACTTGAAATTAATCAAAAAAAAAAAAACACTCAATTTGTTTTAAAATAAAAAAAAAAATATTTGAATAAATGACAGCAGTTCATAGGCTATATTTATTGTTGGTTTCCATAAAACGAATTTGTTCGTTCGTTGCAAATTGTCAAAATTGAACGAGCAATAAAATAAGTTTTATCAGTAATGAGAGCTTATTCTTTGGACATTGTGTTCCATATGTCGATATCTAACATATATCTGAAAACTAGAATTGAATAATGTGTGAAATTATAAAGCCCTTCCAATATGGAAACAGGCAGTTAATGTTCCTAAATATCGATGCTTTTATTATCGCAAACCTAAAAAGAATGGCAACAATTTCGGTTCGCCTGAAAAAGAGTATCCTTAACAAATAAATAGGTTGGATGACCTAATGTATAGACGATTCCACAGCAATGCTTAGTGCTTCAAATAAATATAAAAAAACACGTCTACACAGTAAAAAAAATTGAGAAAAAAATTATTTTCGTAACAACTTATCCGATTTTATTAAAATTCACAAAATAGACCTGAAGTGTTGATGGTTCGACCTCTATGAAATATCTAATAGACACAAGTTGCAGAGTCGGTTCCCAAAGTTGGCTGTGTCTGGCCTCCAATTTCTGAGTCAGACTACCAACGATTTCTACTCTGCTCAAGAAAATGTTTGTGTTTATCACACAGAAATATAATGCGATTAAATAAAGAATAACTGGGTAAAAGAAAAAAAATTGTATTTGCAATGTAACAACAATAATAATTCTTTATTAACAAAAATTACTAAAATGATTAGATTTTATCATTTTTCAAAAAAGAATATAAAGAAAGTATTCATGTATAGAAAAATCTCTGAATTTTTCTGATATATTTGACCAGTTGAACCAAGAGGGTGCACTCTGGCCCATTTAAAACGTTCATCATTTTTTTGTTTTGGATTATTCTCATTTCGAACTCTTGTTGCATACTGGATAAGCCTGGAAACGTTTTTAGATACATATAAAATATAAATATAATATTTTTATGAATTCCGAAAAGTTAGACCATGATCATTATTTCGGAGGAAAAAAATAAAGCTCACAAATAAAAATTATTTATGATTTTGAATTTTTTCTCCCAAAATAAAACTCAAAAATAATATTTTTTTTTGATTTTTATTTTATTCTTACAAAATAAAATTCTCCATCGGCAATTTTAAAACATTTCTATTTTTGCAAAGAAATAGAAATAATAAATGATCTCGAACTCGACTAACAGAAACAAAACTGCATGAAAAATATAGATCAACAATACATCAACAAAATTCATAAATAATTACAATTTTTGAGTTTTATTTTTTTCCCTTAAAAAAATATTATACAAAATTAATCATCCTTATAACTCATAATTCGAGCCTTAACCGCCAAAAAGACGTAAGTGCCAAAAAGAAAATTTATCAGGAGGGGTTTTTTTTGTGTGTGGTAAAGCATAGAGGCGCATGAAAGCTCAGCTGGCGTTAATGAATCTTCTCGATATCATAATCAACTCCATTTTTCAAAAATTAACCAGAATTTTCTATCGTTCATTGAATATTTTTATATTTTAATTATATTATACGGCATCCAGTTCTAAAATAAATTAAACTGTGAATGAATTAAAACAAAATGGATCTGCATTTGTTAAAATCTAGTTGGAAAATATTTTTAAAATACAGGAAGTCATTGGATGTTCGAAGTGAGAGCCCACTGAGACGCTTGTGTTCAGCCAAGGTCATAATCCGAGTCAGGTCGTAATCATAAGAATACTTTTTCTGTAGACATTCATGGAATTGTTTAGCTGTCCCAAACAACATTTTCTTATATGAATTTTGTAATTTTCCAAAAAAAGGATTTAGTTACACTTTTAACATCCTCCATCATAGAATTAGTGATTTTTTTTATGGATGGAGTTATTTCGTTTATAAAGCCTGGAATTATTGTTGTCCGTTCGTCAGGCAGTTGTAACCAAACTTAATACAAGTATGTCTTAAAGTTGTGGATTTGTTGATGGTAAATGTATCGAAAGAGTCCTGAAACAAAAAGCTTAGTTTTTTTGAATAATTTACAACAAAAACTTCCTGTTAAGGGTCTAGCTACGGGTTCATAAGACCCAAAAACTAACCCCTTTAAATAGGGACTAAAATTGAAGGAAATTCCTTCACAACTTCAAACATTTCATTTTTGAAAAGAAACGCAAGTTCCTCCCAAAGAGAACTACAAACTTAGTTTATTTTTTTTTAAATTTGAACGCATTTTCCCATATTTTTTTTTGAAATGAAAGGTAATTTCATCTCGAAGAGAATTACAAATTTAGTTTTGTTTATGTACATTTGAATGTATACCAAACCCTGTCGACACAAGGGGCTTAAAAATAGGCCTAACATCAAACACATATGGATCCGAAAAACCGGCCCCAGATCATATCGGCATAAGGAAAGAAATTTCTGTCAACTTGGTTCTAAGAAAATTATGATTTGAAAGCTCTCACAACCACATCCCGCAATGCTGTCATTGCTCAATTATAACTTACTTTATTCGGCCTGACCGAACTTAACCACATTTTTACTGACGAATTGTTCTGACCAAAGTCCTCCGTCACTTTTGGTATCTCTGCAATTCCATATTAAGATTGTAATTTTTTCTGATCAATGTCCTCAGTAATTTTTGGTATCAATGCAAGATTGCATACTAAGATTGTAATGTACAATTTTAACTTGTGATGAGTCGTTTTGGATAAAAACGTGTAGTGTTCCTTTTTGCTTTCAAAGTTAAATTAAATTTTCTTAAATTTTCTTAATGGAAAAATATAAAATACAAAAAAAAAATATCTACAATTCTTTAGATAACAAAAGAAACTACAGTGACGCTGAGGAATGTTGCTACATAAAGAAAGTCAAACTTCAAACTTTCTTTTTAATTCATATACATTTCTTTAAAGTGGTTTAATGCCCTTTAGAAATAATTGAATGCCATTAACTCATTTAAATTTGTTGGTTTTGTATTTTATAAGATCAAAATGAGGTCAGAAGACTGTGGCTGCCAAGGGAATTTGCAGTTTCTTGACATCAGATTATTGGGGATTTAATGTTCAAGTTCTGCCATAACAGACCTGACTATAAGCCAGGTAGAAACATCATTTTAAAACCACACAGACATAAATGGGATTATTTTCATTTGTAATTCTGGAAACATGTGTAGTAAAAATAAAAAAGATTTCCAATTGACAAATCTGGTGCTATAAGTCTGATTCTTGTACGGTTTTTGGATTTAATCGTATCCTTCATTAAAAGTAAAATTAATTTGTTGCCAGTTGAGTATCTGCTGAAAAACTACCTAGGGTCTACATGTGCACGTGCATGTTCAGAGTAACTGCTCTCAAGAATTGTTGCCGTCCGCAGCAGTAAACATAAACACAATGTTGCCCCACACAACAAATTCTCAAAGCATTTGGGGAAAAGTGTGGACAAGCAAAGTTGTTTTCATAAATACGTAAATATTTTGTACTTCTTCTTTATTCACAATAATGTACAAAATTAAACTGTTTTTATTACGACTAAACGGTCAAAACACAATTACACAATAAAATTATCCCATAAATTGACACAAAAAATATGTTGGGGAACTCTAACATTCGTGTGCCATTGAATTTTCGTTGCCTCTCGGCTGGCCAGTAGCAAAAATCTGTGTGTGTATGGGTAACAAAGTGTGAGTGTGTAATGGCTGGGTTGAAAACAAAAACGCCACA
Source organism: Hydrotaea cyrtoneurina (assembly GCA_958296145.1). Taxonomy (NCBI): domain Eukaryota; kingdom Metazoa; phylum Arthropoda; class Insecta; order Diptera; family Muscidae; genus Hydrotaea; species Hydrotaea cyrtoneurina. The sequence continues at coordinate 51,224,667 of OY282515.1, read as the reverse complement.
GTATTCCGTTTTTCATATTCGATTTACAAATATCATTTTGAATAGAATTCCCAGTTTGGTTTTAATTTACTTCTAATAGAGATTTTGCTAATGAATGCTAAGACAATATAATACTATTTAATTATTTTTCCTTGGAAATGTTTTTATTGTTTTTCAAAATATTCTCCATGAAAATCAATACAATTTTGCATGAGCAAAACAAATTTTCAAAGCAACTTTTCCTCTGCGATTGAGACAGCTTTAAAACATGGTCTTTGAAAGCTTCAAGAGCTGCTACGGGCGTCGAAAAACATTGACTGGTTTCTTGATGTGAGACAATAAGAGGAAGTCGTTGGTTGGACGATCCATTTTTACAGCTCATGTGTGAGAGCTCGCATTGTCGTGATGCAAAATGAACCGTCTTCTCTTAGTGTTTTTCCTCATTTCTTCAAACACTGTGGGCAAACAGATGGTCAGCGCTATGAAAAACCTCCAAATGAAGAATTTCCAAAAATATATGAAAAAGACCAACAGAAAAATTTCAAAAAAAAAACCAAATTGAAATAACCCCCAAATAAGATATGAAAAAAAAACAAATTTTAAATCGGCCAATATGAAAAAATCCCGAATTTTTTGGGGCATTTTTCATAAAGAAAAATGCTCCAATTTTCTATGAGATTTTTCTGGGTCATCGTTCGTTTTTAATTTGGGTGCATTTTGCATACATTTCATTAAAGGCACATAGAAAAATGTATTTTTAATTTTATGTGGGAGCTTTGCAAAGCAATTACACTTTATTACTGTTGAAACTAAGCCGATTTATTTGAATTTTAATTGTAATAGATATAAAAAAATAAATAAAATAATACTGTTGAAATTTTTACTGTCTTGACGGTGAATGATTTATGTTTGTCAAATAAAAACCCATCTAATGTTATTAAATACAGAAAATCATTATGTTCGGTCCACCCTCTAAACTATCCATTGATACAGTTGATATTTGGAAAATTATTGTTGCCGTCAACCATTAACATGCCAACCAGATTAGATTTAGTAAGACATCAATTGATTTGAATTTATAACAATGTGATTTCCAATTGCCGAACATATTGTTTTGATAATGTGTAGTTATGGTTTTTACGATAATAGGGCTTAACAATTGAAAATTAGGAAATAAATCACACTGTGCTATAAAACAGAAGTTAATGTACCTATGGCAAAGATTACTTGGATTGGTTGGCTGAGATCATGAAATTTCATTTTGGTATTAGAATTGTTTGTGTTATCACGAGGAAATACCTTAAATCGATGTTTTTTTTTTCCCATGGCAATGACTGAGTTGAAATTCTTCTAATGGGGGGGAAAAGTATTTAGGGTTGAGAAAAAAAGTCAATGATGTCTAAAAAAGATTAGTGGTAATAGAGGTGAAATCGCAACATTAAGAGACATTCGTAATTGGTAGTCGTGGTAGCCATATATTAAAATATGTTGATAGTTGCTCACAGTTATAAATCAGTCTGACAAAGAATATTGGATGTTGGAATAATGTGTTGGCATGTTACAAAGTCGACCATTAATTAATTTTGGTCCTGGACGCTGGGCTTGTTTTGCTAAAGAAAATTATTTTTCTATGATTTATAAAGAATGTTTTTATTTCAGCAAGCCAAAATACATGTTTCTTTTTTTGGTTATGAGTTGGAGATCCCATTCATATTTTCATCCTTCAATGTATAATCCGTTGCCAGGCCATCCATAACACAGCCCAACAAAATTAAAAAAGATTTTTGCTTCTTTGAATTTATCAACTGATTCTAGTTAATTTGGGTGCGCTGAATTCAAATCTGTAATCAGTTTGTCTCTATCAGCTCTACTTTTCATGATATAGCATTTTATACCCTCCACTTATGACCTCCAATTATGACCATCTGTATGTATGTATTTATGTATATTTATGTACTCCACAACAATGAAAGAAGAATATAACAACATTGCAATAGTGATGAAAAAGATAAAATACCAAGACCACCAATGGTGTTGATCTTAAAATGGTCAATTTTCTTCTTGGACAACAGAGTGGTTATACTAAGTACCCTTGCTTTTTGTGTCTCTGGGATAGCAGATCCAAGCAACAACATTGGCGGCAAAAATATTGGCCTACGAGAGAAAAAATGATTGTTGGCGATAAAAATATTGCAAATGAAGCTTTAGTTCCACGTGAAAAGATCGTCCTACCACCGTTGCACATCAAATTAGGACTCATGAAGCAGTTTGTTAAGGCTCTGAATCGTGATGGGGAAATGTTTTGCATATATTTGCAGCAAAATGCCTAATATAAGTACAGATAAGATTAGAGCAGGAGTTTTTGACGGTCCCCAAATAAGGCAGTTTATGAATGACAACGATTTTGATAAGTCAATGACCGAAACTGAACGAAAAGCGTGGGCATCATTCGTGCAAGTTATAAAAAATTTCTTGGGAAATAATAAAGCTTCAAATTATGTTCAATTAGTGGAGAATATGCTGGATAAGTTCAGAGACCTTGGCTGCAACATGAGCATTAAAATCCATTATTTGCACAGTCACTTGGACCGATTTCCCGAAAATTTGGGTAATTTAAGCGAAGAACAAGGAGAAAGGTTTCACCAAGATATCAAAATTATGGAGAATCGGTACCAAGGAAGGTGGGATACACATATGATGGCAGACTACTGTTGGAATTTACAAAGAGACTCTAATCTGGCTGTTCATTCCAGAATGTCTCATAAAAGAAGCTGTACATCCTGTAACTAGAATTATATTTATATTATATTTTTAATTCTTTGTGAGAATTTTTTTTATTTCAATAAATCTGTATAAAACAGTTTTACTTCTCCTTATTTTTTTTTAAATTCCTATGGAAAAGTTTTACTTTTTAAATACTTTAAAAAATTTTGGAATAAAAGCTATATCATGAAAGAGCTGATAGAGACAAACTGATTACAGATTTGAATTCAGCGCACCCAAATTAACTAGAATCAGTTAATAAATTCAAAGAAGCAAATTGAGTGTTGGCCTGTGTAATCAATCGTTTACCTGATAATAAATTCCGTAACATGTTCTGTTACTAAATGGCTTCATCTGAATACATAAATTGTCACAACAAAATTTATATAAAATATGAGTTCCGTTTGTAAATTTCCAAAAACAAATCTTCGAAATATTTTGAAAATCGTATTTTTTGGGAAATTGTTGAAGTCAGTGTAATATTTGTCTAAATCCTTCGATCAATGTAGGTTGAGAACGAGGGCACTTAAATTTCGACCCCCAAAACATAAGCTGTTCGATCACCTTATTCTGTTGTTCTGTTCAGAATTTTGTTATCGAAGTGTAAATCACCACTGAACCATACCGGTCAATGTTTTGAAATAGCTTGCACAATGTTCGCAATCATTTTGAATCTCTTTAGAATTTACATATGCATTCCTTTGTGACTACAATTTTTTTGTTGGTTATTATTGGATCTGCTCCTTAGGAGCCGAACAATAAGTGTATGAATCTTAAATTTAATTCAGTAATGAATCCGGGTATGGATTTTTTTATTCAGCGGTTCTCTGCATCGTGTTGGCAGGACTATATCGGTCCATGTTTCCGATGTGGCTTCCGATTTCACGTCCGGCAGCTCTTAAAGAAATCAACTTGCTTTGCTGTATGTTATGATAAACAACAAACCCATCTGATTCACATGATTATTGTTTCCAATGACCGACTCAGTATTTGCGTCACAAAACCCATCATAGAGCCGTGTTTTGAAATAGACATACTAATTCCGATCTCGTTTTGTATTCGGCAGAATGAATGTTCAATAATTACGGACTACATTGATTTTGAATTCTGCTGCTCTAGAATAAATCAAGTTTGACGCTGTACGTTTTAATAAACAACAAACGAATATCATCTCCCATGTGGTTCACATGATTGTCAAATCAAATTTAAAATTTTTATTGTTTCCGATAAACGATTAAGTATTAACGTCACAAAAACGATAATTTTGCAAATTTTTAATACAAAAAATGTTCGGCTAATTTCAAAACGTAGAGTTTATGACTCAAGCAGTCAATCGCCTATTGTTGACATAAAAAATTTGAAGTGCCGGCAAACTTTTTTAAGTTACTCAACTAATTGGACTTGTATCCCACAAAAGTTTCAATTTCGATCAATTACTTGCCTTGGAATGACCTACTTGGCATTTAGGTAGTTGTGACGTTTTATCAAGCGCTAGAAAAAATAAACAAATTAATAAATAGAAAGCTAAATTTATTATAACAATAATTATTGCCAAACAATGTGAATGAAATGTTTACTATTATATGCAGATGGATTATCTCACGATAAACGTTCAAATAAAAACGAACTATTGAGTCAGTTAACATATCAAGTCAAATAGTTGTGCCCTACAGCAGTTTGGGTTGGCTTATCGCATGGTTTATATCGAACTTTGTTAGGGATTGATCTTTACAGGTTCTTTCAGATGGAATCATGAACTCAAATGTGTCGAAAAATAAAAAAAAAATATTTCTTAATGGCTCTACAACCCGTTGATAAGTCCTTTGGTGTTCTTCGTGATACCAAGGATTTTGATGTTCTCTTGCACTTGGATTGATTTTCTTTTGCTAGCACTTCGACGCAAAAAATGCAAAAAAAATTTCCCAAATCTCCAAAAATATTTTTTTAAACAAAAAATATTTGGTATATGGAATAAAAATATTTTTTGAGATTTTGAAAAAAATATTTTTTGTTTAAAAAAAATTTTTTGGAGATTTGGGAAAAAAAATTTTTTTTAATCAAAAAATATTTTTTAATCAAAAAATATTTTCTTAAAGAAAAATATTTTATTATAAACAAAAAATATTTTTTTAAAAAAACAAAAATGTTTTCCTTAAAAAAAATATTTTCTTAAAGAAAAAATATTTTTTATTATTTATATTTTTTTAAAATATTTTCTTAAGGAAAAAATATTTTTTTCAACAAAAAATATTTTTTTAAAAAAGAAAAAAAAATTTCCTCAAAAAAAAAAATATTTTCTTAAAGAAAAAATATTTTTTTAAACAAAAAATATTTTTTTTTTTACAAAAAATATTTTTTTGAACAAAAAATATTTTTTTAAACAAAAAATATTTTTTTAAACAAAAAACATTTTTTTGAACGAAAAAGATTTTTGGCCAAAACATTATATTTTTTTAACAAAAAATATTTTTGCCCTAAAAATTATATATTTTTTTTGTTTATCTCCATATAGCTAGCACCCTATCAAATGTCTTATCTATGGATAAACGTAGAAGTTATGACCCTTTTTGTTGAAGTGATATTCAAGTATTACGAAATCAACAACAACAAAAACAAATTCCATACATCTGTTAAAGGGAGGAGGAAAAAGGGTCTTAACTTCTACATTTATCGATAGATTTTTGTTAGATTTCCTCGATCAAATTAAAAAAACAAACAATTGAAACTGGGTTTTCCTTTTTTATAAAACAGTTTTTTAATTTTTTTTTTCTAATTTTTTCACACAACTTGTGGCTATCGGTATGTACACAGGGCGAAAAATAACATACAATAAAGCCAATTTGAAATCTCCATTCAAAACAAAAATTCTGAGACTACTTTGACTGAGGTATTTTTGCTTTGGAAAAAGAACAGAAACACTGTAAGAAAAAACCACTTACTTCTTCCAACAATTGTCTTTAAATAGGGCTTCTTGTCTTCAATAGGGTGCTGTCTATTCAGAAATAAAACGATGTATACAATTTTTAGATATTGGATTCACAATAGAACCTCTAAAGTTTCAACGTGTATAAAAAAGTTCATTGAGTTTTTCCAAATTCTAAAAACTCAATCGTTTTCAATAGATTTCACTGGATGGTAATGAGAAAGGCACAGGATCGGTTGAAGCTTTTACAAAGCTCTAGACCCTAGATTTAACAAACAGAGTCATCGGCCATTAATGATTCCTATGCTGTTTTCATTACAAGTAAGTCACTGTTCTTGGCAAACTGGTTCAATCCAGTCTCAATGGGTTATTCAGACATTGAAGTTGGTTATTATTTTTCTGTACGTATTTGAGATAAGATATCTCAGTCTAAAGGTCACACAATTTTTTTTCTTCGAAAAACACGCTTGTCCAGGCGCTCATCGTTCATTGTTATCGGTTGGTCAACATCCAAACATCGGCACTTTAAGGGGGGAGAATTCGTACAGACAACTCGACGTCTGTAAGTGAAATGGGGAAAATGTTTCCTGCGATATACGATTCGGTTACGATGCAAATCATATAGATATAAATATGATCTCATATCTTATCTCTAACAATTAACTCAGACATATCTGTAATTGTGTTGACGGTTGATATTGGCAATTTTTTTAATACCACCACATAATTCCCTGTCAGGGTTGTCCTATTTTTGGTTTCGTTAGCCTTGTCTGTTTCTTTCGTGTGTTTATTTCGATTATTAAGAAATTTGTTTTAATTTGAGCACTCGTCTGTAGATGTTTATTATTTTAGGGCCGGTTTTTCAATGTCATACATTACACACATTCCATCATATCCATCTGGAGTGTATTCAGAATATGGCGAACATTAAATATAAATCATACTGGTTTTTCTTAGCGGGAATTAATTGTTATTAAATTAAACAATTTTTATTTGAAATTTGAACTCACGATTTGCGCATTTCTAAACGGTCATACTTCTGAAATTTAACTGTGGCGTCTCGTCCAAAAGTACAAAAGCTCAAACACCATCAACTCATTTCATTTCTGTATTCACCTTCTCAAGAACTGACATAAAAACAAATACGACGTTTTCCACATCACAATGTTTTTGAAATCTGAACGGAAAGCCCTGGATAAATCAATTCATACCTAAAAGTTCTTTAACAATTGTTATCAACTATTTTTTTCATTTATTTGTTTTTGTATTTTTGTTTCGGAAGTTGTCTACACAATTCGTACCAATGTTATCTTTCGAAGGCATAATTTTTAGATGTTTTTGTATGAAACCTATGAATGAACATTTTTTTGAATGAACATTTATTTATACGAAAGGAAACGCAAGAAAACACGCCAGGTCACCCTGTGTGCATACTCACTTATTTCCCTTAACATTCCATGAAGGAACTGACAGGGAACATTTCTCGAATCAGGTAGCTGTGCACGATATAATTTGTATACGCACTGACCGCGACCTACTGTTTAAAGTTTTACATGGCCAACTCCCAAAGTCGCCAACATTCTGGGGCCTAATCCCTTATCGACAACATTTTCGTTCGACTTTTATGGATGACAGCTTCAATTGAAAATTTTCTTAGATTGTTATCACTTTACATCGGATTGCATCTGAGCTTTCGCCAGTTTTCTCGAAAATACTTTGTCGAAATCGACTGCCGTGATCGAAAATGCGGTCCTGGGTTTTGCAGTGTGGTCCGTCCACAGTGTTCATACAGGACGATCCGCCTGCCATTTTTTTCTGCTAGCACAAATTAACACAATTGTTATTGTTTTTCTCTCCTCTTGTAAACGCAGAGGTGTTACATTGTTCTGCCCATTTAATTGTTGCTGTCTGTTTGACGTAGTTGCTGTAATGAAATAAACAAATACAATTAAATATCTCAGAGGTGATTATAATAAATATTTGTATACCGGTCTAAAGCAATTCCTCCCCCTACCTATTGGCCAATTGTGATATTTCACACCGAATACTTTAATAAATGCTAATTTTTAATTAATTACCGTTAATAATGACATAAACAAATTAGGTTTGCGGTTGCGGTATAATTCTTTTGGTTGTGCGTTTGATTGATTGATCGTGTAAATATGCGATTTCTGTCATAGTCAAGTAGATAATTGGGATATGTGGGCTTGCCCGACGACTTTCTTAATTTGTTTGAGACTGAATTTCTGATGGATGACGACAGCCAGAAATAATATTTGTTTGAAGCAAATGATTTAATATATTTTTGTTTATTTGTGGACTTTGGCTAGATTCTCTTAGAAATAATGGTACGTCAGCCAACTGTAGGTGTCACTAGGACTGTCAGAGCAAATGTGTGTTACTTTCGTAGGAAAAGCTGTAGCTGCCCTCTGTTGGAAAAATCCGTCTGCCCTCTAGATTGTCTAGATTTGCTTATACATTGTAGGGTATCCAATGCATATTTGAAAATCTTGAAAATTGAATTCCTATTTGATATGAATGCATTGTTATCTGTGTTTTCACTTTCTGGTACGGTAAAAGTTCCCATGACATTTCACTTAGTGTGATCACGCCACCCAACTGAACACTGGGTCAATGGCAGAATATGGCCAGGGTGTTGTGATTTTTTCTTCTTAGAATTCACTTTACCGCTTTTCAGAGCAGTGATACTGGTCCATATTTTCGCAAAATCTTGGGATTGTTGTTATGAAAAGCCAAATAGCCGGCTACTCGGCATTTAGATTTGCGAGAAATAGGTATGCATTTCTTTTTAAAACTCATCGCTCATTTACATCAATAGTGGCACAATTCAAAATTCACTCAAGAAAAGGCTGTAAATATGTAATTTAAGTAGACTTTTGGCCAGCCGTGTAGTATACAAACTTGTGTCTGGCCTCTAGTTTATTCGGAAATCCTATAGTTTTCTCCTACAGCAAATGTAAAGTTGTAAGTTGTAATTCAAAACTTTTCGACTCTCTTGGCACTGAGTTATGACACTATTGCAGTTAATGAGTGACATGTTAAAGAGGTTCGGGGTTTTGACCATAGGGTCCCGAGATTACCATATGGTCAATTTAAAAAAGTTGTCTCTATTTGATTTTTTTTTTATTTCATTTGTGTCCTTTTTCGGGCCCTATTTCCCACGTGCCCTTGTCCAAAATCATAGCCAAATCTTCAAAATAAGTGGGTATTGAGAAGTCATTAAATTTGTACACCCAAGTGCGTGTGTTGTAGGTGGGTCTACGGCTCACTAGAATTGGAATGTTATAACCCTTTTTTTTTGAAAAAAAAAAACACACAACTCATTACTTCACTGTAAAATGTTGCGTGTTTGTTGTATAGAAATCGCAAGCGGTTACTTGGGTGATTGTGTGTGTGCAATTGAATTGTTTTTGTTTTCGTTTAAATGCAACTGTAATAACTGGATCGTTGCAACTGTCAAAAGAGCCACGCGAACTCTACACTGGCGTTTCCTGTAAAGTACAAAATAAACAAATTAATATTTTAAAAATCAGATGTACACATTTTAATAACACAACTTAAATATAACTATTTTTATAATAACAATGAATGGTGTAGTTCTGTAATGGTGGGAGGAATAACGTTGCGTTTAGCAGCAGATGTTTATACATCTATGTATGTATGTAAAGGGTGGCCCAGATAAATGTTTCTTTTTAAATGAACAAAATTCTTTTTTTTCTCGGTATTAAAGGATTATTGAAACATTTTCATTATCTATGTGACTGCATCGGCTCGACAGAGTGGCACATCCTGCCAACCGAACTTTCAAGACCTTGGAGACGGCTTCTGACTCAATCCTTAGAATGGCTCGCTTGATTTTCGTCTTAGTCATTTCTTTACGGTTACAAGCAAAAAACTCTAAATGTGTCAACTAGATGTTTCCGGCTGACATCGCCAAGACGGCCGATAACATGATTTCATGGTGCACAAAAAATCGCGTGGGCTGTGAATGATACGGTCCTTTAGGGTCCAGACAAAAATAGCCTAACGGCATCGAATCGCAGCGCTGATATGGCCAATTGACATCGTCGAGACTATCGATAACACGATTACCGGATTTGGTTGTGTGGCATTGCCATCCAGCTGAAACCAAAGCTTCTTTAAGTCCACATTTTCAATAAAATGGTTTTACCATGTCTTTACATCGCTGAACGTTATCCCATGTGAAAAAGATAAACTGAGCCAATTATGGCACAAGGTGTCACATTTTAAAAATGTTGCATCAACACCCTGAACGTTCCAACAAACGAACAACTTTTAGTGGAACACCAAAGTCCACATTAAACCCACTAAAAAAGAAATCGCTACGATGACGATTCCAACAATGAATGGCTACAAAAAATGCACTACTTTTATCCATTTTGTTTATACAGGGTTGTCCAACAAGAGGTGTTAGTTTGGTATTCAAAGAAAAACTTAATTTTTTGAGAGAAATGATCGGATATTTATTTCATAATAAAGAGGAGGGTAAGCCGTTAATAATGAAAATACATCAGCCAAATGTCCACCACAACCACGCATGCAGGACCATATCTTTTTCATGAAATTGTCCATAACCAAATCACAAAGTGGCTAACCAATGTCCTCGATAGCCTCACGAATTCTATCTGTGAGGTCTTGAATTGACGCTGGGATGTTGGCGTAGACCTCATCTTTCATGTGGCCCCAAAGGAAGCAGTCGCAAGGTGTTAAATGACAAGATCTCGGTGGCCAATTGTGATCACCACTTCGAGAGATAACACGGTCCGGAAACTTTTCCCGTAAAAGAGCAATCGTCACTGTCAAAACAACATTGGATGGACCACCCGGTACATACCAAAATTATTCTAATAAGAAGCGGAATAAAAGCTATACAAATATTTGTTACAATAAACCGAATGTTCTCACATTCGTTCATAGACACACATGTCAGCGAACTTTTAAGTTAAAGTTTCATGTCGATACACCTTTTTAATTATGTTTGTTGTTTGTATTGCTACAATTATTTATAACCCGTAAACAGAATAGCAGTTCATTAAATGTCTGAAATTGTTGGTGGGGCCTAGATTTCTTTGTATTCGAAATGGTTAAATTGAGAACGAAACAAAACTCCCAACACTCAAGTTTTTTTTTGTTGATTTTAGTTCTAAAGGCATAGTTGTATCTCCGCAAGTCTTGGCTAGAGGCAGTTTCTATTTGACATATCTTGTATCTGGCTGGTGCTTACAGTAACCCACATCACGCTGGATTGAATAATGGATTTACTCAAGAACTCAATACAAAAATTTAAAAATTTCATATAATAAAAGATCACAGTGGTTTCAGTCAATCGGCAATAACGTGTGCTGATTTCAGGGGAAATGAAAATGGGTTTCTAAAATAAAAATTTGTTGGTTATGGGGAAAATTTGATTTAAAGTTAATAATTATTTTATTATAACGAAAGATTTTTTTCTGTTGATCAATTTCAGTTAATAATTATTATTTTAAATTATTTATTTATTTTTTTTAAATTTCAATTAAAATTAGATTTTTTATTTGAAAGTTGAAATTCCGAATAACTCAAAAAATATTGTGAAAATTCCAGTTTAAGAAAAATCAAAATAATCAAGAACAAATAAAGTTAAACTTCTTACAAATGTAGCCGACTTATTAAGGCTCTCTGTCAAAACATTGGCTGTCGGAACAAAACCATTGAATGACTCACTTCAACGTAAATGGGTCTATCTATCGGACCATCGACATTTTTCCGCAATACAGATTTTATTATTTATTTTTGTTTGACTAATTATTCAAAGAGGAAAATTCCATGCAAAACAATCAGTAACAATTAACAAATGAAATGGGAATTAATGAAGAAGTGGCGAGACGAGGCGTTTGAAAAGTGCTGTTGATTGTTTGCTGTAACCAAACGCTGAAATAAAGGGTATGGGCGTTCTGGCAAGTGCCAGCATCCAATGTTACACGCAAATATTACACACATATGAGTGAGTCTGTCCGTCTGACGGGCTATTGATTCCCACTTGTGTAGTAACCAGAAATCGGCAAAAATGAAAATATAATATTTGATAGTGAAGTCTAAATGTCGATCTTATGTTTCTGAACATTACAGTACTTGGTTAGATTTTCTTATAGCTTTTAAATCGATCCCAATCGATTGCGACGGAAAATTATATTATAAGTCTAAAATTTCAAACACAAAAAAATATGCTTGTTAGTAAATACAACTGGTCGATATTTTCAATAAATATGTTTTGCTTTTTATTATGTACTTAGAAGTATATTACGTTTTAATTAGTTTAAAGAATAAATTCACCTGAAAAAAGAATTCGTACATTTTAAATATTTTTTTAAAAAAAAAGTTAATTTCTCACATATTTATTTATTCCAATTCCATGTTGGAGGGCAACCAAGTATTCAGTCGACGCCTTCTAATGTGTTTCGATCGATCTGATGTAACTTTTGGTGACTAATCGACAGTGCTGGTGGAGATTTTTCCATGGAACAATTATGATGCCTCACATAATAATGTTGCGGCATTCCCGATTTCGTATTCAATTAAATGACATAAAGATTCGCTTCCGAAATGCCTGAGTAATTTAAGACAAGCAACGGCATGTGGAATATATCGAATTAATGATTATAACCAATGGGGCGCTTGTTGCAGCACAAGTGGTACACTAGGGTGTTTCGAACAATTTGTAAAGGCTTTGTTGGCCAACACCCGGTGTCAGCAGAGAATGAGTTACTACTTACTTTTTATTATGGCGCATTCTGGTCGCCCGGTTTTGAAAAACTGTAGCTTATCGAAATTACCCAATCGAGCGAAATAAAATTAAAGTCTGCATGGCCGCCCTTTTCCAACACAGGGTGCCAAACAGGTTGTCAATTGTGACAACCTATTTCATGTTATGCTAGGTTCACATTTGGCAAATATTTGACATTTTTTGTCACAAAGATCAACACCAACTGTTTTTAACAAATCAGCTGACTATTAACAAATAACATTATTTGACAGCAAACGAAAATTCGACATCGTTATCGCACAAGCAGCGTTCCCTTAAAATAAGAAAAACAAAGAAGATTGCTAGAATCAAAATGCCAACAATTTGTATTTATTTTCTGTACAGGGTTTTCCAACAAGAGGTGTTATTTTGGTATTCAAAGAAAAATGAAATTTTTTAAGATACATGATCGGATGTTTATTTCATAATAAAAACAACAACAGCCAAAAGGCTTACAGGACCATATCCTTGTCATGAAATTTTCCCTAACCAAATCGCAAAGTGGCTGCCCTATGTCCTCGATAGCCACACGAATTCTATCTTTGAATTGACGCTGGGCTGTTGGCGTAGACCTCATCTTTCACGTGGCCCCAAAGGAAGAAGTCGCAAGGTGTTAAATCACAAGATATCGGTGGCCAATTGTGATCACCTATTCTAGAGATAACACGGTCCGGAAACTTTTCCTGCAAGTTTTTTACCATTTTTGTAGTGAACTTTAATAATTTCAATGCGTTGTTGAAGCTTGTATAGTTCCATTTTTAGTAATGGCGTAATTGTCAAATGTCAAAGAATAAAAGCTTCAAAAGTGACAGCTACCGAAATACTGGTTCATTCAAAATAACACCTCTGGTTGGAAAACCTTGCATTTTAAATTTTGGATTTTTTTGTTTAATTTAAGCAATTTTGGTATGATTTGTGAAATAAATTCACTCTCTAACCGAGAGAAGTTTTACATGACAACTTTAGTAGTCGATACCTTTATTTTTGGCGTATTTTGCTCCTAATAACATTATCTATTAGTTATTAAGTAAAATTTAATGCATGATTAACTCCTTTTAGTTGTTTTTGTAAAGTCATGTCACCCGCTGTACTTAGATGGAATTATAATAATCAACAGATCAAATGAACAGTCAAACATTTTGACTTAGCAGCTTCCCGATCCCACCTAGTGTACATGTACATTGGACCAAAGTGTGAAATTAATCAACGACGAGTCGTTGTTTTGTCACTCTACTCTGTTAAATAATAAAGTGATTCCAATAGTCAGCGTATGCGAACAGAACCACCACGTCTCAATCAGTGAACGAAATGCCCCAATGGCAACAGCAGCATCGCTGCTGCTCTTCTTGGATTACAAAACGTCGAGTGCTCAGAGTAACGGAGACGTTGATGCACTCGCTACGCGCACGTTGCCAGATCCGAGACACACTCTGTACTTGAAATGAATGAACGATCGAATTGGGTATAGATTTCTGTTTCTTGTTTTGCTGTCGCATTTGGAGAATTCGGTGGTGACGTCTGTTTGTCGCCATACAAGCGTCAGAGTGGAGCATCGCATGCGCTGTTTTGAGTTATGTTGAGGTAGACGTCTGTCCACTGCTGTCTCTGTCTGTCTGCCTGTCGCTCTGTGTTGGCTGTGTCTTTCCGCTTTCTTACTAAAACTAGCTCGTGCCAGTATGTCTGGTGGTATCTGCTATAAACCAGATAAATTCGCTTTCCGGAGAGTACAAGAGTGTGTCTGTCATTTGCTGTTGTCTTTTATTTTGCTTCTTTGAAACTGTATTCTCTTTTAACGTTTTGTTGGCGCACGAAGAGTAGTGCATAGGAATGGGTCGTCCGTCCAAGAAACAGCTACTGCTGTGAGACACAAATACAGGTAGAGCACAATCGGACAACCAGATACCGCAGTAGATTTGGTCGTGCTGTTTGTCGCAAAGACATCTCGAAATTCTATGACTTTGGCCAGGTTCAAGCCAAATTGTTTGTGAGTGTCACTAAACACATTAATTGGCGCATTAATTTTCCTGAGTAGAGTTGTTGAAATGATCATGATTGAAAGTGGAGAAAAGCCTACAATAATTATTAGCAATGGCAGGATTTGATGATTTTATATACATAGATCAGTCGACATCAGAGCAAAGATCTGTGGAAACCGAGAATACAGGAAAATGGAAAGTTTTCGTGTCTTTCAAAAATCTCACCTCAATATAATTTCATAATGGCTGTCCAGTTGTCTTGAGGATTTAAAGATGTCATTCTAGCAAACACCTAATGACAAAAAAATGCCGCCTGGACATTTTAAAATGTTTAATATAAATTGACTTTATAAAGAGTATAGAATATAATCAAACACCAGCTACATCAAGTACACTAAACATGAAGAAATTTAGCCTTTTCAGTCATTTGATGTATGTGTATGTTTGATAAGATCAACTGTTTTTTTTTTGGTGTTGAAAAAAGTTTGGTTAACGTTTTTTTATGGACAGAATTTTATTCAACAAACACGAACACCCAACGAAAACTCAAGAACATGTGGTATCAGGAGACTAGCACAGTTTCTTACATTACACACAGTTCCTAACAATAGTGCGCCGATTGGATACACTTTGATTCAACCACACATCTCCGAAGGGCCGAGCCGAGTTTTTCGCCACGCACAACAACTTGGCCCTATTGGTGAATGAAACCACAAGCATTCCTGTGTTGGAAGGTAACAACAAAATGTTGCTGACCTTTTCTTAACCTCACAGCCTGAAAAGTTTGAGGTAAACATTCTTGGCAACTCGGATCATTGCAACATTTCAGCATCATTTTCGTTCTCTGATCTTCGGTCCATGTAGGTATATAAACGAAAAATTACGTTGGGCAGAGCTCAATAAATGTTGCCAGCATACTAATTGGACATTATGTTTCCTTGATTGAGCAAATAATTCTTGGTATAAACACGTTTATTCCCTCGAAGACTACTTCGATCAAACTTTCAAAGAATTGTTGGTTTAATCAGATGCAGTCACATCCAAAACGTTCCGAAATTGGCGTTTAAATAAGAATACCAATACTAAGCGGGCAGGATCAAGGTGTGCCAGAGAACTTAGGCGCGGAAAACTTTTTTAGGAACAGCGTCTTCGTGCTAGTCCTTTCTCCTCCCAGAGGAACTGAGAACCTTTGGTCATTTTGTAAAAAGGGCATCTTCTATCCCAACTCTCGTTAACGATGACCAGATATACATTGACCCGGATAATACATTTTGACGGGAGTATTTGCTGACAATTTGCCTTTGTCATCGAAACTGTATCTAGTTCGATGGCTCCGATATTAATTTTTATTTTTTATTAACTACAATACAAACTAAATTTATATTCTACTTTGGGTTCAGGGTAAACCGGATGACACAAACCATACGGCTAGATTTTTGCAGCGACAGACCGAAGCCTCTGGTGGGAATTGAACCTACCAACTCGCATACCGCGACGATATTTTTTTTTGAACACGTGATGCTAAAAGGGTTCTTGCTGAACTCAACTTAAACAAAATACCGGACACGGATTATATTTCTAGCTAGCTGGTCCATCGCGTAATCATGTCAGCATATCATAGCATGCTGGCCAATGCTCAGCCAATACCCAAGAAACGGGAGATTACAAATCCGGCAAATTAATTACAACATTGTAATTGCAATATGTTCGGCGTTCTCGATGGTTATGGAGAGCATGGTTAACCATTATCTGGTAAAGAGTCTAACGGCCTTCTGAATGATCGACTGTTTGTCTTCCGTAGAAAATGATCTACTGGAGATCTGTTGACGCTCCTTTCGGAACGATGGAGTCGACCGAATCACTGTCTGGGGGAATGAAAGATCGTAGCTCTGGATATTCCCAAGGCGTTCGATAGGGTTTGTCAGGGTGGACTTATGTCATGGGGTCGGTAATACTTATTCTCTATTTACATCGATTTTTCTCAGAGATCGCTCTATAAGAGTTGTTATCTAATGAGCATTGGTTGACCGCAGTGCCACTATGTTCTGTCCTCTCTCTCCTTCTCTATATATTTAATTCGTTGACGACCTGTTGCATCAGACTGTGAACCCAATCTACTCCTTCGCGGATGATTGCAACCTCTGTCATTCATACTTAATGGTGCCAAACTGTACTGATTTTTCAAGTATTATACTTGATTTGAGCTCAAGATACTGCGAAGATACTGCATGTAAATCGATACTGCATTTTCGAAAATTGCGGGTGAATGCATGCATTTTATTTTTCAAGTTGTTTTTTCGTTTATTTGTATGTGCTGCGCAGAGGTCCAAGCCGATTCAGACTCTGGAGTAAATGAACTATTAAAGAACAAATTTGTGTAAGAAAAATCTTCGGCTTAGAGTCGCCGCCGACCATTTTTTGCCCAGCCGCCGCCGTCCATTTTTTTTGCATCGACTTGGACCTGTTTTCAACACTAACGAGGCACATTGACAGCTGTCAGAAAAAGATTTCAATCGTTGGCGCTTCGCTTATGATTAAGCTCAATTTCTTTCAATCTCCAAGTTGCTTCTCTTGGTGCTCTTTTGCAAGTCAAATGCAACATGGATTGGGCTTGTAGCGATTTCTTCAAATTTTCGAAAACTCGTCCAGATTTGCTGCGAAAAATCTCCTCAGAAGACAAATATGATTTCAAAAAACCGAAGCAAGTTCATGATAGTCCCATGTCGGTTCAATGTGATGATTCGGAATAGCAATAATTCAATTTTTCTTATGTTCACTTTTTCAAAAACCATTAAATTTCACTCAAATAAATATACTGCATTGTTGGGTGTAGATACTGCATTCTACTTGATTTTTAGGGGTTCTAATACAAAATATACTGCATTTTCACCCAGGTACAGTTGGCACCATTATTCATATTCATTTGATCATCGGCCAAGTCCCCTGGAGGTCGCGGACAAAAGGCGAACCATTCATCACTTAACCGCGATTTGGGGACGATTTGTGAGTGGGGCCAAATTAACAGAGTAGATTTTAATGCACAAAAGACCCACAAACGTTCCACTGGCCCAGCAACGTCGTCAATCTCGATGGGTGGTGTGGATATCGACAAATCAAACACTCTGGATGTTGTGGTCCTGTCGGAAGAAGCCAAGCTTTTTGATACGGTGCAAGTAATCGGATCTCGTCACATTTTCAAATTCAAGACAGATGCCAACAAACCTTTTGATAACCTAATTTAGCGTCCTAAAAACTTGCAACATTGCTCGTGAAATCGCCACATCTTTTTTGACAGAGCAGATTTCTATAGACTCTGTTTTCAGGGACACTACTCATGTGAGGTGAATACTCCCATGCTTCCAGGTGAATACTCCCATCCTTCGAGGTGAATACACCCACTCCATCGAGTGTTCAACAGTACGTCCACTTTGATTTTTATTAAATTGTTGGCCATCAGTCCTTTACAAACGCAGCTCGTATAGCATTTGACGATGGATGACACAATTGTACCGCAGCATGATTGGATGTGTCACATAAGAAAAGTACTTAAATTCAGTTGATCTTTAGGAATTGCATGTTTTCAGTTTAATCCAATTCGAATCGGTGTTCATAACATTTCGATTGATGGCCGTAGAACGCTGCCTCCGACACCCTTCGATTCGCCCAGCCCGGCGATCCGTTGTTTGTTTGTTTGTTGGCACAAATTGTATGAACTCATGGCTAAATTTTTCCTCAATGACAATTAATTAATTGAAGATCATTGACTTACATAAATATACGTGAACATACTCACATGTAAGGAAATGATATTGAACTTGCAAGAAATAAAAACACATTTTTATTTTGTAGAAATTAATAAAACTTGCTCGAAGGCCCACTCAAGTCAACCAACCATGCTCGTGCTCATTGGATCTGTGGACATTTCATTTCGAATTCGGATGAGAAATTAAATGGGCGGCTTTAATTAATTAATGATCCCCCCCAATTAAATGAAAACAAAATAATAATGCGAAAGAAAGAAATTAATGACAGCCAAATAGAACATCTTTTTGTTATTGCCCATTACACTCGTCTTGGTGCGAAATATTTACTAATTAATAAATAATAACAATAATAATAATTAGTTTATGATGTCTTCTTTTTTGTTTGTTTTTATTTCAGGTTGCTGAATTGCGCTTTTGTGAAACATTTTTTTCTGAAGCTTTAACGGAAATGTAAATTATTCGCCCCGACCTTCTGACAAAGTCGACAAAAAAAAAAAAACGAATTACAGGGAAACACGCCCAGAACCACCTACAACAACATAAATACGGACCAACATCCTTTCTTTTGTGAAATCGTTAAAGAGTAAACAGCAACATGTCTGCTCCCATGGTTGCCATATTGAAACTTCTGTTCCTGTGCGCTTTGGCCCACACTGCTGGATGTTTGGCCCTGCCGGCATCTAATGTACCAACAACCTACGAAACTACCACCGATCCGCCACCTAGCCAGCACCAGGAATATGTGATAGTGCGCGGCGAAGGATCGTATCAGGAGAATCCCGACTTTAGATATGCTGCCTCGGTATTGTTGAAAAGCTCTCAGCTTGAGGCCGTCACCGATCAGCCTCTGGAGGAGTGCAGTGATCCCTCACACAAGGCGACATTTTCACCCTATGACTATACCGTGTTACTGAGCATGTTGGTAATTTCCCTGGGCATTGGTGTATTCTATGGGTTCTTTAAGAAATCCGGCACTTCGTCGAATGAATTTTTACTTGGCTCCGAGATGTCCATTTTTCCGGTTACCCTGAGTTTGACAACGAGTTTTATAACAGCCATTGAACTATTGGGCAATCCATCGGAAATGTATTTCCAGGGTACACAATTTGTACTGATTGGTAAGTTGCAGCTGTGACATGACGATGTCTGGGTCTTGATTTATTTTTGATGTTATTTTTTTTTTGGTGGCCAATTGCAGTTATTCCCATGGTCTTTGTTATACCGGTTGCTGTGAAAGTTTTCTATCCGATTTACTTCAAAATGGAATTGACCAGTTGCTATGAATATCTGGGTATTCGTTTTGGCAAGGAGATCCGTGTTTTGGGTGCCGTTCTATATGTGCTACAGGTAGACAAGATATATGTATATGATTTTTGTAGAGTACAGTGGAAAAATAAATCTGGCATTTCTGAGTCAGCACAATTAAATTGTGCAGAGTCTAGCTGATTTGACTTCAAGCTGCAGGAAATATTTGAGAAATATCAGACACCCAATTAACTTGTAACTTGCAACTTGACATGTCATATTATCGGATGGATAAACGACTGTTATATGAATGTGCATAAAGGTACTCCGAGTACGAATCTGAAAGAGTCAGCAAAGATCATACAGAGGGCAGTCGTTTTCTGATGCATTCGTTCGGAAGCACACTCCAGATGTCACCAATTGGCATGACAACATTTGAAAGGTCTTCAAAGCAAATAATGTTTTTTTTTAAAAAACAAGTACCTACTTTTTTTTAATACAAATACTGTTTAAATGCCCTCTTGGAAATGTTCAGAAAACGACTTGCGACGTCTGCCCTCTGTATGCACGTTGGAGACAGCGTTCTACAAAATTTCACACTTTCCTTGCGCAAACAAACTTTTTTCACTTGTACTCTGTTCCACAATATGATGTGGTAGTTCAAACTAACGGTACACATTCCCTCTGTATAATTTCAGATGTGCTTCTATACTGCCGTCGCTGTTTTAGCACCCGCCATTGCACTGTCCAAGGCAACGGGTTTGGATACGAAAATAGCTGTCGTCCTCATTTATGTCGTGTGCGTGTTCTACTCATCACAGGGTGGCATGAAGGCCGTTGTCATTGCCGATACATTTCAGGTAAAAAAATCAAAAATGCAAATACTCCCATCTACAATGTTGGATTAACAAAATTCCCCTTTTAGGCCGCTGTGTTGGCTCTGTCCCTGGTATTGGTTGTGGCCTTGGGTAGTTACTATAGCGGCACTCCAGTTGAGATCTTTAAGACGGCCGCCGAACGAGATCGTTTGGAATTTTTCAAGTAAGTTTTTTTTATTTTTAATATCAATCATTTGAGAAAATCATTGATTAGAATGTCCGTCCTCTGTATGGACTTTGATGTTTTTGTTGTATCAACAAAACTACAACCAAATAATTTTTAGAATTATGAGAAATGTTGTAATAAACTTTGACGTTCTCGTTGCAGTTTCAATATGGATCCAACGACACGTCATACGGTATGGTCCGTAGTCATTGGCGGATTCTTCTATTGGACCTCATTGTTCTGCACCAATCAGGCGTCGGTACAGAAATGTATGTCCCTGAAATCCCTGAAATTGGCGAAAATTGCATTGGCCTTTGCCATTTTGGGCTTGGTGGTCGTGTTCCTCTTGAACTTCTACACCGGTCTCATGGTGTTCAATCACTATGCCGATTGTGATCCTTTGACCGCCGGCCGCATAACAGCCGCCGATCAATTGTTGCCCTTCTATATCATGAGCACCTACGAGCACATTTACACCGTTGCTGGTATTTTTGTGGCGGGCATCTTTGCCGCCAGTTTGGGGTAAGTTTTGAAAGATCATGGCGTCCACAGTGGGGGGGTCTAATGTTTTTTTTTTTGGTTGCAGAACTGTGGCCTCTGCCCTGAATTCCTTATCGGCCGTGACGTGTGAAGATTTGCTGGTGAATGGCATGAATATCAAAATCTCACCCGACAAGGGTGCCCTGTATGCCAAATGGATGTCCTTGGGCTATGGTCTCCTGTCCTTTGGACTCGTATTTATTGTGGAACGTTTGGGTGGTGTTTTGCAAGCCACGCTGACACTCAATGGACTCATTGGTGGCGTCACCTTGGGCTTGTTCGTCTTGGGCATTGCGTTCAAGAGTGCCAATACCAAGGGTGCCTTCTATGGCGGCCTCACGTCATTGGTCATTGTCATATTTATTGGTATTGTGGCTCAAATTTCCAATGTCGAACCGCAACCGTTGCCGGTGTCTGTGGAAAACTGTGATTGTGCCATCAATGGCACTCAACATTTGATGGCTGTTCAGACGTTGGAAACCGGTTTTACGTAAGTTTCCCTCTCTGTAGCAATTGTAGAGCTGAACCATAGTAAATCTGTTTTGTTTGTTTTGTATTGCCCTTGCAGAGATTGGCCCATATTTAAACTAAGCTATATGTGGTACTCCATGATTGGCTGTTTGTTGACCATGGCCTTGGGTCTCATTATATCCGCCATCTTGAATTCCATACAGAAAAATCGTGTGCTGAAGATCAACTCGTCCAGGTCGGCCAACAACTTTAATCTGAACACAGACACCAACCAGCAGAATGCAGCAAAGGCGAATAAACCAATACCCACCGCAGCACCTATCGCTGTAGACCTGAATCCGGCCTCCACAGAGTTGGGCGGCCATGTAAACCATGCCATACGCTTGGACGATGAGTGATGAGCGTCGCCATCGTCTTTACACACTTTAGTAGAATTTACAGTTGTCATTCTAACCTTATATTCCTTTGTATTCATGTGTATACCACGCGTGTGTGTGTGTGTACGCGTGCGCACCATGTATTTATTGTATGTACAAATTACCTCTTAGTCCTTAGTTCCACACGACGCGGGAGCCCATGGCGGGCTCCGGCAGTCCTTCTGGTAGTGAGAGTGATAGTGCTCAAACAGTGATACACCAAAACTTAATTTAGCCTGTAAGTCTTGTCGTGAGTTGTTCCTTTATTGCGCGCGCAATAAAGCAACAAAGTAACCATATACTCGTACACGTACTCGTACTCTTTGGTAGTAACTAGTTATGTATGCACCAGTATTTATATTTAAAAATAACGTTTTTAGTTTATACACAAATTTAACGAAATCTTTTTACGATTTCCCTAAAGAATTCACATACGATATTCAAAATGCATGCGATTGTATTCAAATTAAATGTTGAAAATGAAAAAAATGTGTGTTCTTTTTTGGTAATGTGTTGTTTGGCCGAGGTGTGAGGTTGAAACCCTCGCACAATCTGACACAACGTAAGCCATGTGAAGAGGCAAATTCGATTTCTTTAGGTTTTTTATTATGGCTGGGGTGGGGTCATCTATAGTCTACAACATAAATATACAATATTAACTTTTAACGATCTAAATTTTAATTATGAAAAATTAAATCAAAGAGATGACTACCATTTTCAATGTAGTGCCCTAGCTGCTCTATAATTTGGGGCTTGTTCACATACACTCATTCTTGGAGATAACCCCATAGTAAATATTCAGGTGTAGTTAAACCTGGCCAATTGAATTCGGAATTTCTTCAGATAATTCGGTTTTCAGTAAAATTCTGTGGTTTGGAAAAATAATAAACGAAAAAGTTATTAAAATTGTTATATGGACTTTTGGTCCTTAGAAATAAAACTTTCCATTTTTTAATTGAGTGTATATCCTTGTATTCGACCTTTTTAATGAATATGAACTAATATTTTATTTATTTGCATTTTTTGTGAGATATGTGTTAAGGTAAATTTACATTAGTTGACAAACATGTCAATTTTGATGTCACCATTGTCAATCCTTGTGCAAACAGTGGCCAACTTGATTAACACTTGCGTTGATTTGACTGAAGACTGACAATTCAAAAAACGTCATTTGAAATTGCGAGTTTAGACATAGTGTGAATACTCCGGAGAAAGGCCCAAGTGGAAGAAGACATGTAAATCCTTGGTATGATGAACTGGAGAAAGGTTAGCTTTCAAAAGTTGAGTTGAGTTTTTGCTTGCGACTGATTTAGATTCTTTTGACGTTTATACGAGAATGTTATTGATTCGTAACAACGTCGAAAGGAGAACGTGTTAATATAAAAAAGTATAAATCATCGTTTAACCCTGTCCACATACATTGAATTGCGAACATTGCTCTTGGTGTTTACCAATTAAGAGCTCTACCAATTCGACGTTCCACATATTTTTACTTTTTTAAATTTCACAAACCAAAATTATATTTTTAATTTTATATCAGCAATTAAAACACTAAAACAACATGACAAGAAGTCAAAAAGAAATGTCCAAAAAAAAATTTCAAATATGTAACTTTTGTGACTTATGGATTTTAAACAGTCATGCGTTGAGGATGGAGAGGCTTCTGAACAATAACACTTGGGTTTTCCGAGCCCCCCAGAGAAAAATACGGGCCAAAAAAATTCAATTACTGTCGTAATTGAAATTAAGCTTGAAATCAATTCATGTTGTAATTGAACTTAGAAATTCTTTGCGAAATCCATGTAAAAAATAGTAAAAAATGCAATTACTTATTTAAAATTTGAGTAATTGAATTCACAACTTTTGTAATTGGAAGAAAATCAATTAAAAAAGTAATTGAATTGACGAATTCCATACAAACTTCGTAATTGATTTCAAACATATGTTTTTTCTGTGCCAGATGCGACAATTTTGCTTGTTGACGTAGACACCGAGGTGGAAATGGGCCTCATCAGTTCTTGTGCTAACTGAACTTTATAAGCGTTAAGACCCAAGTCTTGATGCAAAATACGGTGTAATGACGTTTGTGGAATGCTCAATTCTAAAGAAAGTCGAGGAATGGACAAACCTGGGTTTTCTTCAACACTTTGGGCTACCAGTTGTTCTTGAGCAACGTGCACGGGTTTTATTCTTCACATCACTAACTTGTACCAACAGCTCGAATTTTTCCACCAATTTGTGTATTCTGGCCCGACAAGGTGCGTCACGACGACCCAAGTTTGCACGATTTTCACCATTTTTGTA
Organism: Hydrotaea cyrtoneurina; assembly: GCA_958296145.1. Taxonomy (NCBI): domain Eukaryota; kingdom Metazoa; phylum Arthropoda; class Insecta; order Diptera; family Muscidae; genus Hydrotaea; species Hydrotaea cyrtoneurina. The sequence continues at coordinate 51,200,419 of OY282515.1, read as the reverse complement.
GTGAATTTTAATAATTTCAATGCGTTCAACAACCCATGTGTCGTTCCATTTTTAGTAATGGCGTTTTTTCTACTTGTCAAATGTCAAACAATAAAAACTTCAAAAGTAACAGCTACCGAAATAATGGGTGCTTCAAAATAAAACCTCTTGTTGTAAAACCCTTTACGTTTTGTACATTTCATTTAATAAATAATTCACCACGATCAGCTAACCTCACCACTAAGCACAGACACCACCCCATAATTGGTTATAGCACACAGTGCTGCCAACGTTACGGAATGTGAAATGTTATATACGTCTCGATGTTGCCATAGATGGCGCCAATTCACTGACAATGCCATAACGGTTCAATTGGGTTCAATCACACCGAAAAGGCAATGAAATAAACTGACACATAGATGGAAACATGACATTGTCATTTTTCCTCAAGTCATGTTCCTTATTAGTATTGTTGTCTTTGACACATAAAGGGTGTTTTTTATTGAGGTATAGAACTTCGAATTGAAATAAAACACAAGAAAATCGTTTTAATGTCCATCAATTTGGCTTTATTGGAAGGATAATTTTATGCCATTAATGTTTAAATATGATTTCGGGCATGTGGCCGCCGCGGCTGGCTCGAATAAAGCCAATTCTACAGGTCCAATTTTCAACCACTTGTTGCAACCACAACTCATCCACATTCATGCCATCCAATTCGGGAACAAAATAGTCGGTTATCATGGCTCTATACCGGTCTCCATTAACGGTAACTGACTCTCCAGCATTATTTCGGAAGAAGTATGGCCCAATGACTCCACCAGCCCATAGAGCACACCAAACAGTCAGTTTTTGTGGATGTAATGGCATAAAATGGACGGAGCTTGCGGTGAACTTCGCGAACTGAACCATTACTTTCGAAATAAATTTGCACGATTTGCAAGCGTTGTTCTTTTGTCAACCTGTTCATGATGAAATGGCAAACCAAACTAAATATTAATCACTTGACAGCTGACAAAATGGCCGCCAGTTAAAAAGGTGATGCCAACTTAAAGTTCTATACCCCAATAAAAAACACCCTTTATGAATGCTGTTATATTTTGGAAATAATTCCGCAATTTGTTATTAAAACACAATTTGTTATTAATACGTAGTACTGAATGTTTTGTCTAAATGATAATTGTGTTATTTGCCTGTTGTACGGAAATTGGCACACACCTGGAACAGGATAAATTAAAAATGAAAATAGGCACCACAAAAAACAAATGGATAAAAACAACAGGACATTTTTGTTTGTTTTTGGGACGTAATTTCATATTTTTATTGGGGTATATTTTCATAATGCAATTAGACCCCAAATCTTTGTGTGAAAACAGACTATTTTGGGACATTATTTCATATAAAAGTTGGGGACTATTTTTGCAATTTGGGATCAAATTTCATTTCGATATATTTTAGGGACACACTAAATAAATTTTGGGATCTAATTAACTTTGGTGAAGAACAAAAGCCTTGGTTTTTTTTTTAATTAAAAACTAGCTGACCCGATAGACTTCGCCCTACCTAGAAAAATGTTGACTTAGCTGACCCGGCCCGCTGTTGCTGTTTCTCGCGTAGCTGCCCATTAAACCTGTAGCTGGGGATACATCCTTATACGGCGTGGTGAAATAAAGCCCTCAAAGTGACAATGAAATAAGGCCCCAAACATCAGTACAGGGAAAAACAACAACGATGACTGGGGTTTTTTGTTTGTATTTTTTTGGGGGCTTTATTTCATTATTTTAAGTTGGGGCGTTATGTCATTAGAAACCTCTAAAAGCCGCGACTTAAATTCACTTTACCGACATGGCTCCGATTGATTTGGGATGTTGTTTCATTTCGTTGGGATTTTATTTCACTTTCGAATTTAGGGCATCTATTCATAATGAAATAAACCCCCATTTTTGGGGCCTTATTTCATTGTCACCCGGGGGGCTATATTTCACACCGCCTCCTTCTACATGTTTGCATACGAAAAGTAGTTATGTGCATTGAATCGAAAATACATTTCTTGGAAAGAAACAAATTGGAACTTCTTTTTTTGAAAATAGTTTGCTTATGATAAAAATATCCAGGGGAGGTCGATGTTTATTCCATATACTTGCAATGATTGGCCTTGCGATTTATTAGTCGTCATTGCGAATTCAAGGCGACCCGTAAAGTGGACGCGCTTCAATTGGAATGTCAAGTCGGTTGTAATCATTGGTATCCTTTGAATCAGGGGCTTCATCAGATTTTTTTTATCAGCTAGTCTTGTTCCATTGCAAATTGTTGGTTGGTTCAGGTTGACTCTAATGACTATAAACAAACCTACTTTTGTTTGCATTTCTTTCTGCATCGGAGGCATTGCAGAGATGTCTGTTTTGCTCAGAACGCAGTTTTTTCTGATTTAGGTTGTGCAATAATCTCTCTCTTCACTGCTCGATTGGTGGCACAACGCTGATTGATTTTATCATTAGAATATCCATGGAAATAAATCATCACTGGTGGCAACAATATTCCTGCACGCTGGTGAATTTGTTCTTGAATCTGTGCATTTTAATAACAAATTCCTGAAAAATTATCCTCGGAGGTAAAAATTATTGTATAGCGGTGAAATGTTATGAATCCTTGATGTATTTGTGATGTTGTGTTAAAACCCCCGTCCTTCGACAATATTCGCTCCATATGACGTTATTTCAAAGAAATAGTTGTACTTCAGAATATTCTCCAAGAAATCGAGGATCTCGCCCAGAAAGTTATAATTCCAATAGTTTCCAATTAAAAAAAAAAACATTATTTTCTTCTCAAAACCTTTCAAATATAGAAATCTGGTGACGGACATGCCCAGTATACTGAGAATATGAACTGAACACTTTTGGCACCCGAAGATCCTGTTGGAGAAGACGTACAAGTCATAGACAACGCAGTAGAATATTAACCACCCAGTCTGGATGTAGTACATACAGCTACCGGCCGAGCTGTTCAAAACCGGAGGTGATGAGGTGGTTAGGCACTATTTGGCAGGAAGAAACCATGTCTGATGTTTGGAACCTCAGAGTTCACTGTCCTGTTCATTAAAAGAGAGACCGCATGGTTTTCGACAGCTGCCGTAGTATAAGTTTACTTTAAATGGTATGTGAACGATTGAAGCCACATGCTGACAGAAGTCCAAGAATATCTGTATAAACATGATGAAAATCACTGGAGAGCTTGTGCAAAACAAAATTACTATGATTTTCATTGGAATCTAAAGGACCGGAGTTATAAACCAATTTAAGAAAAAAAAAGAATATTATTTTGGTTATTCACTGCAAAAATACTTCTTTTTGTTGCCTAGTGTAATTATTCAGTACAGGATCAACACTAACAAAAAGTATTTCCCTACAACGCAATGTCATTGCAGGCAATTGGAGCTGAGTTGGAAATGGGCGAAGAATAAAAGCATTTTGGTTTAAGATTTTGTTACCATTTATTTTCAATTTTTATCAATTCTTGAATTTAAATTCGAAAAAAAGTGTTTAATTATATAATTTTACATAGCGTATCGTATGAACTGTGAATGTACTGGGGGGGTGGGGGTGGGGTGTATGATTATTTTATTCAAGTTTTATATGGGAGGAGTAAAGAAAATACAGGACTGACTTAGGTTTACTCTCGTACACAATTGCTAAACATAATACTGGAATAAATAAATTGGGATTAACTTAAATCTAAAGCCGATCTATATACAAATTAAAAATAGTCAATGCCTTGGCATAGGGGGAAGGGGGTAGGGTAGATGAGGGCCGCCTTAAGGCGGTCACGTTACACTGATCTCTTCGTCGCTGTCCGAATTCGAGTCGTCATAGTCGTCGTAATACATTTTCATGAATTCGGCATTTTGAAATTGTTGCTGTTGTTGGTGGTGGGCAGCGAGTTGTTGGCCGGGTGTAAGGTGCGATGTGGGTGGTGCCTGTGACAGGTGAGTATGTTGAAGTTGTTGTTGCTGCTGTTGTTGTTGGTGTTGCTGTTGCAAGTGATGTTGCATGGCCAGAAACGGATGACCCGGATGCAATGACATGTGATGCTGCATACCATCGGGTCCGGACAATCCACCAGTCCCGCTGATATTCAACATTGTCATGCGCCGCTGCTTTGCCTCATTGAGCGTCGACTCGAGCTTAATTTTCAAATCGGCCGCCACCAGATGCTTATGCATCTCCGCATTGATCTTGGCCTGAAACTCGGCACTGGTCATGGGCATCAGGCCATTGGGCGGCGACGAGGCATTCGACGATGTCGACGATTGATCGTGTTGCGACGGCAACTTGGCAACCGTAAGCAGGGGAGGTGGTGATGATATTTGATGCATAGCCGGCCCACTGCCATATGACGATGTCGGACCAATGCTGGTCACTGGCTGTGGCAAATGGTGCATGTTGATGGATGGTGGCGGTGGTGATTGCATCGAGTTGTTGGTATTCGGAGAAATGGCAGGTTTGGGGGTGGAGGCCGATGACAGGGATGTCTGTTGTATGTCGTCCTTAGAGTTGGGCGATTGTAGGGGTGGTGGTGAGTCATTCTGTGAGTTGTGTGGTGACATTTGCAGCGGTGATAGCGGCGTTAGGGGACGATCACATTTGGCATCGGACAAGTCGGGATTGGGATTGTTTTTGTTGGGCAGAGTTTGATCGCGTGATCCACCGCTGGCCAAGAGTTCGCGTTCTTTGGAGTTACGCCATTTCATGCGGCGATTTTGAAACCATATTTTAACCTGCAAGGAGAGAGGGCGGTAGTCGGTATTAGAAATCATGAGGGAGAAGTTATAATCAAGTAATGGTACATATTTGGTAAGAAATGTAAAAAGATCTAGAAATCATCGTATCGGTGGCATGAATTCGGTAAATTCATGTCTAACTTTCAATTTTGATGAAATTTGGAAAATAAACAAAATCTTAAGGCTACCCTAAGACTAATATTTGCATTAGCTACAGACCGGATATCCGGATAAGCGCAAACCGCTTAATTGAAAATAAATATTAGAAATGATTGCTCTGGATGATTTTCTATGCACTTCGCATAAACGAAAATCCGCTTTATTGAGAAATCGTTTATGTGAAACCATAGCTGATTACAAATCGTAATAATTACTAATTAAATACAAAATTTGGTGCAGGTGCGATTATAGAGAGTTCTCCAATAAGAGATGCTGTTTTGAATCACCCCGTATTTCGGTAGCTGTCACTTTTGAAGATTTTATACTTTAACATTTGACAACTAGAGACTACGCCATTACTAAAAAGGGAACTATACACGCTTCAACAACGCATTGAAATTATTTAAAATTATTAAAATTCACTACAAAAATGGTGAAAATCTCACAGGAAAAGTTTCCGGACCGTGTTATCTCTAGAATAGGTGATTACAATTGGCCACCGAGATCTTGGGATTTAACACTATGCGACTTCTGCCTTTGGGGCCACGTGAAATATGAGGTCTACGCCAACAGCCCAGCGTCAATTCAAGACCTCACAGATAGAATTCGTGAGGCCATCGAGGACATGGGACAGCCACTTAGCGATTTGGTTATGGACAATTTTATTAAAAGTGGTGGCCATTTGGCTGATTTTGTTTTTCATTATTAAGGGCATACCTTCCTCTTTTTTATGAAATAAATATCCGATCATTTTTCTCAAAAAAATCTATTTTTCTTTGATTGCCATAATAACACCCTTTGTTGGAGAACTCTGTGTTATGTTTTTCAAAACATACAATTGATTACAATTACAAAGAATCTAAAAGTAATCAGGATTACTTGCGATTACTATAAATAGACAAAAAGAATCGAAAGTAATCAGAAAATTGTCCAACTAGTCTCAGAGATTACTTGTGATTCTTTCCGATTATTCATAGTAATCGAAAGTAATCCTGATTACTGTTATTAAAAAATATGACGATGCAAATGTTTGTCCACATCAAATTCAACCAGTATTTGGTTTCAGTTATATTTTTCTTTACCGGTATAAATTGTATACGATTTTTGTTTGTTGTTTTTAATATTGCCCAGTTGATAGCATTCTTCTCGGTTTCTTGTATATGCAATTGAAAAAAAAATTACTTGTGGAATTCATTGATTTTATAAAATTTATTCGAGATGGCATCGTGAGTACACGGCCCCGTACCAAGAGCGAACAATTACTAACGATCATGTCTTCTAACGTGTGATCATCCATGATTCGTGCAACACGCCTGGGCAGTGATTCTTTTCGATTATTTTATAGTAATTTGAAGTAATCATGATTAATTTTAGATTATTTGTAATTGTAATTCATAATTATTCATAAATTGTTTAATAGACGATTAAACGAAAAGCAAATTCTCGTTTAATTTGAGGGCCAAGTGGAAAATTAATAAGCCTTTTCTGAACATAGACAGAATTTTATTAAAAATTCAGATCATCGACAATAATCATAAAATTAATTTTTAATTTATTTGTTTATTTTTGATTTCGCAAAATTTTCCACAAAAAATATTTATTTTTCAGATTTTTTTTTGTTTGAAATTTTTAAAAAATTCCAACACCCATGGAATTAAAAACAAGTCCCAACATAGCCAGAATTTTATTAAAAACTCAAATCATCAACTCTAAGAAAATGCTAAAATTAATTTGTACATTTTTATTTTGGATTTCGCAAAATTTTCCACAAAAAACAATTTTTTTTCGGTTATTTTTTGTTTTAAATATGAGAAAAATTCCAATACCCATAGAATTAAAAACAAGTCCTAATTTGGATTTACCCTTTTTGCACTTTTATTCCAAAGCTCAACATAATTTAGAATGTCAACCTTAATTAAAATTAGCGAACCCAAACTAATCAAAAAAAAAGAGAAAAAAATCACATGTTTTTCACATCCCCAATTATTCCATCGCAAATAATAGATAATTAATTAGCGAAGCACAAGGGACGATCCTTTAAGACTGTCCAGGTCATCTCTAATCCAGACTATTTTAAAGATACCCGAAAGTTGTTGTTTTGCGAAAGGTCATCAGACATAACACGTCTTAGCCATTTATTTACATGTCATTTCCTTCCACAAACTGTTATCCTTTTGTTTCAAACCCAAGTGTGTCTGTCGGCGACATCATTGCCAGATATCCTTCAATATCTATACAAGTTTCCTCAGCACACACACACACATAGAGAAACCGGGGGGAAACAATGAAAATGAGAAAAACAGGGATAATTTGTTGCAAATTGATTACAGGCAGCAGATACAAATTATTATTTGATACAATCAACACAGCATCCTTATTCGTACCCGCACCAGCACTTGTACTCGCACACATAAACTTTGTTTAAAAGTAACGACGTTAAAGGACATGCAGAACGGACATAGACGCCCAAAATGTTTGCCACTCTCTCTCCACACACACACACACACACAGGGATACACTCAGCTAACAGGGCAGCAATGTGGGGTAGGAAGTTTGAGAAGTATACGGGGCATGTGACTGACAGCTACGAGAAAAGGCGGCAACTTTCGGCAGAAACTGTTTTTGAATTATTGTATGCAGCCGCATCGTTTCGCATCAGCCCCCAAATAGCCCGTAGAGTGAGTGCAAGTGAGCGAAACGTCCGGGCAAGGGAGGTGTTGGCTACATAAAGTTAAGGTATTCAGTCAAAGTTTTCGCCATGGCACATCCACAAAAAGGGTGTATCCCCCCCCCCCCACTGTGTAAGTGTGATGAGAAACGGCGTGGCGGGTTTTGGTTTATGGAAACTACACCAATATGCCAGCGTTGTTGGGTATTATTGTTGCTGTTGCTATTTATATCAGTGTCAGTTCCGTGTGGAAGATGCTGTGTATGGCAGCGCCGTTGAGCAAAGGGGACGAAGGGGACAGCCCAAGTACACAGCAGGCATTTTAACACTTAAAACGGCTTTGCATGACATCGACTTATTTAAGGATATCTCGTCGAAGAATTTTATTTAAAATTTATTGGTGCAGTGAAAGGCGAGTTTGGTTGGAATTGTTATCGGGCGGTGGGTGTGCCCTGATTGGTTCAAATTACAATCATGCCATGAAATATTTATGATTGTGAATGTAAATATTTTAATACATTTTATAATCGTCAGTGTCAGAGCAACCTAATTAATACAGCCATACACGGTGGGCGGAAAAAAAGGGTTTCCATTAGGTGAATTAAAAAAATTTCTTAAAAATAAGATTTCCGTAAATAGATAAACAACATTTGCTAAACTCTCTCACAGATTTGAGTTTACAAATTTGTTACTGTGTTATAATACCACACCTATTCGGTTGGTTAGAATCCTTCAGACCACTAAAATCACCTGTGTTGAACAATTCCAATAGATTTTCCTAAAACCTCAAATTGTGTTTGCACAAACGGTGATGAATATTTTATTCAACCATTGAAGCGGAAACACATCAGCTTAACACATTGCCCCAACACGCACGCTTTCCAAAAGGACCTTAGGTCGTCCACATTTGTTGGTTTCAAGCATTGGCAAGTAATAAAGCGTAAAATTGTATTAACTGCTAAATCTTGGCGAATACATGTTTTTTTTTGCTGGTTTTTATAACGTTTTAGTTGCCCCTTCCACGGCACAGCCTACACGTGCGGCTGTTTGCCGCAGGACGTTTTTGTTTCCCGTGCTAATGGTTGTTTCCGCTTCCGGTCATTCCGAATGTTCGCTTGTAGTTCCGTTAAACCACAGTTTGTGTGTAAACATACACACTCATCGCATCGTTTAGACGACTGCAAAGACTTAAGCTCTCATTTACCATCACCGCCCCCTTTTAGAACACTGGAAAACACACAAACTCGCACAATTTCCCCCGCGCCCCGTTGGTGTATTGTAGCTTTTGAAACTTTTCTCCTTTTTCCCATTTGATGTCGTTGCTATTGTTGTGCTAACGACAATCTGTAAATTGAAATAATAAGCCAAGGCGGCGATAAGATTAATGATTATGGCTTTTTACATTTTTTTTTTCTTCCAGAACGAGATTTGGATGTCTTTGTTTCGTTACGCCGCCGCCGTGTTGGACTTAAAGTGAATGAGATTTTCCCAGTTTGAGGAGTGGGTTGGGTGGTGGCCGGCGGGTGGGCTGTTGCTGATGATGTCTGTTTTTGATTGGAATTAATTATAAAGTGTGCAATTTAGTGTAATATTTATTGTGCGTTATGGGACTTTAGTTGTACGAGTGTATGGTTGGATGGACTTGTAGAGCGTGTGCTTGGGAAAGCAGAATTCAGAATGAGCTTCATTTAGAGTGGTCGCCACTTGTTCGAAAATCATTTATTAATCACATTAATTGAAGACATTAGATGTTTGTCTAAATGTTTGCAGTCGATAAATGACTTTATTGTTAGAGTCTGGTTTGTGGTGGAATATTAAAAAACACATACATATATAGATTTACTTTTTGTTTTAAGTTTTCGAAATCTTTTTTTCTGTGCCATATGTCATCGCTGGCTCTGAATGGGTTAATTGGCATAAATGGTACTCAGCGAACAAAAGCTAATGTCTGGCTTTCAATTACTAAACTCTCTCACTGATCAATGCCTTAAACGATTTTGAGCTCCTGAATCCAAATTTGTTTTCGGTTTTTGTCCAACAACGAAGGCAAACATAAGGAGTCCTTTCATTCGGGTTCGGTAGATTTACAACAGATAGGGGACGTATGTTTATTTACGTAATTGCTATGACCCATAGAAATTGTTTATAATACAAATTCGTGAGTTGTTTACAAGCTAAAGGATCAAAACTTTTCGTTTTCTGATCGAGCAGTACCTTTATGATGCCGAAACACTCGGGCAAGCGAATACGGCTGCAGCAGTTGACTGAGTTTTGTAAAGATGGGAGTTTTGTAAAAAAAATAAACATGGAGATAAATTCTAATGGCAAATTGAAGTAAGAACTGGAATAGGGTCTTGTACGTTATAGGGCTGGAAGTCGAATTCACTGGTGAAGCTGATTTTTGGTTGATAAGTTTTATTGAATGGAATTACCACATTTGGGGATATCATAATTCGTGGTACGTTCCCACAACAAACCAAGGTTCGGAGGGAGAGAGAGATCGAGACATAGAGAGAGCGAAAAAGCAAAGTAGAGCGAAAAAGCAGGAGAGAACGAAAGAGTCAGATATGAAGATCAAGGGATAGATCGAGGGAGAGAGAGAGAACGGGAGGGAGAGAGTGAGAGCGAAAGAGAGATAAAGCAAAAGAGAGAGCGGGATATTGAGAGCGAAAGAGCGACAGACAGAGAGCGAAATAGAGGGAGAGATTGCGAAATATGGAGAGGGAGAGTTGGAGACTTAGAGGGGGAGATAGAGATTGAAAGATAGATTGATCGAAAGATAGAGAGAGAGCGAAAGATAGAGAGAACAAGATAGACTGGGAGAGCGCGAGCCAGAGAGTGCGGGAGCCAGAGAGAAGTTCCACGTCTTTTCCTTTATAGAATGTTATGGGAAATAAGTATGTAATAAAACTCGGCATAATGAAGAACTACATTGCGTTCATAGAAAAGTGTAGATTTTGGCCAGTCTGAGAGCGAGAGACAGGCAGAGAGAGAGAGCGATAGTGAGAGAGCGAGAGTGAGAGAGCGAGATATTTATAGAGAGAGAGGTAGAGACAACTCGGCATAATGAAGAGACTGCATTGCGTTCATAGAAACGTGTAGATTTTGGCCAGTCTGAGAACGAGAGACAGGCAGAGAGAGAGCGAGAGTGAGAGAGCGATATAGAGAAATTCCTCGTCTTTTCCTTTATAGAATATTACGGGAAATAAGTATGTAATACGACTCGGCATAATGACGAGACTACATTGCACCCGTAGAAACGTGTGTAGATCCTGGTTAGTCAATGATATTTCCGAAGCTCGAATGATTAGACTGTGGCTCTTTGTGGTGAATGGTATCGTACCAGTACAGTACAATTGTCTTATTTGGGGACTAAATGTCCATGAGAGGAACCAGGACGACATGAGGAGCACAGTGTCACACATTGGACGTTACATTGCAGTTGTGGTAACAATAGTTTGCTGTACTGGGTTTTACAGGTGGAAGCGATTGGAATAGCCGCCTAGATTGTGCGATTGTACGCCCTTTGAGGTGTGCCCCTAGAACAAAGTTGGGATTATGTATTTGCGGATTATGCATATCAACAGTCATTCTCCAGTAGAAGAACAACATTGTTCAGAGCCAACTGGTTGCATGGAGTCCTGCCATTATTGCAATAATATTAACTTTTAAAGAGGACCTCATTTAGTTCTCTTGAAAACTTAATATTATTGAATATACTTTAGTTCTAAAAGATTTCTAAAGATTTCCATTATATCTCACAAACATCTATTTGTATTGAATATTGTTTTTCTTGTAATTCAAGGTAATGTCGCCTGCCTAGCCCTCCTTAGGTCTGACGATTTCCAATAACTTTAGCACATGTTGATTCCTACACGCTTACCCGTATATTTTTATATGACTCATTAAAATGTTATAAATAAATCGTAAACAAGAAACAATAATCCTTTGGTAATATAATTTACGGGTCTGCGCCAAAAAAAAGGGAAGAACGAAATAAATGCCACCAAATGTTGCCAACTTAGGGGTACCTTAAGGGTACGAAAAAAAAGCAGCCTCAAAACAATATAAACACAAAAAAGGCAAAACGTCCGTTTCGATATGGCCAACAACGAAATTATAACACAAACGGTCCATCCCAAATAAAGCACTCACTCATAAAAACAATTAAATTATTAGAAGTTCTCGTCGTGTAACATATTTAACTGACACATTATTGCCGTTAACATTTTCTTGCCTGAAATGTAAACGATACGTTTGCCACCCCCCCGTACCCACTCCTCAGCCCAAGTGGAAAACAAACTAACAAATTGTTTTCCATGAAAGACACACTTTGTGTCCTGACCAAAAAGCCAGAGGGGTTAGGGCAACGAATCTAATACGCAGCCCAAAAAAAAAAACAAAAAAAAGCCAAAGAAAAGTATCAACTGACTTCATGACTTTCTAAATATGAATATGAGGGCGGCAAACGAAGGTGCAGAAGTAGAGGAAGAGCCTGCGACAGCCTGGATTCTGTTATTTTTTTTTTTGTTTGTTTGGGTTTCTTTGCAACGCTTGCAACATATGTTTCACTAATGAGTCTCTAAATACTCAGCCCCGAGATTTTGTGTATGGCAAACACTTGCCAGACGATAAAATGGAGGGTGGCTTTCCAGGCATCATCTGTGCCGCATGAGGGTGAAATGTTGAGGATAGCAGAACGAAGACCCACGACAAGGGAATGGGATGGTTGATGGTTGTTGATGATGGCTTTGAATGTTATTCGATATTATGCCTGGGACGATTGTGATACTAATAGCAAATTAAATAGTGTCTGGAGATTTGATTCTATTCCATTCGGGTTGAGTTGTTAAGTGGGATTTGGCAAAGTGTGCTCTGCTTTTGTGTGGGTATGTGTGGTTGCCACAGTCACTTTGACTTTTGGTTTTGTGGGAGAATATTTTTGTTAATACATTTCGTTAAATGTTATTTGCAAGTGTGTCCATGTTATGCTGGTTACCGAGATGGAGCGTGAATTTATTTTAATGTACGGCACATACGAGTTTCACTTTTAGCAGATACTTCTTACGGATGTGTGTGTATATTTACATACATAGCCGCCTTCTTATACAAAGATATTACCGACCAAAAAAGAAAAAGACAAAAAAAAACGTTTCTTGGCCTAACTGCGTTAATGTTCTTAATGATCATTGCTCTGCCTTTCATACTCCGTAATTTACTTGCTTAAATACCGTGTCCAGCTGAAATTACTTAATCATTGTGAAAGTCCAGGAAATTACGATATGAAATTATGTGAAACATATTGGCCAGCGAAACGAGGCAGCTGCATTTTTTGTATTCAATTCAATTGAGAAATAAATTGAATTGACAATTTTTTGAATTCCCCCACTGTGCAGTCTAGGGAACTTCAGGCAATTTCCTTCTGTGAGTTTCTAGTATCCTTACATGATATTTGTCGACTTTTTGTGGAGAAGCGGCGGAAATACCGGAATCGGCCTTCATTAATTTGTCAATAAATGCGAAAATCCTCCATCTATTTTCCTTTTAATTGTAAGTTATGGGGCTTCAGGCTTTATGAAAAATCACCACATAACAAAAAAGTGGATTTCTCAAAAAAATCTCATACAAAATTTGTGAATTTTTAGGTAAGACTAAATTTTTTGTTTCATATGAAAAATGCCCCGAAAATGGACAATGAAAAATTCCAATTTTTGTTTGTTTTTTTTTTGGTATATTTTCATAACAGTGTCAGCCATATATATCGAAGTCAATCATATTTTTTATAATGTTGTTTTTTTCAAGTATTTTTCATTATATTTGGGTAATTTTTCAAGATTTTTGGGTAAATTTTCATAATGGGCTTTCATTTATTTTGCGGTATTCTTCATATGGGCCAATCTTAATTTTTTTTTGGAGGCAGAGATGGGGCTTTATAAAAAAACTATTAAAAATAAGCACTTTTCATTCGACTTAATTTTGTTTATAACTCTGAGGGCCAATAAATGAGATCGTAGTTAAACCACGATTATGTAAAACTCAGTTTCCAATAAAACTAAGTTTAAACTTCAAATACGTTTTTGAGTGGTCAGTCAAAATAATCCACATTTCGGGCTGTTGATGTGAAACATATCTTTCCGGTGAGTAATTAAAATTATATTAAACTTTTGTGGTGGATTTTGGTCATACAAGATTTATAGAAAATTATTAGAATTAAAAAAAAACTCGGCTAAATGAACTTTGGCACGGGCAAAAGACACCTGTATGGAATTGGTGGAGGTCGAAAAGCCATTCCAGCATTCACAGAATTAATTAAGCTGAATTTTTTATGTAATTACTTTATTTGTGGAAATTGGTGAACCAAAATAATTTTGATTCTTCTTCTTCTTACGTTGAGTGATGTTACAATCATATGGATAATAAACTGTGGTTTATACGCCCAATATTGGACGATTAAACTGCGTTTAAACTTTGACTAAAAAAAATTGAATTTGAGGTTTAAATTCAGTTTAAACGAAGATCAACCATGACTCATTAATTGGGCCTGAAACTGTCAAAGCCAAATGTAGTGATACATTTTTTCAGATGTATTTCAACAAAATCGAACAGGTCGTTTTCAAAATTTTTTTTTATTTTTTCAAATGAATTTTTGAGCTCAGGGAGTTAGACTTTTCTTGGATCTGGTGACAGTTTTTTTTTTACATAAATTGTGCAAATTTCCTATTTTTTGTAAAAAAAATGTAAAAAATGTTCAAAAAGAAAGTTAATTCATGTTCGTAAATAGTTCGATGCTAAAGAGGCTGAACCGGACTGTACGCAAACAAGTTAATAATTTTCTGAAGGCTAAAAATAAAACACAACAAATTAAGACTGACTTTCTAACAAAAGATATCGAAAAGATGACCAACTTTATGATTTTTGTGGACACTTTAAACGATCCAAACTGAAGTGTTTATTTGCCCAACGATTTTCAAATGAATTCTTAAGCTCGACCACCGCAATCATTTTAAACCCTTAATCACATTTGCGTCACAGCAAACAGAGCAAACACAAAAAACAGAACAGATCGAAAATCAAACAGATTTCCATGGCACAATTAAAAAGGTAAAGTCATTTGCCCAACAACAAAATATCAGATGCAACCCTGCATTTGTTTTGCCATTTTGATTGTCAAACTCAGGTGACATATGCCGTCAAATTCATTTGTCATTTGTAGTGTGTGAAAAAAAAACGGGGTGCATTGCACGTAGATAAACTTATCTGTTTTTTTTTTTTAATGTAAACCACTTATTTTCTTACAGACTTCTGTATTTCCAATACAGAAGTCTGGGATTTGCGCACATTCCACTTATTACAAACAGTGGCAGTTCTCGATCAATGTCTCATCAAATTCTCGCCCATGCAAGTACTCTATGGCATACGATTGGAAGTGGATCGTTCGGATTTCGAAGACACGGCAAGTTTTGATACCAGTTTTAAGGTATTAGATTCGTGTGGGGTATGCACCACGACGGCCCTATCAAATACAACCACAGCCGCAATTCCGTAGTCGTAATCATCATCACCATTTTGCACATTCTCAACAAAACCGCTCAAGCAACAATCATGGTAACAACAGCAACAATAACAATCGTGACGCTGGCCTTTTGGCTGCACCTGCATCTTAATAATGCCAATGATGCGGCGGCACAGCAGCGGCTGCGAATAATGGTCTCGATGATGATTTGTTTGATTTGGATGATATAGCTATGAATTTATTATTTATTGAATATATTCAGACAAATCGGTCTAAAGGAAAAAATGTTTCCCATACAAGGACTGATGCAACCTCCGGAAAAATACGGTTTTTAGACCATTTTTACGCTAAAATTATTATATTTCGGCCAGTTATTGATGTAAAGTGTTCATATTTGGAACATGAGACATGGACCTCATACAAAAAAATTTAGTAGAAAAAGTGGATGGGCCCCGCCCCTTTTTTTAAAAACTGTCATATCTTGGTAATTTTTGGACCAAGGAAGCTGATATTTGGTCCATATTTGGGTTTGGCCCTCCCCCTTATTGTAAACTGTCATATGTCGACCATTTTTGCAACAATATTTTTAAGTTTTTAGTTTAAATATATTTCACAATGTATTTCGTTTTGAAATTCCCAGAATTGCCAATAAGAATGTAAACAAACATTTGAGTTGTCAACAAAGAGTTTGACAATCAAAATACTGTCATAACATAGCAAAATGAAAAAATTGTAATCAGCTGTTCGCATGATTCTACCTTTATTATTGTGCCATGACAGATTTCCATTAAGAAGCAGTCAAGCAAATAACCATTTTATGGATTTTGTTGTCCCTGGCAATCGAAAACCACCAACAACAACATGGTGGAGTTCAAACCAAGTTTGTTTGACAGACTTATTTTTTATGTGTGTGTGTGCGATGTGTTTGTCATGGCATTGGTGTGGCATTAATTCTTTAAGCAAATCAAAAACAGATAATGCCTGCATTTGACACAAAACACTTTGGTGGGTGGAAAAAAATACATAAATAAATAAATGTGTATGTGTATGTATACAGAAGTAAGTAAATGTGAGGAATACTTTATATGGATGTGTGTGTGTGTATGAAAACATGCATGAGTGCTACAAATATCAAAAGGAAAACAACCACAAATAAATATTTGAAAATGTTGGCAGTTTTTTTTCCGTCATCATCGACAGCAATTTGGCAATGTCGCACAGTGGTTCTAAATAATACAATTGTGGTAAACATTATGCCTTCACTTGGTTGGTATCGTAAACTCCGGAGACTTTATGAGTTCGAGAGTAAACTATCTCTTGAAAAAAACATGGATTTCGAATTTTTTGAAAGACAGTCGACAAATCACTCAATTTCGAAAGAGACATGCACGTTACAGGGCTCGACGACTCTCTAGCATGTCCAAACTATGTCGGAGAGAATTTTGTTCGCGTTTTGAAGTGCAGAAGAATTGAAAAGCACAGAGCGAGGTCTGAGCTTGAACTAGATTGGTATTTGACAGCTGGAGACATTGGATACACTATGTTGTGAATGGAGCACGGTTGGGATGTAGCAAATAACCCCATCATTAAAATAAACCTGCAGCTGGGAGCAGAGGAGAAAAATAGTACTGGTTGGCAGTTTCTTGGGGAAACGGTTAACTACTTAATAGCATGGACACATTAATGAACGGAGACAGATATGCAAAGGGACATGAAGAGAGAGTGTTTGTACAGCTAAACGAAGAAATTTATTGTCAGGTGAACGGACAGACAACATAATAACCCCGATATACTCGAAGACGTTTTGTTCGATATTAAAATCAGGATTTTCAAGTTTGTAGGCGAAAGGTGTAAAGAAGACAACGGGGTAGAAACACTTTCACAAATTTCAGGTTTTTTCTACATATCTTTTTGACTTTACGTATTTTCCTTTTCCACTTAATATGAAACAACAAGATTTAAGAATAAACGTCAAAAAAGTCAACGTATAAATTCATTCAAATCCAAAAAAGAATTAAAAAAAATACGAACCAGAAAGTCGTCGAATAAATTGGCACTTCTTTATATCAGAAAGGCATGGCACAATAATAGACGGTGGTGGCAATTGCCCAACAACAAAAACTCAGATACAACCCTGGGTATTTCAATTGTCAAGTCGGCTTCAAATTCTGAATGGCAGACTGCAGATAGTTACAACGCATGGCACAATTTTTTAACGAACTTTATTTTTAGTATTTTTGAGAGCTCCAAATTTCTTTGTTTGACTTTTTTGTTTTCTAATTCTTTGATTTAAATGTTTAATAAGAAACAATTGAAATGTAAACATTGAGTTTGACAATTAAAATTCAGCTGATTGCATGGCTGTACCTTAGACAGGGTTCTCCAACAAGTGGTGTTATTTTGTTATTCAAAGAAAAATTTAATTTTTTGAGAAAAATGATCGGATGTCTATTTCATAATAAAGAGGACCTTATGCCGTTAATAATGAAAAACAACATCAGCCAAATGACCAGCACGACCATGCTTACAGGACCATATTCTTTTCATGAAATTTTTTTTTTGGCTGCCCTATGGCCTCGATAGCCTAACGAATTCTATCATTGGCATAGACCTTATCTTTCGACAAAGGCCCCAAAGGAAGAAGTCGCAAGGTGTTAAATCTCAAATTCTCGGTGGCCAATTGTGATCACCTCTTCAAGAGATAACACGGTCCGGCAACTTTTTTACTTTTGACTCCAAGATTTTCACCATTTTGGTGCAGAATTTTAATAATTTCTCTTGTTGGATAACCCTGTATTATTGCGCCATGTTAGACAGATAGCAACAGACATTTGACCAAAATAGATAATGGACTGGCGAATGGACGTACAGATACACTGGAAATTAGTTTGAAAAGTAAGCTCAAGACCTTCACTGATAGACCTTATTTGTGAAGACTTGCTAAATAAAAGGTAATAATAAAAAATAATTTATGTAAAATACAACTTCCTATCATCCTGTATATTTGTTTTAATTCTCATTCGCCGAATTTTAATTAAGCCTGTCACCTATCGACATGCAGACTATAGAAAGTCTCGACCATGGGATCTTTGTAATTTATAAAAATGAAGATATTCCGACAGGCACCCGGGACTGTGGGATGGGATTTGTAAAACGTAAGCACAAGCCTTTTTGTCAGTCCTCCATAGAGAAGGGCCATGAGAATGTGTGTTTGATATTTTTTGCTAGGGACTCTTTGGCGATGTGTGTTTTTATAAAAAATTCTGCAAGGTCCTTCATGCGAGGGTGTTTTCTATTTTAACAGCCGGGAAGGTGGCCTTTGTAGGAAAGCAAAATAAGAGTGTTGTTGGTATTTGGGACCAGAAGAGATGACCTTCTAGTATGTAGTTTTTTCACGCAAAGGAACTAGCCTAGGTGGTCTTCTAAAAGCGTACACGCTGAAAAATCTGTCTTTTTAAATGTTTACACAGAAGTAAATCGCATGTATGGAGGTTGTATCCAGTAAAGCTTATTTGCTTCGGAACAAAGTTTATTTCGCTGCAAATATGACGCATCTGGTATTATTATTAAGTATTTGAATAGAAGCAAGAGAGGTTTTGGGAAAATCACACAATAAACTCATTAAATTCAACAAAGTCCAACATTTGAGTGCGAATAAGTGGGTATTTGCAGCTGTATTTTGTTTTTCTATGCTCTTAAAGATAATAACAATAACTGACTGTTAAAATGACCATATTTTTTATGTGTGTAGATTTTTACACATGAAATTTGCACTACCTATTTTTATATTGTGTTTTTGATCTGACACGAGTAGGTCTTTCTAATTTTCCGGGTGGTTGATATTGATTTCATCCTGTTGTGGTGTACAAGAAAGCTGTTAAGATCGTTCAGGCAGAATTCTATGAAGGCCTTTCAAGAGAGGGACCTGTTTATTTGCCTACAAAACTATCTTCAGAATGTGTGTGTTGCAACTGAATGTGATATCTGTATTACAGGGGTTAAACTCTTCCGGGCTAAATGTACAGAATACTCTTTTAAAGAAAAGCCCACAGTGAGCAAATATTTTATTCTCCTCATACAATAAACAATTGTGGAAAAAATCGGGTTTGAATATTTTAGGTTTTCTAAATTTGTAGTGGCCGCTTAGAAAACTAAACGTAATGAGTTTGTAACAATCACACACCGACACTTTGGTTTAACTGAAAATTATTAAGTTTTCACCTGGTTTGCAGCCACTGTGCATCATTATCATCTTCAGTGCCTGAGTGTGGTTTTAATGTTTGCTTTTTATTTGTTGTACGAGCATGAGTGTAAACGAAGTGACACACACACAGACGGTCGTGTGTCGCGTGTTGCGTTTTAGCATCGCTTGACTTGGCATCAGGAGACATCATCGCCAGCATGCCGTGGAGCGTTTCTTCTGGTGGTTGTTGTTGTTGTTTTTGGAAAATCCAATAACAACATGCTTTCCCCAACCCCTCCACACCACGTTCGTCGCAATGTTTCGATTAAATATTCAAATAAAAGCATTTATTAAGTTTATTGCCTTGAGTCCTTTGCCTGCTGCCGCGACTGTTTGAATTAAGTTTAGTTTGTTTGTTTTTCTCAATTCGATTTCCGCTTCAATTCTTATTTCGGTCTCAAGAGTTGCGGATGGTTCTTTATGGCAGCACTGAATGGAAGTGATTCGTGCATTTGTCATCGATTTAAATGGATTCCATGCAGACAGGACCGGGGGGTATTCTCTGGTATCATTTGTTTGTATCTTAAAGGATTTGGGTGGTAAGTTCTGGTTCGGGATTTACACGAGTATCTTTTTATGTTCGGTTATCAGATATTGTTTGTGAAAAGTTGTTAAGTGATTATATGGGATTTTATTTGTGTATTTATTGTGGGAATGTTTGTGAAATATTCATTCGCACAACAATGAAAATAAAAACTTAGTTTCAAGGGATCTTCAACGACGTTGTAGGAAAATTGTTGGTGTGTCAGTTGTGAATGTAGTTTGTAATGCGCTGTTTTTGAACTATGACAATTGACGCATTTTTTCTGATCTCACAACGAAATGCGCTCTATTTGTTATGAATTGTAAACAAAATTAATCAAAGCAAATCAACAACATTTAGAAACTAATTAATACTTGTCAGAATGCAGTCACTACTAAGCTTCGCGGTAAACACTTAAAGTCATAATTAGAGAAAAATAAATATCCATTAAATGTGCTTGCGTAGAATTCTTGGAAAATACGAAATGAATTGAAATAACAGATTTTCCATTGGAATGAAACAATTTGGTGTCTGAAGCGTGGCAATACCAGTTTTTAATACTGAACTTGAAAGCAACAAAAATATAGAACGTTGAATAAAACAATTAAATATCAGCCGGAATTCCACGGAAAAAATCATCTTGACTAATGAGGCCCATTTCCACTTCAGTGGGGCTCGGAAAACCCAAGAGTTATTGTTGAGAAGCCTCTCCATTCTCAACGTGTAATTTTTTGGTGTGGTTTATGGTCCGGCGGGGTCATTGGACCTTACTTTTTCGAAAATGAGTTTGAATCAATAGTTACGGTGAATGGATTGCGCTATCGAGAGATAATTTATGATTTTTTATGGTCGGAGTTGATCTGCACAACGTTTACTTTCAACATGACGGCGGTACGTGCCCACACAAGCAACGAAACCATTGCTTTTATACGGGAAAAGTTTCCGGAACGTGTTATCTCTCGAAGAGGTGATCACAATTGGCCACCGAGATCTTGTGATTTAACACCTTGCGACTTCTTCCTTTAGGGCCACGTGAAAGATAAGGTCTACGCCAACAGACCAGCGTCGATTCAAGACCTCAAAGACAGAATTCGTTACACTTTCGCGGACATAGGGCACGATGCTTTAAAGGCCTAACAAATCTTGAGATGGATTATGGGAATAACTGCAAGTCATGGATGACCAGCGATGAAAAATGGCACTTAAAGTTTGCTTTTTGTAACATCCACCCAATATAAGATACAACACATCAAACTTGTCTACATTCCCCTTAACATGACTTCAGCTCTAGAGCCGATGGATCAGGAAATCATTCAGAATTTAAAGCACTATTACAGAAAAATAATCCCACAGACATTTTTTTTGTTACTCTACGAGAGAACCTCCTTTATCAATCAAGTAAGGCATACTTGCTGCAGTTCGCGAATTAAGCAGAGCATGGAAGTTTGACGTAAAAAGAGAAACAATTGGAGATTGTTTAAAAAGGCTGGAGTTAATTGTATTTTCATTATGTTTTTTGAAAAATTGCATACATTCCTTGAAGTATTACATAGATATGATCAAATTAGTGCAAGATTTACTAGATATGCATAAACTATTATTTCCGAGTGGGTACTGCAACGATAGCTCTGTAGCAAAGCCTGTTGTTGGACTTTTCCAAGAAGTGAAAAATACCTACTCCCATCCTGAGCCTATGTGAACAAGAGTTATATTGATTTATCGAGTAGCCACAGAGGAGAACGAAATGCTGACTACAAGCATGACCTTAAAATTACATCCAGAGACAGTCACAACTTCAATTGATTGATTGATAGGGACCCTGATTTTCATTATTTTTCTCTATCAGGGATTTGTAGTACGTTCAGTGTCTCCCATTGTATGATCCTGCTTAATTACAGCCAAGTCTTAAATTAAAATATTACAGGAGTTTCCTTTTTTTTAAGCAAAGATTTTTGTAAATTTTTTTTAAAGAATCTCTGAGAATTTCAATACACTTTTTTTTAAGCAAAGCTTTTTGTAAAGTTGAAAAATATCTAGATTTTTTAAAGAATCTCTGAGAATTTCAATACACTTTTACTAACACCGTGTTACAAAAAATAGATTTTTTCTGTCCTATGAACCAAATGCACATATTCGGAAAGAGG
The DNA here is from genome assembly GCA_958296145.1 of Hydrotaea cyrtoneurina. Classification (NCBI taxonomy): domain Eukaryota; kingdom Metazoa; phylum Arthropoda; class Insecta; order Diptera; family Muscidae; genus Hydrotaea; species Hydrotaea cyrtoneurina. The sequence continues at coordinate 51,178,413 of OY282515.1, read as the reverse complement.
GATAAAATAAAAATACACGTGTACAGGCGATTTTCATGTATACGTCAGAATTTTTTTTTAATTTTGAAGTATAGTGGTGGCCTGTGTGAAAGCCTTTCGACCGATTTTTAACCCTTTTTCAGTGATCCAATCGAGCTGATTTTTTGCAGGCAGACTCGGAAATGTCTGTATTACGTCAAATTTTTTAAAAACAATTTTTATCAATTCCCAGAATTTTCCCCAATTTTTATTATTTTTGAAAAAAAAATATTTTTTTCACTTTTTTTTAGCATAACTTGAAGAGACTCCTAATTTTTAAACTACTTAAGCGTTACGAAGAAAAAGTTACGTTTGAACTGAAACCTTAAAAAAAACGATAACCATTTTAACCATTTTCCGAAAAAGTAAATTTGGTTCATAGGACAGAATGTGTGTAACACGGTGTAATATCTCCGGTCTTTGATGGTCTTTGAATAGAGTGGCACAGGTGGCAAATATCGTTGTGAGACCTGGATCTTCGCTTATTTTGGTGTACTAGCCAAGAAGCCAACAACTGGCATGCGATATAAATTTAATTTAATGAACATTTGTTCTCATGTTAAATTTAACGACAATGTTCATAACTACAAACCATGATGTCATTCCAATTCTTACCTATTTTGATAGGCATTCAAGTAATCGCAGTTTCGTAACCCCCATTGCTGTCTACCCCACAATTTTCATGGCGAGGGCAATAAATTATTTGTGTGGGGCAAATTGCACCAACATGCCACAGAAACACAGAACAATCAAAAAAAAAACGAAAACTCAAACTCAAATCTATGACTATTATTTATCAATTGTCAAATGCATTTATTTGATGGACTACAGCAAGTCAGGACGAAACTTAATATTTTTATAAATTGGATCAAATCAAAAGCCAATAACACAGGCAATATTTGTATGCCATGTGTGTGTTTTTTTTTTTAAATTAAAGTTCCCCCCATTCCCTGGAAATAAATCCACATTGACTGACTTTCCAAACTCAATGTGGCACATGGCGCGTTTGTCGTTTTCCTCCATTCCACACATTGTGTGTTTTCGGTTGGTGGGGGCGGGGGAGTATTTTTGAAAAAATTTGGTCCTTAAAAATAAAAATACGAAAAGTGTCAAAAAAATACTGCAAATTGTGATGGCGTTTGGCCATATATGACCACAGCAGGAGACAGCTTTTTGTTGGTGGCCATTGTCGTCCGTTGCCGTCGTCCTTTTTTTTTTTTGTCTGAGTTGTTGTTAACTGTGGGTGGCCCAAAAAAAAAAGAAATGCCAGCGCCGGAAGGTATATTAACAGCCAGGATAGCGTAAAAATTCACACTTGTGCCTGATGACCATAGAAATGGCCGGATGGCTGTTGGAGCCCGAATAAGGCAAAGGACTTCAAAGGACATAATCAACTAAAGTGTCAAACAACGTATGTGTCCACCTACATACACATATGCGAGTACATGTCTGTGACACTGCCATGAACGAAAAAAAAAAGAAATGAAAAGGAAGCAAAATGTGTTTAGAGGAAGAATAAACAAAAAATCGAAAATGGTCCACATTGGCAATATATAGAGGTAGGAGAAAAAAACGGGAATATTGTATATGTGCAACTTTTGCGGGCAACGCTCCAAATAAGTATGACGACCATAAATGTTTTCGCCGTTTGGTGTGCTCGACTTTGGAGTTGATCCCTCTCTACGAGCATTGTTTTGATGCTGGGGCATCAACATGCAACAAAAGTCCATAAATATTATCTGGTGCATACGAACAAGGACTAGATGCCCTGGACGACCGAATGAATGGATGTCCTCGATGTCCTCCCATGTATTGTGAACTTTCTGCATTGTGGTCGTATTTATTTGGTTTTATCCATATATGGAGTTATGGCCTCCGATCATCATCAGCCTGCATTCATTCTTACGAATTGGACAGACCAAATGTCAACTGATGATGGCATCCATCCACCGTACATGAGTCCGGTGGCTGGCTGGCTGGCTGGCATTGGGACAAAATGACAAACGGTGCATTTCAGGTGCAATTCATCATCTGAAGTATTATTGCAACCATTATTGTCGCGTTAAATGACATTTTCAACAAACGCACTCAGACGTGAAGGTTCACAAACGAAGTGCACAAACATAACAAAAAAAAAAAAACCACAACAACAACACAGCAACAATTGTCCAGCAAAGGGCACATCATTCATTGCGCTTTTTTTTGCGTGTATGTAAAATACTTGAGGTAGTTTTTTTTTATTGGAAATTTTTGAATTTTAAAGAAACTGCAAAAGATTTGATGATTAATGGCAATGGAATGGAGAAAGACACATACTGAGAATCTAGTTTTCCGATTGAAATACATTTACTTTAGTAAATCTGGATTTGTTTCTAAATCAGTGGGTTCCAAAACATATTCGTTTAATTATAATTATTATCTTAAAAAGTGTAGGGAAGAAAATATACGAAAATGGCTCTAATTGCACTCAAATTTTGTATTTTGTTGAGTTTAATTTAATTGCGAGTCTGTGTATTCGTTCAAAGAAAAAGTATTAATCTTATCAGTTTGTTCCACAAATGTCTCAATGAAAAAATAAGGAACTATTTTTATACCAATCGAAAGAGTCCAATGATAACGACTACATCCAATAATATTGATGTATAGGAACAGATATAATCCTGCGAAAATAAAGAAATTGTTCGTGTCAACATGGCGCTCGTAGAAACTTTTGTATCGACAAATTAATACATTTTTAATATTAAATTTTCTTGTCGCAATTAAAAAGCTATGAGCCACATTTTTTTTTAAAAAAAAAAACAAAATAAAATTTTCTATTATTGTGTTGTTTTGCAATAGTCATCGTAACTATTTTAGTGTAGCCACTGCCTGTTTCTCTATCTAGCTGTCGCCGTAAAAATTCACATTGGCTTCACCCTCTGGTCAGCAATGACCATTTCAGGAATACTCAGGAATCGTGAGGTCCGAAAAACAAGCATTTGTTTTTGCTTCAATTGAGTTTTTAACAAATGGCACCAAGCTGTCGAACTAAACATCCTTTCCTCCTTTTTCCTTTTTCCTTTGATGCATATGCCGAAACTGTAATGGCCATTTTTAAAAATAGTAAGTAAAAGTTATTTTGAATATTGCTGAGGACCTTCAACGACAGTCAAACTTCCATAGCTCCAATAAAAAAAGTTCGACTTACGGAGACTTTCAGTTATGGATTACTTATAAAATCGTTTAAGGGAATTTGTCTCCTTAACTGTTTCGACTTGAAGAAAATTCGACTTATGGAAGTTACACTGTACATTCTTAATTGTATTTATTTGCGTAAGGTGTAATTTCGACAAAAGTATATTTCGTCAAGTAGGGGCAACTCAATTTTTGTTTGTCCTACGTTTGCATAGATTATTATAAGTTAGCGCTGCTGTCTGTAACATCCCACAAGACAGACATCCCTCTGCCTGTCTGAAATCAAATCAAGCGCACTCATTCTTTTATTGTTGACTATATTTCTATGTTTTGATATCGCCTCTAACAGAAGGTTATCTCTCGATGTTAAGGGCCTACCGGTCAAATTTTAATAATAAAAAAATAATGTAGAACTTCCTATGGGCCCTTACTATTACACTAGACCCTGTTTAATTTAATCTCAGTTTCTATAAAACCCCTATACCATGTATCGAGGTTCGAGGACATGCCGCTCTTAAAACTACACGTGAGAGCCAATTTTCATAAAGGTTAAGGTTAATTTTTATTGAGCCTCTTTTCAGAATTTTATAGATACAAATATTACATTGACGCATAAAAACTTAGGACTATAAGTATTATCCTAATAACAAATTATAAATAACAGCTCCTTGCTTTGGTATACAGTACAGTAATGAAAAATATATTTTTTTTTTTTTATAAATATACAATACAATTTTCATAAAATGAAATGCATTTAAGTACGATGGATGAAAAAGTAACCCATGTGTTCGTTCGTTACAAATCGTCAGTACTGAAGCGTCATACTTCATTCAATTCTCGCCTTCCGATATATGTTAGACATCGACATATGGAACACAAGTACACAAAAATGAGCTCTGATTACTTATAAAAAATATTTTTATTGCGCCTTCGATTTTTTATCATTTGTAACGAACGAAGGAATTCGTTTTACAGTAAGCGGCAGTAAATTATTCCCCATCGGCCCATGTTTTGGAATACCGTCCATTTAAGGTTCTACCGCTTTTGGAACAACTTTTGTGGTCCGATTTGGATAAATAGTCTGTATAGTTTATTAGGACGGACCAATACCGAACTTGGGCGAAGTAAGTGAACACCCGTCAATGTTATAGCGTTCATAAAAATAGTCCATCAAGGTGTGAGCACCTCAGAAGTTACATCTAGCATCAGGTCTCTCTAAGCTCTCATAGAGCGCCAATGTAATGTTAGCCTCCGGCATAAGGCCCCACCAGCAGATTTGGTTACTTTCATTTACAATGGAATTTATCATTGGACATTTTCTTAGACTAGAAACATGTGAGTTTAAAATTGGAATATTTCAGTTCCTATTATAAAATTTCCTGAACATTTCATTCAAGTTCAGACAGGGAACTAATAGTCTCTACACTCCCTGATGGGGTACTCCAACTTACATCCTTCTCCAAGCGTATAGTGCTGGAGAAGTTTCAGGCAACATTAGGGATAAATTTCTTACTCGTAGAGTCGATGGCGAGTACAATGAGAAACTGCCTCTAAACAAATGGAATATTTTTTTTCAGACACTCGCTTCCTACACTCAGAAAAAAGGATCCTATTAATTTGCCAAAAGGGTCCCTATTAATTTAATAGGGACAAAATTTGGCACAAATCACATTAAAGTAATAGGAATGTAATAGTTTTGTACAATAGAAACAATAACGAATAACATAGAACCATTTCGATAGTATTGCAAATCTTTATTTCATCTTCCGATTAATTTTTGCCACTTTCAAATGCTGATATTTAATAATGGCCAACTGTCATTAGTAAGGGATAGGACTTCATGTTCCGAAATCACTGAAGCACAGCATCAATTGATGACGATAATGATGATGACTTTGGGGAATTTGGTGGACAAATTCAAATGTTTAACAGTGAAAATGTATAAATGACATCATTGTACATACATATGTAGTGTAATTTGCGTAACAAATTAACAAAAGTCAAAATGTAATCGATCACAACTCAATTATATCGAAAGGAACCGACAAAACAATACGAACGAATATTTAGCAACATCATTATCATGTAAGGGAATCATTCACACACACACAACCACTCGCAGCAGAAAAAATCACTCCTTAACAGCAGTTGTTTCAATATCCGCATACGCTTTTGTTTTCAAATGTATTCAATTACCGCACACTCACACAGACTGATATCACACACACATGTGTATGTATGTGAGTGTAGACAATGGATTCCTTTTTAACGCCATCTGATGTCACTGATGTTACGCCAAATTAGTGCAATTCGTTGCTTCACTCGTTTTTGTTCACGTTCTATTGTTGTTGTTGTTGTTCTCTAGCAGGAGGAGTGTGTGTGTTGCTTTGAAGGATAAGGAACAGTAAATGCTAACCATAATTACGTTGAAAGTGTAACTAATTAGTTTTTGACAGCAATCGATCACAAATTTTGTTGCGTCTTTTTTTTTTGACTAATGAAGTTATAATTTTGTGTAACATTTTTGAGATGATGCCCCTGATTTGGCGGGCTGTGAAATAGTACACAAGGACAAGGCATATGTTGTCGTAGATGTTTGATATTGTTGAAAATGATTTGTGAAATATGAAAATATATGAATATTGATGTTGAAGAAACCGAGGGCACGGACAAACGGCTTTCCTTTAACATTTCAAATCGTAGTTAATTTCGTTGTTGACCACCTTCGGGATCACTGTTGTCGTTCCAAATACCCTACTGCCCTTAAATAATAACCGATTAACCGAAAAATATTTGTGCTTATTAATTCCGGATAAACTTTCCTGCCGATCCGTCCCGAAATTTTTTTTATAAAATGTTTTTAATTAACATCATAGTTGATATCGAAGATGGGGAGAACATTTTTTTTTGCGTCCCTTCAAGACAATTTTTACAACTTAAAGTGAATTTAAGAAATATTTCATTATTCTAGAGATTATACGCGGAGTTAAAACAAAGACGATTGAAATGGATGTAAATGATTTTTATAATTTAAAAGGTATTGAAAAAGGGGTTTTGCCCAAATTTACAACGAAGTATATTTTTAAGTTTTATTTATTTTTATTCAGTTTTACATGACTGCCATGGCCATGAGTAAGACCATTTCGAATACGAAAGCGGGAAACTTTTCTGGGGAACATTTTGAGAAATTGTTGACTCAGAATTACCGGCACCCATCAATACTGGTTTTCAGATATATATGTCAGATATCGACATATGGAATACAATTTCAAAAGAATAAGCTCTCACTGCCGATGAATTCAAATTCATTTTATAGCGCCTTCAATTTTACAAATTTGTAACGAAGGAACAAAATTCGTTTAATGGAAACGGAATGTAAATAATAAATATCGAATGTAAAATGTTATCACTGAACATTTTTGTAAAATGTTTAATAAATATGGACTACTCTGGAATATCTAGATAAACCCAACAGAAGCGCAGGAAGCTGCCGATAACGCAACACGACAGTTATGGCAACGAAAAAAAATTGCTATTGCGATAATATTGAACATGGAATTACGAAAGTGTCAGTTGATTGAGATGTGCTGGAGTTGAATCAAAAGATAAAAATCCAACTGATGGCAAATTTAGAAAGTCCTGGACATTGACGCCAGAATATTCTGTTGGGTGGAAACGCTTAGTTCCAATCAAAGCTGTCGCCGTAGAATAACAAATATTCTAACTGCCTGTATCATGAAAAACACATTCGATGGACTTGGCGTTTTACAAATTTTGGCTTTTGAGAGCCTAATAAATACCGATGATCTGTTTTTAGGCCGGTGGAGTTGTGTTGTTGGGGAAACATTAACATTTCGCACACGTTCTACTACAATGGTCCGAAAATCTCAATAAAAAAAACTATTCTACAGTTCGTTGTATCCAGTACAACGTGAATAGAATGACCTCTTTTGAGCTGACCTATAAGTGTCTGATGGACCGATTTAACAAGTAAACGGGAAAATGGAAAATTTTGAGTTGTGTCTCTTTAGTAGATGATGTGCTCTTGAGCGAATTAACGAGTCCATTATGTGAACGATTTAAGGCCCAGGTGTAGCGTCTCTTTAGGTCTGTTAGATTTACACTGATCAGACTTTACTTTGGGCAAAATTATCGAAAAGGTTCTCTTCGTTCTGTAATAAACAGAAAGATTAATTTAAGCAATTCGAAATAACAAATGAAATCAAATGAAAATAATGTTATTTAATTATTTAAAATTTTTTTTTATTAATTAATCGACGCCCTTTATGCTCACGAAATATATAATTAACTGTCTGATTCGAAATACGATGGAATCGTGAGAGAAATGAAAATTCAACGCAAATGGAAACGTGGCATGAAAATGTTTAAGCGAATGAATTCAGTACGGCTTAAATGTCACGATATGACAACTACCACAGAAAGCGTAAAAATGCAAAACCCACACTCGGGTTGATCAAGCAGGTGGATAAATACATGAAATTCCCTGGTAATAGACCAGGACGTGAATTCATCAGGCTCCAATTGGAGTTGCTCCAGAATATGGCAGAAATTACAATTTCAGAAATTTCAATTTGAAAAAATGTTATTTTCCATACGATTTTACTTTATTCTACCATATGTACATTAAAGAAACAGTGTGCAACTTTAAGGCATCATAGGAGCTGTCGTGAGTAATTGAAATATCTTCGCAATTCTCTTTTTGATTCCATTCCGACTGTTTTGTATTCACCACACGGCTATGCATAAATTTTTCCCAGGTTTTTGTAATTCGTTTTCTTTTTTTCATTTTCTCTACTTTCAATACTAATAAAATATGTAAAGTGAGTTGTTGTTGTTGTTGCGGCCGCTGCTGCTGCTGCCGTGACGTTCAAAAGAAAATGGTTTCTGAACCGCAAGAATGTTTTTCAAGCATTTGTTTTTGTGTGGCTGCTACACGGCTTGACATGGCGACTGCGCACTTGAGTCTGGGGTGTTAACAATAAAACGTTGTTGTTATTTTTTGTTCGGAGTATATGTGTGTGTGTGTGTGTGAGTGTAAAGGATAAATGTACATAAAAATATATTCCTATCACGAGTCTCGGATATAAACTCAAGTAGAGTCTCAACGGTCGCATTTGTGTATGAGTGTGTGTGTGTCTACACAGTTTATAGCCCTACTTATACTCAACACACATACACATTCCTGTATATCCTTCGAAGGGGAGCTCTTGTATTACCGTCGGCATTTCTGTTGTTCTCGAATGTCCATTCCAATGGACTTTTTGTGTGTTTTTCTGTTTTATTGTTTTGTTGTACATACGAGCATTATTTTCTTTATTTATTCCACGAGTGGCGTCCATCAGCCGCAGAACAATGGGCGGAGTCCTTTTTGTGTTTGGCCTCGGTTTTGCTTTTGTTTGGATTGTTTTTAATTGAAAAGAATGAATGAATGAATGAATCGAAGTCAAAATCTTGATAAACAAATATTGGAATGAGCAATCGGATACTTTCAGGTGGATTAATATTAATAAGTTGTTGCTAGCAATTACTCTCCATTTTCATAATTCCTTTAATATTCCATTACTGGGGGGAAACGGGAAACTTTTCTGAGAACATAATTTGTAACATAACTGAGCATAGTCACTGTCATTTGCGAGCTGCAATGTCCGATGTTCTGAACCGGATTTGATACATCCTTTTCTGTAGTTATTTGGAAGATCTTCAGGGGTTGGCACTTCGGTCAACCGTTTTGTTTCTCGTTCTTCAAAAAATGGTCAAATGTGGAAGTTGCAAATACAAGTAAAATTCAACTTTTTCTGTCAATCAGAATATTAATAACACTATACAACAACAAAATTAGAGGACCAGAAGGGGCCTTAACTAAAATGTGAATATAAGCGAAAATCCTTTATAAATTTTAATGATCTACACCTCATTGTAATATGGCTATAAGTTATAGTATACTATAACTTAATGGCAACTTTTTGTCATCTTCGTTTTTCTAAGAATTTCATTTGAACAAAAAAAAAAAAAAATTATCAAAAAAAATGTTTTCAACTTAAATTTATGTATTACTCTGAGTGTGTCACTCAGATTCAAAGGCACTAAAAGAAACAATATAAAATAATTTGGTGATAAATTTTTTAACCAAATCGTGTAAGTCCTTTTCGAGTTATGAGAATATCTAGGAAAATGTTCGATAATTTGTTTACTCAGGGGACCAGTGTACATCAGTAAACCTCTGTACAATTGTAGAGAGGTTATTCTTTAAAAAAACATTGTTATTTTGTTGCATAGTGTTACCATTTGCATTTCGAGATCCTCCATTTGAATTCCAGTATATTATTTCTCTTTACTCAGATTAAGTGATTTTTGCTAAATACAATTAAACGAATTAAACTAAAATTGTGTTAAATTAATCATCATAACTAAATTAATAAAGGGTTGTCCATTTCGTGGTTTCAAAAGTATAGGGCTGGAATTCGACATCTGTCAAACTAAGTTGTTAAACCAATTTTTTTCTTTTCAGTTGGTAGTCTGACATTGATGAAAATGGATCGCTTCACTATCACACAACGCGTAAAAATTATTAAAACCTACTACAAAAATGGTGATTCTGGAAAAGCCACATATCGTGCTTTAAGAGGAGATTATGGTTTATGTTTATGGAGCACATTCGTATGTTAATAAACGGTTCGTATGTTAATAAACAAAATTCTTGTATTTGGGGTTCTGAGAATTCTCAAGTAATTGAAGAGAGGTCATTTAAATGATGTACTGTTTCACTCATAATGTCAATGTTTAAACTTTATAATAAAAAAGAAATATCATGAAAAAAAGGTTTCAGCGGCCAGTAAGAGTACTCTAGAAGTATCTCTTAGCTATAAAAGCATTAGCCGTTCGACAGTAGGTTTTGAAATTGAATTTGTTACGACCTTGTAGAAGATACAAGACAAATGTATCCATGACATAAGTAGTTTCAGCTCAGAAGCAACATGGATGATTTTTTACTCAAATTACAACGAACTGGCATTTTTGGGGTGGTGTGTGTGTAATTCAACTCTATATATATAACTAGTAAGTTGTAATGCGCCTATGGCGCCCGTTAATTTGCTTGAGAAAGTATTTGTTACTTAATTTGTTAATGAGAAAACTATTTTGTAAAAAAAATTTGGAAAAAAAATAAAATTGGAAAAAAAAAAATTGTGAAAACAAATTTTTGTTGAAAAAAAAAAATTTTGTTAAAAAAAAATTTTTTGTGGAAAAAAATAAAATTGGTGAAAAAAAAAGTTTGTTGAAAAAAAAAATTTTTGTTGAAAAAAAAAATGTTTGCTAAAAAAAAAAATTTTTGTTGAAAAAAAAAATTTTGTTGAAAAAAAAAATTTGGAAAAAAAAAAATTTTGTAAAAAAAAAAATTGGGGAAAACACAATTTCTGTACAAAAAAAAAATATTATTTTTTTTTTATTATTATTATTTATAGAATTATTATAGAATGCCTATTTAAATTCCTACGTACTGCGTGACAGAGTCAGTGAATCAGGGAATCAGTGTATCAGTGAATCAGTGTCGAGGGTAAATATATATTAAGATTGTACCGGGAAATTACTTTCAGCAAAGACCATATAGAGGACAGTCGTCGCAAATCGTTTTCTGATGCATTAGTTCGGAAGCACACTCCAGATGTCACTAATTGGCATGACAACATTTGAAAGGTTTTCAAAGCAAATAATGTGTTTTTTTTAAAAACAAATACCTACTTTTTTAAAACAAATACTGTTTAAATACCCTCTTGGAAATGTTCGGCAAACGACTTGGGACGTCTGCCCTTTGTGTGGTCTTTGCTTTCAGCATGCCTATAAAAGCAAAGCAAAGATCGATAGACACAAACTTTCCCACTCAAAGAAATGTGCAAGCTTGTACTCAGCTATCACCGCCTGTACAATTCACCATCCCTATTAAATTCACAGAACACCAGTACAATCAAACGAAGGACTGCATGGAATCTGGAATATAAATGTGAGCTGTTTTTCCTACTCATAGAAAATTCTAACAGATTACATTCGATTTCATACCCTGTAGAGTATTTCCAATTCCTTCTCCTGGTTCATCGACAGAATCTTCCAGCATGACATCAAGATGAGAGAAGCAGTTTAATTGCCATGTAGACATACAACTGTACTGTCATGCTAGCTGTCGCTCTGATATCCTTGCTATTGAAACCATCAACGTTGGTGACAAATGAGCCGATTCGTTGTGACTTGTGGATAATAGTGATATAGTTTTCGACAAAACCCCCCAAAAAAATCGCATTTTTGTTTTCGATTGTTGAAAATAAGTGCAAAGTTATGTGGACGAGTTTTTCCTTGCATTTTCTGAACGGGATAATATCGCATTCTCCAACATCTGATTTGTATCGAGTCCTAAATAACCGCGTACCCTCAAAATGTCAGAGAATGCGTCGCCGCCATTATTTGGGTAAAAGAGTGTTGTTCTTTGACAGCTGTTTTCTTTCTTTGTTCTTTATTGTGATATTTCGTTCGTACACAAAAAAAAAACTAATAAATTAGACTGCAGTATACTATATTTATTAGCCCATACAAGGTTGGACTGCTTCAATTCTTAAATTAACAAAATTTGATTGATTCGAAAGGCTGACATGATTCGAAAGGCTGTATAGTGCCACAAAGTGGCAGTATCCTATAGGATACACTGCGTGTTTAAGTTTTAATTATTTTCTTTTGAATTTTCAGTTCCATCCTGTTGGTTTATTAAGAAGTTATTAGCCGAACAAGTAAGTTCCAGTTTAACCAAATTAAAAATTTTAATTTTCCAAAAAAAAAATGTCATCCCGACTAGGTTTTTTTTTGTTCAGAAACGAAAAAAGCTTTAGGGCAGAAAAATATATTAAAATACATATGTTGAAAAAAACCAGAGTACACGTATGGAATGGAAAATATAAGCTTTTGAGTGATAGGCAGATCTGAAAAAAAATTACCACCTGAACTCAATTGTTATGAAAGCTCTAACAGAGCTGATCGACTTACTAAATGAACATTTGTAAAGATGTTAATTATTGAATTAAAGTCGCCTTTGTACGACAAACCTTTTTGAGAATGCAATTTTTAAACATTTTTTTTTCTTACAATTTAAAATCCACGCTTACCTGAGAATCCTTAAGACCTAAACGTTCGGCCAGCTTCTTGCGATCCGGTTTACTTATGTACTTCTGCTGTTGAAAACGTTTTTCCAAACCTTTACGCTGTGAATCTGCAACACGACCGGAAAACCACAATAATGCCAAACCCATCCCAAAAGAAAGAACATGTCCAATTACAAATAATGTTAACCGATATTTACTCAATAAAAACTGTTCGCATAGTCGCACAACGGCAGACGAGGCGACATAGGCCACAACTGGACGTTGTACGTATGTATGGCCGTCTGTTCGGTGTACAAAGCTAAACCACAGCAATAAATTAAAAGATTTTTGTTGCCACACTTACCGGAGAATACGGCACGACGCATCATACCCCTACGTGGTTTGCCACGTGTTGAATGCGCCCAGGGGAAACCTTGACCGGGTGGCAGAGGGAACACTTGAGCCCCAACTGAAATTGAAATGAAATGCGTGGGAAAATTGCAATTAAATCATGGAGGGAGATGTGAAGTAATTGAAGCAACCAACTGGTGGAGGGAAGTGTGTGGCGTTTATTGCAATTATGTGTGTACTACACTGTAAGTGGTGCAGTTGCATTTAATTGTTGCATGCATCAGTTTACATGACGGCCATTTCACAAATGCCGACCAGCCGGACTGCCCGGCTGTGCCATTGTCGATGGTGTTGTTGTTGTTGACAACAATTAGAACATGCACGTACATTTCCCCACCGCTCGGCATCATGTGAGTGCGTTTGTGTGTGGTCGTGTTCGTGTTAGAAAGGATATTTAGAAATATCCTGCATGACTTCAATGGAATATGTACTCACCACTCATGTAGGGATTCCGGCAATGTGCCAGCAGCGAATGCAAGTGTGGATGCTGGAGACTGTGCGGCAGGAATGGTGTCGGTCTACTGGGCAGGGGTTTGGCAATAACGGCTTGCGGATGTTGCGCTTGTTGTGCGTGTAGTGGTGGTCCGACACCTCCGACACCGGCACCACCCACACCCACACCATGTGGCGACTGATGATGGTGCAAAGGCATTGTATGCTTTTCTTGGCCAGCCGCCGGCATTGTGTGTCTTCGATTGTTATCCTCGTCGTCGTGATGGCTGCTATCCTTGTCATTGCCACCGCCACCGCCGCCACCACCACCACTATTGTTGTTGCATGAAGTGTTGGCATTACTGCTGTTGTTGTTGTTGCTACTCGTATTCGTGCTGATACTGTTGGTGGTGCAGGTGGAATGATTGTCACTATCACTAATCGTACTGCCAGGTGACGACGATGATGTGGTTTGCGGTTGACAACTATTGCCATTGTGTTGGTGGTGTTGCGTTAGGAATGCCGGATGCGGAAAATGCGGATGATGTATGAAATTTTGTTGTAAATAAGGCCAGATATGTTGTGGTTGCATAAATTCTACAAAACAAACAATAGAAGCAAAAATTCGGTGTGGAGTTAAATATACGTTGAGGTAGACGGCAATAAAAAATTGTTATTTTTAAATTGATTTTCGAAGGATAAAAGAAAGAGCTTTAAAATGTTCTCGGCTAAATTAATTGCAGAAAGTATGTGGACATTTTTTAATACTTCGGTGGGGGAAAGGAAGTTCTCTTAAATTTCCATTGATTTCTGTCTCATATATTTTCGAATCCACCGATCGATTTATGCTATTTGTGGTAATACGAATCGTTGATTGACTTCAATAATTTCACAATTGAAAATTTACTTTTTATTTTTATTTGAGTTGACTTTGGTTCTGCGTGTATTATACGTACAAATGACAGGGCTGTAGTTTATTCGGGAAACATGCCCTTGGCTCGAAATTTTGAAAAAGGTAGGGTTTTATCGCACCAATAACTCAAGGGAGCTCGACCTTGAGCTATTGATGGTGGTTTATTCAATCTCTTAACTGTAAAAAGTTGTGTTGGTCCAACGTCAATTATTTTATTCACAATCGATATTTTAAAAATATTTGTTACAAATAATAAGAAAAGTAGTCAAGTTTGGAAATATTTCTAAAATATGTACAATTGTCCGATTTTTAATGTGGAAACCACAAAGTAATCACTCACTTCTAACCTAAAACTAATTTCTTACACAACTCAAAAATGTTTACTTGATCAAAAGATACAGACTTATGGCCGATGGAATTGGATTCTGGACCACTGTGCGCCGTCACGCATGTCATGTATGCAGCACAGTGGAGACCACACGAATTCCCTTATCATGATTAGAAATACAGTATTTATTAAAACCAAATTGCAAATTGTTATCCTAAACGTCAGTGTTATCTCTGCAAATGGGTCCATGTTGTTGTTACACTTAGTGCCATTTCGGCAAATTTTCAATATTCTCAGAGAATGCTCTGCAAATACTTGCCCCCGTATTCAGAAAAATGCATAAAAGTTTTATAAACCGAAGATAAGAAAAAATGTGTGAAAATTGATTTTGTATTTTCACACATTTCTCTTATCAAAGGTTTATAAAGTTGTTATACATTTTTCTGAATACGGGGGCTGGTAAATAAATCTACTCCGTGTGATTGTAGATAAAAATCTGTTTAGCCGATTGCTGTATTCTAATGAACATTTTAATTTAATACAATCTTGAAATAAATTCCATTCCCCCAAAACTGTATTTTCAACAGATTCTAAAATCAATGACTTTGTTCTGGAAAATCGCATAAATTCAAAGTCGTTTGGTTTCAGTGCTTTCAAAAACTATTAGCGAAGCAATTTTTTTTTAATGTTTCGACAACAAAAGATTTTATGTAGCGTAATTTAATTGGAATTTTAATGAAATGAGAAATCACACACGGCAGCACATTTACACACACACACACACATTTCAATGCATGTGTAAGTGTTTGGTGTGTTATCTCAGTGGCGGAATGCAGGACATTTTTATGCAGTCACGAGCAGGGCCGTAGAGTCGGAGTCCGACAAATTTGCCCGGAGTCTGGAGTCGAAAAATTTGCTCGACTTCGAGTTTTGTTTACTTACATTTTCCATAAAATAAATAAAATGTATTGAGTACAAGTTAATCTGTTAATATTATTAAAAATTTTAAATATTTTCGGTTATATGAACTTTTTTAATCTTTTGAGATACAAACGCACCTCAGTGTAATATCGAGAGATAAATGCAATTTTTGAAATTTTGTTATTGAACAACCTACGTAATATAGAGAGAAATACAATTATCAAAATTTTGTTATTGAGCAACTGAAGTCGAAGTCGAGCTGTTTAAAAATAATGGAGTCGGAGTCGAGCAATTTTGGCTGCACAGCCCGGGTCGCTAGGCCTGATAGTACCATCTTATCTCGTTAATATGTGGGAAATGAGTTAGGAATGCCTTACATTTTTCCTTGGGTTTGATGGGTCTCTGGAAGGTCTCCTAAGGTAATTGCATAGTACGGAGAGTACTCAATTTTTATTCTCTTCACAAGAGAAAAATACTTTATGAGAAAAAAATTTTTCTCCTCAAAGATAAATATAAATTTTTCTCAAGATAAATATTTTTTTCTCGTGAAAGTAATTTAAAATATGAAGAGAACAATTTTTTTTTTCACTCACGAGATTTATGTACCGATCACTCGCGCGAGAGTTATATCTACTCATTAGAAATTAATTCTCATTCATGAGTTTAATCATTAGAAAAAATATTCGTCATCAACTGCATTTTTAGGAAATCCCTTTACAACGGCGAAATGGGACGAAAATATGTATAACAAATAATTAAACTTTCAGCGGATAACATTTTTTTTTCTTATTGTTTTCAAACCAAAAAATTAAATAAAAAATAACAATAAAGCAATTCTATTACGTAACACTTCTTACGACCCAACTGACCTGCGTCAATTTCCAAACACAAGTATTTTTATATTTCTTGTCTCACGCGTGCTCTCTTTAATATTTATCTTTATTTAACATTCGCACTCAGAATGTAAAACAAAACTCTCGTGAAAGTTATTTTTATGAGTGAGTGTTATCTTTTCTTCTCTTTCGTTAGAGAGAGCAATACTTTTAAAGCATGTATTGATCACTCATGAAATATAAAAAAGATAACTTTCGTAGATAAAAATTACTTTCACGAGAATTATTTTTTTTTGTCTCTGAGTGTGAGTAACAAAACGAGAGATAAAAATGAAAATACCTTTCGCGAAGCTAGATTTTCCGTACTATGGGTAATTGTTTTCAGCCACAAAAGGTGACCTTTATCTTGTCACAACAGAAATCTTCGATTTGTACATGTTATCCTTTTCCTTCCCTCATTGATGGAGTCTCTGAGACTTCCATGATAAAAAAAGTTCATATAACCGAAAATATTTCAAATATTTAATATATACTGGAAGCGTGAGTAGACAGTTGTCATTTGGCAAAAAGTATAGTAATTAGGTAATTCAACTCCCATCCCCCACACCACCCAATTATTTACTACTTACTTAGCTAAACTTTTGTCGTTGAAAGTAAGAACTGATAGCTCCGTTTTTGGAGAGTTTATGTACATTTGTGATATAATTTGTTCAGCTCTCATCTATAATTTAATTGATGAGTTTAAGATATCTGACTTGTTTGCAAAACAATTTCCAATCTAATATGTACGACGGGTGTTTGTAAGAAGCAATTTAAAACGAGTGTGTGGTATGCAGCCATCATCTCTATAGCTCCCTATTATGATATTCCCGGGAACTGATTATCCTTCCATTGCGTTCCTTCCTATTTTACCCATGAGCATGAAATCCATCAGAAGGGCCTTCGAAAAGGCCTGGAAAGTTGGTTTGTTTTTCACACACTCTTAATAAAATCTCACACGCACACATATAAGTATGCAACCGTGAACACACACACACACTGCTGAAAATGCCATTACAACTAAAGAGGCGTTAATTTGTTAATTGTTGCTGTCTAATCGAATTAAAATCATAACTAAGAGGCAACTAAAACACACTTAAGTGTAAACAATACACACGTATGTATTTATATGCAAATATTCACAATAATACGAGGGCCTGGTAGAAAATTTCACAGTTTATCCGAAGTTAAAAATTGATTGCCGGAATGCCTTTTCCGCTGGAATTCTTTTAGATAAACTTTTCACCATATCAACGCGGCCTGGCTTTACATTTATACACATACACATGTATACACATACATACTTGTGTATTCGCAGCAGAGGCTTTCCCAAGTATGGGTTTGTGTGTGTGTAAGAGAAATGCTTGCGTGAATGTGGTTTTATGTCTGCTTATGTGTGTAATTCCTTTGCTTGAAAAGGATTTGGGCCTTAATTAGAAAACTCAAAAATCTGGTGCTGGCAAAGTTTTCACTGCTAAACAACACGTACGCACACACACACACACACGCACATAAATAGATAGACAGAAAGCCCACACTTGCAGACACCGACTCATATACGAAAAGTTATGCTAAAACTGGCATACACTCACAAGCAGGCAAGATGCTTACCTACACACACACACACACATATATGCATACAGCCATATCCCATATCCGCCGGAAGCGAACTTATGACTTCAAAAGAATTTAAATAATTAAATGTTGTGTACGAAGTGTTTATGTTAGGATGATGCTAAAGATTATGGCTGAATTCAGCCATTGTCGTCGTCGTCGACATCGTCATGGTTGTGGTTCCTTGAATTGTTTATAATTATATGCATATGATTGTGATTCTTTTGACACTTCAATGTGTGGATTATTCCACTTTACGCTTAATTTTCCACAAAAGATGTCTGCCTCTGGATGAAAGGAAATGAAAGTTTTTACATAAACACCCACTCACACACACCTAATATATATATATATATATATATATATAAAATATATGTATGTATACACGTGTGACTGTGCATATATTTATATATATACATATATAATTATAAGCAGACATTATAATTACGGTTTATTTTAGGGAGGGATGGTTTTTCGTTGGTATTAAAGCTGTTCAATTTCAGTTGGTTAACCCGAAATCTCTTTATATATCTACAGTTAATTCGCCATTAACTGATAGTTGACACAAAAATGCTATTTTAACCATTTCTAGTTTCTAGAATTTTAAATTGGTTTCCTTAAACGTATCGGGTTTTTAAAATTATACCGGGTGTTTTTTTAGACGTGTGGTTTTCAATCTGGCCACACTTTTTTCTCAGTTAGTCTTTTAGACAGCTGTCACTTGATTTACGCTCCATTTGGTTTGCCATTTCATAGACTTGCTCCGAAACAACGTTCGGTGAATGGGCCGCCCACAACGAGATATTCACCGATCCCGATTTTCACAAGAACATTTTTTTCAGCGATGAAGCTCACTATTGGTTGAATGGGTACGTTAATAAAGAAAATTGTAGCATTGGAAATGAAACTCCACAATACATTGTTGAGACGCCGTTACATCCTTACAAATTCACTGTTTGGTGTGAACTATGGGCAGAGGGAATCATTGGTCCATATTTCTTAAAAAATAAAGCCGGCCACAATGTTACAGTGTATGGGGAACGCTATGTGATACAAGGTAAGTTAGCCGTCATTTGCATCATGGTATGTTAAAGAAAATAAGTAAGTATGTGTATCCGCTGGTTTATTGTTTGAGGAACAAATACCAAGGTGTTAATGTAACCCCTAATAATAGAATTTTCTAAAAATTTTGTTTTTTTTTTCAAAAACTCCAATGTAACGCCCGAGCGGTTGACTTATGTCGGGCTATGATAACTGATTGGCCATAGACATCTACCGTCCGGCCATTCTTTTGTCGGAAGATGCTGACTCAAATACACCGCGTTTCTTTGCACTCCCCTTAACATTTCATGAAGGAACAGACGGGAAACTTCTCGCGAATCAGTGAGCTGTTCACGATATAATTTGTATACTCATTGACCAGGACCTACTGTTCAAATCCGGCTCCGAGCGGCTTGTGCTTTTCGACAGAAGCTAGACTAGGTTAAGAGAGTACTCTCTGACTCGTTACATTACCAGCATTTAGGTTTCGAACCTGGTTTGACTGTATGATAGTCGCACACACCACCTACCACACCAGGGCCGTTCACACTGCCGTGTGTTGCTCTTTTCCCAAAACAATCAATTTCAATGCTAAATTATAAGCCGTTCCATGTTAGCGTTGCCAACTGAAATGTCAGACCAATAAGTCTTCAGAGTTCTGCCAGACTTCTGGGAAAAAAAATGTTTTCAGAAACTCGACATAACTTTTAACTTTGGTTATCAACATCTAATCGTTATTTTGAGATTATATACTAAAACATTTCTTACCGATAGTGCTGTTAATCTCTCCAACTGAATTGAATTTCATAGTAAACATATTCTTTTTCTGCGGTGTGTGAAAAAAATTACCCAACGGATAAGGATCCTTTTGAAAAACCTAACCTGCCGGATTTGTTTTTATTTTAATACATGAGATAGTGCAAGACATTGATTGAATAAATGTATCGAATATAGGACTTTTTCACACCGTTTTATTTGGCAAACACCGAACCCGCCTGGATCTGACAAATTTTCGCCGAAGTGATAGTGAAAGATATTCACTGAAAACATAATAAGGTTGCAGTATGAAAAAATAATTCATGTTTTATTTTTTATCGATTTGACAACACTTTGAAATGAGCATATACTGAAAACTCTCTTCTACATCTTTGAACGTTCGGCGTTTATTTTGCATTTTTTTTTAAATCCTTTCTCATAATTAATAAAAACTGTTATCTCTGGAAAGAATCCTGCTTACTTTTTGTTGAAGTTTCGACTTTGTATGTTTCATAATAAAAGTTTTGTGGATTAATTTAAAAAATAGAATTTTCTGTCACACCCGTCATAGTAAAAGTTGAATTTTTTTTTTTTTTTTACATAATAAAAGCTTGATACTTTCCAGGAATAACAAAGTCAGTTCTAGTAAAAATATAATGATATTTTGTGAACCACATTCATAATATTCGAGTATTTAGTTGTGGGCAATATTTGGTCACACCATGGATAACTCCAATGTTTTCAATGGAAGCCAAAAAATAGAACATAAGTGCAGGAGAAGAAAATAAAGACAAATATGGACAAAATTTGGCTTTAGTAAAAGAAAAGGGGTCGGAAAAGAGGAGATGCTAAGAAAAATATGATGAATAAGAAATCATTGGAAGAAAAAAGAAAAAGTTATCGAGAAAAAACAAAAGAGCAGACGACGGAAAAATAAATCAATATGTGCAACGTTAAAGCCATGGATTATTTCAAAAATGTAGTAGGAAAAAAATAAAGTTACACCCACATTTTTTACGCTTCTAAAGATGAAATAGTAATGAATAGTAATTTTTAAAACAAGATGAGGCAAGACGTCAAAACTATACTCAATATTCAAAATATAATATCTGAATTTAAAATAACTACTTAAAAAATTACTCGACCGGACTAATCATCTGTCTATGATAGAACGGATAGCGAATTAATTTGTCATATTATTTTGCTTGTGGGTTTATTTTTACATTTATTACAATAATCTTAATATATATTTACCCTCGACACTGATTCACTGATACACTGATACACTGATTCCCTGATTCACTGATTCACTGACTCTGTCACGCAGTACGTAGGAATTTAAATAGGCATTCTATAATAATTCTATAAATAATAATAATAAAAAAAATAATATTTTTTTTTGTACAGAAATTGTGTTTTCCCCAAATTTTTTTTTTACCAAAATTTTTTTTTTACAAATTTTTTTTTTTTCGAAATTTTTTTTTACAAAATAGTTTTCTCAAAATATTTTTTACAAAATTTTTAAAATTACGTAACAAATACTTTCTCAAGCAAATTAACGGGCGCCATAGGCGCATTACAACTTACTAGTTAATTCAATAAAAAGCTTTTGTACCTTTAAACTTATCGAGAGTTCATACTAGAAGTCACACTCGTCACATAAGGAAGTCACACTCGTCACATAAGGAAGTCACACCCGTCACAATTTGAAAATAGCATTTCTTTAGGAACAATTATTTTTTTTCCAGACAGTAAGTCTGTTTGTGCGTTTGTGTGCGTTCTACGGAATATTTACAGAAATCCTAAAAGCAATAACTCTCTAAAAACTGAGGTTTGTAAGGTCACACCCTTCTGATGACCATTCTGAGCAGATTCTGAGCAAATTCAAGACAATTTAACTGTAATGAAATCAACTATTCCAGGAATGTTTGAGGATGTAAAAAATCGTATAATTTCCCGGTTAAAAACCAGATTTACAGTGGTAAAAACTGCGTAAAATCATACGTAGTTGAATTTTTTGGTAGTATTTTATTCCCGGCATTATTAACCGTTAATTTTTTGTTTTTTTGACTAACACTCAGGGGATGCCCCCTATGAATAAGGGTATTGGAGAGAGGAAAGAGGGAGTAGTGTTTGTTGATGGTTGCCTTGAATTTGATAATGTCATAGCAGGCAGGAAAAACACTTGCTGGAAGATTATTCCACATGCGAACAGACTTTGTAATACTTCTGTAGAAGAAGCTTTTGTCAGGGGGAGCTGATGTTCCTTCAGTTCACACTTTGCAGAAAGAATTTGTAGCTCCAGATGAAGGAAATAACATCGTTTTGTGGGTACTCACTACTTTTTGAGATAAATTGTTAAGGTTATCCATGCCCGATTTCATGTCCGCTACAAAGGGCAGGCGACTTACAGTCATGCAAGGATGTTTCTTATACAGGACAGCTATAGATTATTCTACAACACACATTTTCTATTAGAGAAGTAGTGACATTTACATTTTGCAGGCATTCGACTACTTCAGGAACTACACATACTCAGGTCGTCCGCCCACTTTATTACCTTTGGTTCGATTTCCCTTCCTCTATACAAAAAAAAAATACTATAAAACAATCGTTAATTTCGGATTTCTATGGTTTTGGCAACACCTTCTCTGGAATTTCACAAACAAAAAAGAAACCAATAAAACTAGCACGTGCCCTTTTCTGCACGAGTACAAGCAAAATCAAATGACTTGACGATAATCGTTTTGTTTTTTGGCAAATAAAAAACCATAAAATTACCCAAAATCACGTTAATAAAAAGCAAACCCCAAAAAAAGAAAATAACAATTAATCTAACGATAATACAGGCCAACCTATACTCGTGATGGATAAAAAGAGGACATCCTCTCACCAAAAAAAAAGGACACACCACAAAACACTTTCACAAGCCAGCAATTACAAAGGCATGCATGGGCATAGAACGAGTGACGGATGGACACTTTAGATACGCCTTCCGAGTGCGATAGTTCGCCGTTCCTCTGTCTGTTCGATCAATAGGCACATGCATGTGCTTGTGCTGTGTCGGGTTGTTGATCTTCTGCTAGAATTTGGCAGCTAAATGCCACAAAAGGGAAACTAACCCCCGTTAGGGTGAAGATGAGAGCGGATGTGGAAGTGAGTTCGTGCCGCAAACTGAAACTGGTTGTTGTCATTTTCTTTGGTTACTCTGTTATTTTCTATGGGTTTTAGGGGATCTTCGCTGGAAAACACTGAGGTGAAGTTCGTGCGTAATATTTTGAAATAAAAAAAAAAGAAAACATACCGCATGCAATAATTTAAACATGATTAAATTCCATACAAATGGGCATAACAAAAAACGATGTGTGCGATGTCCTTGTTCCTTGTTTTTACAGCAGCCTTTTAGCCCTGAAGGCTTAAATGTTATGTTGTTTTGATTTCGTTTGCCGAAGCGACAGCATTGTTCCGAACAATGCCGTTAATACCTTCATTATGGAAAAGAAACCGAAAAGAGAAAAGAAAACTGATCTAAATCATCGGCTGATCCTGCCACCAAAACTAAAGTGAGATTAAAATGATGGACTGGGGTGTGTGCATACGGGTGTCTATGCGATGGTTCATTTGAGTCGATATGAATGTTATACTAACAGATTTAATGTTGCCAATTATTATTATCATCTTTTATCTGCATTGTTGTTATTTTATGCATCTTTTATTGTTCATTATTAATTAAACACAATGAACCCTGACGGGGTGAATGTGTGGCATCTTTTTTTTTATATGAGACTTTTTTGGAATCAAAACAAAAACTGTTGGGTCGATTTGATGCTAATAAAATTTTAAAAGGCTTATCAATTTGATACAGTATGGGTGAATGGTGTTTCCTACAGTGACCCAAAAAAAAAAAAACTTCTCTCACTCTAATTGTGTTTTCGTTTATGCAGAAAAGAGACATAATTTTTATCAAATTTAAATTTTCAGAGCTCTTTTGAAAAAGAAAATGACAAATATTTTCACAGACAAACGTAAAAATTAAAAATTACATTTTTTTTTTTTACAAAAAATCAGTTTTTTGGCGTTGCATTTCCTTCATTTGGCTAACTCAGCAGTAGTGTATCCTGCAAACTCAATTTTCGAATCTGTGGCTTGTTCCATATTAATTTGAATTAACAGACTTAATTCACATTAACTTGTACCTTGTAACCCAGGTTAATGACCATTAAAGTTGACCAACAGCATTTCGATATTTCATTATGGCAACTCGGTCACAATCAACCGCTGTACTCACAATCAATGACTGTTGACAAATCAGCTGTTGTCAAATTGTTTGCAGTTGTGGCGAAATAAAATGAAACAAAACCAGTGAAAAAGTTGCAGGCGGGTAAACCGACATATATATACCCTCACCCTCAGTAAAAACATACAAGTCTCGCATGTTATAGAAAAATATTGTAGAGTTTTTTTTCTCGAAAATTGTATGTAAGTACCAGAAGGGGAGTTGCCAGACTTCCAAGTTTTTGTCCGAAACATTGTCTAGCTATAAGTTTACTAAGATCGCGTTGGGCATATTGGTATTATTACACGATTTCTGATAGGGCGGGATGGTACATTTGTATGGGAGGTACCAGAAGGGAAGTTGCCAGACTCCCAAGTTTTTGTCCGAAACTTTGTCTAGCTATAGCTTTACTAAATACAGAATTTGGGCAAGATCGCGTGGGTCATTTTGATATTATTACAGGATTTCTAAAGTGGGCGAAATAGACGATTTGTATGGGAGGTACCCGAAGGGGTGTGACCATACAGCCCAAATGCAATCCCATAAGCAGTTTTGGGAAAATATTAAGCCATGCCAAAGTTCGAAAGTTATCGTGCATACCAGCAGGACAGACGAAAGTCATGAATCGAATTTGGTTCAGACACCTTGGGTCTAACATTTCTATATGTTACACTTTTGAGCCGTATCAAATGATATATACCCTCCTACCCGCAAGGTGAGGGTATAAAGAGTTAGTTTAATTGTTTTAGTAATTTCAGCTTTATTTTATATAAATAGCGATTTTTCACCATTTTCAATTCACATTAGTGAATTTTTAATGGAAATTAACTCTGTCGTCTGTCTGCGCCATAACGTTGTTCAAGCGCAAAGCGATTACTTCGTACATAAAGGGTGTTTTTTATTGAGGTATAGAACTTCGAATTGAAATAAAACACAAGAAAATCTTTTTAATGTCCATCAATTTGGCTTTATTGGAAGGATAATTTTATGCCATTAATGTTTAAATATGATTTCGGGCATGTGGCCGCCGCGGCTGGCTCGAATAAAGCCAATTCTACAGGTCCAATTTTCAACCACTTGTTGGAACCACAACTCATCCACATTCATGCCATCCAATTCGGAAACAAAATAGTAGGTTATCATGGCTCTATACCGGTCTCCATTAACGGTAACTGACTCTCCAGCATTATTTCGGAAGAAGTATGGCCCAATGACTCCACCAGCCCATAGAGCACACCAAACAGTCAGTTTTTGTGGATGTAATGGCATAAAATGGACGGAGCTTGCGGTGAACTTCGCGAACTGAACCATTACTTCGAAATAAATTTGCACGATTTGCAAGCGTTGTTCTTTTGTCAACCTGTTCATGATGAAATGGCAAACCAAACTAAATATTAATCACTTGACAGCTGACAAAATGGCCGCCAGTTAAAAAAGTGATGCCAACTTAAAGTTCTATACCCCAATATAAAACACCCTTTATGATTAAAACAGAAACAATCTAATGGTTCCGGAATTTTCTAAAATTGTTTCTCTCGGACAACACAACATTTGTTGTGAGAAACAAAGAATGAATTGCTCTTATAATGAATTGCTGTTCCACACATCCACTCAATGCTGGTCATTGATCCCATCTCCAGTGGCGTGTCTGTCTACTGAAACAATTCTTTGAATCATTGAGTTAGTGAAATACGTGTTTGGAGACAATTCTACGCATTTATTATCGCTTGCTTAATTGTAAAGAAAATGCCAAACTAGCGATTTTATTATGTGACACAAACTAGGCAGCATTCTGAGAACGCTGTGAATAAATATTAAAACAATAATAAATATTAAGTGTTGTGGACAAATATATCAAATTCAATTATAAATTAACAATACTACTACCATTCGTCCATCATTTTTGATGGAATTTTGTATTTATTGTGATACAATGAGTGATATCTTTGTACACTTGGCACCATTTACTATTGGCATTTTGTTATTTTGTATGCTGGCAATGCCGTGCCAACTTAAGACACCAACTTAAGCGGAAATTTCTATTCGCTCTTAATATTGCGATTATCTAAGCTAATTACACTGTTATTATTACTTTTAACACGCCTATTATTACTTTTAATATTTGGTATTCTCTTTGAGTTCCCAAGATGATCCAGCAATGTCCGTCCCTTGATACATCTCCATCAATCGGATTAGAAATGGTATTGCAATTTAGTGTCTATTACAATTTTACTTTCCTTTATATGAAAAAGGCCCAAAAAAACTGCCGTCAAACTTTTTATTAGGCGCTGTTTCAACTGTGCATCGACGCAGGAGAGCAGAGAGGATCAGATGACGACATATCCTCTCGTTCCTTGGGGTATGACTTCAAATCAAGTCCTTTTGCTGAAGTGTTTAACTATGTTCGTTTTTTCGTGAAAAATCCGAAATAGTTGGAAAATGTCAGTAAAACGATTCAGCCGTTCATTTCAGCTTAGAACATCGACAATGCTGCCCTCCTAAGACAGAAAGTCACATTCCCATTTTGGTAGTTTCGAAATGTCTACGTTGCTTAGCCACCGCGTCTTAAAATTAAATATTTTTGAACAATTTTCAAAAATTATTTTCTTACATATTACAGGTGAAAATTGTTCTTATAAGCTTAACACAAAAATCTGAATCCCATTCACGGTTCCGAATCATGCTTTATTTTAAATTTAAAATTTTGCCGCTTCTGACTTTCTTTATTAGAACAGTTTCAGCCATGCAAATGAAGACAGCTTGACGGGTTTATGTGCCAGTGAGAATGACAGTGATCTGAATCATATCCAATATAAATCTTTGGGAAATTTAAGTCTACAATTTCGTAAGAGATATAGATAAATGGAAAGTCTCTTTTTAAAGCAAAAATGGCCTGTGATTTTCAGCCCATTGCATAATTTGTTTAAGGGGTCTCACGAAGGGACTAGTATTTACTTTGATACTTTGATGGACAAAATTGAAATCTAACAAAATCTTCAAATCACTTATAGGAAGGCTAAGTAAAAATGTGCATTCCCACACATGTCAGCTTTTGTTCACAATATCTGAATTACTTGGCATTTTAGTTAATAAGTGTTTTTTTTTTTCAACTGTCTTACCATTACGCACTCGTACACCCTCCCGGGTGTCGCCCAATATCGCAGAAACACTAAATTTTAATATAGGCTTTGTGTTGTTGTCTTTCAAGATGGTAGCGGTCGGCACTGGAGAGATATTCTCCACTTTGGCAATGCGTGTCACACTGACGCGCCTCAGCTCATCATCGTCATGCCCCAAATCCACATCATCCTCCTCCTCGTCATGGTCGACGTCCTCGTCCATATCGTCGTCAATGCCAATGTCAGCCTCATCATCGTCCTCGTCGTCATCGTCAATCGCACCATCGTTGGCGATATCATTGGTGCGCACATCGTCCATGTCGTCGTCATCATCCAGGACAACATTGTCATCATCATCATCCTGTTCGTTCATGGCTGCCCCCACACATTGAACACTACCACTGTTCGCGATACTATGACGATCTTTTAGGATTTTACTATCCACGGGTTTTCGCACTACGGCTTTGGCCGATTTTCTATTCATGGTCTTGCATTTATCACATTTGAAATTGGATTCTTGGATATGGGCGAACTTTTTCGGATTGACAATTTGTACATAATTTCCACACTGTTGGCAACACATTTCCGGATGTTGTTGCTGTTCACCACCCAAGCGTCCCGCCAAGGTCATATGGTGATGCTGCGGATGATGATGCTGATGGTGATGCTGATGCTGATGATGATAAGACATGTGATTGTGGTCGTTGGCGTTGACGTTGACGGGTGTTGTTGCTGCGGTATTGACAAAAGCACTGGCAGCGTCCTCATGGGAAGACACTGACGAGTTACGACTCACTAGCATTATGGATCATGGGTTTATTATAATATGCAATTATTTTTGCTTTTGAATTTCTTTAAAAAAAAAACGAATCACAGTTTCAAGAGTTTCACTTTAAATTTGTTTTATTTCCGTTTCCGTTGTTTAACACTTTATTTTTGCTATTTGTTATTTATTCCCTTTTTTTTGTATTTCTTTGTTTGCCCTCGGTTGTGCGTTACTTGTAGACGCGTTTCGTTCAAAAATCGAACTGAACTTGTGCATTGGCTCAGAGCCAGTCGTCCTGTGCGGATGTTCTCCCCGTCGCTGGATGCGTGTGTATTACTGCATTAGATGGCTGCGCATTTGTAGTTGGGTGTATGTGTGTGTATCCATTTGCATGTGTGTGTGTGTATTGGCAATTTTAAGGGTTGCTTGGCGGTGGTTGGTCTGTTTCTCCTGCCCACATTTCGTACCGTTTTTCTTTTTGTTGGTGTTCGTTGACAATGGCATCCCTCTCATGTACACACAGAGGTTTTGAGAGAGTGTGTGTGTGTGTGGCACGTGATGGTCCTTATATACCCACTAACTTTGGCCCCGTGTTGTTGTTGGTGGTGGTGGTGTCGTTTTGAGTATGTCGGTAATGCATTCATTGTTTTCTATTATTTCCTTTATCGCATTTTCCTCGTTTTTTTGACAACTTAATTTTTTCACATTTGTTTTCTTCTTCTTTTTGTCCCCCCCCTGACTCAGTTTTCCTGTTACGGCTGTTGTTGTTGGTTATTTTTTTCAATTATTTTATTTGATTTTATTTACATATTTTTCATTGTTTTACCCCCTGACTTTTCGTTGCCGTTGTTGTTGTTGTTGGAGCTTTTGTGTGTTGAAACAATAAAATTTTAATTTTCGTGTTTCTTTTGCTCGGATAATGATTTTTTCTTTCTTGTGTCTCTGAGAGGGAGCGAGAGAGCGAGTCCGTCGGTCGAAAGTAAATATTCTTGACTTGGTGATTTCGCAGGGCACAGTGAGTGCTGCCAGATCAAAAGGTGGAATATACGAAAACAATGAGACATTTCGACTGTCGTGGTGTGCTGTGGTAGGTAGTGTGCTGTCACACAGTAAACCCAGGTTAGAAATCTGGTAAGAGCAGCTAACATTTTTTAGCCACAGCATTCTTTACGAGTAAGAGAGTAATTTCTAAGCCATGTGAAAACTCCTCTGAAAGCCTGTTCTATGAAGTCAGATGACCTTCCGTCTGCATTGATGCAGTTGGTAGGCTAGACCTTCCAATTTCCCTTTTCATAGAAGGAGTTCAGTTCAAGGCCTGAATATAAAATTGGACCTATGTTGCTTATCATTGAGTGGAATTTATATTATCGGCGGTTTAATTAAATAAATTGAACATTTAGAGTAATTTTGTCTATGCAAAGGACAAAATGTGATTGTCGACTCATGCAAATGTCACTTTCAAGATTCAAATCGAAAAATTATAAAAGGACTTTTTGTAGGGGCATCGCAAATAATTTTCCTCTCTTTTATTATTCTGATTTTTTTGCTTTGGTCATTTTGGAAATTGTTATTTATTTCACAATTACACACTTCACTTGATCGTATAAAAAAAATACAATACTTAGATGCAAGGACACTCATGTACTGTAAGGAAAAGATAAATGACGTATCGAGAAACAACGACATAGTTATAAACTGGATACCAGGCCACCAAGGGTTTCCAGGCAAAGTCAGGGCTGACGAACTGGCTAAAATAGGAAGGAAATCCGACCAAATACTCTGCAACTGTCGAAACCTTTTCTAGATACAAAAAAGGAGTTGAGGGAATGGATGAACCTAATGGATAACCTTCTGGCTGAAACATTTGCAAAGAATTTATCTTCGACTGATCACTTCCCGTGATCGAAAACGTATCTAGTTCGATGCCTCAGATATTTTTTACAACACGTGGGATCATAAGGGTTCTTGCAGATATCTATGTAAAAAAAACTCCGGGCCCGGATGGTATTTCAGCACTTGTCCTATGTAAGTGCTCTTCGACGCTAGCTCGTCCATTGCGCAATCTTTTCAACATGTCGCACCGTGCTAGTATTTACCCTTCACTTTGGAAAGTGGCCAATGTTCAACCGATCCCCAAAGAAATGTGAGACTACTAATCCTGCGAATTACCGCCCAATAGCAATAGGTAGAGGACAAAAGGCGAACGATGAATGACTCACTTAACCGCGATTTGTCCACCAACACTACTCCCTCAACAAACGCTACCCTTCCGATACCCTAATTTCTCTATCATGAATGCGTCGTCCGATCAACTGGCAACTTCACTTGTGTAGTTTACTTTAATGGTGGAACCAGGGCTGCATGTAAAGACTTGAATAGAATGTCTTCACTTTCTATTGCTGCCGATTCTACGGTTACCGACAATTATACCATAAAAACAAATTTCGATAATGATTCCTGGGACACGAGGAACTTAAACGCCAAGGCATCGTGTAGCTGCAGCTTCGTGAAAAGTAAAATGTTAACAAAATATTTCTGGGTGTTGAAAGGCTGAGACGTAATACTAGCTGTTTCACAAACTGGACTAAATACATTAGCATTTGGAAGATCAACAAACAATTGCGGAAAAACAGCTGACCCTTGGATTCATTCCGTATTCACAACTGATCATCGTTTAACCCACAATCTTCCACAATAAAGCTGGAAATCTCATCCTCTACAACTCTTCACTTGATTTATTACCAAAGAATATCTGAAATACCCACTGTGCGCTGTCTTTATTACGCAAACAGACACATTTAATTGTGATGAGAATTCTGTGTGTCGCATAAAAACGAAATCCATATTATAGCAATACTCGTATTATTAACTTTTATTATGACCACAAATTAGTTGTAGTTACTGTCATCATCTACAACCTCTGCACACTCCTCCTCCTGCTTGGCTACGAACTCATACAACTGTATGTACTACTCATATTTACTCATAAGTTCCAATTACATGATGACGAAACAAAAAGCCAACAACAACGAAAATGTTGACATATTCATACAATACATATGTCCAAATGTGTGTAGTTGAGTATATAACAAGTCAAGTACATAAGTAGCACAAATAAACAAATACAACATACTCTCACTCACATTTTGCCGATTGAATGTGTAATAAAAAGAAAAACGGAACAGACCCCAATGATTTTATGGCACAATCATAATGTACTCCAATCTCAAGGAGGTCGAAAAGAGAGAGAGAAAAAAAAACGTCCTGCCAAAGGAAATAAACGAATAAATGAAAAGCAGCCGCACACACACACACACAAGAGTACGTATTCGTATCACATGTTAAGTGGAGATATTTTCTCATAAAGGCATGTCCCTTTGACTTCTCGCGTGTTCATAAGCGAAAGTTCCAAATGTACGCTCGTACATACCGTGTTTGCAGATTGGCTTTGTAGTTTCTTCTCTCACACAGACCTGCGACTATCCTGTCGCCACCGACGCACTAGTGGTAGTTATGCTGACTTTGTATTAGTGCTAGTGTTAGAGAGTAGTGAGTGGCGCCTCACAACACCCCACCCAGTGTAGGGTGTGCATCGCACTGTGTGTTGAAGTAAAGTAACAACCCTTGTGTGTAAGAGAAAGAACATAACGCTAAACGTAAAGTATAAGTGGTTGATACTCTTGCCACTGTTGTCTGTGCCTTTCTCTATAGGTGTGTGTGTGTGTGTAGATTGCGGAAGGCGTGGCTACGGAGTAGAAGCAGGACAAGTATAATACACAGCCATTGTATGGCTAAGAATAAGGAAGGATAATAACACAATGGCACAATGGTACAAAATACAAGCACATATACATGCACACATACGGCCACACATACAAGACAAAAATTGACTCCATTCATTGTTATTACCAGTTTTGGTTATACACACAAACAAAAACACACACACATAATAAGATTTGAATGTGTTTCGATGCGATCCGAGGCGGCTCTTTTCATATCTCTATGTACTACGCACAGTGGGAGGAATTTTTTGTTGTTATACTTACTACATGATCTATGAGAAAAGATCTCTTACAATTTGAGCAGTCATTGTACAGGGTCTTCCAACAAGAGGTGTTATTTGACATTTTTTGAGATAAATGATCGGATGTTTATTTGCCAATAAAGAGGAAGGTATGCCGTTAATAATGAATAACAACATCAGCCAAATGTCCAGCACAATCACGCTTACAGGACCATATCCTTTTCATGAAATTTTCCATAATCAAATCGCCTGCCAAAGTGGCTGCCCTATGTCCTCGATAGCCTCACGAATTCTATCTCTGAGGTCTTGAATCGACGCTGGGCTGTTGGCGTAGACCTCATCTTCCACGTGGTCCCAAAGGAAGAAGTAGCAAGGTGTTAAAATACAAGATCTCGGTGGCCAATTCTGATCACCTCTTCGAGAGATAACACGGTTCCCGTAAAAGAGCAATGGTTTCGTTGCTTGTATGGCAGGTAGCGCCGTCTGGTGGAAAGTAAACGTTGTCCAGATCAATATCATCCAACTCCGACCATAAAAAATCATAAATTATCTGTAGATAGTGCAATCTATTCACCTTAACTGTTGATCCAACCTCATTTTCGAAAATGTAAGGTCCAATGATCCCGCCGGACCATAAACCGCATCAAACAGTCACACGTTGAGAATGGAGACACTTCTCAACAATAACTCTTGGGTTTTTCGAGACCCAGATGCGACAATTTTGGTTGTTGACGTAGCCACCGAGGAGGAAATGGGCCTCATTAGTCAAGGTGATTTTTCGATGGAAATACGGATCAGTTTCATCCATTTTAAGGACCCAATCAGAGAACACACGACTTTGTTGATGATCGGCCGGCTTGAGTTGTTATGTTAACTGAACTTTATAAGCCCTTAGACCCAAGTCTTTATGCAAAATACGGTCTAATGTCGTATATGGAATGTCCTATTCCAGAGAACGACGGGAAGTGGACAAAACTGGGTTTTCTTCAGCAGTTTGGGCTACAGCAGCAATATTCTCAGTTGTTCTTGAGCGACGTGGACGGGTTTTATTCTTCACATCACTAACTTGTCCCAACAGCTAGAATTTGTCCACAAATTTCTATATTGTGGTCCGACAAGGTGCTTTATGACGATCCATAAATGCTTTATTTTTGCGAACTGTGATTGGAAGATTTTCACCATTTTTGTATTGAATTTTAATATTTTCAATGCGTCGGTGAAGCGTGTATCGTTCCATTTTTAGTAATGCCGGAGTTTCTACTTGTCAAATATCAACGAATAAAAGCTTCAAAAGTTACAGCTTCCGAAATACCGGGTGATTCAAATGAATACATCGACGTATGTTTCAAAACAATCAACCGCAACATCCGCCCACTGTGCAACGATGTGCTTGAAGTTGACTCTGCCATTTGTGGTTCTATTTTTGCGTACGTTTTGTTTGGCTTTATTATTCTTCAACTTATATTATTTCCTTTTTTTTTTTTTTGGCTATGCGACTTTCATACGATATTTTGTACGAATTTGTACAACAATGCGGGATCTCCGCAAACACACAGCAATAACAACAAACAAGAAAAGTATGTATATCCTATTAGTGTCTTTGTCTGTTCCGTGTTTTGCGTGGTGGGTGGGGTAGGGGGGGGGGTTGGTGCTCACAGAACATATGATGATAATGATTATCAGGATGAGGATGATAAGGACGATGATTGCTTTGTGAGTACATAAAACATGCTCATATAACCGTATAAATATGTGATAATAATGATTAAAATTCATCCACTCCCACTGTTTTTGCTGTGGTTCGTTGGTTGAAAGGACCACACAAACACACACTCACACAGGCACAGGGGCATTATAATGCTAGCGACGTAGTTTACAATTACACTTACACATTTATGTATGAGTAAGGATGTCTGCATGTGTGCCTGTGCGCGTATGCTTGTGTTGGAACAATTATATATGACAGTGGCTTTTGATTATGACTTTATTTGTCTGTTGGCATCATTATTGTCATGATTTATGTAAAGGGTTCATTTTAATTTGATTTTTGACTATCGGATCAGTCTTTTGTGCATACTCTCGCTTACGCTGTCGCCCAGCAATGATATTGACAGAACGCAAGAGAGTTGAATGGAAGCTTTTGAGTTATGTACTTTTGACGGTTTTCTGGCAGTGAAAGCGAGTTGGTCATACACAATGAAGATGGTTATGGTAAGAAGCGGTTGCAATTACTTCAGCTGAATATACCGATCTATTTTTTAGAACATTCGCAGTGTTTTGAGTTATATGATCTATCACAGCGAAGTAAAAAATAAATGATAAAAGGGATTTCTTATCCTTTCAAAGCTTTACTTTTTTACGTGCCTTCTGTAAAATGTAATTTTTAAAAATTGTGCAAATGTGTATGACATTTTTCATTGGAGCCGAACTATAGACCGGTAAGCTTCGTATAAAAACCACAAGAAAAAGTTATCGTACGTGCGCATTTTGAAAAAGACAAGAATAAAGTCTTTCTTTGGGGTTCTTGACGACCTTCATCAGACTGAAAACTGAACTGAAGACATTGTTCTGACCGTTCGGTCGAGACCTAAACCTTACACTTTATCGTGCCTTTATCGCATAAAAACACCTAGGCGCCATTTCATTCTAAACTCGTTTTTTAATGAAATTCGATACCAAATTGTCCAACTTTTATAATTCCAAAATATTAAAAATTTATATTTACAAAGATTTAGCAAATTCAATTGTAAATTGAAGGCGATTTTGTTGCAGCCTATCAGGTCAAATTTGGAATCGATGAGCTACCGACCGACAGACTGAACACTGGATTTCTATCCTCCTCTTTTAAAAGAGGAACTGAATAACGTCAATATTAAAAGTGCTAGTAATAAAAATGGTTGGTTTTCAAAACAAGTCTTTAAGGAAACTAAAAAAACTTTTTAAAATGGTATATAACTCCTATATAAGAGAAGGGGCTCCAAAGGCCTCTTTGCAGCTTCTGGACCGTGTACAGAGGAGAGCGGTGGTGATGAAAGGGGATAGTAGGGTATCCAACTTTATTGTCGCCAGATTGTGGCTTGTGTATCGCTATTCTATACATATTTCAATGGTAGCTGTTCGTTAGATTCCCGTTGTCTTGACCCTGAGGTTACAACATTTAGTCGGAATACATCTATCTAAGGTCTCAAATATGATCTCCTAAGGTACTATTAAACTAAAAAAAATAATTTTCTACGAAAAAAGTGCAAATTAACGTGAGTCCATATGGATGGGAGAATAAAAAATCAACAAAGCGTATAGGAAAATCGAAAACTACGGAAAATTCATAGAAAATTTCACCAAGAAACCATGGATCTAAAAAAATCGCCAGCTCGCTCAAAACGAAACATACTTTATAATAAAAATAAAATTAAACTACAGGGTTCTCAAACGAGAGGTGTTATTTTATATCACACGGTATTTCCGTAGCTGTCACTTTTAAAGCTTTTATTCGTTGACATTTGACAAGTAGAAACTACGACATTACTAAAACGATAAACCATTCAACAACGCAGGTGAAGAGGTGATCACAATTGGGCATCGAGATCTTGTCATTTAATACTGTGCGACTTCTTTCTTTGAGGCCACGTGAAAGATAAGGTCTACGCCAACAGCCCAGAGTCTATTCAAGACCTCAAAGATAGAATTCGTGAGGCTATCGAGGACATAGGGCAGCCACTTTGCGATTTGGTTATAGGAAATTTTATGAAAAGAATATGGTCC
This sequence comes from Hydrotaea cyrtoneurina, assembly GCA_958296145.1. Classification (NCBI taxonomy): domain Eukaryota; kingdom Metazoa; phylum Arthropoda; class Insecta; order Diptera; family Muscidae; genus Hydrotaea; species Hydrotaea cyrtoneurina. The sequence continues at coordinate 51,142,846 of OY282515.1, read as the reverse complement.
TGTAAGCGTTATTAACAGCATACCTTCCTCTTTATTGAGAAATAAACAGCCGATCATTTATCTATAAAAATGTCATTTTTTTGAATACCAAAATAACACTTCTTGTTGGAGAACCCTGTACCATAGCTCGTAAATTATATACGATACAGTTCGAGAAAGTGAAGAAATAAAATTACATTTTGTCAAATATTATATAAAAATGTGAAAAAAGTGAATCTTTTTAATATGAAGCAATATGAACAATTCATAATATTTTGTAATAACAAAAACTATAGAAAAAAATTTCAAAATTGAAATATACGAAAAGTAGTCAAATTTGGATTTATTTCTAAAATATAACAAATTGACCGGCTTTTATTATTAATAACTTAAAATAATCCCTCAGTCCTTGACTACAGAAAGTTTTTTACAGAACTCCATAATTTGTATTGGATTACAACTTATAAACTTTTGGTCGATGAATTCGGCATCTGAACTACACAGAAAAAACATATTTTTGAAATCAATTACGAAGTTTGTATGGAATTCGTCAATTCAATTACTTTTTTAATTGATTTCCTTCCAATTACAAAAGTTGTGAATTCAATTACTCAAATTTTAAATAAGTAATTGATTTTTTTACTATTTTTTACATTGATTTCACCAAGAATTTCTAAGTTCAATTACAACATTAATTGATATCCATGCTTAATTTCAATTACGACAGTAATTGAATATTTTTGGCCCGTATTTTTTTCTGTGTAGGGTGGTAACGAATAAGCGAATGCGAACTATTCGCTTCCTTTTGAACATACGCAACCGCATTCGCATTGGTAAAAAAAATCGATATTCGCATTCGTTTTGGCACAAATATTTAATATTTCAATATTCGCTATCGCATTCGCAAAAAAAAGAAAAATATTTCAACATTCGCTTCCAAAAAAAAAAAACATTTCAATAGAAAAAGTAAACATTCACCTAAAGGGTTTGTGTAAAGGAAACATTAAGACCGAATAGTTGTTTCAACTAGCTGTTGGTATTGGGAGATGGTTTCTCCTTCATCATTGTGATTTTTTCTCGAAACTCTAACACATTTTTCTACAGCGAACCGGAGCACTTTTATTTTCCTTTTTTGTTTCGACAGTTTCTAACAGCATGTAGTTTCCGGTTTGGCTCACAGGCAAAAAAGATACGGTGCCATTCGAAACCGATTCGATTTTGCCATAACAGTCCAGGTCGCATTATTATTTTATATCAATGAAACTTGAAAGCTAGTTGAAACAACTATTCGGTCTTAATGTTTCCTTTACACAAACCCTTTAGGTGAATGTTTACTTTTTCTATTGAAATGTTTTGTTTTTTTTTTTTGGACTAAGGGCGTACGCTGTTGAGTTTAATTTAAGATTGCTATCACACCAATGTACTTACCAGTAACGGTATTTTGACCAACGACAAATTTACAAATATGACATTTTGCGTGGGAATTTATTGTAAAAAACTCTCTTCCGATTGCAATGGGCCCCTGTGAAGCCGCGCCGAAAATTTACAAGGAATGGCTTGATAGAATATTTATTAATTACAAAATGGTTTTATATTTTAAAAGTGTTCTGTTAAGGTCCATTGATGTAGGGTACCGTCCGACGTAAGCCATTTCCAAGAAATTTAGTCAGTTACAACTTGTGATGATGGGTGCAAAAATTTAGCCCATTCAACCCGAAGATGATTTCATTCACTTACTGTTAGTTCATGTACCCGTGTTCAATTTATCTATTTCAGCCAATGATGATATATTGGGGACAAATTAAAAAAAAAACATTAATTTTTGAAGTATACGACAGTCAGTCAATCACGTCGAAATTCTATACATTTATACAGAAAAAACCCCATCTGAACACATTTATGATATATTTTTTTTGTAATTATAATATCAAGTGACTGTTTAAATGGGCATCATTTTGATTATTCGTCAAATATTTACAGCCAAATATACGTAGTCGATAAATCACACAATGGCAATCAAAGACTTCAACAATCATTCCAGACAATCTTATTAAAATACTATTGCCGACAATTACACACATACCTCCCGTATCAACTGATATGTATCGAGAGTTTCAGTTTCACCCCACTCGTTGACGTCATCGTTGTGCTATTGACAGTTAATCATGACGATATGTTGCCAGAGACTATGAATGATTTGTTACTACGATTTCTTGGGCCACGATGTGAGAGGGGAGCGAAGGCAAAGGACGAAGTGCCGTTTACCCACACATGTGTGCGCAAACAAAAGGTAATTGTTTTTCCTATAAAACTCTGGTTGTTGGCCAAAATCGAAATAAGGAATCAAAGATGTTACCACATTGACTTTTATATATAAATAAATGTGTGTGTGTGTGTGTATGTGAACATTGTACAACACAATCCAATACATATGCGCACACACAAATACACTCAATACCTCAATACAGACAAACGATAATCACAATAAGCAGACAACTGGATACATTTAGCGATGATGTGATGCTGGAGAAAAGGATACGCTGTTTGTTTCGTAAAACGAATTTGACGGCATTGTATGAATTCCGATTGATTCACAGATTGGAACAGCACGAAAATCCCCGGTACGTTGCACGAGTACACACACACAATGTGCCTCCCTCCGACCATCTTACAAATTGTCATGGGCACGTGTGCGATGCTGGAGTATGTGACAACATACTTTTTGTCAACTTGTATTGGTTGTGGACATGGGAATGATATTGTGTTGATGACGATTATGATGATGATGATGACGGCTTTAAGAGTTATTATGACGGTGATACCCGAAACAATATCTGTTTCACATCGATTTTATGCGAGCCGGCACCATGCTGCGCTACTCAGTGCTTAAGTGTTACCTTCCTATGATTGTGTACGTTACACCAAGAGCAGAGGTGATGAATGACGTATCTTAGATGTAGTGTAGTGATACTCTCTTTTACAGACCATTTTTAGGTATTGCCTCTGAGGCGAATCATAGGGAAAATGGGCATAACCATACTGGAGGATATGACCGATTACAGAAAAAAAAATCGGGAAAATTATCACGATCATTTTTATTCATATCGTCGGTAGCCACCAAAAACATTTCGTGTCACATACTTGTATTTTTGAGTTATTGACGATTTAAAGTTTATGGACGCTGAAAAATGCATTAAATAGTTTCGAGTTAAAAATCTGATAGATAAAGCATTTATAAATAAGATGAAACCTATACAATTTCTGTTGGCTTATCAAAGTTTACAGCGGCTCAAAGTGATGCGTAGAAGGGCAGGCCAAACCACTGCACCGGTTCCCTACGCGGAATGAGCTACAATAACCATAGTCTTGAAAACCCCGTGCAATATACATGTTGCAGCTATGTCTCCACACAGTAAAAAGTTTTGGTTTAATTTTAATGCCGAGCCGGTGTTTATATATAACAAATCCAAAAAAGTATTAAATCTATTCCATTATGGAATACTTTTAAGGAGATTGAAAGAGAGAGAATGAGAGAGAGAGAGTTGTTTCTTATTTTTTTTAGAGCATTAAAATAACACCAATGTGTATTACGGCTTAAACCTTTTTGGTGTTAAAATAAAACCAAAATATTTATATTTAATACCTAACTAGGAATTAATTTAATGCCCTGTGGAATAAGTTATACACCGAACTAAGTGTTATTTTTATTCTTAATAAGAATTTGATTAATACTATTTGGAATGTTTTATATTCTCGAATTGGTGTTATTTCAATACCCAACCCAAGATTTATTTTCTCCAATCGCTATTATAGTTGGCTGCTGAGATCTAATTTCGTATTCTTCAATCGGTGTGTGTAGCTACAATAAAAAGATAACCAATTAGATAATAATAACGATGTTTTTCTTCAAATTACCTGTTCAAAATTTATAAAACTGTCCACTGATTTATGGATCTTAGCTCTTTTTGTTTCTCGTCCAGCAGCAGTCGACGGAAGCAACTTTAATAAATATAAAAATGGTAAGACGTCAATAGACCATTCAGATAAGGCTTCCAAGCTTTGTCCTCCAGCCTCATTTGCTATTTCATTAACAAAAAGTTTATATTTCTCCCAATTATGAAATAGTTCTTTTGATTTTAATTCGCCATAGCGAAGCTCAAAATCGAACAAAATCTGTAGGGATAAAGTTAGTGAATTAAATAGGAGCTTTTTGAATTAATAGGAGCCCGCCAGCCAGCCGGCCAGGCGCAGACAAGTCAAGTTAATATAAAGAATTTAAAAATTGAAAGCAACAATCGAACTTTATAAATAAAGATAAATACTTACAATGCCACCACAATTGCTGTTTTCAACTTTATAAGCCGGGAACAGATGTATTATTGCTTCTGCTAATGCAATCTTGTCCTCGCGATTCGGATAATTGCCACTTCGTTGGCGCAAAAAATTGATGGATTCACGTACCACACAACGTCGAGAGCTATCGCTTAATGTTCCCTTTGTTGAATATTCATCAAATATTGCAGAAAAATCTCCATTTTTTAAATAGCATTCTAATTCCTGCAATATTTGTTATACATATAACAAAAAAGGAATCGAACAGATTTCTACTTACCTTCTTAAAATTTATGCTGCTGATTGTTGAAGTTGTTTCTTCAAAGCAAAACTCTACAAAAAAACAACTACAGGAACTGTACTGCGATATTATTCCTGCCAGCTCCTCAAAATCTATGTCGGCACCGTCGCGATCTTTTAACACAAGTTCTCTGCCTTCTACATTAAGATTCAGCTTGTTTATAACTAACATTGAAAAACTTTAATTAACAAAGTATTTAATTGGTAAACGCTTGTAGGCAATACTCACTTGAAAGTAGTATTCCTTTCGGAGTGAAAACCTCACTTTCTGGATCAGAAATCTTAATTATGTAAAATTTTCCACCACTTTTAACTTTGACGAACATTATAATGCTTTTTTTCTTACTTTGTTTGTATGACTAATCTTTTTCTTGTTATATTTGTAAACGAAAACAAGTAAACTCATGAGAGCGACACAACTTAACAGCTGTTTTTAATACCTTACAAGGTGTTGTTTTTAAACTTTAAGAAATAACATTTTTCTATGAGAGAAATTTAATTCTTTTTTGGTGTTAAAATTAAACTTAAAGTAATAAACTAAAGAGAAACAAATTTCTAATGCATTTTTTGGTGTTATATTTAAACTTAAAGTAATAAACTTAAGAGAAACAAATTTCTAATGCCTTTTTTGGTGTTATATTTAAACCAAATGGAATTGTTTTTTCTTTTATAGAAATATTTAAATCAAATTTTGGTGTTATTTTTATACCCAGTAAGCATTAAAAAACTCTCAAATTTCTCATGGTGTTAAAACAATTCCCTGAAGTATTTAAATTTGTACCATATGGTTTAAAATATAAACTATTTTGGAATTAATTTTAAATTTAATTCCAAAGAAGTTTAAATTTAACTCCGCTAAGTTTAAAAATTAAACCAAAACTTTTTACTGTGCAACGTTTCAAATAATTTAAAAAATACTCTACTTTTAAGAGAACATGTACATACATGCTACACCTTCATTAAACAAATGACTTCTTATATTGATTTTTTGCCAAATGCTATTATATTTTTCATTTATTGAAAATGATTCAATGACCTCCACTTTTCGTCGCCGTTAATTTTTATTCATTGGCACAACAGCTCCCGGACAGCACTATCATTGTAGTGTGACGCCCCCGAATATGTTAATTTCGGCATTCAGCTTACTTTTCGCCCGTTGTCGATTCTTGCAGTTACCACATAGTTTTCCGAAGAAAATTTCTCTTGAAATCTCCTAAGACTTCGTCGCCTGCTTCAGCAAGCACTCACGTGTAGGTAATAGATGGTGATGTTTGTTGTGCAAGAGAGGGAGAGATAGACAGTTGTTTGCAAAACCCAAAGTAAAACCTATTTGCTACTACTATTCATTATTTCATTGTACATGAATTTGTCCTCAGTTGCCACTTCCAACCTCTAATCTGCCGCAAGGTTCGTGTCGAGGCACTATGCCCAATTCTGAGTAAGTGGCTGCATTTTGTTAGAATCTTTCCTACAAAACACTAAGCAGTTTGCTAGAAACATTGTCATCTTGACTGAGACCTCCTTTCGTGTCAAATAGTTCAGTTAAAAACTTTCCTATTTTAACCGCAGATTTTGCCTCAGTTAACATCTAATTTGGCGGGAATGGTTTAAAACGCCTTTGATCCTAAAGGACTGTCGACGAAGGCATTATATTCAACGAAGAGGTGGGTTTTCTCGTTTTTTCTCTTTCAAAATGTATGCAGATCAGGTCAATTATTGATTTACTATTTAACTTAAAACAAGCCAATAAAGTTAAAGGCATAATGCTCTGCAGACAGTTTGAAGTGCGCTGTTGTAGTCTTGACTACGTCTTGACTACGTCTAGACTGTGTAACTGGAATCCTACATCGTAATCTATTATTTGAGATGTGATGTCTTCTCCAACAGGATTATCTGGTGTCAATACTTATTTACCTTAACATTCCATGAGCAAACGGACCGGGAACTTCTCTGGAACCTGTGAGCCATGCGCGATATCATTTGTATACTCACTGACCGAGACCTACTGTTTAAACCGTCAGAACGGTTAATGTTTCTCTAGAGAAATTTAACATGGCTGAGATATTACTCTTTTTCTCGTAAAGTCGCCAGCATTTACGAAAACAGCCGCTGAAAATGTGTGCTAGGTAGTGTGGTGAGAACATTCCCTTTTTAATGTCCGCCAAATAAATATTAAATTTAATTTAAAAAATGTTTTAAATATTAAAAATATTTTCAATGAAATTCAATAGCAAATTTTCCATCGCTCTCCCACAATATTGAAAATTTATATTTACGAAGATATAGCAAATTCCATTGTATATTAAGTGCCACTCGCTTTCTTGCTTGACCGCAAAAAACCTCTTGTAAAATTGTCTTTTTGTCTCTTACGTCTTTTTCGCGGTTAGAGATCGATATGTCCCTTTTTGCTTGAAATCTAGCGTTCATTATACAGATTAACAGACGTTTTAATTTCCATCAAAAACGAAATTACAATCGACCTTAAACGTGAACATATTCATAAATATTTGTTCACTATTCGTAAATACAGTCGAACTTCTCTATAGAGAACTTCTATACAATAAAGCGCTCCCTATAATGAATTGACTTCAACACAGCTTTTTGCTTTCCATTTTCTTGTATTTTGATCTCCTTATCATTATAATTGCTGTACAGTGAAGTTTTCTATACAATGAAACAATTTTGCGGGTGTAAATTTGACTCGTATGCGTTTTTGTCTCCTTATAACTAACAGCTCTGTGTACCGATAATGAAGGGGATTCCCAACATTTGGCATCAGTTGCCGGTGTTCAGTGAATACCGCAGAGCCGCGCCGTTTCTCCTGAAACAAAAAAAAAAAAATATTATTTATCAATAAAGTTGAAGAAGGGGCAACAAAATATGTTGCTAAACAATTTGGAATTCTTCCCACCACGTTATCAAATATTTTAAGAAACAAAGTGATTCTAAAAAATGTAGAAGACGAGCAATTAGTACTAAACGCAAAAGGCTTCGAACCTGCCTTTTTGAGAATATTGATGAAGCAATGCTCAATAGGTCATTAATGAAATTTGGGCCATTTAAAAAACGGCATAGTATTGTAGCGAAGACCGGAAAGTGCTGACGCCAACATAAGAGATCGTGATGAATGGATTATGAACGTTTTGCCGAGATTGATACAAAAATATGATCAAAATGGCATCTTTAATGCCGATGAGATTGGATTGTTTTTAAATGTTTGCCAAACAAAACACTAACATTCAAAACCGAGAAATGCTTTGGAGGAAATCCGGGTCAAGGGAGAATTACTACCCTAGTAGCAGGCAATATATAATTTATTTATAATGAAGTTTCTATATAATGAAGTAATTTTCTGGTCCCGTCAAGATTCATTATAGGGAAGTTCGACTGTATATCCAATTTTGAATTGGATCTGTGTGCTTCTCCCTTATCGCTCATTTACTTCAATACAGTCACAACTGAAAACACGATTTTTTCAGGAGAGCCGTTTGAAGTTTTCAATTGCGTCTCACTGAGTAGGTTTCCCGAATAAACTAGATCCCTCAGCAGAACACAAGTCAACTCAAATAAGAGATTTACAGCTTTTTCTGGAGCAAAATATAAAAAGTGAATTTTCCTCACAACTTAATGTTCCTCACAACTTCTGTTCAATAGATTTCCCCTTCCATTCAAGGACTGCATGGAGTACGGCATTCATATCTTCCAATTAGATAATAGAGTTAGAGTCTCTTTGAAGAGTAGATTATCATGCCGACACGTCGGTCTAGACCGACATCAATTTCAACTATACTTTGCAAATTTGATAGAAAAGCCAATGGGAATGACATTGTCCACACATACATACACAGCCATTTAAGTGGGTGGGTTGGTCTGACATATCATGACCATTAACTTCACTTGACTTCAATTGGATTCCATGGAATTGAAAAGGAAAATAAAATTACAAATTATGGACTTTTCATAATGCGAGCGAAGATGCTGCCACCACACCACACCAACCAACCGTACGATCCATCCATACTCGTACATTAATATACTCCCAATACTTTGTAAGATTGAAGGAACCAACAAACACAACAAAAACTCTGTGCTCTGCCGAGCGTCGGTTGTGTTTGTGTCACCCACCCCGGGTATATTTCACATAAAAACTGCGATAAAAGATTATAAAAAAGTCGTTCAGGCGACTGGAGTGGGGGAGGGAAAGCACAACAATTGTATGGAGGTATGTGTGGCAGGAGCATTGGCAGCGGCATCATCATCAGTATCAGGCGTCATGGTTCAGCATCCAGCATCAGCAAACCAAATGGGTAACATTCGTCTATGGTGGAGAGCGTTGTCGTAGCATAAAATAAATGTATGGCAGCGAATGATTTAGTCGCAGAAATGCAGAATGCCAACGGAAAAGGGACACGGTGCCAGTGTCAGTGCAAGTGTGCACAACATCTGTTTTAGACATCTTTTAATAAAAATTTCATCTTTATTACAAAACAATTGTTTTATGTATGGCTTTATGTTTATGTGGTAGTGGCGGTGCTGGTGGTGGTGGTAGTGGAATGTATGAGTGTGTGTGCTCTATGTAATCCAATGGCACAAGTCGAAGCAGGCCAGCCAGCCATCCAGCTAACAACTTTTTATGGCTAAGTTTGATTTGAAGTGCTACTCATACCTAACCCCCGCCACTCTTCCAAACATAAGGCGAATGATTATATTCTGTGCCTTACGTTAAGTTGACTTAAGTGTTAACAATAATATGGCCCAAATGGAAAAGCGACGCCAACGACGACGGGTGGTCACAAGGAAGTAATTAAAATGTTACATTATTATAATTTTCATACGTATCATCACGATGTGGTATGAATGAATTATGAAGTGGTGGGGCAGAGTGATGGCTTGAGTCGAAGTGACACAAGTGAAAATAATGGAGCATCTCGAAACTAACTTCTTGTTGGGGGGGATTTCAATTATATTTGAGCAACGAATGGAAAAAGTTCAAAGAATACTAAGTAGCGGAGCCTGAAATTATCCCATGAACCACAATATTCAGAGACTACAAAATGTAGATTGTTTCGATGATGCCCATTGAAAGTTCTACCTAAATCTCAGCTAGTAATGCGCCGCAGTGATAAAAGAAGAAGGCTACCGAGAGTTGCTCCCTAAAACCTGTACTGGACCACGAGTGTAAGGAATACTGCTGCCTATAACGGAGAGAAAATATACAAAGCCAAAACAAATGTATTAAAAAGCCTTCATAAAAATCCTCAGAACTGGAATTTCAATTTTTTTTTAAATATTGTTTCCATTTTTTCCAGATTTCGAAAACAGTCCCCCTGCAAAACTGTTCATATTGTTATGATTTGTTGTTTTAATTTAAAGATTTTATTTTATTTTAATGATTTGGCCAAACCTCGGGAAGTCATCCATGGACTATCCTAATAGGAGGTCAATGAAATTAACTATCCTTATCGGCACTTGATTTTAATTTGAGAACCCGAATACATGGTGCTTAAGGAAAACAATATTATCACCAACCCGATATCATTTCGTTTTTAAATGTTGACATCTTTTACTGCTCGGACTTTGCAAAAATTTCGGTAACCACGAATATGCCAAGGAAATTCGGTTTTATTTAATCTCACATTCAACAATCACATCTACATGGTTGTGAACAGTTGTTAATTGGATAAGGTAGAGCAAAAAAAATAGTTATTTAACCATTTAGTCAAGGGTAGAAGCCCATGATTTACCAGTGAATACTTTGTTTGTGCCCCCGTCTCAAAGTTTCTTGCCTGTACTATATTTTTTGGAAGCGTACGCAACAAAAAAAAAAACAATAATTAGCCAGCATTTGCAAAAAAGTGTATTGTGAATTTTTCATTTAAATCGGCCAGCAACAACTTGTGGCATGACTTCCCGTGGAACTACTACATTTCCATGTTACAATTTGTTGGCTGTTTAGACCCTTGAGTTATGATAATTGATTTCTAACTCAGCGTAAAGCAAAAAAAAACAAAAACGCACATTGTCGACTTCTCAGCGGCTGTGGCACCGTGGGGTGTTTCATATACAATTTAATTGATTCATTAATTGCATTAATTTTTAATTGACAAGAACAACAACATGAACAGCAGAAATAAAAAAAAAAAAAAATACCAACAAACCACACAAACAAACGTATCACCGATACTCGCTGGGCTGGCACGTTCATGATATTAATGTGGTTTAAAACATGATTGCAGCTTGTACAGTTGGTTAACACAACTACGCAACCAGTTAACAGCGAATTAATTATGACTTTTAAACCATAAATAATAATATTATTATTATGGATGTTGATGGTTTCATTTATTAATGTTTGTTTTTTCTTTTTGAACTTTTTTCTTTCATTCAATTGTGCATGAAGAACTTACACACATAAATATTTGCATGAATAAATATTAAAAGAACTCATTGCATTGTAAAAACAACATTGTTTATCATCGTTGACAGACGACGGACAAATACAATCAAAATAGTTATTTATGATTTTAATAACATTTAAGTCAACTGCGAGTCTGAATGCACAATTGTGGACATTACGAAAATGAATTAATGACTAAGAAATCATAATACTGACAAAGGGCTTCAACCATGCTCATGCGATTTAAGATTTTTTTTATAATGTTTTTAAATGAATTTGAGTTTGTTTGTTAACTAATTTTTATGAAATGTTTCATACACTCATAGAAAAAGTATGACCAAACGTGCATGAACTGACAACATACGGTCACGAAAGTCTATCTTTACACGTCAAACGATGTTCCAATTTTGTCAACGATTTGTGTAAAAATTGGCAACAAGGTGTTGACAATTCGGTTACTATACAGTCAACGAGTTGTTGATGATATGACAACTATACGTTGTCATATTTCCACCATTTGTTCTTGTTGTGCAACGCAAAATCCCATTCAATTTGTCAGTTTAAACAATTTATTTTATAATTACATATGACAAAGAAATTGTATATACTTAATTCTAAAGCTTTTTTTCCATAGTTCATGGACTATAAATGAAATGAAAATTACCTTCGATAAAATTCTGGATGAAATGAAGTTTAATGTTGGCGGCGACTTAATTGCTTCGGTTTTAGTAGTTGGGTCCACAACAGCCGACGTCGATGTTAGTGACGCATCTTCTATGTCGAGCAACAAAATGTAACATTATGGTTTGCACATTTAATTATAACATCACTAGTAAGTTGTAATGCGCCAATGGCGCCCGTTGAAATATGGAAAAAAAATTTAGTTGAAAAAAAAATTTTTTGTGGAAAAAATAAATTGTGTTGAAAAAAAAAATTTAGTTGAAAAAAAAATTTTTGTTGAAAAAAAAAAATTTTGTTGAAAAAAAAAATTTTTGTGGAAAAAAAAAATATTGTTGAAAAAAAAAAATTGTGGAAAAAAAAATTTTTGTGGAAAAAAAAAATTTGTAAAAAAAAAAATTTTGGAAAAAAAAAATTTGAGGAAAACACAATTTCTGTACAAAAAAATATATTATTTTTTTATTATTATTATTTATAGAATTATTATAGAATGCCTATTTAAATTCCTACGTACTGCGTGACAGAGTCAGTGAATCAGGGAATCAGTGAATCAGTGTCGAGGGTAAATATATATTAAGATACTACCTGAGAATTTTGCCAGGAAAAAAGTATATTGCGAAACTCTGCTCGAAGGCCTAATGGCGGCACGGCTTCCTTTACGTCCTGCTCATTCAGATATGGCAAACTTCTATATGTAATTGAAATAAAAAAAAAATTAAATATGTATGTGCCATTGAATACTGAAAACGATTTACTTACCCTTTAAGCAGTCGAAAATTGCTCATCTCATTCTTCTTCAGGAAATTCCGAATTTCCTGATGGCTCGAAATATTCATTGACCTCTACACGTTATTACCGATTTCAACAAATTCGGCAAGAATGTTTTCCCGGCCAAGAGTGTTACTTCCGCAATTTTCCATTTGTTTAATTAATTTAATTATCGCAAACAAAGCAATAACATTGAAAACCAATGCCGAGTAATGTTGCCGGCTTTATATTGTAGACGACGTCTATTATTATCGATTAATAATTTAAATTTCAAACCATAAATAGTTATATAACGATTTGTTTATATTGTTTGTGAACACATTAATGTTTTTGTTTTTTTTTTCAGAATCAGAACACTATAAAAACATTATAAACTGAATGTCGGCGGCATACAGCTTTCTAAAACTTGCGCCGTTGTATGGAAAGGTGGCCTTTTAAAGAACATTTGTGCTTGAATTTCCATAGTTTTGTCAACGAGCGTTCACGTATAATTCGAGAACCCAACACGTTACAATTGTTCACAAACGTTGATGATTTTTCAACGTTTTTTTCCTTCAGTGTAGACATTATGAGGGTCTTTAAACCATTAATGCCTGACCCCCGATTCGCTTGTCCGATTTTCATTAAATTTTAAGCATTTCTTATTTAGAGCATTTAAATTGACGTATTAATTTTTAAAAAATGTTCATAAAATTGTTTCATATTTTTTTTGCAGTTGTTGTGTGTTTTCTATGAGTATTTCGCGATTTCGGTTAAGTTGCCACTCACTTAAGTGCTAATTTAACCCTATTCATACCAAGTTATATTTGTAACCAAAGTAAACTAAATTTAAACATATGGCACCATAATGACTAATGTAAAATAATTATATACTTATATATAAAAGTATTAATTTCAGTAGTTACCCGAAGTCACTGCCTGGTACGAATAGGGTTAAGATAACTGCCAAACATTTTTGAAAGCAACCACTCAACAATCCAATGGCCCAATTCACACGGGAATAATTTTTAGTCCGAACAACTTTTGTTTTTTCCAAAACACACGAGACTAATTAATCTGACTAAAATTGTATACGTATACGCAGCTTTGTGTGTGTTAGTATTTTCTTTATTTATTTCACGTTTGTTTTGTGTGCATGTATTAGTTTTGTTCTGGTAATGCGGGGTTGTAGCTGGATGAAAAATTAATCCAACCAAAAACGACTCTCCTCACCGAAAATGCCTACAAGCTGCCATGTTAGACCAGAACAATTAATCCCGTGTGAATTGGGCCAATCACAAGAACACACAGCACCACTTTTCTCTTTACAAACTTCACCGTCTTTCTCTCTGAATGAAAAATAAATTAGAGAGGTTACGCATGAGGGATCTGTTAGCAGCTGGTTGGTCTACGTGACCCTGCCTTGCGTCTACTGATGCTGAAACCGCCTGTTGTCACGGTTTCTCAGATCGGCGAATTTTATGAGGCTACTCAGATCGATATTCGAAATCCGGTTTACCAGAGCTGGGCATCCGCGGAGAAAGTCTTCCACGTCTCTTTTTCATCTGCTACGGCAATGGTCGTTGTACTGTAGTTACTGCCATCATGCGTGGTTGTCGACCAACCAGTGTCCTGTGAGTATTGATATTAGATATGTCGTTCCTGTTGTAGGCGACGAGAGATTAAGATGTCCTCTGATTATATTCAGTCCATGGTTTCCTTGAGATATGACATTAATCTAAAGCTCTCCATCTGGCGTCGGCTTGTGCCATATAGTGCTGTAGAACGTTCTTCTTAATATATGTAGCCCAGCGGTGCGGATACGTGTGCTGTGTCGAGTTCATGGGAGGCATATCCTATTCTTACGAGTTCATCAGCCCGTTCATTCCTGTAGCAATTCCTGTGGCCGGGTATCCACATCAAGGTTAGCACCGACGAGAGACTCAGTCTCGCCAAAGACTACCTTACATTATTTTACTAAAGCAGAGGTTGCCACACGGGATTTTATATAGACTTTGGCTTTCCGAGCCAACTCCGCAATTGATGGAACAAATAAGTAAAATCTACTGTAAGACAATTATATCAAAGAATCGCCGAATCAAATTTTCATAAATACCATCGCATTTATCCGATATGGACCGGCTAAATATTTTCCCTATTATAAATATCAAGTTACCACTTCGAAGTACCCGTATTGTGGCCCTAAAATATATCACTATGAAATTGGACCACAAAATAGGCCCACAATTTTTTTTATATAAAATACGACCCAGATCTAAATTGAAATTAGGCACCAAGGATTTTTTGAATTTGTTTGGGGCTTAATTTCATATATTAATGGGGCTTATTTTCATTACAAAATACCCAATACCGCTCAACACGATATTTAAGAATTTTGGGGCTTAATTTCATTTCTTTTCATTGTGAATTTAAACCAAAAAATTAAAATAACATTTGGGGTCTAATTCATTTTCAAACTGGGGTGTATTTTCGTGGGACCTAATTTCCTGTCGCCTGGCCGCCTTGAGGCGGACCCACAAATCGGATCTGTTTCTCCGAATAACACTCAGATAATATTCTGTATTTATCGTCTGACCTTCAGACATAAATTCAAAGCGATAATAATTGAGTTTTGTTGAGCCTGGCAAATTTTCAATCACAGTTTGCAAGCGTAAATCCCTTTTTTGTTCTTAATGTTGTCCTAATTGTAAGAAAGTATCCTATTGTTAAACATTCCCAGGACTTCTCATGTTATCCAACCACATTTTCACCATTTGCTTTCATAGATTTTCCGCAATTTGGTTCTTTCTGCCTCTCACGTAAATCTGCGAATGCGGAGTTTCTTTTTCCATTTTAAATAAAGAAACATAACTGACATTCGAACCGAAATGAAATGGTGTGAAGATGCAGGGGAACGATGAGAAGAGCCCAAAAGCAAACAAAAAAAATACCAAAATCAACTCGTCATGTTAAAATTGTTCGTGTACGCTTGCAAAAATCGTTTTGGAAAAAATGCCTTAAGGACGAAAGTCATTTTTAATTAAACTAAAAATGCCAATGTCTGTTTTTGGCACTTGCATGCCAAGTCATAAACTCAAATACGAGACGAACACCAACATCCACCTCAACAAATTGGACCAATGTAAGTTCGAGTTTTTGTTTCGGAAGGTAGTAAAGCTGGTCATCCGGTGGCTGATTATGAAAAACAAATTAATAGGTTTTGCTAGTGCTGCAGGTCATTACAGCCTTGTTTTGAGCAGGCCCGTAAAGAATAGGAGAATGGGGTCAACGGGGTGGTACATATGGATATACTACATACGGATATGATTCTTGTTGTAACAAGGGAGTTTTAAAATAGTTTCACTGCATACAGAACATTTAATATGGAAGAATTACAGTCAAAGTTTAGCACCCGTATTCACAATAATTTAAAACAGCATTAGAAACAATAGTTAAGAAAAAATGTATAAAAATACAAAAACAATTTTCACACTTGTTTCTTGTCAAGGGTGTTACATTTCTTCAATATTGTTCTTTCATGTTTGGGTAACAAGAAATCAGTGTGGTGAGTTGTGCTGAACTAAAAACAAGGCTCTGCTTTGGAATGAGGTACAATTTCATTGTTTCACAGCCATATAAAATGCGGTTCGAATCATCGGTCATGCTATCGCTTTTCCAGATTGTGCAGATGAGCTTTCAGGTACTTGAATAACTGGTCTTTTCGTGCAGGCATTCCATTAACGCCCACTGACTTTTGGTTCTTACCCAGATTTCGTATGAAACTGATTCTATTTTGCGCGGTTCTGTTCATGTGTTTCGGGTCCGGGTAAGAACATCAACCATTGTCAATGTCCGTTTTCGCTACGTAAATGCCGGCGACTTAAGGAGTACAGAGACATAGCAAGTCGTAGAAACCTTCTATAGCCTTAGACATTCGGAGCCCACTTTAAACAGTACGTTCCGGTCAAGGTTATAACAAAAAAAACAATTATCAGGCATGTCACAGAAATGTTACGAAATCGATTTGAATTCGTGTTTCCAAAACCTAACATTTTAATTTTGCTTCTTCAAAAATTCCTGGGTTTGATGAAATCAAGAAAAAATGGAAATCGAATATTTCTATTAAAAATATGGTAGCATTGAAATTAGAAACAGCTGGTTTACCCACCGCCGTCAAAAATTTCGATACGTCTCCACTCTTTGACTGTGATTTTAATTAAAAAAAGTTAACAAACAAACAAATAAAAAATATACTTGCCCCTTTAAATATGTAAAAATTAGCTATTAATTTTAATATTAAAACAAATACTTACATTTCTTTCTTCAGATTTTTTTTTTTTTTTTTTTTTTTTTTTTTTTTTTTTTTTTGGGTTTAAGTGTTGTTTTTGGTTAAAGCTGCCAATTTTATATGTGACAAGATCACACAATTGAGGCGATGGCAATTCTTTGACATGCCTGATACTTTATATGTTAAAATTATCATACTCAACGTATTTAGTATATTTTTTAATAAAAGCAATATTCATAATTAATTTTGAACAGAATTTCATTTCAATTTGGAGTTTAAGTTGAAATTGATATCAATTTCACTTCAGATTTTGTCATGGGTTTCAAATCAATAATTTTTTTCGATTTCCTTTTTCTGGAGAAGCTAAAAACGTTTTGGTTTCAAAATTTGTCGATTTGAGTTTCTGTGACATGCCTGTATATAAACACAGTCCATTGATTTGAGATAAGTTCCTTCATAGAATATTAAAGGAAAAACATATTTATTTTTTTTATACCCTCACCCTACGGGTAGGAGGGTATATATCATTTGATACGGCTCAAAAATGTAACACCTAGAAATATTCACATTAGAGCCCAAGTGTCTTTGAACGAAATTCGATTCATGACTTTCTGAATCGTTTGAGCCATGTCCGTCTGTCCGTCTGTCCGTCCGTCTGTCCGTCTGTCCTGCTGGTACGCACGATAACTTTCGAAAGAGTTAAGCAATCACTCTGAAATTTGGCATGGCTTAATATTTTCCCAAAACTGCTTATGGGATTGCATATGGGCTATATGGCCACACCCCTTCGGGTACCTCCCATACAAATCTGTTATTTCGCCCATTTTATAAATCGTGTAATAATATCAACACGATCAAGTTCGATCTTGGCCAAATTCTGTAGTTAGTAAAGGTATAGCTAGACAAAGTTTCGGACAAAAACTTGGAAGTCTGGCAACTCCCCTTCTGGTACCTCCCATACAAATGTACCATCCCGCCCCTGATAAACCGTCTAATACTATCAGTATGACCAAAGCTATCTTGCCCAAATTTTGTATTTACTAAAGTTATAGCTAGACACAATTTTTGACAAAAACTTGGAAGTCTGGCAACTCCCCTTCTGGTACCTCCCATACAAATGTACCATCCCGCCCCTCTAATACTAATACTATCAGTATGACCAACGCTATATTGCCCAAATTTTGTATTTAGTAAAGTTATAGCTAGACAAAGTTTTGGACAAAAACTTGGAAGTCTGGCAACTCCCCTTCTGGTACCTCCCAAATGTAACCATCCAATATTTTTCTATAGCATTCGGTATTTTAGGTTGCTATTATGACTTTTCATCAGATGTTACATCAAATGATGGTAGCCACGGTCACTTTTGACTTTCCGATACTTATGAGTATGAGACTTGTATGTTTTTACTGAGGGTGAGGGTATATATAAGTCGGTTTACCCGACTGCAACTTTTCCACTGGTTTTTTAATAAAATTGGCCAAATTCTGACCTGTACTATTTTCCCGCTCAAAGACAAACACTATTCAAATAGATGTACAATGTTCATCATATTGATGTACGAAATTGAAGAACAATTAATGAAAGTTCTGCATCAAATTGAAGAAAAATGTGGTAGATTGGAAACTGTTATTCGTATTCGTAATTTTGTTGATGCTGCAGCAATTCCATGGAATTGATTTCCGACCATCTTTCACGTGGCCCCAAAGGAAGAAGTCGCAAGGTGTTAAATCAGAAGATCTCGTGGCCAATTGTGATCATCTCTTCGAGAGATAAGATGGTACGGAAACTTATCCCGTAAAAGAGCAATGGTTTCGTTGCTTGTATGGCACGTAGCACTGTCGTGTTGAAAGTAAACGTTGTCCAGATCAATATCATCCAACTCCGACCATTAAAAAATCATAAATTATCTGTCGATAGTGCAATCTATTCACCGTAACTGGTGCTCCATCCTCATTTTCGAAAAGGTAAGGTCCAATGTTCCCGCCGGACCATAAACCACACCAAACAGTCACACGTTGAGGATGGAGACACTTCTCAACAATAACTCTTGGGTTTTCCGAGCCCCAGATGTGACAATTTTGCTTGTTGCCACCGATATGGAAATGTGTCTCATCAGTCCTCGATGGAATTCGGAATCATTTTCATGCATTTCAAGGACCCAATCAGCAAAGGCACGACGTTGTTGATGAACGGCCGGCTTGAGTACTTGTGTTAACTGAACTTTATAAGGAAAATATGGTCTAATGTCGTCTGTGGAATGTCATATTCCAGAGAACGACGGGGAGTGGACAAAACTGTGTTTTATTCAAAACATATTCTTAGTTGTTTTTGAGCGACGTGCCCGGGTTTTATTCTTCACATCATTAACTTGTTCCAACAGCTCGAATTTTTCCACCAATTTCCGTATTGCGGTCCGGCTTCCCCACCACCCAAAAATGCTTTAGTTTTGCGAACTGTGACTGCAAGATTTTCTCAATTTTTGTAGTGAATTTTAATAATTTCAATGCGTTGTTGTGTCGTTCCATTTTTAGTAATGTCGTAGTTTCTACTTGTCAAATGTCAAAGAATAAAAGCCTCAAAAGTGACAGCTATCGAAATACAGAGTAATTGAAAATAACACCTCTTGTTGGTAAACTCTGTATTATTATTCACCGGAAACATATGTTTTCTGATAAAAGTGTGAGTGATGCCACATCAACAGTTGAAAATGTGAATTATTTTGACTGAACACTCAAAAACGTATTTGAAGTTTAAACTCAGTTTACATAACCGAGCTTTAACTACGATCTCATTTATTTGATTCTAGTCCTCCATACAAAATAAGCGATTGTATAAGCAAGCGGTGTAACGAGAACACTCCTAATTATTTGATTGAGAGAAGTGATGTTTGATTGTTCGTCTTTTGTTCTTTTAAATGATCTGAGCTTTTAACTCACAGTTTTCCCACAGCCTTTACATGTCAGCTATTCTAACGCTGTTATCTTACAAAATACCTGTTACACTTACCTCAGCGGTTTCCTGAAGCTCTGATATCGTTACAAGACCCATTTGCTGATGCTCTTCTGAGAACGGTGAACTGATATTTGATGGACTCACCATTTTTCATTTAATACACAACAATTTTAATAAAGCAACTGAATTATTGTTGTTGGGACACAGTTTTTCATTTCACTGTAAAAAAGATCAAATTCCGCTAGAAAGACAAAACGTGCTTTGTATAAGTGAAAAATGTTAAACTTACTCGTAGAAATGTCCGTTGTCACAACATCACATCGGGATTAGTCCAGACTCGCAATATAAACAGTTGTCCTCGCATAAGATTCAGGGATTCACAATTGAAGAAGGTATATGCTGGAAGAGGTTGAACCATGATTGGATTCTTATAAAAAGCCAACAAACGATTTCGAACCACTGTGTGACGAACATAGAAATTAAATTAAACTCATAAATAAATACACAGTCTGTTTATATACAAAATGTAATGGATATGTAAAACTATGAATGTAAGAGGTGAATCTGTTTTTAATTCACAGTGCTCTTACATCAAAATAGTTCCATAGTTTACGTTTTAAAACATCGCGCCGAGCACATCCTTCCGTCACCGTGTAAACGGTGGTTGTTTAATTGGCTCTCCTCAATTCATGTTTGCACGATTTTGACATTCATATTTTGTTTCCAATTACCACTGCATGAGAGAATATCCTTGTTTTCATTTTGTTTGTTTGGCCGTGGTGTGATTGACATTTTAATGTTTTCTCAGTTGTTTCATCGCACATCGCGGAAGGACGACGGGCTGACTGAATGGAAATGGTGGGATACTTTTGCAAAAGGGTTGTATTTTATTTGCCGTTTATTCAGAGGTTAATTATATTTGCATAGTGCAAGGATTGTGTGTTATTGTAAATGAAATATTTTTAAATATTTTTTTTTGCATAAACAAATAATGAAATTGAAGCGTACACACATTTACATCTCTGATTGTTTGCACATATGATTGTATGTAAATATAAGTGTATTTGTTTTAAAACTGACAGCCAAACATAAACTGATCATTTATTTCTATTTGATTGTTCATTCCTCTGCGGCGAAATGATCTCCATATCAAATACCGTTGATTTCGGTTAAGCGGAAATGAAAAAAAAATACAGAAATTGGTCTCACTTATGCGAAATTTTCAAAAAAAAAAAAGAGACTTTGGATAATTGAACCTTCTTTCATTTAAACGAACTGAGTATTGACTTTTGAAATGGTTCTATGAAACGAAGATAGAAACTTGTGGCACAACTATTAAAATACATGCAGCTATGTAAAATTTAAATTTAATCATAATGAGCTGGTATGAAAATAGTCAATTATTTTATTTTGGTGGAGTTGTCTTAAATGTGGTTGACACATAATTTTGTGAGATCTTTTGCCCGCTACAACATTATGGAAAATCATCCAGTTCACCATTATGTTTTCGGAAAGTGAATAGTCCGCATCCAAGGAGGCATCTACATAAATCCACCCAGGCCTGGTATGATGGACCTTAAATAACCATTACAGGATTGACTAAATTAAGAAGTAACAGGTTTAGGAACCAGAAAAGGTGAAAGTCTGGAAGTTTTACCAGCGGGTGCGGCGTTTGAATTCAAGACTTCATGAAAATCGGAGTTCGATTCAAAGCTACATTTTGGGCACTGTTGAATATTCAAAGGGACATAGTCGAGGATTACGTTCACGTGTGGAGTTATTGACTTATGACGGTGAAGTTACCGCTGACTGAAATGTAGAGCAGGTGTTTTTTTTTTGGGTTCCACCTCCTTCCAATTAGACTGTCATGTAGGACACATACACTAAATGATCGGATTAATTGTGTCAGCATTGTGTGTGAATGTTTCATATTGAAGAGGAGACACATCCATATGGATTGAAAGCAAACTCGGACAGGCACCCACAAGCAGTTTGTATCTCTATATCAGTGGTTCCCAAACTATTTTGGTCGTGGAACCCCCAATATTGCCAGTGATCGCTGAATATTTTTTATACAACGATTTAAAAGTTAATTAAATATTAAATGAAACATGTATATTTTTGTATTTTCGAATGAACAATATCTGGTGCAGCATCAAATATTTTACTATACTTGGTTTTTCTCGCAACATATTTTGAAAATAGCTCATGAATGCTGATGTAAACGTGTAAAAATTGATAGCTAGCCAGCTGTATATTCAATCACTCAGTATGAGTTAGGGCTAGAAGGATATATACTAGGGTGGAGTGAAATTCAAAAAAAAAAAGTTAACCTCGGAAAGAGATGTAGTCTGCGGTCCTAATGAGGGGAAAAAATAAAGAAAAAAAAAAAAATTTTAGGGGTCGCGCCACTCCCTCGAAATTTGGAAATTATCGCTATTTTGGCGTTGATTTTAGAAAAATCCTAAAAAGTTTTATGTCAATAAATGTTTGCAATAGCGTAAACAATGAAATAAGGGCATGACAAAATTTAAAAAAATTTTCTCATTGTTCAAAAGTTTCAAAAAGTAAAATAAGTCAAATCGTCCCTTCTTCAGAAAATTGACTGAACAATGAAATCGCCACCAAAGCTACAAATATTAGTCGATTATCCTCATATTTGCCTCAAATACTTTTGTTTGGGCACTGAACAAGCTCAAACTTTTAAATTTCGAATAAGTTAAGTCGTTAATTTTTAGGATTTTTCTAAAATCAACGCCAAAATAGCGATAATTTCCAAATTTCGAGGGAGTGGCGCGACCCCTAAAATTTTTTTAAATTTTTCCCCTCATTAGGACCCCAGACTACATCTCTTTCCGAGGACAACTTTTTCAAATTATAAAAAAAGCATGTTTTCACTCCACCCTAATATATACTGCCTAGTCTGAGTCTAGGTAGCACATCTATATTTCCTTGGCTCGTCCCTGTTCCGACTTCCAAATAAGGCGAATACCACCTCATTGAGAACTCAGTGGCAGTCTAGGAAGAACAGAAGTAGTTGAGTATGATCCAAGGATGAAATAACACCGTGACTGTCAGAGAACATATTTATCAGCACTGTAGTGAGGACGTTTTATCTCAGTCATTTTGCTGATTTGTTGATTGCCAGAGTTCCATGTCTCCGTTGTTTAATAAAAAAGTTTTCATTTTGTATTCATATCACCAATCAAACAGAAACGTGCAGCAAAAGCAATTGAGAACGTCAGGAATTTAAATTTATTTAAATTTTCGTAATTTCCAAATTTATTTCTGTTGTATGTGAATGACATCCAATGAGTTTTGCAATTTTGCCCATAACACGAAGAGGCACCAGGTGTTCTTGGAACAATCTCTTAATCAAAATTAAAATACATTCATATTTATATAAATAAAGGGTCGAAGAACACGTCCAGCCTCAAAATGGTCAATAAATCCCATATTTTTTTTTGACTCAGCGGTGCCTCCTATGGATGCAATGGACTGTGTTAGCGGAAGGAAAGACGGGAATTGGTGGGAGGAAAGAGGGTGTAGTGTTTACTGATGAAAAGCTCTCCCGATGTCAAGTCTTTATAAATTTAGTCACTAAAGTTCGCAATAAACTGTACGGACATTCCAGCTGTCCTGGCATTGGTGTCGCTGGGTGAGGCAGCACACTAATAAATTAACGCTTCAATAAATCACCATATATGGAATGTAGGAAATTTATCATTGGCAATTAATAAATGAGACTTCTTTCTGTATCCTTGGTATACAACGAGTCGTCTATTGTCCATGCAATGACATTTGCAATTTTTTTTAATCAACTTTTTCAACTTTTCTCTAACGGACTCATTAGTGATTGCCGGCTCAGCGAAACATTCACATGTTGTGACACTTGGGAAACAATAAACGGCGCACGAGTGATTACAGGATCACGAAGAAGGGGTACACAGGGATATTAGGACTATGAAGCACATAATGAATCTTAGGCTTTGATTTATCAAAATTGTAATAAAGCATTCATTCATTCCGTTCTTCCGTCAATGAGACAGACATGAATGGTCGGCCAGTCAGTGTCTGGAAAGGGTCGATCCTTGCTGATGGTCGATCCTGCAAGGAAACACTAACAAGACGATAACAAATTACGTCGAATGTTTACGGGAGGCACATTGTGATTGCGAATGATGTGCCAAACAATACACGAATCTCAAGGGTTTGTTGTTGTTCGGTTTTGTTCGTTTATGTTCCGATCTTTACTTAAAGAAGCACAACCCAACAATAACAAAGACCTACAAACTGTTACATTATAACAAGAAAACATGCCACCACCAGGAGTATGGGAATAAAGCGAAACATACGATTAGGGGGGTGCAGGAAGTAAATCACTTTTAATTTATTTCATGCCCAATCTTTTGCATTTTAACTATATCTCTCTCTCTCTCTGTTTCGCTCTCCCCTTTTCTGGCTCTTGACATCCTTTCTGTCACACGGAGAATAGACAAATGATATTCGATGACATTAAATGCCTCTGCTGTCACATGTGTGTACACATGTAGTGTGTGCGTGTGACTGTGTGTGAATCCTTAAATGACTGCAAGGATACACAGTCGGGACGGGGCATTATGAATTTATTGTGTTGAGACATTTGAGCAGCACGTTTAATTAATTTATCGTAATTTAGAAATGTGTGACAGTTATTTTTGTTTTCACTTTCTTTTTCTTTTGTTTTCACTTTCATTTTTCCCGATGAAGAGGTAGACATGAAATGAGACAATAACATCTCTTTATTGCAAATTGTTGCCCGGGATCGCATATGTTGCACGTATCTGTAGCCAACCATAAAGTCAAGTGCTAATAATGGAAATTGTTTTATATCCTAATAAGTGTTATTCGTCGTAGGGTTGGCCGTAACAAAACTATGTTCGGTTATTTAGGAGTATTGTGTTGTGGACTCGTAAATCAGGGAATAACAAAGCACTGGCTTCGGGATTACGGCGACCCCAGTACGTATGTTCGCCGTTGAAAAGACAATAGTGTTGAGTTTTGTGTATAATCATGGAAGACAACACATATCTTCAATGTGTTTGAAACGAGTATGGAAAGGCTTAAAAATCAGCTTGATGGGTAGTTGATCTATAGCAAATAAGATATATTTAAAGACAAATTAACTTTGTTTAGTAGCAAATAAGCTTTACTTGATAGAAGCTCCAAACATACGATTTACTTGTGTGCAAACATTTAAAAAAAGCAGTTTTTTTAGTGTGCATCGATATAACTAAAAATGTATTGTATGTACTTCATCACTTGTGAACAGCTGGACCGATTTAGCTAATTTCTTTCATTATTTTCAGGACAAGGTTTGAATTAAAAAAATCCATCTTATAAGCGCGAAAAATTCAATTGATGATTTTCTATGTTATTTTTGTAAACAATTTTACAAAATAATTTAATTGTAAATGATGTTTCAAGGAGAGATAATTAGGAAAATCGTGGTGGAAAACTCAGACCATTGAGAAAACGAATAAAGTATAACAAACTCAAAAAAATGTCTTAAATGTCATGCGTTTTCTACAACACTTCAGCAAGGTCGATGTGAAATTTGATTGAAATTGAAATTGATTGAAATTCAATTAAGCCAGATTTTGTCGGATTTATTTCCAAACAATTTTCAATTTCAACAATTATCCCTGGTACAGCGATCCCAACATTTCACGCACCAACCTGATGCGAATTTTGCCCAACATTCGCCTACAAGTACCACATGACAAATCAATATGATATCGATTCTCCGTTTGGGCCTTAGAGCGAAATTAACAAGCACAACTTTCGTATCTGGGATTGTACAGAAGCCAATGTGTTTGCAGAGAATAACCGTTCGGTGCAGCGACATTATTGGCCCATGTTTTCTATGAAAACGCTTCTGGAAACACCATTTTCGGTAACGATGAACTTTACAGAGAACCGATTTTGTGCTAACAGTCCTTTAACGATTCAGGCTGTTAAGGCGAATGTGTACTGGAGCGAGAAATCGTCACCGAAGGTCTTAGAAAATTGCATTTACAGGATACGCTACTATGAGGCAAGAAACGGCGGCCACATGAATGAATTAATAAACCTTTAAAATTAAGAACAGATGGATTTTTGTTCAAATTTTACATTTGATTTATCGCCATTTGATTTATTTTGAACAGTATAAAGTTTATGATCGTTAAATTGGTTGAGATTATACATGGTTTTCCAACAAGAGGTTTTATTTTGGTATTCAAAGAAAAAAATCAGTTTTTGAGATAAATGATCGGATGTTTATTTCATAATAAAGAGAAATTTATGCTGTCAATAATGAGAAACTACGACCACACTTACAGGACCATATCCTTTTCGTGAAATTATCCATAACCAAATCGGAAAGTGGCTGCCCTATGTCCTCTATAGCCTCACGAATTGAATCTTTGATGTCTTGAACCGACGCTGGCCCTTATGTTTCACGTGGCCCCAAAGGAAGAAGTCGCATGTTGTCAAATCACAAGATCTCGGTGGCCAATTGAGATCACCTCTTCGAGAGAGGCAACAATAACTCTTGGGTTTTCCGAGCCTCAGATGGGACAATTTTGCTTGTTGATGTAGCCACGGAGGTGGAAATGGGCCTCATCATTCAAGATGATTTTTCGATGGAATTCCGCATCATTTTCATGAATTTCAAGGACCCAATCAGCAATGACACGACGTTGTTGATGATCGGCCGGCTTGAGTTCATGTGTTAACCGAACTTCTTTATGCAAAATGACGTTTGGGGATTGTCCAATTCCAAAGAACGACGAGAGATAGACAAACCTGGGTTTTCTTCAATACTCTGGGCTACAGCAGCAATATTCTCAGTTCTGCTTGAGCGACTTGCGATTTTCCCACCAATTTCTGTATTGCGGTCAGACAAGGTGCTTCACGACGACGCAAAAATGCTTTAGTTTTGCGAACTGTGAATGCAAGATTTTCACCATTTTTTGTAATGAATGTTAATAATTTCAATGAGCTGCTGAAGCGTGTATCGTTCCATTTTTAGTAATGGCGTTTTTTCTACTTGTCAAATGTCAAAGAATAAAAGCTTCAAAAGTGACAGCTACCGAAATACCGGGTGTTTCAAAATAACAACTCTTGTTGGAAAACTCTTTATTGGATTGTTAACGTGACTTCCACTTATATTAATTGTACAATAACTTGATGACAAATGTATATCAAGTTAATATTGAATAAATATTCATTCAATCCATATAAATATTAAAAGCAAATTTAATATTCAATATTCAATAAATTAAAGGTGTTCAAATGATAATCATATGAAATTCAAAAAACATCTGCCGTATACCATAAAAATTTACTCTCGCGGATAATTTTAACTAAATTTTTAAAAAATAATGTGCCTCTAAAGTTTGCCTCGCGACACTCTTGCGGGATAGAGGGTTGACTGGCTTAAAGAATACCGAAATTAGACCAACGAATGGCAGCTACTATCGTGATTAGAATTACAAATTTACACCACCTACATCTGGCCTAAAATGGAATACAACTCCCATATATGGGCAGGGACTCCAATGACATCTTTGCCGCTTCTGGACCGTGTACAGAGGAGAGCGATGGGGATGATAGGGGATAGTAAGGTATCCAACTCTATTGTATCCTTACAGCATCGCCGGATTGTGTATCGATATTCTATAGATATTTCAACGGTACCTGTTCGTCAGATATCCGTCGTCTGGTCCCTGACGTTAGAACATTTATCCAGAATACGTGGCTATCCAGGGACTCTCGTCTGATCATTGTCAAATGGCCGGTTGACTGGACGACGCACCATTGTTCTTCAGCCGAAATGTTCGCAAGTGGAATAATCTTCTAGCAAGTGTTTTTCCTTTCAGGTATGAAATGATCAAATTCAAGGCAAACATTAACAAGCACTACTCCCTCTTTCTTACCTCCAATACCCTGAGCGTTAGTCAACAAATGTCAATTGGATTAATGACTTCGACTTTATGAAACTTTTTGGCATTGACGGTGCATTTAATTAGAGATTTTTGATCTAACAAAGGATATTGTCGTTGATGCAACGTAACATTTCTCTCGGTGAAATAATTGGATGTAATGGCAACAATGGAAGTTAGTGGCTCTGCTGTCCAATATAAAGATTTTTTCCTCAAAATGTTTCCAAACAAAATCATATAAATTCGAAATGCTGACAAGATGTTATGTTGCAACCATTTGAAATCACTTACACAATTACGGAATTCGTAACCATCGCATTAAATTGCCTCAGACTTGGCAAGGAAAGGGTGATTTCTGATTTCCTATTCCACTTTGTCACAGCCTGTTAACAAGGACGCCTGTAATAACTGTGTCACTACTGCACCAACAGGCGCCGCATTCGAGAAGACACCCTTAAATGAGATGACACTTGCACATGTTGTCCTCGTCCCCTCCTCCGGCCTCCGGTGTGTGTGTGTGGTACGGTGGTATCTTCTGATGTTTAGTATACAAAAGCATTAAATTTCATACAATAAAATTCAAATCCGTTCTGGTCACGTGTTTAAGATCACGTCAATTTCGTGTACGCAAGTGTGTGTGTGTGTGTTTGTTAATACAAATTCATCATACACCACATATTTGTGAATCTATTACGGGAGTAGCGAGAGTGATGATTGTGCCTTGCGGACGGGCCGACTGTCTGATGGACGGACGGGCGTATGATGAGTAAGTGGTAATTGCCCATAACCATACATATGTGTGTGTGTGTGTGTGTGTGAAAATGTAACTGTGAGATTGAAATTGTTGGTTGTTGCTGCTGTTTGCATAAATTAAAACAATTAATAATATCCCTTCCCCCCACCACACTCTACTAAATACTTTGTGCTCGACGAACATGTCGGCTCAACTAATTTAATTTTACAATTTAACACATTTATTAGTTTAACACGTATTAGTGGCATTGTTAGTTAGCCACGATTTGAATTGCAAATCAGGCCCTTTTGTTTTGTTATTTATCACTTAACAATAGTTGTAAATAACAGGCGTTCACGTTTGTTTTGGTTCCATCACACTGTGAAGGTAGCTGATTGTTAGTCAATTTGTGCTCAGACTGTGTCTGTATGTCTAACATCACGAGATAATTGGGCTAATTTGCCGCATAGTCTATCTTCATTCGAACATTTAATTAGGTACAATGTTTTTGGGCTCCCACACATATTCCAGTTACAGACTTATTTATTACCTGATATTACGGTAATAAATAAGTCTTTAACTGGAATCTGCGTGGGCTCTATCGAACCATTTCCGGAGCTTATATTGGTATAAATTGAAAGGAACTAAAACCAGAAGTAGTTCTACAGCAGGCGTTCCCTACTATATGCTATTTATATCCCGGCAATACCAGTGTTGCCAAATGCAAACAGGAACTTTCATTGGAAAGTTTAACATTTTCCTAACGTTTTGTCATTCGAACGTGTTGGAATCGTTTCTGTTTTTACCTTATCCCTCTGACTATTTTTTAATTTACCGATGGTAATATATATACATATATTCTAGAAGGTGAGTTCTCTGTGACTTTTCGAAAAAAAACTATTTTTTCCGAAAAAAAAAACGCATTTTTCAACATAATCTTCAATACACGTTTCTCCAATTTGTGTATCCCTTCCAAAAAATGCCATAAAATATGCATTTGTTTGATCAATGTTATCGTTAGAGCTGAATCATTTTCCACCTACACCTACAGAAATGGTTTGGAAATAGAAGGTACCAATTCGTAACCCAATTCATGGAATTTTGCGATTGAGACTGCACACGTGTGCACCCGTCCATTATCTTGATGAAAATGAACTTTTCTTCGTCGTTTTTTTTTTAAAACCTCTTTAAATCGGTCCAATAAGATGACATAATACCGCGTGAATCCCAAAATACTGTTTTGGAAAAGTCGTCTAAAAAAATTTTGTAAAAAAAAACTCGCCCAAAAAGTCTTTTTTATTTAAACAAACTGCACTAAACAAAATATAAAAAATTAACAAATCAAACAATAAGAAAAATTTAAAAATCAATCCACGGTTAAATCATTTTTTATATGCACTTTGTTTCACACTTTTCCACAAGATCATGATTTAAAGCGTTTTCGAGAATGAAGTTGTAAGCGGCACTTTTTTGGCAACTGTTTTTTTTTTTTGATAATTTGTCTAAGAAGTAATAATTATGAAGTCCATCTGTCATTTGCAATTGCCTTGTTCGATTTAATTGCAATTTCACACAATCCTAGCTTTAGTGTGTTCTAGCTTTAGTCTGGAAGATGAATCTAGTCACAAAGTTGGTAACCTCGGTTCTCAGAAAACTTCCGCCATTTTTTTATTAATAGTCCACTATGTCCCTTTTTTACAGGAATAAGATGGTTGTCTCTCACAGAACGCGAAAAAAAACTATTTTTTTCAACTCCGGTTTACTTTATTGCTTATAACTGAACTCTTTGCAGTCCGATTTAAGTCAAGGAGAAATGGTTAGCTTAGAAAATTATTATAGAAAAGTGCTAAAGCGATCAGAACAATATTTTTATTCAGAACAAAATTATAAACGTTGGAACTTGAAAATTTAATAAATGTAAAATGTATCTAAAAACTCGCAAACAATTCTGGCTTCTGGGACCTAAGTCTCAACTGAATTTAAATAAAAAATTAAGGCTCTACATAGTCATCCTTAAACCGGTTTAGACCTATGGCGTCCAATAAAAAAAAAAGTTATTTGGCAGACCCTGTATAATATGTTTTGCTAGAAATTGCAATAGCAGCGATGTAATGGACGTACTGAAATTAATGCGTATTAACACATTTCAGTTAAAAATTAAAAAAAATTATTAAAAATTGAAATCATAAATTAAAATTTAAACGTCGATCAAAGTCGTTTTTCTCGAAGTCGACTTTTTTAATTTTTCACTTTTTTTTTTATCAAAAAGTCGTTTAATCGGATTTTCGTGAGTCGATCTATATAACCCTAAGCTAGAGTCCCGGTCAGTGAGTATAAATTATATCGAACACAGCTCACTGATTAGAGAGGAGTTCCCCGTATGTTCCTCCATGGAATGTTAAGGGAAATGTTAGAAAGTAATTTCAAATACAATATGGCATGCTCTAACAGACCTAAATAATATTTTTTTTGTGAGTTCCTTTTTTTCTGTACGAGTACCATCATAACCAACATCAATGCTCTCTACAGTCAATGATTATAAATAATGTTGACCTTTGAATGTCTGCCATGTGAGGGTGTAGTACTTACTTAACCAAGCTCTAGACAATCGTATTCTAATTTGCACAACTTTGTGAAAAGTAAATAGTGTATAGGTCTGAGTTCGTACTATGACGAGACCAACAACTCTGAATGTGCGTTCAATGATCTCTGGTACGCATCATGTGAATGTAGAGTTCCCAATAAGAGTTGCGTTGGAAAAGTCATCAAAGTTCAATTGATCTGATTAAGTTTTGTGTATGGCAGAGCAGATGTGTGGCCATACAGTGAGCAAAAAGGGGGAAAAAGTCTTAGTGGGTCAATGTGAACAAATATAAAAAAGTGTTTTTCTGAAGAAAAAACAGAATTACAGCTTTAAATTCTGAAGGTAAATATTGTAAATTGTATCTCATTGTGGGTATCTAGCATCGCTCTATGCAAAAAAAAAATTACATCCAAAAAATATTAAAAATAAATCAACTGCTGAACTCTTCATGGAACTGGTGTCAAATGTCATTGGTTCGAAGAAAACAGACTTCATTTTGATAAATGTGAATTTCACCACGTTTTTCAGCTTAATCAAATTGATGGATTTTTCACATAGAATACCTACATTACAATTTAATTGAGTGTTTCATTTCAGGGGATATTTCGTTAAAGTGAAAACATTCGGATTTTTAGTAATAGTTGCAGTAGCCATCATCGCCAGATGTGATTTCAACTACAGATACTTTTCTTTTTGTTAAGCAGGATATTCGTAGAAAATTTTGACCCCACAGAATCGCCAATGAACTACTATGGACAACTATGGCTAAGGTTGGCCTTGGAGACATAAGTATCGAAGTCGGTAGAAGAAAACTCGGTTGGATTCGTCATACCTTTCTTAAGCCGTCAGAATCGTAATCGTGCCTTCGTAAGAATGTAGAAAATGAGGAAGTGCGAAAAACACATGAAGTTGGTCAACATGAACGTTAACATATGGAAGAGCTAAGTGACATAGCTGCACAAGAAGATAAATTAACGACAGTCTATGTCCAGTATAGAGGAAGCTCGTAATCAAAAGACGACGAGTAATTTTCTTTTTAGTGGAAAATCGGCAAATTTGAGAGCAAAAATGGGCTAACAGAAGATGGGTCTGCCCTATGTCGAGGGTTATTATGATATCACTGTGATACAGGGCCCCGGTCAGATAATGGAGAAGACTACGGCGCCTCGGATAAGTCCTTCCACACCTAGCAAGGGTCTTCCATCTGCCTCTGAAAGAAATATTCAAGTGACCAATTCTAACAAAATTAATTCACATAAAAAACAACTATTTTTACCAAATAATTTGAGTCAATCGATAAAATAAACGTTTCTTGTGGGTCTAGGCTTGTGTAAGGTTACAATTGTAATGAGATTCACAACAAAGAGCTACTAAAGCTGTCGTGAGTCAAATACTCGTATATATGTATGTCCTCGCATCTGGTCGGTTGACACATATGATACAACACAATAATATTTGGTGCGCTCCTATTCCCTTGGTCCTTTACCCCAAACAGGAGTGCGTCGCCGGACTAGACAAACAACTGACGGTCATTCACGTACGCTATCTTGAAAAGGACAGACGGATTAGGACATAATATTACAACAGCTTCAGGGACTGACAGGGGACTCATTTGTGGATACCGAAGTCGCTGCTAATAGAGGGTTATTATGATATAACTGTGATGCATGGCCCCGGTCAGATTATGGAAAAGACTCCGGCGCCTCGGAGTTACATGTGACCCACCTCTATCGAGGGTCTTCCATTTGCCTCTTCAAGGAGCAAAGTAGCTCGGCAGCAGGCTATTGAATCACCGGGTACGGACCCGAAAGGAACTGAGAAAAGTCTGGCTTAGACATCTCTGGATCTTCGACGGTCGTATACCAAAACAAATAAACTGCAAACAAACATGGATTAAGTGCCCGAAGACCGAACTAGGGAGGTGAAGGCCAGGAACGGCACGTGGAAGTCGATGATCTTTCTCAAAAATATAGAAAACTCATCAGGAGACACCGGCAGGACGTCAAAATAATGTACTACTCCACCAAGGGCCTCCATGAATTCTTATTTACTCCTTCGAACTCTTTCCTGTAGAAGGAAATCAGTGTAAACTGATGTTGGAGTTTCTGAAATGCTCCGGATCGTGGGTCCACAACAACAATAGATGTGAGTGGCGAACACACCATTGACCAAAACGAAGGAAGGGGAGAAGTCAGTCGGCACTCATGGTGGATGCTCTGCTAGAGAAACTGCGATGATGATGGCGAGCCTTCCTTAAAAGCAAGAAGGCAAAATCATCGATTAGAGTCAAGGTTATCAACCGTGGAAATAAGAAGTCACTGACACAGTAATGACCGTTTATAATAAAAGCAAAAGGATTTAAGAGAAAACGTTGGAAACTAGCGGTATCTGTTCGTCAGATTTCCGTCATTTGGTTCCTGACGTTAGAACATTGTGCCGGAATACACGGCTATCGAGGGAATCTCATCCGTTAATTGTCAAATACTCGGTTCATGGGACGACGCAGAGAAAATTCGTTTTTCGACGCAGAGAAATTTTCGTGTGGAAGAATCTTCCTGCAAGTGTTTTTCCTGCCTACTATGGCATTACCAAATTCAAGGCCAACGTCAACAATCACTACTCCCTTTTTCCTCCCACCAATACCATTCTTTCCCATAGCTAACACAGTGCATGCAAAAAATTTAACAAAAATGAATTTTTTTAAGAATATTTTATTCGAATGGGCAAATATTCAAAGTATTTATGCCACACGATTTCATTCATTTGATTGCTGGACAATTCTCCAAGACCTTAGTAACATCAATTATTTACCGTGGCCAGAAACAAGTCCGGGATGGTCAATTGATATCGCTGAGATGGCTGACAATACGACTACCAAACTTGGTGCGATATCAAAACTTTTCAGCCAAATTTGAATTGCCGTTTAATCGTCCAATTTCGGAGTTTTAAACTATAGTATGATAGCCATATGTTTGTGACGGGAAGAAAAGAACCAGAATTAATTTTATTTCACGAATAATATAAATAAAATATATGATGAAGCTGTGTAATGTTTTTTATTTCATTCTCAAAGCTCATGTAAACATTCGAATAATTTGGGCTGCAATTTGATTTACCTCTCAATTTTGTCCTGTACTTTTGTGGCTTTCCTCCTAAACTTGGCACATCCTCTTAAAAACTGTTTGCTATTGTAATTTCAATTTGCAGTTTAAACTTAGTTTCATTTGAAACAGAGTTTTCGAAATGTGGGGTTTAACTACGATGGCATTTATTTAAACCTTAGTGGATCTGGCCTACGTACGACTTCTTCGCATTCTTTTTCATTGGGGTTCTAATGTCAAAAGAGAAAATCAGAGTAGAGAATCATGAAGACGTAGGTGTCACTGTACTTATTTTAGTAAAAAAAACAGCATTAAAAAGTTTCAGAAATCCTAGATAAATAATAAAATTACTTTACAAGTTTTTTATCGTTTAAAAAGTTAGTTGCTGCAATGGATTTTGGTCGGTTGTTGGGAAAATTTTCGGTCAGACAAAATATTTCCCAGTGGCAACACTGTTTCCAGGATAGACACACACACTCTCGTATATGGCAGCCACATTACCCTCCCAACATTTGGAAGTTTCTTTCATCGTCCATCTTCAAATGCGTTACGCTTTAGTCACTTCAAGACGTTAATTCGAAGATAGTTCGAATTTTACAAGAACAATTTACATTGTCGTCGTCTTTTAATCGTCCAGACGACGTTTTGAAGATTGTTTGTTGTTAACAACACCAGCCGAAAATAACATGTGCCGTTATGGATATTCTAAACAAAAACAACATTACGCACTTCTGCCAAAGTCGCAAAAAGAAGAAATGTTTAAAAATCGTCTTGTTTTTCCCAATATTGAATGTTCGTCGTTACGGGATGATAGTTCATTTAGGGAAAGATTTCAGCCACAGCATCACAACCAATGCAATGATTGAAAAACTTCCAATTGATATGGTACATCAAATTGGATTAGATTATATGCACGTTGTTTGTCTTGGAGTAATAAGAACTCTATTAAAAGCTTGGGCGCGAAAAAAGGGTGAGCAATTTTCTTTTTCGTCTTCGCAAATTCATATTGTTTCCAGTAGATTGAGAAACCTAAAAAACTGTTCTCCACATGAATTTTGTCTTTAGATGATCTAGAAAGATGAAAAGCAAAAGAACTGCGTCAAATTTCTTTTATATTACGGCCCATATGTTTTAGAATCTGTGTTATCTCAAGAAAGATTTCTAACTAAAAGGCACTATGACGTGACTCCTAAAAGACACTATGACGTGACTTCTGAAAGGCACCAAAAAGTAACATCCAAGAAGGCACTAAGAAGTGACTCTTTGTAGTTACGCAAAAGTGTCTTATTGAAGTTAACTCCGGGGGTACAACTTCTCAATACCGAAGACACTTCTACGATGAAAAAATGGTATCGCAGACGATGAGTTTCAACTTCTTGGCGTCACTAATCCGTCACTTCCGCGATAGGAAATGTTGGGAGGGTATTGTCAGCTCGAAATCAAATAACAAAATCAATAAGAAAATACTGAGGCAGTTGAATTACTTTACCCCTTATACGCCTCTGGATTTGAAAGAAACATTTCATGTTTATGCCCTAAATGTCTGTTTAACATCATGCCTGTGTTCCAGTGACATCTTAACCATACAAGCAGTTAAATGTGCCATTTGTCTACTGAAAATTAAAAAAAATAAATCGTGAATCCAGACAGACACACCGAACGACCGACCGACCGACTGACAAAAGTTACGGGCGATATCGGCGAAACAAGTGTTTAATCTCAATATCGCCATTGTTTTTGTGTATCAGATAATCAACAATTATTGTTGTTCACAATGAATATAAACGAAATAATTAACATTTTAAATTGTGAACATGTCCATCACGAAATTCCAATGAAACTGAAACCTGACAAACTACGCCGGCGATTCAGTCGTTTTGGACGGCTCAACATAAAACCAATCAAAGTGTCAATTGAAATACGAAATCAATGCAATTAATGCGAATTAATTACAAACAAACAAAAAAAAACACAGACACAAAAATGTGAAAAATTATATCAAAACTTTGTCAGTCAATCAATTTCAGTTACTAACTAATTAAGTTGGCAGGGGGTAAGTACACATGCATACATACAACTGCCGTTCTGTATTCGGGATGTTAATGAAAGTGCACGTAAGTAAATACGAGTACGTACATATGTATGTGTGTTTTTATATTGGGTAGTGCCTGGACATTGCGATTATGTCTGTTAAATTCTAGTGTGAAAAACTACAAAGGAATTTAACTTGTGCGTGAAGGAATGTCTGCATACCTCGATGACAATTATTATGTTTCGAAACTTCAGGAGCACTTTCATCCAGCTGTGATTATATTGCATTTAGTTGAAAACGTATCATTGGGAAATAATACGAAATGAAATTAGGGACCACAAAAAGACATCCCAAATGGAAAATTTAATTTGACTCCAAAAATTATACATACGTTGAAGAAATTTAATGATTTTTTGGCGTTTAATGTCATAATTAAAACAGGCCCCAAATGTTAGTACGAAAAAAAGCACCATTCAATTTTGGGGGCTTATTTGGTGTTTTAAAATACGAATTGCGATATCTTCCAAATGAGAATAAGCCCCAATTTTACACTGATTTTTACACAATTTTACGTCCAAAGAAAAATATTTTTGTAACATTGTTACCTAATCCCCAAATAAAAATAGTCGCAAAAACCAAATTACGGTCATAAACCGAAACAGTTTAAAAAAAGTCTTGAGCAGACGTGCACGATATATGGACCATTTAATTAATTGTGTTTTGCACTGGTACGCCGTTACTTCCAGTTCGACTCATACTCATCTCATCGATGTGATCTCGCCTCTTCTATGGAAATAAAGCCTTCTGGCCATGTTTCTCAATGTGAAGTGCAATAAGTCCATATGGTGTTATGATATTAAGTAATTTTTTTCCACTTTAACTTTATTTATGATAAAAAATAGTTTTTGGGCGATTTCCTTGTTCATTTTGTTCTTTTGTTCATTTTTTCCGGGTAGTTCATTTTGTGTCAAATTTCTGTTTTTAGGGCAATTTTTAATTTGGGTAATTTTTCATTTCTGATTTTGGGTAATTTTTCTTTGAATGATTTTGTTTTTGGGTGATTTAGTTTTTGGGGTGTATCAATAAACATTAATGAAATTAGACCCCACTTAAAATTGTTGGGGCCTTTTCTCCAATTTAAGTATATTTAAGTATATTTTCATAATACAGATATAAAGGGTGTTTTTTATTGGGGTATAGAACTTTAAGTTGGTATCACTTTTTTAACTGGCGCCATTTTGTCAGCTGTCAAGTGATTAATATTTAGTTTGGTTTGCCATTTCATCATGAACAGGTTGACAAAAGAACAACGCTTGCAAATCGTGCAAATTAATTTCGAAATGGTTCAGTTCGCGAAGTTCACCGCAAGGAGCGTCCGAATGAATCGATTCGCCACCGTGCACAGCAATTGGAGCTTTGTCCATCAACTTTGTGGAAGATTTTGCGCAAAGATCTTGGCTTGCGACCTTACAAGATCCAGCTTGTGCAAGAATTAAAGCCGCGAGACCATGCAATGCGTCGTGATTTTGGTGTATGGGCCGAAAATGAGATTCATCTCGATGCTGATTTTCATCACAAAATTTTGTTCAGTGAAATTGGACCTGTAGAATTGGCTTTATTCGAGCCAGCAGCTGCGGCCACATGCCCGAAATCATATTTAAACATTAATGGTATAAAATTATCCTTCCAATAAAGCCAAATTGATGGACATTAAAACGATTTTCTTGTGTTTTATTTCAATTCGAAGTTCTATACCTCAATAAAAAACACCCTTTATATCAAATTTGGGGCATAATTTCATTTTCAACATGGGGTGTATTTTCGTGGGGACGAATTTCCGGGCGACAAAATGAAATCCGAAATAAAACTTGCTTTAATGTTATCGATAAGGGACTGTTAATCATAGTACGGAGAGTACTCAATTTTTATTCTCTTCACAAGAGAAAAATACCTTATGAGAAAATAATTGTTCTACTCAAAGATAAATATAAATTTTTCTCAAGATAAATATTTTTTTCTCATGAAAGTAATTTAAAATATGAAGAGAAAAATTATTTTTTTCATTCACGATATTTATCTACCGAGCACTCGCGCGAGAGTTATATCTACTCA
This sequence comes from Hydrotaea cyrtoneurina, assembly GCA_958296145.1. Taxonomy (NCBI): domain Eukaryota; kingdom Metazoa; phylum Arthropoda; class Insecta; order Diptera; family Muscidae; genus Hydrotaea; species Hydrotaea cyrtoneurina. The sequence goes on along the minus strand of OY282515.1, from coordinate 51,104,644 downwards.
TTAGAAATTAATTCTCATTCATGAGTTTAATCATTAGAAAAAATATTCGTCATCAACTGCATTTTTAGGAAATCCCTTTACAACGGCGAAATGGGACGAAAATATGTATAACAAATAATTAAACTTTCAGCGGATAACATTTGTGGGCCGATGTGTGGGCTCGTGTTTTCAAACCAAAAAATTAAATCAAAAATAACAATAAAGCTATTCTATTGCAATTTTATTCGAAGCACTTCTTACGACCCATTTTTTTTCAACTGCTTCAAACAAAACAATAGAAGAAACTGACCTGCGTCAATTTCCAAACACAAGTATTTTTATATTTCTTGTCTCACGCGTGCTCTCTTTAATATTTATCTTTATTTAACTTTCGCACTCAGAATGTAAAACAAAACTCTCGTGAAAGTTATTTTTATGAGTGAGTGTTATCTTTTCTTCTCTTTCGTTAGAGAGAGCAATACTTTTAAAGCATGTATTGATCACTCATAAAAGATAAAAAAGATAACTTTCGTAGATAAAAATTACTTTCACGAGAATTATTTTTTTTGTCTCTGAGTGTGAGTAACAAAACGAGAGATAAAAATGAAAATACCTTCCGCGAAGCGAGATTTTCCGAACTATGCTGTTAATTGAAATATATGCTAAACACGCATTCATTTAAGGCAACTCACAGGCAGATTATCGAATAAGAGCTTTTGGGCGGGACAACCTAATGTACATGTGCTTAGTGTTTATAAATGGTGATGAGTCTGTTGGGGGATTCTCAGAAGAAAACATGCTGTTCTAATAGTTGACATACACTGGAGATCAAGGTGATACTTGAAGTGTCGGGGGTTTTGTATAAATCCGATCGTAATCCATTCGATTCAATATCCGTTATATTTGTCAAGGATCACACATACAATAAGATCTGTGGCAGTTGTTTGTAATAGCTTCGCATGTCATAATGTGGTATGCAACAAAGTACAATGCCGGATTATTCAGTCATGGATTAGGGGGTTTCTCATAGGCTCATAAATATAACGATTGACAACTGTACAGTGCAGCAATGGTAGTCAGCCGAAACTCAAGATAAACATCACGATTTCGGGGCGAGTTCGTACCAACTTGTTTGGAAAGACTGATTAAAATATTCTTCATGGCGGCATGACATTAGGCCCCACGAAAATACACACCAAACCAAAAAGGAAATTATGTCCAACGTTGGGGGTCTAATTGCATTATGAAAATAGATCCCAAACATAAAATGAAAATAGCCCCCAAAAATTGTATTGGGGCCTAGATTCGTAGTGGTTATTTGAAGGTATGCAAATACACCCCAAAAAAGGCAAATATGCCGCAACATTGTTCCCCATCCATTTAAAAAATCCTTGACTTTACATCTTGGAAAGCTCCGCATATTAAGTTTGAGAACTTTGTATAAACTGCAGCAACATACGATTTTTGGATTTTCGGCTTGACAAAAATGAAACCTAAATAAAAACAGACTCATATTTTCCTGCCCGAATTCAACGCCCAATTATTTAATGGATTATTTATAATGTGTGATTTTGTTTTAATTTAGTATTTTTTTGAAAATAGATTTGATCAATGAATTTATTTTGGCTTTTTTGTTCACCGAAATTAATTAGACCCAAAATTTGTTTTCTCATTTCGACAGAATTTTGATTGCCAGCCTGATTGTTTATATTTCAATTGTTTGTTTAGTTTTTTTTTTCAAATGTGTACTACATTTTCATATTAATTATTTAAATCAAATAATTAGAAAACAAAAAGCCAAACAACAATTTTTTAGGCTCTCAAAAATAAAAAAAAGTTATAGTTCGCTAAAAAATTTTACAGTCTGTCATATATAATGGGTTTACCAACAAGAGGTGTTATTTTGAATCAGCCGGTATTTTGGTAGCTGCCACTTTTGAAGCTTTTATTCTTTGACATTTGACAAGTAGAAACTACGCCATTACTAAAAATGGAACGATACACGCTTCAACAATGCATTGAAATTATTAAAATTCACTACAAAAATGGTGAAAATCTTGCAGTCACAGTTCGCGAAACTCAAGCATTTTTGGGTCGTCGTGAAGCACCTTGCTGGACCGCAATACAGAAAATGGTGGACAAATTCGAGCTGTTGCGATAAGTTTGTGATGTGAAGAATAAAACCAGTGCAAGTCGCTCAAGCACAACTGAGAATATTGCTGCTGTAGCCCAAAGTGTTGAAGAACTCCCAGGTTTGTCCATTCCTGGTCGTTCTTTGGAATTGGGCATTCCACAAACGTCATTACACCGTATTTTGCATAAAGACTTGGTTCTTAAGGCTTTTAAAGATCAGTTAACACAAGAACTCAAGCAGGCCGATCATCAACAGCGTCGTGTCGTTGCTAATTGGGTCCTTGAAATGCACGAAAATTATCCGAAATTCCATAGAAAAATCATCTTGACTGACAAGTACCATTTCCACCTCGGTGGCTACGTCAACAAGCAAAATTATCGCATCAGGGGCTCGGAAAAGTATTTCGATTTCACCATTTTGTGGTGTATCACAATATCGACTTCCATTTTTCTTACCGGATCCATTTATAAAAAAAAATTCAAGCGTCATTCGCTCTAAACGATTTCCATGCGTTCGCCAATATATCACTAGCGTGCCTCGATATATGGACAGCTGACGGGAATTAACTAAATTGAACATATTTTTAATTGTTTTGCTATTAAGCAACAATTATTGTTTTATGTGTCATAAATATACATACATATAAATCCGTAAGGGGGAAATAAATTAAAAACTGAAAGATGTTTTACTTCCGTGCAAATAAATGCTGTATTTAGCTTTATTCGATTTCCATTAAATTTGAATGTGGAAACTGTCCGTCATATATGAGCACCAACAAAAAAAACAAAACACTTATCCAGAGTGTGACTTTTGTATGGCAGCATTCATTAAGAATATTTACGGTGTTGTCTAGTCAATAACCTGGCAACAGCTTAGATGTGAAACCAATTGAGAAGCAATGAAGTGGAAATTTTATTACTAATGTATTTGTTTACATGTGATAAAAATGTTCAAAATACAATTCGTTCCCACAAAAGGATTGTGAATTACAAAATGTAAATTATGAATAAAATCGAAAATACTCCATTGATTTCAATGGTCTGTGCCTCATTTTAATTGTAGAATGTGTGACTTATGATAAAATGACGGAAATGGACACTTATTGGCATTATGAACTTTTTCTACGAAAAAAAAAAAAAAAACTCTGAAACTGTCGGTCGGTCTGGCTCCAACCAGAAACACATTGGCCGACAACTGCCACGGAAGGCACAGAAAGGGAAGGCCGAGACTCCGGTGGAAGGACCAAGTGAAAGAAAACATGAACTTCCTGGGTATCTAGCCAAGATCATCTGCAGGTCGGACAGTCAACTCAACTAAGTATGAAAGGTTTGACGACAACTACCAAGGAAAGCACAGACAGGTAAGACCGAGACTCTCGTGGAAGGACCAAGTGAATAAGATAAGCAGATTCTTGGTATAACGAACTGGAGAACTCCAGACCGAAGTGCTTGAGAAACAATTATTAAACAGACTGAGACCAACAACAGGTTGCAGTGTCAACTCAAGTACATACGTAAGATCTTACATGTAAACGCAAGATTTCAATCTCAGGCTTTAAAAGTTATTTTTATTGCCTCTTCAGAATCAAGACTTAATTCATTCAGACTTGTGACAACAGAGGTCAGAGAGTTACCAGAGTCGTGTATATACAGGAATATCCCTGACATTACGATGTGAAGAGAACCCGCCGAAGAGCGCATGGCCCAACATTTCTTAAGCTCTTCATGACCATCAACCGATTGTATAACCAACTCAAGTAATTGCGTTAAGTAAGATATTCCATAATAAAGACATGTAATATAATTAATCATTTGACGGCCGTCAGTAATTGCTCTAATTGATTGCAAAAATTATTACTTCTTTGCATAAAGTCAATATTTCCCATATTTAAATATCGGTTGAAACGTGTTTCTCTTTTCCAGGAATATTAAACGCGCCAACGTTGTTGAGTTCGGATATCTCACAAAGTATTCAGGCATTGTATGCACATTGTTTCGACTCTTGTTATGGCATTTCGAGTAATAAATTCAAATTAGGGTCATAGATTCGAAATACATTTCAATAGGAATTAAATCAATTATTACAGCACATGTGCTGAATACCTTGTTGCTCGTATTAATAAACGATTGTTTACCTGAAAGGCGCCCAAAGAAAATATTCCGTTCAATCGGTGGTGCAAGTTTAGGGCAGAAAAAAAAAAGAATTAAAAAAAAAGAAACTGGAGGATTCCAATGGTTTAAACCGATTTAGTTTCATTTATTCTACTTATGTTTATACGAGTAATTTCTGAAAGACCTTTAGATCCGAGAAAAAGTAAAAAGCAGTGCGTAAGAGATCATCATAATAAATTGTATTAAACCGACTACAAAGGAGACATTCGAGTCGAAATGATTCGACAGACAATTCTGAAGCCTTGGGCAAAACAAATGATCTAAAAAAATTGTGTGTCTATCACATTTAACACAGCTCAACCAAATGAAAATATGTGACTAATTTCATTCAAGCTCATTAAGATTGAATTTAAATTTTACATACATACAGAAAAGGTCGAAGACTTTGAGTTATGGAATTACATATAAAACTGTTTAAGGGAATTTGTCTCCTTAACTGCCACTAGAAGTGCTACGAGTTAAAGACTTATGGAACTTCGTCTTATGGAACTTCGACTTATGGAACTTCGAGTTATAGAAGTTTCACTTTATTTTAACAGTTCGACCACAAGTTTCTATCTTCGTTTCATAGAACAATTTCAAAAGTTCAGACCCAGTTGGTTAAGTGAAAGAAGGTTCCACTATCCGATCTTTTTTTTATTAAAAAGGTCCCATTAGTCGAAAACATTTCTTGATTTTTTTCATTTGCGCTGAAACGAATTCGCTTGTATTTCTAAAAATCAACTTTCAAACGATTTGCGGACATTTTACGTCGAGCGACAAGTCCCACAACAGAAATGAAATAATTAAAATTCCCACGTCATTGTTGTTATTGGTATGAAATAATATATAATAGCAGAGATTTTCTAAAGGAAAACAAAAATAGTTCATGGGAGCACCAATTACTGTTAGTATAAATGTACGTCACTAAACAGTGTTTTAGTACACTGTTCCACAGAATGAAAATATTTTCAAAATATTTGACATCTTTGGTTAACCCTACAACACTCCTCCTAAAAGTATGCTTTAGATAACATCCGAAAATGTATGATGTTGACATAATTATGTGCAACATTATTATGTGGGGGTTTTGTATAGAAACATGTTGAGGAAACATTGACCGTATTTATTGTATTTTTGAATTTCTGTCAAAGGTATTTGCTCCACGTCCCTATTATGGAGGCGATAATATTTTTGAGGACGCTATGAACAAATCCAAAAGGATATATATTTTCAAAAATGTTTTTGCGAATGCGATAACGATTATTAAAATTATGGGAATAATTCGCATTACATTATACCCCTAATAAAGACAAACCGATTAATTAATATAAGAATACAATTTGTAGTAGATCTCCAAAACTACTGCACCGACTGTAATAAAGTGTATGGTGGGTGTGTAGGTATTTAGATAATGTGCTATATCTTCAGAAAACACACATTTTATCACATTCCATAGCAATCGTAAACACCACCGTTCTAAGTTTGCTAAGTGATTGACTATGCGCCGTAAAGTGATGCAAAAATAAATTCCATTGGCCAAAAGTCTGTAGTTGATCTAATTTTTGAGTTCTGTAACAAATTGGTTATAGGCAAGGAGTGAGGAATAACATTAGTTATCGGACAATTGGATACATTTTTGAAATATTTCCAAAGTTTAATACTTTTCCTTATTTTCGATTGTACAGAGGAATTTTAGGCACAATAATCCCTCACTACTTTTGAACAACCAATTTTTTACAGAACTGAAAAATGTTTTCCAGATCAAAAGTTATAGATTTTTGGCCGATGTAATTGGGCGAGTTTCTAAATTTTGCATATGTTTTTGAAAACAAATAAAGATTTGTCACTGAAACATTTAAAGGCTTTACTATAACTTCCTTTTGAAATGATGACGTGCTACTGACTGTGCCTGTTTTCCAGAAATCCTTTAACCCCAAAACAACGTGTCCAAATTGAGAAAATTTACTTTGGAAAAATAAATCTGTTCTCGAAGTTCATAGAGCACTTCGTCCATTTTACGGTCAGCATAATCGGCCTAGTGAGCAAGGACGCACAATTGCCGTATTTGGAGTGAAGACAAACCTCAAGCCATTAACGAATCACCATTACATCTATTAAAATTGCGGCATCATCGGTCCTTAGTTCTTTTCAAATGAGGAAGGAGCTGCCGTTGCGATGAATTGCGAGAGATATCGAGCCAAGCTAAGTGAATTTTTCTTTCCAAAAATTAATAAGCTAAACATCAACTACATTTGGTTCAAAAAAGAAGGGGCAACTTGGCATACAGTGCGATTAACAATCGATTTATTGCAAAATAAATTTTGGTGACAACTTTTTTTTTTTTCAAAAAGTGGTCCTGTTCAATGGCCCCCTCGTTTGTGCGATTTAACGCCTGTGGATTACTTTTCATGGAGCTTGAAGTATTGGAAGCCAATATTCAAGCCACTACGGCACGTAACGGCTTATTTATTGAATAAAGGAGTCAAAAATGATACTGATCGAATGGACCATGGGCTCAACTACAGTTTAGAAACATAGCTTAGATTTTGTTTAAATTTATACCAGTGGCACATTGTTGAAAACATATTAACAATGTTAACAATTCGTCGAAGGGGATGCCTATAATTCATACATTGTTGAATCACCAGATTGGGTGATAAACAACAAAGATATATCTGATTATATGTCATTGCCGTGGAAGACCGTAACTCGGGAACAATGGGCTTTCGACAAAAAAAAAATATTTGTTTTCGCCTCAGAACAAGAACATCAACCATTGATATACGTTTGAATCTAAGCCATGTTGCTAAACAGAGTCCACGATCCATTCGATAAGTCCACTTTTTGACTCCTTTTTTCAATAGATCTGCCCGGTGTCTTGAATATTGGCTTTCAGTTGTTCCGGACATACTGTGACGGAAATTATATTTCCAAGATTAATGTCATGAAATTATCTACCACACTTGTAAGAAAAAAATGTCATTCCAACAATATTTCTGACTTGTATTACCACTTTTAAGTTGTCAAGCTCTTAAAAAAACACCCTTTATTTATTTAATGATAATTAGCAATAACAAATGTAGTTGCTCAGCGAAGACTAAGTTTTTAATAGATTTGTATATTCAATATTTATTTATATTCACAGTTATGTCATAATTCAGCTTTCTCAGTATTAGTTGTTACTGTTATCGAGTAGTCTTTATAATTACTTCCATTTTAAATGATCTAACTTAAACTTATCGTTTGTTGATTACGGCCTACTTGAAGAAGGTGGTAATTAAAAACGGTAGTAAAATGCATTGTGGATTGGCAGAGTACAGTTTCCGACACGTTCCATTGTGGCCAGCCCGTGCGACTACAGGCCGAGCAACAGAGCATTCAATTTGATGAAGTGTGTTGGTTGCCCTGGCAATTTTTACAACATAACCGATGGTCAACGAGAATGACCTAATTTCGGGATAGCCAGAAATTTGAATTTCTTTTCCGTTGGGACAGAGTTTTTATTAAAACTTAACAAATAGTCCCATATTAGTTTCCACTAATCTTTATATGAAAAGTTAAAAAACCTCTATGCTTTTTATGTATGTTTGCGAAAATATCTTATTTGCATAACTTATGTCAAAAGTTAAAACAAAATAAATGTTTTAACAAAAATGCGGCATGCAATCGACTAAAAAAGTTCCGAAAGAAAACTAGAGGCCTGAAAAAAGATTTAGTTCTGCTTTTGGTTCCACGAGATTATTAGAAAAATATGAGAATTAATAAAAAGGCAACAATATCAATTTTGGCACAAGCAAAAGACACATGTACGGAATTGGTGGTGGATGGAAACCAATTAGAACATCAACAAAAAATACACCGCGGCATCATTTATGTAATTTATTTTATTTTTGGAAGTTGGTGAACCAAAATAAGTGTGATTCTTCTTCTTTCGTTGAGTGCTGTCTCAATCACATGGCTATCGTATTGTAGTTTAAACTCCCAATATCGGACGAAAAAATTAGTTGACTTATTTATTAGATACAGTCACTTCAAACCCTAGTTTTGTTTTGCCTAAACTCGATTGACAGCTATGGGATTTGTATTGTGACGCCCTTCAGGCATCTCCCATACACGCTGAAAAAAAATGGTCATTTTAACAAATTTCAGCAAACAAGTTCGCATCAAACATATATATATTTTTCCATACCACAAATATAAACTTGTTTGTAGGTGATAAATATCAAATGTATGCATTTTTGACTTACTTTTTATTTTTTTCAATTTGTGAATTTCTATATAACAATACATCTCATTCTCTCGGTATTGCTTTTATTTTTAAGAGCGTAAATGCAAAAAAAAAATTACGACAACATTGGAAATACACACTTATTCGCACCCAAAGGTTGTACTTTGTTGAATTTAATAAGTTCGTTGTCTGTTTTTCCCAAACACTCTAATGCCTATACACTAGGGTGGAGTGAAATTCAAAAAAAAAAAGTTAAGTAAAACGCGTGTTTGGTGTTTGTAGCACGTAAAGCTTATTTCCTTCTGCACAAAGCTTATTTGGATGTAAATATAACTCATTTGCCATTAATATTACGTATTTGTGTATAGTAGGGTGGAGTGAAAACATGCTTTTTTTTTATTTGAAAAAGTTAACCTCGGAACGAGATGTAGTCTGGGGTCCTAATGAGGGGAAAAATAAAGAAAAAAATTTTAAAAAAATTTTAGGGGTCGCGCCACTCCCTCCAATTTTGGAAATTATCGCTATTTTAGCGTTGATTTTAGAAAAATCCTAAAAACTTTTATGTCAATAAATGTTTGCAATAGCGTAAACAATGAAATAAGGGCATGAAAAAATTTAAAAAATGTTTTCTCATTGTTCAAAAATTTCAAAAAGTAAAATAAGTCAAATCGTCCCTTCTTCAGAAAATTGACTGAACAATGAAATCGCCACCAAAGCTACAAATATTAGTCGATTATCCTCATATTTGCCTCAAATATTTTTGTTTGGGCACTGAACAAGCTCAAACTTTTAAATTTCGAATAAGTTAAGTCGTTAATTTTTAGGATTTTTCTAAAATCAACGCCAAAATAGCGATAATTTCCAAATTTCGAGGGAGTGGCGCGACCCCTAAACATTTTTTAAAATTTTTTCTTTATTTTTCCCCTCATTAGGACCCCAGACTACATCTCTTTCCGAGGTTAACTTTTTCAAATAAAAAAAAAGCATGTTTTCACTCCACCCTACTATACACAAATACGTAATATTAATGGCAAATGAGTTATATTTACATCCAAATAAGCTTTGTGCAGAAGGAAATAAGCTTTACGTGCTACAAACACCAAACACGCGTTTTACTTGTGTGTAAACAAAAAAAAAAGACTTTTTTTTTTTAGCGTGTACGAATGCAACATTGCAACCGCTTTGGAAATTATGTTGTAACTAGTAAGTTGTTATGCCCCTATGGCGCCCGTTGAAATATGGAAAAAAATTTTTGTAAAAAAAAAAATTTTGTTGGAAAAAATAATTTTTCTTGAAAAAAAAAATGTTGAAAAAAAAATTTTTGCGGAAAAAAAAATCTTGTGGAAAAAAAAAATTTTGTTGAAAAAAAAAATTTTGTTGAAAAAAAATTTTTGTAAAAAAAATTTTTGGGGAAACCACAATTTCTGTAAAAAAAAAATATTTTTTTTTTATTATTATTATTTATAGAAAATTATAGAATGCCTATTTAAATTCCTACGTACTGCGTGACAGAGTCAGTGTATCAGTGAATCAGTGTCGAGGGTAAATATATATTAAGATATTACTAGGTCCAACGTAATCTGTATTTGAAAGATTCTGAGATTACTGGCTAATTTCTGTGGTTTTCAGTTGTAAAATGCAAAATTACAAATAATATATCTGATTTTTGGATTAAATTATTTTTCAAAATAAAATATCAATGATAACACAAGTTTATATGTGCAAAAAGTGTAAGCAAAATAACAGCGTATCTCCACATAAGATGTTTTTGGTGAAAATAAATATTGACTTATTATGTTTTTACAAGCAACAATAAGCACACAATTACTTTTAAGCGGTTATTAAACGAAATAAATCGAACCATAATTTAACCTAGTACCATTTGAACTAATTTTCACTGTAATACTAAAACATATGAGACAAAACCATTAAGCGATTGAGAGATGGGATCGTTAACTAAGAAACGAAAATCCATTTAAAAAAATAGGTCTAAAAACAATTGACATTTTAATGATTTGCTTTGGACTAGATGAGAAAAGTATACACATATCGTTTGAGCTCTAAATTTGTCTACGTGGAGTTTTGCTATATCTATTTTTTTAATTTTTTTTTTTTAATATTTTGCATGTAGTTATGGGGATATGCAAATACTCTCGAATCTTAAACAATTTATTTTATTTTGTATGGTAATTGCTGTCGCTAGGCCCACCCGATCTGTCTTGCAAACTGAAACTCGAAGGCATTCCCATAACACCTCGAATTAGCCAATTAGAAATGCTAAATCTATTTAATCCATTTTGTCGCGTAATGGATTGTGTACGTAATGGATTGAAACATGAACAATACAAACAATACAAATTATTTATACAGTTATTTTTATAAATTTCCTACCGACAACAATTATTTACGATAGCACAACGTGATTTATATTGTCCAATTTCCTGCTTAATTGTCGGAGCTTTAATGCTGAGCACCTCTAATGACGCGGTTCTATAAGAAAAGAAGAAAAACAAGTAAAAATTACAATAATTTCAACCGGATAGAAACTTTAATACCCTACAATATGAACTGGACGAGGATTATGAACAAATTTGCCACATGAGCAATTTACTATGTACGATGGCTTCAAATTGTATATGAACTCTGTCACGTAAATCGGTTCTATACATAACGGTTTTTAAATTTCACAGCCTACCTAGATTTCCCAAGTGTTGCCAACGGAATGACAAACATAGTCCACACCTCATCATATAGCGGACGATATACAAAAATATTGCTAATTTAGAGACCGTTTCAGAGCCGGAAAGGAAAACAATTCATTGCATCTAATGGATTTCCAATTCCATTACCTTTTCAACGAGCTTGTATGAAAAAAAACAAGTTCAAGGTTTTGTTTACATTGAAAAGATAATAATATGGCTTAGATAGAATTAATGTCATAATAGCTTATCAAGATTGTTGCCACTGTACGAGCAACAACAATTTATATTCAAATTCTTTTTACACTTGAGACGGCATCAAAAATTATTAGAAATATAATAAATGTATTTGGGGGAAAACGTTGCAAAGAGGCATAAAGCACAAAAACTTTGGCATAAGAACTTCCTAGGCATCCGCTGTATCTTTTCTAAAACGAATGACTTACAGCTTGATTTTATAAAACGTTTACGTCTGGTGGACGGCCATGGTGTGTTAGGTTGTGTGTGCGACTATTACACAGAAGAACCCGAGTTCGAAACCGGCTAAGACCATCAAACATTTCTCAACGGCTGTTTTCCACCTCAAAAATACTGGCGACTTTACGAGTAAGAGAAAAACTTCTCTAGAAATCATTAGCCGTTCGGAGCCGATTTAGGTCCCCTTCAGTGAATATACAATTACATCGTACACAGCTCAGTGATTCGAGAGTTATAGAATGGTGTTTCTATAACTCCAAGGAAACCAATTAGCCAATACACACATAGAAAAAAATCGAATTAGAATTTTAACGGAGACTATCGTGTTACAATAACCCAATTTGATAAAACGGAATTCGTTTCATAAAAACAGACCGTGAGTTCCACCGAATAATCCGAGTACACTTCAAACAGTAAACTTAATGATCGAGCACAATATCGGAATTTGGCCGAAATAAAGCAATTTCGAAAAATAGTTTCCTTATCGTGAATGATCTTTCCCAGCGAATTATGTATTTCGCGATTTTTCTACATTTTCTTCACTTCACTTTTTGGTGGCGAACAAACCAAACACAAAATGGGAATACTATTTTTTTGGTTTTGAAAAATAAATGTTACCAATCTCCACTTTTTTATTGTTTTTTTTTTTTGTGGTCAAGCATTAATGTTTGTGGTGCTTGCGCTACAATTGAATTTGCTATATTTTTGTAAATGAAGAAATATTGCAGCTTTTTGCCAGAAAATAAGAACATCAACCACTGGTATAAATTTGATCGAAATCTGAGCTATGTTGCTCAACTTAAGAGTTCCCAAGGTGAAAACGGCCACTGACAATTGTTTGATGGTCTTACCAGGATATGCATTTCGGTTGGCTGGTTGATATGCGCACACACCACCAATCACGCCACGGCTGACCAAATACTTTATGGTGCCTGCCTGATGATCCTATCCTAAATTCAATGTCACATAACTTTTTTTTGTAATCAATTGTGAAAAAGTTGCAGTCGGGTCAACCGACTTATATATATCCTCACCCTCAGTAAAAACATATGTTCAGATTTCTGTAAATCCTCACATGGTGTTTTTTCCTTTTCTGCTGAAGGTATAAAATTGTGTTGGATTCGGTAATTGAATGTATTCAAAACAATGTGTATAACTGTACTGTAGTTTGTATGTATTCAAATAATGTATACAATTGTAATTTGGATATATTCAATGCATGTGCGTATGTTGTAGCTTGGGTTTTTTAAGATAAGCAGGCAGTACAACATGCGTGTGTGGCATAGAGCGGCGGGCTATTTTTAGAAAAAGGGACGAGCATGATAACGAGTGGAATTTTCCACAAGATGTCACGCGTGTGTGGGTTGACAAAAACAACCCCACGCATGCGTCTATCGCGTTCTCGTTCCTTCTTTAAGATTAGTTTAGTTTAAGAAAATGTATGCTAGTTTTAGGAAATATTAACAAAATAAAATCAGTATCTAACAAGTACTCATTGAGTGAGTGTCTTACAGACATTCAGCCGTGCAAGTGTATTTTTAATTAGTGCATCGTACATTTTGGTTCTTCGAACCGGATTATTAAATCCAGTTTTGAACAGACAAAAGGAAGTTCTCATCCACGGAGGTACCGGAACTGATGGATACACACAAATCCACCGAGGCCTTGTATGAAGGAACTAGAGGAGCAAAGGAATAACAGAATCTGTCGCTGAGTGTCTTACAAACATTCATCCGTGCGGGTCAGATTTATATCTCTCGCTTGTACAACATACAAGTCTCATATTCCATAATAGCAACTTCAAAATACCGAATGTTATAGAAAAATATTGTAGAGTGAAATTTATTAAAGTTGGAAATAAAATTGGGATTAACTAACGAAGATATCATTTAAAAAGTTATCCAAATTGAAGAGGATATATGATGCAATTATAGTCAGGACTCCCAAACGTAAATATTTTTAAATCTAGTTATTCTATTCATAGGTTTTCTGAGTTGCAGTGGTTTATTTCAGCTTTTCATTTAGAGTTTCTCTGCCGGTCGGGAAATCCCGGGATTCCCGGGAGATTATTTTTCTTTCTTGCTGCATTTATGACCTCCGTTAAAGGTTTAGTTAGTTGAATTGATATCGTACCGAATAACCAGAATATTCCCTTGGTAAGTTCTTCGTACCCTACGATTCCATTTTACAAATTGCCTTAATACTTTTAGAGATTTTGGGAACGTCTTCATTTTATAATTAGTAACTAACGAACTAACTTTGAAACATATACATTTTTGTTATGTTTTTGTTTCAGCTGCAGTTTGTACTACACGATAAAATATCTGTCTTTGTTCAATGTTTACACACAAGTAAATCGGGTGTTTGGAAGTTGTAACACGCAAAGCTTTTTGCTTCGAAACAAAGTTTATTTGGCTGCAAATATAACTTATTTGCTATTATTATTAGATATTTGTGCAGAATCATTAGTGTGTTTGGGAACTACACGCAATAAACTTATTAAATTCAACAAAGTACAACATTTGAGTGCGAATATTTTGTTTTTGACTCTACGCTCTTTAAGATAATAACAATAACCGATGATAATAACAATAACCGACCAAGATGAACTGAAATATAGAGATTCACAAATTGAAAAAAAAAACTACTAAAAAGTAACATAAAATGTATACATATGATATTTATAACCTACAAACAAATTAATATTGGTGGTATGGAAAAATTTATTAATGTTAGCTGAAATTTGTTAAAACGACCTTTTTTTTTTGGCGTGTATATTTGATCTCATGAATTTAACAAAATATAAATAATATACAGTGCAATCTCTCTTGAGCGAACACCGACAGGACCATTGGAATGCGTCCGTACAAGAGGGATGTCTGTTCCAGGGACAATTTTTTCTTATGGCATGCTGCTGTTGGGACCAGGCAACAATGTCCGTCCAAAGGGGGTGTCCGTTCACTGTACATACTGCAAAGTGAACTTGTTTAGTCTTCTGTTTTTGTTAAGCGACACTTCCCGGGAAATATTAATATTTGTCCCGGTTTCTCGGAAAATGAAAATGAAGTCCGCTAAATGAGAGACTCTATCTAGAACATTCATTTGCATAGTTTGAGTATAATATTCATTGTATAATATTAGTAATTCAGAGGAATGTAATTAATTGAAAAATTACCCTGTTTTAAATTAAGTAGATTTGACTGTAATATATTTTAATTATACTTGTGGCCCTGCCGCTTCATCTTCATCCTGTCAAAATTGGGCTTTCTCGTAGCCCATAAGAAGTTCCTCACTATGAATGACAGTAATGATGGCCCACTAACTGCTAAGAACTGGACTCCACCGGACATTCGAAAGTTTTCACGAATCACCACGAAAATATGAAATTCTCCAATCTACACTGAATGAAAATCCCAACAGATGAATTCTTTATTTTGTCAATTCAGCTATAAAATTCCTCGTCTTTGAGACATTTTTCTTCGGGACAAAGCAATTTTAAATCACATAGAAGCCATTGGAAGAATCGGACGAATTGGAAGAATTCCATTCAAGTTTGTATATAACTCCCTTCTGATTTGACAAACCTTAGCGCTCTACGTTGGCTGGATCCAGTCACTTTAAAACCGCCCTCTCCATAATGCGAATGGTGTTGTCGGAAAAACTTTTACTTTGCTGGTGTGGGCTATACAAAAAATCTTACGCGCTCGACTTTAGCCTTTTCATTCTTGCGTTCAGTCTCTTGTTGTTGTTGAGAAACAAAGAGGGGAATTTGAACTTTTCGACTTAATTTCCATATAAATGAAATTCGAAAACAATGAAATGGAGACTTGGATGTTTGTTTGTAGTGGTGGTGGTGGTAGTATCTGCACCTAATTATTTCCATTTGAATGAATGCCATGAACTTTGTTTTTCAATTTAACACGTTAGCAGTTTCGAATAATGTTTCTTAATTGGAATGTCTTCTGCTGGCTTGGCTGGCCATTGTTGTTGTTGAGGTTATTTTCTTTTGGCCAACAATTGGTTTTTATGTCCGCAGTGTCCTTGTAAGACAACAACCGACTAACTGCTGGCTCCGCAGAGTTCATATGAATACATGACATGATATGACATGAAGTACTCGTATTTGTCGGTAGGTAAACCCAAAATTTTTAATATTTTCTAAATGGTTTATGAATTATGTCTTTATGTCTCATTTGTTTATTGGATGGGGGGGATTTCTCGTACTTATTTAGATCACCACATTTATGAGTTCGGGTTGCCAATGTCATCGTGTATACGACTGAATGCCTTACAAGTGGAGTACATGCAGTAGCATGTCGGGTTTTTACTATCCAATACACTACTTAAACCATATGTATGTAGGTCTACTCTGTATGTGTGTATGTAAATGCTTAATATTTAGTATGTGGTTAAAGTCGGTGGCATTGGTTATTACTTCATATATTTGTTTTGGTCTTTCTGTGTGTTTGGGCCATAAATGTGGCAAACATTTAATGGTTGGTAATTTATTGCAACACGTGCTTACCGAAATGCAAATATGATTAAGATTTCATTCGTTGAAATTTTCCGGTTTCTTTTGATTAACTCTGCAGTTCGGTCTTAATTACCAACGCCAAGTGTCAGACTCACTGTCTCACTGTGTTATAAAATGGAGAAGGGTTCGACGTTTTTAAAGCATTACTGTGTATGATTCCCTTTGTTTCTAGCTATAGCAAATGCAATGGAACACGACACATATTCATCAATATTGCACACATTGTTGCTGAAAGTGTTTTTCCCTAAGGTGAGGCAGATAATTTGCATTTCTGGAGCGCCACGAGATCCCATTGTACCCTTAGGAATAGATGCAAACAGTTTTATTTATTTTTTCATTTAATTACAATACAAAGTAAATTATATTCTAATTTTGTGACCAAGGGTAAACCGGGTGACACAGACCATTTGTCCGGCGACAGATCAAAGCCTGTGGTGGGAATCGAACCTGATACGCAAGCGCGCTGCCAACTTTAAAGGCCAAAAGTTAAAGGGAGTTTTTTCTAATAAAGGGTGTTTTTTATTGAGGTATATAACTTCGAATTGAAATAAAATACAAGAAAATCGTTTTAATGTCCATCAATTTGGCTTTATTGGAAGGATAATTTTATGCCATTAATGTTTAAATATGATTTCGGGCATGTGGCCGCCGCGGCTGGCTCGAATAAAGCCAATTCTACAGGTCCAATTTTCAACCACTTGTTGGAACCACAACTCATCCACATTCATGCCATCCAATTCGGGAACAAAATAGTCGGTTATCATGGCTCTCTACCGGTCTCCATTAACGGTAACTGACTCTCCAGCATTATTTCGGAAGAAGTATGGCCCAATGACTCCACCAGCCCATAGAGCACACCAAACAGTCAGTTTTTGTGGATGTAATGGCATAAAATGGACGGAGCTTGCGGTGAACTTCGCGAACTGAACCATTACTTTCGAAATAAATTTGCACGATTTGCAAGCGTTGTTCTTTTGTCAACCTGTTCATGATGAAATGGCAAACCACTTGACAGCTGACAAAATGGCCGCCAGTTAAAAAAGTGATGCCAACTTAAAGTTCTATACCCCAATAAAAAACACCCTTTACATTCATGCCATGTTACCATATGGCAACGTAGTAGTTTGACGTAGATGCTTTTGTTAGTTACTTAAACTGTTCTTGCATAATATTTTGTCTAAAATGTATCGACTTGGAATTTTTTCAGAAATTAGAAATGGACTACTTCATTTGTTGTTGTTATGTCAAATGGCCAAGCCACCGACCTATCGCGTCCTCTTTTAAACTCGACATTTGGGGAGATTCCCGATGCAAAGATTTCAAAAATAAAAAATCAATTTGAATATACCATCAGTTCGATGTTGGTCATTTGGGTGACTTGAGTAGAAGTGTAAAATAGTTTAGAATGGTTGCCAAAAAAAATGCCCCACAAATACACATACAGCACACGAGAAACGTTTCTTTAAAGCTGTCATTTCTGCAAACGACTTCTCGTTTTGTATATTTTATTTTGAGGCCATTGCTAATTAATGGTTAAAGTGCACATTCGGGTAAGGAGAAGAAAACATGTAATTGACAGTACATTTAAAATTGTGTCTAATGGTTGTTTCAAACAACTTGTTGTCTTTTATGTTGACTACTAAGAATTAAGGTAAGCTTATAATTTGAAACCTTGCAATGGTTCGAAATTTGGGAGGGGAGGACTGCGGCAGCACGACTGTCTGATGCATAGCCTTAATTGAAAGGCCAATGAAAATTGGGAAATTTTTCATAAATTACTTGAGGGAATATTCAGAATTTTGTTTTTGGCCTTTTTGGGGAACTCCTAATTTGGGGTATTTTGCATTTTATTTTTTGGGGAATTTTTCATGCCACAAATGAAAAATGCGTCAAAAAAAATTTTAAAAAAAATACGTCCGCGCACAAAATTTTTTTTTATAATGTTTTTTTTTTGGGGTATTTTTCATAATATTTGGAGGATTTTGCATTGGGTAATTTTTCATAAATTATTTGGGGAATTTTTCAGAATTTTTGGCGAAATTGTCATATTGATTTTTTTTTTGGGGAGATTTTTCATTTATTTTTGGGAATTCTTCATTTAGGCTTTTTTACATAGAATCGCCATGGACATCTCGGCTCCCAGAAAAACGATCCCAATGTAAGATCGCCAAAAGCGAATATGGCAAATGGTCCCGAATTTTACTATTGATGACAATAATATGAGTCAGAATAATTGCTGCTAGAAAAGTTTAACGCTTCTTCATTATCGTAAAAATTGCTGACTTGTTTTTTTTGAGGGTTTTGGACATTTTTTTTTTATTAAAAGTCATATGAAAGAGAACAGTGCGGTCTGCATTATGTAGTCAAATTTTACTTAATATTCTTGAAGCCTTTCTTAAACAATTATATGTTTGTAGAAAAATAGAAATAATGCAATGACTTCGAACTGGAACAACAGAAATAAAATATATTAAATTTAAATGTACAGGGTGGCTGATGAATATTCCTACAGTTGTATTGTTACGGTCAATAGAAATTTGTTTTGTACAGAACTCTGCCGAAAGAGAATACCTTGCAATACCGTGTGCCGTGAGGCGTGTGGTTTCAGCACGATTATGCAACTTGTCACATAGCTAGTCCTGTGATGACAGAATTGCAGCGAAAATTCTCCAGTAAAGAAAGTAGACATTGCGTTGGCCTCAAGATATCCTGACCTTACTGCACCTGACTTTTTCATGTGCGATTATTGCAAAAGGAAGTTTACTAAACAAACCCATAGAATTTGAATGATTTAAAGCAATGTATTCGAACAACAATTCAGACAATTTCCGCTGCAACTCTCCAAGGTGAATGCATTTTTTTTACCAAGTAGTATTAGAAAAAAAAACATTTATAAGATTTAATAACTATGTATTAGTTTTTAAATGAACAAAGTTCAAATAATTTATATGAGTTAAAAAAAAGTTGTTTGAGTTTCTTAATGTACATAAATTCATCAGCCACCCTGTATTAAGGTTTTTAACAACAAAATATTTGTTTATAGAGTGGAGTCCTAATAAATTTTAAAAAATTCCCTGGGAAGTGAAAGAATGCGGGAAAAAAGAAAGCCTACATTTTATTCCGTATGCATCTCATTTTCCTATTCATGTTAAAATTCAAACTGTTTCCCCCATTCGCTACGGTAAATATTCTTCTATACATTTATATATCTCCCTTTCTTGGACCATTATGTTTATTTACTTTTTCGTTTATTCCAAATCGTTTTGCTAACTTTCAATGGTTGTTCAAAGATTAACACATTACTTGCGGTGTGTTTGGATTGTGCTGTTGGAGTATCGACATTTCGAAGTGTGTGCAATCAAATGACACTCTCACCGATATGAAATACTCGAGCAAACAAATACACATTGATAAGGATAAAAGGGCATGTGATCAAAGCAGTGGTCCCAGAACGCACCCATACGAAGAAAAGGATCTGCGATAAGAACAACGACTCGCAAAAGCACACACTAGGAATATGAATAGAATCTACTATAGGGTGTTTTTATTGGGGTATAGAACTTTAAGTTGGCATCACTTTTTTAACTGGCGGCCATTTTGTCAGCTGTCAAGTGATTAATATTTAGTTTGGTTTGCCATTTCATCATGAACAGGTTGACAAAAGAACAACGCTTGCAAATCGTGCAAATTTATTTCGAAAGTAATGGTTCAGTTCGCGAAGTTCACCGCAAGCTCCGTCCATTATAAATGTGAAGACTGGTATAAATAGCCCATAGCATTTCTTTAGTATTATTTTGATACTCGGGAAGTATTATTAAAATTCAACTACTCCCGCTTAGGGAAGAAACCCCTATTGTTTCCATTCACCAAAGGTTTTGCCAACATTGTTAAACTTTTATGATTTTCTGCAATTTCACCGTTGATAAATTTTTTTTAGTTCACACTACGAATCATGACGATTGTTAAAACACAAGAGTTAAAAAACATTTACCCTCTGAATTTCATTTAAGTCGAAATTTATTATTTATCGGCTTCTACATCGGAAGGACCTCCACTATCCTGATTCCCGTAACGACTGCACTTGGTGGTGAGATGACAGTTGAATTTGTTTACTCTTCAGTAATTTTGATCATACACAGATCACACTTCAGAATGAAATATTAATCAGAACCGGATATCTGGCCTGGCGTTGAATTTTTATAAATGGCTGTTCATTGACATGGATTTGCTTAATGAAAGGCCTCTATCAAATTAAGCTTGATTTTAATTTAGCACCTTTTTGGCTGTTTGTGTTATTTGAACTGGTTTTGTGTTTTGGAAATTTTTAAGATCGCTGATGATTTTTGAAAGCAAAAACAGAATGAAAAATGTCAGTGACATTGCCTTGCGATCGGTTAACGTACCATCTAACTACGATTTTGACAACGGAGCTGTCTAACAGAGTGAAGGGTGCAGTGCGACCTTGTCTCGATAACATAATTCTAGTCAAGTCTAGTCGAGTTCTCAAGACTCGCTAACACACAACAATGGATGCCACCCACTCAAAAATGGTGCACCAGACATTTGCGGATTTCTGTTATACATATTATGAATACATTTCTCTTCCTCAATTCTAATAGTTTTCTTGTCCTCCACATGCAGAGAAACATGCTCTGCACTTTACTTTTAGATCAGTGACCCATAAAAATCATCCGATAAAAAAAGTCAATGATCTATATTGATTTGTTTTACTTAAACAAACAACACGTAACCGAATGATAAAAGCTTGACAATTCAGACAAGATGAAAACAAATTTGAAACAATTTATAATCATATTTTTATATACACTTTTTAAAGATATCTTTTTTCTTTGAAATTTCGTTTCCGTACTTTTCGATGATATCATTTTTTGGTATCCAGTTTAATATGTTGCTATCTAACAAAATAAATACAGTTCAACCTCGATATAACGGCCCTCAATATAACAGCGCTCCATAATATCTAATACAAAATAAACCTCTCTATTACGAATACGTTTGTCAAAAACCTCGTTATAACGAATTATCAACCATTGCAGTGACACAGACACACACGAAATTATTGTGTTTTTTTTTTGGCTTAAGCAAAGTTTTCCAAGTTTTTCGATAGAAAATCATATTTGTTTGATGCTTAGTAAAATAAGCACTGATAGTTGTCGTTGCTGTTAGCTGTAAAGTTCTAATGGCAGGGGAAAAAAGAGATGTTCAAATTTGCTTTAATTTATTAGCGGAAATCGTTCGCTATAACACGGTATGTAGATGATGATTAATAAACAAGGTTTATTTATCTCTTTATAACGAATGGAAGTGCAACTTCACCTCGATGTAACGAACCTCATTTTAACGAATTATTCAATATAACGTTTTTTTTCTGATCCCCTTGAGATTCGTTATATCGAGGTTAGACTGTATTATTAATTAAAACAATTATAAATTTTGAAAATATGATAATATGAAAGCGTAATTACACTTCATCGTATTTTGCAAAGAATGGTAATATATGGAAACCGTTTGTGTAATGAACAAGGTGACCGACACCAAAGGGAATTTATACATATCAGATTTAGGAATTTTCAGAATGGCTAAGTTGTCGGGTAAATAAATTGTAAAATCCTTGATAAATACTTCTAGTTGCTCAGCTTGCTATAAGGTGGTAATTCATATTTGGCCATTGAGTTAGTGGCGGGGAGGCTATAATAGCCGAGTCATAGTACCATTCCGGATAAAATACCCCATATTTTACTCAATAAGATACGGTTACAAATGTAACTGATGAATATACGGTAGCGTTTAACTGAGCCACAATAGGATTTGAATTTTGTCTGTGCATATTACGCGACTACACTACAATCTGTTAACTTTACGCTTAAGTACATGTATCGGTTACCCTATTGTTGAGCAGTACTTTCCTATGATGAATTTTGAATTAACTTTTATTTATTTATTAGCAATTATAATTGATCTAATTATTGAGTTCTTCAGCTTATCGACTTAACTTTTATTGGTTATCTAATAAACGAAAAATATACAGGGTCCGCCAAATAACTTTTTTTTTGTTGAAAATTCTATAAAAAAAACTACTGGATATTTTCTCAAATTTCTTTTTTTATTTGAAAGTACAATCCTTGCGGTTAATAATGGAAAATAATTTCATTCAAATGGCTGCCTCGGTTGGCCATGCAGCAGCCTAACGACATCAGGCTGCTAATGCAATCTTCAAAAACAGGGCGCAAAACATCGAGTGTAGCTACGGCTGTGTGGCACGTAGCGCCCTCCTGTTGAAACCAAATGTTGCCAACATCCTCCTCTTAAATTTTTGTAAACAAAAATTCATTCAACATGGCCCGATAACGAAAATAACGAAATGTCAAATTTTCGGGGCACAATTCTATCATAACGAAACTTTCTGTACGAACATATTTTTTAGAACATATTGTTAGATTTTTAGATTTTTGAGCTCAATTACATGATTTTCACTGTTTTGTGTATAATCTATAAGCCATGTAAAACTTGTCTAGAAAAGCATTTCAGCTAATTGACTTAACTTTTATTGGCTAGCTAATAGATGAAAAATATATTTACTATCTACAGTTTCTTGTTTCTGTTGTTCGAGTTAGAGATAATTGATTTATTTATATTTTTTGCAAAACGGAAGTATTTAAAAAGTCTTCAAGCATTGTTTTTGCAAGATATACGGATCAGTACGGATCAGCAGCAACACTTTTTCATGGATCCCCATTAGCAATGAGATCTGCTCCAATTATTGGTCTAAAATGAGCCATCGTTTCATGCAATTGAACGAGAAGTACTGTTTTGTAGCGCATATCTCAAAAAAATGGCAAGCAACAAACCAAAAAAGTCGAACACGTGCATTTTGCAATTGGCAAAAATTTACAGTGTTTTTGTTGTGGTTTAAGCAACAAATTAGCCCTACACAGTTTATTGTTTTTTTATCTTTAATCTTTATCCATTTATTGTTACTATTATTCCATTTCATTGATTTATTTCTATTTTTGCAAAATGGAAATGTTCGCTATCGAATTTTTTCTAAACAACTTCAAACAATTATATGCTTATGAGCAAATATATGTATATATATATATATATATATATTACATACAAACATATATATGTTTGGAAGTGTTTCAGAAAAAAAAGCGATAGCGAACGTGTATGTTTGCAATATGTTTGGGACAATAAATATGTTTGGGACAATACCTTATAGAGGCCATTTTTTGTCCGTTAAGTGACTATTTGGAGGCGTTAAACGTGTTCGCTGCTCTAAATAATTTTTATTATTATTTTAGGAAAAAATATTAAGACTGTTACACAAATTTGCCGAATTTTTCCTATGCGAATTCTCCATGTACCCGGAAGGAAACCGACTAAATTTTTTGGAAGTTATCTACACTGATAAACATGGCTATTTTAACAAATTAGAATCAAACATATATATAGGTATCCATTTCGTGGTTTCAAAAGTATGGGGCTGGAATTCGACATCTGTCAAACTAAGTTGTTAAACCAATTTTTTTTCTTTTCAGTTGGAAGTCTGACATTGACGAAAATGGATCGATCGCGTAATTTCTCGTCGTGGCGACATCAACCGGCCACCAAGATCATGCGATTTGACACCATTAGACTTTTTTTTGTAAGGGCTACGCGAAAGACCTTGTTTTGTGCAGATAAACCTTTAACTCTTGAGCACTTAAGAACCAATATTCGTCAAGTTTTGGCTGATATACCGCCCAATATGTGCCAAAAAGTGGTCCAAAATTACCTCGAAAGAATCAATGCCTGCAACACTTCGCGTGATGGTCATTAAATAATGTTGTTTTTCACACATGTCAACGTTCAAACTTTATAATAAAAAAGAAATATTATGAAAAAAAAATTGTATATGTGTTTTATTTACGTTTACTTTTAAAAAGCAAAATGGATAACCCTTAATATACATCCGTTTCGTACGCTGCAACACTTCTTCATCGGTGCCCATTAGCAATGAGTACTGATCCCATTATTAATTTTACGCGATTGAACGAGAACTATTCTCTAGAATCGCGCATATCTCTGCTTTAGTGGCACAAGGCCTGAAAAATGTGGAAACTTGTTTTCTTCAAAAATAGAAGTAATCGCTTTAGTAGGTATTCTTTACTGTGCCAGTTGTTTCGAATGAAAAGATACTTTGACCATAGGAATCGAAAATCCCTTTTTTTTCTACCACTTTTTTATGGTCAGGAGCTCCCTGTATTTTCTTTATAACTCTTGAAACAGTATTACTGTATTTTGTTTCAAATGTAATAGAAATTGCCTTCAAATCAAGCTATAGTACATTGTAATTGGTCAAGAATTTCGACATTTAGAACCGCTTGAATGAACACGCCTTTTTTAAAAAATCGTAATTGTGAAAGTTCGATTGTCCATAACCTTCGACATTTTTTGTTTTTTTTTTTTTAGTCGAAGCAATATTTAAAATTAGTAACCTTTGACATGGCATGACTCATATACACTCATATCTAGTAAGAGGGAATAATAAAACTGTGTTTCCTTGAATTGAATTCACCGAATTGGAAAAAACATTGCAGAGGTTTTAGTGAAAATGCAGTTAACGAACCAAATCTGAGTTTTTTCAAAAATGAATCCCAACCTAAAAAAAATGGGAGAAAATATAACAAAAAGGGTATCGGTCACTAATTCCCCATATTTTTAAACTTGCTCCATAGAGCCTTTGTAGCATCAGCTGGACTTGGAAATTTAGACTTTAAAATTAGTGAATATTGAGAAGATTTGACAGTTGTTGGGAAATTATTTAAAAAAATTGAGTTGGGACAAGCCAGTCAGAAATGTCACTATCATTTCCGAAAACATGTCGAATTTCCCTCATTGTGTGTTGGTGTATTGGTTAAATGGAATATTTTTGGAGTCGTCATGAACCAGTTCAAGGTTCATTGTCAAAAGGTGACACCGCCAACTGGTTTGAAATACTTTGACGTTAAGGCGTTCTAATTTCATACTCTACGTACGTACTAAACTACGTAATATTGGATAATTAAATGTATGTTTTTACACACTTCAATTAGCACTTGGTAAAACCAACAGCAACAACAACAATAGCAAACAAACAAAAAACACACGCCACAAGAACAGTTCAACAGTTTAAGTATTGAAATCAATAATTATTTTCATATTGCTGACCAGGGGAATATGTGTCGTTACCTAAATTTACGCTTGATTTCGTGTTGTTTTCAATTCATTGTTCAGTATTTTCCCTCTATCGTTGAGAGGGGCCAAGTTCAAAACTTTCCACAGGATAGCAGAGTAGCTTCGAAGTTTGCTGTGTAATTTTAAGGTTCACATCAAAGTAAGACAAACCAATGGGAACGATGATGATAACCAAAGCCAAACACAGTCATATACGAATAATCTGATTTTTTGGAAATTGTTGATTTTGCTTGAATTGGTAGAATATCCGAGTTGGTCAGTATTCATTTAGTTGAAATCTTGTACATTTTAAGGAAATGACAGAAATTTTTTTATTCTAAAAATCGGCTTAATTAACATAGATCAAAAGTTCCCGATTATCGGCAATTTGTTTATTGTTTCCAAAAAAAAAATTTTGTTGCAAAACAATATAAATAAATAACTGTAACAGAAAAAAAAAATAATAATCACAAAAAAAAAATAAATAATAATAATCAGGGCCCCGTAATCATTATGAGTTTTATTATAAAAATGTCTACTAGTGATTATACAGGGTTTTCCAACAAGAGGTGTTATTTTGGTATTCAAAGAATAATGGAATTTTCGAGATAAATGATCGGATGTTTATTTCATAATAGAAGGTATGCCGCTACTAATGAAAAACATCATCAGCCATATGGGCACCACGACCACACTTACACGACCATATCCTTTTCATTAAATTTTCCATAACCAAATCGCAAAGTGGATAGCCTCACGAACTCTATATTGGGGGACTTGAATTGAGGCTGGTCTATTGTCGTAGACCTTATCTTTCACGTCGCCCCAAAGGAAGAAATTAAATCACAAGATCACGGTGGCCAATCCATAGATAAGATGGTCCGGAAACTTTTCCCGTAAAAAAGCAATGGTTTCGTTGCTTGTGTGGCACGTAGCGCCGTCTTGTTGAAAGTAAACGTTGCCCAGATCAATATCATCCAACTCCGACCATAAAAAAAACATTAATCATCTCTCGATAGCGACGTAACTGTTGATCCCACCTCATTTCGAAAATGTAAGGTCCAATGACACCGCCGGACCATAAACAGTCACACATTGAGGATAGAAAGGCTTCTCAACAATAACTCTTGGGTTTTCCGATTCCCTGATGCGACAATTTTGCTTGTTGACGTAGCCACCGAGGTGGAAATGGGCCTCATGAGTCATGATGATTTTTCGATGGAATTCCGGATCAGTTTCACGCATTTCTCAGCAAAGACACGACGTTGTTGATGATCGGCCAGCTTGAGTTCTTGTGTTAACTGAACTTTATAACCCTTAAGACCCAAGTCTTTATGCAAAATACGGTGTAATGACGTTTGTGGAATGCCCAATTCCAAAGAAGGACTTGACAATGCTGGGTTTTCTTAAACACTTTGGGCTACAGCAGCAATATTCTCAGTTGTTCTAAAGCGACGTGCTTTAGTTTTGCGAACTATGACTGCAAGATTTTTACCATTTTTGTAGTGAATTTTAATATTTTCAATGCGTTGTTGACGCGTGAATTGCTCCATTTTTAGTAATAGCCTAGCCTAATAGCCTACTTGTCAAATGTCAAAGAATAAAGCTTCAAAAGTGACATCTACCGAAATACCGGGTGATTCAAAATAATACGTCTCGTTGGAAAACCCTTTGTATAGAAAAAAAAAAACTTTTTTGGAATAACGCGTAAATTTTGCTGTCAGCGAATGCTGAGCGAAGGGGTCAAACCGAATAATCTTGACGGCTATTGCAAGTTGGCAGAAGGGGATATTCTGATATTCTACAATAGCAACTTTCGCGCAAGCAGTGTTTGTGCAGTTGCATCATCGAGGTGAAACTACATATCCACATCACTTGCGAGTCACGAGTCGCTCTCCAATCCCAAAAAAACTCTCGTTAATCATGGCTCAGTATCGACCAGGGACTGCCACGGTAATCGTCCATAAACATAAGGCCCAATAACATCTTTGTCGTAAAAGCTACACCATACAATGACTATAAGAAAATGTTATGTCTCTTCCTAAATGAAAAATAGCTTCGCAGTTCTCCATGCACAAATCTGTTTATGAGCCTCACCAACCATGTACATTTAAAATTGGTGTGCTTCGCACATACTGAGCATCATTGACTAGTACAGAAAAAGGTAGCATAGTACTGCTTTGATCAGCAGGGATTCACTATAGTACGGTATGGAAATTAAAAAAAAAAATGTTCATGGAAAAAAATTGTTCTAAAAAAAATAATAAAATACTTTAATACTTACATTTTTAAATAGAATTTTTGCTATTTTCCCTTTATAATCAAAATGATAAATTTTCGGTAACTTTCCTTTATTATGAGAAGAAAATAGATAACCATCATCATCACCTTTAACCTGCATCATAGCGGTATAGGGCCCAATTGCCTCAATTAGTCCGTTTTCAAATATCACGGCAAAATCGTGGAACTGATTAACCGTCCTATACATCGTTCCATGGGTTGCCACCTTACTTACTTATTTCCTTTAACATTCCTTGAAGTTACAGACGGGGAACTTCTCTCGAATCAGTGAGCTGTGTACGTTATAATTTGTATACTCACTGACCGGGACCTACTGTTTAAAGCCGGCTCCGAACGGCTAATGCTTTTCTAGAGAAGTTTTACATGGCTTAGAGATTACACTCTCTTACTCGTAAAGTCGCCAATATTTACGAGGTGGAAACAGCCACTGTTTAATGGCCTTACCCGGTTTCGAACTCGGGTTCTTCTGTGCGATAATCGCACACACTACCTACCACCGCTTCATAAACATCAAAACAAAACGGGCTGTCACCATTTTTATACACTCCATCATAGGATGGTGTATATACTAAGTTTGTCATTCCGTTTGCAACACCTCGAAAGAGTGATCTGCGACCCTATAAAGTATATATATTATCGGTCAGTGTAACATTCTAAGACATTCTAGCGATGTCCGTCTGTTGTCTGTTGAAATCACGATAGAGTGCGAACGACCAACGCTAAGAAGCTGAAATTTTGTAGGAAGATGTTTTTTGCCCATAAGCAGGTTAACTTCGATAATGGGCAATATCGGACCAAAGGGGAAAAAGTTCCCCTTTACGGGACTAAATATATCCCGGCCATAATCAAATTTTTCAAATATTTTTTCACTACATCTGATTTTTTTTGGTAAAATTGTTCTAAGTTTATATAATTTATAGATGGGGGAAAAAATCCCAAAAATGGGCGTGCTCATGGGTTCCGTGGACCCTTGTGGCCCAAAAAAGGGCCCATGATAAACATGCGCATATGGGTATCGAAGTGCAACGAAATTTACCCACGAACCCAAATATGCCTTTATTTTCATGATTTTCCTAAATTTTTTGATCCGGTTTCTGGGACTATCGGGTCACCAGCGGCCCAAAAACCGTCCCTTGACAAACATGGACATATGGGTATCGAAATGCAACGAAATTTTCTCTCGAACCCAAATATGCATTTATTTTCATGATTTGGATAAAATTTGTGATCGGAATCTTATATACGTATACAACATCGCACAGCCACCACGACGCTATTATTATAGGTATTTAATTGTAACTCACATATTAATGCAACTTTTTTTAAAATAAATAAATGTATAAACTGTTTTTAATAAATAAATGTATAAACTGTAAATGTATAAACAATTTAAAATGATGTTAAATTTAAATAAATGTTAACACTTTCAAAGCACTTACTTTCTTCATAGTTTTCTTCTTTATTGACTTTTTAAGGATCCATGATGGAGGGTATATAAGATTCGGCCCGGCCGAACTTACTATTTGTCCACTTGTTTTTTATATAGAACATTTCTGCCAAATCGTCAATGTTTCTCGTACACGTTTGATCAATTGTTTTGCTTAGTGCAGTAAAACTGTGCGATTATTTTACCTACTAAAGCTGTTGCCACGTTGTATTTTATATTTCATTTCTTCTAATAATATTTTAATCAACTGATAAAATATTACAAAACTTTGCCATCACAGTTGTAATAAACTGAAATGTAATTACTAGTTTAGATATTGTAAACAATATTGTGCCAAACGTCCCCGGCCAAGTCGCACTGATAAACATCGTGTCATTTGATTTTAAACCAGTTATTAACATTTTCCATTAGTTAATATTCATTTATTCAATTGTTGTAATGTTGTAAGTGTTTTCATTCATAAGATTTCCGTTGCGCGCTAGAATCGGTTGCACGATGCCGTGGAACCACATTTAGTTGAAAAATTCTGGAAAAATACTCTTCGTTCTAATTAGCATATTGTAAATTAATGGCCGTTACTAGAATGATTGTTAGTGTTTTTGCCGTGATGATATCAACTGATAAAATCGCATTTCTGTACTTTTAAATATTAGATGTGTATACGATGGAATAAGAAACAAACTGAGTGAAATATTATTTATTTATATTAAATGACACTGTGGAGGGTTGTAGTGTAATAGTAGGTTCGTATCCTGTTAAGAACGTCAACAATTTATCAGTTATTGTTTGTGTTTATTAAACTTAATTCGTTATCTCAATTCTCCGAGTTTTCTACTTCTACTTTCGTATTTTTCTCCGTGAAACATTATTTAGAAATGAAATTATGTACAATTTTATTCAAAAAAACATAGAAAATCGTCATTTCAATTTTGTTCGATTGATTTTTGAAATATCTTATTTCACACAAACCCTGTCCTGAAATTACGAATACAACAGAAAATCGGTCCAGCCACATACATGCGTCAATTCATTTTTATTTTTGTAGATGCTAATACACCTATCAACATACGTTCCAGAGGAAATCGTGTAAATCGAAAACATAGGTGGGGTCGCGCACGAAAATATCTAAAAACTCACTGAAGTGAGAATGTTTGCAATTGTGTTTGCAAGACCTGAAATTCACTTTTCATTGAAAATGTCAGCCAGACATATCCTATGCACTAGAAATGCATTTTATTGCAATATTCGGACCACTACCTTGTAGCAGCCAAGGTACGCACTCGTTTAAGTGCAGCAAAACCCGTGCGTAACAGCACCAAACGAAAGCTTGTCGTCGAAAAGCTGCAAGCGCAACCGACAGCACAAACCTAATCCACGAAGCGATCTCATCTCCTCCTGCTAAACCCTTCTCCTCCCGCTGATATCAGCGAACAATGGCAACACATACACAACTCCATGACGAAGGCCGCCGAAGAAGAAATTGGTTACCGAAAGCGAACCGTTCCTTTGAGGAGTGTTCAGCCGCCACTGAAGTTAAGAACGATGCATATAGGGCGACACCCGCGCCGATGGCAACGCGAGCTGTGGTGGAGCGATACCGAGAGTTGAGGGGGGAGGACAATCGTCCATTCCGAAGAAAGAAAAAAGAGATGGAAAGACGGAAATGTGAGGAGATTGAGTTCAATGGAAATACAAATGATGCCAGAAAATTCTATCAACAAGTAAAACATCAAAGCCAAGACTCGTCTACTGGCATAAATTCTCTTATCCATCGCATATAAACTGATTAAGCCCTATCAGTGTGGCTTCAGGTCGAATAAATCCACCGTCGACCAAATCGTCACACTTCTAGATCCTGAAAAAGACCCATTAAATGCAAAGTGATTCATACCATTTATTCATCCACCATAAAGCCGCCTTCGACTCGCCGATAAGAGACAAATTGTTTGAAATCATGTTTGTGTATGAGATTCCTTCGAAACTTGTACGCCTGTGTAGAATGACTCTGAGTTACACTAAATCCTCAGTAAAAACAGGAAGAGACCAGTCCGAACCATTCACTACAACAAGAGGTCTTCGACAAGGTTGGTAAGATAGAGCGAGATGTAACTGGTGCTTTATCCAGAATTTTGAAGGAATCGACGAAGATGGGTCTAATGGTGAACGAGGACTAAACAACATTTATGCTTGTCACTGCTGGGCAAACGTCGCGACGAAAGAAAGGCGACTTAGTGAAGGTCGGCAATTGCAACGTCGAGGTAGTGGAAGAATTTGCAAATATATGTTATTTCGGGCTCAACAAACAAATCAGGAACAGAGCCCTCTCTCATCGAACTAAAATAACAGTGAGTGACAAATCCTTCGACAAATCTAGAGCCCGATCTGTGTTAACGTGACCTGTATGAGCTATATCCCGACATGAACGTAGTTAAGTGCAATTTTCAGGAAAGACAAAAAAAAAATGTTTATATTTTTACATTAACATTTTTTTTTTTGTGTCTTCTGAAAATTTGAGAATTTTACATTTAATATTTAAAAAATTAACATAAAAACAGACGTGATTGTATTTTTCCAGTTAAAGAAGATAGTGATGTGAAAGAAATGTTTGCAGTATTTAGATATGTGTACTCTAAATTAATTTATTTATTAAGGGTGCAGACTCTTAAAGAAATCGTGTAAATCGTTGAATTTTATGAATCCCCAATAAAGTTTCGTAAAAGTAAAATCGCGTAAAAACTACAGTGTAAATCGAGCGATCAGTGTACATTAAAATAATTCCTCATTTCTTGGCTGCAAACGTTTTTTACGGATTTTAAAAATGTTTACAAGCCCAAAAGTTATTGGCTTTTGGCAGATTGAATTTTTTCCGGGCCACTGTGCTTGGTGGCACAAATAAATTACACCCCTTATTCTTAAGTCTCATCGTATTTATAATCAGAGCAGACAGTTGCAGCACCTAAATGGAATCATGAACCATTTAGGAATGGATTATGGAGAGAAATGTTTCAAGAAAAATGTGATCCAAATACGATATAAGAATCGTTTTCACATAGCAGCTGTATGTGAAATCCAGCCCAGCAAAAAAGATCCCGTTTTGTATACATAACTTTTTGAATTTGTTTCTGTTGAAGTACAGCCGCAGAAGACAGTTCTAAACCTTAATAGGCCATGGACCAATTTGACGCAAGTCTAATTTTGGACAATTCATTAACTGTTGGAAAATTTTTTTTTAAAATTTCATCACCAAAGAAATTTTTTTTTGAAAACTATTGGCAACATTTTCTTTTTAATTACAATACAAATTAAATTGATATTCTAATTGTGGGTCCAAGGGTAAACTTGGTGACACTGAACATATGGCTAGATTTTTGCAGCAACAGACCAAAGCCTCTGGTGGGAATTGAACCCACAACCCCCACGCTGATGGGCAAGCATGCTACCAACTCGCCTACCCGGGCGCTTAATCGTCATCCAATATTGCATTTATAAGTTCCACGAATCATGACAAAACAAAAATCGCAAAATATATATTCTTAGTCCATCACGGAAAACGAAATAATGCTGTCGTACCGTATTTGCCTACTCCGTTTCTTGGAAAGAAAACAAACAACTTCCGCCAACAATACGTCGTCACAACGGTCAATAAGTCAACACAATGATTGGAAAAATCCCCTAACTGTGGCAAATAATACAAAACAAAACAATGCACGCTATGCTCAGAGATCAGATTGAAACAACAGCGATCAGTTGGTGGCTGATGTTAACTTCTGCAGTTACGGTTTCCCTCCAGTTTAACGTCGGAACACGAAAGCCACTCGTATTCACCACACTGCGACAGGGCGGACTGCAGAGACTTTGTTCCTTTCGTTTGCAAATATGTGAACAATGTTCGTGTCTTAAGTCTTTTGTTTCATGAAGCTGTTCTCTCTCGAGAGAGTTGCCCTTATTTTTCTAAAATATATTTACGATTTATTTAAAAGATTTCAATTATTCTGATTTTGTTTTATCCAAAATGTTTCGGCAATTTGTCTCGTACCTCGAGCAACCCCAGCAACAGTTATCGCTAGCTTGCAAGTATTCACATGACTGTGTGTGTATGTGTGTGCGTGTTTGTGGTGAATAAACGTTTGGTGGCGCTCTGTTAACTAACATGACTCAGCCGTGAGCCGATCGATGTTAAGACGCTTGTTGCCGTCTGCCGTTCGCTGCTGTATCTTTTAACGACTCTAGTTCGGCTTATACTACATAGTAACTTGGCTCAAAAACTAAAGCGCACACTGGGATTTGTAACAAAACCGTCTTGCATCTGTTGCGATGTGTTCAAGCGAGCTTTTCATTTCGTTGTGATAACTCCGGGAAAAAACACACGATCGCGCGCGCGCTCTCTGCACTTTGTATATACAATATTAAAGTAAGAATTGATAGTGTTTGAATAAAATTATCAGTACTATTTTAATAAAAAGAAAACCAACAAATATTAATAATAATAATAATAAAGAATTAATTTAGTTTATTACAAACCAATGCAAAATATAACCAAAAATAATCAATCGTTAACTAAAATGAAGTATGTAAAAGTAAATAAATAAAAGTTTCTTGAATTGAATGACCATTCGTGAAATGTTCTTCTTCCAAGCCAAAGGATGACCCTTAAGCGTGTAAATGCAATCTAATAAATTAAGTGCACATAACTGCGCAATACTAATCAATTACAATTAAATAATTTGTTTTAAAACTAACATTTGTTTATGTAAATAATTAATATTATGACAATAAGTGAAACAAAAAAACAAACAAACAAACAAAAATCGAAAAATATAACAACGAAATGAATCTGAATCAAGTTTTCTTGTCCGATAACTGCAAAACCCCGCAAAATAAAAAAGAAGAAAAATATTATTTCGTATAAACCGTTTGTGTGTCAGTGTGTGTCTGTGTTGATTGGCTAAAGTGTTCACACTGGCTGGTTATGCGTGTGTTGCTGAAATTTGCGATTTTCAATGTAAGTGTATCTGCAAACACTCCAAAACAACGAGATACATTAAATGCCTGAGTGTTAATCGAACATTTCGAAAGGAAGACAACCAAAAAATAAAAAAAAAGCAACAGCTGCAACAACACCAACAACTTACAAAATTCATGAAAAGTGTAATACTGTAACTAAAAACCAACAACAACAGATTGGATATTTCATTTCGTCTGTTACCGCCTGACAACAATTGGGATTACACTGTTTTGGAACAGCAAACAAAAGCCAAATAAAATCAAAAGGTGAGTTTTGTGGAAAACAGACAATATTTCATTTATTTAGAAATGAAATTCATTTTGCCAAGTTTACGTAACCATGCAGAACATTTGACACTTTTGAATTCGAAATATTGCAAATATCGTAACGAAATGTTGTTTGTCACTGGGTTAAGCAGTAATTCAGGGGATCGTGCGTCTGTCCCTGAATTATTTATTGAATATTTTATTTTTGTATTCTGTTTTACATTTTTTAATATCTCACTATTCCGAAAATAGTTGCTTTACTAAGTTTGTCGTACAATTACTTTTTATTATGATGATCGTAATCCGATAAATAGTGGAATAACAACAGTCTGACTAGTTATAGTGATTACAATTTGTTTAAATACAGTTTTGCATTAGATATTGAAATGCTAAAATGAGTTCTTAAATTTTCAGAATTGATTTCCTTCTAGTGATCAACAGAAATCACCTTAATTTGTGTTAATCAGTGATATCTATTATACAGTGTTTTCCAATAAGAGGCCTTATTTTGAATCACCCAGTATTTCGGTAGCTCACACTTTTGAAGCTTTTATTCGTTGACATTTGACAAGTAGAAACTATGCCACTACTAAGAATGAAACGATACACGCTTTAACAACGCATTGAAATTATTAAAATTTTTCTTTGAATATCAAAATAACACCTCTTGTTGGAAACCCCTATATATATTGATTGCGACAAAGATTAAAAGTTTAGGCATATCAGAAATATAAAATTAACGGGGATAATATAATTTTAATTTTTTTTTCATACATATCGAGATATCCTTTATCGCGTATTTTGAACACTGCACTTAAAATAAGCACACATAAAATAGAAGACACTTGGAAAATTGCCTGTCGGTTTTACTAAAAAAGGTAAAACACTACAGAAACAAACTTAAATCACATGTGAGACAAAGCCACGAGCCGACTGAAAAGTGACATAAGTTGAGAATCATGTCCGAATAAGAATTAGAATACAAATTTAGAAACATTGGTTCTCAGAATGTTTTATTTATATATTTATTATTGATTACAATACAAAGTAAATTTATATTCTAATATTGGGTCCAAGGGTAAACCGGGTAACACAGACCATATGGCTAGATTTTTTTTACAGCGAGAGACCAAAGACTCTGGTGGCAATCGAACACACAACCCCCACGCTGATAGGCAAGCACGCTACCAACTCACCTATCGGGGCGCCTATTTTTCAGAATATTTTTAACATTTTATACCAGAATATGACTAATATTCTAAGTGGATAAATTATTTGTAGAGACCTAAATTATAGTTTCATTAAAAATGGCGTTGAATCAAAATTCTTGAAAATACCACCAACAAATTCTGAAATTAAATAGCCGTCATTTTTGCTACCCGCTTCAAAGAGAATAATGTTTAAAAAAACCTGTGTGAACATTAGGCGGACTTTTCTTCTTCTTAAAGATTTCTTGAAGATGGGTTTTGCAAGAATTATCTACGTTTATCTAATTTCTGCCCTAGTCCCCTTTAAAGTTGATCAATCTTGCGGGCAAATTCTTAAATTGAAATTAGTCTTTAGCTTGATTTTTTGCCACCAGAAATCCAAAATCACTTGACAAGCATTTTCATAATTTCACAGGAGAAACGAAACACCGTTGAAAAATCTAAACAACTCTTCTTTTTATGTCGTTTGGGAATTCGCCTGTAAAATTGTAAATTTTGGAGATACATGTATTTTAGGCCATATTACAAGAATCAATTAAAAACACGATTTTGGAGTGTTTTGATGATTGGTCATTTTGGATTTCCGGTGACGATATGATCTCTTTATAATCTTACAAAATCGGTTCAATGAAACTACGGGAAAAAATTAGTAGAAAACGTTAATTTGATTTTCGAAAACAAGAAAAAGAAGACTAAGCGAGCCATTTCTGGTAGATACGGTTAACGCGGCGGTGTTTGCTTTTACTTTAATTCGTCGATGCGGGAATATTTTGGCCATAGTACCGGCAAATGAACTTCGTTTGGGATAATTTGGCATTAGACGAAATGAAAATTAATCATCTTTTCAGCAGCTTTCAGAATGAGAAAAAATAATCAATACACGTTTTGGGATTAACAAATTTGATTCGAAGATGTTTTCAATTAAAAGGTCTGCGCTTATCTGAATTTGACTGTATGTGAAATCATAAACTTTTGACTCCACAAGGATCCAGACACTGGTGTTAAACATTATTGTTAAACTCTAATTTTATTCTAAAGTTCAATACATTCACAATGGCAAAAATAGTTTGTTCAACATTTAATTATGCACATTATGGCTTATTTTAAGAATATTTAGTATAATGTGAGTCATTGACTTTCGGTTTCATGACTATTTGTATTTGTATAAAATACAACAAACACTTTAACATGTTACGGCCATTCGCAAATAGACGTTGTTGTTATTTGTTTGGTTGTTTGTTTCAACAAAAATACTATATTATTAAGTTATTATTATTTTTAAGTTGCTGAAGAAAATTCACGCACGATTTCATAACAAAGTTCGATTTCGCCATAAACTAGTGTGTAATACATTTGGCCAATTCTTACCATTGGTAATTGTCGATAAAGTCTCTTAATCGGAGAATGTTTCATGTTAACTAGGAAAATCTAACAAGCTGGAATAAGACTGTGACGTAATACTTTGAGCACAGGCGGATGAATTAAGAAAATGTGACGAAAAATATGTATTCTTTTTGAACGGCTTAGTGGAGTTAAATTAAG
Source organism: Hydrotaea cyrtoneurina (assembly GCA_958296145.1). Lineage (NCBI taxonomy): Eukaryota > Metazoa > Arthropoda > Insecta > Diptera > Muscidae > Hydrotaea > Hydrotaea cyrtoneurina. Next base: position 51,067,452 of record OY282515.1, on the reverse strand, counting down.
TTTTAATTAATTTTTTCTTCGACTTCCCCAAACTTTTGGGGAATTTTTCATTTTTTTTGGGGCATTTTAATGGAGACTTCAAAACATGCATAGAATTGTCTTCAATTCAGTTTCAGACATGACTACTTAAATTCAAAAACTTTCTGTCACGAGTTTATTCTTTATTGCCCTTTTTAGTCCATATGAGAGATCAAAAGAAACTGTTATCCTTTATCAACAAATTATTCACTTTTTGAATTCACTGTAGAAAAACTAGTCTTACATGAATAAATCATTTATTTTGATTTTTATTTAATTACGATACAAAGTAATTTTATATCCTAATTTAGGGTCCCCGGGTAAACCGGGTGACACAGATCATATGGCTAAATCCAATGTCTCTAGTGTGAATCGAACCCCCACGCTGGCAAGCATGCTACCTAGTCGCCTACCGCGTCTTTAATAAATCATTTAAATTCTTTTAGCGAATATTTGCAGATCACTTTTTTCAAACTTTGCTGAGGGTTACAGGTTTTTTTTTATAATTATCTTAAATTGGTGGAGTTTCTTCAAACGTCATTCTAATTTTAACTGAAATTTTGTTTGGAAATCTCATACAGAAATTGAAAAGACATTGTGCTATTTAAGAAAAGGCAGTAGCTAACATTCTTGGACATTAACAGCGACATTTCATTTATTCTCTACCATGAAACGTAGGACTTTTAAAGTACAAAATCCAAGAACGGACAGGTCGAATTTGAATAAAACAATAAAAAAAATATTTAATCATGCTCAGAAATTTTGTTTATTATTTTGAAAATTTATTACAAACATTTGAAAAGTCATGCTGAGACCGCTCGCCGAATTCCCCCTCTCTAAGATGAAGGGTGTCTCAAGAGTAAAGCACGTTTACAAAACTTGTTTACGAATTTCAATATGCTTATTCTTTTGGATCTGAGCACGGATCTCAGGAGGTATCAGGGACTTGTATAGTGCTACTACGATTTTAGGATCTGCTTAAGCTTTGAGCAAGGATCTTTATAACAAATCTGTTTTCATCCTAATTATTGAAAATTGATTGCTTAAATTACATAAATGAATAAAAAACTTCTTAAATTTTGCATTTATGGTACTTATTTACGATTTTAATGTGCATTTTGAAAATCGCATAATTTAAAGTTAAGAAGATACACTCCAAAATGTGGTGAGATTGACACCCAGCACACCGATCTCGTAAAAAGTTTCACTTCAACATTGAAAATGAAAACTAGCACACCCGAATATCTGGATTTAGAAGGAAACTCTATTATTTTTGGCAACAAATTTGAGGAGTCTCCAAAATACTGATAAGCTTTGTCTGAGCTCCCCAAGTTACTAAACACTCTGATAATTATCACTACAAACACCAGATCCTTAGAACCCATAAGTTGTTTTTCCTATTCAGCACAAATGATAAAACAAAAATAAATCCATTAAAAAATCAATTTATTTTGCTATCAGCTGAAAATTGTTCAAATCGATTTACTGTTTTTGTGGTATCCTTGGAATCCTAATTCAAATTGCCAGTTCTATATTTTCCCCATACTGATTTTGTGGAAATTCGGAAATCTATACTTCACAATTCGCAGGAGATATAAAATGAAGTGTTTAAATAAACGATCTGAGGTGGGGCGTTCTCACAACTTCTGCTATGGAACAGGTTTGTATTTGAATACGCGTATCTGTGAACTATCGGCTCTCATGACTGTCGCACTGATTTATATTTTAGCACTTTAAATGTATGCCAACTTAAATCAATCGATAGCCATATTTTGTATAAAGACATCCATGAAATACACTTTATAACGATTAGCAACTGTTTGGAATGATATTATAATTTTGAATGTTTCGATTTTAGTAGTTTAACAGTCATTTCCATTGGATATATTTGCAATGGCTCTAAGTCGGCCCATATCTTAACTTCAGTTGTTGTGTGTTTTGTCCGCTCAGTTTTTGCCTAATATTTCTTCTTTTGGCCACAAATCATGCATAAATGAAGTAACCAAAACAAAAAGCCACAGAAAAAAAATCACAATTCAACAGATCAGTTTATTTTTGTAATATTTCCTTTTGGTTTCTTTGACAAATTTACATAATTATGGCAAATGTATGTGTATGTTCATGTCTATTATAACACGACAGCACAGGGACTGACTTAGCTGCACGGAATGCATGCTGTGGTGTTGCCGGTGTCTGTTGTTGTTGCTGTTGTTTGGCCAGAGCGGGTTTCTGCTATCGCCCCTAACATTCGAACTTTAACGACAGGTTATGATCGGAGTTCCCTCCAACAAAAATTGATGATTGTATCCGTTTTTCATCTCCATATCTTTTGATAATTTTCAAAATAAACATAGTTTTTGTAGTGGCTGGTTGGGGTTTTGACCGAACAGCAAAAACCGCTGTGGCTAATTAGTTTAGAGCGAATACTTGTGAGCGATTTTTTGCAAAATGTAATGAAGCATTCATTCATTCATATATCGACTCAGCTAAACCGTCCCCGGGGCTTGAATCATTTTATATGTTTGCAAACTCGTCGACCCATCAAACTACGGCGTTTTGTTTTCATGACATTTTCTGTGGGGTTTCAGTCGACAGAAGACGAAAGAAAGATGTCGTTAATGTCTATGCATGTGTATAGGCCCGAATTATATTTTACATAAGTAGAGAGTATGTGGGTCAACGAAAAAATAGTGTACAAAAATTGTAATTTCACACAGGGCAACAAAAAAAAATCATTTTTTGTAATGAATAACCACTATCCAATTCTAATGGTCCCCTGACTACAGAAAATAGGATTAGGATTTTTTTTTTAAAAATTAAATTTTTTGGGCATAATTTGTCATAAATCGAAACTGTTGAAATAAATTTTAAAAATTAGATCCCTAAGTTATCCTTATTCTTCGCTTTAAGTGGCATTTAATCTAACTTGAGGCAAAAAATGTTTTTTTTTATATCATAAAAAACAAATATTTCTGTTATCATCAATTTACATTCGGATAAGCGCGCTCGTATTAATTGAAAAAATCGCCTAATTAAAAACAAATATTAGTAACGCTTCTTCTGGGTGATTTTCCATGAACTGTACTTAAACGAAAATCTGCTTTATTGAAAAATCGTTTAAGTGAAACACATTTTTTATGCAAATACACAAATTTATATGATACGAACACCGCTTCAGGGAAATATGATAAAAGAAAACAAAATAATGAAAGTATGATTAAAGTACATACATATTTTTCCAACAATGTACATGTTGACAAAAATTAATGCGAAAGAACATAATTTCGAAATTTCTGTACTTTTCAGTTTATCGATTCTAATTTATATTCTAATTTTGGGTCTAAGGGTAAACCGGCTGGCACAGACCATTTGGCTAAATTTTTGCAGCGACAGACCAAAGAAAAAGCTTTTATTGGCAGAAATGAGCCAAAAAATTTAAGTAATGGAAAAGGGAATTAATTTCATCCAAAACGGGTCCAAAACTGATATAATATAAATGCGAAGTAAACTACAAACGATTATGCAGATTTTTCGAAATTCGGATAGGAAGGGGATAAAAATGGAAAAAGGGGAAAAATGTGTGCCCAAAACACTTCAAACTGCCCAAAAATACATACAAATCAAATATTGTGATTTTTATTGGAAAATTGGTGCATAACTACGCTTTGGAACAACTGCTGGAAAAGAGTTTCAAAACGTACCAAAATGGGATAAAAAAAGGTACAAAGGTGGAAAAAGAAAAATGAGTCAAAAAAAATTGTAATCGACAAGGAACGAATGGAAAAAGGGAACAAAAAAAGTAGAAAAATCGACCAAAATGGGGAAAATTAAAAAAGTGTGAACATGTATGTCAAATTAACATCTACCGCTAAAAATTTGAAAAAGGCGATAAAGGTTCTGAATTGGTATAAGCTTTTTTTTGTTAACCAATTCTGTTAACAAATATTTTTTGTTTTACTGGGAACGAAAATGTACGCTTACGAAGTAGCGGGTATTTGCTAGTATTTTATAATTGTTTATTCCAGAGATTGAGAAACAAACATAGCGCTCTTATCATTTTGAACAAAATTGACATTTTACAAAAACTGAATTCTTGCATTCTCAGAAATGAATGCAAAATAGGATGTTCTTACAAACATCGCATAACAAAACCAAAAAATATTGCAAAAAAGCGAATGAGAGTTGGTGCCATGAAAAAGTTTTCTATTGAAATTTTACATACATATATTTTAATAGTTTTGCCATATATTTCAATATTCGTTTCAGTACTCAGTTTGATTAGATGAAAGAAGGTTCAATTATCCGAAGTCCTTTTTACTGAAAATCCCGCATAAGTGAAACATATTTCGTGATTTTTTCATTTCTGCTTCATTAAAATGAAAAAATCGACAGAGCACTAAATGTTACTGCCTGTTTCCATATAACAAATATGTTCGTTCGTTACAAATCGTCAATATTGGAAACATTATAAAATGAGTGTCAAAAATTATTCAATTCTGGTTTTTAGATATATGTTAGATAACGACATTTGGAACACAATCTCAAAAATAAAATGCCCTCATTAGGTTAGGTTAGGTTGAATGGAGGATCGGTCATGTACCATGACCGTCTCATGTCACTGACATACACCTAGGCCAGCAATTCGGCCTGTTGTGCACTCCTGGTTTCTTCTACAAATTCCCCTTCCCCTTTTTCCTACGTTAGGAATTCGGTCCCCTCTATAAAGTTCCTTAAATTCCTTATGTCTATTGCTTTGACGGCCGATAGGTGATCTAAGGTGTCCTCTCCTAACTGGACTTTCCCGACCTTCGAGAAACCAGGGCACTGGCACAGGAAGTGTTTCTGAAATGCTCTCATTAATGACAAAAATATATTTTGTCCTTCAATTTTGACAATGGAAACAGATAGTTAAAGATATTTTAGTGCTACATTTTTTAAAATTTCTTCTAACAAAATAAGAGAAGTTGCATTCGAGTTATCTTACATTTAATTTAAAAAAAAAACCTAACAATAGAAAAAAATCTCTCTAATAGTGCAGTAAGGTGACCATAGTACATCTAAATTGTGCTGGTTATTTATAACAACACATTTTTGTTGTTGTTGCCCATTGTTGCCTGGTCTATGAAATGTCGTAACAATCTGTGAATCCTGAAATGTGAAACAGCATTGCTGTTTAAAATTCTAATTGATTATTTGCCTTTACTTATTCTAATTTGAATAAGTTACTTCACCCCGCATCAAATTTGCGAAAGACAATTTAAGAAAAACTTTGTCATATTCGTATTTGGGTAGGTTTGTTTTTTCTCCAGTGTTCTGCTTATTCGTAATTTGTATATTCAAACACTTTGGATAATTCTATTTAGAAAAGATAAAAAATACTTAGTCAGGCGGTGTTAAAATAGCGTGGTATATAGTCGGTCTAGCTCCACTTAAGTAATTTCATACTAGCTATGTAGCACAAAAAAAACGTATAATAAGCCCATCGATCAGTGCCAATTGATTGTATTGCATCATACGAATTATTTAACCTATCTGGGGGTATATGTACACTACAACGACTGTAAGACGACGGTTCAATGCGTCCATAATAGTTCATATATAAGCGACATCATTAGCTCAACAGTTAAATAGGTTGGCTGTCGTTTTTAAAAAAAACGGTAATTTAATTGATCTCATGCGTTATACTTTTACTACTAATGATAGTAGACTTACAAAAAAAAAACACAATTTTAAATTCATAAATTTTGAACTACTGAATTCAAATCTGTTTTCGATATCTTTTTCTGCAACCAATATTTTTGTGGGAAACCTTAGGCAGACTCGGATTTAAAAATAAAAATAAGACAAATCGAAATATACCAGGAAACCAAATTATGGGATCTAACGTAAACCACACCCTCTTATCCGATATTAACAAAATTGTCAATAAATTAAAAATGAAGTGATAAATGTCTAAAAAAGCAATCGCAATGAACCAAAATCATTCTTGTTAAAATAATCCAGAAATATTTCTAGAAATCTTCCGTATACAACAGTGAAGTAGGTTACCATGTTGTAGTGCGATACCAAATTTGACAATTTCCATTTCGCACCCTAAATACGAAAGGGTCACAACTAAAAATTCTAAGACAAAAAAATTTTAATGTAAAAATTATTGTAATTTTTAAATAAATAACTTATGTTTTTTCGGTTAAACAAATTTTTTTTGCAGCAGTTAGAAATGTGTTTTCTGATCTAATTTATGGAAAAAAGTCAGTTTTGAAAAATTTTGTGTTGTATTTCGGGTGCGATGTGTGATTCTTAATTTCCATTTCATGCAAATATTCCACCCAACTCCGCAGCTAATCCAATTTCAAGTAGAATATTGCCGGAGCTAACACTGGGCTAAAAAAAAAACTATTAATCAATAAAACACTGTACAATTCTGATGCACTGTGGTCCCATGAGAACAAGAATGGCCGACTGTTTATTTTTAAAAAATCTTTGTTGTTTTCGAGATATAAATTGTCATAACTCAAAAACGAAATAACTATTAAAGAATGTATCATTACGAATTTCAGTTTCAGAGTCATAAACGAAGTTAAAACGGAAAAATGTGTTTGGTACTTTTTTAATGAAAAAATTCATAAAATATTGGAAATTATAAAAAGTGTGAATTTTGTATAATTAACATAATTTCGCATATCTTATAAACAAAATCAGTTATGAAACTTTAAAATCGATGAAGTATCTTCGATTTTATTCACAATTTAGTGAAGGCACCTTCTGACTCCCATACAAAGTTTTTGTTATGCGTGATTTACATAAAAAAGCGGAATGGGAAATTCCAGAAGGCCCCTTTAATAAAATGTGTATGACATTTTAATTGTAAGATATGTGGCTTTATGACAAACTACTGAAAATGGACTCTTCTGAAATTTTCGGTTTGTTATGTATATATTTCAACAATATTCAATATATTTCTGAAATTGTAGTTTGGAAAAAGATTTAACAAAATATAGTGATACATTTGTTAAAACTTAGTTTCAATGGAATCGGACAATTCATTTTAAAGTTATGACAATTTAAATGTCAAAAAATTGCATTTGCATTAATTTTAAAAATAAATTTCGGTCATTTTCATTATCCGTACCAAGAATTGAAATACATTCAGTTCATCGAATAGTGAACGTTCATTACAGAAGTTAATTAAGAAAGTTTATAATACAACGAATACCAGCAATGTGTGAGAAAAAACGATTCTAGAAGCCTTTCTAAAATTTCCCCCAACTGTTTGGTTTATACTCGAAACATGTGAATGGCATTTCATCAGCAGAATTACCATAGCGGACTGGATATTGTTTTTTTTATTATATTAAATTGTTAATATTTATATTTCTTTTTATTACTTTTTTTATTATTGAAAATATGGAAATTCCCGCAAAAATTCTTAAAAATCCCCAAAACAATTTATCAAAAACTACCCAATGCAAAATCCGCCAAATATTATGAAAATTTTTCCAAAAATACAAATTTAGTTTTTGAAAAAAGTGTATTTTTTAACAAAAGAAAGCCAGATGTATGAAGAATCGCCCCAAATTTAGGGTGATTTTTCATTATGCAATATCACCCCAACCTAAAATGTGAAAAACAGTCCCAAACAAAAGTGAAAATGCCTAAAAATTATGAAAAACTCCCCAATTTTTTTTCATTATGAAAAATTCTCCAATTTTGTATGAGATATTTTTTAGGGAATTCTTAATTTATTTTTGGGCATTTTTCATAGAGCCGAAAATATCAAATCGCTTACAAATTGTAAACATCTTGATTTATGTAAAATTACCCCACTGTGCAAATTAAATTTGTCTATTACATGTTTATTAGTCTTCGTTTTTAGATAGTCGTGCATTTACCTGCAATTCCGTAAAGTGTATTTTTGACCTTGTCTTGGAATTTTCCCGCAACAGAACCAAAAGAAATTTGCTCAAATTCTTGAGCTCCCCGGTACGAGTTGCACGCAAACATCACGTGCGAGTGTGTGAAATATTTGTTTTAATTAAATCAAGCACCATCATGATTTATTGCTTATCTGCTTCAAGATTCAAGCTTCTATTTATTTCTGTTCAACTTTCCACAACGTGTTTTGGGCCGGTCGCAATGTGATACGTGCATTATGTGTTGATTCGTCATTTCTTTTTGCGGCGAGTTTATTTTATTTTTTTTATATTTTTTTTTTGGGTTCAGCTTGACATTGACTTATATTTTTTTATGTCCAGATTTACTTTCATGAGGTGCTTGATTAGCAACTTTTTTTTTATTTTTGTTTTAGTTGATTTTGCAAAAGCAAAACAGCCCAAAGAAGACAAGGAAACGACAACAAACGTTATGAAGAAAAAAGCAAAAGTAAAGAAAACAATAAACGTGAAAAGATACAGACAGGCGTCTTTCTTGTCTTGCCAGCGAGAGTGCGATTAGAAAGAGGGGGATTGTGAGAAAAACAACAACAAATAAACAACCGCAGCCACCACCACCACCACCAACGGCAATATAAACAGTTTGCAAATGCTGTTATTGGCATAAACCAATTATGGTCAAAATTATGTAAATCGGTTCAACAGCACATATATGTTGTATGCGAATGATGTGAGGTAACATGTAAAATAGCCAGTAGATTCGTTCGAAGACAACTGAAATAAAACGGACACAAGCACATCAATGGCGATGATGATAACGATGAGATTGAGTGATGCTTAAACTGAAGTATTATTAATTTATTGGTATTGAAATCTGTAATAAACAGATGTTATTAAAAGTATTAATTATTTCTCCAACAATCAGATGTTTATATATTCCATACCGTGTGTCGGTGTGTGTGTGTGTGTATGTGCGGTTGGTTGGCTGGTCGGCAGGCCATACGAGCAAAACAAAAGACTTAAGACACAAACGCATGCGTCCCCCTCTCACGTGAAACACCGGCACATTTTGTCGTCATTCATTTGGCAATATTTCAGTTCATTTCATTGCTTTTCTACTGTATGTTGTAGCGTCTTGTTTTTACGATTAGTAAGTTTAAAATTTAACAAGAAGCTAATAATACATCGACAATATGAATATGTATATTGTTCTGTTTCGTTATTATTATTATTATTTATTATGCTTAGTTGGGTCATAAAAACGTCGTCGTCGACCGTCTTCAGTGATGCGTAGAATTGTTGAATATATTTTGTTGTTGAACGTTTACTACAATTTACGATATGTTATTGTTGTTGTTTTTTTTCCTCTGTAAATAGATTTTGTTTATAATGCTGCACAGTGGTTAGGAAAGGTAATGTAGAATGTTTGTGTGGGTCAGACACATTTGAATACTCACTCGTACTCAACGTCGCAGATTCTTTGATCTGAAAGAGGGCAAACGTTGAGGTTTGTCGAAAATCTAAAAACATGTTGCTCAACCTGTTTATCTGCATAAACCCGATCTTTCGTGTAGCCCCACAAAAAGTCTAATGGTGTAAAATCGCATGAAATTCCGCGGCCAGGAAATGTCTCTTGTAATAAAGCAATATTCGCTCGAGTTGTGTGGCATGTGGCACCGTCTTGTTGAAACCACATATTCTCCAAATCGTATTCTTCAATAGCAGGCAAAAAAAAGTGGGTTATCTTACGACCGGTTATCAAAAAAATTGCTTTGACAGATGTCGAAATCCAGCCCTATACTTTAGAAACCACCAAATGGATAACCATATATTTTTGTGAATTATTTCAAATTATGGCTCAACTGCAGTTTACTAACATAGCTCAGATTTTGTTCAAATTTATACGGCTGGTGATCTTATTCTGAGTCGAAAAAAACCTACCGTCTTCCAAAGCTTGGACATATAACCAGTTATATGTTTGTAATATATAACGATGTGTAAATTGTTGGGCATCCATTAAGACATTGGACATTAGTTACCAATTCTGTAGCAGACACTGGAAGCTTTAAACCCAGTTGTCCTTTTGAACACCAGAGATATGTTGATTCTATACATCATATATTCCTTTTTTTGGGGAGTTCTTCCCATAACCGAAAATTACGAATTTTTTAACCAATTTTTGCAAATTTATTTGTTACATTTTAGCCACTTTAATTTTCATGCAGCAACCACTGTCTGCTGATTTATACGGACTTTTATTATTGCGTTGTGGTGTGTAATCATGCGCCATTACATTTTGAGTGGCCCAATTGTAAATTGTTTCGGGGGAAACCAGAGGTAAGGTCTTAACCTTTCGGCTACGACCGCTTCGGTTAAAAGAATTTAATTAGCTTAGAGTAATTTTACAAAACAAACAGAAAAAGTAATCTTAGCTTTAAATACGACCATATGATTGATGTTTTCGGTTTGATCTTACGAGTGATTCACAAAAGTATTAAAAAGAATAATTGGTCGTTAAACGCTATTTAAAAATAAATAATTTTCACCGAATTCTGTTGTTTTGCCATTAGAATGTTGGTACTTAATTACTGTATACGTATATAGTATATTCAGAAAGTTAACTGGGAGAATAACGACTTGACAATTTCATTTATTTATTTTCGTTGCCAAAATGTCGTGCATTCTTATGTTTATTTGAAAGTTTGCGAAACAGTTGTTGTTAGTAGACTGAAATCAAATTTCAATCGATAAAGTCGCAACTACACAGACTAGTTATTTTGTTTCATTTCTCATTTCTCTACATTTGACAACAAAAAGCCACTGATCATTTAGCTTGCCTTCGAGTATAACACTCTTAATATAAAGCAATATTCGGTTGCAGGTTTACTTGTTAGTATTTCATTATATTTAAAAAGTAATTTTGTCTGAACTGTTTATTTAATGCTGTCATTTGATTTTTCTGCTGATTAGAGCAAGGATTTTCACATCGACTTAGAACATGCATACATTTATATTTATACTAGCACTAAGCACTAGTCATCCACGGCACTGCAAAAAAGATGTTGAATCAAAATTATATCAAATTATCTTCATTGTAAACCCGGATTGGAAACCTGTTAAGACCATCAAACATTTTTCAGCGAGTATTTTCCCACCACGTAAATGCTGTCTACGAGTAAGATAGTAATTTCTAAGTCATGTTCTCTAGAAAAGCATTATCCATTTGGAACCGGCTTTAAACAGTTGGTGCCGAACTGTGAGTTTACAAATTATATCAGGCACAGCTCACAGATTCGAGTTAAGTTCCCCGTCTGAACTGTTTAGGGAAATAAGTAAGGCCTTAACTCATGAAAAGCACTTTATACAGAAGAAGGAAAAATATATTGAATATATTGTTAATGAAAAAAAGTCCAAGAGAGGACACCTTAGATGACCTATCGGCCGTCAAAGCAATAGACATTTAAGGAACTTTATAGAGGGCACCGAATTCCTAACGTAGGAAAAAGGGGAAGGGGAATTTGTAGAAGAAACCAGGAGCGCACAACAGGCCGAATTGCTGGCCTAGGTGTATGTCAGTGACATGAGACGGTCATGGTACATTACCGATCCTCCATTCAACCTAACCTAACCTATTGTTAATGAACTGAAACAAAACGATGAATTCTGGTTAATGTCGTTGCTTTAATAACGAGAAGGCCATAACACGATGAAAAACACTTTTTATAGGAGCAAATTAATCTCCGCTGGGCGGACATTTCCCGTGGAATGTCGGTGTCCGCCCACAGCAGCTTTCACTGTAGTTCATAAACAGGACGACGAGCACACACCAATCCTACTCACAGATCCCATGTGTGTAATCAGCTATAGGGTTTTTTATTTTGTTTGGCTTTTAATTTTTTATTTTTACATAAATTTAGCTTGACAATTTAATGGATATGGAATGTAAACACAAAAAAAAACACTTTTTTTAGACGGTCGGCAGTTTACCAATATTGTGACTAATGAACTCAATATATTTGTTTATAGTCCGACTTCGGATGGAATGAGCCAGGTCAACTTCCATAGGTTTTAATTGCGAAATGTAGAGTGCATTCAGAATGGACTTAGTTATTCATATCGTGGTAATGTGAAGAATTCAAATCATTTCAAAGATCTATGTGAAATTTTACAATTTTAATCTAGCTGGACAAATTAGGCAATAGCTTGTAACTTTACTTGACATAAAGTATCTGGAAAATTCAAAATATTCCAGTCCGCCTGGCAATCCTCACTGTTGGCCAACGTTGGTCCCGCTCAATGGGAATAAATTCCTGCTAAGAAATTTATGATTTCGTGTGGGAAAGAGCTACCACTGTCAAACTAACATAGAATTCAAGCAGAGACATGTACCACGGTAGCTACAAAGGTTTTAGAATACCTTTTGTTACCAAACCTGAAAGAGCATTTCCAGCATGCCAATAACCAACATGGCTTCAGCGAAGCGCATAGCACAACTACGGCTTTGCAAGAGATAACTTCAAAGATTAGAAATGGCCTAAATCAACGACGTCCTGCCGAGCGTACTATTTTGGCAGCTCTTGACCTGTCCAAAGCTATCCACACGAATGACCATCCAATATTGAATTCCAACATCATGAAGTCCACCCTTCCAAATGATGTCAAACGATGGATTGCCAACTATCGAAATGGTAGGCAAGACTTCGTAGAATTCCGAGTTCAAAAATTTGTATTAAAATGGGCGATCCACATGGCGGAGTCCTGTCACTCATTTTATTTAATATATACCTCCCTGATCCTCCGACTACTGCTCCATCATCTCCTCCGACGTTAATGTGGACGACGTAAGCGCTAAAGTTTCCAACTATACAGCCACCATCACTAACTTCTTTGGGGAACGAAAAGTCAACAGGGTCGCTTTTCACATCCTGGACTCGAGAAGTTAATATGGAAGTAGACATCGTTGTCGAAGGCAGGCGTATACCCACAGCATACAATCCGAAAATCCTTGGGGTAGTCTTCGACCACCTTCTCCTCTTTTGGTCACACGCCTCCTACATCAAGCAGAAAGTGAAAGCAAGAAATTAGATACTGAAAGACTTAGCCGGCACCTCCTGGGGTAAATACAAGGAAACCCTGGTGGCGACATATAAATCCATCGGTCGCTCTATCCTTAACTATGCTGCTCCATTATGGACCTCATTCCTTAGCGACACGTTGTGACCAAATGACAAATGTAGATCATCTACACGAGGAGACCAGGATGCTCTCAGTCAGACAACATAATGTGCTGCTGACTAGACAGTTCCTGTTGGCATGTCACCTGCCAAGTCTCCCTAATCATCAGATTCACACCCCCAAACACCCAAAGGGACTTCAGGCACTATCGTGAGGACATCCACGACGTCATGCCAATGGACGTCAACCGATTGTCAATATTGAATGCCGGGAAAAATGCGCATCTACTGGCGGTTTCCCAAACCATAAATGGCTGCAGATGCAATAGAGTCCTTAACCAACATCCTCCTACAATTTCGGAGACTGAGCGACAACTTCCAAGACAAAAATCCTGGCACAACTAAGAGCTGGCTGGAAAAATATTCTCAACTGCTTAAGAGAACGCATTGTTCCAGGCACTCTAAACAGGTGCCCTTCCTGCCTACAAAGCCCTCATGACACACACTCCATTTATTTAATTGTCCATCCAATTCCACCACCCTTCGACCCACTGATTCGTGGTCGCGTCCAACAGAGGTGGCACGGTTCCTTTATCTACTAATATCACACCTTCCAAATGACACACATTAATTCAACAATTATTCCACAGACAATAACTTTGCAGCAGCAGAACTGTTACAACAACAACATGTACCACACGCTGTTTTCCAGCACAATTCTTATCTTTATCTCTATGTTGGCATTATTATTTATTCCGGGATAGACGCTGCTCTAACAGTTGTAAGCTAAGCATTTGTCCACATAAACCTTAAGATTCAGGTATTTAACCTCATACTTAGCAACACATGGTGCTTTAGGGATATTTAGCGACAAATTAGACCCAATCTTCTAGCATCCTCCAAACAATTTGCAATTTAGTGTTGAAAAATAAAACGATTTCTGTCGAACTACTTCGGCATTAATATTGAGGACACACAATTTTTTTTTTTATCAAAAGTATCGTACAGAGGCATCGCATATATTTCAAAATAGTCGGTAAGTCGATTAAAACCACCATTGGAAGTATTCGCATAATAATTAGAACATCCCGCTATCATTTGTTGTATAGTCAGACCCTGACTAGAACCAGCCAACAAATATCCACTTATCTCATTTTATTTTAAAATGCACAATAGAATATTGTGAATACCGACAGTGTGTAGATTTAACGGAGGTGTGTATATTCTAGACACATGTACAGAGTCTTGGGTGGGCTGGGCTATTACTTATTTTTGGTTGAAAATATCTGTCATGCCTGCACGTGCTTCAGATATATTCCCACGACAAGTGACGTGTTAGTTTTATTTCCTGAAAAAAAAAACACATTTTGTTAGCCATATTGCCTCCGTCTCCCTTCTTAGTCTGTTCTTATATACCTTCCATTTTTTTCAATTGTTTGACAATTCGTCTTTTTAAGAGGGGAATTAACCAGGAAACTTAAATATCTATCATTTGTCGATGGTAACGTTTTGTTTCCTAAGATTTCTGTCAATTCTTCATTTCTTTTTTTTCAAAATCATTTGTAACCTTCATCGTGCCACAATAACAATAACCCAAATACCAAAAACCACATTCTTCGAAGTGCAGAAAAAAAAACGGAAAATATTTAAAGCTTAAAACCAAAACATAATAAATTATATGTAAACTGAAAAAAAATCAATTTGCCAAAAAACATATTTAGTCAAAATCATACGTGCAAATGATGTAATACTCGTACGCAGAAAAACAATTAAAGAAAAAGAAACAAATACCACAATATTGATTAGGTGTCAAAGATACAGATAAATGTAGCCTGTTTCTATGGCCAATGCTCAGGAGGGGGAAGATACTCACTCCAACACACCACATGGGTCGTTGTTATCGAATTCGTATCTGCATTTGTCTGATATCTTCGATGTTCACACAGCAATAATCTCAAGTGCCAAAAATAATATTTGCACAACTTTTTTTTACATATTTTCTCTATGACATGACATGACTTTTGCAGGGTTTTTTTTTTTTGATTGGTTGTCTTATTTTGTTGGGCCATAAGAAATAAATAAATACATAATCCAAAAAAAAACAAAACAAAAATAACAGCTGATTAAAACTCTTTTGAAAGTGATAAGGTTAATTACTGAATCGTCAAGAGAAATACACGTACATGCCTGCATACATCACTCTTAATTTCTTTCGTATTTGTTTTCTGTCTTCATTGCTTAGCCGTGCGGTGGACAAGCAAAAAAACGCTTTGACCGGCGGCGGCATTATGTCTGCGTTGTGTTTGATTTGATTTGTGAAGTTGTACCCTACAGTCTGTTTTGTAAATATTTAGAAATGTCACAATGATAAGGTGATTAAGCATCTAATTATTATGCAATTATTACTTTATTACTACACTCAGAGTGTAATTGGGTGAAATCATGTATTGAAGTGCACTTTACAAATCCAACACTCAGTTATTGCCAAATATTTATGACCTTTCATGAAAATGATAATTTATGGACGAAGGCATCTACCTAGTAGATGTGTAACAGACGTTGCAACGAAGGCGTTCTTGAAGTTGCAACTATTTGCAAATGCTTTGTCAACACTCTTAAATACAGCCGGCCAATCCAAGTCTGTGGAGCCGGAGTCTCGAGTTTGTCGATTTAAAACAATTTCGACTAACGTGAGCTGTGTAACTGTGGAGGCTCCAGGAAATTAGGCCCCATGACAGTACACCACAAGTTTAAAAGTGCATTATGAAAATAGACTCCAGGAAATTACACCCCAAAATGCTAAGAACGTACATTAAAAATAGGCCCCACAAATTTGCGGTGGAGACTAATTTTATTAATGTTTATTGAAGACAAGAAAATACCATAGTACGGAGAGTACTCGATTTTTATTCTCTTCACACGAGAAAAATACCTTATGAGAAAAAAATTTTTCTCCTCAAAGATAAATATAAATTTTCCTCAAGATAAATATTCTTTTCTCGTGAAAGTAATTTAAAATATGAAGAGAACAATTATTTTTTTCACTCACGAGATTTATCTACCGAGCACTCGCGCGAGAGTTATATCTACTCATTAGAAATTAATTCTCATTCATGAGTTTAATCATTAGAAAAAATATTCGTCATCAACTGCATTTTTAGGATATCCCTTTACAACGGCGAAATGGGACGAAAATATGTATAACAAATAATTAAACTTTCAGCGGATAACATTTTTTTTCTTTTTTATTGTTTTCAAACCAAAAAATTAAATCAAAAATAACAATAAAGCAATTCTATTGCGTAACACATTTTTTTCAACTGCTTCAAACAAAAAAAAAAAAAAAAGAAGAAACTGACCTGCGTCAATTTCCAAACACAAGTATTTTTATATTTCTTGTCTCACGCGTGCTCTCTTTAATATTTATCTTTATTTAACTTTCGCACTCAGAATGAAAAACAAAACTCTCGTGAAAGTTATTTTTATGAGTGAGTGTTATCTTTTCTTCTCTTTCGTTAGAGAGAGCAATACTTTTAAAGCATGTATTGATCACTCATGAAAGATAAAAAAGATAACTTTGGTAGATAAAAATTACTTTCACGAGAATTATTTTTTTTTGTCTCTGAGTGTGAGTAACAAAACGAGAGATAAAAATGAAAATACCTTTCGCGAAGCGAGATTTTCCGTACTATGGAAAATACACCCCAAAAACAGCCAATAACTCCCTGTATTGTTTCATGTGTAAAATTCGGGTCTATTTACAGTTTGTGGTTTATTTTCCAACTAGATATCGCAATTCGCATGTAAAAACACGAAATAAGATCCAAAAATTAAATGGGGCTTAATTTCTTATTAACAATTTCATAATAAAACTAAGCCCCAGTAAAAATACCGGGTGTTTTTTTAGACGTCTGGTTTTCAATCTAGCCACACTTTTTTCGGAGTTGGTCTTTTTCATAGCTGTCACTTAATTTATGCTCAGTTTGGTTTAACATTTTCATAGTGAATAGAATTACTCCGGAATAATGTTTCCATATCCGGCAAATTTATTACCAAAATAATGGTTTGGTTCAAGCTACGCATCACAAGAATAATATGTTCATAAACAAAACTGTCGCATTTGGAGTAATGATAATCCACAAGCCATTGCTGAGACGCCGTTACATCCTCAAAAAGTCACTGTTTGGTGTGCTCTATGGGCAGAGGGAATCATTGGTCCATATTTCTTCAAAAATGAAGACGGCCACAATGTTACAGTCAATGGGTAACGATATAGAGCCTTGATTAATGACTTTTTCGTGCCTGAATTGGACCATGTTGACGTGGACGATTTTTGGCTCCAACAAGAGGACGCTACATGCCATACAGCCAACGAAACAATCTGTTTATTGAAGGAAACTTTTGGTAATCGCAGTATCCCGCGTCGTGGGCCTGTGGCGTGGCCTCCAACAGTGTGCGATTTTACACCGCTGGATTATATTGTGTGTCGCTCATCTACGAAGATAAGCCCGACACGATTGACGCATTGGAAATGAATATTCGGCGGGTTAATGCTAATATACAGCCCCCAAAATACTGCAAAAAATGGTAGAAATTTGGGCCTCTCAGTTGGAATTTATTCGGCAGCCACATGTCCGAAATCATTCTTAAAACATAATTGCTAACTCCTATCTTTACAATAACGATAAATTCTGGGCCATAACATTAAATTATATGCATTTTATTTCTTCTTGAAAACAAACGTCGAAAAAAACACCCTTTACAAAAAGGAGGCCCAAAAAAATCAAAAAATTTCGTGTAAAATTGTTAGGGCCAACATTCATTTTCAATTTGGGGTGTTTATTTTTATTTATTATTTATTTATTTATTAATTACAATACAAAGTAAATTTATATTCTAATTTTGGGTCCAAGGATAAACCGAGTGACAAAGACTATTTGGCTTGATTTTTGCAGCGACAGACCAAAGCCTCTGGTGGGAATCGAACCCACAACCCCCACGCTGATAGGCAAGCACGCTACCAACTCGCCTACCGGGGCGCTTTAATTTGGGGTGTATATTCCTGGGCCTAATTTCATTTCGCCGCTTTTTGATACAAACGTTGGAGTATGGGAATTGTGGGCGGAAATATAATTTTAAAAATGTTCTTATAAAACAGCTGGAGTCGAGCAGTTTGAAAATGTTGGAGTCGGAGACGAGCCAAAATTGCCCACAGACCTGGCATGGACTGACATTATCTTTTGAGATGTTTTGCCAATACATGTATCAGATGATAACTAATTTTTTTTGGTATTTTAAGAAAGTTTTTTTTTTTTAAAAAAAAATTCTTAAAACGTGGATTATTAACGATACTGCATAGGATTTGATATCACTTTAACTTTTTGACTGAGGAGGAAGTGTACCACCTCATCAGTTAAAAGCATAATTATACCGCCTGTCGCACACAAAACTCTTTTTAATTGATTTTAAAGTAGAGATATGATTAAACCTTTCACCCCGAAGTTTTTAGGTTTCTATAAATTTTGACGGAAAATATAGTAATAGGGATAATATGTAAGATGTTAGGGATACATGATATTAGTACCTTCGCTGGGACATATGATCCCAGTAGGGGCGAAAGCGAAAGCACATAGCAATAATGATGTCTATGGAAAATTCTAATAATTGTTTTCCTAGAAATCATGGATGACAAATGAATTCATATTCCGTGTAAATCGACCCCAAATATGTGTTTCACATTTTACCAATAAAAATCCCGTTCTCTATATAAATTCTGTCATTTCTGTAGTATTCCGACCACTTTGTAAATGGTATAGTAATATTACTTTGCTCCAAATAATCTTACGCAGATTCTAAGTACTATTTCAACTAGATAAAGTTGTCTAGAAATATTTAGACCCTACACTGATAAACAAAAATGAGTAATCTGTTCTTTAATTAAGCCGTATCGTTGTCAAAAGTATAGTAAGTACGGATGTACTTAAACCAAGTTTAAAGAACTTGATTTAAATACGAATTTCTGAGAACGGAATTCTTAATTTTTTCTAGTCGAAACGAATCTTCTTATAAGAAACCCAGAATAGATTTGAGTTTATAATTGGATAGAAGTGAGTTCAAAATGGATTTAAATAGAGTACATATTTATCCGCTCCCAGTTTTCTTTCACTCAAAAATAGTAATAAAAATTTGTTCTCTTACTACAAATTGGACTTATTTTTACCAATAAGAAATTTTTACTTCACATAAATACAAATAAATAAAATACCAATCCGTTCCAAAAGCTACCAAACTTCTCAATCGCTCTCCATTTGCAATGACTTCTGCTTATTGGTCTAATATTTGCGGCAGATATATAATATATATAAGTGGCATTTCCCACTTTATTCCTGGATGTATTTATTTAGGTGTAGTGCCAGTGCCACTCACCTACGTCGTCCGTCATGACGTGATTAGCTTATGACTCTTACTGTGAAAATTGTGTGATGATCGGCCGCCGTTCGAAATTAGTTTTAATTACATTTATTTTAAGAGGAAAATCGCCACAAATTAAGAAAAATATTTTCTAATTTATGCAGCAATTTTAGTGTTGCAGCAATGAGTTTTTGCATACAAATATATTCATTATTGCAATGAAATTGTTTCATTAATGTAATGAAATTGTTTCATTACTACAATGAAATTGTTTCATTAATGTCATTAATAAATTCCGATAGATGTTATTAAAATATTCCAGTGACTCAGCGATATTGTTGCAATTACAAAAAATAATACTATTTGTTCAGCAGAATGGGATTATTTCATTGAGACAACTTAATTGCTGAAATTCTGAAACATTGTAATATTTGAACATCGTACACACACTAGCACTGCTACACGCTAAAAAATACGTCTTTTTTTGTTTACACACAAGTAAAACGCGTGTTTGGTGCAAGTAAAGCTTATTTCCATCTACACAAAGCTTATTTAGATATAAATATAACTCATTTGCTATTAATATTACGTATTTGTGTATAAGCAATAGCGTGTTTGGGAAAAACAGACAACGAACTTATTAAATTCAACAAAGCACAACATTTGGGTGCGAATAAGTGTGTATTTGCAACTTGTTTCGTAATTTTTATTTTTGCATTTACGCTCATTAAAATAGTATCAATACCGAGAGAATGAGATGGATTGTTATATAGAAATTCACAAATTGAAAAAAAATAAAAAAATGACTCAAAACTACATACATATACATTTAATATTGATCACCTACAAACAAGTTAATGTTTGTGGTATGGAAAAATATATATATGTTTGATGCGAACTTGTTTGCTGAAATTTGTTAAAATGGCCATTTTTTTCAGCGTGTATATTTCAGGTATGAAATATTTATTTTGGTATTCAAAGAAAAATACCATTTTTTGATATAAATTATCGGATGTTTATTTCATAATAAAGAGGAAGGTAGCCGTTAAAAACAACAACAGCCAAATGACCACCACGACCACGCTTACAGGACCATATCCTTTTCATGAAATTTTCCATAAACAAATCGCAAAGTGGTCTCGAATCGACGCTGGGCTGTTGGCGTAGACCTTATCTTTCACCAAAGGCCCCAAATTATGAAGTCGCAAGGTGTTATAACCAGAAGATCTCGGTTGCCAATTGTGATCACCTCGGTCCAGAAACTTTTTAATTTTGCGAACTGTGACTGCAAGATTTCCATCTTTTTTGTAGTGAATTTTAATATTTTCAATGCGTTGTTGAAGCGTGTATCGTTCCATTTTTAGTAATGGCGTAATTTCTACTTGTCAAATGTCAAAGAGTAAAAGCTTCAAAAGTGACTGGTACCGAAATACCGGGTGATTTAAAATAACACCTCTTGTTGGAGAACCCTGTAGATCCATGTATATTAAATGACAGAAACAGTTTAGGATATGTGGTATTAAGTGATCGTTCGTATTTGAACCGTGAAGTACTCAACAATATCTTGAAGTCATCGATAAAGATGAACCAATACTTTTTTTTATAGAGCTCCCTTTGGTCGATATTGCCTTTGCATACACACATTTTTTCCATTGTTTCCATAATTTTTAAACGGTTACCATGAGATTTGCAAAAAAAACATGCAACTATCTACGATATATGAATGTTTGTATGTCTTCAAAGAAAACTCTAGCTCATGTCTAAGCGCCCATGACTGTAACTCCACACATACATGTGGACATATGTATGTATGTACCGAAATCCATACATATCCATAAATCCCAGAGTGTTTACCTATGTTTTTTACACTGTCATTCTCGGTTTGTTGTTTATTGTTGTGGTTGTCAATCACTTTGATTGTTTCATTAGTCATTAAACAAATTTATGCGCTATTGATGAGTGTTTTTTTCCGCAATTCGGAATTATTTCTTGCTTTTTGTGAGTGTTTTGTAATTTAATCATGTGGCGCATGTTTGACGATTGTACTTTGTGTGTGTGTGTGTGTGTGTATTTTTTGTTAGAAAAACCCTTAATGTAGTGTAATTAGTTTAATTAACAATTGAGATTTAAACAATTGAATATCATTGAAAGTGATTGAGAGAGGTAATGTATTTAACAGATTATGCCTGAAATGGAGTCGGTTGAAGATAAAGAAAGTACAAGTGTTGATAATTGAAAAAAAAAGACTGGAGATATTGGGTGGGTGTTAGTAACAACACTGTGCTAGTTCACCTTTCCAAGTAGAGGGATTTAAAACCTAATTCATAAAAGGATTTTTCGATGGCCTAAATCCTCCAGATATATTTGAAATCCTCATATTGGAATCCTAGTTTTGAGTTCCACAGATCTTTTGTGGAAATTATTACTTTGTCTCATGGGATCTATTGTGCGCCGTTTGATACAGTTTAATTGAGCAGTGAGAATTTATTGGCTGTCTTAAAACATATGAGTATATCTCGACGAACCATATCGAGATCTAATTATCGTACTTACAATTGAATTTGCTATATCTTTGTAAATATAAATTTCAAAACAGCCCAAAAATTAAAAATCGCCCAAAATTTCTCCATACAAATTTGAAATAAATTTCGTTCCATTTGTGATAATCGTCCAGTCTAACATGGTTTACGAATAAAGATTGTTTTTGCGTAATTTTTCTTTCTTAGTTTTGGATTATCTTAAAATTAAATGTAAATTTAATTTTTTTAGGGCAATTCTTCGTTTGGGTCATTTTTTACTTATGATATTTGGAACATTTTTGTTTAGGCGATTTTGCATACAGTCGGCCGGGGCATATTCTTTTTTAAAGCCTGATAACGGCTAATGATTTTTGAAAAGAACTTGTACATGGCTTATAGATTACTCTCTTACACACAAAGTCTCCGAGAGTGGAAACTGCCTCAAAAACTTCTTGTTGGTTGTTTTCAACAGAATGTAAACACAGTACATACAACAACGAAAACCTCTTCTCCTAAATTCCTTTAAAACGTCTCTGTGAAAAATATCCTATGTGGAGAATTCCCCAAAATAAATGAAAAATCCTCTCAAAATCATAATATGAAAATTTCCCCAAAAATTATGAAAAATACCAAAGATTATGAAAAATACAACAATAGATTTAGTAATTTGGAAAAATCAAAAACCAAATTTGTGGTGATTCATTATGCAACATCAGCTCAAGGTTTATATTTATTGAGCCTTTAGAAATCATGTTATTTAAGAATTAAAGCTACATATTTGAAAGAAAACTTAAGACTATAATGTAATATCTTAATTTACTATAGAGAAAATTGTATCGTACAGCACCATGCTTTTAAAGTAATTAGTACATTTTGAATGTGATAATTAGGGTCGTACCCCAACACATAGAAAAAATCGCGATATATGATTTTTATTTTTTTAAATTAAATAATTGTGGAATTTTTCATTGTTCATTACCTACAAATTATGAAAAATTCCTCAATTTTGTATGAAATTTTTTAGGGAATTCTTTATTTTTTCATAGACCCCTTTGAAACAGCCAATTAAAAAATGGACATATGGACAAACGAATGAAAAGAATCTAGTCACGGCTTCAAAAAATCATTTGCATATGTTGTTTCAAATTGAAGTAAACGTGGTTACGAATCCAAATACACATTTAAGCGGGAAGCGACCCTGAACTCTGCCACAACAATCTGCACTGAAATGGCGCTGTTATTTATGAATTGTCCACTTGTTTCATATCAAACGACTTCACAGTAACATCGAGCTCGTTTCTTAGGTCTCTTGAAATTTCATATAATTTGCAAGTAATATATGTGTTTATACACAAATCTTGTTTTAATAACATAATAATGACCGATAATCGCCTATAAGAAACCTTACAAAAGCCAAATTAAGTCATTTAACCAATTCTGCGGTCCAAGGAAATATTTCGTTGGACTCTATGGTATCACAAATTAAATTAAAATTGCCCTGTATTCTCGATCTCGATCACATTTTTTACTTCGTATAGCCACGAAAAGTTAATGGATTTTTATTTTGTGAATACTCTTAAATGGTATCACCAGCGGCATTCAGGCTGTGAATCATGTGTACATGGGACATGTTATCACAATTTGCGAACGCAACAAAAGTGGACAAGTTGATGGACGGACGGACACATATCATCAATGTTAAGCTGTATATAAACACTTAACCATAGCATACACTCAACAAAAAGCCAGCAACCATTGTAAAATAAACCGCATTATTACCTTCCTTTTCTTTAGTGGCGAGCAACGTCAGAGCACAGCAACTGCATCGCCAGCAAAAGTTACATCACAGCAAACGAGATGTAATGACCTTCGCACTACTTTTGGTTTGTTGATTTGCTGTTTTTTTATTTTTTGTTATTTTGCAAAACTGAGAGATACCCAGAGCCGAGATGATTACATACCACGGGAGTCTTGACGTGGACGGTATATGAACGAGATACGCCTCGATGATGGTATCGCCATCATAATGATCATGTTCACTCATGGCGAGCACAACATTGCTGTTGCTTGGATGCGTTCACCGGATGCATTCGTACGTAATACAGGTGGGCATGCGAGACTTATGGGTTCTATGGAGGGAAGGTCCCTTCTGATTTCAGACCCTGACCCTGCTAGAAGCCAGATATTCGGTACGATGTTGAAATAGACGAATTTCGTGGAATAAATCATTACAAACCAGGGGCTCATCCGACTGCTAGTAGTGTAGGGTGTGATGAGCTACACTGTAAGCTTTACTTATCGGCTCATATATTTTTAAATTTTTTGTTTTTCTGGTATAGGATATCACCCTAAATACCAGCTTAAAATTATTTGACATTCTTCGAAATGGGGTCACCATTCTCGCATAATTAGATACGTCTCGATTCTGAATGGAGAAGCTCAATTACAACGAGTACAATGTTGGGGTGTGTTCTTGGACAACATGATCCATGTATGCATTTACTTAAAGTACTCACTACACCTGCCCCCCCCCCCCCCATGTTTCAGGGGCCACTTGATGCGGCTGCCAACGCAAATAGACACAAAAGCTCGCAGTTGTGTCTTGTTTGCATGACAATAACAATTTTCACTGGTTCTGGTGTTTGCTTTGATGCTCACTCTTTTGTAAGACGTTGTTGTGTTGGGTTATGTTATGTTTTTGGTTATTTTTCCGCTTTGATGTAATACCAAAAGTTAGAAGAAGAAGAATGTGAATGAGTGGCCAGCACAACAATAACTATGAATGTGTCATTGATATGACAATTGTCATCATTCAGCCGTAGACTGATTGGCGTACCACGAATGGCATCCACTGCGAACGTGGATGGACAACAGCATCCTCAGCAGAGCGACAATGACAACACAATTAAGATGTACATCTATCTGAATGCAGCATGGAAAACTAAAATAAATAAACTACTCTCGAAAAAAACAAAGCCGCACACAAATGCAGGGCATTGTTTACAATAGTACGATTGTCTGTCGGTTGGTCTGTTTTGCAGCGATTGACTGGGTGGAACAGTGGATCGAGTGGAGAATCGAAGTTAAAAATTAGCAGACGGCCTTCATATTGCCTGCTATTCTGATCGTCTGAGAGCCGTCCTCTTGGTGAGTAAACAAAAAGTATTCTTCTTCCGTCAACTGCCAGCTATAGAACCGATGAACAAGCTTCATGGAATCTACTAAAAAAATCCGATTTTTTTTAAACAAATCCATAAATTCGATTACTCATAAAACTCATAAGTTTATGAGAAACAAACAACTCGAGCCAGGGCAACATAAATTCAACATGGTCTTGACACCATCAATTTCAGCGGTAAAAACGTTTTTCTGATTGGATAATTTATATGGCTCGTGCCCCAAACACGTGGTAATAATACACTTATGTGGCTCTATGAAAATGCCCCAAATGAAGAATTCCACAAAAATAAATCTAAAATCCCCCCAAAGCCCAATATGAAAATTCCCCCAAAAATTCTGAAAAATTACCCAATGCAAAATCCCCCAAATATTATGAAAAATACGCCAAAAATACAACAATAGATTTTCATAATTTGGAAAAAAATCTATTTTGTAACAGAACAAAAAAAACCAAAATTATGAAGAATCGAAAATTTAGGTGTTGCTTTGGTCAATGTAACATCTTTTTTCCGATTTTTCATTTTGTAATTGCGATCATTTTTCAAATGTGATAACTAGGTTCGTACCTTGCCTCGATAATGCCTTTAGGGCGCTGGGGCCGAAATTTAAATGATTGCAAAATTTTATAAGTACAAATAAATACAAAAATAAAAAAAAAAACTAGGGTTTTTAACCCGAGAATTCCCGGGGCGTATTTCTCGCGAAATTTGCCGATTTCTTACTTCCCGATACCCTCGACTATTGGTCGGGATTCCCAGGAATAAAGTGTTACCAAAAAAATTTAACTTTTAACCAGAAAATTTGACGATTTTTTACTTGCTGAAACATTCCTGAACTAATTTATGTTTTTACATTTAAATTTTTTTTTAAGATTAATTTCGTATGATTTTTAATTAAAGTTTTATTAACCATTCCAAGTTTGTAACATGCTTAAATTATTTTTTTTTTTTGGATAAACAGTATTTTATGTTCATTGTGTTTTATAAAGAAAATCAAGTCCCCGAAAGAATTCCAGATTCCCGGGAGTTAAAAAAAGTCGGGAAATTACAAACCCTAGTCGTAGTCCCAACACTTAATAAAAAAAATATATAATTCACAATATCCCAAAAAAAAAAAAAAATTGCCCAAAATTAAAAAATTGAGGGATTTTTTATTGTTAAATTTTTTCATATGAAAAATGCCCCAAAAACGAAAAATGAAATATTACCTAAAAATTATGAAAAGTTCCCCAATTTTTTTATTGAATTCTTCATTTTTTTTTTTGTGGGCATTTTTTTTATTTGGATAATTTTCGTATATAGTCCATTTTTGTAGCTGATACTTCCTGCATAGGACATGTGTTCTAAAAATATGCATAGCTATTGTTCGCTTCTTTCCAGAGACATCATATTTGGATGTGCCATTTAAAATTTTAAATTTGAATCGGCTATAAAAAAAAAGTTTTGAATGGTTTCATATTTCTGGTTTTATTGAAAAGTTTGCACTTTGTTTAATTTAATAATGAAATACAATGTCATTCATTTGACTATCTCGACTGCCTCGGCAGTACCTCAGCCGATCAACCCAATTTTACAGTACATTTCCGATTGTTTCGGATCGAATCTCTTCAAAGGCAACATCGATTTCATGTTTCAACGCTTCAAGTGACTCTGGATGCTTTGCATAACATTTATCCTTAATGGCTCCCCACAGCAAATAATCCAATGGCTTTAATCACAAGTCCGAGGCGGTCATTTGACATCACAATATCGGCTGACTCATCGATTTTCAAAAATAGCATATCGATGGCTGCATTGGCCCCGTCTTGTTGAAATCAAAATGTCGTTCATATCATTCTCTTGAAACAAATACTCGGTAACGCTCAAAGTTAATGACGCCTCCTTGCTCATTTTCAACCCAAAATCCACACCAAACAGTGACTTGTGTGCATTGGCTTCTCAATAGTCACGTGTGGCTTCTCTGAACCTCATATGAGGAAATTTTGATTATTGCCATAGTCACTGATATGAAAATGAGTTTCATCTGAAAATACGATTTTTCGGTCAAATTCTTCTTCTCCTGCCTAACAATCTTCAGCCCACTGGGCAAAGCGAAAATGCAAATGTCAAACATAAAAATGAACCTTTAAATGGCCCACTCTTTAATTCCATGGAAGGAAGTCCTCTGTGGGAGGTGATGCTGAACAGATAAAAGTTTTTAATTCGAATATCCAGTAATATTCCTTCCACCTTCACTATCTGGCCCAACCAAAATTTAACCAATAAATAACTCCAAAAATCATTGATCGATGGTCAAATGCCAATAAAACAGTTACTTCTAAAATAATCATAAATAAATGTTGAAGTTTTTCCTTATAAAATGACCACTGTGCGCCACAGCCGGCACTTACCGAAAACAGGTGCAGTATATGGCAAACACTAGAAATGGCGCTCAAGCACTCACTGTGCAACGAAAAAAAATCCAATGAAACAAAACAAAATACCAGTTTATTTATTTTTGTATGTTCACATTTTTCTTATTGCATATTTTCACAGTAGTCTCCCCCAACGTCCGTCCACCACTCTGCCGCTTGTTGGTCGACGGACGCGTCTGCGTTGAGGCCGCCAAAATGCTGTGGCGGTGGTGGCGTTGCAGGTTTTGGATGCACATATAAATGGAAGTGTAGGTAAGTGAATCGAAGTGGTTTACCTACCAACCCACTTTTAAAGTTTGTTGGTTTACATGACCGACCATCCAACCATCCATTCATCCATCCACCAGTGGAGGCATGCAGCAGCACACACACACATAGCCACTGTGTCTGAGTTGCGTTTCTGTGGCTGTTTATTTTGGTGGCTGGACGAAACTGTGTTGGTTTGTGTTGTTTGCTGCCCGATCGGCCGGTGGTCGATGGATTGGTCTCAGACGGGTTTTCGTTTTTCTCTGACACAATTTACCTTTTAAAGGCGGCTTTTCCAGTTGGTAGTTGTAATTTCCCAAAAATGAAACTGAAAGTGTTATCAATTTGCCGCCGCATCAGCTGTTCCACAATCGGCATTCGATGGGCTATTTATGTGTATCTAAACATTAGGGTGGCTCTACAGAGCTCAGCCATTGCGATTTCTCACCCTACGGGTAGGAGGGTATAACAAGTTTCTGACAAAAACTTGGAAGTCTGGCAACTCCCCTTCTGGTACCTCCCATACAAATGTACCATCCCGCCTACCTTAGAAATCGTGTAGTAACACCAATATGACCAACGCGATCTTGCCCAAATTCTGTATTTAGTAAATCTATAGCTAGACAAAGTTTTGGACAAAAACTTGGAAGTCTGGCAACTCCCCTTCTGGTACCTCCCATACAAATGTACCATCCCGCCTACCTTAGAAATCGTGTAGTAACACCAATATGACCAACGCGATCTTGCCCAAATTTTGTATTTACTAAAGTTATAGCTAGACAAAATTTTTGACAAAAACTTGGAAGTCTGGCAACTCCCTTTCTGGTACCTCCCATACAAATGTACCATCCAATATTTTTCTATAGCATTCGGTATTTTAGGTTGCTATTATGACTTTTCATCAGATGTTACATCAAATGATGGTAGCTACGGTCACTTTTGACTTTCCCATACTTATGAGTACGAGACTTGTATGTTTTTACTGAGGGTGAGGGTATATATAAGTCGGTTTACCCGACTGCAACTTTTTCACTGGTTTTATAAATAGTTATATTTTTGAATTATTGTTTTTTGTGTATATAAGACCTCTCTCGAGCTGTTTTTATATTTAGTTATATTTTTGCTTTAAATAAAAAATGAAAAAAGCGCCCCGGTAGGCGAGTTGGTAGCGTGCTTGCCTATCAGCGTGGGGGTAGTGGGTTCGATTCCCACCAGAGGCTTTGGTCTGTCGCTGCAAAAATCAAGCCAAATGGTCTTTGTGACCAGGTTTACCCTTGGACCCAAAATTAGAATATAAATTTACTTTGTATTGTAATTAATTAATAAAAAAAAAAAATAAAAAATGAAAATTCTAAATTTAACAAGTGGACAAATAGTAAGTTCGGCCGGGCCGAATCTTATATACCCTCCATCATGTATCCTTAAAAAGTCAATAAATAAGAAAACTAACTGAGTTTTTGGGCCGCTCGTGACCCGATAGTCCCAGGAACCCGATCACAAATTTTATCCAAATCAAGAAAATAAATGCATATTTGGGTTCGCGAGAAAATTTCGTTGCATTTCGATACCCATATGTCCATGTTTGTCAAGGGACGGTTTTTGGGCCGCTGGTGACCCGATAGTCCCAGAAACCGGATCAAAAAATTTAGGCAAATCATGAAAATAAAGGCATATTTGGGTTCGTGAGTAAATTTCGTTGCACTTCGATACCCATATGCGCATGTTTATCATGGGCCCTTTTTTGGGCCCCAAGGGTCCACGGAACCCCTGAGCACGCCCATTTTTGGGATTTTTTTCCCATCTATAAATTATATAAACTTAGAACTTAGATGTAGTGAAAAAAAATATTTGAAAAATTTGATTATGGCCGGAATATATTTAGTCCCGTAAAGTGGAACTTTTTCCCCTTTGGTCCGATATGGCCCATTCTCGAACTTAACCTGCTTATGGGCAAAAAACATCTTCCTACTAAATTTCAGCTTTTTAGCGTTGGTCGTTCGCACTCTATCGTGATTTCAACAGACAACAGACGGACGGACGGACAGACGGACATCGCTAGAATGTCTTAGAATGTTACACTGACCAATAATATATATACTTTATAGGGTCGCAGATCACTCTTTCGAGGTGTTGCAAACGGAATGACAAACTTAGTATATACTCCATCCTATTATAGAGTGTATAAAATGGTCCAAATTTAATTTTAGCTTTTTAGCATACATGTCTTCTCAAAATGTTAGGACTCAGTCTAAAAAAATTGAACGTTGTTTTTAGTTCAAAAAAGTCTAAAAGTCGACTTTTTAAATTTCAGAAAAAGACAAAAGGTCGAAAAGTCTATTCTCGTTCTTTTCTGAAACCTATTTAACTTGTCATGGACGCTCGGATTTCGTTCAATAACAAGTTGGCGTTTTTAAGGTTTAGACGATGTGAGCTGAGACCAATCGACTACGCTCTCTTCGTACTTCGACCCACCCCAATTTACGCACCATGGCACTGTGATAAAGTGTCCAAAAGTGTACTTTGACCAGGTGGACATTTGTTTAGTATGAAGTAACTGCTATTTCTAATTTTCATTAAGACGCTGCACACACTTTGCAGACATTTGCACTTTTATGCTTTTTTGTTGGAAAACAACTGTTGGTTTTTCGTCACTTTTATTTTCTGCTGGCCTATGATGCTGGTGTCGGGTTTCCAGACTTTGGTCTATGGTTGGACGCTTCATTAAATGTTGGCATATTTTTGTGTCCAGCCAGAGTGTCCGTCCACGCTTTGCTGGTTCGTGCAGTGAAATGCTTGGATATTTTGCAATTCTGCTTGCAATTTAGCTTGTGTAGCAGCACAAGAAGCAGTATTGGTTCTCCTGACGATTCGTGCATGCATATTTCATTGGCTGCGGCGCTATTTGTCCGCGGCATAAAAGTAATTCCCCCTCCTTTTTTTCAAGAAAGCTGTATATGGAGTGGTTCAACCACTCTGTGTAGTATTTTGCAATCTTTAATTTTTTTTTTTTTTGGTTTTTCCAATTCGCTTTGTTTATTTTAGTTTTCTGTCTTTGTGTGCAGCAAAAAGAAAAACGTGAAAAATGCAATGTTCATTACAAACCGTTTCGTAAATTAGCAGACAATTGCGGTGGTATTGCCTAAGGCTGTGGGTACAGAGGAGATAATCCGATTTTGATAGAAAGTGAAAAACGGTTATAATTTGCTTTTTCCCACCATGAGAAAAAGTCGGGCTATTCGTTTTATATGGTTTTTTTTTTTGTAGTTTGTCTTGCTTAAGGAGCGTTAATATCTTTAATTATAATTTTATATTTTTAAGCAAAATGATTCATTTAAAGTCTAATTTGTAATTAATATTTAATATTTAATATCTCTTAATGTGGACAGTTAGCGGAGGCCAAAAATATTTGTTTTGTGGCATTTTTTCTCATCTATTTTTAGCATTATTTGTGAGCAGATGTAAAAACTATCCGTTTAAGAATGAATGTACAATGAGCAGATGTTTTTACAGTAGTCGGCCGTTGGTCCATGTGAAGGAGGAGCTAATGCCGCTGCCATTTAAATATAGGCAACTTCAAACTTTGGTTTTTCATGCCATGCAAATTTGAACTGTTCGCATTGTCAAAAAGCCGGATAAGTGGAATCTGAAATTACCGATCTTTTATTTCCACTTAGCAAGGTTTACCCAGTTTACCACTTATCCAGGTGCTTTCTTAATTGTCCCACTTAAAGAGGTAAAGATTTTTCAAAAAAAGTATGACCATGACTGCAAAGCAAAAATGAATTTATTTGAATTTAATTGATAGATGCATTGTCAATAGAAAAGAAAACTTGTTTCCAATATAAAACATGAACGTTTTAAATTATTCCCTGATCTAGAGGTGTGCTTGTGTAAGCCTTTTCTATAATAGGCATTTCCGCGTATTGGAAACTTGTACCCACTTCACCAACCTCTTTTGATTCCGGGAATTCAGCTTAGTTTCTAGTTAGTTTGCCTTGTCCTTCAAAAGAAGGTTCTTGTATCACATCACTCTTTTGAAGTATTCGTGATATGGTTGACCTGGGGGCATCGAAGTCTTTTTGAAGTTCTGTTTGAGTATTCCCTTTCTGAAATTCTTGAAAAAACAAGAGTAAAAAAGTCCCACTTTTGAGGTAAATTTCGAAAAATGAAATCCCTTTTAATGAGGTTAACTTTCCCACTTAAAATGTTTTTATCGTTGGAATTCTCTGCGTATTTAATACGCATTACGCTGTCGTCTGTCTAGGCTATAAAACCTTTCTGAACATTCTAGTGGAATCTCTTGAATTTCAGATCCATCATAATTTTTTGATTGTTCAACTATTAGTAAGTAAAGTCATTTTTAGATGTGTCAATATGGCAAAACAGTCACAATCTCACACAATCAACCGCTGTACTCACAATTTAAACGGATTTAAAATCAAGAAAGATGATTTATTTTAATTGTTTTAGTAAATAGTGATTTTTTCGAAAACATTTTATTTCGATGTAAATGTCAAAGAAATTAGTTGACAAACAGTTGTTTACAATCAATCACCTGTACTGTCGTCTGTCAGGGCAACATTTTAATTTGCAATAGTGAACATGTAATACAAATTAACCCTGTCGTCTGTCCACGCTACAAGAGGCAAGTTAAGATTAAAAAAATTCTATAATTTTTCAAAAAGAAAATAGTTTGAAATAAATAATTCTGTGAAAAAACACGAATTAATCCGAAAACGCCTACGAATGTAGAGTTAGTCACGCAGGATTTGCTAAAATATTTTAGATGAGCAAAATCCAAAACTGGAAATGTTAGTTCTCTTTGAAATCATAATATAAGAAAAGTAGTCAACATCGGCTCTACTTTTCTCATTACATTGTTTGAAAGAGAACTTGCAGTTTTTGTGTTTTGCTTTTTTTTATGTGTCAAATCCTGCCTGACGAAATATATACTGCCCGTTCCACGATGTCGATCGAATGTGCTTTTCGATCGACTTGAGCTTTTGGAACGTCAAGTCGATTTCTTTCTGATTTCTTTCTGTATATCGAAACAACGACAATTCGTACGTCAAGTCACATTCGATGGACATTGTGAAACAGGAAGATAAACGTTTTGGTCTTTCACATGATTTTTATTTCGATTTTTTTAAAAATTATGTGCTATAAAATAAGTGAACACCACGTTTGGTGACTCACGCTAAATCGGATGTATCATTGAAAGTTGATGTGTGCTTTCGTAATTTTTACCGAATTTTCAATACCTAAAGGCAAGATTCTGAGTCGTCATTTATTTTGTAAAATTAAATTGCATTTTCTGTTCTCAGTAATTTGAACACTTATTTGAATCAGCATTCTAGACGATCATCAATAATATCAAGTTTGATAACATAGAGAGTTTGTTTATGTGTCAGCGCAGACATTTCCGTGTGGGTGGTGAAACAAAAATAAAAAAAAGAAAACATTAAAGTCTTACATTGTGCGTACGGTGGCATCATCAGCCAACTGAACATAAAATCCAGCAACTTTTCGCAAGATTTACTGCACCGATGGTTGTAATCTCGGTGTTATTTGCATAAAAGCATTTGCAACGGTTGTTCAGGTCTGGCCACTGCCAGTGGGAATGCCTTTTCGGAGCAGAAACCCCCCTAACTCCCCAAGTGTATTTCAGAAGATTAACGTGTTACAGCCACTAATTAAAAGAGCCATTAAAGATAAGTAATCGTACCTATTTCATTATAAATAGCAACGCTTGGCTGGGCTTAATTTGAAAATATCTATGTATGCCAATGAGAGGATATTTGCACAAAGACAATTGGTTGGTGCGTTTCGTTGTTCGCTTTTAAGCCAAGTTAAACATGTTCATAAAATTATTAACACTAACATATAATGTTAATGTTAACGTTTTAGTTTATTTACATATATTTACTTACATTTTCTGGTATTCCATTAATGTGTATTAAAACGTTTTCGGGCCGAATAGTGGAGCAGAAAAATGGAGGGCAGGCCGAGATGGAAAGATGTGGAAGTTGTAACATAAACCTTCACTAAATGTTAAGTTTAGTCTAATAAAGATTTTTGTGCCGCCACAACAAACTATAATAATCTGAATGTGATTAAATATGACCTTAATAAACAATTAAGTTTTTAGTTGAAGTTTAGTTTAACAACTACAAAAAAAAACGCAGTTCATGTTTGAACTATATTTAAATTAAATCAGCATATGTACATATAGGAAACTCAATACTAACCAAACCAACATTGTTTAAACATCACTTGACTAAGCCAATTGTTTAAACGCAAGCTGTTCACTGTACATAGTACATGTGTGTGTGTTTTTTTTTCAAAATTCATAGAAATCTTCATTAACAAATAGAGATGTAATGAACACATAGAGTTGTACACACAAGTGTACCTGCAAGTGGGTCGCAACCAATAACTTCAAGTTCAAACATTCTACAGCTTAATTGTTTTAAAATAAATCTAAAATCAGCAAAATACTCTCAGTTAAGCTCTCTGGGATCACAACAGGAATCTGACAACCGGACGGTTATCTCTAACTAAAACCTTTACTCATTTGTAGGAAAACAATTTAAAGTATTTTGTGGAGTTTTGGGACATTTAATGGATTTTGACATTAATTCCATAGTATGCTAAGTCTAAAAGTCAATTTTACAGAAAACGCATTCAAAGTTTATTTGGCATATGTCGAAGACTTTGTGAGATAGGATCTCGATTTTCGGTATTTATATTGGAAATACCGTGGAGGTTTTTACTAGAACATGTATAATGGCCTGGACTAGGGCTGCCCAACTTATTGAGGCTTACACAACCCCCACACATTTTCTCTTCCACCCATCCATACTTTCCATTCCAATGTATAGATTTAATGTCGGTTTCCAGAAAACGAATTTGTTCGTTCGTTACAAATTGTCAAAATTGAAGGCGCAATAAAATGGGTTTCCATTAGTAGTGAGAGCTTATTCGCTTGGGACTGTGTCCCATATGTCGATATCTAAAATATATCTGAACATTTCAATTGAATAATGTCTGGAACCCATTTTATAACGCTTCCAATATTGACGATTTGTAACGAACGAACAAATTCGTTTTATGGAAACAGGCATTTAGTTTATTTTTTATTGAGTCTTTTTTTCAGTACAATTTTTGATAGAAATTACATTATTTTTGAAAACCTTAAGTGGCAAATGGTTTTCGATACAAAAGTATTATTCTGAGAATGATTTTAAAAACAAATCAGAAGGTGATGTGGTAACCACTCATTTTCCGGGCGAAGCATCACCCCCTCTAATGTATAAACATTTCAGGCGTCATATTGTATGTAATGTCAACAAGTGTCAAGTAAATTGACAACAAACAGAGCGTTTAAAAAGAGAGAAAACAAAACAAAACACTACAACAACAATAACATCATTGGCAAACGCAAAACTACAAAAAATAACAACAACAACAAATAATTATTCATCTGTTTTAACGATGGACGATAAACCAAACAATCTCGAAAGAAGTCATTCATAATTACGATAAAAAGGAAAAATATGACTACTAACAGGGCCGGAAAGTTTATACCCCCTTCGATGGGAGCGATGCACGAAAATATATTGCCGGCTAAACGACCAGCAATGGCTTGGATGCAAAGAATCGATTTATCGATAATAAGAATGGATTTTCTTGTTGTACAACAAGTGGTAATATTTTGGTATTCATAGAAAAATGACATTTTTTGATCGGATGTTTATTTCATAATAAAGAGAAAGGTATGGCGTTAATAATGAAAAACAACATCAGCCAAATGGCCACCACGACCAAGCTTACAGGATCATATCCTTTTCAGGAAATTTTCCAAAACCAAATCGCAAAGTGGCTGCCCTATGTCCTCTATAGCCTTACCAATTATTTCTTTGAGTTCTTGAATCGACGCTGGGCTGTCGGCGTGGACCTTATCTTTTACGTCGAGATATAACACGGTCTGGAAACGTTTCCCGTAAAAGAGCAATGGTTTCGTTGCTTGTGTGGCACGTAGCGCCGTCTTGTTGAAAGTAAACGTTGTCCAGATCATCCAACTCCGACCAGCGCCGTAACTGTTGATCCAACCTCATATCGAAAAAGTAAGGTCTAATGATAACGCCGGACCATAAACAGTCACACGTTGAGGATGGAGAGGCTTCCCAACAATAACTCTTGGATTTTCCGAGCCCCAGATGCGACAATTTTGCTTGTTGACGTAGCCACCTAGGTGGAAAGGGGCCTCATCAGTCCCGATGATTTTTCGATGGATTTCCGGATCATTTTCATGCATTTCAAAGACCCAATCAGCGTTGCTGAAGATCGACCGGCTTGAGTTCCTGTTTTAAATGAGCTTTCTAAGCCCAAGTACGGTGTAATGACGTTTGTGGAAAGCCCAATTCCAAAGAACGACGAGGAATGGACAAACCTGGGTTCTCATTAACACTTTGGCCTACAGCAGCAATATTCTCAGTTGTTCTTGAGCGACGTGCACGGTTTTTATTCTTCACAACTCTAACTTGTCCCAACAGCTCGAATTTTTCAACCAATTTTTGTATTGCGATCCGACAAGATGCTTCACGACGACCCAAAAATGCTTTAGTTTTGCGAACTGTGACTGCAAGATTTTCACCGTTTTTTGTAGTGAATTTTAATAATTTTAGTGCTTCGTTCCATTTTTCGTTTCCAAATGTAAAAGAATAAAAGCTTCAAAAGTGACAGCTACCGAAATACCGGGTGATTCAAATAAACACCTCTTGTTGGAAAACCCTTTACTTTGTTTGAGTAGATATCCGTTAAAGGATTTATGGGATCTGGTGTAAGAACGAAATCGTCCAGCAAGTCGAGTGACATTTCTGATAACATTTTGTCATTAGAGAATACACGGAAAAACTCTGTACAGTAGATTTGACTTGGCTGCAAAAAATGCATTGCTGTTATATAATATTTGCACGTAAGCAAGTAGAATTTAAAGAAGTTAAGTGCATAAACACTAGAACTAAATTTCAAAAATTATGCATTTTTGCCAGTTATCTTAAATTAAAAATTCTATACTGCATTTTACAAATTTAGCACAACTGTGAGTTAAAACGGGTGCATTTTTTCTTCGCCCAAGAACATAATATTTGGTAAATTTAGAGATTCTCTTCGTCTGATCACACATTTGGTTTGGTCTGTCGCTGTGAAAATCTAGCCATATGATCTGTGTCACCCGGTTTACACTTGGATCCACAATTAGAAAAAAAATCCCATATATGGGCATGTCCTCCAAACACATCTTTGTAGGACCGTATCCAACTCTACTGTATCCCTTCATTATCGCCGGAACGTGGGCTGTATATTGCTGTTCTGCTTCTTGTCTTCTTCAGTCTTACAGCTACTCCCTATCAATTTCAAAAGCTGCCTTTAGCTAATGCTTTTGGAAAGTGTTTGTTTTTTTGCTTCATGTATTGTTGGCTATTCATTTCTTCAGATTTTTTTGTCCATAGAAAACGTATAAAGTCAAGACTTTAGCTAAACTTGCAATAGCCTTTGAAAACAGGGGTTTTTGAGCGCTCTATAGCCCAACACCTTTTGCGGTAAGAAAACCTTTTGCGGTAACAAAGGTTTCACTTTGTGTTAACCAAAACCGATGTGTTCCGATGTGTTCCGATGTGTTACAGTATGTGTATACACCTCGCTTAGATCCGTCAGATGTTGAACGTACGGAATACTGCATTTAAAAAAAATGCTCAAACTCATGATCAAATAGTTGAAAAACAGTTGAACTCATGTATCGAAATGGACGATTTTTGGAGAAATCCTTAACTTTTGTCTGAACTCTAAAGTCATTTCACAAATATAAATGTTTTTTCTTATGGTTTATCGATATTTATATTATAATTCATTTACACAAAAATACATGATTATTATTCTGGGGCTCACCGAAGTTCATAGCAAATTGAAAGACAATGTCGTCTTTCCATCCCTGGTTTCTTTGGTTTATAAACACTATTTGTGGTAAATTTATGTGTATACACATTGTTTTTTTTCCGTCTGCGTCTGTGATTAAATAAAGATTTATTTCAATATAAATGTTTTATTAATGAAAACGGCAATCCTAATGTTATGCCAAATATTTCACATATGCCAAATGTGTGGCTTGCTTCCACTCGCACAGTCTGTCTGTGTTTCGAGATTGCATTCAAGAGTTGTAAAATATTTAGTAATTTTTTGTCCAAATATTATGATTTTTTTTAATTGCAATTATGTTTATGGTTTTTTGCTTTCAAATAACAAAAAAAAAAAATCTCATCGTTTGTAGGGAGAATACAGTTATAAACGGCATTGCATTGCACCCAGTCTGACACTTCACCTTGCTGTACCGTCCGCAGCAGTGTCGTCATTGTAGCCTTCACATAGCCGATACTGAAGATTAGTGTAATCACATTTTCTATCTCGTAATGGGTTAGAGTGTACTGATATCAAATGGGGTCAAGTTGGATATTAAGCCATTTACAACGAATGCAATTGGATGTAGTTTGGATCATGTCTGGAATTGAGAAAAATCATAACTCTAATGTACACTAGAAAATCCATGGCGTTTAATAGGGTCTGCCAGGGTGTCGGTAATATCATCCCTCTATTCATATCGATTTTTCTCACAGATCGCTCAATACGAGTTGTTATGGATGGGGTCTCATTCAACTAACATAGGATTACCGCAGGATGCCACAGATTTTGGTCCCTCTCTCTCACTCTATATATCGGTCTATCTCTCTTTCCTTTTCATTTTTTGCATTGACGTCCTGTTGGCTCAGACTGTAAACCCAATCTACTCTTTTTCACATGACAGCACCCTATGTCATTCATATTCATTTAATGATAGGCCAAGTCCTCGGGAGGTCGGGGACAAAAGTACATAATTTCCCTTTGTGCTTATGTTTCCCAATCATTTAGCAAAAAAGTTTATAGATTTGTTAAAAAAAATATCCACCACAATTCAAAAGGTTCTTGTCAAAACAAGAATCTGCGAAATATGATATTCATGTTTGTTACTTAAGTCTTTTGTTTTAAATACTCATACGATGAGGCAGCCGGTCCTTGGGTAGCATCCCTTATGAACTAGAACATTTATACAGAGATACATAAGTTAGTCTTGAGCATTACCGTCAGTTGTGGTTTCCGTTGATAAAATTCAATAACATTTATTAACTAACATTCAAGTCAACAAATCGCTTAGATAATACTTTTTGAATCTAAAATTCGTCGAAATTTAGTAGGAGAGAAACGGCCGCAGTAAAATGATCTACATAGTAGATTACAAAATATCATCGTAAAATAATTACATGTCATTTTCCTGAAGAAGATGTGCATTGGGGTGTTCAAAAAAAATTGGACTCAATCTGAAGTTTACATGCGAGAGATACACAGAAAAAAATACGGGCCAAAAATATTCAATTACTGTCGTAATTGAAATTAAGCTTGGATATCAATTAATGTTGTAATTGAACTTAGACATTCTTGGTGAAATCAATGTAAAAAATAGTAAAAAAATCAATTACTTATTTAAAATTTGAGTAATTGAATTCACAACTTTTGTAATTGGAAGAAAATCAATTAAAAAAGTAATTGAATTGACGAATTCCATACAAACTTCGTAATACGCATTGCTGCAACTTCGTAATCGTCTTTCGAACTGAAAAATTCTCAAAAATACTTTGGACCATAAGCTATCAAAATCAGGTTGAGCCCCAATGGAATTCGAATCTAACTATACGGGCGGAGAGAAAAATCATACCCGAAAAGAAATACAGTTTGTGATTCCTAATAATGGGAACAAATTTTAAAGGTCGCGCCACTACCTTGAAGTTCGAAAATAATTGCAAATTTTGGTGTTGATTTAAAGAAAAACAGCAAAGAGTAAAATAACCCAAATAGTGACTATTTGGGTTATTTTACTCTTTGCTGTTTTTCGACCATAATCATTTTCATTTTAATTTTCCATTAGCGGTGACTATTTGGGTTATTTTACTCTTTGCTGTTTTTCGACCATAATCATTTTCTTTTAAATTTTCCATTAGCGGGTCTGTTTAATATTAAAATTGTAAACATTTAGAAAGGCCAACATTTTTTTTATTTTTTTTTAAATCAAACAAAAATCCCGGAAAATTCTTGCAATGTGGTTTTTAATAGTTATGCACAAACAAATGTTTTTTTTTAGAAATTAAGCACAATTGATTGCCGGTTAGTGGGTTAACGTTTAAATCGATATTGGTCGATCATCCTCTTTTTTACTTCAGATACTTTTATTTGAGTATTGAACAAGGATTTCAACACCAAAATATCAAACATTTCCTAATTTAAAGTTCGTGGCGTTACCCCTAAAAATTATTTAATTTTTTTCCTATTTTTCCCTTATTAGGTTTCCCAAACTACATATCTTCCTGAGTGTGAAATTTTCAAATTCATCAAAAACAATTTTTTTACTAACACTCGGGGGATGCCCCCTACGAATGCAATGCACTGTCTTAGCTATATGAAATAGGGGTAGTGGAGGGAGGAAAGAGGGTGTAGTGTAGTGAATTTGATAATGTCATAGCAGGCAGGAAAAACACTTGCAGGAAGATTATTCCACAGACGAACAGTCAGGCTGAAGTACGAATTTTCCCCGGCCAACTGGTCATTTGTCGTTTTTACTTTCGCAATTAGAAGTAAATCCAGCTCGATTGACCGGTTTTTTGGCCGTTGTAAATTTAAATCAAATTCGAAAACTTGTAATGCAAACACTGAGACCACGATAAAAAGACGGAACTGAGACTATAAAAACCACTTCTCTCTTTTTTTTGTTCTATAGCGATTAATCGTCGGATAATATACTTCCCTTTCAACAACCATAAAATGGAAAAAGTCCAAGTCATCTTAACTATGCAATTTCCCATCCAATTACAAAATGACTCTCGAAATTAGCATCACTCAATAGAATTTAACGTCAATTGAATGGCAATCCGTTTTATTATTTAATTAACACCAAACCATACAAAAAAAAAAAAACGTAAACAAACGCACGCCTCAAATGGTCCCTCACATCGTTCGCATGAAGTGTTCGTCACCTTCGGTTCTCAAGACAACTGTCATGTTACAGTCTGTGAAGTGCTTCCTGGCTTGAGCTCCAGTATTTACCTTATCACTATTACGATATTACATTTGGACTTTTGTTTTATGATTCTGTGTGGTTTCCCTATTGTTTTTAGTTGAATTAAGTCATAAAACAAATATTTGTAGAATGTGGTTGAGGTTGATTTCCATTGTGAAATGTTACACCTTTTTCTGTGTCTTTTTTTTTACAGCTAACCAACTATTCTGTTTGAGTTTAAATTGTTTTCTTTTCTGAAAATGCAAATGCAGTTTTGTGTACTCTGGAGTGACGCGTATAATGCACATGTTGGAGATTTCCAAATAAAGCAAATCATTGAGATGTATTTGTCTGAATGTACATATGACAGCTGTCGAAACAATTGAAACCTTTTAATATGGAAATTTCTATTGTTTGCCCTCTGATCAAGTGGTCGTTGGAGACATGACATGAGGGGACTTTGAATCGGGCTGAAATGTAACGAGTCGGTGTAAGACTGACTGGGAATTAAATTTCCATCCCATGTTCCGCGGTAGGAAATTCGCATGATGTTTGAAATATAGGGGCGTTTACTAGAAAAACTCCGTTTTTCAGATTAACCCAATTCTTACCAAAGACTATTGAAATTAATACTTGTATATTTGTTTTATTTTACATTAGTCATTATCGCAACCCATGCCTTAGGTCCAATAATGAGATCGTTGTTAAACCACGATTATGTTAAACACAGTTTCCAGTTTAAATGTCAACTACGTTTTTGATGAGTCAGTCAATATAATCCACATTTGCGGCTGTTGATGTGGCAAAGGTAATTTAATTTTGTTTTTAACCCATAAGCGGGTGTGATGATCCATTACTTACCTAGGACTGCCTGGGTATGAACTACAATTCTAGCCTCATTTGAGCAATAAATTCCATTTTTGAAAACACTTTTGAACATTTATTTTATTTGCTCAAGTTTTGTTTACACCCATTGCCATTAGGTGCCTTGACATGCGTTGTTATGGGGCTAATAATTTCCAATCCGTCACATATACTGACGGATTAGTGAAATCCAGACACTAATTGACAGCTATCTGCCCTTATTTGTTGAACGTGTAAGTTATGAAGAAAAATTATGTTATTCAATTGATTGGCGTTGTCTTGTCAGTTCTCATAAATAATTTATAACTAAATGAACCGTATCTACTGAGACGCTTCATTCCATAGTCAGTCTGTCGATCTGTCATGGTAAATCGGTAATTGATTAAATTTATATTATTAGGTGTTAATAAATATTATTAAATTAATTGATTTGCCATATGAATATGGAATAGACCACTGTTTAGTTATGGTAATTAGAGAAGGAAGATAAAAATCAAACTTGGAGCTTTTAAAAAATAATATTTACATAACTTGTAGTTGATAATACCAAGACAGTGAACGAATTTCTCGTATTGTTTAACTAAGTCAGATTCGCTAAGGACTTAGGTGCAACAGCTATAACAGAAAACAGAAAACCCGATTTTAATGGAGCCTCTCTCCCATTAGAAAGACAATTGCATCAACTTCAAGGACACATTCTAGGACACAACTACAGGGTTTTCCAAAAAGGGGGGCTTTTTTGGTATTCAAATAAATTTTTTGAGATAAATGTTTATTTCATAATAAAGAGAAAGGTATGCCGCTAATAATGAAAAACAACATTAGCCAAATGGCCACCTCGGCCACGCTTACAGGACCATATCCTTTTTATGAAATTTTCCACAACCAAATCGCAAAGTGACTGCCCTACGTCCTCGATAGCCTCACGAATTCTTTCTTTGAGGTCTTGAATCAACGCTGGGCTGTTGGCGTAGACCTTATCTTTCACGTGGCCCCAAAAGAAGAAGTCGTAAGGTATTAAACCTTTTCGAGAGACAACACGGTCAGGAAACTTTTTAGTTTTGCGAACTGTGACTGTAATTTTTTTGCCATTTTTGTAGTGAATTTTAATTATTTCAAAGGGTTTGTTAAAGAGTGTATCGTTCCATTTTCAGTAATGGCGTAGTTTCTACTTGTCAAATGTCAATGAATAAAAGCTTCAAAAGTGACAGCTACTGAAATACCGGGTGATTCAAAATAACACCTCGTGTTGGGCAGGAGCTTTAAAGATATTTTGGCAGCTTCTGGACCGTGTACAGTGATTCTATAGATATTTTAAGGTTATCTGTTAGTCCGATATCCGTCGTCCGTTTTCTGACGTTAGAACTTTTAGCCGGAATCCAGGCAATCCTATCCGTTCACTGTCAAATGGCCGGTAGACCGGAAAACGTACTATTGAAAAAATGTGTTCTTTAGCCGTACTGTTCGGATGTTGAATACTCTTCCTGCAAGTGTTTTTCCTCTCTGCTATGACATTATCAACTTCAAGGCCAACGACAACGTCAACAA
Source organism: Hydrotaea cyrtoneurina (assembly GCA_958296145.1). Lineage (NCBI taxonomy): Eukaryota > Metazoa > Arthropoda > Insecta > Diptera > Muscidae > Hydrotaea > Hydrotaea cyrtoneurina. The sequence goes on along the minus strand of OY282515.1, from coordinate 51,024,049 downwards.
ACACTACTCCCTTTTTTTCCTCTCTCAAATACTCTCATTTCCCATCGCTAACACAGTGCATTACATTCATAGTGGCCATCCCCTGAGTGCTAGTCAAAAATAAAAACCAATGACTTATTACAGATCCATAAAAAATAATCCAGATCCTTTAAATCCTACAAACGAGGGGGCCAATAAAGAGGATTACTTCTGCATTAAAGTTGTCACCAAATTGATTTTCAAACAAATTGATTGTGTATGGCAAGTTGTGTTTAGCTGATTAACAATTTGGACCCAGAAATTCAGTCAGCTTGCCTCAAGAGCGCAGTTCCTTCCTCAGTTCGAAAGGATTAAGGACTGATGATGCCGCACCAACTTGCCTCAAGATCGTAGCTCCTTCCTCAGTTCGAAACAACTGATGATGCCGCACCAAAAAGTAAATTTTAATGGATGTAATGGTGATTTGTTAACGGCTTGAAGATCGTCTTTGCTCCAAATTCGACAATTTGGTTTATTTAAGTAGCCTTTATGGCCATAAATGAAAATAAATACAATTGACGAAGTGATGTATGAACTTCGCGAACAGATCGGGTTTCTTTAAAGTAAATTTCCACAATTTGGTAGCGTTATTCGGGCGTTAAACGATTACATACGATTACTCAAACCATAGTTATTGATAGTTCTCAAGCAGCTTAAAAAAACACCCCACATGTGGTGTATAAAAAATAAATAAATGTGGTAAATAAATCAATTATCATCATCATAAATAAATTATCATATCCGAATATTTACCAAGTCTCCAAATGCCAACACCCTTACAAATATTTGCCAGCAATAAACTTAACAATTTTCTTTCTAGCAATTTAATAAATCAATTATCACATCGCCTTAATATCACACACTTTAGAAAGTCACATCAATAGGTGATTTGCCATATGGATGAGTAAAAATTCATCGGTGCAATCAAAAACTAATACGAGCCATAAATTATAATTCATTATAATTATATGCAAGTCAAGACAAATAAAAAAAAAAAAAAGATCAGGCGGAACCGTACAGACGTTTTAAAAATTCCATAAATTAAATAGAAACACTTTTTTTTTGAAATTGTTGTTGCTTTAATGTCTCGGGCAATACTTCCGATAAATGATCAAATGCAACATCAGTCACGGGGCTGACAATTCTTGGGTAAATTTTCAATGTTGTGCTTAAGCGTCTGAATCCGGATTGTTGTCTTAACTTTGGTCTATCACAGCAAAGAGTTTGACGTTAAGAAATAAACGATGAGACGGAAAAATTCGAATTTTGTGTATAAAGCGATCATCGAAAAGCTAAAGGGTTTGTTATGAGAAGATTATTCTGCTGCTCATAAGTAGCCAGTACCAACAATGTGAAACCATCGCTGAATGGTTTTTGAAGTTTTTACCCAGATTTGAACCTGGTATATTAGTGTTCAAACCAATCACTGCATCATATTTCCTTTCAGCAATACCCGAGTATCGCTGAAAGGAAAAAGATATATTGGATCAGTCACTCCTACATCTCATTCGCTCTCCAAACACATTAAAATCCTGATCAGAGTCGATGAAATCTAGGTTAATCCTAATTTATTGCAGTGTTATCAAAATGTTGTTGACCTACTTACGCACTATACCAACGATATTTGTGTGGCAAAGCCATTAAAATATCATCTATTACATCTCAAATGTCAGTCCATATTGAGAACTTAATTTTGTTTTTTTTCCGTAATTTAATTTGGCAATTAGGCGGAAAATGATATGCCGGATGAAACACTTAATCGAACATTTCAATTAATTGCACTTCAATATCATGAAGATCAACTGCCTCAAAACAACAAACAAAAATACTCACGTTTTTAAACATCCACCAAAAGTAATTGCATATGTACAGACATGTGTATTAGGGTGGAGTGAAATTCAAAAAAAAAAAGTTAACCTCGGAAAGAGATGTAGTCTGGGGTCCTAATGAGGGAAAAAATAAAGAAAAACATTTTAAAAAATTTTTAGGGGTCGCGCCACTCCCTCGAAATTTGGAAATTATCGCTATTTTGGCGTTGATTTTAGAAAAATCCTAAAAAGTTTTATGTCAATAAATGTTTGCAATAGCGTAAACAATGAAATAAGGGCATGAACAAATTTAAAAAATTTTTCTCATTGTTCAAAAATTTCAAAAAGTAAAATAAGTCAAATCGTCCCTTCTTCAGAAAATTGATTGAACAATGAAATCGCCACCAAAGCTACACATATTAGTCGATTATCCTCATATTTGCCTCAAATACTTTTGTTTGGGCACTGAACAAGCTCAAACTTTTAAATTTCGAATAAGTTAAGTCGTTAATTTTTAGGATTTTTCTAAAATCAACGCCAAAATAGCGATAATTTCCAAATTTCGAGGGAGTGGCGCGACCCCTAAAAATTTTTTAAAATTTTTTTCTTTATGTTTCCCCTCATTAGGACCCCAGACTACATCTCTTTCCGAGGTTAACTTTTTCAAATTAAAAAAAAACATGTTTTCACTCCACCCTAATGTGTATACAGCATAAACGTCAGTTCAACTATTCTGTGGGGGGGTTTTTGTTAAACAACAAAAAAATTCATTGTCAGGGTTAGAACAACATTTGGCAAACATTTGTTTGCAGGCGATAATGAGACGAAACAGCGACCGACACTTTTTTTATTTGTTCAAAATATTTTTTTCTGTCAGAATTGACGAATTGAATGGCACCTCTACGTCATTCGTAGCGTACGACTGGCATTTCCACTGATTCGCACATGACGACTTTTAACATTTTCTGACAACACACATCGAAATATATCGAAAACGTCATCATTCCGCAAGGATAATCAAATAAATCGCTTCTCGGTAGCTACAATTAAACGAATCAAACTAACTAACCGACCCTCGACTGACTTTGATATAAATCTTAATTAATACATTAGTATTTATGTGTGTAGTGCAATGAAATCATTTGTGTAATTATTTTGTGTCGCATTCTTTAATTACAGATTTAAATAATGGGTTTAAAGAAATACTATCTGCGATATGGACGCTCAGCCCGAGATCGTATACTGGGCTGCCTCGGCATTCCACCACCGGTCGCAACTGGGCAAAATCGCAGTGTGATCACAGAATCGTTATTTCCCGCAGAAAATGCTCCCGCTTCCATTGTCAGCAACGGTCACGGCCCCACTGAGCCATGCCGAAGTAGCAGTAATCGTTCACAACATTTATCGCCTCCCTTTATGCGAAATCGGCCGACACCATGGTCGATGCTAATATCACGAGGAGTTAAACTTAGTAATAGTAAGTAATTTCATATTGCAATAATTATGTAGATTTTTTTTTTTTTGGATAACTCTAGAAGTTAATCCAAATTGTATCAGATCTTATCTGGTTTGTATTAATGTCTTCGCAAGATACTTTCCTCTGTATCTCAAAGTCAAAGTCAATTAAGGATTTACCTAATAATTGTCAATTTAGGCTACCAGCTTCCTCACAAGCAAAAAAAAAATGTAAATGCAAGTAAATCTGTGATTTTCACAAGCAACCGCGTAAGTGCATATTTCTCGATTTTGATACCAATGCAGCAGTTTCAACACTGATTTGATTTGCCTAAACTTTTATTTAAAAAAAAGTACTTAAGTAGAATTTTTCCTAAAAATGATTTCAACATTAACGACATACATACCTATACATAATTCATATTATAAAGGCGTTTCCAACAAGAGGTATTATTTTGAATCACACGGTATTTCGGTAGCTGTCACTTTTGAAGATTTTATTCATTGACATTTGACAAGTAGAAACTACGCCATTACTAGAAATGCAACGATACACGCTTCAACAATGCATTGAAATTATTAAAATTCACTGCAAAAAATGATGATAATCTTGCAGTCACAGTACGCAAAACTAAAGAATTTTTGGGTCGTCGTGAAGCACCTTGTCGGACCGCAATACAGAAATTGGTGGACAAATTCGAGCTGTTGGGACCAGTTAGTGATGTGAAGAATAAAACCCGTGCATATCGCTCAAGAACAACTGACAAATTGGCTGCTGTAGACCAAAGTGTTAAAGATAACTCAGGTTTGTCCATTCTTTGCCGTTCTTTGGAATTGGGCTTTCCACAAACGTCATTACATCGTATTTTCCATAAATACTTGGGTCTTAAGGCTTATAAAGCTCCGTTAACACTAAAACTGAAGCGGGCCGATCATCAACAACGTCGTTTCTTTGCTAATCGGGACCTTGAAATGCATGAAAATGAAGGGGAATTCCATCGAAAAATCATCTTGACTGATAAGGCCCATTTCCACATAGGCGGCTGCTTCAACAAGCAAAATTGTTGCATCTGGGACTCTGAAAACCCAAGGGTTATCGTTGAGAAGCCTCTCTATCCTCAATGTATGACTTTTTGGTGCGGTCATTGGACATTACTTTTTCGAAACTGACTTTGGATCAACAGTTAATGGATTGCGCTATCGAGACATGGTTAATGATTTTTTACGGAGTTGGATGATATTGGTCTGGACAACGTTTACTTTCAACAAGACGGCGCTACGTGCCACACAATGAACGAAACCATTGCTCTCTTATGGGAAACGTTTCCGGACCGTGTTATCTCTCGAAGAGGTGATCACATTTGGCCACCTAGATCTTGTGATTTAGCACCATGCGACTTCTTCCTTTGGGAGCCACGTGAAAGATAAGTTCTACGCCAACTGCCCAGCGTCGATTCAAGACCTCAAACATAGAATTCGAGAGGCTACCGAGGACATAGGGCAGCCACTTTGCGATTTGGTTATGGAAAATTTCATGAAAGGGATATGGTCCTGTAAGCGTGGTCGTGGTGACCATTTGGCTGATGTTGTTTTTCATTATTAACTGCATACCATCCTCTTTATTGTGAAATAAACATTCGATCATTTTTCTTGGAATACCAAAATAACACATCTTGTTGGAAAATCCTGTAGTTCCAAATAAAAGAATAAAAACACAATTTAGAAATAAATGTGTGCTTTTCATTAACCGTTTTATGTACATCGTTAGTGCCGTTATTTAACTTTACTTTAGATCTTGATTAAAATCTCTCGTTCAAGCTTAAATTTGTTGCTGGTAAAAACCACATAAATCATCATGTGTATTCTCAATGACAACATTAATTTTCACAAAAAACATCTTAAGTGGCGGTACGCTTTTATTTATCCGTGGGTATGCCCCTTTTTTCACTGCCACGCCCGAATATAATTTTAAGTTTTGTAATTTTGGGGCCATGACGAAGAGATCTGCATGTTTATTTTATTCTTGGAGGTGTGTCCTTCAAAAATCAATTATTATAAGGTTTGTTTGGTTGGCCTAGCCTTTTCCTACCAATGTTACTTAACGAGGAACTTCTCTCGAAACAGTGATCAATGTGTGTGATATAATTGTGTAAACTCACTGACCGGGAACTACCATTGCAAACCCGGCTCCGAACGGCTACTGCTTTTCTAGAGAAGTTTTATACCAATGTTAGTTGAGTAAACACCGACTAACTTTTAGTTTGATATGTAATACCAATTAAATACGAAAACTAGACCTACCATACCAACAAGAAGGCACCAGCCAAAGGGCTCGGGGGGTGATTATGATTACTGACCCGAATGAGGGATGCAATTCAAGCGTAATGTTAAATTTCCCTACCGTTTACAAAAGAAGATTTTGCAAATGGAAAACTTTTCAGTTTCTGTTCATCTATTTACATCAGCCGTGACATGACTTAAGAAACAAATCCGCAATGTATTACCTTGGCTCCCGAAACCTATTTACGTTACGAAACTGAACAACAAATTATATTATATACAAATATATATTTACCCTCGACACTGATTCACTGATACACTGATTCACTGACTCTGTCACGCAGTACGTAGAAATTTAAATAGGCATTCTATAATAATTCTATAAATAATAATAATAAAAAAAATAATATTTTTTTTTGTACAGATCAATTGTGTTTCCCCCAAATTTTTTTTTTACAAAAATTTTTTTTTTCGAAATTTTTTTTTTTCAACAAATTTTTTTTTCAACAAATTTTTTTTTTCAACAAAATTTTTTTTTTCCACAAAATTTTTTTTTCAACAACATTTTTTTTCAACAACATTTTTTTTTTCCACAACATTTTTTTTTTCAACAAAAATTTTTTTTTTCAACAATTTTTTTTTTCCACAAAATTTTTTTTTTTTTCTACAAAAATTTTTTTTTTTCAACGAAAATTTTTTTTCAACAAAAATTTGTTTTCCACAAATTTTTTTTTCCAATTTTATTTTTTTTCGAAATTTTTTTTTACAAAATAGTTTTCTCAAAATATTTTTTACAAAATACTTTCTCAAGCAAATTAACGGGCGCCATAGGCGCATTACAACTTACTAGTATACAAATATTTTTCGAAAACCACTTGAAAATTTCAGTGACTTTACAATCCATGAAAAAAACTTTGGTAGATGCAATGCAAAGTTACCATACATTGCCATTTTCATACCACAAAGCATTTCGTACCATTTACCTTTGACTTATCATAGTTTCATTTATATGTACTACAACCTCGGCGTTGTATCTGGTATGTTCTAGTCAATTCGACTGATATATTCTTGACACGGCAATGGCTGTACTTACATAACTTTATTTATATATACCTCTCGTTAGCGCAGATGGGTCCATTGATTTCCTGAGTGATCTTCCTCCAGATAATAACGGGTTTTCCAACAAGAGGTGTTATTTCGCTATTTCAAGAAAAATTTCATTTTTTTGAGATAAATGATCGGATGTTTATGTAATAATATTAATAATGCAAAACAACATCAGCCAAATGGTCACCACGATGACGCTTACAGGACCATATCATTTTCATGAAATTTTCCATAACCAAATCGCAAAGTGGCTGCCCTATGTCCTCGATAGCCTCGAATTCTATCTTTGAATTATCACTATAGAGAAAATTCGTTCTTCAGCCGGACTGTTCGTTTGTGGAATAATCTTCCTGCAAGTGTTTTTCCTGCCTGCTATGACATTACCAAATTCAAGGCCAACGCCAACAAACACTACTCCCTCTTTCCTCCCTCCAATACCCTTATTTCCCATCGCTAACACAGTGCATTGCATTTATAGGGGCCATCCCCTGGGTGTTAGTCAAAAAAAAAATCACAAGATTTCGGTGGTCAATTGTGATCACCTCTTCGAGAGATAACACGGTCCGGAAACTTTTCATTATTGACGGCATACCTTTGTCTTTTTTATAAAATAAACATGTACAAACATATTCGCACTCAAATGTTGTAATATCTTGAATTTAATAAGTTTTTTGTTTATTTTTTCTGAAACACGCTATTACTTCTGCCCAAATACATATGCTTGTGTGGAAACATATAAAATAGACATATTTTTCTACGTGTAGGGTTAAACTATAAAGAATCGAGAAAAATACGTTCATGGAAAAGATCATCTGGGTCGTTATGTTATTAATTTAACAATAAATTATCCAGAAACCTGTAAAACGGTTAAGTGATACATCCATGAATCCTGGACTGTCACAGCTTATGAAACCAGAGTTTGTTCCTACACGCTGAAAAATACGTCTTTCTTTTTTGTTTACACACAAGTAAAAATCGTATTTGGTCTTTGTAGCAAGTAAAGCTTATTTCCTTCTACACAAAGCTTAGTTGGATGTAAATATAACTCGTTTGCTATTAGAGTATTACATATTTGTGTATAAGCAACACCGTGTTTGGGAAAAACAGACAACGAACTTATTAAATTCAACAAAGTACAACATTTGAGTGCGAATAAGTGTGTATTTGCAACTGTTTTTGAATTTTTTTTGTTGGCATTTACGCTCTTTAAAATAAAAGCAATACCGAGAGAATGAGATGGATTGTGATATAGAAATTCTCAAATTGAAAAAATAAAAAGTAACTCAAAAAGGGTATACATATATATTTCGTATTTATCACCTACTACCAAGTAAATGTTTGTGGTATGGAGAAATATATATATATATATTTATTTGATATTTGTTAAAATGACCATTTTTTTCAGCGTGAAGAAATGTTTTCAATTTACTCCTGATATATTCCAGTCTTCATCTAATTCTTTCATTATAATTCTATTCTCATGTTGTCACTTTCCTATAACTTCTGAAGTATTTATCATTTGCTTCTTATGTTAATCAGTTTAAAAGTAATTTTTTTGTCTGTAGGGGTTTCCACATCTACTGGAAATGTTTGTCTGTTTTTCCTGTTTCCAATCGGTTTTGTTTCTTTCAACTTAACTTGCGTTTAATGTTTTAAGATAATGTCTGTAATTGTTGAAGTATAAATTTCAACGCATTCGCTATTTTTTCTAGCAAAAAATATTTATTCTCAAATTTTGATAAAAAATGTTCACAGACAAAAACAATTAAGTATTAAACGAATATCGCCCAACTGGCTTTGCAACATTTTCCTATTGCAACACTTTCATTTCCATGTGGCGTGCCAACCGAAGAAATACAGCAAATTGCCACTTCCATCTCAAACCGCAATGAAACAAATACGTAATACCAAATGCAAGCCTTAATTAATACGAAAAGTCAATATCAAACTTGCAAAACTTTTCAAAAATCAAAACGGCGTTTGCGTAATTTCTGCACACACACACAACAAAAACCAGTCAAATTTTTTGAGTTTTGTTCTGCAACCACCAAGAAACATTTACCAGTCGGTATTGGCCAATGGCTGGTCATTACCTGGCGGAAAATAGACAAGAAGTTTAAGTTCAACCCACCGCACACCGAGTGGCCGTCTTGACTGCTCGGTTGCTGAGCGATTGGTTAGATCCACCACCACGGAGGTTTTCGATGTTAGTTCCGAACTATGCAGGTCTGCATGTCTGCACGGTGCCACATTCATCCATTGAAGCATGTTTCAAAGACGTAATTGATTTGATTTTGACTTTTTTCAATATTTACCGGAATAAGCAGCATGTTTTCGCTTTCGGCGGTGGGGTCAGTAACGAAATTCATAGACACACTAAAACAATACAGCCACAATAGGAAAAACCGCCAAAAAGAATATTGGCCAGAAAACGATACGATACAAACGTGTCTGTTTGTTTGTTTTCAACTTATTTTTCGTCAAGAAAGCTTATAACGTGTTTTCAGCAATTGGGCATTTTATTTGTTAATTTGTTGTTGTCTGTTTATTCTGCATTTTCATGAAAATGCTGTTTAACTAGTATTTTGTTTTGGCCATAATACACAAAGACACCAGCCACAAATGAATGTGATTAATTTAATACAAATACTAAAAGAAGTGGCGGCAGCGCGGCCACCACTCGGCATGTCTCAACCAACTCTGCTCGTAATAAGCAGAGGCGGAGGCCACACTTACAATTGTTGTTATGTAGCTGGCATTTGTTTGTGTATTGGCCACATTATGTTGAAGCCACAAGCAAGTGTGCCGTTCTGTTGGCTATCATGTAATAGCATGAGACGAACTAAAGGGGGGAATAGATATCGTTCGCGTATGTTGTGATATTCTATTACAAGGCAATCGTTTTTTTTTTTGCCGAGAATACGCCAAGGCACAGTGGTTTCGTAGTTGGACACTTTCAAAGACATCAGTCAAACTTCAATGACTTTGGATTGAACAGAATGACATTCGTGTTTGATATTACAGAGGTTAATGTTACTTTTGAGGGGGTTATATAAGATCGAAATCAGTTTCATCTATGTTTTGCAAAATATAAATAGTTTTTATGAAAAAATTGGTTGCCAAGCTTCTCATCGGCATCCATTCCCATTGATAACTCCACCAGTTATTGCTATAATGAACTACTGTAGCCCATAGCCCCCCAAAAAGGCCAGCAGCAAATCCACAACAAACTCTTGCAGAAACTTATTTTTGTGTGCCATCGACTAAAATGAACACACACACACAGTAGTTTTATTGTGGCCACAAACAACAATGTTTTTAAGTCGTACTAAACTTCTGTTGTTCAGTTCAAACACTCAGTCATAAAGAGAAATAAGAAACGTAGGAGGAGAAAAAAACAAAATGTCTTATATCTGGAATTCTGAAAAATTTCGGTTGACTTTAGAGGAGAAATCTTGACATATAATCACGTTAATGCTGCAATGATTTGCTTTATATCGTATTAATTAGGTAGAAATATATTAGGTTAGGTTAGGTTGAGAGTAATGTCTGTCCATTAAAATATACAACTAACATCAAATATCTGAAAATTCAGCCCGTCTGGCAACCCTAGAAATAATGCAGAAATACAAATCAAAGGACATTTAGTTGGAAATGTCGCAACCAGGTCATCTGCTGAACCCCAGTTTTTGTTAAAAAGTTCGTGAGACTGGCATGCCAGAGGGAAACACACACCTCAGTCTTTGAACATCGACTCGCCATCGATTTCAACAACTCAAAATTTTCCGCACCAGCCTGCTGAGAATTTTGACTTCACTGTATTCGCATACAATGTTCAATGGACTCAGCTCTTGAAGGCTCACGATCATCCGCTTCGATATCGCTTCTCAGTTTGGGCTTTAGAGCAACTGGAAATATAGAAGGATTGAGCTGTAAAAGTCATATCGAGACATAGGCGCCAAAAAACAAAATTTTACAGAAGAGGTTTCTTTTCTGTTAAAGCAAAAAGACGCCTGGCGCTTGCGATACAATTGAATTTGTAACATCTTTATAAATAAATTTTTTTAATATATTGGACAATTTTTATCGAATTTCATTAAAAAGCTATTTTCAAAAAAGAAAATGGCGCTTAAGGCTTTTCACGGGGCTCGACATCTTCTGACAAAACACATTTTCAGCTCGGCGAATACGCAATCGAAAACCCAGCACATGATCGTCGATAAACCATTGAATCGTCAAAGATTGATGGTTTGGTGCGGATTATGGAGCGATGCGGCTGGAGACCCCATTTCGGTTATAGGTAAGCTCAACCGACAGACTGAAGATATGGGTGTGGACGATTTTTGACAGGATGGCGCGCCAATCGATCTTTTGTGCACCAACTTCGACAATCATATTGTCAGCCGTCTCGGCATTGTCAACAGGAGACCTCGTAGTAACCAAGAATGATAGAAACAAAGATTACGCCATCCCGCGCAGAGAAAAAAATGTTCTGCACAGGTTGATCAAATGACGTGACGCGTAGTGTATTCCTATTGGCTGATAGTCAAAGTGGTTTCAATTGCAGTGTTGCCAACAATAGTTCTCACGCTGTGTTTCAATCTGAAACGTGTCACTTTCTATCATTCTTGGTAGAAACTCTTCAAAGTAATTTTCGATTATGGGAAACTTTTATCGATTTCATTTGAAAGCATTCCACTCTTTTTTTATTTACTTTCTATTTGTTTTATAATTTAACCGATTAACCGTAATTTTGATTGATTTCGCTTTTTTTTTGCCATCGACTCATTTTTTGATATATTTTCTTCTATTTTTTATTTTACTAGAGTAACTTCGGGTAATGTGGACTACCATTTTATATTTTTTTTATTATCGCTACAATACCGGTAGAAAACTAAAGAAATTTTTTCCATAACATGGTATATGTGTTGCGGACATATTTTCCAAATTAAAACTTATATATATTTATCTACAAAATTTTGGATGCCATAGATTTAAGAAAACCCAAAATGGCATGATAAAAGAACTGTTCGGGTATTGTGGACCGGTATGTTCGGGTAATGTGGAACACTAGTTCACATTATCTGTTGAGTGTTGACATTCACTTATTGTAACGGTGTCCTTGTTTAGGGATATGTCTGCGCAATCTTTTACTTCCTGTTCAACTAATTGGCTAGCACTTTCTGCGGCGTCAAAAATATATCTATCGAATGGATAAATGCCCGTGCACTTAAATCCATTCACAGCAATTTGGCCTTGCTGGACTTTAAGGTAAGCTTTTGAGAAAAGTTCTGCAATGTCAAAATGGTTTGATATATCGGTCAAATGGTCATATATCGGTTTGAACCCATCCCGATAAATGACAAGCACTCTCGGAACCAGGTGAGGCTCTGTCTGGTAATGTGGACTAGTGGTCCACAATATACGTCCTTTTGTGGTCCACATTATTATTATATTTACATCCAAATAAGCTTTGTGTAGAAGGAAATAAACACAAACAAATTTCACACACAAGTGAACATTAAAAAAAGACGTATTTTTCAGCGTGAACAAATAGAGTTTTCAACCCTTACATGGGACAAACTACGTCATCTTGGTAGTAACTATTCAAAGTAAATTTCGATTATCGGAAACTTTTATCGATTTCATTTACTTTTATTTATTTACTTTCTTCTATTTGTTTTACAATTTACTGTCTTTAATTTTTCACACACAAATTCCGTGAAAAATAAATTTCGATTAACCGTAATTAATTAACCGCTTTTTTTTGCCTTCGCCTCAGTTTTCGATATATTTTCTTCTGTTTTATTTTATTACTATTTTTTTATTTTATTTCTATTTTGTTTATTTTTTTTCTATTTTTTTATAATTTTTTGTTATTAATCCTTTTTTTAATTTTTTACACACATCGCTTTCATTTGTTTTATAATTTTCTGTCTACTGTGAAAGGTAAATTCCATTTTATTGCATTCGGCTTCTTTTTCTGATTTATTTTCTTCTGTTTTGTATTTTATTACTATTTTCTTTAAAATTTTCTGTATTTTAATTTTTTTGAAATTTTTTACACACAAATTCTGAGAGAAGTAAATTTTGATTAACCGTAATTTTTATTGATTTCGTTTTTTTTTTGCCTTCGACTCATTTTATGATTTATTGTCATCTATTTTTTTTATTTTATTTCTATTTTTTTAATTCTTTTTCTATTTTTTCATTTTCTTTAATTTTTTTTTTTTTATATTTTTATTTTCATTTTTCATTTGTAAAATGCCAATATTTTTTTTTTTTTGCCAATATCTCAACATTTGCAAAATTCTTTTGTTTTTGGTAGAATTCAAATTTAATTGTAATTTATGCTGGACCAAGGCCTGCTGTAGACTATGAAAAGTTGGTTTTCAGAATCTGGAAAAAGTTAGTTGCCAAAACCAAATATTTAAATAGAATAACGTTTTTTTTGTAAAATTCAGAGAATACATTAAACTGCAGCATTCAAATGCAGAACTATTCGTTTTATAGTAATAACAAATTCCAAATTCAGATTGGCAATTTACAACAAAAGTTATCGTTTCTCGTCTCATTTATATGTAAAAATGTAAACTAATGACAGCAAAAGCAAATACGACAGTTCTAATACGAGTGACACACATGAACACCAGTCAAGTGAAGCCTACGTCGTACTAACTCTCTAGACTCATGCAACAATATCTTAGCCACTGTCTGTATGGCAGCGATTGACGGCTCGTAACTTTACTTTTGGTATACATTGGTTAAACACAAGGAGACAATATTAGTTAAATACATATGTACCCACTAGACACCAGCTATCGTCAGCGATCGATCTTTTCTAGATAGTTTCACGAAGAACGTATTCGAAAAAGATTCTTAAATAAATCACGTTGGCCCAGTTTAAAGCAGTCGCGCCTTCGTTCCCAAATGCAGATGGCTAAGATTGTGACAATTTGTATCACAGAAAATATATCTAAGAATGTGCTCTGTTCTCTCAATATTATCTCGGAAGAAGGGAAAAACCAACAGGGTTGTCTTCGCTATGCTGCTAAAGGTACGCTTCGAAAATTGCTCGTTTTAGCGAGCGTTCTTTCATTTCCAGCAGCATTGATCAAATGGGTAAATACATACTACTAACGAGTGGCACTTAAGTTTGTTTGCGAGTGTGTGTCGAGTTTAAAGCGTAAATGCATTTTCATGATTGCCTTCATTTTGTAAAATATTTTGACAGTGGGCTTTAATAGCAGTAATTTATAAATCCGTTTTACAGAACAATGATTCTAAAGTAAAATTAATGAGCACCGCAAGTCTCTTCTCAAGTCGAATAAAAAAGTTGTGATGTTTTTGTTTGTAATAATTCTGCCATTTGTTATGCGTTCAATTGAATTGCGTTAAAATTTAATCTGTTTTCATAGAATGTGGGTAATAATAAATTTGCCATGTCTTGGAAATACTTAAAAATATTGAGACATGGAGTAGAACATCTTCTTTGAATCAGTGGTAACAAACCATAACGGCCTAACTCGAGTTAGTAGAATGTTTTTTTTTTGAAGAATGTTAATAAATTGGAAGCCTTTCCCTAGAGAAAGGCAGTTTGGTACGGATTTTGGAGCTGTGGAGTCATTGGCGGGTTTTCTTTCACAACCCACGCGATCTTTTCTGAACCAAGGTTGGCAATCATGTTATCGGTCCTCACAGCGATGTCAATCGGAAATATCTATTGAACGCTTTTAGCCTTTTTTGTGCGATGACGTGAAGCACCGATTTTAGGCGAGCAATTCATTAACGACCCAGGCGAATATCGAGCAAGCCAATCGTAGGATAGAGTCAGAAACCGTCATCAAGGTCTTGGGAAATTGGGTGGGCAGGATGATGGCTGCGATGTCAGCCGAAAACATTAAAACACTGACACTTTTTTTTACCAATGCACACACATTTTTGCTACTGGTCGGCCAACTGCCAATGCAAATACAATCAAGACGAATGTTAGAGTTCCCCCAACACATTTGTTTGTGTAAATTTATAAGATAATTTTATTGTTTAATTGTGTTTTGACCGTTTTGTCAATTAAGAATTCTTCGGATTTGTTTGAAGTACAAAAAAAAACGAAATTTATGAAAACAAATTTGCTTGTCCATACTTTTCCCCAAATGCTTTGACAATTTGTTTTTGTTTAGTGCTGCGGACAACAACAATTCTTGAGAGACGTTACTCATGCGGCGACATTTTTCAAATGAACATGCACGTGCACATGTTGTTTTCAGATGATTTTCGATATTTTTCATTTGTTTCGAAGAGAATATGTGTACTCAACTGGCAACTTAAAAGCAAAATGATTTCCTTTCGGGGAAGATGATCAAGGGCATTTTAATCATCTTCATCTTACACAATTATATGCACTTGTAATGACAGGGTAACCCTGCATGCCCAATGTTCTTTTTCTTAAAAACAAAATAATTCCCTTGCGGAAATGATGATCGAGGGCATTTTTTTCAATTAATTCCGGCTTTGTATAGTTACCCCGCCATGTCACACGTTTGTTTACCAGCTTTGTGTGACGTTGCAATTCACGTGTTGCAATTATTCCTTTCGAAGTCAGACATTCGTTGTTCACACCTTTATATGTGTCGGCAATGACAAATACACCACCAAAGCGTAAATCGCCAATTCCATTTTCGATTGTTTGTGGCTGGTTTTTGTTGCCGGTATTGTTTATCTCCACTTGTGAAAAATGTGACAGATGACGAAGAACGTGCACAATGCAAAACAATGCAAATTATAAATGCATGAACCACGTGCAACACGGCATAAAGCGACACTTTGCTTAGCTTTCCAAACATTGTATGGCAGCCATTGCAAACACTAAAGCAAAGCTCAAAACGTCAGCAACAATTGGGCTATTCAGCAAGTGGCGCATAGGGTCTAGGAAAAATATATTAAAACATACAAGCAAAATCATAACAATACGGCTGATATGAATACATCGTGAATAGCCTAAATATAATGTTCTTTAAATTGTTATGACTATAAAGGAAAACTGGTAACGTTTATTAAGATGTACATATCTATTTACTGATTGTACAATTGTTATTTTGAACAATTGCCATTTGCAACAACGGACTACGGACAACAACAATGCAATCAAACATTGCACTTGTCGAGAAGGTATGGCATGGCAAAGCAACTGTTATATCTGAAGAGGTGACATTTAAGGATTTTCCCCGTTTTTTGTTTTGTCATTTGTTCTTTTTGTTGGCACAATACTACAATATTCACTTCCTTAATAATTTAGAACTTATGACAACTTTAATGCCAATTCTCCCAAGTCCAAATGAGAAATTATTTGTTTTTTAATTGTTCACAATATTTTAGTAAGAATAATTTCTATCACAAACGATTTATGATTCAAATCATTCAAATATGTAAATGCAATTTCGGAATGTTTTCGATGTAGACAGGAATTCCTGATACGTCAGTTTATGTGTTTTTATTTATTCAGCTTTTTGACATTATTCAAAGTATGAGAGAGATCTAGAATTATTTATTCTAAATTAACCAGATTCTTAAGGTTTTTCTAAACAGAAACAGCAGAAAACGCCAAACTAGCAACATGGACATTTGATACAAACTAGGCAGAATTCTGAGAACGCTGTGAAAAAATGTTAATATATTTTCATGAAAATCTAAAAGAATATACATAATAAGTTGTTACATATTCATTAAAAAAATGTAAGGCATACAAAACACGACAATACATTTGAAAATGTTGGCGGTATTTTGTTTCTGTGCTCCTAGATTGATTTTTTATTTCAAAAATAAAATTATAACTTCTAAACCTAATCAAAACTTTTTTAATTCTATTCTATCAAAGTTTTGTTCAAAAATCCATACTGCATTTTCTACAGAAGTGCCATCACTGGGATAGTATTCCGACATAGTCCCGATTTACGCGATGACTTCTTCGCCAGAATTGATAAATTTTTACATAAAAAACATGAGTGGCCGCATGTTTCTCTTCAATAGCTTATTAACTATTGCTATTTAGCTTTTGGGCTAATTCTAAACCATTTTTACTCGACATGACATAAACTTCAAGGGCACCCAGAGTCTGTGGCTTTTCACATATACCCGTCACTTCAAAACCATCCTAAAGAAATGAGTACTTGAAAAAATACTCCCAAAGATACCTTCGACGTAAGTAGCACCCCATGCCATGACTTTCAGTGGGAATACTTATATTGTAAGTGCCCCAAAAGCGGCAACTTTTATTTTTTAACCTTTCTGTTTAGGTGATGATAAATTTCGACGGTCATGATAAATTTCGACGGAAACTCGTCGACGTTAGCAAATGTTTTTTATTTTATTTTTAAACCAAAAAAGTTGCCAACTCTTATTACTTATATTTATCAAGGTAAAGCTCGAACATTTTTCGTTTGAAATGTTGACTCAAAGTTCTAGGAAAGGCCAACTGCGCTTCAAATACGAAAAATCTCCGAAAGTCCAATGTTTCAAAACAACAAACCTTAAAAAAAAATCACTAATACTTTACACATAGGATTCCAAAATTTGATCGAGACACTATGGAATACTAAACACCCTACATATATCACATACAATTGTTCTAACTTATTTTATGTACAGGGTTCTAAAACAAGAGGTGTTATTTTGAATTATCCGGTATTTCGGTAGCTCTCGCTTTTGAAGCTTTTATTCTGTGACATTTGGCAAGTAGAAAATATGCCATTACTAAGAATGAAACGATACACGCTTCAACAACGCATTGAAATTTATTAAATTTCACTACAAAAATGGTGAAAATCTTGCAGTCACAGTTCACAAAACTAAAAAGTTTCCGGGCCGTGTAATCTCTCGAAGAGGTGATCACAATTGACCACCGAGATCTTGTGTTTTAACACCTTGCGACTTCTTCCTTTGGGGCCACGTGAAAGATAAGGTCTACGCCAACACCCCAGCGTCGATTCAAGACCTCAAAGATAAAATTCGTGAGGCTATCGAGGACATAGGGCAGCCACTTTGCGATTTGGTTATGGAAAATTTCATGAAAAGGATATGGTTCATTTGGCTAATGTTATTTTTCATTATTAAAGGCATACTTTCCTCTTTATTATGAAACAAACATCCGATCATTTATCTAAAAAAAACCATTTTTCTTTGAATACCAAAATAACACCTCTTGTTGGAAAACCCCGTATTTATCAAATGATGACTCAAAGTCCTACGAAAAACCAACTGCTCTAAAAAACGAAAAACCTCCAAAAGCCAAATGATTCGAAAAAAAATCGATTTGCGCCTCATTCTCAAAAAAAAACTGAAAAAACCATAAGACTTTACCCATAGGATTCCATAGGAATACTAAAGACCATAGTACGGAGAGTACTCAATTTTTATTCTCTTCACAAGAGAAAAATACCTTATGAGAAAATAATTGTTCTACTCAAAGATAAATATAAATTGTTCTCAAGATAAATATTTTTTCTCATGAAAGTAATTTAAAATATGAAGAGAACAATTATTTTTTTCACTCACGAGATTTATCTACCGAGCACTCGCGCGAGAGTTATATCTACTCATTAGAAATTAATTCTCATTCATGAGTTTAAGCATTAGAAAAAATATTCGTCATCAACTGCATTTTTAGGAAATCCCTTTACAACGGCGAAATGGGACGAAAATATGTATAACAAATAATTAAACTTTCAGCGGATAACATTTTTTTTTCTTTTTTATTGTTTTCAAACCAAAAAATTAAATCAAAAATAACAATAAAGCAATTATATTGCAATTCTATTCGAAGCACTTCTTACGACCCATTTTTTTTCAACTGCTTCAAACAAAACAATAGAAGAAACTGACCTGCGTCAATTTCCAAACACAAGCATTTTTATATTTCTTGTCTCACGCGTGCTCTCTTTAATATTTATCTTTATTTAACTTTCGCACTCAGAATGTAAAACAAAACTCTCGTGAAAGTTATTTTTATGAGTGAGTGTTATCTTTTCTTCTCTTTCGTTAGAGAAAGCAATACTTTTAAAGCATGTATTGATCACTCATGAAAGATAAAAAAGATAACTTTCGTAGATAAAAATTACTTTCACGAGAATTATTTTTTTTTGTCTCTGAGTGTGAGTAACAAAACGAGAGATAAAAATGAAAATACCTTTCGCGAAGCGAAATTTTCCGTACTATGCTAAAGACCCTACATATACCTCATACTATTTTAAGTTTAAGGGACTATCAAATGAGGTCTTTATAAACAGAAACTAAAAAGAGTTGTTATATCAAAGACCTGATTTACATGATGACTTTTTGCTTGATTTTCAAATCACGATATTTTTAAATTTGTGCGAGAAAGGGAAAGATGCAGAAAGAGAAGATGCCGGGTTGAAAAATAGTCACAAATTACAAATTTGAGGGATATTTTTAACATTATTTTTTGACTTCATTGAGCCATTTTGGCTCGACACCTCTGATTTACGCATCCAGATTTCTTCAATAAAAATAGAAAATTTGCCTAGGCTCCATAGTCGTCAGTATTTGAAATCAGTACTTGTTAAACGCACGTCTAGCTATTCAAGTAACTTCTGTAGAAAGAGAACAAGTGTTTTCGGTTTTTAATTTTTTTTCTATTCTTTTATGTTTTTTCGATTTTTTTTGTCTCATGTTTAAGTTTTACAAATGGAACTGTTATATATCTATGCTCCTTCTTAGAGAACGATTTTGTTAGTGAAGAACAATTTTGTAATTTTTTCAAATAACAAAAATTTATGAAATTTCCATTGAAAAAACAATCTTCTTTAAATATTAAATATTACAATGAATTCACGTTTACTCGTATTTAGTAATTTGTATCTGAGAACACCAAATTCTTCTCCTGAAAATTTCCGTTGTTTTTGGTTCTATCACCAACTTCACACGCTATTCATGTGTAAAAGTGTCTGTCTGTCGGTACACCGCACCGCAGTCTCTTGCACCTTTTTATTACCACAGATTCCTCTTTGCTTATGGATATAACTTATACTTAATATGTGTTCACTTTTACTCGAATTTAGTATTTTTTTGAACTGACCTTCACAGTAGTTTTTTTTTTTTATTCTATCCATTACAATATTTGTATATGGTGGAGTGCTGGGTTTCTGTCGCAACATCAACCGCATCAACCTGTGCACATTATTTTTCCATTAACCGAACTGATGACAATTATATGTTTTGTTTATTTTTCAACTGAGGACACCGAAAAAGCTTTTATTAATTTAGAGATAATTAATGAAATCCCACATGACCAACCCAAGTAAATGGAATTCCCAACAAAATCGCTACGAATAATACGAATAACAATAAACAGAATGTACTGTGGTGGCATTACCACAAGGTTGTTAACTTTTCCGGTTTTCGTTTGTCTTCATCTCAGAGACGCATACGAATCCTGTCCGTCTAAAGGTGTGGAAAAGCCCCAAAAATCAAAAACCCCATTCGGCAGCGGCAACATCATCATCTTCAGCAGTAGCTGCATGAATGGATTGCATGGAAAGGTCAACAGAAATTGTCACTAAATAACACGTCTCATTGTTGTCATTATTGGTGTTTCTGTGTTTTTATTTTAATGAAATGCACCACTCCGTGGAATGTTGAAATGTATCAACTAATTGAACTTATTTAAATATATAAAGGAGTTTTTAAAGACCCCAAACACACAGGAGTAAAAATGTCATTGAGTTGGTTTAAGTCGAACTGTATATGTCCTCTAATGTTTACTGTGTGATACGTACAAGAGTGTTTTTAAGTGACATTTTTTATGTCAACCTAACTGCAGGTCAGAAAATGCAACCGCTGGGCAACGCAACCCAAATAAACAGGGTACATGGTCCATTCGTCGGAATTGGTGACTTGGCTTCCACTGCTTCAAGAGTTGCTGGTTTGATTGATTGGAATTGAAATTGAGTATGCAGTAAATTGATTTCAATTACCGCTTGTTAAATTTCAATACATCTCCGTACAGTCAAAAGTGACTTGGAAACAAATATACCACCATTAGAATAATATAAGTCCTGCAGCTAAAGAGCATAATAATTTTTGACAAGATGCACAGGCGATCCATTTTTCCAGCGACCCATTTATTGATATTAATTGTAACTAGGGATATTAAACCGGGAATTCCCGGGAGTATTTCTCGGAAAATTTGCCGATATTGAACTTCCCGATTCCCGGGATTGTGAGCCCTTTTTTACAACTGTGATTGCGGTTTTTAACCAGCAAATATACGATGTTTTACTTTCTGATCGTCAGAATTAGTTGATCTATAACTATAACAATCAATTTTAACAACCCACTAAAAGTAAAATAGATTACATTGTTGTTTTTTTTAACTAAAAAAAAATTATAAATTCTTATAAAAATGAGTTCCAGGCATTATTCTATTCTGGTTTTCAGATATCTATTAGAAATCGGCATACGGAACACAATCCCAAAAGAATAAGCATTCATTACTGATAAAAATCCATTTTATTGCGCATTCAATTTCGACAATTTGTAACAAATTCGTTTTATGGAAACAGGCAGTTAATATAAAATTCGTCAATTTTGAGTATCTAATGCTTTTCATGAATCTTCATTTAGCTTCAAATTTCATCCAGTTCTTTTATAGCTAACGCCTTCGGGAAATTAGCCGATCAAAGTACAATGTAACTTCTCTAGTCTCGTTAGTCCCTACTAGTTATACAGTCTGGACTATCCAGTAGTCCTGACAGCTCAATGTTTAGGACAGTTTATAAATTGTACCTCTGTAGTCCGGACATCAATTTGTTTTTTGTTTGTTTCGCAGCGCTGTCCGTTCTCAATCCTTCCGCTAATTTTTGCAATATTGAAATTATAGCATGGGCACGTGGAAAAAATGAATATGCCTACGATTTCTCAGTCAGTTATCTCAAACGAAAATATTAAAGACTCTGACAGTAGTATTGAGAAAATCCACGAAGTTGAACGCATAGTTTGAAATAAAGATGCATCTGAGCTATTTTAGAGCTTTTTCGTGGGCTGAACAGACAAATGCAACTGAGAAGACAGTCTTATTCCAAAAAGAACTTAAAACCAGAGCTCAAAAACCCACAAAGAAAAATGTATTCGATTTAAAATGAATATATATTTTCAGCAATAGCTTTTTTAAATGTCTGTTCTGTTAAATATTATTTATTTATTATATTTCGATTTTTAAATAGCATTTTCCTAATAGCTTAAGTAAACATAACCAACATTCGAGTAAAAAAAAATGTTGCACTGTAGTCCGGACAATTCCGTAATCAGGACAAAGGATGAAACAATATCTGGCCGGATTACTGTATACAGTTTAACACGGAATAATTTTTCAGCACGCCAACGGATTTGATTACATTTAGAGTCGTTTTAATAAGATTCACTGCATTTACAATTTTAATTGAAAGACTATTAATAATACTGTCTATGGCCTTATGCTATATATTGGAATAACGGGAATAAATATATATATAAAAAGGGTGTTTTTTATTGAGGTATAGAACTTCGAATTTAAATAAAACACAAGAAAATCGTTTTAATGTCCATCAATTTGGCTTTATTGGAAGGATAATTTTATGCCATTAATGTTTAAATATGATTTCGGGCATATGGCCGCCGCGGCTGGCTCGAATAAAGCCAATTGCTGTGCACGGTGGCGAATCGATTCATTCGGGTTCTCTTCAACACTTTGCTCTACAGCGGCAATTGTTTCTTCGGTGCGCACTGTTCGACGTCTCTGCGGATGCGTATTATCACATAGAGTAAACGTAGTGCGAAAACGATCCATGGTTAACCGAATTAATTGCTCTGATGGACGATGTCGACCATAAAATGGACGGAGCTTGCGGTGAACTTCGCGAACTGAACCATTACTTTCGAAATAAATTTGCACGATTTGCAAGCGTTGTTCTTTTGTCAACCTGTTCATGATGAAATGGCAAACCAAACTAAATATTAATCACTTGACAGCTGACAAAATGGCCGCCAGTTAAAAAAGTGATGCCAACTTAAAGTTCTATACCCCAATAAAAAACACCCTTTATATATACAGTAAAACTTCTATAACTCGATCTTTCATAAGTCGAATTTTCTTTCAGTCAAAGCACTTTTAGTGGCAGTAGAGGAGACATATTCCCTTAAACAGTTGTAAAAGTAATTCCATAACTCAAAGCCTCCAGATCTGCGGGATAATGGTGGTTCGAGTATTATATATATAGATATATAATACAATATCTATAATAATGATTTTCACCCTTGGAAATCCTGAAATAAGTATCTACAATCTTTGAAAAGAATATCGTCAGAAAAGCCTACTTACTATGTCTCTACGCAAATTTTAAATTGAGATCTCATTGGGATTTTCAACAAATATAATGTAAAATTTTGAAAGTAATTGAGGATTTTGTACCATTAAATTTAAGTTAAAGCAACTGCCCTTCAACACCTTGTATATTTAGTTCAAGCTGTAATTAACTGAGACCTATGTTGTTGGATCCGTCACTGAATTTGTTTTCCAGCCATTAACCCGTTGAAGCAATGGACAAATACTCCAACTTCATCCATAAGTTCAGAATATTAGATTGAAAATCTTTGCAGTGAGTGATTGACAATCTGGAACATACAAATCTACATCGGTTTGTATGCGGTATTGGTAGTCAAGCAAAAATTGATAGTTGCATCTACAGATTGCAGTTTCGCCAATTTCGATATAACTCCCATTATCTCTATCTAAAAGACAGAAGTACGTACGTATTGGTACGTATGCTAAGTCTATAGTACAAAATGTCTTCATTCTGTTCGAAAAACCCCCTCAAATGACTTAGGACGCCTCACCTCTAGTGTTGCTTCAAAACTCGCCTCAAAAAATAGATTTTTGAGATCATTGCAAAAAGCCGACAATATTTTAAAAAAAAAAATTGCACCATTTCTGTCAAAACAATGCCGCCAAAATACACATTATCTCGTTCAAAAATAACGAAGCAAAATATTGTGTTTGACCTTGACTCAATATGCTTCAAAATCGCACATAATTTTTGAGGCGATTCGTATGCACCACAAACAGGCGACCCCAAAACGAAAACCACAAGCAGTAAATGTTTATGTTCCGAATTAAAGTCAAAAACACAAACACACACACCGAGAGAAAGTTGTTTTTGCTTATTTTAATGGGGGAGGAGTGGAAGGAAACAAAAAGGTTTCTTTGCAGACAAAACCGACATGCCAGATAATCAAGGTCAAGGGAAACACAAACACAAACTCTAAACGAAACCCACTTCGCTGACTCATGGATTGCTGTGTATGAGTAAATTCAACTACACACACGTTTCCGATATGTGGCAGGCATCGCACGGCAACACAACACTGCGTCTGCGCTCGGCTGTGGAAAACAAAGAGTTTTACTGTCACTTACAAAATAATACTGTGGAATGCGTCGTTTGGTCGGTCGGTTGGTTCGCTGGTTCGAATGAATGAATGACATTAAATGTACAAATTATAGCCAGATATCGTCAGTGCATAACGTAACACACACATACACACGTGATGTGTACGATAACAATGTTGTTTATTAATTGCTGTTGCAAGTTGACATGTTGCAACAAGGCACGGCATGTACTCGAATATGTATGGGGTACTCCATGCTTGCATTGTATGAAGACCACGAAATGATGGGGAGAATAGTTTCCTACGATAAAAACGATGGGGAGTAAAGTTTCCTATATTTATCACGACAAAAAGGTGAAACTGTGATAGAATTCCAAACGGACAAAATATTAAAAATATAAACTAATTGTATTAAGTGTATAAAAAGAAAGCTCCGTTTTTATGAATCAAATATTTTGCAGTTCTTGCAAAAAAAAGACTACTTTAGGTTTTATTTAAAGAATTGTCTACCCCTGGCCACGCAGTTCCCATTTCTCTGGTGCCAGTCGGACAAACGCTGTATCTTCGGAAAATATCCACAAATCGTTCCAATATTCGCTCAATCTGATTTGCTCATAATACGCGACATCTAGCGGATCCCAACAGTTCATTCTTATTCAGGACAGAGTTCGACATAAAACATAGCTGCTGATAGTAAATCGTCTGTCAAATGGCGGACTTTAATTGGAACGTCTGAAAAATGGTGACACGGAAAAATATTGCTATACAAGGAATACAATTTTCCAATTTTTTTTGGAAATAAATCTGCCATTTGTAATTGGTTTTTTTCGTTTTCATAGAAATTTCCCATAGACCTAGCTGAAGTGTGCTCGAAATGCGTATATCATTTTATGAGAGACAACGCCAAAGTAAAAAAATATTTTATTAAATATTAGCCAAAAATGTAAATGTAAAAATTTTGCGGATGTTACAATTTTTCTGAGAACTGAGATTCGAATGTGGTACCCTTATGGCTCATCTCTGTTTAGGCTTAGTGGGTTCATCTTCCAGACATAAGCTCGAAGGCAGTTCAGCAGATTTATTTCCAAAAAATCGGACAACCCATTGCAAATACCAAATTTATTTCTCAACATTTTTCGAATTCTTCCTCTTCGAATATACTATACTCTACAGGAAAATCTGCTCAAGTATTACGTGTCTAAGGATTGGGTTATTTCATATACACTGTCCACTGCCCACCGTGCAAATTGTTCCATTGTGATGCCTTCAATGCGCCCATCACCAAGCCATTCCAATCCTGTCCATAATGGATTTTTTTATATGAAGGGTGATTTTTTTTTTTTGCCTTAAAGAGATTTGTTTTCCCTAAGCTGATTTCGTAAACGTAACATGCTATCTAGTAGGGTGGAGTGAAAACATGCTTTTTTTTTAATTTGAAAAAGTTAACCTCGGAAAGAGATGTAGTCTGGGGTCCTAATGAGGGGAAAAATAAAGAAAAAAAATTTAAAAAATTTTTAGGGGTCGCGCCACTCCCTCGAAATTTGGAAATTATCGCCATTTTGGCGTTGATTTTAGAAAAATCCTAAAAATTAACGACTTAACTTATTCGAAATTTAAAAGTTTGAGCTTGTTCAGTGCCCAAACAAAAGTATTTGAGGCAAATATGATGATAATCGACTAATATTTGTAGCTTTGGTGGCGATTTCATTGATCAGTCAATTTTCTGAAGAAGGGACGATTTGACCTTTTTTACTTTTTGAAATTTTTGAACAATGAGAAAATTTTTTTAAATTTTTTCATGCCCTTATTTCATTGTTTACGCTATTGCAAACATTTATTGACATAAAACTTTTTAGGATTTTTCTAAAATCAACGCCAAAATAGCGATAATTTCCAAATTTCGAGGGAGTGGCGCGACCCCTAAAAATTTTTTAAAATTTTTTTCTTTATTTTTCCCCTCATTAGGACCCCAGACTACATCTCTTTCCGAGGTTAACTTTTTTTTTTTTAATTTCACTCCACCCTACTATCTAGCCTTAACTAACAGCCATTATGTCATGGTCCTACCTGTTTACTTCAATGTTTATCCACACTGTACTTGTAACCGATCATAATCAAGTGTTTGTAGTCAACCAACTACTTAATAAAATTACGTTCAACTGCTGGCAGTGTAATTGTTGTTGTAGTCGTTTTTCTCTGCCCACAGCAATGAGCCTACGAGTCGCAATGTTCGTTTCACTGCAGTGACAGCGACGATTCTACTTAATTTGGTCAATAAACTTTTGTTCAACAATGATACACCTCCCCGCTCCCACAAATCAGATCACTAGAAATTACTTTACTCTGGAAATATGAATTTTATTTTTAGTCTTTTTTTATATTTTATTACAAACCAAAATAAAATGACAAGTTCAGCAGAAAATTAATGTTTTTGTAACCCAATAAAGAAAACGACAGAAATATGCTGAACTGTCACTTGACGTGCACTACATTGAGAGTAAGTAAGTTGGGTTGCTACATTCATTTGTTGCGGTGGTAAAATGAGTGGGATTCGTTGGTAATTTCTCTACAGAAATCTCAATTTGACAATGCTAGCTAACCATTTTTCAGGTATCTCACAGTTGGTGCTATGAGAAAAAATATTGATAAGAAATTACCGAATAAATTGCAATGTCTATGGGTGGTTTACAAAGGAAGACTTTAAAAACTTACATGGTGTCCACAATAGTCTTATGTTGGTCATTCTGTGACAGCACAGGGTGATATACCCTACTTATTGCACATCTCCGGTTAGACCCAGGCTTTGTGTTTGAGTAGTAGTCTGGTAGTCTGTGTCGAATTTCAATCAAATCGGACAAGCCCATTGCAAATGACACATTTTCGTGTTCCCGCACTGCGCAGTGTCACTGTATAAAAAGCGGTTCTCATTTGCAAAAGTCCAAATTTGTGACACAGGGGGCTTCCAAGGCACTGAATGGCTACGATGCACTGGTTGGCTACCAAGGCACAGGATGGCTGTAAAGGCTCAGGGTGGGTACCAAGGTACAGGATGGCTTCGAGGCACAGGGTAGCTACCAAAGAACTTTTGTGAAGGATTTCCGCTTCATCTGCAAACCTTCCATAAATTGATTTGTTTCATATTTCCATATAAGCACATTATTTTTTGTAGGAACCACTGTTATCTGTGGGGTGAAAACAATAAATTATTAACAGACAATCTTCCATGTCAGACCGGAATTGAATTCACTATTATATTATATTATGCAGCTAGAATTAGTATATTTATATTATATATATTAGTATATATATCAGACATTTACAGTCGAAGCAACTATGCCTTTTTATAGACAAACAGCTGTTTTTAAAGCCACTAAACAGCTGTTTCTCTAAAAAAAAAAGCATGCGAATGTTGTCGTTCGACATCGTGGCTTAGGCTGTCAAATTTAAAAACATTTTTCCATTCAGAACATTAACAACATGCGCTTTCCGACCAAGAAACGAGCATTGGTCGAGCGTAAAAGTTGTCACACGCTGACGAACGGTATCTTCCAATTCGTCGTTGCTTCTTTGGTGCCCCACTTTATACTGCGAATACTGCACTGCTCTAATTTCAAAATTGAAAGCACCTGAGCATACAAACACGGCCAAACATTCGAGTGTCAACAGTTGATTATTGAAAGTGTTTTTGAATTGAACATTCAAACTTATGGAAATTTAATGGGAATAATGGAAAAGAGGAATTATAAAGCCCAATAACATATAATATTTTAGTTACAAATCAGTTCAGCTATCGTGGTGAAAAGCAGCAAAATGCATTTCAAAAGAAATTTTCTATAGTCAAACATATTGATGTGATAGTGAAAATGCGTTCCTTTTTCAAATACCTGATATTGCATTTTGGCAATGCCATTTGTTCGGATATTTGTAAATGTCATGTGTGCGATAAATCATGTGTTCCAGTCAACGAGAATACAGGAACAACGAATGCGGCGAGGATCCCTTGTGTCATTGGTACGTCGGCATGCGATCATTTTTATTTTGAACACCCACTCGAAACGGCCCACATAAGTTAACAAGTTAATAAACAAATAGTATGTGTTGTTTCATAATTTAAAAAAAAAAGTATGTATTTTAACCGACATAAAAACCTGGCTTAGAGCTACCGTATAAAGCCAATTCGAACGTTTGCGGACCTGTTTTTAGAAACCACTGGCCCGGGCGCAAAAATTGTCTTAATATATGAAGAAGTGTTTACTCCGATTGGTGAGAAAATTATCTCTAATCGATATAGGGGACTTGAAACGAATGCAAGAGGTTGTTGCTTAGATAGATTGTTCGTTAAATAATTTGGGGCATAATGAACACAGAAAATAACTGAAGTCGATTTTAACATCAAAACTTTGTAAATTGACAAAAAAAAAACATCTTAAATTTCGCCAATTTAAAAAAATGTGTTTTGCCATTTTAGATTCCCCAAAGTTGAACTTTACTTTTGAACATAAATAAAAAAAAACAACACAAAAATATTATTTTGTTAACTACGAAAAACAATTACAAAAATAAATATGTTTTATTATTAAATAATGAGATTCATTTTGAAGAAAAATTTAAAGACAATCAGTGTCGTAAAAGAGATATTTCAATTACAAAAATAACAATAACTAATGTAAAGGGTGTTTTTTATTGAGATGCCTGTCATGTTACACAACAACAAAAATTTTGTTGAAAAAAAAAAATTTTTGAGGAAAAAAAAATGATGTTGAAAAAAAAAATTTTCTTGAAAAAAAAAATTTTTGTTCAAAAAAAAATCTTTGTTCAAAAAAAAATTTTTGTTCAAAAAAAAATGTTTGTTAAAAAAAAAATTTTGCTCAAAAAAAAATTTTTGTTCAAAAAAAAATTTTGTAAAAAAAAAATTTGGGAAAACACAATTTCTGTACAAAAAAAAATATATTATTTTTTTTATTTTAATTCCTACGTACTGCGTGACAGAGTCAGTGAATCAGTGAATCAGTGTCGAGGGTAAATATATATTAAGAAGATAGCTCGACTCCGGAGTCGAATCCGACTTCAGTTGTTCAATAAAAAAATTTCGAAAATTGTATTTCCGTTCACAATTCCTATACTCTATATTACACTGTATCGTAAAGATAATAAAGTTAATATAATCGAAAATATTTAAAATTTTAAAAAATATTAACAGATTAACTTGTTTTCAATACATTTTAATTATTTTATGGGAAATGTAAATAAATAAAACTTGGACTCGGCCCCAGACTCCGACTCCGGGAAAATTTTTCAGACTCCGATTCCACAGCCCTGCACAAAACCACACATCAAGTGTAGATATTAAGGACGTGTTGTGGCAGATAACCTTAAACTATTCTAATACACAGGAAACTGCCCACACATCACAGGAAAGTCTAGATTACCATTTTATTGTTATGCCCATTGGTCTGTGTAACGTTGCGCAATGATTGAAACGACCCCGAATACAAATTTTTTGGAACTTGGTTTCAAATCAAAAAGAATCTACACATCGTATAATCCTAAAAGTCCTCAAGTGTTCATGTTCATTATCGGTAAGGAAATATTCCGTAGAAATCACAGTTCGATGAAAGCTCGATTAAGTCGAAGATGATTCCAGAGATAGTCGCAGCAAGACAACAACGATGGATTACACGTTTTTTGCACATATCGTTCATTTACTTCAATAGCGTCACAACACAAAAACACAAGTTTTTTCAGGAGAACCGTTTACTTAGCAAATACAGGTTTCCCGAATAAACCAGAGCCCCTAAAATGTGTATATCCAATACAAGCTGAAGAAATGTCTACTTAAATAAGCGATTTACCGCTTTTTCTTGAGCAAAAAATAAAAAGGGAATTTTGAATTGAATTCGTCAGAAAATATATTTTTTATCAAATTCGTGGTTCTCTATTTCGAGTTACACTAAGGCGCAAACTGAGAAGACATAACAAACCTGCTTAGTCAGTTGGACATCTTCAAGCTTTAAGCGATTCATTTTGCTCCACAGATATTTTTTGCAGATTTAAAGCGGAAAAGAACTATCGCTGACAAAATAACATATGAAAAAGAAACCACCACTGCTCTAATATTCTATGGTTTTCACAAAACTAAAAAAAAGAAACAGGGAAACGCCAGACACTTCTCTACATTCCTCTAGTTAACTGAACATATAATTTTTAAATTTAAACAATTTTCTAATTTAAAATAGTTTTTTGCCAATAATTTTTCTCTTTTCGAAAATTCAGCCGAATTACGACTCCAGAATCCAAACCGTTATCCGAATAAATAAACCGTAATTATTAATTTTATTGTTCTGTACTCTCGTCTCATTTCAGATAGACTAGCTGTGATAATAATCGGTATAATAACATTAATCTTAGGCATACTATTAACCACAATACCATGGCTAGATTATTTTATATTAAAGGTAAGCGACCGTCAAATTGAAACAGTAATTTATTTTAATTGCCACACCTGCTGACTCTGTGTCTCCCTCTCGCCCCCCTCACGATTTATCATTTCAGAATTTAAGGCTGTGGAATGATACGCTTAGCTATCATTATTGGCAACGACCCGGCGTCATACGTCTGACAAAGGTCTACATCTATAATGTCACTAATCCAGATGGCTTCCTCAGTGGCGAGAAGCCGAAGCTGCAAGAGGTCGGACCTTTTGTTTACAGGTGAGGGAGCATCATTAATTGTGGACTTTAGCTGCGAAGCGAAATATTTCCTAACAATTTGTTTGCATAAATATCTACGATACTCGCTGGCTAATGATTTTGTTTATTTTCTCGTTGGCGGTGATTTCCAGAGAATGTTCTAACCTATCACTACACATTTTTTAAATATTTTTTTAAACACATACACACACACACACGTTTAATTATTGTTTACTACAGAACTCGCAGAGTAATCGCCTTCAATTAATTTCATTTAAAGGCATTTATTTTAAATTGAGTTGTTGTATCTGAATTCACCCGGTTAGCTTAGAGGGGGGCGTATCTCAGATTTCTATGTCCACCTCTCCTAGCATTGAAAATGTATTTCTTTTTTTTTGTGTGTGTTCAATAAATTATTTATGTGGATGCACAAAAACAAAGCGAAACTTTTTACTTTTAACACTTCATAAACTTCAATTAGCCAACACACAATTTAGGCCAATTACTTGCTCAACATTGCAATAAATTAACGGCTAAGTACGTACACATGTACATAAGACTGGGTCGCGGCCAATGGGTAGGTAGATACAACTGCTTCCACTCACCGTCCAATGATCGTTTCCAAAATATTTTAGTTCTACTTAATGGGTTGGACAAGGTTGATTTAGTTAGTTAGACTTTGTGTTGCCAATGCATTCTAAAGTACGTTGCGATTTTATGGCAGTTGTGCGAAGGGGTTTGAGGTCCGAATAATTGTCTGTTCGGCTGTGACAGATTCGCATGTCTCTGTGTGGGAAAAACAACACATATGTACGTTTGGTAATCCGGAATTTGAAAGAGCACAAATCTATCGACAAAATGATGAGTTCTTAAGGATTCTCTTACAGTGTGTCCATTCCTGTCTCATTTTTAAGCCGTTACTGAAGACTTAACTTTACTCCTCTTCCCTGCCCGAGTTTTTTTTTAACTTTGTCTGACTAGTTGCCGTGACATCTAAATTTAGCTATGCCCATGGAACAGCTGAGGTGAATTCTTTCAATTGCTCACTACTCCAAGGTTAAGCGCATTTTGATTTTTTCAAAAATTTAAAAAGTCGATTTTTAGACTTTTCGAGTTTTTGTGAATTACAACTCGATTTATGTAGACTTTTTAATTAAAAATAATAATACTTATATTCAAACTTCTACAAATTCAAGTTTAAAATATAACAAATGGTAAAAAAAAAGATATCAATTCAGTTCCAACTTATGGTATGTAAAACGAAAAGTCTACTTCGATTTGAACCGTTACTGACGTATACGTTACGTTACTGACATGAAGAAACAGACATTCACCATCGGAATAAGAGTTATATTATTTCCAGTATAAAAGTTATCAAAATGTCTGTTACTCAATTTCATCTGCTGTAAGCACTTGTAGAAGAACCCTGGTTAACATACACCTGGTATGGACTTCTTTAATTTAGGCTATAACGGTTGTTTATCACTGCTACTAAAGAAGCGAACCATATTTTCCCTTCAGATGGAGTTACAGCAATGGCATAGCCTCAATAATGTCTGCTCATATCAGCAATTCTCGTTGTCGGAGTCATCAGATAGCTGTAGAAACTCATGTCCAGCAGCAGTTTCTGGCATATTTTATTTCTATTTGGCCAGTTTTGTAAATGGTGTGCCCGAAATCTCAAATGACAGCCATAAAATTAGCTTCACTGATCGACAAAACATGTTTTCATTTGAACTAAAATGTAGAAAAAAATCGACACCAAATAGTCGATTTTCGCGACTTTTTCGTAATCAAAAGTCGACTTCATTTTTCACGATGTTTGAAGCAAAAAGACGATTAATCGACTTTTCGTGAGTCGACTCATACAACCCTTGTACCAACCGTTGCTTTAAAACCTATTACGAATCGATTTATAAATCGATTCTTCTAGAATTCTATAGAATTGATTGCATTCCCTAGTGGTCTTTCAAGGTTTTTTGGCTTTTTCTACGGTTGTCCAATTTGTTCTTGGTTTTTCTTAGTTTGAAGTCTTCATTTGCTCCCGTTAGTTTCATTTGCTCCCATCTTTTGTAACCATTTATCATATTTTCCTACTTCGCACCCTTTTTGATGAATATTGTACTCGTATAACTTTTTTAATATTACCCAGGAAACTTTTGTTTTTTAATTTTTTTTTAATCATTATTGCATTCGAAATGACTTCTTAGCATTTTCAAAAATTTGTGATCCCGTCTAATGCACACAATTGCACATTTGTCTAGATGTTGGTTTATTGTAAGTCCCTGGTGGGAAATCTATGGCCCAAAGATGGCTCAACCAGAGATGTAATTAACCACAGAGACAACAATAAGATCCCCTTACAGGATGGGAAAGCAGTCCCAAAATGCAGGCGGAGAATTGCCAGTTTGGAATTTCAAATCTAGGCCAAACTATACGTGCGGTAATTAAAGACATTTCACATGGTAGACTTTGACCCACTGCCAGTGGTTAGAATCTTAATTTAGTTGATTTATATTGAATCTGCTCAGGAATATACGAATCGAACACACATCTTAAATGGAATAATCTCCCTATTAAGTATTTGTAAGACGGCCCTGATGTCGTAGATAGTGGGTGCTGCTATAACACAACTAAACCCAGGTTCGAAACCATTAAAGACCATCGAACATTTTCAACGGCTGTTTTCCCACCTTGTAAA
Source organism: Hydrotaea cyrtoneurina (assembly GCA_958296145.1). Classification (NCBI taxonomy): domain Eukaryota; kingdom Metazoa; phylum Arthropoda; class Insecta; order Diptera; family Muscidae; genus Hydrotaea; species Hydrotaea cyrtoneurina. Next base: position 50,990,558 of record OY282515.1, on the reverse strand, counting down.
TGTTGGCATCTTTACGAGTAAGAGAGTAATCTCTAAGCCACGTAAAACCTCTCTAGAAAAAGTATAAACCGTTCGAAACTGGCATTAAACTGTAGGTCCAGTGAATATACACAGCTCACTGACTGGAGAGAAGTTTCCCGTCTGTTCCTTTGTGATATGTTAAGGGAACTAAGTAATTAAGGATTTGTGAGTTGTAAGTTGGATGATAAGTTCCTGAGACATTGTGAAGTAAACTAATGACTGTAACTTAACTGAAATTAGCGTGGCAGTCTGAAAAACAGACACACTTAGACTATTAAGTTCATTGTATTACCACGGAAGCTAGTGCAAATTGTATCCCTAGTTCATCCCATGGAATTACACCGAGCACCTTAAAAAACTCCTGAGTGGGCCAGTATCAATATGAGTAAGGCCGTCTCGGTTCCTAAAGAAAGAAGTGCCTAGTGTTGATTCCCTTTTTATTTCCACAGCTTCTCCAAAAGTCACTGGTCGCATGGCATGCCTTCCAATCAGACAGTGTCCCGGCATGACGAACACAAGTAATGAGACATCGGGTCTTGATAGCGACCGCAATGTGTGAGAACGCTTTATATCTAATCTAGGCCACATCCGTCTGGATTGAATGTAACCAGTGATAAACACCAACCTGTTGTTGGATACTGTACTATCACTCAGTAGGGACTTGTCAGTGACTAGAGGCATGTCAGGTAGGCTCAAATCTGTAGTACCTGGTCTTGTTAGCTCTCTTGTTGTAGCTTCTCTGGTATGTACATGTAGCCCGGCACATACAAAAGTGAATGCAGGGCTGATGTTGAGTTCAGGAAAATACGTGGGGCTCGGAGTTATGTAAGTTATTTATAGTCAACATGTTGCAATATATTTTTGTTTCAGTACTTTTTTCACTTGCCTTTGGGGTGGCGTAAGCCCCAATGAGTTGGGAATCTCTGCTATAGACCTTAAAAACTCAATCATTTTGACGGTGTTCAAAAGTTAATATCCCTTAAGTTGAATATGCCGCAACAGGTCAAATCTTTTAGCTTTTTAAGATTTTTATCGATACTAAAACTTTTGGAAAGTAAATGAGTAGTTTTTTGTTAAACAAAGTTGTAAAGCACCGAAAGACGTAACTTATTTTGATACACTTTAACCTTCTCAATTCTCATAGCTACTGTTAGATCTCTACCTACCAAACTACTTGCCTAGGTCAGTGAAAGTTGTGAGAGAGGTCATTGAGAAGATGTCTCAAGATATAAGATCACCGTCACCCAGGAGGTTGGGAATCGAGTATACAGGACTAGATCCAACAATTTTATGAACTGTTTTATGGACAACTAGTGACGAATACGGAAAACACTTCACCATTTTATTAAACTACAAGATCCTGTTGAAAAAACGACCCGGTATCAATCATTTATGAGAAACATGTGTCTACCTACCATAGTACGGAGAGTACTCAATTTTTATTCTCTTCACAAGAGAAAAATACCTTATGAGAAAAAAATTGTTCTCCTCAAAGATAAATATACACTTTTCTCAAGGTAAATATTTTTTTCTCGTAAAAGTAATTTAAAATATTAAGAGAACAATTATTTTTTTCATTCACGAGATTTATCTACCGAGCACTCGCGCGAGAGTTATATCTACTCATTAGAAATTAATTCTCATTCATGAGTTTAATCATTAGAAAAAATATTCGTCATCAACTGCATTTTTAGGAAATCCCTTTACAACGGCGAAATGGGACGAAAATCTGTATAACAAATAATTAAACTTTCAGCGGATAACATTTTTTTTTCTTTTTTATTGTTTTCAAACCAAAAAATTAAATCAAAAATAACAATAAAGCAATTCTATTGCAATTCTATTCGAAGCACTTCTTACGACCCATTTTTTTTCAACTGCTTCAAACAAAACAATAGAAGAAACTGACCTGCGTCAATTTCCAAACACAAGTATTTTTATATTTCTTGTCTCACGCGTGCTCTCTTTAATATTTATCTTTATTTAACTTTCGCACTCAGAATGTAAAACAAAACTCTCGTGAAAGTTATTTTTATGAGTGAGTGTTATCTTTTCTTCTCTTTCGTTAGAGAGAGCAATACTTTTAAAGCATGTATTGATCACCCATGAAAGATAAAAAAGATAACTTTCGTAGATAAAAATTACTTTCACGAGAATTATTTTTTTTGTCTCTGAGTGTGAGTAACAAAACGAGAGATAAAAATGAAAATACCTTTCGCGAAGCGAGATTTTCCGTACTATGCTACCTACCACTATGGGTGACAGTATTGTTCTATGAGACACTTTTGAATTGGTTAATGCGGTGCAGACCTGAGATACACAGATATATGATCCCCCCGGCCAACTAAAAGGCGGGCCACTGCGGTTGTAAAGCCATTTGATACACGTCCATTAATTATGCGTTCATATATGCAATATGTGATTTAGGTTTTTTTTTTAAATGTATTTGAAGTTTTCCATATTAATTACCTGTTTTTTTTCTATGTTAATATTTAGACAATCAATTTAATAACAGTTGTAAGAGCTGTTTTTGTAGCATTTTACGCTAAATGAAAAGTCGATTTGATTTCGAATTGATCGAATTAATTCGAATATAATAGAATTACAGACGAACGTAAACAGTAAGTACGTCAACATTTATCACTACGATAGGCGAGAGAAGGGCGGATCGATAATTGTCCCACATAAAAGTCTTTATTTTAACGAACGACTTCCTTAATGTCAGCTCATTAAATTGAAATTACTTTTTTCCCTTATTTTACTACTTTGATTCGCTAAAATTAGACTTTATTGACGTTTTATTGTAATTTTTAATGATCGGTTGATTAATAAATCATTTGTTTTAATGGAAATTTTATATTTCATATGACAAAAACAAACAAACGTTAATACGTAATAGCGCATTATAACAAGTACTTGTCAGTTGTGTAAGTTTCCCGTGGATAACGTGGTCAAAATTAAGCTCGAAATAATTAGAAATCTTGATGAGTTGATGACATAAAATGATTATTTCTCTATCAGGGAGTTCCAAGGATACGGGGTTTTCAGATAACCACATTTAAAAATAGAAAAATAACCGCGATCATGTCATTTGCGCCAAAAAGAAAATTATACAGGTCAAGAAAAAAGTCATGGGGCTCTTACGATACAATTGAATTTGCTACATCTTTGTAAATATAAATTTTTATTTTCATTTTTAATATCTTCTGAAGAAGAGCGTTGGACAAGTGGGTTTCAAGAAAAATAGTCGTTCTGACGGTAAGGGCTCGATATGTTGTTTCCAAATGGTCTACAATTTACATATACCCTGAAATTTTAAACGAATCCACATTAGCATGGAAATTTAAAAGCTGCAAACCTTTTATGACACCCGGCCAACTACAAACTGTATCGGCTGTATCGACCTAACGTACATCTCCACTATGTGTGGATAGAGAACAAGGTAGTCTTTATTCCCAAACAGTCCAAAACGGGACCAAACGATTTTAGACCTATCATTGAGAGTTAGGGCCATCATAGACAGGGAGCTGTTGCCCGATAGACAGCATGTAAGTTCAATGAGACAATGCGTGGAGTTGCCTTTCCATGGACGAACAAAAATCTTGTACACAATCAAGTAGGTTTCGGGATTTACTCGAAAGAGCTGAATTTGGCACAAAGACTATTGATCACTGTAGTGTTAATAAAGCTGAAATGTTGAAACGCGGAACTACCTTACAGATTTCAACTGAACTGGAATCCTTGGCCCTGCCTCTAGCCACTTGCAAGCGTGATAAGAATGTGCAGTAACAAACGATAGGAGGCGTCTATTCATAGTTACATTCAATCCAGACAGATGTGATCCAGATTATAAAGGGTTATCAATTTTGCTTTTTAAACGCAAACGTAAATAAAACACATATAAAATATTTCTGTTCATGATATTTCATTTTTATTACAAAGTTTAAACGTTGACATTATGTGTGAAACACTACATCATTTAAATGACCAGCACGCGAAGTGTTGCAAGCATTGATTCTATTGAGATCATTTTGGAGTACTTTTTGGCACATATTGGGCGGTTCTTAAGTGCTCAAGAGTTAAAGGTTTATTTGCATAAAGACGGTTTTTCGCGTAGCCCCACAAAAAAAAAGTCTAATGGTGTCAAATCGCATGATCTTCGTGGCCAGTTGATGTCGCCCCGACGAGAAATTACGCGGCCAGGAAATGTCTCTTGCAATAAAGACATATTCGCTCGAGTTGTGTGGCATGTGGTACCGTCTTGTTGAAACCACATATTCTCCAAGTCGTATTCTTCAATAGCAGGCAAAAAAAAAGTCGGTTATCATACGACCATAACGCTCCGAATGGACGGTGACAGTCGTTCCCTCGTCGTTTTCGAAGAAGTACGGTCCAATCACACCTTCGAACCAAAGAGCTCAGCAAACAGTGACTTTCCGTGGATGTAATGGCCTCTCTTCAATTACTTAAGGATTCTCAGAACCCCAAATATGCTTCATCGCTGATGAAAATTTTGTGGGAAATATCGCCGCCCAATGCCTGTTGTTCAATCTCCCATTCCACGTATCTACGTCGTGGTGAATGGTCAGCTGGCTTCAGTTGTGGTGTGAGCTGGACTTTATTTGGATGTAGGTGTGAATCCAAATGCAAAATACGCCATAATGTGCTGTAAGACAGATCTTATTCCTGAGAACGACGAGGAATCGACACATTCGGGTCTTCGGCAACACTTTCACTTATGGCAGCGATATTTTCAGCGTAACTAACGAAACGATGATGCACAGGCCTTACAATATCTGTAACCGCTCCAGTATCTTCAAATGTCTTCACAATTTTGCCAATTGCTTGCGTGTTTGGACGATTATGTAAACCATAATCTCCTCTTCTTAAATCACGATGTGTGGCTGTGCCAGGATCATCATTTTTGTTGTAAGGTTTAATAATTTTTACACGTTGTGTGATAGTTAAGCGATCCATTTTTGTCAATGTCAGACTTCCAACTGAAAAGGAAAAAAAGTTTGACAGATTTCGAATTCCAGCCCTATACTTTTGAAACCACGGATGGATAACCCTTTATATAAAACGTTCGAGTACAATGCTGTCGTATATCCGTCATGACGGGACACTGAAGGCATGCAATCAGACTGAAGTTTGCGACTAGTAACTTTTACATAAGCTATGGGGATGAATGGGAGGAGGAGTCAATAAAACACCTTCTCTGCCCATGCACTGCCCTGGCGAACTGGCGAAGATCAACACTGGGCTGTTATTTATTTAGGGACCTAGGCGACCATGCTCATATTGATATTCCGACTCAAGAGTTTTTTGCAGCGCTCAGGATGGTTCAACTGGAGAAACTAAGGATACAATTTGTGCTGGCTTCCGTGGTATCACAATGGACATCATAGATACCATATCACAGATACCATATTTGTTCATTCTTTCGTCTCCAGCTGGCCAATGTTTGCACCATGCAATAACTTTGTCCTCATGCAGGGAGCCACTTTATACGGGCGTGGATTTCTGTCTAACCAAATGCGATTCATGAAAACGTTCATCCAAAAAATGTGTCATCCAATATTTGCAACTGTCCCTAAACCAGGGCTGTGAAGTCGAGTTAGAATTGCGCGCTTCGACTCCAGCATTCTTGAAAATTCGAAAAAAAAAGTCCTCAAAAAACGTGGAGCAAAAAAAAATATCGATTAAAAAAAAATCTATTTGCGTAAGCTAGGGATTTTTTTAAAGTAATATTCTTAGAATTTCCCGTATTTTTCGATTTCGCTATACGCTTTGTTGCTTTTTTTCCTCACGTAGAAATTGACCTGTACATTAGGGTGGGTTCCAAATTCAGCCAAACTGATCAGAATACATCAGGGTCTTCCACAATCAAGTCAAATTAAATAATTTTTCACGTGCAACCCTCTAAACTATCCCTCAGGGTTTTCCCAAAAACGTTGACCAACTCTCATTAATAAGTGTGAATCATGTGTCTGGTTTTACTCAGAACTCTGAAAAAGTACCAAAGTTGTAAATCTCAGTTGAATGCTATTTCTCAGACATTTTGACGTCAGATCATTTACAAACATAACAAATTGGCAATTTCCTTAACGCCATTCGATAAGACAAATGTAACATTTTGACCATTAAATATTTAAACAATATTTATTTGAAGACAAAAGGTGTTAAATACACAAATAGTACAATTGCATGTCTGTCCGTCGGTCGGTCTGTGTGTGTTTAACTTAACATAAATTATCCACGAAAACCAGAGTACAAACAATTCCAACGAAAAGTCATACCATACGTCCGTCCAGACGATAGGCGGACGGACGCAAACAGCAAAAACAAAAACAACGGCAAACATTAAATTGAGTTATGAACCGCAAACGCTTAAACCCACCGCCACGAGATAAACAGAAAACGCTTAAAATATAAAAAAAAAATCATAAAAAAGTGAACAGAAACGTTTTTACTGTTGTTGTTGGTATACAGTTTTGTAGGCTATTGCGGGGACTTCGTGCAATCCGAGTGTCGTGTGTCAGGGGTACATGAATGATTTAATACCACTTTTATTAAGACATTCATATACAAACTGACGTACAAGTAGATGAGCACATGCGCATGCTCGCAGCTCGTAGCTCGTAGACCCAATGACAGATCGAGGCATACAAAAGAGCACCGTACTCACAGTCATTGAACGGTGTCATTATGAACATGCATGTGTTGGGGAATGATGTTGAATAAAACCGACTCTACGTAATACGGGAGGCAAATTTCGACGTCTGAGTGATCGAGAGGGTGGTACTCTACGTTGGGCAAGGCTTTCTAAAATGCCTTCTATTTGAAGGTAATCAGAAATACATTTGTGGTGGATCATTTGTAATATAAAATTTTGCGTAGCATGGTTGAATCTTCTGACAACAAAAGGACATGCAAAGCTTCAGCAAATAATTAACAAAGATTTTCCCAGCATTGCATATAATTCATGACATTATTGAATTTATAATTTGTTTTGGTTCGATTTTCTGGGAATTTAAGCAAAACTTTGGATAAGTGTAACTAATTACAGTCGAATTCGGATAAGCGCACGATTTTTAATTGAAAAATCGCCAAATTGAAAATAAATATCAGCAGCGATTGTTCTAGGTGATGTTCCATGCACTGTACCTCCCTTAAACGAAAATACGCTTTATTGAAAAATCGTTTTAGTGAAACACATTTTTAATGCAGGCACAGACTAATATGATGCGAACACCACATAAGAGAAATATGACGAATGTAACGGCGACAAAAAAAATAATGTTGTGCCGTTTAAAAAAAATGGTCTCAGAAAATTATGTGTCAACCACATTTAAGACAATTCAAATAAGTGACTTTTTTCATCCTAGCTCATTTATATTGAATTTAAATTGAATGAATTTTAATAGTTGTGCCACAAGCAAAGACCATACCGAAGGCAGACGTCCCAAGTCGTTTGTTGAACATTTCCAAGAGGATATACAGTATTTGTTTTATAAAAGTAGGTATTTGTTGTATTTGCTTTGAAAACCTTTCAAATATTTGGATGCCCATCGCTGACATCTAGAGTGTGTAGCCGAACTAATGTGTCAAAAAAACAACTTTGCCACAAGTTTTTATCTTCGTTTCATAGAACATTTTCAAAACTTCATACTCAGTTCGTTTAAATGAAAGACGGTTTAATTATCCCAAGTCCTTATTATAGAAAATGAAACAAATTTCTTGGACTTTTTCATTTCCGCGTAACCAAATCCGGTTGTACTTACATTCACATTCCACGAAGGCCCAAACGGGAATGCTTTCCAAATGCTTTCCCGATTGAAAGTTTCCACTATTCCCAACTGATTTTGGAGATTTTACGAATTCCTTTGTGGTTAAATACTGTAGGCTTTAAGAAAAAAAGGGTAATGAAATATGTATTATGTAAAAATTATGAAAAAATTAGATTTGCTGCGGGTACTGAATTCGTCGTTTTCACGAAAATTCCTGTACCTTGATTTGTTGGGAAGTACGGGGCATCCTCGAGCGGTATTCTATGGTTGAGTTCGGGAGGGCAGGGTAGTTCCGCAGCGACGTTCATATAATTGGTTCCACCAGTCGCCTAATTAGTTGGTTGGTTAGTGCTAATTTTAAAGATGAGAGTAAAATATTGCGGACAATTTGCGTAAACGAATAAACCTCGAAGAACCAAATTAACAGCGGAATAGAACCAATGGAGGGAGCGCACAAATTTGAGAATAACTTATGGGTGAATCGGGCGTGATACGCAGGCGGATTTATCACGGAAGTGAACGAAAGAATCGCGTGAGCATCTAATCGAACCACGAATGCTGACTTACCGTAAAAAAAGATCTCGCAATATTCAATCTCTCTCGTGCTTGTTGTCAGAAAAAAAACCTGAATCTTCGTTCTTCTTTGGCTTGCTATTCGCTTAACCGACAAGCCTTTTTGTTCCCTCGCTCGGCTCGAGAAAACTCAGCAAACGGTCATCTGAGAATGTACAGGGGTTTCCAACAAGAGGTGTTATTTTGGTATTCAAAGAAAAATCGAATTTTTTTGAGATAAATGATCGGATGTTTATTTCATAATAAAGAAGAAGGCGTGCCGTTAATAATGAAAAACAACATCAGCCAAATGGCCACCACGACCACGCTTACAGGCCCATATTCTTTTCATGAAATTTTCCATAACCAAATCGCAAAGTGGTTGCCCCATGTCCTCGATAGCTTCACGAATTCTATCTTTGAGGTCTTGAATCGACGCTGGGCTGTTGGCGCAGACCTTACTTTTCACGTAACCCCAAATGAAGAAGTCGTAATTTTGTTAAAATTGCAAGATCTCGGTGGCCAATTGTGATCACCAATTCGAGAGATAACACGGTCCGGAAACTTTTCCCCTAAAATAGCAATGGTTTTATTGCTTGTGTGGCACGTAGCGCCGTTGAAAGTAAACGTTGTCCAGTTCAATATCATCCAATTCGGACCATAAAAAATCATTAATCATCTCTCGATAGCGCAATCCATTCACCGTAACTGTTGATCTAACCTCATTTTCGAAAATGACCCCGCCGGACCATAAACCGCACCAATCAGTCACACGTTGAGAATGGAGAGGCTTTTCAACAACAGCTCTTGGGTTTTCCGAGCCTCAGATGGGACAATTTTGCTGGTTGACGTAGCGTGGATGGCGTCGTAGGTGGAAATGTGACTCATCAGTCAAGATGATTTTTCGATGGAATTCCGGATCATTTTCCTGCATTTCAAGGACCCAATCAGCAAAGACATGACGTTGTTGATAATCGGCTGGCTTCAGTTTTAGTGTTAACGGAACTTTATAGGCCTTAAGACCCAAGTCTTTATGCAAAATATGGTGGAATTCTTAATTCTTGAGCATTTCGAGGAATGAACAAACCTGGGTTTTCATCAACACTTTGGGCTACAGCAGAAATATTCTCAGTTGTTTTTGAGCGACGTGCACTGCTTTTATTCTTCACATAACTAACTTGTCCCAACAGCTCGAATTTTTGCAAAATTTTGCAATTTCTGTACTGCGGTCCGACAAGGTGCTTCACGACGACCCAATAATGCTTTAGTTGTGCGAACTGTGACTGCAAGATTTTCATCATTTTTGTAGTGAAGTTTAAAAATTTCAATGCGTTGTTGAATCGTGTATCGTTCCATTTTTAGTAATGGCGTACTTTCTACTTGTCAAAAGTCGAAGAATAAAAGCTTGAAAAGTGACAGCTACCGAAATACCGGGTGATTCAGAATAACACCTCCTTTACATATATCCAATACGAGATTAAATTTAAAAACTACTAGTTGAAATAATGGTAATGATGGTGTAGGCCGCTTATCGGCATTAATCGTGTGACATATATATTTCGCCGGTCAGCATAGAGTACTTGTGCGGTCAGTATCACCGACAGCTCCCACTCTTTCAAACGAAAGCGAGAGTGACAATCTCCGACTCAATTAAACATTAACAAATTCATAAGTTCGTTTTTAATAGAGTAAATGTGGAATATATTTAATTTTATCTGAACTTGACATTCGCGTGCGACCGCTCTGGCCTCTTACAGCCAGCGCAGCAACGTCGACTCTTAGCTCGGTCGTTTTTACATCAGCGACAGTTGTACAAATGTTTGCACGTACATCTGTGATACGTTATTTTTCAGTTCAATAGCCAAAAGTTAAATATGATCTTTGGTAGTTTATGCTTTCAGCTAAATATTGGTTTAATATGGAGATTGACGACAAGACAATGTATTTTTAACTCAAATATTTCCCAATTTCTATGTTTTTTTTTTATTAATTATTCGTTTTTTTGTGTTTGGTTTCATTTACAGAGAAGATATGCAAAAGGTAAACGTCAAATTTCACGACAATTTCACGGTGTCATATCAGCATAAAAAAATCTTAGAATTTGTTCCTGAATTGAGTATCGATAAGAATACGCCAATCGTCACACCTAATATACCTCTACTGGTAAGTATCCATGCCAAATTATCTACTTTGAGAATCTATGTATTTATTGTGAGCTTGTCGAAAGGCGCACGTTTAGGCAGGCAATAACTACTCCAAACCAATTTGCCTTCTACAAAGTGCTTGACTTGTTTGTGCGTGCTATGATTTATTCGCATTTTGACGTCTACGTAGTATGTGATGATGATGTATTAAGTCATTTTCATGCACCGAAAAACAAAAAAATAAACGACCTTTACGTCGTTTGTTGGATCTGAGGCATATGATCAGCATCAGTCATAATCAGCAGCATAGCAGAAATTCCCATATATCACACATCATACATACATACATGTGTATATGACCTACAAATATCTACACGTACATATGCACATATTTTGTCAAAATCTATGAAGGGAAGCAAGTCTCCTTTTGAGAGACGGCCCTCGAACTAAGAGCAAATATATCCCCTTTGTGACAAAATGATATCTGTATGCTACCAGCTCATAGACTTAAATATATAGTATGTCTGCATCCAAACATACACATATGATTGCTTGCAAATATACTTTTTTTTCCTGTGTACCCATATTTACTAGGCATCGTTATAAACTTTAATCTGTATATCCATACGACCATGTTTATTCGGCCCACGTGTCTGATAAATAAGGAAATACATATTTGTTTATTGGACCATAAAACCCTCTGGGCAGCCCCCAAAAATTTGTTGAAATCTTAAATATACACGTTCGGTATTAGGAGGATATTTCATTTAATTGTGATGCCAATAAGTGGTCTGTGTTTTTCGCCCTCCATGACACATTGGCTTCAGGCATTTTTGGAGTCCTAAAGGAATTTCCCTAAATTTGAACAAATTCCCTTTATTATTGGTTTAGTCAATAATTTAGTTTAGTCAATGTGTCATTTATCCATCTACTGTGAATTTATCCAACTACTTTAAACTTCTTCAATGACAAAAATCTGTGCCTAAGAAGGTTTGGAATAGAAGGCGAAAAATACTTGATTATTATATGTATAATCGGAGACAGTAGGTCTTTTTTTATAATCAACAACATTTCCCGCCATCTAAGATGAGATCGTATTCGATTTTCATTTCAGCGTCGTTTTTATTCTCCGATCTTCGGTCCACTTCTAAATCAGTCACGAAGCAGACAATGTACATATACGAAAGAAAAGGCAAGTTTTTCAGCATTTTAACTGGAAATTATTTTTCCTTGACACTAATGTCGATGCTGCTGCTGAAATGGTTGAGAAAATAATTCTTCTTAGTAGAAATACGTTTGTTCCCTCGAGGACTACTTCTATTAAATCTTCTAATAATTGTTGGTTTAATTAGACATGCAAAGAAGCTTTCAGATCTAAAGCGGAAGCGTTCAGAAATTGGCGTTTAAATAAAAATATCAATACTGAGCTGCTACGCATACAGGCAAGATCATCGTGGGCCAGGGTACTTAGGTGCGACCAATTTCTTCATGAACAGCGTCTTCGTGCTAAAGTTCTTAGTTCTTGCAGGGGAAGTAAGAGCTTTTGGTCATTCGTTAAAAGGGTAAGGGACAATTCTTCATCTTCTATCCCAACTCTCGTTAACGATGATCAGATATTCACTGACTCGGTTGACAAAGCTAACCTTGTGGCTGAAAGATTTGCAAAGAATTCATCTTTGCCTGAAAGCAGTCAACCACTGACCGTGATCTAAAACGTATCTAGTTCGATGCCTCAGATATTTTTTCGAACACGTAGAGTTAAAAGGGTTCTTGCAGATCTCAATGTAAATAAAACTCCGGGCCCTGGTGGTATTTCAGCACTTGTCCTATTTAAGTGCTCTTCGACGCTAGAACGTCTTTTCAACATGTAAAGGGTGTTTTTTATTGGGGTATAGAACTTTAAGTTGGCATCACTTTTTTAACTGGCTTCCATTTTGTCAGCTGTCAAGTGATTAATATTTAGTTTGGTTTGCCATTTCATCATGAACAGGTTGACAAAAGAACAACGCTTGCAAATCGTGCAAATTTATTTCGAAAGTAATGGTTCAGTTCGCGAAGTTCACCGCAAGCTCCGTACATTTTATGCCATTACATCCACAAAAACTGACTGTTTGGTGTGCTCTATGGGCTGGTGGAGTCATTGGGCCATACTTCTTCCGAAATAATGCTGGAGAGTCAGTTACCGTTAATGGAGACCGGTATAGAGCCATGATAACCGACTATTTTGTTCCCGAATTGGATGGCATGAATGTGGATGAGTTGTGGTTCCAACAAGTGGTTGAAAATTGGACCTGTAGAATTGGCTTTATTCGAGACAGCCGAGGCGGCCACATACCCGAAATCATATTTAAACATTAATGGCATAAAATTATCCTTCCAATAAAGCTAATTGATGGACATTAAAACGATTTTCTTGTGTTTTATTTCAATTCGAAGTTCTATACCTCAATAAAAAACACCCTTTAGTACCGTCCTAGTATTTACCCTTCACGTTTTAAAGTTGCCAATGGTCAGCCGATCCCCAAGAAAAGTGAGGCTACAAATCCTGCAAATTACCGTCCAATTGCAATACATTCTGCGCTCTGGAAGGTTATGGAGAGCATGGTTAATCACCATCTTGTCAAGTATTTAGAGCCTAATGGCCTTCTAAATGATCGACAGTATGGCTTCCGTAGAAATCGATCTACTGGAGACCTGATGGCGTTCCTTTCGGAACGATGGAGTCGTTTAATTCACACCCTGGGTGAAAGCAAGGTCGTGGCTCTGGATATTGCCAAGTCGTTCAATAGGGTCTGGCACCGAGCACTCATATCAAAACTTATTGCATTTGGTGTCGGTAGAGTTTTCTCAGAGATCGCTCCATACGAGTTGTTATAGGTGGGGTCTCAACCAATGTGGCAATGAGTGCCACAAAGCTCTGTCCTCTCTCCTTCTCTATTTATTATTTTCATTGACGACCTGTTGGGTCAGACTGTGAACATGTCACTAAAAAAAAATTGAGTTTTATTAAGAATAAATTTAAAAAAAAACAACAATTGTGTTCTCCTCTGTACTTTCAGACACTTACCAGCCTGAGTCCGAAATTGGGCTATGTACTCTCTAAGACCATTTCTGTAATCGTGACGGCAGCCAAATTTAAACCGTTCATCAATGTGACCGCCGATCAATTGGTATTCGGTTACGATGATCCGCTCGTCACGCTGGCACATAAATTCTATCCGAAGCATCTGAGACCGGGTGAACGAATGGGTCTGCTTATAGCGGTAAGTAAAACAGCTGGTCCACAAACGGTCAAATATTATAAAATGAAATCACATTTAATTCACAGCGTAATGGCACATTATCCGAAGTGTCCAGCATTAAGACCGGCTACCGGGGCATGCATGAATTTGGCTACATCGATCGACTCAATGGCCTCGATCATTTTCCCCAATGGCAGGAGAAACCATGTACTACTATTACCGGTTCCGAAGGCTCCTTCTTTCCGCCCAGGGATATAACCAAATCGGATATGGTGTATTTGTATGACAAGGATCTGTGTCGTGTCATACCGCTGAAATATGAAAAGGGCGTTGTCAAGGACGGTGAGTGCCGATGCACACAATACATTTTTGTAATTAATATATGTATTTATGATTACTCTTGATAGGCATTGCAGCTGATCTATATAGATTACCGGAGGCCACCTATGGCGATGCCGGAAATAATCCGGACAACGCGTGTTATGATACCAAAGATTTCAGTGCTATGAAGGGCTTGCAAAATATCAGCCCCTGCCAGTATGGAGCTCCCGTGTATCTATCGAATCCACATTTCTATCAGTCTGATCCCGAACTGTTGGATACCGTGGAGGGCCTGATGCCCGACGGTACGAAACATGAGACATATTTCAAAATCCAACCGGTAAGATGGCAATATTTTGTATTTTTCGTTAATCAATGTCATGCTAATTTAACACCCATAGAAACTGGGTGTGCCCTTGGAGGGGAAAGTGCGCATTCAATTGAATTTGAGAGTTACCCAAGCCAAACACATCTACCCCGTTAAGGATTTCCGCAGTTTTGTCTTTCCCGTCATGTGGCTAGAGGAGGGCATCTCCGACATAACGCCGGCCATTCGTCGCTGGATTTACTTGGCCACGGTGTTTGCACCCACCGTTGTGCCCATCGGCTCCTATCTCATGATATTCGGAGGAGCATTTGCCATAATCTTTGTCTTTCTGCGTGCCTACCAGAATTACGTGTTTGCCCATGATCCCACATTGGAAATACTCGAAATGGGTCGACGGTCCCTGCGGCGCAGCAGCAGTTTCATAGCCCATCATCAGCATCGTTTTATGCATCGCGAGACCTATACACTGCTGAGGGCCACATCAACGACTACAGCAGCTACGGCGACCACAGGCGGAGATCATAGCCGTCAGCGTGACGGGGATGTACTGCCCATCATGATCAACTCCGATTCGTATTCATAGTCGGTGGAGTAGAGCAGGACAGGTGTGGTATGGATAGAGATCGATATTGGATTGATCATATCCGATCAATTGTAGATCGTAGATCGTATTTAGTTATTAAGGGCAATGTTTGTTCGAAAAGACAACAACAAATAATTGTGATGTAATTTTTAATTGTATGCCTGCGACAAAAGCCAACAACGACAAACAAAACCTGCGCAAATGTGTCTGTATGTATGTGAGTATATGAGCGAATGTGTGTGAGTGTTTTTTTTTTTTTAATTTTTCATTATGTTAATTATTTTATTTATAATATTTCCAAATAATTATTAAGTTTTATTGTATTATTTTTTTTTTACTTTATTTTTGTACTCATTAGACGTATCGTATTTAAGTATTTTTTTTTTGTTGTTGTTGTACAATTCAAATCATTTCATTTTTATGCCAAAAAAAAACAAAGCTAAGACAAACAAAACGTTCACTGACATTTCACATAAACTATTCTGTTACTTTTTTTATTTAGTTTGTAGTGAAAAAACAAAATATTCCATTGTAAGTTAGCAAACCACATCATGTTTGTCATCTTACTTTACCTGTACACAAAGTTCACAAAGGTTCAGCCAGTCGTTGCCGGTAGTCTCGACAAACGGGTTTAGAGTTATTATGTAAAGTGTGTAATAAGACACATTTTCAGCAGGGTTTAAACGTTTTTCACTATCTAGCCTACGGCTCGTGTTTAATCTAAGGGTAATACCGCCTAATGCGTTCTAAAGTGTTTCGCAGAAACGCCTAATTGGGCCATAGTTACCAGTTACATTCCGTTACGAAGTCGATATTTTGTAAGCAATTTGTATAAGTTCTATTTTTTGTTGTCCGACTGGAAGTTGAGGTCTTGCACAATAATTTCATAAACATGTGTGAAAAGAAAAAAATGTATCACACATTTGTATATTCTGCTATCCTCTCAATCAATTGGGATCAATTTTCTCGAATAATTGATTTATATTTCTATTCAGCCCTATTGAATTTGGTCGTCGTTTTTGTGTCAACCACACTTCTTGTCGAAGTCAACATCAATTCAATGCCATTTTGGTATTTCATATCAGTCTGAGACGACATTGACTGTTTAATGATAATTTGACTAAATAAAAACACATCTCTAATATTTGAGTTTTTGTTAAATTTTTTTTTTGTTACCGATGTTTTTTTTATTTCTGAGTGATGAACAAAGGAAACAAAAACTTATACAGAGACCGCAGCCCGATATCTTTAAATTACCAGATGAAAACTGAGTGGCAAAGTCTGTTGTTTACAGGACGTGTACTGTTTTTCTTGAAAAGTTTTGACAGTTACTTCCGACTTAATAAAGCAGCCTTTCCGCATGTGCTGGAAACAATAACAACTAAATTTAAAGACGGAATCAGATCAACATTCATTTCCAAAACAATCAAATTGCCGGCGAGATTTTTTTGCCTGGATGCCTTAGGAAGGACAGTAACGAATCCTAGCCGCGAAAAGAAAAGTTTACGGGAGAGAGTTTTTTATGTGGTCAAACAAAAAATGCGTGTGGTTCTCAGTGAAATCATAGCTGTTACATTTCGATTACTATTAGTAATCAATTAGATTTGTATTGTGTATATCATCCTCCATTAAACAATTCGGATAAATAATTGATTGCAATTACAAATAATCTAAAAGTAATCAAGATTACTGCAAATTACTATAGAATAATCAAAAAGAATCACTGCCCAGGCGATTTGCACGAATCACGGGTGGTCACACGTTACAAGACATGATCGTTAGTAATTGTTCACGATGCCATCTCGAATAAAGTTTATAAAATCAATTAATTCCACAAGTAATTTTTTTCAACTGCATATACAAGAAATCAAGAAGAATACTTCAGCTTAGCCATATTAAAAACGGCAAACAAAAATCGTAAACAAAATATACCGCTAAAGAGGAATATAACTCAAACCAAATACTGGTTGAAGTTGATGTGAACAACAATTTGCATCACCATATTTTGTAATGACATTAATCAGGATTACTTGCGATTACTATAAATAATCAGAAAGAATCGGAAAGTAATCTCTGAAAGGGGTGAATTATTTTCTGATTAATTATGATTCTTTTTGTTTATTTATAGTAATGGCAAGTAATCCTGATTACTTTTACATTGTAATCAATTATAAAAACTATAGAGAAAATTCGTTCTTCAGCCGAACTGTTCGTATGTGGAAAAATCTTACCGCAAGTGTTTTTCCTGCCTGCTATGAAATTAACAAATTCTACTCCCCTTTTCCTCCCATTTTGTAATATTTTCGGATTAAGACAATTTTCTATTGAATTTCATTATTATAAAAATAATAGATAACATTTAAAACAAAATTAAAATTTCTCCAACTCTTTTCAATTTTATGTTTAATTTTTTTAATTAATTACAATACAAAGTAAATTTATATTCTAAATTTGTCTCCAAGGGTAAACCGGATGACACAGAACATATCGCTCATTTACTTGAATAGTGGCATAATTCAAAATGCACTTTATATATTTTTGGTCTTGGAAAAGTTGTAAATCTCTAATTTAAATTGGCTTTTGTTCTACTGATTATTATGGATTCATATGACAGGTCTCCATATTATTGAAATAGCCTGCAGTTCTTTTTCTATATTTGGAAAGTACGACGAAATTGACTATTTTAAACGGCTCTCCGGAAAAAATCCTATTTTGAGTTATGCCACTATTCAAGTAAATGAGCGATATGGCTAGATTTTGGCAGCGACAGACCAAAGCCATTGGTGGTAATCGAAACCACAACCCACACGATGATAGGCAAGCATGCTACCTGCCGGGGCACTTCTTTTCACATTGTTACTTTATTATCCAATTTTTCCATTACTTATTACTTTAAAATACAAATACCGTTACCTAAAACCGCATCGATAAAATCAGAGTCGTCACATTTTCTTACAGAATACCGAGCATATGAAAATAGTTATCGATAACCGCTGACGTTGGCGTTGACAAGAGAAATGCTAAAACACAACAGACGACGTCGTTTTGCATCGAAATCCGAACTACGGCTGATTGTTTTTAATCACAATTACTGTTATGAGAAAATAATGGGTGATCTGTTAACCTATAACTGTGGAGTTGAATTTTTTGGACATAGTATGTGACCTAAAAAAGTGTAAAATTTAACACCACCTCCACAGTTAATGGTTAAAAAAGTAATAGGTTAAGTGTTTTCGTTTCATATAAAATATTGACAATGAATTTTCAAATCAATCACCCACCCGCATAACTGAAAAATTGCCAGAGATGTCGTACAAGTTTTTTTCGGCACTTAATTTGTCTGTCCCATTCGGCTTCAAACACTTACAGTCAAACTTCCAGAACTCGAACCACCATTAGACCCGTAGAAAAGTTTGACGGAGTCCTTGAGTTATAGAATTACTGATAAAATAGTTTAATTGAATTTGACTGCTTAAGTGCCTCAAGAACCCCGGATTTGAATCCCACTTTAGTGTAATAAACAAAGAAAAGCTAATTCCGAGAAAGTGTAATTGTTAGAATCGTATGTGACATTTCCAAGAGACCTACCTCAATGAGTTTGGGCGCTGTGGTGCTTTCAATGGACCCACAGACGAACAGATAAATCGACGGAGTTTTTATTTCTATCTTATCTCGAAATGTTTCTTATGTTATCAGCCAAAGAAATATTTCATAAGATATATGATTTTTTTTTAAAACCTAGCAAAGCAATCTTTCGTGATTTAAAGAAATACCTACAGTTTTTTGAGTTTACACAGTTTATGCTTTCAATATAGAATTTTAACTATTTTTTCAAACCACTTTCTACAAATACTCACCATAGAGGACAAAACATAACCTTGTTGTCACGATCTCCTTGCCGTGGGTGTTTTATCAAAAGTGCCTAAATCCTAAGAAACTAAAACAATATTTTCAAAAAAACTAATCAAAACATTATTGAAAAATTTCAACACTGAGCTATTTCCGAATCTTATGCTAGCGCCTTTTGAACTTTCTTTTGTATGAAAATTGTTCTACTTATGCACCAACTCACACCAAACATGTATTGCACCTCAAATCCGCATCTCACTTTTTGTATTTTTTTTGTTAAATTATTTTGTACTTTTAATTTTAAATACATATTTAATATTTAATTCGAAACAAACAATTTACATTCGGTATTTATAGATTTACAACCGCTGTCTTTTTTACTTTTCTACAAACGAATCTTAAAATTCGATTATTATTTTCACTAGTCATTTTTTATAAACAAAAATGAGAGTAGATTATTTTTATTGCGATTATTATTATTAAATTAAAAAAAATAAATTAAATATACAACAAAAAAAACTAAAACTTAAGCGAAACTAAGAAACCAATTCCAACAAATTCAAAATGTATTCCAGTGAAGTGAATTAATCTCGTGGTATTTTTTTGTTGTTTAAGAACATGTAAATATTGTTTGTGTAAGTTCGAATCTTAAAAATCATTTGCACTGGAATCATTTTGCAATTTAGTCAATTTTACATCTTAACAATATTTGATATTTCATTATTATTCATAATTCTTTGTTAGTCCTGTAAGATATCGAAACATATTTTCGGTGTATTTTATAAATTTACCTATACATTTTATACATAATTTTTAGATAGTTATGAATTAAATAAAAAAAAACAATAAACAAATTATAAAATAGTAATTTGGAGAAGTTTTCATTAATACAGACGATTATAAGCGACACTTCAGTCTCAAATACACTGAAACAATTGCATGTCCTTCAAATCCAGTTAAACAGTGATGATATGTTTGCAAAAACTGGGTAGGGACGCATGCCTTGCACTCGTTCGATTCGATGCATCCAATTCCGTTTTATAGGTAATCTTGGCCTGTGGTTCCGATTCAGTTCAGTGGCTCAAAATTTGCTTATAAAGCATATGACAAACAAGTCATCATTGAAATGTTTTTCTCAAAACTAAAACACATTTTTTGCTCTTGCAATATTTTTTTTAATTGTTTTACGGGTTTTCCTTTATTTTCGGACATTTTTTTGTCCAATAGTGGTGTGTATCTAGAATCGGTTCAAAATCAGCTGCTGCGATACATATGACTTCCCGGCTGACTGCAGATAAGGAGCATTTGGGGCCTAACAATCGTAGAAATCGCTTTCTACTCTACTCACGCATTCTGTGAACTCATTTACTTCCTCTTGAAAAACGTAATTTTAATCAGGTAGTTTGAAGTATTTCGTATTTTCGTTGTAGAAGCCTGATATTCTCCTCTCCATCTTTGGCCTGTCTGTGCGAAAGTGCATGTCAGACTTATTTCAAATAAGTGGCCCAGAAAATCTTCTGCCCAGAATCTTCTGTCAAGGATCTCTTTAAGACTGGTCTGCCTATTCTTTCAGGAATTCGGTAGGTCACCTGCTCTGTATGTGAAATCCGAAAACATTTTCAGGATGTTTGGTGGTAGGATCTACAGAATTATTATGTAAGCGATTCACATATTCAACTTGTTTTCTCAGTGTATTTAAAAGTAAGTGATCATCTAAACCATATGTATTTAAATTTCACAAAATAATATTAATAGATTGGAAAAAACATATCAAAATTTTCTTGTCTTGCTAGGAAAATGGAATCCAAACAACCATAAATACTCGAGTACTTGAATTCTTGATTAGTTTGGACGTTTGCAGTGTGCAAGGTTCTCGTTTTTAATATATTTTTTTTGAGGAACAAAAAAAAACGTCCATGATTTACTGATTTGGAATATGTCGCAAGCAAAAGATGTGAACAATAGAAAAATTACATTTCCACATGAATGATGCCCACGAAGAAGAAGAGAAAAAAAACGAGAACAGAAAAAAAAACAGCAAATGGATTATGGGCTATGTTGAGGGATTGATATATTGACCAACAACAATTGAAGTCAAAGGCCACATGCTGATTCAAATGTTTCTGGGTTTGGTGAACATGAGTAGTTGAAATACGAGAATGTTGCAGAGCAAGAAAGAGTTGAGAAACCCAGAGGAATTCCATTCGTCAGCAATAGTTTGCGTAGTATGAGTGATAAGTTGCACAGGTCTTAAAGGATTTAACTATGTCTGTGGACTGTAAAATGTTATTTATTTCGTGTTATCAAATAAAACTGTATTCAAAACTAAATCCGAAGTTGTAGATGATTCAAATTTAAATTCATATGTAAAACTTAATTTTAAGTTGTTTTGTTACCGTCTCTTATAATACGTATAAGTATTTATTCTGACTGCAATCTTAACTTGTTGAACAACCCTCGCCAAGAAGGTGGCAGGCTGTTGAAATGATTTGATTGGTCTTCCCTTTTTTTCGCCAAGGAATCGTATGTAGTTGGAGAAAAAAACGTTTCTACCAAAAGTAGACCATAAATAACTTCAATCAAAACACAATGGAATATATGATCTGTGTGAGGTCTACAAAAAGTCAAGAGGTCGTGAAATACTTTTCTAGCAGCATATGGGCAATTCCAATCTTTAAAAATGTGACTGAAAACCTAAGAACAATAGTTATGTGAAAATGCGTTATATATTTTTGTAATTTGAGATTTCGTAAACAAGTGCCATTTAAATACAATTCTCCAGGAAAAGAACAAAAAGAATCGAATCGAGATCTGATGTATCTTGTGGTAACCATCAGAAGGCCACACACAGGATCGAAGTGCTTGGCCCCTCATTAACATGACCAAGGGCATGTTTAATAGGGTGGGTAGAAAACATATTTTTTGGTTTAATTGGGAAATTTCGCTCTCGGAAAAGATGTCGCTTGGGATTATTATTAAGGAACAAATAAGGAGAACAAATTTTTTAAATTATTACGGCGAATTCTATTTTTTTGTTTGCTAGTTTGGTGTTGATTTGAAAAAAATCCTAAAAATTAAGGAATTATCTTACTACACATTTGCTACATGTTCAGTACCCAAATTAATGTATTTGGGGTAAAGAAGGCGATGATCAAACAATATTCGTAGATTTGGTATCGATTTAAATCTTAAGATAATTTGGGTTATTTTACTTTTTGCAATTTTTCAACCATACAGTTTTTTTTTAATAATTTTTCATTAGTTGGTATTAAAATTGTAAACATTTATTGACGAGAAACTCTAAAAATAAAAAAAAAATGAAATCAACACCAAAATGATCGATGGATCGCAAACTACATCTCTTTCCGAGTTCAACTTTTTATTTCACTCCACCTCCCTTTCAACCACTACTTTAAATGTTCTATACCATTGTACTATCGGTGACCGGGAAATTGTCTCAGGCTGTATTAGGTAATGATCGAATAAAGTAAAACAGACTTATTACTGAGTGAAGCCTTATACGAAAAAATATAGCCAAGTCGAACATCATTTTTATTTGTATACACCGATTGATAGAAGTTGGATCGAGTCATGGCTGATTGTCTTAGACAATGATCTGGAATCGTATCAACTGGTATTTTAACTAATTTAAATATAAATTTTCCGGAATTGTGGAATTCAGTGATGAACAGATTTGAGCGTAGCACGAGGGTGGCTTTGTAATCAACGAAGAGATGGTTTTTCGTCGGTCCTATTCCAAATTTGGCGCAGTTGTCGTTGCATTAGGCCAAAAGCCAAACTAATCGAGTCGTTCAAATAAAGCGTTAAACATAAACTGTAGCCGTCCTGAAGTAAACACATGTTTTTTCAAACCAATTTTTGCTAGTGAAAGAGTGTTCCAAGAGAGAACATTACGGACTATGCCTATCATCACGTGGAGACTACTTTAGGAGTAAATCTGGCTGAAAACAGTGTCCGATCGACTCATTCTCATTTCCAATAGTGAGAAGTTTTTTATAGTTTAAAATGTTATCATATCCCTAATGCCAGCAGGTTTGTGTAAAACTGGTCGAGACAATTTACGTTCGTGTCCTGGAAAGGACATTGTTTATCGTCATTTCCAACTGGAAAATGTATCCTGAGTACACAGAGAGAAAAATTAACCTTATATAAGGTTAACTTAACCATAAATAAACATGATTTGGAGTCTACGTTATATATGGTTAATTTGAACATCTTCTTGTTGACTGTTATTTAACAATAATAATAGATAATTTAACTACTCCCTGGTAAAATTGTTTAACCATGAAACTGGTTGATATAAAAATAATTATTGTTGTTTTAACAATGCATTGTTGAATTTTTTAACCATGAAAATTGTTAATATAAAAATCAACCTTATTAACTCAACTATTTTTCATGTAAATTTGACCTTATATAACGTTATTTTGACTTTGTAATCAAATATTTACCATGAAAAAATTAACCAGACACATGGTTAAAAAAATCGTTGTACTTTTGGCTCGGTGTACAAATTAAGTACATTCATGCTAACTTTGTTGCTGGATAATAAGCCCCAACTTAGGAACCTGCATTCCCAAGATACTATTTACAATAACAAACTTACCATTGACATTGTTATGTACTCATTTACAGTAGAATCTTCTCTCATATAAAATACAGTTCCCAATTAATTTGTATGTGGATCGATATGATAATTGAGTTGCCGAAATCCGAGCATTATTCATTCCATCCAACTCATGGTGGGCATTCAAACTTCCTCGGGAAGGAAACGAATAATTTGGCCACACGAGACCTAACCCACAACCACACCGGCTGCAGCACTAAACTGAATGGTTAAATGAAAGGATTAACATAATAATTGTTCTAAAGATATTGTAAACGAATTCATAGAATTGCAAGTAGATTGATCATTTTTGTTCTTTTTGAGCCAACAGATTAAAACGGTTTAAGTCAACTTAAGGTGAACGGCCGTGGTGTGATATGTAGTGTGGGCAACTATTAAATATTTGTCATTTAACACTTTAACCTCGCAAATGACGAGTGAGTAGGGATTAGAAATAGGTCTCGGTGAACGAGTAAACTAATTATATCATTCACAGCTCACAGAGCCTCAAATCAAAGGGGGATCTTGGTATAGTATGAGCTAACATAATGTACTGTGTTTCAGTTAACAATAATATATGGATGCAATAAGCTAACTAATTTTCATAAATGGCGTGGATACACGCTGTAGGAAAATATTCTACCCTTAACTTAAATACATTTTCTTCGAATGCAGTCCTCAAATGCTGAGATTCCTCAAAAAGGAATACATTTAGACATAATTCTGGAAATAAGGCTGGAAGTGTTGCGATCCTTTACTGCACAATTGTATGTCCATAAAAAATCCACAACAGTCCTTTTGATTGTGTTTCATTTGGTTGCTCTGGTTGTTTTTCATCTGCTCATACGTTTCGTTCGTTTAAACAAAACTGTGTTTTTTAACATTTATAAAATTTCAATTTCTGCTACTGACATTTACTAAATGCGAAACCTTTAAGGCGGCTCTTGTTTGCAAAGCCAACACAAAACAAAAGAGTGGAGAAGGCACAAACAAAATGCAATCTAAGTTGGTTGCTACGAGTTGGCACAGAAAAAAAGTAACAAATGTTTACACCACCCCCCCCCCCCACCCATTTCTGTGTAAACACCTCCTCCCCGGCATTGGGCCTCTGTAGCCCCATTGTGGGGGCCATAAGGATTGTGTGCATTTAATTTGCTAAAGTCAGTCAAGGTTCTCCATAACAGGGATTATGAACAATATTGGATGGAAAAATGATTCATTGGAGTGCATAATTTAATAAAAAAAAAAACGCCTTTGGAGTCCTAAAAAAATAACATTTCTGTGCGAAAGTGAGTAGGAAACGGGGAGAGAATGTCGAATGATGTAATGGTTTTTACAGAAAATCCCATAAGGGTTAAACAAGTTCCTAATGAGAAAATTCTAAATTGAGTTGCCGAAAGTTGTTACAATGGATGTGTAATAGGGTGGAGTGAAAACATGCTTTTTTTTTAATTTGAAAAAGTTAACTTCGGAAAGAGATGTAGTCTGGGGTCCTAATGAGGGGAAAAATAAAGAAAAAAAATTTAAAAAATGTTTAGGGGTCGCGCCACTGCCTCGGCACTGGGCACTGAACAAGCTCAAACTTTTAAATTTCGAATAAGTTAAGTCGTTAATTTTTAGGATTTTTCTAAAATCAACGCCAAAATAGCGATAATTTCCAAATTTCGAGGGAGTGGCGCGACCCCTAAAAATTTTTTAAATTTTTTTTCTTTATTTTTCCCCTCATTAGGACCCCAGACTACATCTCTTTCCGAGGTTAACTTTTTTTTTGAATTTCACTCCACCCTAATGTGTAACGCTCTCCAATGGCTAGGCGCAAAGCCCAAATGGTTTATCTACTTTTAGAACGAATATTCAATGGATTATTTTTCGTTACCAATAGCACTGCCGCACAGTGGCTGAAAATGGTTTTTTAGTTGGCAAAAATTTAGACATAATTCTGGAAATAAGTCTGGAAATGTTGCGATCCTTTACTGCACAATTGTATGTCCATAAAAAATCCACAACAGTCCCTTTGATTGTGTTTCATTTGGTTGCTCTGGTTGTTTTTCATCTGCTCATACCTTTCGTTCGTTTAAACAGGACTGTGTTTTTTAACATTTATAAAATTTTAATTTCTGCTACTGACATTTACTAACTGTAACTTTTGAACCGATCAAAATATTTAAGTAAGTTTTTTAATTTTTTTTTTAATGGATAGATATTTAGTTCAGCTTGACTCAGTTTTAATTACATTAAAATTGATTGAGGACCTTTTACGGAATTCTAGGTCAAAGTTAAACTTTTGATTTTTTTTTAACTTTTAGACTGAAATATGGGTTTATTATTTTTTTATTTATTAAAAAATTTAATATTTTATAATTTTTAGACTCAATGAAAAAAAATAGTAAAATCAACTGGAGGTTCTGCTATTATTACAGAAAAATTAAAAATTCTTTGCTGTCAAATTTGTTTACACTCAAAGAATATTTACACTTACAAAAAAAAAGTTAATATTATCTAAAAATCTTGCTATTACTATCAAATTGGATAATTTTAAAAAACATTTTACAAATAAAAACTACAATAGATTTTAATAGAATTTGTAATAATGGTAGGTTCTGTTTCTTGTTATTTTTGTATTAATACTATGTTTTTCGTACTTAAATAACAATAAAAGGCAATTATTATTATTATTCTTCATATGACTCAAATATTGATTGCAAATATTCCATATTTTGTTCTGTGCTATTTCTGTTCTTTAGTAGTTTTTTGGCTTCTTCATCTAAATCCCCATGTACTACTTTCCATTGATTGCGAATACTGGAGATGAATAATATATTTCTTCATTTGAGGAATTTCGTGATATTTTTCTAGTATTGTGCTCTCTATAAAATCTGTAATGCTTGTTCTTCTTTCCCTGAGCCTTTGGTGGTTTAATGTTGCGATTATTGACACACTTATAAAATTGTTTATGAATTTTGTTGACCCTAAAATTTGATAAAAGGTAAATTTAGAAAGAGGTCGTATGTCTACTGTAGAACCTATTGTGATAATTTTATGACTTTTTTTTTTGCTGATCAAAACAATTATTTCATTATATAAGATAAAATACCTACCTAGTGGGCGGCCATGGTAGTGTGTGCGACTATCACACAGAAGAACCCGAGTTCGAAACCGGGTAAGACCATCAAACATTTTTCGGCGGCTGTTTCCACCTCGTAAATGTTGGCGACTTTACGAGTAAGAGAGCAATCTCTAAGCCATGTAAAACTTCTCTAGAAAAGCATTAGCCGTTCGGAGCCGGCTTTAAAAAGTAGGTCCTGGTCAGTGAGTATACACATTATATAGTACACAGCTCACTGATTCGAGAGAAGTTTCCGTCAGTTTCTTCATGGAATGTTAAGGGAAATAAGTAAGTAATATAAAATACCTAAAGCACATATTTAATACACCATTGTACACGTGTACTTATAGGACTCTTTAAATAATCGTAATTTGAATTTTTTTTTTAGAGTAATTTCATTAAAGTGCAAAAAGTGTTCTACCGGCGAGTCGTAGCGGGTACAAAAGTATATATAGGGTTAAAGAAGACACTATCAACTTTCTTCGGGTGGTACATGTTTCTTGTTCCCTTTTGTTCCCTAGAAGTTTTATTCCACTAAAGTTTAAATAGTAGTTTCATAAATATTTCATAACGTCTCTAATTTTAAACGCTACAGCTGTGACCACTTACAAAAACTAAAGACTATATTCCTACCAACATTATAAAAAAGACCGCAGGCCAATATCGATGATAGCTTGCGAGAAGTAAACATTTATTTTTGGTATAAAAAAAACACCTTTTTTTGAAATTAAAAAAATAGTTGAGTTTGATAGCATGCCACGCCCACAATTATAAATAGTTTAACCAAATTTTTTGGATACCTTAATCTGTATAAGCAACAAAAAGGAGTAACAATTTTAAAAATCGGTGACAAAAAATTACACTTTTGGCCAAAGAAATCAAATTTTCAGCCACTGTGTGCCGTTTTTTGCGATGCACTGTCAAAATTAAGACATAAATCCCTTGGAACTGTAATGTGAATCTGAAGCGTGTTGAAGGTAACATTGTCTGATGATTCCTTGAACACATGCAATGTATTCGGGTTCATGCAATAAATTCGAATTCATAAAGTTACAAATCATTCTGGAAAACCCATTGATACACTACTTCCCATGTCGGTAAAATGTTGTAAATCGTCTGTACGATGTGATGTGTGTTGCAGTGGAAAAATAATAAAACTCGTGTTTACCTTGTGTTGTAATTAAATAAAATTAAAAACCATATAATGACTTATAACACTGTTCTGCAACAAAATGCTCCTTTGAACGAAACCAACTGATGCTTATTGAAAATGATCTCCTGAATCCAAACTGAGTCTGGGTATAGTTTACCTATAATTATTAAACTGATATCACCATAGAGGGTGTCATTTACTGCCTTTTCGAGCAGGCTGTAGCGTCTGCTATTTCAGTGGAGGCGTAACATTGGCAGCAGGAGATGTTGTGCGCTCGTGTTCTTAACCGAACAGAGACAACTCTGTCGGAGTAAGGTTTCCATGTTACCAGAGTTTGTCTTGCTTGTCGTCCACATTTCGGTGGTCATTTCGGTAATCGGGAGTCATTTCGTTTTTTTCCAATTTATACGGAGATTTTTCCCATTGTGTTTTCTTAACATTTGCTTTTGATACCCCTTCGCATAGTCTAGAACGTGTACATGATGTCTGTTTAAAAATAAACATGCGTGGTTGATTCTGATGTGTATTCTTGTAAAAAAAACATTTATTTTTTTTTTTGCAATTTTCAATTAAAAATTAAAATTTCACACCCATTTCGTGACTGTTACCCCTCTTGCTTCCCTTACTATTTATCCCACCGCTTCAATGATATTTCCTATACTTCAACAATTACCCCAATGATCATATAAAATAATTTTGTCCCATTTTAAATCATCCACCATAGGATAATGTCTCTTCATTCCGTTTGCCTAGAACACCTAGAAATGTTGGTCTAGGTTCCCTGATTACTGTTCATACAAATCTCCGTTTAGTATTTCCAATCAAATGAACCTTTTATTAAGAATTTCAACAGCAAATTAAATGTAATCCTAATCAATAATAAACACAGAACCTAGTAGCATTATTGCCAGCGCAAGGAAACCCCAATAACAAACATCAAATGCTCATATTTACGATGCCAATAAAAGCCCATTAGAACAATTTAATAAGAATAAAATAACCATAAAATAAACGTCTCAGCCAGTCAGGCTTTGTCAGCCGGCACCCACTCTCTTTCTCGCACACTTGTCGGCCATTTATATCTCGAATACAAATCGTTCATTGGCAACATATCAAATAACCATCAACAGCAAATGTACTCTATATAAAACAACGACAACACCAACAACAACAACGCATACAATTCCTGTGACTACAACAACAATGGTAACGAGGACGTCAAAAGTAATAACACACAAATTTTGAAGACGTTTAGCGCCCAATTCCACTGCCGATATAACCGAAAATTCAAATCAATAAAACGCAGCAATTTACAGATGCCAATAACAATTTAGACAATATCTTGCCGCCGCCGCCACCGCCACCATCATCCTGGCTCCGGGGGAGGTGTTAGCGAGGACGTGGGTGGGGGCGATATTAGACGCTGGATACGAGCAGAGTCTGCCCAAGATGTGAATAAAATGTACGGTGTCAGAGTGTAAAGCACAAGAAAACGGAAAAGGAAGGAATGTTGGGCCAAGTTCGAACGACAGCATGTGCTGCACACTAACAGACATCTTAATTCACGATAAAATGGGGGAAGAAATGTATGAAAATATTATTGCCACGCACTTTTTTTTTGTTTTGTTTGGAGTTGAAGTTGTACCAAGTGGTTGATATTTCTATACAAGTTGCGTCTTCTACTATGCCATGGCTAACCCTCCCCTGTCATCTGGCTGTACGCTCATTCGAATGGCATACAAAAATGTGGTGTCGTTTGCAACACGAGTCCTTCACTCGTAGACAAGGACAAAGTATAGGCAATTAACAACCTCTCACTGCTATAGTAGGGCTAGTCCGACCCTAACCTGTTGGCAGACAAGTGATATGGTCGATTGGTTAGGGGCACTGAGCTGAAGGAGGAGCTCATTTCAAGCGTTATTAACGCGGTGATTGTCATACATATTTTCTAAGAACCTCAGGAAAGAAAACACCAAAATGTAATTTAAATTTGGATATAGACGACTAACCTAGGGAGACATAATTAAAAAAAAACAGCATCAAGTTTTTAACGACGAGTTTCATACGGTCGCTAAGGTTATGGTCGCCTTAGAGGAATATCATATTGAAATTGATAGTTACGATGACCATGAGAGAGAGAGAGAGAGAGAGAGACACCAAAATATTCAGTTTGGCTGGGGTTCCACTTTCTAAAAATGACTCCTGAGGCTATTGATTAAGCCTGATAACACGGATTCTACGCACACTGAATGAATTTCGCGAAGAATAAGTCTGAGTTAACAAAGATCTTTGCAGAGGCACTCGTACTTGAGGTCTGAGATAAGGAGAAATCTTGTGGTGGGAACTACACTACCGGACGACGCACTGTAGAGAAAATTCGTTTTTCAGCCGGACTGTTCGTATGTGGAATAATCTTCCTGCAAGTGCTTCCCCTTCCTGCTATGACATTACCAAATTCAAGACCAACGTCAACAAACACTACTCCCTCTTTCCTCCTACCAATACCCTTATTTCCCATCGCTAACACAGTGCATTGCACTTATAGGGGGCATCCCTGAGTGTTAAACAAAAAAAAAAAAAAATGCGTCTAATGTAATGCTGATCCGACCAAAGAAACTTTCTCGCCGAGACCTCAGCTTTATCCTGAAAGAAGAACGCAAAAATCCTAAAGTAAGTGCCACCAAACTAGCAGATGATATCGCCAAAACTTGAGACAAAACTGTTCATCCAGAAACTGTACAAAGAGCATTGAGGGATAACGGATATAAAGGGTCCGCCATCTAACGTTTTTTTTTTCAACTAGTGCTTATTTCGTTTTCGTTATCGGGCCAGGTTGAACGAATTTTTGTTTACAAAAATTGTAGAGGAGGATATTGGCAACATATGGTTTCAACACAGCCGAAGCTATACTCGATGTTTTGCGCCATGTTTTTGAAGATCGCATTATCAGCCGCAGAGCTGATGTCGTTAGGCTACTGCATGGCCAGCCAAGGCAGCCATTTGAATGAAACTATTTTCCAGTATTAACCGGATTGTACTTTCAAATAAAAAAAGAAATTTGAGAAAATATCCAGTAGTTTTTTTTATAGAATTTTCAAAAAAAAAAAAAAAAATATTTGGCGGATCCTGTACAAGCAGTGTTCCGCGAAAGAAACCTTCAATAAGTGGAAAAAATTTACGGCTTAGATTGGAATTTGCAAACAAATACACAAACAAACCCGAGGAATTTTGAA
Source organism: Hydrotaea cyrtoneurina (assembly GCA_958296145.1). Lineage (NCBI taxonomy): Eukaryota > Metazoa > Arthropoda > Insecta > Diptera > Muscidae > Hydrotaea > Hydrotaea cyrtoneurina. Next base: position 50,959,609 of record OY282515.1, on the reverse strand, counting down.
AAACTATCCCGCAAATTCAGTTCGTTTGGAAGCGATAAAAACGCACATGAACCAAGAACTGTGAAACATTGTGGTGGGAGTGCCGTGGTTTAGGGAAATTGGACTTTATTGACGGGATAATGGACCAACACCAATACAAAAGCATTTTGCAAAACAACTTACAGTTTTCTGTAGACAGCTTGGGTCTCATTGGATCTTTCAACAGCACAATGATCCAAAAAAATACCGCGCTTTCAGAGAAAAAAAGACTGCTTTGTTATGCTTCTCGTCAGCTTCATACCCCTCCTCAATCGCCAGACCTAAACCCTATTGAGCATGTGTGGGACTTAACGAAGCGTAAGCTGAGAAACTCATCAATAACCAGCAAGGGTTCTCAAAAAGAGGCTATCTGTAGAGCCTGGTCTGAAATAACGGCACCTGAGACAGATAATTTGGTGTTGTCGATGCCACGTCGTCTACAAGCAGTCAAAGACAACCAGGGCGATCCAACAAAATATTGATTTGTCATATGTTGCTGCAAATTTTACAATTTTACAGCATTACACATCATTTTTGTATGTGTATTTAAGTTTTTGTAAGATTTACCGTTATGTTTCATAGTGAAGTGAAAAATGTTTTTAGATAGTCGAGGAATGCATATAATGCATAATTAAAATTTTAATACAAATCTTACATTTGTTGAAACCCCACATTTGCAGGGTGTATTTAAACTTTTGTCTCCGACTGTAGGTTGAGTGTAATGATTATCCGGAGGCAACATTTCATTGCGTTTTTAGTATCCAAAGATCGGCAAAATTTTAATATGTCACCAATTATCCGTTTATTTATTTCGATGCTGACATTATTCTGGACCACCTAGGCACTACAATTACCCACCACAACTATGTCGACTATCTTTCGTTATGGCGTTTCTCTTGCAGTTCGTCTTGTCCTCGCTGGTTATTGAATTCTTGAAAATCACATGTCTTTATATTTTCTCACAATGTCAATGTGTATGAGAGGATTTTCTTCAGCAGAATGTTAAAGGAATGGTGAGCTGTGAATGATACGGAGAGGTTTCTTTCTCATTTTTCCAAATATCTTCCGTCACTCTGTGGTAGGAGATAGTCTCCAACGGGTTTGCTGCTCGGTTTTTCATTCTCGGTACAAAGCCTGCCATAAAAGTCGTCTTTTCGGTGAATCGACCTTAGAGATACTGGCAGAAGATCATGCTGGCACCATTTTATAGAAAAATTGTCTCCAGCAAATAGGCTTATATTTTACTTAATGGGTAAGTCAATTAACAGCCGAATTTGGTCAGAGTGACTGGTGCGATTTATTAGACCGTACTTCATGAAAGACTATTTTGGCCGCAACGTGCGATTTCACCCCACTAGATTATTTTTAGAATTCTCTCTCTCTCTCTCTGTCTGAAGTCTCTCGTCTAGAGGGTTTGCTGCAATGAAAGACACATTGCACGTGTCATTGGCACAATACTGGACGAAATATTAGAAAACGTGTGCCAAAATTGCAATTCCACAATAAGTAAAAATCTTTCCAATTAATTGGAGATAATATTATTATGGTCAGACCAGACTGAACTCGCTACAATCATTTATTCGCAATTGAGTAAAGGTATGAATTTCAAAAATTTGCTCGACATATGCACAACTTTGTCTATGGTAAGGTTTTTTCTTTTTTATTAAAAAAAAAATTAAAATTTGTTGGGTGACAAAAATATATGACTTTTTTTGATTTTTGAAATTCATACCTTTACTCAATTGCGAATAAAAGCGAAACGCGTGCATCGATTTTCATGATCTTTGTCTTATTTTTCTCATAGGTTATGTGACTTTACGTAAAAGTAATAAGATTTGACATTTTTTTTCATTTTGGATTTTTTATGGATTTTTTAAAAAAAAAAAATTTAAATCTTTAGGCAAAAAATAAGTTTTTTCCTTTATATATTCATTTTTAACTTCGAAACTGTTGCTTGTATAGGAAAACAATAAATGAACAGATTAAGGGAATTGTAATTTTAAATTTTCTAAAATTTAATTCAATTAAATCGGGCTAGTGGTTCCCGAGTTATGCCGGACGAAACAAATTAACCAAAAAATTTTTTTTAAAATTAAAAAAAAAAAAAATAAAACAAAAACCAAACGAAAAAAAATTTTTTTATTGCGTTTTTCGAGCTCATGTCAAGGTTATCTACACAGAAAAAATTATCGCATCCGGAGTACATGAAATTTTTTTCATTTTGTTGAGTAGTGTTATTAAATAAAAAAAAGTAAAAATATTTCCACATGATCAATTTCAAAGCGATCCTACCAAGGATATAAGAGAGGTTATAATTAACGACAGTTATCATTCCCCGTGTATATATTTTCAGCGTGAGAACAGCAGATCGGGTTGAGGTTCTGAAATGTATATCGTAGCTATCTGTTGGGATTTGGGGCAAATTTTTCTTCAGATTTGAAGACCTTATGAGCAATTATTTAAAATGGCCAAATTGGAACCACATTGTCAAACACAACCTCTGTACTCCCTTGAGGTTTTTCTTGAAAACACAATAAAATATCTGAATCACAGCATATACAAATGGATATACAAGTCGTAGGGTGTTTATGGAACATCGACTGTCGTTCCGAATTGTTTTATACTTTTTTTTTCATGTATTTTTAGGGTTTCTATATAAAAACCGAATAATTCATAAGTTATTCTATCAACGCATTTATAATGCGTTAACATAATCTAAGTGGCCAACAAGCTGACGCCAAATATTGGAATTTTTATATTGAATTGTCTGAACGAACTAAGGCAAAGGCATCCAACAACAGTCACCAACCGTACCCACCCCCTTGGCAAACAACCAAAAAAAAAAAAGAAAAGGGAAACAATAGCAAATAGCAGCAGCCAACAACACTATAACATCTGAGTTAAATATGGTGGAAAAGCTAACACTCTATTAGTTGCCGGAAAATGTAATGGAAACAAAACCGAGAAACATATACGTATGTATGTATGTATATTTTCACTTATACAAGGGAAATCGATCTATGAGCTCTTAGGATGAAACTGAGTTAATAACAACACGATGAGCTCTTTAGTTGAGAGTATCACCAGAACAAGTGTCGTAAAACTCGACCGATATTTCCGGAAATAGTATTTATTTTTGACTTAAATATGAAATCGGCATATTAATAATACGACATTATATATTTTATTTATGGAATATTCAAATGCGTACTTCAAATGAGAACTTACTTTTAACAAAAATAACTTGAAATTTTTCAAACTTTTTCCGAAAAGTTTTTTATCTTTATTCCTTATACAGTTTCTGTTGTGCGATTTAGAGGTCAACAAGCTTCAAGGCAAGGTATACGGATCCATTTAGGAAGCTGCCACCTTCTTCATCGAAAGTTTTAAAATTGTACATAAGACATGTTCTTGTCAGCACAGATTTGTATCTAGGTTTATTGGTGTATTATTTTTATTGTTTTGAATTGATATTTAAATATGAATTCATAAGACGTACTCAATTCGAGTAAATGCATATAAAGGGTGTTTTTCTAAGAGCTTGCTGATTTGAAATTTAAATAAAACACATGCCAAATTATGAAATGGCAAAAAAAAATTTATTTGGTAGATAATTTCATGTCATTTAACATTTAAATATAATTTCGGGCATATGGCTACCACGACTATTTTGCACAAAGGTCATTCTGGAAGTCCAATTTTCGACGGGAAATGCAGATACCATTAAACTGAATGTACCGATCCGAGGACGGGTGAAAACATAGGTTAGGTTGAGAAGAGGAGGCGGATTTTCTCCTCCTCCTCTCCTAGGACATACCAGTATTCGGCTTGCGGTGAAAACATATCCTATCACAGAACTGGTTCCGTATGATTAGAACAGTGTCAATTATCCTTATCTTAATATATATTTACCCTCAACACTGATTCACTGACTCTGTCACGCAGTACGTAGGAATTTAAATTTCTATAATTCTATAAATAATAATAATAAAAAAAAAATATTTTTTTTTTGTACAGAAATTGTGTTTTCCCCAAATTTTTTTTTTACCAAAATTTTTTTTTTCCAAAATTTTTTTTTTTACAAATTTTTTTTTTCCACAAAAATTTTTTTTTTCAACAAAAATTTTTTTTTTCCACAAAAATTTTTTTTTTAAAAAATTTTTTTTTCCATATTTCAAGGGGCGCCATAGGCGCATTACAACTTACTAGTTCCAAATATTTATTGACATAAATCCGAACGCAACATAAGATCAAGTTTTCCAAACGATCAGACTAATTGTTCAATTGATTTGATGCGCGTCCCCTGCTTTTGTCGGTTTCAAGAAAAGCGACAAGGAATTAACACAAATATTTCTCATAATTAACGTCACAAATATTATGTTTTATATTCGGTAATGATCGTGGCATATATTTTCAGAAAAGTCATACATTTTAATACGTTTACATATAAATATCGTTGCGGCGGCTAACTTGATTTAACATGTTGTTGGGTTCTGTGATAGTACAACTGAGACTAACATGACACGTACGGTACTTGCCCTTTTTGATCAGTCCCGAGATATGTCACATGGAATCTGAGCAGTGTCAATTGACTCCCTGCAATGACAAAGCCGTGTAAAAGTTACCGGTCCTTTTCATATATTTGGGTCGGCACTGGGACCGGTTCCTATCCATGAGGGACCTATCACGTTACTGGTTCTATATCAGTCCAATTTTCCGTAGGGTATGCATAACAAGAACTCAATTCTCAAAAACAGTAGCAACTCTCTATACCGAATTCCAATTGAACCGAAAACACACAGATTCGCAGAAACGTCGTTCTTTTAAATAATGTTATGGAGAGTTTCGACTGCAGTCGCAATCGATATGAGAACAATTCTACATAGCTTAAGGAATTGGCAGAGCAAAGACAATTTTATTTGGTTGGAATGACAAACAGTTTAAGTCAATATTACTGTACCTTCGGAGCAGAAATCTGAAAGATATCCTGCAGGTTTTAAATGCTACAAAACTTTGGATATTTTCTAATATTTATTTTAGAATAACCACTTAAAATCTGGTAAGACCATCAAAAGGTGTTTCCACCTCGTAAATGGTAAAGTCTTTACGGGTAAGAGAATTATCTCTATATAGCCATGTAAAACTTCTCTAAAAAAAGGCATTAGCTCTTCGGATACTTCTTTAAACAGTAAATCCCAGACAATGAGTATAGAAATTATAACGTTGACTCCTTACAGTTTAGAAGAACTTTCCCATCGTTTCCTTCATGGAATGTAAAGAGAAAAAGTAAGTAAATTAAAACCAGAGTTGACTGTTTTTCATTTTATAGCACCCACTAGTTAATATTTCTCGGAATCACCTGGTAATGTGCACGTTTCACCACCACTGTAGCATAGACATCAGTCATTCACAATAGCAGACTAGTCTAGACATAAATCTGATTTTATAAAACCGGCATTACCGACATCCGTTTTAATGCATGAAAACACACCACAGTGGGTTATTTTTAAAGGGTTTTCCAACAAGAGGTGTTATTTTGAATCACCCGGAATTTCGGTAGCTGTCACTTTTGAAGCGTTTATTATGTGACATTTGACAAGTAGAAGGCTAGGCTATTACAAAAAATGGAACCACACACGCTTCAACAACGCGCTCAAATTATTAAAATTCACTACTAAAATGATGAAAATCTTGCGGTCACAGTTCGAAAATCGTGAAGCAGCATGTCGGACCGCTATAGTGGAAGTTGGTGGAAAAATTAGATCTGTTGGGACAAGTTAGTAATGTGAACAATAAAACAACTGCATGTCGCTCAACTGAGAATATTGCTGCTGTAGCCCACAAAGATAGAATTCGTGAGGCAATCGAGGGCACTTTGCGATTTGGTTATGGACAATTTCATGAAAAGGATATGGTCCTGTAAGCGCAGCTGTGTTTTTTCATTATTATATGCACGCTGGCCACAAATGGCCATTGTAAAAATTTTCAGCAAACAAATTCGCAACAAACATATATATATTTTTCCATACCACAAACATGTACTTATTTCTAAGTTATTTATATCAAATATATATGTATACATTTTTGAATAATTTTTTTTTAAAATTTGTGAATCTCTATATATCAATTCATTTTAATCTCTCGGCTATTGTTATCATATTAACAAGCCTAGAGGCATTTGTTGAATTTAATAAGTTTATTGTCTGTTTTTTTCTTAAATCGCTATTGCTTATATGCAAATACCTAATATTAATTGCAAAGAAATTATATTTACATCCAAATAAGCTTTGTGTAGAAATAAATAAGCTTTACTTGCTACAAAGACCAAACACGCGTTTTGCTTGTGTGCCTTGGAGAATAGTCAAATAAAATCTACATTGCTTAGAATTTTCCATTATAAATACGATTATTTTATCTCCAATTCTTAAAGTGATTTGGGGCCATTCAAGAATTTTGGTTCGACTTCCAAGAAACTGGCAAATTTATCTTATCACACATGCATCTACATTTTGTGGATTTTTTTTTTTTTTTTTGGTAAAATAAATGTCCTTTCTAGCTTTCTAATGGAATGGAATTGTGACCAAGGCACCGATATAATAAATCGGTTAAAATTTGTGTTTCTGCTACTTGGACAGTGACAACAAATATCGACTATTTTTTTATTTTTATTCCACTAATAGGAAATTGGGGTATTAGAAGGCTGAAAAAACTGCGAGGAAAGACACTTCCTGAAAGAGTATTTCAATTAGAAACAGTTCGGCAGAAGAACAAACTTTCTCTATAGTGCGTCGTCCGAACAACAGGAAATTCGACCATGAACGGGTACGAGTCCCTATATAGCCGCATATCCCAGCTGAAAGTCCTAACATACGGAACTAGACTGCGAATAACGATATAGAACCCACGTTCAACCAATACATTTGGTTACCCCGTTCAAAAAACATATTCACGTTTATTTACGCGTCTGAAACGTGGCTACTTGCGCAATCAAATGAAACAGTAGCGGGAATTTTTGAGTGAATGCGTCTTCGAGAAATTTGCGGAACCAAATCTAGCCTTAACCGCGAAAAAGACGTAAGCGAACATTTTACAGGAGAGGGTTTTCTTGTGGTCAAGCAAAAAGGAGCGTGGTGCTTACGTTACAATTGAATTTACAATATCTTTGTAGATATACATTTTTAATATTTTGGGATTAATTTCATTAAAAAGCGAGTTTCGAAAAATATGGCGCTTCGCGGTAGAGATTCTACGACAAATGAAAAGTAAGCCCAGTGTTGACATCGAAATATACAGGCAATGAAACTACAACGATTATACTGACTGGGCCATATTACGGCGAATTCTGCCTCCGACTCTAAGAGTTTTCAACGGCGAGGTCGATGTAAGAACCTGAGTTCATTTGAAAAACCAAGTACAACTCTCTTTGTGTAACCAACTCGAGAATACTAGCGCAAGATCGAACTAACACTTTGAAGCTGAATGATTACAACTTTCATATTATTTGCGCAAATGACGCGGCTAGCATTAGCTTAACAGCCAGATCAAAGTCGGCGCTATCTTTTATTACTCCCTTAAATTATGTAAAACACAAATTGACAAATATGATGCGGAAACATTTGAATGCATGTCAAACTGATCTTAATGAGCATCTTAAATTGTATACCATGTCATGAGAAATGGATTCCTATAAAAATTGACATTTAGTCTACGAACCGACATCAGTTTTGTTTGAGAAATTACATGAAAATGATATCGAAGAAAATCTTTGCTGTTCTCATCGTATCAGGTACGTTTTAAAATTAGACATAATAATCTTCGATAATAATCTTTTCGAAAACTGCCGAAAAAGTCTTATTTTTTGTTACACTAATTGAGCGATATTAAATTTCACTTGCAGCTCTAGTCCTTGCTGTCGCCATCAATGCCCAGGAGAACACTTTGATTGACAATGTAACCGTTATATTGGGCGACTTAACCAAAATCCTGGGTAGTGTTGGCAAAATTCTTGCCAATCCCACTGTCATTCTCAATGGCGAACTGGGCGAAAATGTGGGAGAACTCGTCGATCGGGTTGTGGGACTTGTCGCTGATTTGGGTAAAACCGTAAATGATTTGCTGTTGGCTTTGGGTTTGGCCACCGAGTAATGGAGTTCTCGGTTGGTGTGTGACCGATTGCCGATTGTGTATGAAGGACTTATCTTGATAATATTAGTATTATTATATGTGCGCACAAGTTACTTTTCAAATATATTATCAGACGGCAGCATAAATAAATCCAGACATTTAAAGGTGGCAACTCGAGGGTCGAGATCAGTCGATGGATCAAGAGCGTAGCTTTGGGGGTATACACATTTGATCGAGGTCTGTTTGGTACTTGACACATTACCTCGTGGTACAAGCACGATCTCAGATATATTTGAAAGAAAACACAAACATTTTGCGGAGAAACATGACAGCTCTGAATATTGTCGGATTATTAAGAACAGTCAAACGTCCTTAACTCGACCTAATGGTGGTTCCCGTGGGAAAGTTCGACTTACGAAGATTTTGAGTTATGGAATTACATATTAATTTATTACTTTACTTTATTTATACAGTTTTAATTACTAGAAAATCTGTGTAATTTTTTTGCGGTGAATAGAAAGTAGCTCCAATTTGTTTAGGACTTTGTAGTGTTCAAAAAAAAATGAAAAACTTTGATTCTTCTTGTGGATTATTTTTATTTGGTCTTTTAATTTTTTTTTACATCAAGTCGAGAATATGATGTCATGTAAATGGCCGCCGCCAGTGTTGATTGTCAGGTTAGGGGCCAATCGCAAAATTTATAGCATTTTCTGATAGGAGGATTACTTTTGCTCCACCTTTTATAACAAACCTCATCCATATCATCATAATCATACCACATCATAAATTATTGCGGGTTCTGCGAATATATCGGCATCCGCAGAAAAGTCTAATGAACTTCTTCGTTAGCAGATATTTCTGAGCAACGTATTTTTTAAACCTCAGAACATTTTTCGATGCCATCACAACTTTATTGATTGGTTTATTTCTCCGAAAAGTTCAACACATGGAAGTTTGTGCCATTTCTTCGAGTTATAACGGATTCTCCAACAAGAGGTGTTATTTTGGTATTCAAAGGAAAATTAAATTGTTTGCGATAAATGATCGGATGTTTATTTCATAATAAAGAGGAAGGCGTGCCGTTAATAATGAAAAACAACATCAGCCAAATGTCCACCACGACCACGCTTACAGGACCATATCCTTTTCATGAAATTGTCCATAACCAAATCGGAAAGTGGCTGCCCTATGTCCTCGATAGTCTCACGAATTCTATCTTTGAGGTCTTGAATCGACGCAGGGCTGTAGGCGTAGAAAGTATCTTTCACGTGGCCCCAAAGGAACAAGTCGCAAAGTGTTAAATGAAAATCCGGATCATTTTCATGCATTTGAAGGACCCAATCAGCAAAGACACGACGTTGTTGATGATCGGCCGGCTTGAGTTCTTGTGTTAACTGAACATTATAAGCCTTAATATCCAAGTCTTTATGCAAAATACGGTGTAATGACGATTGGGGAATGCCCAATTCCAAAGAAGGACGAGGAATGGACAAACCTGGGTTTTCTTAGCACTTTGGTCTGCAGCAGCAATGTCCTCAGTTGTTCTTGTTCACTAACTTGTCCCAACAGCTCGAATTTTTCCACAAATTTCTGTATTGCGGTTCGACAAGGTGCTTCACGACGACCCGAAAATGCTTTAGATTTGCGAACTGTGACTGCACGATTTTCACCATTTTTGTAATGAATTTTAATAATTTCAGTGCGTTGTATCGTTTAATTTTTAGTTGTGGCGTAGTTTCTACCTGTCAAATGTCAAAGAATAAAAGCTTCAAAAGTGACAGCTACCGAAATACCGGGGGATTCAAAATAACACCTCTTGTGGAGAACGCTGTAGATAAATTCAAGTTAAGGAAATTCGAATTATAGAAGAGCAAATAAAGGGAATTTGTCCACTTAACGCTACTGCCACTAGAAGTGCTTCGATATAAAAAAATTTCGACTTATGGAAGTTCCACTGTATTACAAATTGTTTCTCGACCATAGATGTCAATCGTAATTTTGGTCGTTGGATTTTATGGCAAAGAATATTGGAAGATTTCAATAACTTGATGACTACTGGTAGGTATTTGACTAAATGATTTGTATTGGTAATAATGGCTGGTTTTTAAGACGTGTGGTTTTCAAGAAGAAATAAAATGAATATGATTTAATGATATGACCAAGAATGTATCTTTATTAAATAATAAAAAATATCAAATAAATTTGATATTAAATAAGGGTTTGCCTTTATGTTTAAAAAACAATCCGCGGCTGGATTAAATAACTTCCAGCCGAGTGGCCCAATTTTCGACCACTTTTTGCAGCATTTGGGGCCTTATGTCGGAAGTAACGCTCCGAATATTCTCTTCCACGGCGTTAATCGTGCCGGGTTTATCTGCATTGACAGGCGACTTCACATAGCCCCACAAAAATAAGGCCAGCGGTGTTAAATAGGTCGACCTGGAGGCCACAGGCCAATGACGCGAGATAATGCGCTCACCAAAAGTTGCATTCAAAATATTGATTTTTTCGTTGGCTGTATGGCCTGTATCGCAGTCTTGTTGGAACCAAAGGTCTGCCACATCGACGTCCTACAATTCAGGCACGAAAAAGTCGTTAATCAAGGCTCTTTACCGTTCCCCATTAACTTTAGCATTATGGCCGGCTTCATAATTTATTCATAATTCGTCTTTCGAAACCGAGACCATTACACATTATCCAACTGCAACTGCTTCCATCTCGTATATGTTGGCGACTTTACGAGTAAGAGAGTAATCTCTAAGTCATGTAAAAACTTCCTAGAAAAGCACCAGCAGTTTGGAGCAGGGATGATAAATTTCATACTTTTTGTACTTTTTGACTCTCAAAAGTACCGTGGTTTTAATTGTGGTTTACCAACAGACATTGAAAAGTTTCTCAGGGTGTTGAATTTTCATTTTTGCAATAGCGCAAACAGGAGAGAATTTTATAAAATTCCACGAATATTTTGGAACGGAAATTTATAAAAATTTTAAATATTCTTCATCAAGATGGCTTTCACGCCAAGAAGTTGCCGAAAGAGTTGTTGAGCAGTGGGAGCCGCTTCAATATTATTTCACATTAAACGCATTTGAAACCGATTACAAAAAGGAAAATATTACATTTCTATCTTACTTGTATACATTATTTTACATAAATATGTATCTTTTTATATACACACATAGTATGTGAGACAATTTGAACTCTGGGCTATAGAAAAACCCTATGACCATCTATTTTTTTAGATTACTTTAAAGAAAGGCCTCCTAAAAATTTGAGTTAATAAATAAAAAACATTGAACAATTGATACCTTTTCGATGCAAAAAGTACTTTTTAGAAACAAATGTTGTACCAATTCATCAGTCTCATTTATTATTCCTGGTTCGGAGCCGGCTTTAAACAGTAGGTCCCGGTCCGTGAGTATATAAATTATATCGCAGAAGTTCCCCGTCTTCATGGAATGTTAAGCGAAATAAGTAAGTAAAAAAGCATTACATGGCCCACATGTTGGTTGGTCAAAACAAGTGCAGCGGGTCTTTCAAATACGGATGGATTTTAGTTTTAATCCTGTAATTCCAGACTTTTCTGTATGTTGTATAATTCAAAAGGCATTACTAAAAACTCTAAAAAACTAACGTTCTACAAACAAAAAAATAAACAATTTTCCGCCAAATTTAAAAAATATCGAACTTGATATTGAAATAAAATCCCCACCATTTACTTTGTACAGATAGTTATAATCATTTGTATATTTCTAAAAAATTTGTTCATATGTGTTACCAAAAGGTTAACATATCTTTTATAAAACTTTACATACTTTACACATAAAATACATACACATACATATATTTATACTTTACGCACTCGTCTATAAATTAATAACAGTCAAGAGGGAGGGGGGAAACAAACAAATATCCATCGGAGTAAATATTTGTCACATAAATCACTTATTTATAAACGATAGTTAAATTTATATTTTGTATTAGCAAGAAAAACGGCAGTTACAACGGCACAAATCGTGCATAAAACTAAATATTTTGTTCGCAATATTTCACAAAGTCGACGTAGTCATAAAAAGTACACACTAGTTTAGGTAGTTATGCGGAGATTTTATGTACTAGAATTGATGCATGGAATTGTGATAGTCGGGTCGATTGTATCGGTGATTCGGGGTTCGACTTGAAAACTGAGATATGGTGTCATCGCCGGGTGGGGCCACCAAAAGGATGGGCTGTAAGTTGAGGTTTTTCCGTGAACCCGCTAAACTCACCGCATCGGTTATGTAGCTGTTATTGATTTCGCCTAAAAGGTAATGGAGATTTTTATCATGCATTACTCTATAATTGTAAGTAAGTAGGAAGATCGTTACATACCTTTAAACAATGAATTCTGATACATGGGATCCGGTTGTAGGCGCACATGTCGGGTGGCCAATATAAATGCGAGTGTCGCCAATACAACACCATCTATGCATCCGATAATGGCCAGAGGATACGCCCACCTAATGCTGCAGAGGCCCAGTTCAAAACGATTGGCATCGGGTCCGCAGATTTTGCGGAAGTCATCTGAATTCCAGCCGAATGGAAAACCGCAACAGGCAACAATCATACAAAGGGCTGCAAAGAAATTCAAATTAATTTAGTTTTGGCTTTCTTTAAACTTTTACGAAAGTGTAATTTTATGATAAAGACATTAAATGCAATTTCTTCAACTGTTATAAGGCTGTGTTCGTCAAGTATTATTTTACATCAATCTTGAAAAAGAAAAAACGCTATGAGAGGTTGATTTATTTTAAACCTGTTGTTGCATTTTAAGAACTATTGCTTATATTCAATAATTTTGTGGTTTCACAAGCAACCGCGTAAGTTGTAAAATCAAATTTTTCAGGAGAGCCAAAAACACAATTTTCAGCATTTTGGGACGACTATACAAACAATATATCTGATTTTTGGATTAAAATATTTTCCAATAAAAATGTTAATTATGTATAAAAAAAAACCGTAATTATCTATGTGCAAAACAACAGCGTATCTTTACTTAAGATGTTTTTGGTGAAAATAAATATTGACTTATTTTGTTTTTACTAGCAAAAAAATAAGCACACAATTCTTTTTAAGCGGTTATTAAAAGAAACAAATTGAAACACAATTAATTTTTTTTCGCGAGTAACATCTCATGTGCGTGCATGCTTTTATTTGCGAAAGGAATTAAACTATGACATGAATTATGTCTACTGTTTGTTTTTTTGCTAAAAAAAAATCAGTAACGGTAGCTTCCGAAATGGTTTCATATAACTTATGCAGCAATCATAGCATGGAACTCATTACAATGTACAATGTTCATTAAATTGATGAACAATTTTCATCAAATTGATGTACAACTTTCATTAAATTAATGTACAACGTTCATCAAATTGATGTAGAATGTTAATCAAATTGACTTGTAATGTTCTTCAACTTGTAGTACAATTTTCATCAAATTGATGAATCAATGTTCTTCAATTTGATGTACGGAATTGGTGGAAGACTAATGAAAAGTTATACATACATCAAATTGAAGAAAAGTGTAGTAGATTGGAAAATGATGTCCAAATTGATATAAGAATTCATCAAATTGATGAACCCTATTTTTTCCAATGTACCAACAATAATGTTGTATTTATGTTCTATCTATCGATCTATATAAATCTATATAAAAAAAAATGATGATGAATCGGAAATTAAATGCGGCTAAACCGATACGGCATTTGGAAGCCAATATAAAAATTTAAGTAAACAAAAGTAGAGTTCGAGATCATTTATTAATTTTTTTTAATTTTTTTTTCAAAATATAATTACTTTTAAAAAAGTCTTACTGCCTGTTTCCATAAAACGATTTTGTTCGTTCGTTACAAATTGTCCATATTGGAAGCGTTATAAAATGGGCTTCAGACATTATTCAATTTTGGTTTTCAGATATATGTTAGATATGGACATCTGGAACACCATCTCAAAAGAATGAGCTCTCACTACTGACAAATATCCATTTTATTGTGCCTTCAATTTTGCCAATTTCTAACGAACGAACAAATTCGTTTTATGGAAACAGGCAGTTAGAACATTGTTTTTGCTCTGATTGAAGGCAAGGCATACGCATACGTTTCGAAAGCTACGACAGTTCTTCGTCGGTACCCATTTGCATTGATTTCTATTACAATTATTGGTCTAATGTGTTAATAAGAAAGAAAGTCACAACTCCATTTTGGTAGTTTTTACGTTTCATATCTTCCGAGCCGTGAAATTAAATATTTTTTAAAAAAAAATCTGAAATGATTTTAATATATATTGCAGTTGAAAATGGGTCCTATAAGCTTAGTACCAAAAATCAGAATCTCAGAAACGGTTCCAAATATGACCTTATCTCTGTTTTGAAATTTTGCCGCTTGCGGCTTTCTTTCTTAGGACGGCATAGTATAGTTTTCCTGATTAAACGAGAACTACTGTATAGTTAGTAGCTCGTATACCCAAAAAAATATCAATTAGTTAAGCAACAAATACAAAAAAAAACATGTTGTGTGTAACAACCTTTGTTAAATCCATACAAAGACCAATTAAAACATATTTTTGGTTTCTTTTTTAGTTTAAATAGATATTCTCAATATCCTGTCACAAATCTCTGAACGACCACAAACATCTTAATCGAAATATGGAAAGGGCAGCAATTAAATTAAGAAAAATGTGTAATTTAATATTTTTGCAGGTAGGAAGTAGTCTGCCATTAATTATTCCAGTGTCCCATTATAACCTTTCATTTGTGGCACCGCTTACACATTCAAATATTTATTACTGTACCAATTGCGTAAATACCATACCTCTAATAGTTCAAGAGATATGATGGTTCGAAATTTGTAAGTTTATGGGCAGATAAAACTTTTTTTATTGGTCTTTTTTTATTAATCGTCCCACTTTTTCCAGGACAATTTATTTCTATGCCAGGCTATTAACCAAATCGTATCTTATAGCCTTTGTTGCTAGTAGCCTTTATATTTTAGTTTATGACAATAAATAAATTATCTTAATACCTCAAAATATTTTATGAGATATGGCGGTTCACAATTTCCCTTTGTCCGATCATGACCTAATATAGGCAATGACTGCTGCCTGGCCAACAGTACTGTGAAAGATTCACGATGATCGGATTAGTAATTCCGAACATAGATACAAACATAAAATTTAATGAATGGAACTTGACCTATATGGGGGGGAACAAAATGTATCACCCTATTCGAAAATTCACCTTTTGCCATAGAACACGATATAGAGACATAACGGGATACTGTTTGCCAACGATGCAGTGGACGATTTTCGATCAGTGACCTAAGATGACATTTTTCTTTTTTTTCATGTGAACGGAAACGTTAAAACGAAAAAGGTTGCATTTGTTTCTTCGGTATCCTAATGTAGCATTTGAGCAATGTTCTTGTTCCCGCAAAATCGACCAGTTTGACCGCTTAAAGTCACAGGTTTATGTAAAAGTCACAACCCCCAGAAACTCTCAAAGAACAAATCCGACAAGGTTGTGATCAATCGGTTAAAGTTTTCGCTGGAACAAATTGAATTAAAGAAAACACAATATAATCTTTATAAAGTAATTACGTCATCTTTCTGATGAGATGAATACCAGAAATAGGAAACCAAAATCCCTAAATCTTACAAAAAATTCTAATACAAAATTAACTAAATTCATTTGAATATTTAAAGTTTTCCAAAAAAAAACTGTGTGACAAACTCAATCTTATTTTCTGTCGATTTAATTCAGTATTGGCAGTATTCCGGGTCGAAAAGTCTGTCCACTTTTAAAAGCCCTGACTTACATGTGAAGGGTCTATATCACATTAATCCCACATCAGCAATTCTTAAATAATACACAACAACTAAACTGACCTCAATTTCAACGTCTAACACAATTCCACGAAGTCACTAAGAAGTTGACAACCTTCATTTAGCACAGACAAAAACTGTTTCAATCATCAAAAAAATATTTTTAAAAAAAACACTATTTTATTGTTTTGCTAGGTGGCCAAAAATGATCACGACAAATGTTGAAAACTGATTTTGTGTCTGTCATCTTTCTTCATATTGTTTCATTTCCGCAATGTAAAATCATCAGCAGAAAAAAAATCAACAGCAAGAAAAAATGTAATTTTTTTCGAAAATCAATCACATGCAACACCATTCAATAACACATATAATGCACATGAGTGTGTATGTGTAGATTTCATCAGACATACGAATGTCTGAAGACCGACAGTCCGTCTGTCGGTGTGTACATACCTGATATGATTTGCAACCAACCGCAAATATGAAAGACTCGTGTGGATTTCATAAATATTACAAATATTAGAAAACATATTGTCAATAAGGCCAAAGCAACTGATGCGGCCATAAACAGAGTAGCCAACTGTAAAAGTTTAGAAAGTTATTGGAGATGTATTCGGTTCGGTTGACAAATTTCAAAAGAAAGACTTACCTGAAATGAGAATGTTGGCACCTGTATGATGTTCTCCCATTTCCGTTTGCAATTGTCGAATATTTCATCCCTTTGGCACACTTGCCAGAGACCCAGGCGACCGGCACTCTCATTGTCTGGGTCACCCACCCATTCTGCAAGAAGAAATACACGTGATTAGAATTAACATCAAATCTAAAATCGTAAATCGGTTGCATTATGACAAGTTTTTAAACTTAAACACTGTATACACATTGTTGTGGGCTTGTCTATATTAAATCACTGTCGGCACGCCCCTTTATGTGGCGTTTCCATTTTGAACAAAGTGAACATTTTACAAAAACTGAAATTTGGGATTCCCAGAAATGAAATTTGCAATCAATTCAACTGTAGCCCATCAATAACAAATAAAAAAAGGACAAATAAAAAAAGATGGTTTGCGTACAGCAATTGGCAAAAAATTGTGAAGAAATTTTAAGATACTGGAGCGGTTACAGATATTGTAAGGCCTGTGCATCATCGTTTCGTTAGTTCCGCTGAAAATATCGCTGCCGTAAGTGAAAGTGTTTCCGAAGACCCGAATGTGTCGATTCTCAGGAATTAGGACTGTCTTACAGCACATTATGGCGTATTTTGAATTTGGATCCACAGCTACATCCATATAAAGTCCAGCTCACACAACAACTGAAGCCAGCTGACCATTCACAGCGTTGTAGATACGTGGAATGGGTGCTTGAACAACAGGCATTGGACGGCGATTTTTCCAAACAAAATTTTCTTCAGCGATGAAGCATATTTGGGGTTCTGAGAATGCTCAAGTAATTGAAGAGAGGCCATTACATCCACAAAAAGTCACTGTTTGGTGTGCTCTTTGGTCCGAAGATGTTATTGGACCTTACTTCTTCGAAAACGACGAGGGAATGACTGTCACCGTCAATTCGGAGCGTTATAGTCGTATGATAACCGACTTTTTTTTTGCCTGCTATTGAAGAATACGACTTGGAGAATATGTTGTTTCAACAAGACGGTGCAACATGCCATACACTCAAGGGAATATGGCTTTATTACAAGAGACATTTCGTGGCCGCGTAATTTCTCGTCGTGGCGACATTAACTGGCCAAGATCAAGCGATTTGACACCATTAGACTTTTTTTATGCAGATAAACCTTTAATTCTTGAGCACTTAAGAACCAACATTCGTCAAGGTATGGCTGAGATACCGCACAATATGTGCCAAAAAGTGGTCCAAAATTATCTCAAAAGAATCAATGCTTGCAACACTTCGCGTGGTTGTCATTTAAATGATGTAGTGTTTCACACATAATGTCAATGTTCATAACGTATTATACTTTTGAAAACGCAAAATGGATAACCCTTTATTAACACCACATTATTTAAAGGTAAAGGGGCATTCTAATATTAGATCCCAATTGAGATTTGAAATCATTTTTTTTTTTTTGATTTTACAAACAAATTCAGGATGTCACAATGAGAAAGCATACACATTAAAACCATCAAGATGTGACATCGAAAGATATTACACAATGCGGTCCACATTAAAGCCTCATAACACGTACTGATATGACAAATTATTTCCTCATTTATATTTACGATCATTTAGCAAACTCTGGCACTGGCCAACTCGAGTTCATTTCTTATTTCCGGCAAAATTCCAACATGGAATTTTGAAAAACAAAAACTCACAAAAATGCACCACAAACTCCAAAACGTGACACTTTCGCAAATGTGTTATCATTCAATTTCGTTTCACTGGCGGCACCTCATTAAATTGTTGGCAACAATGTAATCATTAAATGGCCCAACTTGTTTTATGGTTTAGAAATATTTGTTGTGCAATTAAATATTTTCGCATAGAGATAGAAACGGCGAGCAAACAACAAAAACAACGATTATAACACTAAAGAAGATAATTTGTTACAGCTTATATTAAATCATTTCAACATGATGGAATTATAGAGTCTGGATTCTGTAAAGTTTTTAAAACAATCTGTAAAGTGTTTTCACCACAGAACCACTGTAGCCATAATTTTCAATGTTTAGTTTCATAAAAGTACAGATTTTTTCTATGACCAGTAAAATGATGTAATGAAATTCAATCCAGATTTTGATAAATACTTTTTAACAAAGAATTTTAGATGCAGTTTAGATACTGAGTTTTAAGTTCGCTATTGAGTTGAGTTCTGCGTTGAAGGTTGTTATCTACTAAATAGTACACGGAGGAAAAAAAACGCCTCTGTAACATATTGTCCCAAACATATTTTGCAGGCAACATATATATGTTTGGAGCATGTCCCAAACATATTATGTTTGGGTTATATATATATAGTTATTATATTAATAGGAAAAGTAATTAATTCCCTTTGGAAATTCAAATTTCAGCCGATTTGAGACAGTGGCACAAAAAACGGTTAGTTTTGGAGCAGGGCATTGTGAAAAAAATTGTTGATGACCGAAATTTTATAAAGCAGGGCGATTGTCTAAAGAGCAACTATGTACTGGACGTAGTAAAATTAAGGTGTATTGGCATATTAGTGTTACTGCATTTGTATCATAAATTTTTCAATATTTTCATTGAAACTAAAAAAGTCAACAATCAAAAGTCGACTTAACTTTTTACTATTTTGTTTTGGAAAAAGTCGATTAATTGACTTTACGTCAGTCGACTTATACAACCCTAGGGCGAAAACACAAACAACTATACACAGATTCAAATGGATGACCCTGTTAAAATTATGTTAAATTTGATGCCTGAACCTATGGAACTGCAAATGACGACAATACGGGTATCCACATGAATTTCCTTAGTAATTCACTTATTATTAATATTTGGCAAAATTATGTGTCAGTCTCTATATTCGCCGTACGTCAGGTCATGATTTCTCGAACTCTTTTGCATGGATTGAAGATATGTAGTTTTAATTTGTTTTTCGATTTATGGATGGTTTTAAAAAACGGTTACCTAGTTGCCGGCTCTTGGCATTATCTGTGGCTGGGACTCGCCCAATAATCTTCGTTTTTTCGTTTAAAATTAATCTGTTCATCAAAGTTTAACTACTGTTTATTCGTCAATTTTGGCCGTTTAAACTACAGAACTACCATATGATTGTGACAACAATCAAAGAATTAACTTCGTTTTACCGAAATTACACTGCTGTGCAAAAGTCAACATCAATTACAGATTTATAGATTTGGCTTGAGCAGAAAAAGCAAAAGTGAATTTTGAATTGTGACACTGTTGAAGTAAATGAGCGATATGCTTTAAAATGAAACTGATAGTAGGCGCTCCGGTAGGCGAGTTGGTAGCTAGTGCTTGCCTATCAGCGTGTGGGTTGTGGGTTCGATTCCCACCAGAGGCTTTGGTCGGTCGCTGCAAAAATCTAGCCATATGGTCTGTGTCACACAAAATTAGAATATAAATTTACTTTGTATTGTAATTAAATAAAATAAATAAATAAAACTGATAGTGTTGCCACGCACATAACCGTATGTGTGAATTATTTTCACTTACCAGTGAAAAACCTATTTGAAGTTCTAACATAGTTTTGTTTGAAACTGTGTTTTACAAAACATTTAATACTAGTAAGTTGAAATGCGCCTATGGCGCCCGTTAATTTGCTTGGGAAAGTATTTGTTACTTAATTTTAAAAATTTTGTAAAAAATATTTTGAGAAAACTATTTTGTAAAAAAAAATTTCGAAAAAAACTAAATTTGGGAAAAAAATATTTGTGGAAAAAAGTTTTTGCTGAAAAAAAAATATTTGTGGAAAAAAAAATTTTGTTGAAAAAAAAAATTTTTGTGGAAAAAAAAAATTTTGTTTAAAAAAAAAAATTTGTGGAAAAAAAAATTTTGTTGAAAAAAAAAATTTGGAAAAAAAATTTTGTAAAAAAAAAACTTATGTTGAAAAAAAATGTTTGTTGAAAAAAAAAAAAATTGTGGAAAAAAAATTTTGTGGAAAAAAAAAATTTTGTTGAAAAAAAAAATTTGTAAAAAAAAAATTAGTAAAAAAAAATTTTGGAAAAAAAAAATAGGGGAAAACGCAATTTCTGTACAAAAAAAAATATTATTTTTTTTATTATTATTATTTATAGAATTATAGAATGCCTATTTAAATTCCTACGTACTGCGTGACAGAGTCAGTGAATCAGTGTATCAGTGTATCAGTGTATCAGTGAATCAGTGAATCAGTGACGAGGGTAAATATGTATTAAGATTATGACCTAAGACATATTTCCACTAATCTTTGGCTATTCCTTTCGACAAAAAAATAATGTTTATCCCCTTCATGTATACAAAATTCGACTTAGACGACCTTTTGGAAATGTTCCACTAGTTTCTTCTATGACTGCAGAGCACATGTAATTTGTTTGATTATTTTCACCCGATATCAGTAGGTTATTGTGAATGAATTCACAATAATACCTACCTGATTTGAACTCCGTTTAATTTAAACCGAGGTTTTCAAATCTGTGATTTAACTACGATGACATTTATTAACTCTGAATAGTTAAATTACTAATGAAAACAAAAACCGTATTTTTTTAGGATCCGGCCAATGTGGAAAATCGCATACAAACAGAGTTGAGTTACAAGTTTCTATTGATTGAGACCCCTGCAGTTTTTTATTGAGAACAAAACAACAACAAGAAATGAAGTAAAAAGTACATCGTCAATCAATTATTTAATTAATTACCTGGTGTTACAAATGCCACTATGCCAATAATGGCATAGCAAATCGTGAATATGGCCCAGAGAACAGCGATCGCTTTTGAGTTCCGAATGTATTTGGTCGCATAAAGATGCGTTGTGTCCACGTATTCGATCTTTGTGCCCATTTTGGTGTAGTGATCCACTGATCTAAAATGAAACGCACAAGCGTACAAGAAGAGAAAAGAAGAAAAGAGGATTAAATGAAATGAAATGTGTAGAAGAGAAAGAGAACACAATTTATGGTTTCTGTTTAAAGCAAACAAAAAGTAGCAATGATCTGCAAAAGTTAGTGAACTTTAAGTGGCTTAGTTTAGTTTGTCTTAGTCTCGCATCTGACATCTAGTGTCTGTGAGTTTGCCGGTCTTATGTCTTTTTTTTTAAATCGTTTACCGAGGAGTTTATGTTGTTTTCTTTCTATGTTTTTCTATTTGAGAAACCCGTTCACTTGAGACCGCCATCAATCATTAAATGTTAGATACTTCAGCGTTGCGTTCATTATTTTAATAATAGCTAATGATTCATTCACACTTATTGTTTAATTAATATTCAAATAATTTTTGAAAAAAATCCAAACAGGTTTATTGCATTTGTTTCAATTATGACACACAAGCGGCGGTCAGTAGTTGCAGCCATCAGATTTTAATATTTGTGTTCCAAAGATCCGAAGACAAAATTTAATTTTAAAAGAATAAGTGGACAAAATGGTTTGCCATTACATGTATGGCCAAGAAAGACAAATTTTGGTCGCAACATATGTACATTAGACTGGGTCGTATTGCCCTCAATATTTCTTTAATGGACAGATGAGAAACTCCTCTAAAATTAGTGAAATGTTCTCTATATTCTTCGGACAACTTTGAACCGCTAATGTTTTTCTGTAGAAGTTTTACGTGGCTTTAGAAACTAAAATCTTACTCGTAAAGCCGCAGGCATTTTTTTTTTGTTGACTAACACTCGGGGGATGTCGCCTATAAATGCAATGTACTGTGTTAGATATGGGAAATAAGGGTATTGGAGGAAGGAAAGAGGGAGTAGGATTTGTTGATGTTTGCCCTGAATTTGGAAATGTTATAGCAGGCAGGAAGAACACTTGCAGGAAGATTATTCCACATACGAATAACTCAGGCTGAAGGTCAGGTCAACCGGCCATTTGACAATCAACGGATGAGAGACCCTGGATAGCCGCGTATACCGGTTAAATGTTCTAACTTCAGTGACAGGGGAAATAGCTATAGCGGTATGTGGGGACTTAAGATATAAAAATATCTGCTGACCCACATTTAATAGAATTCGCATTTAGCCTGCATGTGAGTATCATCTCCCCCTTCGTATGGTAAACAAATCGATGACTAACATTATACAAAAAACTATTTTATTTCTTTTAGTCTATAGAAAAAATATATGCATGACGTGTAGTAAAAAGCATGTGCATAATGTCGGGAAATTAGTGGTACAACTGCTCAGGTACCAACTGCCAACCACAGCGTCATAGCCATAAATAATAACACACAATGAAATCGGCCGTAATGCAAGTGAATTTATGTGAAAGTCCCATCATTAGTGGAATCTCTGACTGATCGTTTCTCTAACATTCATACATGAGCTCAATGCTCAGTCCAAATGCACAATCACACAAAGCAAATGCCGATCGTTCATATCCTGCCGGTAGCCGGTAATTGCCCCGCCGGCTAATGTTTGTTACACATTTAAGTTGTTTGTTGAAGTATTTTCAAACAAACTTTCATTGGCTTTTAATCATAATTATGCATGTCTGTGTATGTACAAAAATTAATTATAAAATGAATAATGAAAAATCATGACAAGGCCAAACAGTGACAACTTTGAAATGACATCGAAATTCAATTGTTATACGGAATGAAACGGAATGGCACCCAGCGTCGAATGCAGTTCAACCAACTTTCACATTTACATAGACACATCACCACAACAAAACCTTCGTAAATGTATTCGAATTAAGCTATTGTTTGCAAACAGAAACGAAACAGTGATAATTGTTTAATAATTAATTTAAAAAAGTTTCGCAACAGTTAACGGAACACATCCACGGCTCTGACAATTATGCTGAATACGTCAGACGAACGATTTGCGAAACGACATTGAAAAAAATAATCTCTAGACACTCAACCAACTCAAACTCAACCAAAAGTTGATCTGACTAATGATTTTTGAGGGATGTCACGTTCGAGCAACAACGTTGAGAGCACATGGTCAGCTGTCAACTTTGACAGATCAAAATATGTCTGTTGATATTTTCAGATATTTGATATATCAGATATAAATAAAATTTCGGACTTAGTTGAGATCGTAGTTAAACTGAGTTTAAACTTCAACTGTTTTTTGTTGCCATATACAGATGTCCAGCCGAAAAAAAGTAGATTTTTAAAAATATGTGAATTTCTGCAGTTTTAATTACTTTAGGAGTTTTTGATATTATCAACCAGAAAAAAAAATAAACATTCATGTGAGTCCTTTGCATGTGTTTTATACAAACTGACATCAGACCTGTCGAAGAGCTCCCAAAGTTTATTCACTGCTGATGGTCTTTAGATAAACAGTTTTTTCAACCAAAAAAGGGGTTTCTGTTTAAACATTTACAGATTTTGAAGAAGGTATATGGCAACGCTGGCTGTCAGTCATAATAATCCACAAGTTCTGTGGAAAAACTATCAGTTTTATTATAAAACATGTTTTTGGTTAAAATATAAACAAAAAACGCAATGTATTTTAAAGAGAAAAGAATTGGTAACAATTTCAGTTAAAAGCCCCAAATCGGAATTTTTTCTATTGAAATAAAATACTACTGATTAAATACTCGTTTAATCTGAAGTTAATTTTCCAGTTTAACTACACTGAAAAAAAGGTTCATCAATTTGATGAATTCGTACATCAATTTCATGTATTTAGACATCATTTTCCCACCGACAACACTTTTCTTTAATTTGATGTAGAACTTATTCTTTAATTCCGCACATCAATTTCTTTAACAGTTTTCATCAATGAACATTGTACATCAGTTTGATGAACATTGTGCATCAATTTTATGAACAATGTATGTGGGATGGTAACCCTGATGAAGTCAACGAAAAGGGACATAACGTAAATATTAAGCTGTATTCTTAACGAAGGCGAAGAGCTTTTCTATGAGCAGTCCTATTTCATTCCTTTTTTTTGATCGATCACACACTCTCTGTCTGTTCGTTGATTTAACAAGACGTATTCTGTGTTTACGCATTATTTTATAATTAACCATTTTAAAAGATAATTGTTTAAGTGTAATTTTAAGAAAATGAATTAACTATCAATAAACTTATGATTTTGTGTTATTAAAACTTAATAAGCATTGTGTTGTGGTGTTTTATTTAACTAATGGAGCCGAAGTGACAATGTGAGCAGAGTTAATCCTACAATTTTGGGGACTCAACCAAAATTTCTTGGTAAATTGAGCTAATTGGACTGATTTTTGAAGAAAAAAGTAAAATTATAAAAGAAAAAATAAAATGTAAAATATAGTAAAGTGTGTTGTGAAAAATTGTTAAATTGCGTCATCAATTAACAAACGGGAAAATACGGTACAAAAAGTTCTATCTCTTTGATGCTGTATGCAAGAATAAACAAGAAAAGCCCAATGTGAAGTTGTATTGAGCACACAAATAATAATAAAAAAAAAAATGCAATGATTTTAAAGAGAGTGAGAGAAAGAGAGTAACGCAGTGAAACAAAACCACCACCGTTGTGAAATTAAGAACAATCTCTGTTGCTGTGAAGTTTTCTTTTTCACATCGACGTTTAATGTTTAATGATCATCGCTGTATGTGTGATTGATGAAATGAAAAACGAAACAAACAATTAGAAATAGAACAATACTCTCTGTTACTAAGAAGGAGAAAAGCTTTTTCGAAGTGTGGAATTGGAACGCTGACACAAAGCCGATGTGCAGCAGAAAGACAGTTAAAGTGGAAAAAACAATTATGATGAAATCGAAATGAAGTAAAAAAAAAAAAAAAAAAAAAGAAAAACAGAAACATTCATTGCTGCTTTGAAGTTTGAGTGCGTTTTGTCTATTGTTCGATGATAGAAACGCGTTGCTGTGTGCGATAGTTGATGGAGTTTACTTGCTGAGTGATCTGGTAAACGATGGTTGCTGTGTGCGATTTTTAAAGGAGTTTAATTTGCTGAGTGGTCTGTTAAACGACGGTTGCTGTGTGCGATAGTTGATGGAGTTTACTTGCTGAGTGATCTGGTAAACGATAGTTGCTGTGTGCGTATTTTGAGAAAATTTGCCTGTTGAGTGTCTGTTGACGAAGCCGTTGGAAGCTGAGTTTTTGTTGTAAGTTTTATAGAGTGTAAAACTAGAGAGTAACGTAAAGCTTTTTGTTGGATGCACCCCTTCTGAGTGCATGTAGTTGTGGCGATTTACTTGTGTGGATGTTTATTGAAACTTCATTTATGATTGCTTTGTATCGACTCCCTTTGATTTGTTGTTAAGAGGAAATAAGTGACCAGTGTTTGGTCAATGAGAAAGTCTTGAAATTACAAGATTTTATGTAAAAATTACTTGGAGGTTATATTTTGATAAATTTTATTTTGTAGTTTTATATTGATTTTATATTATTATTTCATTATTTTGCTATATTGTATTATCAAAGTATGGACAGAGAGCAGATTTTGAGTCTTAATGTCAACTCCTTGAAAGATAAATTGCGGGAGTTGGAATTAAGTACACAGGGAGTGAAGAGTGTTCTGCAAAATCGACTTTTGGAACATTATAATTCAGATTTTGTTGCTGTCGACGAGGAAGAGGTTGATCTTGAGTTTGGCTCAGTGTCTGATGGGCGGACCGCCGCGATTCCCAGTGTTTCTCTTGGAAAAAGTATATACACGTTGCGAGACGTTGAAGACAGTTTATCAAAATTTTCAGGTTTTGGTTTGCCGGACGTCAATCAATGGCTAGCCGAATTTGAGGATATGGCAGAGATAGTTGGGTGGACTCAATTAGAAATGTTTGTGTATAGTAGGCAATTGATTGTTGGTGCAGCAAAGCTTTTTGTTAAGAGCCAGACAGGTATTAGAAGTTGGTTGCAATTAAAAGAGTTGCTTGTAGAAGAATTTGGTAAAAGTCTTTCGTCAGCGGAAATACATAGACAATTACGTACAAGAAAATTACAGCGAAGCGAGTCACTTATTGAATATTTGTATATCTTGATGGATATAGGGAAGAAGGGCAATCTAGATGACAAGAGTTTGATTGAGTATTACATCGATGGAATACCGGATTCCAGATTTAATAAAACGGTTTTATTTCAGGCCAGAACAATAAAAGAGCTGAAGGAGAACATTTTAATCTATGAAAAGATAAGACAACGTCCTAAGTCATTATACCCCGGAAAAGAGTCTAGTTCTTCGGAAGTGAAGGTGGAGTCGAAGTTGAATGAAAATGTCGACAGGGAAAGAAAATGTTTCAAATGTGGAGATAAATCCCATTTCGCGAAAGAGTGCCCGCAGAAACAGTTTAAGTGTTACAAATGTCAAAAACCTGGCCATCGTTCTTTCGAATGTCCAGCCAAGGATTGTTATAGAGCGATCAAGTCGGAGAAGAGCCAAGCCAATATGGTGCAGAAGGGTCCAGGATTGATTTTCAAAGATATTGAAATCAAGGACAAAAGAATTTCAGCACTTATTGATACAGGTTGCGATACATGTTTAATGCGAGCTGATACATTGTTTATTTGTGGTGAAGTAAACTTAATTCCCGAAAAAGTAAGAATGCGAGGCATCGGTGAAAGTGAAATTGTATCATTAGGTCGATTTGACACTATGGTATTAATAGATGATATTCAGTTTGACGTAACTTTCTATGTCGTAGGGGAACGTGACATTTTGCACGGAGTAATGTTAGGCAATAGTTTGTTTCGAAATGCCGAAATGGTTATAAAAGACGGGGAAGTGCGATTCCGGAAACCGGAGGAAAAAAATCATTTAATGGGAGAGTTTCAATCTATCTGTCTCAATGCAGAAGATCTGCATCAGTCTGCAGAAGTGGATTTACGGCATTTGTACTCTGATGTGAAGGAAGCGGTATCGGAACTTATATCAGAGTATAGACCAGAAAACAACGGACCGTGTCCAGTGAAAATGAAACTGATTTTAAGCGACGAAATCCCAGTGTGCCAACGTCCAAGACGACTTCCATATTCAGATCAAACTATAGTAAACCGGCAGATAGACGAATGGTTGCGTGACGGTATTGTCCAACCATGTGCTTCGGAGTATGCCGCTCCTGTTGTGTTAGTGCCAAAGAAGGATGGTACAAAGAGATTATGTTGTGACTTTAGAAAGTTGAATAAAAAAATCATACGGGACAATTTTCCAATGCCTTTAATTGATGAAGTGGTAGATAAATTGCAGAGCGCCTTGGTATATACAACATTAGACTTAGTGAATGGTTTCTTTCATGTACCGTTGGAGGAAACTTCAAGAAAGTATACATCGTTTGTAACGAGTGACGGACAGTACGAATTCTTATATGTTCCTTTTGGAATAAGCAATTCACCTGCGGTTTTTACTAGGTTTATAAATGCAGTTTTCAGAGATTTGGTTACTGAGGGTATTATGGTGACATACATGGACGACGTTATTATTCCCAGTAAGGATGTAACGGAAGGACTAAAAAAGTTGGAAATAGTGTTAAAAAGGGCCGCTGGAAGCGGATTAAACATTAAATGGAGTAAGTGTCAGATATTACGGGATAGTGTGAAATTTTTGGGCTACGTTATCGAAAACGGGTCGATTAAGCCTTCCGAGGAAAAAATAAGGGCGGTTAAAAATTACCCAATACCCAGAGATGTGAAGACCGTGGAAAGATTTCTGGGTTTAACTTCGTATTTTCGTAGGTTCGTCAAAAATTACGCTATTATCGCTAGACCACTAACGGAATTATTACGAAAAAACTCTGATTTCAAGATGACGGATGAAGTTTGTTTAGCATACCAACAGCTGAAAGATGCTCTCGTGAATGCACCTGTTTTGTCACTATATGATCCAGAGGCAATTACAGAGGTTCATGCTGATGCAAGTAAGTTTGGTTATGGGGCTGTTTTGTTGCAAAAGGATAGGGATGATCATTTGTTTCATCCAGTGCAGTTTATGAGTCGGAAAACCAAACCAAATGAGCAGAAATACCATTCCTATGAATTAGAGGTACTAGCAATAGTTGAAGCTTTAAAAAAGTGGCGGGTGTATTTACTCGGAATTTCATTTAAGATCGTATCTGATTGTAATGCGTTTAGGATGACGATGGAAAAAGAAGATATCCCAGCAAAAATTTATAGGTGGGCCCTATTTTTACAGGAGTTTTCGTATCAAATTGAACATAGAGCAGGAACAAGAATGAGACATGTTGATGCACTCAGTCGTGTGTCATGTTTAATGGTAGAAAGTAGTGTAACCCATCGACTTCGTGAGGCTCAACAGTCCGATGAATGGACAAAAGCTATAACTGCTGTGCTAAGTATAGGTAACTACAGCGATTATTTTATTAGGAATGGAATACTGTATAAGGACCCGAATAAGGATTTGATTGTGATTCCTAGACAAATGGAGGACGAAATAATCGGCATAGCACATAGACAGGGACACTATGGTATATCGAAAACACAAGATTTATTAGAAAAGCAATACTACATACCAGATTTGACCAAGAAAGTACGAGACATTGTGAAAAGTTGTGTACCATGCATCATAACGGATGCGAAGAATGGTAAAAAAGAAGGATACCTTCAACCAATTGATAAGGACAACAAACCGTTAACTACTTATCATATTGACCATGTTGGTCCGATGGAAATGACCAGGAAAGCATATAACCATATTCTAGTAGTCGTAGATGGTTTTACTAAATTCGTCTGGCTTTATCCAACGAAATCTACGGATACGAACGCTGTCATAGATTGTTTGGAGAAACAGGCATCTGTGTTTGGAAATCCAATACGAATTATCACAGATAGGGGAGCTGCGTTTACATCGCAAGCCTTTGAGCAATATTGTAGTTCAAATAAAATTCAGCATTTGTTGATAGCTACGGGAGTACCGAGGGGTAATGGACAGGTCGAGAGGATGCACAGATTGCTAGTGCCCATGTTGGCTAAATATGGTCAAGAGACTCATCAAAATTGGTATAGGCATGTTAGAAAAGTTCAGACCGTTATAAATTCAACTCCGCCAAGAAGTACTAAGGTGTCGCCGTTTAGATTGCTTACAGGTGTAGAGATGAGAACAGTCGATAATGCTAACTTACGTGAGATTTTGGAAGAAGAAACAATTGAGGAGGTTGACAGAGAAAGAGAGGAGCTTAGATGTATAGCAAGAGAAAATATAGTGGAAATCCAGCGTGAGAATTGTAAGACGTATAACGAGAAACGAAAACCTGAAACAGTTTACAAACTGAATGAGTTAGTGGCCATTAAGCGCACTCAATTTGGAAGTGGATTAAAGTTGAAGGGCAAATTTTTAGGTCCTTACAAAATAGTTCGTGTAATGAGACACGGAAGATATGAGGTTGAAAGGATTGGTGACCATGAGGGGCCTCAAAGAACTTCTACCGTGGCTGAAAATATGAAACCTTGGAATCGGAAATCGGGGTCGATTTGCCAGTCAGGACGGCCGATTGTGGGATGGTAACCCTGATGAAGTCAACGAAAAGGGACATAACGTAAATATTAAGCTGTATTCTTAACGAAGGCGAAGAGCTTTTCTATGAGCAGTCCTATTTCATTCCTTTTTTTTGATCGATCACACACTCTCTGTCTGTTCGTTGATTTAACAAGACGTATTCTGTGTTTACGCATTATTTTATAATTAACCATTTTAAAAGATAATTGTTTAAGTGTAATTTTAAGAAAATGAATTAACTATCAATAAACTTATGATTTTGTGTTATTAAAACTTAATAAGCATTGTGTTGTGGTGTTTTATTTAACTAATGGAGCCGAAGTGACAATGTGAGCAGAGTTAATCCTACATGTACATCATCTGACAAACATTGTACATAAATTTGATGAACATTCTATATCAATGTAATGAAAATTCAGAAACTTCTTCGTAGTGTGTCATTCCACCGGCAGAAATGTAATTGTTCTTATATGTACGCACTCGTTAAAAAAATTGAGAGCGGACGCGCGCTTTATATGGCCTATACATATTGGGCTTTATGTCCGAAACTACATTTGTCTTTGAGGTGTTAAGTCCGGCCACCAAAATATGCGTCTGTTTATTTAGGATTCATTTTTGCTGCAGTTTGTACAAAGTTCTCAAACTTTCAAAGAAGTAAAAGGACAAGGATTTTATTAATGGATCGGGCATATTTTCCTTTTTTTCGGTGTATATACATACCATCAAATAACCACTACGAAATTAGGCCCCGATACCATTTTTGGCCACTTTTTTTCTTGGGGTCTATTGTCATACCGCCGAATATGTATAACAGTGTTGTATTTCACAGAGGAGAGCCGTGGTGATGACAGGGGATAGTAGGGTATCCAACTCTATAGCATCGCCGGAATGTGGGGTTTACATCGCTGTTCTATAGATATTTTAACGGTCCCAGAAGTTAGAACATTTAGTCGCAACACGCGGCTATCCGTCTCTCATCCGTTCATTGTAAAATGGCCATTTGCGCGGACGACGCACAGAGAAAATTCGTTCTGCAGCCCTACTGTTCGTCTGTGGAATAATCTTCCTGCAGGTGTTTTACCTGTCTGCTATGGCATTATCACATTCACGGCAAACATCAACCATCACTACTCCCTCTTTCCTCCCACCAATACCCTTCTTTCCTATCGCTAACACAGTGCATGGCGTTCATAGGGGCATCCCCTGACATAGCAAATTCTATTGTGTCATAAGTTCTACACGCCTTTTTGCTTGACCACACAAAAAACCCTCTCCTGTAAAATATTATTTTTGGCGCTTACGTCTTTTTCGCGGTTGGGGCTCGACATCTTCCGAGCAGAGGAACCTCGACATACTTAAGAATGACCTTTTCCATTCGATTTCATACCCGGATATGTGAGAAAACGAACTAATGCCTTATATAATTGTTCCTATTAAAGAATACCAAACTCAACAGTTGAGCCTGTAATTAGAGCCTGTAATTAGATACACATTAGTACACAGTCATCATTAACCTTAATCCCCGAAACTGC
Organism: Hydrotaea cyrtoneurina; assembly: GCA_958296145.1. NCBI lineage: Eukaryota > Metazoa > Arthropoda > Insecta > Diptera > Muscidae > Hydrotaea > Hydrotaea cyrtoneurina. The sequence continues at coordinate 50,928,032 of OY282515.1, read as the reverse complement.
AACAGAAAATTTTTATTTTACCATTATAATTTAGTATACAAATATCTTTAGAACAGTGAACTGAACTGGATACCCCAATATGTGGTACATATACTTATTTATTTCTCTTACACGGATCCTCTATACAATCAGTAAACTGTGCACTATAGAATTTGTATACCTGCTGACCGAGACCTACTGTTTAAAGCCGGATTCGAAAGGCTAATGTTTTTCTAAAGACTTTTTACATGGCTCAGAGATTACTCTGAGACTCGTAAGATCGCCAGCATTTTCGGGTTTACTGAGTGATGTGTTACACACACCACCTACCGCACCACAGTCGTCCCAACATCTGGTACATTATATTTTTTAAGAATACATGACCATCAAAATGCTATCCGCGATTGATCATACTCCACCGCAAGCGCAACCGTGTGGCAACTTCAAAAACGAGGGACTGACATCATCACCACCGCTGAAAAAACGAGTGACTGACTGTCTGACCCACGATGTTGAACGTTAACGTTTGTCCGCTTGCTATGCGACAAAAAGCTGACCCACTAAACGTCACCAGAACGAAGATCTGTCAAGCAAATGACAAAAGTAATCACTTTCGTCTTGTCGCTTGAAGATGTCTCCTTGTTACTTGCTACGGCTGAGAGTTCCACCAACACCTATTACACCCGGAAATCCCGTCGAGTCAAAAAACGACTCCTTTATCTGACGTTCGTCTCCGGGGATAGGTTCAAGAAGTCAAACCCAAAATATTGTTTGTTTACATTTATATGGTTGTTGTTAGAGCTGAGAAAAGTGGCATCGTAAAATATTTACATTTTCCAAACGAGCGATGATTTGTTCGAATTTTTACAAAAATAAAAATATCTTTTTACCAAAAAACACGATGTTTTCAAAAAACTTTCGTATTCGTGATAGAATTTCCCAAAAAAAACAAGACTTTTCCCACCAATTTTGTTTTAATGACTTTGCAAGCTATGATATTGACATTAGACTTCATGCAACGATGGATACGTCCCCGGAATTGATTTATTAACGTTTAAACGAGAATGCTCTGTAGAACAAAGCTTGTAAATCATTCTTCAACAACGAACACTTGTTGATGTTAAAAAGCAAAAGTTTAATAATTGAATCGAGCCCCAAGATTTAATTAATTGCCCCTTCTTAAGCATAACAAAAAACCATACAGATTGTGTTTAGTTTACTTATCGTAAGACAACAGTTTCATTGTTTTATTATCTTCCGCAAAACCACATTCTTCAACGGACACTCCCACGCTAGACAATCTTAAGCCGCGCAGCGGACTTCCCATAATTAAAGTAACAACAACAACAAAAACAAATTAAAATCAGCATAAGCATTTTCTCCTAAATATAGAATAACAGCCAGACAATTGGCATTTTATAGATAATTTTACAAAACAAAGCGCCGGCAAACTGTTATTGCACCTCTGGCACAGTGGGGGGTTTTGATAAAGAATAAAAGATTTGAAATTATTCAGTCTTTTCAGGGCGAAATTCTTGACAAAGACACGGTTGAAGTCTAGTCACAATTTTCGTCACTTAAAGGCAAAACGACTTCTGCCATTTCACTGCAGGTCGCCAAGAGAATACAAAAAATTATATTCAAACCATGGAATTATTTTTACCCCTACTGTGCACGGGCATGGAAACTGAAATTGAAGAAACCAGAAATTCAGCAATCTCATTAACAGCCGCATGAGTCATATGGGGTAACATGAGAAAATTCGTTGGAAAACGGCTTAAGAAAAATCAATTGGCTTAAACTGACTACCATTGATTCAATAATGGAAAATCCGTCTATGTCTAGCCTAAAATATAGTCTATCTCAGCGCTATCTCTAGATATGCAATGCGAAGAAAAAGTGTGTGTATGTTTATTACCACAAATAAAGTCAATACCACAACAACAGCACCATCGACTGTCTAACCAAAAGTGGCAAACACACACAAACACACCCGATATTCATTAAGGCTGGATCGATGGAGTTGCTGCCTGCCCCAGTCTACGAGTATGATGCCATATAACAATCGTGGTTGCCGTTTCTTTGTATGGCTCTTTCTCCGCTTTTCGATGTTTTTTTTTCACAATTGTGCCACATTTCCAGGCCACTCGCAAGACGTCCGTCCATGCAACGCCACAGCAGCATGATCGATTATGGCGAAAGAAAACTGGACACACAACACCACCATAAAACCAATGTGTGGAATACCCATTTCAATCATAACTCCTTTTGCGGTGAACTGAAGTGGCTGAGAGCTGGACCCGGGCCGAGGAATGGTGCGGCGATTTTGAGGTGGAGACGCACGTACTGAACTGTACGACATGTGCTGTCTGTTACCACAGACCAAAATGAGGCAAGAGAAGGCAAAATAAAGCCGGTAATAAAGAGATTGCATGTTAACAAAATTAATTTCACTTCATAGTTTCTTTGTGGTATTCATCTTCAGCGCTGCTTGTATGTACCACACGACGCACAGTGGTTTGGAATCGAATCGAATTTTGATCGAGTAAAAGTTTTTCCACTGATTCGAGAGTTCAATGGCTTTCTTCAGGGCATCCATACTGAGATGTTATTTTGAATCATCCGGTATTTTGGTAGCTGTCTCTTTTGAAGCTTTTGTTCTTTGACATTTGACAAGTAGAAACTACGACATTACTAAAAATGGAACGATTCAACAACGCACAGAAATTATTAAAATTCACTAAAAAAATGGCAGTCACACTTCGCAAAACCAAAGCATTTTTGGGTCGTCGTTAATCACCTTGTCGGACCTCAATGCAGAAATTGGTGAACAAATTCGAGCTGTTGGGACAAGATAGTGGTGTGAAGAATAACTGAGAATATTGCAGCTGTAGCCCAAAGTGTTAAGAACCCCAGATGTGTCTAATCTTCGTCCTTCTTTGGAATTGGGCAATCGACAAACGTCATTTTGCATAAAGACTTGGGCCTTAAGGCTTATAAAGTTCAGTTAACACAAGAACTCAAGACGTCCGATCATCAACAACGTCGTGTCTATGCTAATTGGGTCCTTGAAATGCATGAAAATGATGCGGAATTCCATCGAAAAATCATCTTGACTGATGAGGCCCATTTCCACATAGGCGGCTACGTCAACAAGCAAAATTGTCGCATCTGGGACTCTGAAAACCCAAGAGTTATAGAGAAGCCTCTCCATCCTCAACGTGTGACTGTTTGTTGCGGTTTATGATGCGGCTGGGTCATTGGACCTTACTTTTTCGAAGATGAGATTGGATCACCAGTTCCTGTAAATGGATTGCGCTATCGAGAGATGATTAATGATTTTCTTATGGTTTATTTCCCGTAAAAATATTGCTCTTTTACGGGAAATGTTTCCGGACCGTGTTATCTCTCAAAGTGGTGATCGTAGTTGGCCACCGAGATCTTGTGATTTATCACCTTGCGACTTCTTCCGTTGGGGCCACGTGAAAGATAAGGTCTAAGTCAACAGCCCAGCGTCGATTCAAGACCTCAAAGATTGAATTCGTGAGGCTATCGAGGACATAGGGCAGCCACATTGCAATTTGTTTATGGAAAATTTCATGAAAAGGATATGGTCATGTACGAGTGGTCATCGTGACAATTAGGCTGATGTTGTTTTTCATAATTCACGGCATACCTTCCTTGTTATTATGAAATAAACATCCGGTCATTTATCTCAAAAAATACCATTTTTGTTTGAATACCAAAATAACTCCTCTTGTTGGATAACCCTGTGAGATTATACTTCCATTTGATGAACGTAAAAAATTCCATAAAAAACTATACTTCAAATTTATTCATCAAATCATGAATGAATTTCTTCATCAATTTGAGGTAGAACTAGTGACGAATCCTTTTTATTGATATGACGTACACCTTTTTGCAGTCGGATATTTGGTCGCCTGTCTAAAGTTTTATCCTTGAACCGAAAAATAAGAAAAGTTTAACAAATTCTTTCTCCGTTTTCTTTCAAATATTTTAAAATTTGCCCAATAAAAGTCGATTCTAAACCACTGTGCGGAGAAGTACAACTCTTGCACATAGCCACAATACGGAATGTCTGTGCATCATCTCTTCTGACAAAATGCCATTTTCATGAAGAAAGAAAAAAAAAAAAAAAATTAAAAAATAAAATCGCATTTTACACTCTTAGCTGAAGTTTAGGGTTTTCATGTCGATTTTAATGTGGCGATCATTTTCCGGCTCATTAATGTTCTTGTAGATAATATTACAAGTTATTTTCTTATAGTGGTTTGAAAATTTCCGATTTCAGAAAATCCATTAATGAATTATAAAAATGAATAAAATAATGTTGTTAAAAGATCAAAACACATAACTTAATTCTGACAACAGAATTCGTTGTTTCAATTACTTGCGATTACTATAAATAATCAAACAGAATCAAAAGTAATCGGAAAATAATGCGTCTACTTTCAGAGATTACTTTTTATTATTTATAGTAACCGGAAGTAATCCTGATTAATGTCGTTAAAAATTATGGTGATGCAAATTTGTGTTCATATCAAATTCAACCAGTACTTGGTTTGAGTTATATTTATCCTTACCGGTATACATTTTATAAGCTAAAGCATTCTTCTTGATTGCTTGTGGAATTCATTTTTTATCTTTATTCGAAATGGCATCTCTTTTCTAAATAGTTCTAAATATGTTTAAAGCATTTCTGGGAGTTTACGTGAAATTTCGGTTAATTGAAAACGAGCATAATCGAAATACAAACAAAAAATTGGTTTTCTAAAGATTTTCTTTTAATTGCAAATTTTCCACACGAAACTCATTTTTTTAAAATTTATTTAATTATAAGCCGACATAAAATATGGTGCATCGTGTATAATAGTGGATATTAAAATTTCTTTAAAATTCATAAGGGATAAAATACTTATTTTCGTTTAATTGCAAATAAAAAATCATGTTTTTTTTATTAATTTATTTAATTGAATTATGGTCGATATCAAAATACCTTTAAAATTCATACAGAGTAAAATACTCCACAAAATCTCAATAAATCCAATGAGCTGAACAGAAACCCCTATACAAAAATGGGTTACAACAATGTAAGTGTTTCCACACTCTTAGCTGTGCAACTACTTATGGACACTTGAATAGCTCATGTCTCATGTGTAAGTAGAAAGTAAAGTAAACCAAAAGACGACTGGCAGACTCGTACGAACATAAACAACCGTCCATCTATCCATCCGCTGGCTGGTGTAGACAAATAAACTCCCAAGAATTATTGGCATGACGCTGCTAAAAGAAACGACAACCAACGCAGGCCTCTAGACACAAAACATGTTAAAGCCAAAGTGTAAATTGTTTTGGTAAGAAAGATACAAACGATCCATCCATCCATCCATCCGTCTTTAGAGTGACCATTACTTTATAAATTTCTCCCGAAATGGGACAGCCGCCAGACAATGGGCAATATCTCTAAAGATACAACACCAACCAACAGAGTCTACCCGTCTGAATGCCTGTCTAATCTATCCGTCCATTCATTCATTCATCCATTCTTTTATTTGTGCTATTGCTCTTTCTCTCTCTATTCGGGCCGAATACTCGTTTATGGCATTTCATCAATTCACACTTAATTGCAATCTTCTCATTTAACAACAACAAAATCTTGCTTAAATATGAGTTTCATACAGCAATTGTTGTTGGCTGTTTGCTGTTGCCGTTTACTCAACAATAGGCCCAAAACAAAGTTGTATAACTTTTAATGGTCAGATCGAGTTGAACGACGGCTATGTCTATATACTCACCGAGGTATGTGTGTGTAGTTGCCCACGTGAAAGTTGGTCTCTATATGTACGGGTATATGAAATAGCTATTCAATTACTGTATAACGAATCTGATACACCGCTCCATCGATAGTTTAGCTGAAAGATACTTGTAATCTACTTTTGGCCTAACTCCGATCAGATTTCATTCTTTGTTTTGTGAATGTTTCGCACGTTTGTTCAAATCTTGTTTTCATTTGAAATCGTATTGATCGAATCAGTCATGCCTGTCTACAACTTCCGAAAACTGTTGTATTGTAAATTTAGCACGTGATTACATTCCTATAGATTCGAGTGATGCAATTGCCATACTCGAATAACCAAATCAATGAGACAAATTACACTAGGCAACAAAATAAAAATTATAAATAAGTACAAGCTCATAAGTACAGCTCATTATCGTCAGATCAGTCGCGAATGTAATGAGTCACCAGCTAAGAAAATCAAGGTGTGACTTGGGTTTAAAATACCAATCACGTGAGAACAGTAGAAAACGGATGAAATAATCGCTCAAGTGGAACAGAAAATTTGATACCGTGATTTCGACATATTTTTGAAGCCTTTTATTCCCTTCAAATGAAATTTATACAATTTAGTTTAATTTAAAGCATAATTAGATGGAATGATTTAAGTGCTAATTGTTTGGAGCTGAAGAACTTTTGTACCGATTTTGCAAGAGTCATTTTTGTAATGTGAAAAATTTAGTAAAAACTGATCAGAGAAAAAGAAAATTTAAAAGAGTGCTTTCTACATATTTTTTAATCATTTCAGCTCGTTTAAATGAAATGCCGGTTTATTAAAATTCGATTCGAGATTAGAGTTGATATATTTTCCTATATCGAGCCCTAACCGTTCAACCGTTACAAACATTTTTCTTAGCAAACCGGGGGTTAAGTTTTAATATTCTGGGATTAACCATAGAACACTAAACCTCTTTTTTACACCGAAAAACTTTTTTAAAAAGTACAAAATTTTAATATTCGGAATATTTGTTTATTAAAAAAAGGCTTATCTTGTAAAGGGTTTTCTAACAAGAGGTGTTATTTTGAATCACCCGGTCACTTTTGAAGCTATTATTCTTTGACATTTGACAAGTAGACACTACGCCATTACTAGAAATGGAACGATACACGATTTAACAACGCATTGAAATTATTAAAATGCATTACAAAAATGGTGAAAATCTTGCAGTCACAGTTCGCAAAACTAAAGCATTTTTGGATCGTCGTGAAGCAATACAGAAATTGGTGGAAAAATTGGAGCTGTTGGGACAAGTTAGTGATGTGAAGAATAAAACCCGTGCACGTCGCTCAACTGAGAATATTGCTGCTGTAGCCCAAAGTGTTGAAGAAAACCCAGGTTTGTCCATTCCTCGTTGTTCTTTGGAATTGGCCATTTCAAATCTCCATCCTCAACGTGTGACTGTTTGGTGCGGTTTATGGTACGGCAGGGTCATTGGACCTTACTTTTTTTAAGATGAGATTGGATCACCAGTTCCGGTAAATGGATTGCGCTATCGAGAAATGATTAATAATTTTTTTATGGTCGGAGTTGGATGATATTGGTCTGGACAACGTTTACTTTCAACAAGACGGCGCTATGTGCCACACAAGCAACGAAAATATTGCTCTTTTACGGGAAAAGTTTCCGAAACGTATTTTCTCTCGAAGAGGTGACCACAATTGGCAACCGAGATCTTGTGATTTAACACCTTGCGACTTCTTCCTAACACCACTTGTTAAAAAACCCTGTAAAAACCTACAAATTGTTTACTTAAAACAATTAAGCGAATGCCAAATGTTCCCACAAAAGAAAAGGTGATAAAACATAGGTTTAAAGAATTAAATTCAAACTGGAAATAATAAACACTGTTCTGGATGAAAAGTGAATGTTTCTGTTGGTGGTATAACAGTGGACAGAGTTTAAGTGTGTTCCCAGCCACAGCCTCCTAATCTAACCTAGAATCATCTTGAATTCAAGTCTGAGAAGAAATTTTTATGTGAGTACCGACATGACAGAATTTCAATTGAATATGAGGACATATTCATGAGGACATGTATGAGGACATATTAGTCTAAATGGATATTTATTGACCTTTTTCGTTTCAATTTTTTTTTTTACACCATTTCGTTTGGGTATTTGATTCCAAACACAAGAAGACATAGCTCAATGGTTCCGAAAGTTATCGCATATACAAAATACACTTCCTTGTGGGCGGTTGAAACATCTCCACGAAGTCGTTATACCACAAACCGCTGTGGTATAGTAAACAATTGTTCGTGTCAACGACCTGTCGACCGGGAAACCTCTTATTTTAAATCCTCTTCCATTTTAATCTTTCGTTTAGTTTTCGTTGTTTGTACCACGTCATGATAAGAGTGTTTGTTAACTTTGTATTAATTTGGAAACGACGCCACAGACAAAATTAAGCAAAGTTAACGAAAGACAACTGAATGTGTCTTATCATCTCCGTCATAATGTTGCTTTTATTTATTTTTTTATTTAATTACATAAACTTTACACATCGTTGAGTTTGTGTAATGCTGCCATCCGCATTACCCTACACCAGGGCCATTGAGTTTGTACGGCTGCAATCAAGTTGGGAAAAGTGTGAAATGATAACATCACCAATGCCGAGTCAGTGGTATCTTATTCTCTTGTACCTTTAAAACCTTGTAATTATCTGCTGGTAGTGGTTACAATACACCGTAGGGTTACTTCGTTTCGACCCGACCTCCTACAACACTGGCACTTGGTTTTTCTTTGGTTTCAAATAACAGTCACTTGGTTTGTTACAATGCCGGGGAAGCAAAAACTACGTTAAGAAAACATTTAACCTCCATTTTTCGTAAGAAAAATAAGACAACAACAAAAGTCTTATGTTAAGCGTGTGAATTAAATTGTGTTCGAAACTCCGGTAGAGAAAGAAACATTTAACTTCCGTTAAAACCTAAAAAATTAAAAGGCGCAAACGACCATTTAATGTACTCCGTTGAAAAATTGGTCTTTCTTTATCCTTTCCCCTCAGCGCAACCAGCAAATTAACCTTAGTGAAATGACCGCAATGAAAGAATTGCTGTTATTTATGAAAATGAATACGTTTTGGACGATCTTTTCGTTCGAGTTAGAGGCAGTTTTAGTGAAATGGTAGTTGAACATAATTGGGGTCATTAAAATCTCACTCACCGATAGGAATTCTAGTGGCTGGCGGCTGCCTGTTTCATAAGCAGTTTAACGATGTTCGTCAGAATCTTACACAACTTGTATGGACATTTTGTACAATTTCCGGAATTTGATCTGCGCCTATAAAAGCTGTTTAGCCCCTAACCGGAAAACATCACTCATCACTACACAATACTCAGTTTAAGTAAATTGTACTTGATATAAGTACTCGTTGAAATGCTATGTATTGAAAATATGTACATATGGACAATTGTTCGTACTTAAATTAAGTAAAAGTTGTACTTAAATAATGAAAGATCTTTCTAAATATCAGAAACTTCTCATTGTACCTCAATTTACTCAAAATTGAAAAACCACATAAAACCTATCTAGAAATAAAACCTTTAGTCATTGGCAGCCGGCACTTAACAGTAGGTCTCGCTCAATGATTATTGATTACTTTTATGTTATTTTGACAGTGACAACTCTTTCTCAATAGAAATTTTGACAGAAAGTCGGTATCATTACTCTGTAGAATAATACAAATCGCAATACGCTTGAAAAACGATCAAAAAAAACACGAACTTAATTCCAAATCAATGCTGTGAAGCCACAATGAAGTACTCATCGCGCCTTCCGTACCCAAGTTTTAGCGAAAACTTCGTGAGACTGGCAACTCAACATTTCATACACCAGTCTGCAGCGAATTTTGCACAATTTCGCTAAAAATTGCCGGCACACGACCGGCGAGCTGCTCCAAATTAACAAAAAATTTTCTCGAAAATTCATTATTCAGACAAATCACAAAATCCAGCCGGAGATTGAAAATGTTGACTTGGGCTTCAACAGAAGGGCACTCCACAATCGATATTTATCGTTTGATAATCGAGCACTGCGATTTGACGTCATTATTATTTTTTTGCGGCATACCGTGAATCGTTACCTTCAATAACGTCGTATCGGTATCGATAAAAGGGGTTTTCGGTACTAGATGTTGATCTGGGGTAAAGGGCGGTGGTATGGTAGGTAGTGTTTCCGAATATCACACAAGTAAACCCAGATTCAAAACCGAGTAAGACCATCAAACATTTGTCAGCGGCTATTTTCCACCTCGTAAATGCTGGCGAATTTACTAGAAAGAGAGTAATCACTCTAGAAAAACATTAGCCGTTCGGATCGGGCTTTAAACAGTAGACCAGTGAGCATACACAATTTTATCCCGTACAGCTCTCTGATTAGGTCACACAAACCTTACAAGAAGACTGGACACCCGTCTTCACACTCAGACTATTGCAGTACCGGGTAAATACCACTCGATCTGCAGAGATTTACTCCAGAACTTAATCCGTAGACTCTCAACATGGGCATCAGAGAAGGGAATTTCGAAAATTGAGCCCCTGACTCTTGGCAGCAAGAAAATAAGCCCCAAACACAGCGCAATATATCTTGGGGTTGTTCTTGACAGAGAACTTACTTTTTAACCCCATATTATGGATATGATAAGCCATCGTGACCGCTTAAACAGCGCTGGAGCCTATCCCTGAAATACTCTACTGCTGATCGTCCGATACTTCTTTGATGGCCGGTATTAGAAAAATTCACTCATCTAAGACATTTAACAAAAGTCCAATGACATATATTACGGGGGCTATACAAACTACCACTACCGCGGGTTTATACAGCATTCTTCGCCTGATACCACTGATACTGGACAGGCAAATGGCTACAGCATCTGCCTTATGCAATCTTCTTACGATTTTACGAAAAGTTTTTTAAGAACTTCGACGCCCCCCGCCCCAAACGGCAGAACTCTAAGGAACGCATCCCAGCAAAATATATTGTATTCGTTTTTACACAGATCGGTTAGGTTGCTTAGTGGCTGGGACGTAACGTCAGGCATCAACATCAACTCCCACAGCCAGGCTGGGTTAAAAATCTCTGAAATCTCTATGTCTGAATTCAAGAACTGCCCACAAATGTCGTTCATGAACCTAAGTTAAGTGCCAGAGCACAGGAACATTACAGGGAATGATAGAGCCGATGAGCTGGCCCGATTTGGGACAACTTCACAAGTAGTATTGGTTTGGAACACGTAGGTACTCCTCCTCTAACCATAAACAGGCTCAACCTCATATAAGCAACTCGCAGGCCGGCGAACGACAGATCGCTCATTTACTTCAATAGTGTCGCTCTAATAATGGTTGTAACTCTCTTATTGAAGTTGACTTTTGTTCTGCGTGTATTACACATACACGGCTGTAGTTTATTCGGGAAACCTATGACTTTTTCTCTATATTTCCTAAGTAAGGCGCAATTGAAAACATTAAACTGTTCTCCTTGAAAAATCGTGTTTTGAGTTGTGACACTATTGAAGTAAATGAGCGAGATGATCTTGCGGGAATACTAGGCAATTCTGGCCATTTTGTGACCTAAATCGCTTGATCGCTTATGACTGCTATAGAATCTGCGGAGACGAGGGGGAGGGCGATCATGTCCGGCTCTCTATTAGAGTAGATTTATGTTTTTATTAGTACACTTCTTCTCGCTCCTCACAGGAATACAGAGGATAAACGATTTCAGAGGTTTCCTGCACAGATCGGCTTGATTTGATAGGCATTCAACGGATAAGACATAAATGTCTCCCGACGATTCGCGGCGCTCGAGCTCACGACATTACGGATCATAGTCATGAAACAGTAGGTTTGCAAAACAGCATCCTGTGGTGTCACAGTGGTTCTTAATGGACTAAATTTGACAGTCACTTCCACCTAAACTAAAAGGCTGATTTTCTGGGTTTAATAAATTTATCGGATTTTATATAAAAAAAAAACAAAAAAATTGACGCAAACGGAGATATGGTGAACGTAAAAAGTTTAAGGTAGCAACGGATAAAAGGTGGTGCGATCAAGTACAATACAACAATGAAGCCAATAACGAAATATGTGTTTTTGGTTAAGATCGTCCCATACATTTGTAAAAAAAAAATGTGAAAAGGAAAAGAAAACCAGTGAAAAAGTTGCAGTCGGGTAAACCGACTTAGATATACCCTCACCCTCAGTAAAAACATACAAGTCTCATACTCATAAGTATCGGAAAGTCAAATGTGACCGTGGCTACCATCATTTGATGTAACATCTCATGGAATGTCATAATAGCAACCTAAAATACTATAGAAATGCTATAGAAAAAAATATTGGATGGTACATTTGTATGGGAGGTACTAGAAGGGGAGTTGCCAGACTTCCAAGTTTTTTTCCAAAATTTTTTTCAGCCATATCTTTACTATATACAGAATTTGGGCAAGATCGCGTTGGGCATATTGATATTATTAGACGATTTCTAAGGTGGGCGGGATGGTACATTTGTATGGGAGGTGCCAGAAGGGGAGTTACCAGACTTCCAAGTTTTTGTCCACATTTTTTTCCAGCCATATATTTACTAAATACAGAATTTGGGCAAGATCGCGTTGGGCATATTGATATTATTAGACGATTTCTAAGGTGGGCGGGATGGTACATTTGTATGGGAGGTGCCAGAAGGGGAGTTACCAGACTTCCAAGTTTTTGTCCACATTTTTTTCCAGCCATATATTTACTAAATACAGAATTTGGGCAAGATCGCGTTGGGCATATTGATATTATTAGACGATTTCTAAGGTGGGCGGGATGGTGCATTTGTATGGGAGGTGCCAGAAGGGGAGTTACCAGACTTCCAAGTTTTTGTGCACATTTTTTTCCAGCCATATATTTACTAAATACAGAATTTGGGAAAGATCGCGTTGGGCATATTGATATTATTAGACGATTTCTAAGGTAGGCGGGATGGTACATTTCTATGGGAGGTACCAGAAGGGGAGTTGCCAGACTTCCAAATTTTTGTCCAAAACTTTGTCTAGATATAGCTTTACTAAATACAAAATTTGGGCAGGATCGCGTTGGCATATTGATATTAATACACGATTTCTAATGTAGGCGATATGGTACATTTGTATGGGAGGTACCAGAAGGGGAGTTGCCAGACTTCCAAGTTTTTGTCCGAAACTTTGTCTAGCCATAACTTTACTAAATACAGAATTTGGGCAAGATCTAATTGGTCATATTTATAATACTACACGGTTTATAATGGGCGGGATGGTACATTTGTATAGGAGGTACCAGAAGGGGAGTTGCCAGACTTCCAAGTTTTTGCCCGAAACTTTGTGCAGTTGTACTTTTACCAAATACGGAATTTGGCCAAGATCGGAGTGGGCGTATTGATATTATTACACGATTACTAAAGTGGGCGAAATAGCAGATTTGTATGGGAGGTACCCGAAGGGGTGTGGCCATATAGCCCATATGCAATCCCATAAGCAGTTTTGGGAAAATATTAAGCCTTGCCAAATTTCATAGTGATTGCTTAACTCTTTCGAAAGTTATCGTGCGTACCAGCAGGACAGACGGACGGACGGACAGACGGACATGGCTCAAACGATTCAGAAAGTCATGAATCGAATTTGGTTCAAAGAGACTTGGGTTCTAATGTGAATATTTCTAGGTGTTACACTTTTCAGCCGTATCAAATGATATATACCCTCCTACCCGTAGGGTGAGGGTATAATTAACTTATTCTTTGCAAATCAGAAGCGACCCCGGGACGAATATTATCACCAGTACAGGAAATAAGGCCCCATAACCCGTTATAAATAAACAAAAAATTTTCACAAAAAGAAATCCATGTCCAAAAAAGTATACAGTCGAATTCGGTTAAGAGGAAATGAAAAAATCAAGACATTTTTTTCTCTTATGCGGGATTTTTCATAAAACAGACTTCGGATAAGTGAACCTTCTTTCATTTAAACGAACTGAGTATGTTCTTTTGAAATTGTTCTATGAAACTAAAAAAAAAACTTGTGGTACAACTTTTAAAATTAATAAACATGGATGAAAATAGTCACTTATTTTCATTTGGTTGAGTTCTCTTAAATGTGGTTGACACACAATTTTTTGTGATCATTTGTTTTGCCTGTTTTTGTCGCCGTTACATTCGTAATATTTCTCTTAAGCGTTGTTCGTATCATATAGGTTGGTGTCTTTCCATTAAAAATGTGTTTCACCTAAGCAATTTTTCAATAAAGCGGATTTTCGAAGTACAGTGCATGGAAAATCTCACAGAACAATCGTTACTAATATTGATTTTCAATTAAGCGATTTTTTCGACTGTATCTATTTTTCAATGCAAAACGGCCAAGATGTATTTAATTTTAGTATAAAAAAAAGTTAAATAAATGAAATTAAATTACATTTTTTGGTTTCATCTAATTTAGAAGCGGTTTAACTAGCAGATTTTAATATACAATTTCAAATCGAAACTACTCAATGATTTTTTCCAGGGGTCATAAACTTGAAATCTTCAATAACTCAGAAACACAATTATGTGGCTTGAGATGTTTTGCTGCATACCGACGATATGGGAGTAATTTAGCCAAATACTTTAGCAACCCGACTCAAGTTCTTCTAAAGGCAAGCAAAAATTCCGGCATAAGCTAGCAGCAATTCACGTATTGTGTTGCCAGAGACATTTCCTGGCCGCGTAATTTCTAGTCGTGGCGACATCAACTGGCCACCAAGATCATGCGATTTGATACCATTAGACTTTTTTTGTGGGGCTACGTGAAAGACCATGTTTATGCAGATAAACCTTTAACTCTTGAGCACTTAAGAACCAACATTCGTCAAGTTATGGCTGAGATACCGCCGAAAAGAGGTCCATAATTACCTCAAAAGAATCAAAGCTTGCAACACTTCTCGTGGTTGTCATTTAAATAATGAAGTGTTTCACTCATAATGTCATGTAGAATTGGTCATTGGATAGATTTTTTCACTTTTTGTCCTTTGCATTGTTGTGAATTATATGTGAGTTGGGAGCTTTTGCTTTTCAGTCAATGCTATGTAAAGTCCAGCTAAAACGTTCGAGGTTTAAAATACATGTAAACATCCGCATTTGGTTGACTTACCTTATGGTAGCGCTCAAACAAAAACGCCAACTGTTGAGAATAACAAGAATAAGCAGAAGAAGAGGCGGAAAACGAATGAATATTCAAAATATGTATGTTTTTTTTGGATGATGAGCAAAAACAAAAACACGTCTCTCAGCCGTTGTTGTGGTTTTTGTGGCAACTTTTTTATTCTGCCAGTTATTGAAATTTATGTATATGGTTTGTGGCCGTTTACCACGATGATGAAGATGATGCTATGTTTTTCTTCCCCCGCCCCGTCGTAATATGTGGCGAAGATGTACTCTCCTCCTATCTGTGAGCTTGATTACACTTTTTTTTTGTTCGTTTGTTTCTTTGGAAATTATGAATTTTTAATACAGCAAACAAAAAATAAACCGAAAACTTTCTTTTTTCGGTTTTGGTGGACGTTTACTTTTTTCTTTTTGATTTTGCTTTTGATCACTTCCTTTGTGTGTATAGCGAATTCTTTTTGTTTTCGGAATTTCTTTTGTTATTTAAACTTTTGAGATTTTCTCTTTTTTTTCGCGGTTTGGCACATAAATTCCAGTTGGGTTGTTTGCTAAGACATCCGTGAGATAGTGTTCGGTTGTGGTGGATATGAGGGTGGCTGGATTTGATTTGAGGGAATAAAAGATTAAAAGTATCCGTTGGAGTGGGGTGAGTTATGTTTACTTTTGTGTTTTGTTCACAATCGCACAACTAAATGTTGACATTCATTCAATGAAATTCGTAATCCGCTTTGATAGTTAGCTTGAAATGCCTTGCATTCGGTTACAGAGTTACAGATTCATGCTTATTAGATCACGATTCTCATGTTAGCAAACATTCACATCGATGCACACACACACACACATCCACTCGCTAGTGTATTTTGCGCTCTTACAGATACAAAATCCCAAGTGTGCGAACTCACTACTGGGACAGCCTCTTGATAGTCATGGATGGAGTCGTGAGTCTTGTTTTGGTTTTGGTTTTTGTTGGTGCCGCATTAAACGTAGCAGTAGTTTTACTACCAAACCGTACGAAACGTAAACTAAACTTGGCTAAAATAACACGCACACACACACATTCACGAATAGCTAAAAGACTGGTTAAGATGTAAAAGATTCTGCGAAGGTTGATGGGTTTGTTTTTGTTGAAACGCTGCTCAACTTGTGGCTTCTGCAGACTCTCAACCTGAGTTGCTGTTGATGATGTTACACAGGGCGTCCCTGCTCTTCTTGTATCGCCGTTTTTGCTGTTTGCGTTTTTATTTCCAGATCCAAGACAGGTTTTACCTTCTTGATTGTTTTTCTTTTTTGTATTTTACGAAAAAAAAAATGTTTATAGATAGATTTCTATTTTAGCACAATAAAAAACAAACATCCACAAACTTGGTATCTCGCAGATACATTCAAGTCAACATATACACATATATTTCGGGAATGCACAGTCCTCTGAAAGCCGTTGCCTCTCGTCTCGTTTACAGTTAATACAAGTGACCTTTAGAATCTCAATACTGGTTTTTATGAAATTCGTTATTTCAAATAAATTTGAACGCAGTCAGTCAGACATTTCTTTTTCGTTTTAATATTTTTTTTTTTTGCAGACAGTCTCTGAGACCAACCCTCGTTTTATTCTTCAATTCTTATCTCGAAATATTCAAAATTCAGGTTTTCTTTTCTTAAGTTTTATTAGCACTTCTTTGTTGTCATTATATCTGGAAATGTATTAACTCCAGTTCCTTCGTTTCGTTTAAACAAACAAATAAAAATACCATAAAACGCGTCAGAAAAACACGTCCGTCTCTCAGGTAGTCTCTTTTTAAACTGAAGTTAAATTAAACGAGTCGCTTGTCTTAGTACGCTCTCCGGTGAGTTAAGCGAGAGTGGCGGCGCAGGTAAAAATGTATCTTGTGTACGAGGTTCACAAGCGCCAATGAAGTGTTGTGCAAATCGTGCTCGACAGTCTGTAATACATCTACATGTTTCGATCTACATCTACAAATTGAAGGATTTTCATCTGAAAAAAGTAAGTTCCCCGGGAATTATCACCCCGGGAGTTTCCACAATCGGGCTGATTATTTTTTCTAATGTTATATTTTTCTAAATGTTATAGTTGCAGACTTTTTTCCATTTTTACCAAATTTGCTCAAAATCCGAATGCAATACAGTAATTTAAGATTTTTGAGACCGCAATAACATCATTTGCAGGCACATTTTTCATAACACCGTGCTACAGAAAGAAAATTAAGGTTAACTACCTGGGAAGTCATTCCATTTTTGTTGTAGATCTTTGTCGAGTACAATAACAAATTGTTTGTTAAATGTTCCACGCCCCCATTGTACGAAATATACTTTATATAAGAATACTTAAGAGTTGTGTTTCTAATTGACCAGCAAACACATTTTTTTCAATTATTTTTCGCCATTTTGAAGTGATGTTTTTACGTATTTTGTGAGAGTACCGAGCAACCTGTGAAATTATTTAAAAAAGCTCGTCTACTATTGATACAAATGCAAATGAAAAGTGATCGCTTAATCGCTTAATTCATCTCATCAGACCAGTAATTCTTTCCCTTAACGTTGTTGAAATTAAAAAAAACAAAATGTACATTAAAAATGTTCGCTATTAATTTATTTTTTGGAGAAATTTTTTGTTTAATTTTTTAAAATTTATTATTAAAATGGTATGACCTTCTTTTAATAAATAAAGAACCCACATTTAAATATTACAAAAAAGTCAAAAGTTCAACTTTGACCTTGAATTTCTCAATATCTACTGAACCGATTTTATTGAAATTGTATCAAGAGGAAACTCTATTGGTTCAAAAGTTACAGAGTTTTGGCCAATAGAAAATTATTCTGAACCACTGTGCTTATGGTTTATATTCAGCCTATCATGGAGATAATTCCTATTTATTTTTTATTTTTTATTTTTTCGGTTTTTTATTTTTTTTTTCGAGAATAACATCCTTTTTTCCTAAACTGATCGGGAGAATAATGATAACGGGCATACAATTTCGATTATTTGGAGTCAGCTTTTTTGTTTCACTCCGGGTCCGTTTAGAATTGAAGGATTTTCATAATCGGGCTGATTATATTTTCCAATTTTATATATTTCTAAATGTTATAGTCGCCGATTTGTTTGCAGGCACATCTTTTATAATACAGTTCTACAAAACGAAAACTCAGTCAAAATATCGCCAACACTTTCGCTGCGATCCTCGATTAACCAAATACACACTCAGATACTCTCTCAGCAAATGACACCTGTCTTTCCCAAAAATATGTTCACTGTTTGTTTTGTTCTTGTAATCTTGCTGGGATCTTGCAGAGAGGTATTGAGTTTTTAGAACTCACCACCCCATTGCGTTTCATTCAAGCCTTGATCGTGTTTTCTGAAGCACAATTAAATGATAAAATAGCAGCGGCAAGCAGTAACAACAGCAACTGAACTGAAATGACCAAATTGGCATAGCACGTAACCTTTTGCCGCTTGTAGCCGTAAGCCATGCATCGGTCGAATGAATAGAATCGATCTCAGGTTATTAAAAACTATTAAACGATTTTTGTGTTACAAACAAAACAACATCACAATACATTTGAATGTAAGATTTAATTTGTTTTCATCTATGAGAACAAATTAGTATTTAAGGAATTTTTAAGAAGAAATACCGGTAATTAGGAGATTTTTTTGAGAAGAACTACATTGTGCGCACTCATATTAGCAAGTTAACCAAATTATATTTATTATATCTTTCATAAAATATTCATTCAGACAAAAGTGGGAACCGAGTTTCAGTTTCAAAAAAAAAAATTAGTAATCCCAATTAAATATTAATTAGTTTACAGCTAGTACAATTTACATATTAATTAATCCATATGTTATTTTAATACATTGAGTTAGTTTTTTATGTGAAATAAACCAAAAAAAATTACCAAAATTATGGTATATCGACGTATATGAAAGTGCCTTCAATAGGAATTTGTTATCGAAACTTTCGTTTACGGCATTTAAATCGTTGTACGTGTTTTCAGGAATACCCCAATCGGGCCACCTTTCGGAACGGTCACTAAAGTTTACCTTAATTTGAATTTATTTGTCAGATGCGAATTCGATTCAAATAAGTTTTCAGCCCACTAAAACAATGCCACAAAACATTTCGAGAAGATTCATTTTAGAATTTTAAACATCAGAAAAAAAGTTACATGGGTTACAAATTATACGCGTATACCATCATATTTATGGAAGTCGACAGAAGGAATAGTTGCTCACGATTCAATTTCCCCTTTGTCTAATCTAGATTGTATTAAAAAGCCACAAATTCCAGTAAGATTGTCTGACGCCTATTTTAGATATTCACCCCTTTTCTGTTATTCGATTTTGGTCGACATTTTGGTCAAACATTTTCGTAAATTCGTTGTTCCATATTCTGAATCCGCAAAAAATGTTGGAAATTCGTTTCGATTGTATACGACCTAGTGAAAACATTTAGTTGAAAATAAATAAAACTCAAGTCAAGTTTAATCTATTTTTTTATAATTTTGTTTAAAACTAAAAGCAAATTAAAGCGAAAGTATCACATATATTCCTAATAAAAGTTTATTCAAGTTTTTGCTGTCCGTACAATATGGCGAGTAACTTCAAATACAGGGTTTTCCAGCAACCGGGTGATTCAAAACAACACCTCTTGTTAGAAAACCCTTTACAAGATAAGCGTTTTTTTAATAAAAAAATTATTCTAAATATTAAAATTTTGTACTTTTTAAAAAAGTTTTTCGGTGTAGAAAACAGGTTCTATGGTTAATCCCAAAATATTAAAACTTAACCCCCGTTTGCTAAGAAGAAGATTTTCACCAGTTTTGTAGTGAATTTTAATAATTTCAATGCGTTGTTGAGGCGTATATCGTTCCATTTTTAGTAATGGCGTAGTTTCTATTTGTCAAATGTCACAGAATAAATACTTCAAAAGTGACAGCTACCGAAATATCGGGTGATTCAAAATAACACCTCTTGTTGGAAATCCCTTTATAAACAGGTGTCATGTATTTATATTTTTCCTATGGAACACAGCACATATTTTCAAGAAGTTCGAAAAAGTAAATCCCCTTGAATCACGTTGCAAAAAATTTATAAAAATGGGTTTAGAAAAACTCATGTTGATTCAAAAAATTTGGGATGTCGGAACAGCGACGATTATACGAATTGCAATAGTGAGCAGAATGTCACATTAGTATGGGAGATACCACCAATAAGTGTCAACCAACTTGTACATGTACCAAATATAGAATACCTTTAAAGGCCCCGATTCACACAAGGTAATTTCACTTCAACATGAATTTGTCTTCACACAAGAAAATTTTTATTTTCATTATTACCTTTTCAAATACAACTGACTTTCAAAATATGAAAAACACAAAAAGAAATTGCCAGTACGAGCAAGTTTTATTCATTCCCTGTGTTTCTTTCTTGCCTAATGTGAATCGGGACATACATCAGAAGATTTGTTCGTTCAAAATTGTGAGCTGTGCGGGCAGTGCTACATCTTGATGTTCAATCCTAACCTCATTTATTCAACAACTTCATCACTTTCAAAATCATACTGTTAACATTCTATAAAAATCTGTCATATATGGTCGTTCAAAGTTGTGAGTTGTATGGGCGGTGCCACGCCCTGTTTCCAAATATGACCTAACTGTTTAAATTGCAATGAAAGAAATAAATACAAACTTCTTTTAAACTGATGCATGACATGCCGCGCATGATGGTTTAATAGCTAAACTCTTTTTTCCATCAAACCATGATGTCATGCCGAACGCACTTTCGTCTAATAGGCGCTATAGTCTCACACACTACGACCATACATTCATAAATATGTACATACGAGGACTTAAGTTAAGTGTCGCTAAATGCAGACTTATAAACCTGCTTAACCCTATTCGTAGTGACTTCGGGATACTATTGAAATTAATACTTGTATATATATTTTATTTCTCAATAGTCATTATCGTCCCATACGTCCAAATTTCTTCTTTTAAAATATTTACTTTAAATAAATGACCTATAGAATTTTTGTTTTTATAAACTATTTTGCGTTTTACTGGCGTCCCTTTAATTACAAATTTGGCTTGGTACGAATAGTTTGTTTATGCCACAAGAATTCGAAAGTGGAAAACTTTGTAAGATAATTAATAAAACCCAACAAAATTATGAAATGTCTGGAACTATACATATTCATGTGTCTATATACCTTTAAAAAATATGTATTTAATATTTTACATATTTAGGTTTAGACACAGAAGAGGCAATCATTCTGACAAGTTCTAAAGTTTTAGTCAACGTACCGAATACTTAAACCATTAACAGCCTCACTATTCGGGCAGTCGCTTAGATGAGAGCTTTTATCAGAAAGCTCTTTGTCGCTATTTTGAAATCAGGGATGATAATGTTCTTACTTTGGTACTTTTCTTTGTACACTCTTGTGTTTTATTACATAAGTACATACGTTTCGTGGTACTTTCGTTACTCGATCACCTATTTTTACCAGTCTGTTGTGGATTATTGGATTTGTATATCGAACTACATATTTATAGTTTTATAAAATTGTATGCTCCATCTGTGGAATATGTTTTCCATTAGTTAGTGTATTTCGATGTAAATGTAAATGAAAAGATATAGAATATCGCGTTTATACAAAAAATAATACTGATACATGACATTATATGGAAATGTGCCTAGATTTTGTAATCTGATAATCAACGGCAACTTTGCTGCTGGGTATTTGCTCATATTTAATTTGACTCACTAAATAGCTTAATAAAGTAGAGTCAAAAATAACAATTTCAGAATGTTTGTCGAACAATTTCGAGAATCTGAGTTATTTCAAGAGTTTTTCCATAAGCTTATGTATATTGAACAATTTTTGTTTAAGATTTGAAAATAATGGGAGCACAAACTATTGCAAAAGGGTACCGATGCATAGGCGTAGTAGCTTCCGAAACGGCTCCGTATACCCTTCGTTTCTGCTGCTGTTTGTGTCTTAGGCCCCACTGTCTAGTTTCCTCTGGAGTGGAAAATTCGTCATCCATCCGAGAAAAATAATACTTCCACAAGGTTTTATGTACCACTGTACTGATTTCCTCACCGGGACACGTTGCTTTAATTGGACTGGGTTTGAAGCTATCCAAATCAAAGAAAAAAAACTTTTTCGTTTCCTTTAATTCTAAATACGTTTTATTTCCTGTAATTTTTGATTTCTTCCAGTTTGCCCACTTTTAGTCTGGTCTTCTTTGACGTCTGATGTGCTGATGGTAGTAAGACTGATTTTCAGAAATCTTTTAAAAAAATGTTTGCAATGTAAAATATTTGTGCGAAACCTGCTAAAAAAAATTACAATTGTACCAACTTTTCCATCACTGGTCAGAACTAATCAAACAGCTGTTCGACAACAGACCAGTGATGGTAAATCATGGCACATTGTGCTGTTTTTGGCACAACCAAGTGTGGCACATTGAAATTTATTTTGGTACTTTTTCACAATTCTCACAAATTAAGTAACATTCATTATATACGCTGATTTAACACAATTCATATCACATTTTTATTGTAAAATCGTAAAAATATTAGTTTTTCCAATTGACGTGTTTAGTCCTTTTTGTCAAAGCAAAACGAAAGTGATTACGACCTGAAACTGTAGAACTTATA
Source organism: Hydrotaea cyrtoneurina (assembly GCA_958296145.1). NCBI lineage: Eukaryota > Metazoa > Arthropoda > Insecta > Diptera > Muscidae > Hydrotaea > Hydrotaea cyrtoneurina. The sequence continues at coordinate 50,905,373 of OY282515.1, read as the reverse complement.
TATTGTTTGTTATATAAGTCATGAATTCAATTTGCGAATTTGGCTCAAACACACCTAGTAACTACTCTTTGAGTCATATCAAATTATATATGAAGATGTAATGGAGTAATCGACAAGTCACAATTTCATTCCATTTTCGTTTCATTTCTCAGGCGTTAATTACTGATATTGAATAATATGCACATCCATTTAAATTTAAATAATTTTAAATAACACAGCCCTTAAACGAGTTGAGGCGGACATCAATTTCACCCTACTTTGCCATTATTTTGTTGGGATTTATCGTATGTATTTCGTTTGTTTTCGCACATTCAATTTCTATTGCGACACACATCCAGTTTTCAAAAAATATAAACAACATATGCGTTTTTTTTTTTTTTTTTGTTAGTTGGTAATTTTAATTGTGAGAAAGAGCCGCTAGTCGTCGTAATTGCCAATCATCATCATGAGTAAATCAAGATCTACACGATCTAAAATTAAAGAGGAGCCTGGTTTAGGGTTCGGTAAGATACACTATAATAGGATTACGACTGTTAGTACGATTTTAGTATGTAATTAGTTACATAAATTCCAATGTAATTTTGGAATTTTGTGGACATTACAACCTTCTCTTGGTTAACGCATTTTATTTTATTCTCGTTGGATGTATAATCGATTCGACGTCATATTCGAGAACTTACATAAATCGAGCATGTCGGTATATTTAAGATCACGAATACATCAACTATATTCGATGAGTACTACGGGATATAGGCGGACTCTGTTAGCACTATTGGCCCTATTTGAGCACATTTAATGTGTCATTGCGGCACAAGTTAAAGTTGCAACAGACAGTGAATTCTTATCAGCAGCGTAATTTTGTTTATGTAAATAATGAATAATTTGGTGGTCATTGATTGAAATTATCAGTAGAATTATTGACAAGACAACGACACATCCAGCATCAGCGCACACAATCAGACCAAAGAACAAAATGAAGAACGAACATAAATTGGAATACATTGATCAACATATCGGCGCCTACCCAGACTTTCCCAAAAAGGGCATATTGTTTCGGTAAGAAAATAAGGAAATAGTGTGTTCAAAATATTGAATTATTCAAATTTTAGTGATATTTTTGGAGCCTTAAATGATGGCACAGCATGCCAGTACATTAGAGACTTGTTGCTGGACCACGTGCGTCAAAACTATCCCGATATTGATGTTATCGTTGGCCTGGAATCTCGTGGCTTCCTTTTCAATTTGATGCTGGCCGCAGAATTGGGTGTCGGTTGCGCTCCCATACGAAAGAAAGGCAAGCTGCCGGGTGAATGTGTCTCGGTGGAGTACACCCTGGAATATGGTTCGGTATGTAATGGGAATTATATACAATGTCGATATATTTTTATTGACGTCTACGAAGAGTACGTTTAGTTATTCAGGCGCTTACCACTTTAGTCGGTTTCGAACAAGTGGCCCAATTCACACGGGAATAATTTTTAGTCCGAACAACTTTTGTTTTTTCCAAAACACACGAGACTAATTAATCTGACAAAAATTGTATACGTATACACAGCTTTGTGTGTGTTAGTATTTTCTTTATTTATTTCACGTTTGTTTTGTGTGCATGTATTAGTTTTGTTCTGGTAATGCGGGGTTGTAGCTGGATGAAAAATTAATCCAACCAAAAACGACTCTCCTCACCGAAAATGCCAACAAGCTGCCATGTTAGACCAGAACAATTAATCCCGTGTGAATTGGGCCAGTCAGATGTGGACGGCCGTGGTGTGGTAGGTAGTGTGTGCGACTATTGCGTAGAAGAAACCGTGTAAGACCATCAATCATTTTTTCGGCGGCTACTTCCATGTCGTAAATGTTGGCGACTTTAGGAGTAAGAGCGTAATCTCTAAGCCATTTAAAACTTTAAACAGTAGGTCCCGGTCAGTGAGTATACACATTATATGGTACACAGCTCACTGATTCGAGAGAAGTTCACCGTCTGTTCCCTCATTGAATGTTAACCCAGCAGAACTTTTTCCGATGTAGTCGGAATGTATACAGTGTTTGTATATGAGCCAAAAAATTGACTGCCTACACATCCATACACTTTCTCTATGCAAAAGTATGCACGCACGATTTTATCAATCGTTTAATAACTTTGTTTTGTTGTGTTATCAACTGCCTACTTCTCCGTAAACCTACTATATACATTGTTTATAGAAATGTTAGCATAGTCGAAATTAGACTGTTCACTTTCCTTCAAACCTCGTGGCTAGACAGTGTATATAAGATACGAACATAACTTAAGCGAAATAAGTGAGACATTCAGATTTTGAAAATTATATTGATTCTGTGGCACATTCGGATTACGAAATATTAGTTAGTCCGTCCCTCTGTTGAAAAGTTGATCAGTTTATCCGATGACATTTGGTACTAACATTTCCTTAATAAATATGTTAAATTGATTAACAGGAAACCATTTTCATATCTTTCAAAAATGTCATATTCATCCGTCCATCAGTTGAATGAACTACATCATTCGATGGCATTGAGAAGATCAGATCAAATACTACACAAAAGAAAAAACAAATTGATTCAGGGAATAAATGATCTAAATGGGTTCAAAAGTAAAATTGTTCTGTAAGAACTGACCGAAGCCCATATACCGAATGAGCAGATTTCATTGATAGCATTAATTACGTAAAGTAAGACAACAAGCTAGGGGCAGGCTCAAGATGTTACTAATTCATAGAAAATCAGTGATACTTTCGTTGACAAGACCAAATTTGACATCTGATGGAAAGATTCGCGTGTTACTTGAAATTTCTATCACCTAGATTGTCTATGACAAGACTTGATTACAAAAAAAACTTCACTTAACAATGTGTAAAGATAACAAAAATATTTTGAAAATGTTCAAAATAATCTCAACAAACGACGATTTGGATTTTACTTGATGCTATGTTCTTAGCTAATGACAGCATGTTCAGTATTGATCTAAGTTGAAATACATAGTAAAACAAAAAGTTGTGAACAAAATTTTACAATGGAAAGGCTTATTGTAAAATCACAATAAGCCACACGATTTCAAAAAATATTTTAGCTGTTTCCCGTTTTAAATTCTGACTTAGCCAGCCACAAGTGTCTCTTTTTTCATTTCGATTTTATTCATAATTTGTTGTTGTCAAAAACTCTAGAAGCCACAGCAGTTGAATAGACCGTAGTATAGTATACGATGGATTCCGATAAAGATAACAGTGGAAGTGATTATTTTGTTGAAGATGCTGATGGCTTATCATGTTATAGCCAAAAAATAATATTTTTGTTATTCATGAAAATCCTGTTTTGCAAATCGTGTGAGAATAATAGAGCATTTTGCTGGAGAAATCGTAATGAAAATAAGACTGACCGGCATAAGAAGGAAATAAAGCTCATCCTGGTCATGAGTATTTTTGTCCAAAATCAATAAACAATTTTGAAGCACGCAAATTAGGATTTCCTTGTAGTTGCGAACAAAAATTGTAGACAGAAGCTTAATAACACCCGAGAACTCATATTTAATCAGTTTTGGAAACTGGGATATTATAATCTGCATATACATATGTAGGAGAAAAGAAGAGGTCGTATAAAAAGTAAACTTAAAGACAACAATCTAGAAGGAAATTCTGAGCTCATTCTTGTTTTTACAAGAAGTCCTTCAATTTATTATCTTTTTATATTTTTTTTAGCCGTGGCTTTTACTGCAACTATTTTATGTTGACGGATTTGCGTACTTCGCATTCATCATTTAACACAGATATATAAGCTCTTTAATATGTTGTTTGCGGCCATATATTAAAGTTATCAGTGTGGCAAAGTTGTTTTTTTTTCTATGTGACCCAACGGTGTGTCACATGGCAGCGAAGATAGTAATAAAATATGAAATTCGCACGTTTGAGAATAAGTAGAATACATGTTGGATAGAGAAAATGTTAAATCGGATCAAAACTTTTCACAAATGTTTACATCGTTAGGAGCATAGTCTTCTAATTGCGTATGGCTAATACCTTCAGTCGCACAAAATTTCCTTCAGAATGAGGTTTAGGGGGAGGCTAAATGTTATGGTGCTCAACGTCAAAAACAGTCTGCTATTAATTTTCTTCGAAAAACGTTGCTGTTGATCAGTGTTATCAAATAATTTCTTATTCTAGGACATATTTGAAATGCAAACAACAGCCATTAAGTCCGGCCAAAAAGTTCTAATAATCGATGATCTGTTGGCAACTGGTGGGTCCCTTGAAGCTGCTGTAAAGTTGGTCCGTAAGGCCGGCGGTGAAGTTGTTGAATGTTTGGTTGTTATGGAATTGGCAGGTTTGGAAGGTCGAAAGAAAGTGGACACGAAAGTACATTCCTTACTGAAATACTAAATGGCACAATTTGAGTAATACGGGTTGATGAAGAGACAAAATAATGGAGGTTACCTGAAACAATGCATTTACTATTAACATATTTTTGTAACGGAAATTTGTTTTGATACTGCTGTACTACATAAGCATGTTTTTAAATAAACAATAAAATGTTATTTTTTTTAAAAAAAAGTCGTTGTTTTAATGCGTTTAAATTTATAATGAAATAATAATAATGTGACATGAATCCTTTTCAACAAATGCCAATTGTGCAAGAATATTTTGTCTTAGAAATACTACATCTTACCAACTCGAAAAGAATATTAAAAATGTATAAACTAAAGTAAGGCAATGTGTACTTGGGTGCCTAACCATAAGTAAATTAATAATAACCAATTTAAACCTAATGAACTAAATTGCCTTCTCTGCAACCTTTCAGAACTAACGGCTGATTTAAACAATTTAAGGCGGCAAGGTGATTTAAGAACTCCTAAATAGGGTTAATGAGAACATACGCGGAATGGAATACACAAAACATACAGGAATCAAAAGAAACGACTTCAGAAAAAAGTACAATATTATTAAATTAAATTAAATTAAATTTCTCCAGCCAATTATTCAAAACCAATTTTTTGTTACTAACATGAAAGTCCTATTGATGAGAAATGACAGAATTTTACTGATAAAACCCCAAACAAAGCGGAAGATATAAACTGCTATACTGGAAAGAGATAAAACGTTCTTACATATATGAAATCTTACATTGTAATTTCCTGTGAACCACATGAAACCACTTTTGGATTACTAGACAAGCAGTGTTACCGCTGACAAATTTGAAAAAGTCGTACAAAAAGTCGTTTCAAAAAAAAAGTCCCACAAAAAAGCGGGAATCTCAAAAGATGTTTGATGGTCACATTTGATGTTCAGAACTAAATAAAATTAGCAATTCAACAGACTATTCTAAACAATCCAATACCTTTTATATACACTATAAACTACTTTTATTAAGCTGAAACTTAGATTGCGTCCTTTTTAAAAATATTATTTAGTATTCAGACTTCTATCTTGCTATACACCAAATTTAGTAAAGATAACGTAGGCTTACAAGTTCTTACTTTTAATCAATTGGTTATTTTATTTCCTATTCATTCGTATCTGTACTGTTTTTCGCAGTACTGTACTGTTTTTCGACATCAAAAACTGCGTACTGCTTTTCTCCCTCAATATACTGTTTTTCGATACATAATAAAAATACTTTTATTTACCTCAAAAATAAGCCTTCGTGACAAAATTATAATTATACAATGGAGAGAAGGCAATGTTTCGATTGTGGATCGGTGGTTGGTGATATTTATTCATCTCAATTAAGCCGATTGCGAATTCAAAGAAATGGCCACGATCGTTGAATATATTTTATATTTGCCAGGAACTTCAGCATCAGTGGAACGAATATTCTCCGTAGTGAAAAAAACTTGGATGTCGAAGAAATCACGATTAGATGTGCAAACATTGATGGCGATTCTGACAGTCAAATGTAATGCAAATGAATTGCAAATGCGAAGCTGGAAATGCTTCGTCAAATTGTTTCAAACGACAAATACGTGGTTGTTTTGTATTTGTCGTTAGAAGCTGATTCTGATGGAAATGATTATTAATATTTTTTTATATATTGAATAAAAAATATACTACGAAAAGTACTGCTTTTCCAAATCGATTTACTGTTTTTTTTTTTAAAAATTTCAGTGAAATTGGTCCAAAAAATATACAAGAGTTATTCATGCCCAATAAAGTATTGGATTTCCAATTTTAAACGAATTATAGTGTTATTTGTAGACATTGTGACGTTTAATTTCAATAAATTCACACATATGTAATTACCATAATCATTCCCAGAGGTTATAGGAAGTGATTAGTTCAAAATATGTAATGATGGCTAACTATAGCTTTCGTTATATGCGAGATCTTCATTTAAAACACACACATTTATTCAGCAGGCTGAAATATTTACATTTTCTTTTTTTGCATTACACGAATTAGTTGACATTGAATTTACAAAACAATTTGTTCCACATTTCAATTTCGAAGTATACATTTTTGGTGTTAGTTTCGATGAAATTGTGGTTACTAACCAGTCTACTCTACTCTAAACAATAATTGTAACTTGCTGTTGAGTTTACGTTTCATCTATCAATTTGGAATATTCAGCTTTTCAATAAACCAATACCTTATTAATTATTGATTCATTCAGTTTAGTTAATGTCAATTTATTCGTCCAATTAAGAGTTAATTAGTAGACAATTTTTGTTTGAAATTGGCTAGGATATTTTTTCGTAGTAATTTCGGCGTACGTTCCAAATAACTCAAATGAATTAACTATAATGCAATAGTCACTTGCAAAGTGTAGACTCTTATCTATTCGTTTTCTTGTTAGGGGACATTACAAGATCAAGACTGGATAGGCTGCATAAAGGGCATACGATAGCTCAACGACATGGTATTTGGCGGACAATACACTATTTCTATATTTCCCATTTCTGCCTTTCACACCTCAACTATATGCTTTCTACTTCAAAACATTTCTCTTTTTAATTTAATTTCTATTAAGAAGAAATCACAATGGACCCTGAAACACAATGGATCTGCGAGTGGAGGTGCTTTCCAATCTAATATTCTTTGAATGATGAGGCCCAGTTAACCTAACAGGATGTATAGGTTGTAGAATCTCACATATTATTGAATTTACTATACCAAAAAAATATCTTAGTTGATTCTAACCAAAATGTCAACTATCTCATAGGTGAAATAACACAAACTTACACTTAGTTGATTGAATTAGTTGATGTCAAGTAAGTCTTTTGAAAATGTACAATTCAGTTGAAAGTATTGTATGCTTAGTACATAGTCGAATTAACTACAAATTTGTCAAAAGGGAGAAAACAAATATTTCTTGAAACTTTCTATGAAAACCATTCTGGTAACTCCGAATTATAAGCTTCCAGGTAGCCCAAAATGATGGACGATTGGAGAATGAAACTGTTTAAATGGCTAGACTATGGGCATCAGCCCATATCACATTTTACACAAATATTTGGATATGAAAAACCTATCGGCTCGATGGATGCCACGATTACACTTGACAATAAACACAACAGTGTCACCACTTTAGTTTAGCTGTAAGATGTGTAGCTTATAATTAAGTGTTAAAGAAATAGTTCGTGGTCTCATGGAAGTTGATCAGATTTCACGGACTCACAAATATTTACAGAGGAACCGGCACAGGAGTTTTCTCAGAAAATATAAATAGAGACCATACAGATTACCAAATAATAGCAGTGGATACCAAAGAGATATTAGACCAAGCCAGGTTGCTTTACGAGAGAAATTTAACTACTTCGAAGATAAAAATCGATGTAAATAGTTCTGCGACCCTCAAAGTTGTAGTAGATTGACGTCAGAATATATTTAATCCCTCAGCAAAATCCAGTAAACAAGTTTACACTAAACTGGGTTCCGGGTTATGGCGACACAATGAGATGACAGATCTTTGTACCCTCAAAAATAATAAAATATGATCAACAATAATTCTTTTAGAGACAATGTAGAAATATCGTACTCTTCGAAATGGATGCGCAGTTCTTAGGTGTTGAGCTAAATCTATATGTACTTCATTGTAGTTTTCCAAGAATTTTTGTTACACATAATTACTTAGTTGGCCTGCATAATTAATGATTCCCAAGCATCTCAATATTATACGCGTTATAAAATGCTTCCATTGAAAACAGACCTTCAGGTTAAATCACTTTGCTTTTGTAAAAATAATTTTGTATCACGAACTTTTACTGGAAAATCAGAATCTCCCAATCCTTAAAGAGGACAGAATATATATCCTAGAATCGGTCAACCAGCCTTCAATTCTAATTGTTTTTTTTGGGATAAGATATCGAGCCCTAACCACAAAAAAAGAAAATTTTACAGCAGAGGGTTTTATTTGTGGTGAAGCAAAAACGCGTTTGGCGCTTACCATTGGATTTGCTATATCTTTGTAAATCTACATTTTTTAATATTTTGGCATTAAGAGTGTTGGACAATTTTGTATCGAATTTCATTAAAAAACAAGTTTCGAAAAAATGGCGCTTACGTCTTTTTCACAGTAAGGGCTCAAGTGAATTACATAATAAATATTACCTTTTGAAAGAAACTAGACCTAAAAATGTGTGAAAATTGTTTTTTAACAAAGCTGTTTTAAATTTTTAAAACAAATAGTGATTTCTCCCTTTCATTGCAAATGTCACTGTATTTTACCAACGCAAAATTCAATACGCTTTTGACTTTCTGTGGAAGGATTAAAAACAAATTTCACCAAAAAATGTGTGCTCCGTGACTGGGCTGGGAATTTGTATTTGTCAATTTAATTTGTATTTTCCCAATTTCAATTAGAAAAATCAAAATTACTTTTTAATTGAGAAAATCAGTAGCGATGCTTTGAAATATTATTGTAAAATTTAAACATGTACAGAAAAGATAAAAAAAGGTTTATTTCAAAAAATAATTTTGTAATTTTTCTTTGTGGGTTTTAAAAAAACGATTTTTTTCTCAAAACACTCCTGCTCCAAAAATTTTACAGAAAATATAAAAAAAGGTACTTTTCCAAAAATAATTTTGTATTTTTTCTATTTGGGTTTTAAAAAAACTTTTTTTTTCTCAAAATCTTTAATTTCACAAATATTATGACTGTTTAAATTAATCACATTCTTCAAAGTATGCGAAATTTGCCACAATTTTTAAAACAAATAAACATTGAAGTATTTTCTTCAAACCCGGAAGGTTCTTAAAACTTTCTTTCTTTTTTTACGACACCGATGCTGAACAATTGAGACTGCATGTTGGCAACCGAGCGTGTGAACTGCTTCCGTTGTTAGTGTTCAGGACAAATAGTCTCGAAATGAGGCTTGTATGAGGATATGTATTTGTTGTTATAATGTTAGAGTCAACCCTATAGCTTTAATCAATGGTACCACACTTGAACCACTAACCCATTAAATGTCTGAGATATTAAGGACCAAAAACAGAGTTTTACATAGGGTTATCCATTTTGTGGTTTCAAAAGTATAGGTCCGGAATTCGACATCTGTCAAACTAAGTTGTTAAACCAATTTTTTTCTTTTCAGTTCAGAAGTCTAACATTGACAAAAATGGATCGCTTAACTATCACACAACGCGTAAAAATTATTAAAACCTGGTGATTCCAGCACAGCCACACATCGGGTTTTAAGAGGAGATTATGGTTATGAAGCACATTTCTCACTTGGTGGGTATGTTAATAAACAAAATGGTTGTATTTTGGGGTTCTGAGAATCCTCAAGTAATTGAAGAGAGGCTATTACATCCACAAAAAGTCACTGTTTGGTGCGTTCTTTGGTCCGAAGGTGTGATGGGGGGGATTGTCAATTCGGAGCATTATGGTCGTATGATAACCGATTTTTTTTTTGCCTGCTATTGAAGAATACGACGTCGAGAATATGTGGTATCAACAAGACGGTCCCACATGCTACACAACTCGAGCGAATATGGCTTTATTGCAAGAGACATTTCCTGGTCGCGTTGAGAACCACCGCCTGATGAGGGAATTTCCTGGAGTTTCGCCGGGAAATATCATGGAATGTAAACCCTTAGCGTTAGATCTGAACGACACCCAATGCCAATCAGCTATTCGCAGACGTAGGTTATCTTTCTAGTGTCAAAGATGATGTTGAATAGAAGACGAGTCTAAGGTGTTAAAAAACGAGACAAATTAATGTGATGACTTGCGATGAAATATGTTCGTGTGGCAACCCTAACATTCCGACCATCCCATGTGTAACGTCGTATTGTCACTAAATTTATTATATTTTTTTTATTTCAAAACACAAACAATAACCACGAAAATGTATTGTGCTGACTACAGTGAATGCCAAAATAATCGAGACCTCCCATCAGCAGGCACTTTGTGGGGAGGTTGATGGGGCTGTAAGAACATAAGAGCGCCAAGAGAGAGTCCAAACACACACACGCAGAGAGAAAGAGAGCAAGTGTAAAAATATATGCAAAAAAGAAGACATCGCAACGCAGCAGAGATACAGCCTTTCCATCGATTAAAACATTTCACTTCATTGTGAGTGAAAACGCGAAAGCAAACACATGTAAAGTGGACTCGTACTATGACGGCGAGTCAGTCCGTGTAAAAACCAAAAATAATTCACAAAAAAACCCAACAAAAGAAAATGTTAAAAAAAAAACAAAAGGAAATACATATAAATTGTAAATCGAATAATTAAGCATAAAATTAAAGTAAAAACACACTCGTACATATACAAGTGAATAGTAATAACGAAAATGAATGCGGATATGTCGTTAAACGATTCTATGGACATCAAATGTTTTATATAAACATGAGGCACATTTTGTGTTAAAAATGTTGTTCTCAACATTTATGATTGCTGTTGTTTTTCTTTCAAACAAAATCATTTCGGAAGCCATCAGTATCAATAAAAAAAATAATACCAAATTGAAAATTAAACAAAATAGAAAATGTTTATGTTTCTCTTAGGCCCAATGGAAAGAAGAAAAAAACAACAAATAAACAAAAAGTAATATTAACCGAAATAAGTGCGAAAAATTTCTCATGTTTGGTGTATTTCCCATTGAGGAATTTCATAAAATTCGGTCATAATTTCACTTAAAAAAAAGATTCTTTAAATTGTGTTTGCTTGCCAGAAATCAAACAAAAAACAGAAAGAAATCAATAACATACCCTTATACAATATTACTTTACCTATGCACACGCACGCACACACACACACACGTATACCTCAAATGTTACTCTTCGTGCTTTAATGTTTATTTTCGTTGTTTTTTTCCTCCTTGACTTAAAGTTCAAAACATTGACTGACTCCTTTTTTCCCCCAAACAGTCACACGAAGAAGAGACAACTTTACGCACACACACACACACTAATGCAGACAGGGCGACTTCGGGGCACAATCGAAAACAACCACCCACCGCTGTATGCGGCCTACTGACTACCCTCTTCCCCTCGCCAGCCATCCGTTGACTATGGTTCCTGGTTGCTGTTTCATACACACATTTGTTTGAATTCCATTCATACTCGTTTCCGTTTCCGTTGCCAGTGTTACAGTGGTCTGGAGAATGCGTACATCATAGAAAAACTACAAATTGAACAAGTTTTAATTTTCCTGTTCGCTGCCGAAATAAGTTTTAATACGGGGATGTTTTAGTATCCTGTGAAATTTGATAAATTATGTTGGAAATCAATCATTTTAACCTTAAAAAATACACACACACAGAAACTGATGCAATGCAGTTGTAACCAATTGAAACTTGCATAAAAACATGGAATACGCGTATAAACTTCGTTCGGAACTGTCATTTCTATATTAAGAACTCAATTTGGAAATGAGTGGATAGAACCGTCTAGTTTTTGAATGAAGGTACCACTAATTTTTGAATGAAGGACTGCCACGTTAATTATTCGCCCAACATTACATTAAGGAACAAAAGTTGGACTTCTCTCAATTCTCTCAGGGATTTGTATACTTACTGAAAGGGACCTAATGCCTAAAGCCGGATTGGATAGACTAATGTTGTATCTAGAGCCTATTTACTTGCTTACTGGGAAAGTTACCGAAATTTACTAAATGGAAACGGCCGCTGAAAAATTGTCGAACCATGGTTCGCTGTATGGCAGTTGTATACACCGCCATAGATTATGCGAAGGACAAGTTTCCCAACCATAAAGAAGAACTGGTAGAATAAACGTGTTATAGAGTTTTGTTTTCGATCGTCACGATAGGCCTCTGTTCTGGAATTGTTTGCTGACCTCGAACTATCAACCGTTTGCCAGCGTGATTCTTCGAATTTTTACGCGATGGCAGAGCCGATAGTGAGACATTCTTCCACTGCTTCCGTACTACATATTACGTTGCCTTACAGTTTCCCAAACATATTTTTTATCTTCGTTCACGATTAGATCCAACTTCCCCAGTTTCATATCTTAGTCTATCTTTCAGACAATGGTAAATTCGTCCGCATTTGCGAGGAGCATCTGACCTTTGGTGTTCACTCTGCTTGTTTTATTTACTTCAGCTTTTTCTAATATTTTCTCCATGGGAATGTCTGAAACCTGTATGAGCCCCTTTCATATTTTTACTGAGGATCCAGCGTCACTCATAGTCATTCTACAGGGTTCTCCAACAAGAGGTGTTATTTTGAACTACCCGGTATTTCGGTAGCAGTCACTTTTGAAGCTTTTATTCTTTGACATTTGACAAGTAGAAAGTCGATTAATGACCCCAAAGATAGAATTCGTGAGGCTATCGAGGACATAGGGCGGCCACTTTGCGATTTGGTTATGTAAAATTTCATGGTGGCCATTTGGCTGATATTGTTTTTCATTATTAACGGCATACCTTCCTCTTTATTATGAAATAAACATTCGACCATTTATCTAAAAAAATGCTACTTTTCTTTGAATACCAAAATAACACTTTTTGTTGGAGAACCCTGTATTAATTTCTTCAACATGCTGCGCATATTTTCTTCAAATTGCATTTTGTGTTTGATTTTTTTCTGGATACGTTGTCAGTGCTTCAGTGCGTGGAATCATGGGCATTCCATCCGGAATCCAATCACATTTCATAGGTGTTTGTTACCAAATTATTAGTCTTAGTCCGTAAGGGGCAGGCTTTAGAAGGTTCCGGTCAGGGAATACACAAATGATAGCGTGCCCAGTTCTCTGATTCTAGAGAAGTAGCCCTCTGAAGTGGACAAAAATAAGAAATTGAAACCAATTGGTGTCTCTAGCGAACAGGCCCCACATGCATTTGCGTTTAGGGTCAGTGCCGTCACCAATTGTGTCCACTGGTGATTACACGCTGAGATAGATTTGTGTTTATGTTTTCTCAGCGATTCTCTCGACTCATCTCTCAATTGATCACTGTGCTGCCATATTTTTGTAAAAATTTCAAGTGCTGACAGCATTGACTTTTCGACTTCGAAAAGAAGAAGCACAAAAAACTCAATATTATTTATAACTTTCGGTAATTTTCGTGAAAATGATTTTCATTTGATGAGTTTATTTTAGCCATTTAACATAATACCAATTGTTTGTGCTTTATTTGGGAGAAATAATTAAAACAAATATGTTTTATTTTATTTATTTTTATTTTGTTGAGGAAAATGTTAACTCAATATTTCAACTTAACTGGAGGAGTCATTTCTACGTCAATGTAGACCAAGCCCACTTATGTTCCTATCTCTCATCAATTCTGGTTAAATCCGGTAACTATTTAAGGCTGCAATTGTGTTTAATTCAAATTTAGTTAGTAAAAGTGGAACTGTTAAGAATTTTTTTTCATTACCAATTATTCGTTCATCAGTGGAATACTTGTTATAAAATTTACTTTTGAAATGTTGTATACAAGCATTGTGTTGTTGTATTTTATTTGTTGTTTCAATGGATGAATTGAAGCGATCAGTCCATAGAATACATTCGAAATAGACAAACGTGTTTTTACTCGTCTTGTTGAAAGAACCACTGCAATACTCATACATACATATGTATGAGCAAAAAAACGAACTTACATTTGGGGGATTTTTTTTGTACGATGAAAAATATCGTGTATTCTTCAAAATCCGTTGGGCGTGCTAAGGTAAAAACAAACAAAAAATCTTTAAAATTGGTTATTAAGTTTATTTTAAAGTGTTGTTAAACAAAGCATTTAGTTTAGCCTGCTTTTTATGGTGCGTGCGTTTTTAAGCGATTGTTTTTTAAACACATAAAATGTATAAAAGTGAATGATATATTTATTTGGGTCGATAAATCAATGCTTGCATTTACTTTTTAAAGATTAATTCATGCCGGGAGTCTGAGAGTCCAATTTTGGCACGGTTTTTTCAATATCTCGGCCGGTATCTCACCAATGACACGTGTAATGGTGTCTTCCAAAGATGAAATATTTGACCCAATATGTTTTCTCGTGTTTGCACCAAAAATATGTCAAATAGTTTTAAGGCTAATTTTGGGTATTTATTTGGCACTGTTTTCAGCAACAGCTTTTCAAACAATATCAAATAAAATTGTATCGCTTAAACAAATATTGGTCACGCAAATTTATTTGACCAACCTGCGACATGACTTAAGTCTATGGCAAGGCAAAATGAACATTTTTGACTTTGACAGATGTCACGAATCGCCCTTTACCCTGTTTCATCTACATTTTCTCCCTTTAACCCTTTCGGTACGGAAGACGAATAATGAGTTTTATTTTAACTAATAAAACAACCATTTCTTGCGTGTCCCTTGCTTAGGGAAATATTGTGGGGGTGGAACATATATGTTCAATCAGTCCTGAACAGCAAGGGGGCGTTACCCATTTTACATTCAGTGGGACATATATGTCCCAATAAGTGCGAAAGGGTTAAATAACGTTTGAAATGTTTTAGTAGATGTTACACAATCAATTGCAACTTTAAATTTCTTCTAAAAATGTTATTAATCAATGAATTTGGAATATCTTTAATTACTTTATCATGGTATGGAATGGAAAATTCATATTTCAAGAATTTTACAAAAAATATTTTTTTTTTCTTTTTGTAGTCAAAATTTATTGAAACCCTTGACTAAGTTCAATAATATCTAAATCGCATCTGAGGATTCATAATTTCAAGTCTGGAGTGGTTGAGTTGTGTGGTTTGAGCTCATTCAAATAATCCAACATACTTATGTATCGCAATTACGAGAATACGTTTGGAATGGGAGCATTTGTAATCTTTAGTTTGCCACGGCATGTCATACAAAATGAAGACTTCAAATCATTTTTTGTCTGGTGAGGGTGTAGCATGAAATGAGGGATATGTAGTTTAGATATTTATAATTCGCTTGGGTTCACCTCATCCCCATTGTATAACCAGGGAATTCTAATTCGTACAGTGGGGGGGAAATTGCCAAATTTTTGGAAACATTTATTGTATTTGTAACTGGTTGATCTGAGACTCTACTCTCAAGACTGTAAAATAAACTCGTTTGAATAAAGTGGACTATAATTTGTAACTACCCAAATTGTTTTTTTACTTTTTCATTTTTTTTAAAAACCAAATTCACATAGAACACAATATGTTTAAGTTAAATTTTCGTCACATAGAAGCATAAACTGTTAGAAGATTTTAAAGTAATGTCTTGTATGAATCAAAATGATTTTCTAAAAACGTGTCCTAATAAAAATGCTTCTTCTTTTGTCAAATCAATGAGTTATGCTAGTTTTTACAGATCCCTCCCTTAAGTCCGTTAAATCTGACCAGAAAAAGATGCAAAATTCCCCCCATTGTGCTACATTTGCTAGTGAATCGTTTGCGTGCAAGTGAGTGGCGTTGTGTAAGTGTATACGTGTGTTCGTGAATATCAACTTTGGCGGCGATGACACAATTTCATATGAATGTACATACATACGAGTACAACAACAACTAAAACAAAAACATACATTAAGATGATACAATTATTTTTGGTTAAATACAGTATTAAATCTACAAATAAAAAACTGTCTTCATTTGTACCGGACGAGCGCTTATTTCAGTTTTATTTTATTGCAGTCATAAGAAATAAAATTTAAGACAACAACGGGCCAGCAGCAGCAGCAGCAAATCTCTACAATTCTATACAACAACACAGCACAACAACAGCAAGAAATCTTTTAATCTCTCAACGCTAATTAATCGTTCGCCGTCGTCCCTGCTCGGTTGCATTGTGACCAAACAACAACAAAAACACTCCAACACACCAGACAGATACTCACACACACACAGAAAGACCAACAACAGAAGAAAACATGTGCCCGGTGTGAAAAGGAATCAAGGTGTAAATATTATAATCGCAATACAAAAAAAAAAGCCGAGGCCCTAAAAGTGTCGGCGGATAATAAGTGAGTAGTGTGTCGGTGTGTGTGGCGGCATACGACACGCAACGACAGCAGCAACGTCGTGTGTGTAAGGAAAGGAGTGGGGCATAAAGCTCGTCAATGCGTCTAAACAAGACATACTGGCGCGCCATACGGCGTTATTTTCTTGTGTTTACGGCAATTGCATTTTTGCCTCTGGCTCTGGTCTATCTTGTGCGCAACGAACAGATCTACAAAATCAAAGGTTATGAGGTGAGTTCAGGAGTTTCTGCTCCAACTACCCTTTCTTTTATTATTCTTTGTTTCCATAAAGTAGCTGTTTGTGTTCTAGACTAATGTAACGTATGTAGCTGTGTATGTAGAAATGTTTGTACGTTTAGCTTCGAATGTTTTTTTTAGCGAAAGTTAAAGAAAAAAAAAATAATAATAAAATAATAACACAGTCCGAAAATAACCTGTGCCTAAACCTCATGTAGCGACGTTGAAACAGATCATCACCGAAATCGATCCTGGTTCTGAGATCCTCAATTCATACATATTTCTGAACTTTGAGCAAAACACATACCATTTAGGAGATATCCCCGATTGAACATTATATAACCACTAGGTCAGCACAGGGGAATCCTTACTAATACCCAAATCGGCTTTAATTGTAAATGAGGCAATCATGCCTCGTATGAACCGATCCGTATAATTTTTTTCTTAACAAGCAACCCTATTGAAGTTTGCGTCCCCTACCAACTAACGTCTGACAATTTTTATTAGTGAATTCCGTTTTTAATATTAGCGAGCCTCTTTAAAAATGTATGTGTACGATCAATCTATGTTTTGATATAGCCTCACTTACAAATGCACCACAAAATTTGTGGTTTCAGAAAAAAAATTGTTAGCGCTGGGTCCCACGATTAATTATACTCGACCATAAGAGAACCGTGTAGGTCATAGGAGTGTTGGGCGATGTTAACATATATAACATTGGAAAGATCTCATATTTTAAATCCGCTAAGATACTAAATATCGAAATCGGTCTTCTTACAGGCTTATAAATGCACAAAGTCACGAAACCCCGTTCTTGAAACGTATATCAAGATTTTGAAGGTGTTGGAGAAATTTCGCAGACAGATTGTTGTTGTACTCGAACAGACCCTGAAATTTCGGCGGCTGTTTTCCTAACTCGCAAATGCTGGCGACTTTACGAGTAATCTCTAAGCCATTTAAAACATCTCTAGAAAAAGCATTAGCCGTTCGGGACAGTAGGTCCCGGTCAGTGAGTATACAATTTATATCGTGCATAGCTCACTGATTCGAGAGAAGTTCCCCGCCTGTTCCTTCATGGAATGTTAAGGGAAATAAGTAAGTAAGTAATCAACTATTTACAGACTTAAAAAACGGATATCAAGATTTTTGGGGGTAATTGTGAAACAGGCAGATTTTTTCTGTATTCGAGAAGACCTACAACCAAAATGATAGGACTTCCGAAGTATTATACCTTAATTTTTCGGTAGCACTGTGTTATGGAAAATGTACGTGCAAATGATGCTGTAGGTACAGATTAACGTCAGTATTTTGCCCACAACTTCATGATGGTGGTCCCAAACATCTGATTTGTCCGGCTAATAAGCAAAATTGTACGTGGCCCCAAAGGAAGAATTCGCAAGGTGTTAAATCACAAGATCTCGTTGGCCAATTGTGATCACCTCTTCGAGAGATAACACGGTCGGAAAACTTTATACTTTTGAGAAGTGTGACTGCAAGATTTTCACCATTTTTATAGTGAATTTTAATAAATTCAATGCTTGTATCGTTGCATTTTTAGTATTGGCGTAGTTTTTACTTGTCGAATGTCAAAGAATAAAATCTTCAAAAGTGACAGCTAGGTTAGGTTGAGAAGAGAAGGCAGATTTACTCCGCCTCATGTCATTGGCGTATGGTGAGCTCTATTTTTTCCATGCATTGGTCGAGAGGTTATTTTCCGTACTCTGTACTATTGACATGGTCCTTAATTATTTTCCAGTCTGCGCCCCTAACTGAGTCATTTCCCAAGAAGCGGGATCTATTGTTTACGAACGCTGGGCATTGGCAGAGGAAATGCTCCAATGTTTCGTCATCAAGATTGTTGTCCCTATGATTTCACTTCCATAGCGTGATATGGGCTTTTGTCGCCTATCTTTTTAGCTCAGAACGCGTAGCTCCGAAAGGTTTCGCATTCTCTAGGCTTGTTGTTTGCAAATCCCTGGCGCGTAGGGCCAAGGTATTTGGTTTCACGTTTATCGTCATTTTACAATCTAAAACTGTTCTTGATTTTTCCGTTGTAGACGTTAACGCCTTAATAGTCAATTAGCTATCTGTAAAGATATTTACATTTCTTGGTCTTGTGTTAGCGCTAAGCCAGCTCACAGTCTTTGTAATTGCTCCCCTGTAGGACCATGTTATGGGCCGGCAGGCGGAATAAAAGTTCGGTTTCCGGTTCTTCGATGTAAAGTCCCTGTGATCGGTTTCGATACATTCGCCCATCATTTTGAGTCATAGTTGTGAGGGCAGCTTCATATCTAATCTGTATCTCTATTGGTCGGACATTTAAAATTGTTTCCAATGCCCTATTAGATGTGGTCCTTATTGCTTCGTTTACGCCAAGACAGCACATTCGTTGGACCTCCTGTAATATTAATAATATTAACTTAATATTAACTTAGAACAGGTCTCATTACGCTTTTGTAGAGCTAGTGTGTCATCTGTGGATTCAGCCTTTGGCTCTTCTACATAGTGACCAGCATCTGTTAGCTTTATATACTCGTTCTGCTATGTGGTACTTCCGATTTAATTTTCTGTCCAAGATGACTCCTAAGTACCTTATTGAAATTGTTTTGTTAAGAAAAAGTGTGTCAATATATGGACCAATCTTCTTTTTCCTTGTAAACAGACATATGTCAATTTCATCTGGATTTACATTTAGACCACTTGGTTATAAGAAATTGTCGGTGCTTCCACTTCGGCCCTTGCACAAAGTTGTTGTATCCTTAGTCTAAGTATGATTTGACAGTACACCAACAAACTTCTGGGTTTCATTGGATTTATTTGTTAGCCACTGGGCCATTATTTCATATTATTGGCGGGTGGAGGGAAAGAATGTCGGAATTGAAGTAAATACAGTTTTTAGTTTAAAAATTGACAATATGGTTTGCCGGTTGCCGTAGACAGCTGAAATCACATTATTTTCTAAGAAATCCCGATCTCTTAAAGTAAATGCCACGCCCGGCTAAAAACTTTGTTATCACTTCCATCTTAATATATATTTACCCTCGACACTGATTCACTGATTCCCTGATTCACTGATTCACTGACTCTGTCACGCAGTACGTAGGAATTTAAATAGGCATTCTATAATAATTCTATAAATAATAATAATAAAAAAAAATAATATTTTTTTTGTACAGAAATTGTGTTTTCCCCAAATTTTTTTTTACCAAAAATTTTTTTTTTCCAAAATTTTTTTAGAAATTTTTTTTTTACAAAATTTTTTTTTTTTTTCCAAATTTTTTTTTTCAAGAAATTTTTTTTTCCAAATTTTTTTTCAAGAAATTTTTTTTTCCACAAAATTTTTTTTTTCAAGAAAATTTTTTTTTTCCACAAAATTTTTTTTTTCAACAAAATTTTTTTTTTCAACAAAAATTTTTTTTTCAGCAAAATTTTTTTTTTTCCACAAAAATTTTTTTTTTCAACAAAAATTTTTTTTTTCAGCAAACATTTTTTTTCCACAAATTTTATTTTTTTTCGAAATTTTTTTTTACAAAATAGTTTTCTCAAAATATTTTTTACAAAATTTTTAAAATTAAGTAACAAATACTTTCTCAAGCAAATTAACGGGCGCCATAGGCGCATTACAACTTACTAGTTGCTAAATAATAACCGTATCCCAAGCGTAATTAGTCAACAATAAATAATGACTTACTATTAACAACTCTCTCTCTCTCTATCTCTCTTGGTCTCTTTCGGTGCAGCGTATATTAAACTGCATTGTTTCATTGGTCTGTAGGGGAAACGTGACAAATAGCTAAATGCTGTTGTGGCGTTGCGTCCCAGAGCATGTGTCGGAATGTCCAGAATTCTATTTAATAAATATTAATCAAAAGAATAAAAATGCTTGTTTGAATGTTAATTGTGAAAAATATTTAAATGTATTCATCCATGGCTTCTTGGTTTCTTTTATAACTACATAGCCAACAATTCCAACTCGATGTCTAAATCGTACATGCTACGAAATATTCCCCTTCAACGAGTTTGCCATTCTCTGTTTCTGATCCCTTACATTCCTTGTATTTTAGTTACCGCGTGCTGTCAGCTCCCAAAGGCTCAGCGCTGTTGTGTAAAGAAACTTTGTACTGGAAAGGCCGCTACAGTTCTTTCGATTTCAAGTGATTGATGTCACTAGATCCACCTTAGGCTTGCCTAGTTGCCCTGTCTATATTAAATATTTGAGAATTGTTATTGACATAATATTGTTTGTCAAACATGAAGTGATGTGTACATATTTAATCAATATTTTATTATTTTTTTTTTGTTGTACACGAAATTTACTTTTACCCTTGTTTGCATAAATTAACAAATGTTGTCGTACCTTCATGTATTCGATTGATACAAATATTTGCCCAAGAAGATCTGCTCTTTGCCCACATTACCCATAGCTTACAAAATGGTTTCAAGGTTTGATTTTATTTGGCGCAAAAAGAAAATGAAATTCGAAACGTAATTTAATTGACCTGCAGGTCGCGAAAGTATCAGGCACTCGCTATTTGTGTCATCCATGAATTTCTAATGATTGTGTGTTTGAAAATTTGTGCCGCCATCGTTTTCAAAGATTGCAAATGATTAAACGAAACACAAACTGAACGAAAATAAAACGGAAGATGAACTGAGTACGGGGGAATTTTCATTACAGCGATGCGAAGAAAGCGGAGGTGTTGTTGGATAGTAGGTACATTAGATAAGGTTGTCATATTTACAAAGCCCTCTTAAATGGACTTTCAAGTATATTGCATTTCTGGAATCGAAAAGAACACTTGTATGGAGTGGGGGCAAGTTTGACAACAGCGCCCGTGTGTTGTACAGGATTCACTATCGATTACCATCGACATACCAGGGCCAATTTGAAGCAGGACTTATGGACAAAACTGTCCAATTTCGGGACCAACACCTCTTTGCTTCTACACGCCACAACGTCCAGTGACAATGCCACATCAAACTGAGTAAATTGGGTATAAACAACAGTCACCACAATACTCCCAGATGGAAGGTAAGCCAGAAGAAGTTCCGGGGACTGAATACTCATGACATCACTCTCAGACTAAGTCCCCACCAAGAATGATAGAAAGAAAAATTACGTAATTTCCCTTTAGATGTCGTAGTTAGTTCCTTTTAAGGGGTGCCAACTCTATGTGTATCTACAACGAGTGACAAGTTTCCGATTGGAACACAGCTTAAGAACTATTGTTGGCAACCCTGCAATTGAAACCACTTTGACTATAAGCCAATAGGAATACACTACGCGTGCCATCATTCGCCCAACCTGCGCCGAACAACTACTTTCAGTTTGCGCTTATCGGCTGTGAGTGTCTATACATTCGTGTCCTGAAAACCAAAAAGGATAGTTCAAAAAATCCAATTTCTTGGCAATTCCTGGTTTTTGGATCAAAACGATATATTTTCAGCACTCCGCTTTACTCTTTGTAGGGCAGCCCCAGGCAATCATGAAGCTTAATTTGAGTAATCTTCATCATTTGTTTCCTGGTCCACATTTATTTCATCTGATAAATTTCCTTTTGAGTCCGTATAGCGAAGATCGACAGATTCTTCAAGTAGTAAAGTGGAAATCCTATTCGAATCCCATCCAATTTTTCACTGTCCCCGTTTTCGGCCGTATCCCATTATGTTATTGAGGCAGAAGTCTGTGTATAAAATTCCAAATATACCCAAAAAAGCGCCAATACAGAATTAAAGGGTGTTTTTTATTGAGGTATAGAACTTCGAATTGAAATAAAACACAAGAAAATCGTTTTAATGTCCATCAATTTGGCTTTATTGGAAGGATAATTTTATGCCATTAATGTTTAAATATGATTTCGGGCATGTGGCCGCCGCGGCTGGCTCGAATAAAGCCAATTCTACAGGTCCAATTTCAATTTTGTGATGAAAATCAGCATCGAGATGAATCTCATTTTCGGCCCATACACCAAAATCACGACGCATTGCATGGTCTCGCGGCTTTAATTCTTGCACAAGCTGGATTTTGTAAGGTCGCAAGCCAAGATCCATGGTTAACCGAATTAATTGCTCTGATGGACGATTATGTCGACCATAAAATGGACGGAGCTTGCGGTGAACTTCGCGAACTGAACCATTACTTTCGAAATAAATTTGCACGATTTGCAAGCGTTGTTCTTTTGTCAACCTGTTCATGATGAAATGGCAAACCAAACTAAATATTAATCACTTGACAGCTGACAAAATGACCGCCAGTTAAAAAAGTGATGCCAACTTAAAGTTCTATACCCCAATAAAAAACACCCTTTATTATTATTGGTTGGGGACTCTCGCTAATGCATGACCTCATTCGCGACTTCACTGAAAGACTTTGTAGTGTAGTGTGAAGCATGGACTTGCACTCACTGAATGTGTTTTTTCCTCGGCGTGTCTGCGCATCTCCGGGCTTTCCACTAACATGAATCTTTATTATCTCATCTGAATGCGTCTATATATATTCATTGGCGAATTCACTGAAAGTCTTTGAATGAGTCATGGACTTGCACTCACTGGATGTTGTTTTTCCTCGGCATGTCTTTTTTCTTCACTCATTTCATCTGCGGGCTTTCCACCAACCTGAATCTTTACCATCTCGTCTGAATGCCTCTAAGTATGTATATTTGTTGGGTTGTGTTAATTTGGTAGCTGCCCGAAGTATATCTCACTTGGATCCATCATAAAATACCGTACATAGCTTTGCTGGTTCCGGCCGCTTTTCTTCAGCCAACCCGTTGTCACTGTGATGGTGTGAATTCTGCCCACATTTACGTTGGGGTGACAGGGTTTGTTTCTTGAATTTGTAGACCCACAATTTTCCGTGTTAAGGCCACAAAACTCGTGCAATGGCAGAGAAAGTGTTCTGTTGACTCCTCCTCCTCTTCATCGTTGCAACTTCTACACAAGTCATTGTATGAGACGAGCATTCTCCGGGCTTGGGTGCCCAGAGGCCAGTGACCAGTGATGAACGCAATGTGGTTTTCCAGAATCTTGGCAGATTAATCGCGGTCCGCGTCCTCTGCAGATCCATATCAGGTGCACTTTTTTAGGTTTACAGGCAGATTTTGAGGAATAACCTCAGTTTTTTATTTAACTGCACAATCATGTCATCCATCAAAACCATTCCTAGATTTTAGCTACCCCGGATACATACATGGGGCAATTTGTATTGCTCCATAATTTGTTGGTTGGTTTGACGTTTTTTGTGCCTACGCTGACGTTGACCATAAGTCACTCACTGTGGTTCCGACTCTTGCGGATTTGGTTATAAATAATATAGAGACAAACGCTGTCAAATTGGGTGTTCGACAACACTTCATTCTTTGAAATTTTACATCTGGCATTGTAGTGCATACTGCGGGCATGTATTCCCTAGTGCACAATGACACTCGTCTGCTTGGTCACTAAAAAAATCTTACAGTCACTAAAAAATCAAATGTAAATTCTGATATTAAATACGTCCCAACGAAATTGGTCTATGGACCACGTTGCCTCCTTGGAAACAACCTGAACATAACATCGATAATACACTCGATAAAATATCCAAGTATTGCGGCCGTAAAATGTGTTATCGCCCTACTGTATCAGCAACGTTTGCTGGTCTTGTGTAATTTTCATTGTTTTTTATGTTCCAAATCAAATATGTAATATTAAACAGACACTCGTTAATTGGCCAATATATTTTGTACCTGCGAGTTCATTACTACAATTTTACACATTCAGCAATTGTTTTAATATTTTTATGTTGATGATGATGCTGCTCTTTGTTTATTTGTTTTATTTTCCATTCTGCAGCGCTCTGTCGCTTTGAACAAAATTTCAAATAACGAAGAAAATTCAAATATTGGCCCATTTTCCGCATTTGTGCTTCAAAGTCATTTTAATAATTTGTTACAGCGAAACAGAATGAAAATCTACATTGAAATTCGTATTCGTGTTTTTCTTGTTATGAAAATAAAAATAAATGTTTGTCTGTTTTTGGATTTTCGTGATTTGTTTTCCTTAAGATTCTGCCTAAATTACCAACACTTTAAATCCCATAAATTATTTATATGTCGGATGAAATGAAATGAATTCTCATCGGATATACAGCAGTTGTGTTTAGTTAAATAGCATTAAAGTGACTTTTAGTATGTTTACATTAAAAGTTATAATAACGATTATGATGTCACAATAATCACGATGATCACAAAAATAATAAATAACTATTTTCCGAAAAGAGAGAAAAACATTTGCCCTAATATTTGTTTGTCATAAATTGTATGTGCTCAGCACTATCACAAAGAAATATCTGCCGTTTTTTGACCGAAATGTCACATATACATTTGTAAAGGCTTGTGACAAGTTGTATGATAGTGCTGCCACAGTAACGTGTTAGTCTGCGTTCGACTGCATTAAAATCTAGAAATCTCATAAATCGTCGCCAAATCGCGGTTGAGCGAGTTTTTCATCGATCGCCTTTTGTCTCCGACCTCCAGAGTTCACAATTTCATCCAACAGATCGTCAATGAATATAATAGATAGAGAAGAAGAGATAAAAGAACCTGGTGGTACTCCTACAGTCAATAAACGTTTATTGGATTAGATCCCGTCGTATTGAGCGATTTCAGAGAAAAATGTTTGTTCTGCGGTTCTTTTGGCCCATTTTTTTTTTTCAAAATATGATAGAGACTGCTTCTCCACTGGAGACGGACCCTAGTCGCTCACTATAGGTGAGACCGATGTGGATTTGGTAACCTGGTAAATGACCCTTATATAGGTAAAGACTCACGCTTTTTAATTCAGAGATTGGTAATGCGTAGTTCTATCAAACTGATGGACCTTTTTTATTAGCCATGGGAATTTAAGTTTTCACCAGTTTATTCAGAAATCTATTTACTAGAATTTGTATTGACATTGACAAATAAAATTGTTTAAATTTAAAAGTCGACATGAGAAGTACATTTATGCTGTGGAACTTATCCGGCTAAGTTATGTGTCTTTAGACTTAAGCCCGTTTCGGATTCGGGTCCTAACTCTGTAGAAGACACATACTGAATCAAAAATCGACGACATGTAAAGGAAACATATTCCTGCATGTACTGTATTCGAAAAGAGCATCGAGTTCAAATCTTCACGCTTTATTATAACTGGTCAATAACCAAGCTTGTTGGACCATATTTGTACATAGCAAAGTCCCATTCGCCTTGCGGTCCAATTGCTCTAGAAAGCACCATTCGATATCTCTTAACAGATTTTTTTACATTTGTTGCACATTTTTTTTACAGTTCTATGCCAACCTCTGCTATATGAATGCCCACGACTGTCTTGAAAAATTATACCTAAACATTACAATTCATACGCCCACGTTGTGGAAGTATTTCTCAGACGGCTGAATCTGAGTGATTATTGTGTCTGGCTGAATGGTTGTTTGGCAGAGTTCTCCCCGAAACAAAAAGAACAATTTGTTCTTTTTTTTCTCGAAATATGATTACTAACAACAACAAACACGTATGTTCTGTCTTAAAACTAATTCATGTTGTAATAGTGTTTTGAAATATGAATAAGTGGCTACAAGTGCATATGTTGGTATATTAGACTGGGTCACTTCAGTGCATGCAAAATGACGGGTCAATTTGCAGATTTTTTCTTTAAACGGAATGAAACAAACAAGTGTTGTTATTTTGTTAAAATGTTATTGTTTTATTGGCGAGTTCTATCCTTCCGAATATTGATGGAAACCCACTTCAAGCACGTGACTGTCCCAACTACAATGATAGTATTCCATATGGAGAATAACTCCAGTTATGTTTTCTCCAAGGTTTCCTTATGAAGGGCTCCGCAAAGACTTAAATTTTCCATCATCCATTTTCCCTGGTCCTCATAATCCATTCAACATTGTAACATTGTTTGAAATGAATTAAAAATATTACACGATTTACGTACGTGATACATTTGCATTGGAAGACGTGTGTCAAACACCCCCACCTTAGATGGGAACAGAAAATATTGTAGAGCTCTCAGCAAACTTCTTTCATTAGGAAAAAAAATACGACTTCAAATTAACTGCCTGTTTCCATAAATCAAATTTGTTCGTTCGTTGCAAATTGTCAAAATTGAATGCCCAATAAAATGGGGTTTTTATCAGTGATGAGAGCTTATTCATTTGGGATTGTGTTCCATATGTCGATATCTGAAAATCACAAAACAATAATGTCTGAAACCCATTTTATAACGCTTCCAGTATTGACGATTTCTAACGAACGAACAAATTCGTTTTATGGAAACAGGCAGTAAGTTCGGATAGGGTAACTTTAGTAGCATGTCGGCTATTATTTCTGGGTAATTAAAGTTGTGTCTTGAGGCCAAACAAATACCACAAACCATGAAAAGCGACACGTAAATTTTATCTTGTAACAACTGAGTTAAACAACAGAGTTGGTCGCTTTCTCTCTTAACACTTTGCAAGCAATTTCTTATCCAATCTCGTTTGTAAATATTTTTTGTAGCGTCAACATGATGGCAACGGAGGAGAAAGGAACAAGGAAACAGCAAAACAAATTGATTTTGTAATTTTTTTTCTGTATTAATGCTCTCATTTTGTAAAACGTATCATATAAGAACGTCAGATTTAATATTTTATATTTCGTTGGAAAACGAAATTTTCATTTCATCCAAGTCACTGCACATTCTATAAAACAATAACAATTGTTTTCCGAAGCAAAAACTGTCATAATCAAAAAATTAACGTTACGATATACAGAATTCAAGGGAACGTAAACTACGTTGCGTTTTGAACAGAAACGAAATTTACGTTTTAGAAAATGGAGGAATATTTTTTTTAATTTTTATATTTTTAAGTCCACAACTCAGGCACATTTTTATATTCTTCATTTGTTCCTCGCAATATTTCATTTTACATATTTTTTTTTAAACTCACTGACACAATGCAAATGCTGGTAAACGAAGCTGAATGACAACCCCTCAAACGCATCAACTTCTCTGGAAATCCAAACAATTTTCAATTTTCTACAACTTAAAGCAGTTGTACATCCAATTGCAACGTGTGAGGGCAGCATTATTACCATCAGTGTTAACGTCGTCGGAATGGGTTTAATCGCAGTCAAAGAGCATCAAAACAACGAGAAAGACGTCATGAATTTCCTTGCCTTTTTTAACTGTTACGAGCACGCACTAGACCGAAACACTTCTTAAGCAGGCCAAGACCAACGACTGGTTGTCGGTCCTGTTTACTGCCACAATTTTAATTAGTCGATGACAATGTTAATGTCACCTTCAGATGGCCTACAATTGTAATTAGTAATACATTATTGATTTTAATAAAGGAAGACAAAAAGATAGCGACCAACATCGAGTAGTCTGCACGCAACACAGTACAAATATAAGTCGTTTCCTTTCATGCAATTTACAATTTCGTCATGAAATTAATCCTTTCGCCATCACCATGCACAACGCATACATGTAATGGAAGCGTAATGAACATTAACGAAGGGATTGAACACGTGGCATGTGGCGTATACGTGATATTCTGCCCTAAGTAATTAGTTCGGCTATTAATATTAATCATACGACAAGATAATGCCGTTGAATGGAGCAAGAGAAAGGCAGAACAAATGAGTTCATTGCAGACTCAAGGTGACAGTACAGGTGACCAGTTGCAATGTTGAGCAAGGTTCTGGGATAGCGAAGGGAGTATAATAGTTTAAACTTGTCCTCGCAATCAATTTTGGCCTGGATTGTTTAAAACGCTATAGTTTAATTTCTATAAAGTTGAATATTCTCCGCATATGTGAGTAGAATAAAACAGAGAGAACAAGAGCTTCGCAGATTGAGAGGAATAGGAATATGATGGCAAGCAAAAACGTCTGCCAATCAGTGAAACTACAAATAAACTGCGTGTACAGATAAGAATGAAAATCAGGTGGCAGATACTTTGATTGGGCTGATAACATGCATCTGTGATCGTAGATCATTGCAAAGCGAATACGTTTCTGAATATTTTCTCTGTCAGAATGTGGAAGAAATACCTGTATTCAAAACAATTGTCTATGGTTGCTTTCGTTTGTATTGATCTTCGACCACAGAGAAATGTTGTCGGCCCAATCAAGGGATCTTCTATCATGTTTCCATTATTATCAGTTTATTTGTAGCTTCACTGATTGGCCGAAGTTTTTGGCTGCGTTTATATTCCCATTCCTCTCAATCTCCAAAGATCTTATTCTCTCGCGCATCTGGTATAAAGTAATAGAGTCCCGTACCACAGTAACACATCTCCTGTCGACATAGTAACGTCACTGTCACCTACATTCTTAGATTCAGTGATTCTCTATTGTGCCATACGATAAACATTTTATCATGGAGCAATTCGTTGCCATTGTGCGGTGATATTATCTGGTGGAACAGGATTCTTTAGAAGCAAATCGAAAAATATTTCGCTATTTTTTTATTTATCTGATTTGAAATCGAAAAATATTGCGCTATTTTCAATGTTACACACATACGTCGATCCCTTAAACGTCAATTAAGTAACAGAGGGTGACCATCTCTCTTATCCGTGAGCCGTGAACAATGGCATGTGTGTACTGACAGATGGGACCCTACTGTATAGAACTGCAACCGAAAAGCTTTAACCAGTATTAGTACATACTGCAGTCCACAACCTTCCAAGTTAATATCTTCAAATAATACAGTATTTTAATCCGAATTAACAAAGGACACAAAGTGTAATATCACACAGTGCTATAAAATAGAATGAAGTGGACACTTTTGGGAATTCATACCATTTTTCTTGTAGGCTTTGTCGCGTCGGGAAATTTCGTAAATCTTGACACCTATAATTATCAAACAATTTTTAGTTCCTCAAAGGTTTTAATAAGAACAGAATTAGACCTTTCTGGCAATATGTACCCTATTAAAGAAAACATGAGAATTGTGTGTTTATTTGTCAAGCAAACATATCGAGCGAAAAAGACGCAATCACCATTTTTTTTTTTTGGAAACTCGCTTTTTAATGAAATTTGTAGAAAAGTGTCCAGATCTTTTAATCAAAAAATATTAAAAATTCAAAATTTATATTTATAAAGATATAGCAAATTCAAGTGCTTCTTTGCATGACCACAAAAAACACTCTCTTGTAATATTTTCTTTTTTACGTCATTTTCTAAATTGTTCAACTCTACCGAAGCTTTTACACATATTTTTTTATGAAGGAACCGCACAACAATGTGATTTGATTTACCACGTCTATCAAGTAAACCGAGTTCATCCGGACAATCCAAGCTCTTGACACATTTTCTATTGCTTGGGTTGTAGCAGGCGAATGATATGAACAGAAATATCCCTGTGTTTTGGGTGACACACCAGTTGCGAAACTACCAATTGGTCGGGCCATGGCCGACATTCTGAGCTTTCAGCAAGTAACAGATCCATGATCATTTCCACAACTGACTGTGTATAGTTCTGTGGTTTTCACAAGCAACCGTATAAGTCGTAAAATCAAATTTTTCAGTACAGCCAAAATACATAATTTTGGAGCAATTGAACAAATTTTGAAAATGTTTTTGTTAATGAAGATGCGGAACATATTTTTGAATTAAAATTTGTTTTAAAAAAAAATCTTAATGATATTTAAAAAAAACACATAGAATGCCTAAAATGGCTGCGGTCACAAAACAAAACTATCAGTATATTCACGGTTAGTCAAAACGCAATTTGATCCTTCAGAGATGATAGTGTCAAGTCAAGGACACTCATGGACTGTAAGGAAGCGATTAATGACGTATAGAGAGATAACGATATATATATATAAACTGGATACCGGGCCACCAAGGGTTTCCAGGCAACGTCAAGGCCGACGAACTTACCAAAATATTCAGCAATTGTCTAAACCTCTTCAAGAAACGAGTTGAGGACGACCCATGCCTCCAGATGGCAAGAGGAACAGGGGGACGAACCACAAAGGTAACCCGGGGAAATCTCGATTACAACAAAACAAGGAGAATACTCGGGTTTAACAAAAATGAGCTGAGCAAGATAGTTGGGTTCATCACAGGACACTCTAGCCTGATGGCACATTTTTAGGATTGGCTGTTTCGACGAATGTAGGGCATGCCGAGACGGCGGAACACTTCCTGTGCCAGTGCCCCGCTTTTTCGGAGGTCTGAAAAATCCAATTAGAAGAGGATACCTTAAGTGACCTGTCGGTCGTCAAAAGAATGGACATAAGGAATTTAAAAAACTTTATAGTGTGGACCGAATTTCTAACGTAAAAAAGGGGCAGGGAATCTGAAGAAGAATCGAATCAGCATTAAACATTTAGCAATTTGTTGTCCATACCTGAAAATCGACAAAAATACACTTGAGCGGTTGCTTGAGAAAACCACAGAATTGTCTACTCCACGCAACGACGGTCTACAGACAAATAAAAATACTACGATTAATATCAGGCTATGGAGATATGTGCCTTTATTTCACAAGATTGAAATCTGCTTTAAAATTCTCTAAGTTGAATTTTAACCCGGGGAAAGGTAACCCGGGGAAATCTCGATTACAACAAAACAAGGAGAATACTCGGGTTTAACAAAAATGAGCTGAGCAAGATAGTTGGGTTCATCACAGGACACTCTAGCCTGATGGCACATTTTTAGGATTGGCTGTTTCGACGAATGTAGGGCATGCCGAGACGGCGGAACACTTCCTGTGCCAGTGCCCCGCTTTTTCGGAGGTCTGAAAAATCCAATTAGAAGAGGATACCTTAAGTGACCTGTCGGTCGTCAAAAGAATGGACATAAGGAATTTAAAAAACTTTATAGTGTGGACCGAATTTCTAACGTAAAAAAGGGGCAGGGAATCTGAAGAAGAATCGAATCAGCATTAAACATTTAGCAATTTGTTGTCCATACCTGAAAATCGACAAAAATACACTTGAGCGGTTGCTTGAGAAAACCACAGAATTGTCTACTCCACGCAACGACGGTCTACAGACAAATAAAAATACTACGATTAATATC
Organism: Hydrotaea cyrtoneurina; assembly: GCA_958296145.1. Lineage (NCBI taxonomy): Eukaryota > Metazoa > Arthropoda > Insecta > Diptera > Muscidae > Hydrotaea > Hydrotaea cyrtoneurina. The sequence continues at coordinate 50,873,759 of OY282515.1, read as the reverse complement.
AGGCTATGGAGATATGTGCCTTTATTTCACAAGATTGAAATCTGCTTTAAAATTCTCTAAGTTGAATTTTAATTTTGAACACAACAGACGTTTAAATATATAAATCTCTGATAAAATCTCAACATGTCAATGATAAATACTTTGAATACGTGATTTCTGTCATTCCTTTGATGTTTGTCATTCCTTTGACGCAGAACAAAAAATCCATACCTGGATTCACTATTGAATTTTATTTTAAGATTCATATACTTATTGTAAGGCTCCGAAGGAGCAGATCCAATAACAACTAATAAAGCATTATAAATGAAAAAAAATGAATGCAGTCTCCGCTGTAGCCTCATTTGTACGTTTATGATTTCTGCCATGTTTCGATCTCTTGTGGTTTTATGAAGTCTCCCGATAGATCTCATCTCTTCTAACAAACTCCCAGTTCCACATATTTGTACCAGCCAGCCTGCTTTTAAAGCAATTTCTGTCAAATTTGAATGCATTGCTTTAATCAAAAATTGACGTCATCATTGTCCACGTTGGCATACATATTCCGTTAATGACGACACCCCTGGGTCACTTTAAATTAACCTCTCCTCCTCGTCGAACGAATGAACAGCAACTTCAATTTCATTCAGGTATGAATATGCCAAAGGTAACTCACATATGTGCTTGACAACTATTAATGGCTTCCTTACAAATACATACAGCTGTAAAGAATGTGTATTTAATGTAATTGTACACACACTAGTTTGAATATTTGGACACATGTATGAATTGCCTAGGAAAAATAATAACGTCTAAGTAAACTTAATGAAGAAGCATTAAACACAAAATTCTTACCGATAATCTAAACATTCAAAATAAACGATTATTTTTTTATAGAGGTGCTCAGAATTTACACACCAACGCACATACTCACACAACGACAATCATTTGTAAATAATTTATACTGGCAAATTGTTCCTTGTCCCAGAACGCCAATGGGATCAGGCGAAAGAAAGTAAATTGATTGTTGGTTGTCGCCCTCCGTGGAAATGTTACATGTGTGTGTGTACGTGTGTGTTGCGGTACATTACAATGTAATGCATGACATCATTATTTCCTTAATAGACTTTAATCATGCGAAAGTACCGTCCGGTATCGTTTGATATGCACAGATTTTTAGCCATTCCCTGGAGGGAGAATAATAGAGGGGCGTACAACAAAGCAAATTGGTCTCTTAAGATCTTTTTTTAAAATTGCCCTAATCTTCCTACCCTATTACACTACAGTTAGAGTGGCAAAAAACTAGTTTTAAAATACAAAATCGGGTGTTTCGGTTACACGAAACTGATGGTTTAAAAACGAAACTTCAATTTGAAAAAATCGATTGACTGACTTATTGAACAATTATTGCAAAATGTACTGCTCACTTCAAACCAGGGTTAAATGCAATGTCTATGTTTAGATTTAGCTGGTGATGTTTATATTTTCAAAAATGAAGCCAAAGAAAATGTTGAACTTTTGTAACTAACCAAAAAAAAACTACAGCCACTGGCTGTGGTTACTTCTATTTTCAATCTGTAGCTTTGCCTGAAGCAGCCCACATTTCTAAATTCAATCATTGGCTTTTTCTGAATTAGCCAATACAAGCAGCCATTGCATATAAGCAAAAGCTACAAAATATTTTTTTGGATCCTTTCCTATAGGTGCAGCCAAATAAAGTGGTTGGCTTTCATTAAAAGATTGGCCCAGCTAAGAAAGAAACAAAAACAGAAAATACTTTCGAAGCTCACGGCAGGCAGTGATAATATGGGAAAAACATCGACTATTTGTTTGTGCAGAAAAAATCATTAAATCACCCAATAGGCGATTTGGCGGATTTCTTGTAGAATTGGCCATCATAATTCTACAAAAATCATGTGATATTTTTGCAGCACACCGACGGTATAGGTGTGCTGGAAAAAGAAATGGACTGAGGGCCAATAAATGAGATCGTTGTTTAACCACGATCACGTAAAACACTTCAAATACGTTTTTGAATGGTCAGTCATCAAATAATTCACATTTTCGTCTGTTGATGTGGCAACACTAACACTTTTATCAGAAAACATATGTTTCCGGTGAATAATTAAAATAATATTAAACTTTTGTGGTGATAAACTCTGGTAAATGAACTTTGGCACGGGTCAAAGACACATGTATGTGGTGGTGGTCGGAAACCAATTCCAGCATAAACAAAATTACACAGCCGCTTTATTTATGTTATTTATTTTATTTGTGAAATTTGGTGTACCGAAATAATTTGTATTCTTCTTCTTTCGTTGAGTCATATGACTATTAAACTGTGGTTTATACGCCCAATATTGAATGATTAAACCACGTTTAAACTTTGACTTTAAAAATGAACTTGAAGTTTAGCTTCAATTTAAACGAAAATCTAAGATCAACCTCGACTCATTGATTGGGCCTTCATGATGCAAAAATGTCCCAAAAGTAGTAGTCTATGTGCTGTAACAAAGGGTCATGTCTATTTAAAGTAGTTTTGTAGACGTGCCTTTTCAATAAACTCAGTAGTTGTACGGTTGACCCACAAAATAATATGTAAAAACGTAGCCAAATTTGAAAAACGACGAAAAAAAACATAAATGTGTTTGCTGGACAAATAAACACACAATTCTCAAGATCTCTTGTAATTTAAAAAAAGTAAATGTATTTTTTTCAAATTGAAATGTAATATATTACCTGGCTTATTATGTTCTGTTAAATATTAGACAATTTTCGTACATTATGTTGGGTATTAAATATGTTAACCCTGAATCAAATACAAAACGACCCTAGTGGCCGAAAAACAGGACCAATTGAAAATGTACAGGCATCGAAAAATGCATGTGGTACAGACGTTTTTTTAGGCTTTTTTCTAAGCATCTATATTTAATATCATATTAAATATTCCAAAAACTCCTTTTAATAAATAATTATTAATAAAAAAAAAAAAAATTAATGTCAATATGGAACTTAAAATATAATATTAAGCCTAAGTATTTTTCATTTTTTTTATAAATTAATAATGTATATAAACTCCATGATTTTTTCTGAATTTATTAATTTATGAAATTAATTTTTATTTTTTATAATTCTGTAACTCTGTGCCATATAATTATTTCATATGAAAATGGCGATGTTCAAAAATTCTAATTAAAATAACGGTAAATCTTAAAGACACATATGATTGCAAAATGTGTTGTTTAATACACACTCGATGCAGCATTGAAAAAATGTGGTACAAGTCTGGGAATGAATCCTCGTATTTTGTAGCATCTGGGGCTCGGAAAACCCAAGAGTTATTGCTGAGAAGCCTCTTCATCCTCAACGTGGGACTGTTTGGTACGGTTTGTGGTCCGGCGGGGTCATTGGACCTTACTTTTTCAAAAATGAGGTTGGATCAACAGTTACGGTGAATGGATTGCGCTATCGAGAGATGATAAATTATTTTTTAGGGTCGGAGTTGGATGATATTGATCTGCACAACGTTTACTTTCAACAAGACGGCGCTTCGTGCCACACAAGCCACGAAACCATTGCTCTTTTACGGGAAAAGTTTCCGGACCGTGTTATCTCTCGTGTTGTTTTTCATTATTAAAGGCACACCTTCCTCTTTATTATGAAATCAATATCCGATTATTTATCTCAAAAAATTTAATTTTTCTTTGAATATTTGGTTTTGGGCGAAGATGAGCTTTAAAGCCTTTCAACCCCAATTAGGCAAAAAATTCCCGTCAATTAAAGATGAAACTCATCGGCTTTGCAAAGCGTTTGTAATACCTCAGACTGAATTTTTGTGTTTATAGAAACTCAAAAAGTAAATTAAGCACTTTCTTCAAACTGCCGCAAGTCGAAATAACAAAACAAATATTTTCGTATAGACCCCAGTCATCAGAATAAGAATAAAACTGTAAAATAAACCGCAACACTTTAAGGAACGTCATTCTTAGTGAACGTGATTTGTGAACAGTGACGGCTGAATGTGTACAACGATATCATAAATATCATCATTCTATGCAATATGACGGGGGGAAATAATGAGTATTTCTGTGGTTTTCACAAGCAATACCCCGTATGCCGTAATTTTTGGAGAGTTGAACAAATTTTATTATTTTTTTTTTATGAATATGTAGAACACTACAATGTATCGACAGTTTATATTCGATATCCTCTATGTAAAAAAACACAATTGTTCAGTAGAGCTACCAAACCGTTTATATCCCTAATTTTACAGAAAATTAAAATTATTTGTTCCACAATGATAATTACACCTAACTACGTGAACTACTAAATAATATTTTTTTTTTTATTTGCACCACGAGCCATTTTATAGATGATAAAGGGTATTGCTATTCAAAAATTCCTGGTCTAGTGGTTGAAAAACGTAGAACTTCATCATCCTTGTATTTAAAAAAAAAAACGAAGTTTAAATGCAACGCATCGAATGGTTTTTTTTTATAACTTTGAGATTGACTTTAATAGTTTGTCCGAATGTAATCATAATCATGATTATGAATAATAAAATGGTAATAATATATTAAAACAAAAATAAGTTTGCATGTGCGAAAAGTGTGAGCAAGATAACAACGTACCTCCACTTAAGATGGCAATTCGAATCATCATTAAAAATGTAGCAATTTGGTGTCAATACGTCAAAATCGACAAAAATTCACTTGAGCGGTTGCTTGTGAAAACCACAGAATTTAAGTAATCCAACTGGTGACTTTTCAAACACAACGACTTTGCATCCGTTTCTAAAAAAATCTCGCTCATCTGTACCAGACATCCCAATGAACTCCGATCAATATTTCGAGTAGTTAGGAAATGACAAAGTTAGTTCGCTGTATTCAAAGATGACGGCTTGTCATCTACTAAATAATAACTCACCTATGTTCCACTTAATGCACCCAAGTATTATTTCAATTCTTATTTGATTAAACGTAGTTTCATTCCAAATACAACTTCAAAAACTGCGTCGAAAATAAACTATTACGCTAAGCTTAAATTAGATAAATGTAAATTGTTATTGTTAAAGTTGCCGACATTTTAGTTACACGTCTGTAAATAACACTCTAGTTAAATCCTGGCCCACCAAGAGTTTTGTGTAAAAATTCCGTGTAGGATCTGTAGTCCGGTAACTTTGCTCTCATTTATGGTTTCTTTGTTTTTGCTGTTACTCTTTTGCAAGCTCTAAAGAAACGGCTGCTTGTATTGACGTTTTGCTGGTATCTATTTGTTTGATTTGTTTTTTTTTTTGTTTTTTTTTTTACAAACAAAACATTTTCAAAAACAATTCAACTTTTCTAATGACATTTCAAATTTTTAGGCCTCAAAAGTCAAGGACCATTTTGCCGAACAGTCTTTTCGTTATCCGGTCATGTTGCTTGGCAAAAATAAGGATCTTACCATAGCGGCCACAGGGAATTCGAAAAAAAGATTTTCCAAATACGATAAAGTAAATATCTCATCCACCGTCCTTACCACCAACCCACCATCCGTTTACACTGCTAAAATCAATAAAAAAAAAATACAAACAACCACAACAAAACCAAACAAATTATAATCCTTTGCTCACCATTTTCTGTTTGTATTGCTCGGAATATGCCTTAGAGTCGAAAAAAAACAACAAGTAACCGTACACCAATCCATCATATTTTCTTCCTCACCACTTATACTAACATTTAAACTTACTTAGTCGTAGTCGTATCAAGCTGTCACGTCACATCACCCATTCCGTCAGTCACTCACTCACTCACACACAGTCAGTCAGTCAGTCTGTATGGTAGCACCGTTAGTCGTCCCTATGTGTCACAATGTATCTCCTTGTGGCTCGATATTTTTGCTTAGGCTTTCTTGGGTTTTATGTTGTTGGATGGCTTTTTTGTTCTCTTTAATTTGGCTTTTGTCTTTGCATTCCATCATTATGGATTTTTGTTGTAGTATGTTGTTGTAGTTGATGTCCATAACTGTTGGTATTAATTGTTATTATGTCATTAATTCTATTGCGTTCTTACTCCTAGTCCAAGGCCTATTCCTGCTCCTCTTCCTAAACAATCCACTAACAGCAAAACTCCGCCCACCCCCTCCACCCCATTGTTTTATGGCGTTTATCTTTAATCGAATTGAAATGTGAAATTTAATATTCGCTTTTATTTTCATTTCATTTTGTTTTGTGTGTGTGTTTGTTTGGCTGTTTTTAGTACATCAATGAAACTCATTTACCTCTAATACCGGATGAAGCAATACAATCGTTATCCGAAAGTGATATGCTCAAAGTGGAGAGACGCATGGAGAGACGGCGAAAATTCCTATCGGAGAAATGTTCCGAACTGGGACTGGATATGGTGGGTAAGTTACATTGAGGATTACAATCTTATTACTTTAGTAACAGGGGCAACAATTTCATTAAATATTAAATATAAATAATTTGAAAGGAAAACATTTGAATTACTGGAACAAAATAAAAACTATTTTGTTGTAATGAATAACTACTATGCAATTATGATGTATGGAAGTTATCACTTGGGTCCCATTCTATTTGGTTTGTATTTTAATGACCTTCCATCTGGCATACAAGGATCGAAAATTTTAATGTATGAGGATGAGGTGAAACTTTCCCTTTCATGTAGATCTATTATTATTCGGTTTTGAATCTAAGAAAATGCAATTTTCTAGGGTTCCGTAGCAAGTTTCCAATTTTTTTTATTGACGATTATAGAGAATGTTTTGTCTTTTAGTGATTTAGAAGTTCTAGTTGATGAACAATTAAGTTTCAAATCACATATTGATTCTTGGTCCAACAGAGCTTTCTGTCTTTTAATGACTTATTTATTTCCCTTAACATTCCATGAAGAAACAGACGGGGAACTTCTCTCGGAGCTGTTTTAAGTCGGTTCCGAACGACTAATGCTTGTCTGGAGAAGTTTTACATGGATTACTCTCTTACTCGTCAAGTCGCCAGCATTTACGAGATGGAAAACAACAGCAAAAAATACCCGGTTTTGAAACTGGGTTACACACACTACCTATCACAACACGGCTGTCTATTAGGTTATAGTAAAAGTAGGCCTAGAGAATTTGATGATCCATACTTGACGAAAAGTTTATTTGTTAGGTCTCTTCTTGAATATGATTTCGTTATATGGTCCCCGAATTATAGCTGTGATAAAATTGATGAATTGAATCTGTTCAGAAACAGTTTCTGATTTTTGCGCTTCGGAAACTGGTTTGGAATAGTTTAGATTTGCCCCCATAGGAGACTTCTGTTAGGTATTTGTTTCATAGTGAAATTGATTAATGGCCAAGTGGTTCTCCTCTTAGACCTACTAAGTATTTTATTCTTTTACGTCTTCCAATTTTTAGGAATAACTATGAGGAGTTTAGTACCTTTAATAATCTTCGTGTTCGATTTAATGCACATTATTCCTTATTATCGATTTCGGATCCCATTTTTATGATAAAACATAAAATTTTGAATAACACTTAGAACGCAGTTTGTCAGAGTAAAATTTTCGTACCTACAATAAATTGTTCTTGTTGTACTCGTCATTGATCCTGTGTTCCCGTTTCTGTGCCTTAATATCCAATGATCTGCCCGTAACTGATCTAGTATTTCTGTTCCTCCTTCCACCCCCGGTCCGTTATTGTCCATGGTTTCCGTCTTATGTTCTTGCTTCTATTCTCCCCCCATTTCCGTTAATGATCCAGTATTCCGGCTCCTGTCGGTTTTTTAGCAAGTGATCCTGCTTGAGTTTGTTATTGACCCAGATTTACCTGTCTGTACCCACAATTAATTGTGCCTGCTATTCTCGGTTAAATGCTTCCTCTGAATTATTAGTTTATGTATATGCCATGATTTTTGGGCAGCAGTTGTGTTTACAACAACCACTTTCTTCAGCACAATCTTAGCCTAACCGAAAGTACGAATTTCCCTCAATATTCGAAACACACCGCAAACTCAGAACAGAAGTCTGTGCACGATATTATTTGTGTACTCACTGACGGGGACCTACTGTTTAGAACTGTTTATTCTAGAGATTCGAAACGGTAGCTGATAACTTGTATTATGTTCCTACCCGGATATTAACCAGGACTGTTGTGTGTTAGTCGCTTCTATCATATCATACTTCTCTGCCGGGGTATTACGTATCAGAAGATTAGTACCAAGTTCAGTATTTCCTTCAAAGTCATCTCAAAATGTAAATGTATATGCTGCGAAATATCTGCTGATAAATGTTGCCAAAGAAGTTCAAGTTGATGTTGCCAGCAACATTTCCCTTGTTGGGTATGGTAGATCTTCATAAAACAGTTGCCTGTGGCTTGGGGATATTGAAGAACTTCATTGTATGCTTTGTTGATAGACATAAGTACACTTTTCTTCAATTCTGTTATTTTCATGATCTTTTTTGAAATAAAATTATCACGAAAACGTTGCAATATTTTATTGAAAATAAATTTAAAAAATGTTAAAGATACTTTTTTCTAAAATCGACAGCCTTTGAATTGAAAATTACCTTCGGAATGCTAAGGAAGCGTTTTCAAGAATTCGAGATAACTTTTGTTTTGAGAAATAGTTCAGATTTACGGGCTGTGACAAATTGTAAACGCAAGGATATTTCGCAAGCAGATCGCATAGAACTCCATTGTAACCAGCGTTGCCATATATACACATTTACATGGTTTTTGCAGTTTTTTGAGGCGCAAAATGGTACTAAACTGATTTTTCACCAAAAAAAAACGAGTTTTAAAATACGAATATGCAATTTAACGGTCTTAGGGACCTTTCTTCGTCTAAAACAAAATTATATAGAACTTCAAACTTATAGTCTAAGTGAAGGTATTGGAGTACCTTTAGGAGACATAACTGTGCGTCGAGAATACGACAAATCGTAGTTTCTGGTTTTATTAATCAGAAAAATAATTTATCAGTAAACATTACTACATTACATACGTTTTTCATTATTGTTAATGTCTGCAAAAAAACACATCAAAATTCAGTGGGTATATTACGATTGTTAGTGCCAATCGCCCAAGTACATTTGTATAGAAACCACATTTTAATCTAAACGCGAATTATTCCAATTCCTTGGCTCAAATCATAAGTGTCAGATTGTATTGCGATAGATTGACTATTGTGTCGAAACGTTTGTCGCCTAATCGAATACGTTTACACTGTAATTTGCACCTGTACACTGCACCATTAAAGATGTATGTATGTGTAACTTTTAACAGATTTAACACCTGTGCTCCAACACTGTAATTGCCTGCCACTGTTGTACACATTACAATTTCTCACAGACCGTGCTATTTATTACACACAAGTCGGTCGTATATCGGATATTTCTATTGCATTATCACGGTGTCTGTTGTATGATATAGTAAAGCGCGGGGTGGGGCAGAGTTATACATCAGTAATACAGGATATTACATTGGCAAAGGAAAATCCTTGTTTACAATTGACATACTCACGTTCACGCGTTCTCTCTCTCTCTCCCTCTGTCCTTCCTTTCTCTCTAGCCCGTCATCTGTTCATTACTGGTGATAGCCGCTTTTGAAAATCAACTCGAACCTTATTTGCTTATGCAAATATCCGGTTACATCCAATCCACACAGGATTTGTGAATATTTACGTGTGGATTTATGGCTCAGAAGAAAATACTCTTGCACATACATATCAATGTGTGTGTGTGCATGTATGTGTCTGCAAATGTCCCAAATCATGAGAGAGGAAAAGAGAACTAACCTAAATCCGTTGCTAGTGAATGTTAACAACATGATGGTAAACATGGGAAAATGTTGCAGTCGGTGGGTACGGCTTATTTATGTCCGGGAAAAATTACAAAGGGGCGTACTTGCCATAAATAATATGGAAAGGTTTCCAATTTCCCACCTCTACATAAACTAGCACCAGTATGCCTCACAGCTAGTTTTCAATAGGATTGTCCGAAGTGTGTTGAATATACGAGTATATGAGGAAGCGATAAATATGAGATAATATTGTCTTTTCGAATATAAATTTTAAAGAAAAAAAGCTATGTAAAGGGGTTTCCAACGGTGAATTGATTGCGCCATCGAGAGATGAAAATTATTTTTATGGTCGGAGTTGGATGACATTGATCTGGACAACGTTTACTTTCAACAAGAAGGCGCTACGTGCCACACAAGCAACGAAACCATTGCTCTTTTACGGGAAAAGTTTCAGGACCGTGTTATCTCTCGAAGAGGTGATCACAATTGGGCACCGAGATATTCTGAAAAATAGGGTATACGCCTATAGCCCAGGGTCGATTCGAGGACTTAGGGCAGCCACTTTTCGATTTGGTTATGGAAAATTTCATGAAAAGGATATGTTCTTGTAAGCTTGGTAGTGGTGGCCATTGGTCTGATGTTGTTTTTCATTATTAATGCCATACCTTCCTCTTTTTTATGAAATACACATCCGAACATTTATCTCAAAAAATTTAATTTTTCTTTGAATACCAAAATAACACCTCTTGTTGGAAAGCCTTGTATAAAAGTTAGGCCCAAGCCAGAATGAAAAATGTCCCGAATAGTAATAGACTTTTTATAAATAAAAACAATCGTTTTGTTCTAAAATAGCCCAAAAATAATTAAGAATTATTTTTAAATATTTTTAAATTTTGTGTTATTTTGCAAAAAAAAATCAAAGATGACAAGACCTTAAAAAAATTTGTTTAATTTTTAATAAAACTGCCTCAAATTAGAATGGGAAAAATTATCCCAATTGAAGTGGTATTAAGCCCACTTAAATACACCCCGAATTTTAAATTAAATTAGTCCCCAAATCTGGAGTCCCTTTTGAACCATTCTAAGCTAAATATGAAGCCTCCGAGGTCTCCTGCATTCCTGCGAGGTCCAGGAAAAAATGTTTCCCTAAAAACTTAAATCTCAAAGAGGCGGAGTGGATTTCGAAGCCTATTCTACCATATAGTTTAGAACCGTCTATTTAAAAGCTAGTGTAATTTATTTTTCCTTCAGTATCGGACGGACAACAGTAGTATAGAATCACTATGGCCTTTTACCTACGTAAAGGGTCAATGTGGTTTTATTGATCCTTTCCATAATGTTAGGTTTAAAAGTAAGTTTCCTATCAAAAATAACGTCTAGATACTTTGCACTTTCTGTGGAGCTTATTCTCTTCCCGCCAATTGACAGTGGCTTAATTTCCGAAAATTGTATTCATCATCTCCTTGGATCTCGCAGCTCACTGTTTCGAATGTTCCTTAGCAACTGAACAAACCAAAAATGTTTCGGTTTCAACAAGCGTCAACGTTACTCAGGATGACTTAGATACCCGAAACGTCAGCTAACAATAAATAAAAATATTTGAAAAATTGAATTGGTTTTGTGGCCTAGGCCAAATACTTTGCAATATCCCCTCTATATAATATATTTGTATAAACAAACAGAAAATATAATTATTCAAAATTCAATCAAAACAAAAACCTACATCTCCAATTAAGAACTAGATACTTAAGAACTGTCGCGTCCGTTTCTAAGAATTTAAAAGTCAAGCTAACATTAACAGTTTAATCGAAATATTATTTAATGGAGATACTCGTGTTTCCTTTCATGTCATCCTTACATGATATGCTCGACATACAACTGTATGCTAATTCTGTTTTCTTCCTTACTTTTTTGTTTGAATTTTATTGCAGGCAACGATTCGTGGCACAAGCCCAACCCGTGGGAGTTTCTAGTCAATAAGAAACATCATATTATATGGTAAATATTGGTTGAAGGATATCATGCATGCAATTAATACAGAATATTTGATTGGAACTTTTGTTTTCTTTTGTTCTTTGCTTCTCTTTTAAGGTGCAATGTTTTCAAAGCTGCCTCTTCATCCTGGATGTATAATTTTAATGTACTGGCGGGTTATTCGCCGGAGTTTTTGCGAAAAACAAAAGAAATTTTCTTACATTTAGCGCGAGAACGCTACCCTCGAGTTACATTAGACGAGGTAGGTACATGTGTATGTGTAATTATTTAAATCGGCCATAGTAATGGATATTAATGGTTTATAGGTAGTTTTTCAATTATGTGTCACATTTGCAAAGTTTCATTATTTTTCTAAGATGGCTTAAACTTCTCTGGTAAGACCCATCTTGGTAAAAAAAAATGTTTCATAATTTATATGAAACATTTTAAAATATTATGAAACAGAATTTTTATTTCTGTTTTGAGATAGCGTCCCTCCAGAACTGTGGAGACTAGATTTACTAAAAAAAAACTATTTCCTGGGATTGTTTCCATCCAACCTTTTGTTTAATTTTTCTCGATTTGTAATACCCAGCCCATCATGTATACAAAATTCAGTCAATTAACAACTTCTGGTATTGGTAGTTGGTATTGATAGTGTCAACTACCGAAAAAAAACCTTTTGCTTCAACGGAATATGAACAAATAATTTCACTAAAACTAATGATATAATCAGATTGTCAATTAATGTGGTTTACTTGGCTGGGTGAAACATTTGTTTCTGAAAGCTCTTACCATTAATTAAATAAGAATGCATTTAAGAACAAACCAGGAAAATACAGTGGAATTTACATAACTCGAACGAATCAGTCGAATTGTGTTCAAGTCAAAGCACTTCTAATGGCAGTTAAGTAGACGAATTCCCTTAAACAATTTTATAAGTAAGTCCATAACTCAAACTCTTCGTAAGTCGAACTTTTCTACGGGATAGTGGTGGTTCGAGTTATGGAAGTTTGACTGTATTCAAATTCACAGCCGTCTCCTCTAGAAAAGTTTTACATGGCTTAGAGATTTCTCTCTTTCTCGTAATGTCGCCTGCACGAGGTGTAAACGTACGCTGAAAAATGTTTGTTTTTTGAATACATTTTTTTGAAATTGTGATTTTCGTCGGATTTATGTTTATTAATATTTTGACTATGTTGTTAGAAGTAGGGCCGTATTTTCGAGCCAAAATTGCACGACTCCGACTCCAGCATTTTTAAATTGTTCAACTTCGACTTGAAAATTTCGAAAATTGCATTTCCGTCCACTATTGGGGTGCGTTTGTATTTTAAACGTCTAAAAGGTTCATATAACCGAAAACATTTCAAATTGTAAAAACTATACACAGATTCACTGTTTTCAATACAATTCTTTTTATTTTATGGGAAATGTTAGTAAACTAGGAGTCGAAGTCGAGCAAATTTTTCGAGACAAATTTGTCAGACTCCGACTCCACAGTCCTGGTTAGACAGAGACGTCAGATCAAACATATCAAATTAAAGGTAATTATGTAAGCTATACATGCTGTGGACATAATCTTCATTTAAGAACAATAGTTAAGGAGCAATGGACGAAAATTACAATTTTAAAGAAAAAACTTATTCATACAATTTTTAAAATATTTTTGGAACGCCAAAATACACCAGAAAATATTATAAACACCCTTTGGCTAAAATGTCTGTTGCACAGCGTTATTAGTTTTTAAGATTCGAACATAATTTTTCTATAACTCGTCAGGATAAAAGTCCTGACGCAATTCTCCGCCTTAAAGACAAGACTGCCATTCCGGCACAACATTCTTTTTAGCTGTTTTAAAACAATAATGACACTCGTATTATCTGCCTTATCTTTTGCATTATCAATCTAAAGCCATTTATTTTACTACTCTTATCCATTTTCATCGTTTCCTTTGTATTCAACAGCTGCATGAGGCTCAAAACAATTCAGTGACGTTTTTAATAGCGCGCCACCCATTCGAGAGGCTATTGAGTGCTTATCGCGATAAGTTCGTGTACGCCATACCCCACTCGCTGCACGATAAATTTGGACGTAAAATTGTGCGCACTTATAGAAAAAAGGTTTGTGGCCATATTGCACATTTTCGTTCATTTACTAACATCCACTTATATTCTCTGTGGGCGTAATTTTAGAGTCAACAATTGAAGCCACCGAAATATCCGACATTTCAGGAATTCGTACGTTGGCTATTGGATCAAATAAAACACGACAACTATTTGGATATGCATTTTGTGTCGTATACGAAATTCTGTACGCCCTGTTTAATAAACTTCGATGTGGTTTTGAAATTCGAAACACTGGAGGAGGATCAATTGTATCTCATTGAAAAGACTGGTTTGAAGCACATTATCGCGCCCGAATGGCAGAATGTGGGCAAAGGCAAGAATACTTTGGATTTGTTGCAGCAATTCTATTCAAAGTTATCGCGATCGGAATTGGATGGTCTATACGATTATTATAGGTAAATGTGCCGTATAATGTGTGGCGTTTTTGTTGAAAATACGTCGGTTTTTTTTTAACGAAAGTTGTGATTACTTTTGCTATGACAGACTATTTAATACCGAGCAGAGCTGTCAACTTTTTCATAAACGTCAAATAGCAATTTGCAAACCATAAAAAAAAAATCAAAAACAAAATATTTTTTGCGATTCAAACCCTAAAAAAAGTACAGAAAGGATTATTCCTACGATCTGTTAAACTTTTCGAGCAAAACATTTCCTATGTCGGTTTTAAATATGTTGAATCCAGTATGAAAATGTTATGTAAATACGCCTGCGGGAGAAAATACTAAAAGTCGTGTTTACATTTGTACGAATTTTTGTGAAATACTATATTTAAAACAAAGAATGAATAACAATGACTGACAAAATTAAATTTTTTTTTTATTGATTTTAAGAAAATCTATCCGGAAGACAGTTTTTAAGCTAGTTTCACATTTGGCAACTGATTTACAAAAAATGTCAAAGCCGTGTTTACATTTGTACGAATTGTTGTGAGATAAAGAAAATTAAAGTTTTTATTTCACGTGGTCATAAAGATAATGTAACCGGTTAAAATGTTTTTGCTGAACAAATATTCAAATAAGTCGTCACATACAGAGGCTTCCTTCGTCATCGATTTCACAACAATTTCAGAACTAGCTCAGGCATTTCAGTTCCATAAACCTGTTTCTCATTGCATTTTATCAATGTCTTTCTTACAGATATGACTTTGAACTTTTCAACTATAGTGCCACATCATACTTCAATATCGCCAAGGCAAATGAACTGGACATCACCGATGAAGCTGCCATGTTATTGGGGAAACCCCCAACGCCCTGAACACCAATACGCCTCCTTCCACAAATCCCTCGCATCTCAAATAAAAAGACTACAACATATTTTTCTCACAAAGAGTAAATATCGCGCTTCTCACAACAACAGCAACAACAAACAATCTGCAAAAATGCTGTCACCAATATCGCCAACAGTAGATGACTTTCTATCTCTCTCTCTCTCTATCTGTATCGCTCTGTAAACATATAAGAGCCCGAACACAATCATGTCTGGTTGTCGCTTGTCTCACTTAGCTTTAGCTTGCTATCTCGAGATGAGTGAAAATTCGTGACGAATTTATTTCGTTGTAGAATTATTTACGGATGTTGTGATAAAATTCGCCCAGCGGCATGGTTGTGTCCGGAGTCTACTACATTCGCGCTCTCGTCCACAGGGATATCGTTACTTTTAAACGCATTTCTCTCTATTTACATAAACTGTAGTTAAACGCTATTTTTCAAATTGTGTGGGTTATGCGAAAACGAACTAACAAGAAAATGTTTCAATTCTCTCTTTGAAAAGCAAAAATAATAAATAAATGAAAATTGTAGACAATTATGATGGACAAACAAAAGGACAGAAACGAACACAAACAAAGGACAAGAAGACAACACATGGTTACAATAATATTTAATAAGCGTCAATAACTGAAAACATTTGTAGAAATTTTAGTGTTAAGTAAATTTTACGGAATATCACGCATAGCGCTTTTTACCTTAATTGAATTGAATATGTACTAAACCAAAAAAAAAAACGAAACAAGTTATTTCTAATTATACCTTATAATAAATTTAATTATTTATTTATTTATTGCAAATTGGCAAAACAACAAATATAAGTGAAAAAACAAATGTAGATGAACAAACACCACTACACAGAAAAGTGGAAACAGAAAAAATTAAATTGGATATTTTGTTGGATGATTTCATCGTGAACTGAAAGGGCAATTTTTCTTAAAATCTGTAATATTCTACAAGATCGAATTTTATGCGATTTAAAAGATATCCGACAATTCCGTCCGTTACGAGAAAAAACATTTTTACAAATCCCCTCCTATTTCATACAGATTTCTAAACGAAATAGTTGTTTTCTAAGCATGTAAAACGCGAATTTTTTACATCTTAACGGCGCCACTTTACCGGTATGAAGATGATTTTTTGATACATTATCAAAAATGTATTAATTACCTGCATAGAAGAATAACATGCTGACAGCATTGTGACAGCTAAGTCATTAAATGCCTTAGTCCATACCAATTATACAGACTTGGCATTGACACCTTAAGTGATATTTTTTTTTTTACAAAGTTACAAGTCATTTGATTGAGTCTAGAAATTTGTACAGGTCTTGATAAACAATTTTCTGTGATCAGAGATTGAAGACATGGACTTGGACGTTTCTTCGTTTTAGCAACATGGCACATACCATGTTCGGAAATCGTGTTATCAGCCGACTTGGAAATACAGTTGAGCATCAATTATCCGGGATAGTCGGGACCGGAAGCGTTCCGGATAATCTATTTTACCGGTTAATTGAGGTTAAATTTTTTACTCGTTTTTACATAAATGTTTGTTTTATTTATTCAATATGCACACTTATAAATTTTTAATTATTATTTACGTAATTAGTTAAAAAAATCATTAAATGTGGTTTGTTTTTTCTTCCTACCCTGAATATTTTCTGCCAAAAGCTTCTCTTGGACACGTAATGTTCTGTAATGTTCGAAGATGCAGAATTTTCCAAAAAGTTTAGCAAGGTGCCAAAATAGATACATGTTTTGCAATTCCGTATAATTGTGGTAATCATGGTTAATCAATTGACATACAAATATTTTCCTTTCCGTATTGATCCCGGATAATTAACGTTCCCGGTTAATTGAATCACGGATCATCGATGCGCAACTGTAATACGATTTCAAACCATAAGACTTTTGTGTACCAGAAACCGTTTTCAATGTCTTGTGATATTTGGTTGTCAGGATACGCTATTGAGATGCCAGCCGAGGAGGCCAAATGAACACA
Organism: Hydrotaea cyrtoneurina; assembly: GCA_958296145.1. Classification (NCBI taxonomy): domain Eukaryota; kingdom Metazoa; phylum Arthropoda; class Insecta; order Diptera; family Muscidae; genus Hydrotaea; species Hydrotaea cyrtoneurina. The sequence continues at coordinate 50,856,628 of OY282515.1, read as the reverse complement.
TAAACTAATGTTTGGTCGAAACTTTTCTTGTTTTTATCCCGAATTTTATTGCAACTTGCATGGAAACTGGCAGATGATAACCGTAGAATGTGGATTTTGTTCATCTTTATTTCCCTAAAATGTGAAAAATTTAACCTAAAACGAGAAACCGATATTGAGCTTCAGGATCCAATAAACAATTTTTGGAATATTCGAATATTCAGGTTCATTTGGTGTCTTTGCATGACTATGCAGCATTACGTATACACAAGGGCCTTCACACTGTCAGATTAATCAAAAGATATACTAAGGCCCAATAAATGAGATTGTAGTTAAACCACGAATATGTTAAATTCGGTTTCCAATATAACTAAGCTTAAACTTTTAATACCTTTTTGAGTGGTCAGTCAAAATGATCAACAGTTTCGGCTGTTGATATGTCAACTCTAACACTTTTATCAGAAAACATATGTTTCCGGTGACTAATTAAAATAATCTTAAACCTTTGTAGTGGATTTTTGTCAGGCAAGATTTTTGGAAAAAATATGAGAATTAAAAAACTCTGCTAAATGAACTTTGGAAAGTTAGTTTTTGGATGTTAGTAAACCAAAATAATGTTGATTCTTCCTCTGTGGATTGCTCTCACAATCATATGACTATCATACTGTAGTTAAAACGCCCAATAGTGGACGATTAAACTGCAGTTAAACTTTGGCTGAAAAACTAAGATCAACCTCGACTCATTTATTGGACGTAAGGGTCAATAAGGAGACTCGGCTTTCTCAGTTTTTTGCGATGTCTAATTCTCCGAAATACATAACAAATATTTCTGTTTTGTTTTTATTCTTCACGGGAAACATATGTTTTTGGATTAAACTTATATTATTGCCAAGAATTTGACAAAAGTGTGAATTAATTTTTTTATATATTACCGTGGTTTAAGTACGATCTCATTTATAGGATGGAAGTCGCGGTGTGTTACGTAGAGTTTATCGAGTCATAGACTTACTGGCGAAATTGTAATACCGATTATAGATTTCAGTTTTACAGTTGCTAATTACGATTATTTCAATCACAATAGGGCGATAAACAGTATTCGATTTCCCATGTAAACAAAGTCAAACGCAAAATGTAATTATTACAAAATTAATCGAAAGTTATACTTTTTAAGTTGTATTTGATCGAAATTAATCGAAACTATTGCCGAGCACAAAATGGAGACTTTTTATAGGACGATTATGTAGCCCAAGGAGCTTCATTAGGATTTGTGTGTGAGTACTCACTTGATTCTCATTGAAATAATCACATACAAATACTAAGAACTATCAGACTGTTAACGATAATCACGATTATAACTAATAATCATAACCTTATTTATTATTAACACATATTTATAATTTGACAATCGATAACAACGACTTTCAGCCGTCTACCAATATCTGTGAAGAAGGATATTCATACAAGAACATCCAAAAAAAATCAATCAATTCCGTTTTCAGTAATACGTAGCTGACTAAGTCATAATAGTCGCCACGTGGTTGGTGTAACAAATGCCATAGATGGCTACCGGAAAACGTTTTTGTTTTTTCATTTATGTTTCTGACTATAGTTCAAAATTGTTTAAGTACTTTTATGTAGTGTCCACTGTTAATTTTAAATCTTTTTCATAGAAATACATTTTTTCAAAGTCATTCTTTGTATGAATGCCTAGTGCGTAAATAATTGAAATTATTTTGTTAAGAATTGAAAAAAAAGCTAATCAATAAAAACAACAAAACTTAATAAATTTGAATGTCGTTTTATTTCAAGCTCGTTTTACATTTGACAAATGTTTTACAAAAAAATGTCAAATATTTCCTCGTCACAAGCTGAAAACCAAATATTTTTTAGGGGCCGACTGAGAAATCTTCTGACTGTTTCCATAAAACGAATTTGTTCGTATCTTACATGTTTCAAAGTGAAAAAAATAGAAAAAAAATTAAAGTAACAAATGCAAACGAATTTACGAAACTGTGGAAGGGTGTACAAAAATCCTTCGCTTGCCGAATGATTTCGAAGGGGCACTGCTCTAAGTAATTTTAAACAACAACGGATCGACATATGTACCAAAATTATTAAATTATTTTCCTTACCCAAAACGTTGGAGAAAGATAATGAGATTTATATGGTGCATTATAAAGCTGAATGTAATGCCCACCAGTGGCAGAATGTTTAAGAAATTTGGTCGCAGCCCGCCGGAGGTGTCGGTGGCGAATCTGTTACAAAGGGATACCAATATTCCTTTCCAAGGCATCCAGAGTCTTAGACAGTTTCTGTTAAACAACTAGCAGCGTCAGTTCCAAGTTAAAGTCGTTTAAAATAATCAGCTGATACAGACCCTGGCAAACATCTCAATGTTGCCGACAAGTATGTTGTTTTTGAAATTAATGTTGATCGGATTCCGGCTTTCAATTAAGATGTTAGATTCCGGCTTTCAATTAAGATGTTACTTTGTCCAGCACATGCATACATGATGTTTTTTATAACTCTCAACCTTTTAAATAAATAAAAAATGTACACGTCCAGGAAAAAACATACCGATTTTGCCATTTATATTGAAGATATCTGACACCTGTGTCCTTGTTATATTCGATTTTGTTTATTTTCTTTATCGAAGCGGAATCAGAATTAGAAATACAGGGTCCGCCAAAAAACTTTTTTTTTTGGAAAATTCTATAAAAAAAACTACTGGATATTTTCTCAAATTTCTTTTTTGATTTGAAAGTACAATCCTTCCGGTTAATAATGGAAAATAATTTCATTCAAATGGCTGCCTCGGCTGGCCATGCGGTAGCCTAACGACATCAGCTCTGCGACTGATAATGCAATCTTCAAAAACAGGACGCAAAACATCGAGTATAGCTTCGGCTGTGTGGAAAGTAGCGCCGTCCTGTTGAAACCAAATGTTGCCAATATCCCCCTCTTCAATTTTTGTAAACAAAAATTCGTTCAACATTTTCAACTAGTTGAGAAAAAAACGTTAGATGGAGGAGCCTTTAAAAAACATTTTCCCACAAAAACAAATCAAAATATCTCAACAGACTAAATAAACTAGGGATGACAATCTGTTTATGCAAATTATCGATGAATAGTCGATGTCGACGTTACATTGATTCAAAATGCCATGTTGGGATTGAATTGATGTCGACGACGACAAGAACTAACGTTGACTCAGAAACGACGACGTCGACTGCCGCAAAAGGTCTGATTATACAAACATTCTGTCAAGATTTCAAGCGGGAAAGATCTGTCACGGTCAAAATAACATTATTAAATCATAACCCATTCACAATCACAGGGTCTCTGAAGAATACCAGATCCCACGTCTACACACATACGTCCATACTTACATTTCAGTATCATTTTCAAATATAGAAACCCCTGGTTAAGCTTATGTTTACATTACATTGTTATCGCCCTATTGTGATTGAAATAATCGGGGTAGTGCCATAGCAGCTGTCAAAATGACCGTTAAAATATGGATTATAGTACAAAAGATGTAGATAATTTCGATCACAATGATGCTAATTGCAAACTGAACTCTGTAATGTATCTAAACATGGCTTAACAATGGGCGTATTTTATTTGAAAAGCTAGCAGTTCCGCCAATATTTTTGTCGTTCGCATGTTTTTGTCTCAGAGTAAAAAAAAATTATCGGAAATGATAGCTTGACAATTATTCAATTCCAATTGTATTTCTACTGCTCACCAGAAAATAAAATAGACAAAAACATTTCATTTTAAACTTATAAAAAAATCAATTTAATAATTGGCTGATTGTAAATAACACAAAACATTTTCTTTGTTTCTCCAAATAATGTGAGATGCTATAAATGAAAATAAAAAATATACTCCTATTAGATCAGATTAAATAGAAATATATGCATAAAAAAAAGTGTTAAATAATGTAAAAATATAACACCTTTGTCACAGAAATGAGTAACACTTCGAAAAATTCATTTATGACTCATCGTTAGTATAAATTAATTTAGATTTTTACGCATTGTGGGTTCTTTTGTTTTAAATTTTACATTTTATTTCTTTGTTTTTCTCTTTTTTTTTTGAAATACAATGACTTTTTGTGGGTTTTGTTTTCATTTGTTTTGGGTTGATTTTCTTCTTTTCTTTATTAACATTTATTACAAAATTGAAATTTTATTGATTTTCCATTTAATAATTAGTTTTCTTTCATAAAAAAAAAATAAAAACCATAATGAGAAAATTATATAATGAAATATGTAATGTTACGTTAACATAAGGAAGGAAATTGAAATAAAATAGAAATTTGTTTTAATTAAAAATTCCTAATTATATAACATGTGTTGTTGGTTAATGTTGCTGTTGTTGTTATTTAGTATGAAGATTGTTTTAATTGATGGAAGGAGGGCAGGTTTAAGTTTACATTGAAAATTATACAAATCGTCTATTGCTTGAATTTCGGTACGGAACATAATTAAATTGTATATTCTGTTTATTATTGTTATGTACTATTATTATTATTATTACATATTTGGATTTTCGTTTGTTGCTGTTTTTATTGAATAATTGTTGATTTTGTTTAAAATTTCACTAGAAAAATGTTTAAATTTACATTTATTTTTAGTTTAGATTTAATTTCATGTTTCATTCATTCTATTAATTTATTGGTTTCATTTTTGTTGCTGTTGTTGTTTATTTTCTTAAATATCAGTTAATATGTCAACTTCCATTCTTTGTAGTTGTTGTTTTATATTATGTATGTATTTGTTTTTATTCTGCTATCGATTTTGGATGAAAGATGGAAGGAAGGAAAATGAGAAATGTACACATTTTCAAGTTTTATTGTGATCTGTTGAATTTTGCTTCCCTTTTTGTTTGTTTGTAAACAAATATTGTTTAGAATGAAGTTTCTTTTGATTTATGAAACAATTTGTTTATTTTTAGTTTGCTTTAGTTTTAACTACCGGCTTTCTACTTTTTATTCGGTTTGTTGTTGTTTTTATAAATAACTTACTTTAAGGCTTAAATATTCTAGAGGTTTTCTTTTAGTCGATAACATACATTTGTTTCTTACTTAATACTTAATTAAAAAAGATTTACTTCGATTTACTTGAATTTTGTTTTAATAGAAAACCAGTTATGTGTCTTCTACGATTTTGTTTTGTATTTACTACCATTGCGAAAATCAAGGAGTACGAATAAAAAGACACTTGAATACAACACCAACCAAAATACCGATTTTTTGGAAATGAAAAGAAGGCTAAAATCGTTATCAGTACTAATGGTCAAAAAAACATTAAAGTATTTGGAATTTCGAAATGTGTCGATGCCAAATAAAAAACTGTAAAATCTCCGCCATCTCAAAGACAATTTTCTGTAAACTTATTGATTCGGAATTTTCAGCGTTACTTCATCCTCTTTCAACATTTTACTTAAGCTAGCAAAATAATTTACAAAAAACATTGGATACATACACGACCTTACTTCAACGTGTTCGGATAACCATTGCTTTGGTTTTTACTTTAAAATCAAGAGTTATACCACGAAGAACGTACAATTTATTACATTCTTCATTTAGTATAATTTGTCTAGATCATACGACAGATTATTCAATATATGCCGATGTTTTCCCGCATTTCATGTAAAACTGTAAATTTCGCTGCGAATGTTTTCAATTTGATATGAAATAATCTCAATTTTTATTATTTTTGGGGGGAAAATAAATTCATTTATTATTCCCCCAAATTTGTTTGTTCCCTCGAAGCGACAGTCAATCGATTTTGGTATCACTTTCGAAGTGAAACTTTCTATTCCCTCGAAATGGATCATTGCTATGGTCTGGTAAACATGTGATTGGCTGGGAGTGTCACCAATCAAATAAATTCTGCAAATTTACGATCAAAATCCAGTCCTTCATTTTTCATTTGCTTTATTAGAATTTGATTGAGGACAAACTCGCTCACTGACGTAAAAATAATACTGGTCTAAAAATTAACATCATGTCGATGGATTCACAATTTTTCGTGTATTCATGACATCTCGGTGAAAAAGTCACTAGCGAAAGTTATTTCTGAGTTATGAGATTTTCTGTTCTATCAAAAGCATTTGCTTTCGTTTTTTTTTTGTCAGCAAAAAAATGCAAACAAAGGAAAAAAATAGGGGCCCTGAAATTTTTAAATTTATCACCCGTACAATGAATTGAATTTCCACGAAATATATTTTCCTCGCCATATCATAGATTTTTTGCAAAAAAAAAAAAGAAAGGAAACATTTTCGGGTAAAAAATCTTTCTCACAATAGGCTTCACTTCTTTATTTTTTTTCACTGCTCTGTAAATCACTTTTGATTTGAAAAATAAACAATCCGAGAATGTGGTCAAACAAAATGGAACTACAACAATTTCACTACGTAGGCAAAATTGAGCCCAAGTACCATATCTGAATATTTTTGAAGGGATTTCTGTGATTCGTTAATTTTTAAATAACACATGATGTAGCAAATTCTTACCAATTAGCCAAACCATGTACAACAATTTTCTATGATCTTTCATTGCTCGGCTTTGAAACACTACGGAATTGTTCGTGTTTGTAATTGATTCCAGATCAACACTAGTTTTTGTGAAATGTAAAATGTACAAATCTACTTCATATAACCCCAGATCCGTACAGGAATTTTTCTAAAATCACATACAAATTTAAAAATGTACCAAGCACCTGAAATTTGGCTACGGCGTCGACCAATACTCTTATGGTCAGAAAAATAATAATTAGAAAATTATTGATTTAGACACGATAGGTGCTACCTTATTGTTATTCGTTCGAACCCGAAAATAAGCAGGTGAAACTTTATCGGTTTTTTTTTTACAAATTTCAAGAAAAAATCTAACTATGTCTCATAAGATTAAAACAATTTAATTGGTAGTTAGTTGTTTAATTTCGATTCGATACAAACACTTTTATTTACCACCACTGCAAAATTGCAATCATTCCAAGATATTGAAAAGCCTTCAGCAAAATCAGACTCCTCTCTACATACGAATCGGAATATATATTTTACATATGAAAACAAGTTCTTCGTATTTGAAATTGAATTATTATTCGAAATCTCTTTCTATTTATTGTGTAAAAAGGATGTAACTTTTTATTAACATTCGATTCGAATACCACGTTTCATCCTAATATTTGATCACCAGATCAGTTGACAATTTATTTTTTATAGTTGGTGTTGTATCATAATTTTCTTGTTTTATATATTTTACTCCAAGGAAAAATATAGGAATATTTAGGTTTATAACCAATTCTTTCTTTTTTAAATGAAGTTTACATTTAATTTAAAAAATAAGAAAACTAATAAAACTAAATGAAAATTTATAAAAAAAAATCGCTTGTTTTTAATTTACAAATATTTATAAATTTTACAAATCTAACATTATAAGGCCATATTTTTACAAGAATTATATTTTCAATTATTTTTTTTTATTATTTTTTTTTATTATTTTTTATATTTTTATCTTTTTGAATTTTTTTATCAATAACAATATCAGGAAATTAAAGTATATCAACGCTACTACTAAGGGAGGAAAGATAAACTAAAAATAAAAGCTTTTCAAAAAAAAAAAGTAAAATGGAGTGAAATCAAAAATAAAAAGTAGAAAAGAAAATCCAATAGTGAAACAAAAAAATATTGCCATTACAAAATAAAACATTTGTTTGCTTATATATTTTTGTTAAATAAAAAACAAGATCCTTAAAAAAAGAACGAAACTTTACATATACATGGTATTGTTGTTTTTGTTGTTGTCGCAAGTGGAAGCAATATAGATTTTAAAAAATAAGACTTGTGTGTAGTTTTATGCAGTACTAAAACGGAAAACAAAAGATAGAAGTCATAGTAAAACAATTTAACAAAATCAAGCGTTGATCTTTAAGGGAGAAATAAAAAAAAGAGTAGAAAAAAATGACAAGAACCGAAAAATGTATTAGTTGGTTATGTTTAAAATATAAATAACAGTAGAACATTATTTGCTTCTTTATACAGTGTATTCTAAAAATAATGCATCACTTAAGATATGCCTTATACAACATTTGGCTTCTACACGTCTCACGTTCTTGTTCCATAAAGAAAAGCATGTCACGTAAATTAACACGCTTGATACGTGGCCTTAGCGGGGCCGGTGCTGCGCCGGAAGGCCCTAATGCGCTACCTACACCAGAGCCCTAAAATAAAGATACAATTTAATGAAATACCACACCATCGAATCCCGACAAAAAACTACTCAGGATTAATAGGTCAATACTTACCGCACCTGATCCTGTACCGTCACTGTCTAATTTAGGTTTTTTACGGGGACCAATAGCCTGTAAAGCCGTCATATTGGCGTCTCGTTGTCTAAGTTCCTCCATTTCAGCGCGTTGCATTTCCTTAGCCTGAAAACCAAAGATACCATTATTGGCATTTAATAAATACAAGTTACAAGAGGTGTTGAGTTTAATTCCGAATATTTTTTCACGTCCACTGTGGAATGGATTCACTTTCCACATTATCGAGAACATTTACTCGATCTCAAGAAGTTATCAAAGTCAAATAGGAGAAACAGATCAAAAACTCTTTAATTTTTTTGATTATAAATGAAGGTACGGACATTTTTTGAAGGTATGCCATTTTTAAGAGGATGTTTAATTTAATTTCATAAACGCGAACGAGCTCCTAAAGACATCCACTTCCTTGCAATTTGTGTTTTGAATTGTCAAGAAATCCATCTTGGAACAATTTGTGTTTCTAAACATCATTCATATATATTTTTTTCTGGAATACAATTTAACGTAACCCCTCCTCTCAGCTTATTTCCGTACACCTTTTCTGTGAAATTATTCACTGATTATCTTCATATTAAGCAAATGCAATCGTTGAATATTTACCACCGCATGCACTCAGAAGATTCAAAAAACAGGATTCCTTCCACAAAAGTGCAAAGAAATTCCCGAAAAGTGAAATCCAAACTCTCTATTATAAACGTTTCTCTGGCTCTTTTTAGGTTCACATACGAACGTATATATTTCCCAGAACATTCCTTTAAAAAACAGATGAGAAACTTCTCTTGAATAGGTAAACTGTGCACCACTTCGACCCAGATATTTTATTAGGATCTTCCAGGTAGGTTGCTAACGTAGAACGGGAGCAAAGCGTAAGTGATTACTCACTGGTGATGTAATATTATAGGTAGCCGCACCACTTTGTAATCCCTACTCTTAAAGTGAGAATTATTAGGTTGATTGGTTCAAGGCAGGAATACTACAAAAACCAATGTATGGCTATGAAGCTTCACTGAAACTACTACAAATATACAGCATTTTCCAGGCTGCTGAACGATATCGTTCAATTTTAAATTTGGCGTCTCGTTGTCTAAGTTCCTCCATTTCAGCGCGTTGCATTTCCTTAGCCTGAAAACCAAAGATACCATTATTGGCATTTAATAAATACAAGTTACAAGAGGTGTTGAGTTTAATTCCGAATATTTTTTCACGTCCACTGTGGAATGGATTCACTTTCCACATTATCGAGAACATTTACTCGATCTCAAGAAGTTATCAAAGTCAAATAGGAGAAACAGATCAAAAACTCTTTAATTTTTTTGATTATAAATGAAGGTACGGACATTTTTTGAAGGTATGCCATTTTTAAGAGGATGTTTAATTTAATTTCATAAACGCGAACGAGCTCCTAAAGACATCCACTTCCTTGCAATTTGTGTTTTGAATTGTCAAGAAATCCATCTTGGAACAATTTGTGTTTCTAAACATCATTCATATATATTTTTTTCTGGAATACAATTTAACGTAACCCCTCCTCTCAGCTTATTTCCGTACACCTTTTCTGTGAAATTATTCACTGATTATCTTCATATTAAGCAAATGCAATCGTTGAATATTTACCACCGCATGCACTCAGAAGATTCAAAAAACAGGATTCCTTCCACAAAAGTGCAAAGAAATTCCCGAAAAGTGAAATCCAAACTCTCTATTATAAACGTTTCTCTGGCTCTTTTTAGGTTCACATACGAACGTATATATTTCCCAGAACATTCCTTTAAAAAACAGATGAGAAACTTCTCTTGAATAGGTAAACTGTGCACCACTTCGACCCAGATATTTTATTAGGATCTTCCAGGTAGGTTGCTAACGTAGAACGGGAGCAAAGCGTAAGTGATTACTCACTGGTGATGTAATATTATAGGTAGCCGCACCACTTTGTAATCCCTACTCTTAAAGTGAGAATTATTAGGTTGATTGGTTCAAGGCAGGAATACTACAAAAACCAATGTATGGCTATGAAGCTTCACTGAAACTACTACAAATATACAGCATTTTCCAGGCTGCTGAACGATATCGTTCAATTTTAAATTTAAATGGAGTCTGCACATAGCCACCTCGATGAAACTGTATACTAAACGTTGTACACATTCATTTCGTAAGAGATATACTTTCTTTAGAAAAGAGGTAGAAGTCCAATGGAACACGACGGAACTGCCATATTTTTATTTACAACTTTCCCAGAACTATACCATCACTTGAAACTCAGTAAAGCCACCTGATATGGATAGATTATTCTGCATTCGTAGCAGTAAATTATACATTCATCTTTTATTTATTAAAAGTAACAAAATAAGTTTTTTACAGAGAAATTTAGATTACCACCAGGCTGGCTAGTTTGGAAATCAAACTAGCTACGGAAGCTAAATAACAAGGATTATTTCTGCATAGTAAACTAACCTAGAAAAGAAATATAAAAGAAAAACTCATAAAGGGACTTACGCATGCAGGACCTCCATAGATAAAAACTGGGGACTTTGGTCAGGCACTACCCCTGATGAATGAATCTACACGGCGGTAGTAAGACCGTTTCTAATATATAGTTGTACAATGTGGTGGTAGGCAACAAGGGTAGATAGTTACTGCTAGAACTAGAAAAGGTTCAGAGGTGTGCGGCATTAGGTATAATGGGGGCCATCAGTAGTACACCGCAGAATGGGTTAGACATTGAAGCCTATAACAAGCCATCAGGTTTCGTCTAGGTTAGTTAATGAATGTAGGCAGGCGCTCAGCATACATCTAAGGGACTACAACGTAGGCTTATGCTGGGTGCCATAGCAGTGTGACATTGAAGGGAATGAAATCGCGGATGAGCTGGCTCGAACGGACTCAGCTATGCATATTGAGAAAGCGGATAGATCGGTTCAACCGCCAATCAGTTACCTTTTCAAAAAGCAGAAGGATCATATCCTAAACAGAACACTTACCAATTGGGAAACGAGGGTGGGTTGCAATATATCGAAGGTCCAATAGACTGAAGAGACAGTGGACTTAACACAAAGCAGTACTCCATTGACTCAAATAAGCTTTCAACATTTAGTCTATACATCTTTAATATACTTTTTATAGCTCTAATTTCTTCAACTATGTAGATGGGATTCACAAGGGTCTCCGAGTGGAGGTGCATCTTCGGATCATCTAACTTGCCCTATGCCACTTTATGATGGGATACTTGTATGTTTTTACTGAGGGTGAGGGCATATGTACGTCGGTTTACCCGACTGAAACTTTCTCACGTATATAATACTTGTTTACTCTAATACAGTGGAACTTCCTAAGTCGAATTTTGTCGAAGCAGTTTCAGTTAAGCTCTAATTTCTTCAACTATATAAACGGGTACATCTTCGGATGTACCACCCTTCCTAACCTAACCTAAGGGACATTTTTTCGAAGTTGACACATTTTCAAGCGAAAAATTCGGGATTGCAATTTGGCGAACTCATTCCGGCCGAGATCTGTTTCGCGATAGAGGTGAATATCGTTAAAAAGCCGTTCAAAACCGCCAATTAAACCTGGACCGGTCATTGTAATCTTTCGATTTCGAGGAATTCAAGAATTTGAATTCATTGATATTGTGATTCCACGAAAAGGAATGAGAAAAGTCGTATGCAACGCGTATATTTGCATAAAACAATGTGGCAACTTACCCTCGCTTTCATTTTAGCTTGTTCAGGATCCTCAATTTTCGAACGTGATTTTGCTGCACGCAACAACATTTCTCGTTCCAATTCTTCATGACGTTTTTGTTCAGCCTTATCGAGTTCTTCTAAAAATTTTATTTGTCCACGCACATCCTTCGTCACTTCATATCGCGGATCCAGCTGAAAAAAGTCGAAAAAGACCACAGATGAAAATACGAACGAGATATAATGATATGGTTGCACTTGTTTTACCTTAATAACATCGATTCGATGTTCCGCTATCACTGCCAGTTTTTCAACAACATTTTTCAGTCGCTCCTGGCATGCGTGAGATATTAGCACAGCTACATCTTGTGACGGTTCTTCCAGGCCTCGTTCCATGACCATAGCACGTATACGTGCCTGAAGGGCGGGTAAATGGAGGAAAACTTCATCTTTACAAGAACGTATCTGAGTGCCGATATTCTCTGTACAACCCAGAATACGTTGCGTTTCTTCGGCCAAGTTGACACCACCCATGGCAGCAACATCGTTGATGTCATCATCTCCATATGATGACATTGATATGGAAGGTTGTTGGAAAAATGATGCGGCGCTGGATGCCGCCGAAGTCGTATTGTTTAGTTTCAAATCATCTCGTTCTTTATCCGCTTGTTCCCTTTTCTTTTTCGCTGCTGCTTTACTGATAGAAGCAGTGGATGTTTTGGCAGGAGCTCTGTTAGCTTGTTGAATGGGCGTAGATGGTGCGGTGATGGTTGTAATGCCGCTTTTAACATTTTCCGTTTTGATTTCGGTCTTTATGGAGTCCAACGATAACGTGTTTGTGCTTATCAGAGAGTTCGTTGAGTTCAACTGTAATTGCTGTTGCTGCTGCTGCTGTTGAGCCAACACGGCAGGCGGTAATTGCACGGTGGGTAGTGAGGGTATCGGTAGACCGGACACACTGCATAATGAATTGCTAGCTACAGAGTTGATGGTGGACAGGATCGATGCCGAAGATGATATTGTCGACCCCGCTGGTACGTTATTGGAAATGGCAGCCAATGATGGTGGTTGTGATGAAATGGCAGGTGAATGCGACGATGATATCGCTTTGATTTGAGTTTGTCCAACTTTAACGTGCGTTATACCAGCACCAGGATTAGGTGTGGTGGTCGCTGTATTTTTGCCTTTCGCGGTACGTATTTGGACAGTGGCGGGACGATTTATTTGTGTTGCTGTGGGAGCCCGAATTTGTACAATATTCTATGGAATCACAAAACAACATTTTCATTATATGGGATATGGCTAAAATCCAATAAGACAAATACTTACCGCATGTGTGGTCTGTTGTTGTAATTGCGCTGTTGTGGTTTGTTGCGGCACTGGTCCTCGTATTTGAGTATTTATTAAGCGTGGTCCATTTGCGGGTCCCTGTATGCGTATACCGCCAGCTGGTTGTTTTGTTATGGTCGTATGTCCTATAGGTCTGTTAGCTGATGCAGGTGATATCATGCGCACTTGTGTCTGTCCAATGGTGGTGGTTTGATTTTGACTAATGGGACGGATCTGTGCTTGAATTTTCTAAACACATAAAACAAAATGTAAAGACAAACAATAACAACATGGCCCTTATTAATTAATACGTGGGATGGTAACTCACCGGTAACTGTTGCTGTATGGTAATACCGCCCACAACATGTTGCGGAGGTGGCTTAATGCCTTCAATTACCAATTCTTTAATAAACAGTGCCTGTCGCAACAATGGTAAACTTTTCTGTAATAAAAATGTAAAATGCATACATTAACGTCTTCATTTTACAAAATACACACTAACAATTAAAAGAAATATTTGTTATTAAATTATCAAAGGTGTATCTAAGAATATAAACACAACCACATCGTAGAAGTCGAATTTAAATGTTCGTTGTCGATGAACACAATTACCCAGTGTCAGTGGGTTTTACTTCTCAAGTTCTTATTACTATTTTTGTAGCATTTTATAATCTAAAGAGTAAAAACCATATTTACGAAGAAAAACCCTTTTATAATAGTTGCAATAGGTTGATCAGGTTAGGTTGATAGGTTATCCTCTATAACAGTCGAAATGTTCATGCGCGCGAGCTCTCTTAAGATTCCAGGATTCGAAGATTTGTCAGCCCCTATCAGCTGTGCATAGAAAAAACAAGCCAACGTCGAATGAATTGGAGTGAACACGAATTGAAAAAAATTTAAACGAATCATGATCTGCTTTTTAAACTCACTGACCGGGACCTACAGCTTAAAACCAGTTCTGAATGGCTAAGGTTTATTCCGGGAAAGTTGTACGTGGCTTAGAGATTATTTTTCCTTCTCGTAATTTCAAATCATGAACCCAAATGTAGAAAATTTAAATTTCCATAAGATACTGAATTATTCCTTTGCAAGAGTTCGTTTAGAGGAACATGCCAAAATAATTGGCGCAACGTACAACCAATCAATTTTCTAAATCAAGTTGAACAGTATTGTTTTGCAAGAACATAAATCCTCTTTAGATCATCGATGAAAAAATTTTGACAATACTCCTATCGACTTACCTTCAGAAATCCTATCAGACAAGGCTGTGGACTGGCATTCAGTAATCTTTCCAGACGATCACAAAACTCTTCTGGTTCTACGTTAGCATTAACTAGTTCCTGTATAAGATTCCGTACATTTTTCTCAACCGGTTTGGGCTCTCGCGTAGACAGATCAATGAGATTTGCCAGAAATTTACGACATTTTTCTTTGGTATTACCCTGGGCCGCTGCACTTTGGGGCGTTGTTGTCGTTGTCGTCACTGATGTTGCACTGCCACTAAGACTATTCGTACTGTGCACATTGTTCATGGAGTTTGTTGTATGTTGCTGCGAATGCTGTAGCTGGCCCGCCGTGTTTTGTTGCGCTGGTATTGTCTGTATTTGAGTTATTTGAGGTTGACTTTGTAGATGCTGGGTCTGCGTATGGAATTGCTGCTGTTGCGAATGCTGTTGCTGCTGTTGGTGGTGGTGTTGCATCGAAGTGACAACATTCGTCGTGGCTTGCTGTTGATGACTTTGATGGGATAGCGACGACATATTGGCTTGCGATGTATACACGTGGGTTGGCTGAGAATTGGAGGTGGCCACCGAATTAACCACGATATTGTTGGCGGTTGAGGTATTTGATATCGACTAAAGATATTTACCAAGAAACAAAATATTAATAAAAATGTTATGCAAAGGCTTCAATTAATTGTGATGGATATGAGACCTTTTTTAATTTCTCTAAGCACATGTAAAACAACTACATACAAATATATTTACAATTTCAAAAATGCAAAATATACAAAATCAAAATCGCATTGCTTACTTGGTGACAACTTCTTTTTTTTTTTGAAAATACAAATTTTTTTAATATTTTTTTTATGAAAACAAAAATGGTGGAATCGGAAAAATATATTTTTAAAATATTTACAAAATTGAAGCAACCCAAAAGCAATACTACAGCAAAATAAGTATGGAAATGAAATTAAAAAAAATAAGAGCAATTTTTACGCTAAACAACAAATATTTTGTATTTTTGAATAAAAAAAAATCAAAAAAACAAACATCTAAGATAAAACAGATAAAACAAAATGTAATAAATTAAAGTAAAACCAATGCTGGCTATCCATTTTTATTGATCCACAACCTCCTTGGAATAGTAACAATTTATGTAGAGGCAAAAGGAACCCAATTTGTAAATCCGTGGTGCATTAAAAACGTCTATAGATATACATATGTATGTATGAAGGACCATCATTTGATATGTAACTTCAATTATGTCAACGATCGTGAAACGTATTGCTTGAATTGATCCAGCCTATCTTACTCTTTCGTACGAATTAATTTGAGTTATTATGTTATTAGTGTTTACCACATAATCAGTTTTATAAGGGGCATTAGACGGATGCGAGTACTCAAAATACAGTACTCCAGTGATTTCACCTTGTCTTTCAACAATTAGTCTATTTCTCTAACTACACGTCCTTACTTTCTACAAAGAAGGGATTCACAATGGACCCGAAGGGTCTCCGAGTGGGGGTGCATCTTCGGATGCACCACCCTTCCTAACATAGTTATTGTTGATCGGGAACTAGGGTATATACGGTTAGGAACAGAAATGTTTTACAGACGGTAGTTTGGCTTGCAATTTCTCTCGGCATAAAACATAAAATCTATCACAATTTCATCTCGAAATTTCATTTGGGATGTTTGTGTATATGCATTTAAAACCAATGCCGTTTACATATTACAAAGTACCGAAAATGTTCCAGTTATGTCAGCTAGAATCATCGAAACATGTACCCTGGTGTTTAAATCCAAAAATACACATATCATTAAAAAAAGGTATGCCAACAAAATCGATGATCACTCTTTAGGAATTCAAAGACAAATTCATCGCCATTCATCAATGTGTGTTGATCAGTGCATTCGTTGCTATAACAACCACGCCCCGTGGGCAGCAGTGACATTATAGATAGTGTGTGTGAGTATTACAAAACAAACTGAGGCTCGTATCCTGGTAAGACAATAAAAAACTTTTGAGCGAACGTTTCCACGGTCGGGAAAAGCACTAGCCGTTCACAACCGGCTTGAAACTGTAGGTTTCCTTCATAAAATTTTAAGGCAAATATGGCATATTATAGCCTTTTTTAACGCATTCAGTGATGTGGGGTATAAAGTTTTGTCCCGGCCAAAATAAAAAGTTGTTTTAATAACAGTAATAATTTTTACATATCGGCCAACGTAACACATTTAAGTATGGCTAGAACTTGTAGATCTTCAAGATCTGTACTAGTATTCTTCGAGTCCAAGAGTTATCTGCCCAATAGGGTTAAAGTGGATTCAAAATTGGCATTCCATATATAAGACGTAACTATTAACATTCATTGAAGACCCATAGAGTATATTGTGAATCCTTTCATAACTGAAAGATTTAGGAGAATAAAAGTAATTATATAGATAAGGAAAATTGGTTAGAAATAGAAAACATGTGAGTTAAGTATAAGCTGCTCTCTGTTGGTTAATGTTATGTTAGGTACCCGCCTCCCCTGTCCATTAGCCATCTTATGCCCCTCATGAAGCTTATTACGCCTTCGACCCTGATCTTTGTAATGTCCCCTAGTTCTGTCAGGAATCTATCCCCTACCGACTTTTGTCTGTAGCGTTATAAACTTGGACAATCACAAACAACATACTCTCAACTCATTCTGCAGAAGTCCTATTACAAGTCTAAGATTCCATATCTTACCTAGGCCTAATAATCTTTACAATGAATAACTACATGGTAGACAGCAGAAATATATATTTTTTTTAAGTAAAGATTATCTTAAACAGAAAAACGAATTTAAACTCAACCACATTGTGTCTTAAAACAACAAATTTTTATGTTGGTTAGTTGACAATTCCCCTTATTGATCTCAAGAAAAGAAAAAATATTGGAAACATTTTCCATGAAACAAATTACTATAACTATGTTAAGCAACTACCTTTCGACCGAAAGTGGATTTTAGGTTAGTATTTACAGATAATTTTGAAATCAAACGAAATATGTATTTCTGCATATTCTAGCTTGAGGTTCGTGTGTACAGACAAGTCCAACATAGTGCAGTTCAGATTTACCTCCTTGTAAATACAAACCAAAAATTATTTCTGATCGAAAGTGAATAGCAGAACAAAAACACCGTCAACGGCAAATGTGTAATAAATAAGAAAATCAGTACAAATTCCAAAAAAAAAAAAAACATAACTAAATAAAGAATACTAAATACTTTTGCGATACATTCTAAAGCGCAACAATTAAAAAAACATTTCAAATAGCCTTTTTTCCGCATCTTGGCATTCAAAACCAATCATAAAATTTAAATTAGGAGAAAATTTAACATTGAATTCAATTCAATATGTTTTGAAACTAAACAAAGGCAACGTATTCCATTTTTTTTAATCAAGAAATATATAAACGATTATTATATAAATATAAACAATCTATGAAAACAATGTCATAGTTCTTTAATAAAGAAAAAAAAATCTCAATTGATATTTCATTCTTGTGAAAAGAATTAAGAAATTCTGAGATAATCAAAAGAGAGAGAGAATGACAAAAATGGAGAAAAACAAAAGTCGTGAAAGGACAATTACATTTTGTTTAATCTGTTTCAACGTAGCTGTTGCCTGTTGTTGATGTTGTTTTTTTACTTGTTGTTGTTGCGGTTGTTGTTGCTGTTGTTGTTGCTGGTGGTGGTGATGGGTGGTTGTTGTGGTGGTGGAGGTGGAGGTGGATGATCTTACAATCGTTTTACGTAGTGCTAAAGGTGGACCTGTGAATCTACTTACAGCAGCTGGAACAGTTTGCAAGCGTATTTGTGTTGGGTTTGTGGAATTAGTGCCAATTGTTTGTGTCACCGGGCCCGACGTAGCAGTCCCTACGCGCAATAATTGAAATCCGTTTTCTGTTTTCAAAATGAGTGCAGGCGTTTGCCCCGGGGTTAGTGTACTTAATGTTATCTACGGAAAAAATTCATAAGAAAAAGAAAAGAACGAAATCAAAGGTGGGAATTTCAAGGAAATATTAATTTCAAGTCAAGAGTCATTCAGTAGTAGTAGTTGTGGCAGTTAGTAACAGTCCAAAAGGAAGATGGTATGGGCTTTCATTGACAAGAATTTACCATTCGTTCCTTAGTAGGTCAAAGTAATTTTAGTTAAAAACCTTTTTTAGTAAAATGTACAATATGTGAATTGGGTTAGTATTTATCTGCTGAATGCAAAATGACATTTGTTTTTCTTTACTTACCGCAGGACTTTGTGGTCTCGCTCCCACCATATGTGGTCCTCCAATGACCACTCTTCCCACTGTGTTCCCCTGCACATTCTTTGGTTGTTGTTGGGAAGCAGGAGGACGCATGCCGACTACTACACCAGCTGGTAACATGGAATTAATAATAGGTTGACCACCCTGTGTATTTCAAGTGAAATTAAAAAAGAGAAAACATTAATCTCTGCACTCACATTTATAGGGGAAAAAATGTATAATGCAAATTTGCAATAACAATTACTTAAATCTTTGTAATACACACATACCAGACTACAGTCTAGAGCATGCATTTGCTTTTTTTTTATTGGGTTGGCTAGTTTCATTCGTATGTTTTTGTTTTGTTTTTTTGTACTATTTTTGAAATATCATATTTTTGTATGAAAATTGCACACTGAAGTCAGAAAGATTTACGAAACTTATCCATGATTAGTTAGAACTATTTTAAAAAATTTAAAAACATAGAAATTTAAACACTTTCATATAAAGCAAAAAATTAAATGCAATCGTGAATTGGTTTTTAGAGAATTATTGGTCAGTAGAAACGTTATCTATAAAAAAAACTCCTATATAACGACGTTTTGTTACCGCGAATCAATTTCAAGAATACGATTTTTGTTAATGTTAATAGGCTCAATCTATATAGCGGGAAATAGTTACATTGGAATATTTTATAAATAAACTTTAAACGTACAGATCTTTCCTCGCTTCATGAAGTGTGTGTACAATTTTCACTGTTTGTTGTAAAATATTTCAAAAACCCGAATACCGAAGAATATTTAATAAATATTGCAGTCTTACATTTAAAAAGCAAAATGAAATAAATATGAAATAAAGCATTAACTTATAAAATATACGTACTAAAAAAGCAAATACATAATGCATGCTTTAACTACTGTCAAATAAATATAAACTTAAGGACTAAATGGCAAACAAATGTAAAGCAAGCAACAGTCCAGCGGTGTTCTCTAACACATCTAACGCACCTCGAAGATAAGTTTATTGGTAAGAAAATTAAGATAATTCTACACAACAATATAATGTATAGTGTGTACTATGCAGGTAGTTCAATTTTAGATAAACCAAATCAAGAGAGGAATAGTGAGAAAACGCCATTATTTAAATTCAAAAAAAAAAAATTTTGGAGGTTCGTTCTAGTCATTAAAAAAATATAGGGGAAAAAATATTGGAAACCTAGAGTTTCCTTTTAATTAATGCATATGTACTAAATACAATCATTATATACATATGTATCAACACTTGCTGGAAAAGGTAGCAGATGGTACGTCAGCAAAAAAGTCGTCCTAATGAAATTCAGACTTGTCGAAGACGCTGTGTAAAACGCCACTTTTATTGTTCGAAAATAATCTGCATACGCGAACATTAAAGGAAGTTCGCAAAGTAGTATGTAAAATGGAATGATCCAAACTCTCTTCTTGAGCTTTTAATAAATTAAATTTCAGCTTAGTACTGCGAATCATAAGATATAAGGTGTGAATGCCATCGTAAGTCCCTAAACCATGTCTGCCGTGGAACATTGATCGATGTCAATCAACAACAAACGAATTTGTTCACGTAACGAAAATATTGATTTGAATTTTTGATTATTTGCTTTACTGCTATCTATGGAACCGTGACTCTCTAGATTACACAATTCTTAGGCATATCAGTTGAAATCCCGTAAAACAATTCAAGCGTCTATCATTTTCAACTACAACGGATTTTGATCAATCCATCTATATTATAGATTTTGTATTCGTGTATGCAGGATTTTGGAACAAATTAAATAGCCAACTAAAAACGTAATTAAGTAGCTTCCACTTTGTAAAATGACATACATAATTTATATTTTCTATTTATATTCTTTGTTCGTTGCATTCTGATTTGTGTGGATATTCTGCAGACTGAATACTATTTGGTTCATAAGTTAAACGACAATTTCAACAACAAGAAATGTTAACAATTAGAGTTCTTGCGACATATTTTGAGAACACGTTTGAGCAAATATTGGAACAGTTGATAGCTGAGATGACAAACCATAACATTATCAGTGTAAAATTGCATTATGGAACTGTGGATGTTAGCTCCCATCTGATCAAAAGGTTTGCATTGAGAAATGTTAATTTAGAGTCTTTGCCATCATCCTTTGGTAGAACGCTATGGTCGAGAATTTAATTCCGAAATCGCGATAAAAAGAATCAATGAAGCAATTATTTTCAAACTAGGAGTATAATATTCAATTAAAATCTAAAAAAAACATGAATTAGGCAATAATGCACTGACATTTCAAGTACGCAGACTTTTTCCAGCAAGTATTTTAATAGTGAATTATTCCACATCAAAAATATGCAGTACGTATTTGTTTGTATCGATCAAAGAAAATCCAATTTTGGTTTTTTGTTTAGTTTCGATTGTGGGCTTTATGGTTTTGAAACAGCCCATACCTGTTGTATGGTTTTGGTCATAGTTACAATTCCGGGTGCACTTGAGACAATACCCGCCGGTAATGAGACTGCATGATTCGATTTTATAACTAATGTTTGCGTTTGTGTGGCACCTACTGATTGTTGCTGTGTCTGTTGACCACCAACACCAACTGGATTGCCCTGTTGCTGACCCGATGTTTGTAAAACCTGATGATGTTGAACTTGTACCTGCTGTGGCAACGAATGATGCTGCTGTTGTTGGCCAGCGGCACTGGATGTTATTGTCTTGATAGTCGTCGTATTTGGCAATTGTGACGTCGATATTATCGAGCCGGCATGTGCGCCCCCAATGTTAATCGTGCCATTTGGCATCGGTTGACTCGTAAAAGTTATACGATTGCCGGGGGCCGCCTGCGTTTGTTGGCTTGAATTCATTGCGCTTCGAACGATATTTGAACAATCAGGAGAATGACTTATAAGAACACTTTAATGAGATCTATGTTGTGTGCTGAAGGATCGGGGAGCTAAAGTTGAACGAGCAACTTTTCGCCAATTCAGCAGCTTCACTATAAATGTCAATTATTTATTATTTTCAATCATCTCATTTTGGTTTTTGTCGTTGACACACATACACGCGCAGTGCTTGCTTCCTGAATATTGGTTTATTTTGGTTGGTGGTGCTTGGTTGTGGTCGATGATGGGGTTCCGTAAAAATCTGACGTTTATGTTGTTGTTGCTGCTGTTGATGTTTATTAATGTGTTGAATTATGTGCTGATATTGCCGCTGTTATGTTGTAGTTCTTGTTGTCGAGCTTTAAGAATAAAAATAAACAAAATATATTAGCAACAAAGTTATAACATTGGAAATTTGAGTTAAGATATTAAACACTCGAATTTGTATTCAACCCTAGACAGAACACTGTAAACTTGTATGAAAGAGTAAACTAGAAAACAAAACTCAAACAAAATGGTCCCGCTCAGCTGTCCATTTGTATGCACTTTAAAGTTATTCTCTACCACATAAATAACTAATTATAGTCGTGGCTGATTTTTTATCAATTATATACCCCATATCGAAAAATATACAACTGCCGCGGAAGGCTCCAACAGTGAAGACCGAGACTCCGGTAAAAGTGCCAAACGGAAGTAGACACAACAACGTCAATATTACGGTAAAAACTCATACAACATGGAGTGAAATGGAGTGTCTGGAAATCTGTTATAAATTAAGCAGGTCAACCCAAGACAATCAGTAAGGCAACGATACGAATGTCCCTGTGAATTTCTGATTTTTCTACCAATGTTGCAATCGATTCTCCTTCAAAAGGAAAGTTATTTTCTGCACTCAGTCCAGCGTTATATATAAAACTCAAGACATAGGTTTAACCGGAATTTTAAAGCCACGCCTGTGAATGTTTAATTAATCGCGCTTGGTTTTTGGAGCAATTTAACTGTTTTGGATAGCATAACTTTTCACTGCTTCAATATGTCAAAAAACGGTGGTCGGTTATCAAATGCTCCGGGAAAAATAATAATGCAAATTCAAATCTGTTCCATGTAGCATGGTCTTAAAGTATTGAATAAGGTAATTATCCTGGTTCAATAGTTCCATTATAGGATTATTATAAAGGGTCCGCCATCTAACTTTTTTTTTCAACTAGTGCTTATTTCGTTTTCGTTATCTTTGAACGAATTTTTGTTTACAAAAATTGAAGAGGAGGATATTGGCAACATTTGGTTTCAACAGGACACCGCTACGTGCCACACAGCCGAAGCTACACTCGATGTTTTGCGCCCTGTTTTTGAAGATCGCATTATCAGCCGCAGAGCTGATGTCGTTAGGCTACTGCATGGCCAGCCGTGGCAGCCATTTGAATGAAATTATTTTCCATTATTAACTGCAAGGATTGTACTTTCAAATAAAAAAAGAAATTTGAGAAAATATCCAGTAGTTTTTTTTATAGAAATTCAAAAAAAAAAATTTATTTGGCGGACTGTATTATTAAAACTCATCAGCCTTATTACGGAAATATGCTGGTCATTTTTTGGAATATCTAAATGTTGGCAACTGTTCTAAAGAAACCATTTCAAACTCTAGCCTCAATATGTAAATTATATGACCTTAAACTGGACCCTTTAATCATAGTCAGCCAGCATCTGAAAGGACTTTGGGATTTTCTGCCTTGAGGTAAGATCAACCACGTGAATTAAGAGTCGGTGACTAAATAAGTGAACGTTTCGAGAGATTGGAGGGTTGAATACAATGGAGTTTGAAAGTATTTACAAATTAATCTAAAAGTGTAATGAGTCTTCTGGATAACAATATCTCAGCGATACAAAATATTGCATGTGACTTGGATAAGTATCATAATCACTTCCTCATATTTAGATTTGTGAGAACATTTTCTTTCTAAGCATGCCAGTACTAACATATTTCACACCGAAGAAAATGATGTGCTTAGTGGGGATACACAAATCAATAGCGACTACTGGGATTGTACACTAAAGCGCTGGATGTAGCCTAGTCGATTAGGAGATATTCTCTAAGGTCGGCCAGAGGACCTAAGTAAAATATATGGGACTGTATCCCATGGCCCTGAACTACTTCATACTCATTGTCTTTGGGTAGTTCTGAATCGGGTGGCATACATATTCCGGTGCCAGCACAATGATATCGCAAACGCCATGACAAACATAAGTATTCATCCTACAATAAAGTGTTAACCGTATCATTACGGAGAGTAGGCAATTTGCAAGATTCTAATCATATGGTCAACATATAGGCCGCCCATTTACGCACACAGACATACTCACACATACGAAAACGCACACTTGCAAATACTACAGCATGTTTAATAACTATGCCGTTATGTTGTTGTTGGTTGACTATCAATGTCAAAATTGTTGCACTGCTCTGTTGTTGTTGTCACTAGAGAGTTGATTTTGATGGAATAGCTCCTTTTCGACTGATGTTGCTGTGTCTGCTTTATGTATTTGTTATTGTTGTCGCGTCGCCTGCTTCATCTGCTGACGCTGTCGTTGTAATCGTTGTTTACTTTTATCCGCTTCGATTACCAAGTGGCGGCTGTTGCTCATGGCAATTTTTCTAGCTCACTTTTGCACAAATCTGTCGCTCGTCCTCCCCCTTATCATTCTTAGAGAGTAGAATCTTTTAACAGATTTCAGAACAGTCAATGTCGTCCGTAGAACAAACCGACCGATGGAAAAATGGCCAAAACAAATACTTCCAATTTCCCCCACAAATCCACGAAAGTCAATTGCAAGTTGGTGAATCTGTTGCCGCGGCTGAAACTGACTACTTGTGAGTGCATAGATGGCCGAAATCAAATGACGGGTTGTATGCTCGCTTGATGTCGTGTCGTGTGTCTGGTTGTGCTTTCAGTGGTTGTAACAACACCTTGGCTCATTCACGCTTTAGTTTCATTTCAATGATATGGGCACGGTTAACCAATAAAATCATATTATTAATGTTAAATGGAAGTAAGGAGAGTATTTTGTGTGTTGAAATTATGATTTTTTGCGGGTAACTAGTTTATTTAGACCAATTTAGGTCTCGGTTGACAATGAAAATTCAATGAACTCAACAACGTCACTATCATCACAAGCGAAGGCAGAAGCAGCACTGGAAGAATTTGAGTTTGCTGCTTTATTTTGATTTTGATGTACAAAAAATTTGGCAGAACAAGACAGCGACGACGACGCCATTTTCTCGAAAGACATAACAAAAGGAAATGTGATGATAAAAATTGTAATAGATTAGATAAATTTTGACAAATACCACTCTGGATTCATTGGAAATGTAAATAGCGTTGCCATATCGGCCAATATCAATGGCAAGTTGAGTTTTAGCGTTCTTTTTTGCTCGTCTAGCAATCTACCAGTGCTGATGTTGAAAGCCTTGTATATACTCATATGCAATGGACCAAAACAAATATATATGCCATCTTTTTTAGAAGAAAGCAAAAAGAATGAATATTATTGGATTGGAGGGTAGTTTTGTTCGTCTTTACATTGGAAATAAAATTTCCGTTTATCAGTCAGTCTAACACTTGGTAGGTAGACTTAATATTTCAGAGTAGGGCGATACCACACGTTTTTCGAAATCCTGTCAATATGGGTTCGGTAGAATATAAAATACATATTCAACAAAAACCATATTCAATTACATTTCCGTTTATCACAGTCAGTCTAACACTACTTGACTAAATATTTCAGAGTAGGACGATACCACAGGTTTTTCGAAATCTTGTCAATGTCGATTCGGTAGCATATAAAATACATATTCCACAAAAACCATATTCATATTCTATGATGATGTGAATTAAAAACATTTATATAATTTTGCCAATTTTTAAGTTTTGAAAAACGGCTATATTGTTATCAAGTATTGAAAGTCAGGCAACACCACATGTGTTTGCTTCCCGTCTGCTGTCAGTAGAAAGTGACAGCAATAGTATACTATGAAAAAAGCGCCACCTAGATAATTATATAAAAACATATCATGACATTGCTACGCCGAATGGTAGAAGGCCAAATAACCAACAACTAACAAAAACAACGAGTGAAAATTAGGTACAGAAACGCAATAAAATAGCTAGACAAAAAGCTATAGAAAGAAAAAACACGACGAAGCAACGAAAACGTTCATGTGGAAGAGACAGACGAAAGAGGCAACCCGAAAAAGGTGAAATGAGACTGGTTGAACGGCAGACGTAGATAATAGAGCTTCTCATTGCTGATGATTCGGCTGAAACGGAACAAATAAAATTGATTTTGCGGACGGTGGCGAGAAGCCGAAAAACATGATGGAAAACCGACGACCGACGGCAAATAAAGACGATGATCGTACGTGAGCCGCAATCAATTGATGAACATTACCACACATTTATGCTTTCTTTTCTTTCGCTCCATACAGTGCCGTACCACTGTATCCATCCATTCATCAAACCCATGCATATGTCATATGTCATATGTACATGCAATTCCTTCTTAATTAGTTAAAACAGAATCATATTACACACTTCTGATGCTCTTATTATTCACCTTTATTTCCGTATTTCTATCGATTCGAGCAGCACAGGGATTCACTTGTTTCTTTCTATTTTATGCCAGAAAATATGTATTTGCTGCTTTTGTTTAATATTTCAAAGCGGGCTTTTCCCGTTAACGAATTTCACTTCACATATACGATACACTTTGCAATTTGAGTGGCACTGTATATTTTTTTCTTTCTATACAAATTACACTTCTCATCCGTATTTTCATTTTTTTTCTTCGCTGCTTATTTCGCTAACACACCAACCAAGGTGTACATTTTCAAATTAATTTTTAACACTATTCACCACAATTTTTCTTGGAAACTTTATTGGATCTATGTTCTTGAGTAGTTGAGGATTACTTTTCATACAAATTTTCTCAGATATTTCGTAAATTTACGTGATTTTCTTGTAAAAATTGTTTACGACTTTATGCGAACCCGCACTTTTTCATTGCAATCACACAGACCATAAACTAACACACAAACGTTGAGGTTGGAGAGTCCATGGCTGGTGGCGAGCAAACGGCGTTACTAGCCGAAAAGATTGTAATAGAATGGGAAAAGGCAAAGTCAAATTGGAATTTTTTCTGGTCGGTGACAATACGAACTTTGGCGTTACTATTTTAGTTACGTGATAAATATTTCAATGTCTGTGGTAAAATTGTTCTTTTTAATTAACTTTATAAATGAATACGGATGAAATCAATATCACGATTTCCGAAAATATAGCACAATCTGTATGGAAATTGGTGACTCACATTGATTTTCGTCGTCAAGTTGTAATAGATTTCCTGTCGAAATCGGGAACAGTGGATTTGTCTTCAATAACAATGTCGGGAAGTAGACGACCTCTGTTGACAATGTTTTGTGATTTATTTATATCGCACTTATTACGATTTGCATTGATGATGAAATATGTATTTGGCGTTGTAGCTTAGTATAAGTGTGCTCGACTACCAAACAAATGGTCTTTGAGGTCCTTTCCTACTAATTCATTGTTCAGCGAACTGTTCGTATCATTTTTAAATTCATGTAAATTTTCAACAAACGCTACCACCTCTTCCCTACCCTAACCCAATATCCTAATTACTTATCGCTAACACAGTGCATTGCATTTATTTGTTGTATCGCCTAAAATTTAGTCAAACTAAAAAAGGAGCATACAAAAATATTTCTCGATGATAATATGAACGACAGTGTAAATCCTGTGTGGGAGTATCACCGATAACAAACAAAAATAACACTTGCAACGTGTGGAAACTAAAATCTATTTGTTTAAAAATTAACAAATAATTGTTGGAAACTTGACATAATTTAATTTATTGGGATATGTTAAAATGTTGTACGTATTTTCATCAATATAATTTCGAAAACATTTTCTGTAAAAATGCATTAGGACAGTTGCATTTGTTTAAAAATGATTTTGGACTAAAAAGAAACTTTTAATAATAAAGTGTTCTTGTTCTTATTTACATAAAAAAAATCCCAAAATCATCATTATTTGATAGCTTTTTTTCATTTTCTTCAAAACGAAGCCGTGGGTTTTATAAATTAGGTATAGCTTTATGTATTTTGCAAATAAAATTCCAATTCTAAAGGTTTTGAATTTTGGAGCATTTGCCTACGACCGGACTTCAACTGCTAATTTACAGTAATCATGTGATATTGTTTCCAATTGTAAGCGGAATTCGTTTGTATAGGCCAATGCGGTCCATGCTCTTCTACAATTATATGTTATTGATTTCGACAATTCATTAAACATTAATAAGATTATTTTTGGAAATCTATTACAAGTTGTTATTACCGAAGTTCTGGGTCAGTTAAGTCACAGGCGTACTCAGAAATGTGCAGCACCGCCGCCGATAACAATATTGAGTTGCCTCCATTGTTATTAAATTTTCGTCTGTAAGGAAGGATGGCTGCGAAATACTTGGGGTTATTTAACAATTTTTACAGACATGCTGTCCATAATTCCGTCACTAAAACCAGTGGACCGCAAATCGTTCCATTGCTGAACATTGTGCGTTATACCAGCTTCTTCAACAAGCTTCCAGCAACGGACTTATGGCGGGGTGTGACGGCTGTCAGTAATGCTGGTAAAAAGCGTGGTAGAGGAAAAGGAACCGGTAAGAAGGTGGCTAAAGATCTGAATAGAGGACAAATGATTGGTGTTGGCAAGAAAAACATAGTATGGCCTGGCCTAAACTCGCCCATAGTAAGGGGCAAAGAAATTGTTACACAACAAACTTTGCCCGAAGATCCCGAGCGTGAGAAGAATATCCTAAAAGTAAGGGATGCAGTGCGAGGCTATCGCGCAATTAAAGTTAACCCCATAGATCGTGGCTGGTCGGGATCAAAGATGCCAGGACGCAGCATCGGTCCTCCGGATGCTGATGGCGATACCAGTTTCGATGGATTCGATACACGAGTTCTTGAGAATAAAATTGTGTTCATTATGAAGGGCAATATGGGACGAAAACGGCGATTTTCGGTTATGAGTGTCACTGGAAACGGTAATGGTCTCGCTGGTTTTGCTACGGCAAAGGCTCCGGAGGTTCGTACGGCTCTAAGAAAGTCAAAGAACCGAGCTGGTCAGAAGTTAATGAGTTTCGAACTGTGTGACAACCGAACAGTTTTTCACGATTTTTACTGTGCTTTTGGACAGACGAAAATATATGTAACCAAAAAGCCTGAAGGCTATGGATTGGTCTGTCATCGTGCAATTCAGACAATCTGTCAAGTCATGGGTATACGTGATTTGCATGCCAAGATTGAAGGCTCTACAAATCTACAGCACATTGTAAAGGCCTTCTTCATTGGCCTCTTGCAGCAAAGAACTTACGATCAAATTGCGGCCGAGAAGAAACTACATTTGGTTGAATTCAGTAATGACCGTGATGGTTTACCCAATGTTAGGGCTTTCGCCAAAGATTGCCGAAAACCAGAAGAGATAGCAAGAGATGAAATCATGAACTTTACACAATATGTTCTGGGCGATAAAATTGTGTTAAGAAAGAAGAAACAGGTTCCTTTCTACACGAATAGCATCGGTCATCAATTGTATTGCAAAAAGCGAGAACTCTTGAGAAACCAGGATAAAGTGAAGGTGGAAATGTTGGTGCATTATAACAAAATCGGAAGCTTTTTAACTGATAAGGAAATGAAATAGATGAAAACGGGAAATGTATGTTTTTTTTTTGTTATAAATAAAATGTAATTGTTACGATAATACGAAGTACTAGCTGAATAAATATACTAACTGAATCATGGAATTCAGTGACAACATTCTCTTTGAATAAAACATTGGCGAATTGTTTCCAAAAATTAAAGGAAAGTCAAGCAAGTAACAACGACGGATATTTCGGGCGCGCAAAATATGCTCTTTGACATGGATTACATTCTATAGTATCATAGTCGGAACAGTTAATTCTTATGTAATGCGTCTCCCAAGCTATGACATCTGTTAATGTCATTCATATTTATTGATGATATGAATTATTGAGATCATGTGAGATGCAGTTTCATGAAATTATTAATTTTTATAGACTTATGAAAATTCTGAATGTCTTATAGTGAGCGATGTTAGCAGAAGAACTTGACAAAAATAGGCCAAAAATCGCAATTTAACTGTGCTGTCCAAAAAAAATATGTTTGTGGTAAATGGGGTACGGAGGAATGTGAGGAAAGTAACCATCCCGTAATGTTCACAAATCAAAATACCAGGCTTGCAGAATATTATAAAATAAGTAAAATCCTATAAAATAACACATTTACTTTCATTTATAAATACGTTTTCCTTCCGTCTCATATTGATTCCGCCGTTCTATCTGCGTGCAGAAAAATTCTCTTACTCAGCATTAACAGGTACAACTACGTATTTCTGCCGTTTTCTATACCCAACAGACCAAAACGCTTTAGAAATAGTTTGTAACAAACTTACTATCATATGCCTTAAGGTTAGAAACGTGTGATTGTAAAATCCTTATTTATTATAGAATCAACAGCAGCGATGCCTTGTGATAAGTTTTCTAGTCTGCACAAGCTTAGAAATGTAATTGTAGGACAAGCTTTTTTAATCATGCTTATAGTAAGTTTGTTTTCGTAAGGATGTCTGAAGTTAGAATACACCAGCTGTTGTGAACTAGACTGTTGTAATTTCAATTATTTTGTACATATTAAGGTTTTTTTTCAAAAAAGGAAGAATTGTTTTTCTAACTTTCTGTTGCAGTTGTTCTGATTCATGTGTTTTTTTAAAAAAAAAGTCCAATAGGGCATTTTTCACGGAAATATAATTTCCCATTCTCAGAAAAAAATAATTTCCCTAAAATGTGCCACGGCT
This sequence comes from Hydrotaea cyrtoneurina, assembly GCA_958296145.1. NCBI lineage: Eukaryota > Metazoa > Arthropoda > Insecta > Diptera > Muscidae > Hydrotaea > Hydrotaea cyrtoneurina. The sequence goes on along the minus strand of OY282515.1, from coordinate 50,825,969 downwards.
AATTAAATTTTTGCCCGCCATGTTTTAGTTCCACATTCTTATTGTGTCTTTTGCTTCGATCCCTCCTTTGCAACCGCGTGGTGTTGCCACTACAAAAAACTTGTCTTCCTCACCAGTGTTGCCATTAGAAAACATTTTAAACAGTGATGGTAAATCATGGCACATTGTGCCATTATTGGTCCAATCAAGAGTTCAGGAGGACGAAAGCGAATCTCTCTCAGGCTGGTTTTTTGAAGAGTAATTGAAGAAGGACACTTTAATGATAAACAATTCGAGAATATTTCCAACATTGGAAAGGTATTTCCAATCCCAATCTCTATTATGTTGTTATAATGTGAAGCGGCTATTACACAGGCATACATATATGTAGACATATACGATAGCAAGCTCTTCATTTTGCTATCACACTGTCGGACGCTGACGGCATACTTCAGTAAGCAGAATTTTTAGAAGCGAAAACATTATTTTATTTATTTATTTATTAATTACAATACAAAGTAAATTTATATTTTAATTTTGGGTCCAAGGGTAAACCGGGTGACAAAGACCATTTGGCTTGATTTTTTTGCAGCGACAGACCAAAGCCTCTGGTGGGAATCGAACCCACAACCCCCACGCTGATAGGCAAGCACGCTACCAACTCGCCTACCGGGGCGCTTGCGAAAACATCACAATGAAGCTGAAAGTTGTAGCAGCCACGAAAATTATTAATTGTTTAAACTGTCAACGGCTGCGTTTTTTTCTATTTGACTTTTTAATTGGTGTTACCCATTAATTTTAAATTTTTGGTTGTGGTACAAAATACATTCTAGAGAGAAGTTACAACAAATCTAGAGAGAAGTTACTCTTGCGACGACATATTTCAAATGAACATGCACTTTCACATGTAGACCCTCAGTTTTTTTCTGATGATTTTCGATATTTTTCTTTTGTTTCGAAGACAAGGTCAATTGGCAACTTATTATTTATATGTAAAATGGCAGGGTGACAGGGAAACGTCACTGTTGGCACTATTGGACCTACTTGGGCACATGCACAGTGATATTGCTGCACAAATAAAGTTTTCAAACTACCAACACTGATTTGCACTTCTAATAACAGACGAAATTTGCCAAATCGAAATACTTTCAAAGTTGATGGAATCGATATATAATCTACAAACAATTATATGTCTAGGGTACAGCTAACCAACGTAAAATAACATTCCTAACTAAACAAACGTAATATCTTTTAACGCTTTTTAATGTTTATTTCTAAAAGGTGACACCACTGGATTCTCATTACTCTTTGTATATATGTTACTAGTAACCGCTAGATGGACAACTGAGCGCCATTTACACGGTTTGTATTTATGAAATATCAAAACGTTCTTATTTTTTTCCCGACTGACAGAGCAGTGTCGGTGTGACGCATTCGCATAAAATGTTCACTAATACAGGGTTCTCCAACAAGAGGAGCTACGTGACACACAAGCAACGAAACCATAATTCGGATAAGAGCACGCCTTTTAATAGAAAAAATCGCTTAATTGAAAATAAATATTAGTAACGATTGTTCGGGATGACTTTTAATGCACTGTACTTCGCTTAAATGAAAATTCGTTTATGTGAATCACATTTTTAATGCAGATGAGAGAAATTCAGCATCTTATTAAAGTACATACATAATAACAATGTATAATTGACGGAACAACAGATAACAGAGCAGGTGTCGTATATGGCCAATGTAAATGTTGCAAGTGCTGTAGTAGGTTCAATAGAATTTATTATGAGATCATCACAAAACATTTTTTGGAAGACAATTCTGAACTATTTGAGGAATATTTATTTGTGAAGATCTGATAGTTAGAAGTGGTAGCATTAGCACCAATGTTATGAAAGTAAGTGAAACAGTAATCAAGAAATTTTGACATTTTCTCTGAAGAAAAGTGGCTTACATGACATTCGAAGGCCAGTTAATACACCATTACAACTGTCAATGAAAGCGGTGGTAATGTTTTCGATTGGGGATTGTTTTCCTTATGTCACATGCGGGGCATCATGGATGCTTGGAATTGTTCGGATCAGTAATCTAAAGACAATATGTAACATAACATTATCTGCTTAATGATCACAAATACGCGACAACATAAACATAACACTGCTTTAAGGATAATAACACCGATGTGTGGAAGTTGCCCACACAGTCCCCACATATAAATCCAATCAAGAAATTTGTGAAATGTCTTCAAAACTTAAAAAGGAACAAACATCCGTCCAACTCTCTTGGAGATTTGAAACTTTTTGAGGACTTTTTGAACTCCAAATTAGTAAACAAGTATAACATGTGTTGAAAACATTTGCAGCTGAAATCTATCTCACTTTTTTATTTTAGCCATTATTTTGTATACGAACCAGAGGTGTCCCTATTTTTTTTTCACACTATAAATTTATATTTTATTTTTAAAAATAAAAATTATAACACAATAACAACAATAGAGCAAAAATACTAAATTAGGTGATGTAGCCGAGGTCTGCTTTCAATGTCTACTTGCTTTTAGCTAAATCAAAGTTCTATCTTTGTTTCATAGAACAATATCAAAAGTACTTACACAGTTCGTTTAAATGAAAGAAGTTTCAATTATCCGAAGTCCTTTTCATTGGAAATACCGCATAAGTGAAAAAATGTTATTGATTACAAAAAATCCTTGTCGATTTGAAATTTGCTACACTCTAGACTCCATCTATTACGCGCGACCCTGATCAAATTCTGCATAATCGGTTGTACTGGACAAATCGAAATTGTACCATATCGCATATCGGTCGGAATGACTTCCCTGCCAACGTTACCTTTCTACTTCGCTGTAATGCATGCGACTGGATTTATCTGCAAATCGAGAATAATGTTGGGTATAAAATATTCGATAACCCTTTTTATACGTTTAGAAAGAAAAAAAAAACAATAATCTTCTTATAAATCACGAACTTTTTCAGAACAAATTTTTATTTATTTCTACGGAATTACAATAAATCACATAATATGTATTTGTGTTTTTATATTACATCACATTTAATATAACAATACAAATTCTTAATTATTTAACATTTTTATAAATAAATTTCTTCTGTTTCACAAAAATAACCAACTACTATTTTTCGAATAACTTTCTTATTGCAGAATAATTAAATACTCGCTCATCAACTTAGTACAGAGTAGGTAGGTAGGTAGATATACAGATAACAACAAAAAAGAAATAACAAAAACAACAAAATTATTAATAATAACCATATTTTTTTCAAGCATACTTGAATGTTCTGCACTCCGCCTCTGTCACCACCGCCGTCTGCCGGTGACAATCGAATAAATAAACGCTAAAATTTATCACTTATTTTAACGGTGCTTCGGCAACGACAGCTATCGGTTGTCGCCGATGTACCACATAATAAATTAGACAAATCGCTGCCGCACCAAAGCCACCCAACATCGAGGCCCAGTGGATAATGTTAAGTGTTTTCAGCGTGTTGATGAGGCGTTTCTTGAAGAATGCAACCATTTCATCGTTCAGTTGAATGCCCTGCAATGAGAACGAATAATACAAGAAAGTTTAATAATTACACACACACACACTACAAAAAAACAAAAATTAATTTTGCAGTGCCTGCTGAGAATTGTGCTGTTCAGTTCGACACTTTTTTTGTTAGGAATCAGCTAGAGTAATTTGTGAGTAGCGTTTTTAACCCAGGAATTCCCGAGACGTATTTACGATTTTGACTTCCAGATTATTATAGGTCGGGATTTCTGGTTATGAAATACTACCAAAAAATTAAACTATGTACGATTTTACGCAATTAGTCGATCATGACACGTATGTGTCGCCTTCCTGCAGCTTTCCCTTCAGAAAACCGGGTTTTCTGTTACAGACAAATACAGTGTAGGAGACAGACGACCTATGCGGATTATTCTAACTGGGCACCTACAGAAAAGAAATACATACAATCAAGTCTGATCCAACTATTGGAAAAGTTAGGTGTATGGTATAGAAATGTCTTCGAATATTTTTTTGTAACATTCAACTTTTTTTATTCGACTTACACTCAGTAGATGACCCCTATAAATGTATTGCACTGTGTTAGCTGTGGGAAACAAGGATTTTGGAGGAAGGAATGAGGATGTTTTGTTGATCGATGTTTGTATCATAGACGTAACTATGACTGTAAAGAAGTACAATGCATCAGCAACGTAGGCTTAAGTCCTTGTGGCTCTCCTGCGGTCAACCTATGCTCATTAGATGAGACCCCGTCTATAACAACAAGTACAGAGCGACCTCTGATAAAATTCGAAGTGAATCGAGAGAAGTTATTACCGACACCAAATTCTATAAGTTTCAATAAAGGTGCACCGTGCCAGACCCTATCTAATGCCTTTCAGCAAGGCGCTGAATAACTCGACTCCATCGATCAGTCGATTATTCAGAAGGCCGTTATTCATATATTACCGAACATATTGTAATTGGACGGTAATTTGCAGGATTTGTAGTCTCCGCTTGAATATTGGCAACTCTCCAACGTGAAGGGTAAATACCAGCACCGTACGGTACGTTGAAAAGATTACGAACGGGCTAGAGTCCAAGAGCACTTACATTGGACAAGTTCTGAAATACCATTCGGGCCCGAAGTTTTGTTTAAGTTGAATTCCGCGGGAATCCTTTCGACATCGAAATAGATACGTTTTCGATCACGGGGAGTTGTCGACTACTTTCAGGCTGTGTTTGCAAATATTTCAGCCAGAAGATTAGACCCATGGACCGTGTCAGTGAATATGTGGTCATTGTTAACAAGTGTTGGGAAAGCAGATGGAAAATTGACCTTTACCCTTTTAACAAATCACCAAAAGCTTTTACTACCCCTGGGAGAAGAAATAACTTTAGCACGAAGGCACTGTTTGTGATGAAATTTTTCGCATCTAAGTACTCTAAGAAACCCCGTGCCAACTAATTTAAAAGTTGGCACCGGACATCCGTCCACTAGATTGTATCATTCTTAGAAAATTCTATTGCTGCCCTCTGTTGGAAAAATCCGCATGCTTCTTACGTCATCTGCCCTGTAGATTGTCCATGTATTCTACTCAGACTAAAGACAAAGTGCATGCAATTTCGACATCGAAATAGATACGTTTTCGATCACGGGGAGTTGTCGACTACTTTCAGGCTGTGTTTGCAAATATTTCAGCCAGAAGATTAGACCCATGGACCGGGTCAGTGAATATGTGGTCATTGTTAACAAGTGTTGGGAAAGCAGATGGAAAATTGACCTTTACCCTTTTAACAAATGACCAAAAGCTTTTACTACCCCTGGGAGAAGAAATAACTTTAGCACGAAGGCACTGTTTGTGATGAAATTTTTCGCATCTAAGTACTCTAAGAAACCCCGTGCCAACTAATTTAAAAGTTGGCACCGGACATCCGTCCACTAGATTGTCTCATTTTTAGAAAATGCTATTGCTGCTCTCTGTTGGAAAAATCCGGATGCTTCTTACGTCATCTGCCCTGTAGATTGTCCATGTATTCTACTCAGACTTAAGGCAAAGTGCATTGCAAATACAATCTTGAGAACAGACGGCCTTAGCCTGTCTTTAATAGAAGTGTCTTTGCGCCTACGACTATATCAGAGGGTGTATATAGATGCATTCGTATGAGGCAACGCCCAATACAGCTAACATATACTTGTAGATTGAGCGAGAGAAACGCTTTGAAAACAAAACCATAAATAAATCTTGAAGCTTAATTCTGTCGCTGACTGTAGACTGTTTTTTGGTATACATTTTGAATAACGACTACAAATTGCGAATTTTTTGATAAAAAAAAAAAACATGAGCAAAACACATTTTAACATCAAAGCTACCGCCAAAATTAATGGATATCTCGATTGCGATATAGAAGCCTTGCCCGAATTAATGCTTTTATGTGAACTGTGTGGTGTGGTAGGTATTGTTTGCGACTATCACACAGCAAACCCAGGTTCGTTTCAAACGCTTTGCAGCGGCCACTTCTTACTCGACTTCACGAGTAAGCGATTAATCTCGAAACCATGAAAAACTCCTTGAAAAGAAATTAGCCATATTTTCCGGTCAGTGAGTATAGAAATTGTATCACCGATCACAGATTTGAGAGAAATGACCCGTCTGTTTCAATCGGGAAATTATACGATTTTTTACTTCCTGAACTAGTTGATTTTATTACATTTCAATTGTATAGAATTTGTTAAGAGAATCTCTCTCTTCGTTCTGTCAACACCGGGATCAAGTGTGTGGTCTCTTACTTAAATGTACTATCAGTTTTCGCTTTCTTTTTCAAGCACGAGTTGTAACCCTTGTAACTGTTACTAAAATAATACAAATAGTTTTAAGTATCCTTTATAATGTTTTCTATACCTAATTATTATTTAAAAAAGAATCTCAATAAACTTCAACTTCAACTTGTACAGAATTTCTTTGTCAATATTAATTGTCTAGGATTTTTATTTAAATTTGTATACATTTGGTAAAAAAACGATGAAATTATTTTTTTTTTAAAAAAAATACAAGTTTTTTTCGTTATACATATTTGAAAATATGTCGAAAAAAATTCCAGAAATTAAAAACCCCTCTGTTGTTGCCACAAATCTCTTATACGTTTCAGCCTAAGCCACGATGTCGAACGGCAATGGAACGACAACGTTTGCATACGTTTTTAGAGGAAAACAGCTGATTTAAAGACACTAAACAGCTGTTTGTCTCTAAGCAAAAGCATGAGCATGAGCGTTGTTGTACCGTTGTCGTGGCTTAGGCCGTACATTAACATGTCCTTGAGTATTACCCCTACCCCTACTTACCTCTTCCACCCATATGGCCGGCATTAAGGTGGTAGTTAAATTCTCCGTTATTGTTATGCGATTGATGCCTTTCAAGAACATGTTGAACTGCACCCGTTTTCCTCCCTGGAGTGGAGTACCGGTCAGCTAGAATAAAGAATCCAAAATCAAAAGTATTAAATTCAATTCAAGTATAAATCGTTTCGATTATGTTGTGCATGATGATATTTTAAATGGTTTTTCGTACGACGAATGATTGGAATATCCGAGTATGTATGCGCATTGCGCATGCAAATGAGTCATTTCATACCAAACCGAAATTTTTCTATTTTGTTTTTCACATCATTTGTTTACTAATAAAAATGGAGGTTATGAGATCGCATACACCGTGGAACTCGTTCGAAAGATCCGCGTTCTCTTCGAACATTTATTGTGACACGGCGAGAGTTTAAAGCGGCTACCGCCGATTTAAATAGCTGCAATAGGTTGTATACACTACCGTTAATACCGTCTTGGCTTTGTTATTAATTTCATATCGGCTTTAAACTCCGTACCAGGTTCAGCTTTATAACTCATTCACATAAGTCAGATGATGTGACATGGGTTACATCAGGTTGAATGGGTTGCCAACTTGTGAGAACTGACTTACTCGGAAGCCATACATCGGCCCATTGCGATACCCTTCGATGGTGAGGAAGGGGAAAGGTTTGGGACTAGTAGACGGGAAGCTGGAATATGATTCGTACAGGCTAGAACCATTATGTACTTTCGATGAATTTCGCTAGGGAAGTCAAAGGTGCACTGGCCACCCAGAGAAATATCTACACGATTTGCCATCTTGCCTATCGCACAGGACCCTGTGTGACTTCTGTAAAAATGCGAAGTCCTTTTTGGCAAAATTCAGCAACGACCTGGTCCTTTTAGGGATAAAGTCTGAATGTATTTCAAACAACTGACAGTCTCCAAGAGCAACGACTTTTTTTTTTACTAACACTCAGGGGATGCCCCCTATAAATGCAACGGACTGTGTCAGCGATAGGAAGAAAGGGTATTGGAGGGAGGTAAAAGGGTGTAGTGTTTGTTGACGCTAGCCTTGAATTTGGTAATGTCATAGCAGGCAGGAAAAACACTTGCCCGAAGATTATTCTACAAACGAATAGTCCGGCTGAAGAACGAATTTTCTCTATAGTAATGAATATTGTATGCTAGAATATTTTAAGAAGTCTAGTTTTGCGTATTTTGTATCCCGAAAATGGAACTTATCTCCTTATGGGCCCAAGTATTTTACTAATGCACTTTATCTCTCGGATCTTAAATGATCAGCTCGCTTGTTCTCTTTCTCAATGCGGATATTGTTTCACTTATCTACGGCGTACTTGAGGTACACAATTCGGTTGTTACAACTGCCTGGGAGTAGTATGTAAATTTGATTGATGTATTCGGCGTGATGGCGCATTGGCAAGGATGGCTCCATTCTTCGAGTTCGGACATTAACCTAGACAGGATATTATATGTGATGGATATGAAACTTAGTTGGTGCCAACTGCTTTGTATTTTTTGGCAGTAGGACATAGGTTGATATTTTTTTAACTGATAAAAATATTTTTTGTACAATTCATGTTATTGCTAATCCCGCGAAGCCTTTGTGTCTGCAGGTTAGGTTCGAGCAGTGTTGCCATATATATTTTTCAGAAGTCTGTAAATTTCCAAACAAAAACTGTTTCATGGTTTAAAAACTTATTTTTTATAGACCATTAACAATATGGAAAAACGTCTTGTTCGAGCTATTCGGCAGGTATGATAGAAGTGAATATGGGGGTTTGAACTCCTGTTAGTAATGTTTAGCGTTACGGTTTACTTATGGTTAATAGAACCGGAAACAACGCTTTGTCGACTTCGTGGATCACATAATCCAATACTTTAATATAAAATATAGGTATGCATTTTGGGATTCTTCCCTATTCAGTTGTTTTGCAAGCATATAATTAGTCGGTTTTCAACTGAATGTCTTAAATGTCGTTTCATGTGGGTTTAGCGATAGCGAATATTGGAATATATTTATTGCGGTAGCGAATGCGAATACTGAAATATACAATTTTGTGAAAGCGAATATTCCAAAACGATGCGAATGAATCGCATATGCGAAATCGAAAATGCGCAATATATGCAGTCGTATTTGTTTCCAATGAGAAAGCGAATACTGAATTTTTTTTTTTTGTGAATTTTTCAAAAAAAAATTTTGCGAAAGCGAATGTTCACAGAGTTGCGAATAATTCGCATTTGCATAACTTCGTTACATTACAGACTCTTTTAGACTTTGTAGACCATTTTGATACTCCCCATTGCACAATCCTAATCGGTTCAAGTTCAGATAAGGTGTTTGATTGAATCCTCTTGATCTCTACGGCTTCTGCAGTAGTTAGTTACTAATCGTAATATGAAGTCTCATTTCATAGCTTCCATTCAGACAGTGACCGGTCATGACGTATCTTATCTGGGACACAAAACTATTCTGCCCGTTTCTGGTATGTCCCTGTGGTAAGGCACGCAGATATCTCATTGAGAATTCAGAGATTTAGTGGCAGCTTGACCGATAGAGAATATGTTTATCTCCTCTGCAGAGATGTATTTGGTGCCCCTGCCCATATACAAGAGTTATATTTCATTTTTGGCATGGTGGTGTAAATATTTACGAAAGTATATCTTGCACTGCTTCAAAAAGTCTCAACACTTGAATGTTTCTTCGACACTTCGAAAATATGGCTAACCCATCGAGCATCACCCTGTATCTGCATGTCCAGAACTTCTAGAGTGTCTGATTTGTCGATATCCACTGTGGATCGTTTGTGTGACAACTAACGGAACATTGAAATCTACTCTGTTCATTTGTCCCCATTCATAAATTGTCGCCACATCGCGGTTGAATGAGTCGTTCATCGCCCGACTTTAATGTCCCCGACCTCCAGAGGACTTGGCCGATGATCAAATTAATATAAATGACAGCGGTTGCTGTCATCCCCAAAGGAGTAGATTGATCCCCATCTCCCCAGTGCGATCCAACACTCCTGCGGTCAATAAATATTTATTGGATGAGACCCCGTCTATAACAACTCGTATTGAGCGGTCTCTGAGCCACCAAATGCAACTAGTTTCGATACGAATGCAACGTGCCAGATCCTAACGACCGCCTTGGAAATATCTGGAGCCTCGAACGACTGCGGCGGTGAATGTTTCCACTCCATCGATACGAAGATCGGTTTCTACGGACGAACATATGGCTTCCGTAGAAAACATTCATATATTTCACCAAATGGTTGTTAGCCATGCTCTCCATAATCTTCGAGAGCATCGAACATATTGCAATTGGGCGGCAATTTGCAAGACTCTTTGTCTCACCTTTCTTGGGCTTGGGCTGAACATTGACAACTTTCCAAAGTGAAGGATACATAATTGCCCGGTACGAGATGTTGAAACGATTATGCAATGGACGAGCTTGCGTCCAAGAGCATTTATTTTTCTTAACAAAGGTTTTTTAACTTTTTATGATTGCTACTGTAAATTGTAAAAAAAAAAACATGGAATCACTCATATCTCTTGTACATACATGTTGGACATCCACGAAGGTTTGATGTTTCTTGGCATCCGGTTTGAGACCTCGTATCGTTTTCGAATATTCATTCGAAGCTCCCAACATATGAGGTAATGTCAGTATAACAGGCGCATCTGGAATGACAAAAAACCAAAAAGAACACAATTTGAATAATAATCTCTGCAATTCAAGAAATATCGTAAAATCTACATTTTTAACAAATTACAGATATATGTGAATCAGTAGCGGTTTAATCCAGAGTCACATAGAGAGCGAGAGTTCGTTGTACTTGAGTGGTTATTAAATCGATAGCCGTACTTACGTCTATCTCAAACTTGTATTGTTTAATAATTAATTAAATTGGCATTCGATTCGATTCGAAATGTGTGACAACAATAACATCGTCCGTCCGTCCAACCGATCATTAATTCCATTTTACTACTTGCAGTTGTTTGTTGTTACCTTGAAGGTGGTTTAAGTATGCACTAAATTTGTTGATGACAAAATCAAAAAAGTTGTTCTTGGTACTGCGATCCTAGTCCGAAGAGTGGTGTTAATATTTAATTATTAAAATGCGGCGTTTCAGACGGTCTTTTTTTGTATATGATTGTATATAATTTTGAAAGCGTTTCTTTCACCAGAACCAAAAAACCTTTTTTTTTCTCAAAATCCTTTATGTTCTACCTATTCTAGATGCTAAGTAACTACACAACAGAAAGTCGGAGTAATGAGCCAAGGATGGTCTTCGGTTTTTGTTTAAACTCAAAATTCAAATTTTATCGTCAATTTGAGACATTTACACTACAATAGGATAGTCCTGCGATAGTGTGAGTCAAAGAATGAAGAAAAAGGATCAAAAGTAATTTGGCTCATCAACTTCCATAAATAATATGAATTACACAAATGGTGCTGCTGCCTATCCAGTTGTATCCAAATCCATAAAAATATTTTTTGTCCCTGCTAAAGTTCTTTTCCCCCCTGGTGTTTCGTTCTCAAAACTTTGTGTGACCAAACACAACTTGAACTCCCTCAACTTTTTTCCTGGCCTCTGGTTTCTCTTCAGAACTTGCTCTATCATTTTGTTTGCACTTGTTTTAATTTTCACCGGAAACTTATGTTTTGCAATAAAACTGGCACACAAAGTAATTCGTACTTGAATTAAGCCGCAGCGGTATAAGTACGGATTTACTTAAACAAAGTTGAAAAAACTTGATTTAAGTTAGGATTTTTTAGAACGGAATTCTTAATTTTGTTCACAGTTGAGCCCGAATGGGATTTGTATTAAAAGATAGTTTTAAGTTCATAATACAATAGAAATGAGTTAAAAATCGATTTAATGTGAGTACATTTGTATCAGCACCCAGTTTTGCCAAACTCAACGATGGTTATAAGAATTTGTTCTCTTACTTCAAATAAAATTTGAGTTACTTTTCGTAATAAGAAGTTTTACGTCACTTAAAGCTACAATACTTTATCATCGGTGCCCATTTTTAATGATTTCTGCTTAACTTAGTGGTCTCATATGTGCTCAGTGCTCCCTAATTAAACGAGAATTACTGTTTAATAGTAAAAAACGGCAAGCAGTTTCACCTAACAAACATTCGAGTTAAACTCTGTTAAAATGTTCGTTTTTATTTTCCTTGCTTGGCATTTGAACAAAACGTAAACGTGTTGAACCCTCTAAACGTCTCTATACAGCCAGGACCCATTGTCAAAACGAACACCGTCAAGGCTGTCGTTATTCGATAAGTACACAGGAAAAAAGTAATAAACTCATCGCCATGACGGAGAATTACTTTTGTGTGTTCGCTATTTCGAAGGAAATGTCCGTTCTTCGAATTCGCAAAGCCATTAGTTGTCGATCAGGAACTATAGAAATAATTTCGTAATAAGCTCACGAATTTGAGAAAAGTTACCTGTGCGAGACCTCCATGGAATGTTAAGTCAAATACGTGTGTATTTATGTAGATTTGAGGTTATTGGCACAATTACCCGAGTGATTGGTGTCAATTATTGTTTTCAATCGCATTAAGCACACTTTTTATTTTGATTACACAGGCAATTGAACTAATTAAACAATTAATTCAATTCAATTCGTATTTGTGGTTTTCATAACATTGTACATTTAATTAGTATAATATGATTCAAAGAGAGAGTTCAACGATTTTTCCTTAAGAATGAACAAAATTGATTTTATTTGTTTTCGTAAAACAATGTGGAATACTGGACAGAAATAACAAAGCTATTTGTTGCTAAAGAGCGATATTGCTGTCAATTGTTGTTTGGAAAATTCCACAATCGTTGCTTGGAAAATTCCACAAAACAACCAGGACCAAATGAGACAAAATGATGTGAAATACAAATAATTTTTTTATTTTCCAACATAATTTCTTTTTTTGGTTTGAAGATTATAAACGAACTCTTAGGACATTCAAAATCCAGCTTGCTCCGTCTCATTTGCTATTTCATTGTCATAGTTTTTCTCCATCGGCCCGGAACAGATAGGTAACGGGCTGATGCTTTAAACTTCGTCGCAGGGGAGTTTCTTTCGATTTTGCATTTCATTTCAGAATTCAGGACTTAAATATGTTTTGGTATTTTCAGGTTTTGTCTCAAGGACATATTTTGCGGATGCTTTGCATGCTTCTCTGATGCCTGACCAACTAAAATTAACAAAACTATTCCTTAATTAAATCAAAATGATGTAAAACTGGACGTCCGTATTGTGAGCGACTATCACATAAGTCACCCTGGTGATAAACCTGGCACCATCAAACGTTTCAGCGGCTGTTTTCCACCTTGCGACGGGAATCTCTAAGCCATGAACAAATATCTCTAAAAAAAGCTTTAAACAGTAGGTCTCGGTCAAGTTAATCGGTATTTTTCCCAAAAGAACAATTTCTGTTTAATTTGAGTTTTGGTTCTGTTGTAGTCGACGTCGAAGTCACAGCAAATGAAAACATTGTGTGTGGTTTGTACAGGGTTTTCCAACAAGAGGTGTTATTTTGGCCAACTTTTCCCGTAAGGGAAAAAAATGGTTCCGACCACAAAAAATCATTAATCATCTCTCGATAGCGCATTCACCGTAGCAGTTGATCCAACCTCATTTTCGAAAAAGTAAGGTCCAATGACCCTGCCGGACCATAAATCGCAACCAACAGTCACACGCTGAGGATGGAGAGGCTTATCAACAATTACTCTTGGGTTTTCCAAGCCCAAGATGCGACAATTTTGCTTGTTGACGTAGCCACCGAGGTGGAAATGGGCCTTATCGGTCAAGATGATTTTTCGATGGAATTCCGGATAATGTTCATGCATTTCAAGGACCCAATCAGCAAAGACACAACGTTGTTGATGATCGGCCGGCTTGAGTTCTTGTGTTAACTGAATTTTATAAGCCTCCAGACCCGAGTCTTTATGCAAAATACGATTCCACGATTGTGGAATGCCCAATTCTAAAAGAACGACGAGGAATAGACAATCCTGGGGTTTCTTCAACACTTTGGGCTACATCAGCAATATTCTCAGTTGTTCTTGAGCGACGTGCACGAGTTTTATTATTCACTGCACTAACTTGTCTCAACAGCTCGAATGTTTCCACCAATTTCTGTATTGCGGTCCGACAAAAATGCTTTAGTTTTGCGAACTGTGACTGCAAGATTTTCACCATTTTGGTAGTGAATTTTAATAATTTCAATGCGTTGTTGAAGCGTGTATGGTTGCATTTTTAGGAATGGCGTAGTTTCTACTTGTCAAATGTCAAAGAATAAAAGCTTCAAAAGTGACAACTACCGAAATATTAAATTTAAAATTAATTTGTTGAGTTTTTCTCATAGCACAATAACTAAAGGTAGAGTCATGCAAACAGCTCATTAAAATTTTTTCATTTTGACAGAATTTTGATTGTCAAAATCATTGTTTACATTTCAATTGTTGGTTCAGTTATTTTTTTCAAATGTCGAATACATTTTCGTATTTAACATTCAAATCAAAGAAAACAATACAAAAAGCCAAAGAATTTTTCGGCTCTCAAAACTATTAAAAATAATGTTATAGTTTTCTAAAAATTGTGCCGCAATTTGTAACTGTCTGCTGTCTGGCATTTATATATCAGAATTTGACAATCAAAATACCCAGGGTTGCCTCTAAATTGTTGTTGTTGGGCAATTGCGTCTACCTTTAGTTATTGTGCCATGTGTTTTTCTATGACATATGAAACATGGTCCTTGAATGTAAGTCTGGCATCCAATATGACACCGAGGTTTTTAACTTTCTGTTCCCAAGGTATCTCTGTATTATTAAATATGACGTTTCTCTAAAGTATATAAATTGATTTTCTTTTCCGGGTAAAATAAATCGATTTATTTTTTTCAGCATTCAGAAACATTTCCCATTTATTGAAGTAAGTTATGAGGGCTTCCGAATCTTCTTCTAATTTAGCTACAGGGTGGCTGATGAATATTGCTACAGTTGTATTGTTACGGTCAATAGAAATTTGTTTTGTACTGAACTCTGCCGAAAGAGAATACCTTGCAATACCGTGTGCCGTGAGGCGTGTGGTTTCAGCAAGATTGTGCAACTTGTCACATAGCTAGTCCTGTGATGACAGAATTGCAGCGAAATCCAGTAAAGAAACTCGCCATTGCGTTGGCCCCAAGATATCCTGACCTTACTGCACCTGACTTTTTCATGTGCGATTATTGCAAAAGGAATGATTATTGCCATAGAATTTGAATGATTTAAAGCAATGTATTTGAACAACAATTCAGACAATTCCCGCTGCAACTCTCCAGGGTGAATGCATTTTTTTACCAACTAGTATTAGAAAAAAAAACATTTAAAAGATTTAATAACTATGTATTAGTTTTTAAATGAACAAAGTTCAAATAATTTATATGAGTTAAAAAAAAAGTTGTTTGAGTTTCTTAATGTACATAAATTCATCAGCCACCCTGTATAATGTCCGCAGCAAGAACTCCCGGGCAATGTTTCCATTAATATTTCAATTGGGATTTCATTTCAAATTACTTTATAGTCTGCCAAACATGGAACTTTGGAGCAACTATCAATTCATTAAATATTTATGTATTCCCTGTATATGGATCGACAAATGACAATGACCCCACACTTTCGTCAATTGCTTCTTTAAAGTGTTCTATTTCCAAAGATATTTGAAACTATTCAGCAACTACAACATAATCACAGTGCCTGCCTAACGATCGTGGCCAAAGAATTTGAATGAATGATTTCCGCATTTAATGAAAATAGATATATAGATGTGCGAGAGCGCTCAAAATAAATAGCAAAATCTTGTTATCAATAGATCAAATTCTTAAGCAATGCATAAATGATTATTTCAATTATGTTTTTTAATTACGTGTGAAGTATCCACTCGGTTGTTATTAGCAGCAACATTTATGAAACATACGCAAACACACAGCTTAATGGAATATTAGGGGTAAGCAACGGATCAACCGACAGTTCGGCCACCTGTAGTGCCATTACGATACCGATTTATTAGTTACGTATAGTATTTCGAGGGGGCCATTAATCATTTCTTTCTTTTATGAGTATTATCGGCATTGTGACTGCTTTATTTGCATAGTCTGTGCGTCTTTTAATGCTTTATTTTTTTGACGCGTTCAGAGGCTTGGTCGTCGATTATATAGACATTGCGATCAGTTTGTTAATGAGATGCAGCGCTAGCCAAGTAGGAAGTGACTTTAATTATAAACTAAGTTCGTAAACAAAAGATTTTAATTGGAATGCACAAGCGTTCACATTAGTTATTTCGACAGTTTCATTCATGACATTGTCCAAAGATATCTAGACATAAACGCAAACAATGTACCGAAATCACATGTGACTTGGGCAAAAAATTGGCTGTTGATGAGTTATTGTCAAACGCGGTGCTGTTCCAATGCATAAACTGTATATAAGGGCTGAGAAAATAATACAATTGCTTTATCATTTACACATTTTTCTGAGACCAATATGTCTATTGTTTTATTATATGTCTTAAATTTCACTTTATATTTTAGTTTATTATAAATTTTTATGGTAATAAATATACAAGGTGGCGCAAAAGTAATCCTCCTACAGAAATTGCTATAAATTTTGCGATTGATCCCTAATGTGACAATCAACTGTGGCGGCGGCCATTTACATGACATCATATTCTTGATTTGATGTAAAAAAAAATTAAAAGACCAAATAAAAATAATCCACAAGAATCAAAGTTTTTCATTTTTTTTTAATTACAAAAAAAAACATCGGAAGTTTACTTTTGCGCCACCTGTTATAAATAAATAAACTAGCAAATATCCGCTACTTCGTGTGCGTAAATTTCCCTTTTCAAGTAAAACACAAAATATTTGTTCATTTACTTTGGTTTATAAAAATCTACTTAACTTTAACTATTTATTCAAACTTTTTAATTTTCCCAATTTTGTCCCCCTTATCTACTTTTTGGCAACCTCTGGTATCTAGTCCGCAACAATTTCGAAACATTTATTTCTTGTTCTACATCTCGCCCTTTATGATTAATTTTAAAACGTTTTCCCACATCCTCTATATTTTACCTGTCTGACATCCTTTTTTGTAGCCTCCTCAAATTGTTAGCTCATTTTATTCAACTGTTGGGTTTCCTCCTAACTTTTGTCGGTGTTTTTTTTTGGCCCTTTCTATAACTTTTTATATTTTAACTACCTTGGCTCCTTCTTTGTCC
Organism: Hydrotaea cyrtoneurina; assembly: GCA_958296145.1. Classification (NCBI taxonomy): domain Eukaryota; kingdom Metazoa; phylum Arthropoda; class Insecta; order Diptera; family Muscidae; genus Hydrotaea; species Hydrotaea cyrtoneurina. Next base: position 50,808,826 of record OY282515.1, on the reverse strand, counting down.
CTTTATACCCTTCTTTCAGTTTTTGACTTTTATATCTTCTTTACAACCCAATTCTAACTGCAGTTGCCATGCATATTTTTACTTGTCATTATTTTGTAAATAATTTGGTATTTATATATTTCACCAGTTTTGGGCCCTATTGTCAACTTTTCAATTTCTTCCAACAATGTAATCATTCCACTACATTTTTTTTCACACATTTTTGTTTCCTCTCCATTTGATCCTTTTTTATCCCGTTTTGGCCACTTTTTCGTTCCTTATCGAACTATTACCCACATATTTTTGTATTTGTTACACCGCATATCAATTCATAAATATCAGCTTAACTGAAACCCCCATATTAATGCTTCTAGGGTGTTCAAGATATGAAAATGTTTCCAGTACTTTAACGATAAACATAAGCTAATTTCACGCTTAACTGACTTTCTAGCTAATTGCCCCAATTTTTGGCACCTTTTTTATAGATGAAAAGTTGAAGTTGACTTTCTACGGCATATTTACTCGACCTAACTTTTGACTACAGATCTGGCAACTACAATCAATTCCAAATTGGCACTTAAAAAACATACAGAATTCTTAGAAAATAAGAACAATTCTTGTGTATGAAACTTGAGACTTTTACTGTACTACTTCGGCAAATAGACTTCGTTTGGCTGTCCTCTAGATTGCCTTTGTTTGTCGGAAACTCTGCTGCCATAACATGCTCATCTAGAATTGCATATTATATTCCTTTCAAAAGAAAACAACATTATGGATTCAGTTTAGTATGTTTATACTATTTTGCACGTAATTTTGTAACTGATTTTTTGTTGTTGTTGTCATGTCTTAAGAAAAAATCCAATATTACCCCTTAACAACAATACTGCTTATACGAGAAAACAAATCGATAACACTTTTTGATACCCCTAATACATTGAATGGCAATTATTGTGAATTCAATGCGGCTGACAACAATGGGAAAAGAGTCGTGGGCCACCAATCAACAGCCAATAGCAACACTTTCAATTTCTATAAACAAAATATTTACGAATCAATACCATTTGTTTACAATCCCATTATGGACTGACGAGCATATTAAGTTTGACATTTCGTTTGCTTAAAATATTTCTCAAACAACTTATCGAGAAAATATATTCATAAAGGGTGTTTTTTATTGAGGTATAGAACTTCGAATTGAAATAAAACACAAGAAAATCGTTTTAATGTCCATCAATTTGGCTTTATTGGAAGGATAATTTTATGCCATTAATGTTTAAATATGATTTCGGGCATGTGGCCGCCGCGGCTGGCTCGAATAAAGCCAATTCTACAGGTCCAATTTTCAACCACTTGTTGGAACCACAACTCATCCACATTCATGCCATCCAATTCGGGAACAAAATAGTCGGTTATCATGGCTCTATACCGGTCTCCATTAACGGTAACTGACTCTCCAGCATTATTTCGGAAGAAGTATGGCCCAATGACTCCACCAGCCCATAGAGCACACCAAACAGTCAGTTTTTGTGGATGTAATGGCATAAAATGGACGGAGCTTGCGGTGAACTTCGCGAACTGAACCATTACTTTCGAAATAAATTTGCACGATTTGCAAGCGTTGTTCTTTTGTCAACCTGTTCATGATGAAATGGCAAACCAAACTAAATATTAATCACTTGACAGCTGACAAAATGGCCGCCAGTTAAAAAAGTGATGCCAACTTAAAGTTCTATACCCAAATAAAACACACCCTTTACAAATCAGAAAAAAGGGTTGATCATTCCATGTTTAGGCTTAAAACAGTTGTTTGAATATCCTGTAAACCGACTACAGACAGTCTCAGTTTCCTCACCTTACGGGAAAATTCACCCATATTCGTGTTTGTCCTACTTAAATCGTACCCCACCCCTAATATTATCTCTAATATTATCGGGGTCTGTTTTTTTCTTAGTAAAACCGTAGTTAATTAGACGAAGCCTCGGGAAGTATACTACACGGCATGATTAATACCCCAAATCGATGGGAGATATTCGTCTTGATGATTATCTCGGTATCGCAACCGGGATATGAGATTCATATATTTGCAGAGGTGTTAGATAAACTTTGACTCAATGTCAAAGGGCGAGGTTACGGCCATATGGCAGGTTTCCAATTGGAAAAGGAGGAATTGGCTCCTCCTAAGCAATGGCGTACAATGCAGCGAGATTCATGCAAAACATACGATAGCTGTTGGTTCTTTCCGACTTAGCAGATTTTAGGTCTTACCGCTCGGGAAATCATATATTAAATCCGCTATTGGCAAAAATTGTGTATTAATGCACTACCCTGAAGAAATTGGATATATATCCATGTTATTTCCTGTACAAATCTCTCTCCCCACCTAGTCCTAATGAAATAGGACCACATTCATCCATGTTTTGATATAGAAAATGTCTTGCACTATCAATGACATTCAGCTCCACCTTGAGTTAATTTGGTGCAACATATCGGCTTTCTGTATAGAACAAAAATAGTCCGATTTTAGGATAACATTATAATCTGTATACATGTAGAGCACTGCGTAGTCGGTCATGTCCGACGTGTTCTTCTCTATGTGTACCTACGTTTGTTTGGTTGTCTTCAATTCCAATGTGTGAAAATGTTAACTAAGTCAAGCAACGCGAATTAACGGCCACAAATCAACTGGCAGCTACACCAGAACAAGACAAACGCTAAAACGCTTAATCAAATAATGTTTCATCTCCTCTCCGCGTCAGATTGAAATATATAAATCAATGCAAATGAAGCTGAAACAAAAGTAAAACAAAAAAGATGGACAACAATTGAAGTAAGCACGCCTTAGTGTTGTCTGTGGCTTCTTTGTGTCTTCGCCAGTGATTGATTGGATACACGTTCCAAACATGTTTCCATTTGATGCGCATGGATGGATGGTCATCTCAACAAGATGTCTTCTAGACGGCTTTAAGTAGTTACGAGTATTCTCGATAGATACTCGACGAAATGATTTGGTAAAAATGAAAGAGAACAAATGCGTGGAACAGTTTAAGGCTGGCTTAAGTGGTCATGTTGGGCTGTACTTGTTGTGGGAATCTATAATTAACTTCTATTTAATGTGAGAGGGAAATTTGTACAATTTCAAGTGTCAGATGAGGTTTGGTTTCATTTACTTTTATTGTTTCGAAGCTTATAAAGAAAAATTAACATTTTCAAGGTTTTGCCCAATATGAAGTCATGAACCATGGCTCTTTGTGGATAATAATTAGAATATATTTTTTGGGGTGGCCTCATAAACCAGCTAGCATTTTCGATCGTAGACGATTCTTGCGCGATCGGAACGGGCGAATAAAGGAATCGTAGACGATGTCTAATTCGAATCACACACTATCACACTAATTCGAATCACACAATATCACTACAACGGGAGAAACTGTGTCAAGCGGGCGACTCTTCGAAACGGGTAGTGTACGATGCACAGTAAAGCATGGGGTACGATGCTTTTATTCCAACTTCAAACGAGCCCCGAAAACAATCGCCTAAACGGGTCGTGTGTATGATGCGTAAACAAAAAATCGCTGAAGATTATTGAAACTATTGTCATGGCGATCTTTTACTGAAATTCCAAATAAACAACAAATAAAAACCGTTTTTGCAATAAATAACGAATTAGAAACAAACTTTACAGTCTCATCACGCGTTCAATGTTCTACAATTGAGCTGAAATGAAGCAAGAATCACATGTTCTTTGTAAACTTTTCTAAATTCGTCAAACGATCGCTGGAATGCATAAGCGACGATTTCAGATTTACAGAAAATACATTGACTTCATTCCATCGTCGAAAGAGCAAACTACGATTTTACTTCAACAACCGTGTGGACGATTAAAAAACGAATCGCAAAATGATCGTGCTCGACATACAATCGTCTAATTGCTTGCTTCTGTGGAAATTGACATTCCGTGGCGTGAGTTCGAACACTTGGGTAATGAGTATTGCATTTCATTGAGTTGATATATTGTAATTTTATTAATGCCATGAAGGGATCTGAAGAACAATAAGTAACAGACATATTCTGCAATAGTACACGCTGAAAAATACTTTTTTTTTTTGTTTACACACAAGTAAAACACGTGTTTGGTGTTTGTAGCAAGTAAAGCTTATGTCCTTCTACACAAAGCTTATTTGGATGTAAATATAACCCGTTTGCTATTAGAGTATTACATATTTGTGTATAAGCAATAACGTGTTTGGGAAAAACAGACAACGAACTTATTAAATTCAACAAAGTACAACATTTGGGTCCGAATAAGTGTGTATTTGCAACTGTTTTTTTTTCTGCATTTACGCTCTTTAAAATGAAAGCAATACCGAGAGAATGTGATGGATTGTTATATAGAAATTCACAAATTGAAAAAAAATAAAAAGTAAGTCAAAAATGCATACATATACATTTGATATTTATCACCTACAAACAAGTTTATATTTGTGGTATGGAAAAATATATATATGTTTGATGCGAACTTGTTTGCTGAAATTTGTTAAAATGGCCATTTTTTTCCGCGTGTAGAGTAATCTTAAATATTTTCTCAAATACAACCGCTATCAAAGTTCTGCTTGATTTCTAGAGGAATGATGTGACATAAGCAATAGAGAGTAGGACTTTTTTACAATCGTTCCGATATTGTTATAATGTTAAAAATCTGTCATTTCTCTGCTCTTCGCATTACTGCAGTTTTTTTTTGAACACCTGATCCACGGGATTCCCCCATAAACCCAATGCATTGTATTAGCGGAAGGAAATTAGGGTATCGGATGGAGGAAAGATGGAGTAGTGTTTGTTGACATTTGTTTTGCATGAAACACACTTGCTGGCCGAATATTCCACATACGAACGGTTCGGCTGAAGAACGAATTTATTGTATAGTGCGTCGTCCGATCAACTGGCCACTTTACAACTACCGGATTAGAGTCCCTGGAAAGTCGCATATTCCGGTTAAATGTTCTAACATTAAATATCGTTAAAATATCAATAGAACAGCTACGTACATCCCACATTCTGGCGATGCTGAAGGGAGACAATAGAGTTGGATACCCTACTACCACTTATCATCACCACCGCTTTCCTCTGTACACGGTCCAGAAGTTGCAAAGATGTCTTTGGAGCTCCTGCCAATTTATGGGAGTTATGAAGCTACCGGGAGATTTCTTTCAGAACTAAGTCCTTTAAATAACAACGAGAATAACTTATACAAGTGTACGAAATATTTAAAACGACCCCAAAAAAGGAATACTCCAATAAAGAAAGAAGACGGATCTTGGTGCAAATCTGACAGTGAAATAGCTGATGCTTATAAGAAATTTCTTGAAGAGACGTTTACACCATTCTCTTTTTGCAGCACTAATGACAGACAAATAATTCTTGACTTCCTTGATAGTTCATGCCAAATGTTTCGTCCGATTAAATCGTTTACGTTCCAGGAAGTTGGGATGGAAATAAAAAAGTTAAACGGCAAGAAATCTCCTGGGTATGACAAAATAAATGCGAAAATATTAAAATCTCTGCCCAAAAAAGGAATGATTTTCTTGACAACTGAATTTAACTCCATATTGAGATTGTCCTATTTTCCATCTCAGTGGAAACATGCTAAAATCATAATGGTGCGGAAACCAAATAAGCCGGAAAACTTACTTAGCTCATATCGCCCTATTAGTTTGCTGCCAGTATTTTCGAAGTTGTTTGAGAGGCTTTTCCAAAAGCGTATGATTCCCATCCTTGAAAACCTGGATGTTATACCAGATCATCAGTTTGGTTTCAGACACAAGCACGGAACACCGGAGCAATGTCACAGGGTTGTGAATGTAATTAGAGATTCTTTAGAAAAGAAAATGTATTGCTGCTCTACATTTTTAGATGTTAAACAAGCGTTTGATAGAGTCTGGCATACCGGATTACTTTTTAAGCTCAAGCAATTGTTACCAACACCATTTTACCTGTTGCTTAGATCATATCTGAATGAAAGAAGTTTTTACGTGTCTGTAAACGGCGATGAATCGGAGATTGGAAGCATTCAATCTGGAGTACCTCAAGGAAGCGTATTGGGTCCTGTACTATACACAATATACACCGCTGATATGCCAGTTAACACTGATGTTACAATTGCTACATATGCCGATGACACTGCTATATTAGCTTCAAATCCCGACCCTGCGGAAGCCTCCAGTGCAGTTCAAAGGCAACTTGATCAGCTTCAGTTATGGTTTAACAAGTGGAACATAAAAGTGAACCCTGATAAGTCTACACATGTAACTTACACTCTTAGAAAAGAAGATTGTCCATCTCTCACTCTAAATGGAGTTGTAATTCCTACTTCAAACTACGTGAAGTACCTTGGATTCCGAATTGATCGCCGCCTAACATGGAAAGAACATATTCAATCGAAAAGAAAAGAGGTCGATATAAAAACGAAGAAAATGTATTGGTTAATTGGTCCAAAATCTCAACTCAGTTTGGAAAATAAAGTCCGTCTTTACAAAACGATTTTGAAGCCCGTATGGTCATATGGTACTGAATTGTGGGGAACCGCAAGTAATTCAAACATAGAGATTTTGCAAAGATATCAATCAAATGCTCCTTGGTTTGTAAACAACAACTGTATCCACAATGATCTCAGCGTTATAAAAGTAAAGGATGAAATAATAAGGTGTAGCACAAACTACCTCAATAGATTAAGCAACTACTCAAATGTCCTAGCCATATCACTATTAGACGATAGTAACGAAGTCAGAAGGTTAAAAAGGAACCACATATTAGATCTCCCTTTTGTAACATAGAAATAAGGATTCTATTATAATTAAGTAAACAATGTAAATATGCATATTGTTAAAATTAATGAATTTTAACAACACTGTTATTGATTTTTATTTTATAATTAAATTTGCCCATTATTTTATATTTAAATAGATTGCAAATAAAAGAAAATAAGAAAAAAAAAAAAAAATTCCATTTTAGTTCGGATGGGATGAAGTATTTCTTGCACCGCTTTAAAAAGCCTAAACACCTGAATGCTTCTTTCGACACTTCGAATATATTGCTTGCCCAACGAGCATCACCATGTACCTTCATGCCCAGAACATCAAGAGTGTCTGATTCATCGATATCCCTGGGGTTAAACGAATAAATGTAGGCGCTTCGTCTCACACATTTTATTCAATAAAAAAAAATAAGAAGTGTTCACATTTTTACAACATCCATGAAAAAATCACCCCATATTTACGTGTTGTTTTGGTCAATGTAACATTTTAGCTCAATTTTTGAATTGGGGACATTCTTCAAATGTGATAATGATTAAATTCTCTTGTGAAAATATCCCCAAAAAAAATCACAAAATTTCCAAAACTCTAGAATTGTTCATTGTTCAAAATCGAAAAATGAACTATTTCCTAAAAATATTATAAAAACTCCCTTATTTTTCTTTCACTATGAAAAATTCCCCAATTTCGTATGAGATTATCCATCACTAATATCACGAAAAGCCAAAGTGTTTCATGTTTTAATATTTGAATATTCAAACTTTCGCCTCCACCAGAACACAAGAGAAACTGTAACGAATTGCTTGTTTAAAGTAAACTAGTGCCTCAACTTTCCGAAGAGTTCGTCCTTGATCTTTTCAGAATGAAAAACATAAATCACTTCCAACGAAACTATCAACGGGAGCCGCATGCACGCAAACGTACCTGCTCCATATTCTCCTAGACAATTTTTATTTCATTTGTGGGTGACAATTTGACATTTAAGCCAAAATCATTAGTATTGCATTCACAAATGATAAAACCCAAAGCGAAATATATTTTTTTTAATTTGCTTAATATTTGACAATGGAAGAAAAACATCGCAAATTTGCATAACAGCAACAACAAAAACATTGTGTATATAATTACTAGGTGATGTTATGCATAAATCCTCGATCAACTCCCTTCGACATATAATCCGTAGTATATATGCAAAATGGGTTTTATGCGCGTATTTAAAAGACCGTATGCACACTTTTCAAAACAAACATCTACAGATTTTATGTGATTATGCAAAAATGGCCAAAAATACTACTTCGTTTAACATCAAGAGCAGCATAGAGCCTAGAGTGTGTGTGTATTGTTCTTAACGACTAAGAGGATCGTAAAAAAGAATCTTGTTAAAAAATAGTATTTTATGACATTCAAATTAGTTTACCATTTTATTTTTATTGGCTCGTTATAAGAAAGGAGACAAACTACCTAGAACGGGAATAGAAGGTGAACATTTTTTAATATTTCAAAAATTGTTAATGTGTTATAATTAAAATAAAAACTATCACATAAACCAAACCACAATGTCGATCTAAATTCCTATCTGTTTTCCGGCTACCTCAGTATCTTCTAAATAACACACACAAATTGAAACTTGTTTATCTATTTGGAGCAGCATTTCGGTGGAAAAAATCAAAATAAACCAATCGATTATACGTATATTATCATAATGGAAATCAGTGCCGAAAACAAAGTAAAGCCTGTTTGTATGTACGAGGAATTTTGCATGAGTGTTCTGTGAAATTCAACAATTTGGTAAACATTTTGTGTGCTGTAAATACAAAAGCACCAGGGATACCGGGTTCCCGGTACCAGGGATGTTGATCGTATGAGCTTAGAAAATATCGGATTTCGGTACTTCCTAATACGTTTTAATAAAAAATGGTCATTTGTTTTTGGATAGTCTGATTATTGTAAACATGAAATATTATTCCAAAAATTGTATATCGTGAGCAAAACACCGGCTCAATAGTATTATGATAAGATTTGTCAATTTCTTTGTAATATCTAAAAGGAATTAAAATACACCCATTATATGCCCCTCATGAATACATAATTCAATTCCATCGTCCAAAAGTCTGTACATTTTGATCTAGTAAATATTTTTGAGTTCAGTAAAAAATTGGTGGTAGGGATTAGTTTAAGGTATTTACATTAAAAATTGGACAATTGGAAAGATGTAATGTTAACTACTCTTCGATTTTAGGGGGAACATTTGTTTTTATATATTTTTGTTTTTATTTTTTAAAATTTTTGATCAAATTCTTCTTATTGCACATAAAGGGTGTTTTTTATTGGGGTATAGAACTTTAAGTTGGCATCACTTTTTTAACTGGCGGCCATTTTGTCAGCTGCCAAGTGATTAATATTTAGTTTGGTTTGCCATTTCATCATGAACAGGTTGACAAAAGAACAACGCTTGCAAATCGTGCAAATTTATTTCGAAAGTAATGGTTCAGTTCGCGAAGTTCACCGCAAGCTCCGTCCATTTTATGCCATTACATCCACAAAAACTGACTGTTTGGTGTGCTCTATGGGCTGGTGGAGTCATTGGGCCATACTTCTTCCGAAATAATGCTGGAGAGTCAGTTACCGTTAATGGAGACCGGTATAGAGCCATTGGATGGCATGAATGTGGATGAGTTGTGGTTCCAACAAGTGGTTGAAAATTGGACCTGTAGAATTGGCTTTATTCGAGCCAGCCGCGGCGGCCACATGCCCGAAATCATATTTAAACATTAATGGCATAAAATTATCCTTCCAATAAAGCGAAATTGATGGACATTAAAACGATTTTCTTGTGTTTTATTTCAATTCGAAGTTCTATACCTCAATAAAAAACACCCTTTACAAAAATTTCCTTTTTATACCCTCACCCTACGGGTAGGAGGGTATATATAATTTGATACGGCTGAAAAGTGTAACACCTAGAAATATTCACATTAGAACCCAAGTCTCTTTGAACCAAATTCGATTCATGACTTTCTAAATCGTTGGAGCCATGTCCGTCTGTCCGTCCGTCTGTCCGTCTGTCTGTCTGTCCTGCTGGTACGCACGATAACTTTCGAAAGAGTTAAACAATCGCTCTGAAATTTGGCATGGGTTAATATTTTCCCAAAACTGCTTATGGGATTGCATATGGGCTATATGGCCACACCCCTTCGGGTACCTCCCATACAAATCTACTATTTCGCCCACTTTAGTAATCGTGTAATAATATCAATACGCCCACACCCATCTTGGCCAAATTACGTATTTGGTAAAAGTACAACTGGATAAAGTTTCGGACAAAAACTTGGAAGTCTGGCAACTCCCCTTCTGGTACCTCCCATACAAATGTACCATATCGCCTACATTAGAAATCGTGTATCAATATCAATATGCCCTACGCGATCCTGCCCAAATTTTGTACTTAGTAAACCTATAGCTAGACAAAGTTTTGGACAAAAACTTGGAAGTCTGGCAACTCCCCTTCTGGTACCTCCCATACAAATGTACCATCCCGCCCCTGATAAACCGTCTAAAACTATCAGTATGGCCAACGCTATCTTGCCCAAATTTTGTATTTAGTAAAGCTATAGCTAGACAAAGTTTTTGACAAATACTTGGAAGTCTGGCAACTCCCCTTCTGGTACCTCCCATACCAATGTACCGTCCCGTCCATTATTGACCGTGTAATAATATCAATATCAATATGCCCAACGCGATCCTGCCCAAATTTTGTACTTAGTAAACCTATAGCTAGACAAAGTTTTGGACAAAAACTTGGAAGTCTGGCAACTCCCCTTCTGGTACCTCCCCGCCCCTGATAAACCGTCTAATACTATCAGTATGACCAACGCTATCTTGCCCAAATTTTGTATTTAGTAAAGCTATAGCTAGACAAAGTTTTGGACAAAAACTTGGAAGTCTGGCAACTCCCCTTCTCGTACCTCCCATACAAATGTACCGTCCCGCCCCATTAGAAATCTAGTAATTATATAATTTCGCTCAACGAATCTTTCCGAAATTCTATATTTAGTTAAGCTTTAGCTATATACAATTTTCTAGTAAAAACTCTGCTTTATATTCCGCCCGTTTTGTAAAAACATGTAATACAATATTTTTCTATAACATTCGGTATTTTGAGGTTGCTATTATGGTATATGAGACTTATATTTTTTTACTGAGGGTGAGGGTATATATAAGTCGGTTTACCCGACTGCAACTTTTTCACTGGTTTAAAATACAGTGTACTCTCTCATAAGCGGACACCTAAGGGGCTGAGAATTTTGTCCATTTATGAGAAGTGACCGCTTATGAGAGAAGTACACAAGAGGACGGAAGCGGAATGGTGAAAAAGTTGCAGTCGGGTAAACCGACTTATATATACCCTAACCCTCAGTAAAAACATACAAGTCTCATATTCCACAATAGCAACCTCAAAATACCGCTTGTTATTGAAAAATATTGCAGTTTTTTCTCGAAAATTGTATGTAAGTACCAGAAGGGGAGTTGCCCGACTTTCAAGTTTTTGTCCAAAACTTTGTCTAGCTATAGATTTACTAAATACAAAATTTGGGCAAGATCACATTGGGCATATTGATAATATTACACGGTTTAAAAGGGGCGGGATGGTACATTTGTATGGGAGATACCAGAGGGGGAGTTGCCAGACTTACAAGTTTTTGTCCGAAACTGTGTCTAGTAATAGGTTTACTAAATACAAAATTTGGGCAAGATCGCGTTGGTCACATTGATATTATTACAGGGTTTCTAAAGTGGGCGAAATAGACGATTTGTATGGGAGGTACCCGAAGGTGATTTGCCAGACTTCCAAGTTTTTGTTCAAAACTTTGTCTAGCTATAGCTTTACTAAATACAGAATTTGGGCAAGATCGCATTGGGCATATTGATAATATTACACGGTTTCTAATGGGGCAGGATGGTACATTTGTATGGCAGGTACCAGAAGGGGAGTTGCCAGACTTCCCAGATTTTGTCCGAAACTTTGTCCTGTTATACCTTTACTAAATACGGAATATGGCCAAGATGGAACTTGCGCGTGTTGATATTATTACACGATTTATAAAGTGGGCGAAATAGCAGATTTGTATGGGCGGTACCCGAAGGGCTGTGGCCATATAGCCCATATGCAATCCCATAAGCAGTTTTGGAAAAATTTTAACCCATGTCAAATTTCAAAGCGATTGTTTAACTCTTTCAAAAGATATCGTGCGTACCAGCAGGACAGCGGACGTACAGACGGACATGGCTCAAACGATTCAGAAAGTCATGAATCGAATTTGGTTCAAAGACACCTGGGGTCTAATGTGGATATTTCTATGTGTTACATTTTTGAGCCGTATCAAATGATATATACCCTCCTACCCGTAGGGTGAGGGTAGAATAAAGTAATCCGTATTTGAATTAAGCCGCAGCGGTGTCAATAGTATGGTAAATACGGGTTTCCCTAAACCAAGTTAAAAAACTTGATTTTAGTACGGATTTTTGTAGCTCTAAATTTTACCCATAGTTGAGCCCGAATGGGCTTGATTTTTAGGGTAGATTTATGTTCATAATAGGATAGTAATAAGTTCGAAATGGACTTAGAACGCTTCGATTAGTTTAAGCCCGAATAAATACTTGAAATTAAAGGAAACTGGTATTGATTTAAGGAGAATTTAGTTTAAATTGATATTACAATATTCTTATTCTAAGAATATTAAATTCATAATAGGATGAGTCCAAGGATAAGTCCAAGAGTATATATTAAGCTTGAATTTAGAAAACCATTTTTCCTTCTGTATAGGCAAGGGGATTTTGCTGTGCGATTTGAGGACATGTGTTTAAAAGAGTTTGCCATTAATTTCTGAATTTGGTTTTGCTAGAAACATTTACAATGAACAAATGTTTGTAAACCTGTTTTTTTTTAACTTTTATTTCATGAAGTATTTTATCCTATTGTCCCCTGAACTTGATTAAAATCGAACATACAATAATTTAGTTATGAGCAGTAAACAGAAGCGGGTCTGAGAAGATTTTTCCCCCTACTGTGCTCCGAAGAAAATGCAAAATGGAAGAATCGTGCCGAACACCCGCCAAAACCGAAGCGATTCGAAATGACTTCTGAAGCAGCTCAACCTTAATAACAGGTTTTGGAGCCATCCTTTGAAATCTTTGCATGATAACAGTAGAAATATAATGAGATCAAGTACAAAGTAAGTGGCTTATTCGGATTCTTATCAGTTTGATTTATGACAAAGTCTGATTTACATACAATTTGTCATTTCCCACAAGGAAGATTTGGAACAGAATCCCTTTGACTTTCAAGAGTTTCATTAGGCGTGTACAATATTCAATTAAAAACCAGATTATATATATTCTATACTATAATATGAATGGGATAACACTTGTTGAACCATTTCGAAATACCGCATATTTTGTGTCTTTTGTTTTAATCCGATTGTCGTTGTTTGTTTATACCAACAGACTTTATATCGGCCGATCGTGTTGTTATCTTCACTTAAAATCATTCGAAACTGGTTTGCAGAATTCAAGTCTTCATTATGAATTTCGTTGAGGTCATCGATAATACGGCTGTGACCAAACACAATAATAAGCGTAGCGTTTCTTTAAGTATTAATAGAGATGGATGGGTCGCAGTTGACAAGAAGACATCTCTTGGCAAAGATATGAATGAACTATGTAGTAGATTTGGGCGACAGAAGCATACAACCGACAAGACCACCTTTCAACATATTCCGCAATCCTATTTAATCATCTAGTCGATCATTTAAATGATGTCCGCACATGTTGATAGTCATACATATATAAAAAAAAAATACAATGAACCCGACATTTTCAGTTTCGTCCGAAAGGCATGCCTAGTTGCCTAATTCAATCAATTAGGCTATTGGAAAGTTATTCCAGGTAAACTTATTAAATGTTCTTCTGATTCATCGAAAATTGATGATGATTTTTGTTTTTTTTTTACCAATTGCATGAATCACCCGAGAAGATTTGTCACGAGCATAGAATGTCTGGTGAATGTCCTATTATGAGTGTGGAATTCTATAATAAGATATATGACGCGGTGCGATTTTGTTATGCGCTGCTACTGCAGAACGATCATCGTAGGGATAATGACACCACAAAGAGTTGTGCCGTCTGCACAGAATTTCTTTTGAAATATTCTATATTGTATGATTACTATGAGATTAAACACAACTGTAGTCGCTAAATGCGACAGGTCAATAATCGATAGCTGTGAAACTTTATTCGAAATAGAACGAAGGAGAAGAAGCATTTGATTTTATATTGAATTTAAGTCAGGGCGCAGAGTGGTCAAAAGTCTGTAACTTTTAATCAAGTAAACATTTTTGAGTGAGGACAGCTGTGGTGTGGTGCGACTACCACACAATAAACCCAGGTTGGAAACCATTAAAGATTATTCAGCGGCTGGTTTGAAAATACTGGCGACTTTATGAGTAAGAGAGAAATCTCTTGAAAAAGCATTAGCCGTTCGGAGCCGATATTAACCAGTAGATCCCGTTCAGTGCGTATACAAATGATATCGTGCACATCTAACTGATCCGAGAGTTAAATCTTAAGGAAAATAAGAAATTAAATAAAAAAAATTTCAGTTTTGTAATAAATAAGTTGTAGACAAGTAAAGGGGTTTCCAACAAGTGGTGCTATTTTGAATCACCCGATATTTCGGTAGCTGTCACTTTTGAAGCTTTTATTCTTTGACATTTGACAAGTAGAAACTACGCCATTACTAAAAATGGAACGATACACGATACATTATTAAAATTCACTGAAATGGTTCAAATGGTGAACATCTTGCAGTCACAGTTAGCAAAACTAAAGCATTTTTTGGTCGCCGTGAAGCACACTGTCGGACCGTAATACAGAAATTGGTGGAAAATTCGAGCTGTTGGGACAAGTTAGTGATGTGAAGATTAAAACCCGTGAACGTTGCTCAAGAACAACTGAGAATATTGCTGCTGTAGCCCAAAGTGTTGAAGAAAACTCAGGTTTGACCATTCCTCGTCTTTCTTTGGAATTGGGCATTCCACAAACGTCATTACACCGAATTTTGCATAAAGACTTGGGTCATAAGGCTTATAAAGTTCAGTTAACACAAGAACTCAAGCCGGCTGATCAACAACAACGTCGTGTCTTTGTTGATTGGGTCCTTGAAATGCATGAAAATGATCCAGAATTCCATCGAAAAATCATCTAGACTGATAAGGCCCATTTCAATCTAGGTGGCTACGTCAACAAGCAAATTTGTCGCATCTGGGGCTGGAAAACTCAAGAGTTATTGCGACTGTTTGGTGCGGTTTATGTTCCGGCGGGGTCATTGGACCTTACTTTTTAAAAATGAGGTTGTATCAACAGTTACGGTGAATGGATTGCGGGATCGGGATCGGGAGATGATAAATTATTTTTTAGGATCGGAGTTGGATGATATTGATCTGCAGAACGTTTACTTTTAACAAGAAGGCGCTACGTGCCATACAAGCAACGAAATCATTGCTCTTTTACGGGAAAAGTTTCCGAACCGCGTTATGTCTCGAAGAGGTGATCACAATTGTTCACCGAGATCTTCTGAGTTAACACCATGAGTCTTCTTCTTTTGGGGCCACGTGAAAGATAAGGTCTACGCCAATAGCCCAACGTCGATTCAAGACCTCAACGATAGAATTTGTGAGGCTATTGAGGACATAGGGCAGCCATTTTGGTTATAGAAAATATCATAAAAAGGAAATGGTCCTGTAAGCGTGGACGTGGCTGATGTTGTTTTTCATTATTAAAGGCACACCTTCCTCGTTATTAGGAAATGAACGTCCGATTATTTATCTCTAAAAAACATTTTTCTTGGAATACCAAAATAAAGCCTCTTGTTGGAAAACCCTGCATAAATATTTTCGCGTACACTAACCTCAACTTGTTCGTAGGCAATATGTATGTATGGGCATATACAGGGTGCCAGCCGAAAAGGTATACTACTTTGTTTATAATTTTTGATTAAATGAAAGAGAATGGATCATATATTGGTGAATGTTTTCTTTAATGTCGGAAATTATGTATGGAATACAATATCAGATAAATGTCCGCCTCTGTTCGCCTTTTGAGCAAATTTTTCATTACATTTTCACACATTTTACGCGGTATTTCATTAATTTCATCAGGAATATTTTGTTTGAGTCGTTTGCATAAACCTTGCTTTTCAGATATCCCGTCCTTTCACGACCGTGTAGGCCAATTCACATAACCATTTCATGAAATAATTCCGCTGTAATAAATAAACATTGCTAAGACGCAAATAAGCTTTACTTGATATAAGCTCCAAACAAGGGATTTACTTGTGTGCAAACATTAAAAAAAAAACACATTTTGACAAATTCCATTTGACAAATTTTGATAAAGGGGGAAAATTTATAAAAAAAATTGTAAACATGTGTAAAAAATCTAACAACAAAAAATTTAAGCTCGAATTGTCCCTCCCCTGAAATCGAAAAATAGGAAAAGAAGTGAAATTTGGAAATATTTCTAAAATACATCCAGTGGTCCGATTTTTAGTGTTAATACCCGTCCACTAGCGGTACCAGATTACTGACATGGGTGACACCAACACGGTGGCTGGTAGCACTTTTGAAACAAATCTGGTGTGTGTAAGTCATCTGGCAGATCTGAAAAATGATGTCGAAATGTAGAGGGAAATAATTGATGAAATAAATTCGTCCCCAATTCAAAAAATAACAATGAAAAACCGATCGTTCACATATTGGAGTATGTGGAATGGATGTTTTCCATTTGGTTTCAAAATTATGACAATGTGGGAAATTTCATCACGAATCCAAAAATGCATTTATTTTTAATGCAGAATCTACTACTAAATTATTACGTAGTTCCCTTAACATTTTGTTGAGAAATGAGGCAGCTGTACCTGAAGGCAACAATAACGTTTATTTTTGGATTATTTTTTGCCAGGGAATGATTACAGTTTTAGGATCGATCATTTCTTACTTTCTGATTTTCGGCATATGATCTAAGTTTCTGTTGTCCCTTTGGGGACTGAACGGAATGACGAATAAATCTAGAAGATGCACATCTAAACGAATTGAGAAATATTAAGGACCATTACAATCGCTCGGCAGCACAGAAATGTTTATGAGTCTAATATTCTCATTATTCTACTTTCGTTTTTCTAATTTAATTTATGACATTTAAATATCCATGTAGGTGTTCTGTGGCAGTCCAGAGTTATGAAACAATTTTTTATCGAAAAACGGAGAATGTCATTTTTTCTATTATTTAGTGTATCAATATTGGAATGCATTTCACTGTTAAAGAACTTGATTCTGTGACAACATTAGTTATATTTTAACGGTATCCCTTCACTTTAAATGGATTCACTTTAGGTAGATTATTATAAGAAATATGACATAACGGGAAAGTTCATATGGATAAAGGCGTTAACCACTTTCTATAATCAGAGTGATGATCGCTCTTTCTCTTAAACCATTCTCTGAGTATGATTTGAAGAATGTCAAACGCCAAATAAAGCGGAAGTTTCGATATGAGCTCCGGCAAATAGAACGACTCTACAGCAAAAACTCTACCCACCTGCTATATCACAAATACTCAGAGCTGGGCGCTAAGAATTACATGTGTAATGGATTGCGGTTTGAATTACGATTATTTTAATTGCAATTTAACATTTTTTAAAATTAGGATTATTGTAATCCTTCATCGGAGTCATTATGATTACGATTGCAGTAATCGTAATTTCGAAAAATTTGAAATTACAATTACAGTAATCGTAATCCTAATGTCTTCGATGAAGGATTACAATAATCCTAATTTAATTTTTTTTAAATAACGATTTTTTGAGTAATCGTAATCTTAGTTATTTAAAGAAGTTAGCGAAAGAAAGTTAGTAAGCAAAAGGTTTTTTTTTTAAATAAAATAAAAAAGTAATCCATGCCTTAGGATTACTTATTCCTTATAAAAAAACACGTGATTACAATTACAGTAATCCTTCATCGAAGACATTAGGATTACGATTACTGTAATTGCAATTTCGACTTTTTCAGAATTACGATTGCTGCAATCGTAATCTTAATGCCTTCGATGAAGGATTACTTTAATCTTAATCGGATTTTTGTTTGTTTTAGGATTACTGCAATCGTAATCGTGTGGTAATCGTAATCCTTATTGCCCAGCTCTGCAAATACTGCAGTAGTTATCTAGCAAAAGTTATATATCTTCTTTATTTACCATGATAATTGTACTAAAATCCCAAAGCTTTATGTTAAAAAAACAATTAAAATAAAACAAATGCCTGTATTTAACCACAATAAATTTGTTGTTGGAAGTTGTTTTATTTTTGGCTCATTGAAAATTTCCCATACTTATAAAAACAAATGTATGAGATTTCCTAGTTTTAATGATCCGTAAATCTTAGATTAATACAACAGAAGTATATTTTTTATTGTCGGCCGTTTGCAGAACATAAACGTCATTTATAGCTGTATTTTTGTTGTTGTTGAAAGAAATGAGCAACTCCACTCTAGATGGTGCAGAAATATTTTGTGTATTTCTTAAACATTTAAATTTCATTCGACATTTGCTAGAGTACTGTTACTTACACATTTTAAAAAATATGTACATATTTTTCACAATAAAATAAAATAGTTTTCATAATATTTTATAATACGAGTATAAGAAAGAGTGCTTTTTAAAAAAGGGAAGAGTAAGTTGGATCGATGTTGTCCATTCACAATTCCATTGAATGTATGACAACATCGTGCCAAAGTTCAGGGTCGTATCTAATTTCACGGACCAAACGCGGATGGATGGACGGAAGGGCCGACAGACATGGTTGGATCGTCTTCAAATGTATGGTATCCGGTCAGTATTTCGAGATTTGCCAAACTGAATCATACACTCCTTCCTATGCTGAAGTTTACGATACCCACATCCTTTGAAATGCCTACTAAAATTCTATTTTGTCGCGCCATAGAATATGAGCCACCCATGGGCTAGATTATTTAACGAAGTCTTTTCTATTCCACAACTGAAGAGATGTCTCGGCGGTAACAGATTTGGGTCGAATGAAAGTTCTATCATAGAAACAATGGTCTACGTATTATATAGAAGTATTTTAAATTAAATAAAATTATCGTCAGCCCCTTCCCGACATTCCATTTTATACACCCCCCTAATAATTTTATTTCTTATTCTTATTTAATTTGTTTACTAATTTATTTGTTTACTGTTGTAAAACCATATTTTTAGAAATAAATCCTTTTAAAAACGGAATTTTAAAATTAATAAAAACCGTAAAACTAAAGCACCCCCTTATGTAATATTTAAAAATGTGACTACATTACTGAAATTTGCTGTATTAGATAACGGTACTCTATAAGAGGACATATTAAATTTAAGAAGAAACAAGAATTAAATGAAGGTCGAGTGAATCAACTTCAATCTTGTGTAGTTTTTGATGAGATAAATACAATGGCTGGAAACAAGTTTTCAAGTCAATTTACAATTAAAATTATCGGTGACTGGAGATCTGACATATCACGACATCAACTCAGTAAAAATATATAATCAACCGATATTAAATACCTAGGCTACTTTCGAATTTTTTACATATCGGTCGTGTATCTCCAGTACATTTGGGAGGACGTCTGCGTAAAAGCTCGAGGTATGAAGGTATCTTGATCAAAAGGATAATACAAAGGAACGTCCTCAGTTGTAGTAGAAACCCGTTCGAGTTCGGCCCTTAGTGGATGAACTATCCGTAGAAGAGCATTAGAACTATTCAGTCGACGACCAGTAGAAAAGGTTCATATCAGACACGAATAAAAAGTTAGGCTTGAGTTTGACAAAGCCCACATCGACTGGAGTCTCAAAATATGGAAAACTGCATTGTTCGCTGACGAATCCAAGTACAACGTAAAGGATTTAGGTAGATTAAGGCGTGTACGGAGACTAAACGTAGAAAGGCTAATTCCAAGATATTGTAAAGCCACTAAAGCACGGAGGAGGCAACATAACGGTCGGGGGTTGCTTTTCTGGGCAGGGATTGGGCCAATTCATTGTTTTGATGTTGCCATATGCCGATGAAGAGATGCCACTTAGATGAAGGTTTGAACATGATAACCATCCTAAGCACACCTCTAAAGTGTGTAAGGTCTGGTTGGAAAGCAATACGATTGAAATTCATGTTTTGACTGCTCAATCCACCGATTTCAATCCTATTGAGAATTTGTGTGAGATTGTTAATAGAAAATACAATAGCGAAAATTGCAGAAATTGGGAAGATTTTTTTTAAGCAACACAAATTGTCTGGATAGAAATATCACAGGACACGCCAAATAATTTAATATTGCCCATGCCTGAGAGATGTTCGGCTGTCATTCGGAATAAAGGATTTTCAACTTCATATGAAATTGTTAAAGTTTTCTTGTTTGCAACATTAGGTGATGTTTTAGATTTGTCCAATTTATTTCTAGTCAGAAATTTTTTTGTTATTGAACGTTATTATTTATTGAACGTTGAACACCACAAGTTTTTGTTATTATTATTTATTAATTTATAAATATTTAAAAATAATTCATAACAACATTAAAAAACGTCGTTTTCATAAACAAACAATTGGTCGTGAACAAATTGTATGTACTAGGCGGTTCTTAAGTTACGGCCAATACTGTATATGATTTACATTTGTGAAATTAAATTAAAAAAATTGGGTAATTTTTCATTGTTCCAAAAACGGAAAATAAAATATTACCTAAAAATTATGGAAAACACCCCAATTTTGTTAGAGATTTTTAATTTTTTTTGGGCATTTTTCATGGAGCCGCTTTAAAGGGGTCCGGGTTTGTAAAAAAAACATTTAATACAACATCTTCTGTATTAAAAGTTAAGTGAGTTATTAATAAACTTGCAACACTGTGCTGTTAGATCTGGCAACATAATATAATCTGGCAATATAATAATGAAAGTTGTACATTTCGTTGACATATATGTATAAGAAAATAAGAACACTCTTTCACCTGCCAATGATCTGCATACATAAATAATTGATTAGGTCACAATTTACTACTATCTTTCTCTACTATGACGATTAAAAGGGTATACACCTTTTAGAGCTAAAGAATAGACATACGAGTATGTGTATTTAAGCGTTTTAAGCGCTGTTAACGTGAAGACATTAAACTCTTATAATTGCTAACGAGCATTTATGTTCTCCACACGCTGATGACATACTTAAATACAAAATGCTATCGTATCAATCTAATTTGTAACCAACCGATAGATAATACCATCTCCAATGGATTGGGGAATATCTATAGAAAACTTCTAGTAACATGACAATAAAATACAGGCAAATCGTGTATACGTAATAACCAGTTAATGGCCAAGAAGACATTTGAATTGTTAATAGAATTTTAAGAATTTAGCTGTCTTTGTTTTCAGTTTTGTTTCTATTTCAAATCGCTTCTTTCCGGTTTTCAAAGTAGCATCCAACACCCAACCCAACTGGTGGTCATCATCATCGTCATCGTCGACAAACACAATGGCCAAACACTCACTGATTTACATAAGACAGTGTTTATACATCTTTTATTATCCATATTAAGACTGCTAATTTGGCAACAACTTGTGCGATTCTCTATAATAAACAACCGCAATCCCCTCCTTCTTTAAAGCCCAGAAAAATAAGTTATTAATTTCACACCAGCCAACATCTGTGTTTGGGGAGTTCATAAAAAGTAGGGGTCATCATACTGCTGTGTTGCCGAAAGAACCCAGCTAATTCCGGGACATTGTTCAGAGAAATTTAAAATTCGAATGCTAAATTTCATTTGAATCCCAGTTTTCAATATGGACGAGCATTGACCTTGAATTGACGTGCTAGAAAAAAAACGATACCTTTCATGCGAGGCGATACTTTATGGATGAGTATATTGCAATAAATTTTTTTTTTCGACTTGAAGCCGAACTAGTTTGACTGTTATTCAAATAAAGAGCGACAAATAATTAAATTTGTGTTTTTAATTTTTTTTTTTATTAAAAATTCTTGGTTTTATAACCATAAATACGATTAATATACATATGTGTCTCGATTTCGATTTTCGATAATAATATAAAAAAATATAAAAGATTTGTCTAAACTAAGGAAACTAAAACTTAAATCTAGAAAACAACAAAATTTATTGGCAATACTTTATCTGGCGAAAACAATTTTCGAAAATGGCTTAATTCAATAAATTCAACAAGTAAAAGGATGTGTTCGATTGGCTGTACGTCTTTCCTCATAGGAAATGATCGCAACATGGCAACATTGGCTGCGATGTCAAAAAATAGTTGGGGTTTTGAAACTTCAAAGCAACTTTCGGTTTGACTCGGTGTCTCATACGTTTTGTTTGTTTCGATGCGAATAACACCCTGTTGTTTGTTATGGTTATCGGGACAGGGTGTTTTAAGTATTTCTCATATTAGCCAAGTTAAACCAATCGAACTCCCGTAAATTTACAGTAACACAAGCTGAGTATTTTATAGTTTAGTAGACGACTGCCTAAGGTAACGCCAGTCTACAAATGCTGAGATCGCTTTGTAGTCGGCGTGGAAATTTACGACCGCCCACTACTAGCCGGTGCATAATTGTAAGAGACAATTGTTTTTGTTGTGTTGCTCTTGCTATTTTTGTAGTCCTGGTAGTAGGAGGAGTGCTGAAATTGTGGGGGTTTCGTAGGTGGCAAATATTTGGGTCCCATTGTTGTCGTAATGTTGCTTCGCAAATATTCAATTTCTTGTTTGACTCTATCGAAAAAAGAATGTTTGAAGGGATCGGAGGTGGTGGGTAATTGCCCCTCAAATGTCTTAGGTGTTGTAGTTTTGTGGTTCGCGAAGCTGGGAGCAGTACTGGATGTCTTGACAGCTACTGTTGTCCTAGTCGTTAAAGGTTTCAATGTCGTAATCTTAACGTGTTGGGGCGAGCTCGTTGTAATTTGTTCCTTTGCCGATTTTGTTGTTACTGTTTTCGATGTAGTTTTGTTGCCAGAGCCCAGCCACGTATTCCATGCATTTGCCGTTGGCTTTTTTGTAGTAGTTGTTTGTTTTTGAACCGTTTTCCCCTTTATCGTTGTTATGATCGTGGTGGGCTTTCGTGTCGTAGTAGTTTTGATGGTCGTTTTGGAATGTGGCTGTCCGTTTTGCCAATGCCATGTCGTTTGCTGGGGTCGTATTGTAGTTTTAGAATTCCATTTTGTAGTTGGGCTTTTGTTGTTGGTGGCGGTGGGTGTTCGTCGTGTTGGTGGGATAGTGTTGGAATATTTGAATTGTTGCCAATCCTTTGTAGTTGAGGGACGTTTTGTTGTTGTGTTCGTTTGGAGTTTTGGTGATTTTGGTGCAGTACCTGGGGTGTAAATTGTTGGTGGGATCTTTATTGCAGCTGATGATGTTGACGGCTTCCTGGTAGTTCTAGTCGACGATGGTGTTTGTTGAAGTTTAGCCTTGTCCCAACTCCATGACATTGTGGTTTTGGTGGGCTGCGTGGGCCTCTTGGTAGTTGTAGTTCTCTTTGTAGTTGTAGTCCATGAGGTCGTAGTTTTAGATGGAAGTGTAGGCCTCTTCGTAGTTGTAGTCCATGAGGTCGTAGTTTTAGATGAAAGTGTAGGCCTCTTCGCAGTTATATTTTTCGAGGATTGCGTGGGCCTCTTAGTAGTTGTAGTTCGCTTTGTAGTTGTGGTCCATGAGCTTGTAGTTTTTGACGATTGTGTAGGTCTCTTCGTAGTAGTCGTTTTTGAGGCTTGCGTGGGCTTCTTGGAAGTTGGTCTATTAGTGGTGGTCGTTGAGATTGGCTTGTTGTATTGCCCATTATTCCTAGTCCAGGTGTTTGTAATTTTTGTGGGCTGTGTAGTTTTACTAGTCCATGACGTAGTTTTAGTTGTTGGTTTTGTGGTCATTGTTAGTGGTTTCTTAGTTGTAGACCGAATTGTTATGGGTTGTTTAGTTGTTGCCTTTTTAGTTGTGGATGTTTGCTTCGTCTTTGCGTTATCCCAACTCCAGGTCGTTGTGGTCCGGACTGATTTGGTCGTTGGAATTTTTTGGGATGGTTTTCTCGTCGTTGTAGTTTGCCTGTATTGATCCCAGCTGTTTGTAGTTGCTGGTCGCTTAGTAGTTGTGGTTGCCTTTGTAGATTTTGTAGTCCTAGACGTGGTTGCAGGCGATGTGTTGGGTCGAATGGTGGTTGTTTGGGATGGTTTTTTCGTTGTTGTCGGCTTTCTGGTTGTTGTAGTTTGCCTGTATTGATCCCAGCTCTTTGTAGTTGCTGGTCGCTTAGTAGTTGTGGTTGCCTTTGTAGTCCAAGATGTGGTTGCATGCGTTTTGTTGGATCGTTTGGTGGTTGTCGTTATGGTGGCTTCTTTATATTTACCGCTATTCCAACTCTTGGTGGTCGCAGATCGCTGTGTAGTTGTAGCTATGGGTGACTTGGTTGTCCAAGAAGTGGTTGCTGGTCTTACCGTGGATGGTCTAGGGGTAGTGGTTGTAGCCTTTATCGATTTTGTAGCTGTTGGCTTTTTAGTGGTCGTTGTAGTTTTGGGTCTTGCTGTTGTGGTTGTAGCTTTTATTGTTATGGGCTTTTTAGTGGTCGTTGTAGTTTTTGGTCTTGCTGTTGTGGTTGTTGCAATTGTTTTGTGGTTGGTCGTTGTTGTTGTGATTGTGGTTTTGGGCCTTGTTGTCGTAGCTGCAGTAGTTTTACCTCTAAAGTTATTACTATCCAAATATTGTTTTGTTGTATGGGAAATATTTTCGAAAAGTGAATTGTTAGGACGTGAAACCAACTGCTCATTTGTTGTCGTTTTTATGGCACCAGTTAGGAATGGATTCTGCGTGTTGTTAGGTGGCGTCGGTTTAGTCAAAGCCGCATGGGTACTTTTCGAGCCGGTTGACAATTTGATGGAACCACTTAAAAATGGATTATTATTGTAATTCGGCTTGGACGTCGTTTGTTTTATATAATTTTCCGTTTTGATATAACCATTTAAGAATGGATTGTTTTTGTGAACGTTCTGTGCTTGCTCAGACGGTTTGGTCAGGCCCTGTGACGATTGCGAATGCCCCGAGTGGGTTTTAATGGCTCCACTAAGGAAGGGATTGTTTTGGAAGTTGTGCGTACTGGCGGTCGTAGTTGCCTGTT
Organism: Hydrotaea cyrtoneurina; assembly: GCA_958296145.1. Lineage (NCBI taxonomy): Eukaryota > Metazoa > Arthropoda > Insecta > Diptera > Muscidae > Hydrotaea > Hydrotaea cyrtoneurina. Next base: position 50,783,794 of record OY282515.1, on the reverse strand, counting down.
GCTTTATGTGACTCTCAACGGTCGAAGTTTTTGTAGCGCCATTTAGGAATGGATTGTTTTTATAGTTGCCAACGTTTGTGGTTTGAATCGGGCCTGCGGTTGAAACCATCCTGATGGGGAATTGTGGTGGAGTCGGTTGAATTTTAATATTCTGTAAAAATGGATTATTGGCGTAATTTGGCATTTTCTGGGTTAGTGAGGTAGGCAGCTTATCATGGCCACTAAGTGGTGCAGAGATTTGGACTAAATTGGTATGTAATCCATTCAGGAAAGGATTGTGATTATAATCACCCGGCTGTTTACGCTGTATCTTATTTTCCAATGCCGGTTTGGTCACCTTATTCTTTTCGTACAATTCGATTTCATTTTGGCTAAAGCATGAGCGTATTTCCTCCAGTTTACGATTGCGACAGTGAGGCCTGTACACTGTCCAGGCATTGAAACCGTCACCCGAGATCTGTGTGTGTTCCTCGTGGATAATTTTTATACAGCGGACATCATCGGTTATATCGGCATCCAGCAGTTTATCACAGGGCATGTTGCATGCCTTGCCACCCTGACGATCGTGAGTGCACCAATAAAGATCGCTAATTTGAAAGAGACCATGATCGGCTGAGCCGTCAGTGTTAAGGCGACCAACGGCTGCGGTATTGTAACTCGATTCATGTTGGGCTATACAAACCCAGGTGGGGATTTGTTCCATTGGCATTTTGTGTTTAGTCAGAAGTTCTTGTGCTAATTCGCATTTTTTGTAAATTTTTCCCTTTAGCGGTTTTGAGGTGGCAACTGGCGGTTGTACAGCATTTGTAGAAATGGTTGTTATGGGCTTTGTGCCAAATTCTCGTAGCTCCTGTTCCGAAAAGCAGTGTTTAATGTGATCCATGCCTTTGTTACGGCAATGCGGCTTATACACAGTCCAAGCATTGAAACCGTCTCCGGAAATCTCGGTATGTTCGGCATGGATACTTTTTATACAGCGCACATCATCCGAAATGTCAGCATCCAATAGTTTGTCACAGGGTAAGTTGCAGGCTTTGCCGCCATGCCGATCGTGTGAACACCAATAGAGGTCACTAATCTGAAAGAGGCCATGATCAGCGGAGCCATCGGTATTGAGACGTCCCACTGCAGCCGTATTATAACTTGACTCATGCTGCGCTATACACACCCAGGTGGGGATCTGTTCCATGGGCATCTGATGTTTGTGATACAATTCCTTGGCCAATTCACATTTGTTATAGATTTTCCCCTTCTTTGTCGCAACAGATGTTTGAGTTGTTATGGTGTTGCCACTTATGGGAGTTATGGCTTTCGAGGGTATACCCTTGAGTTCCTGCTCCGAAAAGCACTGTTTAATGTGATCCATGCCTTTGTTACGGCAATGCGGCTTATACACAGTCCAAGCATTGAAACCGTCTCCGGAAATCTCGGTATGTTCGGCATGGATACTTTTTATACAGCGCACATCATCCGAAATGTCAGCATCCAATAGTTTGTCACAGGGTAAGTTGCAGGCTTTGCCGCCATGCCGATCGTGTGAACACCAATAGAGGTCACTAATCTGAAAGAGGCCATGATCGGCGGAGCCATCGGTATTGAGACGTCCCACAGCAGCCGTATTATAACTTGACTCATGCTGCGCTATACACACCCAGGTGGGGATCTGTTCCATGGGCATCTGATGTTTGTGATACAATTCCTTGGCCAATTCACATTTGTTATAGATTTTCCCCTTCTTTGTCGCAACAGATGTTTGAGTTGTTATGGCGTTGCCACTTATGGGAGTTATGGCTTTCGACGGTATACCCTTGAGTTCCTGCTCCGAAAAGCACTGTTTAATATGATCCATGCCTTTGTTACGACAATGCGGCTTATACACAGTCCAAGCATTGAAACCGTCTCCGGAAATCTCGGTATGTTCGGCATGGATGCTTTTTATACAGCGCACATCATCCGAAATGTCAGCATCCAATAGTTTGTCACAGGGTAAATTGCAGGCTTTGCCGCCATGCCGATCGTGGGAGCACCAGTAGAGGTCACTAATCTGAAAGAGGCCATGATCAGCGGAGCCATCGGTATTGAGACGTCCCACAGCAGCCGTATTATAACTAGACTCATGCTGCGCTATACACACCCAGGTGGGGATCTGTTCCATGGGCATCTGATGTTTGTGATACAATTCCTTGGCCAATTCACATTTCTGGTAAACTTTACCCTTTGGTTTTGGTCCAGTAATCAAAGGCGGCTGCTGTTGTTTGTGATCATGTTGCTGTAGGACATTTTCATCGAAACATTGTGAAATCTGTGAGAACTGTTGATTTTTGCAATGTGGCCCATAGACGGTCCAAGCATTGAAACCATCGCCCGAAATGCGAGTATGTTCGTCGTGGATCTTTTGCATGCAGCGGACATCATCTGAAATATCCGAGTCCAACAACCGCTCGCAGGGTATATTGCAAGCCTTGCCACCATAACGATCGTGCGAACACCAGTAGAGGTCACTTATTTGGAAAAGACCATGATCCGCCGAACCATCCGCATTCAAACGTCCTACTGCCGCTGTATTGAAACGCGATTCATGCTGGGCTATACATACCCAGGTTGGAATTTGTTCCATCGGCAGTTTTTGTTTGTAGTACAATTCCTGGGCCAACTCGCAACGTTCATATGTCTTACCAGTCTTACCATGGGCAGCTGGTGCCACACTGTACACCGAGGTGGTGGCCAGCGCTGCCACCTTCGCCAAATCCTTGGCATCGAAACATTGACGAATGTGTTCGATATTCTGATTTTGGCAGCGTGAAGTGTACACAGTCCAAGCATTGAAACCGTCGCCGGAGATGCGAGTGTGTTCATCGTAGATGGCTTTCACACAACGCACATCATCGGTCAGATCGTCATCCGTTAGTTTGTGGCATGCGATGTTGCAGGCCTTAGTTTCTCGCTGCGCATCGTCCGAGCACCAATAACGATCGCTGATCTGGAATAGTCCGTAGTTTGCACTGCCATCACCGTTTTGTCGTCCCACTGCAGCGGTGCTAAACGAAGATTGGTGTTCGGCGATACACACCCACGTGGCGATGTCCTGCAGTGGAAAGCTGTGTTTAGTATAGAGTTCTTGTGCTAAGGAACAACGTGTATAGATTTTACCCTTGTGCGAATGGATCGCGTTTACGTGAGACGGTACCGTGCGATGGATATCGCTATAGCGAATTGGATGCGCTTGCTGGTTTTGCGGATGCATATGTCTGAGAAAGGGATTCTCTTGGTATTTAGGAACACTGACCGCGTTATTATTTAGAGGCGCGGGCCTACCAAGCCCACTATTGAAATTGGGCTGTGCTTGCGAGCGAAGAAAGGGATTTTGCTGATAGGTCTGAGAAAAGACCGAGTTCATGTTTGTAGCAGCTGTCTGCCGTAGCGCGTTATAGCTCGACGACTGAGGTTGCGATTTTTGCACATAGATATGCTTGAGGAAGGGATTCGTTGCATACATCTTGGACACATGTCCAGGGTCTAGAATCAGGTTTGGTGAAACCTGAGAATATCCCTGGTATGGCTTATGCGGTTTCGGTTGATTGGCGAAACAAGCCTCCACTTGTCTAAAATCCTGATTGCGACAAAATGTCTGATAAGTTGTCCAGGCATTGAAACCATCGCCGGTCAGACGTTTGTGTTCTTCGAAAATGGTTTGAATGCAGCGCACGTCGTTCGTGATGTCATTGTCCAGCAGATCTTTGCACCGAAGGTTGCATGACTTGGCGGCATAGTCGCCATGGCTGCACCAGTAAAGGTCACTGATCTGAAAGAGCCCATGATCGGCCGAACCGTCACTATTTAAACGTCCCACCTCGGCCGTATTGAAAAGCGACTCGCGTTGGGCTATGCACACCCATGTCGCGATCTGTTTCAGCGGCAGACGATGCGCATAGTGTAATTCGCGGGCCAATTCACAGCGTTCGTAGATTTTGGCTTGCACCGAACGACCGCAGACAACAATTAGCAACGCTAAAATTACCGAACACTGTCTTCCGTTGCGTATTAACATAATTCGCCTTTGTTAGCGAGTATCGGCTCAAATCAATTGAATTGTTATCACTGCTTTAATCACTACTTATGCACTTCGGCCGGTGTGTTATCTTTTATTGAAACGTAACGATCGTAAGTTAATTTATTTTATGCGTCTCCCATCGGAAATAAACCGGGGGGAACGGGTGTTTTTTTTGAAATTAAACAAATCACGCTAGTGCTCGATGACGATAGTTAAGCGTCCGGTTTCGCGATATTCCTTCGACCGGCTACAAGATGTGTTTAGTTTCGCGTCTTCTCATCAACTGAATGTTTTGGGTTGGGATGTTGTGCTTATCTCTTCATTGCGTTTCATTTCCGTTTTATACATATGCTCTTCGTCATCTTCGTACATAAATACTCACAATGAAAACTGGCTCTAAACGTAGTTAACAGCGATCTCCGCATACGCAATGAAGCACAGTGATGCGAAACAGAAAAAAAGTACCAGTGCTAATACATAAATTGCCACCAAAATAATTTCTAATATTAGAAGAAACAGGAAGAATTCTTAATTTTTTACTTGCCAGGTCCCCGGAATAAAGACCATAATACAATTCATCTACAACTTTGATTAGGGGTTTTAAACCGGGAATTCCCATGACATATTAGACACATATGTTACATTTGATACAACCTAACTGTGTAACACATAGAACGAACCACTTTAGACTCAAGGTGTCTTCGATCCAAAGTCGATTCATGACTTTTAAAGACATTTAAGTCATGGCCGTCTGTGAGTCCCACTGGCCCCTCCGGTTACCTCCCATACAAATGTACCATTCCATCCTATTTATAAATCGTGTAATAATAATACTAAGCCCACACACAATCTTACCCAAATCAGTGTTTAGTAAAGCTTTAAATATATAACGTTTTCGAAAAAAAAATTGGAACTCTAGCCACACTATTTCTGGAAAATCGTATATCTCTAAAATCCTGTATTTCGCATTGTTATTATGGCATTTAGCCGGATGTAAAATCCGAAGGTGAAAGCCACGCCCACTGTTGGAATTCGGATACTTTGCAATATAAAAATTGTATGTTTCTGAATACTTCAAATTTATTAATCAGATATTTACCCCCGTATTCATACAAATTTAAAATAGCTTTGTTAGGAAAAATGTGTAAAAATTGTTTGTGTATTTTCATAAATTTTTCTTAGCAAAGCTGTTTTAAATTTGTATGAGTACGGGGATTAATTATTTTAACATTTCTAAATTTCAAATCAAAATTTCATTTAGAAACGTTTATTAATATCATAAATATGAAATAGACTTCATAATTATTTTTGTTTTAATTCCCGGATATACGTCGAATAAATTGTGATTTCCGGGAGTTGGAAACGTGGGGATATTAAAAATCATAGTTCCGAGTAAGGAGCTCCAACCAAATAGTTTTAATTTTTGGTTGATATATTTAAAAAACAAAGATCTTTTAAACATTATTATGAAGATTAGATCACGAACTTATGGTACTGGTAGGGAATGAAAGTCGTAGCCTTGTCATGCTATACGAATTGTGCCGACTATGATACTATCGAGCCCAATCTATATTGGACGGTATATAAGATCTGAATGAAATTTGTACTTGTAATTTATAGAAACATTGTATTCTATTCCTTAGTCTAAGCATGACTGCTGATTTCGATTTCATTAATTATTGTCAAATAAAGTCTGTTTGAAAACACTGTGCACAACGGATAGCACTCGTTAGGCCAGTTTTGGGTTGAGTGCGCCCGTTAAGCGTCACCCAAAGGATAGTGTTGAAATCTTCTGAAGCGAGCTAATCAATTGAACACGATTCGCTCGATCAAGCGTGTTATCTCTTCATCTTCTTACGCGAGAGAAGCATGCGAATAAGAAGAAGACTAACCAGTCTAATCAGCTGTTCTTACTCTTGTATTGCTTCTCTCTGTTTATTTACTTTTTTTTTCCCCAGCAAAATGTGTTTCAAGTTAAGTGTGTAGTGGACGCTACGCTAAATACGATATTATCATCATCATTAACGGCTCATAATGTTTCTCGCACAGATTAATGACATCGTATATGATGCTGGAATGTTTGTTTGGCTGTAGCTGGTGCCGGGAGAATTAACGCTTGTGGGGGTTTATCGGTGGCTGTTATTATTTTGTTTACCGATAATACTAGTCGGTGTTTGTTTTCTTCTATTTGCCTTTATTGTTGGTGTTGTTGTTTGTTTGTTATGCCTACAATTTTAGTTAAAATTGCAAAGCCTTGGCATAATCACATTGGGAATTTTTTTGAAAATAGAATTTCCGTGTAGCAACGTAAAATTGAAAAAAACTGAAATTTTCTACATTTTCTTAAAAAAGAACATGAATTGCGACATAATATTTGATACAAAATAATTCTTTATATAAAGGGTGTTTTTATTGAGGTATAGAACTTCGAATTGAAATAAAACACAAGAAAATCGTTTTAATGTCCATCAATTTGGCTTTATTGGAAGGATAATTTTATGCCATTAATGTTTAAATATGATTTCGGGCATGTGGCCGCCGCGGCTGGCTCGAATAAAGCCAATTCTACAGGTCCAATTTTCAACCACTTGTTGGAACCACAACTCATCCACATTCATGCCATCCAATTCGGGAACAAAATAGTCGGTTATCATGGCTCTATACCGGTCTCCATTAACGGTAACTGACTCTCCAGCATTATTTCGGAAGAAGTATGGCCCAATGACTCCACCAGCCCATAGAGCACACCAAACAGTCAGTTTTTGTGGATGTAATGGCATAAAATGGACGGAGCTTGCGGTGAACTTCGCGAACTGAACCATTACTTTCGAAATAAATTTGCACGATTTGCAAGCGTTGTTCTTTTGTCAACCTGTTCATCATGAAATGGCAAACCAAACTAAATATTAATCACTCGACAGCTGACAAAATGGCCGCCAGTTAAAAAAGTGATGCCAACTTAAAGTTCTATACCCCAATAAAAAACACCCTTTACATTTTGTTTTATAAAACTTAAACTTTGACCACTGTTTCTATGAAAAAACTTCCAGGAAGTTTTCTAAAATAACTAGGGTTTCTTTTTCCCACACTTTTTTATTTTTTATTATGTAAATTTCCCGGGATCCCGCTCCATAAAAAAATTAACTTAAATTCTTAAAAAGCTTACATAAGATTAATAAAACAACAATTAATAAATTTTTGTTATTTCAAAAAAGGAAATTTTTCTTTATCTAAATGTTACTTAAAAAAGAAACAGTTCTACAAAATGAATAATGAATAAAAACATAAAAATAATACAATAGCATAACAGATATGAGATAAAAAAAATCGTTAAAAGATCAAAAAACAAAAAAAAACGTGTTATAATATTTTTCTTTTTCGAAAATAATTCTTAACGCGTTTATTGAAAAGTGCGTCTACACGCTGAAAAATACGTCTTTTTTTAAATGTTTACACACAAGTAGAACGCGTGTTTGGTCTTTGTAGCAAGTAAAGCTTATTTCCTTCTACACAAAGTTTTTTTGAATGTAAAATAACGTATTTGCCATTAATATTACGTTTTTGTGTATAAGCAATAGCGTGTTTGGGAAAAACAGACAACGAACTTATTAAATTCAACAAAGTACAACATTTGAGTGCGAATAAATGTGTATTTGCAGCTGTTTTCGTAATTTATTTTTTGCATCTATGAACTTTAAAATAAATACAATAACCGAGAGAATAAGATGAATTGTTATATAGAAATTCACAAATTGAAAAAAATAAAAGGTAAGACAAAAAAGCATTTATATATATTTGATACTTATCACCTACAAACAAGTTAATGTTTGTGGTATGGAAAAATATATATATACATATGTTTGATGCGAATTTGTTTGTTGAAATTTGTTAAAATGACTATTTTTTTTCAGCGTGTACCAAGTAGTGGGCGTGTTCGACCACATAATTCAAACTATTTAATTCCTTCTTTAATATAACATATTGAAGTAGTTTGGGAGCATTGCAGAAAAGTTTTCTCCAACACCTGTTTTGTCTTCTTGGTCAAATTGAATTTCATAACTACCGGATTTTCCAATAGGGACATAACAATTTCGTATCTTTATGTCAACGCATCTTCAAACATTTTTAATGATATTTCAGTGTCAAAATGTTAGTCGAAGTCAACATTTTCATCATGGTAAAGTTCACTTACGAGCAACGTTTGGAAATCATTACAAATTACTACCGAAATTCTGAGTCGGTGGTCGCAACTTGAAGGGCGCTTACTCTAATTTTCGGCCGTAATAATCGTCCCACCCGACCACTCGAAGCGACGAAAGTGTAGCCGTAAGTGTATCCGTTCAAAATGAGCTAACAGTCGATTCCTCGTTGTTCTCAGGAATTGGGCATCTCTCAAACCAAACTGAGGCATATTTTGCGAAAAGAAATTGGCCTTCATACTTAGAAGATCAAACGGACTCAAGAACTAAAGCCACTTTATCATTTGAAACGCCAAAACTTCCCCGATTCACGAAAATTCTGAATTTCATGGAAAAATCATCTTTAACGATGATAGATCGCTGTAGATGGGCCCGTGGTGGTCATATGACTGAAATAAATTGTTTTTTCTTAAAATGTAAATTTGTACTACACCTGAAATAAGTTTGAACTCTATATCTCAAATATTCTGTGTTTGAGAATATATAAAATTCGTATGTTCTTAATGGAAACCGGTATTATTACGTCCATCTACAAGGCTATTCTAAATATTTCCAGCATATCCGGCTACTGAGGAAAACTGGGTCCTTATAATAATTGACCAAAGTGTTCAAATATGTATCTCTGCTCTTATCAATTCGTTGGTGTAGGACAAATTTAGCTATGTTTTTTCAATCCATAATTAACCCATGTCCAAATCAATAAGACTCTTTTTTATTGATTTTTTTTTTAAAATAAAAGAAACCTATCCTACTTTGTTCCAGGGAATTTCAAAGAGTTGCAATATTCAATTCAAGAAGTACTTCTTTTCTATATTCCCCCACTACACATTTCTTTGTTGTTTTGTAATTTCCGTTTATAAGCACATGTTTTGAAAATCTCGGTATCCTGCAAAAAAAAATCCCGGGAAATCGGGAAACTGAAACAATTGAAATTCCCGAGAGAAGAAATCCTAATAACTACTAAGCTTCCATAGAGTCTGGTCTATTGATTGACCAGAATCTACTAGGGCTCCGTGATTATGCTAACGACATTTTAATGTTCTTACCAGGAAACCAGCCATTTTAGATTGTGTTGTGGAATAGAAAAAACAAATTTTCTATCCAAGAGCATATAAGATAGAAATAATAACCTGACTTAAGAGAAGGGCGTGGATCATTTAGGGAGTATGTATAAAGTGGACTGTATTTTTGAGACGGCGGCGGTTCGCTACTGCGGCATGAAAAATGGCCCACAAAAGCTTACGAAGAATAACCCTCAATAAAAATCGCAAAGAAAATATGGAAAATGATCCAAAAAAAAGGGAAACTTTGAAAAGAAAAAAGAAATATTATCAAATTTCCGCCATACAAATTTGGGCAATTTTTGGCAAACATTTTTTTGTGATAATCGTATATGAAGGATGACTTACGACGGTTTTTATTTGGGTGTTATAAGGACATAATGTCAAAAAAAATAAAAACGGTCGTAAACTAGTTTTTGGGGGGATTTTTTGTTTAATTTTTAAATTTTTTTTTATTTTTTCGGACAAAATTTTGTTTTTGGGTCTAAAATTTTGTTTTCAGGGGCGAATATTTATTTGGGCCAATTTTTCTTTCAGATTTTTGAGTCATTTTTCTTTGGGAGATTTTGCATACAGACGAAAATGTTCCCAAATTCATGTGGGATATTTTTTATTTATAGTCAAAATCACGCTTCGCCAAATCCTAAATCGATTTGAAAATGCACCTCTAGTTCAGCATCCAAATGATTGCCTATATTTGTACTAATGTGTCCAAAGTCTTCCTGTTTTGGGCCCCTATGGTGCCATAGGTTGAACACTCAGCTTTAGACAAATCGTGAAGAGCAATGTACTTTAAAGATGGTGAGAAACATCGTTAATGGACGCAATTTAAATAAAAAAAAATGGTAATGAGATTTTCAAGATTTTTTAGGGTAATTTATATTGATTCAAGTGTCACTCTTTCTTGTCCGACATCAAGCTTGCATATGAATAATAATAAGTTCCATTGGTCATTATTTCTGCTTTAAACCCTTTATCCACTAGAAGAATGACAATCGTAAGCGATACTCGACATCACTACGGAATGTATACTAGGGTGGAGTGAAATTCAAAAAAAAAAAGTTAACCTCGGAAAGAGATGTAGTCTGGGGTCCTAATGAGGGGAAAAATAATGAAAAAAATTTTAAAAAATTTTTAGGGGTCGCGCCACTCCCTCTAAATTTGGAAATTATCGCTGTTTTGGCGTTGATTTTAGAAAAATCCTAAAAAGTTTTATGTCAATAAATGTTTGCAATAGCGTAAACAATGAAATAAGGGCATGAACAAATTTAAAAAAAATTTTCTCATTGTTCAAAAATTTCAAAAAGTAAAATAAGTCAAATCGTCCTTTCTTCAGAAAATTGACTGAACAATGAAATCGCCACCAAAGCAACAAATATTAGTCGATTATCCTCATATTTGCCTCAAATACTTTTGTTTGGGCACTGAACAAGCTCAAACTTTTAAATTTCGAATAAGTTAAGTCGTTAATTTTTAGGATTTTTCTAAAATCAACGCCAAAATAGCGATAATTTCCAAATTTCGAGGGAGTGGCGCGACCCCTAAAAATTTTTTAACATTTTTTTCTTTATTTTTCCCCTCATTAGGACCCCAGACTACATCTCTTTCCGAGGTTAACTTTTTCAAATTAAAAAAAAAGCATGTTTTCACTCCACTCTAATGTATACCTTGTGGGCTGGTATTAGAGTTTCATCTGGGCCACACTTACAGCCGTTAGTCAGTTTCGACCTGTTGTCTTTACTTTTGTTTGTTTGTTTTTGTTCTTATCGTTGTCGTCGCCGCGCCGTCGCCTTAAACCGGCTCTTCACTCATTAATCAACGCTAATCTTTTTAATGGTTTCGTCTACTCAAACTGTGACAGATGTGAAATTGTGACGTTCTAACTGTTAGTGTTAGACTGGCTGGCAACTTCGGCTTAATGATTATTGAAGTTTAAAGTCTGCCATAAGCGTAAACAGAATGACAGACAGAGAGGGAGCGGGGGGCAAATATCGGCGAATTAGTGACAACACTGTCATACATTTTGGTGTTCAGACTAGACCATATACAAATAGACCTAAAAACATTTATAACACAAGCTTTTTAGAGTGTTCGAAAGAAAATACGACTACCAGACAGCAGAACTCGGGATCGAAATTTGGTATGACCATCAACCAGTTGTCCGTGGCTGCTTCCACCTCCTAAAAGCTGGCGATTTTATGAGTAAGAGAGTAAACTCTAAGCCATGTAAAACTTCTATAGAAAAGCATTCGGCGTTCGGAGTCGGGTTTAAGCAGTAGGCGCCGGTCAGTGAGTATACAAATTGTATAGTGCACAGCTCATAATAAATAAGAAAAGATCGGAATTTTTACTCCGCTTCTAAATGAGTCTCGACTGTGTCTTATGAGGGTGGACTAGGCCTAATAAATGAGATCGTAGTTAAACCACGATTTTGTGAAACTCAGTTTCCAACAAAACTGAGTTTAAACCTCAAATACGTTTTTGAGTGGCCAGTCACAAAAAAAAATCGACATTTTAGGCCGTTGATGTGGCAACACTCACACTTTTATCAGAAAACATATGTTCCCGGTGAATAATTAAAATAATATTAAACTTTTGTGGTGGATTTTGGTCATACAAGATTTTTAGAAAAAATATGAGAATTAAAAAACTCAAGTAGGGATCTGGTGGTGGTTGGAAGCCAAGTCCAGCATAAACAAAATTACACAACAGCTTTATTTATTTAATTTTTGGAATTTTCTGAACCAAAAAAGTGTTGTGTCTTCTTCTTCTTTCGTTGAGTGCTGTCACAATCATATGGATATTAAACTGTAGTTTAAACGCCCAATATAGGACGATTAAACTAAGTTTAAACTTCGTTCAACTTCAGTTTGAACGAAAAACGAATATCAACCTTGACTCATTTATTGGGCCATCGGGTGCCTTCTCATATGTATATATAAAATGTCTACAGCGTCAGTCTTATGAGATTCAGTTTTCGTCGAAATTGTCTGCTTTCAATGGCCGTCAATTTTTTAATAACTAAGAATTGCAACTTCCCATGGAGGAACTGGCAAACTGTCTTGGTGTACTTTAAATACAAATTCTGGTCTTCCAGTTGGAATTAAACAAAGGGTCCGCTAAGGTATAGAGTGTTTTTTTATCGTAGGGAAATCATGTTTGAGTCTGCAGTCTGTCACCGCGGGTGATCTGACACCTCTAGAACTGCCCAGAATACATGATAACATCCCATGGAGTATTTTTGCATGACTGTGCTAAATGTCACCGACAGTTTACACCAAGAGTTCTTAGGCCTTAAAAAATAACCTGAATGGCCTCCATTTGTTTTACAATAAAGGCATGCCGGCCGTCCTATTTTTATATTCTTTATCCATGGATGCGACTTTGTTGTGAACACGAAAATATTGGATCTGGCCAGTAGAAGAACGTACGTCTGGCCACAATCACCATTAAGGTAAAATTAATTGTTATGATTTGGCTTATAATAATGAAGAAAATACCAAAGATATATTTTACATGCGGCTGCAGAAGAAATACGTCCCCAGTCCCGACCATGACATTCAAATTGTTCAGTGTGATTTTAATGGCCACATAGGCAGCAGGAACGTCTTCGAAATGACCGTTGGTAAGTTCTCTCTTCATCACCATCAAAACATTTTCGATAACCAAATAAGACTTATGGATTTCGCATCCGCAAGGAATATATTAGTGGCTGCAGCTAATGGAAAAACAGAACCAAACCCATAATTTCGTAATAGACGGAAGGTATGCATTTTGGAATCATCTCGGTAGCAATCTAACAACCGACATATGTATCTAAAATCTGGACCCTCCACTCAGTAGGGCGACTAATATTATTCATGCCAGTAGGCCAGTCGACTGAGAGCACTCTGTAATCCAAATTCCACTGGTGTTACTGACGCCATCAGCCAAAGTGTACACGAATAATTTTTTTTGATAATTCTTGTAAAAAAAAACACGTTTGTCAACAAATTGAAAACATTTTGAATCATTGCTTTTTTGAATTTTATTTTCTGTTCCCCATTTGTTTACATGTATTCGGTTGCCATGAAACATTTGTTATATTTTCATAACAAACTGGAAAATATACAAATTAAAAAATTAAGGTTGCGAGTCGCCTGGCTCCTTTGTATTGAACGCAAAGGTTTAATTTGCGGTCGAGTTTATTCCTTCCTTTCAGCTTGGTTATTTCCAATTAAAAACGTAAGAGTTCAATACCGTTCTATTCGGTTGCCAATTATATTATAATTTTATTTTTATTCCAATACAATGACTTCAACTTTTTCTATCCCCAGAATACTTTATGTTTCTAAAGTGTCACAAATAAACTGAGTTGATATGGGTATGGGTGATAGGAATGATAAGTTGGGCAATGTGTTAACTGCCCCCCCTCTAAATATCTGCGTCCCGTAGATCAACATAAGTTGTTGGGAGACTTTTTAAGGTTACTTTGACTTGGCCTTGGTCTGCTATTGTATGGATCTTCGGTAGCTGGATATCTGCGCTTATTTTCCGCCCTTGAGCAGGCGGGCCATGCAACCATCCCCAGGAATATTCCAATAGAGGACATCTCACAAATTGTTGCATTATTGATAGAGTTGCAATTGCCTATTAGTCCTTAAGTTTCAGCTTTTGCTGAAGTGGCCATCGATAATTCAACCGCTGCCTTGTTGAATGGTTACGATTGGTGCATCGTACTTAAAGACGTCCAGTGCGTTGGTTGATATCGTCAGCAATTGTTTGACCCTGATTGGTTGTAATAGTTAGTTCGTCTCGACTGCGCCGACCTATCCACTTCCATCTTAACTACTGGAGTCGGGTCTTCCGTCACATTTGGTAGTGGAACGTTTGATCTTTGATTTGATGATGAAAAAGGGGTTATTTTTAGATTTTATTGTCTTAATATTTTGCAACGTGCATCTAAGGATGAATCACGTGCATTTCTATGTGTAGTGCATCTAAGGATGAATCACGTATTTGGTCGAGGAAGGGCCGTGTTATCCCGTTTGTTTGCCAACAATCAGATTGAAGGCATCCTACTAGGGCAGGGCTTGCTTCACAACGGTATTTTGGACCTATTGCAATCTCCAGCGTGTTCCCATGTGAACGTTGGAATGTTGCTGCCGCGACCAAGGAATAGCTGCCGTGTTCCCATGTGAACGACAACGTGCACCCTTTAGGGCGTACCTTGAACCATATATGGTAGCTATTGCAGGATCACAAAATCGTTAACCATTAGAGTCCCGGCGGGAGTAGTTGACCTAAGTATTTAGGTACACAACTTGCTCCAACCAGTAACCAGCGAGAGTAGTTGACCCAAGTGTCTTAGGTACACAACTTACTCCAACCAGTTCAAGTGTGACGACGGCCACTGGTGATGCTTACGGAGGATTGTTTTGCACTTGTCTTCCAAATTTCGTTTAGTTCAATTTACAGTAAGAAGTGATTTTTGCAAGCTTTTTCGTTTTGGTTTTAGTTCGGGAAAAACTCCTTGATTTTGGTGTCCCCCAACTAGCTTCTTTGATTAACACTTTGATTAGCAGGATAATGACTGTATTAAGATAAAAGAATTATTGCCAGGAGGGTCCCCCCGAAGGTGGTGAATCGCTGTGCAACTTATTCTCATTTAAACTCATTAAACTCTCATTTAAATTATTGCCAGGAGGGTCCCCCCGAAGGTGGTGAATCGCTGTGCAACTTATTCTCATTTAAACTCTTTTTTCATCTCGTGCCAATTTTCGGCACCACACCAAGCCACTTGGAAGGATTCACTGTCAAGGTTCCTTTCACTTTAATTTTAATTACCAATTAAGCTTTTCTATTCACTTCCTATTAACACAGCAAACGTTTTCCTACAAGCACAACACTGTTTATCCGTTTCACTTTCACCGATGGCCCCGTCGCACTTGGTCTCCAAGGATATTACATCCTAGAGAGTATTTTCTTCAAAGACCTCCATTTTTTCAGGAGGTCCCTGCTCGGGCGCCAATTAAAAAATTAAGGTTGCGAGTCGCCTGGCTCCTTTGTATTGAACGCAAAGGTTTAATTTGCGGTCGAGTTTATTCCTTCCTTTCAGCTTGGTTATTTCCAATTAAAAACGTAAGAGTTCAATACCGTTCTATTCGGTTGCCAATTATATTATAATTTTATTTTTATTCCAATACAATGACTTCAACTTTTTCTATCCCCAGAATACTTTATGTTTCTAAAGTGTCACAAATAAACTGAGTTGATATGGGTATGGGTGATAGGAATGATAAGTTGGGCAATGTGTTAACTTACATATTTGTTTCCCAGCAACCGAAAATACTATTCAAACAATCGCATTGATTTCAAACATTTTTCACTTTCTTTACCAATAGTTCGGACATAATTTCCATAAAAAAAGGAAAAAACAAAATAATTTCAACAGTCCAGGTGAACTGATGGACACGGAAATATTTCCAATGGGTTTATGATCGGTATCAGCATCGGAATTTGGACTGCAAACTGGCATTATATAGCTCGGACTGTGGAGTGGTGACGTGATACCTGAATTCGAATGGATAATACGATGTAGGCGTACCAGAGACATGCATTTGCCAATAAGGGATTTGCTATCATGTGTTTCAGTGTTCAATAGAGCACGGAATATTTTGCAAACAATTTTTTGTACATATAACTCGAAACATTCCTTTACATTCCACATTACACGAAACATTCCTCATTTTAGAGTTAAAGAGGGCGAAGTCCAATCGCAGTGCACTTTTGTACAAGAGAATTGTTTCTCACAACATTTTGCATCGATAGCAGAAACTTTAAATAAAAACATACACATATTTTGCAGTCGAAAAAAAGTGCATAAACAAAGTTGTTGTTTAACTCTGAACTTTTTCGGTAATCATTGCATCAATTTAAGGGGTAAAAG
The DNA here is from genome assembly GCA_958296145.1 of Hydrotaea cyrtoneurina. Lineage (NCBI taxonomy): Eukaryota > Metazoa > Arthropoda > Insecta > Diptera > Muscidae > Hydrotaea > Hydrotaea cyrtoneurina. The sequence goes on along the minus strand of OY282515.1, from coordinate 50,767,555 downwards.
AGGGCAAAGAGCTAACCGAGTCCGAGAAAAGTGTTTCGTACATATATATATTACATAATTACCAGAAAGTACATACAGATGATTTCCATAGGAAAGAAGATTCCTTTAGCAAAACTCAAACAGAGTTCTTCCATAGAAAAGATTCATTCATTCACCTGGAATACTAAGAGAACGACGTTAAGGTTAGCTCGTTTTTCGCAGCATTCCCTAAGACATATGTACGTACATATCGGTTTGTCTTAGGAAATCACTTCGAAAGTCCGCAACAGAAAATAATCCCATCTCAACACAGAACTTCAACGATAATTTGACAATGTAAAATCTCAAATGTAGAAGAAGGCGCCTTTACGAATCAACGTCAATGGTGGGAGATGAAAACGTTCTCAATGTTCACTTCAATCACATCACCATTCTCAATTCAAGGCATTAAACATAGAAACTGCAATAATTTGATAATGTTCTGCTTGCCACATGGATGTCTCCACTGTGAATCAACCTCATTTGAGGTAGAAACCATTAGAAGTAGTTATATTTTTTTTTTTTTAGAAAAAAATCAATTTTTTCTTGTGAAACCCTTTCGTAAATTCATACGATGACGGTTTAACGAAAATGAAGGCCAAATAAAATGGATTTTTATCTGTAAGGAGAGCTTATTATTTTCTGATTGTGTTTCATATATCTGAAACCCAGAATTGAATAATGTCTGAAACCCATTTTATAACGCTTCCCATATTGACGATTTGTATCGAACGTACCAATTCGTGTTATGGAAACAGGCAGTTTAACTAGCATAACTCCAAAAGTTTATTATAAAGTTGCATAGCATACAATGAAAATGATGTGATCGTTAAAATCGATTAAGTTTTTAAAAAAATTGAAAATGACAAAAATGTGTCCTTTTCAGTAGTTTATCATAAAGCCACAATAAAAATGATGGAATTGATTATTAAAATCGATGCAGATTTTTCTAAAAAAATTTATTTATTATCCAATATTTTAAAATTAGCTATTGATGATTCAAATCTATGAAGGACTTTCGGTTTTATTCACAATTTATTGAAGGCCCCTTTTATAATCTGCCATCCAAATTTGTTGGTTATGTATGATTTATAAAAAATGGGGAATGATCGTTTTGTATGGGAGATTCCAGAATGGGGCCCTCACTAAATTGAGGATAAAAGCGAAAATGCGTCATAGATTATAATCATCTATAGCTCATTTTAAAATAATGGACAATAAATAAAAATGTAAGAAAATTCTCCATCGATTTTAATAATCAATTCCATCATTTTTATTGTGGCTTTATGATAAACTACAGAAAAGGACACTTTTTTTGTCCATTACCATTTTTTATGAATGTTTTTCAACAACAACAAAATTACAAAAAAATTCATAAGAAAGGGAAATTGATAAAAGGTAGCATTTTCAGTAGTGTATCAGAAAGCCACCATTAAAATAAGGTGTAGCTTATTAAAATCGATGAAGGATTTTCTAAAATTGTTGTTATATTGTCCAATATAAGGTGGTGGTAAATATTTTTTTTTTAAAAAATTATATTTACTTCAAGTTTGTCTCTTATAGAAGGCAAGTTATGTGCATTTACAACAAAAAACATATTTTTTTTTGTTCAACCCCAGTTCAGTTTTTTGCTTATAGTTAAACTATTTGAAATCCGATTTCGAGTAGGGTAAACACGGTTAGTTTGGAAACAGAATTATTAAATAAATACACTGAAGACATCAAAACAATATATTTACTGCCTGTTTCCATAAAACGAATTTGTTCGTTCGTTACAAATTGTCAAAATTGAAGGCCCAATGAAATGGATTTTTATCAGTAATGAGCGCTAATTCGTTCGGGATTGTTTTCCATATGTCGGTATCTTACATATATCTGAAAATCAGAATTGAATAATGTCTGATCGGCATTTTTTATGGAAAAAAAGTTTTTTGCTTATAAAATGATACCAACATACATTTGTTTATAACATTTAAATTTTTTTATGAACATAAAAAAAGTTTACATTTCCTTAAACTTCAGTAAACATAGATGAATTTATCAATAAACAAATTAAGGGTTACCCCTATACTTTTTCCACCAGTTGACCCATTTTTTTTAAGCAAATTACCACGTTGTACCTAACTGCCTATTTCCATAAAACGAATTTGTTCGTTCGTTACAAATCGTTAATGTTGGAAGAGTAATAAAATGATTTTCAGACCTTATTGAATTGTGATTTTCAGATATATTTTAGATATAGACATATGGAACACAATCCCAAACGAATTAGCGCTCATTACTTATAAAAATCCATTTTATTGGGCCTTCAATTTTGACAATTTGCAACGAACGAACAAATTCGTTTTATGGAAACAGGCAGTACATTTTTTCGAATCACAAAATATAGCTTGTGTCTCTGTCTTCTTAACAATTTTCAGTTATCAGCTCAGTTATCCCTGCAGAATTGTGGAAACTATAGCAAATTTCCTAAAAAATATAAAATTTTTGGGGTTTTTGCCCCTCGTTTTAGTAATGCTGGGCTTGTTTTGACTGAAATCCTACATTTTGTTTTCAATTTCGAATGCCCAGACTAACAGTCATGCAAAATTGGATAACAATGTTTCAATTAACAATGATTTTCTTAAATGTTTTTAACATTTACACGCAATCACGAAAACTTTTAAAAATTCCATGAAAGTGCAAAAAACTAATGATGTAGTTTGAATGTTGGTACAGTTCAAAGTAACTTGAAGAAAACCTATTTTTGACTAGCAAATACTCGCTACTTCGTAAGCGTACATTTTCCTTCCCAGTAAAACAAAAAATATTTGTTTAATTGCATTGGTTTACAGAAAAAAGCTTTATACCGGCTCAGAACCTTTATTGACTTTTTCATATTTTTAGCGGTAGATATTAATTTTAAATACATGTTCACACTTTTTTAATGATTCATATTTTGGTCCCTTTTTCTACTTTCTTGTTCCACATTTTTTTTCTACCATTCGTTCCTTGTCGATTACAATTTTTTTCACACATTTTTGTTTTCCCCCCTTTGTACCTTTTTTATACCCTTTTTGTACGTTTTTGCCACTTTTCGACCAAACTTCTCCAACTATTATCCACTTGTTATTGTCAAAAATCTGTTTTACCCGTTTTTAATTTTTGATTCCCATTTTGGTCCCTTTTTCTACTTTTTTGTTCCACATTTTTGTTCTACCATTCGTTCCTTGTCGATTACAATTTGTTTCACACATTTTTGTTTTTCCCCCTTTGTACCTTTTTTCATCCCCTTTTTGTAAGTTTTTACCACTTTTCGACCCTTCTCCAACTATTATCCACTTGTTATTGCCAAAAATCTGTTTCACTCGTTTTTAATTTTTTCCCCTTTTTGGTCCCATTTTTATTCCGTCTTGGCCCCTTTTTCGTCCCACCAGCTATGGACTCTCTTCCGTTACATCCAATTTTGAGCCCATTCCTGTTGATTACAATATTTTTTCACACATATTCGTTTTTCCGCTTTTGTCCATTTTTATCCCGTTTTGGTACATGTTTGTCACTTTTCGACCATTCCCTACTATTATCCACATATTTTTACAAAAATTTGTATCACCATTTTTTCATTTTTTACCCTTTTATTAATTTTTTACCCTTTATTATCACGTTTTGGCCCTTTTTTCGTCCCATCTCTAAGTCATTTCCACCGATTGTTGCCAATCGTAGTAGTGGATCAATTTTCCCAAATAACCACATTTTTTTTTTTGTATTTTTGCGAATTTTGAGGGTTTTTTGGAATACATTTTACCCATTTCCCCCCATATTCATCCCCTTCCAAAAATATGTTCTTAGCGTCGACGATGCAAGGGCTACATACTTCCAAATTTCATGATTCTAGATAATGTCAGTCAGTCACGCAAGAGTTTTATATATAGATTTAACTCTTGAAGTTTCAAAGTTATGACCGTCAAACGTTTGAAATAAGAGATTCGTTGGTTGGTGTATCCATTGCAAAGTTCCTGCAACAATTAAAAACCCCACCAACCAGCTAGGTCTGTGTGAATGTTTAATCAAATCGGATATGCCAACATTTGTGTTCAGTGAGATTTGACAAGTTATCATAATTTGTTTAACGTCAGAACAACGCTTCCAAATTGTGGAAGTTTCTTTTAAACAATAAAACTCTTCGTGAATTTCATTAATCAGCAAATCATCAACGATATTTGGTTCGGACAAAACATAAATCAGCTGTTCGATATTCATCAAACTAAACATACGAAAACTGAAACTCTAACATTTGTAAGTGTTATGTCGGAACCGTTTTCATTTACTAATACAACGCTCGTCTACGTGTTCTTCCTCTGCCCCATAATAGTTGTACGACAGTGTAATGAGATCGACGATCAGACGGCGATATTGAAATTTAATTCGTAGGTTTTATGTTTGCATTGTGATGTATTGAGCATTATTTACATATTTTTTATGACGAATTTTCAGACAGACTTACCGGCAATATCGAATGTTATATTACATGTAGGCTTTTGAGCTCGACCTCGTGTTTATCAATTTGTCTGATAATCTGTCAGAATTGAATGTTTTAACTTGTCAAACAAGTTGTCTTAATATTGACAGCATTTTTGTTTAAACAATTGGTGGAAATTAGATGCTTAAGAAACAAAGCGAAAGACGTTAATCTGGTATTTTATTTATTCCTATTTACAAAATCATTGAGACAGTTTCTTTGGGACTATTTTATTTGACATTTGTCATACAAGTGTATAAACAAATTTATAGGTAATTACATTTATGTGTATAGATTATTCTTGCTACGGTATGTATTTTACTGAGCAGAATACATGGGGAAATAAAACCAAACTACTTCCAGAGTTACCATAAAGTGTTTATCTTCGAAATAAAATAATTGCGTTTTTGAACTACATGGGATATGTTTCGTTGGTAAAGCAAGATCGTTTCATCTGGAGGAAACCAGTGTGATTTTTATCTCCAGCATTATCAGGCAGATGCTAGCGTGTGAGCAGTTTCACTTTGGTTGGAGTTAGTCTAGTTACTCGTTTCACAAAAAAAAAAAACACACACACAATGAAAATATTAATATATGATTTTCAATGTTGAGGACCACCGCAAACGATTTAAGACCATGATTTACGGATATGCTCTATTTACGAACATTCCTAAAGCGGACGTCCAACTGGAGGACGTCCAGTTATTATTTCATAATAAAGAGGAAGGTAAAGGGTGTTTTTTATTGGAGTATAGAACTTTAAGTTGGCATCACTTTTTTAACTGGCGGCCATTTTGTCAGCTGTCAAGTGATTAATATTTAGTTTGGTTTGCCATTTCATCATGAACAGGTTGACAAAAGAACAACGCTTGCAAATCGTGCAAATTTATTTCGAAAGTAATGGTTCAGTTCGCGAAGTTCACCGCAAGCTCCGTCCATTTTATGCCATTACATCCACAAAAACTGACTGTTTGGTGTGCTCTATGGGCTGGTGGAGTCATTGGGCCATACTTCTTCCGAAATAATGCTGGAGAGTCAGTTACCGTTAATGGAGACCGGTATAGAGCCATGATAACCGACTATTTTGTTCCCGAATTGGATGGCATGAATGTGGATGAGTTGTGGTTCCAACATGTGGTTGAAAATTGGACCTGTAGAATTGGCTTTATTCGAGCCAGCCGCGGCGGCCACATGCCGGAAATCATATTTAAACCTTAATGGCATAAAATTATCCTTCCAATAATGCCAAATTGATGGACATTAAAACGATTTTCTTGTGTTTTATTTCAATTCGAAGTTCTATACCTCAATAAAAAACACCCTTTATGTCGTTAATAATGACGGACAACATTATCCAAATGGTCACCATGACCTGTCTGTCCTGCTGGTACGCACGAAAACTTTCGAAAGAGTTAAACAATCGCTTTGAAATTTCGCATGAGTTAATATTTTCCAAAAACTGCTTATGGGATTGCATATGGGCTATGGTCACACCCCTTCGTGTACCTCCCATACAAATCGTCTATTACGCCCACTGTAGAAATCGTATAATAATATAAATATGACCAACGAGATCTTGCCCAAATACTGTATTTTGAAAAGCTATAGAGAGAAAAACTTTCGGACAAAAACGTGGAAGTCTGGCAACTCCCCTTCTGGTACCTCCCATACAAATATACCATCCCGTCCCTTAGAAATCGTGTAATAGTACCAATTTGCCCAACGCGATCTGTATTTAGTAAAGCGACTGCACTGGTTTTCAGTTTTGCGAACTGTGGCTGCAAGATTTTCACCATTTTTGTGTTAAATTTTAATTATTTCAATGCATTGTTGAAGCGTGTATCGTTTCGTTTTTAGTAATGGCGTAGTTTCTACTTGTCAAATGTCAAAGAATAAAAGCTTCAAAAGTGACAGCTACCGCAATACCGGGTGATTCAAAATAACACCTCTTGTTGGAGGACCCGGTACAAATAAGAATACACATTAGAAGCCGGCACGCATTTTTTGATTTCATTTTGATTTTCAAAAGAAAATGTCTAGAACTCCCTGGGGGAAAAAGTCTAAACCAAGAAACTATTCTTCGCCAGTATTTTTTCTTACATCCATGGCTGATTTTTCTATTAATGACATAACCTTTTGCTCGGCCTCATGCAGTCCGGCGATAAATAACCTCGAACATTTCCTTGTTCTTACATTACTGGCAAACACGTTTATAGAGCCCACACAAGCGGTCAACTGAAATCCTAACAATTCTGTTGTCCGCAATTAAAAATGCATTTTATTTTCACCAGACACACGTTACACCTCCTCCACATGATCACATGCAAAACGAAATGTTTAATTGCGCATATTTCACAGAATTCAAGTGCAAATGCATTTGAAAGAAAAAAAAGTCGTATATCATCCGATTACTAGTGAGAAACCAGCATTTTGATTATTTTTTGTTTGCAGTGGCAAGTAGCAGCCTGACTGCAGTGGCAGTGACAGTGGTAGTCGTATCATCACATCGTCACCACTCGAATGATAATGAAGCGGTTTTAAAATGCTCATTCGAAACGGACAATTAATCTTCGCTTATTCCGACATAACAAATAGCTGATAGTTAATCATAGCATCACCTTACGATAAGTTTATACTTGATTAAAATTGAATACATTCAATATTTAAACAAATTTAAATGTGCCTCAGTGCGAGTGCGTGTGTGGAAGTTTATGAAAGGAGATGTTCTTCGAGAAGACCCAGACCGCCTGACAGACAGGCAGGGCAGATAAGTACAAACCCACAACTGACAGCTGACAGTGATTGAAATCGAGAAAGATTTACAAGTTCATATAGGCAATGTGATTGGATTTGAATATTGCAATTAATTTTGAGTTGTTTTGTTTCCACTTTCGGCTACAGAATTGAAAAGCTAATTTTTTTTTGTTAATAGATTTTCACCTCGCAAAATTGTCTATTGATATTATAACATAATTTGAATATCGCTAATGTCATCAGTAGGCAAACACCTTAGAATAAAGGTAATTAAAATTACAATTTATGGGTGAACCAAGTTGTTCACTGTGGCTAAAAATACAATTATGGTTTTATGTGTCTGATGTCTGAATAAAGTGAAAGGAGCATAGGCGTAACTGGACAATTTTCCTGGGGGGTGCATTTTACTTCTTTCGCAACCGGCAGAGTTGATTTCTGGGGGTCCTAAATTGTTCTGGGAAGAAGTCCACCAGACAGGGATAGTTACGCCTATAATGATAAGAGTTATACCTGCAATTTTGGACGATGCTTTAGGTTTTTAATGGGTGAAGTTAAATGCACCATTAATACTTTCATGAAGTTTTGGATTTAAGGCCGAGTTACTTGACCGTAACCGTAACCGTGACGTGTCAGCTGATACGTTCTCCTTATGTGAAACTTGTACAAATGGTTACTTGAACGTAATCGTAACGTAACGTAACGAATGAACCTGTAGAAAATAGATTTTTCTATCCGGCAAGTGACATTTAACAAACAGCTGATTTGTTTCTAGCAAACAAAAAAAACAGCAAGAAAGTAAAAGAAACAACTTTGTTAGAAAAATAGTAAAATAAAAACTATAAAAATGGATAAATTGTTTCTTCACAACATTTTCTTTCATTATTAATGAATTTTTTACGTTTTTATAAAAAAAAAACAGACAAAACAGACAAATTATTTTGTTTGTTTACATACAACATATGGTACTTCACGTATCTTGGGTAACCACCACTACATCAACGTTCCGGTTACGATTACGTTTACGTTCCGGCAACGGTCAAGTAATTAGGCCTTTACTCCCTTGGAATGCACTATGGTTTCAAATCCGAATTCTGTGGCCAAAAGTAATTTTTTTTATGTTCTTGAATTTGGATTTTGTTATGCAAATCTAAAAATAGACACTCCAAAACAATAGAAAACAAGTTTTGTTGTTGTAATATATAATTTACCGTTAGGCAGTAAGTCGTCAAAGTTGCATTTTTTTCAGTCAGTTGCAAACCGAAGTGCGTGTAGTGTTTATTGCGCTTATTTCAAGTTCCGAATTCGTTACAAGAAAACAAAATTATAAAAAAGTGTTAAATGGAAAAGATAGATGATGGTAAGTACTTTTAACTTAAAAAACAAAAAAAAGAAACTTCGTTTGCTAAAATCGAAAAAACGACGCTTTTCTAAAAGCCCTATTTTTTTATTTTATTTTTATTTTTCGATTTGCCTTAGGCTTTACAAATTTTGTCTAAGAGTGTACAGTCTAACGTTAAAAATTATAATTACTTTGAAGTGTGTAGTTTTAGAAAATATGTGTGCCAAGTTGCGATTTTTTGCGATTTTTGAGATAATTTCCCTTTTTTAGGCAACATTTGGTTACAAAATTCGCAACTGTTTGATATTTGGCTCGAGAATCAGAAGAGAGAGGAAAACAATCACTCCCTTTTGGAATATTTTCTTCAAGAAAGTGGTTCCGACACAATTTCAGATAATTACCTAAAATATTTATCCGAAAAAGCTCGCATAATTAGCGTTAAATTGTCTGGAAAATGGGGAAAATGTCACAGAAGGTTGGATATTTGGATATATATATGAATATCATTTTATTTTAACATAACTCCATAATATAACAACTCTAAATAAAAATTGTTGTTCAGAAAATAATAATTTTGCAATAAAACATCAAAAAAGTAATAAAAATTAAAAGTTAAAAAAAAAATACTTTTGGCCAAAGAATTCGCATTTGGAACCATAGTGGAATGGTAAGATTTTTCTCTAAAATATTATGCTTCAATGGTCGTCGTGTGCGTTTTAAGAGACAAAAGTAAAGGGCCAAACACAATATTATGTAATATGGCGGCCGATATCACGAAAACAACAATTTTCTGACCAAATTTGGACGGAAAGATTTACAATTTGTGTACTTGGGCCTCAATTGTCATATTTACATTTACATTAAAATTCACTACAAAACTGGTGAAAATCTTGCAGTCACAGTTCGCAAAACCAAAGCATTTTTGGGTCATCGTGAAGCACCTTGTCGGACCGCAATACAGAAATTGGTAGAAAAATTCGAGCTGTTGGGACAAGTTAGTGATGTGAAAAATAAAACCCGTGCACGTCGCTCAATAACAACGAAAAATATGGCTGCTGTAGCCCAATGTCTTGAAGAAAACCCAGGATTGTCAATTTTGGTATTCAAAGAAAAATGGAATTTTTTGAGATAAATGATCCGATTTTTATTTCATAATAAAGAGGAAGGTAGGCCGTTAACAGTGAACAACAACATCAGCCAAATGGCCACCATGACTACGTTTACAGGACCATATCCTTTTCATGAAATTGTAGATTCTACTTGTCAAATGTCAATGAATAAATGCTTGAAAGGTGGCATCTACCGAAATACCGGGTGATTCAAAATAACACCTCTTGTTCGAAAACCCAATTATTTTTATGAATGTTTTCAGATTTTTTGAAAATGGTTTAGAGGTCCAATGTTTTTTGAATTTCAGCAAAAGTTGTCAGTAAATATTATCTTCTAAGATTTTGGGTAAAATGTTTGGTGTTTAATTTGATGTATATAAATCGTGGGTTTTGGCAATTTTGTTGCCAGTTTAGCTACAATATTTATTTACATAATTTAAAAAACGTTTCATAACTTGTACAAAAGTAATGATGCATTTTGAAATATTAGAGAACTCTAAGTAATTTGAAAAAAAATATTGATTTTACTCTTGGGTTGGTTTTTTAACTGGGGATGTACCAAGTATGGGTTTAGAAAAAGCGAATGCGGAAACGAATATTGATACATTTATGCTGAAAATGAATACCAATATTCCAATAACCGCTTTTGCGAAAGTTCAAAATGAAGCGAATAATTCGCATATGCAAAAGTTTATATTATTTCCATACGTTTACAAGATTGACTAAATGCATTATTTATGTATTTCATTATTTATAACAATTCAAATTATAATAAACTACTTAATAAAGCACTAGCGACTGCTTTAGCCGTTATCGGCCTAACTAAATGCATTGTCTTGTTTCTAAAAGTACCCAACATAAAAGTCGAAGACGTAACATTGGCGGTCTTACTTTTTTCGAATGACAAAGCGAATACCGAAATATTTGTTTGCGAATGCAAAAGCTAATATTGGAATATACATTTTTGAGAAAACGAATATTCCAAAAATGGTTTTTGCTAATGCGAATGTCCAGTCCAAAGGGAGAATTAGCATCTGCGAAAGCGAACGTTCGGTAGATCTTTAATTTTAACGTATTGCAGAAACTTCGTAATCGATACAGCAAAGTAACGTATTACCAGAAACACCACGGTCTGAAGGTCTTAGTTTTGAATATTTTTTTTTTTTCAAATTACTTAGAACCTTGCCGTCTTTCAAAATGCATCAATACTTTTTTACACTTTCGTAAAATTTAAAAACTATGAAACATCAGTCTAAATTGTTTACGAAAAATTCCGCAGAAAATTGAATATGTGTCAGCGGTCTCTGTGAAAGACGTTCCCGGTTAATAAAACAAATATAGGGTTATCCATTTCGTTGTTTCAAAAGATTAGGGCTGGAATTCGATACCTGTCAAACTAAGTTGTTAAACCATATCAGTTGGAAGTCTGACATTGACGAAAATGGATCGCTTAACTATCACACAACGCTTAATAATTATTAAAACCTACTACAAAAATGGTGATTCTGGCACAGCCACATTATTTTGAGGTTCTGAGAATCCCTAAGTAAGTGAAGAGTCATTGTTTGGTGAGCTCTTTGGTCCGATGGTGTGATTGGACTTTACTTCTTCGAAAACGACGAGGGAACGACTGTCACCGTCAATTAGGAGCGTTATGTTCGTATGAAAACCGATTTTTTGCCTGTTATGGAAGAATACCACTTGGAGAACATGTGGTTTCAACAAGACGGTGCCACATTCCACACAACTCGAGCGAATATGGCTTTATTGCGAGAGACATTTCCTCGCCGCGTAATTTCTCGCCGTGGCGACATCAACTGGCCACCAAGATCATGCGATTTGACACCATTAGACTTGTTTTTGTGGGGCTACGCGAAAGACCGTGTTTATGCAGATAAACCTTTAACTCTTGAGCACTTAAGAACCAACATTCTTCAAGTTATAGCTGAGATACCGCCCAATATGTGCCAAAAAGTGGTCCAAAATTACCTCAAAAGAATCAATGCTTGCAACACTTCGCTTGTTGGTCATTTAAATGATGTAGTGTTTCACACATAATGTCAACCTTCAAACTTTATAATAAAAAAGAAATATCATACAAAAAATAATTTAATTTGGGTTTTATTTACGTTTACTTTTAAAAAGCAAAATGGATAACCCTTTACTATCGCATTGAACCCAATTAAGGAAAACATTTGAACTTTATTTAGAATTTGGAGCTAATTCCAGTTTAATGAGAGCTTTATGTATTTTATCAGGATTATTACAGGCCTCTTTCGCTCTAGGTATCTTATGTACTGAAATATCACTGTTTGTAGTTTTCGGAGTAAATATTGAATTTTTGTGTGGAAAAAGTTATGCTAGCATTCGCTTTTTTCGCTTTGGGACGCTTATTTACTGAGATATGGCAGTTTAAAGTTTTCTAAAGAATTTTAGAATTTTTGCATGGAAAAAAGTGTTCTCTGGATTCGCCTCTTTTCGCCCAAGGTCTCTTATTTACTGAAATCTGACTAGTTTTCACAGTAAATATAATTTAATTAATTTTTTGTATACCCTAATCTAACTGAAATGGTACTCAAATTGAATAATTTGTTTTTGAAAACAATGCGTACTATTTTCAGTGTTATTTTGTTGACCACTCAAATGAAGTAAAATGTATTCAAATTGATTTTGGTTTATTCGAAATCATTACATTTGCTGTACTCAAGTTAAGTATGTTCTAAAACAAAATCTCGCACTTTTATTTGTCAATACACAATCCTGGTGTAGTAATATTATTCCACAAACTGTTGATTTTAAATATTTTTTTTTAAAATATTTATATTTTTGCAACGATAATTTCAAATATTTAGTTTTCTTTTAAACAAAATTTATAAGACTTACCCAGGCAGTTTGTCAAATCCAGGGCACCCGCATAGAGACAACCATTTTTTCGCTTTATGACATTCGTTAGTTTATCAACGCAGAAACATTCGTTGTCATGTTCCGGTCCAATGTCATTTATGAAATTCTCCCCGATCGAATAACGGAAACCGGGTATGCCATTGTATTGAACCTCCTTCTGGTAGAACAACTCCACCGAGCGACAAATGTCCGCACTGAAAATGTACATGGAATCGCCCTTTTGTCGAAACGGCGGATATGACGAAGCATCGGTGCCATTAATTTGATTGCAGGCCGACGAATCACCAGAGTCGCTGGCATTGAGCCATACTTGCAAATTATGATTGTCGTCCAGTTTTTGAATTTCCAACACTCGCATGGCATCACCTTTGCCAGTGTGTACTTCGTACACTTCACGTCCAGTGCCGTTTTTCTGAAAACCCAAAGCCAAAAGATGGAAAAATTATGCATGACAACGAAACTACTTCAAAACTTACGTGATTAAAGAAAGAAAAGGCCAAACTGCCATCTTTCAGTTGGCGTATCGTTTTTGAGCCGCCATCTTTGATTTGATTGCAAATGGCCTTGGCCAAACCTTGAGGATTTATGCAAAACCGTACGCCATCAAAGAGATATTCCTTGACACTGGTTTTGACAAACATCGATTTGGGATCATTAAAGATGGCCTTCATATTGGCATTGAGATGAACCAACAATATAGCCAGACCGGGATCATTTTCACCAATTTCCAGCACCGACTACAGGAAAGAGAAACACAAACATATCGATAACATTTAAAGGATCAAGGCAAAATAATCGGAATATATCGAAAAGCCAATAAAACCGAAATGTTTTTTTTTTACCAATTATTTTCGGATTCATGTGTGTCGCTGGATATTAAAGCCTTACTTGCTATACATTTGCCAGGTGTTGAACCATTTCGTTAATTTTACAAGCATTCATAAGCGTTTAGTATGTTCCTTAATTTGTTTTAAAATTTGGATTAGTTTGTGAATATATACACATGCAATTTCAATATTGATCCAATTAAAAGCCGATTCACCAATTATGCGTCAGCCAAAAAGAAATGACAATTGCTGCGATTACTTACTTGTACACTACCTAGTATTGTATTGAATAAATTGTGGACCCAGTTAAAGGGTTCTAAAGATATGTACAGAAAAAAATACGATTAATATTCCAAGTTTCAGAATGTTTTTTGCGAACATAACAAGACATAAAGATGAAAGTGTACACGCCAATCATAACACCGTGTTACAAAAAATAGATTTTTTCTGTCCTATGAACCAAATGCACATATTCGGAAAGAGGGGAAAAAATAAAAATACACGTGTATCGGCGATTTTCATGCACACGTCAGAATTTTTTTTTTAAGTTTGAAGTATGAAGCTCGTAGTGGCCTTTGTCAAAGCCTTTGGACCGATTTTTAACCCTTTTTCAGTGATCCAATCGAGCTGATTTTTGGCAGGCAGACTCGTGGAAATGTCTGCATCACGTCAAAACAATTTTAAAAACAATTTTTATCAATTCTCAGATTTTCCCCAATTTTTATTATTTTTGAAAAAAAAATATTTTTTTCACTTTTCTTAGCATAACTTGAAGAGACTCCAAATTTTTAAACTACTTAAGCGTTACGAAAAAAAATGTTTTTTGAAAAAAAACGATAACCATTTAAAAAAAAAAAATAAAAAATTTAGAAAAATCTGAGAATTGATAAAAATCTATTTTTTAAAAAATTTGACGTGATACAGACATTTCCACGAGTCTGCCTGCAAAAAATCAGCTCGATTGGATCACTGAAAAAGTGATTCATACTTCAAACTTAAAAAAATAAAAATTCTGACGTGTACATGAAAATCGCCGATACACGTGTATTTTTATTTTGTATCCCCTTTCCGAAAATGTAAATTTGGTTCATAGGACAGAATGTGTGTAACACGGTGTAATGGTGTGTATAAGAATATAATGGCGCCCAACGAAAGTGTTCAATTTGTTAGGAACACAAAAATTGTTTATTTGTTGGCCAATTTGTTCGAGTAGATATACTGACTTGAGTCGAGTAATGATTTAAAATCGTTTTTGGTTCTTTATAATGGATTTTGTATTATAGATAATAGTGGTGTACATTATGGCGCCCAACGCATTAGAGGTTCAGTTTGTTTGGTACCCAGTAGACGTGATTATTCTGATGAATATGTTCGAGTGGACTTTGAAAACGACACTGTCTTGAGTAGTACAATGATGGATAATGGAAATTGGTTTGTAAAATCGATTGGCTATTTGATATTTGTTTCACTAATTTAAATAAATTAAACAGGATTATTTGTCCACTGGAAAAAGGGGTTAAAACAATTGGGTATAATGCCAGTTAGAAGGGACGTTGTGTATGAGTGTTAAAATCTGATTTTATATGGAATTATTGTTTTTTTTTTAGAGGCGTCATATCTCCTATGCAATGTAAAAGCGAGGTAGGAACGAATTATGGTATGGTAGAGAAACACAAAAAAAAATGTCATTCAATGCAAATGAGAAAAAGCTACACAAAACCTTATATTTCACTTAACAACCGCAAAAAGAATTATAAGAAAATAATCATTGAAAATAGGGGTTCATACAGTTTTTCAAGTGACATCGACTCATTATATAGCCAATAGCTAGGCCCAATGTTTTTCTCCGGCCAAAATCAACACCTGCGTCGGGAAATTAAACCAACGTAAAATTCGCGAGAACATTTCATTTAGTTTGAATACTTAATGAGTGTCAAGTTTTCATTTTCCCCCGTGGTTAGTTTTTGAAGATGAGGTGAATTGTCATATCTTTATTGATCTAAAATCAGGTATGGGAGGACTGTATTTCCGCAGATAAATATACTTTAATATTACATATTACTAAAGAATATTTGTACCACACAAAAAAAAAAAAAAAGTTCGTGAGATAAGGCATTTAACGTGTATGGACGGCGACTCGGACCTTAGTCAGATCATGCAGTAAATATAGGTTTCACTCTCCAAAACTTTGTTACATAAACCAAAACTCACCATCGAACCTCCAAAGTTTCACGGTACCACGGACGACGGATCGTCCGATTATGACCTAATAAGCCCTATGGCAATTCCCAGGTGGACGGTAATTTACAATACGGAAGACATACTAGTTTTTAAGGGGCACCCACTTTTTGGGACGTGCTAATAGCATATCGTCACCAGAAATCCAAACTGACCTAACAATCATTTTCATAACTTTATTGGAGAAGCAAAAAACTTTGTCAAATCTAAACACTCTCTTTGTTATGTCGTTCTAGTATTCGTCTTAAAATTGTCAATTTTTATATTGGTGTGTAAAATTTAGAAGAGACATCAATAAACGATTTTGGGATTGTTGATGTTTGGTCATTTTGGATTTCAGGTGGCGATATGTACCTCATACCTCCAATAGTTCATGAGTTATGGGGGTGAAAAATGTTGTGGTATATGAGCGGTGTCCTTTGTCCAATTATTTGCGGATAAATTTAAAGCCAATAGACCCATGGGTTAATTAGGAAGTGCCACGCCCCTGTGTACAATTATTATAAACATAGGCGGGAATAATCCACGTATAATTTTAAACCAATCGGACTCAATGGCTACAGTCATCACTGGTTAAAATTTAATTCTTCTTCGTCTTTCGTTAATTGCTGTCACAATCATATGGCTATCGTATTGTAGTTGAAATGCCCTGTTGGGACAAGATAGTGATGTGAAGAATTAAACCCGTGCACGTTGCCCAAGAACAACAGAGAAAAGTGCTGCTGTAGACCAAATTGTTGAAGAACACCCAGGTTTGTCCATTCCTCGTCGTTCTTTGGAATTAGGCATTCCACAAACGTCATTACACCGTATTTTGCATAAAGACTTGGGTCTTAAGGCTTAAAAAGTTCAGTTGACACAAGAACTCAAGCCGGCCGATCATCAACAACGTCTTGTCTTTGCTGATTGGGTCCTTGAAATGCATGAAAATGATCCAGAATTCCATCGCAAAATCATCTTGGCTGATTAAGCCAATTTCCACCTCGGTGACTACGTCAACAAGCAAAATTGTGGCATCTGGAGCTCGGAAAACCCAAGAGTTATTGCTGAGAAGCCTCTCCGTCCTCAACGTGTGACTGATTGGTGCGGTTTATGGTCCGGCGGGGTCATTGGACCTTACTTTTTCGAAAATTAGGTTGGATCAACCGTTACGGTGAATGGATTGAGCTATCGAGAGATGATTAATGATTTTTTATGGGCGGAATTGGGCGATATTGATCTGAACAACGTTTACTTTCAACAAGACCCCGCTACCTGCCACTCCAGCAACGAAACCATTGCTCTTTCACGGGAAAAGTTTCCCGACCGTGTTATCTCTCGAAGAGGTGATTACAATTGGCCACCGGATCTTGTGATTTAATACCTTGCGACTTCTTCCTTTGGGACCACGTGAAAGATATGGTCTACGCCAACAGCCCAGCGTCGATTCAAGCCCTCAAAGATAGAATTCGTGAGGCTATCGATGACATAGGGCAGCCACTTTACGATTTGATTACGGAAAATTTCATGAAAAGGATATGGTCCTGTAAGCGTCATCGTGGTGACCATTTGGCTGATGTTGGTTTTCATTACACCGTGTTACACACATTCTGTCCAAATTTACTTTTTCGGAAAGGGGATAAAAAATAAAAATACACGTGTATCGGCGATTTTCATGTACACGTCAGAATTTTTTTTTTTTAAGTTTGAAGTATGAAGCTCCTAGTGGCCTGTGTGAAAGCCTTTGGACCGATTTTTAACCGTTTTTTTCTGTCCTATGAACCAAATGCACATATTCGGAAAGAGAGAGAATGTGGAAATGTCTGTATCACGTCAAATTTCTTAAAAATTTCCTAATTTTTTTTTTTTTTTTAAATGGTTATTGTTTTTTTAAGGTTTCAGTTCAAAAAACATTTTTTTTTCGTAACGCTTAAGTAGTTTAAAAATTTGGAGTCTCTTCAAGTTATACTAAGAAAAGTGAAAAAAATATTTTTTTTTCAAAAATAATAAAAATTGGGGAAAATCTGAGAATTGAAAAAAATTGTTTTTAAAAAATTTGACGTGATACATACATTTCCACATTCTCCCTCTTTCCGAATATGTGCATTTGGTTCATAGGACAGAAAAAAAACTATTTTTTGTAACACGGTGTTATTAACGTCTTGTGTTGTCTTTATTATGAAATAAACATCCGATCATTTATCCCAAAAAAATTACATTTTTCTTTGAATACCATACTAAAACCTCTTGTTGGAAAACTCTGTATTTCTTGCACGCCTTTAAGAAGACTAAACACTTTTTTCGACACTTCGAATATATGGCTAGCCCAAATAGGATCACCCTATATCTTCATCTTGCGTGCATTAACATCTACTCTGTTCATTCGGCGGTGCAGTGAGTCATTCACCGTTCACCTTTTGGTACTCGACCTCCAGAGTACTTGGCCGATAATTAAATGCATATGAATGACAGAGGTTGCTGTTATCCCGCAAACTGATCTACAGTCTGAACCAACAGGTGGTCAATGAAAATAAGTATGAAAATGGAGAAGGCACTCCTGCGGTCAAACTATGTTCGTTGGATGAGACCCCAGTAATAATCACTCGTATAGAGCGATCCCTGAGAAAACTCGATATGAATCGGGACAAGGTATTACCGACATTCTGATATTGCACCAAATTTATAAAACGTTTTCTCATTAAAACGAAATTTCTTACATTCTTATAATCTGAACTGATTTCCAACTAATCCTTACCCTATTTGGGATCTTTGTATCCCAACCCATCGCCGTGGGAACCATTTAAGCTTTCATCTAAACACATAATTTGATGTCACAATATTCATTCGACTGTAAAAATAATATTTTATATTTCTTCAAACGTTTCCCCAAGATTCCACATCAGTAAATCTATGCCATTATTTATGTTGTTATTCAAAATTGGCAATACTCCTATGGGTGGTATCTTATGGTACATAATGAAGTGTGTAAATACGTACGTATCTCTGTGTGTATGCGATTTAACTAAAAAACTAATTGTCACTTTTTCTCTAAATACAATTCATGCGAAAAACAGTGTTATGGGTGATGATTTTCTATTCAGCTCAGTTTATATAATAGAACTCTTTGTTTGACTGAATTGACCAGTTGTGTGCAATAATTTTTGCATTTCATATTGTAGACACTCACTCAAGGTAAACCCTCGAAACGACCAAATTTTTAAAAAACCATATACGAATATGCATCTAACGGGTTTAATGATTCAATGGGGCGAAATCCGCCTCATTGAGGACAATCACACTTTTAACTGAATTAGTTCCGACACAGTGAGTGGAGCATAACACGCTCAGATTGCAATCACCCAAACTTTATTCTTCAAGATGGTGCCATCTTATAGAGCATTGTTGGTTAGGGTGGAGTGAAAACATGTTTTTTTCTTAATTTGAAAAAGTTAACCTCGGAAAGAGATATAGTCTGGGGTCCTAATGAGGGGAAAAATAAAGAAAACAATTTTAAAAAAATTTTAGGGGTCGCGCCACTCCCTCGAAATTTGGAAATTATCGCTATTTTGGCGTTGATTTTAGAAAAATCCTAAAAATTAACGACTTAACTTATTCGAAATTTAAAAGTTTGAGCTTGTTCAGTGCAAAAACAAAAGTATTTGAGGCAAATATGAGGATAATCAACTAATATTTGTGGCGATTTCATTGTTCAGTCAATTTTCTGAAGAAGGGACGATTTGACTTATTTTACTTTTTGAAATTTTTGAACAATGAGAAAATTTGTTCATGCCCTTATTTCATTGTTTACGCTATTGCAAACATTTATTGACATAAAACTTTTTAGGATTTTTCTAAAATCAACGCCAAAATAGCGATAATTTCCAAATTTCGAGGGAGTGGCGCGACCCCCAAAAATTTTTTAAAATTTTTTTCTTTATTTTTCCCCTCATTAGGACCCCAGACTACATCTCTTTTCGAGGTTAACTTTTTTTTTTGAATTTCACTCAACCCTATTGTCGGTATTTCATTGGTTTCGGATTGAATTCATCATATGGTTTTTCGGTCCGCAACATGCTGCAGAAATGTTGCTACCAATCGCAACATAGTTTAAGTGTCTGTCAATTCTGGCGTCATTTCTATTCCAAACTCCTCACATTGCCGTTTTTCCCACTTCTCATTTATTTCTTTGGAATAGACGATTTTCTTTCCTCTTCAACTCTCGGTATTGTTCCAACACAGCTCTCGTCGTCGCCATAGGCCCGACTGTCTCCCCTTTTCGTACCGGCTTTACACTCCTTATCGTAAAATGTGTTTCTTTCTTGTAGCTATCTGTAAACTAATTCCTTCTTCTTCGACTTCTGCCTTGGAGTTCCGTGTGTTTTGACATTGCTTACCGGTATCATCAGTAAATGGATGTTTCGGAAGGAGCTTTTTTTAGATAATATCGTATAATGGAATTGGCGCGCTTATAACTGCTAAGCTTAATCACTTCGCTGAAGCATTGGCACTTGGTCACGCACATGGACATGTACTTTAAACGCAAGTTCCATAAACACATATGTACATATATACTCGTCAACAAGTAAAGGTGCTAATTATTTGCACTCGACTGTACATTGACAGATGCTGGCATAAAGTTTGCTAACGGTTTTGCTATCGCAAGCCCATGTAAATATTGAAGTACAAAAAAAAGAGTCAAATATTGCTTCGATTGACATAATCCCATAATTACAAGTGACGACTGTTGAAACGAAATAGCGATCAATGGCCCAAATAAACTACATACGTTCGTACATGTTTGCATATGTGTACATTGGGCTGGGACTCTGCAATGCTACTACAAAAAAAAAAACTAATTTTATTGCCGTTATTTATGGTAATACCAAAAGAAATGTTGGCGACTTATAGAGTATACAGGCGACAGAGTTAATTTGCATTAAACATTTTAGTAAACAACTATTTGTCAACTATTTCTTTTGGAGGAAAATGATTTATTTGAGAAAAAAGCTGAAATTGCTAAAACAATTAAAATAACTTATATTTATAAAATAAAATTACTGGACACTAACAAAAAATATATTGAATTTAAATTAAAAATCCTGAACTAATACAAAATTGAATTTATGTTGTACTACTTATTTTACTTCAATTTAAAAACTAACAAAACAAAAATCTTAAAAATTCAGTCTTTTCTTTAGTGAAAATGCCCATTTACCAATTTGTTGTCCGCCATCTAACGTTTTTTTTTCAACTAGTGCTTATTTCTTTTTCGTTATTTTCGATATCGGGCCATGTTGAACGAATTTTTGTTTACAAAAATTGAAGAGGAGGATATTTTCAACGTGCCACACAGTCGAAGCTACACTCGATGTTTGGCGCCCTGTTTGTGAAGATCGCATTATCCGCCGCAGACCTGATGTCGTTAGGCTACTGCATGGCCAGACGAGGCAGTCATTTGAATGAAATTGTTTTCCATTATTAACCGCAAGGATTGTACTTTCAAATAAAAAAAGAAATTTGAGAAAATATCCAGTAGTTTCTTTTATAGAATTTTCAAAAAAAAAGTTATTTGGCGTGCCCTGTAGTTAAATTTTATTTGTCTGATTTGTTTAAACTACATTTTGTTGTGAAATGTTTGTTTTTTTTGTTTATTATTAATTACCATACAAAGTAAATTTTTATTCTAATTTTGGGTCCAAGGGTAAACCGGGTGACACCGACCATTTGGCTAGTTTTTTGAGGCGACAGACCAAAGCCTCTGGGTGGGAATCGATCCCACAAGCCCCACGCTGATAGGCAAGCACGCCGCAAACTCGCCTACCGGGGCGCTTAGTGTTGTGGGATATTGTTTGGTTCAGTCAACATAGTCATGTATTTTCTGAACGAATACAATTTTTCCTGAAACCTGGACAAGATAAAAAAAAACTGAAAAAATTCAGGCGAATTCAGGGTAAATGGTAACCCTGGAAGGGGTGTATATATTATTTGATACGACCCAACAGTGTAATACAAAGAAGGAGTCACTTTATACCTTAGGTGTCTTTAAAACAAATTCGATTCATGACTGTTTAAGTCGTTTGAGCCATATCCGTCTGTCCGCTTGTCGCTTTGAAATGTGGCATGGGTTAATATGTTCCCAAAAAATGGACACAACACTTCGGATACCTCCCATAATAAGGTAAATGTTCCAATCCAATAACATCAGACACTTGTATATAAATACAACAAAGTTACGTCATTTAGTAAGCTTCATTTTATATGCGGACAATTTTACCTTCACATCATTTGCGTCCATGACGTTGTCGATAGTATGTGCGACATGTCACACAGAAGAACCCAGGCTCGAAACCGGGTAAGACCATCAAACCACTTTTCAGCGGCTGTTTCCACCTCGTAAATGTTGGCGACTTTACGAGTAAGAGAGTCATTTCTAGGCCATGTACAAACTTCTCTAAAAGAAAGCATTAGCCGTTCGGAGCCAGTAGGTCACGGTCAGTGAGTATACACAAATATAGCGCGCACAGCTCACTGATTCGAGAGAAGTGCCCCGTCTATTCCTTGGTGGACTCTTAAGGGAAATACTCGTAAGTAATTAAGTATCAAATGCGTCCCTAGCATTTCAATAATTGCTAAAAGGATTTTTTTAGCTCTTTCCTCCCTATTTGGTATTGCTACTTGTCTAGTCAACGACATTAGGCATTAACATCTTTTATCAGTTTTGTTGGACGGATTTCTTTCGTTGTAAATTATGAATGCAGCTAAATCCAGCATATTGAAGAATAACCCAAGTGGACACCGATTTGTTGATCGTTTACAAGAGTAGCTGCCAAGCATTGTGTCCACTCCAGACTTGTTCGCATTGTAGTCTAGAATTGCTACCTCACAAGTGTAGTGAGTAAATCGCGCCCGGCCACCACAGGCAAATTGTGTGCTTAAATTACTAGCCAAAGCGACAGATTCTTCTAAATAACGGTATGTCCTAAGAAGATATCTGTGTTTCCAATTGTTCCGAATGCAAGATCGCAGTTTTTTACGCGATTTTTTAAGTCGTAATGGGGGATCGTCATAAAATATTTCGCCTTACCACAAACAAAAGGCACTAACTTTGTTGAAACACCTATAAAATACGAATTAATGACACAATCACAAACAAATTTAATGAAATCGACTTAAAACACTTTATTACTGGATGTCAGAAGCCATCATGCTGGAGATAATGTAACAAACAACGTTATGTATGAATGAAAGTCAAAAAAGTCCACACACAGAAGGATTAAGAAGGACATCTCAAGTCAAAGACCGTGTGATTGGTCCTGATTTCATTTCAGAATTAATGTAATGGTGTTGGTCGGAGTTACGGAGTATATGACGCTGTCATAAGCCAAAACGATTAACTACCCTTTTCCAATTTTTTTTTTTTTTTTTAATTTCAATTAACTTTCGTACCACCAAATTATTGCTACTTTTAGGTTTAAATAATAATAATAATGAACTCACCGTCTAATAAATAATAAAATCAATGGTCATAGAAATTTTTCAAATGGAGTTAGTCGTTTCGGCAGATGAAGGCAGGCATAATATTTGTATGTATATTTCTCATGTTAGTTAATTACAGTTATTTATTACCATTAAACAGAATTGGAAAAATTAGTTTTGGCAAGAGAAAAGAAGAAGCGGTTAAAAAGTAAACAGAACCAAAAATACAGACATATATAGTAGTAGAAGAAGAAGAAGAGCTGCAAAGTTGTGATAGAAGATTGATTGTAAATATAACAAATTACTTTACGTTTCCCACGTATGCGATCCATGAGACGCTTTAAGACACGAACGCCCGGCGTTCGATTCAGTCGGTGATTTAAACGATTTGCGAAACCCTGTAAGATATCTGTGATTTCTCTTTCGAATACTTGTAAAAATGCCTAGAAAATTATAAATTAATTAAATTGTCTTAACCAGAACTAATAAAAAATGAGGTTGTCAAAAGTGATTGTGATGATTGAAAAAAAATTGTATCTTTAGGAAGGAAACAAATTCGTGACGGAGTTAAGAAATTTACTTTTATTGTATATTTTTTTATAATTACAATACAAATTTATGTATATGAGAATTACGCTTTAATGTTAATAAAGTATAAAATCATAATTTTTAAGGATTTAAGCACTTTTTTTGAGTAAAAAATTTTGATCTGTATAACTTCAACGTTTTCTAACTACTTGAGATAAACATAAGATCGCAAAAGGGACAAAAAAATTTAATTTCTCTGGAAATGCTTATGTTTTAATTTTCTATTAAGTGTAAGGTGTTTGCAGGGTAGATTTATCACCAAGACTCATACACCTAACTAGACAAGTTTCAAAAAATGTCATCGATTTGACTTTATACCTTTTCAGCAGCAGACTATCAATGGCAAGCGAATTCGCATCCCAACTAAAATTCAATCATCACAATCACAATTGCCGTCCAATTCATATACTTACGTTCATGTGCATATTCAGAGCCACAATATGATCGCTTTCTCTGTAAGGAGCCGATGCCGCTTCATCAAACTCATACAATTGATCCTGGATGAAGGAGATCTTGGAGCCATCACGTGAGAAATGCTTAACACGCTTCTTGCGATATTGCCTAGCGAGATCCATTGAATGGGGATTCCGGTCATGAATGATTTGAATTTTTTGTTTCTATAGAAAATTGTCACTTACTTGTAAATGTAGGGTCCCACTTCTTGAACAATGGGTATGGCACCTTGTTGCACCTTCATTGGATTGGTTACATTGAAAATGTACACCTTAAAGGACAGCGGTTGTGGTAGTTCGACAAAACGTTTGTACTGTTCTGAGCCATCGGTTAAGACAACACTCTGAAAATTAGAAGACATTTGATTTTGAATTGCTAGAATTTATTGGAACAACAATCATTAAATATTTCTTAATCAAATGTGAGATGGGATTTTCAGTGTTTGCAAAGTTATTTTTTTTTTTAATTACAGGGTTCTCCAACAAGGGGTGTTATTTTGGCATTCAAAGAAAAATGGATATTCCAGGAAACTGCAGGGTAGACGAATATTTGTACACATTGTGCTCCCAGTCGGTGTGTGTTGGGCTCAAACTGGTAATTGTTATGCTTCGCAGACTGAGTGGAATCTGTAATTTCAAGTCACGGTTGGTCAGGAGACACTACAATTTCTGTCCTATACTAAGCAATTCGTAACGGTCATTCGGGAGTTTAGTGTCGGCTGCGGATTATCACCTTAATCGTGCGTATAGCGCGGCTCAGGGTGAAGTTGCGATCACAAACGGGTGGATCGAACCAAGGAGTAGCAGTGGTAGGTCCCAAAGCGGGAAGATTCGCATATTATTGGTTTAGTTAAAAAGAAAAAATATTCCCATAATTTGTGGAACACGATTTCATTCATGTGGCTGTCTCGACTGGTCAAAAACCATTGTGACGGTTTCTGACGATCACACGAATGCAACCATTTTTATACACTCCATCATAGGATGGAGTATATGGGCGAATAATCTTAAATGACTCCTTTCTGTGTCCGGCTGTTTAAAATTGTGTTGTATTAACTAATTTTTTTTATAAATATGTTCTAAGCAGCTTATTATATTTGTTAAAATAACCCACGTATTAGTTTTTAAAATTTTTAATTTGTTAATATCGAAAAAAAGAAAACAGTACATGTAGTCTCAGTCCCGTGGCGTGTCCAACACCGACGCAGCAAAATAAACCGTACTTATTATGTATGTAAATATTAAAAATCTGTAATTGCATTCAAATGAATTTAGTCACATATACTCTTTTTTTGATTTAATTAAATTAATTTTAAGAAATTATAAAAATCATTGACTTTTGTCCGGAACATTTTCTCTCAGTCCCGTGCCTGGTGTGGTTTTCTGCTTAAAAAAAGGTAACGTTCAATTTGTAGTGTTTCTCTCGCGCTGAAGTATTGTTCTCTTCGAAGGTTCTCAAAGAAACTCTACTTCTATTTTAGTTTGCGAATTATTTTCGTCGGAGTGGTCGGAGACTGTCCCCTTTTTCGCAAAGAAAAGGAGTCATTTCAGATTATTCACCCATATACTAAGTTTGTCATTCCGTTTGCAACACCTCGAAAAAGTGATCTGCGACCCTATAAAGTATATATATTATCGGTCAGTGTAACATTCTAAGACATTCTAGCGATGTCCGTCTGTCCGTCCGTCTGTTGAAATCACGATAGAGTGCGAACGACCAACGCTAAGAAGCTGAAATTGTAGGAAGATGTTTTTTGCCCATAAGCAGGTTAAGTTCGAGAATGGGCAATATCGGACCAAAGGGGAAAAAGTTCCCCTTTACGGGACTAAATATATCCCGGCCATAATCAAATTTTTCAAATATTTTTTTTCACTACATCTGATTTTTTTTGGTAAAATTGTTCTAAGTTTATATAATTTATAGATGGGGAAAAAATCCCAAAAATGGGCGTGCTCATGGGTTCCGTGGACCCTTGGGGCCCAAAAAAGGGCCCATGATAAACATGCGCATATGGGTATCGAAGTGCAACGAAATTTACTCACGAACCCAAATATGCCTTTATTTTCATGATTTGCCTACATTTTTTGATCCGGTTTCTGGGACTATCGGGTCACCAGCGGCCCAAAAACCGTCCCTTGACACACATGGACATATGGGTATCGAAATGCAACGAAATTTTCTCGCGAACCCAAATATACATTTATTTTCATGATTTGGATAAAATTTGTGATCGGGTTCCTGGGACTATCGGGTCACGAGCGGCCCAAAAACCGGCCCCTGACAAACATGGACATATGGGTATCGAAATGCAACGAATCCATGATGGAGGGTATATAGTATTGGTATAAATTTTTCAAAACTTCATCATAATATCAATGAAATATCGTCGCCTTAATAAAACAATAGTGTATACGCATGTACACCATTCTTTTTTTATTGCATAATAAGAATCTACATAACTGATTCTATATGTGGTCAAAATTTGGTGAAATTCTACTTCCACAATGTGGGTCAAAAGATCAATTGAAATATTAGCGTATAATTGCGTGATTGAAATTTTTCATTAATAATTGTGTAAGTGCTGGTATGGTGTTTTATTTAGTTGTTACTCTAAATATAATTTCAAAGAAAAATAGTGTATAAAAAGCATACACTATTTTTATTATTCAAAACAATCCATTTTACAACCAAATAAAAACGAAAAACGACGTATCAATCCGTATGACACTTATACACTATTTTATATATCACACAACATTTCTCTGTGTGTTCTACGGTTGACGTAAATAATACCTCGGTTTTCATAAAGAAAAGTGAATGTCATGAAGTTATAGATAAACGTGGACACCATGGTTGTCATCAAAAAAAGGATGAAGAAACTGAAAGAATCATTAAAGAGCATATTGAATCCTTTCCGGCCGTGGAGAGCCACTACACTCTCTCGTCATCAAAACGGTTATATCTTGCTTCTAATTTAAACATTTCAAAAGTCAATTCCATTAAGGAAAGTATGTACAGGCGTATTTTCTGCAACGAATATAATTATTTTTTTCATAAGCCGAAGAAGGATACATGCTACACATGCGAACGATATCGTAACTCTGATGACATGGAGATTTTGCAGGAAGCGTACAATGAACATATTAAAAATAAGAAGATGGCTAGGGAAGAAAAGGAGGCCGATAAAGAAGAGGCAAAAATTAATAACAAATTGAGAGTATTTACTTTTGACTTACAATCTGTTTTGACAACCCCATGCAGCAATGTAAGCTCATTGTATTATTCAAGGAAGTTTGCTAGCTTCAATTATACTTTTTTCGATCTTGCGTCGAAGGAAGGCTACTGTTTCTTATGGGATGAAACGCAGGGACAAAGAGGTTCGGACGAGATTGGGACCTCAATTATCAAAATGTTGAGCTCATTTGACGAAAATGTAACGGATGTAATTTTGTATTCTGATTGTTGTGGTGGGCAGAATAGGAATCGTTATATTGCAGCACTGCTATTTTACGTAATTCGTAAGTTGAATTTAAATACGGTCACGTTAAAGTATTTAGAGAGCGGCCACACACAAATGGAGGCGGATTGTATGCATTCGACAATTGAACGGGCCAAACGAAATATATCCATTTACTCTCCCGAGGAATGGCCAACGATTTTGCGATTGGCCCGAAGAAAACAACCATACATTGTGAAAAGAATGTCCTGGTACGACATTTATGATCTCAAGGAATGGTTCAGCAGATTGGGGCACAATTTGAAAACTAATAACGAAAACAGCTCAGTGAATTGGTTGAAGATTAAGCAAATTAAAGTGGAGAAAGTTAATCCTAATTTGCTGCTCTACAAAGAGAATTGGGACTCCGAGTGGCAAACAATTGACATTATGCAACGTAAGAGGAAGAAATCAACCACTAATAGCTGTGATACCCGAAATTTGTGCTCTAAATTTAAGCAACAGCTTACTATATCTTCCTTAAAGTACAAGGATCTTAAGGGGCTGTGTACCAAAAATGTTATTCCCAAAGAATTTCATTATTTTTATATTAATCTACAACACAGTGGAAATAAAAATTGCTTGGATGAGCCTGATGTGGAGGAGGATATTTCCGTAGATGAATACTGATGTATATTGCCTTTTATTCATGTATTTTTTAATTAATTAAAACTGTAAAAATTTTATTGCAAAACAATTAACAACGTGTCATTGCAATACCAAAAAATTACTGTGAATTATGAATAAAATGGATTGTTAAGCACGAATGCTTTGTTTTACTGCATGAACATTCGTCAGACAATTTAAATGTATTTCGTGATAAATGGTGTAAAGGATTCAAATAAAATAGTGTATACCATACAAAATAAAATAGTGTATAATGATTTTCATACATATTATAAAACAAATAAAATAGCCTAAGTGACATCATGGTACTTTGAATCCCATTAAGTTGCAAATAAAGCACTTTTAGATTAATCGAATATCATCTACTAGCAGCCTGATTATTCCTTAACATATTGAAATGATCACAACTTGCAAACACCGATTATTTTCTCAAAAATTACTGGTTTCCCAGATGTCTAATAGCACAAAAACTTTAAACTCTATTATCTCGAAACGGCAAAAAAATTATACACTATTGTTTTATTAAGGCGACGATATGTTAAAAACGTTGTCGGATTTATAAAGAATTAATTCACAGGTGGATAGGATTGTTTTTCTTTTAGTTTTTTATTTCCAGAGATAAAGCCACCCTGCTAATCTTCCCCATTTTCTTCGTTCACAAATCTGCCCCTGAGGGAACGCCTTCCAAACTTAAGCTCGAAGCACTCCAGCTGAACTTTATTTACGTTTTCATTTATTTGTTTATTGAACAAATAAATTATTTAAATTTTTGTTTCCAAATTCATCGCCCTTCGCATTGCCAAGCCACTGTGCCGCCCCTGTTTTTGAGAATGCACATTTAAATCAGATTCCCCTGTGATGACAGGCATTTATTAATTACTTTTCTTTTCAATTAAATCATTCATCGGCACTTATAAATTTGGAACAACCTGTAACATTAAACTGATTTCAAATGCTTGAGTTGTATTAAACGGGTCGTGCTTCTCCACTGAAGATCAGTTTCAAGTTCACCAACCCAGCTACCAAATGATAAATTGCCTGATCTCCGCCCCGCCTCCATTGTATTCTCAATGAAGTTGTAATTAAAATTTATGACTTGTAATTATTATTGTAATTTAATTGTACATCAAAGAACAATACAGCCGAAAAAAATAACCTCTGAACAATTTCACAGAAATAAGAAGAAATAAATACATAGGAAGATAATTTAAAACAATTGTAATAAATTTACAATGACATTACACTGAGGGGGGAAATACACACACACACACACACCCACAGTGACTGGGTGACACCGCCAGAAAGACCAATTAAGTTCAGTGATCTCAGTGAAGAATTATGGCGTACCTTAGACGCTGGCACAATAGCTTCCATTCCACATGACCTTATTTCAGCGCTCAATTGTTTTGTTTCTAAATTAAGACAGCCAAATCGGCGGACCGTAAAAATCGTCATCCATACATGCGAGTATTGGGTGTATTTGGTGTTTTAAAACGCACACTCACCAAAACATATGGAGTCAATAGCCCGCCTAAGAATCATTTTGTGGTATTGGAATGCATTGTTTTTTGGGTCACCTTGCCGCTTCGGACGGAACTGTCTGCGCCCTCCTTATATTTGTTTGAATGTCTTTTGGATGTGTTTTTTTTTCGGAACCGTCGAGGGTCGTAAATTACACAAATGTCATCTCTCTCGATATTCAATTTCCCTTAATGGCTCATCGTGTGAGTCCTAAATGTTTTATAGAAAATACCATTTTCATTAAAATTTATCGCTTGAATGAATACGGAGTATGCACAGATAAGTTCCACATGAAATTCGGTTTTTAAATGAAAATACTTTCTTTTTTCATATTTTTGGGGGCGAGCTGCAGCGAATGTGGCATTCAAGCAGTCGGTAGGCAGTAAAAGGGGTCAAAAGGGTGATTATAGATATTTTAGTTTTGTTTACTGGAGTTAAATTGATATTTGGGAATCTCAATTGTATAAATATTTTGTGAAAAGCGACATGTATAATAGTTTTTGGAGCAGAAAATGTCTGTCAAAGTATTCTGAAATATGTTTATAATAAAGAGGAATGACGGTTTTCTTACAGGAGGGGGGAAAACGACAGAATATTTTTCAACGACAGCGGTGATTTCCATTCCATTTCTTTCCACTGGTTAGCGCACAAAATGTCTTTGGGGCAAAACAACAACGGTTGACTGCCGTGGAAATACAATCTTTCCATTGGACTATCGGCATTCGATTCAAATATAATGACAACTTCTGAAATAATTGTGGATATTTTCGAAATAGTTGTGGATGCTGTGAATAAAAAAAAGAACATCAGTATTCAAAGTCATGTTGTCCAAAACATCACTTAACAATCCCACCACGAGAACATAAAAAAGGTTGTATTTCTCAGAATAGTATTTCTTTCACTCATACACGCTAAAAAATACGTCTTTTTTTGTTGTTTACGCACAAGTAAAACGCGTGTTTGGTCTGTGTATTGCAACTTGTGTATTTGCAATCGTAATTTTTTTTTTGCATTTACCCTCATAAAATAAAAGCAATGCCGAGAGAATGAGATGGATTGTTATATAGAAATTCACAAATTGAAAAAAATTAAAAAATGAAACAAAAATGTATACATATATATTTGGTATTTATCACCTACAAACAAGTTAATGTTTGTGGTATGGAAAAATATATATATGTTTGATGCGAACTTGTTTGCTGAAATTTGTTAAAATGGCCATTTTTTTAGCGTGTAGCTGTTCAATTTCGATTACCATTAGATTAGATTACTTTTTAAAAATAATTGTATTGAGTAAATAATACTCAATGGTAAATAATTGAAGATAATTACAGAAAATCGAAAAGTTATCAAGATTACTTCAAATTACTATAAAATTATCAAAAAGAATTACAGCAAACGGGATTTCCACGAATCATTCATGACACAAGTTTTAAATTTACCATACGCTGGAGCTACTGGAATCAAATTTAACTGGAAGGTTAGTGATAATTGGACATGGGACCGTGTCCCTAGGGTTGTATAGTTGCAACCGAAAGTCGGTGCTCAGGTGGTTGTCTTTTGGACAGATTTTTGAGATATTTTGAATCTCGTCCTTTGAGAAATGCACTTTTTCTCCAAATTTAGGACTTTCAAATCATACCACATATAACTATCAAATTACATCTAGAGTGGGGCCATGGTCAATTTCATTGTCATTTTGCTCGAAATTCCATTATTAGTTAGGATGGTAAATGAGATATTTCTATATTCATTGTCTACCGACATGACAAATTCCGCTAGATGCATCACGACTATTTTTAAATGCATGATTTTTAAAAGCATAGGTTCAAAACAGTTACTGCTGCATATATTTTTTCAGCTTATGTGCTGTTGAATTTATTTTCTATCGTAATACATTTGGGGCCTCAGATCGTGAACTTGTATCATAACGCACTTGGAGAAGAACCCTGGTTAACATTTCGTAACAGCAATTTCACCTGGTCCGGTCTTCAATTCATGCTATAACCTCTGTTTATCGCTGATTGTCTTTGTACATCTTTGAGTTCTTTAGTAGGCATCTCACTGCTCCTAAAGACGAGACCCAATTTTTTTACTTTTGCCCGAAATGGGATTACACTGCCCAAATTCTTCGCCTATGGCAGCCATAATATTAGCTCCACTGACCGACAACACCTATTTTCAATTAAACTAAAGAAGTCGACACCAAAAAGTAAATTTTGTCGACTCTTTCGCAATCAAAAGCCAACTTAATTTGTCACCATTTAGCTTAACATGTTGAACCCTCATATCTCATGAACTATTAGAGGTATGAAGATGAATTAGTACGTGATGAAGTAAAGTGGGCGGTGCCACGAATCTCAATAGAAAACGCTGGACCGCGTTACTGAATAAAACATTGACATAGTAAAGAAGGATTTAATTGTAACAATAATAGTTAAGAACTTACACAAGAACAGTTCGATTCTAACTATTCACATATTTAGATTTTAGAAGATATTTGCCCATGCGATCATAGTACGACATCTTCCAAAAGATCTGTAGTTGCTTTAAATGGAACAACCCAAAAATAGTTGCTGTTGATATGTGAGAAGGGGTCAATTCCGACTAAACATTCATGAATATGACAATAGTTGGTTTCATAAATATAAAATGCAAACATGCTAACATTCACAGCTAATAGTTCCACACATTTCAATCATAGCCGAAAATAAACAGGTCAAGGTCGCCTACAGTCCGTGGGACCAACAACACCAAAAACGTCAAGATGTAGAAATTAGGCCAAGCTGTAAATGAACAAAATTATTCAACTATTTGCGTTGGAGTTTCGGACTTGTTGTAGAATACTTCTCTCGGTATAATTTGTATGCCCACTGACCGGGACCTAATGTTTAAAGCCGGTTCCGAACGGGTAAAGTTACGTTTTACATGGCTTAGCGATTAATTTCTTGTTAGATTGATGATCATACCATGCATGGATCGATACACGCATCAAAAACGCATTGAAATTATTAAAAATCACTACAAAACAATTGCTCTTTCGCGGGAAAAGTTTCCGGACCGTGTTATCTCTCGAAGAGGTGATCGCAGTCATTCAGTCTATGCGGAACAAACAATCAGACGATTTTAATTCCGTTTTGCAATCTGATCTAATTTTGCAAAAAAAAAAAATTTTTTTTTACTTTTTACACCCTCACCCTACGGGTAGGAGGGTATATATCATTTGATACGGCTCAAAAGTGTAACACATAGAAATATCCACATTAGACCCCAGTGTCTTTGAACCAAATTCGATTTATGACTTTCTGAATCGTTTGAGACATGTCCGTAAAAAAAAGCAATCACTCTGAAATTTGGCATGGCTTAATATTTTCCCAAAACTGCTTATGGGATTGCATACGGGCTATATGGCCACACCCCTTCGGGTACCTCCCATACAAATCTGCTATTTCGCCCACTTTAGCAATCGTGTAATAATATCAATACGACCACTTCGATCTTGGCCAAATTTGGTATTTAGTAAAGGTATAACTGGACAAAGTTTTGAACAAAAACTTGAAGTCTGGCAACTCCGCTTCTGGTACCTCCCCTCCCGCCTACCTTAGAAATCGTGTAATATTATCAATATGTCCAACGCGATCCTGCCCAAATTTAGTATTTAGTAAATCTATAGCTAGACAAATTTGCAGAGAAAAACTTGGAAGTCTAACAACTCCCCTACTAGTACTTACATAACATTTTCGAGAAAAACTGTACAATATTTATACCCTCACCCTACGGGTAGGAGGGTATATATTTTTCTATAACATGCGGTTTTTTGAGGTTACTATTATGGAATATGAGACTTGTATGTTTTTACTGAGGGTGAGGGTATATATAAGTCGGTTTACCCGACTGCAACTTCTTCACTGTTTTTTTTTTAAATTTGAATTCATTTCCTAATGGTATATGCTTTTCGGTCCATACGTTAGAAAATATTACTTCCACTGGCATATAATATTGGGTTCAGCATTTTTTACGAGCTCTGGTTTGTTATTTTAATTTTTCACCGGAAACATATTTACAATTTAACCGGTATGTAGTGTTGCCACATGAAATGGTGAAAGTGTGGATTATTTTGACTGACAACCTGAGTTGCCATATGTGTAGTTTTATATGTTTTTTACAGTTTCTTGAAGCGCTAAATGGTACAACACAGATATTTAATCCAAAAAAAATTTAAACATATGTGCAGTTTTACGGTTTTCGGGACTTTTCTTCGCCTACGCCAAAATAATATATATGGGTGAATAATCTTAAATGACTCCTTTCTGTGTCCGGCTGTTTAAAATTGTATTGTATTAACTATTTTTTTTTATAAATATGTTCTAAGCAGCTTATTATATTTGTTAAAATAACCCACGTATTAGTTTTTAAAATTTTTAATTTGTTAATATCGAAAAAAAGAAAACTGTACATGTAGTCTCAGTCCCGTGGCGTGTCCAAAACCGACGCAGCAAAATAAACCGTACTTATTATGTATGTAAATATTAAAAATCTGTAATTGCATTCAAATGAATTTATGCACTATCACTTCAAGTCACATATACTCTTTTTTTGATTTAATTAAATTAATTTTAAAAAAATATAAAAATCATTGACTTTTGTCCGGAACATTTTCTCTCAGTCCCGTGCCTGGTGTGGTTTTCTGCTTAAAAAAAAGGTAACGGCCGTTACGTTCAATTTGTAGTGTTTCTCTCGCGCTGAAGTATTGTTCTCTTCGAAGGTTCTCGAAGAAACTCTACTTCTATTTTAGTTTGCGAATTATTTTCGTCGGAGTGGTCGGAGACTGTCCCCTTTTTCGCAAAGAAAAGGAGTCATTTCAGATTATTCACCCATATGTAGCTGCATACCTATTGGATTACTTTTGGGAGACATGATCCACAAACTCGATAAGACATTATTTCTGTTATTATTAACCAACAAAATAATCAATAATGCCATTTTTCTGGTATTATTGGTGTTTATTGTATCATACGTTTTCCAAATTGTTAATGGTCTTTATAAAAAAAAAGTTTATTTAATCCAAGAAACAGATTTTTGTTTTGTCAAAAACCTATTTAAAATGTAAACACAGTTTTACTTGAAATCTGTGGTTAAACTACGTTATTATTTATTGGACCTTAATGGGGCACGACCGACGATTTGGACCATTTTAATACGAAACCGATCTACTACACACATCTAGTAAGTTGGTATTGATTTGGTATTGATTCGTTAGTTTAATATCTTCTTTTGACATCGACAGTTATCCAAATGGAAATGTACAGACTGCTAAATTAATTTGCTCTAAAAATACCTATGTTGTATATAACTGTGGGCACATAATTGCTTACATATACATGCATGTGGACTAGTACATACTAGTCGAAAAGTATCGCAGTACAATGCATTGAAGTTGTAGCACTTTACATGAGATTTGCAAAATTTCGATGCAAACAAAAGCCATTTATCACACATTGACCATCAAACTAAACGTTATTTAAATGAATGCAATTGCATTGCATTCACGGTTTATGGTTGCATTGACGGTGGAATGGATGGATGAATGGAATCGAGTGGAATGGTTGACAATTTCACGCTTTGACTTTGTGCCTCCATCGGTTGCTTTTAATCAATTTCATTCACGTTTTACGCCCGAAACATTAAACTTGTGTGTGTTTTAGCTCTGTTGGCTGTCATTGTCAAAAGCCAAAACATGCTGGCGCATACATATGAACACACCCTCACACACATTCAATTATAACTTTTTTACATATTTTGGCCGTTAAATGTAAGGTTTGACTTTGGCCGAAACCGCCGAAAGACGCTGAGTTACATTACGCAATTTTTGTTTTTTTTTTTTTGGTGATCGCTAGTGAACGTGAGTGTCAGCGTAAGTGCGTTCGAAGCCCTCCCTCTGGCTTCTGACGGTGTCAATACTTTTTTTGTTTTATTGGTAACCAAACTAAAAACCATATTTTGTGTGCATTTTGACACTATGTGGTTGGTAGTCGGCGCAAAATTTTTTTGGGGCCAGTGTCAACTGTTTTTTTTTTTTGGCGACGACATTGTTGTTACTGTTTGTATGAATTTGGGGTTTGACACTTTGTCACTGTTGATATTGAAATTTACAATAAATCTGTATGTGTATTAGAGTACCACACGGGAAAGATTTATTAATTTAACATTTAATTCTGGATTTTAGAAATACAAGTTTCACGGTTTTGTTACATACTACTCAAGCCTCTAAACGAAATGTCCACCATATGCGTGAAGTTCTCAAATTCTCCGACGATTTGAAGGTAGTTCTACCCAATTCATTCGAGGCGAGTTCGGACATATTCGTTGATTGGATGATGTGTATAAAGTGTCCATAAAACACAAAATATGTTAAAACTAGTAAGATGTAATGCGCCTATGGCGCCCGTTAATTTGCTTTAATTTTAAAAATTTTGTAAAAAATATTTTGAGAAAACTATTTTGTAAAAAAAAAAATTTGAAAAAAAATAAAATTGGAAAAAAAAATTTTTGGAAAAAAAATTATTGTTGAAAAAACAATTTTGTTGAAAAAAAAAAATTTTTTTGAAAAAAAAAATTTTTGTGGAAAAAAAAATTGGGGAAAACACAATTTCTGTACTTCTTATTTCTTTAGGAATGTGTCACAAAAATACAAAATCGAGTAGATTTTTCTTGTGTTCGTGTAGGAGGTAATTTCAATGCCATTTACCTTATCTTAAATAGTTGTGCTCGATTTAGAGAGCCACCCTAGTGTAGAGAGCCACCCTTTGTGGAAAAAAAAATTGGGGAAAACACAATTTCTGTACTTCTTATTTCTTTAGGAATGTGTCACAAAAATACAAAATCGAGTAGATTTTTCTTGTGTTCGTGTAGGAGGTAATTTCAATGCCATTTACCTTATCTTAAATAGTTGTGCTCGATTTAGAGAGCCACCCTAGTGTACGTGTAACATATGGATTTGTATTTGCTTTTCGTCTTGTTTTGCTGTTGTCTTTGGCTAAATCACAAATGTCTGCCTTGTACGAGTAGTTTTTTTTTTTTTTTTTTTCGGTGTCTATTGACCCTGAATTTATTGTATTCCATTATTTGTAGTCAAGTGCAAATTTCAGCTGTCATCGTGTGTGGTGTTTGTTGGTGCTGCTGCTGCCATGTTTTCGATTGTCTTTCGGATTTCAAATCAAAACATTTGTTTTTCCCCCTCTCCCTCTTCAGATTGTACTACGCCATTGTGAATGAAAATGAAAATTGAAAGAGATAAACAAACAACCGGCAAATTACAATAGCCCAATCTGTCATTCATGGCTATTGTACAGAGATATGAGAGATCATAAAAATATGTATTTTTTTTTTTAATTTATAATTATAAATACTAATGGGAGACTTTGCACAGTAGTTCTAAACATCAAAGCGAATATTAAAAGTAGCGGCATTTTTTATGTTTAAAACTATGATAGGACAGTTGCTGAGTGACTGTAGTACGCCAGCATTGGCATTGCCCTCACTGTTTTTCGCCTAGAAAGAACATTAACAGCCACGGTGTCGAACAACAGTGTCCGCATGCTTTCTAAGCATCAAATAGGTGATTTCGAAGCCACTAAACAGCTGTTTGTCGCTGAGAAAACTTGCAGACGATGTTATTCGATATCGTGGCATGGGCTGTAAATGACGTCAATGTCGAGATATTATGACCTATTAGAGTTTACAGAAACAAAAAAGGCCTCGCAAAGAATGACCATTGTCAAAACTTCCATGCGAAATGTTATAATTGTATGTGGACACAATTAAATCTCAATAATGAAAATGTATACCAGTTCTCAAAATCAGATTAAGTTAGATTGGAGTGACAGTTTTCCTAAGCAGACTCACAGAGTGATACAACAGCAAAAAAGTTACTCCTACTGCCCCGCTCAGTTCAATTCTAAGTGCACGAAACAACTTCGGAGTCGGTCAATTATCATTATCATTTATTTCTTTAATTATTAAAATTCAAATTATGGGGATATCCATTTCGTGGTTTCAAAAGTATAGGGCTGGAATTCGACATCTGTCAAACTAAGTTCTTAAACCATTTTTTTTTTCTTTTCAGTTAGAAGTCTGACATTGACGAAATGGATCGCTTAACTATCACACAACGAGTAAAAATTATTAAAAACCAGAGAAAAAGTTGCAGTCGGGTACACCGACTTATATATACCCTCACCCTCAGTAAAAAAATACAGCTCTCATTTTCCACGATATCTAATGTGGTTATTACACGATTTCTAAAGTGGTTGTAATGGTACATTTGTATGGGAGGTACCAGAAGGAGAGTTGCCACATTTTTGTCCAAAACTTAGTCTAACTATAGGTTTACTAAATACAAAATTTGGGCAAGATTACTTTGGGCATATTGATATTATTACATGATTTCTAAGGTAGGCGGGATGGTACATTTGTATGGCAGGTACCAGAAGGGGAGTTGCCAGACTTCCAAGTTTTTATCCGAAACTTTGTCCAGTTATACCTTTACTAACACCGAATTTGGGCAAGATCGCGTTGATCATATTGTATTACACGGTTTATAAGGGGTGGGATGGTACATATGTATGGGAGGTACCAGAAGGGAAGATGCCAGACTTCAGAATACAGAATTTGGGCAAGATCGCGTAGGGCGTATGTATATTAATACACGTTTTTTTAAAGTGGGCGAAATAGCAGATTTGTATGGGAGGTACCCGAACGGGTCTGGCCATATAGCCCATATACAATCCCATAAGCAGTTTTGGAAAAATATTAACCCATGCCAAATTTCAAAGCGATTGTTTAACTCTTTCGAAAGTTATCGTGCGTACCAGCTGGACAACGGACGTACAGACGGACATGGCTCAAACGATTCAGAAAGTCATGAATCGAATTTGGTTCAAAGACAACTGGGGTCTAATGTGAATATTTCTAGGTGTTACACTTTTGAGCCGTATCAAATGATATATACCCTCCTACCCGTAGGTTGAGGGTATAAAAATATATACAGTGTTCTCCAACAAGATGTGTTATTTTGAATCACCCGGTATTTCGGTAGCTGTCACTTTTCAAGCTTTTATTCAGTGGCATGTGAAAAGTAAAAACTAAGCCATTACTAAAAATGGAACGATACACGTTTCAACAATGCATTGAAATTATTAAAATTCACTACAAAAATGGTGAAAATCTTGCAGTCTCAGTTCACAAAACTAAATAGTTTCTTGACTGTGTTATCTCTCCAAGAGGTGATCACAATTGACCACCGAGACCTTGTGATTTAACATCCAGCGTCGATTCAAGACCTCACAGATAGAATTCGTGAGGCTATCAAGGAAATAGGGCAGCCTCTTTGCGAGTTGATTATGGAAAATTTCATAAAAAGGATATGGTCCTGTAAGCGTTGTGGCCATTTGATGGATGTTTATTTGCCACGGAAAGGGTCGGTATTTAACAAAACCGATGGTATTCAGGCAGCGCCGTGTGCCGTCATCAATAAACAATCGTAGAATTTATTTTGTATGGAATTCAAGATTTAGAATACAGGCTCAAGAAGCCACCACTGAGGTCATTGGCGACGATGATCACATATGCACTCTCAACAGCCATATCGCATATCTTTAAATGATCTTGACGAATGTTCACCATGAATTCATTTGTTCATGGCCATTACAATTTGCATTAAATGCATGGATTTTTGTTATTATTTTCGGTTACATATTTGGACGAACTCAGTCTGCAATGACTTTGAAATTCTATGGCGATCGGTTCAATAGAAAATTTACAAATCCAAATTCAGCACACATGCTCACATATACGCTATGACAACGTAGGCCGCGGACAAACTGGAACGTGATTTATGGCTATGCCAAAGAGCTACCACAACAACTAACTCGTCTTTATGTCGGAGTTGTTGCTGTTATTGTAAAATTTGTTTTTTTTTTTTTTGAAAAATTTAATATGCAACTTGTGTAGCACAACAAGCGTGTGGCAATTGAGCAACAAACACCCGAAATTGGGCAGCAAACTGCGGTGGTGACCGCCACCAAAACCGCAAAACATAACAACACCAATCCAATCCAATCACTCACGCAATGGCCCGACCAGAGACAACCTTTAACAGCCACAACAAATTGTGTTTAAAAGTTCGAGAAACAACGGTTAACTACACCGAAGCGCTAAATGCTATTCCGTGTGAAGAAGCCTGGATGGGGGGGACCATGACAGACGCTCAGCCAACTAATGAGGGACTGAGCCAACGACTTCGAACAAGCCAACAATGGAGATAATGACACATTTTATCAAAAAGCTGTAACTCAAAAGTGTTCGGGGAATATCGCTCAGCAATGACAGCATAGTTTTGACAAATTTGGACAAATGCTAGGGCACAACCAAAGACGGAGGGCATCCGTACTTTGTTTGCATTTAAGGTGAAATTGAATGTAAACTGGTTTTACGGCGATGCCAGTACACTCCACATGTCGTTAATCTTCAATTGTACATTAAGTACTGTCTGCTGTCTGTGGGATTTTACACGTGTACCATCCGTAGACACTAATAAATAGATCTGTCTTTTGATTATAGTAAACGGAAAAGCATATCTTCATAAAAATCAAGAAACGCTTTTTTTTTTTTTTTTGCCAATGAAACACTTTGGAATTTGTATAAAATCTTTCATATTTTTTATGCAATGTTTCATATATATAATGAAATTGGATCATAGAACTTATGGTTCGCTGCGAAACTTGTCATGGGATAATATTTTCGCAAAACTACAAAAGGGATTTTGTGTGAGCTGCATGGTACCATCCCATCGGAATCATCGCATCCCATTGGAAGTCTAGCGACGCGTCTCCGGTAATGAGAAAAAAGTAATTAATTCGCGTTTTGTGACGAACAATATTGACTTTTTGCATCAGAAACTAAATTTGTTAATACAAATTTTTTCTAATTTCACCGTGTTACAAAAAATAGAATAGTTTTAAAAACAATTTTTATCAATTCTCAGATTTCCCCCAATTTTTATTATTTTTGAAAAAAAAATATTTTTTTCACTTTTCTTAGCATAACTTGAAGAGACTCCAATTTTTTAAACTACTTAAGCGTTACGAAAAAAAAATATTTTTTGAACTGAAACCTTAAAAAAAAACGATAACCATTTAAAAAAAAAAATTTTAGGAAAATCTGAGAATTGATAAAAATCTATTTTTTAAAAAATTTGACGTGATACAGACATTTCCACGAGTCTGCCTTCAAAAAATCAGCTCGATTGGATCACTGAAAAAGGGTTAAAAATCGGTCCAAAGGCTTTCACACAGGCAACTACGAGCTTCATACTTCAAACTTAAAAAAAAATTCTGACGTGTACATGAAAATCGCCGTTACACGTGAATTTTTTTTTTATCCCCTTTCCGAAAAAGACAAATTTGGTTCATAGGACAGAATGTGTGTAACACGGTGTTTTGAATATGGTACGTTGGGGCAGGGTGAACCAAAAAGAATCAAGGAAACATTAATATTTTTTTTATATTTTATTCTAACTTAAAAAAATGGTAATAACACCAATATAAAATAATTTATGCAATAACATTTCGAAAAACACCCAAGACAACTATTTTTCAATAATCGAAATTAGTATCACGTTTTCGCAATGACCTGAAACACATTGCAAATTCTGGGGAGACAGGGATACCCCAGTGTACTTTAACGTAGCTAGGGGAACAAGTATACAAATATTTTAAACATATCCACATTAAAGATGGAGCACCCTCCATATAAAAACAACTATTTTGTTTACAAGTACAAGATCTTAAACTACAGAATTTTCCAACAAGAGCTGTTATTTAAATATTTTGAGATAAATGGTCGGATGTTTATTTCACAATGAAGAGGAAGGTATGCCTTTAATAATGAGAAAGAACATCAGCCAAATGGCCACCACGACCACGCTTACAGGACCATATCCTTTTCATGAAATTGTCCATAACCAAATCGCAAAGTGGCTGTCCTATGTCCTCGATAGCCTCACGAATTCTATCTTTGAGATCTTGAATCGACGCTGGGCTTTTGGCGTAGACCTTATCTTTCACGTGGCCCCAAAAGAAGAAGTCGCAAGGTGTTAAATCACAAGATCTCGGTGGCCAATTAAGATCTCCTCTTCGAGAGATAACACGGTCCGGAAACATTTTAGTTTTGCGAACTGTGACTGAAAGATTTTCACCATTTTTGTAGTGCATTTTAATAATGTATCGGGTATCGTTCCATTTTTAGTAATCGCGTAGTTTCTACTTTTCAAATGTCAAAGAATAAAATCTTCAAAAGTAACAGTACCGGGTGATTCAAAATAACACCTCTTGTTGGAGAACCCTGTACAATATCATTGAACCTTAATGAGAATTACTTTTTGCGCAGAGATGTAAAGACCAGGATTTATTGCCAGACAATTAATTGTCTTATAATTGTCCAGAACATCAAAGTCAGCATTTATATTCGTAACAAAATGCGGCATGTAATCGATTGGAAAAGTTTTGAAAGAAAACCGAAGGTCTGAAAATAGACTTATAACGAGATCAACTGCGTTACATACACTGCAAACAACGTAATTAGGAAAAAATACGAGAATTAAAAAAGGCTGCAAAATGAGCGT
Organism: Hydrotaea cyrtoneurina; assembly: GCA_958296145.1. NCBI lineage: Eukaryota > Metazoa > Arthropoda > Insecta > Diptera > Muscidae > Hydrotaea > Hydrotaea cyrtoneurina. The sequence continues at coordinate 50,725,046 of OY282515.1, read as the reverse complement.
TGGCATGGTTCAAAGACATATCGCACCCTAAATACAAAAGGGGCACAACTCAAAAATTTTCAAAATCTACTTTTTCCCATAAACTGATTCACATTACACATCTCTAACTACTATAAAAATGTCCGTCTCATCACTATCTTCTTTAACTGGAAAAATGCCGTTATGTCTATTTTTATGTTGCTTCTGCACGATCAACTAAAGAGAATTATTTTTAGTTGCGTTTACATGCTCAAGAACGACTGATTACTTTTATTACACATAAAGAGTTGTTTTCGAGTTCTGCGTCTATCACTGTAAAAAGTGATAAATTTCGTGGTATATTATTTTGCATTGTGCCTCTTTCGTTGTAAAAAGTGAGTTCAATTAACAGTATTATTTATTTATGTGCCTTCTTTGATTAAATAATATCACTAGTTAATCGAAAAAATTTCAGTTAAAGAGTCATAAATCAAACATAATACAAAATTGAAAAAAAAATAGCAAAACCTTCTTCAATATTGTATTTTTTCATAATGGAACCATATTTTCTTTAAATATTGCAACCATTTTTACATAAACGGTTTTTTGCCTCTACTGAATAATTGAGAATTTTGAGTTTTATTTTTATATTTAGGGTGCGATGTGTTTGAAACTGGTGGAGGTCGGAAACCAATTTCAGCATCAACAAAATTACACAGCTGCATCATTTGTGTAGTTTTATCTAATTTGTGGAAGTTGATGAACCAAAATATTTAAGAATCTTCTTCCTCATTCGTTGATTTCGGTCACAATCATATGACTACCATACTGTTCTTTAAACGTTCAATATTGGCCGATTAAATTGCATTCAAACTTTGACTGGGAAAATTAATTTGAAGTTTAACTTCAGTTTAAACGAAACACGAAGATCAACCTCGACTCATTTATTGGGGGATTATAAGGGATTTATTGAATGAACTGACATGCATAGGTTAATATTTTTAAGCGAGTTGGCACTATTTTTTAAACAGTCGGAATGAAAAATTCAATGTAGAAAATTTGCCGAAGAAATTTTCCAAGGCAGTGCCAATCATTTCCAAAACTTCCTGGCCGAATGGACTTTCATCCAGTGAGCATAGCTTGACCGCAGTAGTGTCACAAGGTTCGGTTCTTTCTACTTTTCTTTTTATTATTTCTATGATGACCTCTTCGGTCAGACTGGGAATCCAATCTACTTTTTTGCGGATGGCAGCAATTTGATCATCGGCCAAATCCTCTGCAAGTCGAGCACAAAATGCGAACACTGAATAACTGAGTCAACCGCGATTTGGCAAAGATTTATTAGTGGGGTCAAATGAACCGGTTAGATTTTAATGCAACCAAAACCCAGTGATGTTTGTTGTCACACAAACGTGCCACTGATCCAGCATCGTCGTCTATCTCTATGGGGGTGGTGTGGATATCAACGAGTCAGACACGCTTGATGCCAATAATATGCCAATAATATTTGAGACACTTAAGGAAAAAGTGGTTCAACCCCTAAATTTACTTTTCGAGATAATTGAGTTTAAATTGTAGGCCAACATTTGAAGCGAGTGGTCAAGTTTTGAAAAGATGTGTAAAATGGGGAACATTTTCCGGTGTTACAAAAATGTTTAAATTAAATTTGGACCATTTTTAAATTCAGAATTTGTTTTTTTTTTATTAAAGCAAAATATAACTGTTCATATATACTTTGCGAATAACGATAAATAGTGCTTGGAAGAATTTTTTTTAGAAAAATTATCAAAAGGACAGTTCTCTATGCGAAAATATTCGACACCGCAATTATGTGGGTTGACCGCTTCTACTATAAGCTCCTCATTTTATAAATTTGGCTAAGCGCCTCGGTGGGTGAGTTGGTGGCGTGCTTGCCGATCAGGGTGGGGGTTGTGGAATCGATTCCCAACAGAATTAAGTCCCTGTCATTCCGCAAACCGAGCAGTGACAACAGCTTTCAAGCTTCGTGTGGCTGAAAATCAATTGCCCTCGATAGCCTCACGAATTCTATCTTTGAGGTCTTGAATCGACGCTGGGCTGTTGGCGTAGACCATATCTTTCACGTGGCCCCAAAGAAAGAAGTCGCAAGGTATTAAATCACAAGGTCCCGGTGGCCAATTGTGATCACCTCTTCGAGAGATAACACGGTCCGGACTCTTTTTAGTTTTGCGAACTGTAACTGCATGATTTTCACCATTTTTGTAGTGAATTGTAATAATTTCAATGCGTCGCATAGTTTCTATTTGTCAAATATCAATGAATAAAAGCTTCAAAAGTGACAGCTACCGAAATACCGGGAGATTCAAAATAACACCTCTTGTTGGAAAACCCTGTAATTCCTATAGAGAAGTTTCAGAACAATTTTACCCCAAAACATGTCGCCAGCGTTAACATAGTCCACGCAAATACTAGACAAGTATTTGTTTGAGCCGAAAGTTTGTATATTAATTTTTAATTCACTCTATTATTTGATTATTGAATTCATTATAAGTAAACTCCATTGTTGATGAAATGAATGCAACAATAGATGTGTAGTTTAATTTAGGGATAGCCCGAAATTGCATTGAAGCATTACCTACCTCTTCAACCTTCTTGTGTACCATGGTGGGAAACAGGATCCAGCCACAGTAAGCTCCCAACAACGAAACTAGAATACCGGCCAGTGCCCCAAGTAGAGGCCAAGGAAATGGGACTTTATACATGGTTTACTTTATATTTTAAATGGCGACGACGATGTATGTTTCAGAAGGCAACAATGACAGTATCACATTTAAATCGAACCGTTGGGAAATAAATCATTGAACGACAAGCGCGGGCGAATTGTTAACCGTTATTAATTACGCGCTTCAACACACACTCATACACTCACAAAACACTTGAACTTTTTCTGCGACCGGGTATAAATTCAAAATAATAAAACTGTTCACGAATCCAAAAACACTGTAGACAATTTCAAAAAAAAGGGTGCCCGTCTTGTTGTTGGTGTGTCTTTTGAATTAAATAAATTGTTGTTAAATTCCCGAATGAAACGACAATAACAAGAGCTACAACAAAAACACTAAATTGTTTTGAAATCTCGTTGAAAATGACGTCGGAACACCAAACAAACAAGTGGTAGATAGAGCGGCAGCTGATGATGGTGGTGGCAACGGCAATGAAATTGGTCAAGATGTAAAGAAAACAAAAAAAAAAAACTTGTTTTCGTTTCTTTGGATTGTTTTTTTTTTTCGTTTTGGTGGTTTAGTTTCGAGATATTGACCAAAAAAGAAAAAAAAACGAAATTCACCAAGTGACCAATATAGTTGTGATGCCAAACGAAAAAGAGAGTGAATCAAACAGAAAAAAAACCACACAATGTTACAAAAAAAAAACACGGGACGGGACGTCTGTCTCTTTTTTTTTCTCGTTTATTTTTATAATTTTAAATATCTTAAGGTTTGTTTTTGGTATTTTTGCAATTTATCTAATGGATGTTGTCGATTAAGAGTGGTGCTTTGCCACTGTTGATCACTGTGGTCAGAGGTGTTTTTTATATTTGTTTTTTTTTCTTGGTTATTTTGGAAGGCACAAAACCCGATTAAACTGAACTGATTTTGACATTCAATAGAGCGCCTCAAGATTCAAGGTTAAACTCTTTTTCTTTTGCGTTTGTTTGCTTTAGACACCGTCGGTCGGTTGATTACTTTGCCGAGTCGCAAACTCTGATTCACTGGTTGGCGTCAGTGTCACGTTCTAGCACTGAACCTGGACGGGATTCACGACGATGTACAGGCGGACATGCATTACATTAATTTGGCGACAAGATAGAAATCATTCTGGTGACCACAATCATGGGAGGAGCAATTAAGAGCACGCGACACATGCGATGCGATTGCAATTCACGTTGGGCCCACACAACACAACCGAACAAGCTGCGAATGGAGTTTCCGTTTCCCGCAGTCACTTCACTACCGAAATAATTAATTTCATTACAATTACAATTGAATACCCATCAGAGTCGGCTCGTACGTACATCTAATATCTTCACTACTTAATTGTTTTATTTATTTGATGGGGATGGGGAATTATTATTAGCATAGGAGTACGATAAGGGTGGATGTCTCCGGCCACTCAATAACTTTTATATTTAATCGAACTTTGTGTGTGGTTTATTTCAATTTAACCCAATTTTAGTAGACGAACACCGTTTCGTTTCGTTTCTTTTCTGTTTTCCTTTTCTACGGAGCGTGTGTTTCGTTTTAAGCTTCAGTTAAGACTAAGCCATCAAAATCCACAGCACTCGCTGCTCTCTACCGATCATTGTTGGCTGTCAAACATTTTAGTTTTTGTCTTTCCTTTGCGTCTTCGCTCTTCTCTACACGCCACGGCTGTTAACAATGGTTTTGTTCATTCGCCTTACATTTCTTTACAGTGTATTTCGTCTGACGGTGATGTTTTGGCCCTAAATATGGCCAATACCACTAAACAATGTTTTGAAAAAGCTCACCGTTTCGCTGGTTGGCTGTGAGGTTGAAAAATTGAGCTTTTTTGCGGTAGGTCACAATTTTAGTTTTTTTTTTCATCATTTTCATTTATTTTTGATTAATTCTCTGTGTCTTCTTGCGCTTTTATCACCTCGTTTTTTGTTTACATATGAATGTCTGATCGTAAGACTGGAAGTTTGTATCGACAATGTAAAGCATATTAGTTTCAGCATAGGGTGTGCTTTAATGGGCATGATGTGACAATGTTGGAATATGATGGACGACAAATGATATTCGAGGACGGAGGAGTTACAACTGTTTGTTTAATTATAAAAGGTTTTGAAGAAGAAATACTACGCATACAATTTAATGTTATGACCAAGAATGTATCTTTATTATGAAGATAAGGGTTTGCCATTATATTTAAAAATTATTTTGGGCAAGTGGCCACCGCTCGAGTGGCTCGAATAAGTTCCAGCCGAAAGGCACAATTCTCGACCACTTTTTGAAGCATTTGGGGACTGTGCCGAATATTCTCTTCCAAAGAGTCAATCGTCTAGGGCTTATCTGCGTAGAAACGCGATTTCCCTCAAAAACTAGTCCAGCGGTGTTAAATCTTGGAGATGATGCCACATGCACACGACGCGAAATAATGCGCTCACCAAAAGTTTCCAATAATTCCTTCTGCCCATAGAGCACACCAACGTCTCAACAATGGTTTGTGCAGTTTCATTACTCCAAAGGCGACAATTTTGTTTATTAACGTACTCAGTCAACCAAAAAGTGAACTTTAGCGCTGAACAACTTTTTCTTGTGAAAATGGGGAGCGTTGACCATTTCGTTTTGGGCCCATTCGCCGAACCTGCGATGCGGTTCGTCTTGTTGATTGTGGTTCGTCTTCAATTTTTGTACGAGTTGGATTTTGTAAGTCCACAAACTAAGATCCTTCGCCAAAATCTTCCATAAAGGTAATGGGCACAGCTCCACATTGTGCGCTCAATTTGATGAACATTGCACATCAATTTGATGGACAATTTTACATCAGTTATAAGTTTCTATAAAAATAAGACATTTCTATTTTCCAAAAAAATAAAACGTTTCCATTTTTCAAATTGATGTATAACTATTGAAGAATCGTTTTCATTGATTTGATATTTGGTTTATGTTGAGTTCTGCAAGTACCCATTTAATTCTACGTGTAGGAAATAATATCTGAGACTGATTTCACGAATAGATGAATTCTTTGCAAATTTAGCCAGAAGGTAACAGTGCCAGTGAATATTTTGTCATTGTTAACAAGAATTGTAGCAGATGAAGAATTGTCCCATATCCGTTCAACAATTGACCCAAAGCTCTTATTTCCTCTAGGCCAGAGTTTCTTAAACTAGGGGTCGCGACCCCCAAAGGGGTCGCGAAAAAATTGTGAGGGGTCACAAGAAACAGCATTTTATTCCTTGATTTTATTAACGCAAATAGCTTTTCCTCCTTTTGAAATTATTTTTTCGAATTTATTTATTTTATGTACATATGTATTTGAAATTGTATTTGTTATGTTTCTCCGTGCTGAAAGGCTAATTTGGAGTTCTCGTACGTACGTTGTAAACTCGGTTTTACAAGATGCAGTTAGGATCATAATTTTTATTAAAAGCAGTGCACTTAATTTGTTAATTTCTGCAAAGATATGGGTTCGGAGTATGAAAAGCTTTTGTTGCATTCAGAAATTAGATGGCTGTCAAGAGGGAGAACATTGAGACGCTTGATGGAGTTGAAACATGAGGTAATGCTGTTTTTAGCGCAGAAAAACTCAGCTGATTCTGAACTTTTTCATAATGAGCAGTGGATGTGCAAATTATCTTATTTGTCAGATATATTCGAGAAACTGAACGAACTAAATTTGTCTCTTCAGGGGACGTATACGAATATTTTTAATTTGGGCAATAAAATCCAAGCATTTGTGAAAAAAATAAATGTATGGAAAAGTTTAGTAACAAATGACAGATTTGAAATGTTTTCATACACGAATGATTTTGTTACTGAAAATAATTTGGATTGCAATATTATCAAGACGGTTATAATTGATCATTTGGAATCTTTGGAAAAACAATACAAGAAATATTTTCAGCCAGATATTAACAGTCATTTTGATTGGGTGCAAAAACCATTCAATGAATCAATTCAAAACATCACACATCTTCCATTAACAGCTCAAGAAGAATTCGCGGAACTTTCGAGCGATACAAATTTAAAGCTAGAATTTGCTCAAACAAACTTAAATTCTTTTTGGATCAATGTTAAAGACGAATTTCCAATAGTCTCCGACTTAGCGATCAAAATGCTACTGCCATTTGCTACCACATACTTGTGCGAATCAGCGTTTTCAACGCTTGTTGTAATTAAATCAAAAAATCGTTCTTGCCTTACCAATGTTGAAACAGCCATGAGACCTGCGCTATCTGAAATAATCCCGAGATTGGATCTACTCTGTAAATCAATGCAAGCACACCCATCTCATTAATTATACACTTATTTTTTATTTTTGTTTCTGAATTTTGAATTATTTTTCGTTTGGTTTCTGAATTTTAAATTAATTTGATTTTTTTTAATATAAAATTTATAGTAAATATGATAATCTGTATATATTTTTATTATTACTTTCTATATAAAATCATTAGAACATGCATTTTCAAAATTAAATTATACTTTCTTGGGGGTCACTAAAAATTTCGTATTACGAAAATGGGTCACGTAGCAAAAAAGTTTAAGAAGCCCTGCTCTAGGCGATGAAAGAACGTTAGCGCGAAGACGCTGTTCGTGAAGAAATTTTTCGCGCCTAATTACTCTGGCACACTCTGATATTGACTGTTAGCATAGGAGCTCTGAAAGCTTCCACTTTCATGTCTGATTAAACCAAACATTCTTTGAAAGTTTGATCGAAGTAGTCTTCGAGTCTTTATTCTATGAACATTTATTTTCACGACCATTGTTCATGAAACATAACATCTCGAATATTTTTGGAATATTTGTTTAGTGGTTTGTATCAAAACACATCAGAAAAGTAAATTCTCTGAAAGGAAATAGTATATTCCGAAACGTTGATTCTCCACTAAACTCTATCGTTTCTCAAATACCATGAATCAAACAACCTGCTATAACAATTCCTTAAAAACTATTAAAATTTGGTACCTTCCAAATATGGTTTTGTTCAGAATCATCTGCGTTCAGTTCTATTTTACATGTACAGAAATCAGTTTGCTCATCAGTTCATGTTTTTCTCTTATCATCGTATTGAACACACATAAAATCATGATCGTAATAATGATATTGATAATAATATTGAGGTTAGGGCCACCAAGGTACATTCAGAAGACATGGAACTGGAGAAAGACTACAGAATACCGAAGTGCTTGGAAATCTTTCTGGTTGTAGGAGCTTAAACCGTACAAGAGGGATTTTCCGATAATTTTAATTGAAAGTCATAAACATCTTAGTTTAAGCCAAATAGGCCCATAAACACCCTCTATTTTTGTCTTTGCCTTTATTTTTGTTTGCTAAATTGAGTCTTCATCGGCAATTTAGTAGCTCCACATGTTCCTAATCGATTGCCAACAATACGAAATTGCCAGAGTGCGTCCGCCTCTTCGCCTACTGATGTGAACATTTTATTACAATCGTAAAACTGCAAATGATTTTTATTGAGGTTATCATCACTTCGAGTTCCGATGCGGTGTTTCGAATACAACTCACACAAAACACACTCCAACAGTCATAGTCACACATGATTATAAGTCATTTAGTTTATTACAAATAGTCTTTGATTTGAGATGTTTATTCGTAATACCCACATGAAAATGTATTTGGGTAATAATTTATTGGTAATTTGAGCAGTTTTTTGTCTTCCACTTACATATGTGTTAGAAAAAGTCTCCCATCATACGCTCAACGTTTAGCGACTGGGCCATCAAATGAAATATTTTTGATTTTATTGGTTTTTAATGTTGGCTGGCTTCATTTTTATGACTATCACTCAATTTTCTGTGTCGTTTTATTGTAATTGAGACAAAAACTCACAGATGGAATTGACTGCCTAAGAATTGCGTGAAGATGATAATTGTTATCATTTGTGGTAGACATTGGCCGCATTCACATAAATCAACGTTTGAAGCAATAGTTTCCGCGGGTCCAAAAAAAAAATAACTACAGCGTTTTCTCAGAATATTTTAGACTTACAGAATAACAATCAATTTGAATTACGAAAATTCCTTTGTATTATGAAAATTATCATTTTGGCAATTAATTGGCACAAGACACAATATTTCTTTTATGGTATAGTCGAATTTTGAATGTAAACAAGTTTCTTATTAGCCAAAAATGGTTGCGTGTACAATTTTTAAAATTTTCTTCAAAAATGGTAGAGTAGCGGTCCTTGCGACAATAATTAAATTCGTACTTACAAAAAATGGTTCATACAACTATTTTCAGTATCAGTAATTTAATATCAGTAATCCGGATGGTGCAATTGTAGTTTCTGGGAATTTAAATGTCCATAATCACTCTTGGCTTTCTTATGGGAACCAAGAAACACCAGAGGGCCATTACGCTGAACTTGTCGCCGCACAGTGTTTCGAAATCGTTTTTTACTAGACAAAACTCTGTAACTTTTGAACCGATAGAGATATGTTAGTTTACGGTTAAATTTGGTTCTGTAGTTATTGCGGAATTCAAGGTCAATATTGAACTTTCTTTCATCATCTTTAGTTAAGTTATTTAAAAAGGTCATTTGTTGCTAAATAAACCATTTTATAAATTTTAAAAAATTAAAAACAGCAAATTTCGATTTTTTTTAATGTTATATTTTGTTTACTTACATAACAATAGCAGTAAATTATAATTTTTAGTCGTTCGGTTGAAAATTTCCTGCAAATAATCCATATTCCATATTCCTTTTTCAATCGCACACAATCTGAGGATCTTGGTGTCTTGTTATCTTAAAAACCAAAAATTGGGAAATGTGTTTCATTGAATGGAGTTCGAATATTCTTAATAATCCGATTTGTTCTCACGGAACTAGCGTTTAAAACAGTTCCACTGATCCAGCACCATAATCAATTTCTGTGGATGGTGTGGATATGGACGAATCAGACACTCTTGATGTTTTGGGCATGAAGCAACTAGGTGATGATCGGTGGGCGAAAGTCACATTCAAGTGGTTACGGTTTTTGGAGCGATGCCTTATCTATAATAATTACATCAGGCCAGAAATGGAGAATAACACCCATAAATGGACTGGAGCTCCAAAGACATCTTTGCATGTCCTGTACCGGTGGTAATTTTGGGGGATCCAACTCTATTGTCACCCTTCAACATTGACGGATCTTGGGGTGTATAATGTTGTTCTAAAGGTATTTTATTGGCACCTGTAAGATATACGTCATCAGATCCCTGATGTTAGGACATTCCCTCCGGGATTCGCTGATAGCCAGAGACTTTCATCCGTACATTGTCAAATGACCGGTTCACCGTAAGACGCCCTATAGAGAAAATCCCTTTTCAGCTGAACTGTTCATATGTGGAAAACTTTATCGGTGCCATTCCTGCCAGCCATTATTTCCAATCGCTCGCACAGTGCAATGCATTTATATGGGGCATACCCTGAGTGTTAGTCAAAGTACTAAAAACCAGTGAAAATGTTCCAGTCGGGTAAACCGACTTATATATACCCTCACCCTCAGTAAAAACATACAAGTCTCATATTCCATAATAGCAACCTCAAAGTACCGCATGTTATAGACAAATATTGTAGAGTTTTTTCTCGAAAATTGTATGTAATTACCAGAAGGGGAGTTGCCAGACTTCCATGTTTTTGTCCAATACTTTGCCTAGCCTTATCTTTACTAAATACAAAATTTGGGCAAGATCGCGTTGGGCATATTGGCATTAGTACACGATTTATAATGGGACTGGATGGTACATTTGTATGGGAGGTACCCGAAGGGGAGTTGCCAGACTTCCAAGTTTTTGTCGAAAACTTTGTCTAGTTATACCATTACTAAATACGGAATTTGGCCAAAATCGAACTTGCGCGTGTTGATATTATAACACGATTTCTAAAGTGCGCGAAATAAACGATTTGTATGGGAGGTACCCGAAGGTGTGTGGCCATATAGCCGATATGCAATCCCATAAGCAGTTTTGGGAAAATATTAACTCATGCCAAATTTCAAAGCGATTGTTTAACTCTTTCGAAAGTTATCGTGGGTACCAGCAGGACGGACTGACGGACATGGTTCAAACGATTTAGAAAGTCATGAATCGAATTTGGTTCAAAGACACTTGTCAAGAGAAAATCACATGTTTGGAGCGTGTATCAAGTAAAGATTATTTGATTCCTATCTAAACGGAGTATAATTTGTGTACTCACTGAACCGCTGTTTAAATCAGAGGACTCCGAAAACTTTTTTGAAAAGAAGCTTAGATGGATTTGATATCCTACTCGTAAATTCGTCGGCATCCGGTCAGCTGAACAATTGTTGGTGTTCTTATATGGATATTAACCGAGTTTTCTTGTGTAATATTAGATTTACTCCCTATCGGGCTTTATTACGAGTTAGCGGTGATATGAACTTGGTAAAATCCCAGAGGAAATTTATCTGCGCCCAACATACAGTCGCCTATGCAAAATGTGTCTGTTACTCATAGACGGTGTTGCAAATGAAACAAATATGTTAAGAAATACTCACTACATCCGTCGAAGCCTCCTACACAGAAAAGATTGATAATGTTTTAGTGCAGTAAATGGGAATTAGGATAAATCCCCGATAAGAAAGTACAGCATTGGTATTCGTATGAATGGCATATTTATTTAATTGCATTTACATGAGTTCTATTTTTACTAATTTTTTTCCATTTTATAAAAGAAAAAACCATTTTAAAGTCAAATAATAGAAAAAGCTTACAGCAACTAATGGTTGTACCCGCTGTTAACAAAATCACATTCGTTATTATGCGGTTTTTTATGTGGATTCGAATTTATGCCGTTTTGTGTTTTTTTTTTTGCGTTTTTTTTTTAATTTTTTACATAAACCAGATACAGAAAAAACCTTGGAAATTAATAAGGAGATACAACGCATTATGTCTGGCTATCGCGAACAACAGAAACAGTCAAAACGATTCTTCACCTACTGAAAAACGGAGAAGATCCTTTCTAAGTAGCGTCAGTGATTCTATTTAATTATTAGTTGAAAGCATTTTCTGACTCTTGAATTCAAAACATGTTTTAAGATTACTTTCGGTTTTTGTTTTCTTTTGTAGCACGAATGAAATATTTTAATTTTGTTTATTTTCATTTTTTAAATAGAAATTATATATATCTATTTTTGTAATAAAATCAAGCTTTTGATTTTTTATGCTTTTTGGGCATGCATTTTTTGATTTTATGCGGATTTTGAAGATCCGGATTTCGCGAACCCATCCACCGCATAAAAAGAGACGTGAGTGTACACTTATATTGTTTGATACAATTCCGTTGCTTCACCACGACACCACGCGAGACAGAGATGCTGAAAATAAAATTTTCCGGAAGTTTTTTTTATTGTGGTCAAATTAAAAAGCGGGATACAATTGAATTTGCTATATAGTTGTGAATATACATTTTCAAGTTTTAATATTTTGGGATTAAATGCGTTGGACAGTTTTCTATCGAATTTCATCAAAAAGCGATTTTCGGTGCTAACGTCTTTTTGACGGCAATTGCTTGATATGGTACTTTACCATTTGTCCATTTTCCCCCACCCCATGCTTTAACCATTATTGTTTTTTTGTTTACGCTCCTGAATGCAGCACGTGATTGCGTAGACACGAGTTGGTAGCGTTTGTAGACAAATTTAAATTCATTTGACTTGAATACACAGTAATCTATGCAAATGCATGTCATCAATACTATGTTTGTATAGGCAAGTATGAATATATCAAAACTGACCTCTAAGGTCACTTTAACAACAACCACCAACACATCAAAGATATGGAATATTTCCATAACAAATTATTTAATTTAAACAGATTTGAAGACAATAAGCGCAGTATCGAACTACCGTATCAATCAGTAAACAAAAATGTTGCTACTGTCACTGAAAACAGGTCATTCGAGATGGGACTGGACAAATACTCGAGATCGTCGGCAAGAAGGTGATGAACACCATACAATAAATTCAAAATACATCGATGGAATGGAGTGTCATTGATTAGGTAAATCCATTACACCAATTAAGTAGATTTTATTGTGTGTATCTGAAATTAAAGGACTGTGTCACCCGGTTTACCCTTGGACCCAAAATTAGAATATACATTTACTTTGCATTGTAATTAAATAAAAAAAAAAAAATAAAAAAAATCTGTAAGTAAGACATTGGTGTTTCAGACATGAAGGAAACCTTTATTGTGGTTTGAAAAATTACTTACTTAAGTTGGCTCTACAACCTGTTGATCTTGGCCTACTTAATACATGATTTCCAAGCTTGGCTTCTTCAGTTTGTGATACCAAGAGTCTTCTTCCACTTGCTCCATCCACCAGAGCCTCGGCCTTCCCTGTCTGCAGCTTCGGTGGCATCAGTCGTCCAACAACTTTGTGGTTGAAATTTAAACTGTAAGGAAAACATTGCTGTTTGAGACATGAAGGAAACCGATTGTGATTTCACTAAATATATTTGGACAATTATATCGACACTCAGACTTTAATGGCCTCGACCTGAGAGAAAAATTTGTATATGAGTTTCTTGTAGCCGTCGGTTTTGATATCCATTGTATACACGATGTATTTCTCTAGCGTAAAGCATCCATTTTACAGAGAAAACACTCTAAGGACGTTGACGCTGAATTGGCGGTCATTCTACACTGTTTTTCTTTTAGGAAAAGGTGAAAAATTCTTAGAAAATCGCGTAGTTTTCGTTTTTTCTATATGTTTTGTTGATTTTTTGTCATCACATACAAATCTATTTATTTTAGACTCATCAGTTCTTGGTGAAATATTATTAGAATTACCTATAGATTATATTTTTGCTTTGCGTGAAAAATATGTGACCCGTCCTAATGTATATTACCATTCAAGGGCACTAGAGCCTCTTTAGCCAGCACAATGTGCAGATCATCTAGGTGAATCCGTTCGGGTTATGAATCGAGGTGCATTTATCAACACAGATGATTTATAGATCACACTCCACCGTTCGACATTGACAGTCACCGTCTAGACGCGTCGGGACATATTTGTTCAAATTTAAATTTCTTCAGATGCAATGATATCACATGCGACTACCTTAGAGTACTGTCTTTCCGTATGGTACAAGGTTTTCCAACAAGAGGTGTTATTTTGGTATTCAACGAAAAATTAAATTTTTAAAGATAAATGATCGAATGTTTATTTCATAAGGTATGCCGTTAATAATGAAAAACAACATCAGCCAAACGACCACCACACCACGCTTACAGGACCACATCCTTTTTGATGAAATTGTCCATAACCAAATCGCAGAGTGGCTGCCCTATGTCTATCGAGGAATTCTCACGAATTCTACCTTTGAGGTCTTGAATCGACGCTGGGCCCAAGGTGGCCCCAAAGGAAGAAGTCGCAAGATGTTAAATCACAAGATCTCGGTGGCCAATTGTGATCACCTCTTCGAGAGATAACACGGTCCGGAAACGTTTATCTTAAAAGAGCAATGGTTTCGTTGCTTGTGTGGCACAGATCAATATCATCCAACTCCGATCATAAAAAATCATTATTCATCTCTTGATAGCGCAATCCATGCAACGTAACTGTTGACCCAATCTCATTTTCGAAAAGGTAAGATCCAATGACCCCGCCGGACCACAAACCGCACCAAACAGTCACACGTTGAGGCTTCTTAACTCTTTTCTTGGGTTTTCCGAGCCCCAGATTCGAAAATTTTGCTTGTTGACGTAGCCACCGAGGTGCAAATGGGCCTCATCAGTCAAGATGATTTTTCGATGGAATTCCGGATCACTTTCATGTATTTCATGGACCAAATCCGCAAAGACACGACGTTGTTGATCGACTGGCTTGAGTTCTTGTGTTAACTGATCTGTATAAGCCTCAAGACCCAATGCCCAATTCCAAAGAACGACGAGGAATGGACAAACCTGGGTGTTCTTCAACACTTTGGGCTACAGCAGCAATTTTTACAGTTATTGTTGAGCGACGTGCACGGGTTTTATTCTTCACATCACTTTTTTCACCACTTTCTGTATTGCGGTTCGACAAGGTGCTTCACAACGACCCAAAAATGCTTTAGTTTTGCGAACTGTGACTGCACGATTTTCACCATTTTTGTAGTGAATTTTAACAATTTCAATGCGTTGTTGAATATCGTTCTATTTTTAGTAATGGCGTAGTTTCTACTTGTCAAATGTCAAAGAATAAAATCTTCAAAGGTGACAGCTACCGAAATACAGGGTGATTCAAAATAACACCTCTTTTTAGAGAACCCTTTACAATGTGCTTCTTCTTGAAACCATTTAAACAAAATTAAAAATCTACAAAATTCCGTACTCAAATCATGATTTTTTAACGTGGTTTAACGAAACCCGTACTAACCATACTATGACTTAATTCAAGTACGGATTACTTATTTTATTTTATCAGTGTAGCGATAACAGAAAGAATACACACACGGGTGTTGAGACACTCCGGAATATTTGAGTAGTAGTGGTCTGTGCTCATCGACTTCGATGCAAACGGTCTGCCATACAAATGGGGAAAGACCTTTCCAGAAAGCTGTGATGAGGTCTTCTTAGTTCTTCTTTAATCGATTCACCTAGTCGTTTTCCATTGGGTTTGTTTTGTATCCGCACGCAGTGGATTAACAAAAATAATAATAATAGAAGTTTGTGTTTATTAATGTTTATCTTTGTACTAGATTCAAAATGGTTGATTTGTATGCCTCGAACAGAATGATCACAGCTCGTTATGATATGACAGCTGGCAGTGTGTTAGAATGACATTGCCAGATCAACAGTATTTGAAAAGTAAGATAACAAGATAAGATAAGATGTAACACTTTGAATTCAATACTGTTTCCCAAAGCAAATACGAACAATTTGTTTCATCAGAAATCTTCAAGGGGAGTGTGGAAATAAAGGACATCAAAGTGTTTTTTTGCATTTAACGACCAGAGTAACTGCAATATAGAATTTATTGAAACAAATTCCCCTTAAAAGTGGCCAGAGATGGGGCATGGCTGCCGGCTGTATAACAGTCTGCCAGCCGGCAAAGTCCAAGTAAGAGTTGAAAGTTTTTGTGTTTCTAGTGCAATGTTGTTTGGCATGCAACATTATGGAAAATTGATTGTTTATGACCTAAAGTCAATTCAGAGCATACATTACAAAATGCCGGGGCATTGCCGTTGTCATTGCCCTCTGCCAGCGTACGATGATATCAAAATAATCACAGACTGACACAAATACACATTCACACCCACACAGTCATATGGATATATTCAAACTGGCGAATATAGAACAAAGAAAGTACACGCTCACCCACACACACCCACGTACTCACATCTAATCAAAAGAATGCTACTAGAACATTGTTTAGAACATGCAATATTAAAGAAGGGCTACCGACCGACAGATAGACAGACACAGCGACGATTTTTTTTGTTTTTTTTTTGGTTGGTAGTCTGAAAGGAGGAGAAGGTGCCGAGCTGCTGGCCCGGGTAGTCTGGTGGATTCAGCTCGGGCGTTAAATAAGAACCAGCAGAAGGCAAAAAGAGCAATAAAGTGTAATAAAACAACAATGAAATGAATTACTTTGAATGGTGGCGTACTGCCTGGCGTTGATAATCAACCATTAAGACAAAATGAATTTGCACAATACGGCCTAATCTAAATTGGCTTAAAGGGGGGGACGGCAAGTCGGCCTGGCTGCACTGTGCTCAATATCATGTCAATGTCCAGGTGCACAGTGAGGGGTAATAAAATAGCAAACACAAAAAAAAAAATTGTAGTGTTCTTCGTAACGAATAATTCCCTGTTTTTTAGCCCCAATGGCGAGCTGCCGTGGTGTGGTATGTTGTGTGTGCAACTATGACACAATTGAACCCAGGTTCAAGACCGGGTAAGACCATGATTCAATTTGCATACTAATAACGGCTCCGAACGCCTAATATAGATATGTTTTCAGTGGTGGAGAAACCTGCTGAAAAATATGTTGTTGGTCTTGCATGCATACGAACTGGGTTTGCTGTATGATAGTCACACACTCCTTTACCAAGACTTTTTCTCATGTTTAGAAATAAAAAGTAGTTACCGGGGCTAAATGTAAAGACACGCGAAGGAATGAGCCTTTCATAATACTTACTTACTTATTTCCCTTAAAATTCCATGAAGAAACATACGGGGATCTTCTCTCTCGAATGAGTGAGCTGTGTGAGCTATAATTTGTATACTCACTGACCGGGAAATAATGTTGAAAGCCGGCTCCGAACTGCTATTTCTTTTCTAGAGAAGTTTTAAATGGCTTAGAGAGTGTTCTCTTACTCGTAAAGTCGCCAGCATTTACGAGGTGGAAAACAGTCGCTGACAAATTTGTGATGGTCTTACCCGGTTTTGAATCTGGGTTTACTGGTGTGATGGTCGCACACACTACCTACCACATCACGGCCGTCTATTCGAAGAGCAATTCATTAATTTTTAGCATGTGATGCCATGGCGAAAGATCACTGGGAAAACCAAATTCAAGGGCCAATCGGAATTGACATTTTGCTCAATTTGAGTTCACTTTTAATAAAATTTGACATATACACTTTTTTGTGACTCAAACAAGTGGCAGTGCATTTTTGGGTTTCAAATATTTACAATTAGAGGTAGGAATTAGCTAAACATCCTTCGGTAAAGATGGTGGAGTATGAACATTATCTTAATATATATTTACCCTCGACACTGATTCACTGATTCCCTGATTCACTGATTCACTGACTCTGTCACGCAGTACGTAGGAATTTAAATAGGCATTCTATAATAATTCTATAAATAATAATAATAAAAAAAATAATATTTTTTTTGTACAGAAATTGTGTTTTCCCCTAATTTTTTTTTCTTAAAAATTTTTTTTTCTTAAAAATTTTTTTTTTCCAAATTTTTTTTTTCAAGAAATTTTTTTTTTCATAAAAATTTTTTTTTTCCACAAACTTTTTTTTTTCAAGAAAATTTTTTTTTTCAACAAAATTTTTTTTTTTCAAAAAAAATTTTTTTTTCAACAAATTTTTTTTTTCCACCAAAATTTTTTTTTTCAACAAAAATTTTTTTTTTCCACAGAATTTTTTTTTTCCACAAAATTTGTTCTCCATATTTCAACGGGCGCCATAGGCGCATTACAACTTACTAGTAGTGAAATAGACTTTGATTCAGTTTGTGAGGTTTTATTTTATTTTCACCAAATTAGAAAAGATTTATAAGGGAGATAACATTATGGATTATTCAAAAATCATATTTGTCTCTCGACCATTCATAAAATTGATCCCTCATGTAACAGTTTCATAGTTTGTTGCAAAGCGGTACTATTTCATTGTACTCTAGTGTACTGTCTCGTTACACACCTGTAAATGTGGGTGTGTGTGTGTGTGTGAGTGTGTTGAGGGGTATTCCATTCATTAATTTAAGAATAATACTTGACACAGAATGAACTGACTTGAACCGTTTTCAACTGTTGTTTCGTATGGAAATTAGTCTGAAGGTATTTGCAAAAATACAGACAGTACGTGTACAATAGAGTGGCTGCCGTAAAAAAACCAATGTGGGATGGTTTCCAAAATCGTTCATGTAATTTACTGGTAATTTAAATTAAATAAAATGAGCTGATCCTAATGTTTTAATATTTTAAGTTTTATACGTTTCAAATGGCAAAAATATTTGGATTACATTACCGCCATCCTTCATGGATAGATTATACGTCATTGAATAAGTCGACAACGACTGGCCACAATCTCATCAAGACAAAACGCTTTTTAACACTCTAATTTAGTATCATGCGTCTTGGAACAGAAAGACTTAGAGGCTAAAGACAAGTTTTGCGAGCACCTGGAACAGAAGGAAACCAGTTGAATTTTGATAAGAGGTTTTTGTTGTTGTCAAATGAGAATTCACATTATTGACGAAGAACAACGAATAGGACCATTCAGCATCGAACGCTTTACCTTTTAGCAGACTGTCTTTCTCTAGCACACGTCATTAACCCTTTAACCACTAAGACAGACGGCCATCGCCAACAGCCATTTCTAATGGTTATAGGGTTAATTTCACACATACTACGGTTTTGTCTATAATTTCGAATGGGATCAATGGGGCAAAGAACAACAATGCCGAGAATACCTCTGCACAATCTGAAACGGTGAAATTATACCTGGTGATGGGAACCTCTGTCTACTGTGTTCGATATAATTTTGTATACTCACTGATCACCAATGGTGGCGCACGATCTGTGAGATCGTGTTTTATAAGGAATGGCTTAAATTTATTAAATATCTTTGTTTTATTGCCAACGAGTATTGATTTAAAAAGAAAACATTTAATATTATTAACACGCTTCGAAAAATCCTCAGTTGAAAACCAGCGTCACCAATATTCAACGTCAAATCTGCGCCAACATTAGCGGCATAAAGACGGCTCCGAACGGCTAATAATTTTTGCGGACACGTTTTACATAGCTTATCGTAAGGCGACCAGAGTTTAGAAATGAAAATAGAGGACATTAATAAAAATATAACAAAAAATTTATTTGAATTCATAAATACATTTTTTTACATTCTACATAAAGGGTGTTTTTTATTGAGGTATAGAACTTCGAATTGAAATAAAACACAAGAAAATCGTTTTAATGTCCATCAATTTGGCTTTATTGGAAGGATAATTTTATGCCATTAATGATTAAATATGATTTCGGGCATGTGGCCGCCGCGGCTGGCTCGAATAAAGCCAATTCTACAGGTCCAATTTTCAACCACTTGTTGGAACCACAACTCATCCACATTCATGCCAAACAATTCGGAAACAAAATAGTCGGTTATCATGGCTCTATACCGGTCTCCATTAACGGTAACTGACTCTCCAGCATTATTTCGGAAGAAGTATGGCCCAATGACTCCACCAGCCCATAGAGCACACCAAACAGTCAGTTTTTGTGGATGTAATGGCATAAAATGGACGGAGCTTGCGGTGAACTTCGCGAACTGAACCATTACATTCGAAATAAATTTGCACGATTTGCAAGCGTTGTTCTTTTGTCAACCTGTTCATGATGAAATGGCAAACCAAACTAAATATTAATCACTTGACAGCTGACAAAATGGCCGCCAGTTAAAAAAGTGATGCCAACTTAAAGTTCTATACCCCAATAAAAAACACCCTTTATAAATGTAGTAAAATATGTAGTTAAAAAAATAACAAATAAAAATAAATAAAATTAGTTTAAACTAATAAAGAAACTTAAAAATGCATTGCACTAAATTATTCAAAAGTTGAATCGTATGAAATTGTATGAGAGCAGTTAATCTCAACGCCGTAAGAAATTCGACGCCGAATATATTCAATGCAGTAGTACACAGCTGTGTTAACGTCGTCGGCATTAACAGCAAAATGAAATTTTACGCCGAACATCACAATTTCGGCGTTGAGCCGCCGTCAACGCTGTCGACATTAACTCCAGCATAAAACTTACGGGATGAAAGTAAGCGTTACCACTTATTTTCAAAATCGAAAACTCAGTAAAAACAATTATTGATCATACTTTTAAAATTAAAGATGACAAAAGATGACTGATTATGAAAAAGAGGACAGATAGAGTACACAAATTTAATAGAGGACAGCGAGTTGAAATAGAGTATTGTCCTCTTAAAAAGAGTACGTATGGTCACCATACTTATCGTAAAGTTGCCAGCATTTACGATATAAAAACTCCCGTTGAATAATGTTTTGATGGTCGTCAACTACTGCAGATTAAAAGCCTGTTTGACGATCTCAAAAGGAAATCTACGCGAATAAAATCCAGTCACCCACTTTCTCTTCAAAAAATGTCGCACAGTCTTTTGTGTGATCGTTCGGCTCTATGAAAAATGTCCCAAAAAAAAACTTAGGGAGTTTTTCATAATTTTTATGTAAGTTTCCTTTTTTGAACAATGGACAATGAAAAATTCCCCATTTTTTTATTTTTGGAGAATTTTTTGTTTTTTGGGGTATATTTTTATAACAAAAGTCAACTATATATCGCTTTTTTTATAATGTTGTTTTTTTGGGGTATTTTTCATAATATTTGGGGGATTTTAAATTGGGTAATTTTTCTGAAATTGTTTGGGGGATTTTTAAGAATATTCCATATAGGACTTTTCATGTATTTTGTGGAAGTCCTCTTTTGGGACATTCTTCATTTTTTTCGGGGCATTTTTATTTTTTATAAAGCCGATCATTCGACTGGATTTACGTGTCGTACCGTAAGCCATATGAACGATATTGAAAAATCAATAATTCTAAAAACAAAACGCCAGTTTCCAAAAAGAAGAGAGAAGTTAAAGGGCCAAAAATCCCATTTGAATTACAACTACCGTTGTATGGGTCATGTCATCGGTATTTAATGCCCTACTAAAATCATACGGAACCACCGTCTGAGCAATACCCATCCTAGCTAGGTCCCCAATGTCATTGTACTAGAAACATTCTGTCAGCAGATGTCTCCAGTCCTCTTCACCCCCCACCACACGGACAGTCTGAAGTGTCGGACAAGCCTCATTGCAAAGATGCACTGAGCGAGATATGTCTCGTCCGTAAGAAGCCCAGGTTGAGCCCAAAGCCTGGGCGAAGTCCGTGACACGTATGAATTCATACGTGACCCGCCCTTTGTCGGCTTCCTGAAAAATTCCCCAAATGACAAATTATCCAAAATTAAAAACCAAAGATTGCATTTTTCGTTATAAAAATATACCCAAAAAGTGGTGATTTTTCATAATGTTTAGATAATATTTAATTTTTAATATGAAAAATAACCCAATTCTTTAAAGAAAGAAAAAAACACAAATTAATATTTCACGGAAAACAGTGTTTTGGAAACATTTCATTAAAGTTGTCATTTAAAGTTCTGGTTTTTTATATATTTTATTCAGAGGCCATGGCTGATATGGTTGAAGGGAACACCTCGGCCGGGGGAAGAAAATGTGTAATTCATGATACATTTAAAATTATTCTTTAGGGGTGTATCAAGAAACTTGTCGTCGTTTATGTTAAATACTTAGAATTGCAGTTAATTTACTAATTTTAAACTTTGTAACGTGGTGAAATTTGTGGTTGGGGCGCGACCAGCTAGCGCCAGTGCCACCGCCTTAATCGTAGCGTCAATGATAATTGGATACTTTTTTATAAATTATTTTGGAGATTTTTCAGAATTTTTGGAGAAATTTTCATGATGGCCTTTTTTTTGGGAATTTCTCGTTTATTTTGGGGTATATATTTTTAATTTTATTTTAGGGGAATTTTGCTTTTAACTAAATACAGAAACTGTCGTCTGTCAGTGTACATTTTTTATTTGCATTAGTGCATTTTTAATGCAAATTAACTCTGTCGCAATGGGGCTAAATCTTTCCTTTGGTCTTTTAGACTTCGACAGAGTTTTCCGAGTTATAATAATGTCATACATCTTTTGTAGAAGTAAAAACAGAGGCTTTCTTGTTATATGCCTGAATTTTCTAGCTGGACAATCAAAGACAATAAACAAAAAATACTTGTTTATTTTCATTGAATAGAGTGCAACCCGCTCCAATGTACATACGGCTATTAGTATGGATGAGCGCAGTAACATTCACACAAATTTGGCTAGCAGGGGTGTGTGTGTGTGTTTGCAAGTGCATGTGTATGGATGTTGCTAAGAAAAGTTGGCATGTTTCGTAGTATCACAGATAATTTGAATAATTCAGTGTAAACATCAATGTTCTTTACAAAAGTTGTACTCTTTTTCTGCCCGGTTTGCTATTTTCACACTGCGAATAGACACAATTACAAACAAAGGAACACACACACTAACGTACATGGGTGTATTGTATATGAATATAATTTTGTAAATAGTTTTTTTTTGTTGTTGTTGCAACTGACATAAGTAGTACAAGGACATTTTTAAATGCATTCTGAAATTTGAAATAGAACCGAGCTGTACATGAGTTGGCCCTTCAGAGATGATTCATTGCAGTCAATACCAGTGTGGGCTTTGTTGATCTTTTTTTCCAAGCCTTACAGTTATGTGGAAAAAATAAGAAAATATGAATGTATTGTTATTTTATTGTGGGGACGATATGAATTATATATGTGTTCAATAAAATTAGTACAAAAATAAATATATTTCCGTTCAAGTTTCGTGAATAAAGAAACATACAATTTTTTTTTAATAAATTCATGGAATGCAATAAATAGTTGGCAGTAGTATATGCATGTAATTTATTCTATTCGCGATATTCTTTAACTACTGGACAAGAAAGATTTTAACCCAATTATTAAACAATTGTTGTCCAAGCTTTTTTGTTTGACACCCAAATAACAGGGAGCGTTTTAAATATTTTTAATTTGTTTTTTAAGAGCTATCTATCGCAAAGATGAACGTTCTAACATCAACAATTAAAGCTGCCATTCCTCAAGGTAGAATCCTAGGTACGATATTATATATTTTGTTCACTACTAATATGGCAATCATTTTTTCCAGTAGTTGTCCAAAATAGTCTTCATAACCACCTTCATCTTCTTCAAAACTTTTTTGGCTCATAGGATCTACATCAAAACTAAATCTGAACAACAAATTACGAATCTATAAAGAAATCCTCACACCAGGTGGAATATCAAAGTAAATTCGGAGAAATTGAGTCACACCACGTTATTGTTAAGACGGAATGATTGTTGTTCAGTTAAGAAAACAAAACTCTGTGAAATGTTTAGAGATGAGACTTAGATTAACTTGGAAACTGCATATAAAAGCGAAACAGACACAACTAAAAATCAAAAGTAGAAAAAATTATTGGCTAAAAGGTTCGAAATAATAACTGAACCTAAGTAATAAATTAAGATTTCATAAAATTATACTAAAGTCAGTTTGGACATAGTTTCAACTATTGGGTACATCCAAAAATTCAAATGCTGACATCTTGGAAAGATACCAGTCCAAAACCTTAAGACTGATAACAAATGCTCCATGGTTCGTTTAAAGCAGCACAATATGAAGAGAACTCGACATGCTCTGTGTAAAACTAGAAATTGTAAGATTCAGTGAAAAGGAAGTTGAAAGACTCAGGCCGATATTCAAATTCTCTGGCCCTATCTCTACTAAATACAAGCAACGAAAGAAGAAATACTTACACAGAAAAAAAAGACAACCAACAAATTTCAATGCAAATATTTGTACAAGAATTTCATCACTTCTCAATGAAGCTTTTCGTTAATATGCTAAAAAATTTGTAAAATATTGAAACGAAGTTTGATGAAATGTATCAACAAAACAATTCATCATATATTTGGATATTCTTAAAGAATTTTTTTGTTGATCCCATTTATCAAATTTCGTTTTAATATTTG
The DNA here is from genome assembly GCA_958296145.1 of Hydrotaea cyrtoneurina. Lineage (NCBI taxonomy): Eukaryota > Metazoa > Arthropoda > Insecta > Diptera > Muscidae > Hydrotaea > Hydrotaea cyrtoneurina. The sequence goes on along the minus strand of OY282515.1, from coordinate 50,700,984 downwards.
ATAAATTTTTAGCATATTTACGAAAAATGTTATCAAATGTTGAAAGAAATTTGATAAATTGAATCGACAAAATTTTTTATATTTTTTATGATTTGTATTTTGGTTATCTAATTTATAAAATTTCTTTTAATATTGCATACATTTTTTCGTAAATATGATAAGCAATTTACCAAATATTAAATATTAAACAACCTACAAATTATTTTATTGAATGTGAATGTTTTCATCAAAAATATTTTTAATGAACGACATACAATTTTTTTTGTATATATGAAACTTTCTTCATCAAAGATATTTTTGATAAACAGTATACGAATATTTTCTTTAAGTTGACAAATTGTTTTATCACAGGATTTTCAATGAATTTTTTGTTTGATTTCGTGAATATTTTCGTTGAATCGAAAAATTATTTTTTTCTGTGTATGCGTAAATATGTTCTGGATTTAGCTAATACTCATACTTAAATATAATTTATTTGTCATCATGTAAATAAATGTATTAATTCCATAATTTAAAACATTCTTACCAACTAGAAGTGTTATTTTCAATCACCCGGTATTTTGGTAGCTGTCACTTTTGAAGATTTTATTCTTTGGCACTTGACAAGTAGAAACTACGTCATTACTAAAAATGGAACGATACACGCCTCAACAACGTATTGAAATTATGAAAATTCACTACAAAAGTGGTGAAAATCTTGCAGTCACAGTTCGCAAAACAAAAGAAATTTTGGATCGTTGTGAAGCACCTTGTCGAAACGCAATACAGAAATTGGTAAAGAAAAGGGATGTGAAGAATAAAACCCGTGCTCGTCGCTCAAGAACATCTGAGAAAATTTGTGCTGTAGCCCAAAGTGTTGAAGAACACCCAGGTTTGTCCATTCCTCGTCGTTCTTTGGAATTGGGCAATCCGCAAACGTCATTACACCGTATTTTGCATAAAGACTTGGGTTTTAAGGCTTTTACAGTTCAGTTAACACAAGAACTCAAGCCAGTCGATCAACAACGTCGTGTCTTTGCTGATTGGGTCCTTGAAATGCATGAAACTGATCCGGAATTCCATCGAAAAATCATCTTGACTGATGAGGCCCATTTCCACCTCGTTGGCTACGTCAACAAGCTAAATTGTCGCATCTGGAAAACCCAAGAGAAGAGTTGGGTAGCCTCAACGTGTGACTGTTTGGTGCGGTTTATGGTCCAGCGGGGTCATTGGACCTTACTTTTTCGAAAATGAGGTTGGATCAACAGTAACGGTGAATGGATTGCGCTATCGGGAGGTGATTAATGATTTTTTATGGTCGGAGTTGGATGATATTGATCTGGACAACGTTTAATTTCAACAAGACGGCGCTACGTGCCACACAAGCAACGAAACCATTCCCTTTTTACGGGAAAAGTTTCCGAAACGTGTTATCTCTCAAAGAGGTGATCACAATTGGCCACCGAGATCTTGTGATTTAACACTTTGGGACTTCTTCCTTTGGGGCCACGTGAAAGATAAGGTCTACGCCAACAGCCTAGCGTCGATTCAAGACCTCAATGAGGCTATCGAGGATGGAAAATTTCCTGTAAAGAATACGGTCCTGTAATCGTGGTCGTGGTGGCCATTTGCCTGATGTTGTATTTCATTATTTATTTATTTTATTTATTATTAATTACAATACAAAGTAAATTTATATTCTAATTTTGGGTCCAAGGGTAAACCGGGTGACACAGACCATATGTTTAGATTTTTGCAGCGACAGACCAAAGCCTTTGGTGGGAATCGAACCCACAACCCCCACGCTGATAGGCAAGCACGCTACCAACTCGCCTACCGGGGCGCTTATTTCATTATTAATTGCATACCTTCCCCTTTACTATGAAAAAAAACATCCGATAATTTATCTTAAAAAATAAAATTTTTCGTTGAATACGATAATAGCACCTCCAGTTGGACAAAACTGTGCTTAAAAAAGTATTACGGTTGAAATATAATTATGCATTTCATTGGCTCTGCATGATTCCTGTTAATTTGTTAATCGGTTATTTAAATTACAAATACAAAAAAAAAATATTTTATATTGCTGTTGGGTTTTCAGACTTAGATAACAGTAAGGGCTTTAGCTGCGTTTCCTCCAAAAAGATTAATTCTGTCCTTCGAAATATCTGGTGCGGCTGCAAAACTCTTCTCTTTTGAAATAAATGTCCGCCCTGACATGCACTTCCTTTTAAGCGAAGTTTCATCGACATTAAAAACATACAAACCTTCGGAAAGAATATTTTAGACTTTTCAGGAAATCTTTTTGCACGACCTTTATTAAATTAAATTTCTCAAACAATCAATAATTTTCAAGTTCTTCTTTTTGAGTGGATTTATCCTTAAGGTCGTTGAATCGTATCTGACACGCGGGGGAGAGTCGTTCATATGGTTCAGAAAGCGATTATAAAAACGGGGGTTCATATATTCAACTGTCTCCCTAAATAACATTTCAATTTATCTGTCAAATATGGTTTCCTTAACCATTTAACATTTGCCTGTGCCAACTATGGGAATGCATATTACCTCCGAGATTACAGTAAGATCTCCGACGGCTGGCCGTTATTATTCGGTAACCTTGATAATTTGATTGTAAATTAATAATTTTTTTGCCAAAAAAAAGAAAAACATTTCGTTAATAAAAGCATTTAATATATCGCTCATTTACTTCACAATTCAAAATTTACTTTTTTTTTTTTTACTCAAGAAAAAGTTGTAAATCTCTTATTTGAGTTGACTTTTGTTCTGCCTGCATTATACATACATACATACAAATGAGAGGCCTCTAGTTTAAAGGGGAAGCCTGCGATTTGTTCCTATATTTTCTAAGTAGGACGCAATTGAGTTATGACACTATTGAAGTAAATGACCGATATGTATATGCACCTAGCGTCCCTAAGGTCGAAGGTGTTTGGATGTCTTGTTCACCAAAACATAATAAGTTTTTTTTTCATAAAATAAAATAATATTTTAAATAAGCAATAGTTTTTTCTGTATGAATGAATGAATTCATCAACTCATTAAATAATATACTTTTTCATTAAACTTATCACAGTTATACAAATTGATGTGATTCTGGGAAATGTTCGCTGTGTATAAAAAGCCATTTGTAAAAGTGTATTACTGGGATATGATAATGTTTTCAGCATCCGCTTTCGTGGAATAATCAATGAAATTGTTTAAATTCATTTAAACTCGGATCTGTGGTGATAAAATGGTAATAATGCACAGTGGTAGTCCTTGTGATGTGCAACCCATGAGTAGAACTCATTCATGCAAATATCCTTGAACATCCCATAGAGACTGATTATGATTGAGACAACAACGGCTACGTTCACTTCAAAAACCAGCGTATACGTGGAAAATCACTAATAACGCTGTTGTTGTGGTTATGGTTATGGCTGCGGTTGTGTTGTTCTTGTTGTGACTGAGAAACAAACACTAGAAAACAAAAGCAACCTAAAAGGAGTCAAGGCCATACTTGAAGAACACCGCACACACACACACACACAGTATGGTTATGGCCCACAACCACCGACAATGAGGCACGACTACCATAACTGTTTTGTAGTCATCAGAGAATAACCAATTCTTATCCAACAGATACATCAACATCTTTGCAACGTTTATTGACCTTTTCCCCTTAAATCAAGGCACACATATACAGACACATGCACACACATACACTTGCTCCATACACTTTTAGTTCATCTTCAAGGATATTCGTCTTATCCTCGTCCACAAGTGTACACCAAGCAGATGACGACGAACGTTCGAGACACTGTAACATGCAGAGAGGATGAGCGAGCTAAGCAGAGAAAAAGAGAATGCGGAGCATGATAGTTAGACACTTGGTTGTGTATTGAACTTAAAATACTTTTGCAAAAGTGTAGTTCTCTGTGGGGAGGAGTTGGGCTCGATGAGTAATTAAGATAAACTCACATAAAATTGCAGCGAGCAAGCGACAGACATGTACCACGTTTGAGCCGTCGGCATGTTCGAGAGTCTATTTGAAGCTGAACATTGCTCACTTTGGGCAGACGAGGACAACAACAAAGACATCGCTACAGTGCAATGTCAAAGAACTAAGGACGGATGTTGTGATTAAGATAATTATGCTTAGGTGCTGTCCTGATTTTATAGCGAGTACCCAGGGACAACAATCAGGTCGGATTGGTTGCATTTGCCAATTGCAATGCCAAATATCAATCATTAATGCGAACCGTAAGACGATTGACAATTATCAGTTGTGTGCTGGTTGTCATTGTGATTTTTTTTTTAATTTTTCACATTAACTTCGCCTTATGTGTGTCACAGAACATTTCACAAATATTTTTGTGTGAACTAAGTAAGAAAATATAATGCCAGAAAATAACTGCCTGTTTCTATAAAACAAATTTGTTCGTTCGTTACAATTTGTCAAAATTAAAGGCGCAATAAAATAAATTTGTTTCGGTAGTGAGAGCTTATTAATTTGAGATAATGTTTAATATGTCGATATGTTACATAGATCTGAAAACAAGAATTCGAATATTGACGATTTGTAACGACAGAACAAATTCGTTCTATGGAAACAGGTAATAAAACAGAAAGCAGATAAATAAATACACTTTTTTAAAACAGCCAGTTTCATCCGAATTATAATAAATTTATTGCTTAAAATTATATAAATGAATATAAAACATGTTATACGGGGTTTTCCAACAAGAGGTGTCATTTTGGTATTCCAAGAAAAATAGAATTTTTTGACATAAATGATTGGAGGTTTATTTCATAATAAAGGGGAAGTTAGGCCGTTAATAATGAAAAACAACATCAGCCACATGGCCACAACGACCACGATTACAGGATCATATCCTTTTCATGAAATTGTCCATAACCAAATCGCAAAGTGGCTACCCTATGTCCTCGATAGCCTCACGAATTGTTGGCGTAAAATTCGCAATTACAAGATCTCGGTGGCCAATTGTGGTCACCTCTTTGAGAGATAACACGTTTCGAAAACTTTTCCCGTAAAAGAGCAATGGTTTCGTTGCTTGTGTGGCACGTAGCGCCGTCTTGTTGAAAGTAAACAGAGGCCAGATCAATATCATCCAACTACGACATTAAAAATCATTAATCATCTCTCGGTAGCGCAATCCATTCAACGTAGCTGTTGATCCAATCTCATTTTCGAAAAAGTAAGGTCCAATGACCCCGCCGGACCATAAACCGCACCAAACAGTCACACGTTGGGGATGGAGAGGCCTCTCAACAACATCTCTTGGGTTTTGCGAGCCCCATAATTTTGATTGTTGACTTAGCCTATGAGTTGGAAATGGGCCTCATCAGTCAAGAAGATTTTTCAATAGAATTCCGGATAATTTTCATGCATTTCAAGGACCCAATCAGCAAAGACACGACGTTGTTCGTGTGTGAACTGAACTTTATAAGCCTTAAGACTCAAGTCATTATGCAAAATACGATGTAATGACGTTTGTGGAATGTCCAATTCGAAAAAATGACGGGGAATGGACAAGCCTGGGTTTTCTTCAACACTTTGGGGTACAGCAGCAACATTCTCAGTTGTTCTTGTTAGTGATTCTTCACATCACTAACTTGTTCCAACAGCTCGAATTTGTCCACCAATTCCTGTATTGCGGTCCGACAAGGTGTTTCACGACGACCAAAAAATGCTTTAGTTTTGCGAACTGTGACTGCAAGATTTTCACCATTTTTATACCGTCACCCTACGGGTTGGAGGGCTCAAAAGTGTAACACATAGAAATATCCACATTAGACCCCAGGTGTCTTTGAACCACCCCTTCGTGTACCTCCCATACAAACCTGCTATTTCACCCACTTTAGAAATCATGTAGTTTGTACTTGTCAAATCTCAAAGAAAAAAACTTCAAAGGCAACAGCTATCGAAATACCGAGTGATTCAAAAATACACCTTTTGTTGGAAAACTCTTTATTGTGCAATTGTGGTACTTTTTCAGGGTTGCAATGCGCATTTAAAAAAAAAAATAAAGACGATACACCCCAAAATATGGTGAGAGTGATACTCAGCACTCCTACAATATTTTATTCTTTTGAATGTATTTTATTCTACTAAGTATTGTCAGTGTTTGTAAAATATTTTTGGATGGCTTGGAAGGAAAATTGCTACATTTTGCCTTAGCATAAGACGCAGATATGTACAGGGTCCGCCAAATAAGCCTTTTTTTTTGAATATTCTATAAAAAATAACTACTGGATATTTTCTCAAATTTCTTTTGTTATTTGAAAGTACAATCCTTAATAATGGAAAATAATTTCATTCGAATGGCTGCCTCGGCTGGCCATGCAGTAGCCTAACGACATCAGCTCTGCGGCTGATAATGCGATCTTCAAAAACAGGGCGCAAAACATCGAGTGTAGCTTCGGCTGTGTGGCACGTAGCGCCGTCCTGTTGAAACCAAATGTTGCCAATATCCTCCTCTTCAATTTTTGTAAACAAAATTTCGTTCAACATGGCCCGATAACGAAAATAACGAAAACGAAATAAGCACTTGTCGAAAAAAAATCGTTAGATGGCGGACCCTTTATTTCCACAAATAAGAGAGCTGTGATCCATACAATTTGGATTCACAATGACGGAATCTTGCGGTTTACTGTCAGTTTCGTACGGTTTATCAACCGCTGTTCATTGTTTCTACCCATAGCAAAAATATCGCACTTTAAAATACCACAACATTTTTCCAATTTAAAGGACCCGAGTTTCCGCAGGATACTAATGCAGATGACGGCTCCAGTCCCCACGTCTATTTCCAATCTGTTCGTATATACCGCCTTCGAAAGGAAAGGTTCTCCTGAATCTAACTCATTCTCGCAATAGTAGTACAGACATGAAATAAAATTGTGTGGGGATTTTCTTGTACAACATTTCAACCAATCGCTAAGTCGTACCTGTACTCATTGTCCATCGAGAATAGTCCAAATGAGGTCAGATTGAACATTCATATATTCTACAGAGAGAATGTCAAGATAATTTCAGTAGACATAGTCGACTATAAGTAATTGGACATTAACCAATTTAAACGAGTCCTTTTGGTTTAAAATGTTCATCATTTCATTATGGATAATTAAAATCTGGATATCTACTCAATGCTCTAGATTGTAGTATGGTAGAAATATCGGAAGAAAATTGGAGAGAATTAAAAAAAAACGTTATAGCTTATCCGAAGATTATTTCGGAACATCTCGCGAAATAGTATTCATTATGTCCGATCTAAACAGCATGCATATTGTTGATCTTGGTTCATCAAGTGCTACATTTTATTCATTGGCAATTTTTGACTCTGAAGTAAAATATAAATTTCTGATAACATACTGTAAAGATCTCAAAAAATATAAAACTTTTGTTTTTGAAGTATTCAGTTTTTGCCATCGGCTTCGTTATCGCTTCTCTGTTTGGCACCTAGACCAACTTAAAAAGGACAACGATTTGGTTCGAAAAATAATATTTTCATTTTGGTTGGCATCTGGGAAACCATAATATCCTAAAAAAGAGCGAGAGTTTGGAAATTGGAAACATTTGTTGTGGCCATAGATTTAAAACATGAACTTGTAAGATCTTTGGTTTCAGCCATCTAGCCCTCCATGCCCACAGCCCACGCCACAATCGATCTTTTCCTTACCGTATACGGTATGTTACTAACCATCTCGGCGATGTCAAGTGACCACCTTTTTGGTTGGGTACCGTGTAGGAGCGATTTTATGCGAACAATCCATTAACCATCCAGTCCCAAATATTGAGCAAGCCCTTCGTGAGATATAGTCAGAAAGCGTCACCGAATTCGTTGGAAATTGGTTTGTGGGGATGCGATAATGCAACTCCAGCAATTGCTGTCACTCGAATGAAAGAGTATTCCACACATTATGAGAATGTAAGCCCTTCCGAATAATTATTGGTTTATCTAAAGAGCCGATTTTTTTTAAAATATATATTTGCTTCTATATTCCACGTCCCTTAGTCCAATGCCTATCATCCTTTGACAGTATGTGAGTCCTGCGGAATACCTCTTGGACTATCTAGGTACTCGTACGTAGCTACTGTCTACTGTTTAGTACTTAAAGGATCTGTGAAATGGAAAATTCGTATTAAATATGTGAGAGAGTGATTGTGAGTGTGTGTGTGTGTGTGAGTCTACTCATCAGCAGCAATGAAACTCTTCTGGCTTGGTGACCTGAAAACGAAAGCGAGTGCTTGTGTTCTTTGTTGCCTTTCGTTAGTTTTCTGTAACTGTTTGTTAGATGTTGCTGCTGTTGTTGTCTTTTACAATTGCATATACGAGTGTGTATGCATGTGTCAGTAAGTTTTTTATGTACATATGTATGAATTTTATTTACATTTTGCATATGGATATAAGCCACTACAGATTCAGAGGCTCTCAAATACACACACACACATACACACTCACACATATGAATGTACAATGAGTGTTCTCCTAGAGAATAGTCATAAATTTTGTTACAATTATGTGCTGATATTTGTAGCAATGAGAGTGAATATGTATGTGAACGTGCCTTTGTGCTAAGTCTCAGTATGAGTATACGGGGTTGTCTGAGTGTGTGTTGTATTTGGACATGCAAATTTTAGTTTTATATTGTGTACGTTTATATTTGCATTGTCTCCCATTTGACTTTCTCCCAACACAATTTTCATTTCATTTTCATGCCGGCATGTCAATGCGTAGTGATCAATCTATTGCGAGGAAAAATGATACGAAGCTGACATCCTCTAAAGAAGTTTTCCCCTACTTCAACGCTCTTGGGATAACTCAATTTTGTTATTGCTCTTGCCACAAATTGAGCGGGTTTGTGCGTGAAAATACCGAGGATTTTCGTAATTTGTTTCAATTCATCTTTCACCGCTAAAACTTTTTAAACTGATTTAAAGCTTTAGAATTCCCGCATTTTGCCAATATTTGTATTAGTCAATTTCAATTGCATTTTGTCCCCGATAAAAAGTATGAATAACGACGATATATGGTCATTTTAACGATTTTCTGGTTCAAAATTCGAAAACGATGAATCAATGTTTTTTTTTCAACTGAAAGGCCGATTTACAAGTATGACGCTTCGTCAGATGATAATTTTATGTGTTGCAACACCACAACATTTTTTTTTTTCATTTTAACAAATTCTTGACAGAATATGCATATAAATTTCGCCAAGTAATTGTAAATAAAAACAAACAACGAAATGGATTAAATAGAGAGAGAGAGGCTATGAAAGGAGTTTTTCATTGTAAAGCTTATTTAAAACTAGCTTCCGGTTTCCATGAAACGAATTTGTTCGTTTTCTTCAAATTTATCAATATTGGAAGCGATATTAAATGGGTTTCAGACATTATTCAATTCTGTTTTCGGATATATAATTGGCATCGACATTTGGGGCACATGCCAAAAAAAAAGTTACCTCTCATTAGTGCTACAAATCGATTTTAGTACGCCTTCAATTTTTTTCTAATAAAATTCAAATTCTGCAAAGAAACGAAATTTTTTGGACTATTTTGAAAAATGGTTTTGACGGGTTTTCTCACCAAAACGACGATTTACAAGCATACTTTCTGGCAAAACTGGTCCCAGCAAAGGTAACTTAACCGATGTACCTTTCCGCTACTCGAACAGCATCTGCAATCTGCCTTAGACAATCTTGGCACCGGGTCAACAGTCCTATTGGCCATGGAACGAAAAGTAGACTATTTTGTGATGAACTTCGCCAAACAAATTCCCCACTACAGAACTGGAAGGGAGGTATACCAGGTAAAAAAAAAAACAATATTAGCTTTTACACAGGTTCTTAAATAAATGGTAGAAACTAGCGTTATACCCATCGATTGCCGCATCTTTTCGGCAGAAATGAAGGCGATCGGAGAAGTTGCTCGGTGGATACCGGCATCGACATCTACTCGGACAGCCAGACTGCGATAAAATGTTGGAAATCTGTATTCCTGAATTCAAGAATCGTCCACAACTGCCGCGGCTCTTTTCACGAGACAGACAAACAGTCTAATTTGGTTGCCGGGGCTGAGGAGCATTGCCGAAAGTATGTGAGCGGATGACTTGGGCTGATTTGGGCGAAACTTCCAAAGTTCCATTGAATATGGAACAAGTAGGTACAACCATATCCACCCACATGCTTAATCTTTTTGTGGTCTTGGCCTGCTTAACAAATGATTTTCAAGCACTTCGTTCGTGTTCGTGCTTTCTCCACTTGTTCCTACTACTGGAGTCTTGGTCTTCCCTGTCTGAGCCTTCCGTAGTAGCTGGCCGTCATCAATGGACACTGTTTGATAGGCAGACATGCAGCTGGACTAGGAGTCGCGGCTTATGACTCTTGTAGAAGCTGCAGAGACGAGAAAGAGAACGACAGCATCGAAAAGCTTATACGTTTGTTTTCCGCTCTCTGTTTGAGTTGATTTAACTTTTTTAGGTTCATACTTCTTCTTAGACCATGCAGTAATACAGGAGATCACAATTAGCGATCTCAGATGTTTCCTGCACAGTTCAGGTTCGTATAATCTAAGCAACCGTATAACCTGCACAGCTCAACATAGGTTCTATAGTTGGGTTGTAACACAATGGTCCTTACTGGATGAAGTGTGCATAATTAGACAGCCACCTTTAAGCTAACCTAGCCAACGACAGCCGAATTATTTTTTTCCATTTTTATACTTTTCACAAAGAAGAACTTCGAAGAATCTTTACCACTGACTGACGTTTATGTAAGAAACTTTCTATTCCTATGCTGGGATCGAATACCCATTGTTGGCGATCGTATGACCCTCGTTGCACTAACTTGACACAGTGCACTCTCCCTGGCCGACATGGATTTGTACATGTGTTGGAATGAGTATTTCTGGAATGCATGAGCGACTGTCGTTTTTCGTATGAAGATAAAACCCTTAAAGGGACATCCAACTTGTGCACTGTGTTCTCTGCTGTTTAGTTGTCGTTACGTTTTCGCTTTGTGCCCATTGTTGTCGGCAGTCTTTGGAGATGTATTGTTCGTCTAGAGGGGGAAAGAGGGTATCGGATATGTTTAACATTTGCTGCAATTCTACAATTGCTCATACAATCACACATTCAGACAGAAAGTATGTACGAACGTTGTGTGATGGCACAGGGGAGGTGGGGCGAAAAAAAACTGTGTCAGATATTTGCTTAGAAGAGGGAGAAAGACAGATAGAAAAAAAGATTTATTTGAAATTATTTGCAGTGGCAACATTACGTTGCTCTGTTCACACTTTTATTTTTGCTGCTGCCATTGTGCGGCAAGTGCACCTCAAAGACACATACACACCATCACACACAACACAGAGTGTTCATCGGCACTTGCCTTCCTTTTGTCCTCATGGCATACAATTGTCTGTACGTCCGTCTGACGGCCTGTCTATGATTTTCATTTTCATTTCAACGCTTTATTTGCTACTGTTGAATGAGTGTTTTGCAATAGGAAAGTGTTTAGTGGAGTACTTAAGAGTAGACAGTGGCAAGTGGAGTACATTGATTTTTATGGCTTACATTTTGGGATTGTTGTGTAGAGTCAGTCCAAGTTCTGTGTAAATAAATCCGTATTAAGTATACGCACTGATGTAAATTATGATCTCATGGCAATTGACACCAACAGTGAGTTTGTATCACAGCACAAGTGTAAATTAAATTCTGTCTAGTGGTACAATTAGCTGTGTGTTTGAATTAGATCTGCCTTTTCTGATGATGAAGTTTACGTACACTCTGAAGTCGGTTGAGTTTATGGCGAATTTCTTCTGAAAACAAGTCAGGTGTCCCGTTGTCAGCCATATCGCTGAGTCCAGCCACTTGGCAAATTCTTAGACTAGGGTATACTTTTATATCACCTGACTGTACATTTGAAAGATAAAGTGGACGAAAAGGAATAGTTATATAGGTGGTATGAGAACAGTTTCCAAAACGGTTGCTCGATTTCGAGAGTTGTTGTGTGATTCTGCAGTGCAGGCAGATGGATGTGCAGGTAGATAAATGTCCCGAAAGTCTTAAGTAAGTAATTGGATGTGTTACAGAATCTGACCGTATCAGGGTCCACCACCCAGTAGGGTGATAATTAAAATGAATAATTGTGACACTCCCCTTCTGGAGCGAGGATATAAATAGTGATATTTCCAGAAATTGTATCTGATTGTATCACAGAGTACAATTTAATTCCATTTACTCATTTTCAGCAGCTATAACGACATTTTGTATTCTAATTAAATTAAATATCAAATTTATACTCCCCATGTGGTTGACCACATTTACGGCATACATGAATGTAGGAAATCCCCGGACTACCAGCGTGGGGGTTGTGGGTTCGATTCCCACCAGAGGCTTTGCCAAATGGTCTGTGTCACCCGGTTTACCCTTGGACCCAAAATTAGAATATAAATTTACTTTGTATTGTAATTAATAAATAAATAAATAAATCCCCGGACATTCAATGACATTTTTTCTAGTTTCAAAAGTTTTGCTGTTTTAATTCACGAAAATATAACCTCATATGCACACCACTACGTCATAAAAGCCGAACAAAAAATTCCCATGTCTCCCAATTTTCCCAAACTCAGGGACTTTTTTATGGGTCTCCGAGGATTTGGGATCACGGTGTAATTTTTGCAAAATCGTTTTCTCAGGCTCATATATTTTTGACTAGAAAAATTAACTAAGACCTCACTAAACAACTTATTAGAACATATGAACTTCCTAGGAATGATTCTTAAATGTGTGTCAATTCACATTTGCTTTCTAGAGATTTTCCAACGAGAGGTGTTATTTTGGTTTTCAAAAACAAAATGATTTTTTTGAGATAAATGATCGGATGTTTATTTCATAATAAAGAGAAAGGTATGCCGTTAATAATGAAAAACAACATCATATGCTTTTCATGTAATTTTCCATAACCAAATCGCAAAGTGGCTGCCCTATGTCCTCAATAGCCTCACGAATTCTAACTTTGAGGTCTTAAATCGACGCAGGGCTGTTGGCGTAGACCTTCCAAAGGAAGCAGCCCCAAGGTGTTAAATCAAATCTCAGTGCCCAATTGTGATCAGCTCTTCGAGAGATAACACGGTCCGGAAACTTTTCCCTTAAAAGAGCAATGGTTTAGTTGCTTGTGTGGCACCTAGCGCCGTCTTGTTGAAAGTAAACGTTGTCCAGATCAATATCATCCAACTCCGACCATAAAACATCATTAATCATCTCTCGATAGCGCAATCCATTCAACGTAACTGTTGATCCAACCTCATTTTCGCAAAAGTAAGGTCCAATGACTTCGCCGGACCATAAACATTCAAACGTTGAGGATGGCGAGGCTTCTCACCAATAACTCTTGGGTTTTCCGAGTCCTAGATCGGACAATTTTGCTTGTTGACGTAGCCACCGAGGTGGAAAATGGGCCTCATCGGTCAAGATGATTTTTCGATGGAATTCCGGATTTTCATTGTATTTCAATACCCAAGTCATTATGCAAAATACGGTGTAATGCCCTTTGTGGAATGCCCAATTCCAAAAAATGAGGAATGGGCAAACCTTTTCTTCAACACTTTGTGCTACAGCAGCAATATTCCCAGCTGTTATTGAGCTATGTGCACTGGTTTTATTCTTCACATCACTATCTTGTCCCAGCAGCTCGAATTTTTCCACCAATTTTTGTGTTGCGGTCCGAAATGTGACTTTTTGGTAAATTTTTATAGTTTCAATGCGTTGTTGAAGCGTGTATCGTTCCATTTTTAGTAATGGCGTTGTTTCTACATGTCAAATGTCAAAGAATAAAAACTTCAAAAGTAACAGCTACCGAAATACCGGGGTATTCAAAATAACACCGCTCGTTGGAAAATTCTTTTAGAATAGCATTAAACAATGTTTGGAGCGTATGAGTAATATTAATTTGAAAGCCTAGCACTCATACGTACAGGAGGGTAATTAACTTTATGGAATTTATTTTTTAAAACATCTCGAACCATTTAAAAACGAATTGGAATTTTATTAGCTGACACGTTGTCGAAGACAAAATTGTTGTTATATGTTCAAGAGTTAGTGCCTTAGAGTGTAAATCAAAATTCCAAACGGTTTGCAAGATATGAGCCTGAGAAAATGATAATTTGTTTTTGCATAAATGACACCGATGCCTCAAATCTTTGGGGCCCATAAATAAGTGCATGACTTGGGGCATAACTTTGTGTTTTTGTCTTTTATCACGTAGTGGTGTCTGTGACTAAGTATGTAGTCACAATGAAATTCCCCATTTGAGATCCATCAACAATATTCAAATATCTCAAAAGGATTTTGAAGGCCACCACAAAAAAAATGTCATTAATTTCCATACATTTTCTGAAATTCACAGATGTTAACCGTTTTACAACTGACATCAAACCCTTTAATCATTAGAAATGACTGTTAGCGATGACCGTCTGTTGACGGCATTAGTGGTTAAAGGGTTAAAGACCACTGCCCACTTTATTTGTATCTTCCCTAGAGCACACATACTTACATACGTTTGCTGTTTGACTCCAAACAGTCTGCCATTCGTTTCCGGTTGGTCATTGCAGGTATTGCCACAAATTGAAACATATGTACATATAAATTAGCATAACTTTGTAAGAGAAAGATTTCTGGTTGGACTGTACTTTGATTTAAACTGTAGATATTCTTCGAATGAAATGATGCTGTTCCATTCGAAGACATTTGTGTTTTGTTTCCAGACTTGAACAAAAGCTTTAATCTCTCAGTTCCTGTAAGTATGTAAACACATACACATACATATGTTTGTATATGCCTTCAGTCGTTGAGGTGCACCACTTCAAAGAAATAGTATTTATTCTCGACGCCACAATCACCATCATCATCATTATCATCATAATTGTGGTCTTAAACTACTTAAAAAATTCATAAAATCCCCATCGTTTCCTTCAGTTCATCATAAACAACACAAAGTCCCCCATTGCACACACACACACACACATATTCAACCTCGAGCAGTTTGCACAACAGTTGAGCCATCAGCTGACATGATTGGGACTCGCAAAATACCCCTGAGTAAGAAATTGTGTATAAAGTACAATAGAAGGGAATATAAAGAATCTACGATGACGAAGAGAAAGAAGAACCAAATAAAAACCCATGAGACACTCCGAAAACAACATAAAAGTTGTTAACCAACCTCTCACACGTACTCACACACACACATCCCCATCCTTTTCGAATGCCACCCACTGTACGAACAATTGTACCCGACGTATTTACACCGAATAGTTGAGGTTGGGACGCGGAGAGGTGGCCGGACGGAATGCAATTAATAATAATGTGGCGCAGGAGTTCTGATGCAGTGCCACCGGAGCACGTCAACTGCTGCAGTTAACTTTAGAATAACGAAGCAAAACAAAAATGTTTAAAACAAAAGCGGAAAAACGTACACTGAAGAGGCACACACACATCCACATCTACACGCAAAAGGAAACTCAAAGAATAGCCGAAAAGTAAATAGAGAAGAAACTCACATCACGTGTGCGTGTGTGAGCAAGTAAATGAGTTCGCACTGGCCAGTGAGTGAAGAGAGCAGCTGATGACGCGCAAAATTAAAAGAGAGTAGTCCCAGAGAGTAGTAGTAGTAGTAGTAATGGTAACAACTAGAAACTATTTCAATTAATGACCAGCCGAAAACAAAAAGTTTCGCCGAAGCTAATTCTAAAAAATTCTATAACGGAATATTAGCAATTGTCCTATAGATACGCATGTTTTCCCCCTAAGATCCCATGAATCAGCAGACGGGAAACTTCTCTCAATGTAATTTGTACACTTACTGACAGGGTCTTATGGTTTAAAACCAGCTCCGAACAGATAATACCTGTTATAAAGAATTCCTACCAGGATACAAACCTTTATTTACCGTGTGACATTCGCTCTCAGTACCTATCGCACCACGGCCGCCCATAAGGTTCTTTACTGTCTTACAGATCGTAGATGGAAAAAATCGTCATCCAAAAAAGCGCACACACAGAATTCTTCGTATCGTGGTGAAAAAATTAAACGAATTTAATTGTGAGTTAAATTTAGTGTATTTATGAGCTGTCAAAGTATCTGAAACCAATTGTCAGATCTTTGTACATTAGTGCTTGTGGAAAACCTCATTAAGTGAGAGAGCTGTCCAAAAATACTGCATAGTTGGAGCATTACTAGAGAAGGATTTCTTAAAACGCTAGAATAATTGGCGCGTTTCTTGAGAAGAAATTTCACATCTTTGTGAATGATTTAAATGAAAATAAATTGAGTGGTTTATGCCTGGCAAGGCTATACACTCGAGAAGAAGAATGGATCCACTAGCCAAAGGATGAAAATTTTGACTCGAAAAAGCGGACCAAAAGCTCATCCAGTCTAATGTCGTAAATATAGGGTGTTTTTTATTGGGGTATAGAACTTTAATTTGGCATCACTTTTTTAACTGGCGGACATTTTGTCAGCTGTCAAGTGATTAATATTTAGTTTGGTTTGCCATTTCATCATGAACAGGTTGACAAAAGAACAACGCTTGCAAATCGTGCAAATTTATTTCGAAAGTAATGGTTCAGTTCGCGAAGTTCACCGCAAGCTCCGTCCGAATGAATCGATTCGCCACCGTGCACAGCAATTGGAGCTTTGTCCATCAACTTTATGGAAGATTTTGAGCAAAGATCTTGGCTTGCGACCTTACAAGATCCAGCTTGTGCAAGAATTAAAGCCGCGAGACCATGCAATGCGTCGTGATTTTGGTGTATGGGGCGAAAATGAGATTCATCTCGATGCTGATTTTCATCACAATTGGAAAATTGGACCTGTAGAATTGGCTTTATTCGAGCCAGCCGAATTTATTTCGGCCACATGCCCGAAATCATATTTAAACATTAATGGCATAAAATTATCCTTCCAATAAAGCCAAATTGATGGACATTAAAACGATTTTCTTGTGTTTTATTTCAATTCGAACTTCTATACCTCAATAAAAAACACCCTTTATTTACACCACCTACATCCGACCAACAAAGATGGTTCATATGTATTCAGTTAACACAAGGAGCTCAAGCCGACCGATCATCAACAACGTCATGTCTTTGCTGATTGGGTCCTTGAAATGAATGAAAATGATCCGGAATTCCATCGAAAAATCATCTTCTCTCATGAGGCCCATTTCCACCTCGGTGGCTACGTCAACAAGCAAAATTGTCGCATCTGGGGCTCGGAAAACCCAAGAGTTATTGTTGAGAAGCCTCTACATCCCCAACGTGTGACTGTTTGGTGCGGTTTATGGTCCGGCGGGGTCATTGGACCTTACTTTTTTCGAAAATGAGGTTGGATCAACAGCTACGTTGACTGCGCTACCGAGAGATGATTAATGATTTTTTATGGTCGGAGTTGGATGATATTGATCTGGACAACGTTTACTTTCAACAAGACGGCGCTACGTGCCACACAAGCTCTTTTACGGACCGTTGCTCTTTTACTATATATCTTTATATATCTCGAAGAGGTGATTACAATTGACCACCGAGATTTTTTTATTTAACACCTTGTGACTTCTTCCTTTGCGGCCACGTGAAATATAAGGTCTACGCCAACAGCCCTGCGACGATTCAAGACCTTAAAGATAGAACTCGTGAGGCTATCTAGAACATTGGTCACCCACTTGGCGATTTTGTTATCGAAAATTTCGTGAAAAGGATATGGGCCAATAAGCGTAGTTGTGGTGGCCATTTAGCTGATGCTGTTTTTCATACTTAACAGCATACCTTCCTTTTTATTATGAAATAAATATCCGATGATTTATCTTTGAATACCAAAATAACACATGGTGTTGGAAAACCCTGTATATGCCACTATTTACAGTCAGCCATCATCACCTATAAACCTTGGAATTAATTTGAAATATAAAATAATGACATACATATTATTTCTATTCTATTCTAGGCTTACATATATATTTAGGGTACAGCCACAGGTCGTTTAATATGGCCCATGCTCTCAATGTTATGTGTGTATGCGAGGTAGATGGTCCATATAGTACACTATTATAATATTATTAAAGATGTTCAAGTGAGGTCTCGTTTCGAATCGAACGGAGACTACCTATACCTATAGAGTAAAATCCCCACATTGATATACATGTGCTGAGTTGGTCTGGCAACTCTATGTGTGTGTGACCAAAAACACAGAGTACATACACACCACTAGATACAAAGAGAGAGAAACCACAATCGCATCAGAGAGAGAGAGCGCGAGATATGGAGACAGAAAATTGGAAAATGTAAACAAACATTAAGTGTAAACAACAGTAACAACAGCATGATGGTGGCAGCGGCGGGCAGTACTGCGAATCTCTAGCAGTTCATAGTACATACGTACACATATACTCGTATTCGTGTAACGGTAAATTGCTGCGAGGAAAGCAAAACAAACGAAGTTGGCGAGGTTGTCTCGTGTATGTGTTTTCTCCATAGTCCGAGTGCTGCGTATTTCGTCCGAGAGTGGTGTGTGTGTGTGTATGTGTGTGCCTGGCCGTGTGTCTACCATAATACCCTTTTCCATCGAATGCAATTTTCAGTTTATAGAAAAACACCGAAGAGTTAAGACCGTTAGCGCTCCTCTGAAATACGAGCAAAAATACCAAAACAATTTTCAAACAAACACACTTATACACCAAATTTAGTGCAAATATTCAACAGCAAACACCCCCCTCCCCACACAAAAAAAAAGGGAAACAAAGCAAAAGAACAACAAGAAGAAAAGTGCTTGTACGTGTGGTTCATATATAATTTTCGCAAATTTACAAAGAAAATAATTATAAGAACATACAAAAGAAAGCCGTGAGAAGCAACAAAACTGTGCAGTCGCTTGTAGATTTGCTAAACGTGTGTGTTGTGAGAACTTCCGATATTTGCTTCGAAGAAATCCTGTAAAAATTGGAGGAAATCCCAATTACAGACAAACCTTACAAAAGGAAACCATGTCAACGTTACCATTTCTGCTCAGCGTAGCCGATGAGCTGGACAACCTCAACTCGCAGTCGTACATGGACGATTTCGGTTTGGGTTTCCATCCGCATCGTCAATACTATCGTACCCCAACCATACAGCTCTCATTGCCGGCAGGCACCGAATGGATGCAGCCCGAGGGACGGCATCATTCACGTTATCGATCCTCCTACCGCTACTACGGCGAGCCACAGAACAATCTCAGCTCGCCGGCGGAAAACGATGAGGAGGACAATGAGGAGCCACACGATGGCTCTGCCACTGATAGCCATGACAGTGGCAAACTTACCGGAACGGCCAACTCGTCCTCGGCCCAGAAATATGTGTCGGCCTTGAATTCCAATCGACCAGATGACGACAACATTGACAACTCGGTGCAGTTGTATAATATATCGAAGAAATGCGGCAAGAACTACTATCGTCATCCGGAGCCTTGCACCTCGTCAGCATCGCTGGCCACACCACCACCCTTGCCACCACGCAGTGCCACCACAGCAGCGGCCTCAGCTGCTGCCGCAGCCGCCACAACGTCGGCCAAGGAAAAGCCCAGCATGAGCTATCGCCTGCATAGCAAATGCCTGGAGGGCAACAATTCGTCGTCGGAGGAAAGTTTGCAGAAAGTCACCTCGTCCATAGAGTTCTTGACGTGTTTTCTGCTCAAGAAATCGCGTGTCAGCAAAACTTCATCAGCCGCAACGGACGGTAAGAAATCCTAGAATAATACACCGACAAAAACAACGGCAGCAAACATTACGATGGCGTCGAAACGACGCAGTAATTGCTTTTAAATGCAAACATACCCCCCCCCCAAAAAAAAAAACAGCAACAACAACAATTCAAAGAATAATATTCTAAAATTTAAGTGCATAGCAAAACCAACAAAAACAAAACACGCAGAAAAACTTTATGTAGTACTAAGTAGAAGTAAATGGTAACAAAGTTATTACAAATACAGCAACAATAACAAGAGCAATACATCCTTTTTGTACCACTTTCCTTTGCTTTCCCATATCCCCCTTGTTGTTTTGGTTTTTTTTTTGTTAATCTTTTGCAACAAACGTTAGATGAAAATTGTTTTCTGGCAAACTTTGATTGAGTTGTTGAACAAACTCCGTCAGTTTTTTAGTTTCGTATTTGTTTAAGATACTTTTTAAGGACATGCATTTCGACACATACATATACCCGAATACAAATACATTGGGGTGGAGTGAAAGAAATATTATTTTTTTGCGGAAACATTTACACTATAATGCTGTATTTCCAGAGGCTCCACAAAGGGGCAGAGTGTGTTCTTAATATTCCACAACTTATTTTCCCTCAGGAAACGAAAATTTATTCCGTATGCAGGTCATTCACACAAAACATTGTAATAATGACTGGAGTGTTCTTACATGGTTTGCGTCGAGGTTTTCTCCATCTCCATTTAAATTCCGAGAAGCGAATTCGACCAAAGTGAATGAAATTGCATAGAAATTTGGGAGGTACCGGAAGGGTGGTGGTATTAGGGACCAATTTAAATCCTGTAAATAGTTCGGTAAAGATATTTGGCTTTCGAGAGTTAAACTCACAGACAAGAGGACAAGGCTCCAAAGTCATAAGAATGATCTTAGGGGAGAATTTCGAATTTCGACCACATGAGAAAATACCAATTCTCCAATTTTCAATGACTTAGCTTCGTTACTATGGTCTCCAGTGTACGTTTCACTGAAATATAAATGTGCTAAATCAAATGGAGATGATTAATGGCAGAAATCTTGCAGACTATATGAGAACAGAGCTTAAAGTTAAACGCTGACAATTATTTTGTATCCTGCGGGACACTTTGAATGACAAAACTACAACTCATAACTTTGATTTTATTTTTTAAATAAAAGTCGAGCGATTTTTGTCTAAAATTTGTCATTTAGCTTTTCTTTATTTTTACACCAAATGGGAATTTGAATGAGGAGTGTATTTCTGGCAGATACCAAAAACCGCCGCAGATGAAAATGTTCGTCTAAAATTTGATTTGATTTTATTTTTAAATTTATCGCAATAACAAGTCGTGAAGATGGCTAACACTGTGCCTACTGCCCCGGTTCTGTGCAAGAAAGACAATCGCTTCCAAAATTAGAGAGTATTTTCATTAAATAAAGCTGAAGTGGATTCGAAATGGCCTCCAGGCACATCTACCCTAAAAATCGGTATTACCCCGGCCTTATAAATGATCGACAGTATGGCTTCCGTAGAAATCTATCTACTGGATAACTGATGGAGTTCCTTACGGAGCGATGGAGTCGATCTATTCACCGCCTTGGTGAAAGCAAGGTCGTGGCTCTGGATACTTCCAAGGCGTTCGATAGGGTCTGGCACGGAGCACACATATCAAAACTTATTGCATTTGGTGTCGGTAATATCTTCTCTTGATTCATATCGAGTTTTCTCAGAGATCTCTCTATACGAGTTGTTATAGATGGGGTCTCATCCAACGAGCATAGATTGAATTCATTGGAGTTATAAAAACACAATTGTTTTTCGTTTCGGCTACAGATGTTTCTGTTCGGTTTTAGACGTATACGTTTTATAAAAAACAAACTGTTTGTCGTACTCGTATAAGCCAAATATAATAGAATCCTTTGCTAATGTGACTCCAGGGAGCGTATGAGTTATATTTTCAATATAAATAATACGCCATGCTGTCCATGTGTGGGTTTGGTAAACTAAATAATTATTCTGGTTATCAGATTAAATGATTTTAGAAAAATATCTGAGGCAACAATCTTGAACATGACACAAGCTAACTTTTTTAAGTTTTCGAATCCCAAATACACTTTTAAATATTTTATATTATTTTTTTAATAAAAAAATGATTTTTATTTACTTATTTATTAATTACAATACAAAAAAAAATTATTATAAATTTTGTTTTTTTAAAAAAATTCTGTATACCAAAAAAAGATTTTTGTTTCTGTTTAAAAATAAATATTTTTGTTAAAAAAACACGGTTTCTGTTCCTGTTTCCAAAAAAAAAAATGATTTTTGTTTCTGTTTACAAAAAAACAAAAATGATTTTTGTTTCTGTATAAAAAATTAAATTTTTGTTTCTTTTAAGAAAATGGATTTTTGTTTATTTATTTTTTTTTAAAGGCTTTGTCTGGGAGATTTCAGTGGGAGTGGAACCATATGCTCCAATTATAATAAAGTTTTGGGAAAATCTTAGTCACTCCAAGCGGATGTTATTGCCAGACGTCCAGAGCTTAGGCAGTAGGATGAATATAATTAATTTCTTGGAGTAAAATTTTTGGAGCACTTTTGCCTTTCTATGTCCCTTTTTTAAAAACTACAAATACCCTCGCAGAGAATTGTGCAATAGCATCAAGTTATCAACGTCAACACAAAAAAAAAAAATCAGTATCGTGCATTTGTCTCCCCACCCTAATGTTCTTGTATAAATCTATGTGTATATGTATATACATATGTACATGTATAATATATTTTCATATGTTTGTTGGTATGTCCCCATTTTTTTTTGTCTTTGTTTTGTTCGCTTTCATTTTTTAATATCCATTCCCTTTTTGTTTTGTTGTTGTTATAAACGAAACTTTCTTTTTCCATCCGTTAAGTGGAAATCCTCAGAAGGGAAAACTAAAAGCTTACAAATTTAAACAAAAACCAAAGAAAAAGAACACCCAAACAAGAAACATAAGATTATTCTCCTTTTTACTACCACTGCCTTGGCACGCATCTCGGAAATGCAAAAAGTGCAAAAGCGAAACATTGACAAGGAAACACTTTTTTTTTTATTTTAGAGCAACAAAATAAAAACAAAACAACCCCCCCCCCCAAAAAAAAAATAAAAAAACCCCACAGCCAAAACAAATCACACCACATCGTAAGGACGAGTGTATGTGCGTTTGTGCAATCCTTTTTTTTATTCATGAATTTTATTTTATTTTTATTACGATTTTTCAGGCTTTATGTGCCACCCATTTTCACCTGCTCTGGGTGGATGAATGA
The DNA here is from genome assembly GCA_958296145.1 of Hydrotaea cyrtoneurina. Taxonomy (NCBI): domain Eukaryota; kingdom Metazoa; phylum Arthropoda; class Insecta; order Diptera; family Muscidae; genus Hydrotaea; species Hydrotaea cyrtoneurina. The sequence goes on along the minus strand of OY282515.1, from coordinate 50,677,928 downwards.
AAGAGCGCGCAAATGAGTGAGTGGGTGGATGGCGGTGTCATTGAGTTGAGCATTACAGATATGCCATTCACTGTTGGAAATTGAAGGTTTCATCTGTTTGTCTTAGTAATGTGTAATGTGGCTGCTTAAAACATGACAAAGGTCATTAGAACTTTCGTAGTTAATGCCACGAAACGTAGCAAAAATGTTGACCTCCGAGAAAAGTTCGAATTTTTCTAACAACTTAAATATGATATTGTGCATATGATTACATTATAAGTGGACATTTGTTGGGTTCTAATAGAACCGAATTGACCCTGCAGGGAGGCGGAGGCAACGAATTAAACTGACGAATCCCAGCCTGGATTTTCACAATTTCATTGGTTCTAAAATACTCTCACGTAATTTCCGGCATACTCTAGTCACCAGTATATAAACAAAAGTAAGAGCCTCAGATTCAAGGAATTCGATTTTTAATGTGCAAACTTCTTAAACATAATCACAGGGTACTTGTAGGGTGAGTGGGGGGAGTTTGGTCCAAAATATATCAAACTGTCGAAAGATAGGCGGCAACTGCCCATTTTGCTATTATAGTATTCATGTCTATTCTTTGTCTCCTTGGTGCCTGAAACTACAAAGTACAGGGTTTTGTAGCTCAACTGTGGCTCTCGGTGCTGTTTTCAATGAAAATATCACCACAGTGGCTGGCGATGTCTTGGTGACCTTAAACAATGGGGTTCCCTGAACGTGACTCATATCCCAAGCCCAGCAGTCATATGAACATATTTCAAATCGCGATATCCCTTTTGTGATGAAAGAAAATACAACGCAGATATTTTTTTCTATTTTTCACAAAAACTCTTATAACTAAAAACCACAACACAAATATATTCATAAAACGTAGAGGATGAAATTAATTTTTTTGTCATTCGACTTTCCGACTTTAAACGTGAGCCACTGTACAATTCACGTGATGTTTTTATATCCATAACGGTTGGAAATCATAAGACTTTGATAATTATTCTGCAACTGATGTTGTGTTTCTTCTTTTCCAGCGAACTAAAACTTCACAGAGATATATCCAAACTGGGAAATATGGTCTCTCTAATGGGGCCTCGACGTTGCTTGCCTCGGGAGTTTACAATCATTGTAAACTCGGCCAAATTAGTTCATATTGATCCCTAATTTTCCAAGCAAACTGTAGATAGCTCAAAATGACCAAAAGTTATCGAATTATTTTTACGATTAATGGACTTGTGAGTGAAATAAAACCAAGATCAAAATTAGTTAATTGTTGCCAGGACATATGATACCAAGAAGATGGTGGAATTGAATACACGCAGTTCTCCAGAAAAGTTTAATCCACTTGGCGCCACCGTCCTTTCGAAAGTACGGGAAACGATGAACAATTCAAGCGAAAATAAGTAACGAAATTTGATGCAAGATAAATTTCAGTTTGAACACAAAAAAAAAAAAAAAAAATCCCGGCGCTATGTGGGTTACAAGTGGAAGAGCCAAATGGGAGAGCCCTTAAAGGCTCAAATAAATATATTGCAATGCCAACTTCTGGTGGACCATAGAATGTATCCATATGTCCATGAATACTTCTCTCCAAAGTGTATTTTGACTTAACCAATGTTTAGGGAACTTGTAAAATTTTTTTAGTTTAATTTAATGTAATTTGTTTAAAACAATTTTCGTTTGTGAACGAACCGTTAAAAATTACTCTGATCAGGCTATTTTCCATGAGAGATCCGGTAGTCAGTAGACAACTTGAATTCAGCTGTAATGGTGGCTAGAATGCACATGTGACTATATGTGTTTTTTTCGCCTGATACCATTTGAGTGTAGCTGAAGGGCGATTCAACCGCAATTTTTTTAAAAAAAATAGAAATAATCAATGATCTCGAACTCGAACTCGACTAATAGAAACGACATTTTTGAAAAATATCTAAATTAATTTTTCAATATTTTAAAGTTGAAAATGAGACAAGTTTAACACAAAAATCTGAATCAAAATTTTTGGCGCGTATGACTTTCGTTCTTAGGACGATAGCATTATAATGGATGTGTACCATCTTGGGATTAAGACCCCAACGACTGCCGAACGTAGCTTTTGTAGCCGCTGCTCTGTGCTGCGTTTCCATGATCGTTTAGAGTCGACGATCACCCCTTAGAAATTCGCGTGATCTGAAAAATGTAGTTCCTTATCGCCTAGATAGGGTAGTTAAAATGATGAGATTTTGTATCTTCTCGTGAACAGTAACATATCTATTTAACTTGGGTTTACTTCTAGTCCATTGCTTATGGCCCATTTGTTGATTGAGTTGAGGGTGTGACTTATGATATCGCTTAGAACTTGCGAGAACATTGCGGATATCAGTATGACAAGTGAATCGGCCTATTTAACTACTTGTATTCCCTTCTTGTCAAGTGTGTGTTTGCCATGAAAATTCTATTTGGCAAATTTTCTAACTTGTTTTAACTTTTGTAAAAAAAAAAATCCATTCATTCAACCACTTAATTTCTCGAATGCTTTTAATAAAAAAAACTCGTTTGATTTGTAAAAATTTCCAATTTATTTTCATTTAAGATATTTTTCGTAGCAATTGATCATATAGAATTTTTCAATAAAAAAAAATATCGTGTGCATTTAAAAAATCACTTGAAATTCGTAAAAAGGAAACGTGCTATGCCCGATTGCAGCAATTTCGCAAATGGTTCATCATCAATTATTAAGTGATGCTGAAAAAATAACTGATTCCATAATTGACACGTGTATGTGCATGCATGTCTGTCTATTCGAAATTGTGCCAGTGAAGCAGATGTGGGACAATATTTTTGCCATTTTTCCTATTATACTCTCTAAACAATTCATCCCAACCTTAGCTCGTTTTGAGATATTTCCCAAAAGGCCGGAATCTGCACAAACAACAACGAATGTCATTCAATTACCAACATGTGACAAATATATCGAACGACAACCGTAGAATTGACAAATTTCAAAATTGTATAAAATCAATTGAAATCTGAAGTGCAGCAACAGACAAACAGAAAAAAAACAAGAGACGAAATAACATTTGAGCTATAAATGAAACTAACAACACAACAATATTTGCTGATTAATAAATATTTTATTTTTATGGATGTGTGTATATTTTTATGGTTATATTTTATATATGGTAGATTTTATAGGAATGAGATTTAACACACACACACAAATAAAACCAACATTTTTGTACAACATTTTTTTTATACCAAAAAAAAAATAAATAAATAAACTGTAGCAAAAACAAAAATGTAGAAAAGAACCGCGTTTTTTATACCATATCATATAGCCATAAATGCACTTTTTACGACATAACTCAAATCATTAGTCAAAACACTCATACACATCGGTTGAGTTCACATTTAAGAACAATAGCCAAATGCTTTATTACAGCGACATTTGCGGGAGGCCGGAAGAGGATGCCAGCAACAAAGTGCATCCGAATCAAGGATTAAATAAAAAGAAACAACCTCTCACACACACTATTTAAACAAGCAAAGCAAACAAATTAAATAAATAAAATACATTTATAAAGGATTATGATGTTTAAGATCCGGTTCGTTATTTGTTTTTTTGTTCCACTTCCTCTTGCTCGAAAATTTAATAAACACTCAAATAATCCAACCAATCCTCCCAGTACTACCGCACGACAGACACGCAAAACTGTCCCTATCATCCACACACCCCTCCCCCCCCCCCCCTCGACGAAATCAAAGTAAACTTGGATTTGTGAAATTCAAGAGTGCGCACCGCACCGCACCACATCACCTTCCCTGCCACAGAGACCGAAATGCTCGCAAGGGGAATTTTGTATCGCAACAGATACAAAAAGGATCGACCGCCGCATCAATGAATGACTGAACGACTACATGACCTTGTACTATATCTTTTTATTTTTGTATATGTGTGGGTGTGTGTGTGTGAAAGAACAGTTTTTGCTTTCTGGCAAAGTACAGAAGAAAACCTAAAACCGAAAATACAAAAAACGAAAACGCCAAATACATTGAATGTGTATGAACGAATTAAATGGTAAACAAAAAAAAACCAATAGAAAAATGGTTAAATACTCGTATAAACAAATGAAATGATGTTGCCTCAAGGCACAGTGTTCGGAGGCGAAACTTGCCACTTTGACTAGACAAATACAAAGAAAGCCTGCAGAATCAAAAATATAATCGCATAATATCTTAAGGCACAGGATCCCAGTTAGTAAATGGAAATGGAGAACACAGAATACAGACATAATACAACAAAATGGCACGCAATTGTGACCAAAAATACAGTTTTCATTACCCGACAATATTTGACATTGACACGATTTATTTATACCCCAATGAGGTAGCCTGACAAAAAAATACCCTATACAGTCGAATTGGTATAAGCGCAAGCCTGTTCATTGCAAATAAATATTAGTAACGATTGTTCCGGATGATTTTCCATGCACTGTAATTCGCTTAAACGAAAATCCACTTTAATGAAACACTAAATTATATGATGCCAACACCGCTTAAGAGAAATATTATGAATGTAACGGCGACAAAACCGGGCAAAACAAATGATCTCAAAAAGAATTTGTGTCAACCACATTTAAGACAACTCAACTAAATGCAAAAATAAGTGACTATTTCCATCCAAACTCATTAATATTGAATGTAAATTTTACAGACATGTGTTTTAATAGTTGTGCCACAAACTTGTATCTTTGTTTCATAGAACAATTTCAAAAGTACATACAAAGTTCGTTTAAATGAAAGGTGGTTCAATTATCCGAAGTACTTTTTATTGAAAATCCCGCATAAGTGAAAAAATATCTTGATTTTTTTTCATTTCCGCTTAACACAATTCGACTGAAGTAAGTTTCTCAGGATGGAATGATGTCTCGAATCTCTCGAGATATTGTCATTTTTATCTCTCAGTTTGTTACTCCATCTTGGTGACTTCAAAAATACTTCTCATGAAAGTCCGTTTTATGAATGAGTATTCCTGGATATATTCCTCTTTTTCTCTCTCTCACGGAAGATAATAAAAGATTACTCTCACTCATAGAAATTACATTGACGAATGTTTCATTTTATGTTCTGAATGCGTTAAAATTAATGAAAAATAGAAGAGATCGCGATCAACAGATACAGTAAGTGTCAATTTTGTCGAAGGTGTATTACCAACAGTTCATTAAAACTGGGTCATTAGAAGTGCTTTGAATACGACATATATTTTTCTTATGTCGAAAACTGGGTGAAAAAAATTCAAGCAATATAAAACGGCGTTATTATGAATGTCATCACGATGTTCTAATCCTAAGAACCGCAATTCGAAGTAAAAATAATCAAAAGAAAATGGAATTCCACTTACAAAAGTCATTACAAAGCCAGAAAGAAGACATTGAAAATATATGACAATATATAAATAAATTTTTAAATACATTTCGACTCATTAGCGAATGCTACCGATTAGGGTTATGTAGTTGAAACCAAAAGTCAACTTTTCGAACTTTTGACTTTTTCAAAAATTTAAAAAGTTGATTTTTAGACTTTTAATTATATTTAGACTTTTAATTATATTTAGACTTTTAATTATATTCAATGTCATACAAATTCAAGTTTAAAACGTAACAAATGGTAAAACAAAGATATCAATACAGTTCCACTTTATGGAATGTAAAACCAAAAGTCAACATGGATTCGAACCGTTACTCACTTATTTCGCTTAACATCCCTTGAAGGAACAGACATTTAACATCGGAATACATTATTTTCAGTATAAAAGTTATCAAAATTGGTTTTACTTAATTTCATCTCCTGTAAGCACTTGGAGAAGAACCCTGGTTCACATTTCGTAACAGCATTCACACCTGATTTAAGCTTTACCGATTGTTTATTGTCTTTTGAAGATCTCTGAGTTTTCTACTTCTAAAGAAGCGAGCCATATTACAGCAATGGTGTAGCCTCAGTATTGTCTGCTTACTCATTACAACAATTCTCTGTTGAATTATCGGAGAAATAAATATTCATGTGATTTCTGATGAATCTCATGAAATTACTTTCACAAGAATAAAATATTATCGGAGAAAAAAATATTCATATATGTTTTTATTTCCCATTTGGTATTTTTTATACACTGAGAAGAGAGTACAAAATGAGTACCATGGCTAAAAACGATTCAACAAAAAATTTATTAATGAGGAAATATTTCTTATCTCGGTAGAATATTGGCAAACAAAATATTAATTGTTAAAATAACGTTTTTTTAAATAGCCATCTAAAATCCCAGATCAATCAAATTCGGACATTGTTATTGAAAACGTAATCAGAGGTTGACTTTCAGTTTATTAAAATTTGAAGAAAACGCAGACCAATTTCCCCATTTCGGTTTATTGTCGTATCAATCGGGCCAAACATTTTACTCATTGCTGACACATTTTTTACAAAGAAATTAAAGAAAGAGATCAAACGTTGTTCGTTTGTAAGTCTAGTCGAACTGAATGCTTTTGAATTTGATACACATATGTACATTAGAGCGACTCAAGTTATGTGGAAGCAAAATTCGTGCAAGGTGTACCCCCTCCAAAATGAACATTGGTATTTTTTAAGGTGACATCTAAAATATTTTGGCTCCAGCTTTGATCTCTCGTGAGCTGGACCATTTTGAAAAAGGGTCTATTTTTGCATGTTTTGTTAATTTGAGAGTCTGTTGCATTAACAACATATACAATATGGATATCATAAGAAAGGTTTTTTGAGGACGCGTCCAACTATATATACAATTTGTCAAAGGACGATCACCCATGTCCTATTTTTAAGGATATTCTGCAAAAAAAAGTGGTTTTTGAATTTTTTGTTCGGAGTTGTTTGTAATAAAAATGGCAAATTAACATATTTTAATGTCTAGGCAATTTAAGTAAATACGGGTTTCGCCTTTTTTTGAAATTCGTGCTAGTTCGCGTTTTGACAGAAATGCAATGGGGTGGTAACTCTACGTATTAAATAGGGCAATATGGGTATCAATTTTTTTCTTTTCTTTCTTTCTTTCTTCTTTTCATTCTTTCTTTCTTCTTTTCTTTCTTCTTTTCTTTCTTTCTTTCCTATCTTTCTTTTCTTTTATAAGAAAAAAACAGTTGTTTAAAAGAAAATTTTTTTTACAGATGATTCAAGACTCATTTATTTCGATTTTGAATAACGTTATAAGGCGATTTTAAAAACCGTTACAACAAATCCTTGCGTGATTCTATTTTAGTATACTGCTTGCGCGACACGATCTGGTTCGCAATATAAGCCGGACGATTTTTATCGATGACCGATACTTTCGATTGACTGACAACGTTTACAAAACGCTCAGTGCTTTACATTAAGTGGATACGCGAATTACCAGAGCATAAGCAAGTTATAGTCCAAAGATCAGTGCAGATAAATGGATTTTTCGCCCATCCGGAAAACATAATTTTGTCAATGATAACAGATAGGAGCAAGGACATACGACTTCAAGCCTACGAAATAATTTTAAAATCACGTAAACGTACCACCCAACAAATTCGACAATTTACTGTGCCTAAAATAAATTTTAATTGTGAATCGCTCAAAGCCATGATAAATTGGATTGAAATTAAAACTGGTATAGAACCACCTTGCACACAGTTCTACTCACAAGAATACTTGTTGAGTCTTCAAAATTCTGATGAAATTATTAATATTCCAGGTGAAAAAATAACATACAAAAATATAAGTTTTATTAACGAATTCATTTCAGAATTTCCTTGCCATTCACAAAGCACTGAGCGTTTTGTACACGTTGTCAGTCAATCGAAAGTATCGGTCATCGATAAAAATCGTCCGGCTTATATTGCGAACCAGATCGTGTCGCGCAAGCAGTATACTAAAATAGAATCACGCAAGGATTTGTTGTAACGGTTTTTAAAATCGCCTTATAACGTTATTCAAAATCGAAATAAATGAGTCTTGAATCATCTGTAAAAAAAATTTTCTTTTAAACAACTGTTTTTTTCTTATAAAAGAAAAGAAAGATAGGAAAGAAAGAAAGAAAAGAAGAAAGAAAAGAAGAAAGAAAGAATGAAAAGAAGAAAGAAAGAAAGAAAAGAAAAAAATTGATACCCATATTGCCCTATTTAATACGTAGAGTTACCACCCCATTGCATTTCTGTCAAAACGCGAACTAGCACGAATTTCAAAAAAAGGCGAAACCCGTATTTACTTAAATTGCCTAGACATTAAAATATGTTAATTTGCCATTTTTATTACAAACAACTCCGAACAAAAAATTCAAAAACCACTTTTTTTTGCAGAATATCCTTAAAAATAGGACATGGGTGATCGTCCTTTGACAAATTGTATATATAGTTGGACGCGTCCTCAAAAAACCTTTCTTATGATATCCATATTGTATATGTTGTTAATGCAACAGACTCTCAAATTAACAAAACATGCAAAAATAGACCCTTTTTCAAAATGGTCCAGCTCACGAGAGATCAAAGCTGGAGCCAAAATATTTTAGATGTCACCTTAAAAATGTCCAAGGTTAATTTTTAGGAGGGAACATCGAACACTTTTTTTGGCGAGTCGCTCTAATGTACATGTGTGAAAAACTTTTTAATTCTAATCAAAGCAATAAAAAAATATATATACCTACGCAGATATTCAAATCATTCAGTCTTTTTTGAAAAAATAGAGAATTGGTTTGACTTTTATCGTACGTTGTCTTTAATAAACCAAATTTTGGTTTCCGAACACTGTGGCCACATCAAAGCGCAACAGTAGTCCCCTCATAGTAGATGAAAATTCTTTTTGTGAATTTAATGAAAGCAAACCAGTAATCTAGCGGTATTCAAAATATAATATAGAGTTTAGAGGTCAAGTAGCGTAATGAATATGTAGAGAATATAAATATGATGAGATACACATACCAAAACATACGAACAGCATAGTAATGACATACCTATGCTTTAATAGAAATGACTCAGACTATAGAAATATAAACCTATGCAAGCATGAGTATGTATATTTGAAACAGTTATACATATATATATATATGACAGAGTTTATATACGCGAAAGTATGAACAACTTTATAAAAGTTAACGTTTTTATTGAACAAATGGTATAACAAAGTGTTTTTTTTTTTTTTGTAATACAGCTGAATTTTCAAGCAGCAACAACGATTATTAGTTTTTTACACCAAAAATAAAACCAAAAACAACTTTATAAAATTGTTAAGAAAAATATTGATAATAATAATAATAAATTAATATAAAATATTGATGGTATATTGTTAATTACGTTTTTAATGAAAGCTAACTAATTTATAGAACCAGAACAAATGTAATAATAACAACATAACCTAGAGGCACAACTCTCAACAGCGAGAGACACACCGAGGGGCAATTAAAGTATTTGTCACAACAACGATTAATTTTGTTGATACACCCCATGGCAAGCAGTTAATTAATTTCATATGATTTCAAAATTACATTTTGAGTCTGAAAATAACATTCAAAATTTGAACACTGAAAAATCTCGACTAATCATTGATGATGACATAGAACATTAAACGCCCGTCTCACTTCCCAGCACTTACTTGATATTTGTTTCTCTTTTTTGTATCGAATTTTTAAAGTTGTCTTCGAGTTAGTTTCGAGTGTGCTGGGCAGAGAAATAATTTAGACGATACAACCCAACACTTAATCATTGTAATCAACTAACTGTCTAATGTCTTAATGATAATACTATTATGCAACTGGCACTTTTAATCAATAAAGCAAACAATTTAATCATTCTTAATATTAACAAAACAATATTTGTAATGCAAAGCAGCGGAATGTAAACCAAACGTAACATTTTCTGATTATAAAATATTATCTCTAATAATAAAAAAAATAACACACCAAAAAAAAAAACGTTGTAATTTCAAAACTTTTTTATTTTTAAATATTTACTATAACATAGGAACGTCTTGAAACAAAAAGATATAAGCGTATAAATAAAGAATTGTCTTCAAAATAAAATGAAATGTTTTTAAACAATTTAACAAATTTGGATTTTCTTATTTCGCCGCTGGGAAAGTTTGGACACTGAAACTGTGATACCTTGGACAAGTAGCGTAAGTATAGGAAAGGATCTGATGGGAGCCTTAATCCATATTGAACCAGCGTTCGATAAATCGAACCCGTCACGCTTACAAACACAAAAGAAAAAAATTGGCTGGGTATTAATGGGTTAAGATTGTTTAACATGGTTTGGCCTTGAGCTCTTCAATGGTCAGAGGAGTGACTAGCACGAGAAGAAGATCTCCGGCCAGGCGGTACGAAAATAGACCCCACAAAAGTGAAAAGAATTACGACTCCCAAACTCGGGGACCTATTGCGTAACGAAAAAGAGCCCCGAATATGTTAACCCTCCGATTAGAGGGCGGAATGAAGATGGTCTCCAGGAAAAAGCACCCCCAATTGCAAATTAATGTGGGCCCCAACATGTACACGGCATACATAATTTTACATTTTTTGGTGACCAAATTCATTCCTTTTTAGGAGGCATTTTATTTCTAAAGTTTACAATCACCGGAAAGCCCTAAAATCATTTTTTGGGGCTCATTTCCATTCCATGTGAGAGGCTCTTTTTCATATTTTTGGGGGTTAATTTCGACTTTTTGAAAAATGCCCAAAAAAATCTCATACAAAATTTGGGAGTTTTTTTTATAGTTTTTAGGTAATATTTCATTTTAATTGCGAAATGATTTCTTAATTTTTCTTTTGGGTTGTTTTTATTTTTTTTACATTTTAGTTTGGGGTGATATTGCATAATGAAAAATCCCCCAAGTTTCTTCATACTTTTGATTTTTTTTTTGTTAAAAAATACACTTCACTCCAAATACACTCCAAATTACGAAAATATACTGTTGTATTTTTCGGGTATTTTTCATAATATTTTGGGAATTTTTCTAGATAGTTTTGCATAAATTGTTTAAGGGATATTTCAGAATTTTTGGGGACATTTTCATAATGGGTTTTTGGGGGAATTTTTCATTGATTTTGGGGAATTCTTCATTTTGGGATATTTTTGTAGAACCGTTAATTTCATTTAGCAAGATGTTCCTGGGATCCAATATCATCCAACTTTAGTTTTAAGTCACCCTTAACTTCTATACGAAAATCGGCCCTAATTTCATACAGAAAACAAACACACCACATTTTGGGGAACATTTTTATCTGTTTGCGGTGGATTTTCATTTGTAATAAATACCACGATGAAAATTGGCCGTAATAATTATTTTTGGAGCCCATTTTCATTTCAATCCGTTAACGACTTGAGGTTCAGTTTCCCGGTGCTCATTTCCATGATAGAAGTTTGGGACCCTGTTTCATTTTAATTTTGGGGTGTATTTTGCTAGCGGCCGATTAGAGAGTCTTCCCGTTGGCCTTAAGCTTTGCACACCAAAAAGGCCATTCTCACAAACTGAAATGAAAATGGGGCCCTATGACTATTTGGAGCTCATTATCATTTCATAATAAAAATGTCACCAACAAAAATATCATTTGGGACAAAAAAAAAGAAAAGAAAATGTTGTTGAGGCGGAATGAAACTAGACGCCACGATTTTTATATTTGTAGTAGGGATTTTTTTAACCATTCTTCGTTCACTCGAGCTTTACGATACAATTGCCAGACTTTTTTGAACAATCATTGTCTACGACCGAAATGTTTGCGTGCCCACCGCTGTAAATCATCTACCAACACATTTTCCTGATAATAAGTCGCATTGACTTTGACACCAGGCTCCATGAAAACGACTGGACAGCGTGATCACAGTAAAATTACTTTGTGTGGCCGTTCGTAGGCTCAAATTCTCCTCAGCGGGTTCACTTAAGTAAGCAAGATCATTCTGAGAGTTTATGAACTGCTCAATAGGATTTTTGTTTTCATCAGAGTATTTGGCAACGTTCGTGCAAGTGTAACAAGTACTTTGCTCTTTAGAACTTGTAAGGCTTTGCTGAGATATTTCCAGTTCTTAGTCCATTTGATAACCACTACGATGTGGATTTCGTCGAGTCATCATTTTCATGTGAAGTTTCCATTTTTTTTTGCGGCCACCAACATGGCGTGCGCTGCCTGTATTATTACAACGATATACAGTGCAATACAGAAAAAATGTATTCACATTGAGATGGTTGGGATTTTCCGGCCAAACATAACGCAATGACGCTATTACGTTTGAATACCATTTCAAATTACTTTTGTTTTATAAAATTAAGATGAAAAGTAAAAAATATGGACAGCATTTGTAGCTGGCATTATTGAGTTGCCCGTATTGCCAAAGCAAAGCTGGCAACACTTCAATCGCCAAGCCCTGTACTTGTCTGTGAAAATTGACACTGAGCCCAGTAATTCGAAGAGAAATAACCAAATTAGCCTCTACCATCAATTGATAACAAAACCAATTGTTTTCACGAAAAATAAATAATTACATATAAAAAAACTTTAGTATTTAAGATACAAATTATGTTCTCAATTGGTATTTGAATACTGAGAAGGGAGCAATGTCTTTGTAACTTGAAACTTCTGGCCAAAACTTAACAGTGCTTTCGATATTTTCCCAATTGATAAATTAAATATAAATATAATAATGTCATTGCACTTTGTCAATATTACTTATTGTCAAATGCTGCAAAATTTCTATAATATCCTTTTTGGAATTGGAATATTTTAACTACGGAAAATTTTTTTTTTTCAATACCGTGTGTTGTATTTAGATAAGTGGTTTTCAATCTGTGCACACTTTTTTCGGAGTTTGTCTTTTTGACAGCTATCACTAGATTCATGCTCAGTTTGGTTTGTCATTTCATAATGAATAGACATACTCTGGAAAAACGTGTGGTGAATGAGCTCAAAACGAGATGGCCAACGATCCCGATTTTCACAGGAAGATGTTGTTCAGCGATGAAGCTAACTTTTGAAAAATTTGTGGAACAATGAAAAAGCTTGTCAATATTGGAAATTTTTATAAAACCCATTGGTCTTAATTGAAAATTATTTTTTTTTCCAGATCGGACCCATAATATGATGAATGACAATTTAAGATTTTGACTGATCGCTCGATTAAGAAACTTCTAACACCATTGCCCTTAATTCCGGTCTGCTTTAAGAAGTAAATTTCATCGCGTTTGAGAAACCTTTTTTTAATCGCATCCTGAGACAATAATTTGGAGTGTTTCCTTATGAAAATGCAATATTTATGGGAGTATTTCTATTTGTACGACAATTGAAAGTGGTACTCATCAATTCCGTAACATTTCGTACTTGGATTGAAACATTTTTATGGAATCACTTGAATTGTAGTTCTCATTTCCGTCCGTAAAAACTAGTACAAGGCGGAATGCACTCGACAGCCTTGCACCGTGTTTGTCCATGCATATATACGAGCATGCAGACGACTACAATAGAAAATCCATCAGCGAGGAAATGTCCTTTAAGACCAGCAAAAATGTTTCCTTGGCTTTCTTTGAGATGTTACTGGAAGCAACGCTTTTTGCATTAAAATTTATGAAATTCATTAGACTTTGAGCACGTTCCAATTTTATTTACATATTTTCTCGGCTCACACACACACACATACATATGCACACTCGCGCAGGCATCTGTGGCAGGCCACATTTAGAAGGCTTTGTCGCCGACATTGTTGTTGTTGTTGTTTTTGTTTGGCCCACAATGACCGCCAAAATATACTTGACATAATAATACACACATATAACGAGTATCGTGTTTTGTGTCCTTTAACTTCACAATATGCACCCATGACACACACGAACACATTTGCATACACACACATGTACATATATGTGGACATATAACTGCCAGAACACAAATACATTCAATGACAGAAATTTTGTGAGAAGCCGTTTGTGGCGTCTACGGAGTGTGCATTAGAGTGGGGAAATTTTTTTTGTGAGAAAGAGTTACAAGGCTTCGATTAGTTCCGAAATCATTCGCTTAATAAACCAGATGGTTAACAAGTTTCGAGTGTGTTGAGATCCAGGACGGATTACTACTTGGATATTACATTTTTTCTCAAATCCAATCGTAATATTTAACATTCTCGATTTACTTCTGGTTTCTTCAGAATTTAACGTTTTATAATTCACTGTTTATATTTGTATATACATTTTAGTCAAGAACGCCCATGGACCAACTCTTTTGGTATTTAAAGTGTGATTCCTTGGATCTGCACAAGCTTTAAGCAGCTTCAGCTACATTTTCAATATTTTATTAAATTTCATAAAATTGTTTTTTACAACTCGATGTTGTGAATCTGTTTGGCATAGTGGATGGATCTGGAAGCACTAAGTATTTATTTTGATTACCACTCATAACAATAGGATACTGGTGTAAAATGCCAAAATTGCTCGACTCAGACTCCAGCATTTTTAAAAAGCTCCACTCCGACTTCAGTTGGAGTCCTATTTTTCGACTCCAGACTCCGGGCAAATTTGTCAGACACCGACTTCACAGCTCAGATAACAACGATAGCTGCTACACGGAAGGTGATTCCAGGATTGCGAGATTGAAATTTGAGGCTCCTGGAATGGGCATATCCTGTGACCAGCGTTGCCATATATATTTTGTAAAATAAAAACTGCAAATTTCCATAAAAAAAACACAGTTTTTGGTTTTAAAAAGTGTTTTTCTAAGGAAAAACGCATTCTTGGCCCAGTTCGTATGGGTTTTAACACCTACAAGCGGCTGTTAGTAATGTTAAGTATTATGTTATTTTTCTGAATAATAACCCCAGAAACAACGATTTTTCGCATTCTTGACACACAGATATGTCTCCTCAAGGTAATCACATACTTTAATTTGGATTATATGTATGAACTTGTATGTACAGGGTTTTCCAGCAAGAGGTGTTATTAAATTTTTTTGATATAAATGATCGGATGTTTATTTCATAATAAAGAGGAAGGTATGTCGTTAATAATGGCCACCACATAACCTTACAGGACCATATCCTTTTCGTGAAATTGTCCATAACCAAATAGCAAAGTGGCTGCCCTATGTCCTCGATAGCCTCACGAATTCTATCTTTTAGGTCTTGAATCCGCGCTGGGCTGTTGGCGTAAACCTTACCTTTCACGTGGCCCCAAAGGTAGAATTCGCAAGGTGTTAAATCACAAGATCTCGATGGCCTCTTCGAGAGATAACACGTTCCGGAAACTTTTCTCGTAAAAGAGCAATGGTTTCGTTGGTTGTGTGGCACGTAGCAACGTCTTGTTGAAAGTAAACGTTGTCCAGATTAATATCATCCAACTCCGACATAAAAAATCTTTAATTATCTCTCAATAGCCTAATCCATTCACCGTAACTATTGATCCAACCTCATTTTCGAAAAAAGTAAGGTCCAATGACCCCGCCGGACTTTATACCGCACCAAACAGTCACACTTGAGGATGGAGAGGCTTCTCAACAAAAACTCTTGGGTTTTCCGAGCCCCAAATGTGACAATTTTGCTTGTTGACGTAGCCACCGAGGTGGAAATTGGCTTGAAATTGACTGATTGTCAAGATGATTTTTCGATGGAATTCCGGATCATTTTCATGCATTTCAGGGACCCAATCAGCAAAGACACGACGTTTTTGTTGATCGGCTGGCTTGAGTTCTTGTGTTAACTGAACTTTATAAGCCTTAAGACCCAAGTCTTGATGCAAAATGGAATTCCCAATTCCAAAGAACGACAAGAAATGGACAAACCTAGGTTTTCTTCAACAATTTAGGCTACAGCAGGAATATTCTTAGTTATGCACGGGTTTTATTCTCAGTTGTGCACGGATTTTATTCTTCACATCACTAACTTGTTCCAACAGCTCCAATTTGTCCACCACTTTCTGTATTGCGGTACGACAAGGTGCTTCACGACGACCCAAAAATGCTTCAATGCGAACTGTGACGGCAAGATTTTCACCATTTTTGTAGTGAATTTTTATAATTTGAATGCGTTGTTGAAGCGTGTATCGTTCCATTTTTAGTAATGGCGTAGTTTCTGTGGACGGCCGTGGTGTGGTAGGTAGTGTGTGCGACTATCACGCAGAAGAACCCGAGTTCCGTGTCCATCAAACATTTTTTAGCGGCTGTTTCCACCTCGTAAATGTTGCCAACTTTACGAGTAAGAAAGCATTCTCTAAGCCATGGAAAACTTCTCTAGAAAAGCACTAGCCGTTCGGAGCCGGCTTTAAGCAGCAGGTCCCGGTCAGTGAGTATACAAAATTATATCGTACATAGCTCACTTTTTCGAGAGAAGTTCCCCGTCTGTTGCTTCATGGAATGTTAAGGGAAATAAGTAAGTAAGTAGTTTCTATTTGCCAAATGTCAAAGAATAAAAGCAGTGACAGCTACCGAAATACCGGGTGTTTCAAGAGGTGTTATACTCTTCTTGGAAAAGCCTTTACAAATAATTATTTCAGAGGTGGCGTCATCTGTTAATAAAGTCCTATATCAGTGATCTAAAGTGTTTGGTATTTAATAGTGCATGTGGTGGCAGTGTTTTGGTTACGGTTTCATTTCCAATGACTTAACCACCAAATGCGCGGTGTCTCCTATAGGATACAACCAAATTTTGACTTTTATGATAGGGAACCAATCATGTTTGGAGAATCGTACAGACATGTGCCAAAATAACCCATAATTTGTTAATTTGTATAAAAAACTGGGAGATTATGTAGACACTCTTGGTTGAAACTCATACTATACTGAGCATTTAAGGGTTAACATAGAGCAAATTATATCAATGGGGAACTGTTATTTAGAATGTGTAAAGAATGAAAAAAACTTTACAACTTAATTGATTTTGATGTAATTAACAGTAGGATAATACATTATCTTAATTCCCTGTATTAATAACCATAAATTTGTAACTAGTCTCTTAGGGTTATACCATAGACTAAGTCCAATAAATCAATAATAAAAAAAAAACTGCATCGGTAGGCGAGTTGGTAGCGTGCTTGGTTGTGGTGGTTGTGGATTCGATTAACACCAGAGGCTGTGGTATGTCGCTGCAAAAATCTAAACATATGGTCTGTGTCGCCCGGTTTACCTTGGACTCAAAATTAGAATATAAATTAACTTTGCATTTTAATTTTTAATGTAAAAATAAAAATAAAATAATAATTAAAAGTAATATAAACTAAAAAGTAATAGAGATTAATCAGTAAACATAATTCTTTGTTAAAAATGCTCAGTTTCGGCCAGTTTCAATGGTCGTTTGGTTTCAATTCTTGCATGAGCTGCATTTTATAGACACGAAAGCCAAGATCCGTACGTAAAACTTTCCATATAGTCGATTTAATTTTATTTTGTTATTAAGTGAGATTTAACATTTATTTTATTTGCAAAATTTTATCGTAACCAGTTCCGGAAATTAAGTACAAACGCAGTTGAATCAATATTACAACTATTTGAGAGACAGATTCTTTGTATGATGCAGAAGGAAACCAAATGTTTTTTTGTGTCATTCGTTATCTCAATGGTTTCGTGTGTACAAACAACACAGTCTCGAATGCTCGAATAATACAAAACAGCAATAACGAACGAAAACCTCAACAGCAATAACGAACCAAACAACTCAAACAATGAAATAAAAGATATGCATTCGGTGGCAGCGATAATGTTCTTGAACGTCTTTTTGAAATGGCAAAATTCATATAGATAATTAAAAATTTCATCGAATATCCTTCACCGACATGCCATGGTTGGCTGAAGTCGGTTGTTAGGACACCAATTGCCACAAATAGTGTCGCTGACGCTGCAACGTACTATAATATCAATTGAAGGTACTAAAGGGTTTTCCGACAAGAGGTGTTATTTTGAATCACCCGGTATTTCGGTAGCTGTCACTTGGAATTGGAACAATGAAATTATTAAAATTCACTACAAAAATGGTGAAAGCTGATGATGCACCTTGTCGGACCGCAATACAGAAATTGGTGGGAAAATTCAAGCTGTTGGGACAAGTTAGTGATGTGAAGAATAAAACCCTTGCACGTCGCTCAAGAACAACTGAGAATATTGCTGCTGTAGTTCAAAGTGTTGAAGATACCCAGGCTTGTCCAATCCTCGTCGTTCTTTGGAAATGGACATTCCATAAACGTCGTTACATCGTATTTTGCATAAAGATTTGGGTCTTGAGTAGGGTTGCCAGATACAAACTGAATCAGATCTGGAATCAGGACACATTTCGCTGGATAAATAAATCTTGATAAATAAAAAAAAATGATATTTCATTAAACATATTCCGGAAACCAGTTGTGTAATATTGCTCATCTACAGAGGATGAAAAATAAAACTGATGCTGCAATAATTTTTGACTTTTATAAGAATTTTCGGAATTTAGTGGAATTTTCAACATTTAATTATTTTACCTTGTCTCTCTTTGGACCGGTTCTAAGGTATCTCCACCTTAGACTGATCAGAGGTGAGTACAGAGCATGCAAGTCACTTTAAGTAACAGTTTAGAATTTGACAGTTTCGATTAAGCTGAAAAAATTATGCAATGTCTTGTAACTTGAATCAAAATATATGGAAAATCCAGCCCATTTCAGCCCTTCTGGCAACCCTAGTCTTAAACCTTATACAGTTCAGTTTACACATGAACTCAAGCCGGGCGGTCATCAACAACGTCGTGTCTTTTCTGATTGGGTCCTTGAAATGCAGGAAACTGATCCGGAATTCCCTCGAAAAATCATCTTGTCTGATTAAGTCAATTTCCACCTCGGTGTCTACGTCAACAAGCGGTGCAAGAAATACTTCACCCCATCTGACCTCGTCAATATTTACACCACCTACATCCGGCCTAAAATGGAATACAACTCGCATATATGGGCAGGGGCTCCATTAACCTCTTTGAAGCTTCTGGACCGTGTACAGAGGAGAGCGGTGGTGATGATAGGGGATGGTAGGGTATCCAGCTCTATTGTCTCCCTACAGCATCGCCGAAATGTGGGTTGTGTATCGCTATTCTATAGATATTTTAATGGTATCTGTTCAGAAGATATCCGTCGTCTGGTCCCTGACGTTAGAACATTTAGCCGGAATACTCGGCTATCCAGGGTCTCTCATCCGTTCATTGTCAAATGGCCGGTTGACCGGACGACACACTATAGAGAAAATTCGTTCTTCAGCCGAACTGCTCGTATGTGGAATAATCTTCCAGCAAGTGTTTTTCCTGCCTGCTATGACATTATCAAATTCAAGGCCAACGTCAACAAACACTACTCCCTCTTTCCTCCCTCCAATACCCTTATTTCCCATCGCTAACACAGTGCATTGCATTTATAGGGGGCATCCCCTGAGTGTTAGTCAAAAAAAAAAAAAAAAGGTCAGCCACTTTGCGATGTACAATTTAATGAAAAGGATGACCATTTGGCTAATCTTGTTTTTCAATATTAACGGCATACCTTCCTCTTTATAATGAAATAAACATCTGTGAATACCAACATAACACCACTTGTTGGAAAACCCTGTACAACTTTTCTGCGTTTTCTTACATTTAAAAAAAAATCAAACCAAACGAAAATTGTATGGGACTTTTCTATGGATCCAAATTGTTAAAAAATAATATAACATAACATACTACGAGGAAACGTTTTTCAGTGTACTCTCATTCTTATTATTGACCTATGTTGGACGCGTTGAATACTTTCATCTTCAAGATATCCAAGCAAAGCTATTGTTGTCGATTGTAGTGACTTCATGGGAATCTTTTTCTGTTCCATTTTCAATATTAAATGTGGAATTTTCCAGGCGGTTGGATATGTCTAGATCGTCTCTGAATTGGATGATAAGGCATACATAAATTTGCAGAGTTTAACAAAGTTTGGTTTGTGAAAATGGGTTTTTCTATATTCCCATACAAATATACCTCTTGATTTGGGGTTTAACCAGAATAATAAGGGGGTTTTGGTTTTTTTTGAACCTTGTATTAACCTTGTAAAAATTGTATGGACCAATCCATGTTTTGATTGCATTGATTGATTGATTTAATTAAAATTCGATTATTAGAGATATTAAATGTCTTAATTCAGCTGACCTTAGGCACGCAATACTTCAGCTAAGTATAGTGATGGTTATCATATAGTCGGCCACGCCCGGCTTTAGATTTGCTCTACCGTTTTTTTTATTTAAATCAACTGAGGCTACTAATGGAACAATGCAGGAATTGGTCTCCATGTAATAGTTAAATCCTTATTAAGTATCCTTCTGCAGGTTTGCTAAATATAACAATACTTTTTCATGAACTTCTGCAAATAATTTCTGTGTGTTTGAGAACTTTACTCTATACGTACTTTTCCATAATGCTAATAATAACAAATTAGACATTTTTATCGTTTTTTGCCATTTTTGTTTGACATTTTTGTTTTGGTTTGCAAAAAAAAAAAAAAAACGGTGATAAAAATAGGTTTGAATATGACAGTAGACATACTTACTTGAACATACTCGTACATACATAGATTCATATGCATATAAATATTTATGATCTGTATATGAGTAAATCCCTATGAAATTAAACAAGATTTCCCCTGACGACACCTTCTTTCGTAAGACTGATAAAATAAGCATAACTAAGGGTACTGTGTGATAATTAAGGATAATTTAAAAAAAAAAAATTGCGAAAAGTACCAAATGGTATTATAGCGATGGATACAGAATAACATTGAAAATGCGTTGATCAATTACAAAGTCATATTCATAGACTGATGGTGAACTGTATTGGCATTGACAACAATTTGTTCATTGTATAGGGTTATCCATTTCGTGGCTTCAAAAGTATAGGGCTGGAATTCGATATCAAACTAAGTTGTTAAACCAATTTTTTTTCTTTTCAGTTGGAAGTCTTACATTGACGAAAATTGATCGCTTAACTATCACACAACGCGAAAAAAAATTAATCATTTCTCACTCGGTGGGTATGTTAATAAATAAAATTGTCTCTGAGAATCCTCAAGTAATTGAAGAGTCACTGTTTGGTGCGCTCTTTGGTCCGAAGGTGTGATTGGACCTTACTTCTTCGAAAACGACAAGGGAACGACTGTCACCGTCAATTCGGAGCGTGATGATCATATGATAACCGACTTTTTTTGCCTGCCATTGAATTTACGACTTGGAGAATATGTGGTTTCAACAAGACGGTGCCACATGCCAAACAACTCGAGCGACTATGGCTTTATTGCAAGAGACATTTCCTGGCCGCGTAATTTATCGTCGTTGCAACACCAACTGGCCACCAGGATCATGCGATTTGACACCATGTGACTTGTTTTTGTGGGGCTACGCGAAAGACCGTGTTTATGCAGATAAACCTTTAACTCTTAAGCACTAAAGAACCAACATTCGTCAAGGTATGGCTGAGATACCGCCCAATATGTGCCAAAAAGTGATCCAAAATTACCTCAAAAGAATCAATGCTTGTAACACTTCGCGTGGTGGTCATTTAAATGATGTAGTGTTTCACACATAATGTCAACGTTCAAACTTTATAATAAAAAAGAAATATCATGAAAAAAAATATTTTATATGGGTTTAATTTACGTTTACGTTTAAAAAACAAAATAGATGACCCTTTATTATATTACCTTTATACGAAGGGCCGCAGTATAAGAGAATTTTTGCTCGACCCAAAGAATAATTTTAAAATGGACAAACATACTCCCCCAGTCTGGCCATAACAATAATATCGTACGTGGGAATTTACAAGGTAACGAAGGCTGGCCCGATTTCAGTGTGCATTGCAACAATTCCGATAACAGAATCAGGCAGATTGGTTTTGTTGCGTCAAGAAATACGACAGTAAAGCTGCCGTCAGACGATATTTTTTTACATATGTCCTGTCAAATTTTCTATCCATCTGTAATTCCGCATGTATATCAAAATCGTCGATTTACTTACGATTCATAATTAATTTGCTTTCACACCTGCATCTGTACTTTCGTATGACATAACCTCTAAACAAAAGCTGACTTTTTAATACGTATTTTTCAAAAACAGCTGTGTTGTTATGTTTGTCAGATGAAAATAGAGCGCGCTCTAATCGAAAAAAATTACATATGTATGTTTTCACATGTATTTTACATGTGCAATGTTTCATAGGTATCAGATGATGTGTACAACTTTTACATATGGAAAATTTTACAGTACATATGTAAAAAACATAATGTCTGAGGCAGCGATAAATTTGGAGTGTATACGACGAATAAGACCTTCTTGATGTTCTGGGCATGGTAATACAGGATGCTGCGCTTTGGTTTAGCCATATGGCTAGTGTCAAAAAAGCGTTCACGTATTTAGACTTTTTGAAACGGTGCACCGTAAATGTCGCGTAGACTTTCCAAGAAAACTTCCAATCAAGTCTTTTTTCCCAGGATGCTATTAGTTTGCTACTCACGAAAACACTGAATTCTGACAGTTTCCACGACGAAGATGATGAGGACCAAATCACCTGTGAACTCGGAAACAGTGATTCAGATTGATTTCTTTATTGTTTTTTATTTATTTATTTATTATTAATTACAATACAAAGTAAATGTATATTCTAATTTTGGGTCCAAGGGTAAACCGGGTGACACAGACCATATGTTTTTTTTAGATTTTTGCAGCGACAGACCAAAGCCTCTGGTGGGAGCCTTTGGACCGATTTTTAACCCTTTTTCAGTGATCCAATCGATCTGATTTTTGGCAGTCAGACTCGTGGAAATGTCTGTATCACGTCAAATTTTTTAAAAAATAGATTTTTATCAATTCTCAGATTCTGACGTTTTTTTTATCCCCTTTCCGAAAAAGTAAATTTGGTTCATAGAACAGAATGTGTGTAATACGGTGTTATTAAGGGCATACCTTCCTCTTTATTATGAAATAAACATCTTATAATTTATCTAAAAAATAGCATTTTTCTTTGAATACCAAAATAACACCTCCTGTTGGAGAACCCTATATGTACTTTGCTTCCACACATAAAGTGTCAAAATATCTTCAATGTCTTCCCGTTAATATTTATTACGTAATAAAATGTGAAAAAAACCCCAAATAAAAATGAAAAACATTCACAAAACAAAAGTGACAAATTCATATATCGATTTTTTATTTATAATGTATTTGAAAAATGACCCCAATTTCAAAATGAACGAAAGCCCCAGTAAAACATGAAAATCACCCAAAATGCACGTGTTGTTGTAGTCGATGTAACAGTTTGGTGCGATTTTTCATTTTTCAAATGTGATGACTACAAGGAATTCGTCAAAATTAAAATTTTTCATTGTTCAAATTTCATACGAAAATTTTGTTCGTTACAAATCCTCAATATTGGAAGCGTCATAAAATAGATTTCAGACATTATTCAATTCTGGTTTTCAGATATATGTTAGATATCGACAAATGGAACACAAGTCCTAAAGAATAAGCACTCATTACTGGCAGGAATATATTTTATTGTGCCTTAAATTTTTACAACTTTCAACGAACGATCAAAATCGTTTTATGGAAACAGGCAGTAAATATTTCCTAAAAATTATGAAGAACTCCCCAATTTTTTTTTTTTTGGAATTCTTAATTTTTTTTTGCATTTTTCATTTGGGGCATTTTTCATATCTTATATCTTTCTATGGCGGTCGGATATTTCCCCCCAAAACATAGGGCCAGGTGATTTGATTTGGAACAACTCATATATACATACGTCTGTCTGTCTGCCAGCACGAATGTATTTATGTGTTATTTGCACGTAGTATTTTCGGCTCTTGTTGCTGTTATTGTAATAAGAATGTTCTATTATTATGTCGAGGATTTTGTAGTCGTTTGTCTGTCTGTGTGTGTGTATGTGTATGAGGAAGTTGCAAACATGCCATTCATTCAGTCTGGCGTCAAATGTAGTTGTAGTTTTTTTTGTCCAGTGGTTGGAGAAAGGACGACAGCAGAGGTGTGAATGTGTGTGTATGCATTTGAGATATGTACATATGTCTATACCTAAATCGATGTACTATATATAGATATGTACTTATTTTCGAACGTGTTGCAGGAGCGTAAAGAAGATCTATCATGGCCCCGCCTAGAATATTACATCCGCATATTAAAGCTGTAGGCCCTAAAAGAACAGTGCGGTGATGTCCTGGAATAAGGCAGGCTGAAATGTCTATTGGTTTACTTGGCAGACCTGTTTGGATAAGTCTTCTCAAATGTCGTCTCTTTGTCTGTCTGTAAGTGTGTAACAGCATAGTTACATATTACAATACAGCAGCCATTCGATCATGTCTTGAGTATTTATCCACTTACTTGTTTTCCTTAATATTCCATGAAGGAAAAGACCGAGATCTGCTATCGAATCAATTTTTATACCCACTGAACGATTTTATTTGTATATCCACTGACCGGGTTCTACTGTTTAAAGCCGACTCCGAACTGCTGATGATTTCATAGAGAAAAATTTACAATGTGGAAACAGCCGCTGAAAAAGATTTGAGGTCGTAGTAGGATCCGAACCTGTGTTTACTGTGTGCAAGCTGCATATCCTAAGGTATGAATCCATATTTCGCATCCGTATCTGAAAAGGGATTTAAATAAACCCAGAAATAAGTTTACTGCTTTATGATGGCAGGCTAAACTGACCAGCAAGTAAAGTTACAGACATCGCTGAGATTTTTTTAAGATTATCTGCACAAGCATCCGATTTCGGTATCGATTTCTGTATGACTTCTTTAAAAAAATTCAGAATTCGTACAGACGTTTCAGCACAAGCAAAATTGAAAAATCCCTCAGTCTTAACGTTACGAAAACTCACAGACTTCCTGTAGAAATGTCTGCACACACACAGATTTTTAAAATTCCCTCAGAGTTTTAGATAAAAAAAAAATCGTTAAGACATTTGCCGACATTTCTGCACAATCTATTTATAGGATTTCTAGATATTTCGTAGCGAATTCTGAACAATTTGCAGAATTTTCTGATATCAGTCAAAGTCGGAAACTTTTGCTTGCTGGGTGTCTACGGGATCACTTTGCAGACCTTTAGAAGGACTCTTTGCTCATGCTGTCATGTATGCCGTCACTGGGGTCTTAGCCAGTCCAGTAGGACGTTTCTCCAATATGACAACCTTATATTTAATAAAATTATGTCCTATTGTAAGAAAAATCACAATTACTCATTCTTCTCAGAAAACATTTTAGGAGGACCCTTTACTTAATAAATGGCTTTAGAGAAATCATGCCAGAATATCTACATGATCCCCTGACAGACATGTTCGCACTTTGATCAGAGTTCTTTGTCAGTTAGTTTAATAAAGTAGCAAGGCAGCCAAAAGTCCTTTTTTGGATTATGTCACTCATAATCGAACAACTTAACGCATGTCTTAGGCAAGAGTTTCTATTTGTCGTATTTACTCAGAAAACAAGCTATAGGGAAATTTCAAGCAACAAACTTTAAGGGAGATGCCAGACCGTAATATCCTTGGGCAAGGCCTCTCGAATGCCGCTCCTTTGCCGGCCTGTCAGTTTGTAACCGTATGTCGTTCCATATGCGCCCGTGTTGAGGTTCATTTGAAACAATTTTTTTAGGAGCCAAAATGCCTGCATTGCAGTAATTGTGAGTTGCGAGAACATTTGCGAGTGTATTAAAGGATAATGTTGAATACAAGCTAACGACAGAACAAGGATTTTAAATGGTAATGATGCAAAAACAGGTTAAATACAGACAATATTAAATGGACCGTACACAAATTGTCAATGGCACACAACATATTGCACTTGCATCTGCATTGATGTCCAGACGCTCAATTTCAAATCTCCACTAATTTCTCCGGCAACCGAGGACATTCATAAATGAAAAGCTTTGAAAGTTTTTGTCAAATGTGTACTAGTGAACTAGAAACTTCAAGTTAGCAGATAATTCCCATGTATACAAAATAACCAATAGATAGTAGATTCCCTTCGTCAAAAAACCCTCAAGATCCCTTAACTTTATCAAGAGTTCTGGGACAGAAACCGAATAATAGTAATTGCTTACAAAGATGATAGAATTGGGAGCAGAGGCTAAACGTCTTCTAGTGGTGGCCTTTTATCGGCTCGCCATATTCCTATGGCCCACAAACGAAGAAATGACTCAATTGATTCTGAACTTAAGTTCTCAATATTTAGGACTCTAATTAAAACGCAATGCAGTTGACACCAGCAAAGGAATGAAATCTGTCTACCCTTAGCTTCACTTTATTTCATAATTTTAATTGCAACATCTGTGCCTTCAGAGCTGTTTTTTTTCCAAAGCAGGTGTAAAAGTTACGTAAAAATGGAATAGATTTACTACGTAACACCTATAAAAAGTCTTGTTTTTAAACTCAGCCTTTTTGTATAAAACATGTTGCAAAAAAACATTTTATAACTCAGTAAATAATATTTTTTTTCATTTCTGGTAATTTTAAATTTTCGCTAAAAATACCGATCAACCGGTAATTGTTTATAAACAATTATTAATTATTAGTTACAAAAATAATTGATTGTTTCAATTAATCATGTGATCTATTAATCGATTATTAACTTTTTTGTGTCATCGCTGTCATCATAAAGGAAGATAAACCACACATGTCTCATCGCAAGTCTAAGACTATTCGTGACACAATACCCAGAAGGGTTTCACGCTCGTCTTGTATATCCGACCAACCGCCATCTGATCTGTGACTTGTGAGCAGATGGTTTAATACATCACAAAAGTTTAATACATCACAAATAAAATAAATTAAAAACAAGTTTTTTTTTTTACATTTAAAATATTTTTCAATTATGTTCTTTCGCCTTCACTTTTCCGTAATTTCATTGACGACCATTATTGGGTCAGACTGTGAATCGATCTATTCTCTTGCGGCTGACTGCAATCTCTGTCATTCATATGTAATTGACCATCCGCCAAGTCCTCTGGTGTTCGAGAAAAAAAGGCAAACAGTAGTAGGATATTCAACTCTATTGTCCCCATAGTGTTATTAAAAAGTAATAATCTTGATTTATTGCTCTGTCAGTTTCAGCTGCATTTCGTATCAAATCCAGGTTCGTATCCTGGTTACGTCCCGTTTACGACGTAAATGTCGGCTTCAAACTGGCACACGCTCACATCTAATTTAAAGTCAGCCATGCATTAAAAGCCATTGAAAATAACCGACATAAGTCGATATGGAAATTTATAATTGCCAAAAAGCATGTATACTTTAGGGCTTTCTTATAATTACAGTGAAACTCACTAAAAATCATCGACAAGTCTTAAAACTAATCTTTTAAAATGCTGTGAACGCAGTGTTCGTTTCTCTCAACAAATTCACCGAAATCGGTTTATTTGTTTATTTATTTATTGCCGACATTAAAATAAAACTAAATAAACAAATACACACACACATACATTCATTTATTACTTAGTAGAAAAATCTGTTGGTGACACACGAAATAGAAGTAATTTATTAAAACGAAAAAACTCTAAAATTTTTATGTTTTTCGCTGGTGGGGCAATTCGATCACATGCCACTGTGTAGTGCCCAATGACAGACGACGAGATACAACGAAATTCTTAAATCTGTGTTACAAAATTGAACTAATAAAATCATAAAAAATTATGAAAAATATATCACGAAAATGTACAATTAAATGCGACAACGAATGCGTAGAAATGTAACCAAAAAAGATAAATTTGTAAAAGGCTGGAAGTGACAGCAGATAGCAAAAAAATATTGAGATTTTGTGTGATACGAGCACACCGCACAAAGTGATAAACTGGAGGAGGGAGCCCAATAAAAGATGCCAAAGCAACATACATATGTCACACGGAACACAGACAAAAACATATATTTTAATTCCATGAAATGTATCAAAATATATGCGTCAGTCGTGGTGGTGAGTGAAAAAGCGTACACCGTTTCCATGGCGAAAGTTTAGTGGAATTTTTGTGAACTGAAGTTACTTTTTGTTAGATTCAAATTCAATTAAAAACTCATTTTAGTTCGATTGGACAAAGTAAAATATTCAGCATTGTGTAGTCCGTTGAACAGTATTCACTTTTTTAAATTGCCACAAGTATATATTGAATTTATTAGATTAGAATTGTGCCCACTTCTCGAGTTTTAAAGATAATTGTCATTTTGTGAAATAAAACATCGAGACTTTCCAACAGTTCTGAAAAATATCTGCCAGTCATCGTAACGCCCTTAACAAGGCTATCAATGTGAATTATGCCACGGACATGAAACATTGTCATTTTCTTGACTGACAAACCTATCTTGGGTTTCTACGGGCACCACTCCACCTCATCTCAACTAAGTTCGAGATTTTTATACCCTCACCCTACGGGTAGGAGGGTATATATCATTTGATACGACCCAAAAGTGTAACACCTAGAAATATTCAGATTAGAACCCAGGTGTCTTTGAACCAAATTCGATTCATGACTTTCTAAATCGTTTGAGCCATGTCCGTCTGTCCGTCCGTCCGTCCGTCCGTCCGTCTGTCTGTCTGTCCTGCTGGTACGCACGATAACTTTCGAAAGAGATAAGCAATCACTCTGAAATTTGGCATGGCTGAATATTTTCCCAAAACTGCTTATGGGATTGCATATGTTCGATCTTGGCCAAATTCCGTATTTAGCAATGGTATAACTGGACAAAATTTCGGACAAAAACTTGGCAGTCTGGCAACTCCCCTTCTGGCACCTCCCATACAAATGTACCATCCCGCCTACCTTAGAAATCGTGTAATATATCCAATATGCCCAACGAGATCTTTTGTCCAAATTTTGTATTTAGTAAACGTATAGTTGGACTAAGTTTTGGACAAAAACTTGGAAGTTTGGCAACTCCCCTTCTGGTACCTGCCATACAAATGTACCATCCCGCCCCTGATAAACCGTGTAATACTATCAATATGACCAACGCGATCTTGCCCAAATTCCGTATTTAGTAAAGGTATAACTGGATAACGTTTTGGACAAAAACTTGGCAGTCTGGCAACTCTCCTTCTGGTACCTCCCATACACATGTACCATCCCGCCCCTTATAAACCGTGTAATACTATCAATATGACCAACGCGATCTTGCCCACATTCCGTATTTAGTAAAGGTATAACTGGATAAAGTTTTGGACAAAAACTTGGAAGTCTGGCAACTCCCCTTCTGGTACCTGCCATACAAATGTACCATCCCGCCCCTGATAAACCGTGTAATACTATCAATATGACCAACGCGATCTTGCCCAAATTCCGTATTTAGTAAATCTATAGCTAGATAAATTTTTGGACGAAAACTTGGAAGTCTGGCAACTCCCCTTCTGGTACCTGCCATACAAATGTACCATCCCGCCCCTGATAAACCGTGTAATACTATCAATATGACCAACGCGATCTTGCCCAAATTCCGTATTTAGTAAATCTATAGCTAGATAAAGTTTTGGACGAAAACTTGGAAGTCTGGCGACTCCCCTTCTGGTACCTGCCATACAAATGTACCATCCCGTCCTTGATAAACCGTGTAATACTATCAATATGACCAACGCGATCTTGCCCAAATTCCGTATTTAGTAAAGGTATAACTGGATAAAGTTTTGGACAAAAACTTGGAAGTCTGGCAACTCCCCTTCTGGTACCTCCCATACAAATGTACCATCCCGCCTACCTTAGAAATCGTGTAATAACACCAATATGCCCAACGCGATCTTGCCCAAATTTTGTATTAAGAAAAGCTATAGTTGGTATAACTTTTGGACAAAAACTTGGAAGTCTGGCAACTCCCCTTCCGGCATCTCCCATACAAATGTACCATCACGCCTACCTTAGAAATCGTGTAATATCACCAATATGCCCAACGCGATCTTGTCCAAATTTTGTATTAAGAAAAGCTATAGTTGGTATAACTTTTGGACAAAAACTTGGAAGTCTGGCAACTCCCCTTCCGGCATCTCCCATACAAATGTACCATCACGCCTACCTTAGAAATCGTGTAATATCACCAATATGCCCAACGCGATCTTGCCCAAATTTTGTATTAAGAAAAGCTATAGTTGGTATAAGTTTTGGACAAAAACTTGGAAGTCTGGCAACTCCCCTTCTGGTACCTCCCATACAAATGTACCATCCCGCCTACCTTAGAAATCGTGTAATAACACCAATATGCCCAACGCGATCTTGCCCAAATTTTGTATTAAGAAAAGCTATAGTTGGTATAACTTTTGGACAAAAACTTGGAAGTCTGGCAACTCCCCTTCTGGTACCTCCCATACAAATGTACCATTCCGCCCCTTGTAAGCCGTGTAATGTTGTCAATATGTCCAACAAGATCTTGCCCACATTTTGTATTTAGTACAGTTATAGCTAGACAAAGTTTTGGACAAAATCTTGGAAGTCTGGCAACTCCCCTTCTGGTACCTCCCATACAAATGTACCATCCCGCCCCTGATAAACCGTCTAATACCCAAAATTTGTATTTAGTACGAATTGTTTGGTTTTCAGTGGGTTGAACAATTCATCTCTGTCAAAAAACGGATTAACTGGTGAAAACTGTCGTGCGATGATTTCTTATAATTTTCAAAGTGGATTGTCGAGACAAATGTCAACTTTTGGTGATGAAGCACCATCAAAAAATACTGTAAATCGGCGATACCAATAATTCAGTCTCGACAATAGCAATTGACCGTATGGGTCTTTCAAGACGAGCCGAATCCGATAAATGTTGTTCCTGGAAGATGGACATCGAAGCAAATTATTAAATTGGCTGCTTTTTCAAAGTGTTACTTCGTGTTTTTTTATTTGTAAAAATGTCACCAGTGAGGCGTAAAAATATTGGTCGGCGTACACACTCAGCAATCCACCGACATAATCAATTATGACTCCAGAACAAAGAATCCACAGTGCAATGCCTTGAAATTTCAACCAAATGCTCCTGCTATGATGCTGTGCGGGTGGAAAGGTCGAATTGCCACAATTTCCACCACCACAAAAACTATTGGAATTATAACTTTCTGGACGACATCCTCGATTTAAGCATTTCGTGGAGAATATTCAGAACTACAATATTTCCTTCCAAATGACGTCATTTGGAGCGAATATTGTCGAAGCAGGGGCTTTTAAGGTATCATATTTCTGCTACTCACACACACATCACAAACACCCCGTACAAATACGTATCAGGGATTCATAACGTTTCTCCGCTACGAAATAATGTCTACATTCGAAGATATATTGTTTGGGAATGTGTTATTAAATTTTGCCAGTAACGTATGTTGGAAGCCCTAGGTAATGGACGATTTACGCCATAATCAGACTTTTTGGAAATAAATAAATGTGTACTTAAAGTCATCGAATTTGTAGAGATATGTGAAAACTCACAAAATTTGAACAACATATATACTGATCAAGTAACAAAATGATCAATCAGCGGATGTGTTTTCGAAGCAACTGTCTCATTTCGCTACCACCTATTTTTTGTCAATTCACAACGTTAAAAAAAGATTTAATACCGTGATTATAAAAACAATATCAATTCAAATCGTTGGCAATTGTATTTATTTTAGTCGATCGATTATAGTACAGATCCAAATAAAGTCGTCAACAATCCAACTGAGTTCCTTAACTCTCGGGATTTTCCAGGAATGCCGCCGCACAATTTTCATTTCAAAGTATAATCGGTAATAGTCATGCTACGCAACCTGAAACAACCAAGAATTGGGAATGGAAAAAGAGTAGCTGTTAAAGCACCTCATTTCAAGGATACCAATGATTTCAAACGACTTGACATTCCAATTCAAGCGAGTCCACTTGACAGTTCCCCTTGAATTCGCAATGACAACTAATAAATCGCAATGCCAATCATTGTAAGTCTGTGGAATAAACCTCAAATTTCCATACTTGACAGTAGGTAAATCAGGAAAGACAAAGAAGGTGATTGATGATTGCATTTAAATCATAAGCATTTTTTTTTTAAATAAGAAATTCCAATTTGTTTCTTTCCAAAACAATTATTATCGATTCAATGCACCTAACTATTTTTCGTATGTAAACCTGTATAAGGATATTTCCACAGCTACAGGTTTAAATGTACATCTACGCGAGCATCAGCATCGCGGGCCGGGTCAGCTAAGTCAACATTTTTCCAGGTACGACGAAGTCTACCGGGTCAGCTAGTATCTATATAAATTATAAAATACTTTTTATTGAATAAATCATCCGTGTTTTATGTAGATGAAGCGCAGTCCTCGTTTCCAAATATTTCTGCTAGATTAACACATGGATCTGTGTGGTCGCCGGTGCTATACATTTTATTCACATCCGATTAAAAATTGCGGCAAATGGAAATTGCTGTCTCAAGGAAATTATTAAAAAAAAAAAGGAAAAATGAAAAGTTCCTCCACACATGGGAAATAAAAATGAATGCAGAGACAACCCAAGCCATAAGTTTCCCTTTATAAAAAATCGCCAAAAAGAACTCCCAATATTTCTCTCAATATCTCTGGGGCCGAAAATTCAAATAAACCCCTCACAAAAAAATAATAATAAAATACCTAGGAAAAGTTCTGAATCAAAACTTGTTGTTTAAAGTGCACGTTCTCGCTTCAGTCGAGCAAGCCATCAAATGTGGTAGAGAATTATTTCGGCTGAGAAGTCGTAAATTGCATTAAAGGCGAAAAATAAGATGCTGATTTATAAAAATCAAGAAAATTTTGACTTGTAAAGGACGCTTAACAAACGAACAAATTAGGGTGTAAAGCCTACCAACCTAAACAATCTCGACGCGTCCTTTGCTCTGACATTTTGAATGTACGCTTTTAATAAGGTTTGGGTCGTTTAGAAATGATAACACACATCAACTGTTTTTGGGTCAAACATTCTCCAACACGGACTGAAGAGAGTGGGAAAAGTGCGACATTTTCCTCAATGGAGGCAAGACTTTAAATTCAATATCTGTTTCTAGAGTTGCACTTTTTGGACAAAAGAACACAAAAAGACAGGTTCAGTGCGACATGCAGAAAAAATGTACATATTTGTTTTTACAAAACGAAATCCCCATTAAAATTGCATATCATTTTTATACCCTCCGTCACAGTGCTCTATTTGATAAAAGAAAAGCTTAGCCTCATTTAAGACATTCGGCAGGAAACAGTGCGCAACACCTTAAATATTTTGTTTTTGTTAAATTTTTCACATTTTCCATTAAAACTTTAAGAATTGAGAAAACAGCAGCAGCAATGAAATGGAAAAAGCTAAAAAATATAATAAATTGTTCAACATGAGACATTTTGACTTTTTGGCAAAGCGCCCATTAGTTTCACTTTCGTGTAGTGCCACATGATAGGCAGTCTGCCAGTCCGTCAGTCAGCCGGAGTACACTATGAATAGTTTGTGTACAACATTCACATCACGACTTGCTTGTCTCTCCACCGCGTTGGTAGTGTCGTTTGTTTTTGTTCCTGTTTTTCTTCTTTGCTACTTCCTCTTTTCTTCTTTTGTCATCATTATGGATTTAATGACATTATGACTAATTTGTGGTGAGTTCACGGGAAAAACACATTGTCGAAAAATTAATAGAAAAATATATTTTCCTTATGCTAAACTTAAATGGGAAAACTCATTTTTCCTTTTCCAAAGCAAATGCACTTACAACCCTCGTCGGCGAGAATTCAGATACATGGTGGCGCCGCTTATTTCACAACGAAAGATATTATCTCTGATAGTCTGGTTGATGTTTGTGGTAAATCAGACATGAAAAGAAATTCAAATGGATCCGGTCACCTGTTGCCACAGACCAATTGATATACGAAAGACCATCTCATTAATCAATTCGGTCCTAAGAAGGCGGCGGTACTGTTTGATTAAACGGAGGGAAATAAATCAGAACATGTAAGAAACAGCTAAAGTCTGTTGGGGTCAACTCTATGATACCCTATAGCACATACTGGCGAATGCTAAATAAATTGAGACAAATTAGTAAACATTTTAGGTCGAAATAAAAAAAATTTCGTCACATGCTAATAAATGTCCGTACAAAAAACACATCTCTCCCATCAACCACAGCCCACAGACAAGCCTGTGTAAACAATATGAGCCTGAAATAGGTCTACAAATTGCTGGAATGTAATAAGCCAACATTCCGGTCGGGGGTAGGAAATATGTAATTTAAAGTACATTTAAAAATTTATTTAAAACTAGCTGACCCGGTAGACTTCGTCCTACCTACAAAATGTTGACTTAGCTGACCCGTTGACTTTAAACCTGTAGCTGTGGAAATATCCTTATACATGTTTACATACGAAAAATAGTTAGGTGCATTGAATCGATAATAATTCTTTTGGAAAGAAACGAATTGGAATTTCTTATTTAAAAAAAAAAATTGTTTATGATTTAAATGCAATCATCGCGAAGCTTGCTGATAAACCACCTTCTTTGTCTTTCCTGATTTATCTACTGTCGACCATGTCAATGTGAAAAACAGGGAAAATCGAGGTTTATTCCACAGATAGGCATTGCGATTTATTAGTTGTCATTGCGAATTCAAGGGGAACTGTAAAGTGGACTCGCTTGAATTGGAATGTCAAGTCGTTTGAAATCATTGGTATCCTTGAAATGAGGTGCTTTATCAGATTTTTAACAGCTAGTCTTTTTCCATTACCAATTCTTGGTTGTTTCAGGTTGCGTAACATGACTATTACCGATTATACTTTAAAATGCAAATTGTGCGGCAGCATTCCTGGAAAATCCCGAGAGTTAAGGAACTCAGTTGGATTGTTGACGACTTCATTTGGATCTGTAATAGAATCGATCGACTAAAATATATATAATTGGCCACCGATTTGAATTGATATTGTTTTTATATTCACGATATTAAATCTTTTTTCGACGTTGTGAATTGACAAAAAAATAGGTGGTAGCGAAATGAGACAGTTGCTTCGAAAACACGTCCGCTGATTGATCATTTTGTTACTCGATCAGTATATATGTTGTTAAATTGTGAGTTTTCACATATCTCTACAAATTCAATGACTTGAAGTACACATTTATTTATTTCCAATAAAGTAGTTCTGATTATGGCGTAAATCTTCCATTACCTAGGGCTTCCAACATACGTTTCTGGCAAAATTTAATAACACTTTCCCAAACAATATATCTTCGAATGTAGACATTATTTCGTAGCGGAGAAACGTTATGAATCCCTGATACGTATTTGTACGAGGTGTTTGTGATGTGTGTGCGAGTAGCAGAAATATGATACCTTTGCCCCTGCTTCGACAATATTCGCACCAAATGACGTCATTTGGAAGGAAATGTTGTAGTTCAGAATATTCTCCACGAAATGCTTAAATCGAGGATGTCGTCCAGAAAGTTATAATTCCAATAGTTTTTGTTGTGGGGGAAATTGTGGCAGTTCGACCTTTCCACCCGCACAGCATCATAGCAGGAGCATTTGGTATTGACATTTTAAGGCGTTGCACTGTGGATTCTTTGTTCTGGAGTCATAATTGATTATGTCGGTGGATTGCTGAGCGTGTACGCCGACCACTATTTTTACGCCTCACTGGTGACAGTTATACAAATATAAAAACTCGAACTAAGGTCACGTACTGAGCCAAATATCGCGTTTAAAACCATTATTTTTGACAAAATGATGCGTTGTTATTATAGAAAGTTGTCCGAAAGTATGAAACTTAAAGTCACACATTGTAATATGTTAAGTCAAGACTAAAATTTTTGTGATGGAAATTTTTCAAAAACCGCATCAAGTTTACGAAGTTTCTTCGCGTCTGTTAAACATGATTCGTTTTTTTGAATTGCGATTTTCCCATTTTTCTCTCTGTAACGTCATTCAGAAATGAAATTGAATACAACAATTACATAAAAAAACATATTTTGAATTTTTTGATTTATCGCGCTTTTCCGATGGAGTTTGTCAACATTTTATTTCATACAAACCTTGTCCTAGAAACTACGAATACAACAGTAAAGAAAAACGAATGTTTTCTGCGATTTTTCTTTTAAAAAACTACTTTATGTGCGACTTTTTCAAAATTGTCTGCGGTAAGACTGTAGAAAAGCATTATAAATTTCATCTGTTTTTTCTTTGTACATTTTATATATTTTTTACGGTTTTTTGAACACATGCAATTTGCTGAAGTTTGAGTAGCACCACGTGTAGACGCTGAAAAATACGTCTATTTTAAATGTTTACACACAAGTAAAACGCGTGTTTGGCCTTTGTAGGCAGTAAAGCTTATTTCCTTCTACACAAAGCTTGTTTGGATGTAAATATAACTCATTTTCTATAAATATTACGTATTTGTGTATAAGCAATTACGTATTTGGGAAAAAACAAACAACGAATTTATTAAATTCAACAAAGTACAACATTTGTGTGAGAATAAGTGGGTATTTGCAACTGTTTTCGTAAATTTTTTTTGCATTTACGCTCTTTAAAATAAAAGCAATACCGAGAGAATGAGATGGATTGTTATATAGAAATTCACAAATTGAAAAAAATAAAAATAGGACAAAAATGCATACATATACATTTGATATTTATCACAACAAACACGTTAATGTTTGTGGTACGGAAAAATATTTATATGCTTGATGCGAATTTGTTTGCTGAAATTTGTTAAAATGACCATTTTTATCAGCGTCTATAACGGAACCGGCCCTATTGTTCAGGAAGGTCCTGGAGTCGACCTTTGGTCCGCCGAACTTTTTTTTGTCCTGATAAATTTGTCTAATGTTGTACTAATCACACGATCTTTTATGTTTTGAGGCCCTTTTTTTGTAGGAACATTTCCCCCCTTCTCATATTGATTTTCATAATTTCACGGTACAATTTTTTTTCAGGATTGGTACAGTCTTTCGAGACTTATTAATTTTGTTCGGCTAAGTTAGGGAAATGGTTCACTGTTCACCAACCCGAGCTACCGCCTTAATCGTGGGCCCAATGAAAAATTGGGGAATTTTTTCATAAATTATTTGGGTGATTTTTCAGATTTTTTTTGGCGAAGTTTTCATGATGGCGTTTTTGAACAAATTTTGAGTTTGTTTTGGGAAATTGTTTTATTTATTGGAAGTTTTGCATTTGGAACATTTTTCACACGCAAACATTTTTTTTAAAAACTTCCATTTTTTAAATGATTGTGGTCGACGTTTTATTTATTTTCGTTTTTAAGCACTAAATTGCGAAATAACCGCACAACCTTAGAATTTATATAAAAAATCATGACCACCAAGGAGAAAATTTTTTTTTTAATTATTAAAGTTTTCATTTTAATTTCCAATAATTTTTCAGATACGTATTAAATATTCTTAACCATTTGCAAAACCATTATAATATTTCATCCTTTAAGCATCCCTAGCAAATTCGATGTAGCCTAATTATTCATTTATTTACCCTTCTTTAGAACAGCTATTTTTCTCTTAAGTCAATCACTTACGGGAAATCCGATCTTCAAGTAGAACCATTAGTTTTGCCTATTTGTATGTGAGTGTGTTGTTTTCATTTAATTTCACTCTTTCCAGACAATTTCTAATTTCGGCCGCTGACACAGACTGACTGACATATTTGTTGTCATAATTATTGAACATGTCAATACGATATTTCAAGGTTGACAAGCTGTCACTAGTTTTGATCATAATGGCCAATAATTAAAAGAACATTTATCACTTTGGATGACACTGTAATTGAATTCGCACACACACCCCAGCCATTTATAACTTAGTCACTGAGCATACATACATGTGTGTATATTAGACTGGGTCCCCGTTAATTACCAGCACGAGAAGAACAAACATGTTTGAATTGAAACCTTAAAGTAATTCTCATTTATGTTTAGAAGGAACTTAGCCATAAGTACTTTAAGATAAATGTACATTAAAACAATTTTTTTTATTCGGCTGTAGGATGTATAGAGACGTGTTTGAGAGGTCAAGGAGTTTTGATAAACACCTAAGTGAGCTCATTGTCCACTAAGACCAATTGATATGGATGATATCGCTCATTTACATCAATTCTTAATTTACTTTTAATTTTTTTGCTCAAGAAAAAGCTGTATATCTCTTATTAAAGTTGACTTTTGTTCTGCATTGTTTAATAAAAACACATGTCAGGCCTCTTGGTTATTCGTGAATCCTGTGGTTGTTTCCTTTAAACGACTCTCTTGAAAGAAATCGTGTTTTGAGTTATGTCACTATTGAAGTAAATGAGCGACAGTATTAGACTTTCGGTATTTTAAAAAATATCTAAGTCAGGATGAAGGTTCCGTATATCATAGAACTTTAATCTGACACTAAACATCCCATGTAGCTACATTTGTCACCGTGTAGCACGTAGCCATATCTCCGCAGGGTAGCTAACCATTTCAGAATTCGAGTTGATGCGAAGCAGGTCTGATCCAATGGTTCGGTTTTTTCAAATGGTTTTAAGGTACTCTTGAACCGTGGTTTCGGTTCAATGGTTGAAAATTGGCTCATAAATCATTGGAACAAAAATATTTTTGGTTGTTATTTATTTTGGGAAAGTTTTCCCCTCCAATATAAAAAAATATGTAGGTATTTTCTGATCCCAAAATGACGACAATGAAAGTTTACGCTGCAGATTTACATGTGAAATTTCCTTTCATTAGATTACCATACGGTCAAAAAAAGTTATTGGTTCCGATCAAAACCGGTTCTGTTTGCATCTCTGTGTTTTTAGATTCTAATAGCATTTTCAGTTCCTTCCCACAAAACTAAAATTGAAGTATTGTTCGTCTTGAAAACTTATAAGCAGTTTGGAGTAATTTTTAAAACAGCAACTAGCGTTCAGTCAGTATACAAATTATGTAGTAGACAGTTCACTCATTTGAGAGAAGGTTCCAGTTCCTCCATAGAATGTTAAGTACATTCCGTTTTGTCTGCCTGCCATCATCGGCCATTTGTGCACTGGCTCATGCAATATATATATATATATTTAATATATACGTTATTAATTTTACTACGCCCTACTTGATAAAATGCCGGTCATCACCAATTTCATCAAAATGTCACGCTCTGAAACAAATCGAGTTTTCTGCACTGTTACGCCGCCACCATTGGCTCAAATCGGCTAAAAATCAGAAGCTGACGCCTGTTTTGAATTTCTAAAAGCAATTAATTACTTTGTCAATTAATATTTGTATATTAATTACTTAAATAATGAGTAGAGAACAACCTTCAAGACGAAATTTTAATAAAAAAAAAGTATTTATCAAAAGCTGGACTGAAAGCTGGACTATGAAAGTTCTTATGTTTTGTATACTATAAAATGTATTAAATTAATCTCATTTTAAAATTGTTGTTAATTTATTACACTACTCAACAAAATGAAAAAAATTTCATGTACTCCGGATGCGATAATTTTTTCTGTGTAGATAACCTTGACATGAGCTCGAAAAACGCAATAAAAAATTTTTTTTTCGTTTGGTTTATGTTTTTTTTTTAAATTTTAAAAAAAAATTTTTGGTTAATTTGTTTCGTCGCTTTTATTCGCAATTGAGTAAAGGTATGAATTTCAAAAATTTCAAATTTTCATATATTTTTGTCACCCAACAAATTTTAATTTTTTTTGTAATAAAAAAGAAAAAACCTTACCATAGACAAAGTTGTGCATATGTCGAGCAAATTTTTGAAATTCATACCTTTACTCAATTGCGAATAAATGCGAAACGCGTGCATCGATTTTCATGATCTTTGTCTCATTTTGCTCATAGGTTATGTGACTTTACGTAAAAGTAATAAGATTTGACATTTTTTTTCATTTTGGATTTTTTATGGATTTTTTAAAAAAAAAAATTTAAATCTTTAGGCAAAAAATAAGTTTTTTCCTTTATATATTCATTTTTAACTTGGAAACTGTTGCTTGTATAGGAAAACAATATATGAACAGATTAAGGGAATTGTAATTTTAAATTTTTTAAAATTTAATTTAATTAAATCGGGCTAGTGGTTCCCGAGTTATGCCGGACGAAACAAATTAACCAACAAATTTTTTTTAAAATTTAAAAAAAAAAAATAAAACAAAAACCAAAAGAAAAAAAAATTTTTTATTGCGTTTTTCGAGCTCATGTCAAGGTTATCTACACAGAAAAAATTATCGCATCCCGAGTACATTTTGACTGTTGACTAGTGTTATTGATCATTAGTGTTTTTACAGTTTTTGATTCTATTATTAGATTTATTTCTATTTCTTTCCAAAAATAAAAATGCTGAAAAAAGAATTCAAGCATTGTGTTTGCTTTGATTGCAGGCAGGGAATACGGATCCATTTCGGAAGCTGTCACACTTCTTCATCGGTAGCCATTTGCAACGATGTCTGCTGGAATTATTGGGCACCGATTAAGAAGTTTGGCAACAGAAACCAAAACTTTTTAGTTTTAAACTTAAAATTGTAATGTATTTTGTCCATAAATACAAAGTAATTATTTTGTTTTAATTTGCAAATAAAACGTAGAAAAGTCGACTTAAATCGGAAAAGTCAAACTCAAAAAAGTCAAAAAATTCACTATTTAAATTTATTTCGAATCTAATGTATAACCCTACTTCTTTCTTAGAATTCACGCTTAATGTATTTCGATGTGATTACCTGGTAATGTCAATAGCAGTCAGATGTACTTACCGATTTTTGCTGAGCAATTCTATGCACCCAACATAACGTTCATTCGCATTGTTGTGTCGTTTTTCTAGTTCAAGTCCGAACAACACAAACAACATATTGTTTACCAGGACACAGTTACTATATTCCCCTTATAGGTTATTTTTCACTCCAAAGTCAAATCTGAATATTATGTTCTGGTTTTTCGTTTTCTGTCGAATTTTTTTTTTCATAGCAAGCAAATAATGTTATAAAACCATGAAACATTGTGCTTTAAAAATATGTTTATTTTATTTGGAAATCTCAGAACCCAATCTAATGTACAATAATATCTACATATGTACACTTGTGTACAGATATTTTGGTAAGTGTGATCCAAATGCTAATCGTCAAATGGACGGTGGCCAACTACAGCTGATTATATTGAAAAGAAAGTGAAACTGACCCACAATTGGGCTGATGATTAGTAGTTGGCACAGATGGTGCTTGTCGCGGACTGTATGGCAAATCATTAAAGGTGCGGTATCGAGATTGCATTAAACCGGGTGACATCGTTTGTATGGTCAGCAGGAGGACATGTACATTTTTGAAGTCACATTGTCACATTGTGGACACTCGGTGTTACCACAGGATGAGAAGAAGGCCGTCGAACTGGACCACTCAAATGAAAATTCAGATTTTAGATAAAATACTGCATCAAATGCAAAAGTATAATAGAACATATTTTTTTTTACCATTTTCACATTTTTGAGAAATTATAACCTCATAACTAGAAAAATGGTACAAAAGAGGTCACAGCTTATTTCAACCACACAGCTGTCTTCAAGTGGTCTAAGGTATAAAAAAAACTGCCGCTAAAAACGGCCGAATGGAATTTTTTATGCTCGGCGATACCTTTAAAACGCACTTTTGCGCGAAATCCTACCTGATCATGTATGAAAATGGTGACATTTTTTATATTTTCGATTTGAAGAAAAAAATGTTTTTTCAAATTTTGCTGTCTTTTAAAATTAAATAATGTTTTAACCATAATATCAGAGATATCATTTAAAAGAGATGAAAGGATTTTGAGAAGTGTAGAAGTTGAAATATTTGCTTTGCTTTGCTTTCTTAATCACTAAAACATTTTATTGTGAAAAAAATTGTTTGTAAGGAGTGAGAGATTATTTTAAGTTGTTGACATAAAAATCGGATTAATATTATAAAGATTATTTTCTTAACTTTATGATGACGTCAACGTTTATGTGTGTACCACATATAGTTTGGATGTAGCAAAAACATATATTTTGGGGGGGAAAAAATGATGACTTTGGACCAAAACAACTTTATAGTCAAGATATGATAAAGAATGCAATATCCGTATCAATTTTAAAAGGCGAAAGCGTTTCCCATTATTTTTGGGTAACTTTAGGAAGATAGGGTACATTTATTGTAAAAAGTCAAATTTTGTAGTCCCAAAACTAGAATTAATTATTTTTTTTCATTAGGTTAGGTTGAGAAGAGGTGGCAGATTTACTCCGCCTCATGTCCTTGGACACACACATAAGCCAGTATTCGGTTCGTCGCTCTAACTGTTCCATGGATTAGTCACGAGAACTTATTTCAGGAACTCTGTACTATTGAGATAGTTCTTAATTGTTTTCGAATCTGCGCCCCCAAGATGGGTCAAGTCTGAAAAAGAGCAAATTCCCAAGAAACGTCATCTATTATTTGCGAACACTGGGCAATGGCTCCAATGTTTCGGCATCCTCTCTACATGCCCTACAGACGCTGTTGTCTCGTTAACTTTTTCTGATTTACTTTTGAGAAGTATGTACTCAGCTAAAAATGTCTGCAAATTTCCTTTCATCCAATCGGAGTTCATTTGCCGGTGCTGTGGCCAAAATATTCACACAATGGTGAAGTTACGGTAAAAAAACGCCTATATCTACCGGAAAAATGTTAGTGTTTTGTTTTAATTTAATTATAATACAAAGTAAATTTATATTCTAACTTTGAGTACAACGGTAAACTGGGTGACACAGACCATATGTTTAGAATTTTGCAGCGACAGACCAAAGCCTCTGTTGTGAATCGAACCCTCAACCCCGGCGCTGATAGGCAAGCACTCTACCAACTCGCCTAGCGGGGCGCCTCCGAAATGTTAGTAACTACTTTGTTTAAATAATCTGTGGAAAATTGTGGGAAAGATAAAAGCATGAGCAAATTTAGTTATAGTTTGTGGCAATTGGAGACCACTTGACAGTTCTATGTCCAATAAATGGCTCATATTTTTAAAATGGATGACACTGTCTGAATTTCAATGTTAAAAACTTTAAATCATCGTTCACTACAATCAATTTGTTAAAGAACTCAAAAATGTTTTCTAGATCAAAAATTACCGACTTCTGGCCGATTTAAATGGATACTGCAAGGCTTTTGCTAATAATTTATGATTTAATCTCCGTGAATTTATTGTGTAACTTTTTAATGTCAATGTTCGATAATTATGTCGGATAAATTATTTAATTTCAATTGTGTTGACACATTGTTTTATAACAAGACAATGCGTAAATCGCTGCGGGTTCAAAATTTGAAATCTTGACAACCGTTTCTTATAAAAGAAAACATTCAAGCTGTTACTGCTGTAAACATCAAATCATAGAGAATGTTTCATAGAGAATGTTGTCGAACCAATGTCTTCTTATGAAGGGGGTTCATAAGGCACCCGTGGATATTTATTAGGGAATCGCTCGCACTATGAAAATGTCATTGTAATAGCAGAATTGTTATTCTGTCATTTGTTAAACCAGTGGCACTTTTGAAAAAAAAAAAAACAGACCTGCATTATTTTTCTTTTGATGATTTTTCACTATTTGGAACTAATTTTCGTTCAAGCATATTTTTATTGCATCAAATCTTGTCAGTCTTTGTCCTCTACAGATCGTGACGACATATTTGCGTCTAATACACTATAGGACAATTGCGTTTGAGAACGAGGCCGGTCTACGCAATTCAAAAATTAGGTACATCTTCCTCATGACATGTAGCTTTTGACATTTTGATTTTTGTTCCATTAAAACTGGAATTTGTAAAATGTACATCAATTGGCCACGGCTGCATAGATGGGTGGACACACTTACAGTGGGTGGTTCCAGTTGCATTATTTATTATTACGACATTTAAGTTTGCCATTTCTTTCAATTTGTTTTCGAAATCTAGAGAAATTTCTAATGCTAAATAAATAACAAATACAATTTTCACTCAACCCACATTCGGCTCCATCAATTTCCGTATTAACGTTTACTTGTTGTTATTTTTATTGTCGTTGTAACATTACACAAACACACAGGCACACATGCGATATTGAAAATAATAATTTTCCAAACGATTGTCTATCAATCTTTCCAATCATGGATGTGATTGTCGTAATGTCGGTCTCAACGTTAATATTTAATGTCGGCATTTGGTTTTTTGTTTTTAGCTTTG
Organism: Hydrotaea cyrtoneurina; assembly: GCA_958296145.1. Classification (NCBI taxonomy): domain Eukaryota; kingdom Metazoa; phylum Arthropoda; class Insecta; order Diptera; family Muscidae; genus Hydrotaea; species Hydrotaea cyrtoneurina. Next base: position 50,633,814 of record OY282515.1, on the reverse strand, counting down.
CCTTATAAATTACTGGCACACATACACACGCACAAGTCAAGAATCAGTTAATGGACGTGTCATCAATGGCAGTGATGAGACTTTCGAGGCGGATACAATGTATTTACGTCCCAATCAGATCGTAATTACCAACTTTATACCCTACGTTAGTGAATGGAGCGCATGTTAAATATGTCAGAACGTTTCGAATACCTAGAAATATTCAAAATATGGTTAGAAATCAGAAATGGAACATTGCTATTTGGGCCAGTTAGCCTTGAGCGATGGGCACCCAATAAAAGGAAATTTCGTTAAAAATCTATGAAGTATTATTAAGATCCTGTTAAGATTAGAGATCGGTCGTTGGCACTAAAATGAACCCATGTATTCCTCAGACGCGATTCTATTCTATCAGAAGATGTACAATTCCTAAATTCGACTTTAAATGAAACAAATCGAAATGTCGAAAGATGCATAGATTGAAGAAAATTTAATTGTTGAATTACGTGGACTTCATGGTTCATCTGTGTCATTCCGAGCCACTATAAAGTTATATTTGATCAAAAAGCCCTTAGATTGAACTGAAGAAAATGGTAGATACAACTACCTTTCTTGATAGATTAAGGGGACGGAATCTTTCAGAGCAAGCCGCCTCGGGAAAATATATACAATACAACAATCTGCCTGCCGGAGACCCCAGACAGTTACAGGTGATACAGAGACGGATCAAAGATAAAAACGGCAAACAGCTACACTCTCCTATACTGAAATTCTTAGGATCGGAAAATGATTTCGACTCCTTCACATATTCTATCATAATGGGGCATCATAACGGCCCTGGTGTTATAGGAAGTGTGTGTGATTACCACATAGCAGAACCCAGGTTCGAAATCTGATAAAATCATCAAACATTTTTCAATGGTTGCTTCCCCCTCGTAAAAGCTGGCGACTTTACGTATAAGAGAATAATCTCTAAGCCATGTAAAACTTCTCCAGAGAAACATTAGCCGTTCGGAGACGACTTTAAACAGTAGCTCCCGTTCAGTGAGTACAGAAAGTATATCGTGCACAGCTCACTGAATCGAGAAAAGTTCTCCGCCTGTTCCTTCATAGAATGTTGAGGGCAATAAGTAAGTAATGGAAGCGCCCCGGTAGGCGAGTTGGTAGCGTGCTTGCCTATCAGCGTGGGGGTTGTGGGTTCGATTCCCACCAGAGGCTTTGGTCTGTCGCTGCAAAAATCAAGCCAAATAGTCTTTGTCACTCGGTTTATCCTTGGACCCAAAAATTAGAATATAAATTTACTTTGTATTGTAATTAATAAATAAATAAATAAATAAATAAGTAAGTAATGGGAAAAATTTGTTCACAACATTCTTATAATTGCTTTACGTAAAAATTAATTATAATATCCAAGTCAACAACTACTTACTCATGTATGTGTACCTCTGCATTGTGTTCAACCACCGTCAGCCTAATCTGTAGTCTTCAACACTGACTGGCATATCCCCTTCCCTCCGCTGGGTAATAGTAATGACTTACATGGAATTAGTTCATTTGTACGATTTGTTTGCATTCAAAATATTTTCTGACGTATTATGGTGGGGTTAATGAAAGGGGGAGTGGAGGGGTGGCGGGAGACTAGCTCATCGTATACAGCAGACACGAGTGCGAGAACAAACAGCTTTGCAGCCGCTACCAAAGTATCGACGAATATGGATGCAATTGAGAAGCCAACAAGTGTCGTCACAACTTGGCATGTGGGCAGGTCAGGCACTACAGTACGTTTTCCAAATGAATGTAAACATATGCTGTAAACACACGCACACATTTCAATTTACATACAAAGCGCACTGTTTTGTAAACAATCAAACACAGGTCAACAAAAAAAGTGTTTTCAGAAATATTATACAAATTTTTAACATTTCGAGCAATCAACCAATTTTTATTTACAGAAATTTTGTTTGTCAAGAATATTTTTTTGCTATTTGGGTTTTCAATGTCAAGCATGTTGATCTTTCCAACAACATGATGAACATGATCTTTCCATTTCAACATGAGTGAACTTGCAAACAAACAGGGCTGAAAACTCATTGGGTTTTAATTATAAATATTTGTGCTGTTTGTAAAATTTTGTAAACGAAAAATTGTCTAATCACCTAAAATCCACATTGCCATACTTCTTCAAAGAAAGTGATTACGGTACCGTCGACGATTTTTTGCCCAAAATGGACTAATTACACATGGCACACTGCTCGCGGTACCATGGACCAATTAAGAGGTGAGTTTGAGTATTAATCTCAAGTTTTTGCACTGCAAGTTGGTCGCCTTGTTCATGCGTTTCGACAAACTGGTGGGACACGTGAAATATCTCGTCTGCTTTGGAAAAAACATTACCCGTGTCTATGCCGCCCTAATTTTTGGGAATAGTATGCCAAAATTGTATTGTCAAAATTGACATTGTGTATTTGTTTACTGTTGCGGATGGCAACAATTATTGGGAGAAGTAACACTCGCGACGAAATTTTTCAAAGGAACATGCACGTGCACATGTAAACCCTCAGTTTTTTGATTTTCGATATTTTTCTTTTGTTTCGAAAACAGTATATGCCCTTAAATTTATTGTACGCGTAGTGTCAGTGTTAAGATTCGTGAAGAAATTTTATCTAGACTTACATTTAAAACAAACGATTATTAAGATAAATAAAATATTTTTAGTTTTAGCTTGTTCATAGTTTATACTAGAACACTCTTTTTAAATTTAGAAATAGAAATAATAAATAACGTTTTTTCAAATCTTCACATCCTAGGGCGAAAAAACATCCCCCAGATTTGTGGCTTATCCGAAGACGATTTCAGAACACCAAAACCTTTTAGATCCTATAGCCTACAACCACACGAAGGGTATTTATTACGCTATGTCTTCATTTTCCGATCAACCTCACACTGATGGACAATTTTGTCACAGACGTAAATATTTCAACAAACTAAAAACTTTAATATTTAAAAAATATGTATTAAAATCATATATTGGTTGATTAGTCTAGAAGTATTTTGTTCAATAAGGTTTCTTCACTTTATTTTAAACTCTTTTCAGCCCAAACACCGCAATAACGCCAGTGTTTGGGATCTTCGAAAGCCCAGTGTTGTTTAGTGATGAGGCTCTACTGCAACATCATTAAACAGAATTGCCGCATTAGGTCTGAAGAGCCACAAGGTGCGATTTAAGAGCTGTCATTATACTCAGTGAAAACCACGATTTGGTGCGGTTTATGGACTGGTGGAATCATCGATCCATATTTTTTGTAAAAATTATGATGATATGGGACTATCTCCATTGGGGCTACGTAAAGTCCATAGTCTGTACTGACAAATTATCTACTTAGATTCTGGCTTTTGAAGCCAACATTACGCGTATCATACCGGCCGAAATGCTCGAACGAGTCATCCAAAATTGGACTCTCAGAATGGACACCCTGAGACGTAGTTCCGGCCAAAATATGAAGGAAATTATAAAAAAAATGGTGCAAAATTTGAATTTTTGTATATTTCTTTTTATTTTGAAAACATTCCTCTGGATCAGGCGTTCCCACGGGGGAGCGCGGTGGCACGAAGATATGTAAAGTATTTATAATCAATAAGTTGGAATATGTTTTTGTTATAGTAATTGCATGGTTTTGTACTACTTTCTCATTCCTGCTCAAGATTATCGTCGACCAGCTGTTGTTTGTTTTAATAATGAGAAGTACTACTTAATGAGAAGTATCGATAAAATTTGTGTTCTCATTTATAATCATGGATGAAAAACCAATACCACAGTTTTATTATGCCATAAAGTTCCTTCAAATGATAAAAATAAATATTTTGTTTGGTTGGTCTGAGGGTGGCGTCGTAATTATCATTTGTTTTGGGACGAGGGGAGCTAAATAAATGAGTTTGGAAGGCCTGCTCTAGATTGAACACCCGATATTAATATCTAACGTTTTTTTTTCAACTAGTGCTTATTTCGTTTTCGTTATTTTAGTAATCGGGTCATGTTGAACGAATATTTGTTTACAAAAATTGAAGAGGAGGATATTGGCAACATTTGATTTCAACAGGACGGCACTACGTGCCACACAGCCGAAGCTATACTCGATGTTTTGCGCCCTCTTTTTGAAGATCGCATTATCAGCCGCAGAGCTGATGTGGTTAGGCCATCTCGAAGCTGCAATTTGACACCGTTGGACTATTATTTGTGGATGTGCCCTCAAAGATAAGTGTTACGCCGACAAGCAAGAGACAATTGACGTTTTAAAGGACAGTGTTCGTGAAGCCATTGGTGAAATACAGCTGCACACAATCGATAATGTGCTTAAAACTTGGACCGATCGTGTAGGCTACTGCATGGCCAACCGAGGCAGCCATTTGAATGAAATTATTTTCCATTATTAACCGGAAGGATTGTACTTTCAAATAAAAAACGAAAATTTGATAAAATATCCAGTAGTTTTTTTTTATAGAATTTTCAAAAAACAAAAAACGTTATTTGGCGGACCCTGTATATACTATTTAGGTACGTTGTAGGGTGCCTGTTTTTTTTTGGTGTTCTGAAACCATTTTAGCTAAATTTTTTTCTTCACCCTTTGTAGTGTACATGCCAAGTCATACGACTAAAACCATTTTTACTGCGTTTTATAAACAATTTTGTGTTCTCCCGTGTAATTGTCAGCCAATACATTCAATCACGATATCGAGTGCTTGGACATAAATACATACAAACAGAGCTATGTTGGTATGTGTGATGTATAAAAAGCCTCAATTGATTGCGTCTAAACAATAGAATGAAAATCTTAATGGTTTTAGATGCCAACCCATGATAAATGTAAGGACACAACAAAACAAATTCAATAAAATATGGACGCTGTTGACGGTCCTACAACGCTGTTGGCGATATCAATGGCGAATTTTCAACCGATTACACACACATTGTATATATCAACGGAATGAAGATGACTATGATTTGGTTAAACAATGAAGAATAATCGGCCATTGTTCCCAGCGAAAGTACCGGAGAATTCTAAAATTATTTGGAATGAGACTAACGGATATAGGGTGATATAAATGTCAAAATTGTTACGTTGATTAATTGAGAAACCGAATGAAACGGCCGCTAGAAGTTATATTTTATTCACAAAATATTGTTGTCACTCTCTCATTAGATCAGAAACGAAATATACGATTGAATAGTTTTCGAGTGGCATGTTAATCAAGAAAATCGTCATTAATGAAAAGGCAGACCCGCATGACTACATGCGAGTATATATGTATTTTTCCGTCGATAATCATATAAAAGTAAATAAAAGTAGGCGATGGCGAAATTATACTGAAATATATTCAGACTACCAAATATACGCCACCAGAATGATTCATTCACTATCGCAACATCAAAGGAAAAATAAATGACGACCAATTCAAGCATTGCTCATCATATCCATTGATATCGATTTCGTAAATGTCATCTAGAGAAAAGATCAACACATATATTTTTGATGATTCTCCGACTTGTTATCAGTTGTCAATCTCAGGTTGACAAGAATCCTGTGAAGAAAGTGGAATGTCCACCTCCTAATCCAGCCCGGATTATGAACAACAAGGCCACAGGGGCAGACGGAATAGCAAGAATGATAGAAACAAAGATTACGCCATCCCGCGCTGAGAAAATGTTTTTCTGCCCAGGTTGGGCGAATGACGTCACGCGAAGTGTGTTCTTATAGGCTAATAGTTAAAATGGTTTCAATTGCAGTGTTGCCAACATAAGTTCTTGCGCTGTGTTTCAATCTGAAAATTGTCACTCGTTGTACATACAAATAGACTTGGCAACCCTAACTACGTCATCTAACGGGAAATCATGCGCATGTCGTAATCTTTCTTCCAATCATTCTTGGTCTGTACTATCTGAAAGTATGAATGCGTGCTTGATGATTAGAATCTCAGAGTAGCATAAGCAAGTAGAAAGATCAACCAACGACAGGATCTTCACACTTCAAATCTTCGAAAAGACCCATGAAAAGCACTATTCAGTCGTCATCGACACCCCGATGAGAGACAAAATGATTAAAACCAGATTCTCAGTAAGAAGAGGAAGCGATCTCTCTGAACCATACACCACTAAAAGAGCCAAATCTAAAGCCAATCTAAATAAGTAAGTAAGTAATGCGACCCAACTATATTTGTTACAAATAAAATGCTGGCGTCGCACAGTGGTTCAGAATCGTTGTTTCCTGGCCGAAACTCTGCAACTTTTGAACCGATAGAGATATTTTAATAATAAATTTTGAAAAATTAAGCAAAACTAATTTCGCCTCGATATTTAAAATAAAAACTTTTTTAATTTTTTTTTTTTGAAACAGCATTACGGGGAAATAACGCATTTTTTACTTATACACGCTAAAAAATCTGTCTTTTTTAAATATTTACACACAAGTAAAAAAGCGTGTTTGGACTTTGTTGCAAGTAAAACTTAATATCTTCTACAGAAAGCTTTTTTGGATGTAAATAAAAATTAGTTGCTATTAATAATTAAATTAATTAATTAAATTCAACAAAATACAATATTTGAGTGCCAATAAGTTTATATTTGCAGCTTGTTTCTGATTTTTGCCTCTACGCTCTTTAAGACGAAATCAATAACCGACAGAATAAGATGAATTGATATACAGAGATCTACAAATTGAAAAAATACCACAAAAATGTATACATATATATTTGATATTTATCACCTACAAACAAATTAATGTTTGTGGAAAAATATATATGTTTGTGGCTAATTTGTTTGCTGAATTCGTTAAAATGGTCAGCGTGTATAACAAATTTGAAGAATTGCCCGCAAATATTTCACATCCGTATTATTTCTGTCCTCTAGTTCAATAGATATTTTAACGGTATCTGCTCCTCAGATAACATGTCGTTTTGTCCCCGATGTTAGAACATTTAGCCGGAATACGCGGCTTTCCAGGGACTCTCATCCGTTCGTTGTAAAGTGGCTGGTTGATCGGACGGACGCACTATAGAAAAAAATTCGTTCTTCAGCCGAACCGTTCGTATGAGGAATATTCTTCCAGCACATGTGTTTCCTGTCAGTTGTAACATTCAGAAATTCAAAACCAATGTCAACAAACTCTACTGCCACTTTCCTCCTTCCGATACCCTAATTTCCTTCCGCTAACACAATGCAATGCATTTGTAGTGGGCATTCCCTGAGTGTTAGCTTTCAAAAAAAAAAAAAAAAAATATTCCACATCTGTATTATTTCTGTCCTCTAGTCCCGATGTTCTATTTTCTATTGATTTCGAATGTTACAGATTAACGGATCTGACTAGGCCAAAAAAATATTAATTAGAACTTCGTTTGTAAAATTTCGTGATATTTCTCTGGTATTGAACTCCCTATAAAATCTGTAATCCTGGGCTTCCTCTGATAGATCTTCGATTAGTACTAAATGATGCTTAATGACATCTCACCCATGTTAACGAATTTTGTAAGTACATCGATAATTGTTCCAAATCTTGAAATGAGATTTATACCAACACCAGTTATTTCAGATGCTTTTTCCGGACCAGATAATAATCTTCTTGCTGTATTCTCATCATTTGTATTGCCTGATGCTGGTTTTGGAGGCTCCAATTAGTTTAAGCGCAATTTGAAATACATAACTTCATTTATGTATCTTTCCATTTTGATTTTCAGACCAGCCACTTCACACTATGGCACCAATAAACGGTAAGTGACGGAAAAAACTAGAGATATGAAACGTCATGGGTAGGACTGCCAACTCATAGGGCACATGCTATTAGTTTTGTACAAGCGGACACGAATAGGTGTGATGTGGACATATGTATTTTAGAGCGTACCAGGTTACAAGAAACCTTCGAATATGAAGTATTATTGAAAGGTAGTTTCAAAATTTTTTTTTTATTTTTTTATGCCGAACGTGGGGGTCGCGCTTTTACATTTTTCTATATAACTTCTGCATTTATAAACGGATTTTAAAGTGTGATACATCGATGTTTTTGTCTCGACGACACTTTTTCTGCTGGGAAAGTCGACATACTTCCTTAGGAAGAGTTTCATGATTTTATGCGAGCTTTAATTTTCTGATATTAGAGTGGTACATTAGGGTAGTAGAAACTGAGATATGATGGGTAAGTACCAGAAGGGGGTGCTTGAGCTCAATGACTTCAAAGACAGACCTCGTCGAGACAAAAACATCGATGTATCACACTTTAAAATCCGTTTATAAATGCAGAAGTTATATAGAAAAATGTAAAAGCGCGACCCCTACGTTCGGCATAAAAAACTAAAATTTTTTTTTTTGAAACTACCTTTCAATAATACTTCATATTCGAAGGTGTACGGCGAACTTTTTTTTTTGAGGTACGCCCTATATGTCTCCTCCCTAACCAATATGAGGTCAAAGCAGCAACGCGGGAATTTAAACTATTTGTAAACGCAGCCATAAAACACTAATGTGCTTAACGTGTGTAGGGTGCACAGATGCTAAGATTATTCAAAATTCGAATATATTGTAATTTCGAAATGAATTCAAGATACCTTATTTGAAACGAAATGTTTTATTTCCGTTATGCATAAAATGAGACGCACAAATAAAAGTTAATTAAAACAATGTCTAAGTATAATTAAATTAATATCTTTGTTGTTGCTGTTTTCGTTATTTATATCTTGAGTTTGTAGCCAAGTTTAGTAAAATCGCATGCGGCCAAACAACAAATCATTGTTGTGATTTCAATTCTGTCGCTGTCGCCGATTGGATAGTTACAAGATTTCCTGTGTGTGAAAGTAAGATTTTTGCCATTTAGTGAATGAAAAATAAAAACGCCAAAACAAACCCTATCTTTGTATGTGGACCACAAGACCGAAAGCCAATTGACCATACAGAGAACCCACACTCAACGTCCAAGTGCCACAATCAACGAACGTAGACACTCTGTTGGTTGCCTTTTGTAGCTTGCTAGAGCTGAGCTCCCAGCTCGCGCCTGTGGCTGGGCTTAAACAACTGATATACGCCAGCGAACGCTTGGCATTTGAGTTTGGGCGCCGCGCTCTGCATCAAATAATCGCTGCTGCGGGCAAATGTTCTATAAAAAGCCATTCAACCTATCGTTGACAGTTTATTTGCTAAAAATCGCTAAACTTGTGAACATACCAAAGAAATCACTCGAACGCGAAATCGTCAAACGAGTGTTGCTCGAATAATTCACAAAACCAAAGGATTACAGTCGTACTCATCACACCGCCATGGCTTTAGTACCTGCATCAGCCTCCAACAACGAATGGGATTACTGGGATTATCGGCGTCGTTTGTGGCGCGATTGGGATCTCATCGATTGGGATGTGCCCTACTACAAACGTTTGCATCGTGTCGGTTCTGCACCCGATCTCAGTCGTGTGGTAGTGGGCAAAGATGGCTTCGAGGCCAACATTGATGTGGGCCCCTTTAAGCCCTACGAAATCACAGTGAAGACGTCCGGCGATACGGTCATCGTTGAGGCCAAACACGAGAAGCGGCGCGATGGCGACAGCTTTGTGGGCCGTCACATAGTCAAACGTTTCATTTTGCCCCGAGGCTACTATCCGAACGATGTGCGGTCGGAACTGTCTTCCGATGGCATACTTATAGTCAGATGTCCACCCTGTTCGACGACAGAGCGCAGCGTTTATGTTCGACAAATGGGCCTGCCCTACCTGAGTCTTAAGCACTGAGGCGGCAGCTGTGTTAATAAACTCCTCTAACTTCATCTCCATAAACACAACTACTAAAAGACTTCTTTCCCTTATATCTGTTACTGCGAACGAACGAAAAAAAAAATGTAAAAAAATCATCTTTAAAAAAACAAAAGATAAGAAAATGTTGTTCAATTTTATTGTTAATCGTGTTAATTATGCAACTTTGAATTAACATCAAAGAAATATTTTACAAAGTAAATGTTTCGGGCATTCACCCTAACGATTGTGTTCCCTTTTGCGTCAAACTGCATCGATAACTGTTGACAAATTCGTGCGAGCATTCGATTCGCTAAATTCACCAGTTAAATCGTTAGTGTGAACGCTCTTTATAGTGAGGTTTTATAAAATAGTTTGCCAAAATTCATGGAAATTGTTTTTAACTAACTCCACTCAAACACATTTTATAATTATTATTTAATATTGTTTATGTAAGAATGCAAATAAGTGGTTTGCAATTTTTTCTTTTTGTTTTCTTTTATTATTAACTATTTCAGTTATAGTTTCGAATAAAAAAAAATTCAAATGATCTTAGAAACATGTTGTTGTTTATTTTTTCCGTTTTATTTTTTGAAATCTTGAACGATTACAACAGTTGTTTTGCACTTGTAAATAAAATTAATGGTGCTTTGGTTTCTGGGAACGACGATGGGATGAAGCATTTTTAAATATATTTGTGTTGTGTTTATTGTAAAATAAAATGTATTTGTTTTAAAACCAAAATTGGTTTTTAATATAATAATAAAAACAATTTAATAAGTAAACAAATTAGATGTCGAACTGTATCTGGTGGCCCAAACAATGACCACTATGAATGCGTTGGCATTTAAAGGAACTCGATTATTTAGGTTTCGATGTGAAACGATAAAATAGAACAGTTGAGGTGCAATATTCTTCGGTATGAATTGAGTGCGGGAAGTGAATAAATTTTGCAAAAAAAACACAAATACCTTCCACCATTAATTCAGTTCCATAGTGTCATTGACCACACACATTTTGCAAGTTGTATGGATAATGTTATTACACGATGAAGAAGTGTGGTAGCTTCCGAAACGGATCCGTATACCCCGTCTGCAATCAATGCAAACACATAGCTAGAAATCTTTGTTAAAAAACATTTGTATTTTGCATATAAATAATCAATTAAGTAAAACTCATATATTCATGTTCGTCCATGTTTGGGTTTTATGTAACACGAAAGTCTGGGTCAAAATTCTAATTGACAGTTATTTGTATCGCTATCATTCCACAATTCTTACCGATTTAGATCCGAATTCTACTCGACTTTTCTGAGGGATTTTTACTTCCAGCTGGCCTGAACGAGTTCTGAATGATTTTTGTGCTACATGGAATACTTTATAATATTGTTCAGAAACGTCCGAACGAATCCTGAACGTTTCCTGATTTTTGTGTCAGAGGAATATTTTGTTCAGGTATTTCTGAACGAATTCTAAACTATGTGTTTGCGGAATATTTTCTGATTTTGTTCAGACGAATTCGGAACGTTCTGATGGCTGTGATATTTTGTTCAGACATTTCAGAATTCGAATTCTTAGGGAATACTGATTTATATGCCTGAGGTATTTCCAGAATGTCTAAAATTTTTTTTGGTTTTCCGTTTTATGTTGTGTCTTGTTTTCTGCATCTTCACATTCGCGGAGTTTACTTATGGAGCGTATGGAAATATCTTTGTTATTATTGTTTTATTTCAGAGCTAACTGTGAAATGTATTCCACATACCACATATTCGACCATGGTGGCCAATATACGGATAAAATACATCTAGTTTTATTTAGAAACATTTTTGTTAAAGTATGAGATTTTTTGAGTATATTTAATATTGAACAGAGCATATATTTACAAGAAGTTCGAAGAAGCAAATCTTCTCGAATCACGTGGCACCAAATTTATAGAAATCGGAATTCAAAAACTCATGCGGATTCAACAAATTGGGGATGTCATAACAAGGCGACTGGGTACACTATAGGAATATACAATTTAAGAGAAAAACATAAAATTTGAAAAATTTTCTGGGTCGTCTATAATGTTTCTGTGGTGGGATAAGCTTGTCCCAGCTATGTCCAGTTACGCCCATGGTTCGGTTTACTTTTAAAAGAATATGCCACTCCTAAATGGTAAATTGCATTAACAAGCTCTTTATGTCTGACAAACTGTTTCCATAAAAGATTTGAAAAAATTTGAAAGAAAACATAAAAAATATAAGTTTCAAATGACCCGAAGACTTTCCAACCACGGTTAGTAGGCACAATTTTCGATGATTGGCGATGAAGACGGTATGCACGAGCAAAAGAGTAACGGAATTGAAAATTTCAAAAAATAAATCATTTTTTTTCATTGTCGATTTTGTATTGCCTATACAAAAGAAGAATACATTTGAGAAACAGGCACGTGTGATTGTTTTTAAACAGTAATCGTGTAAATGCCCATGAATTTATGAACGGATTTCAAAAGAAAATGTCAAGAAAAATTCTGGGGAAAATGTCATCGTGTAAGTGGACACCTAAGGGACTGAGAATTTTGTCCGCTTATGACAGTTAAGAGAAGTACACAAGAGGACTGAAGCGGATTGGTATTGAAAAAAGTGTCCGTTTGTGAGAGGTATCCGCAAGGCGAGAGTACATTGTATAACAAATATCCATCAAAGTTTATTTTGCATAAAAAAACTTAATCGAAATAATTTTGACGACGTTATGAAATTGGATCTAAGCTGACAAGAACTGCGTGCTACGGATTTAGAACCCCAGTGCCCCTTAAACTGTGGGCTCTCGATCATGTTTTGATTTCTATAAAATATTTATATTTTCCACTGTGAGAGATAAAACATACCCCATAGGGGCATTGAAGGAGTTATAAAGACTCTAGACGTTTTCAGTCGCTTGAAACATGTCTGACTGCTCTGCGGCTGTTTCACACGATATCTTTGGAAAGAGGCGAATAGACGCTGTGTAATAATAAAAAAGTATTTCCTAGTTCATGAAAGAGATTAAACTCGATTGGTGGAAAATTAGGACACTATTAACGAAAACTGCCAATCTAATGATGGTTTATCTGGTCCCTCCCAGATGAACGCCCACATTCTTCCTGCAATAGAATCCACTACTTTTTGGCGTTAGAAATTTTCTCAAATTTACTTTATTGTGGTTGTGTACAATTTAGAATGTATTTCACACATTTTTTCAGTTATTGATATCGCATTATATGAGACTGTTCTTATTTAAATGTCGTTTATTGTTAACTCTTAATTAGATTAATTGTGACCTAAATGTCGATATTATCATTAAGTTCGTAACATTAGAATTTATACAAATATTTCCCAAACATGTGTTTCACTACACTTAATTACTTTGTGTCAATTATGGCCAACCGCAACACCACAGAAAAAAAAGCACCTACGTATATTGTTCTCGACAATAACAAACATGACAATGACACTGAATGTTGGAAATTTGTGTAAAAAATAATATATACATATGTAGATATTAATAATAATAAAACAATAATGAAATATGTACAATATTGCCATATACGATATCAAACAAAAAAGCACGCGAACGCCTGCGGTAGCGATTGAGATTACCTGGGCATACAGTCATACCCACCCCCCCCCCCCCCCCCCATAAAAAAGTCTGTAAGAGAAGACACTGTAATTTCCAAACATCAGCGGTATCTGGCAACTGCATTACGCCACAGTAAACAAAACTAAATTTCATTACATCGCACAGTATATTTATATGAATACCCGGATACACATAACGATGTACAGGGTGGTCCAAACGGTATTAGCCTTTAACATTTGCAAATGGTGAAAACTGCTGTCCGCCATCTAACGTTTTTCGTTCGTGATCATGTTGAATGAATTTTTGTTTACAAAAATTGAAGAGGAGGATATTGGCAACATTTGGTTTTAACAGAACGGCGCTACGTGCCACACAGCCGAAGCTACACTCGATGTTTTGCGCGCTGTTTTTGAAGATCGCATTATCAGCCGCAGAGTTTATATCGTTTGGCCATCTCGGAGCTGCGATTTGACACCGTTGGACTATTATTTGTGGGGTGCCCTCAAAGATAAGCCAGAGACAATTGACGCTTTAAAGGACAATATTCGTGAAGACATTGGTGAAATACAGCAGCACACAATCGATAATGTGCTTAAAACTTGGACCGATCGTGTAGGCTACTGCATGGCCAGCCGAGGCAGCCATTTGAATGAAATTATTTTCCATTATTAACCGGAAGGATTGTACTTTCAAATAAAAAAAGAAATTTGAGAAAATATCCAGTAGTTCTTTTATAGAATTTTCAAAAAAAAAAGTTATTTGGCGGACCCTGTATTTGTTACTTGTAAAGTAACAAGAAACAAAATGCCAAAGAATCGGTATATACTGTTTTTCTGAAAAAATACTCCAATGGGAAGTGTTCCCATGGAAGAAATGGCATCAGATTTGAGGTAATAATAATAAACCATTTACGAACAGATATTTTTATTTTATTTTATTTTATTTAATTACAATACAAAGTAAATTTATATTCTAATTTTGGGTCCAAGGATAAACCGAGTGACAAAGACTATTTGGCTTGATTTTTTGCAGCGACAGACCAAAGCCTCTGGTGGGAATCGAACCCACAACCCCCACGCTGATAGGCAAGCACGCTACCAACTCGCCTACCGGGGCGCTTACGAACAGATATTATACCCATTCGAAATCACTGAATGTTGAGCCATTTACCTGAGGTGTTATCGGTCTTAGTTCGTCTATTACGTCGAACAATGTGACTGGAATGTCTGGATATGTCGTTTTCACAGAAACAGTGCTTGACTGCACACACATTTTGAAATAATCATTCTCTGTCGGCTGGTTTATCGAAAAGACGATTCCATCTGAACAAACTCTCTTAATGAATATCCGACAACGAACATTGGTGGAAATATTTTGGAAATAATTCGGAAATTTCACAAACCCATAGCAAATCGGTTTTCCTGTTTATCGGCAATATTAGGCCCCGTAGAGCCTCTGGTGGATGTGGTACGGGCCCCGTAGTTAGCTATCTCGTAGTAACAGAAACAATTTTTTGCTTGTAAAAAGAAAACTTTTTGTATACAAAATTTATAAGAAAAAGAATAAAAAATTGTTTGGATTATTGCAAAAATTATCACAATTTGGCCGATTTAATTTTTTTAAAACATCTATTTCTCGAAACGCATAACTGCGATCTGAAAAATGTAAACAGTTTGTTATGCACTGAAATGGCTGTTAAAATTATTTTACAAAAATTGCCCGGCCAATAATATTTTATACGTAATAGTAAAGAACAGGTACTAACGCGTCCATTGATACCGAACAAATCATCATTATTTTAAATCACCTGGTATTTCGGTAGCTGTCTCTTTTGAAGGTTTTATTCTTTGACTTTGAACAAGTAGAAACTACGCCCTTACTAAAAATGGAACGATACACTATTCAGCAACGCATTGAAATTATTAAAATCTTACAGTAACAGTTCGCAAAACCAAAGCATTTTTGGGTCGTCGTGAAGCACCTTGTCAGACCGAAAACAAAAATTGGTGGACAAATTCAAGCTGTTGGGACAAGTTAGTGATGTGAAGAATAAAACTCGGGCGCGTCGCTCAACAACAACTAAGAATATTGCTGCTGTAGCCCAAAGTGTTGAAGAAAACCCACGTTTGTCCATTCCTCGTCGAATTCTGGCGTTTTTTTGTGTGGAGAACAAATTTGTTTCCGAAAATTGGCGATTATCCGGTATTTTATTATGATACTAAATAAAAAAAAATAAATCCCAAAAATTATTCAGTCAACTTATTCAAAATTTACAAGTCCGGCTCAAAATAATAATCGACCAATATTCGTAGCTTTGGTATTGATTTAAATGTTAAGTTACTTTTTTTTTTAATTATTTTAGACAATTTCATTTTTTATTTTCAAGCGGCTTCCCTTGAAGATGGATGACGATGTTTAACGATCACTAGTAACTAGCTGGTGAAAAAATTAGAAAAATCGATTAATGTTAACCCTGGTAAACAAATTAGAAAAATCGTGGAGTAACGATGTGTCAAACATATTGCCAATTGTACCTATGTTTTTGCCTGCTTGTAGATAGTCGGGAACTAGTGGCGGGCCATTAACATTTGGTTCGGTCGAACTTAACAATGACTTCCACCTTATCCCATTGACAAATTACCAGGCAGCAAAAAAGCAGATGAAGTGTGCCAATGTTTCGTTGAATGAATACCCACAAGAAATGCTATATATTTCTCAGAGGCCATTTATGGCCTATAAACACAAAACAACAACACACTATAGGTAGAATTCTACAACGTCGCCACACAACCAAAGAAAATACATCACAGCGTCATAATCATTAAAGAGAAATTGTAATAGAGCAAATTATATTCAATTAAAATGCCAAACATAGCGTCGATGTTTGTCAAAAGCAAAATTAGCAAAAGCGAATCTGAAACACAAGCGAGAGCAAAGCACGTACGGTGGATACCCCCATGTAGGTGTGGACGGACGGACGGACGGACAGACTGATGGGTAGCCGCTCGAACGAACAGTCTTGTTTGGGTATGTTCGCTTGAAATATTTACAACAAATAAGTTATTTAATCGATTTCACATATTTGGCGTATTGGAAATGGTCAGAGGGTAGATTAGAAAGACAAGAACTACAACTACAAAAACAACGCCAACAACTACAACAACAATCATGCGCAATATGTCATTTTAATTGCAACAGATGTGTACGCTCCGCTTTCGGTTGCGTGCCTAAAGTCAATTCACACACGAATGTGAAGATTTAAATTTAATTTTTCGCAGTTTTTATTGTGTATTTGATATGAATATTTATCTAAGTGTGGTTTCGGGGGAAGCTAACAAATATTTTTTTAGATTGTGCTCATGTATTTTTAGTCGTTTTCTTGTTAATACACACCTGCGAGTGTGATTGTAAAAGAAAAACAAATGATAACAAGTCACATTTTTAGTGAGGTAAAAATGTATGCAGTGGTTACAATCTGAAAAGGAAAGAATATTATACACCGAATTAGATATCGCTCAGCCAAAGTCCGGGCGTCTCTGGACCAGAGTCATCACGCTACTCCCCGAAGGTCGGCAACCTCAAGTCCGGCCAGAATAAGTTGCATGGGCAACTGACTCCTTGGTATCTGATTCATGATTTCCGGTTAGTTCCCATGACCCAAAAACCAAATAAGCTACATCCAGGTTAATTTATACAATAAAGAATTTGTCGTTTATACAAATCGATGCCCAATTTGGAAATTTTTTTGATATAAATCTTGCCTTACTAACGTACGCACATGTATGATGTCCTTTTTCGATTTGATTGAGAATTATTAAAGTATCGTCGTATGAAACTGCATTTCGATAGCTCAAACTTATCAGAAGTATTGATTTCCGAAACTCCCGTGGCGTATGATTAATATTTTAAATTAAAATGTTAAACAATTTAAAAGGGGTTTCGACAGCTACGTCGGAGCTTAATGCCTAATAGCTATGACGCTACAGTCATTGTTTGATATTTGAATGGTAACAAAATTCAACAACGCTTCGAAACTGTTAAAATTGATTTTTTTTTGCCTGTTGTCTGATTTTGTTGCCCGTCGATCGTGCAAACAAATGTTGTCGAAGATCAAATTGACACATTAACTAAAACAACGAAACCTGGTGTACATTCACTGAATGGACTCTGGACCTGTTGGAAACGAATTGGATTTGTGGCGAAATAATCATCATCATCAAGAAAAACGTACTCAAATTAAGTAAATTTGATCTTCATATGGCACCCCGTATAAATTTACTCAACTAATTACATATTTTAATTACGAAACATGTCCAACCACACTCAAATCTAATACAATGTACTACAACTGAATAGAATTTACGACTTCTGTGTACTTCTCGGGACCATTTTAAGTAACAGTTGGGGCGCACAACAAGCCAAATACTGGTTTATGTGTATGTCTAAGGACATGAGGCGGAGAAAATCTGCCTCCTCTTCTCAACCTAACCTAAGATACTCCTCAGAAGCACTAAAGTACTTCAATTGAATGCATTTCTGGTCTGGATTGAATTTGTTTTGGAACTTGACACACTTTACACGATGACTTTTTGCTTGATAATGATTTTCAAGTTTGTGGGCGAAAGGTGTAGAGTAGATTGCGGGGTAGAAAAAAAAGTCACTAATCACAATATTGAGTTTGTTTTTCTTAGGAATCAACAAGATTCAAACGACAACAAACAAAAATCGCCCGCAAGTAAAAACTCAACGTATAAAAAGCCGAGAGAATGGAATTTTTGGTGTTGATTTTTTTTTAAATTTTTGATTTTAAATTAAAATATTTTTTTTTAATTTTTAACTAAAATATTTTAAGACGTATTAATTTCGGTAAATTTAGTGTTTTTATTTTAACGTAAAAAAGTCGACTTAAATCGACTTGTGATTCGAAAAGTAAAAAGTCGAATAATCGACTTTTTACATTTAGCTTTTCTTTAAGAAAGAAATGCACTACTTGAGAAGAACATGCTCTACTAATACATGGAGATCGCTTAGTGGGGTCTAGAATATTTTGCGCGCTATGAGTATTTTAATCTGCGTAGTCAGGTTACGTTGCGTGTGCCTAGTAAATTTCTAGCCAAGACCTTTATATGTTGATCACATGGTTTTAAGCTGGGTTGTAATCCGAAATCGCCAGTGGTCTGTGTAGTTTGGGAACGGACTTTCAGTGAGTTTCGCGCTGGTTGTGGCTTATCATTTAAATTACAGGGAATTATTTTAATTATTCATCGGAAACATATGATGTCTGATAAAACTCTTAGTGTTGCCATATCAACCGCCTAAAATGTGGATTATTTTGACTGGCCACTCAAAAACGTATTTGAAGTTTAAACTCATTTATATTGTAAACTGAGTTTTACATAATCGATCTCATTTATTGGGCATAAATTGGCAATTTGAATGATATACTTTTCAAAATACGATGATCAGCACCGAAGGGTTCTGTCATTAATTAAATAGAACTCATACTCAATGAAATTCCTTGAACGTTTTCAAATTAATGCTATTTCCATGTTTTGTTCCAATTTGAAATATAAAATGTGGAGTAATCAGCATTTTGTGAGCTAAAAAATATAAGCTAATTACTTCTCATTATGAGATTTGCCTCCTCATTCCAGTATTCTTCTATGGCCCAGTAACCGCAGGTAGAGGTAAAAATGTTGGGCCGTAACTTCATCTCCTCATGGTTGAATTATTATCCTATAGTTTAGCCATATGGCTCAATGAATGAGAAACTACCAGCTAAACTGTTGGAGATTTGAAACTGGATTTAAAAAGTCGTTGTTTTCATTCATTGCTCCTAATTCATTGCATCCGGGTTATTAGCTGACCTTAATTGAACGGGTTTGTCAAGATTATTGACTCACACAATTTATTCGCCCTCAATTACGACGTGAATTGTTTTGTAGTCGCTCTGCCTTGCTGCCCTCGCACATTGGCCAACCCGGCCAATTCTGAAACAATTAGAAAATAAAATATACATAATAACACTACTATTTATGGATGATTTAACAAATTAATTGCGTTGTTGCTTTTGAAAAAAAAAATCAATTCGTTAAAATCAAACAGTCTGTATTCTAATTTCAATACTGAACAGACATGTTGGCTCTCGATATTTTGTTTTTACTACTCTCAAACAATTGCGAAGTGAAACAATGTGAAGTGTTGGTGATAATTGCCGGGGTCCCCAGTGTACACGCACCCATAAAAGTGGCCAAATACATGGCTGCGGTCAATGGACCGGAAGATGTGATTGCCACCCTGTGAACAGGGCCACAGATGCCAATAGGCTCAGTTAAATGATTCAGACGTGATAAACGCTATGCAATATTGTCCGGTTCGACCAGACAAACATACATGTCCATTATCCGAATGTAAGTGGAAAAACAATACGGCAAATACATTAGTTTCAGGGTGAAAATGATCATGCGGCATGTGTGGAGATTAAAATGAAACTCTTTGTCAAATGATTTACAACAAAAGTGATTCATTTCCATAGAGACTGACTGGGCGGGGGTGACACTCACTCTATGCGCCATGTATTCATCAAACGCATTGAAACACACCGAGCGACATCAGAAGCCAACATCACGATGATGGTGTTGATCATAATCAAGATCAGCAGGATGGGAATGGTGATCATTTCGTTTAAAATACACACACACACACACGCGCACCTAAACAACAAACTGTAGTCATAAACTTTGTCATGACATGATGCCACACTTTAATTTTCATCAAAATACATTTTTAAGAAAAACCATGTTAAATGGCTTTTGGGTCGGCGGGACCGAATAGTTTATACCCTAACCCCTAACAGGGCGATTGCAACACATTCGCTTGAATTCGGATAAATGCAGGCCGTTAAATAAATACAACAGGACCGAATAGTTTATACCAAAATTGCACAATAATTTGCCAAAATTGCTCGACTCCGTCTCCGACACCAGCATTTTTAAATAGCTTGGAGTCGAGCAAATTTTTCGACTCAGACTGAGACTCCGGGCAGACTCCGACTCCACAGCTCTGGTTTATACCCTAACCGAACAACCAACAGACCTGGAAGGGCGATAAATGCAAACCGTTAAATCAAATAAAAAAAAGTTCGATTGAATGGAACTGTACCGAATAGTTTACACCCGGACTGTGAATCCAAAATTGCTCGACTTCGACACTAGCATTTTAAAATAGTTTGGAGTCGAGCAAATTTTTTTACTCCAGACTCCGACCTTGGGTAAATTTGTCAAGACTCCACTTTCAAATCTCCACTTTCAAATGTTCACATCTTCAAGAGCCCCAGAGACTTTTGTCCTATCCTGAAAGGCCTTTCGGCTAGTGATTTCACGATTGACCTACAAGTTTTAAATAATCGGTTATTAAAATTGTATCGTAAATTCTTCTTAATTGACAAATTAATCGATTATTTCCAGATAAATCGGTTGGTCGTAGAAAGGGAATGACAAAAAACGATGAGTGACAAGAAGTTTCCAGTGCTCGCGTAATAAAAATACAAATTGTACGAAACACATCAATTGATTTTATTTGTTATTTGTTTTAATGGTGATGCTGAATTGGACCCCCCATAAATAAGTCTGTTGTCTACAAAGGAAGAAGGAAGGAGAATGACGCAACTCATCGTCAAGGTGAACTAAAGATACGGCTACATACATTAAGGCCTAGGTGATGTAGGGTATATCTAAATAATCTTAAACAGCTATAAGCATTTAAATTTAGCCTCATTAGAACGAATTATTGTGTTTGTTATAGCGATACGTCCTTCGTTTGGGAGCTACATCAAGGCATGGTCCAATACGGCTCATAGTCATGATTTTGAGTGGGTAAAAAATAAAAGTTTCAAGATAATCTATGAATTAATAATATTCTGGTATTTGGACCAACTTCTTTCGCCCATATTTAAAAGGTGATAAATCTCCACAAAATCTTCAGATGCTATTTCGAGGTGTCACAAAACGAATGGCATTTGGCATACAACCTCAGTCCAATGGTGTAGGGTAAAAATAAAGGAAAAAAGCGCCGCAGAGGAAAACACTTCTTTACACTTGTGGAGGCGTTTAACTCGAAGCAGATGAATATCGCCACCAAAACCATATCTATGAAACACTTCCTTTATATTATTTTATTTTAATGTTTTTCTATTCGTTTTATTTTGTTAGTTTTCTGTAGTTTTTTTCCTTTTGCTCTGCTCTTTTGTGTGTTTGATGTTGTTCGTTGTCTTGTGTTGGTTGTGTCAAACAATATAAAAATAGATATTGTCGCATGAATATAAACAACAATCGTCGATCTTTGAGATACGCATAGAGGCATATGAACAATCTCATAAACTAGGCGGATAACAAAAAAATACACCGACATTTGTCGAAATATGAAAAGAAAAACTGCCATGACATTTCCCCCCTTTATAATCTGTGAATGTTTTTTTTTTTTTGTCTCTCTTTCCATCTGAGAGATGTACAAATCTCCTCACATCATATTCACGGCGGTGTGGTATTTTCGGAATGATTGGTTTTGTTAAGTAGAAATAACAACGAAGTGGTAAAATTACATATCGGGTTAAATATTTTATAAGTAATGTTAAAACCAGGTGACGTTGAAATTACTTAAGTAATGAGGTGTTCGATAATGACAGGTGACTTTGAAATTACACGCCCTTTTAGTACCTGTCCATTAAAAATGTATACCAACTCTAGAAATATTTAAACCATATCGGGCTCATGTTTTTGGTATGTGTGTGTAGTCCCAGAGGTTTAGCAGCCAAGAACTAAAGAAAGGACTCTCAAAACCGAATTTTAATTATTCGAAATAATTTATTTCACATGCCGACTAATGCAATTAATTTGTGGAGAAAACTTTTCCTTAGAATGCTGCAAAGCCATATGAAAATACCAACAAGAGGTGTTATTTTGGTATTTAAAGAAAAATTAAATTTTTTGAGATAAACGATCGGATGTTTATTTCATAATAAAGAGGAAGTTATGATGTTAATAATGAAAAAGAACATCAGCCAAATGGCCACACGTAGCGCCGTCTTGTTGAAAGTAAACGTTGTCCAGATCAATATCATCAAACTCCGACCATAAAAACTCATTAATCATCTCTCGGTAGCTCAATCCATTCATCATAACTGCTGGTCCAACCTCATTTTCGAAAATGTAAGGTCCAATGATCCCGCCGGACCATAAACCGTACCAAACAGACACACGTTGAGTTTGGAGAGGCTTCTCAACAATAACTCTTGGGTTTTCCGTGCCCCCTATGCGACAGTTTTGCTTGTTGACGTAGCCAACGCGGTGAAAATGGGTCTCATCAGTCAAGATGACTTTCCGGATCAGTTTTATGTATTTCAAAGATCGAATTAGCAAAGACACGACGTTGTTGATGATCGACCGGCTTGATTTCTTGTTTTAACTGATCCTTATAAGACTTAAGATCCAAGTCTTTATGCAAAATACGGTGTAATGACGTTTGTGGAATGCCCAATTCCAAAGAACGACGAGGAATGAACAACCCTGGGTTTTCTTCAACACTTTGGGCTACAGCAGCAATATTCTCAGTTGTACGGTTTGTATTCTTCACATCATTAACTTGTCCCAATATAAGCTTCAAAATGAATTTCTGGCGAAAGATTGTTCTCTTCGAAACAGCTGATCTGATATTTTAGTACTAAATCAGTTGTTTCAAACTGAACGGCTGTGGAAAATAAATTAAATGAAAGACAAAAGATATATTTATGTGGTGTTTTAAACGCGATTAAGATATAAACAAAAAAATAAAATTTTTAGAATTCTGCCAAATTTACTTTTTCGGAAAGGGGATAAAAAATAAAAATACACCTGTATCGGCGATTTTCATGTACACGTTGAAGTATGAAGCTCGTAGTGGCCTGTGTGAAAACCTTTGGACCGATTATTAACCCTTTTTCAGTGATCCAATCGAGCTAATTTTTTGCAGGCAGACTCGTGGGAATGTCTGTATCACGTTAAATTTTTTAAAAAATAGATTTTTATCAATTCTCAGATTTTCCTAATTTTTTTTTTTTTTATATGGTTATCGTTTTTTTTAAGGTTTCAGTCAAAAAACATTTTTTTTTTGTAACGCTTAAGTAGTTTTAAAATTTTGAGTCTCTTCAAGTTATGCTAAGAAAAGTGAAAAAAATATTTTTTTTTGATAAAAATAGTTTTTAAAAAATTTGACGTGATACAGACATTTCCACGAGTCTGCCTGCCAAAAATCAGCTCGACTTGATCACTGAAAAAGGGTTAAAAATCGGTCGAAAGGCTTTCACACAGGCCACTACGAGCTTCATACTTCAAACTTAAAAAAAAATTCTGACGTGTACATGAAAATCGCCGATACACGTGTATTTTTATTTTTTATCCCCTTTCCGAAAAAGTAAATTTGGTTCATAGGGCAGAATTCTAAAAATTTAAATTTTTCTGACGTGTACATAAAAATCGCCGATACACGTGTATTTTTATTTTTTCCCCTCTTTCCGAATATGTGCATTTGGTTCATAGGACAGAAAAAAATCTATTTTTTGTAACACGGTGTAATTGGTGAATATAAAGAGAACGAATATACACAACGGGAGGCTTCAATCAGTTGTACTTGTGTATGTAGTTGAAATTCAATTGACGCTTACCGTGTTTATTATCTGATTTACAAAATATTAAAGTGTCAATAAAGTAGCATTTACATAAAAAAATGAGGGGTTTTTCATAATTTTTAGGTAACATTTTTTTTCATATGTAATGGACAATGAAAAATTCCTCAATTTTGGGGAATATTTTCATAACAGAAGTGAATAATATTTTTTATAATAATATTTGTGGGATTATGCATTGGGTAATTTTAATATAATTTTTTTCAGAATTTTGAATTCGATCTCTGAATTATGCCGAAATAGTTGCTAAGTAGGTTGTTAATTTCTTATCTGGCACAGAGTAATTGAACATCCATCCACAAAATCCGGGAGAATATTTGCTTGTTTTCGTTTACAAATATGGTCTTTCGATTACGGTTCTTTGTAAACTTGTCGCCTTTTTCTCATTGTTCAGCATTTCAGTCACGCCAAAATGTCTACCCTGTTGTAGTATTCCCTTGGACGACTTTCAGCATTTTGGCATACAAATTCCCTCCAGTTTTTCTTCAATGAATGATATTCATTTTGGTTTTCTTCGCACTTATGTACATACACGCGGCTGCGTATATGTATGAGAGATAGATCTACTTCGTTCGAGTGTGTGTGTGTAGATTTGTTAAGAGGGATCCTTAGTATGATGGGAATATCTAAAGTGTCCCCCAGTCTTTGATCGGCTCTCGTCTCGTACGGTTGTGTGCTAAGGTAACCCAAAAAAAAATCAAACAATACAAACTAAATACAGAAAACTAATGCGCTGATCTCGAAATCGATGCTGTTGTGAAGGAAACAAGTGACAGTGTTTTATATATAGAATGGTCTCCATCGAAAGCTATATTTAAATTCATCTATATGTACATAGCCAGATATTTGAAATAGCAAATTAAGTGAAATACATGTGATCAATTCAAACGAGGAAGAAAAAATGCGCATTTGGTCTAGAATGAGTTTTAAAATTGAACTCAAAGAAAAATATATTAAAAAAGATCGTTAATTGTTAATATGCTGATCTGAATGCTAATTAAAGTGTTTAATGTAAAAGATGTGATATTAATATGATATTTTTGGTTTTTATTCCATAGCAAAAGGAATGTTTTAATTTATTGTGAAAGTGCATCAAAGTCATTAAATCGGTGAAAGAGAAACAAAGAGTTGCCTTCAAAATGGCACGATTCCTGTTATATTTAGTTGCTGCAGCCCTTATTGGAGGTTGGTATTTCTGAACCCATTAATGGGAAATCTATATTAAGTATCAGGCGGGAGGGGGAACACACATTTGTATCGCCTATGAAATTAAAATATTGAAATTAGTGGATAAATGGAACTATTAGAGGGGGAAAGAGGTTTTCTTCTATCAGATGTTCCCCAATGTTGAAAATCATACGATAATATTTTGGGCGGTTGAGTCTTCACCATGTTTAGTATTTTTCGATCTTTAAGTAATTTTTTGATGAAAATGATTTTGTTGAAACATACTTGTATATACATGTTTGTAGGTAAAAAAGGCGTGATATTAGTGTTAGGTTCTGCTGTCATTTTTTACATTTATTTAACTATTCTTATAATATAAAATATTTATATAAAACTAATTTAGAAATACCAACTTGGTCAAAGAAAAACACAAATAAAGTGAATTTTCCATTGTGACTAGTGATGGCAAACAAATATTAATACTCTATCATTATTGAAGTATTGAGAAAGAATCTCAGTTTATCTTGCGGAGTGCGGAGTCATTATTCTTTCTTCTTGGTTTGTGACCAAAAATTACATTCAGCATCTAATGGTGTTGAAAACAAACAATTGCAATCAATTTGTTGTTTTATTCCGCGCGGACTAAAAAAATCTTCTCACTCATCGCTTTTTCTCAGTTTAGTTTGTTTTTCGATCTTTTTGCGATCGAAAAGCTATTCTGCGATTAATTTTTCCATTATCCGAAGGAGAATATATGATACAATTAAATCGTTATTAGAAAGAATTCAACCGATTATTACTAACTAATTGTGACACTATTGAACTCAATGAGCAATATGATTGATATCGATTAAATGATTTGTCATTCGTTTTAAATTGTTTGGTTAAGCCAAATGGTCTCTGTC
Organism: Hydrotaea cyrtoneurina; assembly: GCA_958296145.1. Classification (NCBI taxonomy): domain Eukaryota; kingdom Metazoa; phylum Arthropoda; class Insecta; order Diptera; family Muscidae; genus Hydrotaea; species Hydrotaea cyrtoneurina. Next base: position 50,607,688 of record OY282515.1, on the reverse strand, counting down.
ACCCGGTTTACCCTTGGACACAAAATTAGAATATAAATTTACTTTGTATTGTAATTAATAAAAAAATAAAACCCGAGAATTTGGAATGCGTTTTGTTTTCTATATTGTTTGATATTTATGCTTAGTACGCAACTTTGAATTTTATATCGACTTTGAGGACATTCTTTAACAAAAAATAATTTCTGCTATGTTCTATGCCAAATTGGTATTGGTATTAAAATATTTAAAACTTTTAATTTTGCCTTGTAAAATATCACCCTATTGGGATAAATTCAGGAATGGAGTTGAGATATGCTATTCCAATAGGCAGTATGCTATAAATATGGTCACCTCAGTCGTCACATCACTTGAAACGCATGATGTTAATTTAAAAAAACAACAACAAGTTTTTAGAGAATTATCTTAACATTATTTATTATGATAGAAGGATCTATGGCAATTATGTGTGAAACAAAATCGGTGACATACCTTTATCCATATCTGCAATGACTCTGATACATAATTGAGGTTCAATGTCGTTAATGTGCCGAATTAGCTGACCCTTTAGCTATTGAATTGTTCTTGTATTGAGGTAAGCTTTTTCTTTTAAATGTCCGCTAAGTAAGAAGTCAAACGGTGTCAAATCACATGATGTGAGATAACACATCCATTCAATAGAATAACGAATCCACTGAGGTGAAAGTGTATCTCGTAGTTGAAGATGGTGTTCTTTGTAAAGCCGCCATTCACAACCATTCACGGTACTGACGAAGCTTCAGATGGCAGTAGGCTTCAGCTCTTGAGTCAGTTGAACCTTGTAAGTGTGTAAGTTCAAATGTTTATTCAAAACTCACATCATTGATGTTCAATTGTTGGGCACGACGAGGAGTCGATGTTGACGGCTCTTCTGCCACACTATCGGGCACAACATCAATGTTTTAAGCAGAACGAGCATGCACAGGTGTTATCAGATTTCCCGAATTGTGGACTGCTAAAATAAAGGCGAATTCAACAAAATGCATTTTGATTTGAGCGCCTGTTTTCGTAAAAGTCTACAACAATCGCGATGTTCAATTGTGTACCTTTTCCTGAATTTTTTAAACACTGAAACAAAGAAATGTCAAATTAGGTTGTGCAAAAAAACTCCCTCTTCCATTGCATTCGCTATATCCGCAAGTCATTGACTATTTTGAGGTATTCTAACCCGATGTTGTTATCTAATGATGGATAACAATTATGCGGGCTCTTATTCACTACAGTTGCAATATTAGACTTTCAATGCGTCTGTATTTCTCATTTCCATAAAGGAATGGTCCAAAATTATTTCCAAAATCTGACCACAGCCTACTGGCCCAAGTCGGCTTCGAACGGTTAATGTTTCTTCTAGGGTATTTGCAAAGTCAGCGGCATTTACTAGGTTTACACGAACTTGGGTTTCTTATCAGTACTGATTACTTGATAGATCAATATTTTTGTAGTTTATCAATTTCTCGAGTACACGATCATGATTATTCGTGTACTCGACTTTGTCGCCTTTCCTTAATTGCTGATTTATGTTAGTTCGAAAGAAACATCCGCTCTTTAAAATCGGAGTATGGCACTAATTTCTCTTAACGTTCCATTGAGGGACGGGGAACTTCTCTCGAATCTCTGAGCTGTGCACGATATAATTTGTGTACCTACTGGACGGGACTTATCGTTTAAATGCGGCTCCGAACGGCTAAGGTTTTTTTAGAGATGAAATCTCTTACTCGTAAAGTCACCAGCATTTATCAGATGAAAACAGACACTGAAACAAGAAAAATGTTTGATAAACCTACCAGGTTTCGAACCTGAGCTTACTGTGTGACAGTCGCACACACTACCTACCACACATCGGCCGTCCATGATTTGTGCAAGCCAAAATAAAGTTTACGTGCCTCAAAAGTTGAAATTTTACTTACAGTCTAATCAACGTGCTTTTTTGTTATCAAAGCAAAGCACTCATAAGATTATCTCATGTTTGTGTTTCGTACAGAATTAGAAGTATCCTTCCAAAATAGATTTGATCACACATGAAAATGGAACGGTTTCAATTCATTTTTCAATCACCTAGTAGTTAAGGGAAACTAATTGTGAATACCCAAGTAAATGTCTTCTAATATTCCTATTGGCATATCGAGCCCTTACAGCGAAAAGATGTATGAAAAAAATATGTTAATGCTCTTAATCCCAAAATATTTAAAATTTATATTTAAAAAGATACAGCAGATTGAATTGTGTTGTAATCGCCACACGCCTTTTTGCCTCTCCTGTAAAATTTTGTTTTCTTCGCGTTTAGAACTCGAAATGTAGAGTTCGTTTGGAGAAAAAAAAATACATTTTACACTGCAGCCGTATTTTTGTTTTCTTTTGTTAAAAATGTGTAACCCTTTGAACAGATTTCGAGTTCGTTTGTCAAAGTATAAAACTTTCTGTACTCTCTCCATTCGATGGTAGAAAATGTTACACCGTACAACAGCTGATGTCTGCTGTGTTAATATTTCCAAACGCCAACAGCAAATTAAACATTTACATTGAAAATTTTGGCGTTTTGCGTCGTTGTTTAGGTTCGGACGTTGTAAGTGTAACAGCTAAATTTGTTCGTTTGGGCGGGTAAACATAAAACAGATGGAAAAGTGTTCACAATAGGCATTATAGACATTCAAAAATATGTTCAAAAAAGTAAAAATATATGTTTCAAAATCAAGGAAATTGTATTTAAGAGAAGAGACATATAAATATGGAACTACAACATTATCCAAAAAAAGGGTCGTAGTTGAATTACCCAGAATATGTGGATACACATACGGTAGAGATTGATGCTGACTATATAACTTTAGATCTGGTTGACATTTTCCGGTTCTGCATGAAAAACGATTTTCGATATGAAAAATGGGCAACATTTTTAAATACAAGATCTATTTCTTGTTAATTGATAATTTAAAAAAAATTTATGGTAGGTTGGAGTGAAGTAAAAAATCACATTCGGCGGGGGATGAAGTTAGCGATCCTTAATAATGGAAAAATAAGGAATAATTTCATATTTTATCATTCCCTTGAAATTTGGATATTTTCGAAATTTTGGTGTTCATTTCAACAAACATTTTATCCTTCGAGTCTGAAAAATTTAAAAAAAGTGTTAGCTCGAAGAATTGCAAATAGTAAAATAACCCAAATAATTGAAAAAAATAACCAACATTTAAATCGACTTAAATCTGGTCAATTAATGTTCACAATTTTAATACCAACAAGACCCAGTAATGGAAAATTTAAAACAAATGGCAAAAAGTTAATTAACCCAAGATGCTTCTTCAAAACACTAAATTTTAGATCGATATTAAAGCTTCGAATATTGGGTAAATATCCTCTTGCTTCAAATACTTTTATTTGGGTACTCAAACTTGTACATTTTTAATAAGTTGATTCATTAGTTTTCATTGTTTTTTTTTTCAATGCAACGCCAAAATTAATTTTCACATAGTTTTCCGATAGTAAAATTTTCTAGTTAAATTTCTAGCGAAATGGCTTCCAATCTGTGTTTCCATATATGCAGATTTAACTGTTCTTCGCACCACGAAGACGATTTGCTCAAAGTCATGCAGGTGATAAAATGCATACAAACTGGCATCATATCTTTCGAATAGCTTCCATAGGCTTTAAAAAAACAGTTTTTCTTAAAAAAAAAAATTGTTTAGAAATTGACAGATTGACAGACAAAATGTTGCTGACTGTTAGTTGATTGATTTTTGGAAAGAAAAAATCTGTTAGCAAGGCTCGGTAGGGCTCACGATGAATCGTAATGGCAACACTATCCTCATTTCGAAAGATATAAGGAACGATGATGCCGCCAGCCTGCAAATCGCATCAATACAGTACATTTTAATGGATGTAATGACGATTCGTTGACAGCTTCATGATTGTCTTCGTTCCAAATACGCCAATTTTGCTTATTGAGGTAGCTTGCTTTCTTGCTTCCTCACTAGGCCGATTATGTTAATCGTAAAATAGACGGTGTGCTCTATGAACTTCGTGAACAGATTTCCTTTTTTCAAAATAAATGTCCATAATTTGGAAGCTTTTTTCTGGCGTTAAACGATCATCATGAATAGTGCAAAACTTTACTGCACAGTAATGTCAACACAGACAGTTCTCATGCAGCTTTTTGCAAAACTATTTACCTCATAATTTGTCCAACAGAAAAGCAAACATTTTCTTTTCTTCGTTATTGTTGTATTTTTGTCTTACTCATTAAAATTTAGTTGCCTTTTGAAGTTCATGTCGGGATATAGCTCAAACATCTCACGGTCCGTTCACCGCCTAACACAGATCGAGCCATAGATTTTGAGAAGGATTTTTGTCTTAAAATCACCCAGCATCTACTTTCGCAAGTGCCCATTCTTCGGAGCACAGGTAGAATAAGTTTTGTACAGTGTTATATTTGTTCGACGAGAGAGGACTCTGTTCTTGAATTGTTTGTTTACCCCTAAATAACACCCTTCGATTTTTTTCGATGTTGACATTATTATTTCTATTGATGGCGGCTGCTTACACCTTTGTAAATGCTGACGACTTTACGAGTAAGAGAGTAATCTCTAAGCCATGAAAAGGATTAGCCGTAGGTCCCGTATTTAAGCAGTAGGTCCCGCTCAGTGAGTATACACAATTATATCGGGCACAGCTCACTGCTCCGAGAGAATTTCCCTGTCTGTTCCTTCATGAAATGTTAAGGGAAATAAGTAGTGTTGGGAGACCAGAGGTATGTAAATTCTTCCACAACCTCGACGTAGCAACAACCAGCCTTCATGTGTCACATTCACTACGTTGCCTTTCTGCTGTAGCGACGATTGCCCAGCAGGGCCAAGTATACATTTTGTCTTGTCCTCATTCACCATTAGACCCAACTTCGTTGATTCTAGAAAAATAGACAACAAGAAAAATTTGCCGGAAACTAAAAAGTTATTTGTCATTATATTCCTGAAACTATTTTAAACATGACTCTGGCAAAATGGCTGTTGCATGGTGTAGTCAACATTTCTAAACATTTCCAATTTAAGGTTCTGCCTTTCTAGTCTTTTCTGACTAGATTAACTTACCGAGGTGCATCTGAGAAGAAGGCAGGACGCTCTCATAGCAAAGGTGTGCTTGGTTCATACAAAAAACTAGAGCTGGCCCCAGCTGAAAAAATCAGTTCATATCCCCTCTAGACAGTCTTTGCAATTACTTCTGCAATGTCATAGACAACCTATATTGAAGTCCGCGGCTCCCAGATGGAGACATAAGAAAACACGTTCCTGAATAGTTATTTTATTACCGTTGATTCATTCGCCAGATCTGGAAGCCACTGGCGAACATCCACAAGATGCAGAATTCTGTGTCCCTATCTAGCAATCAAAGTCTGCAAATAGCATAGGTTGTCTTCTCTATACGTATGCTATTATTATTTTCGTTGTTTTTTTTATTCGTCTGAGGTATTTTAAACATTTCCGGCGTTTTTAATTGGGAAAAATCATGCCAAAAAATGTTGGTATTTTAGTTAACAATATATCAATCATAAAATTGGAAACAGGCAACCAAGAGACATAGGTGGTGGGAAGCCGGCCGGTACGAAAGACGCACGATTCTCATTTGTTTGTAGGATTCGTTCTTGTTAAAAAATTTGTTAATAAATTAAAATAAAAATTGGCACAGATCAAAAGCAAATGGGGAGATCGCGTGGGTGGATGTTAGGCAAAGACACCAATCTCGTTTAAAATTATATTTCAAGAATTTATATTAAATTTTTTTTTATCGAATTTTCTTTCTTTTTGTTTTGTTTGCAGTTTGTGCGGCAGTCCATGAAGATTGTGAAGTTCCACCCGTGGCCAAGTTTGCCAGCATTCACATTGAAGATGAAGAGGACACCATTCGTGCAATTTACACCTGTCAGACCGGTTACGAGCTACAAGGTCCCACCGAGTTGATATGTGACTTGGATACCGACGAATGGAATGCCGATCCACCGAAATGCATTAAACCAACGTCATCCAACGAAGTGCACGAACAAGAGCCTGAAGCGCCGAAAACAAAAGAGCAGCAACAGAAACCGAATATACCCGAAGATCGCATGGTCTCGGCAGCCTTGGCATCCACGCTCGACATGAGTTGTGTCCAGGCCAAGGTTAAGGCACCCGAGATCCGATATGGTGTTGTTCAGAAATACGACAGAAGACGTAAAGGCGACAAAGTTTTTTTGGTGGCGTTATACGCGTGCAATGACAATTTCGAATTTGAAGACACCGAAACCAATACACTGTACTGCAGTGAACGGAAATGGGTGGGAGACTTGCCCATATGCGTGTCCTTAGGTGAATATGGCGAAGAAGAGGAAGAAGGTAATGTGAATGTGAATGTCCTTGGACATGACAGAACAATTGTTATTTAATTGGGTTTCTTGATGTTTTGCAGAATATGAAGAATATGAAACCACTGATGATGAAGACGAAGAGGATGTCCGACAGGGAGGAGACGAGGAGGAGGTAGACAGACAAGCAAACCCTGTTGCACCTCCTCAACCTTTGCCCCCAGTACAATCTCAACCACAACCCCAGCCTCAAACTCCTGCTGAAGATTTTGAAGAGTTAAGTAATGAAATCGATCCAGTGGAAACCGAAAGGCGCCACGACAATTCCGAAGAAACTAACCAAGTCGAACATACCGAGACAGAGAAAGCGCCTACATCAACTACAGATTCCCATGAGGTGGTGGAGTCCACACAGGATCCATATACACCTCGTGTCATAGATGCTAATTGTGGCGACGATAATGGTGGCTGTGACCAAATGTGCCAACGTGTCATGTTCCCCGGAGAGAACCAACCACGAATTCAATGTTCGTGTAGCAGCGGTTTCAGTTTGGATCCATACGACTATTCCACATGTCATGGTAAGTGAATCTGTAAGGTATTCACAAAAAGTTAACACGAAAAGTTAACACGAATAAACCATTTTCTAATTGAAAATGGGCGCAGTACTTGGATAAATACCTATTGTAAAGAAACCAGTGGAAAAGTTGCAGTCGGGTAAACCGACTTATATATACCCTCACCCTCAGTAAAAACATACAAGTCTCATACTCATAAGTATCGGAAAGTCAAAAGTGACCGTAGCTACCATCATTTGACGTAACATCTGATGAAAAGTCATAATAACAACCTAAAATACCGAATGATATAGAAAAATATTGGATGGTACATTTGTATGGGAGGTACCAGAGGGGGAGTTGCCAGACTTCCAAGTTTTTGTCAAAAATTTTGTCTAGCTATAGATTTACTAACTACAGAATTTGGGCAAGATCGCGTTGGTCATACTGATAGTATTAGACGGTTTATCAAGGGCGGGATGGTACATTTGTATGGGAGGTACCAGAAGGGGAGTTGCCAGACTTCCAAGTTTTTGTCCAAAACTTTGTCTAGCTATAGATTTACTAACTACAGAATTTGGGTAAGATCGCGTTGGTCATATTGGTGTAACTACACGATTTCTAAGGTAGGCGGGATGGTACATTTGTATGGGAGGTACCAGAAGGGGAGTTGCCAGACTTCCAAGTTTTTGTCCAAAACTTTGTCTAGCTATAGATTTACTAAATATAGAATTTGGGCAAGATCTCGTTGGTCATATTGGTGTTACTACACGATTTCTAAGGTAGGCGGGATGGTACATTTGTATGGGAGGTACCAGAAGGGGAGTTGCCAGACTTCCAAGTTTTTGTCAAAAATTTTGTCTAGCTATAACTTTAGTAAATACAAAATTTGGGCAAGATAGCTTTGTTCATACTGATAGTATTAGACGGTTTATCAGGGGCGGGATGGTACATTTGTATGGGAGGTACCAAAAGGGGAGTTGCCAGACTTCCAAGTTTTTGTCCAAAACTTTGTCTAGCTATAACTTTAGTAAATACAAAATTTGGGCAAGATAGCTTTTGGTCATACTGATAGTATTAGACGGTTTATCAGGGGCGGGATGGTACATTTGTATGGGAGGTACCAGAAGGGGAGTTGCCAGACTTCCAAGTTTTTGTCCAAAACTTTGTCTAGCTATAGATTTACTAAATATAGAATTTGGGCAAGATCTCGTTGGTCATATTGGTGTTACTACACGATTTCTAAGGTAGGCGGGATAGTACATTTGTATGGGAGGTACCAGAAGGGGAGTTGCCAGACTTCTAAGTTTTTGTCAAAAAATTTCTCTAGCTATAACTTTAGTAAATACAAAATTTGGGCAAGATAGCTTTTGGTCATACTGATAGTATTAGACGGTTTATCAAGGGCGGGATGGTACATTTGTATGGGAGGTACCAGAAGGGGAGTTGCCAGACTTCCAAGTTTTTGTCCAAAACTTTGTCTAGCTATAGATTTACTAAATACAGAATTTGGGCAAGATCTCGTTGGTCATATTGGTGTTACTACACGATTTCTAAGGTAGGCGGGATGGTACATTTGTATGGGAGGTACCAGAAGGGGAGTTGCCAGACTTCTAAGTTTTTGTCAAAAAATTTGTCTAGCTATAACTTTAGTAAATACAAAATTTGGGCAAGATAGCTTTTGGTCATACTGATAGTATTAGACGGTTTATCAAGGGCGGGATGGTACATTTGTATGGGAGGTACCAGAAGGGGAGTTGCCAGACTTCCAAGTTTTTGTCCAAAACTTTGTCTAGCTATAGATTTACTAAATATAGAATTTGGGCAAGATCTCGTTGGTCATATTGGTGTTACTACACGATTTCTAAGGTAGGCGGGATGGTACATTTGTATGGGAGGTACCAGAAGGGGAGTTGCCAGACTTCTAAGTTTTTGTCAAAAAATTTCTCTAGCTATAACTTTAGTAAATACAAAATTTGGGCAAGATAGCTTTTGGTCATACTGATAGTATTAGACGGTTTATCAGGGGCGGGATGGTACATTTGTATGGGAGGTACCAGAAGGGGAGTTGCCAGACTTCCAAGTTTTTGTCCAAAACTTTGTCTAGCTATAGATTTACTAAATACAGACTTTGGGCAAGATCGCGTTGGTCACATTGGTGTTACTACACGATTTCTGAGGTAGGCGGGATGGTACATTTGTATGGGAGGTACCAGAAGGGGAGTTGCCAGACTTCCAAGTTTTTGTCAGAAACTTTGTTCAGTTATACTTTTACTAAATACGGATTTTTGCCAAGATCGGAGTGGGCATATTGATATTATAACACGTTTACTAAAGTGGGCGAAATAGCAGATTTGTATGGGAGGTACCCGAAGGGGTGTGTCCATATAGCCCATATGCAATCCCATAAGCAGTTTTGGGAAAATATTAAGCCATGCCAAGTTTCAGAGTGATCGTTTAACTCTTTCGAAAGTTATCGTGCGTACCAGCAGGACAGACAGACGGACAGACGGACGGACAGACGGACATGGCTCAAACGATTCAGAAAGTCATGAATCGAATTTGGTTCAAAGACACCTGGGGTCTAATGTGAATATTTCTAGGTGTTACACTTTTGGGTCGTATCAAATGATATATACCCTCCTACCCGTAGGGTGAGGGTATAAAAATATGTTAATTGAAAGATGATGAAATCACGAATGGAACGATTCCTTAGAAAACGTACCTAAAAACCTTGTGTATTCCCTTTTTTGAGTTTTGTGGTGTTGCAAGTTTTCGCGACTAAATCACATCGGATCATAACTGTAAAGTACAGTAATCGGACATTAAACAATTAGTAATCTTGACGGGGTATTCCTGTATTATTGCCGTTGACCGAAATCAAATATCTTCCTGGTCTGACCTCTCACAATTTCTGGGCGCTTTCTGCTTTCAAAACCATCACCAGCGAAGTTTTCAAGACGACAATAAAACGTCAGCAAATTTTCATAGATCATTTGTGGACAAAAGAGCATCGGCTTTTGTAAATACAGAAAGTGTTACAATAAAACAAACAGCAGTCCAGACTATATAAATTTCTCTCTTTCATTCGTGTTATTTACATTTCTTAAAATTTTAGGTGGATTAAGACGCGCGTAAATATACTACAGATATTAGAACATCAACCGATCTCTTCCATTTCATGATTGTTCCCAACTTACTTCCCGTAGTATTATACGAGAGATCAGACGTAAAACGTCTCCCAAATCAGTGAGCTGTGTGTGGTATCATTTGCACTGTACTCACTGTTTAAAAATGACACCGAACGGCCAAAGCTTTTTCTGGCAAATTTTTATGGCTTAGAGATCACTCGTAAAGGGCCCCACAAGGTGCATTATTTTGTAGACCAGTGTAATTTCAGTCGTCGTGAATCTTTCAGTATAGCTTCCAAATTTAGTTTTTGTGACATATTAATGTAAAGCAAATAATACTCTGCTAAAATGTATGAAAACTTCACTACAAGCCGTTTTTCTGACCAGAAAAGATACAGGGTTCTCCAACAAGAGGTGTTATTTTGGTATTCAAAGAAAAATTGAATTTTTTGAGACAAATGATCGGATGTATATTTCATAATAAATAGTATGCAGTTAGTAATGAAAAACAACATCAGACAAATGGCCACCACGACAATGCCTGTAGGACCATATCTTTTCATGAAATTTTCCATAACCAAATCGCAAAGTGGTTGCCCTATGTCCTATGTTGAGAATGGAGAGGCTTCTTAACAATAACTCCGAGCCCCAGATGCGACAATTTTGCTTGTTGACGTAGCTACCGAAGTGGAAATGGGTCTCATCAGTCAAGATGATTTTTCAATGGAATTCTGGATCATGTTAATACATTTTAAGAACCCAATCAGCAAAGACACGACGTTGTTGATGATCGGCCGACTTGAGTTCTTCTATTAACTGAACTGTATTAGCCTCAAGACCCAAGTCTTTATGCAAAATACGGTGTAATGACGTTTGTGGAATGCCCAATTCCAAAGAACTACGAGGAATGGTGAAACCTGGGTTTTCTTCAACACTTTGGTCTACAGCAGCAATATTCTCGGTTGTTCTTGAGCGACGTGCATGGGTTTTATTCTTCACATCACTGTTTTGTTCCAACAGCTCGAACTTTTCCACCAATTTCTGTATTACCGTCCGACAAGGTGCTTCACGACGACCCAAAAAGGGATTAGTTTTGCGAACTGTGACTGCAAGATTTTCACCATTTCAATAATTTCAATGCATTGTTGAAGCGAGTATCGTTCCATTTTTTAGTAATGTCAAAGAATAAAAGCTTCAAAAGTGACAGCTACCGAAATACCGGGTGATTCAAATGAACACCTCTTGTTGGAGTACCCTTTATTAAAACACACACACTTTTTCTGTTTTCCTCCTCTGCAGATATTAATGAATGTGAGCTCAGTAATGGCGGCTGTGAACAAGTGTGCCAAAACTTGCCCGGCTCTTTTAAATGTTCCTGTGAAAGTGGTCTTCAGATTAACACCCTCACTGGCAACACATGTATTGGTAGGTTGCAAAATTACTCCTATCCCCCCCTCCCACCATTCCTTCTTTCCCGCTGACATGAACATTTAATGACTCACCTTTGTTATACCCTTTGTTTTCTTACTGTCCACGTACACCATTAACTACAAACGTCACCGCCATTGTCATCATTATCATCATTGTCACCATCATCATCACCACTAATTGCCCCCACTTGGCCGTCCTTGTTGTCGCCGTCGCCATCGCCATCGCCATCAATTAGACATTGATGAATGTCTTTTGCGCAACGGCCATGGTCCCTGCCAGGACACTTGCCACAATCTTTGGTCTAGCTATCGCTGCACATGTGACACTTTGCCCGGCACTCAATTATCACCGGATAATCACACATGTGTTGATGCCGGCGAATGTTCGCATAATAATGGCGGTTGTTCGCACACATGTTTGTCTTCGCTGGGACGGATATTTTGTCTCTGTCCACCAGGATATCGTATGACCGTGGATGATAAGACATGTGAAGGTTTGTAAGTCGAGGCTTTGGAGTTGTGCACGCTTGTGCTGAATTACTTATAGAGGGATGAGGGACACTCAGAGGACAATGAACCATACTAACTCGCCATAGAATGAATTCCAACTTTCCAATGCTATTAAAAAGGGAGGGGGGGGGGGGTGGTAAAATATTAAGAATAGCATAGAAAGTTCTTTATCCCTGAACAAATTTGAACGAATAGCCGCCGCTACCGTCAACGGTGAGTGTTACCGCGCGAAACTCAACGATTTTTTTTAGTTCCAAAAATTCAATAGAATAACATGGACGACATTTGGTTACAACAAGGCGGGGGTCACATGTCATACAGCCAACGCAACGATCGATATTTTTGAAAATTGAATAATAAGTCAATTGTCGAGTCGGAGCTGTAATTTGAGCCCTTTGGGTTATTTTCGGTGGGGAACCATTAGGGATAAATGTTACGCAAAGCATTGAAACATGAAATGGAAGTTGCCATTGAAGGGATGGAACCTGTAAGAATCGAAAATGGTCTGAAAACGGGTACTGTCGAGCCAGTCCTTGTAGTCAAATGAATGATATTGTGTTTCATTATTAAATGACAAAGTTCAAACTTTCCAATAAAAACAGAAGTTTGAACAAGCGATTGGTACTTTTTTTTCTAGACGATTCAAATTTAAAATGTTAAATGGCCCACCCTGTAGTACAATCAAATTGAATATCAGAGAATATGACGAATATAGAGTAAAGTCTATCAACAAATCGTATTGTGGTTTTGTCCCCTTTAGCAAAACAACGACGTGTATTGGAAATGTCATGGAATGTCCTCTTTATTTATAGCAAAACTGCTGGTGACTTGAACAGACCAGAAAGGCTTTTAGTTAACAACCCTTTTCAGATGTTCCTATTCCTGTTTCCGAAAAAAAAAACTCAAAAAACTGAATACGTACTTTAATATATAATCTGACCCATCTTTATTTGCAGATATCAATGAATGCGAATTGCCGGAAATCACCGAGGAATGCCCAACGGGTTGTGAAAATACTCACGGTTCCTATCGTTGCATCACACCACTGAATAATCGCGAAGACGCTGCCCCAGCAGAAGAACACACAGAGGAACCGAAAATTAACACTCCTCCGGCGGCTACGGAATGCTCGGCGGGTTTTAAAGCTCACAGTGGACAATGTGTGGATGTTGATGAGTGTGCCGAGGGCACAAGTGGCTGTGAGATTTGTCTGAACACGGAAGGTAGCTACGAGTGCACCTGCCCGCCTGGTTACGATCTCGGTCATGATGAAAGGACTTGTGTGGATATTGATGAGTGTGCCATTGTTACGGATGATGATGAAAATGAAGCTTCGTACAGAGTATGTTCTCACGGTTGCCAAAATACCGTGGGCTCTTTTCATTGCACTTGCCCACCGCTCTTCCATTTGACCTATGATCGCCGCACTTGCGCAGCCGATACCTGTGCCGATTTGGAAAATTCTTCTCTAAATAAGACTCGCTGTTCGTACGAGTGCGTAGATTTGCCAGGCGGCTCCTATGAGTGCAGATGTCCCAAAGGTTATGGCCTTGCCGATGCCTACACTTGTGTGGAGTTGGAGGATGTCTGCCAGAGTCACAATGGGGACGAGTTGTGTGCACCAGGCTCTTGTCGGGCCGATGATACCGAGACCAGCTTCACGTGCGTCTGTCCAGCTGGTTATCGCACGGAGAACCAACGCTGTGTGGATGTCGATGAGTGTGCGGAGGATGCTGCTCTGTGTTCCCACAGGTGTGTCAACACTGAGGGTGCCTATCGCTGCGAGTGTGTCGAAGGTTTCGTCCTCTCGGCCGGCAGCCAACACCTCTGTGAAGATGTTAATGAGTGTGTAGTGGATGAAGGCGTGTGTGGCATTCTGCAGTGTGTCAACTTGGCGGGATCATTTAATTGTTTATGCACTGATGGCTCCGAACCGAATGGGGAGGGCATTTGCAGGTCCATGATTTCAGATCCTTGCAGCAGCAGTCGTTGCTCTCACGAATGTATTCCCAACGGCGACAGTTTCCGTTGTGTCTGTCCGGGCGCCATGATCTTGGATGAGTCGCAGCTCAATTGCTTAGAGCCAGATGTGTGTGCGGTCAATAAAAACGGTTGCGATCACATCTGCAACAGCGAGTATAACGGCGCCTGCTCCTGTCACAGTGGTTTCACCTTGGATGTCAATGGCAAATCGTGCCTGGACATTGACGAGTGTCAGGTGAACAATGGCGGCTGTCATCAGTTCTGCACCAATATTGCAGGTGGGTTTAGGTGCTCATGCCATGCGGGCTTCGAGTTTCTAAATGGTCCCCTTAAGGACTATTGCTTCGATGTCGATGAGTGTGCACTGGGCTTGCACAATTGCCAAAATGATATGTTATGCGAAAATCTTAATGGGTCATTCACTTGTCTATGTCCGAAGGGCTATGCCTTGGGCATGTCCGTCAATATCATTCCATTATCATCCAATGAAGTTGAAGTTGTGGACAACTCATATCATCACGTGTACAATTCTTCATTGGCGTCATTAAAATCACAATCAACATCAGCGCAATCATCTTCGCCCTCATGCTTAGACATCGATGAGTGTTCCATTGACAATGGCGGCTGTACTCACTTCTGCATGAATCTGCCCGGCTACTACGAGTGTTCATGCCCTCCCGGACATCTGTTGTCTTCGGCGGATAACCAGACCTGCATTCTGGTCGATGTGTGCCTGAAGGACAATGGAGGCTGTTCGCATGCCTGTCACAACAGGAATGGTCATGTGGAGTGCTCGTGCCCGGAAGGTTATCATTTGGACGTGGATGGTGTGGCTTGTGTGGACAACGATGAATGCTTCCTCACCAATGGCGGCTGCCAACATTTGTGTCACAACAGCGCCGGCAGCTATTCATGTTCATGTCGCGATGGTTTCATGCTTTCACCCAATGGCCATGCTTGCTTAGACATCGATGAGTGCATCGATGGTTATGCGAATTGTAGTTTCATATGTGTAAATCTTTTAGGTTCCTATGCCTGTGCCTGTGATATCGGTTTCGAATTGGCCGAAGACAAGAAAACATGCTTAGACATCGACGAATGCTCGCGTGGACAACACGACTGCTCACATGAGTGTGTGAATTTTGAGGGTGGCTACAAGTGCACCTGTCCCCTGGGCTATTTCTTGGGTGAAACTAGCACGGTGTGCATCGATGTGGACGAGTGCAGTGGTGCTGATCACGGTTGCAGCCATGATTGTTACAATACCAAAGGTTCGTATCTGTGCGCCTGTCCAGATGGCTTCAAGCTGTCGCCCGATGAGAAGACATGCATAAGTTCCCTGTGTCTCGAGGACAACGGTGGTTGTTCCCATATGTGTGACCCCGGCCAGGGATGCTCCTGTCCTGCGGGCATGACTTTGGGTTCGGATGGTAAGACTTGCGAAGACTTCAATGAATGCTTGGCCAACAATGGCGGCTGTGCCTTCAAATGCGTTAACTTGGCCGGTTCGTACGAGTGTGTCTGTCCCGATGGCTCCAAGCCAGCCAATCCCGGCGACGCCTGCCCCATCACCTGCCCCGCTGGGTTCACGTTCGCCCGCGATGACCCCAACAAGTGCGAGGACATCGACGAGTGTTCCTTGCCCGGTGTTTGCCAGTATCAGTGCCGCAACACGAACGGCTCCTATGAATGTCTGTGTCCCAAAGGTTATCGGCTGGAAGACGGGCATGAGTGCGCCGATATAGATGAATGTGCCGAAAACAATGGGGGCTGCGTGGGTGGCGATTGTTTCAATCACAATGGCGGCTATGAGTGTAGATGTGCTGTGGGCCAACGTTTGGCGGCCGACAGGAAAACTTGTGAAATTGTCCAGGAGCTGCGTGACCAATGTCAGCCTTTGGAGGCGCCCGCCAATGGCGCCATACATTGCACGAAATTCCGCCATAAGAAGAAACGTTTCTATAATACCCGCTGCAAGGTGTGGTGCAACCAAGGCTTCCAACTCGAAGGTCCCAGTCATCGTCACTGCAATTCTTCCGGCCAATGGGATCATCATGAAAATCAGTGTTTGCGTAAGTGTCCCGTGTGGGTATGGCAGCATCTCTTCCGCATGATTTGTTGACGTTGATTTTGTTTTTATTTTTATTTTGCAGCCGCAACATGCCCTCGTCTTGCTTCTCCTCAAAACGGTATAATTTCGCCGGTGTCCTGTACTTTTGGCAAAATCAATGTGGGCGAACATTGTCGCTTGAAGTGTAACGTTGGCCATGTGCCAGCTGGAAAATCCGTTGCTGTCTGCACATCCCAAATGCAGTGGTCCTACAATGACACATTTGACTGTGTGCCAATGCAAACTGAGACTCGTCGTCTGGGTACATCAAATGGTTTCACACCTTTTCAATTGCCAGCGACGCCCACTCTAACACTACCCAGCATACCGTCAACCTTCGGTGGGCGTCCTTTACCCGATTTCGGTTACAGGCCAACGACATACGCTGGTGGTGTGGGCATTCACCGGCCCTACATCAAATGTCCGCGCAACACAACGGTATTCCTTGGTACGGGAGAACGTACAGCTCACATCATATTGCAGAAACCCATTACCAATTTGGACTACCGCTACATTGAGTCGTCGCCGGCGTGGACAAAGAATTTGCAGGCCCATTTGGGGGCTGGCACTTATGCGGTGGTATTCCGCGGCCATGATCCCCTTACGGGCAGAAAAGCCCGCTGCAAGACCGTTATCAATGTGAAACATGCCGAAGGGCCAACAGTGGAATATTGTACACCCTCGTTCGATGTGATCTTGGGCGAACACCAAGACTACCGTTCAGTGGTCTGGGAGGAGCCCAGATTCAACAGCAAATTCGGTGCCCTGAAGAAGGTCTTCAAATCTAGGGTAAATACGAGATTACCTTTACGTGTGTATTACGAAGTGATTGTATTGTGTGTTTGCTATGTGTTTTCAGTTACCCGGCGAACTGTTTGGTTTGGGTGTTCACAGCGTTTACTACGAGGCCACCAATGATGACGGCATTACCGCCAAATGTGAATTTAAGATACATGTCAAATGTAAGTTGGCCAACGACAAACCGTGCAAGTGAATATAATCACACGATCTAATCAAATTCTCCTTGCAGCTCACCTCTCGTCCTCAGAGTCATCGCTGGTTTCTAATAATTTGGATGCCAATGCTGCTGGGGCCAGCGTTCCTAACTATCACACTGGCCTACGACCAGGTGGCTCAATGTTCACATCACCTGTTCTAACTTCTCCCGTCTCACATCCGGCCATGATTAGCGCTCCTCTGTTAGCCGGCCACGAGTCCTTTATCATCTGTCCCGGCCGTGATCCTGTCAAAGTGACACGTGCTCAATCTGTAAGTTATTATTGGCCTCAGTGGCTGATACGCATTCACTACAAGCAAATGCAAGAGCACATCTTCCATTAAAACGAAATCAAATCGCATTCCATTGCCGTGGACTGGTTCCAGCAATAACGCCTGCAGCTATTTTTTGCTTTACCTGCCGCCTCGCATTCTCACTCTCATTCCCATTCTCACTGTCGTCATCATATTTATCTTTGTCGTTGTGTTTTGTTCCAGGTCGATTTGCCACCGAATTGTATTTTAAAGAACGTACGCATCAATCCGTTCCGCCAGTTTATGTCGCAACGTGTCATGCCGCGACTATGGTCCTCATATGGCCGCTTTTAAGTTAAACTTTTGAATATATCCTCATATCTGTAAGATTCTAAGTTTTGTATTGATTTAAAAAATGTCTTTCTTTCGTAATCATTCATTAACAATATTTGCATTTGTACATTATAGGATTTAATAAAGAATCTCGTTTTATTTGTAATAATTGATTGATTGTGTGTTCTGACTGAGTGTCCTTCATTTCCCAAATGTAGAATTCCCAAAAATAAACGAAAAATTCCCCAAAAAGACCAGCATTAAAAAATGTCCCCCAATAATTCTGAAAATTCGCCCACATAGTATATGAAAATGTTTTTCAATTTTAAATCAGCCCTTCCGACGTCACGCCCCCTTCCCCACTCTTAACCCAGCAAATCTATATTTTCAACATAAGCGACCAGAACGAGAAGTTGTTTAAGAAGTGGCAGCTTTATGGAAAAGTTGCGGATATGCTGTATTTCTTCTTCTTCTTTCGTTGAGTGCTGTCAGAATCATATGGCTGTCAATATTGGAAAAATTAATTGAAAGTTCAACTTCAGTTTAACCAAAACACGACTCAACTTGACTAATTTGTTGCGCCTAAGTAAAAGTCTTCTGTGTCATCTGAAAGAATAAGGAAGGTTTACTTATTCGGCTATAAGAAATACACGATGTATTTCTGAAAACTATTCGCAACGACCCACCGAGCAATCGAATGTTAATCATAACAATGCATTTAAATAAAGCAATTCATGACTTTGTCTGCAATGAACTTTTGTCAAGCCACAATCACGTGTCAACTGATTTGAATTTGTATAGCGGCTAATAAGCGATTTCCCTTTGCTGCAAAAGCCAACTGTGGTTAAAAGACACGTTTTTACGCTGCACGCACCCCTATGCAGTCATAGTTTCACATTTGCCCCTCATGATTACTCTGAGTTGTGGAGCGAACATTCAGACAAACACCGTGTGGTATTTTGTGATATTTGCCTGTACTGGTATGGGTCATAAATCATATTAAAGATAGTGTCGGTCGTCGATCAATAAAGCAATCGGCGAGAACCACAACAACAATAAAGCACATAACAGAAGATATCTAAATTTAGCGGTTGGTGTGATAAAAGCCAATATGTAGAATCCACACTGCAGATAGATCAGATGAAGGTGAAAGAAATGTCGGTCGATGTTTTTATATCACCACACATTCTGCCATGAATTGGTTTAACGTGACTTTAATCGTTTCTATTGCATTGAAAAACTAATTCGACGTTTTTACTATTTAACTATAATAACTACATAAATATAAAAATATAAAAAAACAACAACAAATCCCTATCGCGATTAAAATGGTTTATAATTGAGTGTTTGCTAAAAAAAAAAAGTGTGACAACTTAGAGATTATATTCCACAATAATGCGAGTCATAAATGAATAATATGAAAATAATATGTGTAAATGTGCGAAAAGTGTGTTCTAATAGTTCATAGTGTCTTGAAGGGGAAATTCGTTTTCCATGATGATGAGGGTGTAATCTAATTCGTTCGAAACTATTTAATATAAAATAATATCAATTACTTGGGTAATTGTGTTGATACAGTTAAAACATTGTCACCAGAATATGTGTTATCGAAATTTATAATATTTGTTTATCCAAAGATGGTTACTACGCCCATTTTTGGATTTCAAATAATTTTAAGTATGTTTTACTTACGATGAGGGAATATCGTCGTTGCGCTGCAAAAAGATCTCAAGTCCACTTAATGATGCAAAAGTGTCCAAAAAGTCATTGTGTATGACATATACAAAAATCCCATATCTATTTAAAGAAGTTTTGTAGTAAGTGTATCAAAAGTAATCCATTCTATGTCCAAAACACACACAAGTGTGGAGTAAAAAAGTCCTAAGTTCACTATTTAAAAAATAAAATGTATCTGTCTGTTGTTATTTTCGGAAAGCTATGAAATTAGTACCAATAGTACAGTCAAGGTCCAAACTGCAGTCTTTCTAACGAAGGCAAAAAAGGTTTGAACGTTGACATTATGTGTGAAACACTACATCATTTAAATGACCACCAAGCGAAGTTTTGCAAGCATTGATTCTATTGAGATGATTTCGGAGCAATTTTTGGCACATATTGGGCAGTATCTCAGCCATAACTTGACGAATGTTGGTTCTTAAGTGCTCAAGAGTTAAAGGTTTACCTGCATAAACAAGGTATTTCGCGTAGCCCCACTAAAAAATGTTAATGGTGTCAAATCGCATGATCTTGGTGGCCAGTTGATGACGCCACGACGAGAAATTACGCGGCCAGGACATGACTCTTGCAATAAAGCCATAGAGTACGTTCATTGGCCACCTACAGGAATTTATCGTTCTTCCCAAAATGAATATTATCTGGCCCATTTAAATATAAAAGTCGAATATTCATGTGCTTAGTCCATAGACAAAGAAAGAAACACCAAGAAGCCTAATTTCATTACGTTCTCATTCGACTTAATACTATATACATATGTCGTAAGTTTTACATGAGTATCACCGTGAAGGCCTGAACAATGGTACGTTACCGCTCAAGGACTGCTTCATGCGACAGCCAGCGCCCTTTTGAGATAAACCAGGTCTGGCCATCATGCTCATTCCGCCTGTAACAATTCCAAGGTATATGGTATCCAAACTTACTTCTTGGTTTAGGGTTGAGGACCATCTAACACCTCTGCCGATCCATTGGGTCCCGGAACCCCTGTTGAAATGCAACACCATACCGTACCGAAGGTCTTCCCGTGATTTGGGTGCAACCACAGCTGATCCAAGCGGAACAAGTGCCCCGTGGTACACAGACACAGTGCACTATGAAGAATATAACCATATACCGAGAACACTACGTTGTAAGGACCCGTTTCTCCCAGCTTTGTCCAAAGTCATACACTGAGACAAAATTGTTTTTTAACCTTTTGTTCCCTGTTCAGGTCCATAGGTAGCAAACCGTTCAAAATTCAAGGAAACAATTAACTACAAAAATGTACCTGTGATCTCAATAAACAACTTTTTAGATCGAATGAATTTCCGAGGAATGATTCTTAAAAGTGTATTAATTCAGATTTGCTTTCTAGAATAGCATTATCCAATTTTTGGAACCTATGAGTAATATTAATTTGAAAGCATAGCTCTCATACGTACAGGTGGTTAATTAAATTGAATTGATATAATTTTTTTTTTAAAATAGCTCGAACCAGATGAAAACGAATTGGCATTTTATTAGTGGTGAATGGTTCGGAGTGGTGTGAAAAATGCCTAAAATTTGAATTTTCAATAACTCAGAAACACAACTGTGTGACTTGAGATGGTCTTTCTGCATACCGACGATCTATAAGTCGGTTTACCCGACTGAACCTTTCTCACTTGTTTGCCTATATTTTCATGATGTTAACGATTCAAAACCGAAACTAAATCGATTCCGAATAATAAGTAATTTACGGTTCAAAAGTGTTATAGGTTTCAAAAACAGGAAAATTCATGTCTAAATATACATATTCCAAACATGGATCATGAATGAAAACTGACGGAGTTTTTTTAAATTTGATTTCCATTTTACTCTATTTTAGTGAGTTAGTGAGATATCTGATGTCTATGTGAAGTGAATTAAATAAAAAAAAAATAACTGCTGACCAATGGTTTCAGTTATCGGGTTATTTTTTGTTTTGTTTGCAAGATGAATTCATAACCATTAGGATTTATATGCGATGCATCTTGACATATTTTTTCCATTCATGAAAATCATTTATTTTAGCAGATTTCCTAAACTTTACCTATAGATATTTCAATGGTATATGTTCGTCAGATATCCGTCATCTGGTCCCTGACATTAGAACATTTTTCCGGAATACGCGGCTATCCAGGGACTCCCATCCGTTTGGGTTAATTGGCCGGTTGACCGAACGACGCACTATAGAGAAAATTCGTTCTTTAGCCGGACTGTTGGCATGTGGAATAATGGAAAGTGTTTCTCCTGCTAACTATGACATTACCCTCCCTCCAATACCCATCTTTCCTATCGCTAACACGGTGCATTGCATTTATAGGGGAATCCCCTGAACTCCGCATGCATCATAGCATGGACATAATTGTAGAAATATAAACATTTGCATATTGTTCAAATTCAAATATCGTTCATTTGGATCAATTATGAATATAACTTGCAGTTGTGTATGCATTTGCATAAGGTTCTCTTTGTTGGTACAAGTATCGTAACAACATTTGATATTATAAATAAAATAGATATTTGAATTACTTTAATTTCTTTGCATTTCTAATTTATTACGCGTACGATGAAATATTACTGTAAATTACATAGATAATATAGTTTACTCCCAGGAAACACGACAACTTTGAATACAATACACTGAGATTATCGCCCCATCCTGCTCGAATTCGATACAATCGTTATTTAAATTCTTTGACTACATCGTCACATTGCAAATTGTGTTTGGATGGCTCATGACTGAAGCTGGTTGTAAGTGTCAGACGAAATCAGTAAGAGACGCAAAATGTCAGTGTTCGTCGAAATCACGGCTGTGAAGTCGCAGTCTGGAGTCGATAAAATGTTCTCGACTCCGACTCCCAGTTGTATTTACATACATTTCCCATAAAATAAATAAAATGTATTGAAAACAAGTTAATCTGTATATATATTTTTGTAAAATTCGATTAAAGGAACTTTTTATTGTTAAGATACAAACGCACCTCAGTGAAATATAGAGTATAGTGGACGGAAATACAAAATTTTCGAAAATCTGTTATTGAGAAGCCCAGAAAACATGAAATAGGTTTTACAGATTCTGTAGAGAGTAGAATGCGAGAAAATATCAGGAAATTATACAAACGGAAGGGCTGCTAGAGGACAGAAATAAGGCAATTTTTAACCAAACGAATAAAAAATATAATTTACTTATAATCACATGAAAAAAGTTCGATTAGCAAAGTTTTTTTTAAATACCGAGCAAAAAAATGTAGGTGATTTTTTTTCTTTAATTTCCATAGTTTATTATTAAAAAGTATGGCTCTGTTATAAAATAATGAAAAAAAAACTCCACATTTCCATGATAAATATATAAAAAAAAAACTGAAAAGTTAAACTCAATAACTAATGAGGAGATTTTATTAAAACTTAAACTAGAGAAAATCTATCGAATAGAATTACTAGAATATCCCTATCGGTTCAAAAATTACAGAGTTTTGGACAGTAATAAAATATATTGTGGTGTAGAATGCCTTCGAAGTCCTGAACCTGGTGAAGACAGTGGTACACAAAAGTATTATACATGTGCGCCGACAATATGCCACACAATACACAAGCGAGAGAGGACAATTTATTGCCCTGCTGTACACAGAATTTTCTGTCGTCAAAAAAAGCCTTTTAAATGTGTCATAATTGAGGTATTAATTCCAATTGATATCAATTTGTCTTAAGTCAATATTTTGATGCGATAATAGGGTGAAGTTATAAAAACAATTAATATTGAAGTACTTTTAACGTTTTATTTGCTTTAAATGCAGTCGGTGTTGTAATACAGCATTTTGTTGTTAGTTGGGAACACATAATAATTGTTATCTATAAAGTTTTGGACGAAAACACGTAAATAAAATTAGAGGATTTTACGTTTCAAAGAAATTTAGTATATGTTCCTAAAATTTCTATCTTGTTATCTATGGAAGCATATATTAATGTAAAAGTATTTCCCTCAGCAATCCATGACGGAACTTCGGCCAGTTCACGGAGCTGTGTACGATATAATTTGTGTACGTATTGACAGGGTCCTACACTTATCTTAGTTTCCAAATTGGATAAACGCTGGCCCATACTGTGATACAGACCATAGTATAATTAAATGGGAAGTCCTTTTCTGAAATCAACAATGCATTACGATATAACCCCATACAAAGGTCCTACTCTATTTTGCAGTCTCGCAGTTCTAGATTCAACGAGTATCTTTACCAAATTTGGAAGTAGGATCTTTTTGATATTCCCAAAATATAAAGATCGCTGCCATTTTTAGATTATCTACTGTGGAATCCATATTCATCTACTTATCTACTATAGCATATGACCTTGAATACATTTTATTGTTAGCTGTACTTACCGATCGACATGCACTCTCATGAAGTTTAGCTAAAAATCATTAATGAAAGCGGTGTAGGTTATTGAAGAGTCGACCTCGCCCGACTGAAGTCATACCCCATTTGCTATATTTGTCGTACAATGTTTTGCTACATTGGAATCTGTCTGGCCACATACATATTTATATTTGTGCGATAAATTTTTATGCACTTGAAAGACATTTTGGAGTGCATTTCATACTTCAGATAGAGTCAAGTGCCCCCCAGATATAGATATCTCTGAATGTGTATGGTTGGTTTACTCCATATTCGTAGTCCTACATAAATATGTGGGTGTCCCATGGTCTCGTTTTTGCCCGTGAGGACAGTGGATACTAATCCGTTTTCACTAACATGACAAATCTCCCGATGGTGGACTTTCGAACGTTACCCTTGGGGAAACGTGTAACATTTTCTGCTTTCTAAACTATATGGTATGGCACTTTTTATAATTACACAAATTATTATTACACTGTGCGACAGCCACAATCGGTTTGGGATGAAACCACCGGGGAAAGTTATATTGGTAAAAAAAAAGTCATACGTGTTCCAGCGTTTCGCTGGGTCTCATCTAGGAATCGAGATATATCGATTTGAAGTTAGTAAGTATCGTATAGGGGAATTTGTCACGTTTTTGGCTCTTTTGTTTGACATAACTCGAGAACCACTCGTCCGATTTAGCTGAAACAAATTTAGAAAAATTAAGAATTATAATTCCTCTAATCTGTTCTTAAACCGTTTTCCTACTTAAGCAACAGTTTCGCAATTATAAATAAATGTATGAAAAAAAAAATTATTATTGCCTAAAAATTAAAAATTTTTTTTTTTAATTCATAAAAAATCCAAAACGGTAAAAAGTGTCAAGTCCTATTACTTTCACGTAAAGTCACATAACCTATGACCAAAATGAGACATAAATCATGAAAATCGATGCACGCGTTTCTCATGTATTCACAAATCTCATGTATTCTTCAAATCGATATATCTCGATTCCTAGATGAGACCCAGCGAAACGCTGGAACACGTATGACTTTTTTTTTACCAATATAACTTTCCCCGGTGGTTTCATTCCAAACCGATCACTGACCCTTACCATTTGTCGCAGAGTGTTATTATACAACTGACACTTTACAACAAAAAATTAGTGCAATATCTTCACAAATGTATGAGATACAAAATGGGTTTTGAACTTTTCGACCTTTTCCAACTCCAGGGAATAAGGATTTTTTTTACCGGAATTCTCAAAATGAACAAATTTGTTTGTTTTTTTTTAGCAAAAACTTAAGCATGCAAAAACTCCATACATTTGTATATTTTATATTTTTATAAACAGTCAAAACTTGAAAAAAAAAAAATAATTAAATAATTTGTTAACTTTATGCCAAACAATACTTTTACAATTCATTTTTAAAGTTTAGCTAAATTTGTATGTATTACCGAGAATCGGGAATTCCCGGTTGAGAAATATTAGATAAAGACATAATAAAAAAAATTCAAAGTTTGAAAAGCTACAAAATTTTTAATACGAAACACATTTTTTGTTTTCTGCGACACTTTTGTGCCTTTCCCATTGAATTCCATAGGAATTCGGTATTAATGATGTCTTAAAAGAAATGAAAACAGGGTAGGGTATCGTAAAGTCGATCGTCTTCGATCTTTGCTTATGGATTTTTTTTCAAAAAAAAAAAAAACTTAAATAAAACAAATCATATATCAATCATATACAATCTACCGGAATTATGGTCAGTTATTTTGCCACCGATAATCAGTTCAGTGGTTATGACCACCATAACGTTGTTATGATTATTATGACAGCGTAATCACATATTTTATGCCAATGACCAATTGTGGGAATATTTTCAACGTAAGTAGAAATATTGGACTTGTGATCATATGTTGGTTGGAATGTGATTATCTATGATAAGTTTTAATTATTTGATGATTAAATGTTCGAAGAGACTGAAATTAGTGCCACAATTATGTAGTGCTATTGTACTACAATGTGTCAGCCAATGTTGTTATCAGATTTGACTTTCTTTGTACGATAAAGTTTCCAAAAACGTAGTCGCCCTTTTACCCTCACTTTCAGCACGCACCGCAAGTAGAGGACCATCCAATTGTATGACGCATAAAATGTAATGGGTAACATTTGTGATTGCAATCTTCTAGAAAATACTATATCACCTAGGCAAAGCATGTTCACCATATTAATCCCGAAGCTCTTTATATTTGATTTGGATCTGTTTTGCAGTTTGAAGTACATGCTTTCCAATTCAATAGATATTCTATTTGGTTTAACCGTAGTTATCTATGAAGCCACTTCAATTATCGCTTTCAAAGTTGTGCAAGTACAAGTACTTACACAACAGTGAACTCCAAAGTGATAACGGTTGACAATATTAAAAATACAGTCGAATCCGGATAATTGCAAACGGTGTAATTGAAAAAATCGCTTAATTGATATAGAATTTTGATAATATTCCGCTTTATTGAAAAATTACTCAATTTAAATCCAAAACCATTGAAAAGCTAAACATTTTCATGCCGTGAATTCGGCGTGCATGTGAACAATGTGCAGATACAAGTTAGAGTGTTAGAACCAAAAATATTAAAAATGAATTCATGTTTGGAATTATAATAGGATTTGTTGCCTGGGTCCATAAAACGAATTTGTTCATCCGTTAGAAATTGTTAAGATTTACGGCGCAATAAAACAGATTTTTATCAGAGCATATTTCGGGCGTATGTTCCGTATATCAATATCTAACAGATATCTGAAAACCAAAATATAATCAGGTCAGAGACCCATTTTATAGCACTTTCAATTTGACGATTTGTAACAAACAAACAAATTCAGGCAGTTGATGTAATTTAATTTGGACATAGGAACATGTTCGATTATAAAAAGATGGGTGAATAGACAGTAAAACCATAGTTGATCTACTGTTATTCATTTCCGTAATCATATAATGTGCAGTTCATTTCGAAGCCAATATAAGGTCGGTCGGTTCTAATTGTTTAAAAACTAAATTCCATGAATGCATCGTCTCACCCAATTTTCCAAGACCTTGGAGACCTTGGTTTCGGTTTCTGGGTGTATCTCACGAATGCCTTTCTCAGAAGTGGCCAATTGAACTCTATGAGATGCCTGATAGCACGTTTACCGGAATTGGTGGATGGGCCAACCAAAGAAATGGTTTTCATGTACCTGTAGCCCCAAGATATGTTAAGCAGCGCTGGCTGTTATTAGATACACTGTGTCTCCATTAATGACAATAGTGATACCAGGGGATGCTGTGTTGCAACCCCTCTGTAGAACCTATGGAGACCTGTGCAGTAGGGTGGAGTGAAAACATGCTTTTTTTTAATTTAAAAAAAGTTAACCTCGGAAAGAGAT
Source organism: Hydrotaea cyrtoneurina (assembly GCA_958296145.1). Lineage (NCBI taxonomy): Eukaryota > Metazoa > Arthropoda > Insecta > Diptera > Muscidae > Hydrotaea > Hydrotaea cyrtoneurina. The sequence goes on along the minus strand of OY282515.1, from coordinate 50,580,515 downwards.
GTAGTCTGGGGTCCTAATGAGGGGAAAAATAAAGAAAAAAATTTTAAAAAATTTTTAGGGGTCGCGCCACTCCCTCGAAATTTGGAAATTATCGCTATTTTGGCGTTGATTTTAGAAAAATCCTAAAAATTAACGACTTAACTTATTCGAAATTTAAAAGTTTGAGCTTGTTCAGTGCCCAAACAAAAGTATTTGAGGCAAATATGAGGATAATCGAATAATATTTGTAGCTTTGGTGGCGATTTCATTGTTCAGTCAATTTTCTGAAGAAGGGACGATTTGACTTATTTTACTTTTTGAAATTTTTGAACAATGAGAACAATTTTTTTAAATTTTTTCATGCCCTTATTTCATTGTTTACGCTATTGCAAACATTTATTGACATAAAACTTTTTAGGATTTTTCTAAAATCAACGCCAAAATAGCGATAATTTCCAAATTTCGAGGGAGTGGCGCGACCCCTAAAATTTTTTTAAAATTTTTTTCTTTATTTTTCCCCTCATTAGGACCACAGACTACATCTCTTTCCGAGGTTAACTTTTTTTTTTTGAATTTCACTCCACCCTAGTGAACAATGTGCAGAAGTCAGAGTGTTAGTGTTAGAACCAAAAATATTAAAAATGAATTCATGTTTTGAATTATAATAGGATTTGTTGCCTGGGTCCATAAAACGAATTTGTTCATCCGTTAGAAATTGTTAAGATTTACGGCGCAATAAAACAGATTTTTATCAGAGCAGATATCTGAAAACCAAAATATAATCAGATCGTCTATTGTCATCCGTCCGCAGCAACTCCCAGTCTGGCTGCATGTCTATCTCTCAAACAATATCCGTTTACTACGGCCACCCACATAGATATTCCGAATCTTGATCGAGATATGAAGGATTTCGAGCGATGGCCAGATTTGCCGACATGTTCTGGACCCAGACTATCTATTGTTCGCCTGTCTTGGGCGTGTGTGGGCGGTGCCACGTCCATTCGTCTGATCATGAAATAATATAGCCTATGTACCGCTTTGTGATTCTGAAGATTCGCTAAAAACTTTATCAACAACAATCCGGCCGTTTTTGGGTCTATACATAACATGACCATATACATCTTCTATTTCTATATAAATACTTTATAAACAAATTTAACTAACATTCGCTTATATTAATGAACATTTTAATTGATTGATATATATCTCAGATACCACATATTTGCTTAAGAATTTCACGTTTTCCATGAAACGGTTTTACCTTTTCCCATTCTACAACTATCACCATTCCGCTTCCAACTTCATATTGTGAATTCTAACGAGCTTTCCAATGACAGACGTGTATATCGTCTTCCAATTGTATCAATAATTTCTATGAATTATTTCAAAACATAATTTAAAATAATGATCAAGTTCAGTTTTTTGTTTTTGGTTATTTGTTATTTATTTAATCGATAATTCGATATTCATCGTAGGAAACGAATTGATAATAAAAAAGAACACTCAGAAATTTAAATACAAACGAAATATGCACGCATGTATATATAATTTATGGGTTCTCAGATCGATGTGATCATGTGTTTTGAAATGATTTTCATGAAGGCCTGAACTGTGATTTTACATCAAACATAATTCAATGCCTAGTTAGTAAGTAAGGCCGAGTTGACGTGGCACACAGGTTACAGTCGAATCCGCTTGATCGATAAAGGGTTAATTGAAAAATCAGCTTAATTGAAAAAAAAATATTAAATAATTAATTCTTTCAATTTTTCATACGTTTCACTCCGCTTAATTGGGATCAAAATTACTCTCATTAAATCAAATTTCAATGATGTTAACTTCGCTTAATTGAAAACACGTTTTCGTTACACTTCTAGCTTAGATAATCGCTTAATTTGTATAGATAGCTAAGTGATATAAAGCATTGACATCAATTATCGCTTAAGGTTCTGTCTTAAGGTAACAATTCGCATTTTGCATTATTGAAAATTTCACATAAATGAAACAAATGCATGTAATCGCATTCGACTGTGTATTAGAGGACTGTAGATACTGAAGACCTCTTTTATGTCGATTTACATTAGATCCAATTATGTAAGCATTTCTTTGGCGTCTTTGGCTCTCATAAAAAATAGTATAAAGTTATCACAATTTAGAGGTATATGAGTACTTTTCCCAATGAATTCTAGACAAACAATATGTTTACCATTAATTACCCCGTTCACACTTGTGCAAATAGCAAAACTAAAACATTGTCGATTGCCTGAGTTGTTCTACACTTGAGAAAGTTTTTTTTTATAGCCGGAGAGCACCCACTCATCATCGCCTTCAGATGGCTGAACATTCCGTCCGTAGATATACATACATATGTATGAGTATCCCAAATAAGTTTATTATTTGAAAACAATCCATATTTGCTGAAATACAACAAATATGGATTATATGTCACGATTGGAAGTATTTGGACGCGCCCTAAAGATAATTGGATTGGATATGGTCGCCATATAAATTTGGCGTGATTTCGCTGTGGCCAACTTTGACGTTGAAGACACCTCAATGCGAATATGTGCTCTCAGCCTACAGGGAAGTAGGTGGAAACATGCAACTCGGGGAAACAAATATTTTATAGACCATATTCCTTGATAATTTTTAACACCGTCATGTCTCTAACTATGATCACACAAATTGAAAATAAACAAATACATACATCGGTTATCAGCTTTTCATTTTTAATCATTTTTGTTAATACAAAAAATTATTTAAATGTAACTAAGCAATGGAATGTCAAAAGCCAGAATGTTTCTCGATCAATGTTGATTTCATTTAAAATAGTTGAAGTATAGTCTGAATACACGTCGTCTAGTTTCTGTCTGTAATATTCACATGGGTATTGCCAATTAATTATTTATTTAAGCGGCTAATATTGTCAATAATTCGCATTCAATAAGAGCAAATAATAAACAATTAATTAATTTTAAAGGGAATATTTAAATATATGTCACGTAATTCATGTACAAGTTCAATGTAAACTTTATGAACTCCCATAATTGGTTAACCGACGCGTCTGTCATACCATAATTGAATGTTTATCACATAAAAAATATATTTTAAGGCACAGTACTTCGAAATATGACAAAGTAATTTTTTGATTAAATGTCAATATATAAAACTCTTGCGTGTCTGACTGATTTATCAATGTCCTGACCAAACGGCTGAAGCTAGAATCATGAATTTTGCGAAGTATTTAGCCTAGACATCCACTAAGAACGGATTTTTGGAAATACTCGAATATTGTGATTTTTGTTAGAATTGATTGGCAAAAACAGGTGGAATAAGAGGGGTAAATAATTGAAGATTGAAACAAATTTTTGATAAAAACATGTGGACAATAGTTAGAAAAGGGACGAAAATGTAGCCAAATCGTACCAAAACGGAATAAAAAAAGTACAAAAGCGGAAAAACAAAAATTTGTGACAAAAATTATAATCCACAGGAATGGGACAAAAAATGGAAATAATGGAAAAAGGGACAAAAACTGGTATAATATAAATGAGAAATACTCTACAACAGGTGAAATAATATACAAGCTCATTTTTGGCAGCAATAGATGGAAATTAGTTAAATAATAATGGGCCAACACGGGATAAAATTGGGGGAAAATTAAAATAATGAAGAAGCAGGTTTTTGTCAACAACAGGTGGAAATGAGTTAGAAATCAAACGAAAATGTACTAATATGGTAGAAAAGGAAAAATTAAAAGTAGATGAAACCAAATGTTGGCAACAACAAGTGGATTATATTACCAAAATAGGATTACAAATGGAACAAAAAGGGGACCGCGATGTTGGTCATTGGAGCTAGTAAATCTTAGAAAATGCTGTGGGAAGTTCTTCAGTACACCCACGAAGCATCAAAAATGACATAGACAAAATTATACAAAATTAGAGGCTGGAAAACAATTCTAGAGTGAATTCTACTGTACAGTTAGTGACATCTGTGTAGCCGCAAGTTTAAGGAAAACACAGGCCTCTATACAGCGCACTATAGGAATCCAACGGGGAATCATTATTCATTCGGTAATAACTACCTAAATTAGATTTCCGCTGACAGTACTGCGTTATAGTAACCTCTGGTTGTTGACAGAGATTTTGTAACCGAATCCCACATAGAAGCTGCAAACTTTTCAAAATCGTCTTACCGGCAGAACTAAAAGCGTTGACGTATACGCTATATCCCTAACATAAATCCCTACCATGTGGAGGGAGAGACACATTAGGACAAGTAGATACCAAAAGCAGTTGTCCGACAGGCAACATGCATACTGTTAAGCTAAGTCCACAGAGACGGCCCTTCTTGACTTGGTAGGATTCATTGAAGGTACACTCGCTGTCAAAGAGTGTTCCATGGTGGCCTTTCTAGATATAGAAGGGGCGTTCAATAACGTAGCTCCTGACACAATAGTCACGGCATTATCGAACCTGATAGTAGACGTCCCTATCTAGGAGCTTCTGTACGATCTTCTTTAAAGACCCAAATTAGGGTTGTCAGACTTAAATTGTGTTGTTGGTAGGTGAAGGCCCAGTGCAGTGTTCTATCCCCCTAATATGGAACGTCGCTCTGTACGGTATTCTGTTCTCCCTAGAAGAGGTTTTCTAATTTTCAACAACTTCCGGTTCAATACTCCCTTTCCGGGTGGATACCAGTGTTCGATGCCGACATCGGAGTGATTTTATTGTGTCCATACTAATGGCAATTTATTTAAGTCGATTTCAGCCGATTAGGTAGATGACAGCTATGCCAAGCCAAAAACCAATGGGGCAGTCGCCTGTTTGTTTCCAATCGACTATTTTAACTGCGAAATATTGTTTTATTTTGCGTTTTATAACAAAAATGGTTTGTTTGGTTCGGTTTATAGGCCGTCATCATACTATGTGCTTCTTCTGCCAATTTCTTTTGTGTTTTTCGTAGTGTGAAGTTGGCTGCAATTTTTTTGAAACCGAATTGCTGGTGTGAACACAAGAAGCATGTTCAAAAGGGAATCATAAAAATTGCCTAGTGTGAATACGGACTAATTGTCAAACCTACAAAATGTTCATCGCCGTATTCAAAAAAATGTGTAGCTGTTTTATAAACCTTTGTTAAGAAAAATGTGTGAATATTGTTTTTGTACTTTTACACGTTAAAAAGGTTTATAAAGCGGTTTTACTTTTAGAAAATAAAAATTTCGTATAATTACCTAAATGAGGAAATTAAGCGCGTTTAATTACCTTCAAAATGCAATTTAATACCAACCTAATATTTTTTTTTTTTTTGCTCGAAAAGTTTATGAAACGTTTGATAAATACAAAATATTAGTTTTTGGCATTTAAGAAAACGCTCACTACTCTGGAATGATCAATTTTTACGAAGCCTTTGTCATATTAAAGAAATCACAATTTTATAAGAGTCTTTATATAGAAAAAATTGTATTTTATTTTTATACCCTCACCCTACGGGTAGGAGGGTATATATCATTTGATACGGCTGAAAAGTGTAACACCTAGAAATATTCACATTAGAACCCAAGTCTCTTTGAACCAAATTCGATTCATGACTTTCTAAATCGTTTGAGCCATGTCCGTCTGTCCGTCCGTCTGTCTGTCCTGCTGGTACGCACGATAACTTTCGAAAGAGTTAAACAATCGCTCTGAAATTTGGCATGGGTTAATATATTTCCAAAACTGCTTATGGGATTGCATATGGGCTATATGGCCACACCCCTTCGGGTACCTCCCCTTCAAATCTGCTATTTCGCCCACTTTATAAATGGTGTAATAATATCAACACGCTCAAGTTCGATCTTGGCCAAATTCAGTATTATGTGAAGGTATAATTGGACAAAGATTCTGACAAAAACTTGAAAGTCTGGCAACTTCCCTTGTGGTACCTCCCATACAAATGTACCATCCCGCCTACCTTAGAAATCGTGTAATAACACCAATATAACCAACGTGATCTTGCCCAAATTATGTATTTAGTAAAGGTATAACTGGAAAAAGTTTCGGACAGAAACTTGGAAGTCTGGCAACTCCCCTTCTGGTACCTCCCATACAAATGTACCATACCGCCTACCTTAGAAATAGTGTAATAACACCAATATGACCAACGCGATCTTGCCCAAATTCTGTATTTAGTAAAGGTATAACTGGACAAAGTTTCGGACAAAAACTTGGAAGTCTGGCAACTCCCCTTCTGGTACCTCCCATACAAATGTACCATTCCACCCACTTTAGAAATCTAGTAATTATATAATTTCGCTCAACGAATCTTTCCGAAATTCTATATTTAGTAAAGCTTTAGCTATATACAATTTTCTAGTAAAAACTCTGCTTTATATTCCGCCCGTTTTGTAAAAACGTGTAATACAATATTTTTCTATAACATTCGGTATTTTGAGGTTGCTATTATGGTATATGAGACTTATATTTTTTTACTGAGGGTGAGGGTATATATAAGTCGGTTTACCCGACTGAAACTTTTCCACTGGTTTTAAATTTAATTATTAAATTTATCAGTCAAAAAATTATAAAATTTCCTGGAAAAATATAACAGGAAACTGATGTGGATTCTGTTTAGAAGTAGATTTCTTGTGCCCACAGTTATGATTGAAGTTTGATCCTTCCCACAGTGGTTTCTTAACACTGTGCATCACTCAACTCACAACACCTGAAATTAAGACTCTTAATTAGACAAATATTGGTACATATTTGTCACGCTTAAATTTCAATAAACTGAAACCCAAAATATATGCGAAAAGGCAAACACACACATAGAGAAAAAACAACAACAACAATCAAATGTATTGATGTCAATAAAACAAAACTGGCATTATCATTGCTTCAATGATAAAATATCGTTCTGTGGTTGCTGTAAACCCAATAATACCAATCATTTTGTTCCATTCATTCATTCAATCGATCCCCTAACCCCTAATCAGATGGTGGGAGTTGTGTATTGTATTTTTTACGACTCTACCCAGGTATTCCAAAAACAAAAATCCCCGTAAAAATATTCATGGGTGGGTATGTAGCATTATGTGACGGAGCGTCGAACAGTGGGAGATATTGAAAGTAAGATTTGTGGAAAATAATTATTCTCCATTAATTCACAGATGAATGAATAGACGACAACGGGGTATAAATGATTTTAATATGTTTACAACATATCCATTGGACGGCCTTACGATTATTGGGACAAAAGGTCATTTAAAGGCCTTTAAATAAACTACCGCCATAAACTACGTTCCCTAGTTTTCATCTTAGTAATCAATTCCATACTGTTTTTTAGTTCTAAAGCTTATCAATGATTTGCTATAAATATGTAACGGGCGCAATTCCAAATTCCGCCACTGTGCACTGTGCCAAGTCAGTTTGAAGTTGACATGCCAGGTTTTCGCATACACCATCAGAATCCATCGGTACACTCACGTTGAAGCACCACCAAGCAAATCCATTCATCGGTCGATTGCGTCGCAAAAGAATTGATAACGAAATGCATGAACGCCGCAACGCTTTCGAGTACGACTACAGCGACACTCACAAGAGTCGACTATTCTCCAGAAGATGATACACTCGTAAATAAAAATAAAAAAAATTTAATTTATTTTTAACATTTATTATGCAAAAATTGTTAACTGAACAAGAAGAAGACGAAAATACAAACACAACTTCAGTCTCTCGTATTGAAGTTGAAAACGAACGATGAACAACAATCGAAGGGAGCAAAACGCCGCTGCATAATTATAAATGACTAGACGACGTTCAGCGCCGCTGAAGTTTAAACACCGATTAGAGAAGCGGAAAAGAAACTACGGCAAAGCAAAAAGTGTACTCGCACTTCACACAGCTCATAGAAATCAACTCTCTAGCGACTTTAAACGTCTTTGGCTAATCGCTCAGCAAATCATTTGATATTCGGTTTTCGAGGCGGAATGTCTAACAAATGAAGAAAATTATTTATTCTAAAGACACAACCCGGGAATATTTATAAATACAATATACAACAAAAAAAAAAACAACAAAGACAAATCAAAAAAGTTTCCACATCTTAATACCATCAAAATGAAGTTCAATATGTGTTCGAAGAGGTGAGAAAAGTGGCAAAAAAAGAAAAAGTATTATGCGAACAGAAAAACTGGCAACAACAATTTGAATAATATCTGAATAGTATCGGCATAAATGCAAAGTAACAGTAAAATAATCTGAAACAAGGCACGTTCCAAGGTTTAAATCTAAACGACGCTGACGCTGTTTTTTTATATTTCCTCAATAAATTTAATTTGGCTGGTGACAAAAACAAAACCAAAATAAAAGTGTGCTTAAAAAAACATATTAAAAGGCCCCGATATGATCTTTGATCCATGAAAAATAGTGGAAGTGCTACCAAGAGGTCAACAAAAAAAAGTTGATCGGTGAAAATTAAAAAAAATCATGGGCCTTAGTTCAAAAATAACAGTTTTAGAAACTGATAATTGGTGGATGTGAAAAAACCGGAAGACGAATTTTTCGATTTTATATTTAATTCGAATTTTTAAATGACCGCTATAAAATTCCAATAGAAAACTTTTCGAACCTCTCGAATTTTCGTGCTGCTCCAGTTGTTCGTTTGGACGTTATGACCCAGAGGAGGAGGTTTCAAGAAATTGAAAAACAGCGAAAATGTTTATAAAAAATTTATTATTCCGGAATATTTGATATTTTCCAAGAACCCTCAGAGCCACTTTCGCAGCGAAACGAATCGCACAAAAAACACAGTACATATGTAGCAATATTCAGTCGGGCTGGTTTCGCCACTCGAATATGGCCCCCACAATGAGGAACTATACAGAAGGGTGTACTGAAAAAAGAGTAAATACAATTCGGCATTGATTCACTTACTTTCCTTTAATATATCATAAAGGAAATGGCGGGTAACTTCTCTCGAATCAGTGAGAGTGTACGATATAATTTTGCATACTCACTGACAGGGACCTACTGTTTAAAGTCGGCTCCGAAGTCGCCAGCATTTACGAGGTGGAAACTGCCGCTGAAACATGTTTGATGGTCTTACACGGTTTTGACCTGGGTTTACTTGTGTGACAGTCGAATATACTACCTAACACACCACGTTCTTCCACCGGCCTTGATTTATATGGACACTAAACTCAAAGAAAATCTCTTCAGATTTCCAAATCTTAGAAAAGTGGCTCAAATAGTGTACGACCAAAATACAAATTATTCAAACGATTCGGGTGTAGTGTTATATTTAGTCCTTTTGACTTTTTCCAAAATTTAAAAAGAAGATTTTTTCGAGTTTTTGTGAATTACACGTCGATTTAAGTCGACTTTTTGACTTTTTAATAAAAGATAATGCAATTTTAGTCAAACTTATACAAATTAGAGTTTAAATCATAACCAATGATAAAAAAACAAGAGATCAATTCATTTCCACTTTATGGTATATAAAACATTTGAACCACATATCCTGTTCAATAGATCGAAGAAAACTGAACATTCTATGAAGGAAAAGACCATCGGAATACTTTTGCTCAGAGTTATTTTCAGTATAAAAGTTTTCAAAATGTCTGTTACTCAATTTCATCTTCTGTAAGCACATTTGGTGCTTCAGATCGTGAACTTGTATCATTACGCACTTGGAGAAGAACCCTGGTTAACATTTCATAACAGCAATTACACCTGATGCTGTTTATCGCAGATTGTCACTGGATATCTTTGATCTATCTGGTCCTTAAGAAGCGAACCATATTTTTTACCTTCAGAAGGAGTTACAGCAATGTTGTTGCCACAATATTGCCTACTTACGCATTACAACAACTGTCTTCTTCAGAAACGTCAGGTTGTTGTAGAAACTCATGTCCAGCAGCAGTTTCTGGTATATTTTATTTCACATATTTGCACAATTTTGTAAATGGTGTTCCCGAAATTTGTCCGAATTTTTCGCTTATTGCTGGCCGACAGAACTTAATTCAATTAAACTAAGAAAATTCGAAAAAAGTCAACACCAAAAAGTCGATCTTCTCAACTTTTTCGTAATCAAAAGTCGACTTCATTTATCGATTAATCGACTTTTTGTCAGTCGACTTATGATCGACTAGTGATCCTACAAATATAAATTATACTGATGTATCATTTACAGTTGGCCAGCAATAGAAAAAAAATCGTCTTACGTCGGGCCAGCTCATTAGCTGCACAGTTCCCTGGAATATCCCTATGACCGACAGAGGGGATGTAACACCTATTGCGGATATATGACAATCAGGAGGGATTTTGGTGCAATTGTGATCCGTTAGCGGTACGTCTAAGGGAGCTCCTCAGAGTAGATGCGGCAATCATCCCTGTTGGTTAAAACCATCCATCTACATTACGCCGAAGTTATTTTAGACAATTTTATTTTAAGCTTGACAACTACTGCACTGGAAACTCCAGGAGTCAAATAGACTCTATATTCAAGATTCTACTTTCCATAATCAACTATGGAAGATGTAGTTTACAACGTTATTATGTCCAACTGAGTTACAGACAGAGGAGTGAACTCTTCAAATACACCGGTTATTCACTCGGTATATGCTCCCTACCAAAAACAAGGACTTTTCTTGTAGATAGCCGGCTGTGGTGAGAGGTTGCGTGGGCCACAAAATAGACCCACTTTTAACCAGTGCAAGAAAATGTTATTTCTCAGAAAATTTAAATTAAAATTTCAATTCCTGATAAGTTCTCCTCTTGGTCGTATTTGTTACATAATAGTTAATTTCTACCCAAATTTCATTCCACTCATGAAAAGCTCATCTTTGGATTGGTGAAAGTTATCCATCGTTTCATTGATTACAAATGCTACCATACGAGAATAACTTATTGAAAACCTTATCAACCTGAACTTCATTATTGCGCTAGCAGATGAAGCTGGATTTTTTCGAGACACAGAATATCGATGGCTCCACCGAATAGTTTAGGCATCGAACGAACGTCATTAAAATACAGCGACTACTATATGTAGTTTATGAACGGTCGTGTGTATGACTGCCCTACAGAAGAATCTGGTAGGACCATCAAACTTTCTTCAGCAGCTGATACCCCCTGCTAAATTCTGGCGACTTTACGAGCAAGACAGTAATCTCTAAGCCATGTAGAACTTTTCTAGAAAAGCATTAGCCTTTCGGAGCCGTCTGTAAACAGTAGCTCCCGGTCCCGATCTCTAATTCGATAGGAGTTCCCCGTCAGTGCCTTCATGGAATGTTAAGGGAAATAAGTAGATGTCTGTGCTACCCCTAGAAAAGTGTTAGATGGGAAATGTCCTGGAAAAGTCCTGGGAATAATACAATTGACACAAGTCAGAAAATTCCTGGCACAACATTTTCTAATCGGTTTCTCTGCCCGTTTCATTATAATATTAATTATCGAAACTAAAATACTCGATACCACATGAAGTTTCGTTATCGAATTGAAAACCACATCACCAACAATTTAGCAATGTTAATTAGACTAGATTCAGTGAGGAATTTGTACAATATACTCTGTAAATATTTGTGAAGCGACAAGTTTCCAAATATTTATAGTATTGAACAAAAAATGTCCAGTAGCAATTGAAAATAGCGATACAAAGTCCCTAAGCTTACGACTCTTACTCTAAGATCTACTTGCCAGACTGTTTGGGAACCAAGACCATTACTTTCCTAGGACAACCAAATCGTCCTATACTGGGCATGCGGTATTAAAACTGTCCGAACTTGACCACATATGTACGGGTACTGCTGATGAAGTGGTCACGTTTCGATTGTTTTTGTTTTGAGTGCGAATCCTCGTCATTTGCATCAGAACTAAAAATTGTATTATGAAACCCTTTAAGGCCCTAACTAATTTTCCACATTCTTTTTTATGTTCTTTTCAGTCCGAGTGCCAAAAATATTATTGTGGACAATTTCTGTTGGTTCCTCAGTGAGTTCCTCGGCACTGGCATGCTGTTATTTCTTGGCTGCATGGGTTGCGTGGAGTCCGATGTATTTCCGAGTAATAACATAACCCGTTCCCTCAACTTCGGCTTGGTCGTCTTGATTATCATACAATGTTTTGGCTGTTGCTCCGGAGCCCATTTGAATCCCGCCGTTAGCGTGGCAGCTTTCATCTATAAAGTGATCTCATTTCCCATGGCCTTGGCCTACATAGCAGCTCAAATATTGGGCTCGTACTGTGGCTATGGACTGTTAAAACTGTTTCTGCCCGCCAATATTATCCAGGTGCCGGGCAATGCCAGTGGCCTTTGTATGACAGCTGTTCACTCGGACTTCCAGACGTGGCAGGCATTGGGCATTGAGTTTTGCATTACGTCCGTGCTGGTCTTTGTGTGCTGTGGTGTTTGGGATCCGCGAAATAAAAAGTATCAGGATTCGGTGGCCATACGTTTTGGCCTGGCTGTTGCGTGTTTGTCGATAACTGCGGTAAGTTGTGATATATTTTTTTAAAATATTTATGACCAAACATTTATAACACTTCTTGACAAAAATTTAAATACGAAAAAAATATCAAATAATATTATAATCTTTTTTAATTTTTTTTTTAAATAAAATTAAATTTTTTCTGATTTAATTTGTTATAACTCGAATACAATTTATCCGATTTTGTTGAAATAGATTCTATAAAACTTGTCTACAAATTATTTTGAACCTTTGCCTTCCTTAATGCCTTTGAATCTGAATGACAGCTTAGGAGTTATAAACAAAGCAATGCAAACAAGGAAGTAACAGAAGGGGCCTTCAATAAATTGTTAATTGTGGAAAAAATCCTCCATCGATTCTAATGATCTAACCCTCATTTAATATACAAGATATGTAGATCTACCCGAAATTTTATGACTAAAAAAAATTACAAAAAAATTAGGGCAGAGATTAAAGATAATAAAATTTCTTTCAACAAAATTGGATCAATCTTTTTTGGGTTACAGAAAATTAAGAAAAAAAAGTATTCAATATTTTTTTTTAATTTTGGACCATTTCTGTAGTAATGCACCATAGTAAGTCTGAATTGTATGGTGGTAATTAACATTTTTTGTAGCATAGTGTTCTTTTTATTTTTTCACATTAAATCTCATCTCATTGCAAATGTTTTTTCTTAGGGTCCCATTACCGGTGCCAGCATGAATCCCGCTCGTTCCTTGGGTCCAGCCATATGGCACAACGACTTCCGCAATCATTGGATTTATTGGCTGGGTCCTCTGGCAGCCGCCGTTATAGCTGCCTACATCTATAAAATCATCTTCAAACGTGAAGTCACCGATGACTGTCATAAAGCACCGCCATCTAAAATGGACGAGGTGCAATGTTCGTGAATTGTTATAATCTCTTATTTGTATTTGTTATTGTTGAAAGTCTTTACATTGTTTTTTGCTGTTCAGAAAACAAAGCAGAAATTAATCTCATTTTTATTTTCTTTATTTATATCTCTGTTACGAGTTATTATGTTCCATGTTTAAGAGAACGTCTTTCGCCTGGAGATAGCCTAGCCAGCAAACCCTGGGGGCAACCTTAGAAAGATAGTACGTTAGATTTATACACACACACACAAACACATATGTACATGCACACTTAGTGTTAATCCTAGTCTGTAAATTTAGAGTCTAAGTCAACATATTATAGGATTTATAAATTAAAAAATAAATTCCAGCTGAAAACGAGCTAACGATGTTACTGAAGATAACCTCCACTTGTTCTTTGGTGGAATGGTTTTCTCGTGAGATTACATACGCCGAGGGAGTAAATTTATGAAACTGTTGCAGACGTATTTCCATAAATCATTTTGATAAAAACGGCGGCAACCAAGAATGAATTTTGTTTCAACGATATACAGAAAAGTGATTTCTCATTTTTCAGCCAAAAAAAAAAAAAAAAAAAACATGATCAAATTTCGCAAGATATGTGAAACAGTTGATAAAATATATGACATATTACATAAACAACATGAATGATAAATTAGAAAATGTGAAATGTTTCCTATGAATAATGAAAATGTTCCAATGAACGACAAAATCTGCCTGACTGTACCTAGCACTGTATAGTGTTCTCTCCGAAAGTTTTTTATAATATTACATAATGAACTTTTAATGTTTTGGCTCAAGAAAAAACTGTACAAATTTTGTTCTGCAGTGTCTTATACCAAACATATGTCAGGCCTCTATTTTATTCTAAATTTTTTTGAGTTTGTTTCATCAAAATCGGACAAGTGGTTCTCGAGTTATGTTAAACTACGTTTTTGCCAAAATGTTACAACTAAGCGACAAAACATCAAGATCAGGAAAAAATTAAAAAGGTCATAAAAAAAAACTGACACATACGAACGCCAAACCGTTTGAGGGTTTTACTATACTGACCTAGTACCATCACCCTGACTTGGAATTTCCCACCCCCCAGAAAAAGTCCCTCGATTTGTTGCACAGTGTTATTTAAATATTACAATCATTTATACATAAACATGTTATTGCCTCTTCTGAAAATTTTAGAATTTTGAGTTATCACCCTTTTGTATGTCTGAAAATTTTAGAATTTAGAGTTATCACCCTTTTGTATTTAGGGTGCAATATATTTGGATCATACATATTTTTAAGTCCGGTTTTTCGGTGTCCCAAACTTTGAAATGTACACGAGTTTTTTCGGGAGAACAGTGTAATGTTTTCAATTGCGTCTTACTTAGGAAATATGGCGGTACGAACTAAGTCCCCAATGAACTAAGTCCCCAAAACGAAAATGAACTAACCCCCCAACATTTTATACAGGAGGGAACAACAACGATTTTTGGGGACTTAGTTCATTATTTGGGGATTTATTTCAGTTTCAAATTTAGGGAGTTAGTTCATAATGAACCAACTCCGCAATTCCAAGGAACGAAATAAATCCCCAAAACTATTTTTGGGGAGCTAGTTCATTTTCACTAAATACCAAAATTATTAAAAATTCCGCGAAGTCTTCATTGCGGATAATTTTCAAAAATTCAATAAAACGACCATGCTTCTCTAGTTTGCTAGAGAGCTTGGAGTTGAATCCTTCCAAAGAGCTAGTAGTTCGCACTTTCTGCAGGTGTACCGAAAATCCGGAAGGTGTGATCTGAAAAATCATAATGGAAAACATAAAGTGGTTCAATGTACAAGTAAAGAGGATCGAACAGGATTAGAAAAAAATCTTCACAAACAAGAGAAACAAACATGTAACACATTTTTTTTCTAACTTCACCTCTTGCCTTCTGTACGTGGAACCCCACCTTTTTTGTGCAAATGAAATATATACAAATAGAACATAAGCGGTTCCATGTACAGAAGGAAAAAGGTGAAGTAAGAATGTAATCGGCGCCGATTATATTCTTACTTCACCTTTTCCGTAAAAATGCGGAATAAATTCATTATGAACTAACTCCCCAGAAAATGGGGAGTTAGTTCATTTTTATTTTGGGGATTTATTTCATTTCATTGGGGGGTTAGTTCATTTTCGTTTTGGGGACTTAGTTCATTGGGGACTTAGTTCGTACCGCCAGGAAATATACAGGGGAACCCCTTATAGGATTTTCGAATAAAGTAGAGGTCTGACATATGTTTTTATAAAACACTGCACAACAAAAGTCAAATTAAATTAGAGGTTTACAGTTTTTTCTTGAGCAAAAAAAAAATAAAGCGAATTTTGCATTGTGACTCTATTGAAGTAAATGAACATATTGTGTTAGTAAGAAAATTGTATTTGAAGTTTATTAAATAAACTTTAACAAGGTATATAAATCCTGTTGAATGCTGGTTCGCACGAAAGGAGTGGCCGATCGCTTTCATGTTTAGTTTTTCCTATAAAATTCAAATCACTTGAAGTGATTTCATTCCAAACCAAAAAAGGGGCATACTTTTAGGCAACGACAAATATTTCTTATATTTATTATCAAAATAACATCTCTTGTTTTAGACGCCGTATCTATTGTTGCTGACGCTTTGTTCGGATATAGAGCGTGGCATTATCCGAAGTATTTTTTTTTAGAGAAACTGAATATTTACTAAAGAACATTCATAATTTATTTTTTCCACACAGAAATAAAATATCTTAATTTTTTGAGTTCGAGTAGCTGATCTTCAAAGACATCGTCATTTACAGTTGAAAGTTCCGTGCTTTGAGATTATGCGAATCCCATCCCTATTCAAAACTTATAAAAGCTTATTTAATAGAACGAATGAAAATGAGATTTCAATCGGTCTGCCCGATTCGAAAATACCCTATATTCATATAAATATGATTGTGCAACGGCGTTATTAATTGCCAGCCGTGGAATAACGCCATCATTTATAACGATCACGAATGGATCGATATATTAAAACGTCATATACAATGTTATATACCCATGGAAGGCCAACAAAAGTGTCCTTACTGGTATGCTAAATCATTTTACATTAAATATTCGGGATATGCTGGTCTTTCTACCCATTTTTTTTAAATCCAACTGATGTATCTCAGCCTCATTTCACATATAGTCTTATTTCGAGTTGTTACAAACCGGATGATAAAATCTATATGCTCTCCATGGTGTATTTTATACAAAACGCACAATACTCGTAATACGTTGTTTTAGTTCTTTGTACGTCTGAGAGCTGCTAATGACGACTACGAGTACAACTAAATCGTAATAAACTCATTTGTGCGACAATTATTGTTTATGAAAACGAAGCTTAAACACAATACTGACCTTTCCCCGAATAATTGTCACACATGATTAATCTGTAATTATTTAGCTTTATTTTTACGCTGAGAAGTGATTTTTGAAATTACACTTATTGTAAACAGTTTTAATGTTTGTGAATGGTGTGTAATTAATTCTCGAAACAAAACAAAAGAGAGGGTTGAATAAACTGAATTTTAATTTCCACGAGCATGAATTGATATCAGCGACAATTCGTACATAGAGACAATACAATTGGCGGAATAACCGAATACTCGTATATTCGCCAGTTGTGGAAATACTCTGACAACACACAAACTGTCTGTAGTTGTCAGTGTTGATTTTGAAAAGAGCGAGAGATATCCCAGCACCTTGTATAACCCTAATTCGGATATGCCCTTTAACTATGTTCGTATTATGTGTTGTATGGGACATGCGGATCCAGGGTACATTATCGAGTACTCGATGGGATACGATTAATCAGCTCTTTCCACTTTATAGTTTTGTCATTGTAAGTGGGTGCATACAACTAAAATTGAATAAATGACTAAATACCCATAAACATTGCGTAGTTAAATAATGTAAAAACATTTCGGTTTGTAGAGTCAACAATATGTACGTCAGATGTTTTCGCTGAGACTTCTTGTTTTTAATGAGAATTCAGACAGGATTTTCTACAACGACAACAAAACAATCAAAATATTTATTATTTATTGAGAAGTGAACAACAAGAAACCTGATGTAAACAAATCCCAGATATACGACTAATCACAATAATCGATCGATACTATTTGTCGCTCGCACGTTGTTGTCTTTATACCGGTTGGCAAATGTGGAACACATGTGCCATTTCTCAAAGCTGGTGTTTCGTTTAGAAGTAAGAAAGTGAGACTCGCATACTGGGGTGTACCTTACTATGGGGACTTAAACCCTGCAGGAAATGCCAATTGTGCAATTGTAGTGCTTTTCTAGAGTGCGTGGGCTATGTGGCATGACGCGCCACCCAGGCGAAACCAAAGATCGTCCAAGCACATGTCTTCAATCTCCGGCCACAAAAAATGGTCATCAGGCCTTTGTAATGCTCATCGTTAACTTAAATTTCGTATCGAGCAGTATTTTCTAAAAAAAATGGTTCAATGATGCCATTGGTCTACAATTCACATCTGAAGAGTGAATTGTTGAGATCGATGTTCCTGGACTAATTTGTGCACTGGACTTTTGGGCACTAACATGACAGTCTGACAAACTTACGTACAGCAGGCACAGTGGGTGATTCATTTCGTCCAAAACTTATTTTCAACCAACTTACTGTTTGGGTTACACATCATAGACTTTAAATATTAGTTCGCATTATTATTTGACGTTTTTTAAGCGTCTAGCGAATCATTACCAAGAATATATATAAAATAGCCGTTAACGCGAAAAAGACGTAAGCGCCTAAAAATAAATTTTACAGGATAGGTTTTTTGTAAATCAAAGGCAGCCAGTCCTTTTTTCCTATTTTTTTTACATTATATTTGCAATAAATAAATGAAATAATAATACAGTCAAACTTTGATAACTCGAACCACCATTATCGCATAGTTTTCTATTCGACTTACAAAGTCTTTGAGTTATGGAATTACTAACAAAATTGTTTAAGGGAATTTGTCTGCTTAACTGCCACTGGAAGTGCTGCGACTTGTGGAAGTTCCACTATAATAATTTATTTCTTTATTTATTACAATTCAAAACTACTTAATAAAGCACTAGCGACTATGGCTATCGGCCTGACACTATAATAACAATATCTTTATAAATATATATTTTGAATTAGGCGCCCCGGTAGGCGAGTTGGTAGCGTGCTTGCCTATCAGCGTGGGGGTTGTGGGTTCGATTCCCACCAGAGGCTTTGGTCTGTCGCTGCAAAAATCTAAACATATGGTCTTTGTCACCCGGTTTACCCTTGGACCCAAAATTAGAATATAAATTTACTTTGTATTGTAATTAATAATAAATAAATAAATAAATAAATATATTTTGAATTTTTCCAGATAAAGAGCACTGGACCATTTTCTACCGAATTTCATAAAAAAAATGGTGCCTACGTGTTCGATATAATACTGAATTTCTGTCAAGATTTCCAGGGCGAATGTGGTGCCTCTGTCACATATGATACAAAAGTAAACCCCTAGTTGGACCAACCGTTATATTGATAGCGAAATTGTTACCATGGCGCCTGGGAAAGCTGGGCTCATAACCGCTTCTATTTATACAACTTTTGATTGGTTTTCGATATATTCAGATTTAAGAGATTGCCATTTTTTTAATTAACAAATAAAAGTCTCAACCATTATATCAAATGTCCATCTTTTGTTTGTTTTGGCTATTTTATAATTAATTAAAAACTGAAAAACAAAACCAGTATTGGAGTGCACGCTAATTTCTCGTTCGATCGGCCATGGCAAACTCGATGCTACTCTACTCCATGGTTGTTTGGAAATTCCATTATTGTATTGTTAACCCTTTCAGTGGCAAATATTTTTTTTTACGTGCTAAACATCATATGAAGTGTCGAATATATTCGACAAATTCACGGAAAGGGTCAAACCCAATCATATGGCCAAGGGGGATGATTTCTCAATCACATATTGAGGATTTTAACTAACTTCGTTTTGAAGATACTTAAACAGGTACACCATAGCTTAATCCAGAAGCTTTTCATAGTTTTTCAGTTTTTCCGTGCATATTTTCCCTATCGCAAAAAATAGAAATCATAAATGTTCCAGAATTCTAATACCAAAAACAGGAACTATTTTCAAGTTGATTGGATTCTTTACTGAATTTATAGAAAATTTTTCATGAAAGACCGTGAACCAAGGCCATTTATTTACAAAATATCTGTTACATATGCACAACATAAAAAAAAAAGTTTTTGTCAAATAGCAATTTAGTTTGATCCACTTGCTCTTAAACATTTTCCACTCTGCAGAGTTCTGGACTGATTCCATACACCGTATGACTCTAGGTCGTCGAATTGCAGAGTCTTTCCTTACAACGTGATTTCAACAGACTTTTTTTTTAAGCGGACTAAAAATTCATATGAATAGTTAATGGCTTAGCGAATAGTTGATAGCTTATCCCCATCCTATGGTGAAGTCCATAAAAAATATTATTTTCTTTAAATATTCAATAAAAATCGTTCATAACATATGATGTAGGGTACAGCCACGTGTCCGTCCTTGGCAATAATTTAATTAGAATATTAGGTTTTAAATTGAAATCGATTTGATAGAATAATCAAACGATTTCATTATCAAATTAAAGAAAAAAATATTCTATAAATATGAATAATAGTCGAAATTGTAAAACTTTGTCCGCCTTTGATAATAAACAAAGAAAATAATTATTTCAAGAGACAACTTTCGCCAAGAACATTATCTAAATAAATGCAATTCAATTCTTTTCTTTATTGAATACTTAATATATAAAGATGTGGTTACAAGCTAAAAGTTATTGCACATATGTGGCAATAACCTTTTTTCAATTAAATGTTCTTTTGTCGTTTTCTTATTATCTACCATAACAAAGAATTAGCCTGTGCTACTTAAATATTTTTAATTTTTTATATACATAAGTGGCTTGGGTAATTTTATATATTATATGTATTATATATCATTGAAGGAAAATTCAAAAAAAAACCTTTCTAAAAAGTCTAATTTTAAGTTAGTATTATTATAAGGAGACTCTCTAATCAGACTCTTGGCATCTGATTATAAAATCGTCTGTAAGTTCTGTTAGTCTATCACGAACAAATTCCCCTTCAGCAACTTCGTGGAGACATCTAGTACATTCTCGGGAGCATTAGAATCATTTTCAGAACTTAATTCGGTGCTACTTGCAGTTTCTTAACATGTTTTGGAGCCAGATTGCTCCAAGAAGGACATCCGTGACTTAAAAAAAAAAAAACATTTTGTTTTTACTATTTAAGGCAGAGTTTCGTGTGATCAATGGGTACAAAAGACGACTTAAATTGTTGACTTTTTCTCTGACATATGAACTATCGTCCCTAAATATAAGTCTGGGATCGAATATTACACTGAGGTATTTAACTTTCTGTTTCCAAGGTATCTCTGTGTAATTTAATATGACATTTCTCTGAGACATATAAATTGATTTTCTTTTCAGTGCATTTAATAACTTAGAGAGTACATTTAATACAATATTTCAAAAGCAACAACAGCTGTTAAAATGCAAACAACAGTTTTAAAATGACCCACCATTTCATAGGGTTTTCTCTTTTACAAGACTGATGTAAAATACTTTTTTTTATATTTTTATTTCACTGCAATACAATGTAAATTTATATTCTAATTTTGGGTCCAAGGGTAAATCGAGTGACATAGACCGTATGGCTAGATTTTTGCAGCGTCAGACCAAAGCCTCTGGTGGGAATCGAACCCACAACCCCCACGCTGATAGCCATAACGCAGAAAATAGTCATAAAAACTAAGTACTTCAAATTGAAGAATTTATTCATCATGTCAATGAATATATTCATAATTTTCTTTAAAAAAAATCAATATGTACAGTTTTTTCAGTATAGTGTGTTAGGGCTAGTATTTTTTTGAACTTTCTCGAATATCAAAGTGCTCTTCATATACCAAAACGTTGAAAAATTTCCCCATCAAATGCAACTACTGTAGCCCAAATCAATACTTTTTTAGTTTTCGTTTTATCAGATTTTAGATTTTGACAAAAAATTACATTAGTTCAGTTTCCAAAAAAGTTGTCACTAAATTTGATACGCTGATAACGAATCTGCTTAAATAAAATTATGTCCCAAGGTTTTCGAGATACATCGATTTTATAATTTGATACACGATACATTATTAAAATTCACTACAAAAATGGTGAAAATCTTGCAGTCACAGTTCGCAAAACCAAAGCATTTTTGGGTCGTAGTCAAGCACCTTGTCGCAATACAGAAATTGGTGAAAAAATTCGAACTGTTGGGACAAGTTAGTGACGTGATGAATAAAACCCGTGGAACTGAGGATATTGCTGCTGTACCCCAAAGTGTTGAAGAAACCCCAGGTTTGACCATTCCTAGTCGTTGTTTGGAATTGGGCATTCCACAAAAGTCATTACACCGTATTTTGCATAAAGACTTGGGTCTTAAGGCTTATGAAGTTCAGTTAACACTAGAACTCAAGCCGGCCGATCATCAACAACATCGTGTCTTTGCTGATTGGGTCCTTGAAATGCATGAAAATGATCCGGAAATCGATCCAAAAATTGTCTTGACTAATGAGGCCCATTTACACATCGGTCTGATGCCTGATGTTGTTTTTCATTAGCGACGGCGTACCTTCCTCTTCCAAAATAACATCTCTTGTTGAAAACCCTTTTAGACGTACAGTCGAATTCGGATAAGCGCATGCCTTTTAATTGTAAAAATCGCATAATTGAAAATAAATATTAGAAAAAGTGGGTTATCATACGACCGTAACGCTCCGAATTGGCGGTGACAGTCGTTTTCGAAGAAGCAAGGTCCAATCACACCTTCGGACCAAAGAGCACACCAAACAGTGACTTTTGGTGGATGTATTGGCCACTCTTCAATTACTTGAGTATTCTCAGAACCCTAAATACGACAATTTTTGTTATTAACATACCCACCGAGTGAGAAATGTGCTTTATAACTAATGGTGACAACTGTACTGGATTTTCAAGTATTATACTTGATTAGCTCAAGATACTGCATGCAAAACGATATTGGATTTTCGAAAATTGCATGTGATGCGGTCCAAGCCGATTCAGACTCTGGAGTAAATAAACTATAAAATTTGTGTTAGAAAAATCTTATAATCTCCAAGTTGGTTCTCTTGGTGCTCTTTTGCAAGTCAAATGCAACATGGATTTGGCTTGTATCGATTTCTTCAAATTTTCGAAAACTCGTCCAGATTTGCTGCGAAAAATCTCCTCAGAAGACAAATATGATTTCAAAAAACCGAAGCAAGATCATGATAATCCCATGTCCGTTCAATTTGATGATTCGGAATCGCAATAATTAAATTTTTGTTATTTTTTACTTTTTCAAAAAGCATTAAATTGCACTCAAATCAACTGAATTTTATCATTCTACTTGATTTTTAGGGGTTCTAATACAAAATATACTGCATTTCACTCAAGTACAGTTGGCATCATTATTCATAACCATAAACCATAATCTCCTCCTAAAGCACGATATGTGGCTGTGCCAGAATCACCATTTTTGTTTCGAAAGTATAGCCTGTCGAATTCCAGCCCTATACTTTTGCAACTCATATAATGGGTGTAGCAATACGAAAATTAAATTCATTAAATTTGAATGAATAAGTCTTAAATTCATATAATTGAATATACATAAAAAGAATAATCATCAAAATTATTTTCAGTCATTAATAACGTTCGAATCATATTTCTTCTCTCAGAATTTACCTTACTTATCTGGATGAAGACAAACTGAAGTTGTATGATGTAGCACCGTCTATCGTCGTCATAAGAAATTTTAAACAAAGGAAATTCTAATTTGGATGGTTGCGAATTCCAATAAAGTTGCGAGGTGAGCAGGTACAGGTACTGATCTCGATGACGCCAAAGTGAAGCTGCATGATGTAACATTGTGTATGGTCATCATAAGAAACGTTGGACAAAGGTAATATAATACGAGTCATTGACCGCAGATCCGACATTGTTTCCTTAACATTCGATGAAGGAACAGACGGTCGGCTAATGTTTTTCTAGAGAAATTGGGTTGGAAATTGCTCTCTTACTCGTAAAGTCGCCAACATTTACGAGGTGGAAGCAGACGCAGAAAAATTTAAAGATACATTTTAGAAACCTCTAATGTACTCAGATAAAGCAGACGTAAGCTGGTGGTGTGTATATACGATTTGGTCCAGACACAGGTAACAACTTTTTTACTCACGAATTGTCCACCGATTATACGTCAATCACAATATAATCACGTGGATGAATTAGAAAAAGAAAACAACAAATAATGTCACATTGTAATCTTTAGGCAAATCAGCTCACAGTATAATTGTTAACAATAAAATTGTGTTGAAAAGTTGTAGCTGCCACCGTGACAGCTGTCACTTGTAAGCCAATTAGTGGCAGTTACATTTGTTTACATGGCACAAGATTGATATTAATTGTATTGTCTATTGTTGTCAGACTATGGAAATTTTATGGAATTCCAAAGCATGCAAATATTTAGCATTTAACGACAGATTATGTAAATGTTGCGACTAGAATAAAATATGGGATTACTAACGGCGTTTTCATTTCTTAAATGAAATGTAAACATTTTACAAGTTTTGTCCTTGGTCTTGCTGACTTGAAAATGATCTGTTAGTTCATGTATGTCCAATAACCACAGTTATAGATTTTTACTGTGCCACTTTTCAGAAAAAATTAAAAGTTTGGCCAGATTGTCATTGCCATTTTGTGCCCGGTAATCTCGCCGGATTGGCTAATTCTAGCTACAAGAAAAATTATAATAATATGAGTTCCGAAACAGGTATACTCGCATACTTTTTAACTCATACCATCAGAAAACACAACTCATTTGGAAATATTTAGAACTGAATCCCAACGGATTAATGGATGCCTGCATTGCATACATCATACGGATGTATGATGGTGAACCATCCCACTTGGATGCTGAACCATCCCACTTGGATAAAATATCTATAGGAAAACAATACTCAACCCAAACTCAACTTCTCTAGAAAAGCATTAGCCGTTCGGAGCCGGCTTTAACAGTAGGTCCCGGTCAATGAGTATGCACAATATAGCGCGCACAGGTCACTGATTCGAGAGAAGTGTATATTCCTTCGTGGACTGTTAAGGGAAATAAATAAGTAAGTTCTCTCCTAATTATGGATGATTATAGCAGATATTAGATCAATAATTGTAGCAGAAATCATTGCAAATGGTTACCGATAAGGAAGTGACATCTTCCGAATCGGATCCGTATACGTAGTCTGCAATCAAAAGAGACACAATGCTTGAAGCTTTTTTTTAACATTTCTATTTTTGCAAAGAAATAATCAATGATCTCAATCTCGAAACATAACTGTATGAAGAATATTGAACAACAACAAAAAAACCAAACTTAAGGCAGAAAAATATTTTTTTTTGGCATTTTAAAATGTTCAACCCTTTCAAAAAAATAACAAACAAAAAATAATATCAGCCCGTTTTACTATAACAACGAAAAGTTTTTCGAGCAAAAAGATAATGTCGAATTAAATAATTTCGCCCAGGAAAATATGTCAAAATCACTGAATGTATTACAGTTGTGATTCACTTACGAGAGTTTTTCAAATAAACAGTTGTCAATTACCTCGATTAGACTACCTCGATGGCGTTGTTTCGCCACTGTAATACTGAATTATCGATATTGTTTAAAAAGTAAAAAAAAATCGTGGGTAATTGCCAAAAGATAAAGCAACATAACGGGTATGAACTGGCATAGTCTAGTCTTCACCATTGGAAAACCCTCTCCATTTCAAACGTTTGCTCAAACGGCTCAGACATTGATTGTAATTATTACACCAGCCATGTCTATTAATTAATTATTCTACGAATTAATCATTCACGTCTGCTTACCGGAACAAGAGCGATTCCCTGTTTATTGTACAACTGCGTGGGTCATGAATTATACTGATGACTCCACTGGAACTGTTTACAAAACATATACATATTCACACCATATTTTGTGATAATTACGACTATCAGTCGGTCGAAAAAAAAACAAAAATATGTAGATACTCGTTGGCTGGCTGGCACATGGACTCATAAAATTTGGTATTGTAATAGCCTTATCGAGCAACTGACAAAAGAGGCGTGTCATTAACTAAAGAGACACCAACATCATCCAAATAAACACGTGATAAGCAGCCATCTCTGTACACTTATGATTCAATATGAGTTTATTGTCACATTCGCAGATTGATAATTGTAGTGGCAGTTAATGTGATCATTCCGCTTATAAGCCATCAAATTTAAAATATGTATTGTGATAAGCCTCCCACCGACGGACACTAATGTTAATGTTGTTATTGACAAACTTTGAGCTTTCAGTGGGTTTATTTCGGCAGACTCTTGCTTAGAAACAGCATCCTCGTCCATAGTCCTTAGACCAAGTACCCGGAAGTCTTCAAGTAGATCAATGTGGTTAAAATAGTCACACCATATTCGGGACAACGAATTATGTATATGTTGTTACGAAACCAGATTTGTGAATTTGGAATTGGTACATTTGTATGGAAGATGCCGAAGGGGTATGACCACATAGCTCATATGTCATCTCATCGAGTTTCAAAGAAATTGGTTATTTCTTTCGAAAATTATCGCGAGAACCCGATGTCATCAAACGTCTTAAAATTACGTGAATCGAATGTGGTAAAAACATACCTAAGATCGAAAGAGACTCCTTCTTTACGTCGTATCATATTATGTATACCCTATTGCTTGCTATAGAAAGTGACTGAAATATCGCGCAGTTAGGTCTGCTTGACCTCAAAACATCCGATATATGTGCACAACAAAACAAAATCAAATACAATTCATTTATTATACTGTATTCTCCGCTTAACAGCCTCCATGCTTTATTACATTTCCCGCTGAATTATTCTTTTATTCATCCAAAAATACTGACAACTTCTTCGACTAATTACCCATTTCATTTAATTAACTACACACAAATTTCCCGGGAATATGTTTCTCACATATTTAACCGAAGTAACTACAGAACTACACAAAATTCTTAGAATATTAAAAAAAAAGCTTTGCATTTAAGAAAACTACAGGATTTTCCAACAAGAGGTATTATTCTCTCTCCTCATCGAGAGATATCACGGTCCGGAAACTTTTCTCGTGAAAGACCATTGGTTTTCGTAGAGCTGTCTTGTTGAAAGTAAACGTTGTCCAGATCAATATCATTCAACTCCGACCACAGAAAATCATTAATCATCTCTCGATAGCGCAATCCATTCACCGTAACTGCTGATCCAACATCATTTTCGAAAAAGTAAGGTCCAATGACCCCGCCGGACCATAAACCGCACAAAACAGTCACACGTTGAGGATGGAGAGGCTTCTCACCAATATCTCTTGGGGTTTCCGAGCCCCAGATGCGACAATTTTGCTTGTTGACGTAGCCACCGAGGTGGAAATGGGCCTCATCGGTCAAGATGATTTTTCGATGGAATTCCGGATAATTTTCATGCATTTCATGGACCCAATCAGCAAAAACACGGCCGGCTTGAGTTCTTGTGTTAACTGGACTTTATAAGCCTGGACTCTTTATGTAAATTACGTTGACGTTTGTGGAATGTCCAATTCCAAAGAACGACGAGGAATGGACAATCCTGGGTTGTCTTCAACACTTTGGGCTACGGTACATCTTCACATCACTAACTTGTCCCAACAGCTCGAATTTTCCACCAATTTCTGTATTGCAGTCCGACAAGGTTCTTCTCGACGACCCAAAAATGCTTTAGTAACTTCAATGCGTTGTTGAAGCGTGTATGGTTCCATTTTTAGTAATGGCGTAGTTTCTACTTGCCAAATGTCAATGAATAAAAGCTTCAAAAGTGACAGCTACCGAAATACCGGGTTATTCAAAATAACACCTCTTGTTGGAAAACCATATACATTAAAATAACACATCGTTGCCTATTAAACAAAAGATGTTATTTATTTTAAATAAAAATATAATTCAATTCATAAATTCATATTTATCCGTATGCGAATAATTACCCAAATAAAGTTATCAAGCGGGGTCGTTTACTACCTTATCCGGATAATTACCCAAAAGCCTTGCGATTTTCAGCGAGGTAATTAAGCGGGGTTTACTGTATTGATCATCGTACAAGAAAAGGAAAACCATCAACATTTCACGAAAATCTGATGAGATATTTGGTTGGAGCACAAATTGTCAAGAACTTTTAAGCATTTACCGATGCTGATGAATTCACATGAATGCTGATGAATTTATTTATGTATTTCGCATAGCCGATATTAGAATTGCACATTTTTGAATTTAGTATAGACTTTCACAGCTTGAAATATTTTTAAATGCTCTGAAATTAGGAATAGTTGCAGTTAGTTGAATAAGGAATACATCAATTCGGCTAGACGATGTTACCCTGTCCCAGAGGAGGAAATACCCAAAGCCGTTTACAAACTGGTTTTTCTCCGAAATGCCTTTCCATGTTGGTCCTGTCGCATAAACGAGTACTTTATTTAAACTGATATCAAAGCAAAGCAAGAAACTATAATAGTTTGTGCTATTTCAATGTCAAAGTAAGAACGGAGGGAATACATGTGACAAAGCAGGCTGTGCAATGAGTCAATGCACACGCTTTGAATGTACATATTTCTTTTGTTGACAAAGAAGAAATCCCTGAAACAAGTATAAACCAAAAATAAATAATAAATAAATTGAAATTTCCATTTCATATTCATATTCTTCTTTACAAAGCCATTTTACAAAATAGAATGTGTTTAACATTTCACTACAAAACGAAAGCGAAAAAGCGTACGAAAATTTTGTGCACATACACAATAGCAAAAGGAAAAACAACGGCTATAAATGCTTTGTCGCTTCATGACCTGCTCTGGCTTCTCCCTTTGTTCTATCCCCGACATGTGTTGAGCAGTCAGATAAGAAAGAAGTCCTTTGTAGCGCCACATAGCAAGGCCTGTAGCGCTCGCTTTGACATCAGCCTAAGTTGCAGTCGCAAAAGAAAAATGACCGAACGGCGACCATTACAAGAGAATAAACTTTTAGAACGAGTATATCACTTGTAGAATGGGATTTACTGCAACTGATTTGGTTTAGTTATCAGCTAGTAGAATCATTAGTTATTGTAAGCTCTCCCAGTTGTGGGAGGTTGATAGTAATTCCCACTTGCCGCAGCAAAACATTCTCATTCTTTCCAGTATTAGATGCTTATGAGCAGTCATGGGGATCTGGGCCATGGTACGCCAATCTGAACTTTCACTCCACATCAGTTTCTCGAAATTATGCCTATCTTGGCATTTTTTCTATGTGTTATGTCCAACATATAATCAACGAAAACGATTTCAATACAATGTATGCTGAGTTTGCTTGTCTTCACACATAATTAAATAAAATTAACTTCCACGTCAGCTGACGCATGTGTGAATGTTATCACAAAAAAAAAATGTTCGCTATTGTATGGAGAGTTGAGAGAATGGGAATGTATTGCTTTAAGTCATCCACATTTTTGGATTTATTTCATACACTTCCTGTTTGCAGTAACCCCACATGAAAAACTCATGTGCAGTATGGGCGGAAGATCTTGGGTTCAACGAAATGTGGAAATTCTTGCTATCAGCTTATTGATTTAAGTATCGCTGCAATTCTGTCATATCAGTTTCTATCAGAAACCCGGCAATACTGATTTAAATTTCTTTTTGACATCACACATTATGCTTTTCGAGAATTTTAAGAATTAACCGGACTCAAGTAAAAAAAATCAACATATAAAGATAAATAATAATATAAAGACTTTTGGGAGCAAATCCATAATAGAATTAAAAAAAAAAGTCAAGCCAAAAAGCCATCGTGTAAGAAATTCTTAATTTTATCAAGTTTGTTTTTCAGTTTTTTCTATTTGTATTCCTTATACTTGTTGTTTTTGATGTTGGGGTTCGAGATCATTGATTTATTTCTATATTTTTACTTTTGCCGTATTTTTTCGAAATTGAAATGTTTGTAAGAAAGCATCGTGTTTGAGCAAATCCTTGTCGCAGTGTGCAGCGAAAAATTGCAAGTACAAGATTCCGGCCTTCGCACTTGCAAACCTAAATGGCGCATATCTGCAGCTATTAGAAATCACAAAATACCTGGGCATCATTCTGGACTATTAAAAATTTGCTCGAACGGAATACCGAGGAAAGAATGAAGAAATCCCTATGTAACTTTAATATCTGTTGAAAGGCGTTCGGCGATCGTTAGCTATTAAAGTGACAAAATACCTGTGCATCATTCTATACTCTACACTTTCCTGGTTACGGAATACCCTGGTATGGTGGAGTCCAGTGAATATCAAATCAAATCTAACCAAAGTGTAAAGGCTTGCCTGTGTGGGCATTACGGGATCGCTGAAATCAGCTTCTGAATATGGTCTGGAAACAAAACTCGATAGATGATAGAAACACAGCCATGGAAGAGGATCAGATGACAATCTTTACAGACGCTTAAAATATTGGAGACTGGAACGGGCACGACAAGACACATACAGACTACCCAACTTTCGAGTGAAATTCATCCAGAAAAGTGAATACCATTTGGATTTCCATACTACTTCGTCTATGTGACGAACATATTCTCATGTTATGCAAAATTTCAAAATTCATTTCTAATTTTTTTTGCTCAAGAAAAAACTGTAAATCTCTAATTTAAGTTGACTGTTAATCTTCAGTGTATTATAAAAATCCGATGGTTTTTCTTATATTTGCGAAGTAAGACGCAAATTTAAATGATTCTCTTGAGAAAGATTGTTTTTTGAGTTATGACACTATTGAAGTAAATGAGCGATATGTTGCCGTAGCAATACTTATAGGTAGACTGAATGAAGATGTTGTGTCTTATATAGGGTCGTCACAACCTTGACAGTCGATAGCAGCCTGTCACTTATTCAGTCACCATAAATGATTGTTCTGTTCGGGCAACGACTCTCTAGCTTCTCACATTTTATGTTCTAGATATATGAATATGCGACGATCACATGAGATCCAAGTGTTCTAAAAAAGTCCCTGTGGCGCGTGGCACTCACCGGTGACATTAAAAGAATAACGAATAAAACATGTCGATGATATTCACAAACATTTTGTTCTATTTTGGATTTATAGATGACTTTCTATTGGTATTAGAAAATACCTGGAAATATTGCATTCATTATTTAATTTGGCAAATCTACAGAAAAATGATTGTAAAATAAAAAAAATATATATCAAAAATAATTAGGGAATTAGACAAAATGTTGCCAGATCGAATAGGGGTTGTTGTCGATATTCGATCAATTCTGTTATTAATAATAATACACCGGCGGGTGAATATTAACATTTTCTTTCTATCAAATTCCAAACACAGACACCCTAAGTCGTTAGCTAAATATTTCCAAAAGAGGGCGTATGTGTATATTTTCAGTATAAATCCAGTATTTTCCCTTATCTCCTTTGAAAAACAGTCAAAAAGTACAATGCGTATTACTGACATCTAGAGTGGGCTTCCCAACTAATACATCAAAAAATTGCGATGGCTGCCGTCTGTAAGGTCTTCGATTCCATAGACAGAAACCTATTCCCATTAAAGGCAATTTTTCTGATTTCACTGGGTTTTCCCATTACGTTTTGCCCCTGAAATGTGTGCCCTGCACAAACATACGTTCAGAACTATTAAATCGACTAAATTATCAAATGAACATTTCCCGACAACCTAACCAAAATCACTACGTGGGGTATTCAAGTATTTAGATGTTTACTTTTACGCAAGTGAATTGCGTTTTTTTTTTGACAAAGCGTTTTAGTGGAGCTATAATATATTCCAATAGTAAAATATTCTTAAAATTAAAAATAACAAGTAAGCTTTAATAAGTACTGAGACGGGAAGGGGATCAGGGCGGAACTTTATCTCGTTCTGCCTCCAAAAGTAGTCAACTAACTAAACAACAAACCAGAGCCAGTGTGGACCGAAAGCACGAGTGATAACCTTTTGGTAGCGCTGCTGCTGCTGGCCGGCTAAGAGTGATTATCAATTCTGGTTCAGTTGAGCTTGAATGTATGCGAGTTGAAATACAGTTATACATGATGGGCGATATACTTACGTATGATCTGATCTGTCAGTATTCAGTCCACTCCATGTTTTATAATTTCCAGTGATCATTGATCGATGGCAGTCTATTTAAACATGTGCAATACTCGATGGCGCTTTTAGTTGTTTTGAAACCAGTGCTCGATTAAGAATTCAATTAAATTGAAAAACACATACAAACCAAGAAACAAAACTTGAACGCTAACTACGGGTTCTTATTTAATACAATTTTATTTATTGCAAGTGAACCCAATCCCAAAGAGGAAAATAACCAAGACGTAGAAAAGAACGCAAATTTAATAAGTGATCGAATACAACGCAACGATGATGTACCAACGTCAGCTTTCATTTGAAAAGGTTGGTGGTAAAAACAAATCTCTGATAATTAGAATCGGTGAAAAACAATTGAACGACATACGGAGTAATACAAAAGCTTTCTTAGATGTGTTTTTTTGAATATGAATCTATTGCTAAACGATTGCGAAAATTACGTAGTGATGTAAAGTGATTTGCGATCATTTTTATTCTCCGGGGTTTTTGATAATACATAGTTTAGTTGTTTTATACTGATTGGCTGATGGGCAGATAATGCTCAGAATAAATAGCTGAGCGCTAATAAGATTGGGGGCCCAGCACAACTCACATTTTCAACAGAAAAATATGTTGTTGACATAAAATCAGAATTTGCTGACTAGACTAAGAAGTCCCAGTAATTGTGGACAAGATAACATGAATAGAAAAAAACATATCAGTGAAGTGACATCTGATATTGCAAACTGTACTAAGAAGGAGAGGTCCTAATAATTCCATACCACCTGCGATTTCTAAATATTAACTTTTAAAACGTAGAATAGTAAGTCAACTAATATTGGGAGTGACTTACTTAAAGCTTGAATAGGATCAACCCATTTTTACTAGCGCCATGTGAACGTTTTTGGAATGTTTTCAAATAGATGATATGTGATTGTTTGTGGGGGTGTGGAATTGGCATGAAACGAATTCGATTATGTACATTTCAATGCATAGAACTTTAATGGCAGCAAATACAGTCTGAGATCCATTTGAGCAACCATCGTTCCCCGATTTGTAGTGTCGGTAAGCGCAACTTATGAACGTGAAATTTAATTACTGCATCTTAAACTGTTCTACGAAAAATTAGTGCATTTTTTTAATGATTACACTAGTCAACAGTCAAAATGTACTCGGGATGCGATAATTTTTTCTGTGTAGATAACCTTGACATGAGCTCGAAAAACGCAATAAAAAAATTTTTTTTCGTTTGGTTTTTGTTTTATTTTTTATTTTTTAAATTTTAAAAAATTTTTTAAATAAATTAAATTAAAATTACAATTCCCTTAATCTGTTCATATATTGTTTTCCTATACAAGCAACAGTTTCCAAGTTAAAAATGAATATATAAAGGAAAAAACTTATTTTTTGCCTAAAGATTTAAATTTTTTTTTTTTAAAAAATCCATAAAAAATCCAAAATGAAAAAAAATGTAAAATCTTATTACTTTTACGTAAAGTCACATAACCTATGAGCAAAATGAGACAAAGATCATGAAAATCGATGCACGCGTTTCGCTATTATTAGGTATGAATTTCAAATATATTAAAATTTCATAAATTTTTAAAATTTAATTCAATTAAATCGGGCTAGTGGTTCCGAGTTATGCCGGACGAAACAAATTAACCAAAAACATTTTTTTAAAATTTAAAAAAAAAATATAAAACAAAAACCAAACGAAAAAAAATTTTTTTTATTGCGTTTTTCGAGCTCATGTCAAGGTTATCTACACAGAAAAAATTATCGCATCCGGAGTACATGAATTTTTTTTCATTTTGTTGAGCAGTGTTACATGAAAGAATTAAAATCATTGAAAAAGTTAAAGTCGGGTAAACCGACTTAAATATACCCTCACCCTCAGTAAAAACGTACAAGTCTCACATTTCAAAGTATCGGAAAGTCAAACGTGAGCGTGCCTACACCATTGGATGTAACATCTGATGAAATGTTATAATAGCAACCTCAAAATACCGAATGTTACCAAAACTTTGTCTAGCTATAGATATACTAAATACAAAATTTGGGCAAGATCGCGTTGGGCATATTGATATTATTACACGATTTCTAAGGTAGGCGGGATGTTACATTTGTATGGGAGGTACCAGAAGGGAAGTTACCAGACTTCCAAGTTTTTGTCCAAAACTTTGTCTAGCTATAGATTTACTAAATACACAATTTGGACAAGATCGCGGTGGTCATATTGATATTATTACAGGATTTCTAAAGTGGGCGAAATAGACGATTTGTATGGGAGGTACCCGAAGGGGTGTGGCCATATAACCCATATGCAATTCCATGAGCAGATTTAGGAAAATATTAACCCACGCAAAATTTCAAAGCGATTGTTTAACTCTTTCGAAAGTTATCGTGCGCAGGGTGAGGGTACCTGTAGGGTGAGGGTACCCGTAGGGTGAGGGTGTAATAAAAATATAGATTTACAAACAAACTGTAACTTCTAATTATTTTTTTTTAATACATGAATTTAAATAATTTTGTAACGATATTATTAGTTTGCAAAAAGGTCCCCGGTAAGTGAGACAATTTCGGTTTGTGCAACTGGCCTGGTTTTCTATCGGCAGCGCAAATCAAGCTTGTACTGTTTTGGTAAATTTCGGAAATTTTTTTGAACTTCATTATTATTAGAGTCAAGCTCACGGTTACAGCCGCTAAATTCGCTAAGAAACTTCCTTCCTCATACTCACGATTCCAAGAGCAGCCAAATCTTAAATGAATTCTCAAGGAAACTTGGGTCGGTTTGTCAGAAACAAATGTTGCTACAAACTTAGAAGAAGTCATGTTGGCGAGAAAAAAAATGTTCTTTCAATTTGAATGGACGTGTAGGTGCGAGGACATATAAGGTACTTTTTCGGACCATGGACCTAAAACCTCAAATTTAGTAAACTATTACTGACGATCATGTCTTGTAACGTGTGATCATGCATTATTCGTGCAAATCGCTGTGACTCTTTTTGATTATTTTATAGTAATTTGAAGTACAATGGCACACAGGTCATTAAATTCAATAGATTATTTTCTCTTTCTTTCACAATTTATTGAAGGCCCATTCTGGCATCTCCCATGAAAAAGCCGAATGGTACATCTGTATGGGAAGTACAAGAAGGGACCTTCACTAAATTGTGAATAAAATAGAAAATGCCTCATCAATTTGTATGGCATATATCTCATTTTAATTGCATGATATGGTTTTTTGTAATAAACTACTGAAAATGCACACTTTTTTTATCATTTTCAAATTCTTATGATTTTTTACCTAAAAAAAATACTTCAATTGGTATAACTCTGAAACTGTCATTTAGATTAAAAGGCAAATTTACGATAGTTTAGTAGTAAAATTTTTAAAATTTAATTCATTGTCAAATGGCCGATGCACAATAGAGAAAATTCGTTCTTCAGCTGGGCTGTTCGTATGTGGAATAATCTTCCTTTTTCCTGCCTGATCTGTCATTATCAAGTTCAAGGCCAATACCATGATATAGTATTGTATTCATAGTATGCCCCTAGTCAGAGTGTCAGTCAAAAAAATGGCCTTGAAAAATTGCATTTAAAAAAAATTATAATAGAAAAAATCATTTTTGTACTCAGGGTTATTCAATACAAACGTTTATTTTTTTGCATAGTGTAATCTTTAAACATATTGTAGCCAATTTGACGACGACGATATCAAAACATGTGAAAAGGCAACTTCAAATTGCATGTAGTATGCCGACTTTAGGTTGGTATGACCCCAAATCGAAATGTCAATTTATATGAATGTTATATAAAAGCTTGGGTCAATGCTGTTTAATATCAAAAGCGTTCCTGCATATCCTGAGCATAGTCTTTTCGATTGGTTCATATTTTGCGCTGTCATTCTGAGTCGATCGGAATAATTGTTACAAAGCCTCTAACACTTTAGTATGAGTGATACAAAGTTTGCATTGCATAACACCCTACTGTAGAACATATACAGACAGACACCGCAGTAGGGTGTTATACAACAACTCAAAATCCCCGGTATGATGCCGGGAATATTATCATTTCATCACAATGCATCTTTAATGCATTTATCAGAAATTATTCCAAGGGAAACTGTTTTTTTTTTACATTTTCCAATTGATTGATTTGTGTACTTATATTTTTCATTTGTGAGGCTGATAAAGCCGAGTCAATGTGCATTTAATGAACTGTGACAGATAACGCTGGTGGCTGACAGATGAGACAAGTCCACCGACTTCACGTGATGCAACTGTGATTCAGTGCAACGCGATGCGACATACAGAAGTGCATTCAAAAAATTGATAATATTTATGCATCTGCGAAACTGCAATAAGTAGAAGTGTAGCAAGGCTATAAAAAAAACTTTTATGATTTTATTTTACGCTGTCTTACCCCCCAGTATTCTTTAAGCTACATAGCAAAATCTGGGGTTATCTTTCATACAAATTGTGTTTACAAAAAGCTTTACATGCAAAGTAATGCGAGCTTTAGCCTTGCGGCATTTAATATAAACTGCAGTGATCCGTAGTTGAACACCTGCGACAGACAGCTCGCTATTTACAGCTTTAACAAATGACAAAATTTAAAAGGCGTGATAACAATATGCAAAAAAAAATGCAATGAATATCCACTACACAGTTCTGACATTTTGTGGTCGTCCGAGTATAAAAATTGTGAAACAAATGTTTTCTATTTTTTTTTTCGAATAATGCAATTTCTTGGGAAATAAACTGTCATAAATCGAAACTGACATATCCGATTTGGTTGAAATACATTTTATTGTTATTTATTTATTTATTATTAATTACAATACAAAGTAAATTTATATTCTAATTTTGGGTCCAAGGGTAAACCGGGTGACAAAGACCATATGTTTAGATTTTTGCAGCGACAGACCAAAGCCTCTGGTGGGAATCGAACCCACAACCCCCACGCTGATAGGCAAGCACGCTACCAACTCGCCTACCGGGGCGCCTATCATTTTATTGTATATTGCAGCAATTGGGAAAGACAAATACCTGAACAAAATTTACATTGTACAAAAACTGAAATTTGGTATTCGCAAAAATTAAAATGGCAATCAATTCTGCAGTCCATCACACGATTTACATAAAAAATTATGATCTAACAAACATTGCACAACAAAATAAAAATGATGATCTCGAACTCGATTAATAAAAACAAAAATATATGTAAACATCAATTTTTTTTAGAAAAATTTCGGTTTCTCACTATAATTCATTAAAAATTAAAAAAACATTCTAAGCTTTTTTCATCTTATTGAAGAAAAGCTATATTTGAAGGATATCTATGAATCAATGTAGATGTTATGGCCCTTTTTGTAAAAATACCACAAGTTCAAACTAGCTCAGTTATTATTTGTTTCTCTATTTCACTGATGTACTCGTTTTCTTTTTGTTGTTTTTTCTTCATTGATTTCGTCATATTTGAATTTATTTAGTTTATGTACTTATTCCATCTAGAGAACAGTTATAAATATAGAGACAATTCAACATTTACTTAATTCAGGTCTATTTACAGACTCAAAGCTCCAGTAATATATAACAATCAAAATGAAAAAATATTAAAATTGCAAAGACTACGACATAGTTATGGTACTTTTACAAGAAGGGCCATAACTTCCAAATTTATCCATAGATTTTTAATTTTACCCACTGCACATAAATCATTGTTTTCTTTTATTTCAAAATCATGTTCAAAATATTGAGGTTAAAATAATAAAGGTACATTTGACGAAAATGACAAATATTAAGAAAAATGTAAAAACAAAATGGGTTTATACATTTTTAAAATTGTTTTTCAAGTTTATGGCCACAAAATACGTCTATATTATAATTATTCTGTTAGATTTCCTCAATAAAATGATCGAATTGGGTTTTCCTTCTTTTGAAACAGTATTTTAATTTTTCTTAATTTTTCACACAACTTGTCACTGTCAGTATGTACACAGGAATGAATAAAAGAAAAAGCTACACTATTCTTATCTCAAATTCACTTCGAAAGAAAAATAGCAAATTTTAAATCTCCTATGATTTATAAAGCAATTTTGAACCACCGAACCGGAACCACGGTTCAAGAGTACCATTTTAAATACCGAACCAGTGGTTCAGGCCTGCTCTGAAAACCTGAACCAACTCAAACTCCAAATTGGTTTGCATCTATTGTTTTAATACATTTGGTCAATAAATTACCTGGATTAGTCAATGATATGCAAAATATTTATTATTCATATTTAGTTCGAAAAGCGAAGGCCCTTTTTTTTACTATTTTTTGTAAATATTATTTGTAATAAATAAATAAAATAATATTAATAATAAAATTTTCCAACGAACACACATTTCCTCGTATGACCTTCAGAAAAGCAAAATTTGAGGCAAATCCTTTGTTCTATATTTTTTTCTTCTGCCAAACGAACGAAACAATAGATCACTTTCAATCTCAGGGTCAGTTTAGATGACAGCTGGGCCAATGTAGCGACAAGAAGAAATTTAACATTTCCTGAAATTACGCATTAAAAATTTGTTTGAAAGAATGTATTTTTGTTGAATTTTGTTTGCCATTGCAATGCTTCCGGCTATGTTGGCCAGGGTGGTGGATAAACAGCATCGACTATTAATTTCGATTTACTTCATAAAGGGTGTTTTTTATTGGGGTATAGAACTTTAAGTTGGCATCACTTTTTTAACTGGCGGCCATTTTGTCAGCTGTCAAGTGATTAATATTTAGTTTGGTTTGCCATTTCATCATGAACAGGTTGACAAAAGAACAACGCTTGCAAATCGTGCAAATTTATTTCGAAAGTAATGGTTCAGTTCGCGAAGTTCACCGCAAGCTCCGTCAATTTTATGCCATTACATCCACAAAAACTGACTGTTTGGTGTGCTCTATGGGCTGGTGAAGTCATTGGGCCATACTTCTTCCGAAATAATGCTGGAGAGTCAGTTACCGTTAATTGAGACCGGTATAGAGCCATGATAACCGACTATTTTGTTCCCGAATTGGATGGCATGAATGTGGATGAGTTGTGGTTCCAACAAGTGGTTGAAAATTGGCTTCATTCGAGCCAGCCGCGGCGGCCACATGCCCGAAATCATATTTAAACATTAATGGCATAAAATTATACTTCCAATAAAGCCATATTGATGGACATTAAAACGATTTTCTTGTGTTTTATTTCAATTCGAAGTTCTATACCTCAATAAAAAACACCCTTTATAACAGCATCGTCTTCAGCGATTAAACTCTCAGTCGCTACGATTGGACTCGAATTAGAACCACACACACTGCCGAATATGTTTCACTAATTCATTTGAATGGAAGAGGATTAGAACAGCTGTATATCCTGATTTTTTTGTCCTGCCAAGTTCTATGTGACGAGGAATAATATATGTAATTTGGTGACCCTTCATGGAAAGTTTCGAAATTTATTGACAAATGTAAACATTACGAGATGAAGTCATCAAGCTAGTAAAGCGGTTTGAGGCTCATTTCTTGCACAAAGAATTTCAATATTTTTATATTTAATAGATGATCGTAGACAGTCTTGACATTTTACATTTTAAACTCTTCAGTCAGATTATCTGTGCATTGCCGACTCCATTTCGACATCTCTAGGATATCGTAATGTTACTTTGTTAGTTGGATGAAATATGTAAATTTCTATCGAATTGAAGTTTATTGTTACACTGAGGGAAAAAACAAGCTAAATTTAAGAAAAACGGGCTTAGAACAAGCCGAAAACGTCATAAAAGTCTGTTAAGCTCGAAAAAGCTAAAATCAAGCCGATAATCTTAATTTTAGAACGAAAATTCTTAACCTGATTTCAAGCCGCTTCATTCTTCTTTTAAGAATAAAAATCTTATTTTAATAGTTTTGCGTTCTTGAAATACGCTTTATATAAACTTATTTCAAGTATGACTCAGTTCATCAATATTAACTATTCGACAATTTTCCATTACCACAGTTTATTGTTTCTCTTCTTTAATTTAATTAGTTTTCACTATAGCACGTGGACACTCTGAAAGAATAGCAAAACTAAAGAAATCACCGCATACTGAGAGTGTTTTTTTTTTATTGTAAAATCGTTTCGGATTAAATTAAGCATGTCAGGCTTGTTTTAAGAATTTTTAGTTTTAAACTAAGAATTCCATTCTTGATGTAATCTAAAATTGAGAATTTTATTCTCAAATCAAGATTATTCTACTTGTTTTAAGATTTTAATCTTGTTTTAAGATTGTCGTTCTTAATTTTATCTTCATTTAAGTACTATGCAGGCTTGATTTCTTTAAAATTAAACAATTCTAAAAACAAGCACGACACAGCTTAATTTTAGCCCGCAGCTTTTCTCTTAGTGTATGGCGAGCATCTTTTTTACTATCGACCCAGCGAACCAAAACTCAGATATCCAGCTCGCCTGAACAATGTCTGATCTCGTTCGACAATTCTTACCGAGTTCGTTTCGAATACTGTTCGACTTTTCTGAGGAATATTTTCATTCCACCGGACTGAACGAATTCTAAATGACACAATGCCATAAGACAACAGATCAGAACTCTGAACAAAGAGTCGGCAAAGAAATCCGAATTCCGTCAGAAATCACTTCAGAATTCGCTAAGATCTCTGAACGACAAGTCGGCAAACACATCCGATCAGAGAACATACCGATTCGGCTCCGACATCGGAAGCATTTGTCGACTTTCGTACCGATTTCTGATCGAACTCTGACAGTTTGGTTAGCTGGCGATGAAATTGTATACGGTTTGTTATAAAAGTTATACATCTTAATATATATTTACCCTCGACACTGATTCACTGATTCACTGATACACTGATTCACTGACTCTGTCACGCAGTACGTAGGAATTTAAAAAGGCATTCTATAATAATTCTATAAATAATAATAATAAAAAAAATAATTTTTTCTTTTTGTACAGAAATTGTGTTTTCCCCAATTTTTTTTTTCCCAAAATTTTTTTTTTTAAAATTTTTTTTTTTTTAAAAAAATTTTTTTTTCTAAATTTTTTTTTTCAACAAAATTTTTTTTTCCACAAATTTTTTTTTTCAACAAAAATTTTTTTTTTCCAGAAAAAATTTTTTTTTTCAACAAAATTTTTTTTTCCAGAAAAATTTTTTTTTTTCAACAAAATTTTTTTTTTTCAACAAAAATTTTTTTTTTTCAACAGAAATTTTTTTTTCAGCAAAAATTTTTTTTCCCAATTTTATTTTTTTTCGAAATTTTTTTTTACAAAATAGTTTTCTCAACTTATTTTTTACAAAATTTTTAAAATTAAGTAACAAATACTTCCTCAAGCAAATTAACGGGCGCCATAGGCGCATTACAACTTACTAGTATTACAATAGTACTTGGGACGATAGTCTATGCGTAAATTGGTGCTCCGGTTAATTAATTGTTTACCAATATAATACGATTGGATATAATTTATCAAAATGATCAATTTACTGCAGAGTTAGACAATATTTTCGGATGTTTCTAATCTGCTACTAACCTCTTAATAGAATAAGGTCATGCCATAAACTACATATTCAAATTACAAACTTCGATCGCTACTTAAATAAAGAAATCTTAATTCCGCTGCAAACAAATGTAACTGTCAGCAATTATCTCATGGTTGACAGTTGTTGACGATTTAATTGTGAACATCTGCTGATTTATGTTACAGATTATTCGGCGACATTGTATTGGATTTGTGCCGAACGTACTCATATGGGAATATCGTGACTGCACAAAATATCTATATACGAACATTTAATAACTTATTCAAATGCAGTGATTCTTAAGTATTAGAGATAGTTTTAGATGAGACCACTTTTGTTTGTGCACAGTCAGAAAATGTTGTTGTTTCAAAGAAAAATATTAAAGAACAATTCCCCCAAACTGACTTTCTATTCCATATTTTACTTTAAGTTGCTTCAATAACACTTGGTATTTTTTTTTAACTAATAGCACAGGGTTTTCCAACAAGAGGTGTTATTTAGGTATTCAAAGAAAAATGCGTTTGAATGTTTATTTCACAATAAAGAGTAAGGTATGCCGTTAATAATGAAAAACAACATCAGCCTCATGGACATTTTCCATAATCAAATCGCAAAGTGGTTCCCCTTTGTCCTCGATAGACATACGAACTCTATCTTGGAGGTCTTGAATCGACGCTGGGCTGTTGGCGTAGACCTTATCTTTCACGATGTCGAACGACAACGTTCGCATGCTTTTTTAGAGACGGCTGTTTAGTGTCTTTGAATTCAGCTGTATGTCGGTTAGAAAGCATGCGAACGTTGTCTTTCCATTGTCGTTCGACATCGTGACTTAGGCTTATAAATACACAGTACTTCATAGGGTGGAGGGTATACAAATCTGTAGACTTATATCTTTCTGTATTGCGTGCAATGCAAAATATGAAATCACAAAACAATTATCCCCGACAGAAAATCATTGTATGTTGTAATAGTCTTGCAATGTACACGATAGAACAGTTCAACACGAACATCAACCAAAATTATAAAAGATAACTGGGTGGAAGTATCAAAAACATTGAGTGAACAATCTTAAATTCATTAATTTTTTAACAGATCTTTAATAGGAATTCCGCCATTTTGCCTACAGTAGTTTTCTCGATGACTGCTGTTGAAGCTAAATAACCAAATGTATGAAAATAGAAAAAAAAATTTCACAACTTTTTATTGACAAAGGTATTTTAATTTTATTATTATTCATACGTTTTTTTTTTAATTCTTTGCAGCCCACTCGCATTGATGGCTCTTCATACATTGCCGAGGGCATTGATGCCCAGGAGGCCCGCAACACTTGCTTGGTTTTTTCCACCAAAGATCAGACCAGTGGCTCGTTGGCCAAGTCCTTGAAGATTTTCAAGAAGCACAATGTTAATCTGGTGCACATTGAATCACGTTCATCGCTCCGTGTCCCCGGCTACGAGTTCTTTGTGGAGTGTGACGCCAAATCGGGAGGTTTGGGTAACGCCATCGAAGAGTTGCGGGAGTTGTCTTCGTATTTCAATGTGATTTCGCGAGATTACAAGGATAACCTATCGGCTGTGCCCTGGTTTCCTCGCAGAATTCGTGATTTGGATCGTTTTGCCAATCAAATATTGAGTTATGGCTCTGAATTGGATTCGGATCATCCGGGCTTCACCGATCCCGAATATCGGGCAAGAAGGTAGTGTACATGATTCCAGATTCTAAAAATCGCGTTCATTTCTAAAGCCTCCTCTATAGGATGAAGAGCATAATAATTCGGTCATTCCGTTTTTAAAATTTCCAAAAATATTCATCTGACAAGCAATAAAGTAAATTTGTATCTGTCTGTCGTAATAATGAAACGAGACTTACTAAAAACTTTCAAAGGCTAATCAGGAACACAAAATGGTAAAATTTAGATACAACTTGATATCTGCTCGGCATGTCAGAATATTTAAACAAGACTAGAGCTAAAATTAAAATGGATGAAACCAGGGCTTTGGTGTCGGGCCAACATTGCTCGACACCAACTGTGACTCCAGCATTTTTAAATAGCTCGATTCGGAATTCAGCTGTTCGTTAACAAAATTTCGAAAATTGTATTTCCGTCCACCATTCATATACTCTATATTACACTGAAATTTGTTTGTATCTTAAAGATAAAAAAGTTACTTGTTTTTTGGAGGTAATTTTGTCTGCGATTAGTAAATGTGTCAACCACGTTACTCCGGTGCGATAGAACTTAACAGCTTTTTTATTTGTTATTTATCAGGAAATACTTTGCTGACATTGCCTACAACTATAAACATGGCCAACCTTTGCCCCATGTTGAATACACTCCAGAAGAAACTGAAACCTGGGGAACGATGTTCAAACATTTGACGAAACTGTACAAGACACATGCGTGCAAGGAGTACAACCATGTATTCCCCTTGTTGGTGGATAATTGCGGATTCCGCGAAGATAACATTCCCCAGCTGGAAGATGTTTCAAACTTTTTAAAAGGTAAGTGAATTGGAACAAGTTTTGATGGGAATTCCTATATGGGGTTTATATTTATAGTTTTTCGACTCGGTTCAAATGCTTTTTTTACAAGTGATCCGAAATGGGTTTAAATTATGTAATGTATTCCGACATATGTTGGGTTAACAAAGTCTATATATTTATTCTCGGATGAAACGCCTTCCACATATTGGCCATTCAATTTATATACGAAGTCTTCATTTAACTTAAAATGTTTTTCCTCAAATTTGGGAAAGAGCCAAATGAGTAGAATGTTTAATTTTGATAAGCTGTAGATGGCGTGTTTAAAATTTATTGAAATAAAAAAACAGACAAATCAAACCCAGTTTGGTCTTAGTACCTCGAGATGCTGATGGGACTGCCTCTGAGTTCCTATAGCACAAGTTTTATCCTCTGCTTGATGTGGGTGCACATGACGGTGTCCAAAGAAATTTTTATAAGGGCTCTTCCGTTTTCGGAAGATAATTTTATTTTTCAAATTACAGTGTACTCTTCCATAAGCGGACACCTAAGGGACTGAGAATTTTTTACACTTATGAGAGAAGTACGCAAGAGGACTGAATGGACTCAATGCTACTGAAAAAGTGTCCGTTTATGAGAGGTGTCCGCAAGGAGAGAGTACACTGTACTTAGAATTTGTCCAGCTTTAAAACTGCATCATTAGTATTTTACACTTTCATGAAATTTTGAAAATTATGTATCGTTTCCTTTTTAGTTTATGTAAAATTTCAACAACAAAGTTATATCAGGCAGCTAAACTAGCAACAAACATTACAAAACTTATGATTTATATATATCAAATTCAAGCTCGAATATTTTTCTTTTGAATTGATGACTCAACGACGTTGAAAATGCTTTTTATTGACCAGCATGTGCTTGAAATACAAAAAAATTCAGAAAACCCTAATTTTTCGCAAAAAACGGTTTGGGGTACCTCGAAACCATTTCCAAAAAATCTGAAAAAATATTCTCAAAAATACTTTACACCATAAGCTAACAATAGTCAGGTTGAGCCAAAAAAAATATTCGTTTTTGGACTGCCTAGTGCACATAGACAAATACTTAGTTGAAATGAGTAGAAGAGTTTCCGGTCAGCTGTAAACAGCCACGGCACCCATTTAGT
This sequence comes from Hydrotaea cyrtoneurina, assembly GCA_958296145.1. Classification (NCBI taxonomy): domain Eukaryota; kingdom Metazoa; phylum Arthropoda; class Insecta; order Diptera; family Muscidae; genus Hydrotaea; species Hydrotaea cyrtoneurina. The sequence goes on along the minus strand of OY282515.1, from coordinate 50,535,727 downwards.
AATAAATTTCTTTATATCGAAATACTGTTGCAGTATAAATATCACTCGTAGTCAAAGCTAAATTTTCGTATCTGGGGCTCGGAAAACCTAAGAGAAGAAGAAGTTGAGAAGCTTCTCCATCCTCAACGTGTGACTGTTTGGTGCGGTTTATGGTCCGGCGGGGTGATTGGACCTTGAGGTTGGATCAACAGTTACGGGGAATGGATTGCGCTATCGAGAGATGATTAAAGTTTTTTATGGTCGCAGTTGGATGATATTGATCTGGCCAGCGTTTACTTTCAACAAGACGGCGCTACGTGCCACACAAGCAACGAAACCATTGCTCTTTTAGGGGAAAAGTTTCCGTGTTATCTCTCGAAGAGGAGTTTACAATTGGCCACCGAAATCTTCGGTCCTGTATGCGTGGTCGTGGTGGCCATCTGGCTGATGTTGTTTTTCATTATTAATGGCATTCCTTCCTCTTTATTATAAAAAATAATCGCGCTCGTATTGACTTCTGTAAGATCTGTTATCCCAAAAAAAAAAAACGAAAAATTCCCCAAAAATTAAAAAATGGGGAATTTTTCACTGTCCATTTTTGGGGCATTTTCAAAAAACCTAAAAATTATGAAAAACAATTATGAGTTTTTTTTGGGGAATTCTTAATTTTATTTGGAGAGGGGGGCTTTTTTCATAGACTTTCCCAATATGTCAAATATCTTCTTATGTGGGATCTCTTTAGTTAATTCTATGCCATAGGTTTAGTTCTATCCGTCTTCGAGTCACATTTCATCACCTGTTGTCCACATTTAATTTTGTTCTTGCAGATTGTACCGGCTTCACTCTGCGTCCCGTTGCCGGTCTGTTGTCGTCTCGTGATTTCCTCGCTGGTTTGGCTTTCCGTGTCTTCCACTCCACTCAATACATCCGTCATCCCAGTAAGCCCATGTACACTCCCGAACCGGATGTGTGCCACGAACTAATGGGTCATGTGCCGCTATTTGCTGATCCTGATTTTGCCCAGTTCTGCCAGGAAATCGGTTTGGCTTCTTTGGGTGCTCCCGATGATTATATCGAAAAATTGGCCACCGTAAGTTAAAAATGTTCTTTATCCTTGAGGACATTCGTAATGGATTAATTTCTGTCCTGCAGATTTTCTGGTTTACCGTGGAATTCGGTTTGTGCCGCCAAGAGGGCGATTTGAAAGCGTACGGTGCCGGCTTACTGTCCTCCTACGGTGAATTGCAATATTGTTTAAGTGACAAGCCCGAATTGAAAGACTTTGATCCGGAAATTACCGGCACCACCAAATATCCCATAACACAATTCCAGGCCGTTTACTATGTGGCCGACAGTTTTGAGAGTGCCAAAGAGAAGACCATGTAAGTCCTTTAGTGCAATTGTTCGTCCTTTTACTAAATATTTTACATTTTTCCTTAGTAAATTCGCTAACTCTATTCCTCGTCCCTTCGGTGTTCGCTATAATGCATATACCCAAAGCATTGAAGTCTTGGACTCGAAACATCAAATATCGAATTTAATGAACAACATCAATTCGGAATTCCTCATATTGCAGAATGCCGTTCAGAAGTTAAAGATTTGAGGCGATCGGCGTACACATAAAACTAATATTGCATTTATAGTTTCATAACTTTTGTACTATTTAAGTTTTTTTTTTATTATTTGGTTTTAATTAATATTTGGTAAATGAAAATATATTAAGAGATTATATACACATGTACATTATATTCAAGTTTGTCTGTATTTTTTTAAGCAAATCAAATGGAATGATTCTCCCTTAGGTTGCAAATCCCAGCACCGCATCACTAACAGCCAATGTCAAAGAAAACAAGTGGACAAATAGTAAGTTGGGCCGGGCCGAATCTTATATACCCTCCATCATGGATCCTTAAAAAGTCAATAAATAAGAAAACTAACTGAGTTTTTGGGCCGCTCGTGACCCGATAGTCCCAGGAACCCGATCACAAATTTTATCCAAATCATGAAAATAAATGCATATTTGGGTTCGCGAGAAAATTTCGTTGCATTTCGATACCCATATGTCCATGTTTGTCAAGGGACGGTTTTTGGGCCGCTGGTGACCCGATAGTCCCAGAAACCGGATCAAAAAATTTAGGAAAATCGTGAAAATAAAGGCATATTTGGGTTCGTGAGTAAATTTCGTTGCACTTCGATACCCATATGCGCATGTTTATCATGGGCCCTTTTTTGGGCCCCAAGGGTCCACGGAACCCATGAGCACGCCCATTTTTGGGATTTTTTTCCCCATCTATAAATTATATAAACTTAGAACTTAGATGTAGTGAAAAAAAATATTTGAAAAATTTGATTATGGCCGGAATATATTTAGTCCCGTAAAGGGGAACTTTTTCCCCTTTGGTCCGATATGGCCCATTCTCGAACTTAACCTGCTTATGGGCAAAAAACATCTTCCTACAAAATTTCAGCTTTTTAGCGTTGGTCGTTCGCAGTCTATCGTGATTTCAACCGACAACAGACGGACAGACGGACATCGCTATAATGTCTTAGAATGTTACACTGACCGATAATATATATACTTTATAGGGTCGCAGATCACTCTTTCGAGGTGTTGCAAACGGAATGACAAACTTAGTATATACTCCATCCTATGATGGAGTGTATAAAAATCGAAAATTAAATGCACTTAAATCAGATTTTTAATTGTTAATTCGATCCGACAATATTGTGGTGAACTGTTGCGACCGCGCGGGTCGTTTTTAACTTTTTAACTTTGGCAGCAAACGCGGATCTTTTAATTTCATTAAAAAGCGGGTTTCGAAAAAAATGTCGCTTACCTTTTTTTGTGTGGTAACGACTCGAGATGGTGATGTTTCAAAAATATGTACACATTATACGAATGTTTGCTGGGACAGTTGGCTGCGTATTTGGTTGATGGCACCGCTGCAATAATATTTGTGATTGCAATTTAAGACAAGAACCCGAATTAAATCTCACCACCTCGTAAAAACTATTACTCAACACTAATCATTCTTTATCCACTGCCTTAATCAGAGATGCAAAACGAAGTCGAACCGGTTTTCAACCGCATCATATCAGTTTTTTGTCTGCGAACAGAACCAAAAATAACAAAATATTAACAAAAAAAAGTGATTTTCCAAACTATTTCGGTGCAAATAACTCATCAAATAGTAAACTGAATTGTAATCGTGAATGATCATTAGTCGAGCACAACCGATGTTGTTTGTTTGTTATTCTATTCCAAAATCAATACTGTGCCTTTCCAGCGATCTATAGAACAATCGGTTAAAGACCACATTTTTAGAAGTGTTTAGGTCTCTATTTTCAATAACATTTAGATAATAAGCATGTCGACACAACAATCGATTCTTATGGCTTCGATTTGTTAAATTCATTTAACCCTTTCAGTGGCTTTGTCAAATATATTCGACACTTCATATTATGTTTAGCACGTAAAAAAAAATTAATTGCCACGGAAAGGGTTAATTGATATCAGCGAACAATGGCAACACATACATAACTCGATGGCGAATGCCGCCGAAGAAGAAATTGGTTACCGAACGCGGCAAGAACGGAACCAATGGTATTATGAGAAGTGTAAAGCCGCCGCTGAAGTTAAGAACGTTGCACACAGGGCGACACTGGCGCCTATGGCAACGCGAGCTGTGTTGAATCGATAACGAGAGTTGAATAGGCAGAAAAACCTATCTATTCCGAAGATAGAAAAAAAGAGATGGAAAGACGGAAATGTGCGGATATTGAGTTATATGGAATAGGAAATGATGACAGAAAATTCTTCTATATGGAATAGGAAATGATGCCAGAAAATTCTACCAATGATTATTAAAATTAAACTGATGACTTACCTTTGTGTAGACATGAATATGGGAATCTGGTGACAGAGATGCCGCTTAGGATTTGAAGGCAACATTTCTCCAGATTGTTAGCGGCCGTAGAATAATGCAAAGAAAACATCACGAGACCAATCATAGATGATGATGTTGAGTGTCCACCCCTAACCCCGATGAGGTTAAAACAGCATCAGCCCGACTTAAGAACAACAAGACGCAGGTGCTGACAGAATACCAGCAGACCGGAGAAGAAGATCTGATAAGGTGCATACATCAGCTAGTCTGTACCATCTGGGAGTTTTAAAGCATGCCTGTTGTTGGGAACCTCAGCGTACTATGTCCAATTCATAAGAAAGGAAATAAAATCGGTCGATTGTCGGTCGAATGAATGCAAACGCTCCAGCCAGAGAGGAGTTGTATAACAATTACGACGGTAAACGCAGACAGGGAAGACCGAGACTCAAGTGGAGGCACCAAGTGGAAAAAGACATTTTAATTCTCTGTATAACGAACTGGAGAAAGTACGCACAAGACCGCAGATCTTGTAAATCATTTATTAAGCAGGCCAAGGCCAACAACTTCAGTAAGTAAGTAAGTTTAATTAAGGTTCGAATGATTATTTGTAAATTTGTACGAGAATAAAATGTTTGTTATTAGTATATATTGGACCAGCTTTACACATGTTTTTGTGTGGTAGAAGAAATAGATCCGGTAGACGTAAACGCGTCTCTGTCCTGGAAATTTGACAAATTTCCGGACTTTTGTTAAAATCGAAAATACAACTTCAGACAGCAACACAATCTTCTTGTGTGGATCCTAACTCGTTCCTTCGAATAATTATTGAACAAATAAACTAATTGATGCAACTATCAGTTTCCGTTGATCTCAAAAAGAGAATCCTTTTTTTTTTTTTTTTTTTTTTTGACACTCAGGGGATGCCCCCTATGAATGCAATGCACTGTGTTAGCGATAGGAAATAAGGGTATTGGAGGGAGGAAAGAGGGAGTAGTGTTTGTTGATGTTTGCCTTGAATTTGATAATGTCATAGCAGGCAGTAAAAACACTTACTGAAAGATTATTCCACATGCGAACAGTACGGCTGAAGAACGAATTTTCTCTATAGTGTGTCGTCCGGTCAACCGGCCATTTGACAATGAACGGATGAGATTCCCTGGATAGCCGAGTATTCCGGCTAAATGTTCTAACGTCAGGCACCAGACGACGGATATCTGACGAACAGATACCGTTAAAATATCTATAGAACAGCGATATACAACCCACATTACGGCGATGCTGAAGGGAGACAATAGAGCTGGATACCCTACCATCCACAATCATCACCACCGCTCTCCTCTGTACACGGTCCAGAAGCTTCAAAGATGTTAATGGAGCCCCTGCCCATATATGCGAGTTGTATTCCATTTTAGGCCGGATGTATGTGGTGTAAATATTTACGAGGTCAGATGGGGTGAAGTATTTCTTGCACCGCTTTAAAAAGCCTAAGCACTTGAATGCTTCTTTCGACACTTCGAATATATGGTTAGCCCAGCGAGCGTCACCCTGTATATTCATGCCCAGAACATCAAGAGTATCTGACACGTCTATATCCACACCACCCATAGATATTGACGACGGTGCTGGATCAGTGGAACGTTTGTGTGACAACAAACAGCACTGGGTCTTTTGTGCATTAAAATATATCCTGTTTATTTGGCCCCACTCACAAATCGCGGTTAAGAGAGTTATTCATCGTTCGCCTTTTGTCCTCTATCTCCGAGGGACTTGGCCGATGATTAAATGAGTACGAATGACAGAGGTTGCTATCATCCGCATAGGAGTAGATTGGAGTAACGTGAGTAAAAACAAATTTACTCCGGTTATCTATGCCTCGACGGTAAGGTTATTGAAGAAACAAAAAATTGTTGTTTCCTTGGCAATCAAATTACACCTGACGGCACACAGTCTGCACATAAAGTCTGCAACTTTTGATCTAGTAAACATTTGTGAGTTTTGATAAAAGTTGGTTGTGGGTTGAAGTCGAGATCGATTTTCAGATATTTACATTAATCGGACAACTGGATATATTTTTGAAATAATTCCAAAGTTCATTACATTTTGTAATTTAAAATTTTAGGGGGGAAATGTTTTTTTGTTTGTATATCTGTGGTCACAACCCTTAACAGCCTAACTCGAGTTAGGTCACAATTGAGTTATTAGCACCATCGTATTCAGCGTATCTAAATTTATTTGCTCTAAATTTTTCATGTTTGTATCTCTTCTAGGAAGGCAATTAATCCTAAAAAACCTAATAGCTTAAGTTATTTTTCTAAATTACTGTTTTGGCATAACTGCCTAAGTCAATTTAGGATTACAAAAAATATAAACATTATTTTTTCATTATTGCCTAAATCAACGTAAGTCGTTAATCCAAACAAACAAAGAAACAATTTTATTTTCCTAACTTGAGTTAAGCTCTTATTCCGAATTACAATTTCGTTTTTTGATAAACATAAATTGAGTTAAAGTCTTTCTCCAAACAAAAAGTTTTTTATTTAATCTGGAATAATAGCCTAACTCAACTTGAACTTTTTGACTTTCTTTCGTTCAACAATTCATAAGATTGTCTTTTTCGATAATATCTTTTGACTGCGAGAATAAACAACTATTTTTTGTTAACAACTAAGTAAAGAAATTAGTTTCCTTGGAATCTGTAGCAAAGTTTTCCAAAAAACACCTTCTCCTGATTTTCAGTGAAGATTCAAAACTTTAAACTCTTGTACTGAAAATATTGAAAAACAGACTTAGGCTGTTATGGGTTGTGACCACAGATATATTGTTTCAAATTATTACCTTTTCAGATTTTAAAATTTGATTTTTTGACATAGTCGACTTTAAAGAGCCATTGTACTCAAAAGTTGTTTTTAAAAATTATGCAGATGAAAACATCAGCAAATATTATTTCTTTAAATACAAATCAAAGTTCATTTGTCGGTGCTTTGGCTAGACTCTTTTTCGAAAAATCCGATTACGAATCCATAGCCCTGGATCGGCAAATACCATTTCGTTTAATGCCAAATTTCATCCCAATCGAAGTTCATTTGCCGGTAACTAAATTTGCCTGAATATTTGTTGTCTTTAATAAAACAAATAACATTTTCGATTCACATACACACACACACAGACATGTCTCATGTATTTCACATAATTACTTATTTAACAAAGATATCTAAAAGTATTTATATACACACATGTACATTATTGTATACATACATACACATATATTTAATATCACCAGATTTGCTTAAAGACTCCTCTAAAACCGAGTAACGATCGAGAATGAAACGTTCTCGTCTGCATTTCAGACACTTTAGTACGAGTATTTATGTACAATATTTAACAATTATATACACAACACTTACAATATAACCGATGACACTTTATCTGAGATAAAAATAAGACGCGGATAAAAAAATTGTCATACAAAATAAAAATTAAACACTTCATCTATTATGTCATAACATTAGTTAAAAACTAATTCAAACTACTTACGATACATTTTAAATTTGTTCAAATAAGAAGAACAAATATTAGGTCTATGATACATAACTATACATTATAACAAGGTACATATGTATTTGTGTTTAAAATATATTTTTTTTACTTAGACCAGATCCAAAGACTATGAATAGGATGGACATCCGGCAGATAAGACTTTTAACAATACGGGCAAGTTACGTTGTTAAGAACGTAGCATTGATTTTGTATACAAGAATTGGTGACATCTAAAGTTGTAGCATTACTTATACTTCTGCACGCTGAATTAAGCCCTCTGTCCTCTAGATTGTCTTTGGTAAATCCCGAATCAGTGTTGCCAACAGTGACACAAGAATTGTCCATTGATTGTTTAAAAACATATGAAATAATTATAAAAAGTATATAAAATATATCGAGGCTGTATATTCAATTTTCCATATCTATAAATTTGTCAATTCGTAATGCTAGTAATTTCAATTCAACCATTTTTTTTTTCACAAATACTTGCATGACCTCTGGACCGCCAAAATCTAAAACGAAAATAGGCCTCAATTTTACAAAGGAAATAACTATGCGAATCATTGCCTGTTTTTGGGGGTGGATTTTTATACCTCAAATAAAGAATGTTTGGGGCCTATTTTCAATTTATGTTCTTAGCATTTTGGGGTATACTTTCAATTTGTGTTTTTAGCAATTTCGTAGGGCCTAACTTAGTTTTCAATTTGGGCTATATTTTCGTGGGGCCAACTTTCCTGGCGCCGTTTACAAATTATGCCGTGCACATCCCACTGATTTGAGAGAAGTTTGTTGCTTCATGGAATGTTAAGGGAAATATGTGAGTTCGATTTTGAAAAATAATTTTAAAATCTGTTTTCAACATATTTGCAGTACTTTGTAGGTACAATTTGTAGTGATGCTTGTACTTCACATGACCCCATTGTTACTACAGTTTTCCAAAAAGAAATACTAATCCTTATATGGAATGTCATTAAAAGCTATTTATTTCAGTAAAATCCCGTCATAGTTAGACCTGCTATTTTTTTAATCGGGCAGACGGATGAAATGTGTTTCTTCTGCCCCGATTTTTGTTATTTTTTTTTATTTTGTCGAAGACCTGGGAGATATCGAATACTGTTTTCATGTCAATGATCAATGATTTTTTCTACGTGTCGGCGTTCAACTGTTCAATGTTTTCTTTCAACAAACAACAATTCTATGATAATTCCAGAAAAGATGTAGGAGACTAATAGGATCATAAGAAGAAGGGACTTTATTTGTTGGGTTTTAGTATTACTAAAACTTGAGCAATCTTCCAAGGAGGTGGAATAAAGGGTTAGCCATGGTTTACCAATGATCATTTGTAATTTTCATATCGAGTTTTATATTTTAGATTTTGAAAAATATTCTGAGATGTTTGTCAAGTCATTAACCACTGAACTTTTGGGTTTCATTTGCAAATCGTTAAGTAGTTTCGTTTAATTTTTTTCCGTGAGGTATGTTTTCTGTAACGGATTAGTTTTCTCAGGCTTTGGTGGTGTACAGATTTTTTAATTTATTTTTATTTATTATTAATTACAATACAAAGTAAATTTATATTCTAATTTTTGGGTCCAAGGGTAAACCGGGTGACACAGTCCATATGTTTAGATTTTTGCAGCGACAGACCATAGCCTCTGGTGGGAATCGAACCCACAACCCCCACGCTTGCCTATCAGCGCTACCAACTCACCTACCGGGGCGCTTAAAATAATTTATTTTAATATTTTCTATATTTTTTTTTAGATTTGCTGCGAATTGCTGAAAGGCGCCCTGTATGTCAGAAACAGTGTTGCGTGTCGAATCACTTGGGAATTGTTCTTTTTAATTCACAATGAAGTATTTCACAAAGTTTCATATGTATTGGGCAATTTATTCTTTGGAAAATATTTTTCCAAAACGAATAATTTGTAGGAAATTTGCATTTAAAATGTTTTGATACATTTTAAATAGATACGACATGCTGATTACAAAAATGAAGAGAACGTAAGCATTATGATTATATAAAGATTATATTAATAAAAAAAATAAATATCGGAAATAATTATTATTTGAGTTTAATTTTTTCCTCAAACATAATATTTATGGGTTGATTTTTAAATGTTACTCAAAATTAATCATTAAAACTGTAAAAAATTGAATATTCAAAAATCAAAATGGAAATGCATAGATTGTCCAGAAACCTTCTTCAAAGTATGTTCAAAGTGATTGATTTTTTGATTAAAAAAAAGAACAGTAATCATTATTTGCGGTCCCTGCAAACATTTAATTAACTGGCTTTTCTGAACAACATTTATGGCGATTTCGTTTGTACAAAAAAAAAAGGTTAAATTGTTTCTGTATTTTTGTGTTCTTTTATTAAAATAGTGTTAACCTTCGAACAGATTTTGAGTTCGTTTGTAAAAGTGTTGCCTCCAATTACTGCGAAAATGTCGGACGTTTTGCGCTCTCTCCAGTCGACGGCGTGGACTGGTACACCATAAAACAGCTGCTCTCTACTTTCCAAAACACCCATACGAAATTAAAATGACTTGGAGAATTCTTTAGATTGGTAAGCTTTTAGAGTTACATCGAAATTTGTTCGTTTGTTGGCATAAAAAGTGTGACACTTTCAAGGTGTCGGTGCAAAATTTTTAAAATGTTATGATTATTTATGAGAATCGAATTTATCCCATTAGTTTTCGTGATGTCAACAAAGGAAATGTTATCTGAATCCCTTAAATTAGGCAACACTAATAATGGAACAAAAAAATTATATTGACCATGTTGCCATATATTTGTATTTCAAAATGCTGATTTCAAAAACTTTTTTGAATGGTTTTTTTTCTAATAGAAGATCGGCTGATTACTATTGGTCTGGTAACAGTATTCGATATTTTCGCAGATTTATTCATTATACTGAAAACTTAATTTAGATATATTAGATATTCAACATAAAATATAAATTTAATTTACAATAAACGCGTATGTTTATTAAACTGGTTTTGGAATGCCGAAGCGTATGGTAAATTTAATTTATATTTTATGTCGAATATTTAAAACACAAACAAAATTCTAACAAACAATTTTGAAGTCTAAGGGAAATAAAATTCAAAAAATACAAATTTGTAACGGACGAAACCTAGTCATTTATAAGACACAATTCTATGGCTAGCCTCTTTAGTGAAAACGAGTCAGTTATCAGATACAATTCTATTGCGAGCCTTTTTTTGTGATTCACATACACAAATACCATAACATTGCGTTGCATAATGATAATTTTCAACATTTGGGTTTAAAATTACAACAGATTATTAAAAAACCCGTTAAATACTTTTGACTTTTGTCAATAACTGTAGATTGTAAACAGTTCTCAATGGAAGAAATCATTGAAAAATACATTAACAACAAAAATTCAGTGTCATTTGTTGGCAACACTTGTCTGCTTGACTACTAATTATACTAATACTATTTTAATTACATACATACATAATTTCAATTGGATTTAATTAATACTAAGTTGATAGGAGAGCAGAGGTTTAGACGTTTTTTAGGTGCTGTTTTATGTTTGTTTCTCTAGTTCTGAGTATCATTTGGAGTTTAAAGATGAAAAGAAATATATTTGAAATGAATTTAAAGTTTAAATTAAAAGGAAAATTGCCTTTATAGCCGTTCGGTGCGGTCATTAACCTATAGGACCCGATCAATGAGTATCCCAATTATTTCCTGCACCGCCTACTAATTTGAAAGAAGTTTTGCGTTTATTCTCAATTGGAATATTCAGGAAAATACGTCAATTAGGGGCTGGAATTGTATGGGTGGGCAAAAATCAACAAACCTTGTTAGAGAACACTGTATATGGAGTTGGGAGATGGTGTCACGCCCCTTTTTCCTTTATGACCTCATATATCATATGGAAATTGCACTGCCATATTTCTTGGGGTCTAAACAGTATGAAAAGTTAGGCAAAATACGTTTGAAGTGGATCTTAGAAGTTGGGGAAGTATTTATATTAAAAAAAAGATTTGCCGATGACATGAGCACTATTTTGAGAAAAAACGTCTCAAAAAAGGGGTATTTGAAAAAAAGTGGGTAATTGCCAAAGGGGTGCTAAGAACTTTCCAGAGAAAAATCCGTCGCAAAATATAAGGCCCCAGCTATGTTAACGAATCAAATGTACCCAACACGAACGTGTCGAACACATCGACATACAATGGTTGGCCCATGTCGACCGATTGAATCCAACCACTCTTGCCAGACTCCGACTACTAGGTAAGGGACAAACAAAGAATACCGCGACTCCGTTAGATGACCCAAGTGGAAGAAGACGTGTAAATCCTTGGTATTCAGTTCGTGAAGAAAGCACTTGTTTTTCTGAGCTTAAAGGTGCAACCTGTACAAATAGTTTCCCAATTCAGCCTTTAACCATTATCGCCAGTGTTGGTTAGATTGGCATAGTCAAACACCATTCAGAGTAGCACAGGTGGCAAGCGGTGCAGTCAGCTGGGGAATTTGTAGCTTTTCATTCTTAGTGTATCGGAAAAGTAAACATTTGGGTCTAAGTTGTTATCGTTTTTTCAAAATGTCACTAACGCCGGGCCGACCTATGCCAACAACCAAATTAATTTGATTTATTTAAATACACCCAGAACTCATCTCACGCATAAAATGTCACATATAAATTAAATAATATCAAAATGTGCTCTCCTATCGCTAAAATGTATCTTAAAACAATTCTAACTAAATATTTACAAAACACAGTATTTACATAGGAGTCCCAGTTATTTTGTAAAACACACTTTTGCCGTAAACTCCCTGGTACGAGTATATCCCAACGCTCTATCGGTGTATGAAACGCCAACACCGCTCATTCGTAGTAGTGAGTGATTTCGATAACATAACCGAGTAGTTGCCTTCACTCACGGCGATTGGAAAAATAGAGGTGTTGATGGGATCGGGGGGTTGTAGTGTGCCCAGCCATAGTCGTATTATTGATTGGCTTCACTTGCGTGAGAATTAGAATTGAAGAGAATTGGTGATGGCTCCGGACCCAATTGGTATGGCAACATGCGGTCCAATTCATTGGGCAACGTGGTCGCACCATCGTTATTGACACTGGCTGGGGCCGAGGAACTGCTGACATTTGCATTGTTTACACTGGGTGCCTGACTTGAGATTGCTGCTAGATTGGAAAAGGGGTGAGGAGAGAAGAACGGCGATCGTTGGGTGCGCCGCTGAGGTGTTGCTTGTTGCGATGCTTGAGTTTCCACCATCTGGCGCAATGGCTGATGCTGGTGGTTTGTGGTGGCGTTGGTGATGATTGGAGTTGTCGTGGACATGTTTCGCTTAGGTTCGTCATTGTGAGCATCGGCGAGGCCATCATCGATGGTCATGTTAAAGTTGATTGTGTGACTAGAATCTGCAGCCATTTGCATGTAGGAGAACAGGGAATCTTCACTGGTTGATGCCGGATGGTTGGGATTGCTTTTGAACGGGGATGTTTCCATTAGCGGAACATTATTATTAACACTAGGATTGGCGCTATTGGCATTGGCTGTGTTGGCATTTGCCGTATTCGCATGGGCTGTGCTGGTGTTGGGATTTGTACTGATTTGATTGGGGCCCGTGTGTGTTATGTCGATATTATGCAGGGGTGATAGACTGAGGAACGCATCCAATTCTTCCTGGGCGAGTTGATCCAAGTCCGGCACATTGCGATTAAGTAGCATTTGATCATGCTGCGCATGCTGTTGCTGATGTGACGCTTGAGTATTTGATTGTTGCACAAAATGATTGGTCTGATGCTGTTGTTGATCTTGCTGCGCCTGGTTATGTTGCAGTTGCTGTTCCAAACTCTGCTGTTGCTGCAGCATCATTTGCTGAATCTCCATTTCGCTCGATTTCATGGCGAAGCCATACTGATTGAATTGCTGCTGTACCGCATTGTTATTGAAATTAAAATTCCTTGTATTGTTACCCATGGTCACGGCTTCGGGCTGGCTATAGTTCATGGACATCATGGGCTGCAGTAGGGTGTAGCGTGCCAACAGCAACTGCTCCGACACGATGCGCAGTTCATCCTGCTGCTGAATAATCAATTTCTGTAGATCATCGTGTTTGCGCTGCAGTTGTTCCTGCAACTGACTCTGGTTGGAGGTCATTACGACTGGTCCGGCCAGCATCTCGTGTTGATTCTTTAAGAGGCAAGAGGAAGTGGTAAAAGACCCTGTACCTGTATCAGTGCTAACTGGTGGTGTATAAAAGCTTACCGGCAGTGGCGATATAACCGGAGCGACCTGGAACGGAGCAATCACTGGTTGCACCGGTATGGCGGTAAGATATTGTGGCGATTCTATGAACGAGGACGCCACAATTTGTGGACTGCGTATGGGGAATGCCGGCTGTGTGAACTGACATGGACCGCTGCCAGCCATCGGGGAACCGGTTACGATGGCATGGTGTGACAACGACTGAAATATCTTCTGGCCTTGCGTCTGTGATGTGTTACTCATTTGCATTTGTGGCGGATGTTGATGGTGATGCTGCTGTTGTTGTTGCTGGTGGTTATTACTATGATGGTGATGTTGGTAGTGCGAATGATGTTGATTGGATAAAGCCGCATGTTGTTGATGCTGGCTCCCACTGAAATTTGAGTGTTGTAGGCTGGAGGACGCCAGTCGTTGCCGGCTCTATGTAATACAGACAAAAGAATACTGTAGTACCATTGAAATGATAATTGTGATATTAAAATTGGTAGAGTCAAGTTTTAATTCCGAGAGGGAAAATTTTGAAAAAATATATAGTTTTCATAGAAAACTTGCTGTCGCCGACGATAGTTTTCATCGAGAACTTGCTGTTGCCGACGAGAGTTTTCATTGAGAACTTGCTGTCGCCGACGAGAGTTTTCATCGAGAACTTGCCGTTGCCGACGAGAGTTTTCATCGAAAACTTGCTGTCGCCGACGAGAGTTTTCATAGAAAACTTGCTGTCGCCGACGAGAGTTTTCATAGAAAACTTGCTGTCGCCGACGAGAGTTTTCATAGAAAACTTGCTGTCGCCGACGAGAGTTTTCATAGAAAACTTGCTGTCGCCGACGAGAGTTTTCATAGAAAACTTGCTGTCGCCGACGAGAGTTTTCATAGAAAACTTGCTGTCGCCGACGAGAGTTTTCATAGAAAACTTGCTGTCGCCGACGAGAGTTTTCATAGAAAACTTGCTGTCGCCGACGAGAGTTTTCATAGAAAACTTGCTGTCGCCGACGAGAGTTTTCATAGAAAACTTGCTGTCGCCGACGAGAGTTTTCATAGAAAACTTGCTGTCGCCGACGAGAGTTTTCATAGAAAACTTGCTGTCGCCGACGAGAGTTTTCATAAAAAACTTGCTGTCGCCGACGAGAGTTTTCATCGAAAACTTGCTGTCGCCGACGAGAGTTTTCATCGAGAACTTGCTGTCGCCGACGAGAGTTTTCATCGAGAACTTGCTGTCGCCGACGATAGTTTTCATCGAAAACTTTCTGTCGCCGACGATAGTTTTCATCGAAAACTTCCTGTCGCCGACGAGAGTTTTCAAAAAGAATATTTTGCATATAATCATTAAGTCAGTGTCCCTAATTAGTAAATGTTTCGAATGTACTCGTTTTTTCAACCACATTCAACATTCATCAACCTACCGAACTCATATGGGTCATCAGCGATTGTCTGCTGGTACCGGAATCAGCCGACATTGACGTTGAGTCCGATTCGTTGCCGCGATTATGGTACATGTAGCGTTTTCTCTTGACATTCGGCGAAACACCAGTCGAACTAATGTTTCCATAGCTTGAAGCTGGTCGTGAACTGGACTTCAATGGCAGCAGGTGGCATGAACCTGCTCCGGTTGGGGTGGGAGCATTCGTCCACAACGTGGTGCCATCCAAGCTCGGTGAATTTTCGTGACCCATAATATCGCCCAAAATATTGGCATTGCTGCCCACACTGGTGGCACTATTCGGCGTTACTAAATTGTTGGACGTCGTCGTGGGTGCAACACTTGCCACTGTAGTGCCTGTTCCTGGTGTGGTTGCCTTAGTGGTGGCTTTCGTAACGGTCACGTCCGCAGCTGTTGAGTGCGCTTGGGCCACCTGGCCTTGCACAACCATGTTTGGGGTTTTCGCATTCGAGTTGGATAAATGCGTTGACGTCGCATTGGTGGACTTTGGATGTTCCGATTTGTGATATTTCAGCACGTCCGTATAGTTGATCACCTTGTGGGTGCAGACAACATAATCGGGCTTGGCATTGAACTGATTGTATGATACGTAAAAATCTGTCTGTAGCCAAATCCACTGTTGGCCCTTGGTCAGAAATCGATAAAAGCCGGATTTACCTTTGCCCGCATGCATCACTTTAAGGGAAACAGACAAACATTAGAAAAAGTCACTAGATATTCTGTAACAGTTTGGAAAAGCTATGATACTTACATTCTTCATGGCATGACACTATGTCGTCAATATCATCGAAATGATAATAATCATAGCCGGAAGTGCCCAAGACCTCAAAGGGCATGTAACCAATGATGGGCGGCGCGCGATGATCGAGAAACAAGAACTTCCATTCCATGCTGTGCTTCGAGGTGAACTCACAGCATGTCGGATCTGAGATCGTTATTTCCCTGATCATCTGGGGCATCTGCAATCGACCCGTGCCCACAAATATCAGTTTCTGGTCCAGCTCGTTGGTGTTGGCACTGCGTTGCAGTATATATGGTAAGGCTGTATGAGTATTTTGCCCTGCAACATCCACGTTGGCATCGTTTCCTAAAATTTAACAAAGGTCAGCATTAGCATCCGATTTCGATTCCGGTGTGGCAAAAGTGACGGATACTTTACGGAATACATACTAAAATAACCTACAAATTTAACTAATTCATATGAATTTCGATCACGATCATCAGTGCCGCCGCGTTTCAAATGCAGGAAGAACGTTATCTGATTACGTGCACTAATATCAGTCTGCGTGGCTTCGATGACGGGCTTTGGATTGAGGAAGACATTCAGCAGGTTCTCGTGGTCCATTTCATAGGCTAAATCGAAAATGGTCATTTTCGAGAGATCACACTGCACACCGGAGCATCGAGGGCGGAACAAGAAGAATTGTTTTGTTTTTTTGTTAATGACATTGTGGCTACAGTGATAGATTGGAATACCTACTTACCGGTAAATAACCTAACTGAGCTGTCACACTGTCCGATGTATAGAATATAGGACCACGACTGCCAAAGACAATGATGAAGCCGTCCAGTGACTCCAGCATAAGTTGGGTGAACTCATCGTTGCTGAGAAATGATGGCTTCCACTCGTGTTGTATTTCAAAGACTTTGGAGCGATCGGTAGCCTCTGGATAACAAAAACAAATGTATGATATTTTGGGAATGAGGTATCTGCCAGTACTCTTAGGTAGAGTATCTCTTACCGTTGTGATGTTTTAGAAATGCTATCGTTGACTTCAGAACAGTCGATTTGTCCATTTTCCGACTCGATGTCGATATCAGAGCGCTCAAATCGTTCACCAGTGAATTGAATTGGTCGCGACGTTTTTTCTCACTTAAATTTCGTGATCGTCTAAAACGAAATAGAACAAGATCATATGAAAAACTGTAGTAAGACCTTGTTGATACCACAAAAAGTAACTAATTT
Source organism: Hydrotaea cyrtoneurina (assembly GCA_958296145.1). Taxonomy (NCBI): domain Eukaryota; kingdom Metazoa; phylum Arthropoda; class Insecta; order Diptera; family Muscidae; genus Hydrotaea; species Hydrotaea cyrtoneurina. The sequence continues at coordinate 50,518,654 of OY282515.1, read as the reverse complement.
GCAAAACAAAGGAAGTGTGTCTTACGGCTTATTAAGAACGATTAATGACGATTATTTTAAGATAATTATTTATTCATTTTTAATCCTATGAAAATATTTCAAAGATTTAAACAGTTACAGAGCACTGGCATCAGTGGCTATCAGCACGAATTAATTATTGAAAACGACGATTATTACGAAACATTATTAATATTGTGATAATATAATTGATTATTGAAACGAGTTGTACGATTTCAGTTTATTGGAATTTTTCAAATTTATTTAGGAATGGAGGAATGTAAACTCTGTCCATAATTGATTTTCATCTGTCAAAGTTCAACACAAAGTGAATGTAATAACCAAAAAATATACCATCCGGGGCAAGATAATGAATGGAAATCTTGTCTTTTGTAACGTTCTTTTTGTCGTAATGAGGCTGAAAGTACTGGAAGTCCGACCTAAAATATATTGTGTCATTGAACTTTTCATGTTATATTTTAATGTCGTGGGCGGGAGAGCAGTATAATGTGCGTACTTCGAATGAAATCTTTATGTTCTTAAATTATCTTCTTTAGAAAAAGCATTAGCCGTTCGCAACCAGCTTAACGTGCACAGCTCACTACTTGGATGAAATGAGTTTGGAATATTTTTTCATTATTTCTTATAATAAAATCCATTATTTGGTCGTCGCGACGACCTATAATGTGTTTATTTGCAGGAAATCGGCAGAACTCATAACGACCACGGTTGATGGTAATTGAAGAACAAATAAGGAAGATTAATCCCACAAAGCTGCAAATTGGAAAAGGCAAATATATTGAATGTAGTTACGAGTTCCACCATGGTCAGGGTTGAAAGTCGTAAACAACCTGACCGGAACAACCTCAATATTCCCATGCTCGATTTGCCCGAAATGAGTCAGAAGAGCTTTGGTAATTTGAACGATTTGTCACTATTGCACGCAACGATAAGGTGTATGGAGTTCGATAAGAGGAGGAAAACTTCGATGAAAATATCTCAGTTAAGGATAAGGAAAAGTACAGAATGAAGCAAATACAGGATGCTTTATTAAACAAGTTGAACTAAACGTAGACTGTCCCATTTCTAATTATGGAAACAATTTTAGGAATTTTTTAGAAAATGATGAGGCAGTAGCTAGCCTTCGGGAATTGACAAACAAATTGTGTATAAGCAATAGCGTGTTTGGGAAAAACAGACAACGAACTTATTAAATTCAACAAAGTACAACATTTGAGTGCGAACAAGTGTGTATTTCCAACTGTTTTCGTATTTTTTTATTTTTTGCGATGGATTGTTATATATAAATTCACAAATTGAAAAAAAATAAAAAGTGACACAAATCTGCATACTACTGCATGCTATTCGCATGGGAATATTGTTTACTGAAATTTGTTAAAATTACCATTTTTTTCAGCGTGTAGAAATTAAATTTGTATTTGATTTTGCCACTTTGCCTCATCAATAGAGTCTTCGACACGTTTAAGGTAAGACGAAATATGATCGGGGACATTGTTTCGCAATTCATCAAGTTCTCCGTCAGAGTCCTATTTATCATCCTCTGAAACTCTGAAGTGGAAAAGTATTGATAAATAAACTGTTTCCAATTATTTTAGCATACGTCCTTTCCCCCATACTTATTTGATAAAATGTTTTGTAGAATGTCTTCATCAGAAAGGCACCTAATCCGCCGTTTCTGTACAAATGTTTCGAAAACCAACCTTTTTAAAACAATAGACAGTTGTTTCTCGTTTTACATGAAAATTCAATACTATGCGTAAGAGCCATTTTTCAAATAAATCGCTGGTCATCTATGACTTGGAGTTATTCTCATAATCCACCGTAAGAAGTGTTAGGCCTTTAAAGCATCGTGCGTGTTTTGCATTTCCAATAACAAGCAATCTAAGTTTTTCTGCATCAGTCTTATCGGAGCCAATATCCATTGCCTTTACTTTGATTACACAGTGCAGAAATAAAATCTTGAACAATTGAGACCCCCAAAATCTGAAAGCTTATGATGGTAGAAGAGAAAATCTAGTTTTCGACTGGGGGTGTATTTTGCAACATTTTAAAAAAACATTTACTCACTCTTAATTCTACATCTCGTGAACTATTCGAAATATTGCTTTTCCCCCTCCGGCTCTTAATTAGATCTACAAATTATGCTTTGTCCAACTAATCGTGGCTTCGTCAATATCTGGCTACTCACACTCCAACCTTCTGTAATTTACTGCCTACAGCAGACGAATTGGCTTTTTCGATAGTGTTTCTGTTTTTTAAAATTTGTCAAGAGAGTGTATGGTTTTTTTGTTGTCAAGCAAAGAGGCGTATATCTGCAGATATAAATTTGTTATTTCATTTAATTTTTAATCTTTTTGCGTTGGACAGTTTTTCTATCAAATTTCATTAGAAACGAGTTTCGAAAAAAAGCCACTTCAACCCGTTGGCAGCATCTTCCGATCCACTCATTTTTTCCATGCGGCACTTGAAGTCAGGAATAGAGTTAGATAATACAGGGTTATCCATTTCGTGGTTTCAAACTCAGTTGTTAAACCGATTTTTTTCTTTTCAGTTGGAAGTCTGACATTGAGGAAAATGGATCGCTTATCACACAACGCGTAAAAATTATTAAAACCTACTACAAAAATGGAGATTCTGGAACAGCCACATATCGTGCTTTAAGAGGAGATTATGGTTTATGAAGCACATTTCTTACTCGGGGGGTATATTAATAAACAAAATTGTTCTGAGAATCATCAAGTAATTGAAGAGAGGTCATTACATCCACAAAAAGTCACTGTTTGGTGCCCTCTTTAGTCCGAAGGTGTGATTGGACCTTACTTCTTCGAAAACGACGAGGGAACGACTGTCACCGTCAATTCGGAGCGTTATTGTCGTATGATAACCGACTTTTTTTGCCTGCTATTGAAGAATACGACTTGGAGAATATGTGGTTTTAACAAGACGGTGCCAAATGCCACACAACTCGAGCGAATATGGCTGTATTGCAAGAGACATTTCCTGGCCGCGTAATTTCTCGTCGTGGCGACATCAACTGGCCACCAAGATCATGCGATTTGACACCATTAGACTTGTTTTTGTGGGGCTACGCGAAGGAACCAGAATTCGTCAGGTTATGGCTGAGATACCGACCAATATTTTTTTTTTTGAAAAGAATCTATGCTTGCATCACTTCGCGTGGTGGTCATTTAAATGATGTAGTGTTTCATACATAATGTCAACGGTCAAACTTTATAATAAAAATGAAATATAATGAAAAAAAAAATGTATATGTGTTTTACTTACGTTTACTTTTAAAAAGCAAAATGGATAACCCTTTATCTACTTATCTCTTAACAATTCTGATAAATATTTATATTTTTTCCCCTTTTAAAATATAAAAACATACCGAACAATTTATTGCAATGGATTTAACATTTAAACACTCAATGGCGTCCTCGCAGGGAATGTGTTTTAACGTATTCCCAGTTAGAGAACTGCAACTAAGCAATCTGAGTGTTATGTTTCACCTGACTGTGTTAAAGTAAGATTCACTAAATAAAGTCGACCTGATTGACTGATTTCCCAGAAATTATTTAATTCTCTATTGCGAAACAATGAGATCCGATTGTGTCAACAAAATGCAACATGTTGCTTCACTGGATCAGACAGATGACATGTCCATAAACATACCCACCCCGCCTTCTATTCGTTTGGTTAAAGGCAAACAAAAGAAAGGTTGGATTTGTTTACCTTCAAATTATCCATATGAAGGCATGTTCGAAGCTTCGGTGGTTTCCCACCCCCCATGAGCCAGGAGCGTGTGTGCACATGGGACATATGTTTGTTTGTCTGCAAGGATATGCTAAGTATGTATTTCAATACTCACCACTTATATTCGCTAGTTAACTTGTACATTTGAATGATTTGAGTGGTACAATAGCCCGTCATGCTCATTTCTTAAATACACGGACAATAGACATAACGATGCAGCGGGGGGCGTTTATAAAACGTTGGCATACCTCACTTGTGACTGATGGGTGGTGTACATATCGCCAGACTTGTTAAACGTTTGGTTTTTAGAGAAAAAAAAAGCACACGCACATACACAACACAATTTTCAAATTACAAAACTGAATTAAATTTTTGTTTTGTGAACCATAACTGAACCGCGAGAGAAGTCCAAGCTGGTTCATCTCCATAGACGATTGATATCTTGCAGTCTCGCGGCAAATAGTCAATGTAGATATTTCAAGCACAATTCTCACTCGGCGGGTATGTTAATAAAAAAAATTGTCGTGACGAAAATGGATATCACGTCCGTGGGGATTATGTCATGTCACCGAAACTGGCCGCCAGTATTATCTACCCTGAAAATCGAATAAGTGTAAAACGAAATTATCCTCCAAAAATGTGAAAAGAGTCCCACACACGATAATGTACCCCAAAACCTATTTTGGGCTCATTGTCTACCAAAAATGTGAAAAGAATCCCACACATGACATGATAATGTACCCCAAAACCTATTTTGGGCTCATTGTCCTACTAATATTTTGGGATTTGATTTCATGCAAAATGGCTACCGAACAAAAAACAAATTTAAGACCAAAAAAATTTAATGAAATTTATTGTTGTTGTATTTGAAGATATTAAATAATTGCATTAACGACGAATTTCTAAAAAAAAAACAATATTGGGTACATTTTTCGGAGCCATCTTGATTAAACACTTCAAGATTACGGCTTTCATCGAAATACTCAGTACGATCTTATACGTGATTTATATGAGATTGATTGTGCGCTAGTTGGGTCCAACGGTCTTTTACCATGAAATATTAACAAATGGCCAAAATTATATGTTGTTTTACAATTTGGGAATAGCTGAAAATAAAATCACCCTAATGTATTTACCAATATTGCGGTTATATAAATACATATTCACATGAATTCTCGTTACAATAAGTAAACGGAATGGAGTGCATTTGACAGATTGTGTCACGATGATGCGGCAACGGCACACAACTTCTGTGCTGTTGTGCAGCAGCATTCACTTGAAATGGTTAGAATTCTATTAGCTCCCATACTTTCATATGTATGTATATCCTTTTTGTGGCAAAAACTGACAGAAAAGCCCACGAAAGCGACAGCATTTACAGTCATTGGGCATACAAATTGCAATGCCCTGAGTTTGTAAAACGAAATATAAATTTCATTTTAGTTTACAAGAAAACGTAAATTATACTTTAATTCTGTATGTGGTAATTGTTATTGTTTGATTTTGTTTTTGACAGTTTGTGCATTGGAAAACGTTTCTTATTGTTCTATAAAATGTGTAGTTTCTGAACTACAAGTTTCTGTTTTCAAACGGAATACAAATCTTGACGTTTTTTGAAAAGTTTTTTAATTTTGTGTTTTACAAAATAAGGGCCTACAAAATAGAATGCCTACGTTTGTATGGAGTTTTTTTAAACATCTTTATGTGCGATCGATCTTTAAATGACAATAAGCAAATATGATGAAAAATGGATGACAATAAATCCAATAATTGAAAAGAAGCTCTCCAGAAACGTGGCTAATTGGAAAATCGGAACTACAAAAAAACAACCCTTAAACAAAAAATTCAAATAATCACAAAAAAAAATTCTGAAAAATCATTTGGGCGTTATTTCATATATTTTTGTGGGCTATTTCACATTTGGGGATTATTTCGTAATGAAACAACCCCCCAAATGAAGTAAACCCCAAAGATATATTATTTGGTTTTGGGGGTTATTCCACTTTTGGGATTATTTCACTAAATTTGGGTTTTATTTCACTGTTCTGATTTTTGGGTTTTAATTTATTTTTTGGACTTTTTCATTGGGGATTTCGTCTGGAAAACCAATAAAAACTATTAAATTTGTATCACTTGGAAAAAAGGAGAACAGAGACCAGTGAATGAGATGAGCAAGAGAGGATTGATTCTATTATAAGAAAATTACGCAAGCAATATACAAGGTCAATATACTATTTTGAATAAGAGTCGATACAACAATCTGGAAAGAAGTCGAACAAAAAAAGTCAGGTTCAAACCGATTTAACCAAAATGTTAGACTAGCGCCGAAACGGTTTTTTTGTACAATGCAGTGAGAAAATAAGATGGCAGGTGTGGATATTAAATTAAACAGGGAAAATGATCGCAAAAGTAAGAGACAATCCGTTGTATAGACCAGGCAATTGTATGATATTGAAAGGATAAGACTAAATTCTTAAACTGAACTTGAAAACTTTACCAATGCAAGAATTGTTAAAGCGCCTGCGAAATCATATCATGGTACTTTTCAGAATATGTTTATACCCTCACCCTACGGGTAGGAGGGTATATATCATTTGATAAGGCTCAAAAGTGTAACACCTAACACCCATACAAATGTACCATCCCTTATAAACCGTGTAATATTATGAATATGCCCAATGCGATCTTGCCCAAATTCTGTATTTAGTAAAGCTATTACTAGACAAAGTTTCGGACAAAAAGTTGGAAGTCTGGCAACTCCCCTTTTGGTACCTCCCATACAAATGTACCATTTCGCCCCTTATAAGCCGTGAAAAGTTATCAATATGACCAACGAGATCTTGCCCAATTTTCGAGAAAAAACTCTACAATATATGTCTATAACATGCGGTATTTTGAGGTTGCTATTATGGAATATGAGACTTGTATGTTTTTACTGAGGGTGAGGGTATATAAAAGTCGGTTCACCCGACTGCAACTTTTTCACTGGTTTTATTTATTTAAATTACATTTGAATCCAACAGAACAATAGTGAAAACAGCAAAATCCTTAAAGAGATCTGGACAGTAAAACATGTTACCACACAAATCGGGCATGCAAACCGAACCGATCCATAGTATTATTTTCGTTTGTAAAAAAACAGAACCGTGAATCAAATCACTGTTTTGAAAAAATGTCGAACCAAACCAAAAATTGCAAAAATACCCTTCAGCAAAACCGAGGTTCGAAAAGTCGTTATAGAGTTGACAGTTGACGGCGTAAATTTGCATTAAAAGATCAATAATGCCAATACAGACGACCGTTTCTGCATTTAGTACACAGCTGATTGTTTACAACAACTGGTTGTTAACTAATTTTTCGTTGGCATTTTCATCGACATTAAAGGGATAGAAGCAAAGAAATTTGAAAGAATGCTGAAATTACTAACACAATTCAAATAAATCATCTTTGCTGTCTTAAAATTCATTTTATTTCCATACAATTTCCCAACAGCCGTTAATTGTGAGTACAGCGGTTGATTGTGACTGTGTCATATTGAAATACCTACACGCTGAAAAAAATGGCCATTTTAACAAATTTCAGCAAACAAGTTCGCATCAAACATATATATATTTTTCTTTTAACTTGTTTGTAGGTGATAAATATCGAATATATATGTATGCAGTTTGGAGTCATTTTTTTTATTTTTTTTCAATTTGTGAATTTCTATATAACAATCCATCCCATTCTCTCGGTATTGATATTATTTTAATGAGCGTAAACGCAAAAAAAAAATTACGAATCCGGTTGGAAATACACACTTATTCGAACACAAATGTTGTGCTTTGTTGAATTTAATAAGTTCGTTGTATGTTTTTCCCAAACACGCTATTGCTTATACACAAATAAGTAATATTAATAGCAAATGAGTTATATTTATATCCAAATAAGCTTTGTGTAGATGGAAATAAGCTTTACTTGCTACAAACACCAAACACGCGTTTTACTTGTGTGTAAACAAAAAAAAAGACGTATTTTTAGCGGGTAAATGCATGATTTCGTGCATTTATCAACGTCAACGTTAATGCGCATAAACATGAGTTATTGCCTAGACTGATGACAGCGTTAAGTGCATTAAACATTCCCTAATGCAAATTAAAATTTTAACATGACAAACGACATTTTTCTGGATTTAGTGAACTGTATTTAGAAAACAGCTATTTCTATACAATTGTTTGTCAATACTTTTGTTTGGAGGTGTTTAGCACCACCCCCGAACAAGTTGAGCCACTCCCCACCAGAGTCCGAAAAATTCAACACTATACGCTAACAAACACGAACGAAACAAAATTAATGGGTTACGTCTGCTAATGTAAATTAACGCTATAGTCCGTGTATGACCATCAAGCATTTTTTAGTGGCTGTTTCCACATCGTAAATGCTGGCGACTTTACCCGGAGTCTCTAAGAACTGTAAAGTCGTCTCTAAAACAGCATTATCCGTTTGGAGCCGGCTTTAAAGTTTAAACAGTAGGTGCCGATCAGTGAGTATACAAATTATATCGCGCACAGCTCACAGATTCGCCAGTAGTTCCCCGTGAGTTCCTTCAGGGAATGTTAAGGGAAATATGTAAGTTCGGTTCGCCAGAGAAGAATGTATTTGAGTTTTGGGAAAAACTGGATGAAGTTGTTTGTTTTTTTTTGTTCTTTCGACACTAGTTTGGCCTTAGTTTGAACCAAATTTTGTTGACTTTAATAAAAATAACTTACATCAAATGATGTTATTATGACCTATGATTTATGAACTAATTTAGAACCACAGAACCGAACCGGAATCATGGCTGAAGAGTACCTAAAAACCATTTGCAATACAAATTCAAACCAACAACCATTTCATATTTACTAAGTCCCAATTTATAAGACGACTTTTTGGCTTGCATTTTTTTAACATGAATCTTGTGTTCGTAACAATGTCTAAAAGCAAAATATGTGAAGTCAAAAAGAAATGTGAACAAAATCTCAAGATGTGTAAAGTCAATAAAAGCCTTCTCTACAGTCAACCTCTTCTCTACACCTTTCCCCTACAGACTTGAAAATTATGATTTAAAATCAACCAAAACGTCATCGTATAAATCGGGTGTAAGCAACATTCAAGTTGGGAGACCGATGTCGTTTATGTTTCGGTAAAAAAAATGCTGGCCTTTGAAATGTTGAAAATGACTGCCCAGAACGTAGATTTCCTTTGGTTACCCCATTTAATAGCTCAATTACCAAAAAAATGAAGAACTATAAAATTTTCACTCAGATTAGTGAAATCAAAAAACAAGTAGTCCTTTCGAAATTCTGCAACAATCCGTATCCTTTTTGTGAAATGCAGCATGTTGCTGTAATTGTTTTATGACAATCTTACCAAATCTGACATTAATAGAACAGTTACCATAACCTGACCAATATAATACTCCTGAATGTCCTTTACGTAAATGGACTATCCGAGCCAGATACTAATCCAGAAATAGCACTTCAATACACATGCACACACATTTAGACGTGGTAATACTTATAACATACTTGTATCCATCGGTAACACTTGCTAGCAGGACTGATTTCAGCCGAAGAATGACAGCTATGTATTGTAACTGATATCTTGTACTGATTTTTATATAATTCAATTATGAAATACTGTAGGTATTGCATCATAGACTGTGTGAATGCCAATGTCAAAGTTAATTAGTTTTTGTCATTCAAAACCTTTTTGCCAATCACTTGGCACTACGAATGGGCGGTGTCGCCTCACAGCGCAATGACAGTTCAATGAATTTTCTGTATAAAACAAATGGTCATCGTATGAAAGAGTTTCTGAATCAAATGTTTTTTTTTTGCGTTGCATTGCAATTACTGCACGGAAAATAATAAATTACCCTTAGAGATATGAAGCTCCTGGGTTCGGAAGGATTTTTGGAAAGTTGTCAAACACTTTGGGCTCTTCTTTTATTGACATGAGCGAGACAAAAACAAAGTTTTCATTTATTAAATATTTGAGTTGGAAAAAAACCGAGCAAATAACGATCCTATTGTGTTATATTTCACGTGTACTTGCACGTTCTGGATGTATTTGGGTCCATCGTAATACTAGAAGTTGGCTCAAGAGCAAGAGTTCATGAATATTGATTTCTAGAACTACTGAACCAACCGCCATGAAATGAATAAAGGACTTGCAGTGAAGGATTTTAGAAATAGTGCCCGAAAATGGTGAATAACAGCTTTTGGAGCTTAAATAAAAACCCGTATTATGCGTAAATTGATTGGCATGCCTCCAAAATAGCAAATACAGACTTATTCGCACTGAAAGGTTGTATTTTCTTGAATTTAATACGTTTATTGCATATTTTCTTCTCAAACACGCTATTACTTCTGCCCTAATACGTAATAATAATAGCAAGTTATATAAAAGTTATATTTGCAGCCAAATAAACTTTGTTTAGAACCAAATACTCGATTTACTGTGTGTGTGCAAACATTTAAAAAAGACAGATTTTTCAGCGTGTAGTCTCAGCATTTTATTAAGTTTTCTTTCGATTTGAGTAAGTCTCAGGGCTGCTGAGCGGGAATAGGAGAAGTTTACCCGGAGTTGCAGTCTGTGGCTCTGTAACGAGCACGAAATGACAAGATTTCACGGAGTATGGCTTATAAAGGGTTTTCCAACAAGGGTCGTCGTGAAGCACCTTGCCGGACCGCAATACAGAAATTGTTGTACATTCGAGCTGTTGGGACAAGTTAGGGATGTGAAGAATAAACCCCGTGCACGTCGCTTAAGAACAACTTAGAATATTGCTGCTGTAGCCCAAAGTGTTGAAGAAAACCCAGGTTTGTCCATTCCTTGTCGTTCTTTAGAACGTGCCACACAAGCAACCAAAGATAGAATTCGTGAGGCTATCAAGAACATAGAGCAGCCACTTTGAGATTTGGTTATATAAAATTTCATGAACAGGATATGGTCCTGTAATCGTGGTCGAGGTGGCCATTTAGCTGATGATGTTTTTCATTATTAACGGCATACATTTCTCTTCATTATGAAATAAACATCCGATTATTTCTCTCAAAAATTTAATTTTTCTTCGAATACCAAAATAACACCTACTTCTGGAAAACCCTGTATATATACGTTGTATTATATTGTAAATCGGTCTAGAGTGAAGAATGCTTAAAATATCCCTTAAGAAAGTATTTTTGTTTTTAAATAATGTTACAGTATGTACGGGCGGAAAATGAGCTTAGCTGGGAGAATGAAATCCAGTGGTTTGCCGGTCCGAAAATGTACTAAGAAAAATGTTTTTTGTATTACAATACATTTTTCTTAACTAAGGTTTGTAAACCTATTGTAAATTTGCCTGAATACGAGACTAAAGCCACAACATGATCAGATGTTTAAGAAAAATTTAAAAGAGCTTTACAAACCAAAATACAAAAAAATTTTCCTTAACAAAGATTTGTAAAACTGTTATACATTTTTATGATTTCTGTATTGAAAATGCCATAAAAGTCCACTTACCTTTTTGTGTCATCCCTTTCATCGGCATCGTCATCCATGGCAGGTAATTGATATGAGCAATCCGAAATGGTGATGATTTTAATTTAAATTAGCTATGAGCAATTTTTTATTTAAATTTTTAACACGATTGTATTATACAATTTGATTTATCGTTTTTTTTTTATTTATTTCCTTAAATTTTCTATGATCTTCACAAAAATTGAAATCAAGTGGAATATCACACTCACTGAAGAAAAATATTCACAGATCAACACTTTTCACAAAATCAATTTTTTTGTTGTTAATATTTATCTTTTCTTAGGTAATCTGAAAGGACGTAATATAGAAAGTCCTTTTTTTTCTTTTGTAATAATTTCCAATATTTTGAAACACTTGAAAAGTTTTTATTTCCGTTAACAGCGGCGACAACAACGACGTCTGTAGGCAACAAGTGTGCGAGTATTTCTGAAATTAAAGGATTTCGCAAGATACGCTGACAGTGTTCATATGCAAGGCTGACGAGTTTCATCTGTACACATTCCAGCATGCATATGCGCGCGTGTGTGTGTGTGTGCGTTTGTATGTGTGCATTTCCGTTTCCAACGACATAATTGCCACGACACGTTTGTGCAAATTATGCAAGGACCTGTGACAGTGCGCAAACTCACCACCGTTTCCATGCAACAACAGTATGAGCAGCAGATTGACCCAGTGGAAAATATAGAGAACAGTATTGGTTGTATTACAAAACCCGCACACACACACACACACGCATCCACAATGCACCATGCTGATATGAGTATGTTGCACACACACACATCCTTGTCGACCACCACAATGGCCACGATGCAATTTCATCCCTTAAAATAGATGGTGGCACACTATTGCATATTTTTATATCACGACCGCACTGAAAGTATGCCTGGCTGCTGGCTGTCTGTGCCTGGGTGTGTGTGCGTGAGTGTTGGTGTATCGTTGATTATTGCGTAAATTGCCAATTATAATGTCGTAATATATAGAGACACATCATACAGCATGTGTGTCTTGTATCCTTTTTCGTCCTTATTTGCTGTTGCTGTTGCTGCCACTGCTGCCGGTATGTCATAAACGCCCATTGTACTGTACACATACAGACGTACACTAGGCTGGGTCAGTATTGTTTATGATTATTCCAAAAACAAACAAAAAACACTTGACAAAACCCAAAAAGTCTCTAAAAATATGAATTATTGCGTAGAATCAATTGTGTATCTCTCACCCGATTTTTTTAACTACAAACACTCAGAGGATGCCGCCTATAAATGTAATGCACTAGCTTACCGATAGGAAATTAGGGTATCGGCAGGAGGAAAGAGGCAGTAGTGCTGTATGACATGTGTCTTGAATTTGGGAATGTCACAGCTGGCAGGAATGACACTTGTATTCCACTTACGAACAGTTCGGCTGAAGAACAGCTTTTCTTTTCTGGTGTATCTCCCGATCAACCCGCCATATGATTATAAACGTTTCAGAGTCCCATCTGAAAGTTCTAACCTTAGGAACTAGACGACGGATATCTGAAGAGCAGATACCATTAAAATTTCTATAGAACACCGATACTACATGCAATAAGTTTTGATACGAGTGCACCATGCCAAACCCTATCGAACGCCCGGGAACTATCTAAAGCCATAGTCTTGCCTTCACCAAGGCGCTGAATGAATAACCAGTTCAGGGCAAAAACAATATTCCATATTGTGGCCTGCAACCCACTCTAATGTCCGTTTGTCCATACGAAATTTGACATTGGTGTCTTTATGCGCTTTGTCCAAAAATAAGCTTCACATTCATATGTTCATCATTGACATTGTTCAACATTTCTCTTCAAAAATGGCACAACATTTTCTGCTTCTTCTTTTGTGTTTGCCCACCTGATGCCTGACTATGGAGACCAACTGTGAATCCATTTATCAGAAAATTATCTATCAATAGAAGATTCCTTTTTCGAATACATTCGCTGGATATAAGGTAAATGTTATATAGATTTCAGTATTAAAACATTTGAAATCGGCCTTGGAAACATTTAGCAAATATCCTTGACTATGAAATGCAGATGCGTTAAATTGTTTGCCTTTGAGTAACCAACCGAAGAAGGGGGTGGGGTTGAATAGTATATGTTACTGCTTTAGGGGCGTCCAATATAATTTAATAAAATCACTCAATAATTTGTTTTTCAAAAGAACAGGATAGGCTTTTCAATTATTATACATTTCAACTTCGAGTTCGAATATAAAGAACCAGTTTATTTATTGTTTTGTCGTAAATCCTTTCTTTTGGTATTAAATATTAATTTAATATAAGTTCTAAATTAGTATTAATGCAATTAGAATCTGGACAGGATTATCATATCATAACCACGAAAAATCGTTAGCGCCAAAAAGAACATTTTACAGAAGAGGGTTTTTTGTTGTCAAGTAAATTGAATTTCCATATCTTTGTAAATATATTTTTTTTTTTATAATTTAATAATAAGAGCGTTGGGCAATTTCTATAGAATTCCGTAAAAATGCGAGTTTTGAAATAATGGCGCTCAATTTGTTCTTGTAGTCACCTAATTTCTAGTTACCCAAGTTTCCGTTATTCGTCCATAGAGAGAGGTTTCTGTTCTGTAGCCGCGCACTTAACCCAAAGTAGCACCTATTTAAACATAAAAACAATTCCAAACTTTTGTGGAAGTTATAACAACTGTAAACACAGTATTGAAAGAGCAACAGTGGGCGCAGATGAGAACAACTAAATATGCAGTGGCAAATGAAAACTATTTATCAGCAGAAATTCTGAATTACAACTATTGGGGTGTCAACAAAAATTTAATTAACTCATATATCCAAATAAACTGAGTCAGTCTACATAGCGGGTGGTCCAAATGCAAGTACAGTCAACTCGCGGAAATGTGAACAAACTATTTCTGATGATGTTCACATTTACGATTTCGTTCACGTTTTCGAATCCGGAAATTTTTAAACAAGTCAGTGGTGTTTTATCACTGAAAGGAACTTCTATTAATAAAATCAATACCCAGTTGCCCAATGACGGAAATGTTGCAAATTATATACGGGTATAATTAAAAAAAAAACGTCTGTTCTCTTTTATTAGAGATCTGTGTCTAGACAATATGGTGTTCACGTTTCTGGGTCGTTCATGTTTAAGAATGTTCACGTTTCTGCGAGTTGACTGTATTAATGAAACAAGATTAAATTCATGTGTTCGTCCCAGTACAATCCCCGGCGCCAAAAAATGGTTTATGCCTCTTCATTAACCAGAAAATGGTGCAATTATGTCACCCCTCTAAAAACCCTCACCAAAGTGTCACTCGCTGAGGATGCATTAAATCCACGGCAATCGCCAGCTTGTTTTCTGAGAATCAGACACTTCAGTTTTGGTTCTCAACATAGTAGACGAGATGCACTTTTTGCAGAATTTAACTCATTTCGGACAAAACTTTTGTTTGGGATACAGAGATTTGTCTCTGGAAATCATTTCACATAATTGTCCAAAGTTGTTGAAGCTGAAAATAATTAATTTCATACTGACATGTCTGTCAAGATTTCGTCAAGATATCATATGTGAAAAGTGGACAGCATGAAGAGCGAACCAAAGTAAAAAATATCTAATCCTAGTTATTATTATACTCTCACCCTACGGGTAGGAGGGTATATATCATTTGATATGGCTCAAAAGTATAACACATAGAAATATTCACATTACACCCCAGTTGTCTTTGAACCAAATTCGATTCATGACTTTCTAAATCGTTTGAACCATGTCCGTCTGTCTGTCCTGCTGGTACGCGCGATAACTTTCGAAAGAGTTAAGCAATCACTCTGAAATTTGGCATAGCTATTTTCTATTTCACCCTCTTTAATAATCGTGCAATAATATCAATACGACCAACGCCATCTTGCCCAAAGTCTGTATTTAGTAAAACTATAGCTAGACAAAGTTTCGGACAAAAACTTGAAAGTCTGGCAACTCCCCTTCTGGTACCTCCCATACAAATGTACCATTCCACCCACTTTAGAAATCGTGTAATTATATAAACTCGCTCAACGGATCTTTCCGAAATTCTATATTTAGTAAAGCTTTAACTACATAAAATTTTTAAGTAAAAACTCGGCTTTATATTCCGCCCTTTTTGTAAAAACGTGTTATAGAATATTTATACCCTCACCCTACAGGTAGGATAATATATATCATTTTCTATAACATTCGGTATTTTGAGGTTGCTATTATCACATTTCATCAGATGTTACATCCAATACTTCCGATACTTTGAAATATGAGACTTGTACGTTTTTACTGAGGGTGAGGGTATATTTAAGTCGGTTTACCCGACTTCAACTTTTTCACTGTTTTTTTTTGTACAACTGAATGTTAAAGTTTAGTTTCTATAGTTTACTTTATATAAAGTATTGTATCTTATTTGGAGAAACTGAAAAACGGACCTACATTATATGTGATTTGGAATTTTTGAACCATAACGGAGTAATAAAAATAGCATTATCGATTGTATGGCACATCTAACATTTTACGGCGATCGGTTTATTAAGAAGATTTAAGTTCATGATGTGGCACCGATCAATTAAGATGCTTTTTATGGACAAACTTATAAAAACCTCCGAAAATTATTTCCAGAAGCTGGTTCAATGCATGATCGACTTTGATCGCCTTTAACACTATGCCAAAGCCATCCAAGGGATATTTATAATATTTTGTGGTGTACATAGGCGTCCTGAACTCGGAAAATTCTTTTTTCTGCTGTATACATTCAGGTCTCTTTTTATGAGTTTTTTTTATGTGGATTTCAATGTAGATGGTCAGCAACGCAAAAAAAATACCACATTTTTGCTAACAATACCAAAGTGATGAAATCGATTCTTCACCAGCTGAAAAACGAAGAAGATCGTTTCTAAGTAGCGACAGTTATAATATTGAATTATTTGTTAAACGCATTTTCTAACTCTTGAATTCAAAATATGTTTTAAGATTACTTTCTGATTTTGTTTTGTAGCTCGAATGAAATAGTTTAATTAATTTAATTATTTTAATGAAAATTTTGAATTGAAAGTAAATATATTATTAATAACATCCGCATAAACAGTGATTTTTTTATGCTTTTTTGGGGAAAATTATTTGAATTTGAAGATATTGGAACGCATATGAGCGCAGAGAATTTGTTTATGCAGATTTCTGGAGAACGCATGCACCGCGCGTCCTGACCTAGAAGAATATATTAAAACAAAACAACAAACTATCGATACATTCTTTTTTCAAAAATGTTCTTTACAATCTCCTTTTCTTCGCAGGTATCTTTATTAGAATAACAATAATTTTGGATGAAGATGTCGGATCAAATTAATGTTGTTTGCACTTCCATTTTCACATGTTATATGAAGACATTTTATGAGATTTATTAAATATTTCATAAAAAATAACAATTTTGACATGCTTCATATAGATTTTAAAAAAAGAAGAAACAAACGACTTAAAAAATCATAAATCGAATTTGGTTCAAAGACACCTATGGCCTAAAGTGAATTTTTCTATGTCCAAAAAATTCAAGAAAGACGTCGATTTGGGTTCCCACGGCGCTATAAGCTACATACCCAATTATGATCAGAAAGTTCATGAAATAGGACCAGTAGCCAATAATTCTGAAATTTAATCATATCGGTCTATGTTTTGATATAAAAAAGATCACAGCCTCACGTAGCTGTATATTACGTTCGACTTCGATTACATTTTGCAAAGTGGTTCACATTTTGTTATATTTGTGTGTACTTTCCACGTAAATAAAGTAATCGTTAGTATTCGCCAAAAGCAAACATTGCGTACAATCATTTCAGAGAAATTTTGAAATGTTTCCTGTGCCAGCATTTTTCATTAGTTGAAGATATCGAGTCCTTGCCGCGAAAAGACGTAACCACCATTTCTTTCGAAACTCACTTTTTAATGAAACTCAATGGAAAATTGTCCAAAGCTCTTAATCCCAAAATAGTAAAAATTAAAAATGTATATTTAAAATAAATAGCTAATTCAATTTCGGTAAAATCGTAAACACCACATGCATTTTTGTTTGACCACACAAAAAGCCTATCGTAATAAAGTTTCTGCTTGGCGTTTACGTCTTTCTCGTGGTTAGGTCGATATCTGCAATTTGTCATAGATATTAAACACAGCATTTGTTTAGTGTGTTAATATTGTTAAATGAAAAAATGTTTCAGAGAGTGATGTAGAATACCATATAGGTAGTCTTTCCTTACATGGTAATTTGAGATAAGAGAGATCTACGTAGTTAATCTAATATTATTCGTATACTTTTGGATAAAAATATTAGATAAACCATTTTTAACTAAGCCAAATAATACAAGATCGCCGGCCTACTGAAGTTCAGCGAAAATGCCCATATTATTTGCATTTTATTCAACCTCCATCGAAAATCACAAAACAAACCAAATACCGTATTTTTGTTTAAATATATTTCATTTCGGCAAACCTCAATCGCACAGCCCACTCTCTTCTTCGGCCAAAGTAGAAGAACGTCAGCTGGCAGACACTTTTCACACAGTTTTCCTGAAAATTTAAGGCCAATGTCCCAGTAAACATCACACCAAACATTTCCAGTGAGAAAGTCGTAATGTCAATTATCACATCACTTGCTGCGGCATGATGCAATTAACACAGTCATGAAAGAATGTCCTTAAAGGGTTTCTCTGTTCGTACCTTTTGTGCGTCCTTTTTAAATATTTGACGGTTAACCGAGCAACACTCAACTGGCAAACCTCAAAGTAAACGTGGGTTGTTGGCCAATATTTCCGTCTGGGTATGAGTACCTGCACCAGAATGTCTTCCACGCGTATGTGATAAGCGAATGTGTACCTGGGCCTGGGATGTTCGTTCGTATGGCAACCTGAACAATTCTTTGATGTCATACTGATGCAATCTGCAGTGGCTTAAAGCACACATACATTTACTCCTATCTGAGTGGGAAAATTATAGAGAGTTTCATGCTTGACCTGTCCGAAGGATTAAATGACAACAGCTTACACAGACATACTCGTACACATGTCCCCGGTGATCCTGATGGGGGCGGCGCACACACTCGTATGTGTGCCGATGATTGAAGTCATTATCGACGGTTTGTATCAAAAGTGTATCATTTTAATCCGATTCATTTAAAATTATTTTGTCCGTATGTGTTGTGATTTTTGTGATTTACTGACTTCTCGCCGACAAGTGGGGACTACTTGCAGTTCTGTGGGTGGTCATAAACCGAAGCTAGAGCGGAAATCGAGAGTATGTCACTCATTAGTAGCCTTCTGTTACAGTTTCCAAAACTGATATCACACCGCCACGCATAGGTAAGCAGGTCTTAATACCTTTGCGTATTTATTGTCAACAAGCGAAATATGTGATCTCAATTATGTCCATTGAAACGTTTAATTAGTTTTAATTAAAATTCAAAATCATATTGTGATTTCCATTTCAGATTTCCACAAGTGCATTCCGCCAACAGTCATTTACAAGCGAACCAAATTTAAATTGGTTTGACTTTTAATAAATATTTTCTAACAACAACAAGCAGGACAGTTTACTTAATGCCCCCTTACTATCCGGCACTCAGGTAAAGGGGTGAAGAAATTTCTAAGCTGTCCAGGTTGAAAATAGTCGAATAACGAACGCTTGTGCTGCCTTTTGTGGTAGGGTGAAATGTGATTTACCGAGTTTACAATACGAGTATACGAATGTCGAATACTTCACGAAAGCCAATTTAGCGATAGAATAGACCAAGTGATGTCTGATGGGCAGATTAGAGGATTTGGGCTAAACAGACGTTATTTGCCAACTAATTCAGACATTTACGGAAACATAATCCAATCTGATACCTGTCCAGAAAGCTGCTGTCACCATCGATCTGTGGGTACGTATTTAGAAGACATGAAGGTCACACACTGAGAAAGTCAACAGAGAAAGATGTCGCCAGACAAACCATAGATTGTAATCTTCAGGGCAGTAGACGCAGAGGACATCCTCCACATACATGGAAGTGGAAAATTAAACTTTAAATGTCTAAATTACATTGGATATAATGTCATGCAATAGATCGTGAATATAGGAATACAATTATTAAGGCACTACACCCACTTGTTCGTCGATGATAGTTCCTCCATTGCGCAATCTTTAAAACATGTTCAACGCCCTCGAAGAGCAACCATCTGATCAAGTATCTAGAGTGTAATGGCCTTCTGAATGGTCGGCAGTATGACTTCCGTAGAAATCGATCGTTCGGCACGATGGAGTCGAGCCATTCACCGCCTTTGTGAAAGCAACGTAGTGTGTCTCATATAAAAACGCAATGGATTTGCTGTCGGCAATTCCTTCACTCGATCCAAACCGAGTTGTATCACAAATCACTCTTTACAAGTTGTTATAAACTTAATATAAAGGAATCACCCCGTATTTCGGTAGCTGTCACTTTTGAAGCTTTTATTCTTTGACATTTGACAAGCAGAAACTACGCCATTACTAAAAATGGAACGATACACGCTTCAACAACCCATGAAACTTATTAAAATCCACTATAAAAATGGTCAAAATCTTGCAGGTCCTCGTGAAGCACCTTATCGGACCGCAATACAGAAATTGGTCGAAAAATTTGAGCTGTTGGGACAAGTTAGAGATGTAAAGAATAAAACCCGTAAGAATATTCTGTGTCTTTGCCGATTGGGTCCTTGAAATGCATAAAAATGATTCGGAATTCCATCGAAAAATCATCATGACAGATGAGGCCCAATTCCACTTCGGTGGCAACATCAACAAGCAAAATTGTCGCATCTGGTGATCGGAGAACCCTAGAATTATCCTCAAAGTCTGACTGTTTGGTTTATGGTCCGGCGGTGTCATTGGACCTTACTTTTTCGAAAATGAGGTTGGATCAACAGTTACGGTGAATGAATTGAGCTATCGAAAGATGATTAATGATTTTCTATGGTCGGAGTCGAATGATATTGATCTGGACAACGTTTACTTTCAACATGACGGCGCTACGTGCCACAAGCAACTAAACCATTGCTCTTTTACGGGAAAAGTTTCCGGAGATCTTGTGATTTAACACCTTGCGACTTCTTGCTTTGGAGGGCCACTTGAGAGATAAGGTCTACGCCAACAGCCCAGCGTCGATTCAAGACCTCAAACATAGAATTCGTGAGGATATCGAGGACATAGGGCAGCCACTTTGCGATTTGGTAATGGAAAATTTCATGAAAAGAATATGGTCCTGTAAGCGTGGTCGTGGTGTCCATTTGGCTGATGTTGTTTTTCATTACTACCGGCATACCTTCCTCTTTATTATGAAATAAATATCCGATCATTTATCTCAAAAATTTTTTTTTAATACCAAAATAACATCCAACGATTATAGCGTGACGGCAGCAGTTCCACAATGTTCTATTTCTTATTTTAATTGACGACCTGTTGGGTCAGACTGTTAGACGGCAACCTCTGTCATTCACACTCATTTCATCATCGGCCAAGCCCTCTGGAGATCATGGACAAAAGGCGAACGATGAATGACTCATTCAACCGTGATTTAGCGACGATTTATGAGTGGGGTCAACTTAACAGGGTGTATTTGTTGTTACACAAACCTGATCCAGCATCGTCGTCAATCTCTATATGTGTCGATATTTTCATATTTTCGAAGTGTAAAGAGAAGCATTCAAGTGTTTAGACTTTCTAAAGCGGTGCAAGAAATACTTCATCCCATCTCATCTCGGAAATATTTGCACCACCTACATCCGACCAAAAATGTAATATAAATCCAAAGCTCCAAACGAATCGTACAGCCTCTGAACCGTGTACAAAGGCGAGCGGTGGTGATGATAGGGGATCGCTGGAACGTGCGTTGTATATTGCAGTTCTATAGATATTTTAACGGTATCTGCTCCACAGATATTCGTCTTATCCCTGATGTTAGAACATTTGCCGGAATACGCAGATAATTAGGCACTTGTATCCCTTCGTTGTGAAGTGTCCTATAGAGAAAATCCGTTCTACTGTTCCAGCAAGTGTGTTTCCTGCCAGTTGTGACGTTCTCAAATTCAAAACAAATGCTACTCCCTCCAATATTCTAATTTCCTTCGGCTAACACAGGGCATTGCATTTAAAGAGGGGACAACTAAGAGGTGGTCTTAAAAAAAAACAAGATAAGTGAAGCCGAATGTTGAAGTTGCCCAAAATACGCCTGCCCAAAATGATACTCGACGGATCGGCAGAGTTTGGCATATCAAATGATTCGTACTTTCCTGGCCACTTTCCTTAAGCAATTTTCAGCAATTTAACCAATAACAAGTTTCTCATTAATTCGGTTCAACAACATTTTATTAAAAAAACTTATAGTTTTGTATTTAGTTATGCACCATCCCTTATAAGGGACACTGCGCACTAGGTACACTGGGCGTATGATAACTTTTGTTTCATCCACAGCAGATGCACATTAATTTTTCTCCGGCATCATCATCACTGTCATCCCCTCCACTAGCATCCTGTACTACTTAAGATTTGCCTCATGCTCTACATCGCTTTCATCTGTATTTTAAACAGTATTGGCTCCATCTAATAATTATATTATTATTATAATGGAATTGTGAAAATGTCAATGCCATTGTCGTATCCAGTATACACTGCATCCAATATTTCAGAAACTGTAAGTCTATATATGCAAAAATATATACTCAATGACAATTTTATTACGGACGCAGTGTCCCTTTCAAGGGACGTTTCATTTATGGTCTTGCATGTGGCATAACATTTCGTTATAATGGCTTGAGATTATGACAATAGTTTTGTAGGGCTCTTTGGATTTAGCTTAATGATATCAAAACTTATGATTATTTTGTATTAATGACTATTTTGTATTATTTTATAATGATTACTGCTTATTTTGTATTTCAAAATCTGACGAAATTGCAGTAATAGATTTAAAAAGTTCACCACTTAAAACAAACGCCTATTTTCAGATCCTAGAGAAATCCATTTATTTGAAAAGAAATAAAACAAATGATTATTTGTTGTACTCGGCAACATTTCGTTTTCAACCGGAAATTGTGGAGAGTGCCGAAACATTTAATGGAATAAAGGTTTGTTGCACATATTAACATACTTGGTTCCCAAATGTATTCAAAGGAAACTGTAGATGGGAACATTTATTTAAAAGTTGAAGTTTTGATTGGTTTTACGTGCAATGGTATCCAATACACCAAAGCACGCATAAATGATATTCCGTAATTTGTGAATAAATCAAGTAAATACAAAAAAAACACGAATACATTTCGAAGGGGTCGTCCCATCATGGGTTGTGTTCCACATCTACAAAATACCCGTAAGTCTGCTCCAAGACTGTGTTGTTACTGTACATGTATGTTCTGTATAAATATAGGGTGTTTTTTATTGGGGTATAGAACTTTAAGTTGGCATCACTTTTTTAACTGGCGGCCATTTTGTCAGCTGTCAAGTGATTAATATTTAGTTTGGTTTGCCATTTCATCATGAACAGGTTGACAAAACAACGCTTGCAAATCGTGCAAATTTATTTCGAAAGTAATGGTTCAGTTCGCGAAGTTCACCGCAAGCTCCGTCCGAATGAATCGATTCGCCACCGTGCACAGCAATTGGAGCTTTGTCCATCAACTTTATGGAAGATTTTGCGCAAGATCTTGGCTTGCGACCTTACAAGATCCAGCTTGTGCAAGAATTAAAGCCGCGAGACCATGCAATGCATCGTGATTTTGGTGTATGGGCCGAAAATGAGATTCATCTCGATGCTGATTTTCATCACAATTGGAAAATTGGGCCACATGCCCGAAATCATATTTAAACATTAATGGCATAAAATTATCCTTCCAATAAAGCCAAATTGATGGACATTAAAACGATTTTCTTGTGTTTTATTTCAATTCGAAGTTCTATACCTCAATAAAAAACACCCTTTACTTGTAATATTTACAACAGGATACATGGAGAGTTGTATGGGCGGTGGCACGCCTTTTGTCTTTGGACCGATATCACCCATTTACAAAAGTCATAAATATGCCAAATTTAGCAACATCCTTCTCCACATTGTTACTTGTGGATGGACACATTTAAAAGCACATATTCGTAAGTCCTTCCACCCACCGCATACGAATCCACGTTGCTCCATTCGGTACATATGGATACAATATACGGAATGTCTCATATTGTTGCCAAACTACAAACATCAGTTGGAGAAAAATGACTTTCTCGACATTGTTGCAAAGTTTTGTAATTTGTTTGCTAAGAAATCACAGTGAAACCTTTGCAATGTCTTGCAATTAAACACCTTGTGAATAATTTAGTGAAAAAAAACTCACCTGTCGGTTTTGAGGAAGCTCGAAAAGATTCTTAGCTCAAAGCATTGTCTTGTGTTTACCTCTTCCTCCCTTTCTGACTCACACATCAAACTTCCAACTCGGTGTTAACAATGATTTTCATAACTAAAGTTAAGAGAACAGTTTGAGTAAGAAATGCCAAATGAAAATATTCAAGAAAATATTGTTCGAATTAAATGTAGCAAGCGTGTGGGTGTGGAAGGTGGCCCATAAACACCGGTCGACATTTTGCAGAATGCATTTCGGGTTCGTCGGATGCTTTCGGTAAAGTTGGCGACCATTTGGTTTACTTTTACGACATTTGCAAATTCGTACACACATGGGCTCCATCACCAATTCTAACTTCACTAACCAGACCTACTGTGTAGAATGTCCAACAGAAATATTTATTAGGTATTTTTCGAAACACATATATACACAGACCTTCGTAGACAATACTAAGTTAGGTTAGGTTGGGTTGAAACGAAGGCTCGGTCACGTACGAATGACCGTCTCATGTCGTTGACATAGGTGTATGCAATTCGGCCTGTTGTGCGCTGCTGATTTTCTTCTTCAGATTCCCTAGCCTTTTCTACGTTAGGAATTCAGTCCCTTCTATAAAGTGTCTTAAATTCCTTATGTCCATTCCTTTGGCGATGTCATCTAAGGTAACCTCTCCTAATTGGATTTTCCTGATATGCGAGAAAGCGGGGCACTGGAAGTGTTTCGCCTCTCCGCTTGCTCTAAAAGGTGCCCAAATAGCTATCTTGTAATATAAAATACTAAAATAAGTGCTAGGAAGAAAGAAACGAACAACGCTTGCAAGTCATTACGTTTAATTTTTTTTATCACAGTTTGTGATCTGTGAAAAATGTGTTTCGCAAGTTACGCCCATTTTATGGTCGTCATAATCAACCCACGGGGATTTGATGTTTCTGAACATCAATCCATCAACCAATATCCGTAGATTGCAGGCATGATCATTGCTGCAGTGTTAAAAAAATCGGGTAGAGAAACATTTTCAACAAATGAACATGTACTTCAATTGGATTCGTATTTAATTCAAATTGTCTTAAAGCAAAAAAAACCAAAAAAAAAGCAAATTTTGTCCAGAAATTGAAAAGTTATTTATCGTGTCCCTCGATGAGTCCAGATTCTTAAAGTCAACAGAAAAAAATGACTAGTACATATTTTTTTTTTTAAATTTTGAGAAAAAAAACACAAAAAGAAATTGCCAGTACGAGCATTTTTTCCCCATTTTCATTTCCCTTACCTCTCTTTCCTACAATTGCCTAGTGTGAATTGAGACTAAATTCCGAATTTTGGTAAGATTGTGTGGGTCATAGTAATAATAATATTATTTGACACCCTGTGTAAACTTTTACACCCTGTATAATCTATGGCACCCTGTGCTGTCAAGGTACAGGATGAGGCTAGGCCTAGCAGGCATTTTTGCTATCTTACAAACCCTTCCTATAAATTTGTTGCAATCGGTTCACTAGTACCGGAGATCTACATAGTCTATTGTATATTTATTAAATTCGTCGGTGAAACCACTGAGTGCCATTTGAAGGGATGAAAAAGTTAACTTTTTTTAAAAAAAAAAATAAGAAATTTGTTTAAAAAACATGTGCCTGTTGAAGACATCAGTAAATGTAACCGCATCGAAACTGGTCACGCTCTTGAGTACATTGGAAAAACAGTTAATCTATAATTTATTACAGCCGGCGTCTACAATAAACTGTACGAGCGCTGCATTTCCTTCTATGTATTTTATACACACCCATATGAGAATATAACTATTATTGCGATTTGGCATTAATTCAATTACACTGAGTAGTGATCATAGAAAGAGGGCAACATTCGTATCAGAGCCAGTCTCTGTGCCGCTCTGTCCGCCTGTCGAACGGTCTTGTGATGCATACACTTCCGAAAAACCTGTTTGACCAGAAACGATAATTACACAGCCATCAAGCTCCATACTTTGGTTCCGAGCGAAAATCAAATCGTTGTTTTCAGTTTCATGTTTTTGTACTCAAATTGAGTACATTTTTTTAAAATTGAAAAAAGAGAAGTTTGTAATTGAAACAACGATACAGCTTACAAACTTACAAATTGGCTGAATGTGTGGGAAAGATTAAAGTTTATTTGTTTTTGGAAAATAGTTTTAAATGCTCTGCGAATAAATTATTCAATACACGAGATTGAGAGATATTGACAGCCGTGGTACGGTAGCCAGCTTCAAAACCGGGTAAGACCATCAAACATTTTTCAGCGGCTGTTTTCCACCTCGTGCATGCTGGCGACTTTACGAGTAAGAGAGCAATCTCTAAGCCATGTAAAACTTCTCTAGAAAAGCAATAGCCGTTCGGAGCCGGCCGATCAGTACAATCTATGTATATAAAGCTCTTGCGTGACTGACTGATTCATCACTGTCCTGGACAAACGGCTGAAGCAAGAATCGGGAAATTTGGACTTCCGCTAAGAATTTCGGATTAGAAGGGGATAAAAATGGGGGAAAACGGGTAAAATGTGTCCCCAAAAACCTTCAAAATTCGCAAAAGTACAGAAAATTCAAATATTGTGATTTTTTTTGGAATCTTGATCCACGACCAATAGATGAGTTAGAGATGGGAATAAGGGGCCAAAACGGTATAAAAAGGTAAAAAATGAAAACAGTGGTGAAAAATGTTTTTGTAAAAACATGTGGATAATAGTTAGTGACGGGACGAAAAAATGGGAAAAACGTATCAGAACGATATGAAAAAAAGTACAAAAAGGCGAAAAAGACAAATTTTTTCGACAGAAACGGGCCCAAAACTGGTATAATATAAATAAGAAAAAATCTATAACACGAGGATGAAAATGAGTTAGAGGTGGGACGAAAAAGGGGCCAAGGCGGAATTAAACAGGGCCAAAATAAAAGTATAGGGATAATAAAAAGTACAAAAAGGCGAAAAAGACAAATTTTTTCGACAGAAATGGGCCTAAAACTGGTATAGTATAAATAAGAAAAAATCTTTAACACGAGGATGAAAATGAGTTAGAGGTGGGACGAAAAAGGGGCCAAGGCGGGATTAAACAGGGCCAAAAAAGGGGAAAAATTAAAAACGAGTGAAACATATTTTTGGCAAAAACAAGTGGATAAAAAATGTACAAAAGGCGAAAAAACAATGGGCCAAAAAAGTTGATAAAAAAAGTTACAAAAAAAGGGGGAAAATCAAAAAAGGGAAACAAATTGTTTTCGAAAACAAGTGGATAATAGTTGGAGAAGAGACGAAATAGTGGCAAAAACGTACCAAATCGGGATAAAAAAAATTACAAAGGGGGAAAAACAAAAATGTGTGAAAACAATTATAATCGGCAAGGAACGAATGGAAAAGGGGAACAAAAAACTGGAAAAAGGAAACAAAAAAGTGGAAAAAGGGTCCAAAAAAAACATGTATTTCAAATTAATGTCTACCGCTAAAAATTTGAAAAAGACAAGGTTCTGAGTCGGTATAAAGCTTTTTTCTGTATACCAATGCATTTAAACAAATATTTTTGTGTTTAAATGTACGCTTACGAAGTAGTTGGTATTTGCTAGTGCATGTATAAGGGACATCCCTGTGATATTGTTCAATCACCACAAAAACAAATTTATGAAAAAAATTAGGTTGCCCAATCTTGTCCCTCAAATGCTTTGACAATTTGTGGTATAGGGCAACATTGTTACTCTTTCAAAGGCACATGTAGATCCTAAATTTTCTTTTATTTCGAAGACAACATGTATACTTAACTGGCAACAAATTAAGTATACGTTTAACGGCAGTGCAAGACTTAGTTGCACCAAGAGGTTTCTAAATTCAAAATCCTTTATATTTTGAGACTGTTTCATCCAGTTTGTTTCTTACAGCCACAGTGTGCTATTTGGTATGTCTTTGTTATTAACTGCCTCAAATCATGTCTAACCACAAACCTGTCATGATAATTTGAACTTGTGGACCGAGAACATTCTAAGCCAATAAAGACTATAATTAAATTTGCATATAAACAATGTCTAATGCCAAAATATCGAATATAGGGTCCCACAATAAGACAGCAGACCATCGTATACGGCAACCAATAAAGATTTGAATTGAGTCAAGTTTACAACGGAGTCAAGCTCCACAATCTTGTGCATTGAGCGTCTGTACATTTATCAGACGTTCAAAACAAATAGCCAACAATTGCAAATGTCAACAATAAGACTAACGCCAGAAAACAAACAAGTACAAACCTCGGCAACGTCGGGCGGATCGAATCTCATATACACTACACGCGTAAATTACAAATGAAAATATAAAGAGGTTTTTAAGAATAGCTTTGTAAGCAGAAAAAGGAAAAACCCCCTAACTCTTTAAATATAATGAAAAATAATTATAAACAAATTTGTATATTATTATGAATCAATAATTTAATTTAAAAAAAATATAACGATTAAATGATGTCGTCTATGTAGAAAAAAAACTCATTATCTACATTTTCATAGTTTTGACTTATAAGGTGTTTTATATAAAAGTTATCATTAAAAATCCAATATTTCGACAACAAATTTTTTGAATACCTCAATTTGTTAATTATTAAATACAACGTTTTATCCACCAAAAATTTCTGCATAAGTTGTATACTGTTATGTCGACAAAAACCTTAGGGAGATAATGATGTTTTCTTCACAAATTTTATCGCAAACCTGCAGTTAGTAAGTTATAAAAAAAAAAAATCTTAGTAAATAAAATAGATATGCGCATATCGATAAGCGAAAAAAATAAACAATGGAAAATTATGAAATAAAATGCAATAAACTAATTTTTCGCAAAAAGTGTAGTTGATGACTTTTTCTTCTACATAGACGATGTATCCATGGCCAAAATCTCAATAGCATGATAGGATTGTTGCACCTTTCACTTGAGATTCTATGCATTCGTAATATTTTGTGGACACGATTGTTTGTACGTTTTGCAACCAATAGGTGTGACTTTTCCAATGACCCTTGGAATGTCATTTACTTTGGCCGAATCAAAATTGTCAAAATGAATATAATTTCATGAAAAATTACAGCAAAACAGTTTTCGCCCATTTTCAATTCATCCACGTGCAGTTACAAAGTGAACGACAACTCTAGTATACGCACCACGGCAAGTAGGGGATAGGAAAACGAAACATAATAGACAGCGATTGCATTGCGTTGCTTCTATGTCCGGCAATCAATAGCAACAGCGAGTAAGTTTAAGGTCACACCGAATGCAAAAACCAACAGCAAATAGAAAATACAAACCTCTCCAAGAGCTTAACCACCACATGCCCATACAAATACACGGAAAATAAACAATCAATTGGATTCTTTCACAGCTTTCAGCATTCGGAACGACATCGCGGCGTTGTGGAAAAAGCTTAGACGAACGAACGATACTCATGATATGACGTTCGACACACAGTAGTTCTGTGGACAGTGGGGCAACACAATCGACGGCTGATCACACACTACAAGCCGGGATCTGGGCATTTTATGGCAGTGAATATTGATAGTGGGGACTCAGGAGAAATCGGCTGTAGGGGCGCCATTTCAAAAGTTCCCTACTTAATTATCTGTCTGAATTGAGTAAATAAAGTAACAACGTTTTCTGCTTTACCAGAAATGACCAACTAATAACCACATTACGTTCGGTCGAGTTCCAAATTCTGACAGTTTTTGCAACTGTTCGAATTTACTGAGAGGTCTTTAATGAAATTGCACCGAGGAATAACTACATCGTCTTTTCACACATGTCTTAAGATAGATAGTGACTACATGAGGCTGAGGATCACCAAAGACTTTGGTCATCTCATAAACAGGATTGTTGTCCGTCGAATCGTACATTATATCAACAGTTTGAAAAAGCCTGCAGTTACATTCTACTCGAGATAACTGAAATCGGAAAAATTTCTTTCAGTTATCCTCTCAGGCGTAATTCGTGTAAGCGAAATGTGTTTCAATAAAACGATCTGAGTAAAAAATTGTTTATCAGTTGAAAATTTTCCTAATTTCATATGAACATTTATGATTTCATAAAGAACATTTAGCTAACCTAGAGAGATTAATTTCGTGGTATTTTTAAAAAAACAGCGAAAAACAGATAATCAAATTCGACCACTCATAAAATATGATCGGTTTGAATACGAACCATTGTGCAGCCGATATTTTCATTTAATCGGATTTATAGTGGTTACAACGTCTATGGTCTACGATCGTAATGTTTGGATGCCCACGGCACTAAAGCAGTTTCCAAAACATTTTCCCGATAGTATGTAAGTTGCATTGACTTTGACACCAGGCTTGATGAAAACGATTGGAAAGCGTCGATCAGTGGTCACAGCTGCCCATACCATTACTTGAGATGGAACATTGATTTGGGGTGGCCGTTCGAAGGCTCAAATTTTCGTAAGTTCGTTGAGTAGAATATAATAAGTACAGTAGAATTCGGATAACCGCACACCTTTTTATTGCAAGAAATCGCTTAATTGAAAATAAATATTAGTAAAGTTTTTTCTGGGTGATTTTCCATGCACTCTAATTCGCTTAAACGGAAAATCCGCTTTATTGAAAAATCGATTATGTAAAATGCATTTTAATGCAAAGAAACAAACTAATATGATACGAACACAGCTTAAGAGAAATATGTTGAATGTAACGGCGACAAAAGGTAATGTTGTGCCGTCTCATTTCAATGGAGGAGGAACAAGAGATAATGGAGGAGTATTAACGGACCAAGAGATAATGGAGGAGCTCACATATATGACCAATACGTTGAAACTGCTGTACTGCAATGGAATTTATTATGAGGTCATCATAAAAAAATCTTTTAGACCCACTACGAAGGATTTATATATGTATGTATGTATATTAATAGTTGTGCCACAAGTTTCTAACTTCGTTTCAAAGAACAATTTAAAAAGTACATACAGGTTTCTCCAACAAGAGGTGTTATTTTGAATCACCCGGTATTGTCGGTAGCTGTCACTTTTGAAGCTTTTATTCTTTGACATTTGACAAGTACAAACTATGCCATTACTAAAAATGGAACGATACACGCTTGAACAACACTTTGAAATTATTAAAATTCACAACAACAAAGGGTTAAAATCGCAAAACTAAAAAGTTTCCAGACCTTGTTATCTTTCGAATAGGTGATCAATTGGCCTCCGAGATCTTGTGCTTTAACGCCTTGCGACTTCTTCCATTGGAGGGCCACGTGAAAGATAAGGTCTACGCAAACAGCCCAGCGTCGATTCAAGACCTCAAAGATAGAATTCGTGAGGCTATCGAGAACATAGGGCAGTCACTTTGCGATTTGGCCCTATAAGCTTGGTCGTGGTGGCCATTTGGCTCTTTATTATGAAATAAACATCCGATCATTTATCTCAAAACATTAAATTTTTCTTTGAATTATGAAATAAACATCCTATCATTTATCTCGAAACATTAAATTTTTCTTTGAATACCAAAATAACACCTTTGTTGGAGAACCCTGTACTATTTCGAATAACTTTTGTTGTAAGAGATTTAGATGCAAATGCTTGCGGCATGTATTTAACATATCTGGCATTATCGGTTTGCCAGTACAAATAATAATCTAAGTGTGGTCCGAGTGACTCCTCAAAAACTTTCAGTACGTGTATACGGAACGCAGTATTTCCACAACGATAAAGATTGGAAAACAATAATTATTGATTCTTCTAAGGACAGCGATCAAACCGCCTAACGATATAATGTGAAAGTGGACTACTATTTGCAACAAATTAACCCACTGTGCACGGACTATCAGTTAGTGGAACTATTGCATTATCAGCAAGCAAACACAACAAATCAAGAAAATGCAAACTCACTCAAATGCATTTGACTCGTCTGAGTTGTGCTTATATCGCAATGTTGTAATATAACCACAAAAACAACAAAAATAAGAAGAAGAAGGCATAAAAACAAAATGAAAATAAAAATAAAAATGAAAGCAACAACAAATAATTAAATAATATGTGTAAAGCTTTGCTGGTTTATTAACGTAATACTTGTAATAGAATGTGAAATAATACACAGAGAACCTCACTACACTCAGAGAAAATACGTATATGGAGAGACCGGCTATAGTCGTGACCATTGACAATAATTGAATTATTCATTTTGTTAAACGAATTTCGAATAAGCCCAATAGTAACGGTGAACAACATTTTCCAATAATCGGGTGCACCGGAGTACGGACGCTACGACAAGCGCGCGTGTTGTCCGCAAAAGCTTTATTTATGTTGCCGGATTTCTGTCTAATGTTTTGTTTACGTTGGAGAATGAAAGCAAAACAAAATTATGAAAACACAAATGCGTAGCAAGAATTTTAAAGATTTTCTGCGCACGAAGGAGGGTTCACATGGGATTCACAGGGACGACTTGTACATGGCATTTCGGGTTATTCAGTAAAATCTGTAAAATATTTATCTGAGTCATCGTCAATTGTTCATTATTATTTTTAAGCACAATTTTCTTGATAAAATGGATATTACAATCTTAGACACACTCACTCTCCTCGATATGAATGGTAACAAACGATAGGTGGGCACCTGTCCGAGGTTGTATTCAATCTAGACAGATGTGGCCCAGATAACTTGTGTATGCCTTTTGACTGAAAGTTGGGACTGGTGACTTTTGCAAATGCTCTGGAGATGAAGAGGAGAAGGAGTCAATAAAACCCGTACTCTGCAGTTGCCCTGCTCTGGCGAACAGGTGGACATCAACACTGGGCTCTGACCTAGGTGATCTGGCGGAAATCGTATGAAATTCAAGAGGGCCTCATTGACCGCCAGTAAGGAACTGAAAAAGTACGACATGTCGTCGAGACGTCAACGATATTCGTCGTTCCTGCTTAGGTGTCCGAACAAGCTTCGTAACTGCTTTAGTTCACAGTGCCAGAGTGTGATTTTTTTCTTCTACTTTCAAAGTTGCACCTATTTCCAGCTCCGAGAAACATGAATGCATGCATTTCCACAAAGTTGCAACAGCAAAACTGCACTCGGAACTTGAGTGTTGTCAGGACGTCGTTCATGTAGATGCAACCATAATCTGTATTATATCCTAGTATTTGATCAGAACCAGTTTCGGCCACTTATTTCTGGTACTCCACGTCCACGATTACGATTGTCAACAACAGGTGGAAATGGGTTAGAGGTGGGACGAAAACGGGTTAAATTTGGGAAAAAAATAAAAAAAAAAGGTTGAAACAACTTTTTGGCAACAAGAGGATAACAGTTAGGTTAGGGACGAAAAAGAAGCCAACTCGTACAAAAAAGGGTATAAAAAAGGTACAAAGGGGAAAACAAAAATGTGTGAAGAAATTTTAATCGGCTGGAATGAATGGAAAATCGGAACAAAAAATGGGTACATAAAAATGGGTGGAATAAAAAAGGGTTTTCCAACAAGAGGTGTTATTTTGAATCACCCCGCACTTCGGTAGCTGTCTCTTTTGAAGCTTTTATTCTTTGACTTTTGACAAGATGAAACTACGCCATTACTAAAAATGGATCGATACAAGATTCAACAACGCATTGAAATTATTAAAATTCACTACAAAAATGGTGAAAATCTTGCAGCCACAGTTCGCAAAACTAAAGTATTTTTGGGTCGTCATGAAGCACCTTGTCGGACCGCATAGAGAATATTGCTGCTGTAGCCGAAAGTGTTGAAGAAAACCAAGGTTTGTCCATTCCTCGTCGTTCTTTGGAATTTGGCATTCCACAAACGTCATTACACCGTATTTTGCATAAAGACTTGGTTCTTAAGCCTTATAAAGTTCAGTTAACACGGCCGATCATCAACAACGTCGTGTCTCTGCGGATTGGGTCCTTCAAATGCATGTAAATGATCCGGAATTCCTTCGAAAAGTCATCTTGACTGATGAGGCCCATTTCCACCTCGGTGGCTACGTCAACAAGCAAAATTGTCGCATAGGGGGCTCGGAAAACCCAAGAGTTATTGTTGCGGTTGGTGGTCCGGAGGGGTCATTGGACCTTACTTTTCGAAAATGACGTTGGATCAACAGTTACGGTGAATGGATTGCGCTATCGAGAGATGATTAAGAATTTTTTAAGGTCGGACAACGTTTACTTTCAACAAGACGGCGCTAACGTGCCACACAAGCAACAAAACCTTTGCTCTTTTACGGGAAAAGTTTCCGGGCCGTGTAATTTCTCGAAGTGGTGATCACAATTGACCAACGAGATCTTGTGATTTCACACCTTGCGATTTCTTCCTTTGGGGCCACGTGAAAGATAATGTCTACGCCAACAGCCCAGCGTCGATTCCAGACCTCAAAGATTTGGTCCCACTTTGAGATTTGATCATGAACAATTTCATGAAAAGGATATGGTCCTGTAAGCGTGGTCGTGCTGCAATTTGGCTGATGTTCTTTTTCATTATTAACGTCATATCTTCCTGTTTTTATGAAACAAACATTCGATCATTTATCTCAAAAAGACAAAACAATTTCTTTGAATACCAAAATAACACCTCTTGTTGGAAAACCCTGTATAAATGAAAACTAATTTAAAATTTGGGAAACCAAAAAGTTTTCGGATTCTGAAAAGATGACACATTTAATACAAAAATTCTGTCATAATAATTAATTGTATTTTTTCCTTCTAAGAATTCCGTTCAGAAACGTAAAACGTTTTCTTTTGACTAGACAAACGTGTATTTACGTAGTAACAATTCCATGCAGTCATTACCACTTGGCGACAGTCTCTCCATTGGCACTTTCCTACATCTCTGCCTAATGACATTTGCTTAAGACCAGTTTGTGTTCTAGAGAACGGCAATATCGATGTCGCATTAACATATTGTAATTTAGTCAAAATTAAACTCTATATTGATATATTGAAAGGCTTACTTAGGCATATACATAATTCAATGATGAGTGAGAAACATTTATTTGGATTGCAAATCATTGTCGAGATGCTAATCAATGTTGGTACTCACTCATGCATTGTATGAATATTGGTCATTCCATATGAGACCGAGCACAGAGCTTTTATGGAAGGAATCGGCGAAAGTAAGTCTGGTGGTAACTGTAAGTAAAACTAAAGTAATGGATGCTAAAGTGGCTGGTACATGCGGACAACTATAGAAGTTTGGATGCCATAAAAAAGAGTATTAACATCAGCCACGATAGAAGATCTGATTTTGGTCTAAGTATCTCTGACAGACGTGCTTGCGAGAGTCGTTTTATGTGTTTGGAGAGCAAAACTCTGTTGTTAAAAAAGAGAATATATAGGCTTAGAATAGCTTTCAATTAGTGTCTATTGGCGGACTTAACAAGAAAAAAATAATGACCACGTATTTCAGGTTCTTTCTTCTTTTTTTGTAGCACTGTGTTATGGTAAATGATGCTGTGCTTACCGATCAATATCAGAGATTTGCTCACTACTTCAACAATTATCATATTCCCCAATTCGATTGCTGTTTTGGATTTTTACAATTATGTTCTACTTTGGTAAATTGTCGAGAATCAGCAATTTCAAAAAATTTTCATTTTACAGAGAAAATATAAGTTTTTTTTTAAATATTAAATATAATATATTATTTTAAATATATATATTTTTTGAAAAATATAATTTTTTTTTATCTAAATACATATATTTTTTAAAAATCTAACGCAGGTTTGGCGATAGTCAAAAAAATAGGCATAATAAGAAAAAAAATTTATTTATTTTTTAAAAAAATCTGCGAAAAAAATATAACATATAAAATATATATACTAGTAAGTTGTAATGCGCCTATGGCGCCCGTTAATTTGCTTGAGAAAGTATTTTTGCTTGAGAAAGTATTTTTGTTGAAAAAAAAAAATTTTGTTGAAAAAAAAATTTTTGTTGAAAAAAAAATGTTTGCTGAAAAAAAAAATTTTTGTTGAAAAAAAAAATTTTGTTCAAAAAAAAAATTTTTGTGAAAAAAAAAAAATTTCTTGAAAAAAAAAATTTTGTGGAAAAAAAAAATTTCTTGAAAAAAAAATTTCATGAAAAAAAAAAATTTGGAAAAAAAAATTTGTAAGAAAAAAAAATTTTGGAAAAAAAATGTTTGGTAAAAAAAAAATTTGGGGAAAACACAATTTCTGTACAAAAAAAATATTATTTTTTTTATTATTACTATTTATAGAATTATTATAGAATGCCTATTTAAATTCCTACGTACTGCGTGACAGAGTCAGTGAATCAGTGTATCAGTGAATCAGGGAATCAGTGTATCAGTGAATCAGTGTCGAGGGTAAATATATATTAAGATAATATATAATAATAATATATATTTATATTTTTTTATTTAAAAAAAAAAAATATTTTACAAAATTTTTTTTAAAAAATATTCTAAATTAAAATTTGACTACAAAATATACACCGCGGTATTATCTTTCATATGAATCTCATTTAGTACAAGTCGGTTAAGCCGTTTTGTGTTTAATAAAGCATAAAAAAAAATTTAAAACACCAAACAAAAAATAAAATGAATAAAAAAATTTATTTGTTTATACGATTATGAGAAATAATTTTTTAAAACGTTTCGAGCAAAACTATTTTCTAGCTCAGTATTAAATATTCTGCCCCACAGGTCAGATGGTACAAATTAATTGAAAATGGGTCGTAATAACTGCTTGAAAATGTTTAAGTATTTGCTGTGTGAAAAGGATCTTTTGAGCTTTTTGTGGTCGCCAGTGGTGTAAATAAACATTATTCATATCCTAGTTCTCTTGAGTGCTCCAGGCGACCTAATAACGTAACTAGCATCCGCACCATCTGGCGCTTAACTTCGGAAATATGAGTAGATAATTTCATTTTACACATAATAGCCTTAAAGCTGCAGATCCCACTATTCATAACATTATTTGCAAGCAGTACAAACCAAGTTTGGTAATAGGTTCTAGTGACTTAAAGAAAAGCTGCCTGCATATAGAATCACTCTCGTCTATGTTTTTTATAATTGGCTGTATAAACTTTCAATAGTCTCAATTGTAAGAACTTCACAATAATCTCGTCCATCTCGTTTACCTGATAATTTACTTTTGCCAGTTTGAACTGACAGTTGGTTTTACTTATTTATTGCGAGTAGGTATTATCGGTGCTCATATTTGCCGTGTTTATTCTCTATTACTCTCTTTCTCTGTTTTTCTCATTATTGCCGTTGATGTTTTGTGACGTTTTCTGGGTTTTAGTGACAATGCTCGACTTTGACAGTGAAACCAGAACATCAGTTCATTTAACGCAAACACTGTGTCAAGTCCAACCAGAGCGAGCAACGTAATTAGATACGATGCAATAGTATTTCATCATCGTAATGTTTGTATTTGCAGTGCAGGCATGTGCAACTAAATAACAATACTATGTACATCTGTATGGGCAATTAAATAGCAAAAGACCTGGACCAACAATAGACAAACATATTGCTCAATGAGCGATATGTAGCAACACAAGCCACACCCACTTGACATAACCAAATTTGAACAGCTTCTGTTCACAATAATCGGTGTACATGCATTGCTAATGCCTCGAACGCAGGCCACTTTGCAAAAAAGAGTAATCTCCATAAGAGTGAAAAAGCTTTGCTATAAAATAGATTGACCGTTTGAAAAAGTAAGTCTAGTGCGTGGCTCTCACGATCCACTTTTTACAAATGTAACGGTGGCTCCATTGACGCGAATGGGGTAAACGAAGTCTCCGGATAACTTACAGGTGAAGTCATCGATGATATGTCTATTCTTTGATGGTAGCGGACCTTCTGGGAGTTTTGCAGCGTCTGTGTTCAAGCCGCCCATATAACAGCAGAATTGTTATGTTGCCATCCGCTTCTAATCAAGAGCAAATTCTACTAAAATTGTTTCCAAAACATCGGGGTCGTCGTGGGTAAATGCATTCAAGTGAACTTGGGGTGCGTTGGTACACCACCAATAGGGGCATTTCGCAGGAAAACGTACATATATAATATACAAACTCATATTTGACCCTACTCCGACGAAAAAAATATACACCATAGTAGTTACTACAGGAATTTCTAAGAAATCCAGCAATTTCGTACTGCCCAAACGCACTATAACATGTTGCCACAATGTTTTCGGTTATAAGAACAATTGTTATAACCACCAGATGAAATGTATACAACGCCCATGTTCTGCAAACTGATATGCCCAGACTTCGCTAGACTTTCACCTGTGTAGGTGTGCCTTAAGCAGATTCCACATAAATTTACGACAAACAATTCGATAGTACAAATAATTATTCTGTAATAGAATACCAAATACTTATACCTGTTTATTAATTTTCAAAACAAAAAAAACTTTCTCATTACTTATCGAAAAATTATTGTATGTATTTTTTAAGGACTCCACATTTTATGTGTAATTTGTACAGAGTAACCTCTCCGACAGGTGTTTTGATACGGTCATACGGTGGATGTCACACGGTAATGGTGCCAAGGACAAAAGCAACAAAACATTTTAGGCGGCTGCTAATACATCCTAAGTCCTGGCGACTTTACGAGTAAGAGAGTAACCTCTGAGACATGTAACATTTCTCTAGGTACCGGTCAGTGAGTATACAAATTATTTTAAGCACATAGCACTGATTCGAGAGAAGTCCCCCGTCTGTTCCTTCAGGGAATGTTAAGGGGAAAAAGTAAATATCCACCATATACGTTTCCATCAAAAATCACGGAATTGGTAAATTAAGAAAATTGTTTTGTCATTAAGTTTGCCAAGACAGTCCACCGGCGCCATCTATCGTTTAGTTTGGTTACAGTTCTCAAGTGAGTTTACAGTCAGTTCTAAGTGAGTTTAGCAATTTTTTCCATGGAAAACAATATCGCATAAAGGATTTTCATCACATTTTAAATTGCAAATGGAAATTTGTTCAAAGAATCAGGGAAAAAGTTACCAACAGGTTGTTATAGAAAAATATTGTATCAAACGTTTTTACAAAAAGGGCTGAATATAAAGCAGAGTTTTCTCTCGAAAATTGTATGTAGTTAAAGCATTACTAAATATAGAATTTCGAATTTATATAATTTCTAAAGTGGGTGGAATGGTACATTTATATGGGAGGTACCAGAAGGGGACTGACTACGAGCCCAATTTTTTCTGGAGAGCTTAACATGTTTATAAATACGGAATTTGGGTAAGATCGCATAGAGCGTAGTACTTATGATACGATTTCTAAAGTGGGTGGAATGGTACATTTGTATGGGACGTACCAGAAGAGGAGTTGACAGACTTCCAAGTTTTTGTCCAAACATTGACTAATTATAGCTTTACTTAAAACAGAATATCGGCAAGATCGCGTTGGGTATATTGATATTATTACACGATTTCTAAGGGGGAGGGATGGTACATTGGTATGTGAGGTACCAGAAGGGGATCGGCCAGACTTCCAAGATTTTGTCCAACACTTTGTCAAGCTGATATTATTACACGATTTCTAAAGTGGGCGAAATAACCCATATACCCCATATGCAATCCCATAAGCAGTTTTGGGAAAATATAAAGCCATGCTTAATTTCAGAGTGATTGCTTAACTCTTTCGAAAGTTATCGTGCGTACCAGCAGGACAGACGGCGTACGGACATGGCTCAAACGATTTAGGAAGTCATGAATCGCATTTGGTTCAAATACACCTGGGGTGTAATGTGATGGAAACGCGCATTATCGCTCGTCGTAGGCGTAACCTCCAAGATCGGGCGATTTAACACTCCTGGATTTTTTTGGTGGGGTTATGTGGAGTTGCAGATAATCCTGAAACGATTGGCGCCTTGAAAGAGAATATTCGGCGTGTTTTTGCTGACATGCGGCACCAAATGCTGCAAAACGGGGTCGAAACTTGGGCCTGTCGGCTCGAATTTATTCCGTTTACTTGCCCGAAATAATTTTTATAACATAATGGCAAACCCCTATATTTACAATAAAGTTAAATTCTTGGCCATAATATTCTAAAAAAAACACTTTTTTAACAACATTTAAATAGATTTCAAAGGACTCTGAATCAACGATAAAGATATTTTTTAGAAGTAAATGACTTATGTACAGCAACATCGTTCAATGATCACACATGTGTGCTTTGTTTTTAAAGCACTGCTCTATGAGCAATCACAGCTGTTCCGGATCTGTGCATTCTGGAGGAATAAAGCTTTCAATGCTCTCTGGCATTGGCTTTGGTTTTTTTGCATTTCTTTCAGTTCCACTTATTTGCCGATTTTGAATATTTGTTATGTTATTTTTTTTCGGTTTTGTTGTTGATTGGCAGACAATTGAATAGCAAAACTTAACTGTGATTTCATGGCTTATTTTATGTTCTTGTTGTTGTTGTTCTATCTTTACGATATTATATAATAGTGCACAATATTTATCGGGATTTTCTTTGTAATTAATTACTTTTATTCCGACAAGAACACTCGTTTGATTGAGCTTTTTTAATTACACTCATTTCTCGGTGTGGTTGGTGTTGTTGCTGATGTCGTTGTTGTTGTCGTTGGCGCTGCAATTAATTGTATTATATTACCTATTCTTTTGTTGTTGTAGGTTTTTCTTTTTATTTTTGCCACATTATCACTTTATTATTGCCCGAACGCCCCAAGCAGAAAGTGCAAGGTATGGAGGGCTACACAGCACTGGAAAGCCGTTTTCTCATTTCCTTTTTATTTTGAAACATCTCGATTTCCGTTGTTTTTCTTCCAGTAATTCTAATTAATTTCTAAATCAATTATTGTTGTATGGTGGGTATTAAATATATTGGGAAATCCTTGGAAATGTTGGTTACAATTTTGCTACGAATCGCAAACGATTTAAAACTTGACATTTATCGATGACGTTTTCAGTCGCTTTTGACCGAGTACACTCGCTGTTGTCGATTTTTGTTTTCACATATTTTCCTTTTTTTTATAATCATAATAATCTATTGCATTCGATTTGATTTCGATTTGTAGTTGTTGTGTTGACGGTTTTTGCTATCACGAATATGTTTTGGTTCGCCTTTTTTCACTTCCTCAGAATATGCCGTATTTGAGTTTGGAAAATGTTGTTGTCGTCGTGAAATTCATTTCTTTCGGTTACTCGCGCCAAATTATGAAATAACACTAAACTGAGCAGCGCCTGCTGAGCTTGTCGTATCAATTGTTTTGCATTCTTCTAAGCTTTACTGTAGGCATTCCCATTCTATTAGGGAGGGGGTAATTGGTACTGTTGTTAGTGGTCGTGGTTGTTCCACTCACTTCCACATCCACATCGACAACCACATGTTGGAAAAGTTCCCGTTCGCTTATTGTTGCAGCTCGTGCAGGGGGTGTTGAGAAAGTCTTACGGCACAGTGGGTTTATTTTGCAAAGTATTTCTCTAAGGAGAAGCACGGTGGAGGAACATGGTTATAGCCCAAATTATATGA
Source organism: Hydrotaea cyrtoneurina (assembly GCA_958296145.1). Classification (NCBI taxonomy): domain Eukaryota; kingdom Metazoa; phylum Arthropoda; class Insecta; order Diptera; family Muscidae; genus Hydrotaea; species Hydrotaea cyrtoneurina. Next base: position 50,477,504 of record OY282515.1, on the reverse strand, counting down.
TAGACCTCGTTACAGCGTGGTAAATTGTAAAATACAGACATACTGCCGTATAAATTAACTGTTGGTAGTGTAGAAAATGGCGGAATTAAAATTGGTCCCCGAAAAAAACACCACAAATCATGTATGAAAATTAGCCCCAAAAATTACACATTGAACAAGAAAACAAACATTTGTTAACCCTAACGTTTTTTTGTGGCTCTGTTTTCATATTGAAATTGTACCCGAAAACATTGTTACGAGCCAAAAGCCACAAATTGGCGTCCAAATTGGGTAATGTCGTTTTAGGCGGTATGTCATTAGGCCCCACGAAAATACAGTGTACTCAATCATAAGCGGATACCTAAGGGACTGAGAATTTTGGGCGCATATGAGAGAAGTACACAAGAGGTCTCAAGCGGATTGGTACTGAAAAACGTTTACGTTTATGATAGGTGTCCTCTTAAGAGAGGTGTCCGCAAGGAGAGAGTTCACTGTATATCCCAAAGTGAAAATGAAATAGGCCCCAAAAAATATATGGAAAACAACAACATGCAATTTTATGTTTATTTTTTGGGGACCTAATTTCATATTTTTATTGGGAAATATTTATTATATGAAAATATCATAAAGCAATTAGACGCCAAATGTTTGTGTGTTAATAGACCCCAACAACTTTTATGGGCAGAATTTCATAAAAAATGTTGGAGTCTATTTTCGCATTTAGGGGTCCTATTTCATTAAATATATATGGGGTCTTCTTATTTTTCGGTAAAGAAAAAAACCTTGGATTTTTGTTGAAATTTATTTCGCACCCTAAATGCAAAAGTTTCACATTTCAAAAATCTAACGCATTAACGCAACTAAAAAAAATTCTCCTTCGTTCATCGTATAAATAGACATATCTATATTTTTCGAGTTAAAGATGATAGTGATGTGAAAGAAATTTTTGCAGTAGTTAGAGATGTGTACTAGGGTGGAGTGAAAACATGCTTTTTTTTTAATTTGAAAAAGTTAACCTCGGAATGAGATGTAGTCTGGGGTCCTAATGAGGGGAAAAATAAAGAAAAAAATTTTAACAAATTTTTAGGGGTCGCGCCACTCTCTCGAAATTTGGAAATTATCGCTATTTTGGCGTTGATTTTAGAAAAATCCTAAAAATTAACGACTTAACTTATTCGAAATTTAAAAGCTTGAGCTTGTTCAGTGCCCAAACATTTTCATTGTTCAGTCAATTTTCTGAAGAAGGGACGATTTGACTTATTTTACTTTTTGAAATTTTTGACCAATGAGAAAAATTTTTTTAAATTTTTTCATGACCTTATTTCATTGTTTACGCTATTGCAAACATTTATTGACATAAAACTTTTTAGGATTTTTCTAAAATCAACGCCAAAATAGCGATAATTTCCAAATTTCGAGGGAGTGGCGCGACCCCTAAAAATTTTTTAAAATTTTTTTCTTTATTTTTCCCCTCATTAGGACCCCAGACTACATCTCTTTCCGAGGTTAACTTTTTTTTTTTGAATTTCACTCCACCCTAATGTGTACTCTGAATTAATTTATGGGAAAAAAGTCAGTTCTGGAAAATGTTGAGTTGTGACCCTTTTGTATTTAGAGTGCACTATATCGCACTTCTGAACTTAATTATAAAATGGTTGACAACCTGCACGGAGGCCGCAAAGAAAGATTTTTTGTCTTATACAGGGTTTTCCAACAAGAGGTGTTATTTTACTATTCAAAGAAAAAGGGCATCTTTTGAGATAAATGATCGGATGTTTATTTCATAATAAAGGGGAAGGTATGCCGGTAGTAATGAAAAACAATGCCAGCCAAATGGCCGCCACGACCATGCTTACAGGACCATAACCTTTTTATGAAATTGTTCATGACCAAATCGCAAAGTGGCTGCCCCATGTCCTCGATAGCCTCACGAATTATATATTTGTGGTCTTGAATCGACGCTGGGCTGTTGGTAGACCTTATCTTTCGAGTGGCCCCAAAGGAAGAAGTCGCAAGGTGTTGAATGACAATATTTCGGTGGCCAATTGTGGTCACCTTGCGTGGCCCATAGCGCCGTCTTGTGTTGAGTTTTGAGTAATGGCGTAGTTTCTACTTGTCAAATGTCAAAGAATAAAAGCTTCAAAAGTGACAGCTACCGAAATACCGGGTGATTCGAAATAACACCTCTTGTTTGAAAACCCTTTATCATCCAGTTTCCTGCACCATGGCATTTGGCTCTGTGAACATTTGGCTAATTATGAAAAATTCTCCAATAAAATTTGGGAGTTTTCCCTAATTATTTGGTAAGGTTTAATTTTTTTGTTTTTGGTGCATTTTTCATATAATTTTTTTTTATAACGCTTTGTTTGGGATATTTTTCACAATATTTGAAGGATTTTGCATTGGGTAATTTTTCATAAATTGTTTGGGGGATTTTTAATTTTTTTTTGTGCAGTTTTCATTTGTGGTTTTTTTCATAGAACCGTTTCATTTTGCCAAGCCATTAGACATAGTGTTGATTAGCAAAATATAAAAAAAAAACTAAAATTTTTAGCGATTTTTTAAAAAAATCGATTGCGGCGCCTTTTCCTTAAAAACGAACATTAAAGCAAAAATGTTCAATAGTTGTCAGTCAAACTTTTAAGGTCAAACGAACTTTTAAACAACAATTTTAAATAAATATCAGTCGAACTTTTAAACAACAATTTTAAATAAATATCAGTCAAACTGTTAACCGGCTCATTTTCGTGGGGTGTTATTACCTAACAAACAGATCTATATGGAAATTTCACTCAAATCCGTCTATGAGAATGAACCCCAATCTATAACAACACGAAATGTCTGGGCCCTTTTTCCGTTCATATTAAATATTGCCATAAATCATGGCCCCAATAAAAACTTTGGAACACAATTATAACGGCTTGGGGTTCAATTTCTGAGACTGATTTTCATTATGCAAGGGAACCCTCAATCTGGGGCTCTACTTTGTTTCACTTTTGGGGGCGTATTTTCGTGGGGTCTACAGCCGTAGACAATCACCAACATTTATAGGGCAAATGTTTGAAATACTCATTTATTTCAAATTCAATTATTTTCACGATTTGTCTATCAGTAGGTTTCTCTTGTAACAGAAATTTGAGGGATTTCCTATTTGTTATAAGAGGACAGTAATTGGGAATCGTGTTCAACAATATGTTGTCCAAAAAAGAATCCTTGCAGACATGGCATAAATACAACCAACGGAGGACTTTTTTTTTTCTAACATAATTTACTCTTTCTTTTTGTTAGGAAAGCATTAAAACTATCGAATTTATCTATTCATCTCAACAAACATTTGTTCTAGGCAGTTTAATTTTCACCACATCTTTCATGATTGAAGGTTTAGTCCGCCATTTTAAGAAACTGGGTTCAGTTGCTGACACTCCTGGGAAAGGTGCTCATCTAAATATTCCCTCAGAAGACAACGTGGAAGCTGTGGGGCAAAGTGTTGTAAATACAAATATTAGTTTTTTTTCCAGATTTAGATAAAACTGACACGAGGGTTCAAAAAAATACTCAGAAATCGAAGCAATCCGATTCACTTGTGGTTGCTAGAATATATTCTAGCAACCACTGTGCTTGGGCTCTTATGGTGGTGTTAGTAATAAATGTTGTTAGTCGAGTTGCTGCTGTTTGCATTTCACGAACAACAAATGCAACAAGTTCGGTGTAAGCACACGAACACACACACATGCGTTTGTGTAAGTGAATTTGTATTTAGACGAGTATAGTGTGCAGCTTTTATGATCCGATCTCAAGTAGTTGAATGCATTTTTGCCTTTTAACTTTTCAGTGCATATGCATGTTACTCTCTCTCTCTCTTTCGTAATAACGATATTTCACTCGTATCTTTTTGCCCAATCGGTTCTATTCTCTTGTCCCTCAATTGTTTTACTGCTCTGCCTCACCCTTCCATCTGCTCTAAGAATTGCATTTATAAACAAAATCTAATGTCAAGCGTTTTTACTATTTTCTAGTTTTCTTTGTTGTATTTTCTTCGTTTAGCAAAGAGGGTTGTAAATAATGCCTTCTAAGTTGTCACTTTATCTTTTCCTCTATTCTACCTATCTGGTTAGAGGTCGTACCGTATTTAAGGCGGTATATTCGATGTGTGGCATGTGTTTGTGACTAAGAAATGGTAGTCAGTGCAACAAAAGTGGCCAAGATGTTTTTTCAAATGCAAATTCTTTATTTATTTTACAAAATCAGTTTTCTTAATCTACTTATCACAATATTTTACAGAGTAATAGTTGTTTATTACAACTTTTCATCTAGAACATTGCTTATTATTTACAGATTTAATTTAATTTTTCAGTAATTTCTTTCAAATGCAAATAAAACTTGATTTGAAATCTAATAAAATAAAATGATAATTTTATTGAGCGGCTGTGTTGTGATTTAATTTAATCCAGCAACAATGTTGTGTATTTGACTTTCATTTACACAACAGACCGAGGTTCGTATCCTGGCAGATATTGAGTGGCCGAAATACCGTAACCCCCAATCCAATAGCATTGCCCATTGATGTGGACAACGTTTACTTTCAACAAGACGGCGATACGTGCCACACAAGCAACGAAACCATTGCTCTTTTACGGGAAAAGTTTCCGGACCGTGTTATCTCTCGAAGAGGTGATCACAATTGGCCACCGTGATCTTGTGATTTAACACCTTGCGACTTCTTGCTTTGGAGGGCCACGTGAAAGATAAGGTCTACGCCAACAGCCCAGCGTCGATTCAAGACCTCAAAGATGGAATTCGTGAGGCTATCGAGGACATGGGGCTGCACCTTGGCGATTTGGTTATGTAAAATTTCATGAAAAGGATATGGTCCTGTAAGCGTGGTCGTGCTGCAATTTGGCTGATGTTCTTTTTCATTATTAACGTCATATCTTCCTCTTTATATGAAATAAACATTCGATCGTTTATCTCAAAAAATTTAATATTTATTCGAATACCAAAATAACACCTCCTGTTGGAATACCCTGTATAATCCACAGCAGATCAAAAGTCAACTTACATTAGAGATTGACAGCTTTTTCTTGTGCACAAAAATAAGAAGTGCAAGAATTTGACATGAACAGCAAATGCGAATGCTATTGAGAATATTGAAATAACTCTTTTTTCGAAAGCGAATACGAATATTAAATTATTTTGTTTTTGCGAATGTTCGAAATGAAGCGAATAGTATATGCGAATGCCAATATTCCTTACAATCCCAGAATACAAATAATCAAGGTCAGCCAGTCGAGAATTGTCGTCGAGAAGTGTATTATTCAGTCGTTCTAATCAAGACAATTCTAATGTCACACATTCGTTTCCGTTGTTTCACTTGCTGCCTATGCTTCGTACATTGGCACTGGCAACCAATGTTAAATTATCTAATTTTGTATTTGCTATTATTTATTCTTATTTATTTTATATTCCGATTTTCAAAGATAAATGACCCGTAGTGAACAATTAACTTTAGTATATAACTTTTTTTCCACATTAACTCTTCGCGCAAATGACTACAGCAGATGTATTCGAGATTAGAAAAGTGTATCACGTAGACTTGTGATGTGTGTGGAAATTTTTAAAATGAATAACTAATAAAAATAATAAAAATTAAAACAAATTAATTACCAAATGCAAAAACTTCATACTTGGTCAAAAAAAAAAAAAAAATAAAACACAAAGTTTCAACCTGATCAGTTAGTATTTGATTTGATGGGTATAATAAATTGGAGTTTAGATGCCCGTTCGAAGGCGAGTTTAAACAGTAGGCCCCGGGCAGTGAGTATACAAACTATATCGTACACCGCTCACTGATTCGAGAGAAGTTACGTAGTTTCTACTTGTCAAATATCAAAGAATAGTGACAGCTACCGAAATACCGGTTGCTTCAAAATAACACCTCTTGTTGGAGAACCCGGTACATATCGTGTCCTAACCGCAAACAAGACGCAAGAGCCAAAAAGAATTTTTTACAGGAGAGAGTTTTTTGTGTGTCAGTGAAAAGCAAGTTTCGAAAAACAAAAATGGTGCGGTTAGGGCTCGATATTTATACCCTCACCCTATGGGTAGGAGGGTAGATAACATTTGATACGGCACATAGAAATATCCACATTACACCCCAGGTGTCTTTGAACCAAATTTGATTCATGACTTTCTGAATCGTTTGAGCCATGTCCGTCTGTCCTGCTGGTACGCACGATAACTTTCGAAAGAGTTAAACAATCGCTTTGAAATTTGGCATAGCTTAATATTTTGCCAAAACTCCTTGTGGGATTGCATATGGGCTATATGGCCACATCCGGAAATCATGTAATAATATCAATATGACAAACGCGATCTTGCCCAAATTCTGTATTTAGTAAAACTATAGCTGTACAAAATTTCGGACAAAAACATGGAAGCCTGGCAACTGCCCTTAGAAATCGTGTAATATTATCAATATGCTCAAAGCGATCTTGTCCAAATTCTGCATTTAGGAAACATATATTTGTATGAAACAACAAAGTTTCAGACAAAAACTTGGATGTCTGGCAACTCCCCTTCTGGTACCTCCCATACAAATGTGTCATTCCACCCACATTAAAAATCGTGTAATTATATAAATTCGGTCAAAGAATCATTCCGAAATTCTATATTTAGTAAAGCTTTAACTACATATAATTTTCGAGAAAAAACTCTGCTTTATATTTCGCCTTTTTTGTAGAAACGTGTAATACAATATTTTTCTATAACATTAGGTATTTTGTGGTTGCTATTATGGAAAACCGGGTAAGACCATCAAACATTTTTCAACGGCTGTTTTCCCATTTCGTAAATGCTGACAAGTAAGAGAGTAATCCCTAAGCCATGTAAAAACTATACTTTAATCGCATCCTTGGCCACATGAAGAAACAAAATTACGGTTTTCTTTTAAATAAACACGCTAAGTAACTCAGTAGTGTTATAAAACCATTGTTGCTCAGTGTTATAAATGTTTGTTACACAGTGTTATAAAATAGATATTCCGACTACAATAGAATTATATTGGGTCGACATTTGATAACTGAATTTGCATTGTTTCGAAACAACAACTGTTGTGGTGCATAAATATTTAGTGATGGATGGGTTTTTTTTTCTCGGCAGCGATACTTATTTTGCCAAATTAGTATACGACACAATTTGTGTGCTGCTGCGACTGGTGATCAGTGCTCGGTCCAATACAAAATCTTTAATGCATTTTTTACCGTTTCGAGATGGTTTTTTTTTTATCAAAATGCAGCGTACGGCAAATGAATTCGTTCAACTTTGAAAATTAATCCAGAAGAGTTGCCAGATGTAATGTTTTTACCTTCGGTTGCATTAATATCTTGTGCATAATATTGAAATCCGTGTCATAATGTCCACGAGCAGTCGACCAAATTCTCCTTAGCCGGGGGCACAACAGACAGTGGTCGACAAACAAATATCTGGCAAACCTGCGTTCAAAATTTGCACTGAATTGAATTATCTTTGGAACTGAATATCTCTCCTGACACCATCGATTTGTTTTGCAAATAAGTTGCATATTCTTTTCTTACAATGGAATTCCAATAGGCAGATATGTAAAAAAGATATGTTTATACTATAGACAGATACGTATGAGGCAATTTCGAAGTAGGTTATGTTAAAGTAAACGTATCATTTACACTCTAGAGTACATTGGGTTACCACTTCAAAGTTTCCAGTAGCCGCAGTACAACCAATTCGTTTGTTCAAAAAAAAAAAAAAAATAGCTGAGTTGAAGATTATATAGGTTTAATAACTCGAGGAGATGTGGAAATAAGGACCATACATTATCAGCGTGACCTTGCATTGATGGGAATCGTACCCATCATTTGATCGATTATAAAATTTGTTTTGACACTGCGATATGAGAAACAGTGAAAAAGTTGCAGTCGGTTAAACCGGCTTACATATACCCTCACCCTCAGTAAAAACATACAGGCCTCACAATTCATTATAGCAACCTCAAAATACCGCATGTAGTTTTTACAGTACAGTACAGCATTTTCTCGAAAATTTTATGTAAGTACCAGAAGGGGAGTTGCCAGACTTCCATGTTTTTGTCCAAAACTTTGTCTAGCTACAGTTTTACTGAATACAGAATTTGGGCAATATTTCGTTTGTCATATTGATATTATTACAGGATTTCTAAAGTGGGCGAAATAGACGATTTGTATGGGAGGTACCCGAAGGGGTGTGGCCATATAGCCCATATGCAATACCATAAGCAGTTTTGGGAAAATATTAACTCATGCCAAATTTCAAAGCGATTGTTTAACTCTTTCGAAAGTTATCGTGCGTACCAGCAGGACAGACAGACGGACGGACATGGCTCAAACGATTTAGAAAGTCATGAATCGAATTTGGTTCAAAGACACTTGGGTTCTAATGTGAATATTTCTAGGTGTTACACTTTTGAGCCGTATCAAATGATATATACCCTCCTACCAGTAGGGTGAGGGTATAAAAACAAAAAATGTTGTAATGAATAACCCGTATACATTTTTTACCAACGGAGAAGTTTCAGGTAGCTCCCATAACATTTTTGTTATGTATGATTTATAAAAAAAAACGGAATGGTAACCGTTTGCCATTTTTCCACTACTTTCCATATCATTCTCATCTACTGGTGCTAAGACTGGAAGCAGTTTATCACTCCTATTGATGTGGAAAATATCTGATATGCGCATAGAAATAAATTTAGAAAAATTAAGAATTCATTTCCTTTTAGTCTATTCATATACTATTTCTCTACATATTTAACAGTGTTGCAGTTATAAATAAATTGCGGAAGACAAAAATTCAATTCAAAAACTAATCTCTGCAAAAAGTCTTCAATCGCTTAATGAAATTTTTTTGTTGTCGTTATTTTGGAAATACAAATCAAGAAAGTGTGACACTTTTAAAAACAGTGTGCCACTTTTTTTTTAAAAAAAAAAAAGTACCCTTTTTGTGCTACTTTATGAAAATCATCGGCGGTAACACTGCACACCGTACGTCGACGCTGACCGTGAGTGTTGCATGCAGGCATATCAGTCGGGCTGTCAGTCAAATGGTAAAACACTGGAGAAAATTTTTTCCGACCGAAATTTTCCCGAAAACCGACCAAGATCCGTTGCAGCCAACCAACTTTGTACACAAAAATATTTGTAGTAATTTAAAATCATTTAGGAATTTTGGAACCATTTAATGCAGTTTTTAGACTAAAGTCATACTTGTCCACAATTCTCTACTACGTTTTTGTACTCACTTTTGACATTAGAAAACCAATGAAAAAGTAAGCGAAGATGCATTATGTAGGTCAAAGCAACTAATGTTCAAATAAATGCAATCGCAGTTAAACGCCAGATTTGTAAAATATATTTCAAATAAATCTCATTTTGAACATTAAGTAGTGTTGAGATGAATCCAACCATTCGGCAATAAATGTTGCAATGCATCTGTTTTAAAAATGTTGCGTCAAAAATGATCGGTGAAGTTCTGAAGACAAACCAAACACTGGAAACCAAATTGAGAGGGAGTTCAATTTGCCGCCTAAACACTGCGTGTGGTCACACAAGGCTTTGTGAACGAAATATGAGAATTAAAAAAAAAAACATTTATATGGATGGGACTGGTTTAGTTCACAAAGCACACGCTGAAAAAAAAGGTAATTTTAACAAATTTCAGCAAACAAATTCGCATCAAACATATAAATATTAGTCCGTACAACAAACATTAACTTGTTTGCAGGTGATAAATATCAAATATATATGTATGCAGTTTTGTCTCACTTTTTCTTTTTTTTTCAATTTGTGAATTTCAATTCATCTCATTCTCTCGGTATTGCTTTTATTTGAAAGAGCGTAAATGCCAAAAAAAAAATTAAGAAAACACTTGCAAATACACACTTATTCGAACTCAAATGTTGTATTTACTTTGTTGAATTTAACAAGTTCGTTGTCTGTTTTTCCCAAACACGCTATTGCTTATACACAAATATGTAATACTAATAGCAAACGAGTTATATTTACATCCAAATAAGCTTTGTGTAGAAGAAGCTTTTGTTGCTACAAACAGTAAACACGCGAAATAAGCTGTACTTGCTACAAAGGCCAAACACGCGTTTTACTTGTGTGTAAACATTTGAAATATACGTATTTTTCAGCGTGCACACATAATCTCAAAAAAAAAAAATTTTGCGAATACAAATTTGTGTGTTATTTCATACATTTTGGCGGGTATTTCATTAAACATTTGGGGATTATTTCATGAAATTAATCCGAAAAATATTTTTTTATATTATTTTAAAGTAAATTTATAATCTAATTTTGGGTCCAATGGTAAACCGGGTGACACAGTCCATATGGCTAGATTTTTGCAGGGACTAACCACACACAGCCTCTATTGGGAATCGAACCCACAAGTCTACCGGGGCGCTTGTATAATTTTTTTATTTGGATATTCAAAAAATAATTGCAAGTTCCGTTAGTTTACTTCATTTATTTGGCATAAGTCTCGCGAGTCGACGCAGTTAAACCACTCAGGAAACTATTGCGTGTAACACACTTCTCCCAATTAACTGCGTGTCGCAAAAGTACAAGACTTGAAAAAGATGTACCGATTTTTAAAAAAAATTAAATTAATAAAAATAAAATACATAATTATGTAGACATTAGGGTGGAGTGAAATTCAAAAAAAAAAAGTTAACCTCGGAAAGAGATGTAGTCTGGGGTCCTAATGAGGGGAAAAATAAAGAAAAAAATTTTAAAAAAATTTTAGGGGTCGCGCCACTCCCTCGAAATTTGGAAATTATCGCTATTTTGGCGTTGATTTTAGAAAAATCCTAAAAAGTTTTATGTCAATAAATGTTTGCAATAGCGTAAACAATGAAATAAGGGCATGAAAAAATTTAAAAAAATTTTTCTCATTGTTCAAAAATTTCAAAAAGTAAAATAAGTCAAATCGTCCCTTCTTCAGAAAATTGACTGAACAATGAAATCGCCACCAAAGCTACAAATATTAGTCGATTATCCTCATATTTGCCTCAAATACTTTTGTTTGGGCACTGAACAAGCTCAAACTTTTAAATTTCGAATAAGTTAAGTCGTTAATTTTTAGGATTTTTCTAAAATCAACGCCAAAATAGCGATAATTTCCAAATTTCGAGGGAGTGGCGCGACCCCTAACAATTTTTTAAAATTTTTTTCTTTATTTTTCCCCTCATTAGGACCCCAGACTACATCTCTTTCCGAGGTTAACTTTTTCAAATTAAAAAAAAAGCATGTTTTCACTCCACCCTAGTAGACATTTTTATATAAATTTGGCAATAGAGGCTAAAGCCGACTGAAATGGAATCGTCGGACCGATGACGACCACATTTGCACATTTCCAACCAAATCGTCAACACTTGTTACTGATGTTCAGTGTTCTCCCATTCGTTGCTTTTCGATCGTAATCAGGAATTTCGTACACTCACCATATTTTCAATACAGTTTACCTGTTGTCAATTTGTAAGAAAAATAAACACCATTCGATTTGAAGGAAATTTATAAAATGTTGATTTTATTTAGTAATTATTTTCTGTTTCAAATAAAGTAAAAAAGATTTTATTTCTTGAGAAAAAACATTTAAATTTTATACGTATGTTTGCATTTAAAATAGTTAATGTTTAAACTTAAAACAAATTAAAATAAAGAGAATTACAAAAATTTCAACTTAGACTATAACTAAAACGTAGCGAGCGAAGAGACACTGACTGAAAATTTGGAAAAATAAAACTAACATTTTAAATATTCTATAAATACAATTAATTTTGTTTTAAAAAGTAAAGAAAATCCTAACATAAACTAAAACACTTTTGTTAGTTGGATTGTGTTTTATCTTCTTCTTCTTTTTCTATATATATATAAATATACTTAAAAAATATTCACAGCATTTATATTTATATATGTTTTAATATATATGGATTACACAAAAAATTAAACGAAAGAAGAAAGGGGTTTGTTATTTTTTTTTTGAGTAAAGGAAAGTGATTTTAATTTCGAGAAAAATCAAATTAAATTGAATTGATTACTTAAAGAAAATTGTATAGAAAGTAAGGAATGAAAGTTTAAGTTATTTTTTTTGTAATTGTTAAGTATTTTTTTCAGAGTTATTACAATTTGTTATATTTTTATTGTATTTACATGTAAAAGGTAGTTTGAAACAAGACTCTCTCATCTCAAATCGCAGCGGAAAACAAAGTCTCTATGGATCAACATTAGCTGGTCCATACATTTCTGTTGTTTAAGACGAAAACAAAACCATAATTCTAAAGATAAAATACGTAATAAATGGAGCAATTTAGGGGATCTCGTTTAAATAGTTATAGTCAATTGAAACCTTAGACAGTAAAGATACAGAAAACCAGTATGGGAGAGAGAGGGAGAGATAAAGAGATGAGGGATTCAATAGAAAGAATTATTATTATTTGTTTTAAATGTTAGTACGTAATTATTTTGTGATTTCTTATTTTAATTAACAAATATTACCATAGAAAATAACTAAATGTTGGATTTGGTTTTGAATAATTATTATAATTTAGGTGATTTATTTTGGTTTTAAAGAAATTTGTGTCATTTTGTATTTATTAAATAAATTACTGTAATGCAGATTGTCATTTAGTTTCAGCGTTTATGTACTTCTCGTTTTGTTTTTTTTTTCTTTTGTTTATTCTTTGATTTCATGTTCACATTGTTCTTTTGTAATTCAGTAATGAACTCCGTCACTTGTATTCATCGAAAACTAACCAAGGTGTTTTGTTTAAATGAACTTGGAAGTTAAAAAAAAAATTAAACGATTTCAAAATATCTTTGAGTTTTGTTTTTGGTTTAATGATCAAAGAAATAAAAATTCATTATTTCAAACTTAATTACTATAAATTACTTTTGATTATTATACGTTTCTTTTTTCTAAAGTGTTTTTATATAAAAAAAAATGTCCGTTTGGTGTGTATTGTGAATTCCAGAGAGACGAAAATAATTTACGAAACCTTAAGTGTTTTACATTTTGTCATACGATTTTTTTAGTTCAGATGGTAAATTTAAAATTGTGTTTTTTTGTCGTTTGGTAAAAAAATAATTTTGAATTTGGCATATTTTTTTTCAGTTTTTAAATATTTACAAAATTTTTAATTTTTTTTTTTATTATTTTGCTATTGTTTGATTGCTGTTGTGGAATGTGGATGTCTACAAGAGAACCATAAATTATTTTTTATACGCATCTGAATCGAAAATGATTAAAATTTTTGTTGTGTCAACAATAATATTTAGTTGTAGGCATGTTGTATGACCACAATCATTTTGTTTGATTTAAAATTTGTTACATATTTGTTGTGTGTTGGAAAAGGAAAAATATGCGTAAGTGTATTTTGGCTGAAAGATTACACATTTAATCTGGTGATGATGACTCAAATCGTTTAAATCATTTACATACAAGAGGTGTTATTTTGGTATTCAAAAAAAAAAAGAATTTTTTTGAGATATGTGGTCGGATGTTTATTTCATAATAAAGAGGAAGGTATGCCGTTAATAATGAAAAACAACATCAGCCAAATGGCCACCAGGACCACGCTTACAGGGCCATAACCTTTTCATAAAATTGCACAAAACCAAATCGCAAAGTGGCTGCCCTATGTCCTCGATATCCTCACGAATTCTATTTTTGGGGTCCTTGAATCGACGCTGAGCTGTTGGCGTAGAACTTATCTTTCACATGGCCCCAAAGCAAGAAGTCGCATCTTCGCGTGTCAAGATGATTTTTCGATGGAATTCCGAATCATTTTCATGCATTTTAAGGACCTAATCAGCAAAGACATGACATTGTTAATGATTGACCGGCTTGACTTCTTGTATTAACTGACATTTGTGGAATGCCCAATTCCAAAGAACGACGTGGAATGAACAAACCTGGGTTTTCTTCAAAACTTTGGCCTACAACAGCAATATTCTCAGTTGTTGTTGAGCGACGTGCACGGGTTTTATTCTTCACATGACTAACATGTCCCAACAGCTTGAATTTATCCAGCAATTTATGTATTGCGGTCCGACAAGGTGCTTCACGACGACCCAAAATTGCTTTAGTTTTGCAAACTGTGACTACAAGATTTTCACCATTTTTGTAGTGAATTTGAATAATTTTTCAATGCGTTGTTGAAGCGTGTATCGTTCCATTTTCAGTAATGACGTAGTTTCTATGTCAAGGAATTAAAGCTTCAAAAGTGAATACCGCTGCCGAAATACCGGGTGCTTCCAAATAACACCTCTTGTTGGAGAAGCCTGTTGTTGCTGGTTTGCCATTGCGCTAATCAGCATCTCTGATACAGTTTTCTGTTTTATTTCGGATATGCAAATGTTAATTTATTTTTAAATGTTTAATCCTTCAGCCGTTCTCATGCAGAGGCAATTCAATGTCATTTTCCTTTAAAATTAGAGAAATTCCTTTTTTTTCGTTCTTATCTCCAACAAAATTTGTGTTCAAATATTTGAATTGAGTGCTTGTGTGTATTTCTCTTGTTTCCTAATAAACATTTCTTTATTTCAATAAAACTCTCTATTCCGACGAATATTGGTCAATGGTGAATTGCCAATTTACCTGTATTGGAAAAAAGGTTTTGAATTACCCCCGGTTTGCCGTATAGTTTCCTATGTGATTTGTGTAAAAAAATGTAATTAATTAATGTTTGCTTAGTTTTGTTATTGTTGTATTGTGTAATTATCCATTTGTAATGGAGTTTGTTGATTCACTCAATTTTATAAAAATGACACCGTATTTACTATACATATAGACGTAACTATTTGTGTGTGTGTGTGTGTTTTGTTGTATTTATAAATAAATATCGACACTTTCTATATGTATATATATATTGTTATAGTATTTAGTACATCAATTCTCTAGTGATGACAGTTTCATATGACAGTTTAATCTGGCATTTTCACCATCAAATTTTGAATTCTTGGCTATAGCGCGTTTTTTTTTCTCTCTCTGTTCATACATTTATGTTTTTCGTTTAAGGTAGGTATAGTGGTAGTATAAGAATAAAATGGTATTTTTTCCTTAGATTTTTTGTTTTTTGTTTGTTAGATTACAGTGAGTTAAACTACTGGTTCAGCTACAGTATATTGGCCCCTAGATAATAACCATGTTGTAATATTATACGAATAAAATTATGGAAAAAGTAATGTGAAAAAATAGTGTACATAAAACACTCACGCTATAGTTTTCATCTTCTTTTTTAAACTTTTTAATGTGTTATTTTTTATTTTGTTTTTTTTGGAAATCCTTTAACAAATTGTATGTTTGCTTACAATTTAATGCTTTTGTTTTTTCTTCTCTTTATCGATTGACTAATATCTATTAACAAATAAAGGATTTGTTGTAGTTTTAGTTTAATGGCTAACAGAACTGTTGCTCGTTTTTTGTTGTTATCCATATGCGTGTTGACAAACGTTTTCTTCATTGGATTCTTGTCCCTAATCAGGTTTGCTAACATTTGATGGCAACGAATGCTAATGGAGCGTAAGACTCAATGTTGCTGGCAACATGTTGACAAAAGATGTGAATACAGTTTTATTTTTGAACTCGTAATATCTACAGCGAGAGAATGGTCAAAGCTGTTGAAAAGAACAACATTATATTCGATTAAGCCATTTGCAGACCAACTTAAGCCTCTAACCGATAATATCACTCTGAGGATGTCTTCATTAATTGGGTTTAATGTTGTAATAAATATTTGTTTGTGCATAACTGGTAAACAAAAAAAAACAGTTTGCAAGGATTTTCCAGTATTTCTGTTTCACCGGTTAGAGCGATAATATTTTGTATGGAATATTTTTATGAAATTAAACACATTTATACATGACCGCCTTATGGCGATCTTGCCGGTTGGAGGGTATAAAGGCGCCAAGTCCAATATTTCCAATATTACAGCAGAGACAAAATACATTCGATAGACATTTATTTTCGTTTATTTTTTATATGGGCTATGGACTTAGCGTTCTTAGGTTGTATTCATGCTATAGAAGAAATCACGATTTTTCTGTGGGTTTTTTGGGTGGATTTTGAATTTATCTTGCTTCAACTCGCTTCAAAAAGTCAAAAAGGGCTCAGTTTGATTAAATAACAATAAATTGAAAAATACATTTAGGCAAAAAGTGGACTCGGTTTTCAATGAATTAAACTAATCTGATAATGGAATTATAAGAATAGTTTAACTTGATGACAGCAATCAATAAAAAAAAAAAATAAAACTTTTCAATTTCAATATATTTTTAAATTCCGATGTGATTTATGCAGGTTTTTCAAAGAGAGCCGTGGACGAGAGAGAATAATATTACTCTGTCATCTCACTAGCTACCCAGCTGACAATTAAGATTTGATTACCAAATTAACTAACCGGTAATGCAGAACCCTTTGTTAAATCGAACATGTACATTACTTTCTAACAAAGGTAATGCAGACACGTTACCTCCTATGACATACAATGTTAAATGTAATTAGGTTTTTACATAGGCTGGTAATCCAGAGGGAAGTACCTACCGCATTACGAGTAGTACAGGAAGAACGAGTTGGTAATTAAATGCTTTGTCTGCTGGGTCGGCACTGTTGATTGAAGGAACAACGATAATGACGTCTGCAATCTCAAAAGTGATATAGAAGATTACATAGGTCGTCTGCCCTCTAGAATGTCTTTGTTAAGGGACAAAAACATAAGTACAAACACAAATGAAGTGAAAAATATACCACATGATTAAAGAGTGCTAGAGAATTTTTTTTCACACAATGTGTTAAAAATTGCAAAAAAAAACAAAATGTAGTGTATTCTTTATATAAAGAGCGGAAGTTTATGTTTCCAGGGACGAAAGGTTGCACGATATGTGCCGTAACGGCATTGACTCCGTTAGACCGAACACTACTACTACTACTATGACTTCTGAGAAATTTCGATAATACTGGACCAGCCAGTTTGAAATGCCAGAATTTCTGCAAAAAATTGCAATTAATAAACGCTTATAGAGGATCCAGCAACGGTTCAAACCGTATATTTCTTTCAGTAGTAATGAGATGCAGTATCACAATAAACCTGTTTGGCGCTCTACATAGTCTTAGGGGAAATAAACGCAGCGTCCCTCTCATGGATATTTAATAACTGAATTCTAATGCCACAAAATGCAATTTTTTGAATAATGAATAACGTCTATATTACTCTAAGGTGATGGTATTCCCTGAGAACACAAAAATGGTCGAATTTTTGGTTTGTTTTTGAAATTTGTTGAGGCCTAAATTGTCATAACTCGAAAACGACTCATCCGATTTGGGTGAAATAAATTTTAAAAAATGTATTTGAATCTCAGTGCCGATTTCAGATAAATAAATCACGACACAATAATAGCAGGGAGAGCCATGCAAACAGCTGGTTACATTTTCTTTTATTTTGACAGAATTTTGTATTTTTACCCCCGTAGTCATAAAAATCTAAAACAGTTTTGTTCAGAAAAATGTGTGAATATTGTTTTTGTATAGTCATATATTTTTCTTAAGAAATCTGTTTTAAATTTTTACGAATACGGGGGCAATTCTTTGATTTGAATGCTTAATACGAAACTTCATATATCTGTGTTTTTAGTTTTGGGTGCTTGTTTCTGTTTGGCTTTTTGTTTTTTAATTCTTAGATTCTTTTTTTTTTATTTTGATACAATTTTGTATTTTTATTATTTGATTTTAATGCTTAATACGAAATGTTTAAATTTTTTTTTTCAAATGTCTAATACAATTTCATATTAAGCATTCAAATCAAAGAATAAAAATACAAAATTGTATCAAAATGAAGAAACAAGCACCCAAAACTAAAAACACAGATATATGTAGTTCTAATGGCAATTAATTCAAATTTAAATTAATTTTTTGTGCCGTGAATTGTAAATGTCTGTCATTATCTGTAGGCTGAATTTGGCAAATAATTCAAATTTAAATTAATTTTTTGTGCCGTGAGTTGTAAATGTCTGTCATTATCTGTAGGCTGAATTTGACAATCAAAATACCTAGGCTTGTGTCTTGAGTTTATGTTGTTGGCCAACTGCCAATACCTTCCATTATTGTGCCATGAAATAAATTGAAGACGAAAATAATAAAATTAATGAAAAATTGAAAAATGACAAAAAGTGTCGATTTTCATTAGCTTGTCATATGTATCGTACAATTAAAATGAGGCATAGACCATAAAGATCGATGAAGGATTTTCGCTTGTATTTACAATTCCGGAATCTCCCATACAAATTTTATAAATCATACATAAGTAAAAATGTTTGTGGCAGGTTGCAGAAGCGTACTTCACTTAAAGCGAAATCCCACCAGCGATTTAAATGATCTGTCTGAAATTCAGAGTCATGACATAGTGCTGTGGCTAGTAAAACATATCCCTGTGTTCGTTTTTGATACTAAATTAAAAATTTCTCAATTCCAATCGTGGTGTCACATTTCAAATTAGCTTCTTTATTAGCTTTGGATCAGTGTAAGTATTTTCCCCAACATCACATGACAACATAAACTTCTATAAAATTAGAATAAAACGGGGAACTTCTATAAAGCAGACTCCCCTTGATCCGTACATATCCGAAGATTCTTGATTTGTTTTAGAATCCTCAGTGCGGTTTTGGAGATCTATACTTTTAGTACGTTTTCTGGTGGATTTTTGGTAGATTCTCTTCTTTTGCACATCTGCCACTTTTTAATATTAATTTTCCTATAGAAAATATACCTCTAACCCCCAAATTCTTAAAATCTATAAACGAATGTGCCTTGAGGCACTCTCGTCGGTTAGAGGGTTAAAGACGATTGAGGTGGTGGCGCAAAATTGAAAAAAAGCAATAAAACTAAATCAGTGAATTTCATGAATTCTGTTAAGATAATTCTGAATCTATAAAAAGGGAATCTTTAAGCAGCAGGTGGGAAACAGCTTTAAACTATGGGATTTTCAAAGAAAACGTCCTAATGAATTTGAATTACCTGTTTGACTCTTGCATCCATTACAGTTAAAATTTCAAGCCATCAACTCGTTTGGTAATTTAGGTCAAAAACACTAATATATTAATCTCGTGTTTATCAAAAACGAAGTCCATGTAAAAAACAAAATCGCTTCAAATTCCCACGAAATTTATTTGATGATGGCCTCTACATATTCTCTGCGAGATAATCTATGAACTGTAGCAGGTATCTTAATTACTGGTTGGAGACATACAAAAGAATTGCACTGATAGTCTCAAACAGATTACGAATATTCAATACTTTGTTATGCATCAAGGAGTTTGCAGTATTCCCATATTTAATTTTTGAATTCAAATGAATTATAGTTTGCCTCAATTTAAAAATACTTTAACTAAATCATATGTTCTATACTTAAAAGTTGGTCATTGACATTGAAAATACGCTTGGTATTTAAAAGCTATTATAGTTTACAAATTTACTGGGTTATTTTAAACTATATGGGAACGAGATCGATTTTAAATTAACTTTCAGAGCGATTCGTTTACATTGGAAATACATATCTTTGCAAAAGAGTCCGTATTGTTTTCTATTGCAAAAGTAAAAGACGACACTAAAGTCCTAAAAAAAATATGATATAAAATTCCACAATCCATTTAGAAAACTTGCACCATTCCAATGATGCAAGAGTTTGTCGTTTTAAACTACTATTACTACAAAAATCCACCCAGTCATCTTCTAAATGAACAGACCACTTATAAGGGTATACAATGTTGTTGCTCAGATTTGCAGCTAGTGTAAAGTAATATGCCGGAACAAAGTCGGGAAAAATACAAGTCCTATCCTGACGAGAGGCCACAGCAATAATAAAAATACTTCCCAATTTAGTCACATATTAAGACAAACGAGAACTAGTCGTTCATATGCTGCGGTACCCATACCATCGTGAGGAAAACGAGATCAGAAACTACTTGTTTGTAAAACTACTACTACTTTGTAAAAACCAGTTTGATCCACATGGATCCTGGCTTGTTCAATTTCTAGCACCTGAAGTATGGACAGTTAAACCACTGGCTTTTATTTTATTACAAATTTGCTGTTAATTTTTTCTTTTCGATTACGAGAAAATTTGCATTTGGAAACAAAAACGCTGAGAATATTTGATTCACTCTTTTGTTACGCACCTATTATGCCCTTTCAATTTTGTCAACACTTGTTGCCAACACCATCAACTGTATTATCTTGAAGTTGCTCACTAATGTTGCCAGCAATTATTATTGGCTGGCCAGTTTGCCTTCAGAGGGCAGTTATGTTTTCTCTATGAACGTAGCACTGAATTTTTATGAAATAATTATTGACATCGACAAAGGCCGCCTGCCCTCCCATATTGACTTTACCAATATTCTATTATCAGTCGCACGTGAGTTTTTATTTAAACTTTATACGTTTAGGGTCTTTTGAGTCTGAGGTTTTCTATTCATTAGTCAGCTCTTACAATCAAAACAGTAGGTTTTCAGATACTAAACATTTTTCCTCTATATAGAGAACAGAATTGAATTTGGCCAATACAGAACGAAACACTGATTAAAGAATTGGTGACATCTAGTTATGGAGCCATACGATACTTGTGCAAACAGACTCTCCACATAATCAGATATAATATAGGTGGTAGACGACCAAACGATATTTGAAGCAGAATGCGCAAACTCCAAGTCTTGCATGGAAAATCTGGGCATCTCTTAAACAGTTATGCATGTGAATTAGGTTCGCCCTCTGGATCATAATCTAGAGAACAGACGTCCTATGCCACTGCCAATATTTCTATTAGAAGCCAGCTTTGAATTTTATTACGAACACATCACCGGTTTTCTCTGAAAGAATAACAGCCGTCCATAGTTTGAGGAGACGTACTCCTGCAAACGAACTTAGATCGACAGCCCGCTATATTATCTTTGCTATATCGAATAGTGGCAATTGTTTTGATTGAGAAGCTACTCAGTTTTGTCAGTTCACATCCACTTCCTTTCGTGAAAGTCTTATTAAATAGAATTGTTTGTTGGTTACATTAATTCATTCATTTTGTTGTATTATCTAAATAAAAAAAGGTATACATACAATTGTTTATACATAGATTGCCAATAGGTAGTAGGTTTGAATCCTATGCTAAGTTCTTAGCTTAAGGTTATTTTTGTTTTGTCGTTTTCTTTTGTGGTTATTGTTGGTTTTCTGTTAAATTATCACATGTATTACATATACACATACATACACATTCATCTACATACATATTCTACATATACATAAATACATACATACGTACTCGGATGTATCAGACATTTAACAATTATTTGTTTTTTGTTTTTAGTTATTTATACTTATACATACAAGGATATTTATTAGTGATTACACAGTATGTCGCAAAGGACATTCATTCATTAGTTTGAACTGTAACAGTCAGTTTGAGGTTTTCTCTAGAAATGGCAAATGTTCCTTTGTCCAAGTGGAACGTCTGGGATGACAGACAGAGAGAGAGAGCGAGAGAGAGTGAGAGACGTCTCAGCTCGTATCTGCGTCTGGGGAACGTTTTGATCGTACAGAACGTATAGACACTTAAAACACTTTATAAGAGTAACGAATGTGTATGAGCGGCATGACGATGATTATCGTAATGATGATGCTGACGGCGACGATGGTGATGTTGTTCCGTATTTGCCTGTTCATGTGGTTGTGTCTGGCCAGTGGCCCCAGCATGCTGTCCATGTTGTACGAGAGTTGTGTTTGTGCGTTGGCAACATTCGTCGACATTTTCACAGAGCTCTTCCTGAGGATTCAATGGATTGTGTAGCAATTGGTGATGACGCCGGTGTCGGCGAAGTTGTTGACGATGATGATGCTGTGGCGAAAGCTGCTGTTGCTGCTGCTGATCCTGGTGGCCATCATTAACATCGATATCGACGTCGACATCGACATCGACATCGACATCGACGTCGACGTCAACATCAACATCATCCTCGTCGTCGACGTCGACCTCCCCGTCATGAAGATGACGATGCAGATGGTGATGATGGTGGGGCCTATCTAGATCATGATGATGTGGCTGATTGTGCACTACCACGGCCACATTGCAGTTTTGCGAGACCCGTTGATAGGGATAATTGCCCGACACCGAATGAATGGTCTTTTCAATGGCACGCAAGCGTTTCTCCAGCGATGTTGTTGCTAAGATATCAACCTGCATTAAGAGAAACGGGAAAACATTGTTAATTAATGAGCGGATTGCAGTGCCACAATTTATATAAATCTATTGGTGAGAACAAACATTTGGACAGAGGAACCTACACGGAGAAAAAAATGCAATCAAGGTTTAATCAACACAAATGAAAAATTAAATTAATTGTGAATTTTTTGATCAATTACATAGCTAATTTATTAAAAAAAATATATGGAAAATTTACCAAATTGTACATAGATCATTCGAAATATGAGGGCAGATTGCACAATGGTTGGAAATTAATGTATTTTGGTAATACTTCTGCAACTTCTGTTTGAAATAAATTCCAGTTGAATTATCTCGAATTAGGATTTTTTGTTTTTCCAGTTGGTCAAAAGAAATTAAATCCGATTTGTAGACAAACTTTTAAATGACACGATAAATAAGTAAAACAAAAACTCTAAACACCACACAAACTCTCAGCAAAAGTTTAGAGTTTTCATTGATAAAATTATACGGGAAGAGACAGCCAACATAGTCGGTAATATGTGTAGGCGTTTAGAGGTCGTCATTCAATCTAGGAGAGGACTTAGAAAGTATTAAATTCCTAAATTTGCCATTATCACGCGTGTGCCAACACTTTCGCATTCAGGTTTTGTTAGTTATGATTGACCAGTAAAATACTTTGGGTAAATTCGAACATATCATTGGAATCGACCTGGAACCACTCGTGGACTGTATAGGTTCAAGATTTCATATACGACCTTCGAATGGTCCGTCATCAGAACGAAACCGTGATTTCCAATTAAAGAATCGGGGACATCTACTTATGGAGCCATGCGATACTTGTGCAAACAGACTTAAGACGTCTGCTCGACCTTCGAATGGTTCGTCATCAAACTGTGGCTCAGTTTTTCAATGATTCCAAATCATTAATCATTTTGCCTACCAAATTCGAGTGAGCCTGCTCAAAAAGCGTTCATGAAATGTACATATTTTCTAGTCATCTTGGATGTGTTCTGCTTTTAAATTGTTTAGAAACCTGAAATCTCTTAAAATCCTAAAATATACTTTCAATGTTTGTGGTTTTAAAATTTTGCTTATCATAAAGATAATCGGTACTCTAACGAATCTACCAAACTGTCAGTGTCATAAATGCTGTTGATAGATATTCATATGGCCGTACTAACCTTCAACTGCGGCCTGAGCGGCAACAAAGCTATTATCCACCATGCCCATGCGGGACCATCATCTCTGCTCTCCCAGTTCTCTTCGACCATGGGCATTTCGCCGTAGCTCTGCAATATCTCATGTTTCAGATCCTCGCCCAAACTCTCATACCAGGCAATCGCCTTCTCCAGTACAATGGCATGCATACTCGTCACATACGACAGATTTTCATCGGGTATGGCCTCATCGTGTATGTACTCGACCTTGGCCGTCTCATAGCCGTCCTTTTCATTGCGGGCCAGAATCTTGAAACGTTTACAGCCAATGGTGCTGAGTATGGAACAACCGTCGCCCAACAATACACAGTCCCTTATATCGAGAATGCAACCGTAGTCATAGTAGCGTGTCTTTCCACTGTGCGGCTGGACAATGCCGAACTGTTTGTCGCCAGATTCGACGGCTCGCCGGACCATTAGGCGATAGCGTGGCTCGTACACGAACAGCGGACAGGGAACGTACGGGAATGCTGTGGTGCAAATGAAAATGGGCACTGACGGTTCCATGACCATTTCCTGGCGGAAACGTTTTTGGTAGCTGTCTGGAATGAAACGCTTCATTGCGGCCTCGAGGAATTTCGTCACCGGTCGTTTGGTTAAAACTAAGGGCACCGGTGAGGCGGCGCCTTGCAACATATTCACACTGGGTTCCACCAGCGGCGACATACACAGCGGACAGGAGGAGGTGTAGTCCATGCAACGATCCAAACACACCAGGCAATACGTGTGGCCACAGGGAGTGACGACGGGTTTCCAGAAAGTGCGACAGCACAAGACACAGTCAAAGTCACTGGCATCGATGAGGGAGGGAGCCACTGCTATCAGTTGCTTCAAAGCATAGTCGGGCGAGGATTCAATTTCTGCAATCAAAAGAAGAGAAACTTTTTGTTTTAACAAAATCACCTCCACCAAGGCTGTCTACTTACTTTTCAGTCTCACAATCTCCTGTTGCAAACGCTCCAAGACATTACGAAATTGCCCACTGCAACGGGCACTCTCCAAATCGATGGTGGGCAACAGCTCCGTTTCCTTTTGCATCCATTTCCGCCGAAAGTGCTTACGCGATGTCTGTCTTTTCAATTCCATTTCGTATTTCTTAGCAATGCTCGCATATGTGGTGCGCTTGTCGGCGCAATTGAGGAAATCCGTACACGTCAGCACATCATCATCGGCCAGTATATCGCAATCCTTGCCATAGCTGGCCGAAAGGAAATCATCGTCCTCGTAGGCGTGTACGGTGTCGTCCTCTTGAACAGCGACATTCTTGCGCCTTAGCCGGTGCTCCGAGTGAATGGTATACGGACATTTGGAACGCAATGCACCGATCAGATCCAATTTAATGCATTTGGGTGTTTGGGAGAGAAGTTTTTGGAGAATCTTAAAGAAGAAAATGTCGGTATTGAATACGATTTGCAATAAATGGGAGGGTGTAAAAATACTCGGGCAATAAATGGATGTGTAACGGTACCACGTTGTACAAAGTGGTTAAGAAAAAGTATTCCTGATTGTTGGGCTGATTTCTGGTTAGAATTATCCGTTTGATCTCATATTCTTTAGAGTACGGAGATACTCTGGGTCTAAGGTCCATCTTAGTTTCATTAGGGATTTCATTGAAAATAAGTTTGAGGGTAGTCAAGCCGATTAAGCGGTTCCCGAAAAACGGAAAATCTGTCCAGGTTTCTTCCATTGATTGAATTTGTAAAGTTGGTTTTAGTTTCCAAAATGAACACCCGTATAATATTTATATTTTCTTGAAACTAATCCTGTAACCCATTTCAACTTCCAGAGATTTTTCCCCTATAGTCGGTACGGTCGGAGAGGCAGATGAGCGGCCGAATGACCATGTTCACTTCCTGGAATTTCTTTCTGAGCTATCAAGAGAATGTGTGAAGAACTGTTCACCACTCTCGTTTAAAACGTATTCCAAACGAAAAACTAAAAGTCTATTCCCAAGTGATTTATAAATATATTTTCTTTCCTGTTCGGCAATACTTTAAGGTGAATTTTCGTGTAGGATTTTGTGGCTTACCTTAGTGAGATCATGCTGAAATAATTCAGTACTGCTGAGATTTGATGATTTATCCAAACTAATTGCTAAACAAATTTCATACAAAGCCTCCTCATAGCGGCTCAAATCGCTCAAGGCCAAGGAACGCAAATAGTGAGCCTTCACGAACGGAACCAAAGAAAGAAGAAAAAAAAACAGAAATAAAAATAAAAATAACAATTATTTAATTTGTTAAGTGGATTAAAATACTAAACAAATTTAAACATACCTTAGCTGAGGTATAGCGTGACTTTAAAGCATTGTCCACATCGGCGAGAGAGCTTTGATAGTGATTCATTTTCCTCAGAACTTCGGCGCGCAAGAGAAGGCTTTTGAAATTGGAAGGGGCTGCAAAGGAAAGAAAACGAACAAGAAACAAATTAGTCACAATCAATCGTTTAAAATATGTATACAATTGGGGAAATAGACTTAGAACACCATACAAATAAAATCAAGTAAAATCGTTGCCTAGTTCGGACGGACCGAATCTCATCCACGATAATGGTCAGCTATTACCGACATGGCGACAACCCTGTTACGTAGCCGAAAATATTCAAAATCAAATAAAATATATATTTCCAGAGGGTTTCCCACAGCAGAGATTTAGTGTGATATTGAAAAGTGTTGGTGGGGTGTCGTACGCTTGAAGAAGACATATAGTTATTTTAACATATTTTCAGAATAAGTGACAGTCAAATTATTTGTCACACACTGTCAAATATAAAATGCTGCTCTGGTCACCGCATGTACAGTGATTGACACGCACACACGTCCCGGGGATTGGCATTTTCCGCCGCATATTTGAAAATATTGAAATACTTAAATTTCCATTTATACTCATTAGCAATATCTCCCCTTACCCCGTACATACATAGATGACATAACAAAACATTGATGTTTCATCGCTACTAAAAACAAAATTATGAAATCTTTTTGGAGCAATCTGCGATGGCGTGGTGGGCGATGTGACTCGAAGATCAAGCTCTTCCGCAAAAAAAAACACACCTGTGGGTCGTTGGCTGGCTGACTGGCACACAGCTACCACTGACGTGCTTATGACTAATTTCTCTAAGAGATAATTATGTTACGTTCCGTTCGTATCTCTTCATATTTTTTAGTTTGATGTTTTAATGTTTTTCAAAGACTTAGCATGACATTCTACTCACTCATTCCGTAGTGTTGTTGGCGGCATTCTTCCCCCCCCCCAATGCTCTTGAATGAATGCCAATTTATTTCGAATTCAGATGCGAATTGAAGTATGCATAATTGCCACCACATGAGTACATCCATGAATATTAATACATATCTCTAAATCAATCACAATATTATACTACATCGTATAGTGCATGGCAGAGCATATATTATATACTTTATGTGCAATAATTTGTTCTCACCATTCGAATTTCATTTCATTTCTCGGTTACATGTACACTTAACACATAAGGATGTTAATTCATCGCCGATGTTATAGACATATATCAATTGGCATGAACACTTCATTCGGTTTGGTCATGAACAGTTCAGTTGGTTATCTGTGGCGCCACCATCATCATCGTATTTTGAGGAAAATGATTCTCTGGTAACACTACGAATACCATCAAAAATTCACGGGTTGGAGGACAATATTTTCTCGCATAATATATAATAAATAATAATAATTATTTAATTATTTAATTATTTAATTATTTAATTATTTAATTATTTAATTATTTAATTATTTAAGTATTTAAGTATTTAATTATTTAATTATTTAATTATTTAATTATTTAATTATTTAATTATTTAATTATTTAATTATTTAATTATTTAATTATTTAATTATTTAATTATTTAATTATTTAATTATTTAATTATTTAATTATTTAATTATTTAATTATTTAATTATTTAATTATTTAATTATTTAATTATTTAATTATTTAATTATTTAATTATTTAATTATTTAATTATTTAATTATTTAATTATTTAATTATTTAATTATTTAATTATTTAATTATTTAATTATTTAATTATTTAATTATTTAATTATTTAATTATTTAATTATTTAATTATTTAATTATTTAATTATTTAATTATTTAATTATTTAATTATTTAATTATTTAATTATTTAATTATTTAATTATTTAATTATTTAATTATTTAATTATTTAATTATTTAATTATTTAATTATTTAATTATTTAATTATTTAATTATTTAATTATTTAATTATTTAATTATTTAATTATTTAATTATTTAATTATTTAATTATTTAATTATTTAATTATTTAATTATTTAATTATTTAATTATTTAATTATTTAATTATTTAATTATTTAATTATTTAATTATTTAATTATTTAATTATTTAATTATTTAATTATTTAATTATTTAATTATTTAATTATTTAATTATTTAATTATTTAATTATTTAATTATTTAATTATTTAATTATTTAATTATTTAATTATTTAATTATTTAATTATTTAATTATTTAATTATTTAATTATTTAATTATTTAATTATTTAATTATTTAATTATTTAATTATTTAATTATTTAATTATTTAATTATTTAATTATTTAATTATTTAATTATTTAATTATTTAATTATTTAATTATTTAATTATTTAATTATTTAATTATTTAATTATTTAATTATTTAATTATTTAATTATTTAATTATTTAATTATTTAATTATTTAATTATTTAATTATTTAATTATTTAATTATTTAATTATTTAATTATTTAATTATTTAATTATTTAATTATTTAATTATTTAATTATTTAATTATTTAATTATTTAATTATTTAATTATTTAATTATTTAATTATTTAATTATTTAATTATTTAATTATTTAATTATTTAATTATTTAATTATTTAATTATTTAATTATTTAATTATTTAATTATTTAATTATTTAATTATTTAATTATTTAATTATTTAATTATTTAATTATTTAATTATTTAATTATTTAATTATTTAATTATTTAATTATTTAATTATTTAATTATTTAATTATTTAATTATTTAATTATTTAATTATTTAATTATTTAATTATTTAATTATTTAATTATTTAATTATTTAATTATTTAATTATTTAATTATTTAATTATTTAATTATTTAATTATTTAATTATTTAATTATTTAATTATTTAATTATTTAATTATTTAATTATTTAATTATTTAATTATTTAATTATTTAATTATTTAATTATTTAATTATTTAATTATTTAATTATTTAATTATTTAATTATTTAATTATTTAATTATTTAATTATTTAATTATTTAATTATTTAATTATTTAATTATTTAATTATTTAATTATTTAATTATTTAATTATTTAATTATTTAATTATTTAATTATTTAATTATTTAATTATTTAATTATTTAATTATTTAATTATTTAATTATTTAATTATTTAATTATTTAATTATTTAATTATTTAATTATTTAATTATTTAATTATTTAATTATTTAATTATTTAATTATTTAATTATTTAATTATTTAATTATTTAATTATTTAATTATTTAATTATTTAATTATTTAATTATTTAATTATTTAATTATTTAATTATTTAATTATTTAATTATTTAATTATTTAATTATTTAATTATTTAATTATTTAATTATTTAATTATTTAATTATTTAATTATTTAATTATTTAATTATTTAATTATTTAATTATTTAATTATTTAATTATTTAATTATTTAATTATTTAATTATTTAATTATTTAATTATTTAATTATTTAATTATTTAATTATTTAATTATTTAATTATTTAATTATTTAATTATTTAATTATTTAATTATTTAATTATTTAATTATTTAATTATTTAATTATTTAATTATTTAATTATTTAATTATTTAATTATTTAATTATTTAATTATTTAATTATTTAATTATTTAATTATTTAATTATTTAATTATTTAATTATTTAATTATTTAATTATTTAATTATTTAATTATTTAATTATTTAATTATTTAATTATTTAATTATTTAATTATTTAATTATTTAATTATTTAATTATTTAATTATTTAATTATTTAATTATTTAATTATTTAATTATTTAATTATTTAATTATTTAATTATTTAATTATTTAATTATTTAATTATTTAATTATTTAATTATTTAATTATTTAATTATTTAATTATTTAATTATTTAATTATTTAATTATTTAATTATTTAATTATTTAATTATTTAATTATTTAATTATTTAATTATTTAATTATTTAATTATTTAATTATTTAATTATTTAATTATTTAATTATTTAATTATTTAATTATTTAATTATTTAATTATTTAATTATTTAATTATTTAATTATTTAATTATTTAATTATTTAATTATTTAATTATTTAATTATTTAATTATTTAATTATTTAATTATTTAATTATTTAATTATTTAATTATTTAATTATTTAATTATTTAATTATTTAATTATTTAATTATTTAATTATTTAATTATTTAATTATTTAATTATTTAATTATTTAATTATTTAATTATTTAATTATTTAATTATTTAATTATTTAATTATTTAATTATTTAATTATTTAATTATTTAATTATTTAATTATTTAATTATTTAATTATTTAATTATTTAATTATTTAATTATTTAATTATTTAATTATTTAATTATTTAATTATTTAATTATTTAATTATTTAATTATTTAATTATTTAATTATTTAATTATTTAATTATTTAATTATTTAATTATTTAATTATTTAATTATTTAATTATTTAATTATTTAATTATTTAATTATTTAATTATTTAATTATTTAATTATTTAATTATTTAATTATTTAATTATTTAATTATTTAATTATTTAATTATTTAATTATTTAATTATTTAATTATTTAATTATTTAATTATTTAATTATTTAATTATTTAATTATTTAATTATTTAATTATTTAATTATTTAATTATTTAATTATTTAATTATTTAATTATTTAATTATTTAATTATTTAATTATTTAATTATTTAATTATTTAATTATTTAATTATTTAATTATTTAATTATTTAATTATTTAATTATTTAATTATTTAATTATTTAATTATTTAATTATTTAATTATTTAATTATTTAATTATTTAATTATTTAATTATTTAATTATTTAATTATTTAATTATTTAATTATTTAATTATTTAATTATTTAATTATTTAATTATTTAATTATTTAATTATTTAATTATTTAATTATTTAATTATTTAATTATTTAATTATTTAATTATTTAATTATTTAATTATTTAATTATTTAATTATTTAATTATTTAATTATTTAATTATTTAATTATTTAATTATTTAATTATTTAATTATTTAATTATTTAATTATTTAATTATTTAATTATTTAATTATTTAATTATTTAATTATTTAATTATTTAATTATTTAATTATTTAATTATTTAATTATTTAATTATTTAATTATTTAATTATTTAATTATTTAATTATTTAATTATTTAATTATTTAATTATTTAATTATTTAATTATTTAATTATTTAATTATTTAATTATTTAATTATTTAATTATTTAATTATTTAATTATTTAATTATTTAATTATTTAATTATTTAATTATTTAATTATTTAATTATTTAATTATTTAATTATTTAATTATTTAATTATTTAATTATTTAATTATTTAATTATTTAATTATTTAATTATTTAATTATTTAATTATTTAATTATTTAATTATTTAATTATTTAATTGTTTAATTATTTAATTATTTAACTATTTGAAACCCAGTGACGTTAGGTAACAGATTTACGCCCGTCAGTGTTTCAGTAGATGAATGGGTTGAATAAGTCACTTCTGGATATTACATTATAAGAGTTTATTCTAACAGTTGAAGAGAACTTTTAAAACAAAAGAGAAACTAGATACTCTATCCCTGTTACAATCCGAAATTCTCCTAGGCAACCATGTGCCAATTTTTAAGAGCCGTGAGTGAGCAGAATTCTCTTATCAAAGGTAATGGCGAGATAATGTGGCGCAAATGTTTGACAACATAAGACCACTCTCTTCTCATGTTACAATGTTATAAACA
The DNA here is from genome assembly GCA_958296145.1 of Hydrotaea cyrtoneurina. NCBI lineage: Eukaryota > Metazoa > Arthropoda > Insecta > Diptera > Muscidae > Hydrotaea > Hydrotaea cyrtoneurina. The sequence goes on along the minus strand of OY282515.1, from coordinate 50,445,886 downwards.
AATCATAATTATTTAACAATTAATTTGGATTTGTTTCATCATCAGCTCGTACCATATGTTTGAAATCGCATTACGCAACGGTTCAACAAAAAGGCCTATCTCGTCTTTCTAGCCGTGTCATAACCATTTCAGTATCTCGTTTTCGTTGTTAAATCACACATCTGCAATTGTTTGCTATTTTAGAGTTTTATAGTCAAGGAGTATTGGGTTACAAAACTAGCTGGTATTCAGTTGCATGCTCTGTGCCGGTATAGACAGGCAGACCTTCATTTCGTAAATGTGGACCCAGCCAAGCAGTGTTATTTTTGTCGTTGACGTTGTTTTCAATGTGGACAAATTAGGAATTGACATTGAAAACTGGTATTTACTTGGCTTGAAATGCATTCGCTTGGAATGCGGTGTTAATGGTACAAAATGTAATTATATGTTTCCTACATACCTACATAAATATATGTACATACGAACACACTGCTTATATGTAGGTAGACATGTTGTTGTTGTGACAACATGGAGGCCACATTGTGGCGTGAGATATGGATATGTCAACAAGGTGTTGATATGCTTCAATAATGGGTGGTCGATCTGATGATTATTTTCATTACTTCGACCGGAAGATGTAACTTTTGTTTTGTCTTTTGGTATTCAACGAATTCCGATTCATTGTCATTCGGACGCATAGCGTAGCACTTTCTCATAAAAGGGGGATAGACAAGTTAGTATCCGGAGCCAAAGTACAACAGTCCTCTCCTATTGGCACCCCAGATACCACTTCGAGGGGTTAGCGGGAAATAATGAGAATTGGTCGGATATATTTCCCCTTCCCAGAATGACAACACGTTTTTACTGAAATTCGTTTACAAAATTCCCGACAAAGTAATTAAGTGTGTCGTACATTAGGCGTGGACTGATCTTGAATATTTATCATTGTATCATTTCAAAATTCTCAAATATTCTAGTCTAGAGACTTCCTGCTTTTCATGGGGCATTTCTCATTTCACAAGTCGCCAGACCACACATTCTACATATATACATATTTAATATAGTTAATAACACAATTAATACGGCATCTTTTTTGTTTAGTTGCTCAAACAATTTCATTGTTTTCCTTACGTAATGACCGTCTGTGTTGTTATTGTCGCAATTTGTTAATACCCAACATTACATTCGCAGAACATACGAGTATTTACATTGATGTGCATACATATGTACCCCAAAAATATTACACATAAACATTTTATATTTATTGTCGTTTTGTTCACTGCTGACCATCAACAATTTGTGCTTAAACATGTGTTCATACATACATATGTGTTTTAGAATTTGTAAAATATTAAGAATATTTCATTCTTTGTTATCTACGAAAAAAATATCATAGACTTTACACAGGAAGAAAAAATAATTCGTAATATGAATTAAGTTTGTCTTTAGAACAGTTTCGCTTTAGAACAGTTAGCGTCTCAAACTGGTCGCTTTAGAACAGTTTCCGTCTCAAACTGGTCGCATTAGAACAGTTTGACTCTTAAACTGGTCGCTTTAGAACAGTTTGAGTCTCAAACTGGTCGCTTTAGAACAGTTAGCGTCTCAAACTGGTCGCTTTAGAACAGTTAGAGTCTCAAACTGGTCGCTTTAGAACAGTTAGAGTCTCAAACTGGTCGCTTTAGAACAGTTGGAGTCTCAAACTGGTCTCTTTAAACAGTTTGCATGCCCAACCTGTCTCTTTAGAACAGTTGGTGTCTCAAACTGGTCTCTTTAGAACAGTTTGCGTCTCAAACTGGTCTCTTTAGTTTGCTTCTCAAACTGGTTTCTTTAGAACACTTGGAGTCTCAAACTGGCCTCTTTAGATGGGTTTGAGTCTCAAACTGGTCGCTTTAGAACAGTTGGAGTCTCAAACTGGTCGCTTTAGAATAGTTGGAGTCTCAAACTTGTCTCTTTTAGAACAGTTGGAGTCTTAAACTGGTCTCTTTAGAACAGTTTGCGTCTCAAACTGGTCTCTTTAGTTTGCTTCTCAAACTGGTTTCTTTAGAACACTTGAAGTCTCAAACTGGCCTCTTTAGATGGGTTTGAGTCTCAAACTGGCCTCTTTAGACAGGTTTGAGTCTCAAACTGGCCTCTTTAGATGGGTTTAAGTCTCAAACTGGCCTCTTTAGACAGGTTTGAGTCTCAAACTGGCCTCATGAGAACACGTTATGCCTCTATCTTTAACCACACTCAAATTATGTCACACAATCGTTTCTAATCTATTTTATACATATTTTATTTATAATTAATTTATTGTATATCGTTATTCGTGGTTATATCACCATATATACCAACACACACGAACATTTATAATTACTGGCACAGAATTTAATTACTATTTAATTGAATTTGGTTTAGAGAATTTCGAAACAAATAAAAACAAACACTTGTTTCACAACACATGACGCTGTGATTATTTTTACTTTTAAGTTTAATGAACTGTGCACGACGGGGAGGGTATGAAATTACAAACAGAATAACGAAGGGAAAAAACAACAAAAAATGTATGACAACGGAAAAGCGATTACAAATAATGGCAATGGAAATGAAAGTCTGTGGAAAACAGATTATTAACTTAAGTGGTTAAAAGGAATTTTATAAAGAATCGATCGATCCAAATGAAACGACAAGAATTATTAAGGGAAATTTGAGGCAGACAAATTAAATTAAATGTTGATTATAGAATATGCGAAGCCTGGGGGATATTTAGACGGAGGACTGCATGAATACGGGTCTAAAGAAATACAGAGGATGTAAAATCTTTACAGCTAATGATTTAGAAAACTCGCATGAAATTTAAAAAAACAAATAAAAAATCGACTTCCCCAGTTCAACATGACTTTTCCTAGGACAAAGGGATATTTCGTACAGCCGAAATGAATGTCCAGCAATGGCTCCACGAAAAGTGAACTATATTTCTATTCCACTGCCAGCCAATTGAAGCAATAGCTTCTAAGTGTTCTTCAAGTGTTGAAATCGTATACCAACACATTATTTTTATGCAATCGTTTAAAATATTTCGAATGAAAAAAAAAAATACGTATTTCAGCATGACAATTTTATGAGTCATTAAAAAATATTCTATAATGATTTAGTGCTCCGTGTATATGACATGCCATAACTGTAAAAACAATTGGATGCCTCATAAATCTGTTTTAGAAAATGTTCTACAACAAAAACAAAAGCAACTTTGAAAAATAAAATCTATGTACTTGCATTTAAACGATTGCAATGGCCAAAGTGATGATTGGTCATGTTTCATGGTCCGATTAAAGAAAGCCCATTTCATTGTAAATGAATCGCAATGACTGATGAACAGACAGAAACTCGCACAAAGAACAGCGGCCACAATGGATACAGTGAACGTATGCCATGGCGACCAAATAAATAAATATGTGAAGGCAAGAGCGGATCATCATATTAAAAATAAATTAAATTTTCATAGTAAAATAATGTTTCATTAAAAACACTCAATATAATATTAGAATAGACGATGCAGTCAATCACATTCTAGTCTTTTGTTGTGTATTGTTTTGTTTGTTGGTATTTTCATCATCATCATCATCACTATGAATCTCAAGTGAATTCAGACCATGATCCGTCCGTGTCTGCGTCGCACTGTTTCCCCTTCCGTACATTCGTCGTTTGCCTATAGGAAGCGATGGACGGTCTCACAGGGTGGAAATTCTACATTTATGTTTAACATATTGTTTAACTCGTATAGTTTTGTAAATTTTTGGTCTCGTTTCATTTTATTTTTTTTTATTTTGTTAAAATAAAATCTATTTGCATGTGCCAGACATTTATTGTACGTTGTCTGCGGACATGATGCAGAATTTTGTATGCACTCAGGGCCGTGTTGTAAAACTATCCGCATTTGTATAGAAAATATACTGCACTGCAGCGCTTAAGAGGCATGCTACGTGATCTGTGCCATGCCATGCAATAAACCGAAAAAAGAGAAGAACCAAGTGCTATCGATGATGGCAGAGGTTGATTTGAAGCTGAATGTCAAATGGCTTAAAAATATACGTCAGGAATTTTTCTGAGGAGAAATTTCGTTTAATTAAATTTTAATTAGAGAAACAAACTGTTTCGTTAATAGAATGAAAATATAATAATCTAATAATGTAAGGCGAAATTTAGTTTAATTTAAGTAACAAACTGTTTCGTTAATAGAATAAAAATATAATAATCCACTGGCCTTATAGTGTCCAACGTAGCCCATTTGTCCATAAATAAGTACAAAAATACATAAAAGGAAATAAAGACATTAACCAAAAATCGGTTATATCCATAATCAGTTATATCCATATATGTCAACGTCGTCCTTTACATTCCAAAGCTCTGTCACGCCCCAGATCGATAGCTCGTTGGGCTGATTGATTGTCTGAAGATTCCTCCATTATTGTGGCGAATAACAAGTTTCAAAAGAAAACGCACTGAACCGGAGAACCGGTTGATTTTCCTTTAACCCATTCATAGCCAGCGATGCCATATGACACAGAGAAAAGGATTTTGTAAAGTCCAAAATGTCAATGGATTCGAACTCAGGACCCGTTTTTATAAAATATAAAACTTTTTTAAAAAAATGTCTTGGTCATGAATTTGTTAATATGCACAACATCTCATAAACCGATTACAAAAAAATAGAAAAAAACATCTTCAATAACATCGATTAGTGGTTGTCGACAACTGACCACTGACTGGCCGACTTAAAACCGGACTTGAACCGGAAACCCGTTTGCCAAAAATAATTATTTCGGTTTAATGAAATTTTCATGGAATACAGGAAGAGGAAGAATGAACCGCGGAACTGATTCCACAGTTAAACAAAGATTAACAATTTAAATGATTTATCTGAGATCCGGAAAACCGGTACCAAACTTAAAAAAACAGGAATTGATTCAAGAGGATTTTTCTGAGATCTACAAAGTACACAAAAAAAAAATAACTCTGATCGGAGCATAAAATGCATTGAACCCTAGTAAAATATGAAATTAAGCTCCCAAAAAAAATCATAAAATTTCCAAATTATTCCACGTATAACATTTAGGGCCAAATTTCATTTTCAATTGGGGGTGTATTTTCATGGGGCCTAGTTTCGATCCAACGAACTACTACTACCATCCCTTTAGACAAGGCTTGGGTCGACTATTCGTTCACAAAGTAATCCAAACTAAACATTTTTCGGATTTATACATATGTGGTTCAATTGGTACTTTTTTTGGGAGTATTCACATAAAACATGGTTCAGATCTGCATATCTACAGTCGACCCCGATAACTGAATTAAAACAGCTATTATAAATTAACTGCCTACGACACCTGTATTGAGGTCATTCTCACGTGAAATGCCGACACGTTGCTACAGACAAATCACTTTGCGCTTATGCGTCCGCCCTCCTAAAAGACAACATTTGGGAATGCTTCGGTATCTCATCCAAGCAGACTGTGCATATGTTTGCGCCCAAGTGTATCATGGATGTCTACGTGAAACTAAAGAGTGGTAGTGTGTCTGGCATTGTTATTCCGAGTATTTATCATATCATAAATTTCAATTTATCTTCTCTGTTTGTTGTTGTTGCGGCGAGGCGGCGTATGTCCGTCCGCCTTCCATCTGACAATGGGTGTTTTATTTTTGTTCAAAAAACATTCTGTTTATGATCAAAGTTTAAATTTATGTTTATAATAAATTTATCATTGTTTGTCGTTTTTGTGCTGATATTCTTACTGTTGTTGTAGTTGTAGTTGTTCTTGTTATTATTGTTAAATTCAACGATAATACATACGTAATCGTCATCAACATAATGGTTCACAGTGACGTTATGATACATGTACTCACGGAATATGGGTCAGATTTGGAATATTCATGAAGCTCACCCAATGTTCGGTGTCTATTTGCAGTTAATATTAACAAGGTTGAAATATAATCACACATGTGTTATTATTATCATGCGTATGCAGGGATCTCATGTATTTATGACCGCAAATAAACGATAGATGAGTAAGTGGCACTTGTAGGTAACCCTTGTCCTTTATATTCCACATACACATACGCATATAAGTAGTTAAATATTATAGAGAGTGTATGTGAAAAAGACATAATCAATAATTTAATATAGCACAAGTACACCTAACCCTCGATATACACGATAGATACTCTATTGTGAAAATCGCTTTACCCACCAAGCGTATGATTAATATTACTAATATTTAATATTAATTTGGAAAACATTGTATCAGGGTTTATATGGTCTATTTAAATTATATCTTTTCGCAAAGTAATTGCATATTTGAACATCTGAATCATCGATCAAATTGACAGTTGCATACGATTCAGCAGTCGGTTGACATCAATTCGATCAATTCTTCGTATATAGATTCTGTAACCGATATAAATCAAGCATGCCAAAGTATTCTGAAGATTTAGTCAAAGTAGCATTAGAACTTTGAATTCGCTTGCTTCTGATATAAAACAAAACTATTTCCTCTAATAAAGATCTAAATTATAAAGTCAGAGCTGGGTGAGATGGAAGAATTGGGTAATATTTCACTTACTTATTTCCCTTAATATTCCATGAAGGCACTGGCGAGGAACTTCTCTCGAATCAGTGAGCTGTGTGCGACCGGGCCAGACCAGGACCTACTGTTTAAAGGCGACTCCGAAAGACTATTGCTTTTCTAGAGCAGTTTTATATGGCTCAGATGTTACTCTCGTACTCGTAAAGTCGCCAGCATTTATGAGGTGAAAAACTGCTTTGGAAAAGTCCTTGATAGTCTTACCGGGTTTTGAACCTTAGAACCACAGACGTCCACAATTTCAACATTTCTATATTTCCCATATGACTCGGACTCTATTTGATAATTTCTCATATACCATTCTTTATTAAGGAATTTAATTCTAATGTAGGGTGTTTTATGAGCTGCACAACACACACTACGGTTTGACAGCTGATAATGTCAACTGGTGTTGACATTTCTGTTCAGTAAGGTGTGGCAAGTCATCATGATTCGTTCAATACCAGAACAATGCTTCCAAATTGTGGAAATTTACTTTGACATTATAATCGGCCAGATTTATTGGGAAAAGTAGACAACAATGGGACTGACCGAACTCATAGCCGCGGAGGACATATGTCGAAAATCATACCATAAAAAATAAATTCCATGAAATTATTAGAATGAAGTTTTATTTGAACAATATTTCTCCTTTCATTTAAAGTGCTCAAGCTCTAAAACAAACACCCGATAATATGTTCTTTGTCTAGGTCTGTATTTTCCAGATTTTTTCAAGTCCAGTCCAGTTACAAGCTATTGCATGGTTTTCCATCTAAATCGAAATTGTCAAATTCCAAACTGTTACATAAAATGATGTACATGCTTTGTACGCTCCTCTGATCAGGCTAACAGGAAGATACCCTGTCTAATTTCCGAATCAGATCCAAAGTCAGACAAGATCAAATTATTTGATTTTTAAAATTCCACTAAATCCGAAAATTCTTATAAGAGACACAGAAATAATTATCACACCATCAGCTTCAGGTTTACTTTTTCTTTAGATGAGCAAAGTTACAGACAGAAAAATATATATATTTTTTTTTAAAAAAATTGTGAGGTTTTTTAGACGAAAATATTTTCTTTTGATATTCCCACGGTCTTCTAACGCGAGCATTACAAGTTTTGTGCCATAAACTACACTAATTGAGTGAGTCATTAAAATTTTCCGTTTCGAAACAATTCATTTGCGGTCTTTCTGCTTTTCCAAGTTGTTCTCATCTAAGAAATCGCCTGACAGAGGGCGACGATATTCCCAAAGAAAAACCTATGAATCTCTCAAAACATCACCTTCCTAAAATAGGATACGAGTATTCCAATCATAGTCGTGTGACTCACCCTTGACTTTGTGTTATTGTTTACACTTTTTGGTTCATTCTTTATGGGTTATCAATAAATGTATCTGTAGGTATGTATGTATATATTTTTTTTTTTTTTTTAACTTTCGTTTTGATAAACAAAATAATAAACTGGATGTGAGGTTTTGCTTTGTGATGCGGTCGTGGACGTGCGACGTGTGAGCGTGTGGAAGTGGGTAGGGAAGGTTTTGTTTATTTTGCTAACGTACCCTCTATACGCGTTCGAATGAATGTGAGTGCGAGTGAATGAGTTTGAGTTTTTTTTTTTACGGTGAATGCACACGGTGACCTTGAATATGATATAAATATTTTTAGGTTTAAATACCTTTGTTTAAACACATAACGAAATAGAAATAAATATTTTGGCTAAACAAAATCTACGACTGTATTTGGTGAAGTTCAGAGAAACGACACAAACGAAATAGAAGTAAACTGCTAACACAAGCAAAGTATAAATATGATAAAAAAAAAACATTCCAAATATACATACTTACAAGCAACAGTTGTGATCAATGGTATAGCACATCAACACTTATTGTGTATGCCATAATCTAACCGGCAGACAGTTGGACGCCGCGGAATCGTGGGGGGAATCAGGCATTGATTCTGGCGGCCAAAGGGAACTTCAAGTTTCCAATACCCTTATTTTCTATAGCCAGGGTAGTGCATTGCATTTATATGGGTAAAAATAAATAAAAACCACACAGAAGCAAGGAAGGAACTATAAATCGTCCTCCCATCCCAGGCAGGGTTACCGACTGAATCTACCCCTAGTGAAACCATAATGGAAACACATTTACATACATTCTAAAGCCTTTACAACAAAGTCTGAGCTTGGCCGGAACCATCAGCTACAAAGTTCGTTCATAAATCAGCTCTGGATGGTCAGAACGTAGTTCCGTTAATGGTAGGGACGAATATGTCATGGCATCGAAGTAAGCCGAAATGGCAAATCGATTGTCCATTGGGCTCCAAAATGCTGAGCAGGCAAAGACTTCTCTGTATTGGATTTGAACCACGTCCGAAAGCAATTGCCCTCTCAGGGCTTTTGGTAAAGTGCAAAAGAATAACCTCATTATGACGGCAAGAGAGGACGGGGATCTCCAGAAACATACGGATAGGTGTTTAGTTTACAGGACTCATCGAGTAGTTTTATGTCCATGGAGGGCATCGATCAGTTCTGTTCAATCCAGTGTGGCCCCGCTTAGATAATAAAGAGTGCAACTACTGCAGAAGGGCTCAGGATTGCGTCTTTAGGATCACCGCTCAAACGTCCTCTGAGTTTCAGCGATGGCTCTAAAAACCTTTTCTTTTTTTTTTGTTAGTTTCCCTGGTGAACTAAACAGTCCACCATTAAACCATGTGGCAAATAGCAACTTCCTGCACAAACTATGCACGTCTCCCGGGAGACTGACCCTTTCATATGGAGAAACTGAAAAGGCCGGTAATCACATTTGTGAATTCCGGGTTTTGTGACATTGCCGATGTTATACGACCTTGACTCTTACACATCACAGCTACATTTGCCAGAGTTTTGCCAGCTGTGAATTGCGTGTTGCATTGTTTTGTTTGTATGCACTTTGCTTTGCGCACTTTTACTATTCATTTCCTTTGTGGGGATTTTTGTTGTAAAAGTGTTTTTTTTTTCTTTTATCAAATGATAATAAACAGAAATTGTTGTGAATTTTATTTCGCTTTCGCATTTTATGCAACAAAAGTGAAGGCCAACCGCCCAGATTGTCCCATTATGTGGTCGGCGGAAGCATGGAGGGGGTGAAAGTGGGCTGCAACCAAAATCCAACCAACAGCCAAACAAATAAACCGTTTAACTACCAAAAAAGACAAAGCCGGCAACTTTTATACCCTTGGCGTATATTTTATCTGCAATTTGTAGTTGTTGTTGTTGTTAACGTGTATCCAAAACAACACTCTTATCCTTTGTATGGTATGGATTATGAGTCTAAGCTTGAGCCATTTTCCTTCTACCATTACCACCATCGCCAACAACACCCCGTCCATTATTCCATGTGCCGTCCTTGACCTCTTTTCTGCCCTGGTTCCATGTGTTAGTCGCAGTTTCGAGTGTGAAACAATTTGTGTTTGGTACGCCTGAGTTGGCTTTATATTGAATTTTTTCGTACATTCGTTCATACGTTTTGAATAAACTTTCATAGCTCCACGGCAATGTATTTCTTTTATGAAATTTTAATAACAATGGTGAAAAGTGTGTCCTTAATAATGAATTTTACGGCAGACTTCTAATATATTTTTAAATAATATATGAGAACTTCGGCTATGGGAATATTGTTGATATAGTGCCAATATTTATTTCTTTGCATTTTCTTGTGCAAAAGTAGAAAGTATAAAAGTGAGTTTCACAGTGTACAAAGTTCGGTTTACCAAGTGAAATTGAAACCCATGGCCACAGTTATAAACTACATTGAATTCTAGAAGAAAAATCCTCGGGCAAATCTTAAACACCAGGTTTAGGGTGTGATTGAAACATTCTGATGTGTTTTCATGCTTGGACAATCACAAATCATTTTATTGTCAGACAACATTAAATCATAGCAGGACAACGCTACCTTTGACTGGGCGATGTAAGAAACATAATATAAATGCAGATCAAAGTAGGATAGTCCTGCTTAAATCATGTGTAAAATCAATATGAACTTTTGAGTTGACTATGGAACAGCTGAGCTTTCTTTCGATTGCTGTTTTGTGACGAGAATATTAAATAGATCGATTTAATGCGGATTTTTATTCTTATTATTATCCAAATTCCTTGGTGGAACATAGGGCCACAACAAAATGTTTCCAATCATTTCTTCTTAACGCTAGCATTTTTATTTCATTCCACGGCATTTGAACCTCCGTAGTTTATCTTGAACTTTTCGCCCACCCAAGTCTGAGCGGCTCTGCCTTTGCGTGGGCTGTCCAGGGTGTTCCATTGAAAGGCTTATTTGGCAGCATTTCAAAGATATTCACAGACGGATCAAAATCGTTTAGAGGAGCTGATTGTGGAATCTACAAGGATCAGCTGAATTTGAAACTGTCCCTTAAACTACCGGACCGAAATAATGCCGGGATATCATGCAAGGATATCTTCATATTTCCGGACTGGTAGGTGCAGGGACGGAGTTAGCGTTGAGGAGGCCCTAAGATACAAATTTGTGGGTTTATTTTTATTTATTTTTAATAAAAATGTTGGTAAGAAAACAATTAAAATAAAAAATAATATTGCATTTATTCAAATTGTGGATATAAAATAAGAAAAGTATTTTAGATCAAAATAATTGAACTATTTTTTTGTAAAAGTGCTAGAAAATAATGGAGGAAAAGGGGCCCTAGGCATATGGGGTCCTAGACGCTAGCCTAGTCAGCCTAAGGGAAAGTTTGGTCCTAGGTAGACGCCCATTAGGTCCCTTGGAAACTTCAGGTATTGCTCGAGAGTACCGGGTATCTGCGAGGAAGATAGCAAGACATTCGTCGGTTACACTTATATGGGTCCCTGGGCATAGGAACATTGGTGGTAACAGTACAGCTGATGCACTTGCCGGAGCTGGTACTAGCCCGTACTCAAGTGAGTGTAGTATGAAATTAGCATTCCCATCTCTGAGATGGAAACTTCATATCATTGCAGAAGATCAGTGGAGAAAGGAAACCAAAGCATATGGTCTGATATTGATGTGCGGACCGTGATTTATCGGACAAGATGCGGTCAGCAGTGGTCACTCGCGTCTGGGATCACACATTCGGAGAGGGCTCTATAAAAAATGTCAACAAAAAAATGAAGAATTTCCCAAAAAAAAATTCAAAATAAAAAATACAAAATTGGGGAATTTTTCATAATGAAAAAAATTTTTAGGTAACATTATATTTTATATTTTTTTTTTAAATTTTTCATATGAAAAATTTCCCATAAAAATGGACAATAAAAAATTGGTCCATTTTTTATTTTTCGGAAATTTTTGGGTTTTTTTTTTTGAGCGTTTTTTCATAGCAGAAGTCAATCATATTTTATTTTTCATAATATTTGGGGGAATTTTGCATTGGGTAATTTTTCATAAATTGTTAGGGGGAATTTTCAGAATTTTTTGGGGAAATTTTTATATTAGGCTTTGAGGTGGGATTTTTCATTTATTTTGGGGAATTCTTCATTTTGTTATTCTTAATTTATTTTCGGGGAATTCTTCATTTGGTCTATGTTTTTGGTTAATTTTATATAGAGCCTTCGGAGACTGCGTTTCGCATGCAACGACTTCTGTAGAAGCTGCCACGATGAAGATGAGGAGGACACAGGCGAACACCTTCTCTGCCATAACCCGGCATTTGTAAACTTAAGGTGAAAGATGTCTGGTGTACAAGTTCTAGTATACAAATTTGGTTAAAATGAACAACTTCATTTCAACAAAGTTTTTTTTTTGGGGTTGCCCCCTATGAATGAAGGGCATTGGAGGGAGGAAAAAAGGGAGTGATATTTCAACTCACACTACCTCTACCAAAACCACTCCAGCCTCACTTCATATCATCTAATATCTTCTGATTTCTCGCTCTAAGAAAGAAACTAATTCTAAGATCTCCGACTTATAACAGATCATTCAGATTACATTTCATTGCAAATACATTTTTGTGGCACAGGGTGAAGTTCATCCGATTATGTGTTGAACAAGTCCAAAAGAACATGACTCGGCTGAAGTTAGAATTTGTTATGGCCAATACTTTCTGAGGTCAACATGACTAATATGGATGTCATAAAGTCTACCCACCAATTGTCTTGGGCAATCTCATCAAAAAATGGTTGTAGTTATTTTGTCAACCATAATCTTTTGTGGCGCCTCTTCTCGGCCACACATAGACTTCCTCCACTTAACCAATTTTGTATTGGCCGAATAACTTACTTTAATCGTAACTGTCAGTGCGTCGGTTATTGATGAGTTGAATGCCGATAAAAATGGTACGGACAGACCGGGTATGTGGTAAGTCAATGCAAATCACTGTTAATTCTGGGGTCTCAATGACTTAAGCTTCTATGGTTAAATGTGTACTATGCTCATCTTGTACATATATACAAATATTTACAACAAACACACGCTGCGATAGTATAAATATCGACATTCTCAATCGCTTCGAACAATGGGCTTTTATCGGAGATTCTTTTTCGGTTACTCGCTCGATTGCCAACAAACAATATTAACGCACCCACATTCTTTGGCTTTTGTCGGCAGTGGCAATGACGAGGATGTCGACGCTGTTGTTGTTGTTGCTGCTGTTGGCGCAATGCTTAGATGTTGTTCATACGATTTTCAATAAAGTTAAATTAAATATTTGTAGATAACATTTCATAAACGCTGTACTAGGGGTACATGCCACCATTAAAATGTTATTTATGTATGTATGTCGGCGGTTGGACATGTATATTACATGATTACATGCTTCTTAAGATAATTTCCCATATTTAGCATACATGCTAAGCTTGTAGTGTCTGTACATTAGTGAACGATTTCGATGGCTTTGAACATTTGCCGCCGGTGGCGCCCAACATGATGAGGGATTTTGTTAAATTCCCAAGATTTTCGAAGAGATTTATTTCAAATATTATCAGGATTGCAAATGGTGGGTTTATAAAACTTAATGTATTTGATGTGATAACGTAAATAGTTGTATTGTAAAAACCTGGACAGATAAGAGCCGTTGTAAACCAGACATGTCCTCTGAGTTGAGACAGACAGTGTGCCAACGGCTGTGACAGTCAGCTCATTATTGGGAGCGGCATTTTTATTGTCACAGATATATATATGGACGGACGAACGTTTTAAAATCCTGACAGGAATTCGTATCAGTAAGCTGTGCACGATATAAAATCGGAATTCGAATGCGTTTCATAGATAAGCTTTTTATACGCCTTTAGGAATTAATTGCCAAAGTTGTCCTTTGATGGATTTGAACCTGTTTTGCTTTGAGGTGAAATCAGAGTTTACAACAGTTCATATTAAGATGTTCGATAGGAGCTCTTTCACAGCATTATTTCGGAATGTCTTTTATTTCAGAGAATGCATTTTATACGCCTTTAGGAATTAATTCAAAAGAAAACTTAAAATTCTGTCCTAATCTGTGGGTGACATGCAATGGAAATAAGGCAAGAAATTAAATATAAAAAAGTTAATTTGTTGTTGACATACTCGTTAGTTAGACTGGCTGTTACATTACCAAATTTGTTCAATTGTTGTTGTTGGTGGTATTTTAAAAAACAACCTTTGACTTGTTGTAAAGGTAATTGACTTAATATTTAATTGCTCCCAGCTAAGATGTTGCATCTTACAGTGGGGAAAACTATACAAATTTAATTATTTAATTTACAATCGCTTGTTTTCTTATAGAATTTCAGGTATTCACAACTGTTTGTTTCCATAAAACGAATTTGTTTGTTCGTTACAAATCGTCAGATGAGTAAATGAGTTAGAGGCATTATTTAATTCTGTTTTTCAGACATATGTCGACATACGAAACACAACCCCAAAGGAATAAGCATTCATTTATGATCAAAAAAAAATCATTTTATTGCATCTTTATTTTTGACAATTTGTTTACGCCGGTTTACGTAAAACAAATTCGTTCATTCAAAATTGTCAAAATTGAAGTGGCAATTAAAAGAGTTTTCCCCAGGAATGGCAATTCATTCTTTTGGATTTGTGTTCCATCTCTCGATATCTGAAAATCAGGGATAAAAGCAGTCTGAAACTAACTTTAAAGTGCTTTCAATATAGACGACCTATAACGAAAAAATGCATTCGTTTTATGGGGAACTACAAGCAAATAGTCCTGATTGTCTGTAAAGTAAATATTTTTCTTAGTGAATTTCTATTGTCAATGTCATTACTTGTAGATAATTCGTTTTTTTTTCATCAGAATCGAATAATGTATGTGCAGGATTCTCCAACAAGAGATGTTATTTTTGTATTCAAAGAAAATTTTTTTTTTTTTTAGATAAATGATCAGATGTTTATTTCATAATACCTTCGTTAATAATGAAAAACAACATCAGCCAAATGGCCAGCACGACCACGCTTACAGGACCATATCCTGTCATTGAAAGACAAAGGATTTTCGTCCATGTCTGATATGATCCGTAAAGATCTTCTTCTTTTTTTTCTCCTCATTTGTTTTCTTTGCTCCACAAATTATTCTTAATAAATATTCTTGGTGAGGTTTTATCACCATGCATAATACGTATTCTTTAGTCAGTGCTTATCAAGACTAATGTTAACCCAAATATTATTTCATACCCTGATGGTAAACATTTTGCGCATTCGAGATTTGCAGATCACCTTTTTTAATATTGCAAATATTTGAAATGTTTCAAAATATCAACAAATACCATTTTTAGAAATACAAAAGTAGTTTACTTTTGCTTGCTTTCATGGGTAAATACTTATTCAGAAAAGTATTCGAAAATGCAAACAACGCGTTGGCAGCCGAATTTCATAATAATGGGTTTTTAATTGAAATTTATTCTAAAGTCAACCGAACGAACGACCGACCGACCAAACAAACCGTAATCTGGCGAAGTGTGCAAATATTGTCTTATCTAATTAATGCCGAAATAAAAATAACAATAACAACAACACAAGCGCTGACATTTGCGAACAAAGAGCAGCAGCCACCACAGCGCCAAGAAGCTAAACGCACGACAAGAACAACTTTTGGACAAGACCATGGCCATTGATAAACAAATTACTTGGAAACTCAACCACTCAACAAATGAATGCAATTTATTTTCCGTTCATTATTTCGGGTTTTTTTTTTGTATGAGATCTTTGGCAAGGAGAAGTTAGTTAAAGAAGAAGTGCCGGAAAGCTACACCATTTCATAAGGAGAGATCCTGTCAATGAACTTAACTATAGGGAAGTCTTTGTAGCAGAAGGGGTGCATGGTGTAGGGTATTCACATTTCCCAAGACCTCTAATTGTGCCACTTGGCATATTTTCCTTTCTCATTATTGTAAAGTTAGGACTCACAAGCAATTTGTTGTTTCTGAATAAAAATTTTGTATATTTGTCAGCACTTGCATTCCTGCAACCCTAATTGTTCCACTCAGTATGCATTTTTTAATTGTTGCAATTTATTTTCCATTCTCCCAATTACAATTTGAAATGGTGTAGACGTAAAGAAAGTGAATGCAAAGGAAGCGAAATGACAAGAATATCTTTCACTTCCACTCGATAAAATGCAATGTCTTTAGTGCGTCAGAAGAACAGGAAAAACGGCAATGACTGCAATGAAAGCGGAGACTGTCAGCGACCACGATGTTACCCTACACCATGCGCATACATAATAACATTTTGAGGTGGATCTCTTTCGTTCATTAAGAATAAAGGGACATCTATGCTGTACATAGTCCTCCATTTGCAGTCAAACTGATGTGAATGTCGTTTATGCCCCTTCTTTACTCTGTAGGGTGATGGGATAAAATAAGCCCATGGCCGATTAATATATTTTTTTATTTGCTATTGGCGTTCTTTGTTTGTTCATTTCCTCCGTATTATTTCTTTATTTAGCAGAAATCAAATAGGGCAACAACTACAAAAGTCTTAAGGCGAAAATGGACACAAACAGCAGCAGCAACAACAAAACGCATATATAAATGAAATCAGTGGTGCCAACTTAAATTGGGGAGCATAAACTGAATACAATTAGAATCCCATTAAAAAAATAACCAAATGTTGCTTCGAAGGTTCCGAAAAATGACAGTTAATCAATTGAATTGTCAGATAATGATAACTCATTACCATTTGCATTACAGCGGAACATAAAACAATAACTAATCACTCAAACGAATCCATTAGATACTGACTCCTTTTGGCAGTAATGGCAGCTAGGCTTCCATAAGCAGGGACACAGAAATGCTCGGTGAACCTTTGAAAGTTATCGAAGAAACAATCAAAACACTGTGGACTTTTACGGCCAACGGGGAGACTAACTAATCGCAGGGTTAAACCAGAAGGCATTCTAGAGCTTTATTTTGAATGTATACGGGCATTGTGTAATTTCACCACAAAACAAAAACTCCTCCGATATCATCGTAATACCGGCAGAGTAATGAAGATGTGTGAGAAAAAATTTACGCAGACTTAATGGGAAAGCTGGTCTGTTGACTGTAAGCTCAGCGCTCTCTTCACAAAGAGTCAAATTCGATATATTTTTGCAAAATTAAATACATTTCAGCCTTCACATTTTCCACAGCAATCCATGTTTAATTAACATTTCCAACCACCCCGCCCCTATGTCTTTGTTTGATTACAACTTTAATCACACTGTTGACATTCTGCAGCGCCGTTCACAACAATTTATCAGTTCAGTTAGAATGTTATGTGAGTGGATACGCGGCGTTTCTTTGTCCTGGGTTTCGTTGGTCTCCGCCAACCCGCTCCATGAAATTATGACAAATTAGACTGTATACGCGAAAAGTGGCGAATAAACAGCTAAATTGGCAACAAATGCTTTCGCTTAACGCAGACGATAACAGCGGCTAAATACAAACAATGACAATACAAGTCTACATACAGTAAACACATACGTAGCAATGTATGAGTCATTGTACACTAAAGTGGGGGAACTTTGAAAAATTATTTGCCATAGTCTACCCATTCCAATGTGAACTAATGCGATTTAATCAGCTGGTCCAACTGATAGTGGGCCCTTTTAGCCGCATAACACATTGTGGCAATATTTAATAATATTTGCTGGCGGAGACCCAGGAAGATGGGCTGTAGACGCTCCGCCCTTAATTTTCACATGTACTGGAATGACTCATATGCCCATGTGTAAATAAACATTTCTGAGTGCCTGCATGTGTGTATGCACTTGTTTCGGTGTATGCTAAGACATTTTAGCATACGGACGAATATTCTCACAGATTGCATGTGAGTGTGCGTATGTGTGTGTGTGTGTGTATTGTGCGCGTTTAGGTCGATCACCTTCTGTCTGTCTCTGTTGTTCTGCTGCTGCTATACGGTGCCGTGTGGTGCTTTGTTTTGTTTTGCTTTATCGCCTCCCCTTATCCAAGTTGATTGTCTCCCAGAACAAGTGAGTGCCACGTCCTAACCTCTGGCCACCTTCCCTCGTTTCAATGAGTTGCGGGCCCGACTGACGGACTGACTGCCAGCCAGCCAGCCATCCCGCCGTTCTAGCTTGTTGTGTTAACACCAACGTTTATTCTTCTCTTTTATTTGTTTTTGCCTTTGGTTTGTTTATCAATGCTGACGTAGCCTCCTTAGTCGCTCTACCCCTCCCTGAATCTCACTTTCGCCCTGGTGTGCAATGTTTTGTAGACGTATATGTACACGTTCAACTGAGGCAGCAATCAAATGAATTGCAAACAAGACCATAAACAAAAACCGAAACATGAAAACCATCACAGTGCGGACGAACTTAAATCGAAGGGATCGAGAGTATGCATATTAAGTATACGTCCCGATGACTGTGTGTCGCACGGAATATATGGGGCGGACAGATGGACAAAGGAAGATGTGATGAGTGACGTTTGCTAAATTCCCGAAAGACTTTCAAAAAACTGCAAATACGATGAAAACGAAGCAACACTTAAAGACAATAATATTTAATAATAAATGAAGGTTCAGGCTCTGACCTGGTTTCAAGAAGAACGAAAGGGGAGATAGAGAGAACACCGAAAGGCTGGAGAGAAAATACAGTGCGAGCTCGATGATCGTAGCTAACGATAATCGCGATTAAAGTAAAAGCCCAACATTTGAGATTTTTTAAATATAATTAGTTATTGTTTGCAAATTAAACAGAAACGTCAGAAATTCAGCCTTTAAAAAATTCATAAGAAACTGTTTACAACAGCCTATAGAGAGATGGGTACTGCAGGGCACAACTTGGCAGAACTTTAAAGTTGACAAAAAAAAATGTTATAAAAAGAAGAACAATCAAACAATCACAGTTCTGTATGAAAAATACGATAATCAAGACTGGTAGTGGCGCTTATAGAGACCTCAATGCAAAACTGTTGGTGGTGGCAAGCAACGGGCAGTTGCGATCATCATTGAACGTCAGTGCTCAACAGCTGTATTTGCGTAATTTACAGTGATTTTCTCGAAAAACATCCAATATGTAATATGTAATCCTTAACAAAAAACGGGCGAAGCTTCTAGTAAGTCGGTCAGCTGTACTGTTTGATTCCCGATCATGTTAAATATCACCTGATTGGTGGTCATACTTTAAAGTCGCCTCCAAGCGTCCAATACATTTTTCTATAAAAGCTTTACATGACTTTAATGAATCTGCACATAATATACCATTAGAATAAATATAGAACTTCTTTTCTATTAAACAGGGTTCGGTCCGAAAAGACGAGTTCCCCCAAATACTTCAATTTCGACTTGTTAGTTCGACATTCTCATGTTGTGAAGGAGACCTCGAATTAAAAATAAAACAAAGTACATTTTTGAAAGTCCTAAAATACAAGTTGACTTTGAATGATTTACACGACGACTTTTTCTCTGGAGTTTTTCTTTGGAGAATTTCATGAAAAGCCATGAACGTTTAGCCGATGACTTTTCAGACACCAGCATACGTGCCTATTTCTGACGTGCATTATTCTTCTATTGTATATGACTATGATGTCAAAACAAATATTTTGATTTTTTTTTTTAATTATCAATTAAACTATCTAATTTCCTTCCACTTTCCATTTCGTGACTGGTTTGTTACTACTCCAAATGTCGAAAGTCGTGTCTTCTCATCCTGGTGCAAATCCGAATTATGAGAATAATCCGGAATCTATCTATGACATAAGGCAAAAAACGTGGACCGTTAAAAGTAACCCTCAATGCGTATGAGTGTTGGATTTGAAACTAACATCAATCATACGCAGTCGTCGATTTTACGCAGGGTTTCAGATTTTCCTGACTCTGTCGCCAAATTTTTTTTGTGAAAATAGCCAAAAATCGCCAACAAAATACTTTAATACCAGAAAACCAAAAATTTTAAGCATAAAGCTAGATTTTATTTGGTAAATAGCGGCAAATATAATTTAAACCCCCTAAGGAGTAATTTTGAATATACATATATTTATTTATAGAGGTCGTCTTTTGAACATATTATTTATTTATTTATTTATTAATTAATTACAATACAAATTAAATTTATATTCTAATTTT
Organism: Hydrotaea cyrtoneurina; assembly: GCA_958296145.1. Taxonomy (NCBI): domain Eukaryota; kingdom Metazoa; phylum Arthropoda; class Insecta; order Diptera; family Muscidae; genus Hydrotaea; species Hydrotaea cyrtoneurina. The sequence goes on along the minus strand of OY282515.1, from coordinate 50,425,771 downwards.
GGGTCCAAGGGTAAACCGGGTGACAAAGACCATTTGGCTTGATTTTTGCAGCGACAGACCAAAGCCTCTGGTGGGAATCGAACCCACAACCCCCACGCTGATAGGCAAGCACGCTACCATTTGAACATATATTCAAGTTTGTTCGCCTTTGTTGTTAACCTAATCGAAAGCTTTGACCATAAATTGGCTGTCATTATGAGTTAAATATCAATTCGGAGAAAAGTGTGTGCTGACTATTTAAAGTGTCGGCCATCTAACGTTTTTTTTTTTCAACTAGTGCTTATTTTGTTTTCATTATTTTCGTTATCGGGTCATGTTGAACGTATTTCTGTTTACAAAAATTGAAGAGGAGGATATTGGCAACATTTGGTTTCAATAGTTTCAATGTTTTGCGCCCCGTTTGTGAAGATCGCATTATCAGCCGCAGAGCTGATGTCGTTAGGCTACCGCATGGCCAGCCGAGGCAGCCATTTGAATGAAATTATTTTCCATTATTAAACGGAAGGATTTTACTTTCAAATAAAAAATAAATTTGAGAAAATATCCCGTAGTTTTTTTTTTAAAGAATTTTCAAAAAAAAAAATTATTTAGCGGACCCTGTATATAAAATTCGCCAAAGTTGTAATAAATCATAGAAATCGCCATTTCGCCAAGACCAAACGTTAGTCGGCACATCCACGTCTGGCGAGAAATCGGACAACCCTGCCTAACACGTCTGTTCACTCTCTTTATCAGCCTATCTCTCTCTTTCTCTCCATCTCCCTGTCTGACTCCTTCTCTATCTCCCTCTCCTCTGTCTCTTTTTCTCTCTCTCTCTCACTCACCCTGACTATAACTGATAGCCTTATACAGCAATGCCAGACCCTTAGGTTAGGTTAGGTTGAGAAGAGGAGGCGGTTTTTCTCCGCCTCATGTCCTTAGACATACACCTAAGCCAGTATTCGGACCCTTAATTCAACATAAAATAGTTCCCCGTGAAAATTTCCCATATATCCTTTGGGTTCAATTACCACCACGATCTTTTGTTGTGCCCTAAGATATATGTATATCATCCGGCTTATCCTTGGTTCTTAAAACCAGCACAAAAAATATCCTGGTATCGTATTACATAAACACTCTTAACTTTTGCATTCATCCTGTCGCTGCCTTTGGCATTTTCCCATACGTAGAATAGAAATGCCGAAATTCTCTCCAAACTGTCGACAACATTCTTAATTTATTTATTTTGTGGATTTTATGAATAAATTGAAATTCCCTAGCAGACATTTTCAATTATTACAGCAAATACAATTTGTGTGTCCTTTTGTCTTTTGATGATCCTTTATCCACGGACGACAGACACAGGTTTATGCACAAATAAACAATATTTTCGTTTACATTCACCAGCATATAAGGGTCAAGGACACGAATTACGTTTGATGGAGGACATGCTGGCCAGACAGCTGCGCAATTATTTAACAATGTGATATTGAGTGGTTGTCTACTCCACAATTCAATAAAAAGCCAATCGACCGAATGTCAAACAAACGAACAAATACAGGAATGTATATTCGCTAAACCCACTCCATCATGTCCGAAATTCCTTAGGACCCGTTTGCAGCCTTGTACGCCATCCATTGTCTGTTTATGTTAACTGGTGGTATTATCGCCAGTTGTTTCGGTTCGTTACCACAAATCTACGCTAAGTCAATACAATTATTTTCGATCAACAAAATTTTAATTATTTTCTTAAAACAGCAATCAGCTCCGGCTGTCGCTGGCGACGTCATTCGTCATCCGTTCGATTATCGTCCGTTCCCTCTCCGCCACAATGAATGTTTTCTTTATTTGCCGTCTATGTGTCGGGGCCACCTTTCATGTTGTTGGCGTTTTGCGGTCAAGGCCACTGTCCAAACAGGATAGATACCTAAATATGTACGTGTGAATGTGTATACATATGTATGTATGCATACAATATGTGTGTATACAATAAACGACCGAAATGATTTCAAATGAACATTTATTTACTTTTCGGTTTGGGATTTTTCTCTTTTCGTATGATTTTGCTGGAAACTCAAACAAATTTTATGCTTAAAATAAAACCAAAATGAAAGAAGTGTTGCCGCGGGAAGACAACGAATTTATAATCGACCTAAAATTGGCTATGAAATTACCGTGCAAGGTATTTAAATACCGGGGAGTATTTGCTAAAAAATAACCTGTACTCCCCTTGGGTACGGTACAGATGTAAGAGGATGCTTAACAAGCATTGGCTTAAATCTAAATTATGAAAATTGGAAAAACATTACCGAATTGGTCAAATCCGTTTCAAACACTTACCTAAAAAGAAGAAGAAAAAAAAATACAAGTTAGTTAGGGTTTAGCTAATAGATGTTGGGGGACTTTTATGGAAGAAAATCAAAGTCATAGTAATTACTCAATAATAATGGTCTTGGAAAAATGGTCACGAATAGAAAATAAGAATGGCTAATTGGAATTAATCGATCGGACGCATTTTCAATATTAACATCATACAATACAACATATTATTTTCAAATGTAGCTCTGCAAGAGAGCCCGTCCAAATAGAGTGTACGTGCAAGGATGGTGTCCGTTTTAAACGGGAAATTGCACGATTATTTACTTGCTGAAACATTCCTGATTCTTATTATCTTGATCGTAATACATTTAAATTGTACAGGTTATTTTTTTACAGATTAATTTCGTATGATTTTTAATTAAGGTTTTATTAATCCTTTCGAGTTTTGAACAGGCCTGAAATATTTATGTTTAAGTTTTTTTTGGGAAAACAGTATTTTTTTGTTTTCATTATATTTTACCAAGAAATCAAGTCCCGCGAATTCCCGAGTAGACGTCCAAAAAATTCCTGATTCCCAGGAGTTGAAAAAAGTAGGGAACTTAAAAACCCTAATCATCGCCAATCGCATTTTGAAACAAGGATATTATAATCCAGACAAAAAAAGTTTCAGTCCGTGAAATAAAACTGAAAACCAAACCAAAAACAACTACTATTTGGTTAAGGTGAACCGAAAAACATGATAATGTGAATCAAATACCACTTTCTAAATCCATATATTTCCTGAATCTGAAAAACATGATAATGTGAATCAAATACAACTTTCTCAATCCGTATATTTCCCATAAAATGGGAAAACGGAAGGCCTACACTCGAATGGCATCTGATGCAATCCAGTTCAACTCCAGTGAAATATTGCCCACTGACCTAAATATAAATTTGTTTCTATACGCTGAAAAAATCATTATTTTTTAAATGTTTGCACACAAGATTATCGCGTGTTCGGAGCTTGTATCAACTAAAGCTTATTTGCTTCTAAAAAAAAGTTTATTTGGCTGCAAATGAAACTCATTTGCCATTAATATCAATTATTTCAGCAGAAACATTGGCGTGTTTGGGAAAAATACGTCATAAACTTATGAAATTCAAGAAAGTACAACATTTGAGTGCGAATAAGTCTCTGTTTGCAGCTAATTTTCGTGCTGGCAACTTTACGAGTAAGAGAGTAATCTCTAAGCCATGTAAAACTTCTCCAGAAACTCATTAGCCGTTCGGAGTCGGCTTCAAATCATAGGTCCCGGTCAGTGAGTACACAAAATTATATGGCGCACAGCTCGCTGATTCGAGAGAAGTTCCCCGTCTGTTTCTTCATGGAAAAGGTAAGACATACAGACAAATAACCTACAAACAAGTTGATACGGGCAAATATATACAGTAATCGGACTAAGACTAAGGGACTACGAATTTTGTCCACTTATGAGAGGTGTCCTCAAGGAGAGAGTATATGTTTGATTCATAATTTGTTTGCTGAAGATTGTTAAAGTGACCATTTTTTTACAGCGCGTATATTCTATGAAGCTACAGCCTCAAATTGTGTTTATTCTTTAATATCATTCCGAGAGAAACGTTGGATATTGAGCACAATTGAGTCGCTAATTTCAACTGCTGGCCTACTGGAGTCCCCCCATAATTTCAATCTATTTCTGTTACAAAAAAAAAAAATGTCGCCTCACCAGCAATCACACCTCGCTCGGTTTATCTATTAATAACTGGCTGAGTTCAAATTCGCCCCCTCGTCCACCCGTTCGGCGACATTCTGCGTGTATTTTGCACACATAACAATTTTCTACACAAATCCTTTGGTATTATCCAATGAACAATTCCACTGGCACCACATTATCATATGAACTGTTCGTTCATTCTATTATCTAACTACGCGGACAAATCTTATAGTCGTACACTCGTCGTACGTTCATAAGTTGTACACGTCATTGGTGTCATGCCCAAAGTGCGACAGCAACAGTGGCGGCAGCAGCAGTTGCGCTACAGCAGCGCAACCTCCTCCAGAGTACAGCACAACCATTGTAGTTATGTAACCTCTCTGTAATGTTAAATGAAAACCGGCTTTCAAGCTGCTCTCAGGCACGACTCAGGAGAGCCACAATCTCCCCTCCCTTTTTTTCTGGCGCTTGCGTGTTTCAACAGCAAAACACTCTATGTGCATGTTATGAGACGAGGTCTTAGATAACAGTAACTAATGAGTGTGGTGCTGGCCGAAGTGTGGCTCTCTTAAGCTTGGGCCCTCTTTCATTTAAGTCTCGCTGCCAGTTTGTATCTTTCGCTCTTGTGGGAGCTCTGCCACCGAAATGGGTCTGATGTTAATGTTAAGTTTGACATTTAGGTTTCAAAGCAGGCATGTGTGTGTGTGCGGCCAAAAGTATGTCAAAGTCAACCGAAATGAAGAAACCAACAGCAAAAAAAAGCAAAAAACAAAGTTGAAAACTGAAGAAGGAAAAAGAAACAACGATGACGTTTAAGTTGTTGCTGCTATTGAACAACACACACACACATGGAAAAACTCATCCAAACAAAGGTATGCGTGTATGGCTGGGCTGGTGTTGGTGGATACCTCCCCCCCCCCCTTGCCAACAAAAAGCTTAAGACATAGCAAAGCTGTTGCTTTAGCGCTTAACTGGGTCTTTCTTAGCTGCTGCTGTTGTGTTTTTAGGACGCTGAGACGGAGCGAACGAAAAAAAACGCGTCATCTTAATGTTGCTTGCTGTGCACCATCAGACGCTGTCAAATAGCACCGGCAGCTGAAGTATGCAGAGGGATTGGGTTACATAAGTTTCGTTTAGACCAAACATATACAAAAAAAAAAAAAAACGAAAATTATTTTGTAATACAGTTTATGTTGTTGTAATTGGTGTGGTGGTGGTGGCGACGCGCTAACATTTGTTGCTTGTATAACAAAGCGTGGGCCCGCGTTTATTATGTTTATATTTATACATTCACTATGTACTATATTCATATGTACTATGTGTTCGAGTACATAACTGCTCATTGGTTTTCGTATATTCTCAAACGTTTTCATTTGAGCAAATCTTTCCCAAACCTAGTAGGTCATTGGGAAGTTGAGCTAATACGATCATAAATTTAATTAGACATATAAAATAAATTTCGTTCAAACTTATAACGATCGACCGACTGCTTAAAAGAGAAGTTTGCGGAAAACGTTGGAAAACGGCGACACTTTATAATCAGAATGTCTTCACGGAGAATGACAACATTATTTGTGTGCTTAGCAAATTGACAGTTAACCAAATCTGGTCACCTTGTAGGCATAGGATTATTAGTATAAGAATTTTAAATTTACTTTCCCTTAACAATTCTTACTTCATGGAAGGGGAACATCACTCGATATACTTTTGGAGACTCACAGACAGGGACCAACTGTTTTCAAACCGGCAAACAATTTTCAAATCAGGATGAAGGGATTTGTCTACAATACTTTAGCTGTAATGAGTAAAGTATTACCCCGTGTGGCAAAATAATGTAAAGGGTAATATGTTAATGTTAATGGCCTCATAATTCGCATTCCAAGTAAAGCTCATTACCGAATTCTATTAAATTAAATGCTACAAAATGATTTAATGATTTAACAACAACGTTGACGATAACTCGGGGTGCATCAACAAGTAGCTGTCACTTTTGAAGCTTTTATTCTTTGACATTTGACAAGTAAAAAATACGCCATTACTACACGCTGAAAAAAAAATGGCCATTTTAACAAATTTCAGCAAACAAGTTCTCATCAAACAGATATATATTTTTCCATACCACAAACATTAAATTGTTTTAGATGATAAATATCAAATATAAATTTTTTTTTAATACCAAAATAAGACCTCTTGTTGGAGAACCCTGTATATGAAACAATAATTTCCAAATAAATGTCATACCTTGTTGTCATACCGACGAATTTCTACAGTGGCTCACACACAGAGTGGTGGGGGCCACTCCCGGCATATTTTTGGGGTGTATCTTCTGCACTTTAAATTATATCGTGTTAATGCTTTTTTTTTATAAAGAAAAATACACATTAAAACCGTAAACAAGTCCCACAAATGCAAAATTAAACATTTTTTTAAGTCTTTTTTAAATGTTTACACACAAACACACACGTGTTTGGTCTTTCTAATAAGCAATGCTTATTTCTTTCTACACAAAGCTTTTTTGGAATTAAGTATAACTCATTTGGTATTAATATTAAGTATTTGTGTATAAGCAATAGCGTGTTTGGGAAAAACAGAGAACACACTTATTAAATTTAACAAAGTATAACATTTGAGTGCAAATAAGTGTGTATTTGCAGCTGCTTTCGTAATTTTTTTTTTGCTTCTACGCTCTTTCAGATAATAACAATAACCGAGAGAATAAGATGAATTGTTATATAGTGATTCACAAATTGAAAACAAATAAAAAGTAACACAAAAATGTTTTTATAATCTACAAACAAGACAATGTTTGTGGTATGGAAAAATATATATGCAAACTTGTTTGCTGAAATTTTTTAAAATTACCATTCTTTTCAGCGTGTATAATTTTAAGCAATAAATTTGCTAAAATTAGGAGGAAAATGTTGTTTTAAAAAAAAAAACTTTTTATCTGATTTCTGTTTCTGGCACATCAATTTCTTACTTCGTTCACACAAAAATGTTTGTGAAAAAATCATTGACATAAATTATTTACGTAAGTACCGGGGCACTTTACTTTACCTTAGGTGCAGTGAATGTAAGAAACATACACGCTGACACACCCGTATATATCTCTTCTGTTCAGTTGAATTCAGAAACTTCACTTAAGAACAATGACAAATTATTTTACTAATAAAAAAATATAAAACTCAAGTATTACAGAGTTTTCGGAAAACATTGCTTAGGGAGCTCTTCTGAGTTTACATCTTATAAAGAAACATCGAATATACTTTTGTTGATTTTGTGACCGACTAGAAAAAAGTGGAATGTTTTTTCTGTCATCACAACGACTAGAGAAATTTTATACGACTGTCCAATTTTAAGTATGAGCCACTGTATGTAATCACAAATGAATCAAACTCCAAAATTATTTTTCAACAAAGTTCCACACAGGATTTTCATTGCAACAGTCCAACTGTTTGTATTTCAAAATGATTTCTATATTAATTGCGAAAAAAAGAAAATAATCAACCCGAAATGAGATATATGTATATATGTTTCTTTTAATATATGCCAATCCTTTATTCCAGTCAAATACTAATTACCCCCATAAGTAGGACATGTGTGCGAGATTGTACATAAACCTTACAACAGTTGCAATTGCAACATGTTGCTCAATGCGGCACCACAGACTAAACGAATAAACAGTTGAGAAAAAAAAACGGATTGCAAAATAAACTGAAGTTGGTAATTTCGTGGCACAAAGACCACAAAAATCTCATATCTCCAACAGCCGAAGCACAAAGAGTGGCTAACACAACTCTGGTGGTTGAAGCTGTTGCTGGATTTTGTTAACAGAGTTGGCGTTGATGTGTTTTTTTTTTTTTTTTTTGCTGCAACACATTCGCCAAAGCGCCCAAAACTCTTGGCCCCATTTCCAGCAGACGGCAAACTTATGAAACGATGGCAAAAATGAATCAGAATGACTAACTCATGCCGAAGACTCAAATCTGGAGCAAGCAACGGCGTATAGCCAACTCCGACAGACCGTTCAATTTGTTTCTCATAAAATAATCAAACAGAGGCAAACAACAACCGTAGCATTTAAATGTTGAAATGTTATTAAATCTGTGATAAAATGATGCAAATGAAACCGGCGATAAAAGTTAAACGGCCCAAAACTTATGGTATCATATTATATAAATCACATCCATTTCGTAAACTATTTTTTTAAATAATATTTATTAAAACCCTGATAAATACACATAAAATTAATTTCACTACACAGAAAGAAAAATGACATTCAAAATTTTAACCGAATATTCTTAATTTGAAATAAAAACGAACTTAAAAAAAAAGTAAGTATGAAGTTAGTTCTTCTTAGAACAAGTGTAAATGGAATAGTTTTAAAATCAAGTACAAAAAAAACTTGATTTATTTAAACGAAGATTTGTTTGCTTTACTGCTTGTCGTTTTTCGGACTATGCGCTAGTTAAAAGTAGTTCTCGTTCAATTGCGGAAGACTATAGCACATAGTAAACCAATGATTCTTGAAGAAGTTATTGAAAATGGGTGCCGATGTATTTAAATGTACAATAAAATTCATAATAAAGAGGAAGGTAATAATAAAGAGGTAAGGTAATAATGAAAAAAAACATTAGCCAAATGGCCACCACAACCACGCTTACAGGACCATATCCTTTTCATGAAATTGTCCATAACCAAATTGCAAAGTAGTTGCCCTATGTCCTCGATAGCCTCACGAATTCTATCTTTTAAGGTCTTGAATCGACGCTGTGCTGTTGGCGTAGATCTTCTCTTTCACGTGGACTCTTGAATTTTCCGAGCCCCACATGCAACAATCTTGCTTATTGACGTAACGACCGAGGGGGAAATGGGCCTCACAAGTCAAGATGATTTTTCGATGGAATTCCGGATCATTTTTATGCATTTCACGGACCCAATCAGCAAAGACACGACGTTGTTGATGATCAGCCGGCTTAAGTTCTTGTGTTAACTGAACTATATTAGCCTTAAGACCCAAGTCTTTATACAAAATACAGTGTAAGGACCTTTGTGGAATGCCCAATTCCAAAACAAGGACGTGGAATGGACAAACCTTGGTTTTCTTCTTTAATATTCTCTGTTGTTCTTGAGCTACGTGAACGGGTTTTATTCTTCACATCACTAACTTGTCCCAACAGCTCGAATTTTTCCATCAATTTCTGTATTGTGGTCCGACAAGGTGCTTCAAAATGTCATAGTTTTGACCCACTATACGTCTTACGTTATTTTCTAGAGATATGTATCGTATGAGCTTTGTTTATAAACCTCTTAAAGGTGGCGGTGGATTCCATATTCGATCTGACTGCAAACGTGCCAGGCTATTCCTGGAAATGAGAGACATCGGTAATTTTGTTTACCTTTAAGAGTGACGTTCCTCATTTTTCACTTTGAGTGAACTATGAAGATTACTGGTGGTGCCTTATGAAGCAATGATAACTCGGCTAGGGATGAGTTCGAATTTTACTTTAAACTATTCCAATTTCAATCTCCCTCACGTGTACAGGGTGCACTACGTTTATTGTCGTTATGTGGATATTGGATAAGAAGATTGTTGTTTTTGGATAACTACACAGAAAAAAATAATTTTTCGATTCAATGAAAATATTCACGAATTCAAACAAAAAATTCATTGAAAATCCTGTGATAAAACAATTTGTCAACTTAAAGAAAATATTCGTATACTGTTTATCAAAAATATTTTTAATGAAAAAATTCGCATATATACAAAAAAAATTGTAAATTTTATAAATTAGATAACCAAAATACAAATCATAAAAAATATAAAATTTTTTGTCGATTCAATTTATCAAATTTCTTTCAACATTTGATAACACATTTCGTAAATATGCTAAAAATTTATCAAATATTAAAACGAAATTTGATAAATGGGATCAACAAAAAAATTCATTAAAAATATCCAAATATTTGATGAATTGTTTTGTTGATACATTTTTCTTCAAACTTCGTTTCAATATTTGACAAATTTTGTAGCATATTAACGAAAAGTTTCATTGAGAAGAGATGAAATTCGTATACAAATATTTTCATTGAAATTTTTTGGTTGTCTTTTTTTCTGTGTAAGAGAAAAAGATCAACATTTGTTCATGCAAGAGGCATTTTGATTTAACTTGATCGTTAACAATTTATGTGGAGCTCAGTGGGACCTTTTTGTGTCCTGGGCATTGTGTGATCTCTGGTTGAAACCACTAACCCAAACACTTGGCACAGGTTTTCCGACAGACATAATTACTCCCGAATAAGTTTGAATTTTATTCTAAACTATTCTTATTTCGTTCTCTTGCACATGTACAGGATGACCCAATATTATTCGATACATTTTTTTTTTTTTGGATAACTTCATGCCCGTGACATTTTGATTTCACTTGGTCATTTGCAATATGTCTGAAGCTCTGTGCGACCGTTTTTTGTCACCACAAGTCCAGGTTATTGTGTGATTTCTTGTTGAAACCAGTAACCTAAACTCTTGTCACAAGTTTGCCGACAGACATAATAACTCAATGTCGATAAACATCGACGGTTTCGCCTTCGCCGAACCAAATTCTTAATGATTTTCGCGCAGATTCAGTTTCTACATTTCAAGCGACTTGGCTGGTCTACAAACTCTACACACTGCTGACCAAACACACAGCTTCATTATAAATACACTTATTTTTCAATTTTTTGTTTGCGTGGGAGTAATTTAAGTAAATTACGAATTATATGAAGAAGAAAAACTCTTGACAAAGCCTTACTTGGTGATGCACTTTTTATGCCATTACTTCGCCCCAATTCGTTTCCAAAAATTGAATGCCAATCTGGGTGGCACGCTGTTTTGTACACCCACACGACAGCCGGTGGCGATATTCCCATCACCGATAGCAGTAGCGTTCGCTTTTAATTTATCTTCACTCATTTATTGCATAATTTGTCGTAAAAATATTTTGTGGAAATTGCACAACTATTATACAACGGAAATGTTCTATGGCGTGGCCAGGCCAGGCCAGCCCACCCCTCCGACCGATCTGTAAGCAAAGTGGCGATTCATTACAATGTGACAATAGGAAATATTATGTCATATTATTTTTAAATGCCATTTTGCACTCTACTCGGAAAAATAAACTTAATTACATTTAATGAACAGCCGAGAACAGACAACCACGACGACAGCACGAATACAAAAACAAATGTGTAAAAAGAAAACTAAAAAGTAATAAAAATACGAAATATCACAACCACTTGTACAACCAACGAAAAGTTGTGTTCTTGCGTTGCCCCTATTTACAGACATTACTAGGCGATGGTTGTGTACCCTACAGCGTGCAAGGGGTAATTGAGTGGTAACAACACCACTTCATTTTCTGAAGTTGCTTGTACCATTTTGGAGAAAAACATACATCTGATTATGTTTGACTGTGGTCTCATTTATTTCCCTGCCATCTCGCTTTTCCACCAAATAACCCGTTTCACATGTTTCACCTTTTTCATATTCTACAGATTAAATCTGATACCCGCACCCCACCACAATCTCGCAGCACTTAACGTTTAAAGACAAGACAAATGTTTGTAACTATCATCGTTACAAAAACAAATCAAAACACAGCTGCGATTTGACGAAGGCAACTAAATCGCGGCAGCCGGAGCGGGAGGGAGAGTAAGAAACACAACTAGAAGCTAAAACGTCATTATGTCATTATGACGATAGTAGGGATTGCAAATATGTAACCAACTCGCAAAAGGTGTGGCGGTCGAGACAAAGCAATTGCAATGTATTGCCAGTAAGTACGAACAATTACAAAAATCCGCAACAACAATTACAATTGCAATAAACGTTCAATACGAACACTGTACTGGCGGGGAGGAGGGGAGGGATGAACCATGATAAGACTTTGAAGCCGTTATGAATTTTTCAGAGGCGGCGGCGATATCTCTTGGGAAGTTTTCTAGATCGAAATTGGCATAGTTATAGTTACATATCATAATACAATACAACTGTTCGATAGATCTTTCAAAACTGGCGTTTATGAAAAAGTCTATTCCACCATAAAGTTTCCGCGAATCGACGGCGTCTGCCCCACTGCAACAAATGAAACGACTTCAAACTCTGATCATGATGCAGCCAATCATCCATCTAACAGTTTATAATAATTCGCTGTCATTTAGTAAAATAATGAAATCACAACTCAGGACTGGAAAAACTCAAGCAAAAGAGAGAAAAGGTGCAATTGATCAATTAAAAACATAAAGAAGAACAACAAAATATATTGGGACAATAAAGGAATATGAGCGGTATTTTGTAGGTAATGCCAGATCTAAGCTACATAAAGGGCATACAAACTTCTTTATTAAGCGCCCTGGTAGGCGAGTTGGTAGCGTGCTTGCCTATCAGCGTGGGGGTTGTGGGTTCGATTCCCACCAGAGGCTTTGGTCTGTCGCTGCAAAAATCTAAACATATGGTCTGTGTCACCCGGTTTACCCTTGGACCCAAAAATTAGAATATAAATTTACTTTGTATTGTAATTAATAATAAATAAATAAATAAAAATAAAAACTTCTTTATTAATTATTATAAAATAATTTTACTACGTAGGGAAATACAACTCTGTTACTAATTAACCTATCGAAAGTAAAAAATGTAAACTGTAATAAACAGCCTACACCAGAATCAATCTTTGATCTCTTGATGGCCCCAATCAGTAATTAAAAATTGTTTTGTAGAGAGAACAAACAAAATATTATCCTAAGTCCATTGGAGATATGTATGGCTGTTACGACGAGCACGGCATACATTTTCTATGAGAGCCTTAAGCCCACCCTACCTACATACATGTTGGTCAAACACAGACGACCTTATAGAACCCTACAAAATATAGTCCAGCGGTGTTAAATCGCACGATCTTGGAGGTCACGCCACTGGACGACGACGAGAGATAATGCGTTCAACAAAAGTTTCTCTCAAAAATTTGATTGTTTCGTTCGCTGTGTGAAATTAAGCACCGTCCACATCAACATCCTCCAATTCAGGCACGAAAAAGTCATAAATCATGTGGCACTGTGGCCTAGAATCCAATTCCTTTCCCCAAACGGCTGAAACTTTTGCAAACTTTTTAAACATTTTGCAGTTCTGTAAATCCACCCGATATTGCACAAGTATTTTAGTACAAAAAGTAATTTATTGTACTCCGTAAATAACTTTTGAAAATTAGAAGCAAATTTCCTTTCATCTAATGCCAAATTTTACACCAATAGGTGTTGATCTCAGCATCTACAAATTTAGGGGAGATATTCTTATGTTTTACCCCCAAACGACTTAGACCGTCTGTCTTCTGGATTGCCTTTGACATACAGCTCATTTCGCATATTTTGAAGTCATATCAAAACTATTGCCCAGTTTTCATTAATCACCTCTGGCATTCTTCCCTCACCCTATTTCAATTCCAAATTCCACGAATTTTCCGATATGCTTTCGGGGAAATATACAATTTGATGAATTGCACTAGAGGAGTTTTACTCATTAGTCCCCTTACCTTAAATTCTCGCTAATTTGTTTCTCGCTTTCGTTCATGCCCCCCTTAACTTGGCATTTGCCCACCTCTGATCTGTTGGATTCAATACTTGGGATATAACATTTGCGTTACACAGCCAGACGGACTGAATTGTTAACGTTGACTACTATAAATGCCAGTCGTAACAACAGCGACGTTTAGATTGCATTACATCGAGCCCTTATGCAATATTTGATAACCAAAACAAGATGTTATAGCACCAAACAATTTATAATATCTATTATGAGTTCATTTATATGGACTCGGCAGAGTTATTAGTTTTTGTTGTTTTGGGAGAAGATTTCTTGTACTTTATTCAGGCAGGTTAGTTTTCACCGAATAAAGGCGGTTGTATTTACAATCCGAAATGTCCTGCAACTATAAAGAAATTACTGTGGATGGACGAAAGGTCTTTATGGCAATCAATTGTTCACACGAAATGACAAAATCAATAAACACCCCCATTCGACTACGGTGGCCGATACACAAAGCGATGTGGAATAAAACAATTCAGTCAAATGGAAGTTTTCTTTTTTAATTATAAAATAAAATATATGTGTATAATAAAGTACACATGTCATCAAGTTATTTGCCGGTTGACAATCGGCACGTAATTTCGAGCGTTACTGTATGCAACTGTCAAATTTATTGCTATAGAATTGTTACGTATTTTATGGAGTTTTTGGTCTTCTGCTCAATTTTGACTTTATGCTGCGGCATTTGCAACAGCTCAGATCTAAATGTTGGCCCCTCGCACGAGCCACTTCAAAAAGAAAATAACGCCAAACGTCTGTTTCTGTTGTGGAATCCATAAATTCTGTATAAAAACCCTTTTCAACAATTGTTTCTTTTTTATGCGCGCTCTCTCTCTCTCTAACACAAACTGTGACATTTGGCAAAATAAAAGCGAATGCTGTTTTTTATTTCGTTTCATTTCCATAAATATTTAAAAAATATATTTCTGTATGTATTTGAAATGAAAAAGCAGACCCTGCCACAAAAACCCTTCCCGCAAATCGTCCCTAACGAATAACGAGCAAACCGAACACACTATCGGGGGGATTGTATGAAATCCCCCATGGGGATATTGGAGATTCTGTGTAAGAGAAATTACATTTAGAGGAGTAATCTTTAGTGTTCTGTCTGTTCCACAGAGAGAATGCAAGAGAAAAACCCCTTTCTCATTATATGAATGAAAAACATGGTTGCAGAATCCAAACACAAACATGTCGTTGGCGTTTCGCGTATTTATCATGTCATATACTTTTGTATGGGGGCAAGACATTTCGTGACGCATATAACTAAAGTTTTCGAATTGATGTCCATACAAAACGGTTATAGAAAAAAAGTCGATATGCTACAAGATTTCGTCAGGTTGGGGGACACATTGTTAGTGATTTCCGCGCTATGAACGACCATAGTGACTTTTGGTCTAGCACGACCAAAACAAAGATGTCATCATATTTGTCATTAAATGTGGGTTCTGACATCTCACAAAACATAAATTGAGAAATTTAATTTAATTCATAGAATTCTTTAAACATCAGCCAATTTCGAAAAGGAAAGCAAAAATCGGTTCTACTAAAAAAGTCGGGTTTACTAAGAAAACCAGATTAAATAAAAAGCCAGGTTTACTAATACACCGAATTTATGGAAAAAAATTTATCCAAAAAAATTTGACTCTTTTATTTTTCATTATATCTTGTCCCAACCGGTCTCAACTATCCGGGATTTATGGAGAGACATGTTGAAAAAAGTGGGGTTTCGAAAACGATTTTTATCGAAAAATCCGATTTATAATAAAGTTTTACAAAAACCGCACAGTGGGGGAATTCGAAATGTTTTTTGGAAGCTTTTTGGTTTTAAAAAAATGCACAGTTTTTGGAAATAAATCGGACATTGACTTATCCGATCTGATTAAATTTTCGGTTTTGCATAAACCGCACTGTGGTGGAATTCGAAATGTTTTTTTGGAAATAAATCTTACATTTGGAATTGGCTTATGCGATTTAATTAAAAATTCGGTTTTAAAAAAACACAGTCTTTTGGAAATAAATCGAACATTTGGAATTGACTTATCCGCTTTGATTTAATTTTCGGTTTTGCATAAACCGCACAGTGGTGGAATTCGAAATGTTTTTTGGAAATGAATCTGACATTTGGAATTGGCTTATACGATTTAATTAAAAATTCTCAGTTCTAACTGAAGAGTTTTAATTTTTTTGGGAACTAAGATCATCCATTTTTTGATCCTTGTAACTCGTCTCTGCGTAAACTCTCTGCGTCCATCTTCCGGACTTAAGATCGAATCCACTTGAGCTGTGTGAAATTTCAATCAAATTGGATAAGAAAATACCAAATGTGCGATTTATTTAAACAAATTTTGGAATTCCCCACTACAAACCGTTTATAAAATATTATTTTTATTTATTTTGGATTCCAACATCGCTTTCACACATCAATTGCTAAAGTTTCTATTAACAGCCTGTTTATGTAAAACGTATACGTCTGAGACATAACGAAACTGAATTGTGTTTCTATAACTCCAACGAATCCAATTAGCCAATACACACACAAAAAAACATAAGAAAAAAATATCAACTAGAATTTAACTGAGACTTTCGTGTTACAAAAAGAAAGACCCATTCGTTTTATAAAAACAGGCTGTAAATCAGACAATTTTTATATATATTCGGCCATTTGGATGCTGCTGACTACTTTTTCCTGGTTGCGTATTTTTTTTTAAAAAAAATTGATTAAAAATGCATTATAACTTAGTGCGAACATTGAAAACCTTTATCTCTTCTCTGACTGACAGAAGTTAAGCTCAGCGTATGAAGAATAAACAATTCAAGGTACAATTCTAAGTCACACTCCTCGTATCAAAATAAAACAAGTTAATTTTTCCAATTTAAAAAGTACAAGTTTTATAAATGAAAAGCCGACAAATTAATCCTGTTTTATTGAAAACGAAAAGATTTCGTAGTAACACAGTTGAAAAAAACAAATATTCCCATTTTACGAACCTTGAAATGGGCTGGATTAGTCACCATTGCTAACAGGCTGAAAAATCTGTCTTTTTTAAATATTTACACACAAGTAAAACGCGTGTTTGGACTTTGTAGCAAGTAAAGCTTATTTGGATGTAAATATAACTGATCTGCTATTTATATGACATAATTGTGTATAAACAATAGCGTGTTTGGGAAAAACATACAATGAACTTAATAAATCCAACAAAGTACAACATTTGAGTGCGAATACGTGTGCATTTGCGGCTGATTTCGTAATTTGTTTTCCGCTGTTTAAGATAACAACTCTAACCGAGAGAATAAGATGAATGGATATTTAGAGATGAATTGATATTTAAAAAGCAACAAAAAAATGTATGTGTAATCTGCAAACAAGTTAATGTTTGTGGTATGGAAATATATTTATGTTTGATGCTAATTTGTTTGCTGAAATTTGTTTAAATGACCATGTTTTTTCAGCGTTTTTAATCATCAACAATTTGCAATTTTTCCATCCCATTTTTGTTAATAATCAGATAAGAACAGTTTTTTCATATACAAATAATTGCAATTCCTTAGAATAGTCTAAGTTGTCCTCCGCTTAACAATTGACACAGTTACTCAACGGTAAAAAATAGGTCAGCTTTTTACCTTTTGTGGGCCCAACTTAATCCGGCACTGGACAAATTGAGGCTGTGACCCACAAATTAATAAAAATATATTGAGGAGTTGCATACGATGTTGAACATCATATCTTTGTTACTATTTTTCTAATTGAAATTGTTGAAGTTTTTTTGATTTCAAAGATCATACGCGACATCTGTCAAACTCTCGTACGTCAGTGATGAATGTTTGCACTCATATTGTCGAAATATTTCTGTTGTGTTCTAATTAGGTAATGACTTCACAAGAAACATAATTAAATTACACACATTTTCCCGCATCGTCACCCTGCCCTGAGTGACATATTTTCGGGGGAAACGAATGTCAAGTAATGAAATTATTCACATGACTCACACTACGATGACCCACATTTCCTGTCATAATGGCCTGTTAACATGTCTCGTTTTGTCCGCATGTATTATTATCAAATAGAATTCCAAATAAAAAGGAATTGTTAATAATAAATGAAATAGTATGGTATACGCAAAATAAACGAACCAAAAGAGAACAAACCAGCGGCAGCAATTTGCGAATAACTTTTGTACGAAAACAATGACAAAGAAGAATGGAGAATGATGTATATAAAAGGGAATGAAAGCAATTATTTATAAACCATTTCAGTGCTGCTCTGAGGTATTTGGTTCTTATGTATTCCTTCGACGGTGTCGTAAAAAAGACTACTCAAAATCACACTCGCAAAGGGCGAAGAGTAAAACGGCAAGAACACACACAGACACACACATACAAGAAATCTTGATATCCTGTCGCTGACTGTAAGGGCAAGACCATTGAACCGAAAACTCAATGAGTGTGTACAGTGACAAAATAATAATCTGATTGTGAATCATTATAGTCTTGGGTTTTCTTATATATTTTTATTAAATATGCATACAACTCCCCAACCCAAACCCTCATAATGCCTTATGAAATTAAACAAAAACGATTTCCATCTTTTGTTTTATGTGCACATTTCGCTGAAAACGTACGATGCTTAAAATGGAATGTGTTAGGTTCTGTTCTTTTCTTTTTGTTCCGCCCCCTTTATATTCCTCTTCGAGCACACTGTTGAACCATCGCCACTCAGCGACATGAAATTACCATAAAATATTCAAAATGTCTACCACTAAAATACCAGAATCCTGAATATGATGAACAAAAAAACAAAATAGCAGCAGCATGCCTCAGAGGCTACAGTGGTGTCGTCAATCCCAAAATGTAATTGGGCAATTCACAAATTCGGTTGGTTTGACTTGTTGGTCAGATCCATGGAGTTCTAATGTAAATTGGAGTATGAAAGAGTGTGTTAAAAACTTCCAGATATTGATAAAGGTTGAATACAAATAAATTGTGGCCACACTTCTTCTTTGAACGGCCCCACCAGGACTATGAACCCAAATTATATACCAAACAACTGCAGTTTATGTCGGTGTTTTTGGCGTCAGCCGCTTGAAGATATCAAAAAAGTTTGAATCCCTCACCTCGCATAATCTTGATTGGGCAAAAGGTTATCATGCCAGACAATACTAATTGAACTCTTACGCAAATAGACGAATATCAACAGGTGGTGTTGTATCTCATAAACATGGAGCCTAGACGAATCCAATAACAAAAGACGACAAATATTTGCATAATCATAATTGTATTTTGAACAAACAGATATTTCCCAATTTATGTTTAAGTGGGTTTATTATTTATTTCACGATTCAAACCAAACAACCACTGTGCACTTCTCTGCAGCACTGGAGACTCATCTCCCTTAATTATGGCTGGGGTCGGTCGGGAAACAACAATAAAACCATGTTGAAATTAAAATTTACTCTGCCAGAGTACACAACAGCAGCAAACAGAAAATCCCGGCTTTGTTTCATTGGAATAAAGGGCAACGAAGGGAAATCAACCAGTTCGGCGGAGGCGTTTTCACTACACCAAAGTGTTTGCAATGAATTCCTCGGAAGATGTTGCTCTTGCCCTAATAGAGTTGGAATGGCATGGACGGGTGGACGGACCTAGGCGTTGGTTGATTTAAGTCAAAAACTAAAAGTGTTGTTGTTGTTGTTGTTATTTTTAAATTGCATGTTAAACAACTGTTTGGAAGAGAAGAGAAGAAACGTGGTTGTTGGCCTTTTTTCTGTGGATACCGAGTATGGCCTACAACGACAACCAGAAAGAACACGAAGACGAAGAGGAAAAATGAATAAATAATGTTGAAATTCTTTTTTTTTTTTTTGGAGCATAAATGAAAAGGTGGGTAAGATGATGATGATGGTGGTTGGAGATGTGCCACTTATGAACATTTCCACGGAAGATTTTACTAATTGTAAGCCTTTTGGCCAGGGGTGAATAAATGCTAAACGGTTAATAGAAAGATATCGTTTAAGTCAATGGCAATGTCTTTGAAAGATTTAGATATGATAATGAATTACTTAACTTATGACATGATTTTAATAAAAAAAAAAACACGTATAATAGGGACTCTAATATCAAAACTTTTAGTTTGTGTGTGTCGACAGTGAAAATCAAGGTGAGGTAAGAACTTTAATTTACATCGCAGACTAACGGCCCATAAACAGTTGAGTAAATTTCAAATATTACAACATCTACTTTGTGATTGTCAAAAATATAAGCTTATATTTAACTTGGACTGACACCGACTCCGTTGGGTAGTCGTTCACAGACTAATCGGTCACAAACATCTGAGAAAATTAAAAAAATCCAAAATCGTCACTTTCGAGCATTTTTCAAAAATAGAAGTTTATATTTAACTGGGACTCCCACCACAGCCTTATAAACAGTTACCCCTATTGGAAAGTTTAATATGTGTGTTATCAGTTCTAAGTGAATGTCGGCATAGAATTACATTATAGTCGATCTCCGGTGGGCAGTCGTTCACAGAAAAATGGCCCATAAAAATCATCAGAAAAATCAAATATTCCATAAGTTATTTCAAAAATTGTCACTTCCGAGTGATTGTTTAAAATATAACCTTATATTTAACTTGTACTCCCACCACAGCTGATTACCGCTGGTGACCTGATAAACAGTTCCCCAAATTGGAAAGTTTATTAGGTGTTTTGTCAGTTCCAAGTGAATGTCGACATGAAATTACAAAATAGTCGATCTCCGTTGGATAGTTGATAAACATATTCACATATTAATGTAGTGTTAGTCTGCTGTTTATCACTGAGAAAGCATGCGAACGTTTTCGTTCGACGTTACGGCATAGGCTGTTCATTAGACTTGAATTCTGTTTGGCTAATAAACACCAGGCAACTTCGCTTATTAGAAAGTTTATTTTGTGTGTTATCAGTTCAAAGTGAATGTTGTCGTAAATAGAACTCTCTAGTTGGTGATTTTACGCCCACTAATTACTGTCTGCTTTACTAATAAGTGGAGAAGCTCTAATTTGTGTGGAGCTTCTATAGGAAAATCGTCTACAGCTTACTGATTTCAATTAGGCTCCCCGTCTGTTCCGTAATGAAGAGTTAAAGTTATATTTGACGAGTGGTGTCAGCTAAAAAAGATGTGTGAGCAACACTGCCGTCCTAAGAAAAACAGACAAATCGAGATATGGACAGATTCGGAACTGTGAATAAGATTCTTATTTGTGTTTTAAGCGTATAAGGTAAATTTCCACTGTAATATATTTTAAAATTATTGTTGAAAATTTTCAAAAATATTTAATTATAAGGCGCGAAATATGATGAACGTATAAACTAAATATATCAAAATTACCCAATTCCAAGTGACTTTTTTTTCTTAGCAGGACAGCTTCGGTAAGAAAATGATAAAGACGACACTCGACAACTATCAGGAAAGACACAGACATGGAAGAACGCAACTAGACTCCAGTCCAAGGATGAAATAAAAGAAGACATGCAAATCTCTGGTATGACGGCAGAAAGGAACCACACTCACGGCCGAAATGTTTGGAAATCATTTATAAACCACGACCAGGCACACAACTTGTTGCAGGTCCAACTTAAGTAAGTTTTCACCTTGTGAATGCAGACGACGACTAAAATCCTCTTCGTATTTAAATCAGACATGCCATTGGATTTGAGAGATTAAATCACGGACACAAGAAACGCCATACTGAATGACGTCTTTTTTGAGCTACAAATATTTCGCTAAAAGTGGGAATTTCTAGTGGTTGCTTCATTTATGTCCGTACATTCATATAGTTCACTTACATAAACCTGGTGTGATTCTAAAATTTAGCTAAACAAAATAATTTGAAAATGTTGTTTGCCGTTGTTTTTATGTCGCACGCGGCGGTAATGTGAGTAGCTCATCATTTATTTAATTGCCGTAAAATGTAAATGTGGGAATCCATAGAAATGCTCTTTAAATTATACAAAGTACTCGCAGATACTTGAAAAACAAAAAACTACGTATCCATAATGGCCGGCTGGCTGTTAAAAAAAAGTCTGGTTTAATTGGTGAAATACAAATAAAATAAATTGTGATATTAAATATTAAAATTGGAAGAAAATGGCCCCCGCTGTAGTCTTTGACACGACTTTCCATGACAAGAGGGGTAGCAAGACAGTCATAAACTAGAAATTGGGAGGTAATCAGACTTTTAAACTGAAAATTTCAACAAACCAATATTTTTTAATATTTTTTTTAATATTCCCAATTTTATATTATTTCTACAAAAGAAGAATAAACTTTAGAACTTTGTTTTAAAAAAGTCATGGTGTAAATGCTGACGACAAGACGAAGGGGCTTCCCAAGAAAATGTCAAGAACAACTCTAGAGAAAAAGTCAGGTTGGGATTTTGATCGGTTCAGAGTTTTTGGATCACAGGGAATGCAAGACTTTATGTCACAAGCCAACTGATGTTTCGGCAGCCCATATATTTATATTCAGATACACACACAATATCAAATGGACTATTTCTTTTGTATTCTATTTAATTTCTTAAACCAAATAAACATTTTCTGGGTATATACAAAATTTCATTATCTAATAATGCCACCCTAACTAATCTTGTTTTTTATTTTTAATTATTTTCTGTTTTCGTTTTTGTTTTGTTTTGTGTGTCAACAATTGTTGTTTTTTAAGTTTATTCACTTTATGCTGATAAGTGAATTCCGTGTATAAACTTGCCCGCCCCCCCTCGATTCCATACGTCTTTGACCGCATTTAGCACAACCAAAACAAATTTGATTTTGATTTGTTTATTTCGATTAAGAACATAAAGAACAGAAAACTGCCACACGTATGTGTTAAATTATGCTGAAAATGCTTTGCTATCTCAGATAGGGTTTATCAGTTCAGTGTGAATGTCACCGCCAAATATGCAAACGCTTATGTGACATAATTAGGTGACTATCAAACTTTAAGGGGACTTACACAATACCGAACGTCAGAATTACTGGAAACAATTTTGTTTGTGGAAAAACGCTTGAAACGCTCACGTAAGTGTTACTTTACATTGACACTGTACTCTTTATGACTTCAGCCAGGACGTACAGTTTTGAGTGAAGGAAAATTAACTTCCTATTGTCATTTCCCAGGCTAACATTGTGAAAACTAACACCGCACTTCCGTTGATGGGATGACAGAAATGGTCACACACCACCCGCTAGAACGAACAACCACACGAAAAACACAGACCGCAACAATTGACTTTTACGATGTTTGTTTTCATATTTATTCTCTCTTGGCTCGTTTTTTTTTTTTTTGCTATTTTAACAAAATGTCATAAAGTCTCTGAGAATGAATGTGTACTGAGTACCGAGTACCCAATTTAGCTAAACACTTCCGTTTCCTATTTCCTCAAGGAAGCGATACAATAAATAATAAACGACAATATTGCACTACTGTCCATCATCGCACGGGATGGCACGACGCACTACTTCGTTCTCCCTTTGCAGCTTACCGCGCGTCTGGCACCATAAATTGTAGAACAATCGAGATGGAGGGAGGCGGCAAGAGTGGTGGAAAACGGAAGTGGGAAACACAAGTAATATTGTAAGTTTTAACAAGCTACAAGTTGGGTAACTCGTCTGATATTTGTGTTCCAACAAGGATACACAACAGGACAAAGCCAAACAAGTGCTGCTCGAGTGGCAAAAATGAGAATCATAATGACAATGAAGATGTTGTTGGGTTGTCGAGTGCCAACCAACCAACAACGACGGCAACATAAAAGTGCTTTTGACTTTTGTGCATAAATTAAAAAAGGAAATGTAGAAAAAAAAACGCATACATTCAGCAGTACATAGGTATGCAGTTTGACATGCATGTATGTGTGAATGCTCCCCCTGCAAATGTGTTGCATGAACACAATACCATCACAAACATTATTTGTCAACCGAACAGCAAACAGACAATGTATTTCTCACCCGAATAGCGCAAAAAAAAAAAAGCACAAATTGTTGCACTTTTGCCAGTCACCAACCAAAGCAAACACCAGCAAAAAGAAAGGTTGAATAAAAAAACGGAGCAGAGCGTTTTATGTTTTTTGCCCACAACACATGACATCATGCGTATTCATTGATTCGTTAAAAACCATATGTCAGTACATAAATTAATATATGTATGTATGTATGTACAAAAGGGTGGATCGACGAGCAAAGAAATAGCAATGGAGCGAAACCGATTTGCTTTTATGGTAACAGCACTTAGTTGCATTGTGAGTTGGTGATCAGGAAACTACAGGCCACCCACTTTCAATTTTTTTTTTCTTACATTGATATGTGTGATCAAGATCGTATAGGGTGATCTACCCTAGTATAGATGCACACAATAATAAACGAAATATAAAATGTTCCTATGGAATACCAGCAACATCTTAATATATATTTACCCTCGACACTGATTCACTGATACACTGATACACTGATACACTGATACACTGATACACTGATTCCCTGATTCACTGACTCTGTCACGCAGTACGTAGGAATTTAAATAGGCATTCTATAATAATTCTATAAATAATAATAATAAAAAAAGTAATTTTTTTTTTTGTACAGAAATTGTGTTTTCCCCAAATTTTTTTTTTACAAAAATTTTTTTTTTACAAAAATTTTTTTTTTCCCAAAATTTTTTTTTTAAAATGTTTTTTTTTTCCACAAAATTTTTTTTTCAACAAACTTTTTTTTTTTCAACAAAAATTTTTTTTTTCCCACAAAAATTTTTTTTTCAACAAAAATTGTTTTTTTCAACAAAAATTTTTTGTTCAGCAAAAATTTTTTTTTTCCAATTTTATTTTTTTCCGAAATTTTTTTTACAAAATAGTTTTCTCAAAATATTTTTTACAAAATTTTTAAAATTAGGTAACAAATACTTTCTCAAGCAAATTAACGGGCGCCATAGGCGCATTACAACTTACTAGTTTATAATAAAATAACATTGGAAATCTTAAATATTCTTGGTTTACATTTATTCTGTTGTTGTTACAGCTGATGACAGTGGAGTCAACTTGGCGTTTTATATGGCAAAATATCGGGTTTTTTTTCATGAACAATTTGCAATTATATTTTGAAATTGTTGAGTGGGGAACATTTGCACTCATTTGCGAACTAACTGTCAAGAGACAATGGGTCGCTTCTTTATGGGAAAGTCAGAGGTTGGCTTTCGCATAGATTTTCTTTCGGCTTCCTGGCTGATTATTTTTGGGCGTGAGGCATTAGACGTTCGGAGCCGGCTTTAAACAGTAGGTCCCGGTAGTGAGTAGGCACAATTATATCGCTCAAAGCTCACTGTTTCGAGGGAAGTTTGCCGTCTGTTCCTTCATGGAATGTTAAGGGAAATAAAAAAGCAAGTAAGTAAATAGGGACTAGTTTAGAGAAACTATGTAGTCATAAGTTCCAGAAACAGAAACACTTCTTTTTTTTTTTTGAAACAAAGTAAACGACTGTTAACGAATTACAAGAAACCTTAGCTATGACCTCGTGTCGTTTGCTGCATCACAAACAAAAATATACCCAAAAAGCACTACTTGGCACATAAAAAACCAAAATTGTTCATCACATTTGCCATGTAATCCGCCGGAGAAAGATGACTGTCCCCCCATCTGATGTGGTGGCCTGTCAGGGAAACATTCACAACAACACGACCACAACAATATGTATGCTCCACATCAACATATGACTGTGAAGAGCAAACCACACCACACGCAGCTGCGAGTACAACATACACACAAAGCACACACGGACGGTTACCAGACAGACGCATGGACGTGGACATGTGGAAACATATTCAAACATATGGCGGCAGGCACATCTGTCTGTCCTTCCGTTTGCTTGTTTGCCAACATACACAGTGTATTACACACACACACATGTTTTCTTCGTCTTCAGTCGGTTGGCAAACTGATTGATTATGTAAAAGTCATTTAATCTTTGGCACTTCAGCATTAAAACACATCAACATTTGAGTGGTAGGAGGGAGATCTTACGGATCCACTCCACACTTAATTTGAAGAGTAATTAAGAAAAACATTTCTGAAAATTCTGAAATATTATTACACTCTCACTGGGGGTTGTGGAGATTAACGCATAATTTCCAAGGGCAATGGTTTGAAAACATCTGTGGAACTTTCACAAACAAATGGGGCCGGTTTTATTTTTAGACCTTGGGTACACTATCCAAAAGATTTGTCAATGTGAAGTTTTTGCTTTTATTGTATTTAAATGGGCGGAAATTTACGAAGGTGCTCGGAAAGTGGAACTTTTTTAAATTTCAATTAGGCCAAACGTCTCTCGGATGGTGCCACTCCCTAGTGTTGATATACAAATTGTTGTTTCCATTTGTAACGAACTATGGGAGGGAGCCATTTATATATGAAACAAGGTGACTAAACAGATGATGAAAATATATAATATCCTGTCTCAAACTAAAGGGGAAATTAATTGTTATTAATGTTGTTTTCTAAACTCAGATGTAGATATAGATGCAGATGAGCGTATGCGTCTGTCAAGTATGACAATTATTGGCAAAAGAAATCCGGCAACACTAATACGTGTTGGTAAATCGACTCGCTAGATTTGTACGTTATTTGATCAGGGTAACGCCTCTTATTGCACTCACAGAGTTGCTTTCCATAAAATCTACACAAATTGCCAGAGAATGCAAGTGATTGCAACATAAAGAAGAGTATATGGAATAGAAAAACACTCCAGCGGTAGGCCTTTGTAGATTATATGTATTTATATCTCCATGTGCATCATGTGTATGCCATATTGCTTTGCTTTCCCTCATTCATAAATTATGAATTCTCTTGGCAAATAGATATTTTCTGCTGTTCGTTAGGTCACAGTTCAAGGATGAGGTTCTGTTGTGGTTACTTTACTTTGTAAATTTCACAGTGAATGTGTCTGTGTGTGTGTGTTTTGTGCATCCTTCCTCCAGCATCAGTTTAAACGAAGTTTTTATTTGCTGCCAAAGCTAATAAGTTCCATTGTCAAGAAGAACGAACGGACTGCCTTTGTGTAACTTTAACAGGAATTCATTATCATTGAGTAAATGAAATTTTAATTGGTTGGCCGTAATGGGTGAACGAATAGTTGGACAAATGTAATTAGAGCGAGTCAGTTTTGACGTGTGATGTAATAAATTACGTCATACTATTGCTAACTCCACTTGATAGTGTCGTAATATTTGCAGGCAATTACCCTAAGTATCTGTTACAAAGTACATCCTTTGCTGTGCATCCTGACGACGGATTCATTTCGAAATCTGTTCTCCCACAAAGTCGTCTTTCTTTGTTTTGCAAATCACCAGTTAATAAAATCTCTGTTCTTGTCTTTGGCGATTAGCTGGCATACGCTGTAATGTCTCGAGTAGCTTAGCTCATATTTTCATCATTCAGTTGTCAGCGACGGTTGACAGTTTGTGCCTGCTACATATCACTCGTGGCGCTCACTCATTCATTCACTTACTCTTGGCAGCACTTTGGCTTTCATTCTGACAGGCTGCCTATCTGTCCGTCCATACATGTGTCTGGCCGCCAGTCCGTCCGTCCGCCCATTCGCATGCTATGTTGAAAATCATTATTTATTGTTTGTTTAATGTTAAAATGTCAAAAATTTGATGGTTTCTCTTTACACCACCACATCAGCAAACAATGAAGACGCACAAATGTCATGAAAAAGAACTCAAATCAGAACCGCATGGAACGGCACCACACACTTTTGTGTAACGAGAATTTATGGGATGAAAGCAAATGAAATGACAATTGATGTGTAAGCAAGGATATATGGCCGATATTCCCCACTGTACATTGTACAGTGATAATGTTGAAATTAATTACGACATAATTGATAAGAATGCTGACAAGAATGATACTCAGCACTCAGGCTGGCGGAATGCTCGTATGTGTATAAATGTATCACTGATTGGGACAGCGATTAGATTACTGCTCAGTTCCACCACGTAAAGTGTAAAATTTAAGCAGTAAAATAGTAACAAGTAAACAAAGTTCATCCTCGACCACGCACTCTACCCTAAGAATGTCTATTAATGTATCTGTGCCACATTTGTCAAAGTAGAAGTAGAAGTAGAAGTAGAAGTAGAAGTAGAAGTAGAAGTAGAAGTAGAAGTAGAAGTAGAAGTAGAAGTAGAAGTAGAAGTAGAAGTAGAAGTAGAAGTAGAAGTAGAAGTAGAAGTAGAAGTAGAAGTAGAAGTAGAAGTAGAAGTAGAAGTAGAAGTAGAAGTAGAAGTAGAAGTAGAAGTAGACGTAGAAGTAGAAGTAGAAGTAGAAGTAGAAGTAGAAGTAGAAGTAGAAGTAGAAGTAGAAGTAGAAGTAGAAGTAGAAGTAGAAGTAGAAGTAGAAGTAGAAGTAGAAGTAGAAGTAGAAGTAGAAGTAGAAGTAGAAGTAGAAGTAGAAGTAGAAGTAGAAGTAGAAGTAGAAGTAGAAGTAGAAGTAGAAGTAGAAGTAGAAGTAGAAGTAGAAGTAGAAGTAGAAGTAGAAGTAGAAGTAGAAGTAGAAGTAGAAGTAGAAGTAGAAGTAGAAGTAGAAGTAGAAGTAGAAGTAGAAGTAGAAGTAGAAGTAGAAGTAGAAGTAGAAGTAGAAGTAGAAGTAGAAGTAGAAGTAGAAGTAGAAGTAGAAGTAGAAGTAGAAGTAGAAGTAGAAGTAGAAGTAGAAGTAGAAGTAGAAGTAGAAGTAGAAGTAGAAGTAGAAGTAGAAGTAGAAGTAGAAGTAGAAGTAGAAGTAGAAGTAGAAGTAGAAGTAGAAGTAGAAGTAGAAGTAGAAGTAGAAGTAGAAGTAGAAGTAGAAGTAGAAGTAGAAGTAGAAGTAGAAGTAGAAGTAGAAGTAGAAGTAGAAGTAGAAGTAGAAGTAGAAGTAGAAGTAGAAGTAGAAGTAGAAGTAGAAGTAGAAGTAGAAGTAGAAGTAGAAGTAGAAGTAGAAGTAGAAGTAGAAGTAGAAGTAGAAGTAGAAGTAGAAGTAGAAGTAGAAGTAGAAGTAGAAGTAGAAGTAGAAGTAGAAGTAGAAGTAGAAGTAGAAGTAGAAGTAGAAGTAGAAGTAGAAGTAGAAGTAGAAGTAGAAGTAGAAGTAGAAGTAGAAGTAGAAGTAGAAGTAGAAGTAGAAGTAGAAGTAGAAGTAGAAGTAGAAGTAGAAGTAGAAGTAGAAGTAGAAGTAGAAGTAGAAGTAGAAGTAGAAGTAGAAGTAGAAGTAGAAGTAGAAGTAGAAGTAGAAGTAGAAGTAGAAGTAGAAGTAGAAGTAGAAGTAGAAGTAGAAGTAGAAGTAGAAGTAGAAGTAGAAGTAGAAGTAGAAGTAGAAGTAGAAGTAGAAGTAGAAGTAGAAGTAGAAGTAGAAGTAGAAGTAGAAGTAGAAGTAGAAGTAGAAGTAGAAGTAGAAGTAGAAGTAGAAGTAGAAGTAGAAGCAGAAGTAGAAGTGAGGGCTCAATGAAATGTGAACCAAATGTTGCAAAACTAAAACGAAAGATGCCCGAAAGAAATCCGAAACCAAATATGGACATTTTTCATTTCGGGTATACACTCTTGCTGGCATATTCTGCAACCCTTGCAGAATATACTACGATTATGCTACGAAGAGTGAACGTATTTTTTCAGTTACACTGGCCAGTTAAGAACGAAAGAGCAGA
The DNA here is from genome assembly GCA_958296145.1 of Hydrotaea cyrtoneurina. NCBI lineage: Eukaryota > Metazoa > Arthropoda > Insecta > Diptera > Muscidae > Hydrotaea > Hydrotaea cyrtoneurina. The sequence goes on along the minus strand of OY282515.1, from coordinate 50,396,435 downwards.
AATTGTTAAAGCAACGTATAGTGAACTCCCATTCTGCGTTGGATATGTCGTATACATTCGCATTACATAAAAATCATATGTTTTACTATTGCAGAGTTTGCAAGAGCTATAAGGGTAGATATGCTATTGGTTTTGAGTCTTGCAGATCACACAAACCCTAGCAAAGGACGTTTCTGTGTATTTTGTTGTTGTGGTGTAGCAAATCGTTGCAAACTTTGCTAGGTTTGCAAGATCTACAACCCCCCTCTGCAACCGACAGTGAAAACCCTAATTATGAAAACAACTTCTCTTTTTCTATATTGTGTTGAGAGGTCATTGCTGGTATGATTAAAGTGAACATTCCGGTGCTTAATATACACAATGACTTCTTGTTTTCTAGGGTATTTTTATTTTTTTGGGGCTTTGTTCATAGAGCGAATGCAGAAGAAGATCAGCTCGAAATCGTCAACGATTTTGGTCGAAACATCATCCTTTCTGAAGACGCGAATGTTAGGTAGCAAAACTGCCGCATATCGGAGTCGGAAAACCGGCACTTGCTCGTTAAGATACATTCTTGGAGAGTGGCATCTGGGGAGGATTTTTTTAATCTGTGTAAATGCTACTGAGAACGCCCTTAAAGATAACGGTGAGCGCTACGCAGGCATGATAAACCAATTTTTGTGCTGTATATTGAAGACATGGACTTGGGCGATCTTTAGATTTAGCAGGAGGACAAACAGTGCACACCAACAACCAATCTTTTGGGCACCAAATTCGATTTCGTGTTATGAGCCGTCTCGACGGTGGCATCAATTCTCCTGGGGCGACCAGTCGTGTTCCATAAATGATGGTAATGCGCAATCACTCTAATAAACCAATAATATGTCGACAATTTGTGTTTTTTTTTTGTATTGTCAAAAAAAGAAAAGATTTCAGACTTATGAGCTCAGAATATGCCTGTACACCAAAGAATGAAGAATCTTCTAAGTGAATCAGATGATTTTCGAAATTTGGAAAAGCAAAAAACCTTGTCCAACTGCAAAAGATGCCAACAACTTCGTTGCATTTACGCGAGATATGTTCGCAGCAACTCAACATCGTGCAAGAATGTGAAGAGCAACAAAATGTACGAATATAACAGATACGTATTCCGGTGAACTTATAGATTTCCAGTATGTAGTGATTAATATTAATTGTCCCTGTTTTGTGTTGTCCTCCCACACAAATTTGGCATTTGCTCCGTCATCTGTTGCACATGACATTCGGTGTTGCGGGTGTTCTTGGTATTGAAAGGAAATACTTTTCACTGGGAACATGCCCGTGGCAACAAATATACGTCGGTACGTACATAACTCCATGACATCAATAAACGTTAATGTGGGTGGAAGTGGATGTAATACGAGGATGTTAAAGGATATTAAAAATAAATAGGAACATCCACATACTTGTCCGGGCATCCAAGTATGTCGTCTGTGTGTGACAACATATTCAGTGGCAGTAGTGTGTATGTGGTTATAGGGCGGATGTCTAAGGAAAATAGTGTTCTCTACTTAAACACTTCCGATATCTTTTCTAGGGCAACGTCACGTCAACCAGCTGTGTCTGTATTGATGACTTAATCAGCTGTCATTAGTTAACAACAAAGTGGAATAATAAAAATTAAAAAAATATTCTGTGGAGGAGCTAACTTTAAAGAGAATCGACAGAATTAGAATTTTACGATGTTTAAACTTCCAAAACGTAAAATAATTCCATGACTTTTATTTATTTAAAATGTAAAACAAAAAATATGTCCACTTACATTTCTCCAAACTGACATTGCAGAATTTCAGAGCATCATCCAACAGATTCAAATGCATATAACTTGTTGCCGTCTCTAGGATTTTCTTCGCCTGTAAATCGGCGCCCCACCATTTCTCCACCAAACGTCGCACTAATACGTCCGGCATAAATTTCATATTATCACTGGAACTTGAACCACCACGTCCACCCGTATTCAAGGTCGACGAAGAGGTGGCCGCCATGGTGGTGGTAGCCGTATCTGTGGTACATGCAATGGTAGTGGTGGTCACTGTGGTTGGCGACGCTGCTGCCGGCGTCTGAGGTGGTGAGTGCACAATGCGCAAGCGTGCCAGTTCACCTTGGGCGACGAGAGCCGATGATGTTGCCTCACCGGCACTTGTGGCATTTGGAGGAAATCTGAATAGTTGTTGATGCGTTGTGAAGTGTTGCCCTGTCCGTGTTAGACTGGCGACAGCTGTACCCGTTATGCTGCTGCTAGTGGTGGTGCTGGTAGCTGTAGACAAGGTGGCCAAGTGGACCGTGTTGTCGTGTTTTCTGCTGTTCGACTCGACTGCTATGTCATCCCTCTGCCAGCGGGGAAATTTCAGGTGGCATACGTTGCACATAGTTATGGTCTCGCAACATTGGCGACAGAATGTATGGCCGCAATTTGCCGTTACCGGACAACGTAAAACATCGCGGCACAGGGGACACAAGAGCGGATCGTAATCCTCGGGTGCAGAAGGACTGTTCGCACGCGCTAGTTCTCGCGACGGATTGTGGAGATCTAAATTAACGATCTTGGCCGGCAGAGGTAAACAATCGGTTGTCAGCGGTTTTACAGCGACGTATGAGGCAGAGGTCAAAGAGCCAGCCGCCAATTGCCATTGCGAGGCCAGACATGACGACGATGAAGCAGAAGAGGCCGATGAGGAAACCTTGGTCATTTTGTGTTGTTGGTTGTCATCCAACGGAGTGGAGTAAGCGGTTAGGTCCGTGTCGGGTGATTCATTTGATTTCTTGGAATTTGAGCTTAAAATGCGTATGTGTTCCAGCAGTGCCGTGGCCAATATATTGAGCTTCTCCAGGGGAATAAAGCCCTCGGGCTGCTCACTGGCTATCAAAGCGTAAATGTCAAAGGCCTCCTGCAGGCGACCATGCCGTGCCAAGGACTCTCCCAACAGATATGACAGTTGGAGATTGTTGGCCGTTTGTCCCGTCAAATGCGGCTGACAGCGTAGCTTGGCATTCTCCTCTGCTGCTGCCAGTGTCAATGAACGACGAGCCTTTTTGGCATCGGCCGCTGGGCCGCCTGCATTCATGGGCACAGAGGAATTGTGCTGGTTCTTTAGGGATTTTAAGGCTCTTTTGCTGGCTCCCAAGGCACCCTTCACATAGAAACCGTGTTGTAGCGGCATACTAGTGATACGGCTGGGAGGTATGGGGGATTTTTTCTGCAACGATGTTGGTACGTGCGTTTTGTCACGTAAACAATTTGCTGCCGACGCTGCTGCAGCGGCTATGGGTGTGAGAATTTTCTCGGGAGAGACAGCGGCGTGGGTTATGCCTGCTATGCACTCGGAATCAATGAAAATGTCTGCCGTTCCTTCGGCCCCCGTTATTGGTTTGAAGTGTATCGAATGTTTGAGATGCTTGTCATCAATTTGAAACTCTGAGAAATTCTCTTTGATGACGGTGTCGGACGTTATATCCACACCGCAACGTTTGCTGAGCAACTGATTGTTGACAATTGTTTGTGGTACTGCGGCGGCGACGACGGTGGAGGCGATGCTCAACGGATGTTTTCTTTTCTTTTTTATTTGAAATTGCTCAGTGGCACTTTTAGACATTATAAAATAACGGTGATAATTTCCAAATAATTTTCTACGTTTTCTCAATACGTTTCACAATATTTATTTTATTCTTCTTATTTTGAAACACAATTTTCATTCACTTAACATTCATTAAACTTTTTTTTTTTTTGGGTGGATTTTCGTTTTAAAATCTTGGTATCTTTTTCTGCCTATAAATATTTGAAATATTTCTCTTTTTTCACATTTTTTTTTTAATTCGTTATATTTTTAATTTTATTTTGATTATTTCTTGAAGCACTTATTGTTGGCTGTACAACCGTTCCCTTTCGCATACGTAACTCGACTGCGTTAATACAAAACCGTCTCCGTTCCGTTTAGGTGGTGGTGATAGCGCTCAGTTTTTTTGCTGTGGTAATGATTATCTGAAAGTAAAGAAAAAATGTTTGGAAAATGTTAAAAAAAAAAACACACAAAACCTCAACCAAGCCACTCACATACACTACAACGTACATCTACAGATACATAGGCTTTACGTAACGTTCCGTCAAAGACGAAGCCGTAACATGGAAATAAAGAGCAACGTTAGAGCGTGTTATAAAATTCAAATACCATATACGAGAGAAAGAGAGATTCTTCATAGGCATGAGCGAAATGTAGAGTTGAGACACATAGAAATCTCACTGTCTCGGCGTTAAGAGCATCCGAGCAGCAAGTACATCTCAAAGAGAGGATATTTTATGAGTTCATTTTGTGGAAATAGATTAACAGTGTCTGTTAGCTTAGTTTGATGGTTTTATTGAGGTTTCCTATTTGGCTCTCACAGAGCTAATTGAAGACTATGTACTGCTCTCTGGCCCATAACCAAGAGCCATTTTGCTGCTCTTTTCTTGTCTGGCAATTTAACATTTGTTTTGTAAACAATCTGTTCAAAGTAATTTCCGGCAATCTCTCTCTGCCTCTCTCCATCATTCGATTTACATTCGTGCCGTTAGTTTATGTTTGAGAGCGAGAAATAAAGGGAGCATATTTGGTTCAAACACTACGATTGCGGTACGTTTTTAATGTTATTGTTTGTTTTTTTTGGCTCTGACATATTTTTGACATGTTTTTCTTTTTGGCGGCGTTTCATGAGATAACCAACCTACACCTCTCATATTTGTCTTGACACATACATTTTCATACATTGGTGAGCGAGTTGTAGTGTGTGTGCCTGACTGACTGACAAGTAAATGATGATAAAAGTGCGTTTGGCATTTGAATTGTCTTTGGCGGTTATTTAACACCTATTAGCTGAAATGTTATTATTTTAATTTGTTTAAATAGGACAGCAACAAAGCGGGAGGTGATTAAGGTGGCCAGATGAAAATAACAAAGAATGTATGGAAGAATAATTTTGTTATTTTGCGAGCCATGACATAGTTCGGTTGTTTTACCGGTAAAAACATCGATTTGGTTGGTCGGTTTGGATCGCATTTACCATCCGCCTTGTAAAGCGTGTTATACTGCCGATGTCGTCTCACCTATTGGGAGTTGGATGGGCAGTGTTGTGGTCTTTTTTTTTTTTTTTTTTTTTACTAACACTCGGGGGATGCCCTGATGCAATGCACTGTGTTAGCGATGGGAAATAAGGGTATTGGAGGGAGAAAAGAGGGAGTAGTGTTTGTTAACGATGGCCTTGAATTTGGTAATGTCATAGCAGGCAGGAAAAACACTTGCAGGAAGATTATTCCACAAACGAACAGTCCGAGCCTGCCATCGACTATGACAATTTCCTAATTGTTAATTCGATACTGTTACAATTGTATGATGATCGGTCCTATCGCCCCTTGGGGCTACAAAGTGTGGCTGAATAGATGGTGCTGCTCTGCGGTATTCTACGTCGTTGAAGTTAGTTAAACCACAATATATGGGTTGATCAGTAGATCGGCCGAGGTCATATGTCTCGAGGTCTCGAACCTACACAAAAAATGGAAGTTCTAGGGTACAAACTCGAAGCTGTCATGTGGGTGACCAGTCTGTCATAGTACTTGACCTGGATATTTAATCATCTTGGTCAGTATTTTTCTCATTTCTAAAGGATTCTTCTTTAATCCGAACTGCGCTTTAGATACAGGAATGAATGGACTGACATTGATTCGCAGTCGATAGGAAACGATTGGTGTGATATCACGTCCGTGAACCAATCCATGGGATAGTATTAGTTAGTGTGTGCGACTAATACAGAGCAGAACCCAGGTTCGAACCTAAAAAAATTGTCGGCAGCTGCTTCCTTCTCGTACACGCTGGCGGCTTTACGACTAAGAGGGTAATCTCTAAACCTGTAAAAACTTCGCTAGAAAAGCATTAGCCGTTCGGAGCCGGCTTTAAACAGTAGGACCCGGCCAGTGAGTAAACAAATTTCTTTTGGACAGAAATCACTGATTCGAGACAAGTGCCCCGTCTGTTCCATCATGGAACGTTGAGGGAAATCAGTAAGTAAGTAAGACAGTATTAATCACTAGAGTCGGAGAAGGTTTTTTTTAGGGTAGCACGAGAATGGCTGTGGCCACCACCGCCATCTTCCCAGTAGCTGAAGCTTTGCATTTTCATATTCTTTGAATATTTCACAGATTCTAGACTCGGATAAGAAGATGATTTTCTCTTGGGTAATTTTACCGACGTTCCGTAAATGTAAATGTTCATTTTCGGTGTTTACTTAAATTAAAATACCAATCTTTTCAGTTGCCTGCAAATTGCTTCTCGGCATCGAAAAGAAGAACAATCACCATCAATTTGACATTCAAATTACTATCGACAAATACACGGACATATCGCAGCAGCAACAACAACAACAGCAGCAAAAAGCGTCAACACAGAATTGGTTACGTAAAACGCAGCGATTCGTTTGTGTCTACTGCGAGTATAACAGCCTTGTTTCATAACAGTTCCAGGAACGTATCTTGTCGAGTTCAATAAAAACAAAGCAAACAAACCAAAAAAAAAAAAAAACACTAGAACACACACACAAAAACACGCACATATATGCACATATCTACTCACATGTGTGTCCATGCATGAATGCACATACAAACACATGCACATTAGGGTGGGTCGAAAAAAGAACTGAGTTGCGGCTTGGATTTTAATGAGACTTTGGAACTACGCTTGGAAAACGCGTGAATTTTGTTCAGACAAGAAGAACAATATTCTCACACCAGATATTATTCAGATATCTATAGCGGGTTTTTTAATAATTCTCTTCTGTTCCAAACTATTTAGCTTTAGTTGTCTGAAATCGGGCTTCAAATACGCTAGTTTTATAGTTATAAACTGAAATAGGGCTGAGGAAAAAGAATCGTTTAAAATGAGCATATCTCGCGTTCTATGAGAAGAAAAAAATTCGAACTGCCCACTGTGCATCCTCAACGAGAATAACCCATCATTGATAAATCCGTAGGTGTGCATGTTAGTTTAATTGTTATAATTGATAATAAGAATATTCTCAGGAATGTTGTGGTATCAGAATAATACCATTGGATTGGAATATTTTCCGTTGTAATTAGAAAAGCGCTGGATGATTATCATAAGATGAATTGTATTAATACCATACACAATAAACCTGAATTTAAAAAAAAAAAAAAGAGTTTTCAGAAGGATTTTGCAAATGAACCATACCATTTATTGTCGTTTTCCCCTGAAGTCGTTAGACCCAATCGAATGTACATGTACACATATGGACGCATTGAAACGTATAAGCAGCCGACTGACTGACTTTCAGAATTTACAAAAGATACATACTCGCAAAAATGCAGCAAATTAGAAATCAACACTTTGTTGTCATAATAAAACGACGATGACGATTGAATCCAATCCAAGCCAATTCGATTCGATTCGAAGCGATCAATTCATTTGGCTTAGAACCGAAACGCACACTCTGTTATGGTAGCGATACACTCTCACACAGATACTCTGCTTGAGATATTCACTTTGTTGTTGTCGTCCGTCGTCCGTAGTTCGGTATTTTGTTTTATTCATATAATCATCATCACATTTTGGTTTAGAGTATTGCGTAACATGATGAATATGAAAATTAACACTGAATCACGTACACGGCGAGAAAGAAACAAACTAAAACAAACGCCAAACATACATACCAACATCTGTATGTACCGACAACGACATACAGACGTAGTCGACGTCAAACCGCCACAATCAAATGGAATCAAACGAATTTCAGCGGCTGGCGGATAGTGGGGGGGGGGGGGGTATAAATCTAACAGATACACATTAACCGAAAAAAAAAATCATTACGAAGGCATCACACTTCATTCCCCTTTAACCCACGAAACCTAAATATATTTTTAGTACAAATGATAACAACCAGCAAAGTTTACGATTTGACGAAACTTCGGGATGTCCGGGAACTAGAAACAGAAAGATCAAGCGTTAAACAAAGTACACATTATATCATCAGGTATTAATTATATTGTGGCCAGTTGGTGCGTCTGTTCCTTAATGGATGTAAGTGAGCATAAAAGAGGAATGCCTTTTCAGGCAGACGCAACCCCTGCTGGCTGCATTCGTCTTCAATTTTAAATTAACACAAGGTCTGCAAAATGAGGGCTTCCGAAAGGATTACACAAATTATGACTAACATCCATTTTAAATGAAAGTAATTTTTGTTTTCTTTTCTGTTGTAATTGATCTGCGCTGGAATTTTAACCGACAATCGGGTGTTAACCTTTAATTTTGGAGGTTGTGGTAAATTTTACACTTTTTTAGGTCACATACTATGTCCAAAAATTCACCTCCACAGTTAAAGGTTAATATGTAACGTAAGAGGCCTTCTCCTGCAATACCTTTAAGAATACCTTTTTTAATTAAAAAGAGAGAGACCTTCTCAGAAAAGCATTCCAGGATCCCTTTTTTCTTCAGGAAAAACTTAGCCACTTATCTAAGAACGCCTGCCAGAAGTCATTGTCCTTGATTTACTTACTTCCTTGAGTCTACCTCGAGCATCAATTTTTCGAAGTCCGCCATACTTAGTATCTGTTAGAGAGATCAAACTAACATTCTTCCTTTCTAATAGAAAGACTTTTAGAAGTCCTTATTGTATCTAATAAGAAAAATCCCATGAACATTACTTGTATGCTTTCAGCGCGGAATATAATCAATAGGCAATGGGTCGTGGCCAGAGCATTGCACCGTGTACTTTTCGTCGGCGGCGTCGAAGTACAAAATACGCGGCGGCGTTGAAAATCTGAGACTCAATTGGAAATGAAACAACAGATTTTTACCGTTTTTATTACTATATATTGAAAAATATCGTAGTTATCGTGGTCTATAAAATGGATTTAAATGTGATCCTTTTGCAGTTATTAGTTCTCCTGCCCTAGAAAAAGACTCTTCTTCTTAGCTAATTTTTCCAATGTTGGGAAATGGTAAAGAAATCATTTGTAAATAATAATAAATCATTATCATCCGTCCGTTGGTTTTCCGCCAGCTAAACGTATCTGTGTGGTCCGGTTCTGTGTCGAAATATATTGTACCAACAGTCTAGAGTTTGCAAATTCCAGACATTCCGGATAGTTTCGATAGTTGTACCACTTGCTCACCAGTGCAACATTTCTGAGCCCGTGGAGTAACACCAACATCTTCTGCCATTGCTTATACAAGGTTCTCCAGCAAGAGGTTTTATTTTGGAATTCAGAGAAAATGAAATTTTTTGAGATAAATGATCGGATGTTTTATAATAAAGAGGAAGTTAAAAATTAAAAACAATAGCCTCACGAATTCTATCTTTTAAGGTCTTGAATCGACGCTGGGCTGTTGGCGTAGACCTTTTCTTTCACGTTGCCCCAAAGGAAGAAGTCGCAACGTGCTAAATCACAAGATCTCGGTGGCCACTTGTGATCACCTCCTCGAGAGATAACACGCTCGGGAAACTTTTCCCGTAAAAGAACAATGGTTTTGTTGCTTGTGTGACATCCAACCTCATTTTCGAAAAAAAAAATGGATTTTCCGAGCCCCAGATGCGACAATTTTGCTTGTTGACTTAGCCACCGAAGTGCAAATGCGCCTCATCAGTCAAGATGATTTTTCGATGGCCGGAGTTCCATCATTTTCATGCATTTCAAGGACCAAATCAGAAAAGACACGACGTTGTTGATGATCGGCCGGCTTGAGTTCTTGTGTTAACTGAACTTTATAAGCCTTAAGTATTTATGGAAAATGCGATGACGTTTGTGGAATGCCCAATTCCAAAGAACGACGAGGAATGGACAAACCTGGGTTTTCTTCAACACTTCAAAATATTAATATTGTTAAACAAATTATGTGGTTTTCCTTAATTCTAACGTTATTTCGGAAACAAAAAAGTCAAAAGAAAACATAAATCATAAAATGTTGTGTATTTGTGAAGTTCAGTTTTCGCTAATGCTTTCCGCTCCAAAGCAATTTTCTTACCATTAAGCTCGCTGGGCTTATATTAAGCCTGGACTTGATTGCGTTTACGCCATTACTTTTCTAAAGACTTCAGGACAACAAAAAAAAAAACATTAAAACAAACACATCTGGCAACGCTGTTCTTGTCATATAAGAATCAAACGAAAACAACACTTTTTCTTTTTTTTTGATCAACATCTTAATCATTGGTGTTCTCGTTTCTACAATGTTCGAGTACGTGAGCATAAACATGTGAGCGAGTGTAAGTTTGATGGCAAACCATTCCACCCCATCGCAGATAAATACTCTTCAATTCAAAATAGATTCTGCTCTTATGTGCAGTATAGAATGAACTCTACACTTCAAGAATGAAGAGAAGCGGAATCTCTATCTCTCTCAAGTGAAAACTAAATTCGAAGTCTGCTGGGACAGAGCTGACGGTCGTGCGCGTTCTTTTCTGTGTGTGAGTGAGTGTAATAAAAACAGGCAAACAAATGAAATGATTGTTTTGACACAATGTGCACGTTCTTTTTGTTGTTCAACGTTTCGAAAGATAAAAAAATGTTATGCCGGCATCTGCAGATACGCCTCTACATGTTGATTGACATACTTACAGTTGGATGTTCAGGCAAACAAATACACACGCAGCTATCGAACGATAGTCTGGCATTGTTATTATTTAGTTTCTTGCTTGAGCGCGCTCTCTCACTCTATCTCTCTCGCCCTATCTCTATCTGTCGTTGCCTATGTTTGTTATGTAAACAAAAAAGAAAAGTTTTCTGTGAAAGCGTGCAAAAATTCTAAACTATTTATCACCTCAATTTATTCACTTTTCGTCGTGGAGGAATAACCCACCGAACGTTCTAATCACCATTTTTTCGAATTATCCACAATCTCGCTCTTTTTTGGGAACTTAAAATGACGGATCCAACATAATAACCATACAAATTAAAATAAACATATTTTAGCAATGAAATTGACTAATTAGGTCATTTTTGCCAGGTGAGCAGGAATATACAATCAGAGTTTAGAAAATCAGATTATTTTCGTTTATTATCGCCATTAATAACCGATTGTCAACTTTTAATATTGAAAAAAAAACCCATGTATAACCTGAAAGATCGTGCCCTGCTACTTTCATTGCGCACAATATATCTCGCGGCTGTACAAAGTGTTCGGGTACTTGATGTTCGCCAATTTCGACCCTCCTACACAGAGAACAAAATTAACCCTATATAAGGTTAACTTAACCATAAATAAACATGGTTTGGAGTGTACATTATAAAGGGTTATCCATTTCGTGGTTTCAAAAGTATATGGCTGGAATTCAACATCTGTCAAACTAAGTTGTTTAACCAATTTTTTTTCTTTTCAGTTGGAAGTCAGACATTGTCGAAAATGGATCGCTTAACTATCACACAACGCGTAAAAATTATTAAAACCTAATACACAAAATGGTGATTCTGGCACAGTCACATATCGTGCTTTAAGAGATTATGGTTTACATAATCGTCCAACTACGTAAGCAATTGTCAAAATTGTGAAGAATTTTGAAGAGACTGGAGCGGTTACAGATATTATAAATCCTGTGCATCATCGTTTCGCTCGTTCCGCTGAAAATATCGCTGCTGTAAGTGAAAGTGTTGCCGAAGACCCGAATGGGTCGATTCCTCGTCGTTCTCAGGAATTAGGACTGTCTTACGGCACATTATGGCGTATTTTGCATTTGGATCTACACCTATATCCATATAAAGTCCAGCTCACACAACAACTGACGCCAGCTGACCATTCACAACGTCGTAGACACGTGGAATGGGTGATTGAACAAAAGGCATTGGATGGCGATTTTTCGAACAAAATTTTCTTCAGCGATGAAGCAAATTTCTCATTCGGTGGGTATGTTAATAAACCCAATTGTCGTATTTGGGGTTCTGAGAATCCTCAAGTAATTAAAGAGAGGCCATTACATCCACAAAAAGTCACTGTTTGGTGCGCTCTTTGGTCCGAAGGTGTGATTGGACCTTACTTCTTCGAAAACGATGAGGGAACGAATGTCACCGTCAATTCGTAGCGTTATGGTCGTATGATAACCGATTTTTTTTGCCTGCTATTGAAGAATACGACATGGAGAATGTGTGGTTTCAACCAGATGGTGCCACATGCCACACAATTCGATCGAATATTTCAACGTTCAAGAACAACTTTTGGCTAAACGGAGCTTTAAATAAAAGCGGTTGTCGTTGAGATTTGCCGTGACAACTATCATATTTTTAATAGTTGTCATGAATTGGATAATATAAGTCGAAATAATTTCTGCATCAACAAATTTTTGATTCGTCCACTATCAAAACTCTCCGTCTCACGTGTCGTATGATGAATTTTGGCTAGTAATTACTTATACGCTCAACGTAATCAGCAAAACAAATATAAAATTAATACATGTCTTGAAATCTCAAATGTTTTGAGTTGAGTACGATATTATGTGTATATTTATCAGACGCATTTGATTATAATTTTACTACCATTTCATTTGGACTTCCCACATCGTTTGCTGGGTTCGTAGAGATGTTCTTCTTTTTATTAAGCGTATTTTATTGAAGATCGTGCGGTGCCAACACGCGTACGCCCAGGCGTCGCTATAATCCAAATGATAAGTTAATGTCCATCATTTAAATGGATTCATATGATGCCGGCACAAAGGCAAAATGTTGAATCTGCTCAAATTGATTTTGTTTTTGGTATCTAAGTGTTATTATGCTTATATGTTTATGTGTTTGTATATATACAGCATTGACACAAATTAACAATTTCAACAAAGTGTGTATGAAAGACAAAATAATAATAAAAAAAATGCAGAGATGAAAAACGTTTTCATTCGAATGCACACATTAAATAGACAAGACAGACATACACACACACACTCTCGAAATATTCAAATGACTCGGAAATTATGGTTTTCCAACAAGCAAATCGTATTGAGTTGATTAATTTCAATTTTTGTTCTTGTTTTTGCTGATTTGTTATACAATAGCCTACAGGTGATTGTGGGGGTGTGTGCCATTATGATGTGGATATGTCATCAACTTGTTGCCATTTGACTGGGGACGGGCGGACGGATATCATGAAATAATTATATTTATATATATGTGAGTTTTTCCTGTTTCTTCTCGAATATTTTTGGAAAAATATTTCAATCGTCACATAATACAATTGCATAATTTCATTAAGAATCTATTAAAGTTTTTGTTCAGTCCGCTGCTAGTTTCGTCATTAAGTAACAAGCAAGGGTTGGAGGGAGGCATGTGGTCGTAAGTTTTTGCATATATATTTATTATACAAGGCAATAACTGTGTAGCAAGAGTGACCAGATGTGCACAAAAAATAAATTCACAGAATTTTTATCTGAAAAATCTGAGTCCTATTTCGACCCAAGCAAAAGCTTCAGGAGCTTTTTTCAAAATAAATTTTTAAAATCTCAGTACTAGCTCGATGACCCAAAAGCGACACTCCATCCAAAGTGGAGGTTTAAACCTTTCCCCTCTGGTCACCCCACGTTACATTACACTGCAGCTGGGAGATTTTTTTTTTTGTGTAACCGACATGAACCGAGCCAAACGGACAGATACGTTAACTGAAGTCGAACCGAACTCAAGTTAAACTCAACTCAACCAACCGAACCAGCACAGATTGCTCATTTATTTAAATGTAATACAATAATGTGTGTAATTTGTTGTCGCTGTAACCAATAACAATGAAAAAACTGTTCGTTTTCGTAACACAAATGTGTTGAAACAATTACGTACATCAAAGCTCGGATTTGTTGAGGAATATTTTGTTTGCAAATCAACACAATTTCCGAGTGTATAAACTTGAATTTTATTGTTAGTTCGTACGAATTTTCACAAACGAGTAGCGTTTGCGAAAGTTATTGTTATGTTATGGAAAATAAAAAAAAATCTTTAAAATTTTTACAATTATTATTTAATTATTTAATTATTTAATTATTTAATTATTTAATTATTTAATTATTTAATTATTTAATTATTTAATTATTTAATTATTTAATTATTTAATTATTTAATTATTTAATTATTTAATTATTTAATTATTTAATTATTTAATTATTTAATTATTTAATTATTTAATTATTTAATTATTTAATTATTTAATTATTTAATTATTTAATTATTTAATTATTTAATTATTTAATTATTTAATTATTTAATTATTTAATTATTTAATTATTTAATTATTTAATTATTTAATTATTTAATTATTTAATTATTTAATTATTTAATTATTTAATTATTTAATTATTTAATTATTTAATTATTTAATTATTTAATTATTTAATTATTTAATTATTTAATTATTTAATTATTTAATTATTTAATTATTTAATTATTTAATTATTTAATTATTTAATTATTTAATTATTTAATTATTTAATTATTTAATTATTTAATTATTTAATTATTTAATTATTTAATTATTTAATTATTTAATTATTTAATTATTTAATTATTTAATTATTTAATTATTTAATTATTTAATTATTTAATTATTTAATTATTTAATTATTTAATTATTTAATTATTTAATTATTTAATTATTTAATTATTTAATTATTTAATTATTTAATTATTTAATTATTTAATTATTTAATTATTTAATTATTTAATTATTTAATTATTTAATTATTTAATTATTTAATTATTTAATTATTTAATTATTTAATTATTTAATTATTTAATTATTTAATTATTTAATTATTTAATTATTTAATTATTTAATTATTTAATTATTTAATTATTTAATTATTTAATTATTTAATTATTTAATTATTTAATTATTTAATTATTTAATTATTTAATTATTTAATTATTTAATTATTTAATTATTTAATTATTTAATTATTTAATTATTTAATTATTTAATTATTTAATTATTTAATTATTTAATTATTTAATTATTTAATTATTTAATTATTTAATTATTTAATTATTTAATTATTTAATTATTTAATTATTTAATTATTTAATTATTTAATTATTTAATTATTTAATTATTTAATTATTTAATTATTTAATTATTTAATTATTTAATTATTTAATTATTTAATTATTTAATTATTTAATTATTTAATTATTTAATTATTTAATTATTTAATTATTTAATTATTTAATTATTTAATTATTTAATTATTTAATTATTTAATTATTTAATTATTTAATTATTTAATTATTTAATTATTTAATTATTTAATTATTTAATTATTTAATTATTTAATTATTTAATTATTTAATTATTTAATTATTTAATTATTTAATTATTTAATTATTTAATTATTTAATTATTTAATTATTTAATTATTTAATTATTTAATTATTTAATTATTTAATTATTTAATTATTTAATTATTTAATTATTTAATTATTTAATTATTTAATTATTTAATTATTTAATTATTTAATTATTTAATTATTTAATTATTTAATTATTTAATTATTTAATTATTTAATTATTTAATTATTTAATTATTTAATTATTTAATTATTTAATTATTTAATTATTTAATTATTTAATTATTTAATTATTTAATTATTTAATTATTTAATTATTTAATTATTTAATTATTTAATTATTTAATTATTTAATTATTTAATTATTTAATTATTTAATTATTTAATTATTTAATTATTTAATTATTTAATTATTTAATTATTTAATTATTTAATTATTTAATTATTTAATTATTTAATTATTTAATTATTTAATTATTTAATTATTTAATTATTTAATTATTTAATTATTTAATTATTTAATTATTTAATTATTTAATTATTTAATTATTTAATTATTTAATTATTTAATTATTTAATTATTTAATTATTTAATTATTTAATTATTTAATTATTTAATTATTTAATTATTTAATTATTTAATTATTTAATTATTTAATTATTTAATTATTTAATTATTTAATTATTTAATTATTTAATTATTTAATTATTTAATTATTTAATTATTTAATTATTTAATTATTTAATTATTTAATTATTTAATTATTTAATTATTTAATTATTTAATTATTTAATTATTTAATTATTTAATTATTTAATTATTTAATTATTTAATTATTTAATTATTTAATTATTTAATTATTTAATTATTTAATTATTTAATTATTTAATTATTTAATTATTTAATTATTTAATTATTTAATTATTTAATTATTTAATTATTTAATTATTTAATTATTTAATTATTTAATTATTTAATTATTTAATTATTTAATTATTTAATTATTTAATTATTTAATTATTTAATTATTTAATTATTTAATTATTTAATTATTTAATTATTTAATTATTTAATTATTTAATTATTTAATTATTTAATTATTTAATTATTTAATTATTTAATTATTTAATTATTTAATTATTTAATTATTTAATTATTTAATTATTTAATTATTTAATTATTTAATTATTTAATTATTTAATTATTTAATTATTTAATTATTTAATTATTTAATTATTTAATTATTTAATTATTTAATTATTTAATTATTTAATTATTTAATTATTTAATTATTTAATTATTTAATTATTTAAACTATTAAATAGTTTAATTATTTAAGTATAGCGTGTTCTTTTAAAAAGGTTTCACTGCATCGCAATATTTTTCTATTGTGGCCAGCTATCTGCAATGGCTCAAATTGACTGTCCTCGGAGTTGATTGTCTGCTGGTACACGGTTTTTCATTTCATTGTTTATTAAAATCAAGTATCCATTTTCATTATACTATTTGAATCTGTTAACGCTGCCAAAGAAAATCGTTGTAGCGATTTATGGAATTATCGCTAGAATAGGAACACTTGTTATATCATCAACATCACCATCCGTCCGTCAGCGAGTGCTTGTCATCATACTTTTCTGACAAGGAATGAGTGTTGCATAATAGCACCATAAATGAGTTTATAACAGTTGGTGACATTATTGCAACATTTGCTGTCGTACTGCGTAGAAGTAGCAGCAATTGTTGTTGCTGCTGCTATAACACATGTTTTATTATTGCTACTGCGATGCGGTGCAGTGCGGTACGAAGCTTCTTGCCATGAAATCTGATGCTGTAATTTTGAGATTTTTTATTTCGTATCGTACCAAGTGTCTGTCTGGCTCATTCGAGAATATTTCCTTGCGCCTTAGTTTTCGTGACTCATTTACATTCAAACAGAAAATGAATAAAAATAATGATGTGATGAGATGAGATGGCGTATCTTCAGGATTACATAACCATTTATATTTATTATAAATTCGTTTTCGGTTTTTGTGGTTGTCTTCTGCTTCAAATTGTTTTCTATATCAATTGGTTTTTTAATATGTTGTCGTTGCTGGTATTTATTTGGCTTTGTTAGACTTCTTGATTTCATAACACTTCCAATTACGTACGTATAGAAACAAAAAAAAACAAAATAAAAATCATAGAGCAGCAGCGCAATCAATGCGACCAACAACACCGCAGCAGCAGTTCATCGCGAACAAAAACAACAACAAAGCGAATCGTTTTGAATTCGATTCTCAACTTAACCCAATGAATGTCATAATGATTATAAGTATGTGCGTATGTCTGTACATATTGCGGTGATATGTGGCTACATATGTATGTATCGTGTATACATACGTACGTACACTCGCTCTCACACACTCTACATTCTGCCTGTGACCAGACCAAAACCGAAACCACTTTGTGTTTATATGTAGGTATGTATGTTTAGATTTATTTTAATTTTAATTTTAATTTCAATTTTTGATTTCTTTTCAAAATGTTGTCGTTCAGACATGCACACAAATATATCACACAAATATTCAAATTATTTCATTGTTTGTGTACCCTACAGACGCGGTAATTTATAGCAAATGCGGCACCAATCTTGCGCACAGCCTGCCCATATCATATTATTCAGACAAAATTGAAGACACTGAACAGTATGACAATATCGAAGTTCGGCGTCACATGGGCCTGAACGACCTGGACGATATTCGGTATACCACATATTTACCTGGGAAATAGGTGATTTGAAGTTCCAAAATATTTCCTGTAGTAATATTTTAAATATTTTGCCTGCTCATAAGTTCGCCGATCGAACTACGGCCATCTGACCTCTAGGTCTCACATACGGGCAAATATAATTGTAAGACGATTGAAAATAGTTTAGACAGTAATCAAATATTCCCTAGCTATTCAAGTAGAAGGTTACAATAGTCGAGGCACATGGTTCTATCCTGGGAAAGAACATGAAAAGGTCTGACCGGGATATGGCAGTTTTTACCTTGATTATTTACCCATGGATCCAATTGTTCTGTCATTCAAAGTTTAGTTTAGTCGAGGCACATGGTTCTATCCTGGGAAAGAACATGAAAAGGTCTTACCGGGATATGACAGTTTTTACCTTGATTATTTACCCATGGATCCAATTGCTCTTTTATTCAAAGTTTAGGTTTATCTCTTAGGTTAAGGATGAACTCCATTCGATTTAATCCATATCGATCGATAATTCGATATCATTCTAAATTTTAAGTTTTGCAGCTTTACAAGTAACATCATGATGTCTGATCATGATCGTGTTTAGAACCAACAAAATTTCGGTTTAAATATATGTATGTATTTACAGCGTATTTCAGACACCTTCCACAAGGCCTTGTTTGTCTCTCAGAAAGTCTAACGAAAGGTTCGCTCAACCTTAAGACTTTACAAATCCCATACTCATTAATAATTGGAATTCATGCACCTATTCCACCTCTTACGTAATATGGCTTTATGGCACAAGTCCTACACTACCCTATTTTCAGTAGATGATCCTTTAAATTGATTCCGTTGGGCGCTGTTTTCCACTTTTGAAGCCAAGATCATAGAACGCGCTAATGCCATCGAGTTATTACTCATTTCATTCCATTTCAGGATTTAGGGTGTCATCATGCTAATGCCGGATCGTGTGATTGTTTCTTTTCCATTCTAGTTCTCTTTGGTCTTAGCGTGGGCCCGCATACGAAATTGCATACCCGACACCTTTGCGTAGATCAAAACTATCTTTGGTTCACTTTAAACTAAGCATTCAATTCACGCAATTCATACGAATGTGATTTGACATTCCACATCATCGACGCGTCGCGTCTCGACGCGCCATACATTCAAAATTTTCAAAACTTTGTATCTCTAGACAGACAGAATGCTCTGCTACACTTTGCAGTAGATTTTCGCTTTGGTTTCTTCAGATATTTAGTAACAATATAAAACAAACAATTCAATGTAATTTCTGTTTGTCGTTTTCGAATTAAAAATACATTAAAATGATAACATGAAAAATAAAACGCAGTGCGAACACAATCCGCAGTCCGGCACACATTTGCACGCAGTTGCCAGTAGTTGGCGAAATATTAATGTTGCATAATTGTCTGGTCCGTGGCTGTTGTTGTTGATCATGCTGCTGATGATAATGATGTAAAGCAACCTTGTTGCCAGTAACACATTCTTGTACAATGTAAAGATATTTATTTATATACACAGGTACATATGAGTATGTATTTACCTATACATATATGTAACACATACCGGTGGCTATGATTCATTGATTGCCAAATCAAATTAGTTTTCTTACTGGATCGATATGAGAAAAAATTCAATTAAAACTGAAAGTTTGGTCGTAATTTGATGGAATGATTAGCGGTCGTCGTTTAGTGTCAATAAACAGACTAACTATAAATCTATGCGCAACGATTACAGCAAAGGAATGATTATGTGATCACTTCTACATTGACGAAGATGGCGTTGAAGTTTTAAAGCTTGGCTCTTTTGGAAATTCTGGAAATTGTCCCAGTCTGTGAACTATTAGGGGCGATACGAGCTGTGGCGGAGCCATACCTGAGAGCCCGGGGACTCTTCCATTCGGAAGAAAGCTTCATGTCTTCTAATTGAGCTCAACGGAGTCAGTTATCGTTAACCATTTACGTTATCAATTTCGAATCGTAGTTGATTTGTATAGCGCTGCATGATAAAATGGTGACTGGAACAGAACGCAAACATCCCACAAAGACAACGCTCCCTTATGGAACGTCCGAACAATAATTTTAAAATTCCTTATGAATGATGGGTGTTAACCCAAAACATACTGTTCGATGTACGTATGTGACACATAGGCGTTACTGGACAAATTTCCTGGGTGGGGACGGGGTCTATAGCACCCGTTGATGGTGCATTGCACTTCTTTTGCAACCGGCAGAACTGATTTCTGGTTACGCCTATGATGTGACACCCCAGACGCCACCTGACCTCAGTTTTTTTTTTTATGGAAATCTAAGTGTGTCTGCAGTCTGCGCTGAGTTTCTCATAGAAAGTGTGTACATCGTTCGCTGATGAAAAATCCATAGCGGCCCTCTGTTGGAAAATCTACATCTGGTGTTACGTGCTATTTTAGACATTGTTGGAGATTTCCCACGGATCAATATGTCAGCATTAGTCATTAGTTTTACCTGTAGCGTATATAAACGTTAGAATGTGTTACGAGCATTGCGAGTCGCGCTGCCTATTTGCTATTAGTTTGTTACAAAATTCTGACTTTTGTTGTTTGTTTGTTTGCAATAGAATTTGTTATAAACAAATTATACAATCAACAACAACAACAAAAGAAACGTTTTTACATTGCAACGTTGTTGTTATGTCGGTGGCTGTGGTTGTCATTGCAGGCCGTCCATTGGCGTTCTGTTAGTAATAATATTTATAAATACAGCAACACGTAAGCGCTGGTTGTGTGTTGTATTTGTTTTTCACACGCTCACTTGCTCGTACTCGCTCCCTCACTCACTCACTCTCGCGAACAAACAACGCTGCAAGCAACACTCACTCGTTTACTCAATGCTCATTATTATCAACGACATCGTCGTCTTCACAGTCACAGTCAGCGGCAGCGTTCGGTGTTGTAAGCAAACAAGGATGACAAAGAAGAAAACGCTGTGTCAATGTACCAGTCAAATGCTATTTTCTGAATGAAAACGTAACGTTGTCGCAGACGTTGCTGTCACCATTGTGTTGTTTTTGTGTATTT
This sequence comes from Hydrotaea cyrtoneurina, assembly GCA_958296145.1. Classification (NCBI taxonomy): domain Eukaryota; kingdom Metazoa; phylum Arthropoda; class Insecta; order Diptera; family Muscidae; genus Hydrotaea; species Hydrotaea cyrtoneurina. Next base: position 50,375,333 of record OY282515.1, on the reverse strand, counting down.
GCCATAATCGAACAGCGGCGCACACATCCACAGTCATGTATCTGTAGTAGCGAGTGACTCCCAGAATGCTAAGAAAAGCTTATGAGCAAAATTCACACAATACACTTTGTTTCATAATCACTTGGCGAGTTAAGGAGAGACAACACATTTAGGAGAGATAGAGAACGCACACCTACGAGTAAATGAGGCAGAGCATGTGGGATTCACCAGAATACTCTAGATTGAATTCTCATTGGGCTGTAACTCTTTTTTAAACAAATATTATTTTCTCTGTTATGTTTTAACAGCCATTGTTGGTCAAATTAACATGTTTCTTTGTGAGAACACGAAGCAAAGAGCGAAAAACATGTAGTTCGAGCTGTTTGGGTTACAATGACAAACAAAAGTTGCTCATCATACATTCTTAGCTCTTTTTTTCTGATCCATTAAAGGAACTAGTTCAATTTACCTCGGGGGGCTATGGCCTCCGTTTTTGGTGCATTGTACTTCTTTCGCAACGCGCAGAGCTGAACACCCCTATTCCTACGCCAATGATGTACCCTATATATACAAAGCACGACGATAAAAAATAAGGGTATTGAAGTGAGGAATGAGGGGGTAGTATTGGATGTCATGGGAATGTCACAGGTGGCAGGATACGATCAGTTCGTCTAAAGGATGAATTTTCTCTATAGTGCGTCGTCCGGTCAACTGACCATTTGACAATGAACGGATGAGAGTGCCTGGATAGCCGCGTTTCCCGACTGAAATACCTAATAACATAGACTCGACGACGAAAATCTGAGGAGCAGATATTGTCGCAATATCTATAGAACAACGATGTACAGCAAACGTTCAGTCAACTCTGAAGAGATCTAATAACTTGTATTGGGTATCGACTGAGTATGGGCAACTTACCACAGTCAGGGGTGAATATCAGCACGGTACGACATGTTGAACGAATTACACAATGGACGAGCATACGTCGAAGATCACTTGCATAGGACAAGTGCTGCAATACCACCCGGGCTCGGAGTTTTTTGAGTTTATGTTGAGTTCAGCAAGAACTCTTCCAACTCCATGTGCTCGAAAAAAATATCCGAGGTATCGAACTATATGCGTTTATCGTTATAATAAAAATATCGATTGCTAAAATCAAAATAATACAGCTATAAAAGCAACGTCTGTATTTCAAAAAGACGGCTTTGTACTCTAATGAGAAAGACTACATACAAGAACAGCCTTTTCACTGAGATTGTTCATATTTCTTGGTGTGTGTTAGAACATGGTGTATTAACCATTGGAAGAAATGGTTGAGAATCGTTGAGTTTTAAATCCAACACATTGTTTTTCTGAGTTCTAGTGTTTCGACTTAGAATTAAATCTATTTGGCTTTGCATAAATATATATATGACATAGACTAAAAAAAGATGAAAACATATTCATGGTCATTATTCAGAAACGTACAAGATGTAAAAAATACTCCTCAATTGATTTTTGATAAAATTGAACAGCTGAACATTCTCGTCACTATCTAAAAAAAAAAACTACTGAAACAATCTCTTGTAGGAGATATTCGCGAGAATTTCTCAAAGTAAAAGAAAAATCTCTGTCTACGTTTTAATCACTTGTAGGAGATATTTATGAGAATTCCTCAAAGAAAAACTCTGCCTGCCTTTTAGTTCTGAAAACCTTAAATAAGGTTGGCTAAATTCACCAATCATTTTTAAAGCAAAAACTTTTGTCCTTCACTGTAACAACAGCCTTTTTCTGTTGAGAAGATATGCGCTCTTATTCTATTCAACTCTTCCAAACGTCTCTTCAGACGTTTTTCTCTCGCATCGGTACTCTCTTCTCCACTGCGGAGAGGCTACTGATTTTTGTAATTCTCTGTAGTCTGGCGTGTTGTTTGACGTGGTTTATTGCTGTTGTTTCTGTTTCAATTTTAATTCACGCAATCCCATCAGAATTTTTTTTATGCCACCAAAACACTTGCATAATTTTTTCATTTGATTCGTCGAGATACTTTATCGTTTTCATTGGAAAACGACGAAACATTATTAAATACGTTTTGCAAATTTACCTTTATTATTGGCTAATATTGGTGCTTGTTATTGCGAAATTCCTCGAGAATATTTGCAACGATATTTTCTACGTTTTGTTTATTTCTTGCAGTATTTTTTGTTTAATTTTTTTATTCTTTGCGAACTTGGACTCTGTGATTTGTGAAACGTTGTGTGACACTTCGATTTTCTTGGGGCGTAACTTGTTTTGTAAGATACGATTTATTTACGTAACTATTTTTGAATCGTTTCTATTTTTTTTGTGTTGGATTCTTGCGAGATTTTTCTTCGCAGACACTTGTCTACACCGTTTACCGTTGAAGCGGGGCGAGGGATGATGATATTTGGTTGAACATTTTCAATATATTATTGGTATAAAAAACATGATTTACTTTTTCAAAACTTTTTTCATCCATAAATTTCATTTATTTTGCTTTATAGCGCTCACTCAAACACACACACACTGCGAGAGGGTCGCACTCGCTCATACTCGCACAGCCACACAAACACACAGATACGAGGGGTGTATGAACGCGTTAGAGATATTGTGATAGTATCTCCTTCACATACACGCACACTGCGAAATAATAACGGCGAGACGTGTTTTGTTTTGGTTTCTTTGTTGTTGGTTTCTATTGCTTTCTTTATGTTTTCTTTTTCTTGCGTTTTGGTGTTTCCGAAAAACTTAGACGCGCGTTAGTAAAGGCGTATTTTGCTGCATAACACCGCCGCTGCTAAAATGCGAATGAAATGTTTGCTGTTGCTCCTGCGAATACAGCTATTTCGACATGCACTCATTTCATTCTTCACGTTCGCTGTGGCGTGGCACGGTCTGTTGTTGTCTCATCCTCTTTCTCTTACACGCGGCCGCTAGCAACAATTCAAACTCTCTTAAATCGTGGCTAATGTTGGCTGGCTGGCTTCGACCGTTGCTGTTGCTCTCACTGGTACTGTTGGCTGTGTGCTGTTGTTGGCGATTATGTCACTACTCCTACCCCAGCAAATGTATTTCGAAAGACTCTTACATGGCGTTGTCGCACCGTGGTGTCGTCAGTTCTTTTCGAAACTAGCGGGAGTTTGTACGTTCTGTGATGCTTCACTAAAAACTATTTATTGTTACTTATGCGAAGTTTGAAATATCACCTAGAGCTAGGCTAATACCCAAGCTTATAATGTATGCCAGTTTTACTGTTGGTTGATTATTTAATGATTATGTTGTTCGATATATCGATGTTAATGTTTTTTCTAAAGGGGAGTGCAATTGGTTATTTAGCTCTTGAATGTATTTGTTTATCTATAGATGTAAGCGGTGTCACGCAAAAAAATATTATCAAAAAAGGAGATTCCCCTTTTGGACGGAGTTTGCACCTTCACAAATCGTATTCGACGGACATGGGCAAGACTAAATCGTGTTGTTGAACCGTAAATTTCGTTTTATGGCCAATAAATAGGGTTGCCAGACGGGCTGGAATTGGCTGGATTTTCCAGAAATTTGAAGTTAAGTCCAGTTACAAGCCCTTGCATAATTTTTCCAGCTAAATCGAAATAGTCACATTTTAAACAAATACTTGAAATTGTTGAAAATTCCACTAAATACGATAGTTCTTATAAGAGAAATTCAGATTTATGTTCTATGTAGATGAGCAAAATTACAGAAAGAAAATTATTTTATTTTTTTTAAAAAAAAGTCGTATATTTTGATACGCTTTCTAGAGAAAAATATTTTTTTTAAAAGTCTCATATTTTAAAACGCTTTTTAAAGAAAAAATTTTTTTTTTTAAAAAAAAGTATATTTTTATACGCTTTTTTTTGGCGAAAATATTTTTTTCACTTATTTTCATAGTAGATATTTTGTGCATTGAAAATGCAATAATTATCACCTAGAATATATTTGATTGCTTTACAGGTTTCCAAGATATGAACGAAGGGTCCATACTTTATGGCGCAAGTAAAGTTGGCGTGACTCATTTGATCCGTAACATCAATTTTAGGACATTACTCTAGCCATAGCCATGAGGGTGTCCGAAATATGACCAATAAAATTCAATTTTTCGTTATTAGTCCAGTTTTTTCTCATAAAATCAAGCTAAATTTGTCTTGAATCCAGATATAATACAGTTTGTATCTGGCAACCCTACCAATAAATGAGATCATAGGTAAACCACGATTATGTACAACTCTGTTTCCAATTAAACTGACATTAAACTTCAAATACGTTTTTGAGTGGTCAGTCAAAATAATCCATATTTTCGGCTGATGATGTTGCAGCACTTACACTTATAATAATATTAAAATAATAATAAACTTTTGTGATGGATTTTGGTGACACAAGAGTTTTAGACAATTTTTTTTAGAATTAAAAAAAATTAAATAAGGTTCGGCACGGACAAAAGACACATGTATGTATGGAGCTGGTGGCGGTCGGAAACCAATTCCAGCATCAACAAAATTACACAGCAACTTTATTTGTGTAATTTATTTTATTTGAGGAATTTGGTGAACCAAAAAGTTTAGATTATTCTTCTTCTTTCGTTAAGTGCTGTCACAATCATATGGCTATTAAACTATGGTTTAAACGCCCAATATTGGACCATTAAAGTGGGTTTTAAACTTTGATTGAAAATAATGAAGTTGAAGTTTAACTTCAGTTTAAACGAAAAAACGAAGATCAGCCTTGACTCATTTATTGGGCCTTAGTGGGACATACATTCAGTATATTTTTAACATACATACATTCATTTGTTTGACTTATGCGGTATTTTCAATAACAGGGACTTCGGATAATTGAACCTTCTTTAATTTAAACGAACTGAGTACTGAAACGAAGATAGAAACTCTTGACACAACTTTTCAAATACATGTATGTACAATTTCAATTGCAATTTTTTTTGGATAAGTAAGGTAAGTTTGTTTTGCAATCTCTGAAATAAACAATCAAAAATTCTAAAATATTTCAATGAATTGATATAAAATGTACCTTCTCTGTGGACATTTTCCAATTTAATTCCATAACCGGACAAGCAATGAAATTTCGGTGAAATAATTCTTTCAACATGTACATTTATGTGCACTTCATGGCATTGAAATGAGACGGAACACCATAATTATTTGCCGCCGTAACTTTTATTATATTTTTGCTAAGCGATGTTCGTTTCATATAAATTTGTGTCTTTGCATGTGTTCCAGATAAACGATTTGTCAATAAAGCGGATTTTCGTTTAAGCGGAGTACAGTGCATGGAAACTCCTAAACCCGTTGCAGACTCCATTTTTAACCGACTGTGAAGAATGAGATCTGATAGTCTTTCATCTTTACAGACGGTTAAAAAAAAGATGAAATCGTATGTGTCTTAAATTTGTTTTTTACCTAAGACCATTTATGTTCAGTTTGCTGACAAGTAAAGTGATTTGAAAACTCTAATTTCATATGAAAAAAATAAGCAGAAAAACGTCTTGATTTTTTAGTCGACATTTTGGCAAATTTCTTAACACCAAACAGAACAGCTCTAAAATTTCTGATTTGCGCAGTATGAAATTTTGATAAATTCTTCTTCTTTTTAACCCTTCTGTTTGTGAAAATGTCCTTTTTGATGTTCAAACTTTAAGTCCAACGGGAGGGCAAATGGAGATACCATTCGTATGTGTACCACTGTGCACCGTCCGAGGAGAGCGCTTGGTGGTTATAACACAGTCACACAACATTTTATTTGAGTTTAGTTCAGTGTTACGTCACACGCGTCGTCAGCTTTGCTTTGAAAGCACTTTTCAATTACACGCTTGTCGCTGCCCCTGTTTGGCTGTTGTGTAAAGAGTGCGCCATCGTGAGCGTGTGGTGGTGCGGCGGTGTTTTGTTGTGAAATATCATCGCAAGAAACTCACTTTTACTCGGCCTGTCTCTTTGGCAAGATTTACGAAACAACAGCGAATGTCATGCCATGCGGCCGCCGCAGTGCTCCTCTCGCTGGGTCAATTTTGAGGGAGGGTGTCGACCGTTGACTCTATCTTTGCGTCGCTCTCACTCTCTGGCAATGTTTTCATGGCATTTGCCGGCTAAATAACAGCAGAGACACCATCAACAATTATGTTTACGTTTGCGTCTGTCTTCGCCTTCTTCTTCTCGCAAACATGAATTGTTTGGTAATTTGCAAAGGGGACACCGAGAAACCCCATCATCGTCATCATCATCGTATTAGCACCACGTTTTTAGTTCGTTTGTGCTGTTTTTTTTTTGCTCGCCATATCCGCTCGTTCGTCCGTCCGCATGAATGCTGTAATACAGAGATAGCCAAGTATATCTACGCATCTACGCGTACAAACACGTAATACGTAGCATCAGCTCACTAGTTGTTGTTTGTGGGATCGTGTGTCCCCTCTGGTCCACACAGTTGTTGTCATCACCCACATGTTGTGTTCAAGTTTTTCTTTCTATCGAGTTTCTCTTTGTCCAATTGCCAATTGGTTACTTTGTTTTGCTTGAGATTGAGTGTTACGGTACACATTCTATTTTTGGACACATGTGTTTGTGGACAAACATCATTAATGCCACCAACAAATTGCAGCCCAGCCCCCTATAACCCCATGAGGGCTGAACTGAACAGTCTGAACCTATTGTATAACACTATCGAACAGTCCTGCCCAGCAAACAAAGTGACAATGATGTGACACTAGTCTTCACTAATATTGTATACTATTGTACGAAGTACTTTAAATATTTTTTGTCGTACTTAAATTGTGTACCTAGAATTAGATCTGCCTCTATTTGGCCGGCCGTGATCTGATAGGTAGTGTGTACATCTAACACCACAATCAGGTTCGTATGCTGGTAAGTCTGGAAGTTCATACGTATTTTATGCGCATTACTTTTATAAGCATATGCCTCGTCGATTCGACCTTTCAGGGTTAAACATTTTCAGCTGCCGTTTCCATCTCAAATCTTTATTTTAATCAGAAGGTTCAGTTTACTCACTAGAGAGAAGTTTCCCGTGTATTCATTCATGGAATGTTAAAGGAAGTCCATGTCAGCCTGCAATGTATCATCTACGATTTAACCTGACATTTCTGTAGCAGTCAGTAATTGCTGCAACCAAAAGTATCAAGTTGATCCACCTTTGCTGCAGAAAATGTTCTTTCAAACCAGTGATCCAATATAGGTTATACGATCCCGAGACAATATTGCTTATGGGAAAGTAGTTCAATCTTTCTACTAAAAGTTATCCGACATAAGCGGGATACAATTTATAAATAGTTTATTTTTAGGCTTTACTAAAAATCGTGCTGTTCTGGAACGGATTGACCGACTCATATGTATATTACATAGTGGAATTTTAATTTACAAAAATATATTTTTTTGAAATTTGTTTGAAAAGCATTAGCCGTTCGGAGCCGGCTTTAACCAGTAGGTCCCGGTCGATCGTTGGCATATAAATTAATATCGTGCATAGCTCTCTGATTCGAGAGAGATGCCCCGTCAGTTTCTTATCTTTATTACGACTTCAACAGTTAGTTTATAGTGAACATAGTTTGGTTGTAGAAACTATTTTGAAAATATTACTTAGGTTGGCTCTTTAACCTGTTGTTGGTCTCGGGCTGTTTAATACGTGATTTCTGCTTGGCTTCTCCAGTTCTTGATACTAAGAATCTTCATGTCATCTTGCACTTGGTCCATCCGTAGGAATTTCGATCTTACCTGTGTGCGACTTCCGTGGTAGTTGTTGCCAACGTTGTTTGGATTCGCTCCAGCCATAAAAGTGTTCGGTCGACATGACCCAGCCAGCGCAATCGCTGTATGCCTCCTATGGATGTAATGTAGCGATAGGAAATAAGGGTAGTGAAAGGATGTAGGGAGACTATAGAGTTAGATATCCTACTATCCCCTATCAACACAACCGCTCTCCTCTGTACACGGTCCAGAAGGTGCAAAGTTATCTTTGGAGCCCCTGTCCATATATGGGACTTGTATTCGATTTTAGGCCGGATGTTTTTTTTTTTTTGATGGCCAACACTCAGGGGATGCGCCCTATAAATGCAATGCATTGTGTTAGCGGAAGGAAATTAAGGTATCGGAAGGAGGAAAGAGGGAGTAGTGTTTGTTGACATTTGTTTTGAATTTCTGAATGTCACAACTGGCAGGAAACACATTTGCTGGAAGATTATTCCACATACGAACGGTTCGGCTAAAGAACGAATTTTCTCTATAGTGCGTCGTCCGGTCAACCGGCCATTTCACAATGAACCGATGAGATCACCAAATCGCGGTGAATTAGTCGTTCATCGTTTGCCTTTTGTCCTCGACCTCCAGAGGACCTGACCGTTGATCAAATGAGTAGGAATGACAGTATTTGTTGTCATCCGCAAAGGAGTGGATTGGGTTCAGAGTCTGCTCCAACAGGTCGTCAATGAAAATAAGAAATAGAGAAGGAGAGAGGGCAGAGCCTTGTGGCACTCATGCATTCGACCTATACTCGTTGGATGAGACCCCATCTATAACAACTCGTACAGAGCGATCTCTGAGAAAACTCGATATGAAGAGAGAGAAGATTTTACCGACACCAAATACATTAAGTTTTGATATGAGTGCTAGAGTCGAAGAGAACTTACATACGACAAGTGCTGAAATACCATCCGGGCCCGGATTTTTATTTGCGTAGAGGATCTGCAAGAACCCTTTTAACACCACATGTTCGAAAGAACATCTGGGTCATCGAACTACATACGTCATCATATCATGGGGAGTTGTTGACTATTTACAGGCAACGATGAATTCTTTGTCAACCGAGTCAGTGAATATCTGGTCATCGTTAACGAGAGTTGGGATGGAAGATGAAGAATTGTCCCCTACCCTTTTAACGAATGATCCCTGGGAGAATTATATTTCTGGCTTCTCTCTTTGAGCCTCCTTTAATGATCCCCATAAACTAAAGAAAGGTTTTCAAAATCTAGGTATTTTGATTGGCATCATGGACCGAGGAAAAACGAAACATAAATATTCGGTAGAATTATGTGCAATTTGTTTGGAAAATCACGAAGAAGTCAAGTGATAAATGCATACAGAACTTGCACACATTCCAAATGTTTTTTAATTAAACTGAGTTTAATTCAAAATCACTGCCTCTATGATATGTAAAATGTTGCCGACGCTGGCTTCCCCACCCACTGTCGATTGCCTCATGTATGTGCAACTGCTCACGTAACGTAGATGTGCTCATTCAACGGAGCATTTTCAAAGTGTGACAACACATGAAGGGGAAAGGGTCCCAGCGATTTAGGCACCCGAAAATTATGTTATCCAACACTCAGCAAACAGATATCAGACAAACGATAACAATGAACTGGTGTACATGTAAAACACACACACTCGGCCAAGTTTACACGGTTGTAAAACGAACACACAACGTATTCATGTACACATTAGCATACACACACAGCTGTACATTACATATGGATATGCAGATTTGTTATGTGCATGTTAGACATAGAGACAGATAATAATAACATTAATGTCAGCGTTAACAGCAGCGTCGGTTAATGTGACGACATAATCATCACTGCCGCCGAAAGCCTGAGACGACAGAAATACGTGATTGAATCTAAAAATAGATGAGAGCCCAACATCAAATGTCGTTAGTGGTCATAAATACATATGTACAATTTACATTGTATATGGGTATGTATGTAATCGAATGCGCCTTGTTGTGTACATTGTGGCAAACATTTCCACACATACACACACTGACATTTATGAATCAACCAACCGCACGACTTTGGCTGCTGATAATTTCGCCTGTCAAACTGGAAATGTTGAACTTGAGCTTGAAAAGTATTTACATACACATGTACGATTGTGCGAACTGACATAAGTACGCACATGTATGTACATACATATGTATCTACACACACATACTACAGGGGCGAATAATATTAAGCCAACAACAAACACCAAACAAGACAGCCAACATCTCTTCTCTGGGCAACAACAATTGCAGAAACAATAAAAAATAAAGAGAAAAGCTTTCTCGCAGCTTTCTATCACACACAAAAACAATATTGTAAACACCTAACAACAATTTCATTACAACAACAAGTCATAGTCATACATAGATAGCAGTGATGGAAAATGTTTTCATTCGTACCTTGGTACGAATCCCACTGTTTTTGGTACATTTACAGGATGCAGTGTACACATAGAGCGTCCAAAACTGCCAACGGAAACCTCATTGTCTTTACAGTTTCGATAAATTGACAACAAAGAAATGGTTGAATCGGTCGCAGTGATGCCAGAAGTAGGGAAAAATCCCTACATGTAGGGATTTTTCCAAAAAAAATCGGATGTGGGGGAAAACGGACAGATTTTTTATATTCCCGTGAAACGTAGGGATTTTTTATAATTTGCTAGAAAACCATGCAAAAAGAGTTATATTCAAAGAAAACAATACTCATTTTAATGGAAAATTACGTAGACAATTTATTATTTATTTTATTTATTTATTTATTAATTACAATACAAAGTAAATTTATATTCTAATTTTGGGTCCAAGGATAAACCGAGTGACAAAGACTATTTGGCTTGATTTTTGCAGCGACAGACCAAAGCCTCTGGTGGGAATCGAACCCACAACCCCCACGCTGATAGGCAAGCACGCTACCAACTCGCCTACCGGGGCGCTTAACATTTATTATTTATATATAAACGATCACAGGGACAGCTAAATGAGGCGACTAATGATTTTCTTAAATTGTATTGGCGTTAGTCGTTTAAAGTTTCATCGCCGTCATCAAAAGTGACCGGCTTTAATTTTATTTGTAAACATGTAAACAATTGTTCCATTGTTTGACAGGTTGACAAATTGGAAAAAAAAAATTTTGTTGAAAAAAAAAATTGGAAAAAAAAATTTTGTAAAAAAAAAAAAATATTTGTTGAAAAAAAAATTTAAAAAAAAAATTGTAAAAAAAAAATTTTGGAAAAAAAATTTTGGTAAAAAAAAATTTGGGGAAAACACAATTTCTGTACAAAAAAAAAATATTTTTTTTTTATTATTATTATTTATAGAAAATTATAGAATGCCTATTTAAATTCCTACGTACTGCGTGACAGAGTCAGTGAATCAGTGTCGAGGGTAAATATATATTAAGATTACATGATCCTGAACTATTTAAGTTTTTTTTTATTATACTTTTCAATTACATAAACCTGAACTATTTTATATTATTTTCAGTTTTTTTTTTTTTTGTTAATTCTTTTAAATAACGTGAACGTGAACTATTTTATGTTATTTTTGGTTTAATTGCTAATTTAATTTAATTTAATAAAACTTAAAATAAACAAGAAGTTAACAAAATATAATTAATAGAATTATTAGAATTTATTAAATTTTAGCTAATTGGAGTGTAGGGAAAAATGTAGGGGAAAAAATAGCTGCCGTAGGGAAAAAAAGGGATTTTTGAAATAAACGTAGGGAATTTCCAAAAAATCCTCTGGCATCACTGATCGGTCGTGAAAACATTTGTTTTAGCTATGAAGACGTTTATACCATCGAGGACTACTTCGATGAATCCTTCAAAGAGTTGCTGGTTTAATCAGACATGCAAAGAATATGTCCGATCCAAAGGGGAAGAGTTTAGAAATTGGCGTTTAAATAGTAATTCAAAAAACTTCTTCCCCAACAGCGATTTCGTGCTAAAGTTGCCCTTCTCTCAAGGGAATTGAGAGCTTTTGGCCATTTGTAAAAAAAGGTAATGAATAAGTCTTCTTCTTCTATACCCACACTTACTAAAGAGGGCTGTAATATTTTTCAAAAAAATTCCTCTTTATCTGAAAGCCGTCAATCGATCGTGATCGAAAACGTATCTAGTTCGATGCTTCACATAATTATTTCAAACACTTGGAGTTAAAAGGGTTCATGCAGAACTCAATGTAAATAAAACCGCGGGATCGAATGGTATTCCAGCCCTTCTCCTACGTAAATGCTCTTCGACGCTAGAGCACTTGATGTTCTGGGCATTAAGATACCAGTTGATTCGCACTGGGCTAGACATATTTTCGAAGCGTCGAATGAAGGATTTGTTTGTTACGGCTTTTTGAAGCGCTCTCGTTAATCTGATCTCGTAAATATTTACACCACTTACATCCGATCAAGAATAAAAAATAATTCCCTTGTATGAACAGGGACTCCAAAGAGGTATTTGCTGGTACCGGGCCGTCTATCCAACTATAGTGTCTCTCTTCAGCATCGTCGAAACGTCGTGGGATGTGTATTGCTGTTCTATAGATGTTTGCAATATATCCATCGTCTGAACCGGCTTGACCAGCAGGTGCGGCCCCTCAGGGATTATCATGGTGGCTGTGGTTTATTCCCAAATCGGTGGGTAGGTTTCGGCTTAGTGTGCTGTTGCACTGCTGAGACCCAAAATATAATTAGTTTACTTTGTCTCATTTTGAATCATTGCAGATAAGTTTCCATGGTGGCACTACAGTTGTGTAAGGTAAAAATTACTTCTATCGCCCTAAGAAACAGAATCTATGATGTAGGGGTGTATATGATTCACATTAAATGACCCGTTTGTTGTGGGACGATTTTTGAGCAACAGCAAAAACGAAAACTACGGAAAATTCTAAGAATATTTTACCAAGAAAGCAAAAAAAACCCTAGCTCGGCCAAATCGATTGTGTATTTTTTTTAAATCGATATTTTTTAAAATATTTGCTACAACCAAACTACATTGGGCACAAATAAAACGTTGACGTCATAATAAAGATAAGAAAACACTTTAAAATAAAAATACAATTAAGTGACATAGCTCTTACAATATAAAGGGTATTCCCACAAGAGGTGTTATTTTGAATCACCCGGTATTTCGGTAGCTGTCACTTTTGAAGCTTTTATTCTTTGACAAGTAGAAACTACGCCAATACTAAAAATGGAACGATGCACGCTTCAACAATGCACTGGAATTTTTAAAATTCACTACAAGAATAGTGAAAATCTTGCAGTCACAGTTCGCAAACCTAAAGCATTTTTGGGTCGTCGTGAAGCACCTTGTCGGACCGCAATACAGAAATGGGTGGAAAAATTCGAGCTGTTGTTCGAGAACAACTGAGAATATTACTGCTGTAGCCCAAAAGTGTTGAAGAAAACCCAGGTTTGCCCATTCCTCGTCGTTTTTTTGGAATTGGGCATTCCATTACACCGTATTTTCCATCGAAAAATCATTTTGACTGATGAGGCCAATTTCCACCTCGGTGGCTACGTCAACAAGCTAAATTGTCGCATCTGGGGTTCGGAAAACCCAAGAGTTATTGTTGAGAAGCCTCTCCATCCACAACGTGTGACTGTTTGGTGCGGTTTATGGTCCGGCGGGGTCATTGGACCTTACTTTTTCGAAAATGAGGTTGGTGAATGGATTGAGAGATGATTAATGTTTTTTTTTGGTCGGCGTTGGATGATATTGATCTGGACAACGTTTACTTTCATCAAGATGGCGCTACATGCCACACAAGAAACGAAACCATTGCTCTTTTAGGGGAAAAGTTTCCGGACCGTGTTATCTCTCGAAGAGGTGATCACAATTGGCCACCAAGATCTTGTGATTTAACACCTTGCGAATTCTTCCTTTGGGGCTACGACAACAGCCCAGCGTCGATTCAAGACCGCAAAGATAGAATTCGTGAGGCTATCGAGGGCATAGGGCAGCCACTTTGCGATTAGGTTATGGAAAATTTCATGAAAAGGATATGGTCCTGTAAGCGTGATCGTGGTGGCCATTTGGCTAATGTTGTTTTTCATTATTAACGCCATACCTTCCTCTTTATTAAGAAATAAACATCCGATCATTTATCTCAAATTGATTTTTCTTTGAATACCAAAATAACACCTCTTGTTGGAAAGCCCTGTATAATAAAGTCTTATCCATTTTGCGTTTCAAAAGTAAACGTAAATAAAACACATATATTTAAAATATTTTTTTTCATGATATTTCTTTTTAATTATAAAGTTTGAACGTTGACATTGTGTTTGAAACATTACATCATTTTAATGGCCACCACGCGAATTGCTGCAAGCATTAATTCTTTTGAGGTAATTTTGGACCACCATATTCGCTCGAGTTGTGTAGTAGGGTGGAGTGAAATTCAAAAAAAAAAAGTTAACCTCGGAAAGAGATGTAGTCTGGGGTCCCAATGAGGGGAAAAATAAAGAAAAATTGTTAGGGGTCGCGCCACTCCCTCGAAATTTGGAAATTATCGCTATTTTGGCGTTGATTTTAGAAAAATCCTAAAAATTAACGACTTAACTTATTCGAAATTTAAAAGTTGACGGTGACGGCCGTTCCCTCGTCGTTTTCGAAAAAGTAAGGTCCAATCACACCTTCGGACCAAAGAGCGCACCAAACACTGACTTTTTGTGGATGGGGATGTAATCGATTTGCACGATGTAAGGTATTTATTTTATACCCATGGTTTCATTGTGAAATATTCTTTTAATTACCTGTAGATTATTTTTATGCTAAATGCTTTGAGCGAAACAATTTGACCCACCCTAATGTACATATGTCATGTACCTGTACTTCCAATGACAAGGCCATTCTTTGCCACAATAGTGACAATTTAGTTTGGAAATGGAAATAAAAAATATTAAATTTTTTCGAAGCTTATTTTAGTCTCTCAGTTGGTGAACATTTCATTATTTTACTACTTTTAATGCCAATCGATTTACAACTTTAAGCCTTATACTATTTGCAAATTTTAAAGCTTTTTTCGGGCTTTCGTATTAGAATTTTACACTGTTCCAGTATATACCAGAAAAGACTACCATTGAATCGCAGGTTATCTTGACAGTGGAAGCTCTTGAATCGCTTTACAATTCGAGATCGTTGTGACACAATGCAAATTCAGTGATATGTAGCCCTATGTTTATTGGAAATAAGTTTTGTGTAAAATGAGACACTCACAGTGTCAGCTGCACGCAAGTTAGTGCAAAAATTCCGTGAGACTGACATGCTAGTCGACCAAACTCACGGTCCGCGACACCGTAATGTTGATGTGATGAGAATGTGGCTGCCTTGCACCGGTCTGATGCTAATTTTGCATAAAAACCTGGCATTATTAGCTTACGACCATCCGCTTCATTATCGCCTCTCAGTTTGGGTAGCAGCCCGAAATAGAATAATAATCGTTTTCATCTCGGTGGCCATGATAACAAGGAAAACTGCTACATCTGGCGACCGGATAACCTGGTGTGATTTTTAAAGCGGGTCCCAGCGCCACAAGAATATAAATAAGAGTGTCTGGAAACTAAAAAAATATTTTTCGTCTGCATGGATGGGGGCATCCAGGTTCCTAAAATCAGTAAAAATTGTTTTGCCTTTTGTCGGATGTACATTTTACATGTAATTTTAGAAGGAGGCGTCCGATCATACTATACGATATGTCAAATTAAATCTAATTCTGTGAGCTAATAATATTCCCCCGTAAAAATCGTCTCTATTGAAAGCCCAATAAAATGGGTTTTAGACTTCATTCAATTCTGGTTTTCAGACATATTGTACATATCGAGATTTGGTTCACACATCCAAAATAATGTCTTCTAATTCCTAGGACAGATTTTATTGCTACTTCAATTTTGATAATTTGAAAAAAGAAACCAAACCTGTGGTTTTTTTTTGTACATTTTACTTAACTATGCGGGAGAATTCTCTAAATCAATATGGAATTGCTTTATGCGATTGGCTTGAAAGTTTACGCAGACCTAATGGTTCGAACTTACGTCTGTAAGATGGACCCAGAGTGTCTACATAGAGATGAGACACAAGGGCCCAAATTTGGAAACCTCGGTTCTCAAACAAATTGAAACTTTAGGCACATTTTATTTATAGTCCAATATGCCTATTATTTTAAATTTTTAAGGTGGTTCAGACTTATAAATACTTTGTGGTGAGATATGTGCATTTTCAAATGAAAAAAAAATTTCGACCCTGATTCAGTTAATTTGGAATAACTAAACTATTTGAAGTGCGATTCAGTCAAGTAAAGATTTTTAGTTTGGAAACAATATTTAATAGAACCAAAATACCTTAGTTAATAATAAGTTTTTGCTGAAGTTTGGATTTTGTAAAACATAACCAAGCGTAGATAAATATAACAAAATAAAATCTAGTCTTCCCCTATACCTTTTCGCCCACTTCCCTCCCCGAAGTGGAACATTTTTTCGCAAAGCAAAACTATACAAATTGTAACCTGATTTTGTTTTGTCTATGTCTTCTTAACAATTTTCCCTCCAGAATTATAGCAAATTTACTAAAAATAATCCCAATTTTGGGTTTTTTCCATTGCTTTAGGAATTCTGGGATTGTTTAAATTGAAAACCTGCACTTTGGATTATTTTTTTCTAATGTTTTCTAATACCAAGCCCAACATGTATGCAAAATTTCATGTCAATTTGTCAATTATTAATGATTTCATTGAATATAAAGTTTTTTTAATTTTCACGGGGTAGACCCACTGGGTCCATCTTCTGGACTTGAGTTCGAACACACTTTTTCTGTATGGAAAAAATTCTCAGTGACTGAGACACTTTTTCTGCATTAAGAAAAGAAAAGTCTCAGTGACTGATAAAGTTTTTCTCTATGGAAAGAAAAGTCTCAGTGACTGATACACTTTTTCAGACGTTTTCTTCCCAATACTGGCAATTTAAAAAAAAAACGTCCATACACATTTTTTTAAATATCGTTTTCGAGTTCAGGGCGCCATTGCAGTTAACGTTGATAGCTACAGAGACATGCTAAAACCATTTCAGTGGCCGGAGATTGAAGGCATGGTCGTGGACGATCTTCGGTTTCAGTGCGAACCACAATCGACCAAACACACTAAATTGTTGCCGGTTTCCGGGAACATATTCTTACCCAGGCCGCAATAGGAAGAGCTTGACCTGATTAATTTAAATTAAAACAACAAATTGGATTTCTGTTTAACTTTTAGTTTAAAGTTTGTATCTAAACCTTTATTATTTAATTCAGTAATTGTAGTTTCTGTTTTTTTTTTGGGATTTTTTTTTATATATATGTATATATATAATAATAATAATTTTTCAGTAATTATTGTTACGGTTGTATTCTTAAATTTCCATTTCATCATTTGCTTTAATTTGCTTTATTCTGTTGTTGTTGTTGTAGGTTTTAATTATTTTGTGGTTTAATGCATTAAATGACAAATGTCAACACAATCTTAGAGATAAGTATACTACGAGTACTCAGAAAGTAATCTTAAAACGGATAACTTTCTTTACAGGAAATGAAAATGTCGAATCCAAAAAAAATAAAAATATCCAAATGAAATTTAAAGACAAAATGAAGAAAGATCTGCAGGAAAAAGCCAAAAGGGGCATTCAAATGAAATACGAGTGTAAAATGGAAAATATTTAGATCGTTTTGTCTTTTTTGTTGGTTTTTACTGTTATTCTTTCAGGTGTAAATAATATTAATAATACATAAATATTTCGTTTATGCTAATATCTTTGTTCATATCAAAAATTATATTTGTTTTTTTTTTTTAGTTATTTTGTTTTTATTCGGTTCATTTTTTTTTTGTATTGATTTCTGCAGTAGCTAAAATTGCAACAGCAATAGCTTCTGACAATAGACACAATTTAAATAAATAAAAAAAAACCACACACCATTCAATCAATCTGCCAATCAATCATCTGCACGACTGTTGCATTGATCGGGTCATACTCTGACTGTCTTATGGGTTTATAGGTACTTTTTCTTTGTATATATTTTTGTTTTTATAATTATATGTCTGTATATACATCGTCACCATCATATATATATAGATATATATATATATATACTTATATATATGTATGCGTACAAATGTATGCTTGTATATTTGTGGTTTAATTCGGAAATATTCTTCTCGTATTATGCAACATTTCGCTAAAGGAAACAATAAAAAAAAACCCAAGACTTAGAAACGGATAACAATAGAATCGTTCTGTATATGAGAAGTCGCATTTGCATATTAAATTCATAAAATATGTTGTAGTAAATCATATAAATTTATTAACATTTTGTTGTGTTTCCGCTTCCGTTGTCGTACTCTTTTAGTTTTGTTTTTGTTTTTTGCTTTTGCTTTAATTTTATTAATTGCTAGCTGGCTCTGTCTATGTGCGTGTGAGTGCGGGGCCAGGTTTCAATTTAATTTGTATAATTTCTTACATTCCTTTGTTGTTATTGTTGGTTTTTTGTTTTTGTATTGTTATGCTATCTTTTTGCAAAGTAAAATACACAAAATTATAGTTCAACTGTTAAACATTGTTTCAACAACAAATTGTATGCTCTCGTCTAAATAAAGGCTCTAAAATATTTATGCCACTTTGATTGGGTTTTCATTATTAATGGATATTTATAGTTATCGTCTTTGTTTGTCAACACTTCAATAAATTCACTAAACCCCCAATTGGGACCCCATTCGAAACATGAGCCAGCTGCTAAGTGTTTTGTCACAGTTCGAAATACAAAGGGTGATGGAACTTCGAAAAACTCTCATCGCTGCTTCGATCGAAATTCACAATTCATACCGGCCTGCCACCGAATTCCATTCCGATCAAAAGTGGAAGTAATTTTGTATTTTGCTTCTTCAGAAAAGTAAAAACGCTGAATTTGTACAAAATTTTTGTGAATGGAATTTGTTTTTATTTTGCAAAATCGATAAAAGTATTTTTTTTTAATATTACTGTTTTTTAATTTATTTTGGTATAGTTGAACATACCAATCCTTATTTTAATAAGAAATTAAACGATTTTATAAAAACTTTTTGAGTTTTTTTTTCAAATTGAATTACTTTTTAAACGAAGTGCTGCCACCTTGTTTGTCAATTTTAACATACTGCCAACACATCAGCTGATTTCAAAATAAATAATGGGCACAAAATGGCGCCCCGATAGGCTAGTTGGTAGCGTGCTTGCCTATCAGCGTAGGGGTTGTGGGTTCGATTCCCACCAGAGACTTTAGCCTGTCGCTGCATAAGGTCTGTGTCACCCGGTTTACCTATGCAGCCAAAATTAAAATATAAATTAACTTTCTATTGAAATTGAACAAAAATAACAAAAAATATTGCCTCAGGATTCTAACAAAATGTAGGATTTTAATCAAAACAATACTAGAATTCCTAAAACGAGGAAAACATCCTAATTTTGGGAATTTTTTTCCTCGTTTCAGGAATTCTGGGGATTTTGGGTTTATTAATAGTATATTTGCTATAGTTTCCAGAATTCTTGTAAAGAATGCATAGACACAACAAAATCGGCTTACACTTTGGCAAAGTTTACTTTGAGATTCAAGAAATTGTGATCCAAAGTGGGAATTTGCTAAAAATAAATGGTCAACTTCGGGACCGACTGGTGGAAAAAGTAAAGGGGTAACCCTATATTATCTTTTTGCTGTATTTATCATCATTTGGTTATGTTTCAGAAAATCCAAACTATTTTTATGTTCAGGACAACAATTTTTTTAAACAAACATATGTTGGTACCTTTCTTTTTTGACAAAATAAATCGTTTTTTCTTCTAAATTCCAGTAGAACTTCCATAACTCGAACTTTCATAAGTTGAATTTTCTTTAAGTCGAAGCAAGGATACAAAGGTTAAGGATACAAATTCCCTTAAAAAGTTTTCTAAATAATTCCATAACTCAAAATCTCCATCGAAAAGTCGAACTTTTCGAGAGGATAATGGTGCTTCGAGTTATGAAAGTTTGATTGTATATTGTTCTGATGTCTTTAGAGGATTTTTTTCAGAATTTTGTTTCCAACCCCATAAGTTTTACTTGGCTGAAATGTCATTTCAAATAGTTTAGTTATACCAAATTAACTGAACCGGGGTCGAGAATAAATATTAGGTCCTATTTTTTGTTTGTTTGTTTAAAATGCACTTATCTCGCGTTCTAGGAGGGACAATCACAACGTAAAACCATATTTTGATAAGTCGTAACCACCGTATTCATGTAAATTATTAGGCATACCGGACTATAAAAAAGAATTTGGCGGAAATTTAAATTTTTTTTGAGAAGTGAGGTTTCTATATTTGGCTCCTAGTAACTCGTCTCTGGGTAGACCCAGGGTTTCCATCTTACGGACTTAATCTCAAACCAACTTCAGCCAGATCTGAGTGAAAAATCCCAATTTGTATACCCATTTTTCGATTTTCAGTGCCCAGCGCAATGTGGAAGTAAAATTTAGCATTCCATATCGAACCCTTAACGAGAAATAAACGCACAGAAGAGTGTTTGTGTTTTGTGGTCAAGCAAAGTAGGCGTGTCACGCTTACAATTCAATTGAATTTGCTATATCTTTGTAAATATAAATTTGTAATATTTTGGGATTTTCTATAGAATTTCATCTATAGAATTTCAAGCGAGTTTTGGAAAAAAAAAACAGTGCTTAGGTAATTTTCACGGTAAGGGCTCGATATGTTCAATGACAATGAATTTGTATTAAATTTATATTTTGGATAACATCTGAACAGCACATGGAGTCGATATCAATATCACATATTTCATTAACGGCAATTTTGCTAACACTCGAGATGGAGCGCGATGGTTTTTCCAGTTCTTTATTCGACCATATGAAATAAAGAAAGCTTTCACTTCATGATCTTATGGGCATTTGGGGGAATAGTGATTTCATTTCATTTGTTTTTATATTTTTAAGGAGTTTCTTTGTTTAATACTATTCAACAACTTTATTTTAATTTTTCATACTAAAAATATTTGTTTGTTAGTTGTTTTTTTCTTTTTTGTGTGTTTAGGTTGGTTTTTCATTTTCTCTGTTTTCTTGCTACAATATTTTTGTTAAAAAAAAAGAAAATCTACAAATTCATTTGAAAACTCGGTGTATATAATCTTATGAAATGTTGTTGTTGTTCATTTAATCTAGAAAATAATGCATGCATTGGTTTTAGTTTTAAATTCATATTTTTTTGTTTGTTAATATAAATGTGTTTTTTTTTGTAATTGTTATGAATTATTGTAGTTTTTGTTTTTAATCATATTTCTTTTTTGATTTAACACTAGTGATGATAGTTTAACGTTTGTATATATATATGTATGTATTTCTAAAGTCTATTTTATGGAACATTACATTTGTTGTCTTTTGTTTTCTTTGTTTCTCCATTGATGGGCAAAAATTAAAAGTTAAATTGACCTTTGGCAAAAAACTGGTGATAACACATCCATTCATAGATCAACAACTGCTATCTTTTAATCACAACTTGACGTCAGTTAAAAATCGAAGAGGCGATAACGATTGCGAATAAATTCTGGCAAAATGTCGACAGTTTCCTCTATTTTCGGTATTCTGAAATTCCCAGCAAGCAGCTGCTCAGTTTTGTCTATAAATGACTATGTAAAATATCATGAAAGTCGCTGCGGATTGAGGGCATTTTGGTTTTGTGAAAATTAAATATTTCAAAACTGAATCGTCGAAGATGAGACTTGCACATGATAGACATAGTTGAGAAAGCCTACACTCATAGATAAACCTCATGACCAGACGTGCATGAACTAATAACAAACGGGCACGAAAGTCTATCATTATTCGTATAAAATCGTGGCCAATCATCAACCATGGTTGAAATTTGTCAACACTGTTTGCTTGAATTTCCCTTATTTTGATAACGAGATAACGGCAATTTTATGACCCAACACATTACAATTGTTTACAGGCGTTGATGATTTGTCTACGCCTTTTCCCCTTCAGTGTATTGATTCACAACTAATGGCTAGACCTTTTGGGGAAACCTCTGTAATTTCTGTTTATTTTGATAAGCTCCAGTATCTTCATTTCTCCCTCTGTACTGATATTGCCAAAATCAAATCACGCCGACAGATACAAATAATTTTCATATTTCATGTTGGGAAATTAAGGCTCCAAGAGGTTCCGTGCAACAGGTTACCTCGTGTATGACAAATCTGGGAAAACACGACAAAATTAAGGCGACTAACCTTACGAGAATGTTGTACAGAGGCACCCCCGGTGGGAGTCCTCCACGACTTCTCCTTTTTGAAAAGTCGTTATCAATACGCTCAGAAAACATGCCTAAAAATATGGGCGGTATCATTCCATTAAAGACTCAAGCTATCATATAAATAAAAACAATTCGATCAGAAAACACGAAATAATCTAGGCTATGTTTAATATAACTTCACTAGCTTGTTTCAGCAAAGGTTTTTGAACTAGATTAAAAGTATGTTTCCTATCACAGTGAAATCTTGACATAGCAGACGAATTTGTCCACATCGAATTCGATGTAAACGATAACAGCAAAATTAGTTTCAAATTAAAGAGACCGTTCGTCTGGTAAGTGGATGTTACTTTGGACAGAGCACAGAGCTCTCTCTCTCTCGACCGAGGAACAAAGTTGCAACCATAATTTTAACCAAACTTGAATGGTTAGGTTAGGTTAGAAACGGATGATCGGTCATGTACGAATGACGAACGCCAGCAATTCGGCCTGTTTTCCTCTTCAGATTTCCTGCCCCTTTTCTACATTTGGAATTCGGTCCTTTCTTTTGTCCATTCCATTGACGACAGACGATCTTAGGTATCCTCTCCTAAGGTATCCTCTACTAATTGGCTTTTCCTGGTCTGCGAGAGAGTGGGTCACTGGCACAGGAAGTGTTCCGCCGTCGCGGCATTGCCCTACATTCGTCGCTCTTCGAACATCCTATCCTAGAGTGTCCTTCTATGACCCCAACTAGCTTACTCAATTCATTTTTGTTAAAGCCGAGTATTCTCCATGTTTTCTTGTAATCC